>CM057451.1:1170242500-1172770833 GCA_016271365.2 Neoceratodus forsteri | reverse complement strand
TCTGATTGTCTTCCGCTACGCGGGCTTGGGAACTATGTACTGAGAATCTAGTCTTTTATTTCCTTAAAGGTACCTAAGCTAAAAACATGCTTTGGGAGAACAGCTATAAGCTTTGCGCTGCCTTCTCGATGGAACAAAATACAAAAATCGCTAAAGCTTAGTCCTCCGGTCAGTCTATCCTCCTTCAAGACACTATATGACCATTCGGTCAAGGAAATTTGCAATTGTTTCCCCCCGATCCTGAACTTCCCTGCGCTTATAGCGTACCATGATGGCGTTGTCCTCTCCACTACGCCTGACCTTGTGGCCTCTCCTTCACATTTCTCTAATACCTAATTATGCTTCCCGCCTTCCTGTCCTGTGTCCTCTCCGAGGCTTCATCTGTCCCTCGTCTATCCCCTACCACCCTGCCTGTGCCCTATCTTGCCTTGCCTACCACGCACCCTCTTCTACCCTGTTACACTGTTTTTTTTTTCCTTTTTTAACTCACTGTCTGTCTTGTTACTTATGGTATTGCATGTAATATACCATTACCTAACTATTGTTCTTGTTAGTACTTCCAGCTACTGTTACTAGACTCATTATACACCATGAAGAAATTGAACCACTGTTTCCAAACTGTTCTCCACTTATGACTACATTTAACTATTGTATCTCTGTATTGTATAATATTACTGAGGTGTTATGTTGTGACTGTTCATATATTGTATATCCTGTGTTCCTGTGCTAACCAGGTCCATCTTGTAAATAAGCTCTGCTCAATGGTGATAGCCTGGATAAAAGATTTGATTGATTGATATGGTCTTTGTGCTGCATTACTACTGCCGACTGTATTATGGCCATTCTTGGGTTTCTCAAACAATAGCGGATTTGCATATCCCTTCTTAAAAATATTTATTTATTTATTTATTGAAATGTTTCACCAGGAAGGTACACTGAACAATAAGTTGCTTGTCTTCCGGTGCAACCTGGGAGGAGGGGAACAAGGGGAAAATACATACCACCATACAAACATAAAACAAATCATATTCTGAACAATCTCACATAGGCATCAATTAATACATATGGACAATGCATGGAATACAGCAAAGGCAGAAATACAGAGATAAATCATTTTACAGGGAAGGAAGATAAAAAATTAATTGAGCGAAAGAAGCGCAGATTTGTTGTGCACAAGCGCTATTGGGACGAAAAGCTTTTGATGCAGTCCAGGCTAAAGGCAAGGTGAGGCAAGGTGGGAGAGGGGCAGGGTTAGGGTTAATGGCAGCAAGTGCAATTAGAGGAGAGGTAGTTATGCAGGGCAGTGTAGAGAGAATGAGGGGAAGAGGAGTGTCAGATTTGTTGGGGAAGGGCATTCCAGATTTTAGGGAAGTGATGTGTGAAAGCAGACTGACCAGCAAAGGTAGAACAGTGGATGATCAGAAAGGTGTGTGACTCAGAGGATCTTAAGGAATGAGCTAAAGAAGGAGGGGTAGTGAGGGAGGAGGATAAGTATGGAAGAAGGGAGCGTAGCCAGTATTTAGAGATAAATTTGGCACAGTGGGAGAGGCGTCTATTAGCGTTAAGGGAAAGACAATGAGTGATAAAGAGCACAATGGTGAGTAAGTATTGAGTGTCCAGGGTGAAGCAACAGAAAGAGTTGAAAAGGGGGCCCAATCTGGATAAGGTGGATTTGGAAGTGGCACTGTAGACTACATCACAGTAGTCAAAAATAGGGAGAATCATCTTATGGACAATCTCACGCCTGGCCGTAAGTGGAATGCAATTATGGTTCCTGTATGGTGCACCGAGCTTGGGGAGCAGCTTTTTCAGGATGTAGTAGTAGTAAAAACCTTTATTATTCAACAGGATTTGATGTCACAAATACACCATTAGGACCAAGGTCCCATTTTCAATGTGCTTCTGAGATTTTATGATTTCTTAGCACATAAGTAACTTAAAACATACAATACACAATTTTCCTACTTGGAATTAATACAAATACTTAATAACATATACCCTAAGGTTCAGTACAATAACAGGGAGAAATACTGTATAACTACATTCTATCACGGATAACCTGGGTGGGGTTCGACAAAGGGGATCAGGGATAAGGGGTGGGGGTTGGTGTTAGTAAATGCCAGGAGCTTGGGAAACAAGTTGCCAGAGTTCCAGGCCATGCTGTTCGAGGGGGGGGGGGTGGATGTGGCGGCGGTCACGGAGACGTGGGCCAGCAAAAACCATGACTGGGACCTAAACGATGTGGGTACACTATGCTTAGGAAGAATAGAAAGGAGGGCAGAGGGGGTGGAGTGGCTATGTACATTAGAGATGACATAGAAATTGCTAGGGTAGAAGAGGCAGAGGGAAATGTGGAGGCCTTATGGGTCACCTTACGATCCCCAGCAGGAGATAAGGTCAAGCTGGGTGTAGTATATAGGCCCCCCGGGATGGGTGATGTTCTGGAGGATGGTTTGCTGGACAACATCATTGCCCAGTGTGGACCAAAAGGGGAAGGAGTGGTGTTGATGGGGGACCTTAATATGCCAGGTACAAACTGGGGAACCATGTCCTCTAAGGTGGCCAAGGAGCAGAGGCTGCTGGACGGCTTCCAGGATGTGTACTTAACACAGCATGTGATGGAGCCCACAAGGGAGGGGCATGTCCTGGACGTGGTTCTGGCAGATGGGGATCTGGTAAGGGACCTGGTTGTAGAGGATCTCCTGACTGGGAGCGACCACAATACTGTCTGGTTTCAAATAAGCATGGTGGGGGTGAGATCTAGGACACTGGCAGTGGACTTCAGGAGGCAGACTTTGTGGGCATGGGAAATATTCTCAAGGATCACCTGAAGGGGATTACATCAATGACAAATGTGGAAAGGAGATGGGAGGTCATAAAACGCGGACTTCATGAGGCACTCAGAACCTGCGCTAAGGTAAAACGTAAGGGAGCAAAGTCACAAAAACCATGCTGGTGGTCCAGTGAGGTTCAGGTAGTGGTCAGAGAAAAGAAGGTGGCCTACAAAAAATATAAAACAATAAGAGGGGATAGGGATAAGGAAATGTACCATCTTGCATCTAGAAAAGTCACCCGGATGGTGAGGGGAGCAAAGTCCAGTAAAAAGCAGCGCTGGCACAAAGGGATACATGGAGGGGAAAAGGGTTCTTCCAGTACATTGGGAGTGGAGAAAACTAAGGGCTATCTCAGCAGCTTGAGATCAGAAGGGAGGGTGGGTGGAAGAGGCGAGGGACCAGGCAGAGGTATTTAACGAAAGTACTTTGCCTTTGTGTTCACTAGAGGGGATGGGATGACATCACAGCAAGGCACGATGGGGATAGAAGCAGCAGTCAGTGGGATCAGGGAGCAACAGAAATGGAGCAAGAGGAGGAGAGGTACCCAGGGGTGTCATATCAGGATAAGGATAAAAAGGCCAGTAAGGTGAAGGGGCCGGATGATGCTGTCTCCGCCAAAAGGGTGTGGTTAGCCCTCAAGGCCCTAAAGAAAGACAAATCTCCTGGGCCGGATGGCATTCATCCGAGAGTACTATGGGAATTGGCGGACATACTGGCTGCGCCCAAGGTGGAGCTCTTCAACAGGTCACTTGAGACAGGGAGGGTACCTAGGGATTGGCAAGAGGCACATCTGGTGCCAATCCATAAAGGGTGGTCGAGGGAAGTACCAGGTAACTATACACCCATCAGTTTGACCTCGGTGGTGGGAAAATTAATGGACAGTATACTAAAGGAACGATTGGGGGTGTACTTGGAGGAGGTGGGAGGTCTGGATAGTCGGCAACATGGGTTTGTGCCAGGTAGATCATGTCAAACCAATCTTGTGGAGTTCTACGAATGGGTAACATCAGAACTGGACAGGGGAAAGCCTGTGGATGTATTATTCTTGGACTTCAGCAAGGCGTTTGACTCTGTCCCCCACAATGGTCTGGTGGAGAAACTGATGGGGTTGGGAGTAGGCCCTTTGATGGTCAGATGGATTGAAAACTGGCTAGCTGGACGCATCTAGAGAGTAGTGGTCGGTGGGGAGCTCTTGAACCCTAGAGAGGTTGGTAGTGGGGTACAGCAGGGCTCGGTCCTGGGTCCGATCCTGTTTAATGCATACATATCGGACATCAGGGAGGGTATAGGGTGTGAAATGAGTCTCTTCGCTGATGACTCCAAGATGGGAGCAGTAGTTGAGGGAGAAGAGGGGAGGTTGGCCCTGCAAAGACCTGGACACCCTGGAAGCTGGGCTCACACATGGAAATTAAATTTCAATATCACCAAGTGCAAGGTGTTACATCTTGGGCGGGAACCCTAAACACAGGTACACCCTGCGAGGGGAGGCGCTGGATGCCTCAATATGGGGAAAAAGACCTAGGGGTCATGGTGGATGCATGTATGAATAACTCTGAGCAGTGCAGGAGAGCGGCTAGCAAGGCAAACAGGATGTTGGGATGCATCGTAAGGGGGACCACCTCTAGGAGCAAGGAAGTGATTCTGCCACTGTACAATGGACTG
Organism: Neoceratodus forsteri; assembly: GCA_016271365.2. Taxonomy (NCBI): domain Eukaryota; kingdom Metazoa; phylum Chordata; order Ceratodontiformes; family Ceratodontidae; genus Neoceratodus; species Neoceratodus forsteri. The sequence continues at coordinate 1,172,766,337 of CM057451.1, read as the reverse complement.
GTTAGACCACACCTTGAGTACTGTGTACAGTATTGGAGACCACGCTTGAAGAGGGAGATACAGCTCCTGGAGAGGGTACAGAGAAGGGGAAATAAGATGACACGAGGACTAGGGGATTTGACGTATGAGGACAGACTTGAGGAGCTCTGCCTGTTTTCATTGGAGGAGAGGAGAGGAGAGACAGGGGGAACATGATTAAGGTCCTCAAGTACCTCAAGGGAATAAATAGAGTAAACATAGAGGGGATCTTTAGACTAAAGCAGGAGGTATCACCAGAGGGCATGGTTTGAAGTTGGAAGGTGGAAGGGTGAGGGGGGAAAGAGGAGGAGGTTTTTCACTGAGAGGGTGGTGGACCCTTGGAATGCAGTGCCTGGTGAGCTGGTTCAGAGATCCACAGTGGAGGGCTTCAAGAGAGGGTGGGACAGACACAGAAAGTGGATGTATCAGATGATGGCCTGTCCCAGGGGGGTGGGGATGGATGATAGGGGTTTCTGGAACACAAGGGGGGGGAGGGCCTCGGTACCCAACTAGGGATCTGAGGTTCGAGCAGACTCGATAGACTGTAAGGTCTAATCTGCTGGCAAATAGTATGTTAGTATACTTCCTAAACATTACTAATGATTCACTTGTTTCATTTGTTTATTAATTCTAATCAAAACATGTGCATCTCTTTGTTGGTTCCTGTTTAAGAGCTGTATTAAATACTTTTTTAGTAACATTTATTTTTTTCTCTTGCATGTTGTATTCATTTCAAACTTTTACTGCATAACATGAGAAGATCATCTCACCATATTTATGTAACCCCCCTGCAAATGGGGGTTCCCAAAAGACTTCCAGGAGCTTGCTTGAATGCTCCAAGCCTGAATGGTGTTTGGCATTTAAGCCATTTATCAGTGAGTGTTTTTAGAACCTCTGGTACTGTCTCTTTAAGAGCTGTCTGCTTGCAGACATAATTAGTTTGTATGGGGGACTGTGTGTTTCTTTGATTGAGTACCACTCAAGCTGCTGCCAATTCACTTCATTTTTGCAGTCACTAGGAGTGCAAAGGGAACCTATCTGAAAGATGTAACTGTTTGCCAGAAATTATTTAGAGTAATAATGAAATTACAGTTTGTCTAACCTGCTTTCTTTGCAGTCAGAACTGTGTCTGCTAGTTCCCCATTCTAGTTTTGAACTGCTGAGCTGGACCAATCAGTGTGGGGTAAGCTAGCTCTAAAATGGTGCCTTGGACGAATCAGAACTTGGACTCATAATCTGAGCCAGCCACAAGAGGATTGTATGGGCAGTGACTCTGGGAGATGTAGTTTAGACTTCAGTGCCTTTTTGGACCAACAGCAGCAGTCTATTGTGAGTGACAGCCAATCCAGTCAAGAACTGGGAGGAACTCAAAGGAAGTGCCCGTTTTGTCGGTTGGAGTTCAGTTGAGCTTTGGCAGTGAAGAAGGAAGGAGCCCTGTGCTTTTTCAGTGTGCAGTTTTAGTCAAAAAACGTATGTAAGGCCCAGAGTTCCGGTCTGCAGCTTGTTAGGACTGAATCGTCCTGTGAAAAGAATCAAAGGATCTCTGAAGAGTAGAAACCAGGCTCACCCTGTAGAAGACTGGAGGAATTGCTGAAAATTACATTGGTCTGTAGGAACTGAATCTGCTGTGTGTTCTCCCGGTATTGTGCACTACATGGATACAGATGCAGCCTGCCTGGTATAGTGCTTTCTTTATATGGATGTGTGAAGAGGTTTGTGTACCTCAAGTGAGCCCTGCTGACATTGAAGGACCCTATCTTATTTGGAGGTCGTGAGTACTAATTCAGGGTTGCTCCCTGTTGAATTGCCACATTAAATCCAAATGGAATTACTGTACTGCTGACTGTTTAATTCTCCTTTTCTCTGTGTGAAAGGGCCCTACCAGCTGCCACGGTTTGGACTAGCCACTAGGCTTGGGTACCCAGGGACAGTAACTGATAGGGATAGGCCTGCACAGAGCCATAGGTAGATTATTAAAGTGATAAGCTAATTAACCTGATTTCCTGTCCTTGTTATATCCCTAAATAAATCAGAGCTGCTTGTTTCAGCAAAGTTATACTGCCTGAGTATTTGTCTATGTTAAAGTACTGTACTGTGATTGTTGCACTGTATCTCATTTCACAGGAGGTCCCAGTGCCGGAACCAGACCTGGGGGTAAGTGTATACTGTGAAGGTAATTCTGATATATTGTGGGCCACTAGTGGGAAGAAGGGGGTTGCAGTGTCCCAGAGGGCTGTGACCAAGTTAGTTTAACTATTGCAAACCCTGACCTCTGGGTGGAGGCACCCGCCATTGGATCCAGGCCCTCAACCTGTTAGTGGCAAATCAGGCAGGGTAGTAGCCCCTGGGATAGCGCCATCTAGGGTTACATCTTGGAGGCTCACCGCTGGGATTGTGTGTCCTCTAGTGGCCATATTTACAAACCACTGTTAAGAAAAATGGGTACCCGACAGAAGTGGCTGTGCACCGGCTGGTGGAGTGGTGTATTGGGGAGGAGATGACCCCAAAATGCTATGCTTATCCTGGACATCCCCTGGGTATCAATACGGACACTGTGCAGGAGTACTTTCCAAGGTGGAGGTTTACAAAACCCTGTGGTGGTGGGTCGGCATGCTAATCTGCTCACCCACACTTTCCTGGCCTAGTAGAGTTTAAGGATCCCATAGATAGCTCCAAACTGCCACAGACCCATTACCCCAGAGGAGCCCTCACTGCTTGGAGGTGATAACTAAGGACAGCAAGACCGGGGGAATCAGCCCCACCACTATCTGAAACTTTGAGGAGAAATTTGCTGAATGGTTGCTGGGAGAGGAAAACTGTGGAGGACTTGAAGAAACTATTCCTGCCACCTGGGGTGTTCCTCCCCAACACCTCTCCTGCTCCAGTGCCCGTAATGGTGGCTGAACCAATGCAGACTCCTGTTCCTGCACCTGCCATTAGTCACGACTCTTACGAAGGTTGAAGATCTTCTCTGGCACTTCCACCCCCAAGGAGGATGACTGGGAGACCTGGATAGACTATGTTGCCCTCATGCTAGAATGGCAATGCTCGAAGGCAAAGCGAAAGAGGGTTAGTGAGAGCCTCCGAGGTCCTGCCCTGGCTACCATCCCGAACTAACGGGCCAGTAACCCTGAGCGACTGCACAGGCCCTATCTTGAGGCCTTGGAGGGAGTATGTGGGCCAGATTCTGATGAGGACCTATGGTGGAGAGTAAGAAATGACAACAGTACCAAGGGGAGTTGTTGTCTGTGTATGTCTCGGTGGAAAAATTGTTGCAAGAATGCTCAAAGGGTAGTTTGCCAGCGATTGAACTGGACCGAACCAGACTGGACAGAATCCTTAAGTCTGCCCCTTCTCAGAACTGCTGTTGCTTCAGCTACGCCTGGCAAATCGACTGGAATCCCACCCTCCTATGATGAGTTAATGAGAGAAATTCGAGGAGTTGAGAAAAAGCGACCTCGGGAGTACCTGCACCAACAGCTGTGGCTCTGACCCGAGTGACTGAGGGGGACCCATCAAGTGAAGTTCAGGGGCAGAGGTTGACAGTCAGTGGGTGCTCTGACAAGGAAAAGATATGCCAATGGGGCGAACTGTTTGAGAGAGATCCGGGAATTCAAAAACAGTCCTTTATGAAGGCCACGCCTGCAAGTACTGGCCCCTGACCTATATCCGACTGCATCTGCTATGGGGTGGGGGTACCCACCCATGTATCTCCTGCTGATAACAGCTCAAACTCAATTCCTTGACCATGGAAGTGGAGAAACTAGCGAGATGTTCCAAATGCTTATCATGCTGCAGACAGAGATGGCACCCAGGTTTCCAGTTAGTAATACCCCGCCTCTGGCTCCCAGTGTGGCGCCTCGGCCAGCTCAAACTCCAGAAAGTATGTTTTGCTATAATTGTGGGAAAGATGGGCACATGAAAGGAATGCCAGTCCCCAAAAGACACTGACAAAAGTTGCATATAGGCTACAAGGAGAGCTGGAGAAGAAATCAGTGGTTAAGAGGTGCACGACATGATCCCAGTGAGGCACCAAAATGCTAATTCACGTCCTTTTGTGGCAAGGTCAGTTGCCCAGGCCCCCACTACCGCCTCTCAGACTGGTCCAGAATAGTGGGTCCCTCCATGGAGACCACTGTAAAGGTGAATGGAGTGTCTACAAGAGCTGTATAGACAGTGGCTCCCAAGTGACAATTATGTTCCAGGATTGGTATCAGAAGCATTTGTCAGACGCACTTACAACCATTAGAAGGACTGCATGTATGGGGTTAAGTGAGAGGGCCTACCCTCTATTCTGGGTATATCCAATTTGGCTGTCTTTCCCACCTCCTAGTGGCTGGAGTGGCTGAACAAGTAGAGACCCTAGCCTTAGTGTGTCCCCCCACTGGACTGTAGATGGTGTCCCTTTGTTGATTGGAACAAATGCTCATATGTTCGGAAGGCTACACAGTTGTGTTATGAAAAACAGGGGTCAAAGACTAGTAGAGCTTTAAGAGTTCGGCTTTAATTAAGAAGGCCTATGAGGCACAGAGAGATGCTGAAAAAACAGAACCAGAGGAACCGTCGGAATTGTATGGAAGAAGGATCCTGAGTCTCTGATCCTGGCGCCAATGCCCAGTGTACTTCACAGGGAGAGGTCCGTATCAGAAAGGATGTTAAGAATAAAATATTAATGTTGGATGCACCAGGCGATGGAAAATTGCCAGAGGGACTGCTGGTCAAGCCTTAGTATTTGCCCGCTAGAGCCCATGCTTATGCCAGAAGGGTAATGGTCCAAGTTCATAATGTGTCTGAAAGAGACATTCGAGTAAACAGAGGTTGCATCCTGGCTAATGTGCATTGTGCAGACACTGCAGTGCTACCCAGCAGCAAGAGTTCAAGGAAGAATGACAGAGTAACGCCTGACTTGTTTGATTTGCGACTCCACTTGCCAGCTGAATGGAAAGTGAGGATCAGTGAGAAGCTTGCCCAGAGAGACCAGGTGTTTTCTTTAAAGGAATGGGATGTAGGATGCGTGCAAGGAGCCTGAGCACACTATCCGGCTGCATGACGAAGACCATTTCGTGAGAGGTCTCGACGCCTGGCACCTGCTGACATAGATGATGTGAGAGCGGCATCTGCAAGAGATGTTAGCTGCTGGTGTAATACAAGAATCCAGAAGCCCTTATGCTTCCCCCATTGTGGTAGTGAGGAAAAAGAATGGAACAGTAAGGATGTGTGGATTATCGCTCTTAAACCGGCCGGACTATCCTGATCAGTACACAATGCCCGCATTCAGGATGCTTTGGACTGCCTAAGCGGGAGCAAGTGGTTCTCTGTGCTGGATCTCCGAGTGGGTACTACCAGATCCCGATGGCCCCAGAGGACCGTTAGAGACGGCCTTTATCTGTCCGCTTAGCTTCTATGAATTCATGAGGATGCCTCAGGATTTCAGGTGCCCCAGCCACTTTTCAACGATTGATGGGCGTGCAGTGGGGGACATGAACTTACTAGAGTGCCTGGTATACCTAGATGATGTTATTGTGTTTGGCAGCTCACTGGAGGAACATGAGAGCCGATTATTTAAGGTACTGGACTGACTGGAAGACTTTGGCCTTAAACTGTCCATTGATAAGTGTCAATTCTTTCAAACATCAGTAAAGTATGTGGGACACATAGTATCCACCGAGGGAATAGAGACCAACCCAAGTAAAGTTGAGGCCTTGACCACCTGGCCACGGCCCAAAATCTAAAAGAACTGCAAAGATTCCTGGGATTCTGTGGTTATTATCGGCGCTTCATCAAGGACTATTCAAGAGTGATCTGCCCTTTACTTAACCTTACCAAGGGTATCCCCAACCCACAAAAATACCAAAGTCAGCGTCCCTCAAGACTGAAAGAGTGTATTTTCATCCGAGTGAAGTATTTGGGGCCCGCTGGACCTCTGATTGTGAGACTGCTTTTCATGAGATCATATATCAACTTACCCATGCTCCAGTGCTGGCCTATGCTATCCAAGAAAACCTTACTCCTGCACACTGATGCTAGCTTGCAAGGGTTGGGGTCAGTTGTACCAAGAGCACCAGAATGGCCTGAGACCAGTGGCCTTTGCCAGTAGAAGCCTGATCCCATCCGAAAAGAACTATCCTGTACATAAGTTAGAGTTCCTAGCTTTGAAGTGGGCTATTGTTGACCAATTCCATGAGTACTTGTATGGGGCTAAAATACTAGTAAAACTGACAATAATCCTTTGACCTATGTGCAGACCTCAGCTAAGTTGGATGCCACTGGCCATAGGTGGCTTTCGCATTATCTACATGACTATGCTCTGAATACCGAGCAGGTCTGAACCACATAGATGCTGATGCTCTCTCCCGGAGGCCTGTTCCCCAGAATGATTGGGTCCAATTGGCAGAACCTGACATTCGGGCACTCTGCCGGAAGTTTGACAGGGAGGAACAAATGTCCACGGACGCAGTGGACTGCATGGTGGATTGCTTGGGAGCCTCTGAGAATTGCATACCTGCTGCTATTGCCACTTTTCTGCAATAGACATTGGTGCACCGCCTCAGCTGGACAATGACAGTATTCAAGCGGCTCAACTCGCCGATCCCATGATCAAAGCAGCTTCAGAAGCTCTATGCAGGAAAAGATGTGTCCAAATTACGCCTCCACTGATTTGAGAACTGCACTGTTATACAAAGAAGGTCCTAAGTTGAAACTGATCAATAAACTGTTATACAGAGAAACAGTAGACAGAGGGGGACAAGTAGACAAACAACAACTAGTGCTGCCCACTGCCTTTGAGACCAGTACTGAGGTCCTTGCACAACCACATGGGGCACCTTGGTATAGACAGAACACTTGACTTGGTGAGATCCAGATTCTATTGGCCTAGATGGGGCTGATGTGGGCAACACATCTGAATCTCAGGTCGCTGCTTACAGAGGAAAGCTTTGCCTCCAGAGGGTTGCCCCTTGTTAACATCACCACCAGTGCACCCATGGAGCTGGTCTGTATTGATTTTCTGAGTTTGGAGTCAGATCAAAGAAATATCAGTAATGTGCTGGTGGTCACTGACCATTTCACGAGATATGCCCAAGCTTTCCCACCAAAGACCAGAAAGCATCCACTGTGGCCAAAGTACTTGTAGAAAACTTTTTGTTCACTATGGGGCTCCACAAAGAATCCATTCTGATCAAGGGAGAGACTTTGAGAGTCGTCTGATCAAAGAGATGCTTTCTCTGTGGGGAGTGCGAAGTCCAGAACCACTCCTTACCACCCCAGGGGACCACAGCCTGAGCGTTTCCAACAGACTTTGCTAGATATGCTAGGCACCCTGCACCCAAAGGACAAGCCTAGATGGAGCCAACAAATTAGCACCCTGGTACATGCTTATAACTGCACCAAAAGTGATGCCACTGGATTCTCCCCTACCGCCTGATGCTTTGGAAGAAGCTCACTACCAGTAGATGTGTGTTTTGGGGTCTCTCCTGATGGGGTTCAAGCTGACAACTATTTACAGTATGTGCAAAGTTAAGGCCCAGCTAACTCATGCGTATCAACTGGCTCAAACCATGGCTGCCAAAGAAATCTGGCCAACAAAGAAGGTATGATAAAGGTGAAAGCACAGGAACTCCAGGAGGGAGATCGGGTATTGCTAAGAAATCTGGGACTGCATGGCAGCACAAGATTGCTGACAGATGGCACCATCTCCCTCACATTGTAGTGGGCAAACTAGATGATCTGCCAGTGTACAAAGTAAGGCCTGAGAATAATTCAAAAGATGTAAAAACAATGCATAGAAATCATTTACTGCCCATTGGACAAATCTTAATTGAGTCTGAGCCCTAGAAGATGCCCCTCTGGACCAGTGACTAGAGCTGCTGCTAAGAAAAGATCAAGAAAGTCTGCACCTACAGAAGCAAAGTTAAAGTGTTCCCTCCACAAGTCCCAGTTGAGCATGACTGTCAGTCCATATCGGAAGAAAGTGAGAGTGACTTTGAATACTATCATTCTACGAACTGAGTCAATTGTTTGGGGCAATCCCTAGTCAATACTGGAGATGAAGCTGGGCCTTCTGGACTGTCTAAGCCCAGCTTCATCCCGGAGCCAATGCTCCCAGAAAGTGAAGTGCAAAGCATCAGATCAGATGAAATGGAATCATTGTGCATGGTTGAACTGTTTGAGCTTTCAGGGGAGGAAAATGATAGATTGGGGCAGACTGGTGATACACCTTACAAGAAGAAGAGTATTTTGAGTGCCCTGACAGTCCACTGCCAGTGTCCAAAGCTCTCCATGCGAGCCAAATGTTGTGGACTCAGAAACTGTAACTCCTGGAGCTGAAAGTGCCCCAAGTTCTAGCCTCTACCCCCATGGAGACTCCCTGACAAGTGAGGACAATGCTGAAAATGAGGCTCAGAGTGCAGAGACTATAACAGTTCCCCTAGAAAGACTGGTCGAGCTGTAAAGCCTGTGGTGCACCTCAGTTATGATTCACTTGGGAGGCCTGTGGACTTGCCTCTCAATGTTGTCCATAAAGGAGTGTATGTGTCCCGAGCTCATTGCCCAAACTGAGCATCAGTACTAACTCCAAGTTACTTGTGTTGCCCTCTGATATGGTGCCCTTGCCCATCCAGCCCCAGGTAACTGATAGGAAGGCCCCCTCTTCAGGTTTCATGTACAAGAGGTACAACTTGAGTTATGGTACAATGTGTATGTAATACTGTAAAGAGTGACGTATCGCAATGTTTCAGAAATGTGTTCTTGGTAAATGATATATTGACTGATGATTACATGTGCGAGCCTAATGCAAATGTATATGGTTGCAGTTGAAACTTATGGGGGTACTTGCTTGACGCGGACGTCCAGCTTTCCCAGGCCAGGAAGGGTGTAACCCCCCTGCAAATGGGGGTTCCCAAAAGACTTCCAGGAGCTTGCTTGAATGCTCCAAGCCTGAATGGTGTTTGGCATTTAAGCCTGGATAAAAGATTTGATTGATTGATATGGTCTTTGTGCTGCATTACTACTGCCGACTGTATTATGGCCATTCTTGGGTTTCTCAAACAATAGCGGATTTGCATATCCCTTCTTAAAAATATTTATTTATTTATTTATTTATTGAAATGTTTCACCAGGAAGGTACACTGAACAATAAGTTGCTTGTCTTCCGGTGCAACCTGGGAGGAGGGGAACAAGGGGAAAATACATACCACCATACAAACATAAAACAAATCATATTCTGAACAATCTCACATAGGCATCAATTAATACATATGGACAATGCATGGAATACAGCAAAGGCAGAAATACAGAGATAAATCATTTTACAGGGAAGGAAGATAAAAAATTAATTGAGCGAAGAAGCGGATTTGTTGCACAAGCGCATTGGGACGAAAAGCTTTTGATGCAGTCCAGGCTAAAGGCAAGGTGAGGCAAGGTGGGAGAGGGGCAGGGTTAGGGTTAATGCAGCAAGTGCATTAGAGGAGGTAGTTAGGCAGGGCAGTGTAGAGAGAATGAGGGAAGAGGAGTGTCAGATTTGTTGGGAAGGCATTCCAGATTTTAGGGAAGTGATGTGTGAAAGCAGACTGACCAGCAAAGGTAGAACAGTGGATGATCAGAAAGGTGTGTGACTCAGAGGATCTTAAGGAATGAGCTAAAGAAGGAGGGGTAGTGAGGGAGGAGGATAAGTATGGAAGAAGGGAGCGTAGCCAGTATTTAGAGATAAATTTGGCACAGTGGGAGAGGCGTCTATTAGCAAGCGAAGGGAAAGACAATGAGTGATAAAGAGCACAATGGTGAGTAAGTATTGGAGTGTCCAGGGTGAAGCAACAGAAAGAGTTGAAAAGGGGGGCCCAATCTGGATAAGGTGGATTTGGAAGTGGCACTGTAGACTACATCACAGTAGTCAAAAATAGGGAGAATCATCTTATGGACAATCTCACGCCTGGCCGTAAGTGGAATGCAATTATGGTTCCTGTATGGTGCACCGAGCTTGGGGAGCAGCTTTTTCAGGATGTAGTAGTAGTAAAAACCTTTATTATTCAACAGGATTTGATGTCACAATACACCATTAGGACCAAGGTCCCATTTTCAATTGTTTGAGATTTTATGATTTCTTAGCACATAAGTAACTTAAACATACAATACACAATTTTCCTACTTGGAATTAATACAAATACTTAATAACATATACCCTAAGGTTCAGTACAATAACAGGGAGAAATACTGTATAACTACATTCTATCACGGATAACCTGGGTGGGGTTCAATCAAGGGATCAGGGATAAGGGTGGGGTTGGTGTTAGTAAATGCCAGGAGCTTGGGAAACAAGTTGCCAGAGTTCCAGGCCATGCTGTTCGAGGGGGTGGATGTGGCGGGTCAGGGAGACGTACCAACAAAACCATGACTGGGACCTAAACGTATGGGGTACACTATGCTTAGGAAGAATAGAAAGGAGGGCAGAGGGTGGAGTGGCTATGTACATTAGAGATGACATAGAAATTGCTAGGGTAGAAGAGGCAGAGGAAATGTGGAGGCCTTATGGGTCACCTTACGATCCCCAGCAGGAGATAAGGTCAAGCTGGGTGTAGTATATAGGCCCCGGATGGGTGATGTTCTGGAGGATGGTTTGCTGGACAACATCATTGCCCAGTGTGGACCAAAAGGGAAGGAGTGGTGTTGATGGGGACCTTAATATGCCAGGTACAAACTGGGGAACCATGTCCTCTAAGGTGGCCAAGGAGCAGAGGCTGCTGGACGGCTTCCAGGATGTGTACTTAACACAGCATGTGATGGAGCCCACAAGGGAGGGGCATGTCCTGGACGTGGTTCTGGCAGATGGGGATCTGGTAAGGGACCTGGTTGTAGAGGATCTCCTGACTGGGAGCGACCACAATACTGTCTGGTTTCAAATAAGCATGGTGGGGGTGAGATCTAGGACACTGGCAGTGGACTTCAGGGGGGGCAGACTTTGTGAGCATGGGAAATATTCTCAAGGATCACCTGAAGGGGATTACATCAATGACAAATGTGGAAAGGAGATGGGAGGTCATAAAACGCGGACTTCATGAGGCACTCAGAACCTGCGCTAAGGTAAAACGTAAGGGAGCAAAGTCACAAAAACCATGCTGGTGGTCCAGTGAGGTTCAGGTAGTGGTCAGAGAAAAGAAGGTGGCCTACAAAAAATATAAAACAATAAGAGGGGATAGGGATAAGGAAATGTACCATCTTGCATCTAGAAAAGTCACCCGGATGGTGAGGGGAGCAAAGTCCAGTAAAGAGCAGCGGCTGGCACAAGGGATACATGGAGGGGAAAAGGGGTTCTTCCAGTACATTGGGGAGTGGAGAAAAACTAAGGGCTATCTCAGCAGCTTGAGATCAGAAGGAGGGTGGGTGGAAGAGGCGAGGGACCAGGCAGAGGTATTTAACGAGTACTTTGCCTTTGTGTTCACTAGGGAAGGGGATGGGATATCTACAAAGCAAGGCACGATGGGGATAGAAGCAGCAGTCAGTGGGATCAGGGGAGCAACAGAAATGGAGCAAGAGGGAGGGAGAGGTACCCCAGGGGTGTCATATCAGGATAAGGAAAAAAGGCCAGTAAGGTGAAGGGGCCGGATGATGCTGTCTCCGCCAAAAGGGTGTGGTTAGCCCTCAAGGCCCTAAAGAAAGACAAATCTCCTGGGCCGGATGGCATTCATCCGAGAGTACTATGGGAATTGGCGGACATACTGGCTGCGCCCAAGGTGGAGCTCTTCAACAGGTCACTTGAGACAGGGAGGGTACCTAGGGATTGGCAAGAGGCACATCTGGTGCCAATCCATAAAGGGTGGTCGAGGAAGTACCAGGTAACTATACACCCATCAGTTTGACCTCGGTGGTGGGAAAATTAATGGACAGTATACTAAAGGACGATTGGGGTGTACTTGGAGGAGGTGGGAGGTCTGGATAGTCGGCAACATGGGTTTTGCCAGGTAGATCATGTCAAACCAATCTTGTGGAGTTCTACCTAATGGGTAACATCAGAACTGGACAGGGGAAAGCCTGTGGATGTATTATTCTTGGACTTCAGTACAGGCTTTGACTCTGTCCCCACAATGGTCTGGTGGAGAAACTGATGGGGTTGGGAGTAGGCCCTTTGATGGTCAGATGGATTGAAAACTGGCTAGCTGGACGATCTAGAGAGTAGTGGTCGGTGGGGAGCTCTTGAACCCTAGAGAGGTTGGTAGTGGGGCACAGTAGGGCTCGGTCCTGGGTCCGATCCTGTTTAATGCATACATATCGGACATCAGGGAGGGTATAGGGTGTGAAATGAGTCTCTTCATGATGACTCCAAGATGGGAGCAGTAGTTGAGGGAGAAGAGGGAGGTTGGCCCTGCAAGGGACCTGGACACCCTGGAAAGCTGGGCTCACACATGGAAATTAAATTTCAATATCACCAAGTGCAAGGTGTTACATCTTGGCGATGGAACCCTAAACACAGGTACACCTCTAGGGAGGCGCTGATGCCTCAATGGGGGGAAAAAGACCAGGGTCATGGTGGATGCATGTATGAATAACTCTGAGCAGTGCAGGAGAGCGGCTAGCAAGGCAAACAGGATGTTGGGATGCATCGTAAGGGGACCACCTCTAGGAGCAAGGAAGTGATTCTGCCACTGTACAATGGACTGGTTAGACCACACCTTGAGTACTGTGTACAGTATTGGAGACCACGCTTGAAGAGGGAGATACAGCTCCTGGAGAGGGTACAGAGAAGGGGAAATAAGATGACACGAGGACTAGGGGATTTGACGTATGAGGACAGACTTGAGGAGCTCTGCCTGTTTTCATTGGAGGAGAGGAGAGGAGAGACAGGGGGAACATGATTAAGGTCCTCAAGTACCTCAAGGGAATAAATAGAGTAAACATAGAGGGGATCTTTAGACTAAAGCAGGGAGGTATCACCAGAGGGCATGGTTTGAAGTTGGAAGGTGGAAGGGTGAGGGGGGAAAGAGGAGGAGGTTTTTCACTGAGAGGGTGGTGGACCCTTGGAATGCAGTGCCTGGTGAGCTGGTTCAGAGATCCACAGTGGAGGGCTTCAAGAGAGGGTGGGACAGACACAGAAAGTGGATGTATCAGATGATGGCCTGTCCCAGGGGTGGGATGGATGATAGGGTTTCTGGAACACAAGGGGAGGGCCTCGGTACCAACTAGGGATCTGAGGTTCGAGCAGACTCGATAGACTGTAAGGTCTAATCTGCTGGCAAATAGTATGTTAGTATACTTCCAAACATTACTAATGATTCACTTGTTTCATCTGCTTATTAATTCTAATCAAAACATGTGCATCTCTTTGTTGGTTCCTGTTTAGAGCTGTATTAAATACTTTTTAGTAACATTTATTTTTTTTCTCTTGCATGTTGTATTCATTTCAAACTTTTACTGCATAACATGAGAAGATCATCTCACCATATTTATGTAACCCCCTGCAAATGGGGGTTCCAAAAGAACTTCAGGAGCTTGCTTGAATGCTCAAGCCTGAATGGTGTTTGGCATTTAAGCCATTTATCAGTGAGTGTTTTAGAACCTCTGGTACTGTCTCTTTAAGAGCTGTCTGCTTGCAGACATAATTAGTTTGTATGGGGGACTGTGTGTTTTTGATTGAGTACCACCAAGCTGCTGCCAATTCACTTCATTTTGCAGTCACTAGGAGTGCAAAGGGAACCTATCTGAAAGATGTAACTGTTTGCCAGAAATTATTTAGAGTAATAATGAAATTACAGTTTGTCTAACCTGCTTTCTTTGCAGTCAGAACTGTGTCTGCTAGTTCCCCATTCTAGTTTTGAACTGCTGAGCTGGACCAATCAGTGTGGGGTAAGCTAGCTCTAAAATGGTGCCTTGGACTAATCAGAACTTGGACTCATAATCTGAGCCAGCCAAGAGGATTGTATGGGCAGTGACTCTGGGAGATGTAGTTTAGACTTCAGTGCCTTTTGGACCAACAGCAGCAGTCTATTGTGAGTGACAGCCAATCCAGTCAAGAACTGGGAGGAACTCAAAGGAAGTGCCGGTTTTGTGGGTTGGAGTTCAGTTGAGCTTTGGCAGTGAAGAAGGAAGGAGCCCTGTGCTTTTTCAGTGTGCAGTTTTAGTCAAAAACGTGTAAGGCCCAGAGTTCGGTCTGCAGCTTGTTAGGACTGAATCTGTCCTGTGAAAAGAATCAAAGGATCTCTGAAGAGTAGAAACCAGGCTCACCCTGTAGAAGACTGGAGGAATTGCTGAAAATTACACTTGGTCTGTCAGGAACTGAATCTGCTGTGTGTTCTCCCGGTATTGTGCAGTAATTGCATGGATACAGATGCAGCCTGCCTGGTATAGTGCTTTCTTTATATGGATGTGTGAAGAGGTTTGTGTACCTCAAGTGAGCCCTGCTGACATTGAAGGACCCTATCTTATTTGGAGGTCGTGAGTACTAATTCAGGGTTGCTCCCTGTTGAATTGCCACATTAAATCCAAATGGAATTACTGTACTGCTGACTGTTTAATTCTCCTTTCTCTGTGTGAAAGGGCCCTACCAGCTGCCACGGTTTGGACTAGCCACTAGGGCTTGGGTACCCAGGGACAGTAACTGATAGGGATAGGCCTGTGCACAGAGCCATAGGTAGATTATTAAAGTGATAAGCTAATTAACCTGATTTCCTGTCCTGTTATATCCCTAAATAAATCAGAGCTGCTTGTTTCAGCAAAGTTATACTGCCTGAGGTATTTGTCTATGTTAAAGTACTGTACTGTGATTGTTGCACTGTATCTCATTTCACAGGAGGTCCCAGTGCCGGAACCAGACCTGGGGGTAAGTGTATACTGTGAAGGTAATTCTGATATATTGTGTGGGCCACTAGTGGGAAGAAAGGGGGGTTGCAGTGTCCCAGAGGGCTGTGACCAAGTTAGTTTAACTATTGCAAACCCTGACCTCTGGGTGGAGGCACCCGCCATTGGATCCAGGCCCCTCAACCTGTTAGTGGCAAATCAGGCAGGGGTAGTAGCCCCTGGGATAGCGCCATCTAGGGGTTACATTTAGATTTTGGAGTTTTTATTTGATAAGTTCTAAGCAGTTTATCATTTCATAAATCATGTG
Source organism: Neoceratodus forsteri (assembly GCA_016271365.2). Taxonomy (NCBI): domain Eukaryota; kingdom Metazoa; phylum Chordata; order Ceratodontiformes; family Ceratodontidae; genus Neoceratodus; species Neoceratodus forsteri. Next base: position 1,172,751,231 of record CM057451.1, on the reverse strand, counting down.
TATGGTTTGTCTTTATCAATTTATCATATAAATAAGTGGGTCTAATTGTTTTTTATCACATATCTAACTTGATTTATCCAAATAATATTTCATTTATCTTTAAGTGAATGCCAGTTCATCTCCTCATACAGATGGCAGTGGTCAGGATGGCGTTGATGTAACCAGAGAAGGGGGGGGTGTTGATCTAGCCAAACCCCCAGGTATCTAAAAGAGTTGACAGCCTCAAGCAGTGTCCCATCCAGCGTGTGGAAGGTGGGCAGAACGAGGAGCCTAGCAAATCTTTGCCTTGTGCCAGAGGTCATGGCATTTAGGAAGAGCTGATGTGATGCAAGCCAGTGCCGGATCTTATTAAAGTCGAGCTGTAGTCTGGCTTGCACATCAAAGGGTGACTGACCAGAGGTGAATAAAACAGTATTGTCAGTGTACATATGGATGGATGAGGAAGAGCAGGCTGGCGGTAGGTCGTTTAAAAAGGTGGAGAAGAGTAGAGGGCCCAGCATTGAGCCCTGAGGTACCCCAGTGTTGATTTGGCGAGGAGGGGAGCTGGACTCAGCTATCTTAACTATTGGTGTCCAACCTGTGAGACAGGCCCTAAACCAGTTAGAAGCAGAAGGTGAGAGTAAAAATAAAGATTCAGTAAAATTAGAAGTGTTGGTATTGATAGGGTTAAATACATTGGTGGAGGCACTACTCACGATATCCACATTTAGTTATTCTCCCAATGCCATATTATGAAGTTGGCTGTAGTGTTGTCCATGTCTGAGTCAACCCCAAAACAGCAGACTGCATGTGCAAAATGGAGGCGGCTCCGGACACCGTGGGACAGACCCAAAGCAAAATCAGGAAAGGGAACAGGAACAGGAGCTCGGCTGCACACTTCTAGGCAAAACCTTCCCCCAAACTTTGAAGTGGCTGTCAAACTTGAATAAACTGAAGATCCAAATATAGCAGCACCCCCACTGCACATAGAGCGTCATCGTTTCACATCACACTGACACTTTGTCAAGACATGCACATGCAGTTACACACACCACCATTTATAGTGCAAATGAATACATAATTAATTAACCTTTAAGTGACCAATACAATAAATACCATACCTTAAATAGCAACATTAAAAACCCTAAAAAGTGCACAAGAAAACTATCAAGAAGGCAATAATACAAGGTGCAAAACATGTATAGTAGGTGATGTATGCTCCTTAACCCATAATGTGAAAGCGTGTACTAAAATACTGGAATGTCATAAGAAGGTAAGACATGGAGGAGGGAGGTGGTGTTGCAACTGTAACAGTCGCCGATGAGACCCAACCTGGAGTACTGTGTCCAGTTTTGGAGACTGCACCTCAGAAATGTCATAGAAAGAGTGGAGGAAGTCCTAAGGAAGGCAATTAAACTGAAGCTGGGGTTGCACTAGAAGTCTTACAAGGAAAGACTGAGGGATCTTAACACGTAAGCACTAGAAGGGAGAACAAGAGGGGACATGATAGAGACCTACAAGTACCTTGCATGTGTGAACAGGATGCAGGAGGGGAGTCTTTTTCAAATGAGAAAGAGCATCGGGACAAGGGGGCATGCGACGAAGCATGGGGGAGTTTAAGCGGGATGTCAGGAAGTACTACTTCACTGAAAGAGTGGTAGATGCCAGGAAAAGACTGTCAGTGGAAGTGGAAGGAGCTAAAACAGTGGGCAACTTCACTCATGCATGGGCTAGGCTTAGGGGTATATTAGAAAAGAGGCAGAGAGGTATGAGGGTCATTGGAGACTGGAGAGGGTCTGTAGAGGCAGACTAGGCATGAAACATCTGGACAGACTGGGTAGGCCAAGTGGTCCTTTTCTGCTAACAGACTTCATGTTTCTATGACACCTACAAGCACCTCATGGTGAGAACAGGGTGCAGGTGGGGAGCCTCTTTCAAATGGTGACCAGCTGCAGGACCAGGGGTATGTGATAAAGCGGGGGGGGGTCTTCACTGAAAGGGTGGTAGACACTAGAACAGACTTCCAGCTGAAGTGGCGGAGGCTAGAATGGAAAGGGGCTTCAAGACTGCATGGGATAAACATAGGGGCATATTGGAAGAGAGGTGGGAGAAGTCACCAGAGACCAGATAGGGTCTGCAGATTTAAAAAAGGCATGAACACTTGGGCAGACTGGGTGGGCCAAGAGGTCCTTTTCTTTGGACAAATTCTGTGTTTCTGTTTCTAAAATAAAATCTTTTAGAAAAAAACGAGGTCCTGTCTGCCTGTTCTTGTGGATGTTAAAGATCCCATGGCACTTCTTGAAAAGAGCTTTGAAATTTCCCTGGTGTCCTGGCCAAATTTCCCCCATTCACAAAAAAATAAATAAATAAACAAATACCACCAACAGCTCAACCTGAACCAATGTCTAGTTTGCAATTGTATCTCTTCCCTCCCACCCCACCCCAGGGTGAGGCTGAAAACAGGCAGAATTGCCTGGCCCACCTTTCACTGTCACCTAAAACTAAATAAAACACATAAAGATCATCCACAGATGGTGGCTACAGTCTACCTTTACTACGTGTACGCCTACACAAGGTGCTTTGTACGGTGCTGGCAGCCTGCCACACACCTGCATTTTATACCTGTAATTAACTGCAGCACTCAGCTTGTTTTCGCACTATTACGCTTGCATTGCTGATAATGCAGTTACTTAGTTACTTTATAATGGAACTTACCTTACCTTGACATCCACTGTGTAATTAGATGATGCTTACTGTACTGTAACTGTTTGATGGTGCCAACAGTACACACCATTGTGATGGACGGAGCAGCAAGGCGTGCCCGGGCCCTGCGCGTGAGGCTGCAACCACCTTTGGTATACCAGTATAACTGGATTCTAGTGTGAGTGCTGCGGACACTCCAATCAGTGCAGCCACGTGGGCCTTGACTCTTGGTGGGCTCGGTAAGGAAACTACTGTTTACGTCACCACACTTGGCAGTCTATAAGCAGCCAAAATTTACAAAAGAACACAGTTTTATTAACAGGGTGGGGAACCTACAGCAGTTAGTGTGGAACACAAGTTTGGCATAGCCTCTATTAGGCGCCCCTTCCAGGCTGGATCAAACAGTTATCAATCAATCAATCAATCAATCTTTATTTATCCAGGTGAAACACCATTGAGACAACTCATTTACAAGGTGGACCGGGGTCAGGTACAAGGCAAATACAGCACTATATGCAACAATATGTACTCAAGGCAATCTCAGACAGAGTGCAAGAAAGCAGGTTATACTGTACATATGACAAAATTATATACATTTATATAGTCTGTTTTAAGGTTACCACCTTTTAAGAAGCCCAAAGTGGGACATTTCTTACTGAAACATGATTTTTCGCAGGATAGTACCTAACCTCGACTGATGCAACAGACTTGTTTCCTCTGTATAATCAGAATTAAGGCTTAGTATTGTAGTTTCTTAGTTGCTTCTATTGTTTCTTATCATTTTAAGGTATTTTAGTTAAGCTATTGTAGTTTTCTAGAACATTTAGTGGAAACTTAGAAAATATTTTTCCTACTGTAAAATCAGGACATTTAGTGTTTCTCAAGTTTTTTTGTAGGACACAGCTGCCCAAATCAGGACTGTCCTGCGAAAATCAGGACAGGTGGTAACCCTAGTCAGTTCCTGAAGAAAAAATGAGTTCTGTGAGTTATAGTGCCATTGTGACCCCCGCCCCCAAAACAAACAACTTAATTCCGTTTTCTTACTCGTCTTCAAAGGGGTGCTTGGTCTCATCATTCAGCTGAATGATGATTAACCCATAGGTGCCAAGTTTCAACAACTGGAATGCTGGTCCAGCTGTGACTGAGTCGGGTGGGTGGTGACTGAGCGGGGGGTTATCCCTCATTCCTCAAGAAAATTTTAGAAAATAAGTATTAACCCTATACTACTGCATCTGTCATCCAAATAGCTGGTTGTATATGTGGAATCTGTCTGCCACTGAGAGCCTGGATGCAAAAAGCTCTGTGCATTTATTATGCAGAGCCCGGATACAGTGGGGATGAACTGTATCTAAACTGCTGTACTGCAGAGCCCGGACGCAGTGGGAATGGACTGTATCTAAACTGCTGTACTGCAGAGCCCGGACGCAGTGGGAATGGACTGTATCTAAACTGCTGTACTGCAGAGCCCGGACGCAGTGGGAATGGACTGTATCTAAACTGCTGTACTGCAGAGCCCGGACGCAGTGGGAATGGACTGTATCTAAACTGCTGTACTGCACAGCCCGGATGCAGTGGGAATGAACTGTATCTAAACTGCTGTACTGCAGAGCCCAGATGCAGTGGGAATGAACTGTATCTAAACTGCTGTACTGCAGAGCCCGGACGCAGTGGGAATGAACTGTATCTAAACTGCTGTACTGCAGAGCCCGGACGCAGTGGGAATGGACTGTATCTAAACTGCTGTACTGCAGGGCCCGGACGCAGTGGGAATGGACTGTATCTAAACTGCTATACTCCAGAGCCCGGACGCAGTGGGAATGGACTGTATCTAAACTGCTATACTGCAGAGCCCGGAAGCAATGGGAATGGACTGTATCTAAACTGCTATACTGCAGAGCCAGGATGCAGTGGGAATGAACTGTAGCTAAACTGCTATACTGCAGAGCCTGGATGCAGTGGGAATGAACTGTATCCAAACTACTATACTGCAGAGCCTGGATGCAGTGGGAATGAACTGTATCTAAACTACCATACTGCAGAGCCTGGATGCAGTGGGAATGGACTGTATCTAAACTGCTAAACTACTATACTGCAGAGCCCGGATGCAGTGGGAATGAACTGTATCTAAACTACTTTACTGCAGAGCTTGAATGCAGTGGGAATGAATTCCATCTAAACTACTATACTGCAGAGCCTGGATGCAGTGGGAATGAACTGTATCTAAACTGCTATACTGCAGAGCCTGGATGCAAAACAGGAGCAGAGAGGGATTGGAGGATCAATGGTATCTGCACATAGTGCACATAAGGAAAATCAAAAGTGATCACACTGTAAAAGACAGAACAAAATTACACCCCCCCCCCCCGACCCTAGGGCATGTAGGAGAAGTCCGCTGACTCAAAACACAGTCTGGGAATTGAATTCATCTCATGCAAGGCCCAGGACAAAGAACCAGCAGCAGTCATTTGTTCATTGCTTGGGTCCCAAGCATCTTTTGAGTTTTTTTCACAGATCATGGCCTAGAATTGAAACAGAAGAGGATACGAGGACAAAAAAAATTGTAACGGCTTACTGAACACAAGGCTTTCTCAGGTCAGGATTGGCTTTCACAGGTGGGAACATAGAGCCACTCTTGGCTGAAAGCTCCTGGAAGAAAGCTGTTTCCTCTTCTTTATGGCAGCCAACTGGTTCTGTCCTCATTCGACTGACATGTCAGTAAATTAATAAATTATTGTTTTTTTTTGCCCCACTATGGCTTCTCTGGGATAACTGTTATCCAGCTTCAAACGCATGACCGAATGTCCACTCAAACTTACTAGAAGGATAATCCCATCATACTAAGCAGGCGTGGAAGATATCTCATGCAGCTGCACCACTGAGTGAGAGGCCGCTGTGTGCGCAGGACCGGTGCAGTGTGCAAACGCAGGGGATAGCACCACATTGTGCGGGTTTGTCAAGGCAGTATGGGTGAGTGGGTTTAAATGTCTTATAATGGGCCGGACTCACAAAATGCGGGTCACTTGGGGGGTATGTTAATCTGACCACTGTTGACAAGGTGACTCCCTCATCAGCCAGATAACTACACTTTAAATCTTAGCATGCCAGGTCTATCCTCTCTCACCTAATAGCAGGATTTAACCAAACCCCAACACTCAATGGGAGCTCCCTTATCCCTGAGTACCACTGGTGTTGAACGGTTGCAGGCCCATTGAAGTTGCCATGGGTTGGCTAGCATTGGCACACTAAATGAAGAGCAATGTGCTTAAATGAACAATCTCCTCAAATGTCATGCAATTGCTTAAATGGCGCAAAAGACCCCACAAGCACAAGCTGGGGTATTTCTAATCCAGCCCAAAGGCCAACTTGTAAACTCAGTGATCAACAGATGAACTTTCTTTGAAAGCAAGGCTGCACTGCGGCCTACCCACTGTTCCCAAACATGGACAGTTCCTTCTGACAAAGCTGGCCACTGGCTCTCAGTTCTCTCTTGGCATCTCTGATGCAGGCAGGCTCCCTCTTCCAGGCCCTCACTGTCTCTGCTCTTTTGCAGTTCCAGATCAACACATCTGGATTCAGCTTCTCTGTTCCCCACTGTCTCTCCAGCATTGTCTTTCATGCAGGCTAGCACACGATTATCAAGCTCCTTCTCTCCAGGAACAGCAACTCTCTTGAAGGTTCATTTTCCACACTATAGGCCTGGGCTGGCTCAGTCTGCGCCCTTTCCCAATGCAGCAGGTCTTGTTACCATGAGATCTCTCTCAGATCTTCCTGCCTCCAGCACAGTCACCTCTTTATAGGCACAGTTCAGGGCCCACTTCCACTGGTGCCTGGAACTGTCGCTCAGCATACTTGACAACCCACAGTTCAGGGAAAAGGTGCCAGGACCTGTGGCCCCTCCCTTTGCTGTTGTTTGTGGGGGGGGGGACTAGTGAGGGGGTTGGGGTGCCATGTGGGTCTATTACAGTATTGTAACTGGGTGGTCACTGTGGATGTTGTGGTTACTACCCATGCCTTGGGGGCTCAAACAAGGCTGATGGGCCTTGGTTTTGATTTTGTTGAATGGGGAAGGGGGATTCAAATCCAAATGTTTTAAGTTTACCACAGTGCCTACATCCAGAGCAAAATTTAAAGTGGGCCTGGTGTCAAAGTAGTACAACCCCGGGATGCAATACTTATCCACGTCCCCACAGTGTCCCCTTACATATGCAAAATCACAGTGCAACCTTAATTTTAACGACAATGCAATTAGTGACTTACACTAATATGCTCACGAAATAAAATCAAGTAGCACAACAAAAAATTATTGGGGGGGTATTCACAAGGGATAGGGTGAATGCAAAGCAAGCTGGTTTCAAAAGAATCTCATGAACTGAATGTTTAGTGCAGAAATTAAGCACCTGACTAGGCTTAGCAAGTCAAATACTTTAAAACAGTAACAGTGCCCACCTGCAACCAGACAAGACAATGCAGCCGCAAACAATACTGTAAGACCTTTTGCGCTACCATTCCACCTGCACTGGGGGCACTTCCCACTGGTACCAGTTTTAACCCTTAAATCATTAAAAAGGAGCCCTCTGTGCTTCGCTGGGTACACAGCTGTAGGAACAGAGCAGGCCTGGGATGCTGTAGCTGGTTGGGTCATTGGTGGTGCACTTTAAAACAAGACAAACATTTAAGCCGAAAACCCCACAGGCCATGCTGTTGCTTAAATGGCAAAACCTCCAAATGATGATTTGGGAGGCAGTATAGCGCAGTGGTCTAAGACTCTGAGCTGCAAATCTGGAGATCTGGGTGTGAATCCCACAGCCCCCACTTGCATATACTGTGTGACCCTGAGCAAGTCACTTAACTTCCCTGTGCTCCCAGATTGCACCTGTAAAAAAGCTTTCAGCTTAGTGTGTCTCACCTGGTTAAACAATTGGAAAAAAAATAATGTATTTGTGACGCCTGGCCCATTGGCCAAATCTGTAGATTTGGTGGTGAAACTTTGTACAGATTTTCTCAGTTGCAGGACAGGTGCTGAGAGTACTCACAGTTCTGATGTACCAACTTTCCTGTCATCTGGTACTCCTCTTCCTCCTTCCTGCAGGTGCAGTTCCTCCCAGGCTGATGGTTCAGTTGGTGCAGTTGGGGGTGGGGAAGCTCGGAGACGCTTTAGGTCTCCGGTGCCTCTGGATGGAAATCAGGCTGTCTGCATCTGCAGTTATCTGGATATCTGGGATTTCCCTTTTCCTCTTCCACAGGACAGACCAGTCTAAGGAGCAGGGGCCACACACCTCACACCCATGTCAGGGCTTTACTACCCTGGTGTGGAGCGTTAGCTAGTACCTGACAGTAGCATTAGCCAGCCTTCTCCTGGACAGTCTGCAGGCTCAGTGCAGGCTTTCTCTCGATGCAGGCTTTCTCACAAAGTCTCTGGTGCCCACAGCTAGCAGCTGTGGCATGCGATTGCCTCCTTTTCTGTCAAGGTAGGCCACAGTGTCTCTCCCAGGAAAACGTCATCCTGACACTTTCATTAGGCACACAGAGTTCAGTCTCTGTACTACACAGGTTTTGGAAACCTTTGAAGTCACTCCCTGATGGTTGACTGTGGAAGTCTAGGCAGGCTTCCCTGGATGGATCTGGGTAGCAGCACACTAGCCCTCCTCTTTCTCCAAGAGCTTACTGCTGGCTTCTCACTTCTGCAACAGCCCTCAACCTTTTCTGGGAAGGCAGCTTCTGATTGGCACATGGGGCTGCCAATATGCAGAATTATTATGCAGAATGTTCACTCGACACCCTACTGGTTGGTGGAAAGGGTGCCAAGAATACAGTACAGTCACTCTCCAATAAGGCTGGTGTGGTCACCTGCCAAGATCTCTGACCTCTAATAGACTGACAGCGAGGTCAGAGGTTGGCAAGATGGTGGCTGTTTCATCAGAAGAAACTGTGCTTCATCTTTAAAGTTCTTTTCGGGGGTTCCTGCTCTGCTTATATTTTCACTGCCCCCTCGTTCATTAGGCACACCTGTGCCTGTTATCCGGTGGTGCTTGTCTGACTGCTGGGGCTTCTGTTTCCCCATTGGAAGCTCCATTATTCTGCTCCCCCCAAGCAGTTAGTCTCTTTATCAAAAGCATCTGGCAGCTGCTCTGTCTTTAAAGGCACAGAGGTAGGGCCAGACCGGTGGTGCTGTAAGTTGAGGCATTGGTTGCTACACCTCGTGCTACACCGGCGACCTGGGTTTGGGAACGAGCCTGGGCTGCTGAGGGTCGACAGGGGCAAGAGAGGATTGAGCATCAGGAAGACTGCTCTCCTCTCTCGGGGGGGGGAGGCCTGTCGTCCCACTTGTTGACTGCCCTCTGGCAGTAGCTAGAGGGCAGTATGGGCTGGGAGGCATGTACCAACATCCTTACATCAGTAGGGGAGGAGGGATGGAAGAAAAGAGGAAAAGGGGAGCTGGTGGGCTCCATGATGGCTCCGCATCCCTGTGCCACCTCTGGCTTCTGGATTTGTGTTCTGAGGGGAGGAGAAAGCTGGAACTCTCCTCCCTCACCGAGCCGCAGGGAGCAAGCTGTGGGGAAACTACCAGGGGTTGGCTGAGCAGGGACGCACAGGGCCGAAGGATGAGTCCCTCCGAGGGAGGGCCATAGCTGCCCGCCAGGCTCTGGGGCACAAAAACAGATAATAGAAAAAAAAAAAGGCACAAAGGTGCCAAACATATGGATTATCCTCCTTCTCCCCGTCCTAGTGTTTCCATGCCCCCTGATGCCCACTCAAGTCCCTGGGACCAGACCATACTAAAGGGGCCGTGTTGTGCTAGCCATGCAATCATGGTGGTGAAGACTGCAGCGGTGGCTCAAGCACACACAGCAGTGTGCAAGCAGGCAGCTCGCAGGTTCGAGCAGGCAGCCACTCAAATGTGTGCACATTGTTGTGCGGCCGTTTGGCGATTGTCATGCAGGAGCAGGAAAGCAGTCTGAGGAAGAGCTCCTTCTGTCCCCCACCCAAGTGCAGTCCCAGGGGCAGCAGTGAGCATGAATATGATAGGCAGAGTTCTGGTGGCAGCATTAGTCTGGGTAAGCCCCCATTATTGGGGGGGGGGTTACAGTATAATGCCATTTCATTGGTCTGTATGGCAATGCTTTCGATGAATATGACATTGATTACTGTCATTCTTCTGAAACGCAATAAAATCTGTTCCCTCCCCCTCTTAGGTCTCAAAGTGTCCTGAGTTTAAAAAACACGTTTTATGATTTCTTACCTTCTGTAGAATTTGCTGATGTAACTGATTGTTTTGTATCGGCTTCCACACCCTCCTTTCTCCACCAGGGGGAGAACAATTGTTGCCCCCATCGCCAGCAGTGTATATTGTGTACAGTTTATTGGGCACATGAAATCAGAATGTGAAATAATGTTTGTGCATAATGCTAACAGCCAAAGGCTAGTCGTATGATTGGATTGTTTTTTCAATCACATGGGTGCGGTGTGCATATTATGAAACACATACAAACAAAGGTGACAAAGAAATAAGTGCCTCAACTGGGACTTGAACCCATGCCACCAGGAACACCATTCTGATTGTGCTACCAGCTCCACCGCCAAGGCACCTGGGAACTGGGCTGTCCCCGAGCACATTACTCTTTTTCAAATGCACAACCTGGTGGCTGCACAGACAATAACACTGTCAATCACATGGGTGCAGTGTGCATATTATGAAACACGTGCAAACAAAGGAGCTGCAGCTGGTAGCGCAATTGGAGGATTATTCTGGGTGGCCTGGGTTCAAGTCCCAGTCAAGGCACTTACTTCTTTCTCTCCCTTGTTTGTATGAGTTTCATAATATGTATACCACACCCATGTGATTGAAAGTGTAATTGTCTGTACAGCCACCAGACTGTGCATTTGAGAAAGAGTAATGTGCTTGGAGACAGCCCAGTTTCCATGTGCCATGGTGGCGCAGCTGGTAGCACAGTTGGAATGGTATTCCAGGTGGACTGGGTTCAAGTCCCAGTTAAGGTACTTACTTCTTTCTCTCCTTTGTTTGTATGATTGGATTGTTTGTTATTTAAGCAATAAAGCACAACAGGGTGTGTGTTAGGTAGGTAGGTAAAAACTTTTATTTTTATACAGGATAGCAATGTCATTAGGAATAATTTCCTGTTTACAAGACAAGCCCTGTAGATGTTATGAGGGCAAAAATACAATAGTTTTACAAGTACAGCTAATATTACAAAAATTGATTAGATGCACCAACACACACACACCTCACACTATACACAATACATAACTACATATAATCAAATACAATAAACAACCAATGAAAAAACAAATATAAACAGACCCAGGTGCATTAAGTTACATACATTTCAATAAAAACAACAACAAAAATCAGACATAAAATAAAATGTACTACATTCAGTAAGTCAAGATGACTACTAAATGTATCAATGAGACAAAATGTTAACAGTTACACTCGACCCGAAACATTGATTTCAAACCTATTCTAAATTTATTTGGTGATGCCACCCTCATTGAATAAGGAAGTATATTCCACCATTTTGCCGCTTGGCGTTTTAAAGTTTTTGGCCCAAATTTAGTTTTACTGTAGTTTTCCTTTATTTTATTAACATATACAGATCTGGTCAAGCTCCGAACAGGCTCGGACATATTCATCAATGCCTTAACTGATATGTAATGAACAGGTTGCTTTGTTAAAAAAACGATACAATAATTTCAGCCATATCTCTCCATTTCTGTGTTCTAAAGTAGTCTATTTATTTATTTATTTAACAGACTTTAGGATTACAACCTTTGAGTCAGGGACTCATTTACAAAGGCTCCGCATCAGAAAAACAAACATAAATACTTAATACATATAGACATAGAATGGCAGCTAAAGGTTACAGTTTTTTTAGTTATACAATACTGCAGAATCAAGATCAGCTATACATTGCATTGAACGTGTTACCAAGAGCTGTATTTTACAGTTTTCAAGAGAACAATAGGTTTGCTGATAGACGGAGGGAGTAACAGGTTTGATGTTTACAGCGAAGTAGAAAATTAGGCAGATATCTTGTGAGTGCAGCCGAAGGAGGCATTGTTAATAGGTAATGTTTGGTAGCCCTATCAGTAGGAGCTCAGTGGCGGGGTGGTCACGTAAGATGATAAATAGATGACCCAGCACTAGCTGGTACATTGGCAGCGCTGTGAAGCGAGAATGTGCTCTTTGAGGGCAGACTTGAAAGGTCCTAATTTGGAGATGGAGGAGACGTCAGAAGGGAGTTCATTGTACCAGGCTGGGGCCCTGTGTGGGAATGACCTTTGGGCTAAGGAGGTTTTAACCCTTGGGATGGACCACACCTGTGGGTTGGCAGTGCGGGTGTTCACCGAGGTGTGGGAGGATAGGAGAAAGGCAGAAACCCCCAAGGGGGTAAGCCCCAGGTGTATTTTCTTTGTGAGGAGACATGTTTGATAATAGCCTTTCATCCAGGGTGAGGAGATTTGTCAGGGCATACAAGGTGCAAGTATGGGTAGCTTGTCTGCCCCAGAGAGGAGTCTGCATGCTTTGTTTATGGACAGGTGGATTTTGTTAAGGACTGTGTGGTTAGCAGCCAAGTAGACAGTGAGCCCATAATCGACTAGGGAGAGGGCTGCGGAGGTGACAGCCAGATTAAGGGCTTCCGGAGGTAGGCAATCCTTGTGCCGATACAATAGGCCTACACGGACATTTATGGCTGATGATAGAGTGTCAATGTGTGAATGGAAGGAGAGGCTGGAATCAAATGTAAGGCCCAGGTATTTATATGTATGGATCTGTTCTAGAGGAAGGAGAGAGTGGGAGAGGATTGTTAGCTGCACATTCTTGGCCTTATTCTGTCGGTGGGCAAAGAACAGAGTCTTTGTCTTTACATTGACCACAAGTCTTTGGCCTATGAACCAGTTTTCAGTCTGGTTAAATGCGTGTTGGAGGGAGGACTGCAATACTGTGGGATCTGAGTGCGAGCCAAAAAGAACCGCATCATCCGCATAGAGTAGTAGGTTGCCGGAGCAGGAATTGGGCAAGGTGTTTAGGTAGATGCTGAATAATAGAGGGCCGAGGATGGAGCCCTGGGGAACCCCAGAGCGGACTGGCAGGGTGGTTGAGAGGGGGTTGTTTATTTTGACCCATTGTGATCTAGCTGTGAGGTAACTGGTAAACCAAGAGATGGGTCCTTGGGACAGACCTATGTGGTGGAGTGTGCTTAAGAGTAAGGGGTGGGAGACTGTATCAAAGGCCTTTGACAGGTCGATGAAGACAGCTCCAGCTAGGTGTTTTCTATCCAGGGCAGAGTGAATAAATTAGAGGAACTCGGTGAGAGCTGTAGTTGTACTGTGCCCAGATCTGAAGCCATGCTGCTTCCTGCAAAGTAGGTTATGAGCAACAGGTACTCAGTGAGTTAGGGTGGCTATAATTTTTTGAGGAGCTTTCGAGGTGGTGGAAGAATGGATATGGGATGGTAGTTATTGGGGGAGGTGCTGTCACCGCTCTTCAGTATTGGGGTGACTGTGGCAGTCTTCCAGACTGTGGGGAACTGCCCCAGACCTAGGGAGCGGTTACTGAGGTCAGTCAGTGGGGAGAGGACTGTATCTAGTACTAGATGTAGGATTCTCATATCAAAAGAATCTTTGCAATAGCAAGAGCCACTGAGCGCTTTAATGAGAAAAGGCCTTGCCTCATTCGTGGAGATCACCCTGAGATGGAAGGGGGGATGTTGGGTGTTTGGGGGCAGGGTTACAGGAGTGGGGTCGAAGAAGTTATTTGGGAGTACTGCACTAAGGTCAGAGAATGATGAGTTGAGGCAGTTGGCGATGGCCAGCTGGTCGCTGGTAGGGACATTGTTGACAGTTAGTGGGGGGGGGCCAGGATTTGTCATTGAGTTCCTTGATATTGTCCCAGAACAACCGAGCATTCCCCCAGGAGGACGCAAGGGTCATTTTGTAGTAGCCCAATTCGGCCTGTTTAATGGCCCAAGTGCATCTGTTATGAGCTGCTTTATAGGCTTGCCTGTCCGCCTGCTTGCCGAATGCGACTGCTTTATGCCAGAGATCACCCCTGTGTTTTAGCTGTTGGAGCAGTGCAGGCGTGACCCAGGGGGCATTACGTTTCTTGGATTGCACTTTTGCTAGTGGGGCATAGATGTCACATGCTTTATTAAAAGAACAGTTGAAATAATCAAGGGTTTCATCTATAGTAGGGGATCGGGAGATGGGGGACCAGTCCCATTGAGTTAAGTATTTTCTTAGTTTTGTGAGGCCTCCGGGTCGCATATGACATTAGCCAATATAGTTTGGTTTGGATTTCTGCTGAAGACATGACCAGGAAAAGAGGATGGGTGAGTGATCGCTGAGGGATTCTGGAAGGACCACCAGGTCAGAGATTCTGTGGGGACGGTTGGTGAGGAGAAGGTCAATCAGGGTGCTAGAGCCGTTAGTGGGGTTCACCCTCGTAGGCTGGCTGACCAGCTGGGTCAGGTCCAGTGCAGCAAAGGTGTCCTTGGTGTGGGAAGCCAAACTGGCAAGCCAGTTCACATTAAAGTCTCCAACTATGATGTGTTCTGTTTTGGAGGGGAAGCCGGAGATGCAGTTAGCAAGGGATTGTATAGCAGGAGCTTGGTTTCTTGGGGGGACATATGGGACAGTAAGAATTACAGGGGCTCTGGAGGGATCTGGAGTAAGTTTTAATGATATGGCTTGGGCACCATGGCCTAATGGAGGTATTGGAAGGGCTTAGCATATCATGGAGTCACGGACATACACAGCACACTCCCACCACATTTGCCCATTCTGTTGGCTCTGTGAAGGGTGAAGCCAGGTCGGGCAACCAAAGAGTCAGGTGTTTTTTTGGAGAGCCAAGTTTCTGTGAGGGCTAGCACATCTGGCTGATGTTGCAGTATCCAGCAATGGAGACCTGCTGTCTGTTTGGTTAAGCTGCACATGTTCATTGCAGCTATTCTAAGCCCGTGGTGCGATAGGCTAGGGCTGGGCGAGATGGGGCCTGGGTTAGGACGAACATTTCCTGAAATTAGTAGGAGTATGGCAAAGACTCTGAGGAGAGCAAAAGATCGTTGCCTTATTTTCAAGGACAGCTGCTGCCTAGTTATAGTGTGGGTAGTACAAGGGATGGCCAGGGTGATAAGGGTTGGAAAAAATAGCCCAAACTAATTACTGTAATAATAAGTCTAGCCCAAAATAAATAATAATGTACAATGATGTATTCTATAATGACAACCCAATATGAACTTGTAATAACGTCACTCCTGGGGTGGGTTGAAGCATGAAGCACCAAGGGCTTCCACCACCCCAGGAGTGACATCATTACACAATAACACATACCCTGGAGTGCCTTATTGCAATTATACAATGGCTTGTTGTTACATACAGAATAAAAAAAATAATTTTAAAGAATGATTTTGTTAGTGTAGGAAACAGTGTGGGAAAATATTTTTGTTTCCTAAGAAAACAAGTGACAAATCATCCAACTCCAATGTTACAGTGTGTTACTATGTAATAACATCACTGTTTCAATGGTTCAGCAGCCAATCAGTTTCTTACATTTTTCCTTGCCATTGTATAATTGCAGTTACTTTGGCCTTTAGCACTTTCTTCCCCCTTAGGGACTACCATGCTGTCGGGGTACTTGTGAATACAAGGAACCCTCTTAAGGAGGGTTCTACCCCAGAGGTACTGCAGGAATGGGGTTCCTTTGGCTAAAGGTAATTTTTTAAAATTTGGTGATGGGTAAAAAACACTGAGCCACATGACTCTTTTACAGGCTTGACCCGGGTATGTATACTCAACATACTGACATGTCAGTGAAAATATTATTTATTTATTTTTTTGAAAATTGGTAATTGGGAGAGACACACTGAGCTGAAGATCCTTTCCAGGTGCAACCTGGGGGAGGGGAAAAGAGAAACAGCAGCAGTACAATACATAAACGTGAAACTCTGGAACAACATTTTATAACACGTTTGTACAAAACAGAATAAATACAAAAATTGTATGTGCAGAAAGTAAAGTACAGTACAGCTCAATAATTCAATTCAATTATTTTTTATTTAACCTGGCAATACATCGTTGAGCAAGTTCATTCACAAGAGGATCCTGGGAGAACATAGTCAAATTACAATACAGCAGTGACGCTTGAGACTCGCAGTCATACAATTATACATATAATAGGGAATACAAGATGGGATAATGTACAATAATGGCACAATAGAAATACACGCTCTAAAACATAATAAAAGTATAAGAGGTGCGCCCTTAAAAATTCCTAACGCATAACACATTCAGAAGTGGCAGCAATACACAGCAAACAAAAACACTGTTAACAATAGATGACTGACCTGAAGGGTGAGTTGTTGCCTGACCTTATAATGGAGGGAGAAGACTGTAGTGGTGTGGTAGTGAAACGAAACAGGAACGGGGATCCATCCGGCTGCTAACCAGGATGATTAAGGCTGGACCCAGGCAGAACGGTAGCAGGAGCAGATGGGGAGGCGTTAGAGTTTCAGCCGGTACCTGAGAGAGTCAGGGGGAGAGTCTGACGGAGATGGGCAATTGGTTCCAGAGTGTGGGAAGTCAACAGAAGAAGGCAGATTGCCCACCAGAGGAGCGGGGATGAGGAGTGGCAAAACTGCAATGGTCCCTAGAATGAGGAAGCAGGGGGATATTGGGTGAGGACAGAAAACAGGAGAGGTGAGAGGGAAGGGAACCAAACCGGTGTTTGGATGTGAAACAGGTGCAGTGAGCCTGGCGACATGAGGCCAGAGGGAGAATAGATAGTGGAGAATACAATGAACAATAGTGTGTGTGTGTGTGTGTGTGGGGGGGGTGAAAAGGGGGACGAGTTTGTAGCAAAGCAGCAGAAGGAGTTGCAGAGTGTCCAGTCTGGTGATGTAAGTGGAAGGGGTGTTCCATAGACACTGTACAATAAAACCTTCATACCAAGCTAAAGAGTTGAATATTTTACAACATATACTCAAGAAATACTCAAAATACTCACATCAATGACAATATTTATTATACATAGTACAATAAACATTCATATCAAGCTAGAGAGTTAAACATTTTACAAGTTTTGCAAAACTCAAAGGCTAAACAGTATTTATAAACAACTAGTCCGAGTTTGAAGTATTAAAGTGGTTTTTTAGTTGAGTTTTGAATTGATAAACACTCTGGGCATGTCTTATTTCTGGGTTATACTATTCCAGAGTTTCACAGCAGTATGTTTAAAGAGCAGCTTTTACTTCTCTACTGCTGCTCCCTCCCCACAAACATACTGTATAATAAACCTTTCCTGGCCTCTATTATGAGCCACGCCCCACATTAGCATGTTTTATGATGTCAGTAAATGGAGAGTGCAGTGAGTATAATAGGGACATTTTTAAAATGCTTTTTATTATACTTTACAGTTCCGATTATAACAAATCAAGGCCACCGCTCAACTAACATCCTTGTTGTGAGATCTTGTCCTTTTGCTGCTTGGGGTGGGGGTGGGGAGTTAGGCTTAAAAAACCCTAATACAGTCAGACCTGGTTAATCTGGAACTGTTTGTATGGGGCCCATTCTGTCCGGATAAAAAATCAATGGATTAATCCGTTATAATGGCACCAATGGGAGAAACTTGTCACAACCCACTTACAATCAATATCTGATTTATTTATCCGATATGCATTGCAATAGTCAATATCAACACCAAAAAATAGTAAAATTACCATAACATTGCCATAGACATTTCATATTGCACAAATTAAAGTACCGTTCTGATGGATTCCACACACACACACACACACACACACACACACACACACACACACACTCACTCGCTCGCTCACAGACAGTCTCACACACACACACACACAGACACACACTCGCTCACTCACACGCTCGCACAAACAAACACAGGATAACTCAGGATAAGGTTTCTAAGGTCAGTAAGGCAATTCAAGCTATTCTGTTCACTTCACTTTTTAAAGTAATCCTGGATATGGGCTTGGCATGTGTTAGCAGCTGATTGTGCTACAAGGAACTTTTTAATATGAAGGAGAGTCAGTGTGTGGATCAAGTGGATCACTTTCAGCAGACACAACAGCATTCATGTCTCTTTTTTTGGAAAATAGAGATCTCAGATCGACCCCGCTTGGTTGCCATTATATTTACTCCTCAACGGTCAGCAATGCTACTAATCTATGTAAGCACTGAGCTTCTATCATGCATGGCCACATAATTAACTTTTGACAGATTGTTTACTGCCCTTTGCGACAGCTGCTGGATCTGCGGTAGAATGCGCTTAAGTAACTGACACTTACTAAGCTCAAAGTCACTGCATCGCACATCACAGGGGAGACTCAGTAACACCTGCTTAAGCACTCCACGGCGAAACGGATTAAAGAGACTGAAAGCCATTGAAGTACACTGTTGTTTTTTTTTTTAGCATTGGCAAATGGATTCGGATGCAGAGACATTCGGAGTATTGAGGCATTTAAAGTGGAAGCAAATCGGTTTGTGCTTAAAGCCGTTCAGAAACTCAGGTTTACGGACTAATAAGTCACGGATTAACCAGGTCTGACTGCACCACATGTTCCTACTTTTACTGCATTAATTTTAACCCTAACTGGTGCATTAACACAGTTTTTTTGCTATAAATATATAAAGTATGTACACACACACACACACACACACACATATATATATATATATATATATATATATATATATATATATATATACATACTGAATACACACACACACACACACACACATACACAAAACCAGAGTGGGGGTAGAGATGACGTGATAAAAAAGATATCTTGGTTGGTGACATCAGTAACAGCAACATATTAAAAATATGTTATTGTTACTGTTGTCACAATGGGTATGTTTAAGGTTACTGTCATCACAGTGAACTGCTGAACCAATCAGAGAACAGCTTTCGTAATGCTAATGACATCACAATGCCTAGTGTAGCACTGAAGCCAGCGGTTAAAGAGCTGCTGATGCTTCTAGTAAAACATTGGAAAGTATAATAATTAGACATAGCTCAGCTTGTATTTCATTTACCTTTTGGAGATTTCTCCTTTCCCTTATTTATTACCGAGAAAGTTCCCACAAAACAGGACCTGTATCCATTTGAGCTCACCTGCCCTGCAGCTTATTCCTTACTTGAAATCATAATGCTGTGTTGTAGCATTACAGTTGGTTGCCATGAGAATCACTGTGATGTCACAAGCAGAGTATTATGACATCAGGTTGGGAAGAAGCAGTAGGAGATGATGAACCCTCAAGGAACAAAGATCTGTTTTCATGCAAATGATCTCAGTAATAAATGATGGGGAGGTGGGAAAACAGAGCTGGTGAGAAATATAGGCTGCACTGTGTCCAAATATTATGCTTTTCAAAGTTCTCCTGGAGGCGTCAGCGGCTCTTTAAAGAAAAACAGCAAAATGCAGATTTAAAAGCTGTAACTTGTAAACTACTGCTGTATATATTGAATATACAATGACCTGACTTAAAACAGGCAATTAATCATCACTTGTGAGTGGGCAGGACTTTCATAGTTCATTTGTGGGTCTGCCACTTGTGAGTTATGGTCCTGCACCTCACACTTGAAGATAAATTGCATATTTTGAGTCAGCCAATTGCATATCCCTATACAGATATAGTTGGAGAGAGAGAGAGAGAGAGAAACAGATAGATAGATAGACAGATAGGCAGATAGACAGACAGACGTACGCTGTCTCTACTGTGACAACTTTACAGCGATGTTGTCGATGCCGACAACATTGTCACATCGCTGTAAAGTCCGCTCAGAACCCCAGCACTCTTTCCTGAGGTCATGCACCTTCCACCTGAATCAGCTCTGACAGATTGATTATATTAAGTGGGGGTGGGTTGGGGGCGCAGCTCCCCGCAAAAAAACACCTTTGTCTCCCATAGCACAATGCCGACTGCAATTGCAGTCAACATAGTGATGTCGGGGAAATGTTGTGTCAACATGAAATTGTCGATGCGGCATCGTGGATCCATAGAGAGATAGATGGACTCATTGCAAAAAAACTTCATTAATGCACTAGTTACGGTTAAAGTGACAAAAGTCGGGAAATGTGGTGTTAGGGTTCCCAACCCTAACATCCCACCCCCACCCTGCAGGCAGCAATAGGAAAAAACATTATGGTTTGACCTCTCCTGCATATTTGCAAATCAGGCATGGGGTGCGCCTTGGGATTGTCAACCCTAACGCTCACCCCAGTCCATCAGTAAATAAGCTGAGATGTGTTGCAGTATGAGAATGGGGCGAGTGTTAGGGCTGACAACCCCAAGGCACACCCCACACCTGATTTGCAAACATGCAGGAGAGGTGAAACTGTAATGTTTTTTTCCCATTGCTGCCTGCAAAGTGGGGTTGGGGTGTTAGAGTTGGGAATTCTAACATCACATTTCCCTACTTTTGTCACTTTTACCCTAACTAATGCATTAACAAAGTTTTTTGCAATGAATGTCCTTACTTTTTGAGATAGTATAATCGTAAACTCATTTGACTGTGGGAGCACAGAATCCTCTGGGCCCTGTGCTTCCATCCCTCCATAGATGCATACATCTATGTTGCTGTGGAAATGCAAGGTCCTCTGGGCCCTGCACTTTAATTTCTGCCAAAACAGCAATTTCTTTCCTTCATTGTATAGCTAGTTAAAGGAAAATTACACCCATATGTCTTGTAAATGTTATTTGTTTCCATGTTAACAGGCGACTCTTTTCCTGTCGCTGTTAGTGCTATACCTGCTTGCTATAATTTGTATCCACTGTTCATGCTAGTCCCCTGAAACTACCCTGGGGTATCCATTTTATTGAAATCTCATTGTCCACGAGACCTGCATTAGCTTATGAGAAAAGGATGCCACATCACCCATGTATACCATGTATCTCTATACTGACAGAATAAATATCCTGCAAAAACTCTCTAGAAACACACAAACTGAATTTAGTTCAAAGGGGAAAACCTTGCATTGCAACTTGGCTTGCAAAGCTAACTGATGGTAAATGTGGTATTTCACACTGTGATGCAACTTGTTTCTTTGAAGTCTAATTAAGCAATTAGACATATTGGGGGTGTAAATGGTGCTGACACATCATGTTCTCATATGTTGATGCACCTCTCGGGGACAATGAGATTTCAACAACTAGAAAATGAAGACCCCCAGGAGAGTTACAGGGACTAGAATGAACAGTGAAAATAAACTAAAGCAATCACATACATCTCTAACAGATACACAATAATAGTTGTTTGTTGACATGGAAACAAATAAAGTTTTCAAGATATGAGGGTATAGTCTTTCTTTAAAGTTCCAATTTTATCATATGAGAGTTTGCATTTTTTTATACTGCTCCTAAATGTTTAGGGGGATATGTGTTATTCTTGTTGTGCTCATTAAGACATTTGTTTTGATATGTATGTAACCCCCCTGCAAATGGGGGTTCCCAAAAGTCTTCCAGGAGCTTGCTTGAATGCTCCAAGCCTGGATGGTGTTCGGCGTCTAAGCCGTTTATCTGTGAGAGCTTTTAGAGCCTCTGGTACTGTCTCTTTAAGAGCTGTCTGCTTGCATACATAATTAATTTGGATGGGGGTCTGTGTGTTTCACTGCTTGAGTCCCATTCGAGCTGCTGCCAAACCGTTCGCTTTCCGCCATTCAGTGGGCAGAGGAGCAATTTTCAAAGATGTAACTGTTTGCCAGAAATCATTTAGAGTAATAACGAAAATACAGTTTGTCTAACCTCCTTTTCTTTGCAGTCAGAACTGTGTTTGCCTAGCCCCCCATTCTGGTTTTGAAGTGCTGAACTGGACCAATCAGTGTGGGGGGGACCTTTGAAATGGAACCTGCTGCTGGCAAATCAGAACTTGGACTCTCATTGTGGAGCCAGCCACCTATGTATTGTATGGCCAATGCTTCTGGGAATTGTAGTTTGGACTTCGGTGCCTTTTTTCCACCAACAGGGGAGTTTACTGTGAGTGACAGCCAAGCCAGCCAACTGAACTGGAAGGAACTCAAAGGACATGCCCGGCTCTGTCTACTGGAAAGATCATATCAGTTTGGGGCAGTGAAGAGACAAGGAGCTGTGAGCTTCTGCGCTGTATAGTTCCACACAGTAAGCGCATGTAAGGCCCTAAGTTTCGGTCTGCAGCTTGTGCAAGCACCTGTTTGGACTGAATCCGACCTGTGAAGAGAATTTTATTTATTTAGTTTTTGTTAACCGGGTAAGTGCATTAGCCAGCAGGTGACTATTTTCAGGCACGACCCGGGAGAGTACAAGACAATACATACTGAGGGTTTTTAACATATACAGTACAATTAGTGTGGCAGTACAATGTATAGAAAGAGGAGCCGAAGCTATGAGGCTAAGATAACAGTGAGGACACTAGTCTAAGTAAAATGAATACAACATTGTTCTGTATAGAATATAACAGGCAGAGCGGGTACTGGTACAAAGACAGAGTTATTCGGAGTTCCCCAGGCAGACGTAGTGCAAACAAGCGGGAAAGGGAGGGTAGAAGGAGTGGAGGGGCGGTCTGATGTTACAATGAGCTTGTAAGGACCTCACCGTGATTACGGCTTTAGCGGCTCAAGTACTATCAATGGCCGGGCTCATGGTTCTGCTTCTAGAAAGGCGTCACGGTGGCCCCTGATAGCAGACTTCCCGGGGGGAGCAAGGCGAAGTCCAACGCTGTTATTCGTTTAGGCAATCAATTCAAATGTGGGTCCCTATGCTACTGAGGTGGTACCCCGGCAGCACTGAGGAAAAAGGAAGAGTGATCCGAAGCCCAGAAATGGGCTTAGAGGGACTTTACAACGACTACGGCTTTGGCGGCACAGGGTACCCTCGAGTGACCGGACACCTGGTTCTGTTTATGGGCGTGTGCACGGCGGGCAACCCCTGCAGTCAGGATGCAAAGGAGGGGCAACTCTGGTTACTACTTGGAAAGCGGTACTTGAGGTGGGCCCCTGAGACTATCTAGGTGGGTCCACGTCGGTGCTGGGTGCTGGGAGGAGCGCTCTACGTCCCGACAGGGCTTTGAGGGATTTTCGGCAAATTAACGGCATTAGCGGCTGAAAGTAGCGACAAGCAGCCGGGCTCATGGTTCTGTTGCCGGGCATGAGTGCGGCGTGCAGTCCCAGTCCACGGGTATCCCGGGGGAGTAATACGCGAGGGGGGCAGGAAAAGAGGCGAAGCCCCTGGTTGTACCAATACTCAGCTATCACATCTGACTGTCTGTGAAAAACAGTTGGAGCATATTCAAGTTAAGACAACCATGGGTAAAGCAAAAAACAGCATAGTTCAGTCAGTAAACAGCACATAGAATAGCTATAACAGATCACAGTGAGGGCTTATTCTGCATAAGACGGTACTGGACAGATCATTAATAAGGCTTTGTATAGTACAGTATGTGACAACCGAACAGGGTAATTTCAGGATCTACAGGTAGATAAGGTGTACAAACAGGCAGGGAGAGAAGGCAAAAGGAAAGTGGGTGAGCAAGAGGAAGGGGGACAGCCGAAAAGGTAGGGAATGGGTAGATTGTGGGGCTGGCTTTCAAAGGTACTGTCAGGTAGGGTCAAAACAGGTACATTGGTCAGAGGTAGCTAGGTAGAGTCGTAGCCCTCTGCCGGAAGAGGTAGTGCGAAGGAGGTATGCCTAAGATCCTGTGGCAGCATGTTCCACATCTGGGGGGCAGCATGCCCGAAAGCCCCAGTTCCTTTGGAGGTGTGACAACGGGGAACTCTCAGTAGTGATTTGTCAGACGATCTCAATTCACGGATTGAAGTAGCTCAGCTAGTGATGCGGGCGTGTCCAGTCTGATAATAGTCACGTAGACAGCCAAGATAGTATAGCCTGGTAGCAGTGGGGGAGAGCCAGCCAAGGTCACTATACAGTTGACAATGATGTTTGAGCCGAGGGGCCTTGGAAGCATACCGACATACGTTGTTATAGGTGACGTCCCATTTTGCAAGGCTGATTTATGGGCAGTAGTCAGGATGGGAGCACAGTAGGTTAGGGTTGGTAAAGGATCCCCTGAGCGATAGCTTGCCCAACTGATGGCGTTAACATATAGCTGGTTCTGTGGCTGCGCCAACACAATTTACAGTTTTGCAGGTAGTTTTGGATGTGAAGGTTAAGGTCCAGAGATTGGTCAAGTAAGATTCAAGATAGCGAAATGTGGTGATGACTTCAAGAGATCCCATTTAGGTCTAGTATTTTCCAGAGGAGGTGCAGGATCTAAGTTTTTGGTGGTGCCCAGGAGCATAGCTTTTTGCTTGAGTTGAAGATAAGTCGAGTGGAGTTTAGCCAGCTTTGTATATTGTTGTAGGCTGTGGTCAGCGACAAGTTTAGGTAGTCCATATTATGTGAGCTGGCATAGATGGCCAGGTCATCAGCATAGAGAAGAGAGGAGCAGGATGAGATATTGCTTGGTAAGTTGTTTATGAATAGGGTAAAGAGAAGGGGGCCCAGTATCGAACCTTGAGGACACCAATGTTGATTTTGGTGCTGTCAGAGATTGCAGATTGAATTTTACAGCTTGGGTCCTGTCGGTTAAATAGCTCCCTGAACCAGTTGATAACAGGAGAGAGAAACCTATTGATTGAAGGGTGGACAGGAGCGAGGTAGATCCACAAAGGTTGAAGGCCTTGGTAAGGTCAAAGAAGACAGCTCCTGTTAGCCGACCATCATCCATGTTTGAGAGAGTATCTGAGGTGAGTTTGGCTAGTGCTGTAGAAGTGCTATGGTTCTTCCTGAAACCATGTTGAGCGTCACATAGCAGATTTGTAGATTCAAGTAGTCGAGGGTTTGGGTGGCTACAGCTTTTCTAAGATTTTACTTAGGGACTGAGAGAATAGCTATCGGCCTGTAGTTTGTGATCTTGTTTCTAATTCCCTTTCTAAATGGGAGTAATTCTGGCAGTTTTCCAGAGATCAGGGACTGTACCACTGGAAAGGGACAGTGGAAAATCTTAGCCAGTGGTTCGGCAATGAGATGTGCAGCAGTTTTTAAAAGGCGGGGTTCAAGAGAGTCCGACCCAGGGCTGGTGTTGTCAGAGATAGTTCTTAGTAGATTTAAAACTTGAGAGCTGGTTATGGCTTTGAAGTAGAAAGACTGGGTTATTTGAGCCCCGGTTTGAGAAATGAGAGGTCGGCTAGTCTAAGCTATCAGCAGAGGGCTGAGATGTGATTGGAGTCAGTGGCAGTGTAGAGGTGTAGGGTGGAGAGATCTGAGAACATATTGTTGAATGCATTTGCTATGGTGAAGGAGTCATTGCAGTGGTACGTTGAGGACCATCTCAGAGGGGGTTATAGATTGTGGGGTACCAAGGAAGGTCTTAATATGGGCCCAAAATTTTCGAGGGTCATGGGCTGAGCTAGTTAGTAGGTTCTGGCAGAACCTACTTTTTGCAAGCCTTATCTGCTTTTTGCAGGAATTTCCGTGCTGTTTGTATATTGTGTGGTCTCTGGGTAGGCCAGTGCTTTTGTAGTGCCTCCAGAGCTTGTCCCCGTGCCGTAGCTGAAGGAGTAAATCTTTTTGGAGCCATCTAGTTTGCTTTCCCCTGACTCTTCTTTTCACTTTCGGTGCATGCCTATTCTGCACTTCACTGAACATTGTCAGGAAAACTCTTAGTGCATCTTCGACTTTTTCTGCATGGTGGATTTCAGACCAGTCAATGTTGGATACATCAAGGAGGAAGGCGTTTATGTCCGTATGGGCAAAGTTGCTAAAGGTGACCAGGCAGGGTGGAGGAGAAGGTGGAGGACCCGAGTGCCATTGACAAAAAATGGGAGAGTGGTCGGTTATTGCATCGGCCAGGACACCTGCCATGGTCACATGTTCAGGTCTATTTGTGAGAATCCAGTCAATAAGCGTACCAGACTGAGTGGTTACCATTCTAGTGTTCTCTGTTTTAAGCTGGTAGAAGTTAAAGCCATGGACTAGTGATGTGAGGGCACTGTGAGAAGGACCCAGCCAGTTTAGGTTCACATCACCGAGGATGATGGCTTCATTCATGCTAATAGTTTGAGACATTAGTTTGAGTAGTTCCTGAAATCCATCCACTCCTCCAGTGGGCGGGTTGTAGAGGCAAATTATGTGCAGTTTCTTAGTACCAAGGGACAAAATCGCATGGATTGACTCACAGATCAGTTGTGAGTCTTGGGCTGGGGCTGTTCTGATGCTGAGGTGAAACTTGTGGTAGATGGCAACGCCCCCAACCCGTTTTGACCCAGGCCTGTCCTGCCGGATAAGAGAGTATCCAGGTATGTCACACAGGGCATCATGGATTCATGGTTTTAGCCAGGTTTCAGTGAGGCACAGGATGTCAGGTTCACATACTTTGATCCAAGCTTCTAATTCGGCCAGATGGCTTTGTAAACTTCTGATGTTCATGTAACCCCCCTGCAAATGGGGGTTCCCAAAAGACTTCCAGGAGCTTGCTTGAATGCTCCAAGCCTGAATGGTGTTTGGCATTTAAGCCATTTATCAGTGAGTGTTTTAGAGCCTCTGGTACTGTCTTTAAGAGCTGTCTGCTTGCAGACATAATTAGTTTGTATGGAGGACTGTGTGCTTCTCTGAGTACCACTCGAGCTGCTGCCAATTCACTTCATTTTGCAGTCACTAGGTGTGCAAAGGAACCTATCTGAAAGATGTAACTGTTTGCCAGAAATTATTTAGAGTAATAATGAAATTACAGTTTGTCTAACCTGCTTTCTTTGCAGTCAGAACTGTGTCTGCTAGTTCCCCATTCTAGTTTTGAACTGCTGAACTGGACCAATAAGTGGGGTAAGCTAGCTACTAAATGGTGCCTTGGACGAATCAGAACTTGGACTCATAATCTGGAGCCAGCCACAAGAGGATTGTATGGGCAGTGACTCTGGGAGATGTAGTTTAGACTTCAGTGCCTTTTTGGACCAACAGCAGCAGTCTATTGTGAGTGACAGCCAATCCAGTCAAGAACTGGGAGGAACTCAAGGAAGTGCCGGTTTTTGTCGGTTGGAGTTCAGTTGAGCTTTGGCAGTGAAGAAGGAAGGAGCCCTGTGCTTTTTCAGTGTGCAGTTTTAGTCAAAAAACGTGTGTAAGGCCCAGAGTTCCGGTCTGCAGCTTGTTGGGACTGAATCAGTCCTATGAAAGAATCAAAGGATCTCTGAAGAGTAGAAACCAGGCTCACCCTGTAGAAGACTGGAGGAATTGCTGAAAATTACACTCGGTCTGTCAGGAACTGAATCTGTGTGTGTTCTCCCGGTATTGTGCAGTAATGCGATCGGGATACAGATGCAGCCTGCCTGGTATAGTGCTTTCTTTTATGGATGTGTGAAGGTTTGTGCACCTCAAGTGAGCCCTGCTGACATTGAAGGACCCTATCTTATTTGGAGGTCGTGAGTACTAATTCAGGGTCGCTCCCTGTTGAATTGCCACATTAAATCCAAATGGAATTACTGTACTGCTGACTGTTTAATTCTCCTTTCTCTGTGTGAAAGGGCCCCTACCAGCTGCCACGGTTTGGACTAGCCACTAGGCTTGGGTACCCAGGGACAGTAACTGATAGGGATAGGCCTGTGCACAGAGCCATAGGTAGATTATTAGAGTGATAAGCTAGTTAACCTGATTTCCCTGTCCTTGATATATCCCCTAAATAAATCAGGCTGCTTGTTTCAGCAAAGTTATACTGCCTGAGGTATTTGTTCATGTTAAAGTACTGTACTGTGATTGTTGCACTGTATCTCATTTCACAGGAGGTCCCAGTGCCGGAACCAGACCGGGGTAAGTGTATACTGTGAAGGTAATTCTGATATATTGTGTGGGCCATCAGTGGGAAGAAAGGGGTTGCGGTGTCCCAGAGGGCTGTGACCAAATTGGTTTAACTATTGCAAACCCTGACCTCTGGGTGGAGGCACCCGCCATTGGATCCAGGCCCCTCAACCTGTTGAGTGGCAAATCAGGCAGGGGTAGTAGCCCTGGGATAGCGCCATCTAGGGTTACATCTTGGAGGCTCACCGCTGGGATTGTGTGTCCTCTAGTGGCCATATTTACGAACCACTGTTAAGAAAAATGGGTACCCGACAGAAGTGGCTGTGCACCGCTGGTGGAGTGGTGTACTGGGAGGAGATCGAGCCCCAAAATGCTATGCTTATCCTGGACATCCCCTGGGTATCAATACGGACACTGTGCAGGGAGTACTTCCAAGGTGGAAGGTTTAAAAACCCTGTGGTGGTGGGTCGGCATGCTAATCTGCTCACCCACACTTTCCTGGCCCTAGTAGAGTTTAAGGATCCCATAGATAGCTCCAAAGTGCCACAGACCATTACCCCAGAGGAGCCCTCACTGCTTGGAGAGTGATAACTAGGACAGTAAAGACCGGGGAATCAGCCCCCACCACTATCTGAAACTTTGAGGAGAAATTTGCTGAATGGTTGCTGGGAGGGGAAAACTGTGGAGGACTTGAAGAAACTATCTTGCCACCTGGGGTGTTCCTCCCCAACACCCTCTCCTGCTCCAGTGCCCGTAATGGTGGCTGAACCAATGCAGACTCCTATTTCTGCACCTGCCATTAGTCACGACTCTTACGAAGGTTGAGGATCTTCTCTGGCACCTCCCCACCCCCAAGGGAGGATGACTGGGAGACCTGGATAGACTATATTTGCCCCCAAGTGCTAGAATGGCAATGCTCGGGAAGGTGAAAGCCGAAAGAGGGTTAGTGAGAGCCCGAGGTCCTGCCCTGGCTACCATCCGAGGCTAAACGGCCAGTAACCCTGAAGCGACTGCACAGGCCTATCTTGAGGCCTTGGAGAATGTGTATGGGAGCCCAGATTCTGATGAGGACCTATGGTGGAGAGTAAGAAATGCACAACAGTACCAAGGGAGTTGTTGTCTGTGTATGTCTCTCGGCTGGAAAAATTGTTGCAAGAATGCCTCAGAAAGGTAGTTTGCCAGCGATTGAACTGGACGAACCAGACTGGACAGAATCCTTAAGTCTGCCCCTCTCAGAACTGCTGTTGCTTCAGTTACGCCTGGCAAATCGGACTGGAATCCCCACCCTCCCATGATGAGTTAATGAGAGAAATTCGAGGAGTTGAGAAAAGGCGACCTCGGGAGGTACCTGCACCAACAGCTGTGGCTACGACCCGAGTGACTGGGGAGTGACCCATGAAGCAAGTTCAGGGGCAGAGGTTGACAGTCAATGAGTGCTCTGACAAGGAAAAGATATGCCACAATGGGGCTGAACTGTTGAGAGAGATCCAGGAATTCAAAAACAGTCCCTTATGAAGGCCACGCCTGCAAATACAGGCCCTGACCTATATCCGACTGCATCTGCTATGGAGTGGGGTACTACCCATGTATCTCCTGCTGATAACAGCTCCAAACTCAATTCCTTGACCATGGAGTGGAGAAACTGACGAGATGTCTCCAAATGCTTATCACGCCGCAGACAGAGATGGCACCCAGGTTTCCAGTTAGTAATACCCCGCCCTGGCTCCCAGTGTGGCGCCTCGCCAGCTCAAACTCCAGAAAGTATGTTTTGCTATAATTGTGGGAAAGATGGGCACATGAAAGGGAATGCCAATCCCAAAAGACACTGACAAAGTTGCATATAGGCTACAAGGAGAGCTTGGAGAAGAAATCAGTGGTTAAGAGGTGCATGACATGATCCCAGTGAGGCACCAAAATGCTAATTCACGCCCTTGTGGCAAGGTCAGTTGCCCAGGCCCCCACTACCGCCTCCAGACTGGTCCAGAATAGTGGGTCCCTCCATGGAGACCACTGTAAAGGTGAATGGAGTGTCTACAAGAGCTGTATTAGACAGTGGCTCCCAAGTGACAATTATGTTCCAGGATTGGTATCAGAAGCATTTGTCAGGCACTTACAACCATTAGAAGGACTGCATGTATGGGGGGTTAGTGGAAGGCCTACCCTATTCCGGTATATCCGAATTTGGCTGTCTTTCCCCACCTCCGTGGCTGGAGTGGCAACAAGTAGAGACCCTAGCCTTAGTGTGTCCCCACTGACTGTAGGATGGTGTCCCTTTGTTGATTGGAAACAAATGCTCACATGTTCGGAAGGCTGGCACAGTTGTGTATGAAAAACAGGGGTCAAAGACTAGTAGAGCTTTAAGAGTTCGGCTTTAATTAAGAAGGCCTATGAGGCACAGAGATGCTGAAAAACAGAACCAGAGGAACCGGTCGGAATTGTATGGAAGAAGGATCCTGAGTCTCTGATCCTGGCGCCAAATGCCCAGTGTACCTTACAGGAGAGGTCCGTATCAGAAAGGATGTTAAGAATAAAAATATTAATGTTGGATGCACCAGGTGATGGAAAATTGCCAGAGGGACTGCTGGTCAAGCCTAGTATTTTGCCCGCTAGAGCCCATGCTTATGCCAGAAGGGTAATGGTCCAAGTTCATAATGTGTCTAAAAGAGACATTCGAGTAAACAGAGGTTGCATCCTGGCTAATGACATTAGTAGAACACTGCAGTGCTACCCAGCAGCAAGAGTTCAAGGAAGAATGACAGAGTAACGCCTGACTTGTTTGATTTCGGCGACTTCACCGCCAGCTGAATGGAAAGTGAGGATCAGTGAGAAGCTTGCCCAGAGAGACCAGGTGTTTTTTTAAAGGAATGGGATGTAGGATGCGTGCAAGGAGCTGAGCACAATATCCGGCTGCATGACGAAAGACCATTTCGTGAGAGGTCTCGACGCCTGGCACCTGCTGACATAGATGATGTGAGACGGCATCTGCAAGAGATGTTAGCTGCTGGTGTAATACAAGAATCCAGAAGCCTTATGCTTCCCCATTGTGGTAGTGAGGAAAAGAATGGAACAGTAAGGATGTGTGGGATTATCGCACCTTAAACCGCGGACTATCCCTGATCAGTACACAATGCCCCGCATTCAGGATGCTTTGGACTGCCTAAACGGGAGCAAGTGGTTCTCTGTGCTGGATCTCGCAGTGGGTACTACAGATCCCATGGCCCCAGAGGACCGTGGAGAAGACGGCCTTTATCTGTCCGCTTGGCTTCTATGAATTCATGAGGATGCCTCAAGGATTTCAGGTGCCCCAGCCACTTTTCAACGATTGATGGAGCGTGCAGTGGGGACATGAACTTACTAGAGTGCCTGGTATACCTAGATGATGTTATTGTGTTTGGCAGCTCGCTGGAGGAACATGAGAGCAGATTATTTAAGGTATTGGACCGACTGGAGGACTTTGCCTTAAACTGTCCATTGATAAGTGTCAATTCTTTCAAACATCAGTAAAGTATGTGGGACACATAGTATCCACCGAGGGAATAGAGACCGACCCAAGTAAAGTTGAGGCCTTGACCACCTGGCCACAGCCCAAAAATCTAAAAGAACTGCAAAGATTCCTGGATTCTGTAGTTGTGCTATCGGCTTCATCAAGGACTATTCAAGAGTGATCCGCCTTTACTTAACCTTACTCAAGGGTATCCCCAACCCACAAAATACTAAAAGTCAGCCCCTCAAGACTGAAAGAGTGTATTTTCATCCGAGTGAAGTATTTGGGGCCTGCTGGACCTCTGATTGTGAGACTGCTTTTCATGAGATCATATATCAACTTACCCATGCTCCAGTGCTGGCCTATGCCGATCCAAGAAAACCCTACGCCCTGCACACTGATGCTAGCTTGCAAGGGGTTGGGGCCTGTTGTACTCAAGAGCACGAGAATGGCCTGAGACCAGTGGCCTTTGCCAGTAGAAGCCTGACCCCATCCGAAAAGAACTATCCTGTACATAAGTTAGAGTTCCTAGCTTTGAAGTGGGCTATTGTTGACCAATTCCATGAGTACTTGTATGGGGCTAAAATACTAGTAAAACTGACAATAATCCTTTGACCTATGTGCAGACCTCAGCTAAGTTGGATGCCACTGGCCATAGGTGGCTTTCTGCATTATCTACATATGACTATGCTTGATACCGAGCAGTCTGAACCACATAGATGCTGATGCCTCTCCCGGAGGCCTGTTCCCAGAATGATTGGGTCCGATTGGCAGAACCTGACATTCGGGCACTGTGCCAGAAGTTTGACAGGAGGAACAATGTCCACGGACGTAGTGGACTGCATGGTGGATTGCTTGGGAGCCTCTGAGAATTGCATACCTGCTGCTTATTGCCACTTTTCTGCACAGACATTGGTGCACTGCCTCAGCTGGACAATGACAGTATTCGCGGGCTCAACTCCACGATCCCATGATCAAAGCAGCTTTAGAAGCCCTCTATGCAGGAAAAGATGTCCAAATTACGCCCACTGATTTGAGAACTGCACTGTTATACAAAGAAGGTCCTAAGTTGAAACTGATCAATAAACTGTTATACAGAGAAACAGTAGACAGAGGGGACAAGTAGACAAACAACAACTAGTGCTGCCCACTGCCTTCGAGACTCAGTACTGAGGTCCTTGCACAACCACATGGGGCACCTTGGTATAGACAGAACACTTGACTTGGTGAGATCCAGATTCTATTGGCCTAAGATGGGGGCTGATGTGGAGCAACACATTCGAACTTGTAGTCGCTGCTTACAGAGGAAAGCTTTGCCCCAGAGGCTGCCCCTTGTTAACATCACCACCAGTGCACCCATGGAGCTGGTCTGTATTGATTTTCTGAGTTTGGAGTCAGATCAAGAAATATCAGTAATGTGCTGGTGGTCACTGACCATTTCACGAGATATGCCCAAGCTTTCCCCACCAAAGACCAGAAAGCATCCACTGTGGCCAAAGTACTTGTAGAAAACTTTTTGTTCACTATGGGCTCCACAAAGAATCCATTCTGATCAAGGGAGAGACTTTGAGAGTCGTCTGATCAAAGAGATGCTTTCTCTGTGGGGAGTGAAGTCCAGAACCACTCCTTACCACCCCCAGGGGACCCACAGCCTGAACGCTTTCAACCGCACTTTGCTAGATATGCTAGGCACCCTGCACCCAAAGGACAAGCCTAGATGGAGCCAACAAATTAGCACCCTGGTACATGCTTATAACTGCACAAAAGTGATGCCACTGGATTCTCCCCACCGCCTGATGTTTGGAAGAGAAGCTCAGACTACCAGTAGATGTGTGTTTTGGGGTCTCTCCTGATGGGTTCAAGCTGACAACTATTTACAGTATGTGCAAAAGTTAAAGGTCCAGCTAACTCATGCGTACCAACTGGCTCAAACCATGGCTGCCAAAAGAAATCTGCCAACAAAGAAAGGTATGATAAAAAGGTGAAAGCACAGGAACTCCAGGAGGGAGATCGGTATTGCTAAGAAATCTGGGACTGCATGGCAAGCACAAGATTGCTGACAGATGGCACCATCTCCCTCACATTGTAGTGGGCAAACTAGATGATCTGCCAGTGTACAAAGTAAGGCCTGAGAATAATTCAAAAGATGTAAAACAATGCATAGAAATCATTTACTGCCCATTGGACAAATCTTAATTGAGTCTGAGCCCCTAGAAGATGCCCCTCTGGACCAGTGACTAGAGCTGCTGCTAAGAAAAGATCAAGAAAGTCTGCACCTACAGAAGCAAAGTTAAAGTGTTCCCTCCACAAGTCCCAGTTGAGCATGACTGTCAGTCCATATCGGAAGAAAGTGAGTGACTTTGAATACTATCCTTCTTACGAACTGAGTCAATTGTTTCGGGGCAATTCCCTAGTCAATACTGGAGATGAAGCTGGGCCTTCTGGACTGTCTAAGCACCCAGCTTCATCCCTGGAGCCAATGCTCCCAGAAAGTGAAGTGCAAAGCATCAGATCAGATGAAATGGAATCATTGTGCATGGTTGAACTGTTTGAGCTTTCAGGGGAGGAAAATGATAGATTGGGGCAGACTGGTGATACACCCGAACAAGAAGAGTATTTTGAGGTGCCCTGACAGTCCACTGCCAGTGTCCGAAAGCTCTCCATGCGAGTCAAATGTTGTGGACTCAGAAACTGTAACTCCTGGAGCTGAAAGTGCCCCAAGTTCTAGCCCTCTACCCCATGGAGACTCCCCTGACAAGTGAGGACAATGCTGAAAATGAGGCTCAGAGTGCAGAGACTATAACAGTTCCCCTAGAAAGACTGGTCGAGCTGTAAAGCCTGTGGTGCACCTCAGTTATGATTCACTTGGGAGGCCTGTGGACTTGCCTCTCAATGTTGTCCATAAAGGAGTGTATGTGTCCCGAGCTCATTGCCCAAACTGAGCATCAGTGCTAACTCCAAGTTACTTGTGTTGCCCTCTCATATGGTGCCCTTGCCCCATCCAGCCCCAAGGTAACTGATAGGGAAGGGCCCCTCTCTTCAGGTTTCATGTACAAGAGGTAATAACTTGAGTTATGGTACAATGTGTATGTAATACTGTGTAAAGTGACGTACTGCAATGTTTCGAAATGTGTTCTTGGTAAAATGATATATTGACTGATGATTACTATGTGAGCCTAATGCAAATGTATCGGTTGCAGTTAAACTTATAATGGCTTGACGCTGGACGCCAAGCTTCCCAGGCCAGGAAGGGTGTAACCCTACTGCAAATGGGGGTTCCTAAAAGACTTCCAGGAGCTTGCTTGAATGCTCCAAGCCTGAATGGTGTTTGGCATTTAAGCCATTTATCAGTGAGTGTTTTAGAGCCTCTGGTACTGTCTCTTAAGAGCTGTCTGCTTGCAGACATAATTAGTTTGTATGGAGGGACTGTGTGCTTCTCTGAGTACCACTCGAGCTGCTGCCAATTCACTTCATTTTTGCAGTCACTAGTGTGCAAAGGGAACCCATCTGAAAGATGTAACTGTTTGCCAGAAATTATTTAGAGTAATAATGAAATTACAGTTTGTCTAACCTGCTTTTTGCAGTCAGAACTGTGTCTGCTAGTTCCCATTCTAGTTTTGAACTGCTGAACTGGACCAATCAGTGTGGGTAAGCTAGCTCTAAAATGGTGCCTTGGACGAATCAGAACTTGACTCATAATCTGAGCCAGCCACAAGAGGATTGTATGGGCAGTGACTCTGGGAGATGTAGTTTAGACTTCAGTGCCTTTTTGGACCAACAGCAGCAGTCTATTGTGAGTGACAGCCAATCCAGTCAAGAACTGGGAGGAACTCAAAGGAAGTGCCCGGTTTTGTCGGTTGGAGTTCAGTTGAGCTTTGGCAGTGAAGAAGGAAGGAGCCCTGTGCTTTTCAGTGTGCAGTTTTAGTCAAAAACGTGTGTAAGGCCCAGAGTTCCGGTCTGCAGCTTGTTGGGACTGAATCAGTCCCTATGAAAAGAATCAAAGGATCTCTGAAGAGTAGAAACCAGGCTCACCCTGTAGAAGACTGGAGGAATTGCTGAAAATTACACTCGGTCTGTCAGGAACTGAATCTGCTGTGTGTTCTCCGGTATTGTGCAGTAATTGCGATCGGGATACAGATGCAGCCTGCCTGGTATAGTGCTTTCTTTTATATGGATGTGTGAAGAGGTTTGTGCACCTCAAGTGAGCCCTGCTGACATTGAAGGACCCTATCTTATTTGGAGGTCGTGAGTACTAATTCAGGGTCGCTCCCTGTTGAATTGCCACATTAAATCCAAATGGAATTACTGTACTGCTGACTGTTTAATTCTCCTTTCTCTGTGTGAAAGGGCCCTACCAGCTGCCACGGTTTGGACCAGCCACTAGGGCTTGGGTACCAGGACAGTAACTGATAGGGATAGGCCTCTGCACAGAGCCATAGTAGATTATTAGAGTGATAAGCTAGTTAACCTGATTTCCCCTGTCCTTGTTATATCCCCTAAATAAATCAGAGCTGCTTGTTTCAGCAAAGTTATACTGCCTGAGGTATTTGTCTATGTTAAAGTACTGTACTGTGATTGTTGCACTGTATCTCATTTCACAGGAGGTCCCAGTGCCGGAACCAGACCTGGGGGTAAGTGTATACTGTGAAGGTAATTCTGATATATTGTGTGGGCCACTAGTGGGAAGAAAGGGGTTCTGCGGTGTCCCAGAGGGCTGTGACCAAGTTAGTTTAACTATTGCAAACCCTGACCTCTGGGTGGAGGCACCCGCCATTGGATCCAGGCCCCTCAACCTGTTAGTGGCAAATCAGGCAGGGGTAGTAGCCCCTGGGATAGCGCCATCTAGGGGTTACATTCATATGGGCTACTAAAAGTCCTTTATTTGACTTTCCATTTGATTTGTTGGGAGTGCCGTTGCAGGGAGGGCCTGGATTCAGTTCCACATCGCCAGCTAGCTGGAGCAAAAGAGATGCCAGAAATTCTAGCTTTAACCTGTAGTGAGCCTTAGTTGATAGATGTTTCCTCCCCTGTTTATTGAGGGTATAAAGTGCGTGATAAGTGCATCCTTTATTAAGGAGAAGGTATTGCCAAGTGGGTTTAGGGTAGTATTTGGCTGCAAGCAGGTTGGAGAAACTGAAATCAGTGGCTGAGGGGGAGTATTGGTATATCCCACATGGTAGTGACAGAGAGATTTTATTCAGGCACAGTAGCAAAGGAGGCAAATTAGTAGATGTAGTACCTTTAGTCTGCCACTTGGGGGCAGCGAGCCCACAGGGAGGAGTATCATGACAGCGCTTTGAGACAGGAGCTGAGTTTGCAGGGAAGCAAGGATTGCAGGAGAGGTCTATCGTTAGGGTAACAAGGATCAGGTAAAGATTGAGACGCAGAACAGGAGAGGGGGAGAGAGGGGGGGTGGGAGGTTTGGTGGAAAATAGGGGTATTCTGACCAAGAGGTTATATCAAGAGAACAGAGGCAGTTTCAGGCCAGGCGGTTTTGCGTAGTGAGTATCCTACTGTTGGAAGGTAGTGAGTAGGTCGATCACCCCCAGTGGTCAGAGGTATAAGGAGCCAATGGAAAGTGGACACTTGGTCATGTGACCTACAGAGTCCTCACTACAGCTAGAGGGCCGACCAGGGTGGGTGAGGTGGGGGCGAGGTGGGGAGCCGGCGCAAAGCGCTGGCGGGACAAATGGTCACAGGAGGAGCTGTACCACTTGCCGTTAGTGTCCGGGAAAAGGCTCTCCACGAGCAGGGAGAGTGGGCTGCTCACAGCGGTGCACGGCGCTCCCAGTCTTGGAGCACAGCAGACAGTCAAACAGTCAAGGTTAGCGGTGAGAACAGCCGCTTTCAGTGAGCAGGTACAATCCAGACAGCGCCAAACATTTTCTGGAGAGAGCCGGCAGCTGAAGTGTAGAAAAACGTACCTTTCAGCTTTTACGGCTTTGGAGGCACTAGGTACCAGCAAGAGGCCGGGCTCCTGGTTCTGCTTCTGGGCGAGAGCGTGGCGGGTGGCCCCTGACAACAGGCTTCCCTGGAGGAGCGAGGTGCAGTCTTCGGAGGGT
Organism: Neoceratodus forsteri; assembly: GCA_016271365.2. Taxonomy (NCBI): domain Eukaryota; kingdom Metazoa; phylum Chordata; order Ceratodontiformes; family Ceratodontidae; genus Neoceratodus; species Neoceratodus forsteri. The sequence goes on along the minus strand of CM057451.1, from coordinate 1,172,714,199 downwards.
ACCGCTGGGCAAGCGGTTCCAACGGTGGGTCCCTTGGGCTACAGAGGTGGGTCCACGGTAACGCTGGGGTACGAGGAGGAGCGATCCGAAGCCCTGATGGACTTGGAAAGGACCTTTCGGCCTTTACGGCTTTGGCGGCACTAGGTACCAGAATCAAGGAGATCTGAAGAGTAGAAACCAGGCTTACCCTGTAGAAGACTGGAGAAATTGCTGAATCGGGCTTGGTCTGTCAGAAACTGAATCTGCTGTGTGTTCTCCCGGGTATTGTGCAGTAATTGCGATCGGGATCGAGAAGCAGCCTGCCTGGTATAGTACTTTCCTTTTACATATAAATGTGTGTAGTGCTTGTGGGGAATTGCATTTAAAATCCCCTGTACAGTGAATAGAGTGCATGAAGCTGGAAGTAAACTCCAGTTTAATCCAGAGTACATCCATTTGCTCTAAACTGCAGTGGGGTCCAGTCACAAGGACTTTGTCCACATGGTCTGCTCCTCCTGGCAATCCAGGACAATCTGCCTTCCATCCAGTTCCCAGCCTTGAGTTTGTGAGAACAAAGCAGGGTAGCTCCCTGCCATCTGTTTATCAAATCGCAAGTGTGTCATCTAATTGTTGCTTTTTTTTCATTTCTTCACGAACTGAGCCCGCTGGCTCCGGATTACAATTGGGTATTGTGCAAGTGTTTTTTCCATCACAGTGTCCCATCCAGCTGCACCGATCCTGGCTAGCCCCCCCCCCATCCTGGGTACCCAGTGAAAGTGACAATTTGGGACTCTGAATATGCGCACAGTACTGTGATTATTAATGTGTTTAACCTAATTAACCTGATTTCCCCCTTCCTTGTTACAGCTCCTTAAATAAATCAGATCTGTTGGTTTTCAGCACAGTTACACTGACTGAGGTATTTGTTTATGTTAAAGTATTGTACTGTGGTTTTTGCACTGTATCATCTTGTTTTATAGGGGTCCCCAGCGTCCAGTCGACAGAGCCAGCCCTGGGGGTAAGTGTACATTGTGAAGATATTCCTGATGCATTGTGTGGGCCACTAGTGGGAAGAAAGGGGGGGGGGGGTTACAGTGTCCCAGAGGGCTGTGACCAAGTTAGTTTAACTACTGCAAACCCTGACCTCTGGGTGGAGGCACCCGCCATTGGACCTAGGCCCCTCAACCTGTTAGTAGTTAAGCAGGCAGGGGTAGTAGACCTTGGGATAGTGCCACCGAGGGGTTACATGTAGACTGTCCCTTACATCTAAATATTGAGGAAGTTATGGCTTGTTGAAGTTCCAATATTATTCTGTGGAAATTAGCATTTTTTATTTTTATGCTTTTTATATTGCCCCTAAATGTTGTTGTTTTTTTTTCTTTTTTGGGGTGGTGTATTATTCTAGTAGTACTCATTAAGACTTTTGGTTTGATATATAGATTGTCCCTTAAAGAGCTAGTGTACTGCCTGGAATTGATAGTAATTTTCAGTTGCAGTCAGCTGTCACTTCCTATATCTGAAATATTTTTATGTTGATTGCGCGCATATGCAAGAAACATATTGCGGCAGCTTTCTCCAGAAGCAGGTTGTGGAGGTGCGGCACTGTTGTGGCCAATGCCCCCATAGCCTTTAAAGGCTTGGCTCACTTCCCGCAATTCTGTGGCATGCTGCTGTTGACACTAGTTCAGCCAGCGTGCCACCAACTTGTAAAAATGTAGCCGCTGCAATCAGGGGCTGCCTCGTCAATGCAGTGTCAGCCATTCGCTGCAATGAGGGAGTGACCCGTCACTGCTGGGCGGAACTTTCCAAGTGCAATATGGTTTGTGAACATGGCGGCGGTTTGCCGCCATGTTCACAAACAATATTCAGGAACCCCAGTGCCGGTGCCCAATCCCCTCGGCAGCATGCTCCCACAACAGGTTGTATTTGCCGACGGGGCCCCAATCCGTCGGCTTCAGTGACCCGCCCTTTGAAGTTGCCGACGGGGAGCACACCCCGCCAGCATTACGTCCTCCTCGTTTCATGTGCCGATGGGGAGCCCACCTCATCGTCATAATGTCCCCCACAAACATCTTGAACATTTGGGCGGAGGGGTGCCCAATCCTCGGCTCTTGCGCCCCTTTAGTGCCGACAGCGTGCCCAGTCCCCACTGGCATGATGTGGTCCCTCCCTTTGTTGTGTGCTGACAGGGTGCCTAATCCCCCGCCACAGCTGCCCCCAAAACTAGTCCGTTGGCACACTGGGAGCCTACTCCAGCATTTTTCTTTTGACCATCAAAAGGAACGGTCCCTCAGCGGTCTCCTGCCCCTTCCCGCAACCCGCCCACCACTGTGCACCCTACCTCCCCACACCCCCCTCACCCCATACGTACCTCCAGAGCATGGCACAACGATCTCGGTGGGCTGGGAACATGTCTGCACTCTTCAAAGCCGACTACGAATTGAGGAAATGCCAGTAAGCTGTATAATGGAATAAATAGGATTTTTCCAACTTTGATGCATATCTCAGTCATTTTTTGGAATTTTGGCACCAAATTTTCAACATGGGGTTTTTGAGACCCCTCCTCATGAATTCTGGCACTGTCATGACGTTAATCAGCCCCGAAAGGTGATTTCTGGGTCACTGCATGGAATCACCTTTCGGGGCCAGTGAATGAAATGACAGTGCCAGTGTTCATGAGGTGGGCTGTCAAAAAGCCTATGTTGCAAATTTGGTGGAAAAAATCCAATAAATGACTTTTATGAGCGTGTGTTGCGCAGTTGCTATGCACGCTCGTAACTTCGTAAATTTGCAATATTTTCACGCCAGATTTCCAACATCGGCATTTTTTCACACCTCCTTGTGAACAAAACAGCTGCCATTGTTCACATCCTGGCCGAAATGTGTTTTCGCACTTCCGGCGCAGAATAGCGTGGTTGCTGTGGGAAATCAGTGTTCAGGACAGATTAAGAAAATGACAGTGACACTGTTCTTGAGTAGAGGTCCTAAAATGCCTATGTTGAAAATTTGGTGACGATACTCCGTAAAATGCCTGTGTTACAAGCATGCGTTGCACAGTTTCCACGCACGCTCATAACTTCGCAAATTTATAATATTTTCACTCCAGATTTTCAACATTGCCATCTTACCACACCTACTTTTGAACAGTACAGCTGTCATTTTTCCCATCCTGGCTGAAATGTGTTTTTGCCTTCCAGCGCAGAATAGCGCGGTCGCTGTGGCAAATCAGTGTTCAGGACAGATTAAGAAAATGACAGTGATACTGTTCATGAGCAGAGGTACTAAAATGCCTATGTTGAAAATCTGGTGATGATAGCCCATCAAATGACTGTGTTACAAGTGTGCGTTCGCACTCTATCCTTGTAACTACGCAGATTTGTAATATTTTCATGCCAGATTTTCAACAGTGGCATTTTTCACATCTCCTTATGAGCAGTACAGCTGTCATTTTCACATCCTGACTGAAATGTGTTTTCGCAGTTCCGCACGAATAACACAGTCACTGTGGGAAATCAGTGTTCGGGACAGATTAAGACAAGCATTTGTCAATGCGAATGTTGCTTGCTTCTATGTGCTGTTTAGGTATTTGAAGTCATTGGGTGCAAATGTTGAAAATTTGGAACTTACAGGCATGCGTGGAACTCGCAACGCACGCCTGAAACAGTCATTTTAGGAATTTTTCACCAAATTTTCAACATGGCCATTTTAAGACCCTGCTCATGAACAGTGTCACTGTGATTTTGTTAATGTCCCATACATTGAGTTTGCAACCACCGACGCCATTGTGCGCTACATGGGAGGAAACACGTTTTGGGCAGGATGTGAAAATGACAGCTGTACTGCTCATAAGGAGGTGTGGTAAAATGGCAATGTTGAAAATCTGGAGTGAAAATATTGAAAATTTGCGAACTTACAAGCCCGTGAGAACTCGCGCAACGATGCTCGTAAAAGTCATTTTAGGAATTTTCACCAAATTTTCAACATAGCCATTTTAAGACCTCTGCTCATGAACAGTGTCACTGTGATTTTCTTAATTTGTCCTGTACATTGATTTCGAGACACCTACTGCGCCATTTTCGCTACATGGGCGGAAACACATTTTAGGTGAGATGTGAAAAATGACAGCTGTACTGCTCATAAGAAGGTGTGAAAATGGCAATGTTGAAAATCTGGGTGAAAATATTGAAATTCCATGACTTCACGAGCCTCGTAGGAAATGCATAGCATACGTATAAAACAGTCATTTTTGGAATTTTGGCACAAATTTTCAACATGGGGTTTTGGGACCCCTTCTATGAATGATGTCACTGTCATGGCAGTATTCAGGCCCGAGGGGTGATTTCGCAGTCACTGCGCAGTCACTGCACGAAATCACCCTTCGGGCCTGAATAACGCCATGACAGTGACATCACTCATGATAAGGGGTCCCAAAAAACCCATGTTGAAAATTTGATAAAAATTCCCAAAATGCCTGAGATATGCAACAAAGTTGAAACCCCCTATCTAGCCCATTATACAGCTTACCGGCATTTCCTCCAGTTCCGGTCGACTTTTGAAGAGTGCAGGCATGTTCCGGTCCACCAAGATAAGTGGCGCCCGGTCAAGTGAAAGTATAGGGTGGGGGTGTGGGGAGGCTAGATGCGCAGTGGGTGGAGTGCGGGTTGTGGGAGGGTCGGCAGATTGCCGCTGCAGGAACGTTTTCGTTTTCAGGAAAAAAAAAGAGCGTTGTGGGACGTTTGCCACGCTGGGGTGGGCTCCAGCATGGCACAAGGGGCGTTGGGGCGTTCAACCGACGGAGGATTAGGCACCCGTTGGCCATGAAGTTATTACCACGCTGGGGTGGGCTCCCAGCGTGGCTGAAACGAGCGGGATTCAGCCGACGAAGAGATTAGGCACGCCCGTCGGCAAGGACTGTTTGCCACACTGGGGTGGGCTCCCAGCGTGGCACCTGCTACTGGGGGCAGGGGCGCAGCTCAGCCGGCGGGGATTGGGCACCCGTCGGCTATACAGCCACCGCATGGGGGCTGCGGCCTGAGCACCGATATCTTATCGGTGCTCACTCAAGCGTAACTCCCCTTTCAACTTATGCCTTACTGCATTTTTGAGCGTGTCAGCAGACAGCCCAAAATGCATTGGCTAGGTGGCCGCGCCTGCAGCACACTGACTGAATTGGAGGAGGAGGTGACACACTCCAAAATCTCCGATGATGGCATTTATGTCTTGCATGCATGCAAGCAACATAAAATGACAGTTCATGAGCAGAGGTCCTAAAATCCCTATGTTGAAAATTTGGTGACGAAACTCCACAACATGACTGTGTTATAAGCGTGCTTTGAACTGTTTCCACGCACCCTTGTAACTTTTGCAAATTTGTAATATTTTCACGCTACATTTTCAACAGTGGCATTTTTTTGCAACTCCTTATGAACAGTACAGCTGTCATTTTTCACATTCTGGCTAAAATATGTGTTTCTTTGTGGGCAGAAAAAGGCACCAATGCAGGCAGGAGTCCCGTACAAAAGGGTAGCCTGCAGCACCAGGACAAACAGAATGAGCACGTGAGAGAGGGAGACTGAGCAACCTCAACAGAGCTCTGTCAGGACAGCTGTGGATTTCATTGTGGCCAGACAAAGGTGCCAATGCAGCCAGGAGCCCCGTACAAAAGCGCAGCCTGCAGCACCAAGAGAAACAGAATGAGCGAGTGACAGAGTGGAAGTGAGCGAGCTCGACGGAGCTCTATCGTGACTGCTGCAGATTTCTTTGTGGGCAGAAAAAGGCGGCAATGCAGGCAGGAGCCCACTACAAAAGGCTAGCTTGCAGCGCCGGCAGAAACGGAATGAGCGAGTGAGAGAGAAGGAGTGAGCGAGCTCAATGGAGCTGTGTCGGGACTTCTTCAGATTTCTTTGTGGCCAGAAAAAGCCACCAATGCAGGCAGGAGCCCAGTACAAAAGGGCAGCCTGCAGTGGCGGGAGACACAGAACGAGCAAGTGAGGGAGGGGGAGTGAGTGAGCTCAACGGAGCACTGTTGGGACCGCTGCAGATTTGTTGTTTGTGGGCAGAAAAAGGCAGCAGTGCACACCAGGGCCCAGTACAAAAGGGCAGCCTACAGCGGCAGGAAAACCAGAATGAGAGAGTGAGAGAGGGTGAGTGAGCGAGCTCAATGGAGCTCTATTGTAACTGCTGCAAAGTTCTTTTTGGGCAGAAGAAGGCAGCAATGTAGGCAGGAGCCCAGTACAAAAGGGCAGTCAGCAGCGCCGGCAGAAACAGAATGAGCGAGTGAGAGAAGGGGAGTGAGTGAACTCAACGGAGCTCTGTCAGGACTGCTGCAGATTTCTTTGTGGGCAGAAAAAGGCGCCAACAGAGGCAGGAGCCCACTACAAAAGGGCAGCCTACAGCACCAGAAGAAACACAACGAGCGAGTGAAAGAGGGAGAGTGAGAGAGCTCAATGGAGCTCTATCGTGACTGCTGCAGATTTTTATGTTGGCAGAAAAAGGTGGCAACGCAGGCAGGAGCCCAGTACAAAAGGCTGGCTTGCAGCACTGGCAGAAACGAATGAGCGAGTGAGAGAGGGGGAGTGAGCGAGTTTAATGGAGCTGTGTCGACTGCTTCAGATTTCTTTGTTGGCAGAAAAAGGCGTCAATGCCGGCAGGAGCCCAGTACAAAAGGCCAGCCTGCAGCGGTGGGAGAGACGGGATGAGTGAGTGAGACAGAGGGACTGAGTGAGCTCAATGGAGCTGTATCAGGACTGCTGCGGATTTCTTTGTGGGCAGAAAAAGCCACCAACAGAGGCAGGAGAGCCCAGTACAAAAGGGCAGCCTGCAGCACCAGGAGACACAGAATGAGCAAGTGAAAGAGGGGGCATGAGCCACCTCAACGGAGCTCTGTCGGGACAGCTGCGGATTTCTTAGTGGGCAAACAAAGGTGCCAATGCAGCCAGGAGCCTCGTACAAAAGCGCAGCCTGCAGCGCCAAGAGAAACAGAATGAGCATGTGACAGAGGGGCAGTGAGCGAGCTCAACGGACCAACTCAATCAACATTCGGCATTGACAAATGCGTCTTTTCTTTTCTGTTTGTTAATTAGAAGATTTTCCACCTGGCAGCACTGGGCTGATGTGAGGAGCAGCACTCTGTTTGGAAGCTAAAAAATCATCTGTTCCTCCTACTACATAATCAGAAATGTGACCAAACACATTGAGGCACCACAATCCGTGCAGCCTGAGCAGTGACTTTCACCAGTTACCAATCAAAATGCAGGAAATTGTGACATTACTAGTAACCAAGAAGTACCAACCCGTACTGCTTCATGTTAAAGTGAATAATCTGGCAATGAGAAATGGTTCTCCTTGGTTGCTAGTGATGTCACAGTCAGCGTGGTCTCAGTGTTGATGCAATAGGAGACACAGAACTGACTTTTTTTTAGCCTCCAGACAGAGTTCTGCTCCACACATAACCCCAGTACAGCCAGGTGGAAAATCTTCTAATTAGCAAACAGAAAAGAAAGAACTGTAACTGAGTTTCACTGATGCTACTGAAAAGTGTACTTAGCTAGTGTTAATGTACTGTATACTTTCTGCATAATTTTCTGTATGTATGACTTCCTGTGTTGCATGCGCCATCTATATAGCCTGGGTTACGTCTGTAAACGGTCCCTGGGACCAGTGTACTTGCCTGGTTACCAAATACAAAAATAAATAAAAAATAAAACACTTGATATATAAGAAGGGATAGCTGACGTCATCTGAAAGTTACTATTAATTTCAGGAAGTTTCCAGGTAGTACACCATCTCTTTAAGTCCAAATATACTGAGGAGTTATGGCTTGTTAAAGTTCAATGGTATCCTTTGACAATTTTGATTTTTTTAACTTTTTATAGTTTTTTTATGTGGCCACTAAATTATTTTTTGAGGGGGATTATGTGTTACCCTTGTAGTGCTCATTAAGACATTTGTTTTGAGATATATATATATATATATATATATATATATATGTCGTCTCTTAAGTCCAAATATTGAGGGAGTAATGCCTTGTTGAAGTTCTAATGTTATCCTATGAGAATTTGCATTTTTAACTTTCTATAATATTGCTCCTAAATTTTTCATGGGGGTGGGGTAGTGTTATTCTTCTAGTACTTATTAAAGCAGCAGTACTAGTTAACGAGCAAAAAATGCCATCCTACCTTTTTTAACAGTAGTGTATTCCTGACAATGTTAGATTCTTTGTTCGGGTATTTAAAATTCAATCAGCTATTTTTCAAGACTGTATTTACATGTAACTTTTGTAATTTCTGTGGCTCTACAATAAAGATCACAGCCTCCTGTAACTTTTAAAAATCTTCTCCCCAGAGATCACACACTAACTACACACACTGGGCGGGATATTCAGACTGCGCCAGGCTATGGCGCAAGCCTTGGCACAGTACAACTTGGATGCGCAGGGCGTTGACAGGGTTATATTCAGTGGAGCTGCGCCATGGCACAGCATCATTAAATATCACTCCTTGGCCATCCGCGCGGTCGCTGGCGCCATCACTGTGCAGCGCCAAAGTGGCCAAGTGGAGCAGGGGATGCGCTAGCTACAAGTGCCATTGCGATAAGCGCAACTACTGCAATATTCAAAAAGTGCACATGCAAATGGGGCCATAATGTATGCAAGGCACAAATAGGGCCATTTGCATGTCATTATGGCCCCATTTGCATGCAGGTGCGCTGATCTTCGGCAACTTGCGCCTGGCACCATGCCAGGCTGCAGCCGTCGGAGACCGATGCCCCCTGCACAAGCAGCAAAGTGCCTCACTGCCCGATCGCGGGCATATGTTATTAAGAATAGTCCCATATCCCTGGTGGTCCAGTGAACTGCTCGCAGCCCGATAGTGGGCAGATGTACAGTACAACTACCCTCCCATATCCCTGGTGGTCCAGTGGACCGCTCGCAGCCCGATCGCGGGCATATGTTATAAAGATTAGTCCTATATCCCTGGTGGTCCAGTGGACCGCTCACAGCCCGATTGCGGGCATATGTTATAAAGATTAGTCCTATATCCCTGGTGGTCCAGTAGACCACTCACAGCCCGATCGCGGGCGTCGGTAAATCCTATACAAACCAATCAAACCTGGTGGCCCAGCGGTATCCTCACCCACCACCCACTGAGCCCCACCGCCCCTCCCCCCAGTCAGCAGTGGGCGGCAGCTCTCCACCGTTTCCACCCCGGCGCCCGCCGACTGATTCTGTATGATAGGGCTGTATGCCCATTGGTCCACAGCGTGAACCAATGGGTGTGCAGCTTGTACCGTACTACACAGTCCAGAAATGTGAAATGGACCCATTACCCAATAATTCAATTTTTGGTGTGCAATAAAAACTCTTAAATGTGCAACCCAAGATTCTGACACAGAATTTGCCATCTTGCTAAGCTGATGGGCAAAAAACTTAAAGTTTTAAAAAAGGTATTTCCTACCTGTAACCCCCAGGGGGCGCTACCCTTAGGGCTACTACCCCTGTCTGCCCCCACAGCGGCAGGTTGAGGCCCAGATCCTGGTCAGCCAGGCGCCTCCCACCCAGAGGTCGAGAGTTAGCACAATTAAGACTATCACGGTTACAGCCCTCTGAGCTACTGCAACCCCTTTAGTCCACTAGTGACTCACACTGGGTACCAACAATTCTGTTAACCCGTATACTTACCCCACAGAAAATATATTCCAGCTCCCTTCGGGGAACCCCTGTAAAGTAAGGTACAGTTATGTTGCAATCACCAGGCAGCAGTTCACCAGTAATGTACACAACAGCCAGGATGTTGCTGTACAAAAAGCAATCTGATTTATTCAGGGGGAAAACAACAAGGACAGGGGGAATCAAGTTGATTAGCTTAACACTATACTTATCTACCTAAGGCTCTGTGCATAGGCCTAACCCTACAGGTTACTGTCCCTGGGTACCCAAGCCCTAGTGGCTAGTCCAAACTGTGGCAGCTGGTAGGGGCCCTTTCACAGAGAGAGAGAGGAAAGAAAACGTTACTTAAGCAGTAAACCATATGGAAATGCCCTTTTGGGACCACAGATGCAGTTCTAGCAGGGAGCTACCCTGAATTAGTACTCACGACCTCCAAATGGAACAAAGTCCTTCAATGCCAGCTGAGCTGAGCTTGAACTCCACACCTCCTCACACATTTATATGGTAAGCAACACAGCAGAGGGGTACCACACCAGGCAGCAGCAGCTGGAGTCTCCAGGCTTCTGTGTCATCAAGTACTGTAATGGCAGCTTCCTCTTCACTTTTCCCGCGGACTGAGCGCAATTCAGCAATCTTCTCCAGTCCTCCGAACAGGTCGAGCCTGGTGGGTAGCTGTACAGAGCACAGCCTCCTCTGACCGCCAGCCGGCGGGTTTTCTGACTCCCTTTCTCAGGCAAAACGGCCGCTAGGCCCTCACGCGCTTCCCGCGTGAACACTCCCAGCGCAGAAGCATACAGCTCCTCTCTCTTCGCTGGCCACTACGAATCTGAAACTGGCAGCACCAAGCACTCCTTCCAAATCGGGCGCTACCCGTTGCCATTGGCTGGCCGAACCTGCCAGTCACTTCCCATGGCTCCCATTGGTGCAGAACCAGCGCCATAGTCCATATTGCCTTTCTCAATTACAAGCAGCTCCTTTATTGGTCAGTCAGCTCTGCTGGGTCCCGAGGTACTGATTGGCCCACTTCAGCAGTTCGGGGGCAAAATGGAGGAGGCAATCAAACAGTCCCTTGCTGCAACAGAAGGCAGGTTAAACAACTGCATTATTATTATTGTTTCACGTTATATTCAGCAAACCAGTACAGCTTTTCAGCAGAACTCCCTCTGCACCACTAGCGATGGCAGAAGGGAGTTATTATTCCAGCGTCCAGGCGGGACTCGGGCATACAACCCCACAGCCCTCTTCCAATTTAATTACCTACAGCTGCAACAAGCAGCCCTTAAAGAGACAGCTCACGGAGGCTTTTTAAAGCGCTCACTGGCTTCCTAATTAAACGGCTTTAGCGCCGATGACTAACCCTAGCACCAGGCATATTCGGAACCCCCATTTGCAAAGGGGTTACACCCTCCCTGGCCTGGAAAAGCTTGGCGTCCGCGTCAAGCATATGCCCTTAAGGCGCTTTAGGTAAACACCCAAATGAGTAGCATATCATATTTTCTTCTTACACATTTAAACATTGGATTTACAATATATCATAACCTTTACACATCCTACACATAAACTATTACTTTGGTTTTAACACAGATCAGTAGTTCCTACCCATGACACCCAGACTGAGGGAATCTGTCTTCTCTTAGGTACCACCGGGTTCCCTGCAACAGGGGCGCCACTCTTGAGGGGCACCACTAACAGTCTGGAGTTATCTCCCAAGGCTAACTTAGGCAAAGAACTTGGGGACACATACACCCCCTTGTGCACCACATTTAAAGGCAGATCCACTGGTTAACCCAAAGATTCATAGCTTAACTTTATTACTGGCCGAATTTGTCGGCCAGATTGTCTAGGGGTCTCAAGGGATTCTGAACCAGGCCCTGACTCCACTCCCATGTCAGGGACATTAGCAACAGGAATCCCTTCAAGGGGATCAGGCTCTGTACTTATAATACTATCAGGGGCTTAACCTTCTATCCCTGAATCCACCCCACTGGGCTCATCTGGGGGCGGTGTCGGTACTAGAGAGGAACCATCAGGGCACTCAAAGTACTCTTCCGCTTCAGGGATTTCCTTGACTTTTTCCCCCATCTTACTCTTTTCGTCTGAAAAGTCAGATAGTTCAGCCAGACCAGACAATTCAGCCAGGCCCAAAGACTCAGTCTCTTGAACTTGTCTGCTACCCCAGTCATCTTCGAGAGGCCTTGCCTCCGAGGACACAGTAGAGGGTTCAGTTCCTACAATTGGACCAACTTCAGTTCCGGAATTAACAAGGGGATTGCCCCGAAGCAATTGACTCAGTTCATAGGAAGGATAATATTCACCATCAGTTTCACTTTCTTCAGACACTGAGTGCTGATCATCTCCTTCTGCAGGGGGGAGAGGACAGGGCTCCTTTGATGAACTCACTAACGGCTCCACAGGCTTGGTTCTTTTCTTGGCAACAGATCTAGTCACAGGACATGAAGGAGCAGCAGTAGAAGGCTCAGCTTCGATTAAGATCTGCCCAATTGGCAGCAGATGATTTCTGTGCATAGTTTTTACATCTTTTGAGTTGTTTTCAGGCCGCACTTTATATACCGGGAGGTCCGCCAACTGTCCCACCACAATATGAGGGAGATGATGCCACCTGTCGGCAATCTTATGTTTGCCATGCAGTCCGAAATTTCGCAACAACACTCTATCTCCAGGTTTCAATTCTACTGTCTTTACTTTTTTATCATATCTCTCCTTGTTGGCCAAATTCCATTTTGCAGCCATAGTCTGGGCCAGTTGATAAGCATGGTTTAGTTGAGCCTTTAATTTTTCCACGTACTGTAAGTGATTTTCTGCTTGCACCCCATCGGGAGAAACCCCAAAACACACATCTACTGGCAATCTAGCCTCTCTTCCAAACATTAGACGATAAGGAGAAAATCCCGTGGCATCACTTTTTGTGCAATTGTAGTCATGCACTAATGCACTAATCTGTTGACTCCACCTCGACTTATCTTTTGATTGTAAGGTGCCCAACATATCAAGCAGCATACGATTAAACCTCTCAGGCTGAGGATCTCCTTGCGGATGATAGGGAGTGGTTCGTGACTTTCGTACCCCCCACAAAGACAGCATCTCTTTAATCAAGCGACTTTCAAAATCTCTCCCCTGGTCAGAATGAATGCACTGTGGGGCCCCATAATGGACGAAGAAGTTCTCGACAAGTATTTTAGCCACGGTGGTTGCTTTTTGATCCTTAGTCGGGAAAGCCTGGGCGTAGCGGGTAAAATGATCAGTGACCACCAATATGTTGCTGACACTCTTTAAATCAGGCTCTAAACTCAGGAAATCAATACAGACCAATTCCATAGGTGCACTAGTGGTAATATTGACCAGGGGGGCAGCTCTTTGAGGCAACGCTTTTCTTTGCAAGCAACGACCACAAGTCTTGACATACTGTTCCACATTAGCACTCATCTTTGGCCAATAAAGCCGAGCTCGTAGCAAGTCAAGTGTTCGATCTATACCCAGGTGTCCCATTTGATTATGCAATGACCTTAGAACCAGCTCTCTGAAAACCGATGGCAATACCAATTGTTGTCGGTGTACTTGGCCCTCTTTATCCACAGTCTCTCTGTATAGTAGTTGGTTTATCAGCTTCAACTTAGGCCCTTCTTTATACAACAGAGTAGTCTGTAAATCAGTGGAGCGGAGTTTGGATACATCCCTCCCAGCCCGCAAAACTTCTATAACTGTCTTCATCATAGGATCACGGAATTGAGCCTGTTGGAGATCTTCATTGCTGAGCTGCGGCAAAAAGCTGGCATCCAAAGTAGAAAAATGGCAGTAAGCAGCCGGTATGCAACTTTCCGGCGGACCCAAGCAATATACCACACATTCTACTGCATCAGGATATGCCTGTTCCTCTTTATCAAATTTCTGGCATAAGGCTCTAATGTCTGGTTCGGACAACCGGACCCATTTAGTCTGGGACACAGGCCTTCGAGAAAGAATGTCTGCATCTATATGGTTTAGGCCCGCCAGGTATTCTACAGTGTAATTGTAGGTGGCCACCTATGCCCAGTAGCATCCAGTTTGGCAGAGGTCTGTACATAGGTTAGAGGATTATTGTCAGTCTTTACTAATATCTTGGCCCCATATAAGTAGTCATGAAACTGATCAACAATGGCCCACTTCAAGGCTAAAAACTCTAGTTTGTGCATGGGATAATTTTTCTCTGAAGGCATCAGGTTTCTACTGGCAAATGCTACCGGTTTCAGTCCATTTGAGTGCTCCTGGTATAACACAGCCCCCAGTCCTTGTAAACTGGCATCAGTATGAAGCGTGTAGGGCTTGGCTGGATCAGCGTAAGCCAGCACTGGAGCATGGGTAAGTTGATATATAATATCATGGAAAGCTTCCTCACACTCAGCAGTCTATCACTCCCCGAACACATCATTTGGCCGGAAATACTTCTTCTCTATATCAGGATGCACACTCTGTTTATACTTCTTGTGAGTAGGTGGGTACCCCTGAGTGAGATTAAGTAGGGAGCGAATTATTTTGGAATAGTCTCTGACAAACCACCTGTAATACCCACAAAACCCCAGGAATCGTTGTAACTCTTTTAAATTTCTAGGCTGAGACCAAGTGGTCAGCGCCTCCACCTTGCTAGGATCAGTCTCTATACCCTCTGTGGACACTATATGGCCCACATACTTTACGGAAGTCTGGAAAAATTGACACTTGTCGATAGACAGCTTTAGGCCCAAATCCTCCAACCGATCCAAGACTTTGAATAACCGTTGCTCGTGCTCCTCCAAGGACCGGCTGAACACTATAACATCATCCAAATAAACCAAACACTCCAGCAGGTTCATATCCCCCACAGCTCGCTCCATCAAGCGCTGAAAGGTGGCCGGGGCACCTGAAATTCCTTGAAGCATTCAAACGAACTCATAGAAACCCAAAGGGCAAATGAAAGCTGTCTTCTCCCGGTCGTCTGGGGCCATCGGGATCTGGTAATATCCACTTCGAAGATCCAACACAGAAAACCACTTACTACCATTTAGGCAATCCAAAGCGTCTTGTATGCGTGGCATAGTATATTGATCTGGAATAATCCATCTATTCAAAGTGCGATAGTCCACACACAATCGAACTGCTCCATTCTTCTTCCTTACTACTACAATAGGGGAAGCATAGGGGCTCCTGGACTCTTGGATTACGCCAGCAGCCAACATTTCTTGCAGATGCTGTCTTACATCCTCTATGTCAGCAGGGGCCAGACGTCTGGATCTCTCTCAGAAGGGTCTTTCGTCATGTAGGCGAATGTGATGCTCAGCCCCTTGTACGCATCCGACATCCCACTCCTTTAGGGAAAAAACCTGGTCCCTCCGGGCAAGCTTCTCACTGATCCTTCGCTTCCAATCAGCAGGCAACGGGGAGTCGCCGAAGTCAAATAAGTCAGGAGTGACTCTATCACCTATTCGGGGACTCTTCTTATTTGGTAGGACAGCAGTATCCGCACAATGAACACTAGCCAAGACACACCCTCTTTTTATCCAGATTTCTTTATCAGACACATTTTGCACTTGAACCATTACCCTTTTTACGTAAGCGTGAGCTCTGGCTGGTAAAATGCTAGGTTTTAACAACAACCCCTCAGGTAATGCTCCCTCCACAGGCGCATCCAGCATTAACAACTTATTCTTAACGTCTGCTTTCAGTCGCACCTCTCCATGCAGGACACATTGTGCATTTGGCGCAAGTACTACGGGGGCAGGATCCTTCTTCCACACCACCCCCACTGGGCCTTCAGATTCCTCCAAGGTACCCTTTTTCTGCATGGCCCTGACCTTTTGAATCACGGCAGGCAGGCTCAAAGCTCGTCCAGTTTGGAAGGCCCGTTTCTCTGAGCACAATTGGGCCAATCATCCAAACATGTGCGCATTTGTTCCAATTAACAAGGGCACCCCATCATACAGTCCAGTAGGGGGGCAAACTAATACTAAGGTCTCCACTTGCTCATCGATTCCATTCGCAGTTGTAGGGAAAGATAACCATACACGGATGTACCCCAAATACGGGTAAGCCTTATCGCTCAGACCCTATACATGTAGACCAGTTAGAGGCTGCAAGGGCATCTCAGATAAGTGTGCTTGATACCAGTCCTGAAACATGATGGTCACCTGGGAGCCACTGTCCAGTACAGCTCGAGTGGGAATTCCATTTACCCGCACCCGGGTCTCCATAGACGGACCAACCACATCAGACCAGTTGGGGGTAGCAGCTTCGGGGGCCTTGCGGGCATGGGCCTGGGTCACACAACTGTTCTTAGGGGCCCGAGACTGGGCCTGGCGGCGTTGGGCGATCAGCCTGTGGTTAACCCTCCTCAAATTCTCTGGTCTCTGGCACTCAGGCTGAAAATGCCCATTTTCCCCACAATGATAACAGAACTCAGGGTCCTGGGAATCGTTACTCTGTGGGGGGCCCTGCGGGGAGGGAGGAAGCTCTCTGAGGCTAGGATTTGGGGCCCTACATAACTCAGGGGCCCCAGACCGAGTAGAATACACAGTAGACTGTTTTAAGTCCCTCACCAATTCCCGTAAATTCCTAATCTCAGCCCTCAACTCATTCTCCACATAGCGGTCAGGGGAGAGAACGCGCATTCCCGCAGTACCTGGAAAATCTGGGGCCCCCTTGGACCCTCCAGGCGAACCAGTCTCCTTAGGGGTGTTAGACTCAGGAGGCCCACTAGGGTTCACTGCCCCCACACAGGGTTCCCACCCCTCTTCATCAGTCTCCACCTCCCGAATTTCCCTCATCAATTGACAATAATCAGTCGGGGTAGCCCTTTGATCATGCAATTTGAGTTTTAACAGCGTTACACTAGAGTACCGAGCAGACTTTAGTACATGTTCTAAGCGAACCTTATTTAGGGCTGCTGCAGTGATTCTCCCTTTTCTATAAGCCTTTTGCAAGGCTCGCTCCACTCTAGTAACAAAAGCGGACAATTTTTCATTTTTCCACTGCTTAGCAGACCTGAATTTCCATAGTAAGTCTTCACCAGTTTCTGTACTCCCAAAAACCCCTTCCAAAGCAGAGAGATACTCCGCAGCTGGGGCTTCTGGACGGGTGGCCCGGAAAAACCTAATGGCTTCTAAGGCCGGACCCTGCAAACTCTCCATCAGCCTCTTCCTTTTTTCCCCCTCAGAACATTGCCATTCCTGGACTAGAGGGGTGGCATAGTCCAACCAAGCTTCCAGGTCATCCTCCTCAGGGGGCACTGGTACCGTGCCAGAGAAAAGTTTCAACTTACGGTAAGAGTCAAGCTGTATGGGGGGAACCATCAGGGGCAAGGAAGCCAGCACGGAACTCTTAGGCGGGCAAGGAGAGTCACCCGGGAAACCCTGAGGAGTAGTATCACTGGACAAATCCAGGGCCTGCAACAACTCCTGGGTGGTCCTCCCTTCTACAGCTAACAATTTGAGCAGTTTGTCTTTAAAACTGTTCATCTGGGGAGACCCCCCAAGGGTAACTGACCCACTTCGGATATGGATTAGCCTCCACCCCTGGGACGCACCCTCTGGGTAAAGTACGGGAGGTACCTTCTCTGGGTCGATGGCCACACTGCATAGGAGTAACACCTGCAATGTCTGGTCAAGCAAATCAGCCATACGCCCTTTCACTTAGACCTTACCCAAACACTTTACTTGTTCTGCAACAGAGACAATATCAGCAGCTGAGGTACCCAAGGGCACATCTAACAATAATACAATCTTCTGGGAATCTAGCTCTTCTGCTTCACCCCAACCCATTAGTTTGTGTACCATGGTTTTGAGGGGTCCCAGCTTAATTTTTTCCAACATATCCCCTTCCATTTTTTCCATCTTTGGGGTATCTCCTCACTGAGTCACTAGGGGATGCTAATCCCAGCGGTGCCTCAATTTGTAACCCCAGAGGCGCTACCATAGGGCTACTACCCCTGTCTGCACCCACAGCAGCAGGTTGAGGGGCCCAGATCTGTTGACGGGTGCCTCCACCCAGAGGTCGGGGTTAGCACAATTAAGACTATCACGGTTACAGCCCTCTGAGCTACTGCAACCCCCCTTTCGTCCCACTAGTGACTCATACTGGGTACCAACAATTCTGTTAACCCGTACACTTACCCTACGGAAAATATATTCCAGCTCCCTCTGGGGACCCCCTGTAAAGTAAGGTACAGTTATGTTGCAATCACCAGGCAGCAGCTCACCAGTAATGTACACAATAGCCAGGATGTAGCTGTACAAAAAGCAATCTATTTATTCAGGGGGAAAACAACAGGGACAGGGGGAATCAAGTTGATTAGCTTATCACTATACTTATCTACTTAAGGCTCTGTGCACAGGCCTAACCCTACAGGTTACTGTCCCTGGGTACCCAAGCCCTAGTGGCTAGTCCAAACCGTGGCAGCTGGTAGGGGCCCTTTCACAGAGAGAGAGGAAAGAAAACGTTACTTAAGCAGTAAACCATATGGAAATGTCCTTTTGGGACCACAGATGCAGTTCTAGCAGGGAGCTACCCTGAATTAGTACTCACAACCTCCAAATGGAACAAAGTCCTTCAATGCCAGCCGAGCTGAGCTTGAACTCCACACCTCCTCACACATTTATATGGTAAGCAACACAGCAGAGGGGTACCACACACCAGGCAGCAGCAGCTGGAGTCTCCAGGCTTCTGTGTCATCAAGTACTGTAACGGCAGCTTCCTCTTCACTTTTCCCGCAGATTGAGCAATTCAGCAATCTTCTCCAGTCCTCCGAACAGGTCGAGCCTGGTGGGTAGCTGAACAGAGCACAGCCTCCTCTGACCGCCAGCCGGTGGGTTTTCCGACTCCCTTTCTCAGGCAAAACGGCCGCTAGGCCCTCACGCGCTTCCAGCGCGAACACTCCCAGTGCAGAAGCATACAGCTCCTCTCTCTTCACTGGCCACTACGAATCTGAAACTGGCAGCACCAAGCACTCCTTCCAAATCGGGCGCTACCTGTTGTCATTGGCAGGCCAAACCTGCCAGTCACTTCCCACGGCTCCCATTGGTGCAGAACGAGCGCCATAGTCCATAATGCCTTTCTCAATTACAAGCAGCTCCTCTATTGGTCAGTCAGCTCTGCTGGGTCCCGAGGTACTGATTGGCCCACTTCAGCAGTTCGGGGGCAAAATGGAGGTGGCAATCAAACAGTCCCTTGCTGCAACAGAAGGCAGGTTAAACAACTGCATTATTATTATTGTTTCACGTTATATTCAGCAAACCAGTACAGCTTTTCAGCAGAACTCCCTCTGCACCACTAGCGATGGCAGAAGGGAGTTATTATTCCAGCGTCCAGGCGGGACTCGGGCATACAACCCCACAGCCCTCTTCCAATTTAATTACCTACAGCTGCAACAAGCAGCCCTTAAAGAGACAGCTCACGGAGGCTTTTTAAAGCGCTCACTGGCTTCCCAATTAAACGGCTTTAGCGCCGATTACTAACCTAGCACCAGGCATATTCGGAACCCCCATTTACAAGGGGGTAACATACCCTTTAAAAAAAACAAACAAACACTAGAACTGAGATTATGGGTCCCATTTAGGAAGATTCATGTCTTTTTTTTTTTACATAATTCATTTTTATGTATTTTCCCTTTTTTGCCAAGTAATAAAGAAATAGAAAAGATGGTGACGGTAATAACCTAAAATTGTTTCTGCAACACAAAAAGACAATTAGCCATGATGTAAAATAGCTTGCGAGAGAAGAATTTTTGGTTCCTATCAGAGGGTTATCTCAAAAAACCTACTGAGCATGCTCAGAACTCAAATTTCAAAACCTTATAACTCTGGAACTGATTAATATGTTTTCAAGAAACCTTCAAAAGACACACCTTTGGCAGAAGCCCCCCTCAGCCCTACAAGTTTCAGAACAAATTCCTTACCATCTTGGCTGTAAGTGAGATCAAACGAATGACCAAAAATTGTGTTTTTTATGTATTTTTGACATTTTTGGATCTCATAATCCAGTCAAGCAACTGACACGAAGCTTCCCAAATCTCGGGAACTTGCCACCCAGACCATGCATGCCAACTTTCACACAATTTTGTTGAATGCGGCCAGAGTTATTAAGGTGATACTACCTACCACACAAATATATATATTTTTTCATTGCAAAAAACCACGTTTAACGCACCAGTTAGGCTTCAACTTAGAGCCACACAAGTAGGAAAACGTGGCATTAGGGCTTCCAACCCTAACTCCCTGCCCCCCCCCCAAGCAGCAAAAAGGACAAGACCACACAAGCAACCACAGGTAAGGCAACCAACATGCAACTGTTTCCAAGATGACAGAAATGCAGTAGCACTGATGTGCTACCTTTATGGATTTTTATCTGTGGTACGTACACCGCAAGACATACGCACTCATTTCTAGCTGCAGATAGAAACCCACGATACTAAAATCACAACACTCCTCCTTTGTGCAGAAGCACAGACCCTTGCAGCCACAGATATAAATCCATGACACCCAAATAACAAGAGTTTGGCCCGGTTGTGCTGAGGGTTGAGGTGCTGGATGCCACACCTTGTGCCATACTGATGACCCGGGTTTGGTAGTGGATTCAAGCCGCCGGGGGTCGGCAGGAGAGGGAAGGGATCAAGTATCCGGAGGACTGCTCTTCCTTCTTGGGGAGGGATTCGGGGTCAGCGCCACTCCTGTGCAGCTCATGATGGTGGCGAGGGGCAGCACTGGAACACGCGATGCTAGTGACTGCTGGGGGCGGAGTGACGACAGGCATCAGCGTCATGGACGCCATTGCATGGCTGCACTCAGAGGGATGAAACTGTAAGAAAAAGCCCTGGTGATCTACTGGAGGCAAAGGGGGCCCGGAGACCTGTCCACATCCCAATGCTGGACCTGCTTCCCTGGGCTCCAGCTCCACCAGCATCCAAGGCTAACCCTCTAATTGCAGATATGCTGCCACGGGTGGGTGGGCCCTCCCCCGGGAGGTGACCTGGGGGGCTAGTTGAGTCGAGGAGCTGGAGGAGTCATCCCTGTGGGAGCCTAGAGGAAGAGGCTTCAGGTAGGAATTAGAGACAGAGTTAGGGGGTACTCTGGAGAGATGCCCTAGGTCCAAAGAATAAAAGAAAGTTAAAAAAAATAAGAGTTTTTTTGTCTGCAGGTGCCCAACCCTTATGGGGCCAGGACTTCTGTAGCAACAAGTACTCATGCACACTATAAAACATGCACATAATTCTGTGTGCAGAAGTGCAGGCCCTCTGCAGTTGCAGATGTAAGACATACACACTGACCTCTGGCTGTAGAAGTGGAAGCCCACAAAATCTATGATACCCAAACTGCAACAATACTTCTGTCTGCAGAAGTGCAGGCACCTGTTGGGCCAGCACTTATGTAGCCACAGGTTCATGAATGTTGCAAGACATACACAGTTGTGGCTGCAGAAGCACAGGCCCTATGGGGCCTGTATTTTTGCAGTCACAGATACAGATTCACAAAGGCAGCACATTACTGGTATGGCTATTTCATTAGGGGTCCTACAGCTCTGTAGCATACAATAGTAAAATAAGTAAGTGGCCAATTCAGGCAGAGAGAATATGATATTTGTAAAATGTGCCATGTGGGGAGGGAGGGTGTGCACTGAATTCTCCGTTTTACCTGTTGTATACCATAAAGTGGTAGCACCCCTAATGAAAAAGCCATTTAAAGTTTGTAAATGAGTGAGGTTTGAACTTCTAATTTTGTGTTTGCCTTCATGTGGTCACAGATACAGATGCACAGGGTAGAGAGTTCATCTGTCAGCTGAAGTGGAGGGACCTCCTGCACCCATGGGTGCAGAGGTGCAGGGCTCTATGGCAAGAGAAGATAGAGAAGATTTATCTTCACTATATGGTACTTGGGCCTGTGCTGGCAACCCTGCATCTTCCCTTCCCAGGCGGGGGTGGCGGTGCCTCGTGACAGCACTCTCCCCCAGCTTTAGCCCATCTAGTCGGCTTAGTAAGCTCACCTCCAAACTCAGCTCACCGGCATGGGATCACAAAGCACCATCTGCTGGGATAAAGGCTGGCACTGTATACAATGTTTCTTAAGTTTCTTTTTTTTTTTATTTTGACCCCAAATTTTCAAGATAGTTTGTATGACTCCCCTTATAAACATGACATGCGGCATTTATAGAATACTGGCTGAAACTTTATTTCACACCACAAGTGCAAAAACACATTTCTTCCGGGATTTAAAAAATGACACCTGTTATGTTTAATAGGTGGTGTGAAAGAAATGGCTGCGCTGAAAGTCTGGAGTCAAAATATTGATAATAGCCAAAGTTATGAACAAGGCTGGAAAAATGTCACTGTACATTCGTCACTTTGTTACGGAGTGACTGTGAAATCATCTTTCAAGATGTAGTTGAAAAATTTAATCTACTGTGTTCATGAGGTGGGATTCCAATAAGGCCATATTGAAAATTTGGTATAAAAATATTCACAAATGACAAAGTTATGAGTAAAATTTAAAAATGCATTGAAATACATTAACTAGACGTAGAAACATAGACTTTGATGGCAAATAATGTCCGCTTGGCCTACCCAGTCTGCCCATTTCCCTACCTATTGGATAAGCTGCAGATCCTAGTTAAACAGGCTTCTTCTTCCCACCCCCCACCAGAATTGCCTTAAGTCTGTCCCATGCATGTTTGAATTCCCCCACTGTTTTAGACCCCACAACCTCCCCAGGAAGGCAGTTCCATTCACCCACCACTCTCACCGTGAAAAAATATTTCCTCATGTTGCCCCTGAGCCATCCCCCCCTCTATCTTTGAATTGTGCCCCCTTGTTCTTGCACATTTCCTTTTCTGAAATATGCTACCCTCCTGAACTTTATTCCCTTGAGGTACGTGAAAGTTTCTATCATGTCACCCCGTCCCTCCTTTCAACAAGGGTATACTTATTAAGCTCTCTCAGTCTCTCTGCATACAGTTTCTGATGCAGACCCTGCATCATTTTAGTTGCCCTCCTCTGGACCGCCTCCATCCTGTCGATGCCCTTGCAGAGATGGGGTCTCCAAAACTGGACGCAGTACTCCAGATGGGGTCTCACCAACTGTCTGTACAGAGGGATAACCACTTCCCTTTTTCTACTTATGATGCCTCTCCCTATGCATCCCAGTATCCTCCAGCTCTCTTTACTGCCCTCTCACATTGCTTGCTCACCTTTAGGTCATCTGATATGACTACCTCCAGGTCCCTTTCCATTTTTTTTTTGTTGTTGTTAGTACCTCCCCTGCTATTGTGTACTCTTCCCCTGGGTTTTTGTTTCCCCCGGTGTAGTACTTTGCACTTCTTTGCATTGAATCTAAGTTGCCACATGTCTGACCATTTCTCCAACCTTGCCAAGTCCCTTCTCATCCTTTCCACCCCCCCTTGTTGTGTATCAACTCTGTTACAGATCTTTGTGTCATCTGCAAAGAGGCATACTTTTCCTTCCAGACCCTCTGCAATGTCACCTATAAAGACATTAAAGAGGACTGGACCGTGCGGGTACTCCACTAGTAACCCTCCTTTCTTCGGAATGAGTTCCATTTACAATTACCTTCTGTGTCCTGTTGTGCAGCCAGTTTGCTACCCAGGCTGCCACCCTGGGACCCACTCCCAGGCTGGCTAACTTGATTATTAATCTTTAGTGTGGGACTGTGTCAAATGCCTTGCTAAAGCCTAGGTAGGCCATATCCACAGCCCCTCCCTGGTCTATTACTTTAGTTACCCAGTCAAAGAAATCGATTAGATACATCTGACATGACCTTCCTGCCGTGAATACATGCTGCCCTGGGTCCTGTGCCCCACTGGCCTCTGGGTGTCGTCCAGGTACAGGTTAGGATGCATAGAGAAAATCCAGGAACACGTGTAAAATTCCACAAAATTATTTATTTGTAGTTGTAGTAATATAAAATAAAATAAACATGATCAGAATAACTATCTACAGTAGCAAAATAAAATCTCTTGTAAAACAAAAATCTACCTTGCAGCTCAGCTTAGCAGTTCTATATCTTTTCCAACCCCCATCCTCTGCAAACATCCTGTTCTTTGTTAATTTCTGGAGCTGCTGGAACACAGATAACTTCCTGGGGTACCTCCAGCCTTTGCAAAAGGCTCAGGCACTTGAATTTAAATAACTTCTGGCTTTTTACAGTTATCTCAAATTATAAATATATACATTTCAACAGTAACACAATTCTCTAAATAAAAGTGATCTCATTATCAGCTACATTTCCATACATTGATTCCCATCTATTTCTATATTACCAGAACGAGATATGCAAGGGAGGAAAGGCAGCAAAATAAAAGAGAGAGAGAGAGACAGTGAGAGGCAAAGGATTGCGAAATTGGTCGGTTTGATCAAGTCCGAAGGTCTCACAGGAAAACTTGGTTGCGCAACCAGACGGAGGAGCGAGAAAAGGAAAGAATACAGATCCTTGCATTTTAACACTTTCTCCCTAACAAATGGGACAGGATCCTGTTCTACCCTGTCACACTGGGTACTCAACAATTCTTTCTTTTAGAAGTGACTCTATCATTTTCCCAACCACTGAGGTCAAACTAACAGGTCTGTAGTTTCCTGCTTCTGCCTTGCTCCCACTTTTGTGAAGTGGAATCACATCTGCCCTCCTCCAGACCTCAGGTACCACTCCATCCTCCCATGATTTGTTAAAAAAGGGTGGTCAGTGGTGTCACTAGGTCCTCCCTTAGTTATTTTAGGATTCTGGGGTGAATCCCATCAGGCCCCATTGCTTTGTCCACCTTGAGTTTTAGGAGTTCTTTCAGGACTCTTTCTTCTGTAAATGGACTGGTGTCAACCCCCCTTCCCAGAGTGCTTCTATTGTTTGGTTTAGGTAGCTCCTCCTCTTCTTCTTTTGTGAATACTGAGCAAAAGTATTCATTCAGTATCTCTGCCTTTTCACTGTCTCCCTCTGCCCGCCTCCCCTCTCCTTTATTAATCTTCACTATCCCTCCCTTGGTCTTTCTTTGCTCCCTAATGTACCTATAAAAGGTTTTATCCCCCTTCTTAGCCAAGTTGGTTATCATTTCCTCAGTTTGGGCCTTTGCTATTCTGACTGCCTTCTCACTTCCTTCTGCTTCAACTGATACAGTTCCCTGTCGTGCTCCTTCTGTGATTCCTTATACTTCTTTAATGCCACCTTTTTCTCCCTAACCTTCCCTGTCACCTCTTTTGAGAACCATAGTGGTGTTTTTTACTCCGGTTTGTTTTCTTTATTTGTTTCACACAAAGGCTTGTTGCCTCCATGATGGCAGTTTTGATTTTTCTCCATTGTTCTTCTACCCCTCCTTTCTGGCCATTTGCTAGTGCATTTGTAACCCCTAGGTGGCGCTATCCCAAGGGCTACTACCTCCGCCTGCTTGACTACGGACAGGTTGAGGGGCCTAGGTTCTATGGCTGGTGCCTCCACCCAGAGGTCAGGGTTTGTAGTGGTTAGACTAGCTTGATCACAGCCCTCTGGGACACTGTGACTCCCTTTGGTTCCCTCTAGTGGCTCACACAGTACACAGGAGTTACAGCCCCAATACCCCACATATACACACTGTTCACTCATAAAGTACCACTTACCCTCGAGACTGATTCCGCAGCACGTCTCTGAGGACCCCCTGTAAAATAAGGTTAAACAACATACACAGCGAAATACAATAGTGTTTCCATAAGTACCAACACCACAGACAGTATATAGTATAACAACAACAAATCTGATTTATTTAGCGGACAGTAACACCGGAGGGAGAAATCAGGTTAATTGGTGGCATTAAATCACAGTACTGTGCACACATACAAGGTCTGAAAAGTCACATTCTGGGTACCCAGGTTGGGGGGCTAGCCAGGTGTGTTGCCTGGGGTTGGCCGGCAGGTGCAGATGGATAGGGCCCTGTGGAAGAAAATATATGCACAACACCCAATTGTAATCCGGCAGAGGGCTCAGTCCATGAAGCAGTGAAACAACAAAATTAGATGGCACACGCATGTGATTGAAAACAGGCTGCAGAATACACCTGACTTACTCACAATACCCAAGCTGAAAACCGGATGGTGGATGTTCTTCTGGATTGCCAGAACAACAAGGCATGGAGACAAAGTCCTTGTGACTGGACCCCACTGCAGTTGATAGCAAACGGATTTAGTCCGAGACAAGCTGGGGTTTGCTTTCAGCTTCAACACACAGCACACAGCACTGGGGATTGGAAAGAGCTATTCCCCACAAGTACTATGCACATTCATATGTAAAAGGAAAGTACTATACCAGGCAGGCTGCTCCTCGATCCCAATCGCAATAACTGCAAGATACCCGGGAGCACACACAGTGGCTTCAGTTCCTGACAGACTGAGCACGATTCAGCAATTTCTCCTGTCTTCTACAGGGTGAGCCTGGTTTCCACACTTCTAGTGCTTCTTTCTCCTCACAACTCAGATTCAGTCCAAACTGGCACTTCACAAAGGCTGCAGACCGAAACTCAGGGCCTCACACGCGCTTCCCGGGCAAAACTATATACCGTAGAAGCACAGAGCTCCTTCTCTCTTCACAGTCACAACTGATCTACTCTTTCCAATCACAGAGCAGGGTATTTCCTTTAGCTCCACACCATTCTGTTGGCTGGTTCGGCTGTCACTCACAATAAGACTCCCTCTGTTGGTGGAAAAAGGCGCCAAGGTTAAAACTACATTTTCCAGAGTGACTGCCCATACAATCCCCTTACATAGATACATACATAGACAGTGTCGGCAGATAAGGGCCTATGGCCCACCTAGTCTGCCCATTTGAGCTTGTAAGTTCAGTTTGTTTTCCTAGAAGTCTGTTTCCCCTTACCCCTGCCCTCTAGAATTCCTTTATGTCTATCCCATACATTCTTAAATCCGTGATTGTTTCTGCCTCCACACTTCCTCTGGCAGGGTGTTCCACTTGTCCACCACCCGTTCTGTGAAGAAATTCTTTCTCATGTTTCCTCTGAATCGTCCTCCCTCAACTTCATCCCATGCCCTCTAGTCCTGAAACATCTTTTCGCTTAAAATAGTGTTTCCTGCACCTGTTCCTCCCTGTAAGATACTTGTATGTCTCTATCATATCCTCTCTCCTCCTCTCCTCCAGGAGTACATGTTCAGTTCCTTCAACCTGTCTTCATAGGACTTGTGATGCAACCCATGCACCATCTTTGTTGCCCTCCTCTGAACCTTCTCTACCCTGTCTATGCCTTACGTAGGTATGGTCTCCAGAACTGTACACTGTACTCCAGGTGGGGCCTCACTAGTGTCTTGTATAGCGGAATTATGACCTCCCTTTTCCTGCTGGTGATGCTGCCCTGCCTATACATCCCAGCATCCTATTTGCTTTACCTGATGCCTTGTCACACTGTTTCCCTACCTTGGGTCATCAGAGATGACAACCCCAAGATCCCTTTCCTGCTTGGTGCATGCTATATCCTCACCCCAACTGATATATTGTGCCAGGGTTTTGTGCCCCATATGCATTATCTTGCACTTCTTTGCATTGAATTTCAACTGCCAAACCCTTGACCATTCTTCAAGTTTCTGCAGGTCCTTCTCATTCTGTCTACACCCTCTGGTGTGTCTACTCTGTTACAGAGCTTTGTGTCATCAGCGAACAGTGAAATTCTGCCTTCTAGATCCTGTGCAATGTCACTGAAGAAGATGTTGAATAGGACCGGTCCCAGCACTGATCCCTGTGGTACCCACTGGTTACTCTTCCCTCTGTGGAGTGACAGCCATTTACCACCACCCTCTGTGTCCTGCCACCCAGCCAGTTACCTACCCACCACACTACTGTCCTGCCCACACCCATATTCCCCAGTTTGTGTAATAGTCTTCTATGTGGCACAGTGTCAAAGGCCTTGCTGAAGTCCAGATAGGCCATGTCCACTGCCCTCCCTGAACCACCTCCCTAGTCACCCAGTCAAAAATTCAATGAGGTTGGTCTGACATGACCTCCCCTGGTGAAACCATGCTGCCTTGGGTCCTGTAGTCCATTGACAACCAGATGTTCCACCAATCTCTCCTTCAGTAGTGCTTCCATGATCTTTCCCACTACCGGGTGAGGCTGACTGGTCTGTAGTTCCTAGCTTCCTCTTTGTTCCCACTTTTGTATAAGGGACTACATCTGCTGTCCTCCAGTCTTTGGGTACCTCCCCTGTTTCCAGTGATTGGCTGAACAGGATAGCCAGAGGTTCAGCCACCACCTCTCTTAGTTCTTTAAGGACCCTGGGGTGCACCCCATCTGGCCCCATTGCTTTATCAGCTCTTATTACTTCCAGTTCCTTCAGGACCCTTTCTCGTGTAAAGGGACGTGTGTCCATTTCTGCACCATTCTCACCCCTTGTACTCCCTTCAGACCCATTACCCCCCTCTGCCTTAGTAAAGACTGAGCAGAAATACCTGTTCAATATGTCAGCTTTATTGTTGTCATCCTCCATGGGGCTCCCATCCTCCCCCTTCAGTCTCACTATCCCTCCCTTTGTCTTTCTTTTTCACTTATGTACCTGTAAAGGTTTTGTCCCTTTACCCACTGATTTTGCAATGTGTTCTTCTGTCTGAGCTTTGGCTTCCCTTACTGACTTCCTGCCTCCCTTTGTTTCTCCTGGTACTTCTCCCTATCCCTTCTGCCTGTGTCTTTTGTATTGCCTGAATGCAATCTTTTGGCTTTCACTTTCTTTGCTACCTCTTTGAAATCCATAATGGTCTCCTCTTCCTTTTCCTCTTGCTAACCTACTTAATGCATAATTCTGTTGTTCTTATAATCCCCATTTTAAATACTGCCCACTGTTCCTCAACCCCTGATTCCTGTCCCACTCCCTTAATGCCTCTTTCAAGTATCTCCCATTTTCCCAAAGTCTGCCCCCTAAAATCCAGGATACGTGTTTGTGTGTGGTTTGGTTCTGCTCTTTCTGTGATTTCAAACCACAATGACTGGTGGTCACTGTTACCCAGGTGCTCCCCACTGTTACCCCCATCACACTGTCCCTGTTTCAGAGCACAAGGTCCAGTATTGCCTTCTGCCGTTGGTTCCATGACCAGTTGCTTGAGGAAGGCACCCTGAAGGAGTCCAGGATAAATCTGCTCCTAGTTGATGCTGCTGCTGGATGCTCCAGTCCACGTCCTGGTATATTGAAGTCTCCAACCAGTACTACCTCACTCTTGTCTGCCATCCTTTGGATGGCTAGCATCAGCTCCCTATCTGTTTCTTCCTCCTGGCTGGTGGTCTATAGACCACACCTGTGCGGATGGCTGGCCCCATTTTCCTTTCCAGCTTAACCCACAGTATCTCTCCCCATTTTGTTCCTCCTGGATCTGTGTGGCCCTTATGTCATTTTCACATACAGTGCCACCCTCCTCCCTTCCTGCCTGCTCTGTCTCTTCTGAATATGTTGTAGCCAGGTATGGCCATCTCCCAGTCACGGTTATCATTACACCAGGTTTCAGTGATGGCCACAATGTCCAGGTCTGACTGTACCATGACAGCCTCCAGATCTTCCATCTTGTTGCTAAGGCTCCTGGCATTTGCACACATGGCTTTCCATGATTTGACCTCCTAGACTGCTTCACTGTTCTACTCAGCCCCTTCCTTGGTTGTCATTTATCCCTGGTTCTCCTTGCTGTTTGCCCTTCTGCTGAATTTTGCCCCTTTTCTGCTTATCCATCTTTTGACACTAATCTCCATCTTTGCACACTGCTTTGCAGAGATAGCCACTCCTCTGGTTCACTGGTTCCACTGCTAGCTGTGGGGGTGAGCAAGTAGTGCCGTCCTTGCTGGCCTGCCACCCCTTTGCTAGTTTAAATGCTTTCAATGTAGCATTTAAGCTTATCATTGAGTGCTTGGATTCCCTCCAGGATGGATGCAGGCCGTCAGGCTTGAACAAACCTCCATCCCTCCAGGTGGGTCCCCAGTCACCAATGAATCCAAACCCTTCCTCCCAGCACCAGTTCTTCAACCATGAGTTAAAGTTCCTGGTGCATGCACTCCTATGCTCTCCCTTGCCTCTCACAGGTAGTACTTCTGAGAAAGTGACAGAAGTAGCTACTTGCTTGAGACCCCTCCCCAGTTTCCTAAACTCTTCCTGAACTTCCTTTGGCTCCCCATTTGCCAAGTCATTAGTACCTAGGTGGATAATGACATCCAGCTCACCCTCCCGCCTTGCCTCTCCCAGTGATCCCCAGTATCTTCCTTCCATCCCTCCATGCCGTGGCACCTGGTAGGCACCTCACCTCCCTGTCCTCCCCCTCCTGTGTTCCTAGCTGGATCCCTCTTACGATGGAGTCCCCCACCAGGATTCGCTTCCTCCTCCTCTGGGGTCCACTGCTTTTCCCACTGAGGTCACCTCCTTGCCTAACCTCCACATCCTTTCCTTCCACTTCCCTGGGTACCTCTATTTGGTTGTCCTCATTTGCCAGTGTGGCATATGAGTTCTTGAGAGGAATAGGATCTGGGATGTGCCTCTGCCTGACTGCTCTAACCTCCCTGAGCCCACTGTCATCCAAGTGCTCCTCGCTCTCGGCATCCTTTGAGGCAGCTGCATTGGACTGGGTGGTCCCTGGATAGGGGTGATGGTACTCGGACCCAGTTTACTTCCGCTTCTGGAGTCTGGCTACCTCATCCCGCAGTCCAGAGATGCATGCAGATAGGCAGCACCTCAGTGTCCAGAAGGTCTGCCTGAATATGGCTGCCCCACAGCCACTGCATTGCACCACTCCCACATTATACTGCAATTCCACTACTTCTCTGCTACTGAAGCTCTCTTAGTTCTCTTTTATTTATTTACAGTACTAAAATCCTGTAACTGATCGTCAGATATATTTTTTTTAAGGAAAAAGAAACCAATAAATAAATAAATGAGTCAAAACACTTGTGCTGAGGGTGGTCTTCTTCCCTTATGCCTCTCCTACTTCCACCTCTTTACCCTGTGTTTAGCTCCTGTCAATCAGATTTATCAGGGCATATAATTAAGAGTTGGGAGAATGGGGGCGCAAGAAAATTGCAGCAATTAAAGACAGCACAGAATTACACCACCACTATGTTTTAAATTTTCAACAGCCCAAAAACAATTATAAGTAAAGACAACACAGAAAGAAAGTATAGTGTCACTACAAGCCTACAATCTAAGTTTAAAAGAAAAATACCAATTACCAGTTACTCTAAAGCACTGAATTGAATATATTTCCTTCCTTCACCTTCTGGCTTCTTCTGAGAAGATGAACCTCTGTTTGCTGCTTCAACTGTGACTAAGCCCCACCTCCAGTTATCACGTAGCTGAGGTCAGAGGCCAGACAATTAACACCCTTCACCCAGCTACAGGACAGTCAGACAAGCCAAGATAAAATTTGCAGCAATTAAAGACAGCACAGAATTACACCACCACTATTTTTTAAATTTTCAACAGCCCAAAAACAATTATAAGTAAAGACAACACAGAAAGAAAGTATAGTGTCACTACAAGCCTACAATCCCCTTGCACTTCACAAAGGCTACAGTTCCCTTGTGGCTGATAGAGAGTCCAAGTTCCGATTCATCCACAGGCTCCATTTTAGGGTCTTCCTATCATCCTGATTGGTCCAAGTCAGCTATTCAGGACCAAAATGAAAGAGCTACACTGAAACAGTTCATGCTGAAATGAAGACAGGTTAGACAAACTACATTTTCTCAGTCACTCTAAATGATTTCTGGCAAACAGTTATATCTTTCAACAAGGCTCCCTCTGCACATGTAGCAATGGCAGAAACGGAGCGAATTGACAGCAGCCCGGGTGGGATTCGGGCATTAGAACACACAGTCCCCCATACAAACTAATAAAGTCTGCAAGCAGACAGCTCTTAAAGAGACAGTATGTGGAGGCTCAAATAGCACTCACTTGGAACCACATTTAAACAGCTCAGACGCCGAACACCGCCCAGACTTGGAGCATTCAGGCAAGCTCCTGGAATAGTTTTGGGAACCCACATTTGCAGGGGGGTTACACATGCCTTAGGTATTCACCCATTTTGCCAAAGTCAGCCCTTCTAAAATCCAATATCCTTGTTTTTGTATGGCTTGTCTCCATGGTTGTGCTTATTGTGAACCACACTGTGTGGTGGTCACTTGTTCCCAGATGGCTACCCACTTCTAAATCTGTGATCCTCTCCCCATTTGAGAGTACCAGGTCTAATATTGCTCCCTCCCGAGTGGGTTCCAATACTAGCTGTCTAAGGCATGCCCTCTGAAGGGGAATGAGAATGACCCTGCTCTTGGATGTGGCTGCAGTACATGTTGTCCAGTTAACATCTGGCATATTCAGGTCCCCCATCAATAATATCTCCCCCTTTTCAGCCATTCTGAGAATGTCTTCTATCATTTCCTTGTCCATTTCCTCCCCCTGAGATGGGGGTCTGTATACAACCCCTGTGCAGATTGTGGTGCCACTCCCTGTTTCCAAGGTGACCCAGAGTGCCTCCTCTCCTCCCTCTTTACCTTTCAGTTCTGTAGCTTTGATCTCTTCCCTTATGTAGAGCTGTAGAGAGCTACCCCAAGTCCTCTTTTACCCTCCCTGTCCCTTCTATAGACTGTGTACCCTGGTATGTTGACATTCCAGTCATGGTTCTCGGTGTACCATGTTTCCGTGACTGCCACAATATCCAAGTGTTCCTCTTCCATCAGGGCTACTAGCTCAGGAAGCTTGTTTCCCAGACTACGGGCATTGGTACTCATTGCCCTCCATTTAATGTTGGCATTATCCTTTCCTCCCCAGCCCTGCCCGTATTGCTTTTGTCTGTTTTTCCATTTACCCCTGTCCTGCCCTCTGTCAACCTCTGTACCTTGGTGTTTACCTTACTATCTGCCATGTTTTGTTGGGGAGGCTTGAAATTTCCTATTAGCACCTTCCCCCTTGGCTAGTTTAAAAGTTTGCCAAGAAAGCATTTAAACCTGTCACTTAGAAGCTCGGTTCCCTTCCTGGACAGATGCAGACCATCGTGCCAGTATAGACCTACATCTCTCCAGGTGGACCTCCAGTCCCCAATGAAGTGACAGCCCTGTGCTCTGCACCAGTTTTGCAACCATTCGTTGAACTGCATGGTGCGTAGTACCCTAGCTTCACCCATGCCATAGACCGTCAGCACCTCTGAGAAGGTTACCATGCTTGCTACCCGTCTGAGGCCCCTCCCCAACTCCACAAACTCGTCCTGCACTGCACTGATCTCATGCGCAGCTAGGTCAGTTGTCCCAAGGTGGACAATGATATCTCATTCCCTCTCCTGTGATGCTGCTCCTGCAATCCTGAGGATTCGCTTCCTCTCCCTCCAAGCCATGGCACCAGGCAAGCACCATACCTCCCTCTCCCCTCCCAGTACTTTGTGATTAATATCATCTGAGACCTACCTTATTTTCTCATACCATAGTCATGGTTCCAATAGAAGGACATCCTTCCTATTGGAGTGTGGATCTATGTTGTGGGACCATCTCTAGATGAGTGAGGGTGTGTGGGGGGATGTCGGGGTAGTGGGTGCTGAGTGGGGGGTTGTGGTGGGATGGTAGGGGTGTGTGGGCTGCTCAGATAAGCGAGGGACCATTTCCTTCTTTGCAGGTTTGTACAAGTAATGCTATTCAAATGTCAGTTCCAAAATCACAACCGACTCCAAAGTACTTCAAGTTTGACCCAGTGCTTTGTGATAAATATCATCTGACCAGATTTTTTTAGTTCAGAACATTTGTGTGCAGGTAGTGCTAGTAAAATGTTAATTCAACAGCAGTGATCAGCTCCTGTGTGAGTGACACTGTGAAAGTATCAGTTCGAAAACAGAAAGGAGCTCCAAGGTACTGTGTATGAAATTCAAATCAACGCTTAATGATAAACGCCATGTACAGTACCAGCATGTTGAAGCAAAAAGCAAATACATATTTGTGAACAGAAAACATAACCGCAAAGTAAATTCAGTTTAATGCTTAGACAAGAAAGCTGTCAGTTTACCCAGCTTTACAAATGTATTTCTTAATGTGGTAAAGCTGCTTCTGTGCGAGTACTGCTGTTCAAATATCAGTTCACACATAGTAGATAGCCCCACAATAGATTTCCATTGAAATTTAAATGCTGAGAGGATAAACCACAATTTGTCAAGTAGAAGTTCAAAAGTTGATGTGCAGAAAGCACTTGCATTTATCAGTTTTAATACTGCATAGGCAGATACTCTGCAAATTTAACTGATTATATTTTTCCAAGTTTGTTGTGGCAAATGTCATCCACAGTGCCTGTCTACAATAGAAGTACTAAATGAAATATTGGGTTTGAAAGACAGGACTAATCAGCGATGCAGTATAAAGTAAAAATGTCGATTTACCTCCCTCCCACTTGGATATGCCAAGCTTAGCGTTGCTGCCCCAGAAATAAAATGTAATAGCCCTCTTCATATAATCCTATGCAAAATTGGGCATACTGCTTTAAAGAACTTTCTCAAGCATTAACAAAACAATCATGTGGATACTTGCAGCTATGATGTGATAGTGTAACTCTGGCACAGTTGTCTCCTGACTCACCAACCAGCTTCTGGAGCTTAGCGTGAACTCAGGAATGGAGATTCAGTCTACTAGCTCTTAAAAAACGCTTTTGGGTGTGAGCTGAGAAACAAATTTCCCTCTTGCACCATTTTGTGTGTGACAGGGGAACTCTTATGTCATAACACAAACAATGGCTCCTCCTACTAAACTGGTCACCTAGGATTTTGGGGGTGCCCCAAAAAAGTATTTCTTGGCTGAAATTGAAAAAAACAAACATCAGAACCTAGCTAAACTGGTTCCGTCTAGCTAGGTTCAGGTGTTTGTTTTTTAAAACTGCATCATATTTAGGTATTTTCCAAACTTTTTAGTAAAAAAAAAAGATGGCTGCTGTCATAACCCGAAGAAATGTTTTTCATGTCATGAGAACTTAACTGTGGGAAAGCTAAATGATCTTGCGACATGAACATTTTCGTGTCGTATCAAAGGGTTATCCAAAAACCCTGCTGAGCATGCCTCAGAAAAAAAACTTTAAATCCTTATAGCTGTGAAAATTATTAATATATTTTTTCACAAAACCTTTAAAAGGCATTACCTTGGCACAGGCTGCTTCTACCCTGAAAGTTTTGGAAACAAATTCCTTACTGTCTAGGCTGTCGGTAACAGCACGCACACAGAAAAAGCACATAAGTATAGGAAAATAGTAAGATTTAATGGAAAAATGACTTTCTATGTCTCAGAAACCATATAAGCGGCCATCACGAAACTTCTGTTTTAGAACTTGCCTCTGAGATGACACATGCCAAATTTGAGTCAATTTCATTGAGTGCCACCAAAGTTATTGAGGTGCAAAAACAGTGATTTAACATTAAACACCCTACTCAACCCTAGCTATACTGGCACTGCAGTGCCAGTATAATATCATAGGAGTGCAGTAGTGCACCTTTATTTAGAGTTGAGAAGGGTGTTTAGTGTTAAACCCCTAACTTTGCACCTTAATTGCTTTGCCCCCCCTGGAATTCACGAAACGTTGTATGTGTGGTCTGGGGTGGGTCTCTTGATTTGGCAAGTTTTGTGCTGGTCAGACATCCAGATTCTGAGATCCAAACAGGGCTAAAAGTGTAAAAATATTGTGGTGTTTCTTTTTTTTTATTTTGTTCTGAAATTTTCAGTCTTTATTGTAAAGCCAAAATCCATATAAATGACACACAAAGACTTGTCTGATACATTTCACACCTCCATGTGCTTTCTCAAAGGTGAGGCAGCATAGTGATGATGTCATTTATAGTGGCCTCCTTAAAGTGACAGGAAAGATTTTTATCAAAGCAATAATCACTGGTGCCTATACCCAAGTGACACACATGAAACAATTAACGATAATTACATGCACACGATAACAATTGTAAACAAGCATTTGCCAATGCCGAATGTTTGCTTGCTGGCATTAGCAGTGGAAGTGCAGGAGTTAGACAGATGCAGTATAGGAATGGCATTGAAGTATTGAACTGACGCCAACTTCACCCTCACTCTGCAGAGATGGACAGGCATTGGGGTGTGCCTTTGGGTTGTCGCCCATGAAGGTCATGACATTTCACCTCACCCTACCCTTCAGACACTGACAAGTGTTGAGGTGTGCCTTGGGGTGTTTGGGTTTTACATTCACCTCATTCCATAAGGAAATACGCTGAAATGAGTGCAGTATTTTATTTATTTATTTAGGGATTCGGATCATGCCTTTGAGCTCAGAGCTCTTTTACAAAGGTTCCACATCAAACAGTGACAATGACAGCAATAACAAACAGTTTACATAAATACTCGAATAGTAGGTAGCTAGTATACAGTAAGGATACAATGTCATTCATAGTACCAATGGTGTTAGAACAGCGTCAAGAGCATTCAACTAGGGTAAAGGCCAGTGTTTATATGTAGCGAAGGAGATAAACAGGTGTGACACCTAGTGTGAGAGTCCAAGGAGGAGTCAAGGTGAGGGGAGGGAGACGGGGGGAGGCAGCCAGAAGAAGTGGCTTTGTCTAGGAGGTTGGGGAGGTAGTGGTAGTATGTTGGTTTTAAGGTTGATCCAGTGGGAGAAAAGGCACAGGGGGGAGAGGAAGACAGAGGGATAGGGCAATAGGGGAGAGTGGGTGTAAAAGGAAGGGGAAGGAGAGTGTGGGTGAGTGGGCATTATGGGTGTTAGTATAGGAGAATGGGGTGAACTCTGGGGGCAAAGGGTCCAAGACGCACCTCGATGTCTGTCACTGGCTGCAGGGTGAGGGTAGGGGTGGAGTGGCATGAGCATTACTGTCGACAATTCCAAGTCACACCCCTGACGCGTGTCAGTCCCTACAGGGTAGGGCACTATGGTCAAAACCCCTAACACCCTGGGTGTTTCTTGGTATTTTTACTCAAAGTTTTCCACATGGGCTTTTTGTGACCCCAACGCATGAACAGTGACACTATCAGTTTGTTAGGTGGAAGGTGATTTTGCACAGTGACTGCGCCATTTGGCGCCACAGGTGCAAAAACACGTCTTGAACAGGCTGTGAAAAGCGACCGGTGTACTGTTCATGAGGAGGTGTAAAAAATGGCATTGTTGAAAATCTGGAGTGAATATGTAAAAAAACTGGTGAAGTCATGAACGTGCATACAAACTGTGCAATGGACACCCATAATGGAATTAGTTTAGGGATTTTTTACAGCAGATTTTTTAACATAGGCATTTTGGGACTTCCGCTCATGAACAGTGTCACTGTGATTTTCTTAATCTGTCCCAAACACTTATTTGCCCAGCGACCGTGCTATTCTGTGCCGGAAGTACCAAAACACATTTTGGCCAGGGTGTGAAAAATGACAGCTGCACTGTTCATAAGGAGGTGTGGAAAAATGTCAATGTTGAAACTCTGGACTGAAAATATTACAAATTCATGAACTTACGAGGGTGCATGGAAATTGCGCAATGCACGCTCGTAACACAGTCATTTTATGGACTTTTGTCACCGAATTTTCAACATAGCCATTTTAACACCTCTGCTCATGAACAGTGTCACTGTAATTTTCTTAATGTGTCCTGAACATTGATTTCGCACACCAACCATGCCAATGTGCACTACACGTGCAAAAACACATTTTGGGTGAGATGTGAAAATGACAGCTATACTGTTCATAAGGAAGTGTGGTAAAATGGCAATGTTGAAAATCTGGAGTGAAATATTAAAAATTCTCAAAGTTACGTATGTGGAACTGCGCAAAGCATTCTCAGAAACAGTCATTTTGGAGTCTTTGTTCACCAAATTTTCAACATAGGGTTTTTGGGGCCTACCTCATGAACTGTGACACTGTCGTTTTGTTAATCAGTCCCGAAAGGTGGATCCACACAGTGACCGCAAAATCACCTTTTGGGGTCGAATAACAAAATGACAGTGACTGCGTTCATGAGGTGGGGCCCCAAGAACCCCATGTAGAAAATTTGGTGAAAAAATTCCCAAAAATGGCTGAGATATGCATCAAAGTTGAAAAAAAACATTTATGCCATTATACAGCTTACCGGCATTTCTTTAGTTCGCGGTTGGCTTTGAAGAGTGCAGACGTGTTCTCGGTCCACCGAAGATCGTCCTGCTGGCCTCCGGAGGTAAGTATGGTGTGAAGCGGGGGTGTGGGGAGGTGGGGTATGCAGAGGATTGGCGTGGGTTGGGGGAAGGGGCAAGACAGTCAATGAGGGACCGTTTTTTTCTCATAGGTGTTTTTTTCCTTTTTTAGTAAGACGAGGCAAGACTTTTGCCATGCTGGGGTGGGCTCCCAGTGTGGCAGCTGGAAGTTTGTTTGGGGGGGGCAGTGGAGCCGATGGCGGATTGGGCACCTTCATTGGCCATATGGACTTTTGCCACGCTGGGGTGGGCTCCCAGCATGGTACCTGGAAGTCTGTTTTTGGGGGGGTACAGTGGAGCCGGCGGAGATTGGGCACCCCCATCAGCCATACAGACTTTTGCCATGCTGGGGTGGGCTCCCAGCGTGGCATCTGGAATTCTGTTTGGGGGGCAGTGGAGCCAACGCGGGACTGGGCACCGCCGTCGGCAATACAGTGAGTGGGGGGGGGGGAGCGCATGAGCACGCTGGGGTGGGCTCCCAGCGTGCTATTTGGGTGTTTGTTGGGAGGGGAGAGAACCAAGAAAAAAACAGAGCTGTCTATGACAGCTGTTCAGATGCAGTGCTGACGTGTAAGCACTTTGCATACTGCCGATGGCAGTATGTAAATTTCCTGCTGATGGCAGTATGCATATAGCCTACACGTTACCACCGCTGATTGTAGCGGTCTTTTGCTTTGAACTGTATGCCACTGTATCTGAACTGCTGTCATAGACAACTCGGACATTTATTGGTGGGGTGAGGCTGAGCCTGCAAGAAGAAGCAGGGCATTGGAAGTGGGGTGGCACACCTACGAAAATTCATATGGTGCTAATATGTTTCTTGCACTTGCATGCAAGCAAACATAAAAATGTTAAAGAGGAACTGTCATCACTAAGAGCCCCACACCCAAGTATGGGGATTGTCCTAACTTACACTTTGTGGTACAAACACATCACTGTTCACTGCAGTATAGTAGTTTGCATCTCCAATATCAGGGAAGGTATCAGGTGTGAAATGAGTCTCTTTGCGGATGACTCCAAGCTGGGGGCAGTGGTTGAGGGGGAGGAGGGGACATTGGCCCTGCTAGAGGACCTAGATACTCTGGATAGGTGGTCCTGCACCTGGAAATTGAAATTTAACTCCTCCACGTGCAAGGTGCTACACCTAGGGCTGGAAAACCCCAGCTATGTGTACACCCTGCGGGGGGGGGGATGAGTTGCAAGCCATGGCAGGGGAAAGAGACCTAGGAGTCTTGGTGGATGATAACATGAATAATTCAGAGCAGTGCAGGAGAGCTGCGGTCAGGGCAAGTAGGATGCTGGGATGCATCGCTAGGGGGATTACCTCAAGGAACAGGGAGGTGATTTTGCCACTGTACAACAGCCTGGTTAGACCACATCTTGAGTACTGTGTGCAGTTCTGGAGGCCGCACCTAAGGAGGGACATCCAACTCCTGGAGAGGGTTCAGAGGAGCGAAACCAGCATGCCAAATCCCCTGAAACAAAAAAAACTGTTCCGCGATGTCTTTGTTTTTTTTTTTTTGTCACCTGTAAAACAAAACGGTCCCTCAGTCTCCTGCCCCCACCAGCATTCCACCCTCTGTGCACCCTGCCTCCCCACCCCCACTCACCCCATACTTATCTCTGGAGTCCGCGTGACAATCTACGGACCGGAACACGCTCTGCACTTTTCAAAGCTGACCGCTTAACTGAGGAATTGCTGGTAAGCTGTATAATGGAATAAATAGGGTTTTTCAACTTTGCTGCATATCTCGGGCATTTGGGAATTATAGTCCCAAATTTTCAACATGGGGTTTTGGGACCCTCCTCATGAATTCTTGCACTGTCATGGTGTTATTTGGTCCCGAAGGTGATTTTGCAGTCACTGCCGGAATCACCTTTTGGGGCTGAGTAATGAAATGACAGTGCCACTGTTCATGAGGGGCATCAGCCTATATTACAAATTGGTGGGAAAAATCCAAAAAATGACTGTTTTACGAGCGTACATTGCTCAGTTGCTACACACGCTCGTAAGTTAGCGAATTCATAATATTTTCACACCAGATTCTCAACATTGGCATTTTACCACACCTTCTTGTGAATCATACAGCTGTCATTTTTCTCATCCTGGCCAAAATGTGTTTTCACACTTCCGGCACAGAATAGCACAGTAGCTGTGCGAAATCAGTGTTCGGGACACATTACAAAAATGACAGTGACACTGTTCATGAGCAGAGGTCCTAAAATGTCTGTGTTGAAAATTTGGTGACAATACTCCATAAAATGACTGTGTTACGAGCGTGTGTTGCGCAGTTTGCATGCATGCTCATAAGTTTGCAAAATTATAATGTTTTCACTCCAGATTTTCAACAGTGCCATTGTTCTGTACCTCCTAATGAACAGTACAGCTGTCATTTTTCATATCCTGACCAAAATCTTTTTTCGCAGTTCCGGCGCAGAATAGCGTGGTTGCTGTGGAAAGCCCGGGTTCGAGACACATTATGAAAATAGCAGTGACACTGTTCATTAGCAGATGTCCTAAAATGCCTATGTTGAAAATTTAGGGATGAAAGTCAATAAATGAGTGTTTTACAGCATGCATTGCGAGTTTGCATGCACGCCGTGACTTTGTGAATTTGTAATAGTTTCACTCCAGCTGTTCATCATTGGCATTTTTCCATCCTTCCTTATGAACAGTACAGCTGGCTGAAATGTGTTTTCACATGTCCGGCGCACAATTGCACAGTCGCTGTGCGAAATCAGTTTTCCGGACAGTTTGAGGAAATGACGGTGACACTATTCATGAGCAGAGGTCCTAAAATGCCTATGTTGAAAATTTGGTGCCAAAAGTCCATACAATGACTGTGTTAAACATACTAACATACTATTTGCCAGCAGATTAGGCCTTATGGCCTATCAAGTCTGCTCGAACCTAGATCCTTAGTTGGGTGCCGAGACCCTCCCATCCCTTGTGCTCCAGAAACCCCTATCATCCATCCCCACCCCCGGACAGGCCATCATCTGATACATCCACTTTTGTGTCTTCCCACCCTTTTCAAGCTCTCCACTGTGGATCTCTGAACCAGCTCACCAGGCAGAGCATTCCAAGGGTCCACCACCCTCTCAGTGAAAACCTCCTCCTTTTCCCTCACCCTTCCACCTTCCAACTTCAAACCATGCCCTCTGGTGATGCCTCCTGCTTTAGTCTAAAGATCCCTCCATGTTTACCTATTTATTCCCTTGAGGTACTTGAGGACCTCAATCATGTCCCCTGTCTCTCCTCTCCTCCAATGAAAACAGGCAGAGCTCCTCAAGTCTGTCCTCGTAAGTCAAATCCTAGCCCTCGTGATCATCTTTTGTTGCCCTCCTCTGTACCCTCTCCAGGAGCTGTATGTCCCTCTTCAAGTGTGGTCTCCAGTACTGTACACAGTGCTCAAGGTGTGGTCTAACCAGTCCATTGTACAGTGGCAGAATCACTTCCTTGCTCCTAGAGGTGATCCCCTATGATGCATCCCAACATCCTGTTTGCCTTGCTAGCTGCTCTCCTGCACTGCTCAGTGTTATTCATACATGTATCCACCATGACCCCTAGGTCTTTTCCCCTGTTGAGGCTTCCAGCACCTCCCTCCCAGGGTGTACCTGTGTTTAGGGTTTCCCCGACCAAGATGCAACACCTTGCACTTGGTGATATTGAAATTTAATTTCCATATGTGAGCCCAGCTTTCCAGGGTGTCCAGGTCCCCTTGCAGGGCCAACCTCCCCTCTTCTCCCTCAACTACTGCTCCCATCTTGGAGTCATCCGCAGAGACTCATTTCACACCCTATACCATCCCTGATGTCTGATATGTATGCATTAAACAGGATTGGACCCAGGATCGAGCCCTGTGGTACCCCACTACCAACCCTCTGTAGGGTCTTGTATTCCCCACAGACCACTACTCTCTGAGTGCGTCCAGCTATCCAGTTTTCAATCCATCTGACCATCAAAGGGCCTACCTAACCCCATCAGTTTCTCCACCAGACCATTGTGGGGACAGAGTCAAACGCCTTGCTGAAGTCCAAGAATAATACATCCACAGGCTTACCCCTATCCAGTTCTGATGTTACCCATTCATAGAACTCTACAAGGTTGGTTTGACATGATCTACCTGGCACAAACCCATGCTGCCGACTATCCAGACCTCCCACCTCCTCCAAGTAAACCCCCAATCGTTCCTTTAGTATACTCTCCATTAATTTTCCCACCACCGAGGTTAAACTGATGGGTCTATAGTTTCCTGGTACTTCCTTGACCCCCTTTATGGATTGGTACCACCATGTGCCTCTCGCCAATCCTAGGTACCCTCCTGTCTCAAGTGACCTGTTGAAAAGCTCCGCCAGGGAATGCAGCCAGTATGTCCGCCAATTCCATAGTACTCTCGGATGAATGCCATCCGCCCAGGAGATTTGTCTTTCTTTAGGGCCTTGAGGGCAAACCACACCCTTTGGTGGGATGGCATCATCCGTCCCTCCACCTTACTGGTCTTTTATCCTTATCCAGATGCGACACCCTGGGGTACCTCTTCTCCTTTTGCTCCATTTCTGCTGCTCC
The DNA here is from genome assembly GCA_016271365.2 of Neoceratodus forsteri. Classification (NCBI taxonomy): domain Eukaryota; kingdom Metazoa; phylum Chordata; order Ceratodontiformes; family Ceratodontidae; genus Neoceratodus; species Neoceratodus forsteri. Next base: position 1,172,671,827 of record CM057451.1, on the reverse strand, counting down.
CCGATCCCACTCCCGCCGCTTCTATCCCCTTTGTGCCTTGCTTTGTAGATATCCCATCCCTTCCCTAGTGAACACAGAGGCAAAGTACTGTTAAATACCTCTGCCTGGTCCCTCGCCTCTTCCACCCACCCTCCTTCTGATCTCAATCTGCTGAGATGGCCCTTAGTTTTTCTCCGCTCCCCAATGTACCGGAAGAACCCCTTTTCCCCTCCATGTATCCCCTGTGCCAGCCGATGCTCTTTACTGGACTTTGCTCCCCTCACCATACGGGTGACTTTTCTAGATGCAAGCTGGTACATTTCCTTATCCCTATCCCCTCTTGTTGTTTTATATTTTTGTAAGCTGCCTTCTTTTCTTCTGACTGCTACCTGGACCTCACTGGACCACCAGCATGGTTTATGTGACCTTGCTCCCTTACGTTTCAACTTAGCGCAGATCCTGACTGCCTCCATGAAGTCCCCGCTTATGACCTCCCATCTCCTTTCCACACTTGTTGTTGAGGTAATCCCTTCAAGTGATCCTTGAGAATATTTCCCATGCCCATAAAGTCTGCCCTGAAGTCCACTGCCAGTGTCCTAGATCTCACCCCCACTCCCCAATGCTTATTTGAAACCAGACAGTATTGTGGTCACTCCCAGTCAGGGGTCCTGTACAACCATGTCCCTTACCAGATCCCCATCTGCCAGAACACATCCAGGACATGCCCTCCCTTGTGGGCTCCATCACATGCTGTGTTAAGAACACATCCTGGAAGCCATCCAGCAGCCTCTGCTCCTTGGCCACCTTAGAGGACATGGTTCCCAGTTAGTACCTGGCATATTAAGGTCCCCATCAACACCACTCCTTCCCTTTTGGACCACACTGGGCAATGATGTTGTCCAGCAAACCATCCTCTAGAACATCACTCATCCCGGGGGGCCTATATGCTACACCCAGCTTGACCTTATCTCCTGCTGGGGATCGTAAGGTGACCCATAAGGCCTCCACGTTTCCCTCTGCCTCTTCTACCATAGCAATTTCTATGTCATCTCTAATGAACATAGCCACTCCACCCCCTCTGCCCTCCTTTCTATCCTTCCTAAGCATAGTGTACCCCCGTACATTTAGGTCCCAGTCATGATTTCTGTTGGCCCACGTTTCCGTGACTGCCGCCACATCCACCCCTCCCTCGAACAGCATGGCCTGGAACTCTGGCAACTTGTTTCCCAAACTCCTGGCATTTACTAACACTAACCCCCACCCCTTATCCCTGATCCTTTTTGTCGAACCCCACCCAGATTCCTTATACTTCCATCCTCCCCCTGCTCCTCCTGAAACCTCCACCTCCAGTCTGTTTCCCCCCTCCCCCCCTTGGGCTTGAAGGCTACTCCCTCATCTGGAGGGAGGCTTTGGTCAGCCCCTCCTTATCCCCCCTTACAAGTTTAAACCCCACCTTTCTTGTATGTAGTCAGCCATCCCTGTTTAAGGACTTCCTTCCCTAATGGGGCAAGATGAAACCTGTCCTTGGCATATAGTCCCTTATCCTCCCAAACTCCATTCCAGTTCCCTAACACCCCAACCCATTCTCTTCACCCCACTTCCTGAGCCATTCATTAACCTCTGTGAGCTTCATTTTTTCTCCACTGAGGCCTTTGGTACTGGCAATATCTCCGAAAAGAAATGTTGCATCCATTATCCCGACAGACTCTGGCAAGTTCTTGGAACCTTGCTTGGATTTCCATAATGCTATTTCCTCTAGATCATTAGTTCCCAAATGCACCAGGAAATCCGGTTTCTCCACAATCCCTAACCATTTCATACACCATGAACTTTGCTCTGTGCACTGTCAGCCCAGAGATACTCACTACCTTCACCTGGCTAGGCATCCATCCCCTGTCCCTCCCAATGGATACCTTAATCATCGAGTCTCCCAGTAACAGAACCTTAACACCGCCATCATCCTTATGGTTACCTCCACTATGCCCTCTCAGCCCCCTCTCCCACTTTATTCATGATCACAATTTCATGGGAGTCTTCCTGCCTTATTAGAGACCCCTTGTCCCCTCCCTTTCTGCCTCCCTTGTTATTTTGCCCACTTAACTCAAACCCCTCTGAATAGGTGTCCCTTTAACCCTCTCTTATCTGAACCATTTATCCTGGCCCTGATGGTTTCCCCTTCCCCGCACCCTCATCCCCTCTTGTAATAGTACCCTGTCTCCAGAGGCTCTCTGTGGGTCCCCTTAGCTAGGCCCCATCCTTGGTACTGACCTTCCTGCTGAAGGGGGCCTCTCCCACCTCCTTGTCTCCCAGTTCCTCTCCAATCATGCTCTCCTCCCTCATGTCTGGAATATGTTGCATCTCCCATTTGCTTAACATATATGTTTCCCTTCTCCTCTGGGACTATGTCTATCCTTTCCATAGCTGTTCTGTGATGCCCTATGGGTATCTGACTCCCTCCCCCCGGCCTCTGTATAAGTTTCCTCATTTCCACCAACCCCTTCCTCCCCCTCTAGGATGCTTAGTATCTCAAATTTATTGTGACACTCTGTTGCAAGCGTGCATTGCACAGTTTACATGCCCCCTTGTAACTTCATAAATCTGCAATATTTTCATGCTACATTTTGACCACTGGCATTTGTGCACACCTCCTTATCAACAGTCCAGCTGCCATTTTTCACAGCCTGCCCAAAACGCATTTCCACAGGTGTGGCACACAATGGCTTGCTCGCTGTGCAAAATCAGCTTTTTGGGACACATTAACAAAATCACAGCGCTATGCGTTTCTAGCTCTGCCACTGCCAATGCCAGTGCGACAACATTCGGCATTGACAAATGCTTGTTTTATTAATGGTGCTGTGTGGGCATTATTTTGATGGATGTTCCAGTCAGAGCCAAACAAGCCAAAGAAACGGATATGAATTATCAAATGGACGGAACTAAGAGAGCCCACCCACCTACCCATGTGATGCAACTGCTTCTCATGCCCCTGTGTACTGTGGTATGTGGTACACTACCTGATCCAAGAGATGGTAATGTTTTCTAGTACTCCGACTGCTTCTACTGAATCTTATCAACACGCTGAATCCTTACAGAAGAAAAACGAAATACATAGTGATCACCACCCAGGCAGGCAGCCAGTCGCACATTGTATCGGTCAAGTGTAGTGCAGTTGTAAAAAAGCTTGCCACTGCCACCTGAAGACCTGACGGACACAACACAACACAATGACATCCTTCCTAGTTCCACAGTTGATGCCAACCACTGCCAAGTAATTTAAGTATCAAAAATAAAATATAGTAATATAATAATCTCAGCCCAGTTACTGTAAGTGAGATGTAACCAGGCTAACATAACACACACACACACTAAAGAAATTATATAGAAACATAGAAACATAGACTTTGACAGTAGATAAGGACCACTTGGCCCACCCAGTCTGCCCATTTCCCTTCCTATTGGATAAGCTGCAGATTCTAGTTAACCAATAGCCTACTTCCTGCAACCCCCCACTACAATTGCCTTATGTCTGTCCCGTGCTTGTTTGAATTCCCCCACTGTTTTTGACCCAACAACCTCCCCAGGAAGGTGGTTCCATGCATCCACCACTCTCTCCATGAAAAACAATTTCCTCACATTACCCCTGAACCGTCCCCCCTCTATCTTTAAATTGTGCCCCCTTGTTCTTACACATGCTACCCTCCTGGACTTTGTTGATTCCCTTGAGGTACTTAAAAGTTTCTATTATGTCCCCCCGTCCCTCCTTTCATCAAGGGTATACATATTAAGCTCTCTCAGTCTCTCTTCATATGGTTTCTGATGCAGACCCTGCACCATTTTAGTTGCCCTCCTCTGGACTGCTTCCATCCTGTCTATGTCCTTGCATAGATGGGGTCTCCAAAACTGCACACAGTATTCCAGATGGGGTCTCACCAACTGTCTGTACAGAGGGATAACCAATTCCCTTTTTCTACTTGTGATGCCCCTTCCTATGCATCCCAGTATCCCCCTGGCTCTCCTTACTGACTTCTCACATTGCTTACCCACCTTTAGGTCATCTGATATGACTACCCCCAAGTCCCTTTCCATTTTTTTGTTGTTAGTACCTCCCCTGCTATTCTGTACTCTTCTCCAGGGTTTTTGTTTAGCAGGTGCATTACTTTGCACTTCTTTGCATTGAATCTAAGTTGCCATATGTCTGACCATTCCTCCAACCTTGCCAAGTCCCTTCTCATCCTTTCTACCCCCCCCTTGTGTATCAACTCTTACAGATCTTTGTGTCATCTGCAAAGAGGCATACCTTTCCTTCCAGACCCTCTGCAATGTCACCTATAAAGATGTTAAAGAGGACTGGACCCAGTACTGAGCCCTGAGGTACTCCACTAGTAACCCCCCTTTCTTCGGAATGTGTTCCATGAATGTTCAATGTAGTAGCATTTTTTTTCTATGATGTAATTGCAGCCAAATATGGGGGACATGAGAAATATACAAAGAGTATTCAGTTTCTGGGTTTCAGGCATCTGCTAAGCCATGCGCTGTATAAAATTTAAAACAGTACAGTCAGGATCAGTTGCTGAGGGCAAAAAAAAATGACAAGTAGTAGTAGTAGTAGACATTAGTACCCTACCTTCCAGATCAGATAGTGGTACCAGGTACCACCAAGTAAGTTTGTGACATGAAATGCAGTTGCTTGCTGTATTTGGACTCTGAACCCACTGATGTAATTATTATTTTTTTTCTATTCTGGACTGCTCATGTTATCATTCAGGTAATAGTAGCCCGGCCTAGTCCGTCCTGATCTGACTTGTTGCAATTAATTGCTACCTTATTTGGGATTTTCTGGGACTGTTGAATTTCTCGTGGGCCCCCCTGCAGTATCTTTCTCTCTCCCCTCTGGACGGCACAAGTCAAAGATTTATTTTGCTAGCCTGCTGCCCTTGCCCTGTATACACAGCCACTCTGAAGCCTGGAAAAAAAATAGTTGAGATTTCTGGGACTGTTACATTTCTCATGGGCTCACCTGCAGTCTTTCTCTCTCTCTCTCTTTTCTGGATGAAATCATGAATGAATGTTAAAAAATGATTGTGATTCATGATTGGATGGCACAAGTCAACAATTTATTTTGCCAGCCTTCTGCCCTTGCCCTGTACACACAGCCACACTGAAAAGCCAGGAAATAAAATTATTTGGGATTTCTGGGACTATTACATTTCTCGTGGGCCCCACTGCAGTCTCTCTCCCTCCCTTCTGAATGGTACAAGTCAAAGATTTATTTTTCAAGTCTGCTGCCCTTGCCCTGTACACACAGCCACACTGAAGGCAGGAAAAAAAATATTTGGAATTTTCTGTAACTGTAAAATTTCTCTTGGACCCCCTGTAGTGTCTCTCCCTCTCTCCTCCAGATCTGGAATGGCACAAGTCAAAGATTTTGCCAGCCTGTCCTTCTCATGTACGCAGCTACACTGAGGCCAAGAAATGGAAAAAAAAGCCCAGCCCCTGTACTGCTTCTTTCTCTCCCTCCCAGTTGCCTGCCCCTCCAATTTATTTTAACTAGTAACGGACCGGGTGCCCACCCCAGTGCTGCTTCTCTTGCCCCCCTCCCCACCAGGATTACACTCCCCTTTTTAATATAATAAAATAATAGCGGACTGGGGTGCTCACCCCTGGTACCACTCCTTTCAACCCCTGACCCTCCAGGTCATCCCCCCAAAAAATAGGTGGTAGCACCAGGGTGCCCACCCACACTGATGCCAAAGATCATCCCAACATTGGGGTGCCCAGTCCCTAGTGTTGACTTCTGTCTGCCTTCAGTAAAGAAAACCATCCCTCATTGATCTTTATTTTTGTTGTAACCTGAAAAAACAGAAAACAGTCCATCAGTGATCTGACCCCAACACTCCCCCAACCAGACCCCACCACTCAGCACCCATCACCCCACCCCTGCCTCTCCCTCACTGACCTGAACATGTCCTATGACATAGATCCACTCTCTGATCGAACACATGTCCTGCTGCTGGAACCAGTGACTGCAATATGAGAACATAGACTAAGTGTGGTTTAATGTATTTCAATCGAGTTTGAACTTTTATTCCTAACTTTGTCATGTTTGAATATTTTTACACCAAATTTTCAACATGCCCTTTTTGGGACCTGTGATGGCATGGGTATTCAGGAAGCACATGGACAGTCAAATCTTGCGGAAAACACAGTAGACGGGTGTTTATTGATTTCGTTTTTGTTGACTGGGTAGGTGCACTAGACAAATTAATGCTTATTTTCAGGCGTGACTTGGGAGAATTACACTGTACAATGAGTGCAGTTTAACAATAAAACAACAAGATTAGATTAGGTGTACAATCAGTATACAAACCAGCAGTACAAAATATCAGAATTAACAGTTACCAGAACACAAACAATGATCAATATAATTACATATAGAATAATGGCTGGGTAAGGGGTTATAACGAGAATTTTACACACACCCACGCATGTCCTCCTCGATTGGCCAAGCAGCTTTCCGCCATCATATGCCTTAAGTATGGAACTCCCTCCCTGCTGGAGTCTGGCACACGTACTCCTCCCAACTCCTTAGCTCCCTCATCAGTGCCCAATTCTCCTCAACCTGTGTATGCGGCTAGGACATGATCACCTCCCCCAATTGTCCTTCCCCCCTTGATCCAGGAAACCTTCTCACAGATTGCTGCTGTACCTCATGTTTGTATTTCAATATGTTTTCCTAATCCACTATTTGCTTAAATCATCTTGCCTCTGTTTTCACTTCGAATTGCACTATTTAAACTCTGTGCTAATTGTATTTACACCTTGTATTATCTTAATTGTAGTGCATGTATGGCTATTTGCTCCTCCATGTTCCCTTACCCCAGGATGCACCTGGAATCAAGCAGTACCCTGCTCAGAGTGCCTTCCAGGTAAAACTTTTAAATAAATAAATACATTACAAGGAAACAATCATGCTGATTTTTACCGGTAATAAGGCACTGCTGTACATTATAGTGATATTAAACAGCAGATATCAAAACTTTCCCACAGTTCATAAGGTGGACATAATACATAAGATTAGAAGGCACCGAGTGTCAAGTACAGAAACATGTGCAATTGTCAGTGGGCACAAGGTGCCTGCAAAACTCAGTCTTAAAGATGGAATGAGACAGTGAGGAACACAAGGTAAGGAGTAAAGAGTTCCAGTATCAGGGAGCAAAGTAGGAAAAAGCATGAGTACCCATGTTAGAGATGCATTTAGGAGTAGTGAGTAGCTCAAGGCAGGAGAACTAAAGGGGATACAATTGATCAGACTTTTTAAACATGGCCGCAAGGGTGGCAGGGGTACCTGACTTAATGAACTTGCCGATTGTACACCCTAGTGCAGAGTGCATGAGGGACATAGGAGATAACCACTCTAGGTTTCTATAGAGATCACATTGATGTGTCAGCCTGTGCACAAATAAGGTAAAGCAACAAACACTGTTGTAGGCTGCGGTCCAATTGGAGAGAATACATGAGCTAGCCTGGGAGAGGGGTCCCAGTCCACATGTTAGACTGGACAGCAATACTCCACGAGTAATAGCAAGTCAAGCAGAAGCCGTGAGGGTATCCCTGAATCTAAAGGCAAGCCGTAATTTGGAGTAAACTAGTTTGCATACATTGGTGATATGAAGGGCGAAGTCTAAGGTGGGATCTAGTGTAATGCCCAGGTACTTAAAAAAGTTGACTTCAGTCAGGGCAGGGCTCCAGATAAGATTTTTTTTGGGATGAGTACTGTACTCCTCCTTTTGAAAGTGAGATGAGTAAAACCAAATTCAGATGCATACAAATATCTGGACAGAGTAGAGTGAGGAGTACATTTTTAAAAAAGAATGTAGTTTTTTCCTAGATAAGAATGGAGCAGGTGCCAACTATGCCCCAGATAATGTCGGCAGGTAGGCATAATTTACTCACCAGTTTTAAAATATAGTGAGTTAAACAAAAATTGGGATGCATATGAGTGCTGTAAATCTAGAAAAAACCCTGCTCCTTTTGAATCACCATTTATTTTATGAAGCAGTATGCTATGGAGTGTGGTGCATTTAGAAATATTAGGCGAGTATTGGTACTCGTTAAAGAAAATTTCTGAAGAGTATTTCTTAAAACGAGGTGAGTAAAATAGCTCAGTGCTTATCTTATCTAGAGCCCTGGAGGTAATTATTAGAGCACAAAACAGCTAAATTAGTTGGACAGGCCTTAAGTTTAGGAAGACAGCCAAAGCACATGGAGTGGTTCTTACTCATATTCAAAGGAAGCCTGTTTCATGACAACCATGTTTGAACACCACCAAAGTCATCATCAAGCAACGAATTAATCACATAACTATCCTTTGAGTTTGAATAGACAACCATGTCATCTACATGTAACAATGTAGAACACTTAGAGATGGCTTTAGGGAGATCATTTATAACAAGCATTTGTCAATGCCGAATGTTGTCTTGCTGGCATTGGCATTGGTAATGCAGGAATTAGAGAGATGCATAATAGGAAAGTCAGTGAAGTATTGAACTGACACCAACTCCACCTCCATCCTGCACAGACTGGCAGGCATTGGGGTGTGCCTTTGGGTCATCAGCCATAACGCTCATGCCATTTCTCCTCACCCAACCCTGCAGACTCTGACAAGTGTTGCGTTGTGCCTTGGGGTCATCGGGCCTTATGCTCACCCCATTACATAAGGATATACATTGAGATGGGTGCAGTATAGGAGCATGGAGTGAACTTTGGGGCCAAAGAGTCCAAGACACACCTCGATGCCTGTCACTGACTGCAGGATGGGGGTGGGGGTGGAAAGGCGTGAGCATTACAGCCAACAATCCCAAGTCACACCCTTGATGCCTGTGTCTACATGGTGGGGCATTACAACTGGAAACCTTAACTCCCCAGGTGTTTTTTGGTATTTTTACTCCAAATTTTCAACATGGTCTTTTTGTGACCCCACCTCATGCACAGCAGCACTATCAGTTTGTTAGCCGGAAGGTGATTTTGCACAGCGACTGTGCCATTTGGCTCCATGGGTGCGAAAATACATTTCGGGCAGCATGTGAAAAATGACAGCTGTATTGTTCATGAAGAGGTGTAAAAAATGGTAATGTTCAAAATCTGGAGTTAAAATATGAAAAATTGAAGTCACAAGTGAGCGTAGAAACTGCAATGCATGCCTGTAACGCAATCATTTTGGGGATTTTTTTAACCAAAATTTCAACATAGACATTTTGGGACCTCTGCTAATGAACAGTGTCACTGTGGTTTTGTTAATCTGTCCCGAACATTGATTTCCCACAGCGACCGCGACATTGTGCGCCACATGTGCGAAAACACATTTCGGGCAGGATGTGAAAAATGACAGCCATACTGTTCATAAGCAGGTGTAAAACATGGCGATGTTGAAAATCTAGAGTGAAAATATGAAAAATTGGCGAAGTCATGCGCGTGCGTAGAAACTTCGTAACGCACAACCGTAACACAATTAGCACAAAAGCATCCTTTTCAAAGGCTGAGGACTCCAAGTCAGGACAACATTTAAATACTAACTGAAGCTGACATACTAAATGACATCATACCTAATTTTTGCGTAACTATTGGTTAAAAAACTAATATCTTTAATCATTCACTCTATCAATCATCAATCAAAGTGCAACACACTCTCCCCCTCCCACAGTGTTCATAACATTGTCAATTAAAAAGGCTGACAATGTTATGATCAGTGTCCTGACTTGGAGTCCTCAGCCTTTGATAAAGGAAGCTTTTGTCCGAAACATGTCAAGCAGGACTCGATTTCGTCTGTGGAACCTGAATGTCGGAATAAAATCTTTTGAGATAGTTTTGATGTCTTTGCGTCCCTCTGATGGTATGGTGAGTGCTCAAAACCTTACGTTTAATGTATCTGCATTTTTTTTTTAATTGTTTTTCTTTATGCTCCTGTGCCTGGCCCCATTCCATCCAGCCCCCCCACCATGTCACCCCAGCATCCACTGGACTTATCTCTTACACTAGCAAGGTACCAGCTAGCCAGGTGCGGAGCCTGCTAGGGGCCAGCTTCATCCTCCCAGCCATTATTTTCTCCTCCTTCGGTTTTTGCCCATCCCTTGAACGCGGTGGCATGCAATGACAACAATGGCCGAGCCGTGCACGCTCCCGTATGTGGCACACCAGGCATCAGCACCGCATTCACCCCCTATGTGTGGGCCTCTGTGCCAGCCCCCTGCCACCGCTAGGGGTCAGGCAGGCAGTGGACTCCATCCCCACCCCTCCCCAGGAGAGGAGAGCTGTCCTTTGGATGCTTGATCCTCCCTCCCAACCAACCCCGGCGGCGCTTGCACCATGAACATGGGTCGCCCGGCATGGCGAGGAGTGCGGCATGATGCCTCAGCCCTCCACGCCACTGGGACGGCTGCGTTTTTGTTTTTTGAAGCACCACATTCCCTGTGTGCACTCTGTCTGTGTCTCTACTGAGCATTCTGCCTACTTTGTTTTTCTGTTGCATTTGCACTACTGTCGTGCAATGAATTCTGTGGCAGGGGGAAGTGATGAGACACACAGCGCAGCAGCTGCATGTAGCAGCCGTAATTGAGGACAATGTTTGTGACAGTGTAAGGAGGACTACTCAGTTACACAAGGAAGACAACGACAGAGCTGAAATCAGACTTTTTCTTTTGAAGGGATGAAAACAGTAGAATTTAGATAGAACAAAGCAGCAGCCGAAATCAAGAAAATCATACAAACATAAAAAACTGCCTGTAGATACAGGCCATATGGTCTATCAAGCCTGCTCGAGTGTGCTGCTAGCAATCCCTTATACTTCAGCTGCCCCTCCCTCCCCCCATCATGGTGATCCTCCCCTTCAACTTTGTCCCATCCCCTTTTAAAACTGCTCACTGACTTACAGGACACCACCTCTTCGGGTAGCGCGTTCCACGTAGACACCACCCTTTCCATGAAAAAGTGCCTCCTCATTTCTCTCCTGAATCTTCCGCCCTCCAATTTCAGAACATACTCCCTCATGTCCTTCCCCCCTACTTAAAAATCCCATCTGTACCAGTCTTGTACAGACATACAGACAGAAATAAAAATAGATGAACATTTGTTTTTCTCTTTTTTAGGTTTTTGCATGGGGGGATGGTTAACAGTGGGTAAAAGAGAAAGATAAAAGAAAATACATGGCTTGGGGGGCTATGGCCTGAGGACAGAGGGTGCACCACCACTGCGCACTTCTGCCAAACACTTAGGAATGATTCGCTGATTTCTCTACAACTTCATAACATCTGTATGCCTGGATGAGCCTGCTTTTCTAGTACTTTTGTGCTGTTTACAAATGTCAATGCACCTTGGTATTGGGTGCAGACAACAGCACTGTACCTCAGGGCAGGATGTACCCTAACGCCAACAATGCCTGTGCTTAGGGCCCTATGTTTAAGGGGGCCCATGTCCCTGTTTGATCCACGCTCTGTTTTTTTTTTGTTCCACTCGAGTCCCTGCCCAGCTGGTGATGTGTGGTAAATTGGGGAGGGGGGTTGGGTCTACGATACAGAAGAAGAAACACAAAGAATTAAATACACAGTATCGGCTGGTGCTGCCCAGCTGTGCCTCATCATTCACAGTTTAACAGCAGAGACGCAGTCACAGCAGGATAGCTTCCTTCCAGTTTCAGTCACGTAGAAAGCTGGCGCTGCATACTCGATCCAGGTCCAGACAAAGAGAGATTAAAGATCTTACGACCAATACATCAGCATGCTATTTACATATTTGTGATGTCATAGTTGCATGTGACATCACAAGTATGCATGCGAGCAGCAGCCTCACTGAGCTTTTATTTTATCGCCAGCCGCCATTTGCCGTTGCTACATTTAGGTTGAGAATAGAGGCGATGAGAGAGAGTTGTGGCAAATTACTTTGCTTTTTAAACTTTTAAAACTGAAAGAGCTCTGCAGCCCAGCATGTTCTATCAGTCCCTGATTGTCTGGACTAGTGGAATCATTCTCGAGGGAGTCGGATTGATCCAAAGTAGCTTGAGCCTGGGCAGCAATTTCCAAGGCCCATAGCTAGTCCAGACTCGGAGAGGCTTCTTTGCAGTCTGCTGCTCAAGGCATCAATTGCAGTAAGCCTGTATTGCGCGGCCCACCTGCCTGCCGCCTTAGGACAGTCAGTTAGTCAAAAGGATCGCTCTTGGTCTTGCCTCTTGTTTATCTCGTAGATTCCATGTGCTGCCAGACCAGGAGCCAGGACTCGGAGAATAGTGGGAGTCTGGGAGATGAGAGGCCAGCAGCAGTGGGGATCTGAGGGGGCTGGAGCCAGGCCAGCCACTTCTACAGGCCCCAAGAGACTACCAGAGGATATGGAGTAAGTTAAAATTGTTTGAGTGCGCTTCTGGATGGATGGCTTGCTTGCTGCCGCTGGCTGTTAATTATACAATTAAAATATGTATATTATTCTTCTCAATGTTCTAGCATGTAGCTCTACGTAGGCTGCTGGCTGCGCAGGCAGGCCTGAGAGGTTGCCTCTTTGCATTCTTGTTCATTAAAAGAACAAAGAAAGAAATAATAATTAAGCGAGGAATGTGGTCCACCAGGCATTGCTTAAGTAACAGGTACACAAGTGGATTCTAGTATGCTCTGAGACTGTGTCTGGCCTGGATTTTGATCGGATGGTGCCAACAGTACCATAATTGTAACATTCAATTCCCAGATAGTTATAGAGTTTCAGTCTGAATGCTGCTGTGTTATTATTTTGATGTATTTAACGTTTGTCACGCTGACTATGCTGACCTGTCCTGCCCTGTATACTCTATCTTGGATGTGTTTAATAATTTCCTCAGCTGCTCACCCTCAGAGAGTGACGGTGTTTCTACCATGTAATTCTGTCAGGCCCTTGACTCAGGTTGGGTTGATTTCCTTTTCCCTCTGAGCTCCAATAATGATTGATGGACTAATTATTTAGAATGTGTATGAGTCTGTCTGGCTAGTGGTCTGCCTGTGAAATGTCGTCATCCCTCCCCCCCCTCCCACCAGCTGGCTGCTCTTCCCTTTTTTCACTGGCCTCTGGAGTGGGCTGTGGCTTGTGTTTGCTGGCTGGTGACCTTGCTGTTCTTGTTTTCTTTGCAATTAACTTTACTTTGTAAGGCCTTGTTGTTGGTTTTTATGTTTGCTTGCACGCATGTGCAAGAAACATAGTGCCATCATCGGAGATTTCGGAGGTGTGTCACCTCCTCCTCCAATTCAGTCAGTGTGCTGGCAGGCGCGTTTCGTGAAGCTATCGCATTCTGGAGCTGTCTAAGATACGCTCCAAAATGCAGTGGCATACAGTTGAAAGGGGAGTCACTTGAATGAGCAGCGATAGATATCACCTGCTCGCGCAGCTCCCCCACACACCCACGCCGCCCAGCACGCAGGTGTGTGCGCCGCTGCACTGTATAGTCGACGGGTGCCCAATCCCCTGCTGGCTGTGCTGCTCACTTCCGACTCCCCAAAGGCTTTAAAATGCCACGCTGGGTGCCCACCCCAGCGGGCAACTAATATTATACGACGGCGCCAACCCCCACCTGCACTGTCCCTCCCCCCAGAAGTGCCACGCCTGGGAGCCCACCCCAGCGCGGCAATCTATTCCTGAGGCCGACGGGGTGCCCAATTTCGTCAAGCTGAACGCCCTCCAACGTCCTTGTGCCATGCTGGGAGCCCACCTCGCATGGCAAACGCCCCACGCCGCCGCTTTTTTGTTTTGTACCTGTAAAGAAAAACGGTCCCACAGCGAGTCTCCCCACCCCTCCTACAACCCGCACTCACCCACTCAGCACTCCAGCCTTCCCACACCCCCACACCCCATACTTACCTCCGGACTCTGGTAAGCACGTATCTTCGTGGACTGGGAACATGTCTGCACTCTTCAAAGCCGAATCTGAACTGAGGAAATGCCGGTAAGCTGTATAATGGGCTAGATAGGGGGTTTCAACTTTGTTGCATATCTCAGGCATCTTTTTGAATTTTTGAACCAAATTTTCAACATGGGTTTTTGGGACCCTCTCTCATGAATGATATCACTTGCATGTATTTTCAGGTTCGAAGGGTGATTTGCCAGCAGTGACTGCGAAAATCACAGTGATCATAAATCACCCTTCGGCCCGAATAACGCCACCATAACAGTCACATCAATCATGAGAAGGGGTCCTAAAACCCCATGTTGAAAATTTGGTGCCAAAATTCCCAAAAATGACTGTTTTATGAGCGTGTGTTGCACAGTTCCTACACAGGCTCGTAAGTTTGTGAATTTTCAATATTTTCACTCCAGATTTTCAACTTTGCCATTTTACAACACCTTCTTAAGAGTAGTATAGCTGTCATTTTACACATCTCACCCAAAATGTGTTTCCGGCCCCATAGCGCACAATGGCGCAGTTGGTGTGTGAAATCAATGTACGGGACAAATTAAGAAAATCACAGTGACATTGTTCATGAGCAGATGTCTTAAAATGGCTATGTTGAAAATTTGGTGAAAAAAGTCCTAAAAATGACTGTTTAACGAGCGTGCATTGCGCAGTTCCTACGCATACTCGTTAGTTCGCAAATATTCAATATTTTCACTCCAGATTTTCAACATTGTCATTGTACCACACCTTCTTATGAGTAGTATAGCTGTCATTTTCACGTCTTTACCTAAAACATGTTTCCGCTTCATGTAGCGCATAATGGCGCAGTCGGGTAAAGCGAAATCAATGTACAGGACAAATTAAGAAAATCACAGTGACACTGTTCATGAGCAGAGGTCTTAAAATGGCTATGTTGAAAATTTGGTGAAAAAATTCCTAAAAATGACTTTTACGAGCGTGTGTTGCACAGTTCCTATGCATGCTCGTAAGTTTGCAAATTTAATATTTTCAACATGTCCATTTTATTAAACTTCCTTATGAACAGTACAGCTGCAATTTTTCATATGTCGCCCAAAATGTGTTTTCGCACATGTAGTGCACAATGGTGCTGTTGGTGTGCGAAAGCAATGTTTAGGACAGATTAAGAAAATCACAGTTACACTGTTCACGAGCAGAGGTCTTAAAATGGCTATGTTGAAAATTTGGTGACAAAAGTCCATAAAATGACTGTGTTACGAGTGAGCATTGCGCAGGTTCCACACACCCTCGTTAGTTCGTGACTTTGTAATATTTTCAGTCCAGATTTTCCCCAGTGACATTTTTCCACACTTTCTTATGAACAGTACAGCTGCCATTTTTCACAACATGGCTGAAGTGTGTTTTCACACTTTCAGTGCAGAGATGCGTGGTCGCTGTGGGAAATCATTGTTCGGCAGAGATAAAGAAAATCACAGTGACACTGTTCATGATCGGAGGCACCAAAATGCCTGAGTTGACAATCTGCTGTAAGAAATCCCCAACCTAATTATATTATGGGTGTGCGTTGCAGAGTTTCTATGTACGCTTGTGACTTCACCACTTTTTTAAATATTTTTAGTACAGAATTGCAACATAGCCATTTTTTACACCTCCCCATGAAAGAGTACAGCTGTCATTTTTTACATCTGTTCGGAATATTTTTGCACCTGTGGTGCTAAATGCCGTAGTCACTGTGCATAAGCAGCTTTCGGCTAACAAACTGATATTCCCCCTGTTCATGAGGTGGGGGTCACAAAAAAAACATGTTGAAAATTTGGAGTGAAAATACCAACGAATGCCTGAGGTATTAGGGTTTTCAACTATAACGCCCAACCCTGTAGAGAATGACAGGCATCAAGGGTGTGACTTGGGATTCTTGCCTGTGATGCTCATACCATTCCACACCCTGCTGTCAGTGAGAGGCATCTGAGGGTATGCCTTGGACTCTTATTTAAACTTCACCCCATTCTCCTATATACTCCCATCTCACCATATTTCCTAATGAAATGGGGTGCATAAGGACCAAAGACCACAAGGAACACCATGACACTTGTCAGTCTCTGCAGGGTGGGGTGTGGTGAAATCGCGGGTCATATGCCTGACGACCCAAACGCACACCCCAATGCCTGTCACCTCTGCAGGGTGGTGGTGGGTTATTCAGTTCAATACTTCACTGCCATTCCTATTACGCAGCTCTGTAACTTCTACACTACCACTGCCAATGCCAGCAAGCAAACATTCGGCATTGACAAATGCTTGTTTTTTTAATATTGCTTTTTTTCCAAGTTTTCTCCCCGCACACCCCGCTCCCCCTCGCGGTGTGAATGTGTGTGTTTAGAGGCACACACATTATGTAACCATGCTTCTATGTCTCCCATAACCCGGCGCTGCCCTTCAGCCTCCACTAGGGGGCAGCCAAGGAGCAGGATGACAACCCTTCCCCTCCCAGGGAGAGGAGAGCAGTCCTTCGGACACTTGATCTTCTCCCTCCCCTGCCGACCCCAGGCAACCCAGGTTCACTCCTGAACCTGGGTTGCTGGTATTGCATGATGTGTGGTGTCTAGCGCCTCAACCCTCAGCTCCATCGGGCCAGGGGACCTTGTTGTTCTTAAGAGTGCATTCTTTCATTCCTCCTCTTTGCTGTTCATTCCCCACTAGTCACCCAGGTCCCAGTTTTCAGTGTCAGTGTTTCAAATGGCTTTTTAAAATGGTACATAGGTTAAACTTTGCCTTGGTATGTTTTTTTTATTTCTTTTTCATTTTTTTTTTTTTTTTTGTATGATCTATTTTTCTGCCCCGTGCTCGTTGGTCCTCCACTCCTTCGGGCTCTTGCCAAGTTCCCCCTGACCTCTTCTGTCCTTGCCTGGCCCTCCTCTGATTCCCCAGATCACAGCTGACCCCGGGATATCCCGGTGTATCCTTTCACCAGGCGGGTCCCTCTCCTCCGAGGGGGGGAGGATAGCCCCAGCGCTCACTTCTAGGGCCCGGGGATGCTGCTGGGGAACAGGAGGCACCAGGAAGGTGCTGGAGGCCCTCAGGAACAGAGAGCCATCATCCAGAGGCCAGCAAGCGATTTTCCTGGCTTTCTTGAGTACCTCCAGACGTTAAGGCGAGAGTCAACGTCTGTCATGCACCACCCCTAATGACCCCGACGTGCAGCTCTACCACCGGCCTCCACCAGTGGTTGCTTCAGCACCAAGTCGTGACCCCTACCCTCCCTGGAGACAGCGAGCAGTCGTGGGACACTCAAGCTGCTGCCCCCCGGCCGGCCCTTCAGCGGCCCGAGCTCATTCCAGAACCCGGGTCGCTTGTGTCACAAGCGGAAATCAAACTGCTGCGCCAACGGGCCAGCAGCCTTTTTTATTTTTCATTTGTTAACCGGGTAAGGAAACTGGACCAAAATGCCCTTTTTCAGTTCTAACCCTGACAAAGAAAAAAACATACAGAACAATACAAACAACACAAACAATTTCATCTATTACAAATACAACATGATTTGTTCAATAAAAAAGATTTATACACAGCTTTAAAATGAGATTTACAAGCAATCGAACGAATAGGGGTGGATAAAGCATTCAAATAAAATGGGGCAGAATTTTTAAATGCTCGAAGCCTGGTTTCCATTTACAAACAGTAGTATCAAGTGACAAACTATTGGATGACCTCAACATTGGGGGAACAGAATGTACAGATATCAAACCTGACAAACGGAAAGAGGGACACTCATAAATAGCCATAAAGATTAATAAGCCAAAAAATATTCAATACGACAATTAAAAGAAAACCAACCCAGTTGGGAATATAAATCACAAGAATGGGTACGGTAAGGAACTAACAAAATAAAATGACAAACATTAACATAAGCAACAGAAAAAATATTTGATTCCCTTAAACCCAGCCTAAAATAAATACCAGCGATATAATCCAGGTGAGTGAGAAGGGTGCCAACTGCAATGACTTTCCTAGTTTCAAAACTAAACAAGCATTTGTCAATGCCGAATGTTGATTGATTGTATGTGCTACTTAGGTATTTGGAAGTGAAAGTACCATGCCTAAGAACTGTCATGTGCCCCCCCCCCCCAAGACATCCACTGTGTCTTTCGGTTCCGTATTCACAGAAGAGGGGGAGGGGCAAGGGCCACAGCAGTACAGCAGTTGCAAAAGCGTGAGGTGGACAATAGTTCATTCACAGGCAGAAGAATCCTGCAGAAGGTGAGTAAACTAAAGGTGGAGAAAGCGATGGGACCAGATGGCATACACCTAAGGATATGAAAAGAACTGTGAAGGGGAAATGGCAGTACCTGTGGCAGCCATGTTCACTGAGTCATTCAACAGAGGGGTGGTACCAGAGAATTGGAGGAGGGCACATGTGGCCCCTCTATAGAAATCCAGCAGTAGGGAGGAGGCAGGAAACTATAAGCTGGTCAGCCTCACTTCAGTAGTAGTGGGGAAGATCATGGAGACATTGGTTAAAGAAAGGATAGTGGGGCACGTAGAAGCCATCAGAGCCCAGGGCCATAGGCAACATGGATTCACAGTGGGGAGGTCATGGCAGACAAATCTGGTTGATCTCTTTGGGTGACAAAGGAATCAAATCAGGGTGGGGCAGTGGACAACACTTACCTTGATGTAAGCAAAGCGTTTGACACCATCCCACATAGGAGGTTCATAAACTGGCTGAGTAGGGTGGTTATGGGGGAAAGGGTGGTAAAGTGGGTTAGAAACTGGGTAAGAGATAGGAGGCAGAGAGTGGTGGTAAATGGGGCACAGTCTGGGGAGAGGGGGTGACCAGTGGGGTGCCGCAAGGATTGGTCCTAGAGCCAGTCCTGTACAACGTCTTCATTAGTGACATTGCAGAAGGGGTGAAGAGAAAGGTCTGCCTGTTTGCAGATGACACCAAGATCTGTAACACAGTGAATACCCCAGAGGGGGTAGAGATAATGAGGAGGGACCTGGGGAAGGTTGAGAAATGGTCTGAGGACTAGCAACTGAACTGTAATTCAAAAAAGTGCAAAGGTACGGACCTGGGACACAGAAACCTTGGGGAAAGGCACAGAATGGGGGGGGGTCATAAAAGAAGGAAAGGAACCTGGGGTTCTTATCTCAGATGACCTGAAAATGTGAAAGTAGTAAGGCAGCTGGGAGGGCCAGTGACATGCTGGGGTGCATAGGCAAAAGGAGGGCGGTAGTGATGACGTTATATAAAACCATGGTCAGGCTTCACATGGAGTACTGTGTGCAATTCTGGAGGTCGCACCTTTGTAAGGATATTAACAGGCTGGAGATGGTCCAGAGAAGGGAGAATGAGATGGTACAGAGCTTACAACACAAGACTTATGAGGAGAAATTAAGGGACCTCAATATGTGCTCACTGGAAGAGAGGAGGGGAAAGAGGGGATATGATAGAAACATTCAAGTATGTTAAGGGTATTAATAGAACTACTAAGCAGGAGACAGCTGCTCTAGTTATATGTGCCAGCTTCTGTGTGATACTCTTTTGTTCTTATAAATCTGTAATCTCCAGTATTTCAGTAACCACATGACCACACTGCCTTCTTTAGGCAGTTTTATGCTGGTTGATGCCTGGTGTCAGATGGTCATGGCAGACAGAGGGTTCATCAGATTGTGTTGCCATTTGAAAAACTTCATAGAGTGTTCTTTTACTGGTAAGCGTCTTGGAAAGCTGGTGAAGGTCTCACAATTTTTATTATGATTTTATCTCCTTATGTCTGTCCCCTTTGGTCCCCCATCCCCACACCCCAACAGTCATCAGTGGCCACAGCTGCAGCCTTCTTCTTGTCAAGATGGTGGGTGAGAAACATAGAAACATACAAGTTGCCAGCACATAAGGACTGCTTGGGCCACCTAGTCTGCCCATTTCCCTACCTGATGGATAAGCTGCAGATTCTGGTTAATCAACAGCTTACTTCCTGCTACCCTCCCCAGTAGAATCGCCTTATGTCTATCTGTGAGCAGCTACCTTCACAGTCTGTGAAGTCTGACGTCTTTCAGTGCCGCTTATTGGTCACCTTCCAACACAGACGAGATGCTGCCAGCCCAAAAGTAACTCAGGACAAGCAGGTTTCAAAGTGGGGAAGAAATGAAGTGAGCAAGAATCAAGTACTCATTCAGATGGGGTGTCGATTTTAAGATTAGCATACTGGCGTGGACACTGCAAATAGAACTCCAGCTCTTTAAGCAGCCTTATGAAGAGTAAAGGCTTCTCGAAGCACTGGGGTTCTGTTTATTGCACTGTAAGTGGGCTGCATGTAATTCAGTAAGTTACTGTACCTTACATGTGGATGTATGGTAGGTCCAACTTTAAATACACACTGCACCTGAATTAACACATGATGCAATAGTAACTTAGAATTTGTCAGCAGAGAAGGACCGCTCAGACCACCCAGTCTGGCCAAGTGTTCTCTACCTAAGTGTAACTTCTGCCTGTATATGTTAGTGCATGTCTTATTCTGCCTGCGTCCATCAGGACCTCCTTGTGAATGAGCTTGCTTAATGGATTTTTCCTGCAATGAACTTGAACCTACTCCACTTCCATGGCCCTATGGATCTCCGTTGACCCCCTCCTGTCCCTTTTTCTAATGTACCCCTATGTTTATCCCATGCATGCTTCATGCCCCCTACCATTTTAGCTTCCACCACTTCTCCTGGCAGTCTGTTCAAGGCATCTACCACCCTTTCAATAAAGAAATATTTCTTCACATCTATCCTGAATGCCCCCCCCCCAGCTTTATTGTATGTCCCTTGGTTTGGGTGCTCATCTGCTCATCCTCATTTGAAGGAAACTCCCCAACTGTACCCTGTTTACCCCTGTGAGGTACTTTGTAGGTCTTGATCATGTCACCTCTCGGCCTCTTCTCCTCCAGAGTGTACGTTATTTATAATTTATTTGTTTTTTGTTTACTGGGTAGGTACACTAGACAAGAGTATTACCTATATTCAGCCCACAACCCGGGAGAGTACAATCAGGAGAGAGCAAGATACAGAGATTCTTCAGCCTTTTCTTGAAGGGATTCCTGTGAAAATTCTGAACCATTTTAGTTGTCCTCCTCTGGAAAACCTCCACCTTATGTCCTTTGTGAAGTGTGGTCTCTAAAACTGGACACAGTACTCCAGCTGGGGGTATACCAGGGAGTAATACCATGGCAACACAATATCATTCGTCCTCCTACTGGAGATGCCATTCCTTATGCATCCCAGAATCCAATTTGCCCTGCCCATAGCCTTGTCACACTGTACTGCCATCTTGAGGTCGTCTGATATAATAACCTCAAGGACCTTTTCATGTCTAGTGAGTATCAGTACCTTCCCATCGTATACCCAGCATCAGGGTTCCTGTGCCCTAGGTACCTGAATTTACACTTGTAGGCAGTGAACCCCAAGTAAGTAAAAAAATGGAACTGATTCGAATTTATTTATTTATTTATTTTGAAAGTCAGATTTACAGCCTTTGAGTCAGGGAGTCATTTACAAAGGCACCTCGTCGCAGGAAGGGTAGACATGGTTACAGTGTGAGATACAACAGTGGTAACCAAGGGTGTAGGCAGGTATATTCACTGTACACATTTGTGTACAGTTTTGTTGAGTGCATGTCCCAAGCTATATGCTTTTTGTTAACATTACCATTCTAATCTGTAGTATTTGAGTCAGTGTAGTTCATTGAGGATGGCCTCTGTTTCAACTTCAATTGTTTATGAGATAGATATGTGTATAACCTGTTTAGAGATTTGAGGAGTAATCTGACAACAATCTGATTTGTTTGAAATGGGGGGCAGCATTTAGAGAGGGTGTGTACAGAACAGAAATTTCTGGCTACACCCCTGGTGGTAACACACAGGTGCAATACAGATAACAAAAAGAACACAATGTAACGGTAGTTTATGGGATAAAGTTGCATGCAGTAAATAGCAATCGTATGAAGTATAACAATAGTAGAAGTCACAACCCTGGTCATACTGGGGAATACCTAAGTGGAAGGGTGGGGTGGGGTGGGGACAGGGGTGAGGAAAAGAGAAAAAAAAAGGGGGGGGGCAGTCCAACAGACATTGTCAAGGCTATGGGCAAGAAATAGGGAGGGACATGAATTGCAGGCTTTTAAGCAAGCAGTTTTTCCGGGAGCGTGTATGTGTTTGTTTGGTGGGGGCTCTAGTACTGGCAGTAACTCCAAGAATGCCACCATCTTCCCCACCCCCTCACACTGCTTGCCCGAGTACTCAAACCTCCCCCTCGCTACTTCCACAGTGTCCCCCAAGTCATTTGTAGCCACATGCAACAGTAAATGAGGATTCTCCCTGCCCCTCGCTGCATGCTTGAGCAATACCTGCCCTGCCCCTCCTGCACTCAACTGGGGACAGCTTCAATCCAAATACGGCTGTGTCTTTCCCCCTTTCCACCCCATCTCACCCATTTCAGTATAGAATCCCCCAGGATGAGTATTCCCCGCATCTTACCCCCTTTCCCTTCTAATGCCCCTTCCACCACCCCAGTATTCATTCTTCCCTGTCCCATACCCCAGCCAACTGCACACTCTGTGACTTCTGTATCTGTACCCCCTACTTCTGCCTCACCCCTTTTCTCTGCCTTATTCCTCCCATCCCCCTTGAACCCCTTCCCAGCCTGACTACTTCCTACTGGGCTTCCCATGTCGACCTCCCCTCCTCCTCCTCCTCTGCTGATTTCCAACCCCTCTCCTATCCCTGCTGTTGTCAATTTAGAGCCCCTCCCATCCTTCCCCCTTCCTGTAGCCCTCTCTCCTTCTGTCATCACCCCCTCCTTCCTTACTAGCCCCCTTCTACCCTTTTGCCCTCGCTATCTCTTCCCCTACTTATTGCCATCCCTCTCATGCCCCGCTTGTCCTCCCACCTTCAGTATGTTTCTGCTCTCCCTCTCCGTCCCATAGCAGAGGTTTGAATCTATTTGCAATCGATACCTGTCCTACATCTCTTCCCCCTATCAGTCCCCCCCCCACTTGTTCCCCTCCATGCCACCCCTGGTGCCTCCCTACCTGCAGCTATCTGCTCTCTCCCCTGGTACTGCTCGTGGTGTCTTCCTCCCCCGGCAGGAGGCAGCCCCGCCCTTGTCTTGGGCATACCCTCCCTACTCCTCTCCTTCCTGCTAGTGCCTCTGATACTGGGGTCGGTTTCATTCCCTAGTTATTCCTCCTCTGTCCCCCTTTACCATCCCCTATTCCCCCCTCAGGATGCCTACCATACTCATCTGCCCTGCCACTTACACTCCTCCCTAACCTCCACAGTTCCTCCCTCAAACCAGCCAGTCATCTACAGACCATACACCCCCCATCCTCTAAGCCCAGTCCAGGATCATGGCACACCCACACCCTGTACACCCCTCCACCCTTCCAACAATGCCTGCCCTAGTGACATGTGGCACCTGCCTCATTTTGGCCCCCCTCTTATGCTAGGGGCTCTTACTCCCAGGTTCTGTAATCTACTACAACTGTTAGGCCCCTATTTACTCAAATTCCTGTCCCCCCCACACTACTCCCTCTACTGAACCCTTGCCGACGGGAGTAATTCAGGCTCAAATGTCATCCGTTTGACACTGTGTTACTGTAGGAATCCTAAAGCCTCCTTGTCCGTTTTTCACCCCTCAGCTAGCATACTTTTTGTTCTCGGCCCTCATATAGTTTCACTTAGCCCAGTTAGAAATCTTATTGCACTCCAAGTATTAGCTCAGTTAGAAAAATAAACAGAACAAATAAATATGTATTATTACAAGAATCATAACAGTACAGCTCAGTACTTAGGTCAGTTAGAGAAAGAAACAGAAGAAGTAAATTTGTATTATTACAGCAATCCTAAAGTATCCAATGATTGCTTTGTCTCCACTCTCTAAAGTCTTGGCAGAGCTCCATTGAGCTCATTCACTCTCCCTCTCTCACTCACTCGCTCTATTTCTCCTGACGCTGGTTGCTAGCCTTGCTTGTAGAGCAGAAAGCAGCTAACTAAAAGAAGCTACATTTTCTTCTTAATTTAAAACTTATATCTCAGTAGGAGTCAGTGTCAGTTAAGATTAAGCAGACAGATAACTTTATTAGAAGTAGAAGGGGTCTTATTTAAGGTTAAAAAAAAGAAAGAAAAGAAAAGAAAGAAAAGGCAGTGTGTGTTCTGTGCAGGAAAGGTACTGTATCAGGTGGACTTTAAAACCAGTAGGAGGAAAGAGAGCTTACCTGGGGTGTGGTTTAGACACTAGAAAAGCAGGTGAGTCAAATTACAACTTCCTGTTGCTAGCCTTGCTTGTAGAGCAGAAAGCAGCTTACTAAAGAAGCTACATTTTCTTCTTAATTTAAAACTTATATCTCAGCAGGAGTCAGTGTCAGTTAAGATTAAGTAGACAGATAACTTTATTAGAAGTAGAAGGGGTCTTATTTAAGGTTAAAAAAGTAAGAAAAGAAAAGAAAGAAAGGCAGTGTGTGTTCTGTGCAGGGAAAGGTACTGTATCAGGTGACTTTGCTAAGCCAGTAGGAGGAAAGAGAGCTTACCTGGGGGTGTGGTTTAGACACTAGAAAAGCAGGTGAGTCAAATTACAACTTCCTGTTGCTAGCCTTTTTTACCAATTGCCCTCCATCCCACCCACCCAAAGCCAGTTCTACTTTTATAGCCACTGGATTTAACTGTCAACAGGAACTTCCTGTTTGGCAGTAGGAAGAAAAGGATCATAGAGAAACATTGGTTTTGTCAACCCTGAAGTAGAAAAAGTAGCTCACTCTCCCCCCCAGCTGCTGGTAGTTTGATATTGAGCAAGGAAGAAGGAGACTACTGAAGAAGATAGGAAGTTGCTGTCCCAGAACAAGAAGGGTGAGAATTGTAAGGAGAGAGAAGCATCCAGAGAAACAGTAGAGGGACACAAAATAAGACATGATAGAAGTGGTGCAGTGCAATGGCTGTGGGCGGCAGTGTTCCGGGAGACATTCTGGAGGCTGCGATGCTGCCCTATTTGCAGGCGCCTCTGGTCTGAGAGAGGAGGTTGTCCGTCTCCAGGCTGACCTGGCTAGGATTTAAAACCTCCTCCCCACCCAGGGACCACTAGAGGCTATGCCACAACCTCAGAGGTTGCCAAGAAAGAGGAGTGGCTGGACCAGGGTGGGCTCAAGGAGGAGAGGGTGGTGGAACAGAGTGCATCCCTCCAGCTGTACCTCTTCACAATTCATTCACTCTTCTGGTGGATAGTGGTTCCTCTATGGAGGCACCTGCAGTGGAGACCAAGGAGGATGCTGGGAACCTTCACAAAGGAGACCCAAAGGAGGGTGGCATGGGACCCCACAGGGGAAGGAAACAACTCCTCGTGGGGTACTCAATCATTAGGGGGGTAGAAGTTGGGGAGGATGGGGAGAGGGAGGTAAGGTGCCTTCCTGGCGCCACGGCTTGGAGGGACAGGAAGCGAATCCTCAGGATCGTGGGAGGAGCTGCACGAGGGAGGGAGCTGGATGTCATTGTCCACCTGGGGACAAATGACCTGGCTAGGAATGGGATCAGAGCAGTGCAAGAGGAGTTTGTAGAGTTGGGAAGGGCCTTAGACAAGTAGCGCATACGGTAACCTTCTCGGAGGTGCTGCCTGTCTATGGCAAGGGAGATGCTAGGTCACTTCTCACCAGGGAATTCAATGAGTGGTTGAAAAACTGGTGTGGAGCTCAGGGTTTTGGCTTCATTGGGGACTGGGGAGCCACCTGGAGGAATGCAGACCTATACTGGTGCGATGGTCTGCATCTGTCCAGGGGGAACCAGGATCCTAGGTGAGAGGTTTAAATGCTTCATTGGCAAGCATTTAAACTAGCCAAGGGGGGAGGCACTGAAAAGGAGCTGGGAAATACGAGCCTCCCCACAAAACATGGTAATTAGTGAGGTAAACACCAAGGTACAGAAGTTATTAGGAGCAGAACAGATTTAAATGTAAAAAGGCAAAGGCAGTAAGGACAGTAATGGGGCTAAAGGGGTAAGGCTATCAAAAAGTGGAGGGTGATGAGTACCAATGCCCGTAGTCTGTGTAACAAGCTCCCTGAACTAGTGGCCTTGATGGAAGAGGGTTGCCTGGATAGTGTGGCAGTCACAGAAACATGGTACACGGAGAACCATGACTGGGATGTCAACATACCAGGATACACAATCTACAGGAGGGATAGGGAGGGTAAAAGAGGAGGAGGAGTAGCTCTCTATGTAAAGGAAGGGATCAAAGCAACAGAACTAAAGAGTAAACAGGGAGCAGATGAGGCACTTTGGGTCACCCTGGAGACAGGAAATGGCATCACAATCCGCATGGGGGTTGTATACAGACCCCCATCTCAGGGGGAGGGAATGGACAAGGAAATGATAGAAGGCTTTCTTAGAATGGCAGAAAAAGGGGAGATATTGTTGATGGGGGACCTGAATATGCCAGATGTTAACTGGAGCACCTTTGCTGCAGGCACATCCAACAGCAGGGTTATTCTTGATGCCCTACAGGGGCATGTCTCAGACAGCTAGTATTGAACCGACTCGGAGGAGCAATCTTAGACCTGGTACTTTCAAATGGGATGGAGAAAGAATCTCAGATTTAGAAGTGGGTAGCTATCTGGGAACAAGTGACCACCAAACAGTGTGGTTCACTTATAAACACAGCATACAATCAAGCTTCTACAAAAGCAAGAGTACTAGACTTTAGGAGGGCTGACTTTGGGAAAATGAGAGGTGCCTCAGAAAAACACTAGCAAACAGGCAAGAAGGAGGGTGGAGGAACAATGGGAGTGATCAAAATAGCCATCACAGAGGCAACAAGCTCTCATGTAAAAAAAATCAATAAAACACAACGAAGGAAAAATGATATGGTTCCCAAAAGAGGTGGCAGGAAGGTTAAGGAGAAAAGGGCAGCATTCAGGAAATATAAGGAAACACAGAAGGAGCAGGACAGAGAACTTTATCAGTTAAAGCAGAAAGAGGCTGGGAAGGTAGTCAGAATAGCAAAGGCCCAAACCAAGAAAGGATAGCCAATTCTGTTAAGAAGGGGGATAAGACCTTTTATAGGTATATTAGGGAGCGAAGAAAGACCAAAGGAGGGATACTGAAGCTTAATAAAGGGGAAGGAATCTGGGTAGAGGGTGACAGTGAAAAAGCAGGGTTACTGAACGAATATGTCTGCTCAGTATTCACAAAGGAAGAGGAGGGAGAGTTACCTAAACCAAACAAGAGAAATACTCTGAAGACGGGGGTCAATACCAATCCATTTACAGAAGAAAGGGTTCTGAAAGAACTAATAAAATTGAAGGTGGTCAAAGCAATGGGGCCTGATGGGATTCACCCAAGAATTCTAAAAGAACTAAGGGTAGAACTAGTGACATCGCTGACTACTCTCTTTAACAAATCATGGGAGGATGGGGTGGTACCCAAGGACTGGAGGAGGGCAGATGTAATTCCTCTTCACAAAAGTGGGAGCAGGACAGAAGCAGGAAACTACAGACCAGTTAGTTTGACCTCAGTGGTAGAGAAAATGATGGAATCACTTCTAAAGGAAAGAATTGTTGAGTACCTAGAGGCCATTGGGGCACAGGACCCGAGGCAACATGGATTTATGATGGGAAGGTCGTGTCAGATGAATCTAATAGATTTCTTTGACTGGGTGATCAAAGTAGTAGATCAGGGAAGGGCTGTGGACATGGCCTACCTAGATTTTAGCAAGGCATTTGATACAGTCCCCACAAAGATTAATACACAAGATAGCCAGCCTTGGAATGGGTCCCAAGGTGGTAGCCTGGATAAAAATTGCTAGACAACAGGACACAAAGGGTAGTAGTAAATGGGTACACAGTGAAGAAAGGAGGGTTACTAGTGGGGCATGAGGGTTCAGTACTGGGACCGGTCCTTTTAATGTCTTTATAAGTGACATTGCAGAGGAACTGGAAGGAAAAGTATGTCTCTTTGCAGATGACACAAAGATCTGCAACAGGGTTGATACACAGGATGGAGTGGAAAGGATGAGAAGGGACTTGCAAGGTTGGAGGAATGGTCAAATGTATGGCAGCTCAGATTTAATGCAAAGAAGTGCAAGTTAATGCACATGGGAAACAAAAACCCAGGGAAGCTGATACAATGGGGTGAGATACTGACAACAGTAAAAATAGAAAGGGACCTGGAGGTAATTATATCAGATGACTTGAAGGCAAAAGCAATGTGAGAAGGCAGTAAGGAAGGCTGGAGGGATACTGGGATGCATAGGAAGAGGCATCAATAGTAGAAAACAGGAAGTTGTTATCCCTCTGTACAGACAGTTGGTGAGACCCCATCTGGAGTACTGTGTGCAGTTCTGGAGACCCCATCTCTGCAAAGACATAGACAGAGTGGAGGCTGTCCAGAGGAGGGCAACCAAAATGGTGCAGGGTCTGCACCAGAAGACATACGAAGAAAGACTAAAGGAGCTTAATATGTATACTCTTGAGGAAAGAAGGGAGAGAGGGGACATGATAGAAACTTTCAAGTACCTCAAGGGAATTAACAAAGTCCAAGAGGGTAGCATCTTCCAGAAAAGAGATGTGCAAGAACAAGGGGGCACAATTTGAAGATAGAGGGGGACGGCTCAGGGGTAATGTGGAGAAGTATTTTTTCACTGAGAGGGTTATGGATGCATGGAACAGCCTCCCTGAGGAGGTCGTGGAGTCAAGAACAGTGGGGGACTTCAAGAATGCATGGGACAGGCATAAGGCAGTCCTAGGGGTGGGTAAGAGGAAGTAAGCTGTTGATTAACTAGGATCTTCAGCTTATCTGTTAGGGAGGAAAATGGGCAGACTAGGTGGGCCAAGCGGTCCTTATCTGCCATCAAATTCTATGTTTCTATGTTTCTATGCTGCAGGCTGCCCTTTTTTACTGGGCTTCTGTTTGCATTGGCACCTTTTTCTGCCCACAAAGAAATCTGCAGCAGTCCTAATACAGCTCCGTTGAGCTCGCTCACTCCCCCTCTCTCACTCACTCATTCTGTTTCTCCCAGAGCTGCAGGCTGCCCTTTTGTACTGGGCTCCTGCCTGCACTGGTACTTTTTTCTGCCCACAATGAAATCTGCAGCAGCACTGACACAGCTCCATTGAGCTCGCTCCCTTCCCCTTTCTCACTTGCCTGTTCTGTTTCTCCCGGCGCTGCAAGCTGTCCTTTTCTACTGGGTTCCTGCCTGCGTTGGTGCCTTTTTCTGTCCACAAAGAAGTTCACAGCAGTCCCAACAGAGCTTCGTTGAGCTTGTTCACTCCCTCTCCCTCACTCGCCTGTTCTGTTTCTCCCGATGCTGCAGGCTGCCCTTTTGTACTGGGTTGCTGCCTGCGTTGGCGCATTTTTCTGCCCGCAAAGAAATCTGCACCAGTCCCGACAGAGCTCAGTTGAGCTTGGTCACTCACCCTCTCTCACTCGCTCAATCCTAATCTGTCCCAAATACTGATTTCCCAAAGTGACTGTGCTATTCTGCACCAGAAGTGCAAGAATATATTTTGGCCAGGATGTGAAAAATGACAGCTGTACTGTTCATAAGGAGGTGTGGTAAAATGGCAATGCTGAAAATCTGGAGTGAAAATATTACTGATTTGCGAAGTTACAATGGTGTGTGGAAATTGCACAACGCACACTCGTAACACAGTCATTTTATGGACTTTCATCACAAAATTTTCAACATCAGCATTTTTGGACCTCTGCTCATGAATAGTGTCACTGTGGTTTTCTTAATGTGTCCCGAACACTGATTTCTCACAGCGACCGCTCTATTCGGCACTGGAAGTGCGAAAGTGCATTTCGTCCAGGATGTGAAAAATGACAGTTGTATTGTTCATAAGGAGGTGTGGAAAAATGCTGATGTTGAAAATCTGGAGTGAACAGATTGCAAATTCGTGAAGTTATGAGCGTGCGTAGCAAGTGTGCAATGCACACTTGTGAAACAGTCATTTTTGGATTTTTTCTACTAAATTTATTACTCAGCTCAGCTAGAGAAATAAACAGAACAAATAAACATGTACTATTACAGCAATCATAACAGTATAGCTCAGTACTTAGCTCAGTTACAGAAATAAACAGAACAACTTAATCTGTATTATTAGAGCAATCCTAAAAGTATCCAGTCATTGCTTTGTCTCCACTCCAGAGACCCTGCTGTAATATAGGACCACAGAGGACCCTAGGCGGGAGAGTGGGCAACTCTAAAGTTCTGGCACAGCTCCATTGAGCTTGCTCACTCCTCCTCTCTCACTCATTCATTTAATTTCTCCCAACGCTGCAGGCTGCCCTTTTATACTGGGCCCTTGCCTGCATTGATGCCTTTTTCTGCCCACAAAGAAATCTGCAGGAGTCCAGACAGAGCTCTGTTAAGTTCGTTCACTCCCCCTCCCTCACTCGCTCTCTCGTTCTGTTTCTCCCGGCACTGCAGGCTGCCCTTTTGTACTGGGCTCCTGCGTTAGGGCCTTTTTCTGCCCACAAAGAAATCTGCAGCAGTCCCGACAGAGCTCAGTTGAGCTCGGTCACTCGGCCCTCTCATTCGCTTGATCTCAATC
Organism: Neoceratodus forsteri; assembly: GCA_016271365.2. Classification (NCBI taxonomy): domain Eukaryota; kingdom Metazoa; phylum Chordata; order Ceratodontiformes; family Ceratodontidae; genus Neoceratodus; species Neoceratodus forsteri. Next base: position 1,172,641,408 of record CM057451.1, on the reverse strand, counting down.
TGTCCCAACCACTGATTTCCCACAGCAACCATGCTATTCTGCGGCAGGAGTGCAAATTCATATTTTGTCCAGGATGTGAAAAATGACAGCTGTACTGTTCATAAGGTGTGAAAAAATGCCAGTGTTGAAAATGTGGCGTAAAAATATTACAAATTTGCAAAGTTACATGGGTGCATGGAAACAGTTCAACGTACGCTTGTATCACAGTCATTTTATGGACTTTCATCACCAAATTTTCAATATAGGGATTTTAGGACCTCTGCTCATCAACAGTGCCACTGTCATTTTCTTACTCTGTCCCGAACACTGATTTCCCACAGAGACCACACTATTCTGCGCCGGAAGTGTGAAAACATAATTTCAGTCAGGATGTGAAAAATGACGGCTGTACTTCTCATAAGGAGGTGTGAAAAAATGCCAGTGTTGAAAATCTGGCATGACAATATTACAAATCTGCAAAGTTACAAGGGTGCGTGGAAACTGTGCAACGCAGACTTGTTCCACAGTCATGTGATGGGCTATCATCACCAAATTTTCAACATAGGCATTTTAGGACCCTGATCATGAACAGTGTCACTGTCATTTTCTTAATTTGTCCCGAACGCTGATTTCCCACAGCGGCCGCGCTATTCTGCGCCAGAAGTGCGAAAACACATTTTGGCTAGGATGGGAAAAATGACAGCTGTATTGTTCATAAGGAGGTGTGAAAAAATGCCAATGTTGAAAATCTGACGAGAGAATATTGCAAATTCTCGAAGTTACGAGCATGCTTAGCAACTGCGCAACGCATGATCATAAAACAGACATTGTTTTGATTTTTTTCCACCAAATTTGCAACATAGACTTTTTGAGAGCCCACCTCATGAACACTGGCACTGTCATTTTGTTAATCGGTCCTGAAAGGTGATTCTGCGCAGTGACCGCGAAATCACCTTTCAGGGCTGAATAATGCCATGACAGTGGCTGAATTCATGAGGAGGGGTCCCAAAAACCCCACGTTGAAAATCTGGTGCCAAAATTCTGAAAAGTGCTTGAGATATGCACCAAAGTTGAAAAAACCCTATTTATGCCATTATACAGCTTATCGTCATTTCCTCAGTTCGCGGTCAGCTTTGAAGAGTGTAGACGTGTTCCCGGTCCACCGAAGATCACTGCACCAAGCTCCGGAGGTAAGTAGGGGGTGTGGGGGGTGTGGGGAGGTTGGGTACGCAGTGGGAGGGAGCAGGTTGGGGGAGGGGCGCAGACAGCGAGGGACCGTTTTCTTCTTTTCAGGGTTAAAAAAAAAAGACGTTGCGGTACAGTTTTTTCTTTTACCAGGTACTTTTGGTACGCTGGGGTGGGCTCCCAGCATGCCACCTGCATGTTTTGGGGAGGGGGGATCATGAGCCAAGGGGGATTGGGCACCCCCTCGGCACACAAGAACTTGGGGGGACATGCCGATGGGGATTGGGCACCCCATTGGCAAAGAAACAGGGGACATGATGCCGAGGGGACTTGGGCACTCCCTTGACAAACAGCACAAACTAATGGAAACTGGGCTCCCCATTGGCAAACTGGTCAGGGAATGCAAGGGAACCCTGCAATGACGGGCTGCTCCCTCATTGCAGCGGATGATGCTGCAATGATGAGGTGGCCCCTGATTGCAGCAGCTGAAACTTTTCAAGGTTGTGGCACACTGGCTGAACTAGCAGCAGTGTGCCACGACATTGGGGAAAGTGGGCCAAGCCTCAAAAGGCAGTGGGAGCATTGGCCACAACAGTGCTGCACCTCCACAACCTGCTTCTGCAGCAAGCTGCCGCAACATGTTTCTTGAGCATGCGTGCAATCAACATAAAAAGATTTCAATTTAAACAAAATATCTAATTTTTGGTTGATTTTTTTTACTAACAACTACAGCTTGTAAAGAAAAGGTTAGTGTAGAGTCCAGCAAAACCCCAAGATACTTAAATTGCTGTATCTGACCAATAACAGACCCATCCAAATCAAATACTTTTAAACAGGGGCCAGTCTTTAACATTGAGTTGGTTCCAAAAACCATTGGTTTGGTCTTCTTTGAAATAAGAATCAACAGATTTTGATTAAGCCAGACACAAATCTATGAAAATCAGATTGAATCTTGGTAGAAATAATGTCTATAGAATTACCTTGAGAAAACAAACTCAGATCATCAGCATAAAGTAAAATTTTGCAATCAGAACGAACAGAGGATAACTGATTAATAGAAAGAGAAAACAATAAGGGGCCCAAAATGGACCCCTGAGGAACACCACATACTATAGGAGCTCCCAGAGACTCAGTAGAGTCAATTTTAACAACCTGAGATCTCATAGACACATGATCTCCAATCCAAGCTGCAGAGGAGCAAGAAAAACCCAGCTCAATAAGCTTACAATAAGTAAGTCCATGGTTAGTCAGGTTGAATGCCTTGGTCAGGTCCACAAACACCACACCAGTCATCAAACGTCTCTCAAAACCACGGAGTACGGTGCTCGTGAACCTGACCAAGGCAGTTCCCATCGCACAGTTCTTCCTAAAACCATGCTGAGCACTGCTCAATAGCCCAAACTTCAGCAAATAATCATTAATCTGTTTCACAACAATCCTCTCCATCAGTTTACTTAAAGGATTGAAAATGGAGACGGGTCGAAAATCTTCAACCAGCTCCACTTGCATTTTTTTTTGGAATTGGGGTGACCTTAACCTGCTTCCAACTAGAGGGAAATTGCTGAGAAACCAAAGATAAATTAAAAATATAATAAAGGGGATTAACAATAAAGGGTATAACTAACCTGAGAAAGCGCCCATCAAGTTCCGCCCCCCCCGCAGTCACTCAAGTTATTGGTCAGGGTACTTAAATGCCTGAAAACCTCAACCCTATCAACCGTCATGAAATTAAACCTTGACCTGTTTAAGTAAGGGAGATCCAAACCCAAATCAAAATTAATAGAATTCGTCCTAGATGAAACCTGCCCCCTATAACTACTTAAGTTAGAGAACTTTTCATTCAACAATTTGGCTACATCAATCGACTCAGTAAAACTCTTGATCATCAGTTTTCAACTTTTGAATATGATTTTTTGATTTGGGAGTTAATAAAGTGTTCATATAATCCCCACGTTTCTTGGGATTAGACAAATTCAATTCGAGATGATCATGATAAAATTTATTTTTAGAAAACCTAATAATAATAATTGTATTTGTATAGCGCAATTCAAGTATCAAAGCGCTTTACATACAATTTAAAACAATTCAATAAAATCACATAAAAACATACACAACTTCAATTAAAAACTTCCAATTTCACAATACTTCAAATATTAAAAGCCTGTTTAAATAAATACATCTTTAAATTGGTCCTAACATGTTTTGTAACATGATTTCTTGAATAAAGTGGCGCCATCTTGTTTTCCTGTCTTTTGGCGCCCACAATAGCGGCTACTCAGCTAGTTACATTTCATTTTTTTTAAATAAATAACATGAAAAGTCACACTCGTAATTTTTTAGGCAGATTTCAGAAATGCAGCTTCAGGCTGTTATTGCATTTTTTTATCAGTTTGTTTATGATGACGAATTCAACGGTAGTGCATAATTCATGGTTTTAGAAACATTTGCTACCTATCCTGTGGGTCTCAGATATTTTTTTTTGCAGTTAATCTTTTTATTGAAGTATTTATAAGATAAACAAACAACAAGTATACCCTATAACTATACTATATAAGGTTATATAAATAATAAACTAAGTAGCATAACATCTAACAAAGGAGGAAAAAAAAAGACTATTCAATGGTAGTATAATAATTTTTGGATTAACGAGCTAAACTAGACAGTTACAATATTATAATGAAAAAAGGCTTAGCACTACATAATACAGAGTGAAAATAGAAGAAGTAGAAGGTGAGAGAGGAGATATGAATAGTCATAGTTGTACATTACTATAATATATATTATATATATATATATATATATATATATATATATATATATATATATATTGTTAGAGTGCTACTAAAACTTATATAGAAAGGATTAAGAATAACAAGAGAAGAGGAAGAAATAGCGAAGAAAAAGGGAGTATAAAGTGAGTAGAGAAAAAGTGAGACCACAACCTGAGGCAATGGAGGATATCAATAGGAGGGGAGAGAGAGAGGTATTATATAAAGTATTTCAATCCATACTTTAAGTGCCAGAAGGGCTAGATGAATCCAAATATTTAAAATATTCCTGCCAACATTTATTATACATATGGAGTCGGTCGAAAGAAATATGTGTCATACGATCCAGGGAGGCATATTGAGATAAATAATTAAGAATATCAGGGAGAGTGGGGATTATATTAGATCTCCAATTCATAAGTATACTATACTTAGCTAGAATAAAAAGTATGGTTAACCATCTATTCAGGGATTGGGGGATATTATGGGGATGAGGGTCAAAAATACCAAGTATACAGTGTTTGGGATCTAATACAAAGGATTGACCAGTCACTTTCATTGCAAGTATATGAATACGATGCCAAAATTTTTGTATGGGGGGACAATCCCATAAAATATGAAATAAATTGCCATTGGGAGAGTTACATCGCCAGCAGTTATCATTGTCCGTTAATCCTATTTTATGCAATACAGTTGGGGTCCTATACCACAAATGAAGAATTTTAGTCTGAATGAGCGAGCTACGTTTATCCTTAAAAGATTTGTGGCAAGGAAGCCAACACCTATGCCATTGCTCATTTGTAATGTTATAGTGTAACAAGTTACTCCAATTATTTTTTGCACTAATGGACTGGTCCGGTAGTGATTCTCTAATATCTTTATAGATATTCAATTTACATGTTGTTTTTATCCATTTGGAGATGTGCTGATCATATAAGGATTGATTCGCAATAAGTGAGAAATAATAAGTGCATGCTATACGAAGCTGTAGATATTTCCAAAAATCCTGGTGGGGAAGATTCCATTGAGTACATAAATCAGAATAAGATTTTATTTTTAATGTATGGGGTTCAAGTAAGTCTCTTAAAAAAAGTATGCCTCTATTTTTCCAGGATCGACAGGAGATTGGATGGTTTTCGAGAGATAGTTGGCAATTTCCCCAGATAGGAGCATAAGTAAGAGGGGTAGGGTTTGATTTGAGATGTTTATGAATTATTTTCCAGTAAAATATGGATGGTACTATAGTGGGGTGAGATTTTAATTTAGAGGGGATGGGATTATAAATAAAGGAGGTAGCAATGTTGTTAGCACAAAGGGAGGCTTTCATATTAACCCATAAAGGTGAATTGGAGTCAGGTTGAATAAACCATTTGATAGTCTGGGCTGCACGAAAAGCCCAAAAGTAGGCCTGAAACCAAGGGAGGTCAAATCCACCTCTTGAGCAATGTGATCTAAGTTTGTTATGACTAAATCAGGGGATTTTGCCATCCCAAATAAAATTACCTATTAATTTGTCAATTTTGATGAGGAAACAAGAGGGAAGTTTTAAAGGGATATTAGAAAAAAGATACAATATTTTAGGAGTTATTGTCATTTTAATAGCAGAAATGTTCCCATTAAAGGTAAGATTAAGCAATTTCCATCTGTCAAGTATATTTTTAATGTTAGTTAGTAGAGGAGAGAAATTAGCATCCCATACTTTATCCAATGATGGGATGATCTGGATACCTAAATATGAGATACCTTGGGAAGCCCAGCAGAAGCCCAAAGGATCATTCATATAGGATTTACAGAGGTTGTTTAATGGTAGTGCTTCAGATTTATTGAGATTTAGAGCAAATGCCGAGATAAAGGTGAATTCGTTAAGAAGTTTAACTAAAGGTTGCCCTGAAGATTGGAGATTTTCTAGGAGAATAAGAAGATCATCTGCATAAGAGAGTGAAGTGTAGCGAGAGTTACCAACAGGGATGCCTTTAATTATGCAGGATTGACGAAGAGCTGCAGAGAGAGGCTCCATGGCAAGTATAACCAAATATGGTGATAAGGGGCAGCCCTGTCTAGTGCCTCTTGCAAGATGAAAGGAGGGGGATAAAGTTGTGTTAGTCAGAATTCGAGCAGAAAGGAGAGTGTACAATAATTTGATACAGGCGCAGAAGTTGTTAGTGAAACCAAAATGTGATAAAACTTGGTATAAATAGTTCCAATTAAGGGAATCAAATGCTTTCTCAAAATCAACGGCTATGGTCGCGGCTGGTGATTTAAGAGTTTTTGCTTTGTAAATTAAGTTAAACAAGGAACGAAGATGATCAGAACTGGTTCTATGTTTAATAAATCCGGCTTGAGAAGGATGGATGAGTTTTGAAATTAATGAATCTAAACAAAGGGTTAATAATTTAGCAAAGATTTTTCCGTCTGTATTGAGCAGTGATATCGGTCTGTAACTTGAGGGAAGAGAGGGATCTTTATCTTTTTTTGGTAAAACAGTAATAATAGCCTCGGTCATAGTGTGGGGTAGCTTACCATTAGAAAATGCTTCCAGATAGACCTTAAGAAGTAAAAGGCAAAGAGTACCAGATAGGGATTTATAGAAATCAACAGGAAAACCATCACTCCCAGGGGATTTACCATTTTTTAAAGATGATAGTGCTGTTTGGATCTCTTGTAGGGTAAAGGGTTCATCCAGTATGGCCATACATTGATGAGAGAGGTGAGGAAGCTGCAGTTTATCAAGAAATTCATGTATTTGATTGGAAGAACTGGAATTTGGATGAGAATATAGTTGCTGGTAGAAAGAACGCATAATATGGTTTATTGTAAGGTTGTCTGTATAAATTTGGCCTGATGGGTCTTTCAAACCAGCAATATATCTCTCCATCTGTTGAGTTTTAAGCTGATAAGAAAGCAACTTCCCACATCTGTCTCCTTGTTCCCAATAGCGGTGTTTAAGCCTTAAAAGAGCAAGTTCAGCTTTCCTGGATATTAATTTGTTTATTTTAATTCTTAATTGAAGAATTTCAAGATGTAGTGGTGAGTCATGATTGGGTTTTTTTGTTTTATAGTACTGAGTTTCTTTCTCTTTAAGGGGTTTCTCTAAATTTGTCAGTTGTTGCTCTCTTAGCTTTTTCCTGTGAGCTGCGAAACTAATAATTTTGCCTCTAATTGTTGCTTTTAATGCTTCCCAAACTGTGCCTTGAGATACCTCAGAGGTATCATTAAATGAGAGAAAGTCTTGAATCTGGGCTGTAATCCAAGGAATAAATTCTGGGTCCCTCAGTAAAAGTGGATCTAAATGTCAAGAAGGAGATTTAGAAGGGGGTGGACCCCAAAGTAGATGTAAACTTAAAGGAGAGTAGTCTGATATGGTAATTGGGAGTATGTCTGTATTAATAGTTTTTTCTGTAATAAGAGGGGATGAAAGCCAATAATCAATACGGCTGTAAGATTTGTGTAATGGAGAGTAAAATGTATAGTCACGCTGTCTAGGGTGGGAAAGTCTCCAATTGTCAGAAAGGCCCAGATCTTTCATTAGCAATGTCAAGGCATTAATGCTTTGTGGATGAGCATCGTATGACTTATTACTTCTATCTAGGTGTGCATCTAAGGTTAAATTAAAATCCCCACCCATAAGAACGGGTGAGTTATTGTAGTTATTAACCATAATTTGTTGAGCCAACTTATGAAAAAATTCAGGGGAGTCAGAGTTAGGGGCATAAACATTAACTAACATAAAAGTACCTGCAGTGGAAGTTAATTGAACTATCATCCATCTACCGTCCAAATCCGTGATAGTTTTCTTTGGGGTCCAATTAAGGGACTTATGTAATAGAATAGCGACACCTCGTTTTTTAGAGGAGGAAGAGGATGCAAATACTTGACCAACCCAGTCCTTTTTTTAACCTATCAACATCCTCTGACATAAGTTTAGTTTCTTGTAAGAAAGCAATATGTGTTTTATACTTCTTAAGGTAGGTAAGTATTTGTTTGCGCTTACGAGGAGAGTTGAGTCCCTTGACATTCTATGAGTGTAATATCAAATCACTCATAATGGTAAACGATAAAACAGGAAGTTACAAATCGGAAGGAGGGACTCATAAAAAACTAAGTCGGAGAATGTCAAAGGTTCTAAAGGCAGGTGAATAGATTGTACAAATGTGAGCAGGATCCTTAGAACATATGGATTCAAAATAATATAAATGTATCTATTGAGTCTCACTAAAGAGAGATACAGGGATAAAATAGTAGAGAGAATATTCATAGAAACAACGAAAACTTGTATATTACAGTAAGAACATTTGTGAAGTGTAGAGAGATAGGAGTCTGTACACATACCAGAGACTCTCTCGCCACACTACTAGACGTATAAAAATGTAGATAACTCTTAAGAAAAAGCAACACGCTATATTCCTAAGATATTAACTATGTATAACAATATCTTATAAGTAATTATTATGACTAGAACTCAGGTAGCTAAGCTAAAACCCTGGGAAAGACCAATAAACATCATACCAAACAATGCAAAAAACATTTTTAAAGTGGTAATAAAACCAGACATGGTAATCATGTTGAACTATATCGTATTAGTTCAATAAAAGGGATAGTATGCCAATATAACATCACATATCATTAAACAGCATAATCCAGAAGATTAAGGCTTATAAGATATGTAGACATCCACATAACCTTATTAGAGAATGGATATGTGACATATGTGTACTATTAACTTAAAATAGTAGGTACACTAAAAAAGATATATAGATAACCTCTATGTAAATATATGTATATAGCACTTGCCATAAAGTGAAAGTGAATCTTTAATTGTGCTGAACATACATGCGTTATGCTATGTTTTATGTTTCTCTTTTATATTTTATTAATAAGCTGATAGCTAGTAGAACACCTATGGGCCTGGGAAAGACCTAAAAAAAAGTTGTATATATCCATGTAAATAGGTTTACACATTTAGATAAGTTCAGCAAGAATATACTTGTAGATTCGATTCATTTAAAAAATACAGCCCCTAAGTTTCAAACGTGATTTATAGCCTTGATACATCCAAACCAGCTGAATGTGATAGCGCTGACAAATTAAGATAGGCATTGCATTTGAACAAAAAAAAAAAAAGAGAAAAAAGGAGTAACCAAATGTAATACTGAAGTAAAGAGCTCCACATAAATGTTCACACACAGAGTCAGAAACATATTGCAATTAATGCACCTTACAGTACTGCACCCGAGAAACAGTGTTAATTACGTTGTTCTTCAGCCTCTCCTTAGTTTTCTTTTTTCAGGGGGTATGGGGAATCAGCCACCAGTTCTGCCCAGGAGGAGAGAGGGGAATTAACTGTAGGCAGCATATTTGCGAGGGCATCAGTAAGTGGCTCCTAGTCATCCTCATGAAGCGCTTCACGAAGGTGAGAATGAAACATTATGAAGTGGAGCGCACCTGCTAGACAGCGCAAGAAGAGTGGAAAAGCCGACATGCTTACAGACTCTGAGTAGAATGCTGAGGGGATGTTATTCCAGCATCGCAAATGTCTGGTATGCAGAAAGCCAGCAGATTTCTTTCATTCTCATACACGCAGAGACTTGGGCAGGAGCAGATGAATTAGTTGTAGACTGTGCAGGTTTCTTTGAGTTCCTGTCCAGTTTCGTAGGCGATAGCTGGGGAATGCCGGTCCTCCTAAGAGGGATTTGGGGCAATAACTAGATCAATGCAGCACAATTAACGGGTATGATAGGTGCAGTTCAAGGTGTATTAAGAGATGCAGATAGCATTTCAAGTAAGCCAAAAAAAAAAAAAAGAGAAACTTTGAATACAGCCCCTAAAATTCCAGCGCGGTTTACAGCCTTACTCAGTCCAAACCGGCTGGGTGTAATAGTATTACACATTTTAGTATGAGATTTCGGGGGCTTAATATAGATATTCGCAAATAATATCAGAACCTCGTATCAGTCAATGCTTGTAATGATTTTTTCATTTGGGAAGCAGTATTATGGATTCTGTTCTTTAGTTTCCCCTTTCTTTTCTTTTTGGGAGGTTCTGCTGATTTAGATGGGGAGCTAGATACCAGATGCCCAGGAGGAGTCAGGTGAATTGATATTAGGCAGGGCATTCGCATGGGTATCAGCAGGTGGATCTAAGTCATCTTCTCGAAGTTCTTCACGAGATGAGAGTGAATCTTCACAGAGTGGAGTGTATTTATTAGACAACGCAAGAGGGGTAGAGAAATCAACATGCTTTTCAGTTTGCAAGTTCCATGTTGAAGGAGTATCATTCGAGCAGCACAAGTTTTTAGAATGCAGAGATTTAACAAACTTTTTTTCTTGTATGCGTGTTGAAACTCGGGCAGGAGCTGAAGTTTTAGTTGTGGTTTGTGCAGGCTTCTCTATAGTTTTTTGATTAGTTTCAAAGACATTCGCTGGAGACTGTTGGACCTCTTGAGAGGAATTCGGGTCAATATTTAGATCGACTGCAGCACAATCAATGGGTATGATAAGTGTAGTTTGAGGTATATTGAGAAACGCTGATAAGGCTTCAGGTGTATGAAAGTCCTTGAATGAATCGTTCAGAAATAGACGCATTGTGGCTGGGTAGCGTAGAGAAAACTTAATACCCCGCTGGTGCAAAACAGTTTTGATGGGATTGTAAAGTCTGCACTTATTAGATAGTTCTCTTGAGAAATCTCTAAAAATTGATATTTCATGATCCTGCCAAGTAAGCATACCTACTTGCCTTGCTTTTTGAATGATTAATTCTGTGTGTGCATAGTTCAGAAATCTAGCGATGATGGGCCTTGGTTTTTGAGTTGGACCAGGCCTTGGGCTTAGAGTATGATGAGATCTCTCAATAATGAGGTCTTGGTCGGGTGGGAGTTTAAGCAACATTGGAAGTGCGTGTTTCAGAAGTGCGCTGGTATATCAGAGCTCTGCACCTTCAGGAAATCCCAGAAATCTAAGGTTGTTACGTCTGTTTCTGTTTTCGATGTCATCAATTTTATCCTGAAGATTTTTAATAATTCTATCCTGCTCCCTGATTGTAGCTTTCAGATCCATAATAGAGCCTTCATTTTGAATTGTTTTAGTTTCTGTAGCAGAGATTTTTGGTCAAGCAATTGTACATTAGTAACATTTTGTTGTGAGGTTATTTTTAAGTCATTTAACTCATTGATTAGTTGCTGAAACATTGATTCAATTCTGTTGAGAGAGCTACTATGCAAAGGTTGGTCGGCCATTGTTGCAGGCCGAAAATAGAGAAGCTGTCTGATTGCAGATAAAAAATTCTATAACTGCAAGATAGCAAAAATACTATACCAGAGCTGAACTTTGATGCAGATAGAGCAAAGACCCAGTATTTGGCAGAGAATGAATGTCTGGATAGAGATGGATGGATGATGATAATTGGTGAACCCAGGAGCAACAGAATTAAGCAGCCATCTTCAGCTCATCCAAGCCACGCCCCCGGTCTTAGATATTAATATAGCTCAGCCTGTGTATTTTTTGGTCCATCCTTTCCTGTGATTTAAACTGTGGTTTGTGCCTTGAGACCTCGTGTGGTTTTATAGTAAATAAAATATACACCATGTGGCTAATACTTGAATTAAAATGGCACCTAGTTTAAACTATGTCTTGGTTCACCATGCTGCCATGTTTGCCTGAATTTATTTAGCTGTTAGTAAGATCTACATACGAATAAGTGGGATCTGGGAGAAGGAAATGTTTCCTGACCTGTCCTGAGCTGAGAGTTAGTGATTGTTTGGCAAGTTTTGGAAGTTCCTTCCAAAAAGAGCTTGCCTGTTGAAGTGTCAGATTCAGTTAAACATGTCATGCAAATGCTATGTTGTTTGTTTAAGCAATATACCATGACAGGGTGTGGGTTATGCTGGATTTACTAGCACCTAGTGTGTTGTTTGGTCACGAGGCTGCAGGCCAAGTGAGCAAACACACCAGGCATGGGTAAATTCAGCATGACCCACACCCTGGAGTGGGATATTGCTATTATACAATGTCCTCCTACTATAGTTTTTGTAAAGAAAAATATAAAGAAAAGGGTAGTTTTGTTGGCATTTTAAATGATTGTTCTTGAATTTATTCTTACGCCAGGAAAAATAGTCTGGTTCTCCCATTGTTAGCTTTTCTCCAGTACTGCTTTTATGATTAGGTTGTCCCATAGACCCTGTCCACACTACAACGTTGTCTGTGGTAACGTTTTTAAAAACGATACCGCCCTTACCATTTTGGAGTGTCCACACTCGAGTAGTAACATTTTTAAAAACGTTACATACTGTCCACATTACGCCTTATTTCTCCCAGTCTTAATCCATTTGGAAGACCCTGTGAATGGAGGGTCCAAACAGTCATGTGTCCACACATGTAACTATAATGTTACAGGCTCCAGAACATTACCCATTCCGATCTAAAGACCACATCCTTACAGGTCTTGAGATTGGTTTTAAAAACGGCTGTTAAACTGTTACCAGTGTGGACGCGAACCGTTTTTGGAGGTAGCGGTAACGGTTTACAGGGCTCAGTGTGAACATGGCCATAGGTACACTGGTGCCTTTGCATAAAATGTTTAAGCGTTATTGGTTTTCTATACACAGTCAACCCCTTGCCCCATTTTCAACTAAATCATGTTGCACTGTGGTGTAGTTTATATAGAAATTAGCAGGGGAAAAACAATTTGTTTCAGTTTCCGATGACAAGAGAAACCTGAGGCAGTATTTCTCTGACCTGCTTCTTACTATGAGAGACTCGGGCCATTATCTGTATTTCATGTTTCCATCACAGCAGGGGGAAAAACAATTTCTTTTAGTGTCCCATGCCAGAAGCAACCTCCCACAGAATTTCCTCAAGCTCTTTCCCACCACGAGAGACTCAGACATTTTTCACATTATTTATATAACAAGGTGAAGGAACAAAACCTAGTGTTCCAATGTGATTTCTGTTCCAGAATCACCAGCAGGACCAACAGTATAAGAAACTTAAAAATAGATTTGTGCAAAGGGAAGTGTTTTAAACGGTGGCCCACTGCAAGTGGAACAGCAGGCAGGAAGAAAAAAAGTGGAACTTTGGGAACACGCTCTAGCTAATTCGGGAGCAGGAAGCTGGGCTGTGGGCGAGTTTGTAGTCTGAGGTGACCGCCCCGGTGAAGTGCGGGTGGGGGTTCATTAAATCACTTTGGGGGATGGTGGCAGCACCAGCTTAAAAGAAGATAGAGAGATTGACTGTTGAGACAACGAGCTTCACTTCTGTATGTAAAACTATTGGGAGGCAGCAGCCAGAGATGGAATTACCCATACCGTTCGATTACACAATGCGGGCTGGTATGCTGTGTATATACGCAAAGTCATGCTCTCAGTGTTTTTTTTGTTTCCTTCTTATTTTTGTTTTGGGGGGGGGGTTGGAATGGTTGGGAGATTGGAGGGGGGTTGCAGTGGTTGGGAGACTGGATATTTATGATACCGGGGCACCAGGACATTTCAATGAACGAATGGAGCCAAAATTCAAAGACCTGTGGAAACAGCAAGGACAGAGCCGACACTGCAAAAACAGGGCAGAGTTACTGATTTCTTGTGTGGTACTGCCATCAGCAAGCATGGTTGGAACATGACCCATTTACAGGAGAAAATAATTGTGCTATGTAATATGGGTTTCTGTACGAGTGCTTTTGGGAGTATTGGTGTCTATGTTTTGCCTAGTACCAAGCTTGTTTAAAAAGTCCCGCTCCTGTGTCATGGTTTAGCAGGGATTTAACATGGCGGCTCGATGTTTTCGTTTTCGGGGACTGCATTGATTGGTTCTCCATCTGCGGCTGACTGGCACCTTTTCCCGTGAGGTAAGACTCGATTTATCATGGTTGGAAAGTACCAGCCAGCCAATCAGAGCACTTCATTTTTGAAGCCATTGTATAATTAAGCAATAAGGCACGACAGGGTGTGGTATATCATGAGACATCATCACGCCGTGGGTAGTTGGGCACGAGGCCGCAGGCCGATTGTGTCCAACCACCCAAGAAGTGACGATATCCCATGATATACCACACCCTGGAGTGGCTTATTGCTATCATAGAAACATAGAATTTGACGGCAGATAAGGACCGCATGGGCCACCTAGTCTGCCCATTTTCCTACCTAACAGATAAGCTGCAGATCCTAGTTAACCAACAGCTTACTTCCTCCTACCCCCCACTAGGACTGCCTTATGCCTGTCCCATGCATTCTTGAAGTCCCCCACTGTTCTTGACTCCACAACCTCCTCAGGGAGGCTGTTCCATGCATCCACAAACCTCTCAGTGAAAAAATACTTCCTCACATTACCTCTGAGCCGTCCCCCCTCTATCTTCAAATTGTGCCCCCTTGTTCTTGCACATCTCTTTTTCTGGAAGATGCTACCCTCTTGGACTTTGTTAATTCCCTTGAGGTACTTGAAAGTTTCTATCATGTCCCCTCTCTCCCTTCTTTCCTCAAGGGTATACATATTAAGCTCCTTTAGTCTTTCTTCGTAAGTCTTCTGGTGCAGATCCTGCACCATTTTGGTTGCCCTCCTCTGGACAGCCTCCACTCTGTCTATGTCTTTGCGAAGATGGGGTCTCCAGAACTGCACACAGTACTCCAGATGGGTTCTCACCAACTGTCTGTACAGAGGGATAACAACTTCTTGTTTTCTACTATTGATGCCTCTTCCTATGCATCCCAGTATCCCCCCAGCCTTCCTTACTGCCTTCTCACATTGCCTGCCCACCTTTAGGTCATCTGATATAATTACCCCCCGGTCCCTTTCTATTTTACTGTTGTCAGTATCTCACCCCCATTGTTGCACGCTTCCCTGGGTTTTGTTTCCCATGTGCATTACCTTGCACTTCTTTTGCATTGAATCTGAGCTGCCATACATTTGACCATTCCTCCAACCTTGCCAAGTCCCTTCTCATCCTTTCCACTCCATCTTGTGTATCAACCCTGTTGCAGATCTTTGTATCATCTGCAGAGAGACATACTTTCCTTCCAGTTCCTCTGCAATGTCACTTATAAAGACATTAAAAGGACCCGGTCCCAGTACTGAACCTTGCGGTGCCCGCTAAGTAACCCTCCTTTCTTCACTGTGTACTCCATTTACTACTACCCTTTGCATCCTGTTGTCTAGCCAATTTTTTATCCAGGCTACCACCTTGGGACCCACTCCAAGGCTGGCTATCTTGTGTATTAATCTTTTGTGTGGGACTGTATCAAATGCCTTGCTAAAATCTAGGTAGGCCATGTCCACAGCCCCTCCCTGGTCTACTACTTTGGTCACCCAGTCAAAGAAATCAATTAGATTCATCTGACATGACCTTTCCGCTGTGAACCCATGCTGTCTTGGGTCCTGTGCCCCACTGGCCTCTAGGTACTCAACAATTCTTTCCTTCAGAAGTGATTCCATCATTTTCTCTACCACTGAGGTCAAACTAGCTGGTCTGTAGTTTCCTGCCTCTGTCTTGCTCCCACTTTTGTGAAGAGGAATCACATCTGCTCTCCTCCAGTCCTCGGGTACCACCCCATCCTCCCATGGATTGTTAAAGAGAGTAGTCAGCGGTGTCACTAGTTCTACCCTTAGTTCCTTTTAGAATTCTTGGGTGAATCCCATCAGGCCCCATTGCTTTGTCCACCTTCAATTTTATTAGTTCTTTCAGAACCCTTTCTTCTGTAAATGGACTGGTATCGACCCCTGTCTTCAGAGTGTTTCTCTTGTTTGGTTTAGGTAACTCCCCCTCTTCTTCCTTTGTGAATACTGAGCAGAAATATTCGTTCAGTATCCCTGCTTTTTCACTGTCACCCTCTACCCACATTCCCTACCCTTTATTAAGCTTCAGTATCCCTCCTTTGGTCTTTCTTCACTCCCTAATGTACCTATAAAAGGTTGTATCCCCCTTCTTAACAGAATTGGCTATCCTTTCCTTGGTTTGGGCTTTGCTATTCTGACTGCCTTCCAGCCTCTTTCTGCTTTAACTGATAAAGTTCTCTGTCCTGCTCCTTCTGTGTTTCCTTATATTTCCTGAATGCTGTCCTTTTCTCCTTAACCTTCCCTGCCACCTCTTTTGGGAACCATAGCGTTTTTCTTCGTTGTGTTTTATTGATTTGCTTTACACAAAGGCTTGTTGCCTCTGTGATGGCTGTTTGATCACTCCCATTGTTCCTCCACCCCTCCTTCTTGCCTGTTTGCTAGTGCTTTTCTGAGGCACTCTCTCATTTTCCCAAAGTCAGCCCTCCTAAAGTCCAGTACTCTTGATTTTGTATGGCTTGATTGTATGGCTGTGTTTATCGTGAACCACACTGTTTGGTGGTTGCTTGTTCCCAGATGGCTACCCACTTCTAAATCTGAGATTCTTTCTCCATTCCCATTTGAGAGTACCAGGTCTAAGATTGCTCCCTCCCGAGTGGGTTCCAATACTAGCTGTCTGAGGCATGCCCCCTGTAGGGCATCAAGAATGACCCTGCTCTTGGATGTGCCTGCAGCAAAGGTGCTCCAGTTAACATCTGGCATATTCAGGTCCCCCATCAACAATATCTGCCCTTTTTCTGCCATTCTAAGGAAACCTTCTATCATTTCCTTGTCTATTCCCTCCCCCTGCAATGGGGGTCTGTATACAACCCCCATGCGGATTGTGATGCCATTTCCTGTCTCCAGGGTGACCCAGAGTGTCTCATCTGCTCCCTATTTACTCTTTAGTTCTGTTGCTTTGATCCCTTTCTTTACATAGAGAGCTACTCCTCCTCCTCTTTTACCCTCCCTGTCCCTCCTGTAGATTGTGTATCCTGGTATGTTGACATCCCAGTCATGGTTCTCTGTGTACCATGTTTCTGTGACTGCCACAATATCCAGACAACCCTCTTCCATCAAGGCCACTAGTTCAGGGAGCTTGTTACACAGACTATGGGCATTGGTACTCATCTCCCACCCTCCACTTTTTGATGGCCTTACCCCTTTTAGCCCCATTTCTGTCCTTACTGCCTTTGACTTTTTTTACATTTAAATCTGTTCTTCTCCCTAATAACTTCTGTACCTTGGTGTTTACCTCACTAATCACCATGTTTTGTGGGGGGAGGCTCGGATTTCCTCGCTCCTTTTCAGTGCCTCCCCCCTTGGCTAGTTTAAATGCTTGCCAATGAAGCATTTAAACCTCTCACCTAGGATCCTGGTTCCCCCCTGCACAGATGCTGACCATCGCACCAGTATAGGTCTGCATCCCTCCAGGTGGCTCCCCAGTCCCCAATGAAGCCAAAACCCTGAGCTCCACACCAGTTTTTCAACCACTCATTGAATTCCCTGGTGAGAAGTGACCTAGCATCTCTCTTGCCATAGACAGGCAGCACCTCCGAGAAGGTTACCGTATGCGCTACTTGTCTAAGGCCCCTTCCCAACTCTACAAACTCCTCTTGCACTGCTCTGATCCCATTCCTAGCCAGGTCATTTGTCCGTAGGTGGACAATGACATCAAGCTCCCTCCCTCGTGCAGCTCCTCCCACGATCCTGAGGATTCGCTTCCTGTCCCTCCAAGCCATGGTGCCAGAAAGGCACCTTACCTCCCTCTCCCTTTCTCCCCATTTCTACCCCCCTAATGATTGAGTCCCCCACCAGGAGTTGTTTCCTTCCCCTGTGGGGTCCCATGCCACCCTCTTGTGGGTCTCCTTTGTGAAGGTTCCCAGCATCCTCCTTGGTCTCCACTGCAGGTGCCTCCATAGAGGAACCACTACCCACCAGAAGAGCAAATGAATTATGAAGAGGTACAGCTGGAGGGATGCAACTCTGTTTCACCACCCTCTCCCTCCTTGAGCCCACCCTAGTCCAGCCTCTCCTCTTTCTTGGCAACCTCTGAGGTAGTGGCATTGTCCCTGGTGGTCCCTGGGTGGGGGAGGAGGTTTCACAAATCCTAGCCAGGTCAGCTTGGAGACGGGCAACCTCCTCTCTCAGACCAGAGAGGTGCCTGCAAATAGGGCAGCATCGCAGCCTCCAGAATGTCTCCCGGAACACTGCCGCCCCACAGCAATTGCACTGCACCACTGCTATCATGTCTTATTTTGTGTCCTCTCTACTGTTTCTCTGGATGCTTATTCTCTCTTCTCCTTACAACTCACCCTTCCTGTTCTGGGACAGCAATTTCCTATCTTTTTCCATAGCCTCCTTCTTCCTTGCTCAATATCAGACCACCCTCTCCCCCCAGCAGCTTGGGGAGGGGGAGAGTGAGCTACTTTTTTCCTTTAGGGTTGACAAAACCAATATTTCTCTATGATCCTTTCCTTCCTACTGCCAAACAGGAAGTTCCTGTTGACAGTCAAATCCAGTGGCTATAAAAGTAGAACTGGCTTTGGGTGGGTGGGACGGAGGGCAATCAGTAGGAAAAAAGGCTAGCAACAGGAAGTTGTAATTTGACTCACCTGCTTTTTAAGTCTAAACCACACCCCCAGGTAAGCTCTCTTTCCTCCTACTGGTTTAGCAAAGTCGGCTGATACAGTACCCTTCCCTGCACAGAACACACACTGACTTTCTTTATTTTCTTTCTTTTTTAACCCTAAATAAGACCCCTTCTACTTCTAATAAAGTTATCTGTCTACATAATCTTAACAGACACTGACTTCTGCTGAGATATAAGTTTTAAATTAATAAGAAAATGTAGCTTATTTTAGTTAGCTGCTTTCTGCTCTACAAGCAAGGCTATAAGACATAAACATTAATTTTTTTTTATGAACTGAGTTTCAAGTTTTTTAAAATAAAAAAATAAAAGAAACAGGTTTTAAAACATTTTATGAATGAGTTTTTGGGTGGTGTAGGAATACTTTATGAAAAAATAGTTCTCAGACAGTAGAGAGCAAGGAGGCTGGTGACACAGGAACTTTTCTGAAGCCATGATGATGTAGTCCAATAATCTCTCGGCTTCAAAGTGCTCTCAGCCAATCAGATTCCTCTATTTACGATTCTCAGTTCATAATTAACTGTAACACGGAGTCTGAAATATGGATTTCCATTTACAATATAAGAAGCATCAGAATATAATAGAAGTTATGAACCACTACCCAACTCAGTTTACATATGAATATTTGCTTTTTAAACTGGCTCTATAAAGGTCCAACTTTCAAGTAGCATGCCCTCCCCCCCAAAAAAATATTAATGTTTATGTCTTATTGTATTAGATGCTACAGTTGAAAACTGGACCAGGTGCTGTCTCCACAGTTGAAACTGCATGATTTTAAAGTAGTGTGTGTGTGTGTGTGTGTGTGTGTGTGTGTGTCTGATTGTGGGGCTTGAGGGGTCCAGGGAGATTATGATTTTCTATAACAGAATATAATCAGAGGGCATGAAAATATAACAGGTGGTAGTGGTGGGGGCACACTTGGCTGGCAATATGGTTGAAATGGAGGTTTAACTGTTTTTTCTGCCCCCTCCTCCTATTGTTGCTGGTGGGTTATCGAATAATGGCCTCTTTGTCTGGCTTAATAAGTGTGTTTTAAGGGCTTCTGTGTATGTTTTGGGGGAAGGTTCATTTGCATGCCGAAGAATGGCATACCAACCATGATGTGTGCCGCAAAGCTGTACCCATCCATACCCACCTCCGCAGTAGAGGAACGGTACGTGTTATCCATGTAGTCCTGTGCCCTCGACCCACCCCACCATCGGTGGCTACTGGCACAGATTATCTGCTCACCTCAGCAGTCAGCTGCTGACATAAGCAGACGATCTGTGCCATTTGGCACCAACAGTGGTGGGATGAGGGTACTGTACCCATGGGGGGGCCTTGGTTGTGGACAGGAGGGACTGAGCATGTGGGTAGTGGTGATTTGAGCTTTGTGGGCGGTGGGACCATTAGACTACCAGGCATAGTTTGTAAGCTCTACCAATGGGTATATCGGGGCGTTGCCAGGGAGTGTTCTAGTGAACCAGCCGGGGAAGGGGAGGATTAAACATTATATTGCCAGGGATAGAATTGCATACTTTACGGTGTTAGTTTGTACGCATAGAGGTGGGATTGGGGTGGCACTGCCCTGTCTGTGTGGAACAGGACATATACTGAATGCCAACCTGCATATCACGTATGTCCCAGCAATGCTGGAGCGGGGTGCGGGGGGCCTGATACTAGTGCTATTTATGTTGTGGGTCTGATGTTTGGAAAGCTATACATATCAGAGGCCAAAAGCTTGAGCGATGCGGTTTAATTATTTTTGTGGTTAATTTTACAAAGCCCATTTCGAACCGGCACGAGGGGAGTCATAGGGAAAGACAAGTGCACACAAGCCTTCCCTACCAACAAGTGCACCATTCGGAGACAACAAAGTATATAAGTGAATTAATTAAACATTTGTATAATTATAACAGCTGGTTGTAGCTGCTTGTTAAATA
The DNA here is from genome assembly GCA_016271365.2 of Neoceratodus forsteri. NCBI lineage: Eukaryota > Metazoa > Chordata > Ceratodontiformes > Ceratodontidae > Neoceratodus > Neoceratodus forsteri. The sequence goes on along the minus strand of CM057451.1, from coordinate 1,172,621,112 downwards.
AATGTTGATGTCTTGCTCTGTGACATTTGAAAATGAAGTATGTGTTAAGCTGTAGTGTGTGTTTTGGGGAATGAATTAATTTGCAGCCCGCATGGTCTCGTAGCGACCATGCTGTGCAGACCACTGGAACCCCCCATCAGTCCCTCTGTATAGTAGACTAATGGTATTCACATTATCCCTGGTAGTATAGTGGTCCTGCAGGACACCAGGCAGATGGACTCATCTCCCACCGTCACCTGCCTGCCCATTCCACTCCAGCACCAGTGATCCTCCCCCTTCAGTGGTGATCGGCACAGATCATAGATGCTCACCTCAGCAGCCAGTCACTGATGTGATAATAGAGTGTATCTGTGTCGGTTGCCACTGGAGGTGGGGACTGGTCGAGGGACAGATGAACACCAGATTACCTGGACAGGAGCATTGCATATTTTGTTAGTTGGCTGTGATAGAGGTGGGGTTGAAGTGTCAGGGTCCTGTCTCTGTGGAACTGTGTGTACTGGGGGGGGGGGCTGATGATAGTACTGTTTATATTGTGAGTTTATTTTGTGGAAAGGTTATACATGTCACCAACTTGAGCCTTGACCTACTTATGTGGTTGAAATTATTTTTCCAGTTTATTCTACGAGGCCTGATTGGAACCGGTGTCAGTGGAGTCATCATGGATAAATTGGATAAGTGGCCACAAATGGTCCACCTATCATAGACAACTAAGCCTGTAAGTGAATGACTCTCAATTAAAGTTTTATTTAATTGTAAGAGCTGTTGAACTGCATCTTAAACCCCCTTGATGTACTTGAGCAGTTCAGTGCAGTAGTGGGCGAGTCATTACAGTGTTTCTAGTTCCAAGCTGTACATTATGGTTCTATGTATGTTGTACGGTAACGGCGCCCCTGAGCATCCTGGGAAGGGCACCATAAACAAATAAAGATGACTATTAGTACTATTTTGGTGGATGAAATTGAGAATGAAGTGTGTGGGAGCGTCTGTGTAGATTTTTGTGATTGCGATCACTTGTTATGCTGGGCAGCCTCTTAGCGCCCAGCCATGCTGTGGACACTACTGGACCATTGGAAGACCTGACCATTTGCACAGTTCAGTAATGGTATGCAATTTCTTCCTTGTAGTTATGTGGTCCCATGGGCTAATGTGCATTAAACCTCCACCGTGAACTGTGGCCCACCTGACTAGTCCCCTCCACGCAATAGTCCCCAGGCCCTTGACCACAGCGCACCCATGCCCCCACCCAATCCCTCGGTGGCAAGCAGCACAGATCACCTCACCTCATTGGCTGGAAGCAGAGTTGAACAGAGGTTCTGTGACACTTGACGACCAAGTGTGAGTGGGGTGCTGCATTGTGGCCAGGGACCATGGTGAGTGGTGTTAGTCGAGAAACTAGGCAAGTGTGTCAGTGGGGGGTTTTCAGTCCAGGCGGTGGTGGTGGGGTTGCACCCTACATCATCCTTGGTGCATAGTTTGCAATGCATGCTGACCTACTGATGGGTGTATGGGGGAGTTTGCCACTAAACTGACCCATTGGGTGGTAAGGTTGGAATGGTGGAGAAATATATAATTGGAAATAGCAGAGAGATACAGGTAAAATAAAGCTATGTGGGTGACTTGTTAAATGTTTCTGATGTAAGTGGCAGCTACCACAGTCAAGGTGTGGGAACTTAATATGTTTCCTCCTGTCTTATCATAGATACACAGACAGAACATGAGAGCAGCTGCAGGAAAGAGTGACCATCGGTTGCACTAAAGAAGGAAGATAGCAGCACCAGAGACAGCCCATTACTGTTTTGATCTGCAGTATTGTCAGCTTCTCATAACAGGTAGTCAGCCAGTTGGCCGGCCAGGCAGGTGCATTGAGATATCACAGTAAGGAGCATCAGTAGTCATTCTGTGACTAAATGTTTTGTGCTGTTATGCTTGACAACATTTATTGCACACGTGGCCACCAGAGAGCTGTCAGAGTGAACCAAGAGGGGCTATTCAAAGTAAGGGAGGGGAGGGACACCCAGGGCCATGATATGAGACTGGAGGGAGGATGGTTCAGGAGGGAGATGAGGAGACACTTTTTTACAGAGGGGGTGGTAGCTGGGTGGAATGCGTTACCAGCAGAAGTGGTGTCCAGTAGAACAGTGGACTACTTCAAAAGGGGCTGGGACAGGGAAAGGGGGAGGGTCAATGGAGGGGAAGGGTAGGAGGGAGGGTCAGCTGCAGAATAAGGGGTGCTAGCTGCACATTCGAGCAGACTTAATAGATCTATAGGCCTTTATTTGCTGGTAAATTTCGTATGTTCGTAAGTCAGTTCGTGACAGCTGCTCTTTAAGTGTTTGAGTCACGTACAGTACACACAATATGTAAGGGGCATGACTAAAATACTTAAGTGAGCAGCTGCCACAAACAGACTTGGTTAGCTCTGAAAGCTCTCTGGTGGCCAACTGTGTAATCATTGTCTGTGGTGTAGTAAGTGCTTCTGCTCTCCTAGTGTCTTGATGTCAGACTCAGAACTGCACTGAGTATGAGAACTGTAGGCAATGCGGTTACTAGGAAAATAAAGGAACAGTCGCTGTTGGCTAGTGAACCGCCTTGCTGATTGCTGATGTTTGTGTAACTGAATAGTCCCTGGTGGCTAGTAGTCCCCACTCCCTGCCGACCTCCAAAGTTCCAGTAATGCAGCTGAAAATAAAATAATTTTCCTAGTGGTCTAGTGTGGATCCCCCCACCCTGCCTCTGTATCTGACCCAGTGACCAGCACAGTCCTTCTCTCACCCCCCACGGCTGGCCTTCAAAAGAACTACCAATGAGCGCATGGAATGATGGCTCCCAAATGCACTTATTTATTCAATCGGCAGCCAGCCGGGGTGATGTGAGGATGGTAGTGCTGTTCACTGGCTCACGCATTCAGTGGGCTGGTGATCACTGAGAAGGGATCACTAACCACAAGGGAAGGTCTTACGGTACATTTGTACTTTATTGATCGGTGGAGATGAATGCCCATTTGCTCCCAGAGAATATTCATTCACTTTGGCAATAGGCAGGGAAGGGGGGCCTACTACCCACCAGTGAATATTCTACTGATGAACAGTAGGAGGATGGGGTGGTACCTGAGGACTGGAGGAAGGCAGATGTGATTCCCCACAAAATTGGGACCAAGACAGAGGCAGGAAACTACAGACCTGTCAGTTTGACCTCTGTAGTAGAGAAAGTGATGGAATCACTAATAAAGGAAAGAATTGTTGAGTACGTAGAGGCCAGTAGGGCACAGGACCCAAGGCAGCATGTGTTTGCAGCGGGAAGGTCATGTCAGACGAATCTAATTGATTTCTATGACGGGGTAACCAAAGTAGTAGACCAGGGAGGGGCTGTGGACATGGCCTACCTAGACTTTAGCAAGGCATTTGACACAGCCCCACACAAAAGATTAATAAACAAATTAGCCAGCCTGGGAGTGGGTCCCAGGGTGGTAGCCTGAGTAAAACACTGGCTGGACAACAGGACACAGAAGGTAATTGTAAATGGAGTACACTCTGAAGAAAGAGGGGTTACTAGTGGGGTACCACAGGGTTCAGTACTGAGTGCAGTCCTTTTTAATGTCTTTATAAGTGACATTGCAGAGGGACTGGAAGGAAAAGTATGCATCTTTGCAGACAGATGATACAAAGGTCTGCAATAGGGTTGATATACAAGGCGGCGTGGAAAGGATGAGAAGGGACTTGGCAAGGTTGGAGGAATGGTCAGAAGTATGGCAGCTTGGATTCAATGCAAAGAAGTGCAAAATAATGCACCTGGTAAACAAGAACCCAGGGGAAGATTACACAGTGGGGGGTGGGGGTAGTAACAACAACAACAAGCATTTGTCAATGCCGAACGTTCGCTTGCAGGTATTTGCAGTGGTGTTTGGCATGTATGGTGCTTTATCCTAATGCCCTGTGCGATTGCTGGTATTTGCACAATAAATTGTCAGCATGACCTTTTTGTCACCCCCATTGTGCGCTATATAGGCGGAAACACGTTTTGGGCAGGATGTGAAAAATGACAGCTGTACTGCTCATAATGAAGCATGGTAAAATGGCAGTGTCGAAAATCTGGAGTGGAAATATTGAAAATTCGCAAACCTACGAGCGTGCGTGGGAACTGTGCAACGCACTCTCGTAAAACAGTCATTTTAGGATTTTTTACCAAATTTTCAACATTGCCATTTGAAAACTCTGCTAATGAACAGTGTCACTGTGGATTTTCTTACTGTGTCCCATACATTGATTTCAGACACCGACTGCGCCCATTGTGCACTACATGGGCGGAAAGATGTTTTGGGCAGGATGTGAAAAATGACAGCTGTACTGCTCATAAGGAGGTGTGGTAAAATGGTAATGTTGAAAATCTGGAGTGAATATATTGGAAATTGGCAAACTTAGGAGCGTCCGTAGGAACTGCACAACGCACGCTTGTAAAACAGTTATTTGTGGGAATTTTTTTGCCAAATTTTCAACATAGCCATTTTAAGATCTCTGCTCATGAACAGTGACACTGTGATTTTCTTAATGTGTCCCATACACTGAGTTCGCACACCGACTGTGTCATTGTGCGCTACATGGGTGGAAACACGTTTTTGGCAAGATGTGAAAAATGACAGCTCCAGTGCTGATAAGGAGGTGTGGTAAAATGGCAATGTTGAAAATCTGGAGTGAAAATATTGAAAATTGGCAAACTTATGAGCGTGCGAGGAACTGCTAATGCACGCCAGAAACAGTCATTTTTTTGGATTTTATCATGGTTTAACATAGTAATTCACGAATGATAGTCACGGTCATGGCATTAGCCGAGGTCGAGGGTGATTTTACAAGAGTGACTGTGCAGTGCCTGCAAAATCACCCTTCGGGCCTGAATAACACCATGACAGTGACATCACTCATGAGAAGGGGTCCCAAAACCCCATGTTGAAAATTTGTGCAAAAATTCAAAAAATGACTGAGATATGCAATAAAGTTGAAACCCCTATCTAGCCCATTATACAGCTTACCGCATTTCCTCAGCTCGCGGGTCGCTTTTGAAGAGTGCAGACGTGTTCCCGGTCCACCGAAGATCGCTCAGCCGGAGTCCAGAGGTAAGTATGGGGTGGGTGTGGGGAGGCTGAGTGCGAGTGGGTGGGTGCAGGTTGTGGGGGGCTGAGAGATGCACCGGGGACAGCTTTTTGTTTTACAGGTAAAAAAAAAAAAAAGACGACGGAGGCTTGCCACGCTGGGGTGGCCTCAGCCAGGCAGAAGATGGTGGCTGGGGGGCTGAGGAGCCGACGGGATTGGGCACCCCTGCCGGCAACCACGCTGGGGGCGAGGTCATGGGGATTGGGCACCGCCGCCGGCAAACTAAAGGAACATTGCCACACTGGGGTGGGCTCCCAGCGTGGCAGCAGGATGGCTTGGGGGCCGTGGAGCCAATGGGGATTAGGCACCCCGTCGGACAGACGTTGCCACGCTGGGTTGGCTCAGCGTGGCACCAAAGCTTTGGGGGGTGGCGTTACATGACGTGGGGAGGCAGTGCGTGACGCAAGGTGGGGCGGCACTTAGTATGGCAGCGGTGCTTTCCTTTGAAGCAGAGGAACACCGCTGTCATACTGAGCTCCTGCACCCATTGGTGCAGGACCATCACGCCTGCTCAAGGGAGCAGTGCATTGGATGGGAAAGGCACACCTCCAAGTGTGCTACTCTCCCAAAACATTCCTTGCGCATGCGTGCAAGCGAACATAAAAATGGAAAGGGACCTGGATGTAATCATATCAGATGATCTTAAGGTTAGCAAGCAATGTGAAAAGGCTGTAGGGAGGGCTGGGGGGATACTGGGAGGTATAGGGTGAGGCATCACCAGCAGAAAAAAGGAAGTTGTTATCCCCCTGTACAGACAGTTGGTGAGACCCCATCTGGAGTACTACACCCAGTTCTGGAGATCCCATCTCCGCAAGAACATAGACAGGATGGATGTAGTCCAGAGGAGGGCAACTAGAATGGTGCAGGGTCTGCAAGAGAAGCCGTATGAGGAGAGACTAAAGGAGCTTAATATGTATACTCTTAAGGAAAAGAGGGAGAGGGGGACATGATAGAAACTTTTAAGTACCTCAGTGGAATCAACAAAGTCCAAGAGGGTAGCATTTTTCAGAAAAAGAGATGTGCAAGAACATGGGGACACAATTTAAAGATCAAGGAGGGACGGCTCAGAGGCAATGTGAGGAAGTATTTTTTCACAGAGAGCGTCCTGGATGCATGGAACAGCCTTCCTGAGGAGGTTGTGGGGTCTAAAACTGTGGGAGAATTCAAGAATGCATGGGACAGACATAAGGCAATTCTTGTGGGGGGTAGGAAGAACTAGGAAGGGCTGGCAGTATAGCCTAGAGGTTAGAGGAACGAGGTGTGAACGAGCTTGGTACATCCAGCAGACCAGACCTGAGTTTGATTCTCACAACCTCCACTTGCATTCTGTGTGACTCTGCGCAAGTCACTTAACTGCCCAGTGCTCCCAGGTCACCCCTGAAAACAGGCACTTGTGCCTAGTGGGCCTTACCCGGTTACCAAAGACTAAACTAAAAAAAAAAAATTAAAAAAAATAGGCTGTTGTTTAACTAGGATCTGCAGCTTATCCTGTAGGTAGGGAAATGGGCAGACTTGGTGGGCCAAGGGGTCCTTATCTGCCGTTAAAGTCTATGTTTCTATGTTTCTAAAGGCTTTGGCACATTTCCCAACTAGATGTCATCTCGCACTAATGTCCACTGATACTGGGACTTGACCCCCCCACCTCAAAATGTGTGTGTGACAGTCATAATTGGCCAGATCACTGGCCTACCCTTTTACACTATGAACATTTCACTCCTACTGTTCCGTCAGACATAAGGCTGCCTCCCCTGCTGTGCCTACTTGTGACTGAGAACTTTTCACCCCAAACATCTGCAACTGTGCCATTCACTAACCCAGCAGTAACCCGTACAGGAATGCCTGTGTGCAGCATTGTGGATGGCGACCATCACAGATGCTCCTCTAGTTTGACCACTGTGGCACGCAGCTGTCTGAATGCCATAGATATTACTAGTACTCGAGTGCACACTTCGTCAATCAGACAGATGAAGCTTGAGGTGGCCACCATGGTCGACAGCGATAGATGTGGGTCTGTGCTGGGACACCCTCCAGAGAAATGTATGCAGCCGACGAATCATGATGGGCTGTTGTTAGGACAGTTTGAGTTTGTGGCAGGCACTGGGTGTGCTGAGAGGGGTTAGGCAGGGCAAGGTGTTTCCAAATAGTCTGCCCGTGCCTGATGTGGTGCTGGAGTGAGATACAGGTACTACTGAAGTACTTTGCTGGCAGTTCAAGACTGTCCAATGTGACACTAGGTCAAGGAATGTACCAACAGTGTTACAATGTGGTATTAAGGGGGAAGCACAGTACAGTATGCTATAAGACAAAGCACCTCAGCGTGCAAGCGCTGAGGCAATGGTTTCCCCAAAGGGTACTTGCCGGGAAGCCAAGTTTCAAAGAAATACAAAATCACACATACCCCCCATAATGCAAAGCACCATGGTCTGTATGCTATGCTGTGAATTGTGTGATTGCAAGGCTTCACTGGGTTTGGTGTCAGTGATACATTCAGAACCTGTTTTCTCATTGCAAATGTGCACTGTGTGCTATTTATAACTGCAACATATAACTTTCAGTTTTCATCTTACATCACTGTGTTGGTGCGCATGCCACAGGTGGTAATTCTAGTGACGTTGATATGGTGTACCATCCACACTTCTGGCAGTATTTTCCATCATTTAAAGCTTGCCAGCAAGTCTTCAATGTGTCTATTCCCACTGACCTGGGTGATAACTCCCTTGGCGCTGCCCAGTGATGTCAGATCTTTGTTTCCACTGGCAGAAGATTGTTTTATTCTTACAGTATATCCCTTTGCTTTATAACATTTTTTTCATGCAAGATTTTACAGTCATCAGGCGATTAATTTACCTCATAAGCAATGGATTACTCAAAGTCAGAGCTGGTAATTGTGACAATGCTCATTCTGTTAAAAGCTGGACTTCCCTATGCCTTCCCTCTGTTACCCTTGATTCATGAGATGTTGCTCATGACCAGGATATACAAGGTATGGATAATCCTGGTGGCTCTGTACTGTCCACACCTGTTTTGGTACCCTGATCTTCTCAGCCTCAGTAGCAGGCTCCAGAGGCATCTCCCTATACGCCCAGACCTGCTTTCTTGGAATCAGTACCTCAAATCCCTGCTTATCTCATTCACTCCACAGGAGATCTTTGAGAGTCCTACCACCTGTGTCCTACATACTCTTAACACTGCATCCTGGACCCTTCTGAGCAAAATCAAGCCATAATCAGTATGCCACAAACAAATGCGAATACCTCATGAACCATAAGTGCTACACACAAAGTATGAGTGGCAAATGGGCAGACTAGGTGGGCCAAGCAGTCCTTATCTGCCGTAAAAGTCTATGTTTCAAAGTTGTTCAGCACAAAATTATCTTTCCAACGGTGCTATGCAATTAATTATAAGCAATTTCTTTTTTTTTCTATACTAGTTGAAATAGCAAAAAAGGTGTTTTTTTACAATCAAAAAGGTAACTATAACCATTTTTAATAGGAAAAAATGTAACATATCAACACCAAATTAGGCACCCATACATTAGATGTAGGTACAAAAGTGCAGTAATTTTGTACTAAAAGGCAATTTTTCTAATGTAAAACATATATTTTTCCCCATTTTATTCAAGTTGCCTAGGTGAGGCTTGAGGGACAAATGTCAGCCATACACACTATACCATACACAAATGCGAATAACCCCTAAAGTATATGTGATACAAACAGAGTATCAGTGGCAAACTTGTTCAGCACAAAATTACCTGTCTAACAGTGTTGTGCAGTCAGTTCTAATCAATTCAGTTCACAAGTAATACAAAGAAATAGTACTGATGACCTGAGATGTGTCCAGAGCAAACAGGAAGTCTTTGACTGCTGGCTGAAGTCATTGTGGGAGACAAAGGGGGTGATTTGACTGCCATCTGCAGGCATTTCCTGCAGGTAATGAGTCATGACATCCTGGTGCCTGAGCGTATATGGTTCCAGGCTTTGGGACTCTCTGATGCCCTCTGTATGGCCAAGACATCTTAGAAGCAGTCGACCCATAAATGCTATGCATTCAAATCAAAGATGTTCTCAATTTAGTGATAGCGTAAGGGTCTAGACCCATTGACTCACCTGGTGGCTAGCATTCTTGTCTACCTTTGGCACCTCTCCCATTTGGGTGTGGCTTGTCGGCCATTAAGGTGAACCTGGCAGCCATCTCTACTTGCCTGGGTGGGTGAGATGAGTCACATTGAAGACTTTCCGGCAAGTCTTGTAAGGGAGATGACAATGCCATAAGTGTGGATGTACACCATATACCACTCCTAGAATTACTTGCCTAGGTCTATGAGTAACCTGTTATCTACCATTTCTGTTAATGTTTTATTATCATCCTGTCTGCAGATCAAAATGTGTGGGAGTGTAGCAGCAATCATATGCACTACGAATAGCACTGCTGGCATAGGCCAATATGTAGAGGTTATGAGCAGTGCTGTGGTGCAGACAAAGCTGCCCTGTCTGTATTAAAAGGGATTATGCTGCAAGACTTTATTCACATGTGATGATTGATACAAAGGGTCAAATTCAGGTGTATCATGCAATACAGCAAAAGAGACCAAACCAGGTGTTGAGGAGAGTGGTTACTAGGCTTGGTGTGTTTACGTGATAGCATTTGCCTTCAAGACCAAGTTTTCTACTTGTATGAACTGTGGCCCCTAAATATTTAATACATGTTCCCAGTCCCAATCAAGTATGATTTTTAATTTCCATGGGGCAGGTATTATGAGAGGGAAGGGAAGGGATCATATTTTTGGCTATGTAGGGTTGATGGTCCAACCACTTACACATCCCTACTCGTATACATTCACCGGCTCAACAGTAATTATGACTGGTAGTTGAGCGATGGCCTTGATTTGTCAAACGTGGAACTGTTGAAGGGGACAGGAATTGATTACTTATGTGCAGCTGTTTGAAATGTCTCTATTTTCATAAACTATATTGATACCGCTAAAGAATCCCCATTTAACTGTGCCTGAATAAAAGCTGAAGCTGTCAGTTGTGTTTTGTATTGTTTTCTTTGTATGGACAACATTCTGTGCCATTCCTTTCATGGAACCAAGAAATTTGAGTTTTGACTGTTACTTCATGGTTTCAGAACTGTGAACGTGAACTTATCAGTACAGTGCCCACAGTTCTGAAACCGTGAAGTAACAGTCAAAACCCCAAATTCTTGGTTCCATGAAAGGAACTGCACAGAATGTTGTCCATACAAAGAAAACAATACAGAACACAGCTGACAGCTTCAGCTTTTATTCGGGCGCAGTTAAATAGTCATCCTTTAGAGGTAGGAATATGTTATGAAAATAGAGATATTTCAAACAGCTGCACATAAGTAATCAATTCCTGTCCCCTTTACGTATATCAAAAGGCAATTGAAAAACATCCATTGAACTCAGTGAAGAACGCTCACCTGTGCTCTTCCTGGACCTGCATCATAAAATCTGCTACCGTGGGGGCATGTATCTGACCAGGAAAGTTGAGGTGGTCGGCTTCTCGGCTCCATGGAACCAACAATAAGCTTACTACCCTTCCCTCCTTAATAAGTGCATCAGAAAATTTAAAATACTTGCTCAGAGTTGTGAGCAGGTACGCTGCAGTATTTCTTTTGGTGGCAGAAACAGTAAAAAGTTCAAAATCTTCTCTTTAAATGTGTATACACACCCAGCTGTAGTGATTGCGTTTGGGAAAAGAGACTTGTCATTTTGATGGGCGACGTGTGGGCACTGTGTACAGCAGTGGATAATAACACAGTGTATACTGAAATGTGGTGTCACTTTTACAAGAAGTACAGGTGTTGAGGTCATAGGTGTTGGTTTTCTATAGTAAATGCAGGCATACCTCTTGCTTTGTTGCACAGTGCATACTTAAAAAGCGGCTGACGCCTCAAGGAAAACTTTGAAAAACATAATATTTAGGTGCAATTAAGCTTGCATTCAGTATACATTCTATAGATTTCTCCTCCTCATCTATTACTGAGGAAATTTGCATTAATACTCTACATTAGAAGACTTGGTTTGCTGGCCAAGGCACCTAGCTTCACCTGAGCTTTTTCCTTCTAAGACTGCTTGAAAGGCAGAGTAGAGAAACTTACCAGAGCAAGGGAGAAGGATTAAGATTTAGTTTGGCTAAGCAGATTTACTATGTGGTGGTGTTTTTTTAATTTTTACTCACAGGGATTGCTACTGTTTGTTGCAACATTTCATTGCTTTATTTTTTTCTCTGATTCAAATTGTTGTTGCTGGTATACCTTCTTCTGCATTATTACAAGGTGTGCCTACAGGTGTGTGCTAACAGATTACTCCTGTAATCTTCTGATTCAAATTGTCTTTTGCAAGGTATATCTTCTGTTACTGCTTTATTTTCTCTGGAGCAAAGTGTTTTTACAGCGTATATCTTCTCTGAAATTATTACAGGTGGTGCTTTACAGGTTTTACAGTTTTATCTAACATTAGGATAAGCTTTCAGGGTTACTGCATTTGTTATTGACTGATTGTTTCTGCTCTTACCTCCTTGTTCTTTCGTCCGTGGTTCTTCTTTTTAGGCAGGAGAAGGGCCCAGCCACCCACCCCCATCCCCAACCACCCAACGCTACACTCCTTTTTTAGGGTACCACAGTTGTGACATTTCCTGTGGCAGAGCAGGAAGGGGCGGATCAGTGGAGCCTTCACAAGGTGATCTCATTTACAGGGGCACTAGTAATTTAACTTGTTATAACAAGTTAAACATAGCACAATTAAACCATTACTTGCATTTTTTTTTTCCTTTTTTTTTTCCTTCCAATTACTCTGACTAGGTTACAAACCCAGCAACTTATTTGGAATGGATGTCATTAACTGCAGGTACTGTGGAACAATTTTCAGAAGGACAGTCTTACAGGATTTAGGACACTGTCCTACATGCTGGGCCTTTGGAGATCTTAGGGCTCAGCTCCGGGCAGCATGGGCAGAGATTGCACGCCTCAAATTTCATATTGAAGAGGAAATACATTATAAGAACCACCTGCCATTTCCCCAGCATCCAACAGAAAAACCTTGACCAGCAGAGGGTAGTTGGTCCAGGAGGTTGGCAGGTGGTTAGAGGAGCAAATCAGGTGCCCCATCACTCTCTGCTCTCCAACACATTACCTCCAAAACCATATAAACACTACAAACAGGTATCTGCTTCTATCTCTGAAATCAAATAATGAGGCAGAAGACACTGCAGAGCAGAACATCGGCACAGGAGCTAGCACAACAAAACTCACCCAAATCAGGAACCAAAACTAAACAAGCACAAAGGAAATCCAAAACTTGATCATAGGAGACTCCAGATTCGGGAGTTGATACCCATCTCCAGCAGGTGATGGTCAGATGTCTCCAGGTACATCAGCATGGAGAGACACTGACCGCATTGCTAAAATTGTTCACAAAGCAGGAAAAACATTGATGTCCTAGTACACATAGGGACTAATGATCTCGCCAGCCGGTCAGTTGTGGAGACCAAGGAACACCTGACTAGGCTGGGTGACAAAACTATCATCTATTTCATCCGGCATCTCCTTTCTGAGATCCTGCCAGTCTGGGAGAGGGAGCAGATGGACGGAAGGTCAGAGAAGGGAGATAGGGAGCTAAACACGTGGCTCAAGGACTGGTGCCAGGAAAAGGACACAGATTTGTAGGAACTGGCAACAGTTCTGGGAGCGAAAGTTCTTTAAATTTGATGGACTGCATCTGACTAAAGAGAGTCAGTGCATTGGGGCAGAAGTTTGGCGTCTTTGCAGGTTTAAACTAGCAAATGGGGAGAGGGTGCAGCACCCATACGTCGAAATGGGAAGAACACCCTCCCCTCAGCTAGTGGTCAAACAGGAATTCAGCATGTTTGCCGTTCATTTGCATCACCAGGTAAGAAAAAGGTTTGTCTCCCCATACGCAGCACATGAGTAATGCCAAACTTCACCCAACAACTAACACACCAAAATCTGGCCAATGGAAAATCATGTACACAATGCTCACAGCCTGGGAAATAAGATCCCAGACCTGCAGGCAATAATGTCAGAGGCTAAACTGGACATAGTAGCAATTAGTGAGACGTGGTTTACCAGTAACCACACTTGGGAGACTTCAGTACCTGGCTATGTATTGTTCAGAAGAGACCGAGGTGCAAAAGGGGAGGAGTGGCCCTGTATGTTAATGAAAATATCAAAGCTACAGAAATTCAGAATACACATAAGGAGCCAGAAGAACTGTGGGTCACCCTGGAAACAGGAAATGGGACAGCCATAAGAACGGGAGTTGTCTACAGGCCCCCAGACCAGGGGGAGGACATAGACACATTACTGTTAGAAGATATACAAACATGACAGCTAAAGGGAGGTTCTGATAATGGGAGACTTCAACATGCCAGATACAGATTGGTCAATACCAGCAGGAACATCTGCCAGAACTAGACTCATAGTGGATTCCTCCTGGGAAGGCCTCAAACAACTGATACAGCAACCCACAAGAGACAGGGCTATCCTAGATCTAGTACTGACTAACAAAGAAGGGATCACAGATCTCCAGGTAGAAGGTCACCTGGGGCCAGTGACCATCACATGGTATGGTTCAATTTGGCTACTACATCTAAATCATCCCATTCCAAAGCAAAAATATGGGACTTCAGAGGAGCTGACTTTGATAAGATGGCCAACAGAGTTAAGCTAGCCCTGGCAAAAGAAACACAGCTGAGGGGTACAGGCAAAGTGGGCAAGCATTAAGGATGCAATACTTGAAGCAACATCCCATTGTGTTAGACAGAAAAGGAAGTGCAAAGAAGAAGGAAACCACTTTGGTTCTCAAATACAGTAGCAGAAAAGGTCAGAGCCAAAAGGCTGGCCTTCAGGAAATATAAGGGAACACAGCGGGATGAAGATAGGGAGGCATACCAAACTGCCCTAAGGGAAGCAGGTAAGGCAGTAAGGCAGGCAAAGTCCCAAACTGAGGAAACACTAGCACTAACAGTAAAAGAAGGTGACAAGACTTTCTATAGATACATTAGTGAAAGGAGAAAGTCCAGAGGGGGTATTGCTAAGCTTAATGGAGAAAAGGGAGCATGTGAGGAGGAGGACCCTGTAAAGGCATCTATCCTAAATAGATACTTTGCTCAGTATTTACTGAAGAGAAGGTAGGGCAGGGCCCACAGCTCAGCATCATGGACACAGGGGAGGGAGGTGAGCACTACCCTTCACAAAAGAAAGGGTCCTACAAGAGCTTGCTAAGCTCAGGGTAGATAAGGCAATGGGACCTGATGGCATACATCCCAGGGTACTTAAGGAGCTAAAGGAGGAACTAGCAGAGCCATTAGCAGAATTGTTTAGTGAGTCTCTGAGCACAGGAGAGGTCCCAGAAGACTGGAGAAGGGCTCATGTGATCCCGCCCACAAAAGTGGTAGCAGGGAGGAGGCGGGAAACTACAGACGGTCAGTCTTACCTCAGTAGTGGGCAAGATTATGGAGGCACTCCTTAAGGAAAGGATAGTGCAACACCTGGAATCCATAGGGGCACAGGATCCAAGACAGCATGGGTTTACAAAGGAAGGTCCTGTCAAACTAATCTCATAGATTTCTTTGACTGGGTAACCAGAGTGGTGGACCAAGGGAGCAGTTGATGTCGCCTACCTTGACTTCAGCAAAGCTTTTGACACTGTTCCACATAGAAGATTGATAAATAAGCTGGGTAGGCTGGGGGTGGCAGAAGTTGGTCAACTGGGTGGCAAACTGGTTGACGGGCAGAAACAGAGAGTGGTGGTAAATGGTATACAGTCAGAAGAGATGCAAGTCACAAGTGGAGTACCTCAGGGATCAGTCCTGGGGCCAGTCCTCTTCAACATCTTCATTAGTGACCTTGCAGATGGACTAGAGGGAGAGCTTGTCTGTTTGCAGATGACACCAAGATCTGCAACAGAGTAGATGATCCAGATGGGGTGGGCAGAATGAGAAGAGATCTGGATAAACTGGCAGAATGGTCAGAAGAGTGGCAACTGGGATTTAATGCAAAGAATGCAAAATCATGCATATAGGGAAGAGAAACCCTGAAGCCACCTATAGGCTGGGAGGGGAGTTGCTAGCAGTCACAAAGGAAGAAAGAGACTTGGGCATCATCATCACTGATGACCTAAAATCATCCAAGCAGACCTCTAAAGCCGTAGGTAAGGCTAGGGGTGTTAGGGGTGTATTAGTAGGGGTATCACAAGTCGTAAGAGGGAGGTAATAATCCCTCTGTACAAGACACTGGTTAGGCCCCATCTGGAGTACTGCGTGCAGTATTGGAGGCCACACCTTCACAAGGACACTAACCAAATTGAGGCAGTCCAGAAGGGCAACAAAATGGTGCAGGGACTGCATCAGAAGACATATGAGGACAGATTAACGGAGCTCAATATGTATACCTTGAGCAAAGGAGGGAGAGGTGATATGATCGAGGCATTCAAACACCTTAAGGGCATAAACAAAGGTGAAAGAGTCTAACATGTTTAAATATAAGAAAAATAGCAGGACAAGAGGACACAGCATGAGATTAGAGGAGGCCGATTAAGGGGAATGTGAGGAAATTCTTTTCACAGAAAGGGTGGTGGATGCATGGAATGGCTTACCACAAGAAGTGTTGGCTATGAATACAGTGCAAGGCTTCAAACAGGCATGGGATAGGCATAAGGGAGCAATACAAATGACTATGAATAGATAGGCCACTGACAGAGCAAAGGCCGATGGCACATTTATAAGGTAGAAAAAGAAATGGGCAGACTGGATGGGCCTTGCGGTCCTTATCTGCCGTCAACTTCTATGTTTCTATTATATTTATCCCTTAGGGTTCATCTGCTTCTATAGCTTACTCCCTACTTCAAGCCAAAATCCAGTGTTGTGACATCACAATCTGTCATCGGAGTAACTGTGATGTCACAAGCAGTGCATTATGACCTCATGTAGGGAGAAATCAGGAATAGATTAACTCTTCAGGAGCAAAGATCCTGTTTGCATGCAAATGGCCTCAGTTAAAAAATAATGGGGAGGTTGAAAACAGAACTAATGTGACATATTAACTGAACTGTATCTAAATGTTATGTTTTGTTAAAGTTCTCCTGAAGGCATCAGCTGCTCTTTTATGTATATATAGTATATATAGCAGTGTCAGTGGCTCAGCAGGTAGAACACTCGCCTCTGAGGCTGGGAGATCAGAGGGCTGTGGGTTCAGTTCCCACATCTGGCACTTGGGTTAATATCCCAGTACTGACACTGTAGTGCAGCATGAGAGGTGTTGCACTTCTTTCAGATGAGAGCGTTAGCGAGGTCCCATCTGTCTGGATTGGTGGTAGTTCAGGTGGATGTTAAAGATCCCATGGCACTTATCGAAAAGAGTTGGGGAATTTCCCCGGTGTCCTGGCCAAATTTCCCTCATTCACTAAAAATACCACCCACAGCTTAATCTGGTTCAAGGTCAGTTGGCATTCATCTGTATCCCCCCTCCCCTGGGTCGTGCCTAAAAATACGCAGGATTTGTCTAGTGCACTTACCCGGTCAACAAAAGTTAAATAAATAAAATAAATAAATGTGTAGGAGCTCTATAGCTGCCGAATTAGTTACTAGGTTAGGTTATTAGGTTTTTATGAGCAAAAGCAGGCATGAATGCTCATCGAGTTTGCCCCCCACATATGTGGGACATTTTACAATATAACACTTTTAGTACAATACAATCTGTCCTGAGTTTTTTTGAAGCTAGAAAAACTGCTTGCATCAACACTCTCCTGCGGTAGTTTATTTCATGCCCTTGGAATTCTTATAGTAAAGATGTTATCCCTCTTATTGGTGTTGGCCCATGGCACTACCAGTTTTTGTGCTGGTTTGCGCACATGTGCAGGCAACATCTTGCGGTAGTAGCACATTTCAGAGGTATGTCAGTGTTGTGGCGAATGCAGGGGATACTTTAGCGGGCGCGTCCCTCAGCCGCCAACCAGTGAGCATGCAGCCAATGACAGAAGTTTCAGAGAGAGCCACAGAATTGAAATAAATCTGCCGCTGCAATCAGAGACAGGCTCATCATTGCAGTGGCAGATGACACGCCTTCATTATGTGCCTTTCTTGGTGAAACATTTCAATAAATATGGTGGCTCCTGCCGTCTGCCACACAATCCGCAGAAAGCCGACATCGGGGTGCTTAATCCCCATGTTGGCATGTCTCCCTTCCCCACATTAAGTGACACACTGTAACATGGCGGCTGCTGCTGCCCACCACACATTCTCCAAAAGCCGACATCGGGGTGCTTAATCCCCATGTTGGCATGTCTCCCTCCCCCACATTAAGTGGCACACTGTAACATGGCGGCTGCTGCTGCCCACCACACACTCTCCAAAAGCCGACATCGGGGTGCCCAATCCCCGGTTTGGCATCCTCCCTCTCAGTGTGTCTCTTCTTAATATGTCTTTCCTGGTTAAACAGTTTTCCCCTTTCCTTTCTAACACCGGGATACCCACTCCCGGTGATGGATGCGTGCCCCCCCCACCCGTCCATGCACCTTGCTAACATCAGGGTGCCCAATCCCATGTCGGCATCCCCCCTCCCAGAACTGTGACACACTGGGAGCCCACCCAGTGTGCCTATTTTTTTGTGTCGTGTAACCTGTAAATGAAGAAAACCTTCCCTTGTGGTCTTTTTTTCCCTGCTAACAAGAAAGCGGTCCGCCATTGTCTCCTTGTCCCTCCCCATCCCCACCCTCCTTCTGCACCTCCCTGCACCCACCCTCACCCATACTTACCCTTTGGATGTCAGGAGCTACGATCTTCTCTGAACCGGGACACGTCTGCACTCTTCAAAGCTAAACTGTGAAATGAAGAAATGACGGTAAGCTTTATAATGGGAGGCAATGGGGGGTTTTAACTTACGTTGATATTTGGCCATTTTTTTGGAATTTTGGTCCCATATTTTCAACTTGGGGTTCTTGGGAACCCACCTCATGAACATGTCCCTGTCATTTAGTTTCTCGGTCCCGAAAGGTGACTTCGTGGTCGCTGCGTGGAATCACCTTTCGGGACCAATTGATGAAAGGACAGTGCCACTGTTCATGAGGGGAGGTCCCAAAAAGCCCATGTTGCAAATATGGTGAAAAAATTCCAAAACATTACTGCGTTATGAGCATGTGTTGCACAGTTTCTACGCACACTCGTAACTTTGCCAATTTTTAATATTTTCTCTCCAGATTTTTAACATTGCCATTTTTTCACACCTCCTTATGAACAGTATAGCTGCCATTTTTCGCATCCTTCCTGAAATATGTTTTCACACCTGTGGTGTAGAATGGCGTGGTCGCTGTGAGAAATCAACTTTCAGAACAGATTAACAAAATCATAGTGCCACTGTTCATGTGGAGAGGTTCAAAAATGGCCATGTTAAAAATCTGGTGAAATAAAATTCCAAAAAATGATTGTGTTACAGGCGTGCATTGCGCAGTTTCTACGCACGTTCGTAACTTTGCCAATTTTTCATATTTTTACTCCAGACTTTAAACATTGCAATTTTTTCACACCACCACATGAAATGTACAGCTGTTATTTTTCACATCCTGCTAGAAATGTGTTTCCACACCGGTGGCGCCAAATGGCGTAGTTGCTGTGCAAAACCTATTTCAGGATTGAGTAACGAAATTATAGTGCCTCTGTTCATGAGGTGGGTCACAAAAATCCCATTTTGAAAATTTGGAGTGAAAATACCAACAAACGGCTGGGGCATTAGGGTTTGCAACCATAACGCCCTACTCTGTAGAGACTGACAGGCATTGGGCTGTGTGACTTGGGATCATTGGCTGTAATGCTCATGCCATTCCACCTCCACCCTGCAACCAGTGACAGGCATCGAGGTGTTCCTTGGGGTCTTCGGCCCCAACGTTCACCCCATTCTTCTATACCACACCAATCTCAGCATATTTCCTTATGGAAGGGAGTGAGTATAAGGCCTGAAAATCCCAAGGCACATTGTGACACCTGTCAGTGTCTGCAGGATAGGGTGAGGTGAAATGGTGTGAGCATTATGGCTGATGACCCAAAGGCACACCCCAATGCCTGTCAGTCTCTGCAGGGTGGGGTTGGTGTCAGTTCAATACTTTACTGCCATTTCTACTATGCATCTGTCTAACTCCTGCACTGCCAATGCCAATGCCAGCAAGTCAACATTCAGCATTGACAAATACTTGTTTATTATGTGACTGAAGATTGTCTGTAGAAGAGCAATATTTTAATCTGCACCGAGTACTTAGTTCTGTAGACTGCAGTAGTTTTGTCACCACTTTGATGTCATTTTTTTTTAATGAAAAAAGACTCATTTCCTGTAGATGTTGTTGGTAGCTCCTATTCCTTAACTTGGGGATCATTTTTGTAACAATCTTTGCACTGTTAAGAGCAGTGATAATATGCTTTGCGAGACAGATTAACCATTTGTGTTGCACAGGACTATTTCAATGCTGGTTCCAACTTCTGTCTGTCTTATGTGGATGGATTGCTTTCTGTAGTCCTAATGTGACCAATATTTTATTTCAGTTACCCAACTAATGACCATCTCACCATATTGCACTACAAAATACAGTTGCGGTTCAAAATGATGGTAGTGTAATAGCATAATCACTGATATTTAAGGGAGTGTGTAGTACATGGTAGAAATCGGGTACAGTAGGCATGTTTTAAAATGCAAGTGTTAAAGCACATCTGTATCTTCTGAGTGACTCATGCCATCTATATGTAGTGGCATTTGGCACCAGCCATTACAGAGAAAATTTATGGATGAAGGTGAATGTATTGTTTCATGTGATCCAGCGTACTTGCTCCACTGTTCACCCTAGTGTAGCAGTACTACTTAATGCGGAAATTGGTACTGTCTGAAGTAGAGCCTCCCCAGAGTGTGCGGCAGATCGCAATTAGCACTTCGTGGGAGAAAACGTTTTTATTTACTTGCTGCAGTGTTGTAGATTTATCGGGCTAATTTCTCTGTCCTGTGAGGTGACATTTCCTGTAACATGAAATCCCTGAATCCCCTGTAGCTGATATCTGAGGAGGGATGCAGAACTGGGAGGTTCACTAGCCCACAGCATATAGGTTAAGCACATAGGTGACAGTTGTTTTAAGCCGAAATCAGATGTCTGCTGGACCTGTTGTGCTCATTTGGCTTAGTAGAGTCCTCTGTGACTGCACCCGGACCCAGCAGAGCAGCAGACCAGCAAACAGAAGATTGCAGCTTATAAAAATTGTGTCATTCACTGCAGGCTATTAAATCTACCACCACTGCAGCCCTCATGTATCGGTTACATAGGATTCTGGGAGTTCAAGTTATAGGAACTCTCTTCTTACAAGACAGGTAAATTAGCCAGATACAGGCAACTGCAGTGTGGTAGAGTTTAAGTAAATAAAAATGTTTGTAACATGGGAAAGAGAAAGGGTTGCACAGGATTGGTCAACCTGCATCAGCTGACCATACATTAATCCTCAGTTACTGTATGGTTGTGTCCGCAAGCATTGTCCTCCCCACCTCACAAGAACCTCTTACAGATGAGTGGTGCCATTTAGTCTTAGCCTACAATTCATGGCCAGCCAACAGATGGCGTCAAACAAGAATAGATATGCTTAAATGAAATTGTTGGTAGTTCCATCATAAGTAGCTTGAAAACATCTATATGACTATGTAATGTGTTTTTTTTCACTTGGTCTATTGGCTCAGAAACACATACCCTTTCAGTAACTACATAGTAATGTACGCCACATATGATTGTCCAGATTGCCTCCATGTCTTTTTTGTGTTGGCTTGCCGCGCCTGCGCTCAAGTCAACATCTTGCAGTAGTGCAGCTTTGGAGGTGCGGCCGCTGTTGGGCGAATGCAGGGCATGCATCAGTAGGTGCGTCCCTCATTCACCAATCAGCCTGCATGCCGGCAGCCACACCATGCATGCTAATGTCGCAAGCACATCTAAGGAAAGGTCCGCTGCAATCTGAGCAAAGCTCGTCAGATGCAGCAGACCCTTCCTGCATGCTCACCACATTAGCAGCGTGGCGGGTGGCCACCCAACGGCCGACTTCGGGGTGTCCAGTCCACAACTACTGTGGCCACACACATTTTCCGACGGGGAGCCACTCCCTTGGCCGTGCATACAGCAGCCCCCTCATTTCCTATATGCCGAGGGGTGCTTCAATCCTCGGTTCTTCCTCTCGCTTATTGTGTTCTGATGGGGAGCCCACCCATCAGCATAAATCAACCCCCTACATTTCTTATATACGAGGAGAGGCTCAATCCCCTAGGCTTTGCCTCCCCGCTGTCATTGTGTGCCGGCGGAGGCCCAATCCTGTGGGTACAACTTCCACCCCCATTGTCTGCCGCAGTGTGCCCAATCCCCGTCGGCTGCAGCATCTCCCCAAAACAGTTAGGTGGCAGCTGGGAGCTCACCCCAGTGTGCCAAGTCCTAAAAAAACTGTCCCTTGATGTTATTTTTTTTACCCTCCCCTGTAACATAAAACGGTCCTCGTAGTCTCCTGCCGCCACCCGCACCCACCCACTGCGCACCCTGCTTCCCCACACCCCCTCACCCCATACTTACCTCCAGAGTCTGGTCTGATGATCTTCGGTGGACCGGGAACACGTCTGCACTCTTCAAAGCTGAGGAAAGGCAGGTAAGCTGTATAATGGAATGAATAGGGTTTTTTCAACTTTGCTGCATATCTTGGGCATTTGTTGGAATTTTGGCACCACATTTTCAACATGGGGTTTTTGGGGCCCCTCCTCATGAATTGTATCACTGTTATGGCGTTAGTCGGCTTCGGAAGGTGATTTTGCATTCACTGCATGAAATCACCTTTTGGGACCCATTAAAGAAATGACAGTGACAGTGTTGATGAGGTAGCCTCTCAAAAAGCCTATGTTCCAAATTTGGTGGGAAAAAAATCCAACAAATGCCTGTTTTACGAGTGTGCATTTGTGCAGTTGCTTACCATGAGCTGAATTATCGTGAATTTGCAATATTTTAACACCAGATTTTTCAGCATTTTCATTTTTGTACACCTCCTTGTGGTCAGTACAGCTGTCATTTTCCACATCCTGCCCGAAATGTGTTTCCACACTTCCGACGCACAATAGTGCAGTCGCTGTGGGAAATCAGTGTTTGGGCCAGATTATGAAAATGGCAGTGACACAGTTCATAAGCAGAGGTCCTAAAATGCCTATGTTGAAAATTTGGTGATGATACTCCATAAAATGACTGTGTTATGAGCGTGCGTTGGCAGATTCAATGCACGCTCGTACCCTCGTGCATTTATATTTTCACTCTGGATTTTCACCATTGCCATTTTTCCACACCTCTTGATGAACAGTACAGCCATCATTTCACATATTCTGCCCAAAATGTGTTTTCGCACTTACGGCGCAGAATAGAGTGGTCGCTGTGCGAATTTACTTCTTGGGACACTTTGAGGAAATAACAGTGACACTGCACTTGAGCAGAGGTGCTAAAATGCCTATGTTGAAAATTTGGTGCTGAACGCCCATAAAATGGCAGTGTTGCAAGCGTGTGTTGCTTATTTCCCACGCACCCTTGTAACTTTCCAAATTTGCTATATTTACATGCCACATTTTCAACACTGGCGTATTTTTACACCTCCTTATGAACTGTACAGCTGTCATTTTTCACATCCTGCCCAAAATGTTTTCCCGCACTGCACTACCAAACACCCAAAGGGACACCTCAATGCCTGTCAGTCTCTGCAGGGTGGGGGTGGGTTGGCATCAGTTCAGTACTTCACTGCCATTCCTATTATGCATCTCTCTAACTCCTGCATTACCAATGCTAATGCCAGCAAGACAACATTTGGCATTGACAAATGCTTGTTTAAATATGTTAAAAAACTACTTAAACAGTGTGACATAAAAAATCACAAAAGCACATACCTTGGACCAATCTCTATTAAACCTGAAAGTTTCAGGTTTCAAAGTCAGCTATTCATACCTCTCAACTGTCCCTGATTTCAGGGACGTCCCTGATTTTGCTTCAGAATTTTCCTCCGTCTCTCGTAAAATGTGTGTTTTTGTGACATAACAGTGAGGATTAAAAGCACAAAATAATGTCAAACATTAAAGTTACAGACTTGTTCTTCTTCAGAAAATGCATCTTACCACAAATCCTTTTATTATATCAGCTTTCTGAGTGAATAGTACCAATTTTTATGATGTGTCCCTGATTTGGGGTCTTTGTCTCTGATTTTTTTAAGCCTTGTCCCTGATTCATGAGGCAAGAGGTTGAGAGGTATGCAACTATTTGTTTAGTTATTGGGTGGCAAAAAAAGGCTTAACATTTTCAAAAATTGAGACTACTGCATTTTTTTTTGCACCTCTGTAACTTTGCCTCCCCTGAACCAATCTACATGGTAGTTACAGGAGCAAGAGTTTCTCACACAGAGGCTGTGCTTTCTAAATTTCATGTAAATCAGTTGAAAGAGGGCAAAGTTATTAATGTGCTATGTTGGCTGTAAAATTCACAGATAAAAAAGATATGAGCCTCAGTGTACTACCATCTGTAGGTCGGCCAGGAAATTGCAGCAACAACTATCAGATCTCAAATATCCTCTGCATTAAAATGTATAGTTGATGCCTGTGGCACCTCAAGGTATGCAAAAAGGAAGAGAGGTAGATAATGGTCCCAGTTAAGGGAGGGAAAGTGAGGCTTAATAAAGGGAAGGGAGGGTGGGCAGAGGGACAGTGAAAAGCAGGGATCCTGAACGAGTACTTCTGCTCAGTATTCACAAAAGAAGAGGAGGGGAAGGTACCTAAATCAAAGAATAGAAGCACTTTGAGTAGGGAGGTCGATCTCAGTCCATCTACAGAAGAAAGGGTTCTGAAAGAACTCTTAAAACTGAAGGTGGACAAAGCAATAGGGTCTGATGGGATTCACCCAAGAATTCTAAAAGAACTAAGGGTAGAACTAGTGACACCACTGACTACCCTTTTTAACAAATCATGGGAGGATGGTGTGGTACCTGAGGACTGGAGGAGGGCAGATGTGATTCCCCTTCACAAACGTGGGAGCAAGACAGAGGCAGGAAACTACAGACCTGCTAGTTTGATTTCAGTGGTAGGGAAAATGATGGAATTACTTCTGAAAGAAATAATTGTTGAATTCCTAGAGGCCAGTGGGGCACAGGAGCCAAGACAGCATGTATTCACAGCAGGAAGGTCATGTCAGATGAATCTAATAGATTTCTTTGACTGGGTGACCAAAGTAGTAGACCAGGGAGGGGCTGTGGACATGGCCTACCTAGCCTTTAGCAAGGCATTTGACACAGTCCTACACAAAAGATTAATATACAGGTTAGATAGCCTGGGATTGGGTCCCAAAGTGGTAGCCTGGGTAAAACAACAGGACGCAGAGGGTAATAGTAAACAGAGTTAACTCTGAAGAAAGGAGGGTTACTAGCAGGGTACCACAGGGTTCAGTACTGGGACTGGTCCTCTTTAATGTCTTTATAAGTGACATTGCAGAGGGACTGGAAGGAAAAGTATGTCTCTTTGCAGACGACACAAAGATCTGCAACAGGATTGATGCAGAAGGTGGGGTGGAAAGGATGCAAAGGGACTTGACAAGGTTGGAGGAATGATCAAATGTATGGCAGCTTAGATTCAATGCAAAGAAGTGCAAAGTAATGCACCTGGGAAACAAAAACCCAGGGGAAGAGTACACAATGGGGGGGTGAGATAATAACAACAAAAATCGAAAGGGACCTGGAGGTAGTCATATCAGATGACCTTAAGGTGGGCAAGCAATGTGAGAAGGCAGTAAGGAGGGCTGGTGGGATACTGGGATGAGCAGAGAGAGGCATCTATAGTAGAAAACTTGGTTTGGTAGAAGACTTGGTTTGCTGGCCAAGGCACCTAGCTTCACCTGAGCTCTTTCCTTCTAAGACTGCTTGAAAGGCAGAGTAGAGAAACTTACCAGAGCAAGGGAGAAGGATTAAGACTTAGTTTGGCTAAACAGATTTACTGTGTGGTGGTGTTTTTATATTTTTACTCACAGGGATTGCTACTGTTTGTTGCTAACATTTCATTGCTTTATTTTTTCTCTGATTCAAATTGTTGTTGCTGGTATACCTTCTTCTGCATTATTACAAGGTGTGCCTACAGGTGTGTGCTAACAGAGTACTGCTGTAATCTTCTGATTCAAATTGTCTTTTGCAAGGTATATCTTCTGTTACTGCTTTATTTTTCTCTGGAGCAAAGTGTTTCTTACAGGGTATATCTTCTCTGAAATTATTACAGGTGGTGCTTTACAGGTTTTACAGTTTTATCTAACATTAGGATAAGCTTTCAGGGTTACTGCATTTGTTATTGACTGATTGTTTCTGCTCTTACCTCCTTGTTCTTTCGTCCGTGGTTCTTCTTTTTAGGCAGGGGAAGGGCCCAGCCACCCACCCCCATCCCCAACCACCCCACGCTACACTCCTTTTATAGGGTACCACAGTTGTGACATTTCCTGTGGCAGAGCAGGAAGGGGCGAGCAGTGGGCCTCCACAAGGTGATCTCATTTACAGGGCACTAGTAATTTAACTTGTTATAACAAGTTAAACAAAGCACAATTAAACCATTACTTGCATTTTTCCTTTTTTTCCTTCTAAATTACTCTGACTAGGTTACAAACACAGCAACTTATTTGGAATGGTTTCATTAACTGCAGGTACTGTGGAACAATTTTCAGAAGGATAGTCTTACAGGATTTAGGACACTGTCCTACATGCTGGGCCTTTGGAGATCTTAGGTCTCAGCTCCAGGCAGCATGGGCAGAGATTGCCGCCTCAAATTTCATATTGAAGAGGAAATACATTATAAGAACCACCTCCATTTCCCCAGCATCCAACAGAAAAACCTCGACCGCAGAGGGTAGTTGGTCCAGGAGGTTGGCAGGTGGTTAGGAGGAGCAAATCAGGTGCCCCATCACCTCTGCCTCCAACACATTACCTCCAAAACCATATAAACACTACAACAGGTATCTGCCTCTATCTCTGAAATCAAATAAAGAGGCAGAAGACACTGCAGAGCAGGACACTGCAGCACAGGAGCTAGCACAACAATACTCACCCAAATCAGGAACCAAAACTAAACAAGCACAAAGGAAATCCAAAAAAAAACTTCTGATCATAGGAGACTCCATGATTCGGGGAGTTGATACCCATCTCCAGCCAGGGGTGATGGTCAGATGTCTCCCAGGTACATCAGCATGGAGAGACACTGACCGCATTGCTAAAATTGTTCACAAAGCAGGGAAAACATTGATGTCCTAGTACACATAGGGACTAATGATCTCGCCAGCCAGTCAGTTGTGGAGACCAAGGAACACCTGACTAGGCTGGGTGACAAACTATCATCTATTTCAGTCCGGCATCTCCTCTCTGAGATCCTGCCAGTCTGGGAGAAGGGAGCAGATGGACGGAAGGTCAGAGAAGGGAGATAGGGAGCTAAACACGTGGCTCAAGGACTGGTGCCAGGAAAAAGGACATGATTTGTAGGAACTGGCAACAGTTCTGGGAGCGAAAGTTCTTTAAATTTGATGGACTGCATCTGACTAAAGAGGAGTCAGTGCATTGGGGCAGAAGTTTGGACGTCCTTTGCAGAATATTTAAACTAGCAAATGGGAGAGGGTGCAGCACCCATACGTCGAATGGGAAGAACACCCCCTCAGCTAGTGGTCAAACAGGAATTCAGCGTGTTTGCCGTTCATTTGCATCACCAGGTAAGAAAAAAGGTTTGTCTCCACACGATGCACAGGGTAATGCCAAACTTCACCCAACAACTAACACACCAAAATATGGCCAATGGAAAATCATGTAACAAATGCTCACAGCCTGGGAAATAAGATCCCAGACCTGCAGGCAACAATGTCAGAGGCTAAACTGGACATAGTAGCAATTAGTGAGACGTGGTTTACCAGTAACCACACTTGGGAGACTTCAGTACCTGGCTATGTATTGTTCAGAAGAGACCGAGGTGCAAAAAGGGGGGGAGGAGTGGCCCTGTATGTCAATGAAAATATCAAAGCTACAGAAATTCAGAATACACATAAGGAGCCAGAAGAACTGTGGGTCACCCTGGAAACAGGAAATGGGACAGCCATAAGAACTGGGGTTGTCTACAGGCCCCAGACCAGGGGAGGACATAGACACATTACTGTTAGAAGATATACAAAACATGACAGCTAAAGGGAGGTTCTAATAATGGGAGACTTCAACATGCCAGATACAGATTGGTCAATACCAGCAGGAACATCTGCCAGAACTAGACTCATAGTGGATTCCTGCAGGGAGGGCCTCAAACAACTGGTACAGCAACCCACAAGAGACAGGGCTATCCTAGATCTAGTACTGACTAACAAAGAAGGGATCACAGATCTCCAGGTAGAAGGTCACCTGGGGCCAGTGACCATCACATGGTATGGTTCAATTTGGCTACTACATCTAAATCATCCCATTCCAAGGCAAAAATATGGGACTTCAGAGGAGCTGACTTTGATAAGATGGCCAACAGAGTTAAGCTAGCCCTGGCAAAAGAAACACAGGTGAGGAGGTACAGGCAAAGTGGGCAAGCATTAAGGATGCAATACTTGAAGCAACATCCCATTGTGTTAGACAGAAAAGGAAGTGCAAAAGAAGAAGGAAACCACTTTGGTTCTCAAATACAGTAGCAGAAAAGGTCAGAGCCAAAAGGCTGGCCTTCAGGAAATATAAGGGAACACAGCGGATGAAGATAGGGAGGCATACCAAACTGCCCTAAGGGAAGCAGGCAAGGCAGTAAGGCAGGCAAAGTCCCAAACTGAGAAACACTATACGAACAGTAAAAGAAGGTGACAAGACTTTCTATAGATACATTAGTGAAAGGAGAAAGTCCAGAGGGGGTATTGCTAAGCTTAATGGAGAAAAGGGAGCAAGTGAGGAGGAGGACCCTGTAAAGGCATCTGTCCTAAATAGATACTTTGCTCAGTATTTACTGAAGAGAAGGTAGGGCAGGGCCCACAGCTCAGCATCATGGACACAGTGGGAGGAGGTGAGCACTACTCCCTTCACAAAAGAAGGGTCCTACAAGAGCTTGCTAAGCTCAGGGTGGATAAGGCAATGGGACCTGATGGCATGCATCCCAGGGTACTTAAGGAGCTAAAGGAGGAACTAGCAGAGCCATTAGCAGAATTGTTTAGTGAGTCTCTGAGCACAGGAGAGGTCCCAGAAGACTGGAGAAGGGCTCATGTGATCCCACTCCACAAGAGTGGTAGCAGGAGGAGGCGGAGAACTACAGACCAGTCAGTCTTACCTCAGTAGTGGGCAAGATAATGGAGGCACTCCTTAAGGAAAGGATAGTGCAACACCTGGAATCCATAGGGGCACAGGATCCAAGACAGCATGGGTTTACAAAAGGAAGGTCCTGTCAAACTAATCTCATAGATTTCTTTGACTAGGTAACCAGAGTGGTGGACCAAGGGGGAGCAGTTGATGTCGCCTACCTTGACTTCAGCAAAGCTTTTGACACTGTTCCACATAGAAGATTGATAAATAAGCTAGGTAGGCTCGGGGTGGGTCAGAAGTTGGTCAACTGGGTGGCAAACTGGTTGACTGGCAGAATACAGAGAGTGGTGGTAAATGGTATACAGTCAGAAGAGATGCAAGTCACAAGTGGGGTACCTCAGGGATCAGTCCTGGGGCCAGTCCTATTCAACATCTTCATTGGTGACCTCGCAGATGGACTAGAGGGTAAGGCTTGTCTGTTTGCAGATGACACCAAGATCTGCAACAGAGTAGATGATCCAGATGGGGTGGGCAGAATGGGAAGAGATCTGGATAAACTAGCAGAATGGTCAGAAGAGTGGCAACTGGGATTTAATGCAAAGAAGTGCAAAATCATGCACATAGGGAAGAGAAACCCTGAAGCCACCTATAGGCTGGGAGGAGTTGCTAGCAGTCACAAAGGAAGAAAGAGACTTGGGCATCATCATCACTGATGACCTGAAATCATCAAGCAGACCTCTAAAGCAGTAGGTAAGGCTAGGGGGGTGTTAGGGTGTATTAGTAGGGGTATCACAAGTCGTAAGAGGGAGGTAATAATCCCTCTATACAAGACATTGGTTAGGCTCCATCTGGAGTACTGCGTGCAGTGTTGGAGACCACACCTTCAAAAGGACATTAACCAAATTGAGGCAGTCCAGAGAAGGGCAACCAAAATGGTGCAGGGACTGCATCAGAAGACATATGAGGACAGATTAACGGAGCTCAATATGTATACCCTTGAGCAAAGGAGGGAGAGAGGTGATATGATCGAGGCATTCAAACACCTTAAGGGCATAAACAAGGTGAAAGAGTCTAACATGTTTAAATATAAGAAAATAGCAGGACAAGAGGACACAGCATGAGATTAGAGGGAGGCCGATTAAGAGGGAATGTGAGAAATTCTTTTCACAGAAAGGGTGGTAGATGCATGGAATGGCTTACCACAAGAAGTGGTGGCTATGAATACAGTGCAGGGCTTCAAACATGCATGGGATAGGCATAAGGGAGCAATACAAATGACTATGAATAGATAGGTCACTGACAAAGGCCAATGGCACATTTATAAGGTAGAAAAAGAAATGGGCAGACTGGATGGGCCTTGAGGTCCTTATCTGCCGTCAACTTCTATGTTTCTATGTTTCTAAAACAGGAAGTTATTATCCCTCTGTACAGACAGTTGGTGAGACCCCATTTGGAGTACTGCATGCAGTTCTGGAGACCCCATCTCTGCAAGGACATAGATAGAATGGAGGCTGTCCAGAGGAGGGCAACTAAAATGGTGCAGGGTCTGCACCAGAAGACATATGAAGAGAGATTAAAGTAGCTTAATATGTATACCCTCGAGGAAAGGAGGGAGAGGGGGGACATGATAGAAACTGTCAAGTACCTCAAGGGAATCAACAAAGTCCAAGAGGGTAGCATCTTTCAGAAAAAGAGATGTGCAAGAACAAGGGGGCACAATTTGAAGATTGAAGGGGTACGGCTCAGAGGTAATGTGAGAAAGTATTTTTTCATGGAGAGGGTGCTGGATACATAGAACAGCCTTCCAGAGGAGGCAGTGGAGTCAAAAACAATGGGAGAATTCAAGAATGTATGGGACAGACATGAGGCAATTCTAGTGGGAGGTAGGAGGAAGTAAGCTATTGGTTAACTAGGATCTGCAGCCTATCCAATAGATAGGGAAATGGTCAGACTAGGTGGCCCAAGTGGTCCTTATCTGCTGTCAAATTCTATGTTTGTATGTTTCTTTACCCTCATCATCCACAAACTTCCTAATCGTACGTTTAAGGGTCTGATTAAAACGTCTCACCAGACTGTCCATTTGTTGATGATAGGGTGTAGTGCGTATAGCTGTGACCCTCAGTACTTTATAAGCTCTCTTAATAACTCAGCACTGAAATTAGCCCCTCATTCTGTTAGGATCTCCTTTGGAATACCTAGGTGACTAAAATACTCCAGAAGTCTTTCTGCTAGTTTGAGAGAAGTGATGGTTCTGAGGGGAAATGCTTCTGGGTATTTAGTTGTGTAGTCACATATAACCAGAATAAAGCAATTTCCCTTCTTACTTTTCTCCAGGGGTCCCACAATATCCATGGCTATAAGCTCAAATGGCTGTGTAAGCAAGGGGAAGGGCATCAGTGGTACTTTCTCTTTGCTTTTGACCTGTCCTACTTGCTGGCACTCAGGGCAGCTCTTCCATGACAGGGGTTGTTACACGTGGACAGCCAGTTCTGAGTACACTATTATTTTTTGTAATATAAAAATGTGTTATGAACTGTCTCTCATGAGAGATGCTGAGACAGCATGTGAGTTGACACACACACACCCAGGTTTTAGATACAAGGTGTTACCTGGAAGGCCAGGAGCTAATTACAGACTAGAACTGGCCTTAATCAAGAATCTCCTGTTTTTCTAAGTTAACTATAGCTTTAACTGCTAAGAGGGAAATGAAGTATCCATTTTATGACGTTTCGAGGAGGAAACCAGGTTTGGCACACTGGTGCGAAATCATAAATGCTTTGATGTCTGTGTGAGAGGGGATACTGCTCACAGATGAAAGGAAATTTACAGACTTGATTGGGGAAGTCACATGGGGAAAGGAGTTTCTGCTGATGTAACCTTAATTAACTTACCTTCTAAAATGATAAAACCTCCTGGGTGTATGATTTTTCATAAACAGAGGAGGAGCTAGGTGACCTCACACAAAGGGGTTGGCAAAGACAGTTTTTTTTAAACAGTATTCTGTTTTCCTTCAGAGACACTTTTATCTACACTCCAACAAAGAAACACCTTTGAGCACTTTAAGCAGGTATTTAGAGAGAGAGAGAGACAAATCTAAGTACTGTAGTAGGAATTGCACTGTTAAAACCTTGATCTTTTAAAAAATGGTATGGTTCTTGTGATATAATGCTTCTGTATTTTATGTTTTACATACTTATATCTATTTTAGTAAAACTCTGTTTTTAGAGCCAACTTGGTCTGTCTTTGAATTTCTTTTCTTTAGCAAGTGAAGTATATATGGTTAAAGCAGACACTGTGCATAAGCTTGAATCGTGATACCAAACTGGAAAAAGGTAAGAGTAATCTGACGTCTTTATTAGAGTTTTTAAGGGTTAATTTTTGTACATCTGGTTAGGTGCCCGTAGGCAAAGATATCTAGCTCCCCGAAGACCGAATTATCTGAGCCTGTGCATTGGGTACACTAGCAAGAGGTTCACAGTTTGAATCCCTCCAGAACTGAGACTAAAGGTTGGTTCGAACCCACAAAACAGACAGGAGGGTGACCCTGTTTTTGTTAACTGTTCACAAGACTGCGCTCAGAGGTTGTCACTTTGGGAGTAGAGGGCTGACCTGTTGAGTGGGTTTGTGACAGGGGTCACATTGTCATATTCCTCCTCACCTAAGAGGGCAACTATCTAATGTTTGTCCAATTGGGGTAGTAAAGACTAGGCACAACACAGTCAACCCACGACATCGGTACCAGGAGTGGGGTTAGCTTTACTACCAAGGGCCTCAATTTTATAAGTTACAGGACCC
Organism: Neoceratodus forsteri; assembly: GCA_016271365.2. Classification (NCBI taxonomy): domain Eukaryota; kingdom Metazoa; phylum Chordata; order Ceratodontiformes; family Ceratodontidae; genus Neoceratodus; species Neoceratodus forsteri. Next base: position 1,172,588,849 of record CM057451.1, on the reverse strand, counting down.
ACACACTCTTTAATAATATAGGGATCCTGCCATGCAGTGCAATTACATACTACTATAACAATCTGAGGTTATTTGGGATATAAACCACATCATACAGTTCAAAAATTGTTCTTACAAACAGATTGAAAAGATGTAGCACACACTGAAGTTAGTAAGAGGCCTGTATAGATGGAACAATAACAGCATTTTAATCAGCAGCTGACGGCTCAATAAAAACTTTGAAATACATGATGTTTACAATTCAGCTTGCATTCCATATACATTTTATAGATTTCTCCTCCCCATTATTTATTTCTGACGAAATTTGCATGAATACATTTTCTTTATACCTTAGAGTTCATCTGCCTATTTAGCTTACTCCCTACTTCAAGTCATCATCCTGTTTTGTGACATCACAATCTGTTGCCATGGGAGCAACTGCCATGCTATAAGGAGTGCATTTTAACCCAAAGTAGGGAGAAAGCAACAGGGATAAATGGACTCTTCTGGTGCAAAAATTCTGTTTTCACGCAGATTACACCAGTAATAAACAATGGGGAGGGGGAATAAAGAACTAATGTGAAATACAAGTCTAACCGTGTCTACATATTATGTTTTGTTAACATTCTCCTGAAGGCATCAGCTGCTCTGTAACCAGTGCTTAAAAATAGGTTGTAGGTGACTTGCAGGTGCAGCACAGTTATCATTTAAAATAAAACATTGTTGTCGACTAATTGAAAACTGATTAAAAAAAAGGTGCCACTCAAATTGTTTTTACATACATATCAAATCGTGATTTAGGTGTTTGGGGATTGGGCTGCCACATAAGCTACTTTTCATATGAGTATGCAGACAGGTAATACTATTCTGGATGTGGGTGGGAGGGACTTGGGGGGGGGGATCCTCATCTACCGCTCCTTATTTGGACTTGCCAGCCAGTGACAGTATTCTTTTTTCTGGATGCAAACACTGCATTTCTATCTTAATTTTTGCATAGTATGCCAGTGTGACACCACTGACTACTGTCTTTAACAAATCATGGGAGGATGGGGTGGTACCTGAGGACTGGAAGAGGATAGATTTGATTCCCCTTCACAAAAGTGGGAGCAGGGGGGTTGACACCAGTCCATTCACATGTAACCCCTAGATGGCGCTATCCCAGGGGCTACTACCCCTGCCTGATTTGCCACTAACAGGTTGAGGGGCCTGGATCCAATGGCGGGTGCCTCCACCCAGAGGTCAGGGTTTACAATAGTTAAACTAACTTGGTCACAGTCCTCTGGGACACTGCAACCCCCCTTTCTTCCCACTAGTGGCCCACACAATACATCAGAATTACCTTTACAGTATACACTTACCCCCAGGACTGGTTCCGCACTGGGACCTCCTGTGAAATAAGATACAGTGCAACAATCACAGTACAGTACTTTAACATAGACAAATACCTCAGGCAGTATAACTTTGCTGAAACAAGCAGCTCTGATTTATTTAGGGGATATAACAAGGACAGGGAAATCAGGTTAATTAGCTTATCACTCTACTCATCTACTCTGGCTCTGTGCACAGGCCTATCCCTATCAGTTACTGTCCCTGGGTACCCCAAGCCCTAGGCTAGTCCAAACCTGTGGCAGCTGGTAGGGCCCTTTCACAGAGAAAAGGAGAATTAAACAGTCAGCAGTACAGTAATTCCATTTGGATTTAATGTGGCAATTCAACAGGGAGCGACCCTGAATTAGTACTCACGACCTCCAAATAAGATAGGGTCCTTCAATGTCAGCAGGGCTACTCTTGAGCTCCAAGAGACTCCTCACACATTTATATGGTAAACAGTCACAGGCAAAAGTCACTTAATGGCAGCAGGATTCACTTGAGGTACACAAACCTCTTCACACATTTATATGGTAAAAGAAAGCACTATACCAGGCAGGCTGCATCTGTATCCCGATCGCAATTACTGCACAATACCTGGGAGAACACACAGCAGATTCAGTTCCTGGATAGACCGAGTGCAATTTTCAGCAATTCCTCCAGTCTTCTACAGGGTGAGCCTGGTTTCTACTCTTCAGATATCCTTTGATTCTCTTCACAGGGAGTTCAGTCCTAACAAGCTGCAGACGGAACTCTGGACCTTACATGTTTTGACTAAAACTGTGCACTGAAGGAGCACAGGGTTCCTTTCCCTTCCCTGCCAAAGCTCAACTGAAACTCCCAACAGACAAAACCGGCACTTCCTTTGAGTTCCTCCCAGTTCTTGACTGGATTGGCTGTCACTCACAATAGACTGCTGCTGTTGGTCCAAAAGGCGCAAGTCTAAACTACATCTCCCAGAGTCACTGCCCATACAATCCTCTTGTGGCTGGCTCAGATTATGAGTCCAAGTTCTGATTCGTCCAAGGCACCATTTTAGAGCTAGCTTACCCCACACTGATTGGTCCAGTTCAGCAGTTCAAAACCAGAATGGGGAACTAGGTAGACACAGTTCTGACTGCAAAGAAAGCAGGTTAGACAAACTATAATTTCATTATTACTGTAAATGATTTCTGGCAAACAGTTACATCTTTCAGATAGGTTCCTTTGCACTCTAGTGACTGCAAAATGGAGTGAATTGGCAGCAGCTCAGTGGTACTCAAACAGAGAAGCACACAGTCCCCATACAAACTAATTATGTCTGCAAGCAGACAGCTCTTAAAGAGACAGTACCAGAGGTTCTAAAAACACTCACTGATAAATGGCTTAAACGCCAAACACCATTCAGGCTTGGAGCATTCAAGCAAGCTCCTGGAAGTCTTTTGGGAACCCCCATTTGCAGGGGGGTTACACACAGAAGAAAGAGTCTTGAAAGAACTCCTAAAACTCAAGGTGGACAAAGCAATGGGGCCTGACGGGGTTCACCCCAGAATCCTAAAAGAACTGAGGGAGGACCTAGCGACACCACTGGCCACACTTTTTAACAGATCATGGCAGGATGGGGCGGTACCTGAGGACTGGAGGAGGGCAGATGTGATTCCTCTTCACAAAAGTGGGAGCAAGGCAGAAGCAGGAAACTACAGACCTGTAAGTTTGACCTCAGTGGTAGGGAAAATGATGGAATCACTTCTGAAAGAAAGAATTGTTGAGTACCTAGAGGTCAGCGGGGCACAGGACCCAAAGCAGCATGGATTTACAGCAGGAAGGTCATGTCAGATGAATCTAATTGATTTATTTGACTGGGTGACCAAAGTAATAGACCATGGAGGGGCTGTGGATATGGCCTACCTAGACTTTAGCAAGGCATTTGACACAGTTCCACACAAAAGATTAATAAACAAGTTAGCCAGCCTGGGAGTGGGTCCGAACCCTGCGGTATCCCACTAGTTACACTTAATTCTTCACTGTGGACTCCGTTTACTATTACCCTTTGTGTCCTGTTGTCCAGATGATTTTTTATCCAGGCTACCACCTTGGGAGCCACTCCAAGGCTGGCTAACTTGAGTATTAATCTTTTGTGTGAGACTGTGTCAAATGCCTTGCTAAAATCTAGGTAGGCCATATCCACGGCCCCTTCCTGGTCTACTACTTTGGTCACCCAGTCAAAGAATGTTACCCAGGGTAGCAAACTGGCTGCACAACAGGACACAGAAGGTAATAGTGAATAGAACACATTTCAAAGAAAGGGGGGTTACTAGTGGAGTACCTCAGGGCTCAGTACTGGGTCCAGTCCTCTTTAACATCTTTATAGGTGACATTGCGGAGGGTCTGGAAGGAAAAGTATGCCTCTTTGCAGATGACACAAAGATCTGTAACAGAGTTGATACACAAGAGGGGGTAGAAAAGATGAGAAGGGACTTGGCAAGGTTGGAGGAATGGTCAGACATATGGCAACTTAGATTCAATGCAAAGAAGTGCAAAGTAATGCACCTGGGAAACAAAAACCCAGGAGAAGAGTACACAATAGCAGGGGATGTACAAACAACAACAAAAATGGAAAGGGACCTGGGGGTAGTCATATCAGATGACCTAAAGGTGGGTAAGCAATGTGAAAAGTCAGTAAGAAGAGCCAGGGGGATACTGGGATGCATAGGAAGGGGCATCACAAGTGGAAAAAGGGAAGTGGTTGTCCCTCTATACAGTTAGTGAGACCCCATCTGGAGTACTGTGTGCAGTTCTGGAGACCTCATCTATGCAAGGACATAGACAGGATGGAAGCAGTCCAGAGGAGGGCAACTAAAATGGTGCAGGGTCTGCAGCAGAAACCATATGAAGAGAGACTGAGAGAGAGCTTAATATGTATAGACTTGATGAAAGAAGGGACGGGGGGACATGACAGAAACTTTCAAGTACCTCAAGGGAATCAACAAAGTCCAGGAGGGTAGCATCTTTCAGAAAAAGAGATGTGTAAGAACAAGGGGGCACAATTTAAAGATAGAGGGGGGACAGCTCAGGGGTAATGTGAGGAAATTTTTTTCACGGAGAGAGTGGTGGATACATGGAACCGCCTTCCTGATGAGGTTGTTGGGTCTAAAACAGTGGGGGAATTCAAACATGCATGGGACAGACATAAGGCAATTATAGTGGGGGGGTTGCAGGAAGTAGGTTGTTGGTTAACTAGAATCTGCAGCTTATCCAGTAGGTAGGGAAATGGGCAGACTGGGTCGGCCAAGTGGTCCTTATCTGCCATCAAAGTCTACGTTTCTACATTTCTATGTTTCTACAGACCAGTTAGTTTGACCTCAGTGGCAGGAAAAATGATGGAATTACTTTTGAATGAAAGAATTGTTGAGTACCTAGAAGCCAGTGGGGCACAGGACCCAAGGCAGCACGGTTTCACAGCAGGAAGGTCATGTCAGACAAACCTAATAGATTTCTTTGACTGGGTGACCAAAGTAGTAGACCAGGAAGGGGCCGTGGATATGGCCTACCTAGATTTTAGCAAGGCATTTGACACAGTCTCACACAAAAGATTAATACTCAAGTTAGCCAGCCTTGGAGTGGCTCCCAAGGTGGTAGCCTGGATAAAAAATCATCTGGACAACAGGACACAAAGGGTAATAGTAAACGGAGTCCACAGTGAAGAAATAAGTGTAACTAGTGGGATACCGCAGGGTTCGGTACTGGGACCGGTCCTCTTTAATGTCTTTATAAGTGACATTGGAGAGCACCTGGAAGGAAAAGTATGTCTCTTTGCAGAGGACACAAAGATCTGCAACAGGGTTGATACACAAGGTGGGGTGGAAAGGATGAGAAGGGACTTGGTAAGGTTGGAAGAATTATCAAATATATGGCAGCTCAGATTCAATGCAAAGAAGTGCAAGGTAATGCACCTGGGAAACAAAAACCCAGGGGAAGAGTACACAATGGAGAATGAGATAATAACAACAAAAATCGAAGGCGACCTAGGAGTAATTATATCAGATGACCTAAAGGTGGGCAAGCAATGTGAGAAGGCAGTAAGGAGGGCTGGGGGGATACTGGGATGCATAGGGAGAGGCATCAACAGTAGAAAACAGGAAGTTGTTATCCCTTTGTACAGACAGTTGGTGAGACCTCATCTGGAGTTCTGCATGAAATTCTGGAGACCCCATCTCCGCAAAGACATAGACAGAGTGGAGGCTGTTCAGAGGAGGACAACCATAATGGTGCAAGGTCTGCACCAGAAGACAATATGAGGAGAGTCTAAAGTAGCTTAATATGTATACCCTTGAGTAAAGGAGGTAGAGGGGGGACACGATAGAAACTTTCAAGTACCTCAAGGGAATTAACAAGGTACAAGAGCAAGGGGGCACAATTTGAAGATAGAGAGGGATGGCTCAGAGGTAATATTAGAAAGTATTTTTTTCACAGAGAGGGTTGTGGATGCATGGAACAGCCTTCCTGAGGAGGTTGTGGAGTCAAGAACAGTGGGAGAATTCAAGAATGCATGGGACAGACATAAGGCAATTCTAGTGGGTGGGGGGGTAGGAGGAAGTAAGTTGTTGGTTAACTAGACTCTGCAACTTATCCTGTAGGTAGGGAAATGGGCAGACTAGGTGGGCCAAGCAGTCCTTATCTGCTGTCAAAGTCTGTGTTTCTATGTGTGGTTCAAAAAAACAGTACGTCTATTCCCCTAACTAAATTTTTGCAATAGGCGTGGACATAAATCCTATGTGATTAATCTGAGCTACTATGAGATAAATTCAAAATTTTACATTTATACACATAGTAGACGCATCATCACAGCTTTATATATATAGTAGATATGTTACAATCACTGTGGAACTCATTTAGAATGTTCAGCCTCAGTACCAGTACCAACTTTATTCAAATGCAAATAACTTTAAAACGAAAAAAGATAGCATAGTGCTGTGAGCATGAAAGTTGTGCTGCACAAAATTATCTACAAAATGAGTGATATTAAATTTATAGATACCTTATAGATTTTTTTATAATTAGCAAAAAAGAGTAGAAAATGCAATTTTTTTGCTCACTTTTTTGACAAACATATGCAAAAAAAGATAAACAATCAAAAGCAAATGTCCCTGCACTGACAGAAAGCATCCCTATTGCATAAATTAAATATACAATTGTGAGCTGTCAGATAAATGATTTATATACACTCGTGCTGTTTGACCTTGGACATCTCACTCGTGGGTTATGCCACTTGTGAGGTTACCCGAGGTCAAATATCACTTGTATAGATGAATCATTTATCTGACAGCTCACCATTGTATATCCCTTATATTTTGTGACAGTAAACAGACCTCTTTCATTGTTGCTACATACATAAAATCAAAGCAAAATTTGACATCAGGGGTTGTAGACTGGGCTGTGGTGTCATGTGTGCTACTCTTCATACTCTACCCCTTCCAGATGTGGAAAAGGATGGACTTGGGGGGGGGGGGGTGAGGTCCTCATCTACCGCTCCTTATTTGGACTTGCCACCAGTGACTGTATTCTTTTTTCTGGATGCAAACACTGCATTTCTATGCATTGTATCTTAATGATTGCATATTATGTAACCCTGGTTAGTAAGACCAATATTTCTATTCCCTTTTCTATATATCTAATTATTTATTCATTTTATTTGAGTTTTGGTGACCGGGTAAGTCCACTGGGACAATTACGGTCCCCTTTTCAGGGTCTATCCGGAGTCTCAATAAGAAGAACAGAAACAGTGCAAAAATACAGAGAAGTAACACAATATGGCAAAAATTGACAAACAGCATAACTATATATAAAAAAGTATGACAGAGCATAGAATGTAAACTTTGATAATATCAAACTTGCTAGGCATATACAATTGAGAACTTAGGTCTATAGGACTAGGAGCATAATGAATAAATTCTGGGAAATGGGGGCAAATGAGGCAAAGAAAGGTAGTAATTATTTAAGGATAGAAGGTGGGGAGCAGGGTGTAGTTCAGGGACAGGCAGGAGAAGGGGAAGGAAAGAGGGCAAGGAGGGTGTAAAATCAGCTGAAACAGGAGCAGGACATAGCGGCTGAGAGAGAGTCATACAGATTAGTTTGGAACATAGGGAGAGAGGAACAAGACAGGACTGAGGGAGGAAGGGAGTTTCAGTCAGATACAGCTGCAAAAGAGAAAGACCTTCGGGCGACGGCTAGTTGCAAATTAGGAATGACTAAAAGCAGTAGTGAGGCAGAGCGGAGGGCACGTGGTGCTTATCTTAGGCATATCAGCTCACTAAGGCAAGGAGGCGTGAATTTGGGGACAAGCTTAAACATAAGACTCAAGGAGGAATACCTTAATTTAGCTTCATGTGGCAACCAGCCCGGCGAGGAGAGGACATCACAATGGTGTGAACTGGTTTTAGCCCCCAAGGCAAACCTATCGACTCTATGGTAAGCCTGGGATAGGAGAGAGAGAGGCAGGAGGAGTTTGAAATGCAAGTGCTTCACAGTAATGTACGGTGTTTTCATCATAAGTGTTTGGGTTGCAACATGTCTGTTTAACTACATTAGCTGTATATGAGAAGAGAAGACAGCTTAGGAAGTGAATTGCAATTAACGCATAAAAGCATTGATAATTTCTGGATGCCATTCAGAATCACAACCATATACAATGGAAACTCTAGGGGAAAAATACTGATAACACAGCTCTTACTTGTGTGTAATACAGTTACAGTGAAAACGTGTACTTGTTTGTTAAATGTATGTTAGCAAATAAGTATCTAGAATAAATAAGCAAAAATTATTTACATTTAGGAAATTGATGATGTTGTGCATGGACACGACACTGGACGGCTGGCTGACTGCCTACATTTAGTTATGAGACTTTACTGAGTAACAGCAAATAATGGGACATTATATATAGGATAGTATATGGGTAACCATACACTACATGGCTATTCTTCCACCAAGTGGATGCAATGCCGACTGATGACCTTGAGAATAAAAATCAAGAGGTCTCCAAGTCAGCATTGTATCTACGAGGTGAAAGAATAGCCAAGTAGCGTATGGGTAATCATACACTGTTCTATATAGTTTATGGTGACAAAAAGAAAAAAATAAACACTCACTTTTCTATATTTTAAATCCACTCTGCTGACAGCCCTTGATTAAAATGCCGCTGCCCAGCTCACCCGCACGCCACTCTCTCACACAGCAAGGGATGAATCACAGTGCCTGCTGGAGTCCCTTGTATTATGATGTCCTCACTAACGCAGAACGAAAAGTCATTCTACGTTAGTGAGGACATCACTACTGCAGCAGAACAACTTTTTGTGGTGTATGGATTTCCATATACAACCGCATTCCACCATACACTATATACAAATATGCCTTGAATTCAGGACTAAATTCCAGGAATTAGAGAATATAACCACTATATGTAACTCTTCATAAAGTTTAGATAATCCAGAGACTACTAGCTGTGGTTCTCAAACATGAAATGTATGTTAACATGAACTTATTCTGAATGGGAAAACCAAATGTATATTGTTTCATTGCAAAGAGAAACAATCCAGCTGTTTTTGGGCAGTGTATATCTGGATTTATACAACACTAGTAGAGAGAAATTTTTCCTGATAAATAGGGAATACCTGGTGAGTTGCAGTGAAATACCACATTTATCTCCACTAGTGAGTGGTAAGACGCATACCTCAGGAGAGGCAAAGCCACACGTTAATTATAAAGGTCTCACCACTCATGAGTGGAGATAAATGTTATTCCACTGCAACCCATTATGTATTTGATATATGACTCCATTTGTAATGGTTTTACTGGTGTTTTACATTGATTTAGCTTAAGACTGCCATTCTTTCCATTGTAACCTCTCCATGTGGCCCATTCTTCTGTGTTCTTTTTCCAGATTATAAGTGGAAATAACATGTTCTAAGTTAAATGGTGTTCTCTGTGAGCATAAATATTTTTCACAAAATAACATGAATTTATGTACCCAATTTATTCAACACTTGTGTGGTATATGTGTTTAGCACACTGTCTTAGCTCCAGTTAAACATTTATCTGGGGGTTCGATAATGTCACAATGAATGTCGTTAACTTCAGGACCAATCGGAGAGCAGGTTTCACAATGCTGATGACATCACAATAGCCTTGCTCTGCTCTGAAGCTAGCTACTGAAATCAAAGTGTAACAGGTAACTCTACACAAACAGCTGATTTAATTGTATAACTTAAGCACGGATGTCGTATAAATCGAATGCACAATGTCCTTACTCAGATTATATAACTTAGCTCCATTTGTGAGTAACTCACTCGAGGCTCTGCCATTCATGATCTATGGTCCTGTCCCCTTAACTCATGAAGATAAACTGCATATTTTGAGTAAGTCCACTGTGTATCCATTATAGATAAGGTACAGGGTAAAGCATGATTGATAAACATGTGAGTCTGCAGTCACATCATTTTCTGGTCATGATTGTTTGCGTGACATGTTTATGTCAGCCATAGATTCTAAATTGACATGTGAAAAATAGATGGCTCCATTGTCACTTCTGTATATAAAATTGCATGATGTGTGACGATTTGTCTTTCTGCCACTGCCACCAAGTCCATCAACATCCCTTGATTACTCATGCAAAGAAACAGACAGTGATGGAAGAGCTGCTGTACTGTGAAGAAAGTATTGAATACCCACTTCTTTCATCTGCAGAAACAGAAATCAAAATATACAGGCAGGAAGAGTACATGCATCATTTTGAACTTATTTTAGTCATTTTCAGTTTGTGGATTCACAATAGTGTGCTGTTGGTTTTATTACATTGAGAATTTCGTAAATAGCAGTGAACTATGGAGTACATTTGGTTATACATATGTGAATCTGTAATGTTTCAGTGGGGGTCGGGGTGGTGGCGCTGGGAGGGGGAGTGGCAGAGGATTGACTTGGGGAGTGGTGGGGGGCGGGGTTATAAGAAGTGAGGGCCCTCAGACATTACTGTGCTTAGGGCCTATGGCAGTATAAATCTGGCCCTGCTGTACGGGCATGATTTCTCTTTTTAATTTTTTTGGGACTGTACATTATAAAATATACTAGATGCCAATGTCATGCCCAACCACCCTGTTCTGCCACCTTGGGGTTCTGATGACATCACACCTCTCGAGCTTCACAAATGAGTGAAAGTAAAAATATGATACTGCTTCAATTCGGTGGACTTTAACATACATTTTTTCTTTTCTTTCAGTGTCAACATCCACACCCTGTAGCAAAGGAACTGAGCACACAGGCATCTCAAAGACATTGAGAAAGCCTTCCGTGCAAGAATTGACCAGGAGGAGATCCAGGCATCCGGAGGAGGGCCATCTATATCCATGCTCTTTGGCTCAAAACCTTTCCTCACCAAAGCTGCCAAATCCAACTCCTCCCTCCTAGTACTCACCCCAGCAGCCCCGCCCCTTGAAAATGTTCTGTCCTTCAAATGCTTAGGTGTTACCCTTGACTCCTCCCTTTTTTTCTCTGAACATGTCAATACACTGTGTGGAGAATCCATCAGAAATTAGGTGCGGCAAACCGACTCAGACATCTGTCTGCTGAAGCGCGCCTTGCCATCGCAAGTGGTAACCTGCTACCCCTCATAGACTACTGCTCCCCTGTCTACTCCCTCGTATCCTCTACCTTGCACTCACGGCGAGACACGACATACAACTCTATCTGTTGCTTCATATTTCAAGCTCCCCACCATGCCCACCACTGTGCACTCTACCAGTCCCTAGGGTGGCTCTCTCTACAAGGTCACTTCGATGATGCTATGGGCTGCCAAATGGACAACTCGCTTCGAAACCAATGCCTGTCCACCTAATCACTACTCCTATCAGATATAGTGGCTTCAAGGACTCTTAGGGCATCCTCAGCCCCCCCCCCACTATAAGTACCCCGAATCTCCACTACCATGGGAATTCGAGCTTTCTCCATCTCAGCACCCTCCCTATGGAACAAGCTCCCTCCATCCATCCACTTGTCCCCCACCCACCTGGCTTTCAAACAGAATCTGAAAGCCTGGCTCCTGACTTCTGCTAACTGTCACTGCACCCAATAATACCTTTCAGGCTTTCACAATGGCCCCTATGCACCAATGGGCAGGTAATATACGCCAGAGGCGCGTCACCCACATGTGGAGCTCTGCACCTGTGGACAGGTGTGCATCAGCGGCATTCATCACTGCTGGCCACCTGTCCATGGCCCCACCCCCTTACAGTGCAGATCCATACAGGGCGGGTGTGGGCGGAGTAGCGGACCCAGCCAGGCACCCAATCGGATGCCTGGCATGGGTCGAACAGTGGATCCCTTGCATGGCAGGGCACATGTTGGTAGCACACCCCGTGGATGTCCGAGGGCTGGTGGCTGTGGTGGGTGGGAGGAGGGCAATGCCACCAGCCCTCCGATGGCACTGAAGTGGTGCAGAGGGACAGGGGGTATGTTGGGTGGTGGGGGGGACAGTACCACTGGTAGTGAGGGGGTGGACATGTGGTGCCATTGGGGGGGACAGCATCCATGTGCCGGTGCCCCTGTGAAGGGTTTGGGTTGAGGGAGTGGCCACACACACCGCTGTGTGCTGGTGCGGGTGGGAGGCACCAGGCAGCTGTTTGCTGTGGCCCCGGAGTGTCGGTGGTCTGTTTGTCCTGTCCTGTGGCATGTCCCGGGGTGTCCGTGGGCACATAGGGGGTTTACAGCAGGGTTCTTCCTGGCATACCCTGCACCCCTATGCACCACTGTGTCCAACACTGCGCGCCTTTGTGCATGGTGCATAGTGTTGGCACGTCCCCCCGTGTGGTGCGATCCACGGACCTGGGGGATTTGGCACGTCCTTTCTGCACACCCCCCCCTTAGTGCATCCCGCATGGGGGGGTGCAATGGGTGCAGTGTGGCTAAGCACCCCAGATACACATGCGTAGCCACTCTGCCCCATTGGTACATAGGGATCATTGCCCGTGTTCTATATTGTGTAGGCATCTCTTACTGACTCTACCTTCCAGCCACTCCTCTCTCACCTCTGTCTCCCGTTTTCCTAATTCCCCCCCACACACACACCTTAAACCCTTAAACCTCTCTGAACCTTTTGATTCCTAAGATTCGATTAAATGTTTTATTGTCTGAACCTGCACAGCTATTATTGCTGACAACTGTATAGATATGGACTCCTGATAGTATATGCTGTTGTGAATGTAATTTGCACTATGTTTTTTTTATCACATTTTTTTGTCCCTAGTCAAACTCTACTGTGATTGTATAATACAACGTATTCTACTGTACATTTCTTTTTTTCCACACCACCTCATGCTCGGGGTGTGTATTATTATGCCCTGTATGTACTGTTATTTTCTGTGTTGTTGCCACTTTGTGGCCCGGGTCATGCCTGAAAATGGTCCTTTGGATCAGCGCACCTACCCGGTTACCAAAGACGTAAATAAATAAATACAGTGTCTGCAAGCCAGCCAGAGGGCAGTCAGCTGGAAAAAAGCTGAGAAAATTGAGAAGGACATAAGGTCCAAAAAAAACAGTCAGCTGCAGATATAAAATACTCAGCAGCAAATGCTGACAAAAATTGATGGACTGGTTGCCAACCAGCACCCACCACCACCACACCTGCAGCACAACAACCTGCACCACCACCACACCTGCAGCACAACAACCTGCACCACCACCACCACCACCACATCTGCAGCACAACAACCTGCACCACCACCACCACACCTGCAGCACAACCTGCACCACCACCACCACACCTGCAGCACAACAACCTGCACCACCACCACCACACCTGCAGCACAACAACCTGCACCACCACCACTACACCTGCAGCACAACAACCAGCACCCACCACCACCACACCTGCAGCACAACAACCTGCACCACCACCACCACACCTACAGCACAACAACCTGCAGCACAACAACCTGCACCACCACCACCACACCTGCAGCACAACAACCTGCACCACCACCACCACACCTGCAGCATAACAACCTGCACCACCACCACCACACCTGCAGCACAACAACCAGCACCCACCACCACCACACCTGCAGCACAACAACCAGCACCCACCACCGCCACACCTGCAGCACAACAACCTGCACCACCACCACCACACCTGCAGCACAACAACCTGCATCACCACCACCACACCTGCAGCCCAACAACCTGCACCACCACACCTGCAGCTCAACAACCTGCACCACCACCACCACACCTGCAGCACAACAACCTGCACCACCACCACCACCACACCTGCAGCACAACAACCTGCACCACCGCCACACCTGCAGCACAACAATCTGCGCCACCACCACCACCACACCTGCAGCACAACCTGCACCACCACCACCACACCTGCAGCACAACAACCTGCACCACCACCACCACACCTGCAGAACTACAACCTGCACCACCACCACACCTGCAGCACAACAACCTGCACCACCACCACACCTGCAGCACAACAATCTGCACCACCACAGTTCAGTGCATTGAGTGCAGTACTGTTTGTAAATTGTTTTTTTTTAAGTTTTTTCATTGTTGTCTGTTTGTTGATTGTTGATTTGCTTCTGTTGTTGTTACTTTTCTGTATTAAAGAAATATTTTTCTGCAAAACACTATATCCTTGTACCTACATTGTTATGATGTTATCATAGTACTGCAAAAGGAGGGCCATGTCCGTGAGTAATACTGTATGTGTTTGAATGCAAAGCCAGGGGAATGACTACAGTAAGCATTATGCCAGCCTGGTGATTGCTTTCATAAGTTCTGTTCAGTGCACTTCATGGCACGACATGTTTCTGTACATTGTTGTTGCATCATGCAAATGAATGAAGTGCCAACCTTCCCATGAGCACAGGTAATTCAAAACACATTTATAGTTTTAAAAGTATTAGGTGGAGGAGGAGGCGTGGGAGAACGGCCCACACACAGCAGCAACAGCATTACAGCAGCTATCAGTTCACTCAGCTTTGGTTCTTTGTTGCAGCAGAACACCATGGAGGAGGAGGAGGAGGAGTAGGCACAGGAGGATGGGCCACACGCATCGGCAGCAGCAACAATAGCAGCAGGGCAGCTAAAGGTTTTGTTTTATTGGTGCTGCAGCACCTCTTGGTGTTGTAGGAAGTGCAGTATGACAGATCACACGCAGCATCGTCAGACCTGCAAATAGAAGTATAAGGAAAATTTGTTTGGACAGATGTAATAAAAACATGACACTACCCTACCCACCCTCACACTCACCCACCCACCCCATGCACACATTCCTAAAGCTCAGACAAATAATTTTAGTTACACTTCATTCAATAATCTAAACTGTTGGGGAAAAGGGAACTAATTAAGTGACAATGCAGTGCAACAAATGTACTACTTCTACTTACCTTCATGCATGTGATTTCATGCCCTAAGCAAGGCATCCAGAGGAGGGGAAGAGAACAGGATGTCCTCAGCAATGTGACAGCACTACCAGAGAGACATAGACCTGGGAAGAGAAGCATAAGGAAAATAGTTTTAAATACACGTAATAAAGTCATGAAGACACCCCCCCCCACAACCATCGTATAATAGAGGAGGAAGAGGGGTGATATAATAGAGACCTTTGAGTACTGGAGGAACGTAAAATATTTTTCAGATGAAAAGGTGCAGAACTGCACGTGCACAACAGCAAGGGGACTTGATATGAAGTTTGGGGTTAGGTGGAGTCAGGATACATTGGATGAAGTTGTTCTTTACACATAATGTGGTAGATATGTAGAACAGCATACTAGCCAAGGTGGTGGAGACCAAAACAGTGCTGTGCGTCTAGAATGCTAAAGATAGCCATAAGGGAATCTTAGTGGAAAGAAATGAGGGTAGGTGCAAAAGCCGGACATCGAGGGCCCACAGCTACATAGATATACTGTATGCATGTATGGAGGATGGGAGCGCCAGGGCCCTGAAACAGCATCAATAAATTGCTTATCACACAGTGTACCCTCTGTGTATTTCATTTATGCAATAGGATAGGACCTTGTGCAATAGATTACTATTTATTAAAGTTTGTGTGTCTATTTTGTGAACTAGTAATTTTGCATGTTCCCCCATCCCAGTTGCCACGGCCTTTGCCAAGCATGCGCTGTCCAGACAGTGCACTGATGCTGTGACGTGGCAGATCATTGCTGCCGCAGAACTGCAGCAGAATTTACATACCACTGCCGCAGACGTTCTGCAGCAAATGGCTGCCCTGCGCAGAATTTGGTCCCAAGGTGCCACAGAAAAATTGGGGTCTAGATCTAAATGTGCTATTCTGTGTCAACAGCTGCTCATTAAGAACAGACAGGGGCTCCTGCCATTGAAAGGGGAGACACTGGGCCATCAGAAACAGAAGGTGGGGTCAATTTCCCTGAAGGGTCATCCAGTCAGGAGGGACAACCTGGACCTGGTATGAAATTACAATATTTTATGTGTTTTAAATTCAGCTGTGGATGAATGTGACTTGTTTGTTTTTGTTTTTTGCGCCCCCGATGCTCCCCGACTGGCCACGCTTTTGGGACACCTAGGTGCACCCCACTGGCACTCTGTCCCCGCCGCCAACCACCACCCCACATTACAACCCCCTGGGTAATCCCAATGTTTCCCTTCATCGAACGGGTCCCCCCTCCAAGGGGGAAGGCGCTGGTGGGGGTGTCTAGCGCAACTTACTTGGCCCGGGTGCTGCTGGGTTTGGTCTGGGCTGTGTGGGGCTTCATGGCAGTGGGGGACTGGCAATCATCATCCAGCCGGTCAGGGAGCCTTTTTCCTGGTTTTCTTTCTGGGAGCAGGACATGCCAGGATGTCAAGGCATGAGCTGATGTCCGTCATGCTCCCTATGCAGCAGGACCCATCATGCTACCATGCCTCTGGCTTCCGCCAGAGGTCAGCAAACATCGGGTCGCAAAACCCCTCCCCCAGGGAGATGGTGAGCTGTCATGGGACACCTGAGCCATCTCCCCCCTGGCCAGTTCTCTGACACATGGGTCTGTTCCTGAACCCGGGTTATCGGCGTTGCTGGAGGAAATCCAACCGCTGCGCCAGCGGGACGGCAGAAAACGACTTGTTACTTTGCTTGATGTATGATGACACACTTAAAAAGTGAAGTAAGGCCTGGCCGAGTGCCACAGAGGCTGAGGCCTGAGGTGCCTGCCACCTTACCTGCTTCATGCCGGCGACATGAGTTCCATGATGAGCTTGGTTTGCGGGGGTGAGGGTGGAAAGAACAGAGCAGATGTGGCTGCTCCCCTCTCGGATTTGGGATGTGTAGATCCACGGCTCTTGGCTGCCACCGGATGTAGGTCCAGTGGCAGTGCCAATGCTTGGAGATTGTCTGTATGCAGGTTGGGTGAAGCGGAGGTGGGAGTTGGGGAGGTCATGCTTGACTCAACCTGCATGCACTTCCACGTTTGCCATGGCTCCAGTAGTAGATTGTGTCCACTTGTTAATCAGTTTTTCTGTGTATTCTTTAATTTCTAATGGATATTGTTGACCTGTGACCCATTTTATTATTGCAATAAGACACTTCAAGGTGTTGGTTATTGCCTGATAACAGCACTTCCCAGGTGACTCTTGCCTCATTACATACAGGTGGCGTATTCTTATCAGGCCATAACAAAAACACCTCATCATGTCTTACGTATTACTTGTGTCTCACAGAATATATGGACTGATACAAACCACTGAAGCCGAGGCTGAAAGTGACAGCCCAGTGTGTATGAAGTGTAGCAGTTTTCACAACGCTTATGGTCAGGCTTATAGGATCCTGCTGTGCACCATAACGGGTAATGACAGCAGGACCAGGCAGGTACACGTACCTCATAACGGGTAATGACAGCAGGACCAGGCAGGTACTCGTACCTCATAACGGGCAATGACAGCAGGACCAGGCAGGTACTCGTACCTCATAACGGGTAATGACAGCAGGACCAGGCAGGTACTTTCATTACCTCATAAGGAGGTAATGACAGCAGGACCAGGCAGGTACTCGTAGCGCATAACGGGCAATGACAGCAGGACCAGGCAGGTACTCGTACCGCATAACGGGCAATGACAGCAGGACCAGGCAGGTACTCGTACCTCATAACGGGCAATGACAGCAGGACCAGGCAGGTACTCGTACCTCATAACGGGTAATGACAGCAGGACTAGGCAGGTACTCGTACCTCATAACGGGTAATGACAGCAGGACCAGACAGGTACTCGTACCTCATCACGGGTAATGACAGCAGGACCAGGCAGGTACTCGTACCTCATCACGGGTAATGACAGCAGGACCAGGCAGGTACTCGTACCTCATCACGGGTAATGACAGCAGGACCAGGCAGGTACTCGTACCTCATCACGGGTAATGACAGCAGGACCAGGCAGGTACTCGTACCTCATCACGGGTAATGACAGCAGGACCAGGCAGGTACTCGTACCTCATCACGGGTAATGACAGCAGAACCAGGCAGGTACTCGTACATCATCACGGGTAATGACAGCAGGACCAGGCAGGTACTCGTACATCATCACGGGTAATGACAGCAGGACCAGGCAGGTACTCGTACATCATAACGGGTAATGACAGCAGGACCAGGCAGGTACTCGTACCTCCATATAGGCCACTTGTGAGGCTGCTCCTGAAATGTCATGCTCAGTTCTGGAGTCCTCACCAAAGGAAGCAGTAGAAAAGGCTTCAGACGGTGCATCGTATGGCGTGCAGCATGATTCAGTGTCAGCAGAACACTATGCTTTGGATCATTTTGTTTCCTTGATTTGCAGAAGTTGTGCTATGCTGTGAACGTCACTGTCTGTTCTCAATAACTTCCTTAGTAAAACCAGCACACCACACTGGTCTGCTTCGAGGTACACTGACACTCAACAGACGCATACGGTTCCATGTAATGATAGCGATTGAAAAACATTGATCTCTATCATCGTGAATGTATATCTCCGATAAGCATTTTGGTGATATACATTTCTCAGCAAATGAACTTGCAGTGCATTAAAGTGTTTTTGTTGGGGGGGCTGCATCTCCCTACATCCCCCTCATGGGGGACTTCACCCCCCACACCTCCCTTACTAAGGATTCTCAACTCCATGGGGGTGCAACACAAGGAGGGGGTGAAATTTGTTAAAATGAAAAAATTAACGCACAGCTGCAAAACTATTACCCCCAGCGAGTCCCAAACCCAGTGCCTACTGCACCATAGCCAGCCTCCCTTACCATCACACCACACTACAGGGCTGGCTTGGTTGCAAAAGGTTCAGCTGTCCTCCTTAACCCTCCCTCCTATCCCTCCCATACAACTCCCCATCCCTTCCCTTCTGGTCGCTCTGTATGCTGTTCCTTCGCTACCACTGCAAGGTAGCGGATCATGATAGCACTATAAATGAGTCGCTGTTTCTACAGTTGCTCACTTATAAGTGCTATCGTCACGGGCTACCGATGCACACTGCTCATTGTAATATAATGGACTAAGCTGTAACAAATGTGCTGGACACACACACACACACACACACACACACACTCACGTCATGTTAATTGGATTTCTCATGAGAGAGCTGCCTTTGCTGAAATGCACCATGACACGCAGAAATGTGAGTCATTTCATACTGCCAGCCATAAAGGGAGTGCATCAGTGAAGGCAGCTCTCTCAGTATAAATCCAATTAACAAGACAAGTCAAGGAGGCAGTACAACGCAGTGGTTTAAGGCTCCGAGCCGCAAACCTGAAGAGCTGGGTTTGAATTCCACAGCCCCCACTTGCATACTGTGTGACCCTGAGCAAGTCATTCAACTTCCTTGTGTTCCCAGGTTGCACCTGGAAACAAGCTTTGGCTTAGTGTTCCTCTCCTGGTTAAACAACTCTCCCCAAAAAGTCTTTGTTGGATCTGCAGTTTGTTAGAAAGCCACAGATTTATTCATAAGAAGCAGTGTGCATCACAGGAATGTCGGTGTTGCTAGATAAGGTTGAATGTGCTGGGGGGGGGGGGGAGACCTGTTTAACAACGGGATTCGATAAGAAGAATACAGCACTGTTTTGGTACAGTGGAAAACTACACATTGCTTAACTTTGCCATTTGGACCGCACCACTGCTGCAGCTTGGAGAATGGAACATCACCAGTAGGCCACTACCAGGTATATGACAGTTTCTGTATCACACCATGTTGCATACAGAGACAGACATTCACAGCATAATATGAGTTCTGCAGATACAGTTCACTCAATTATCCAAGCCATATCTTAGCATGTGTATTGATAAATGTAGCATACGTGAGGCATACGTTTGAAGCATTGCATGAAAATGGAGTAAATAATGAACATTACGGAGTACAACCGCACGTGAGCATTACGGAGAGCAAAGCAGCTCCCTGCCTGTCACTCATATAACCCAATCGCTTAGCTCATTTGGCGGCCTCTGCGGAATCTGACAGGGCAGGTTTTTGAGAAGGAAAGGCTATTGCTCACATTTGTCAAATTATATGAATCTCCATATATGTGAGTTATATACAGTTTTATAATCAGTGGAAACAGTACCCTTTCCTCTGGGTCTATATAAAGTCTATTATATATTTATTTTGTTTGGGTGTTAAAATTGCTTGTTAATCGGATTGTCTTTATGCCCACTGTTATGATTAGAAAAACTGTGGCTACTTGGTACAAAATATATTTCATGTCTTGCCCGGGCACTAACCAATGCTTGTCCATGCAACAAGAGTTTCGCGCTGGAGCCCAAAATTCAAAAGGCTCAATTACAGAGGCAAACAGGGTTAGAGCCTGCACGCAGCAAAAGAGGGTGTGTATGTGGGGGCATGAATATCAGCGCAAGTCTATATTCAGTAGATTTGGAATGGGCAAAAGGTTTTATCTCGGCCCCAGTGCACTGCGCAAATACAGCTGGAAAAAACCCTTACTCTGTGAAGCAATAGAAGGTGGCACAGGTACTGCAGACAACTAACGGTTGGCTATGCGGCGGTGAGCACATCCACCTCTGTGGTCCGTGATACCCCTCCCCAATTGCCAGCCCATACTTATAAAGTCTCCCTGGTGGTAGTGGTTTTACACTCCCTCAGCTCACCAGACTATAGTGAATAATCCTATTCCTGGTGCTAGTGATCCACCCTCTCTCTCTAATCTCAAGTTTGTATTTCAATCAATCTTTATTTTACCAGGTAGCACACCCTCGAGCAAGCTCTGGACAAACAAGCAACACAAGCAGCTCACCTGAGGAGCTGAGGAAGCCGAATCTCCAGCCTGATAACTTTCGAGGTAAAGAGAGCCTCTTCTCTTCATCTGGATGCCTGCAGGGGGGTGCTAGCCCGACGACGCTTCGCGCCATCTGCCCTGCCCGCCCCAACCACCCACCCACCCTGGGGCGGCTGTCAATTTAAGGACCCACCCCGTGACATCACATCCGGTGACATCACGTCCTGTTGCCCAGAATCTATCTCCCCACTTTCCCATTTTCAGGTTGTACCTGCTGGCCACTCGAGGGACCTATGCTCCCTCGCTACTTCCTACTCCTACCTGTACAGTACTACTTCCCTTGGATCTTGCTCACCACAATGTATTGGCCCTGCCTCATGCTCTGCCTGTGCCTATCCCCACTAGCAGTGCACTTGCCCACTTACCCATCTGCTACTCCGCACTGTGCCCTGGCACCCCTCCCTCCCCTTGCTCCTGAACTTGCTCTCCTGCCCCTTGGGACCTCTGTGTGTCTCGGTCCTCCCTGCCCTCCTCCTAGCTTCCTCCTCACCTCAGGCACATCTGGGTGTCTTCTTATTCTGCCTTCCTTCCTGTACCACCCTGCCCACCCCCGCTCAGCTTCCCTCCCCTCTCATGTCAATCTAGGAAAACCTCTCACCATACTCCCAGCCAGGGTGTTAGTCATGCTACTACTCATGTCAGGAACATTCATCCAAACCCTGGCCCAATTCCCAGGAGCTCCCCGACTAACACCACAGGCCTATGCATGGTCTCCATGAATATCTGTAGCCTCCTAAAAAAGTTTGACTCACTACAATGCCTGGTCACATCAATTAACCCTGATGTCATCGCTCTGGTTGAGTCTTGGCTGTCGAAATCCTCCCCTGACTCCCTAGTCTTCCTTCCTGGTTTCACCCTCTTCCGGTCTGACCGTGTTGGGAGATGGGGCAGCGGCTGCGCTATTTATTTCAAAGAATCTCTCCCCGTACTAGCCCTGCCTGCTCCCATCCTTGACTCCAGGGCCCAGGCGCTTACGCTGAAACTAACCCCTGACCCTTTAAAGGGACCCCTTTATCTGACTACTGCATACGTGCCCCCCGGGGACCAAACACAGGCCATTGCCTCTCTTGCAGAATACCCTTCCTCACTACCTCCTTCCGCTGATCAAATTCTGGTGGGTGACTTAAATGTCAACTGGCTCAGCCCCTCCTCCTCCTCCTCCTCTACCCAAGACTCCTTTTCTGCAATAGATCTAACACAACTAGTTACCCACCCTACCAGGACTAACCCCAAGAGAGGCTCCAGTACCCTGCTTGATGTGGTACTCACCAACCACCCTAATCGGATCCCCAATGTACAAGTCCTCCCAGACTCTCTCAGCGTTCACTCCCCCATTCTATTCCACTGGTCATCCTCAGTCCCCAAACCCATAGCACAGTCCACATGCCGGCGGCGTCTAATACCTGGTGGACTGATAAAACTTAAGGAACTTCTGTCCCTAATTGACTGGTCTCCTATACAGGCAACTCCTGACATCGACATAGCTCTCTCCTTCTTTACTCAAACTTTTAATAATGCCTGTGATATCTTTGCCCCAATGTCGACCCGCTGTTCTAAAAGGCAGAATGCCCCCTGGGTAACCCCAGCTTTGATCCACCAACTCAAACATAGGGACAACTTATGGCACCATGCCATTGAGACTGGCTGGCACAGTGACAGGCAGTTATATGCTGCCTCCCGAAACAAGTGCACTCGGGCCATCAGAAAGGCCAAGTCTGAGCACTATCGGTCCTCACTCACTGCCTCATGGGGGAACCCCAGAACCTTCTGGGATAACATTAAACAGTTAAATGGGAGTGCACACCCCCCCCAACCCAGATCAACATTAATGGCGTGATCTCCTCAGACCCAGTCCTCATAGCCAACCACCTCAACACCTCTTTCACTGACCTTAGCCCTATCCTCCCTACAAATTTTTTTGACCCTCCTCCCCCAGCACCTGCCATAAATCTTTCTCGCCCTTATTTTCTCCTCCGCCATGTTTCTGCCCAAGAACTTAGGCCACACCTTGTCACTGCCCTCAAGAGTAATAGTACAGGCAGTGACACCCTGGATCCGTGTATCCTACGGCTGGTCTTGGACACAGTCCTTACCCCGATCACGTGCCTCATCAACCACTCTCTTTGCTTGGGGAAGGTTCCAACTGCCTGGAAAGTCGCCACTGTCACCCCTATCTTTAAAGGTGGTGATAGGACTGTGGCTGGAAACTATCGGCCAATCTCCATTCTCTCTCCTCTCTCCAAGGCCTTGGAAAAAGTGGTGGCCTGTCAAATCTCTGACTACCTCTTCACCTACAATGTCCTATGTCCTGAGCAGCATGGCTTCCGAGCGGGCCACAGTACCAACACAGCCCTCCTAGAGTTCTCTGACTTTCTCCACTCCTCCTTAGACACTGGTTCTCTGGCTGGTGTGGTCTTCATTGACCTCTCTAAAGCTTTCGACACTGTCTCCCACCCCCTCCTTCTTGATGCCCTTAGTCTCTCTGGTTTTGCTGCTAGGCCTGTCTCCTGGTGCACCAGTTATCTGTCTGACCGCTTACAGTGTGTAAAAATTAATGGGACCTACTCAGACATCTGTCCCATCTTTTCTGGGGTTCCCCAGGGCTCCATTCTGGGCCCCTTATTATTCTCCTTTACCTTAACACCCTTTCACGCTCTTGCTCGGGGAACATTCTGTTGTGCGCTGATGATGCAGTCATCTTTGCCTCAAGTCGTGACCCTATTGCCCTCCAGGACTCGCTTCAGAAGTCCTTCACTGAAGCCGAGGGCTGGTTCAAGGAACATAGATTGGTGATAAATCTTAAAAAAACCAAAACCATGTTCTTCACTCATCCTCAAAACAAGTCCTGCAACTTCAAACTCCTCATTCACTCTGGGTCCTCTTTCCCACTCGAACAAGTTTGCTCCTATAAATACCTAGGGATCCATTTTGACCCCTCCCTCTCCTTCCATAGAAACATAGACTTTGATGGCAGATAAGGACCACTTGGCCCATCTAGTCTGCCCATTTCCCTACCTACAGGATAGGCCGTAGATCCTAGTTAACCAACAGCCTATTTCTTCCTACCCCCCACAAGAATTGCCTTATGTCTGTCCCATGCATACTTGAATTCTCCCACAGTTTTAGACCCCACAACCTCCTCAGGAAGGCTGTTCCATGCATCCACTACCCTCTCTGTGAAATAATACTTCCTCACACTGCCCCTGAACCGCCCTCCTTCTATCTTTAAATTGTGTCCCCCTTGTTCTTGCAATTCCACTGAGGTACTTAAAAGTTTCTATCATGTTCCCCCTCTCCCTTCTTTCCTCAAGGGTATACATATTAAGCTCCTTTAGTCTCTCCTCATACGGCTTCTCTTGCAGACCCTGCACCATTTTAGTTGCTCTCCTCTGGACTACCTCTATCCTGTCTATGTCCCTGCGGAGATGGGGTTTCCAGAGCTGGACACAGTACTCCAGATGGGGTCTCACCAACTGTCTGTACAGAGGGATAACAACTTCCTGTTTTCTGCTGCTGATGCCTCTACCTATACATCCCAGTATACCCCCAGCCCTCCCTACTGCCTTCTCACATTGCTTGCTAACCTTAAGGTCATCTGATATGATTACCCCCAGGTCCCTTTCCTTTTTTGTTGTTGTTACTACCTCCCACCCATTGTGTATTCTTCCCCTGGGTTCTTATTTCCCAGGTGCATTATTTTGCACTTCTTTGCATTGAATCCTAGCTGCCATACTTCTGACCATTCCTCCAACCTTGCCAAGTCCCTTTTCATCCTTTCCACGCCTCCTTGTGTATCAACCCTGTTGCAGATCTTTGTGTCATCTGCAAAAGGCATACTTTTCCTTCAGCCCTCTGCAATGTCACTGATGAAGACATTAAAAAGGACTGGACCCAATACTGAACCCTGCGGTACCTCACTAGTAACCTCTCTTTCTTCAGAGCGGACTCCATTTACAATTACCTTCTGTGTCCTGTTGTGCAGCCAATGTTTTACAGGCTACCACCTGGGGCCCTCCAGGCTGGTTAATTTGACTATTAATCTTTTGTGTGGGACTGTGTCAAATGCCTTTCTAAAGTCTAGGTAGGCCATTTCACAGCCCCTCCCTAGTCTACTACTTTGGTCACCCAGTCAAAGAAATCTATTAGATCTGTCTGACATGACCTTCCCGCCAGAACCATGCTGCCTTGGGTCCTGTGCTTCACTGGCCTCTAGGTACTCAACTATTCTTTCCTTCAGAAGTGACTCCATCACTTTCCCTACCACAGAGGTCAGACTGACAGGTCTGTAGTTTCCTGCCTCTGTCTTCGTCCCACTTTGTGAAGGGGAATCACATCCGCCTTCCTCCAGTCCTCGGTACCCACCATCCTCCCATGATTTATTAAAAGAGTAGCCAGTGGTTTCACTAGTTCCTCCCTTAATTCTTTTAGAATTCTGGGGTGAATTCCATCAGGACCCATTGCTTTGTCTGCCTTCAGTTTTAGGAGTTCTTGCAGAACCCTTTCTTCTGTGAAAGGACTGGGATCGACCCCCCTATCAAGAGTGCAGCTGTTAATTGGATTAGGCACTTCCCCCTCCTCTTTTGTGAATACTGAGCAGAAATATTCGTTCAGTATCCATGCTTTTTCACTGTCCCCCTCTGCCCACCCACCGTTCATTCTATTCAGCCTCACTATCCCTCCCTTTGTCTTTCTATGCTCGCTGATGTACCTATAAAAGGTTTTATCCCCCTTCTTAACTGAGTTGGCTATCTTTTCCTCAGTTTGGGCCTTTGCTATTCTGACTTCCCTCCCTGCTTCCTTCTGCCTTAACTGGTACAGCTCTCTGTCCTGCTTCTTCTGTGTTTCCTTATACTTCCGGAATGCCGTCTTTTTCTTCCTGACTTTCACAGCCACCTCTTTTGAGAACCATAGTGGCTTTTTCTTTCATTTTGATTTGTTTATTTGCTTCACACAAAGGCTTGTTGCCTCTGTGATGGCAGTTTTGATGATTCCCCATTGTTGCTCCACACTTCCTTCTAGCCTGTTTGCTAGTGCTTTTCTGAGGCACTCTCCCATCTTGCCAAAGTCAGCTCTCCATGGACACATCGCTGCCCTAGCCACTGCCACTAATATCCGATTGGGCATCTTACATCGGTATAACCACTGCCTCCCCCGGAGGCTCTTCAACTCGCAGTCACCTCCTCTATCCTGTCCCTAGTGGACTGTGGACTGCCGGTGTATGGTGCTGCAGATCAGACCGCACTCCATAAAATTCACACTACTCTGAATAAGGCCTGCAGGTTAATTACTGGGGCACCTAGGCTAACACACACCTGTCTACTGTACGCTAAAGCGCTGGTACTTGATCTTGAAGAGTGCCTCAAATATCTTACCTGTACCCTTACAAAAAAGACCCTCCTTGGGCTATCCCTGCCAGGATTGACCACCACCATACGCCGCTCTGTCCCACTAGTTCATACTCGGACCTCTGGGAAAACCTCTCTTGTTATCCCTAGAGCTAGGACCTCTCACGGCCAAAGAGCCTTCAGCTTTAGGGCCCCCTCCTGGTTCAACACACTGCCCCCTCATCTCCGAAGCTCCAACTATATCGTGCTTCAGAACTTCCTTACGTAACCACCTTATTAACACCCGAAGCTGTAATTGCCACTAGTCAAAACCGTACTCAATACTTATGACAAAGCTTACTACTAAGCTGCTAAGGACAACATAACTCTGGTATTGTTTGCATCAGTCCTACCTGTACCAGCTTGTTTGTATCTATGTCTTAAGTTACTGTTATACTGTGTATTTTCGTTTGTCTTACTGTGACAAGGTACCTTTGTAAATGAGCCTATGGCTCAAAGGTTTTCCAAACAGCTGTTTAAATAAATAAATAAATAAAATAAAAGCTTATTTTCAAGGTGTGTCAGGGTGAATATACAAAATCAGTACAATAGTGGAACAGGAATACTTGTAGGTACAGCAGTAAGAAAGAACAACAAGGGTACAGAGAAAAATAGTGGGGTGAACAACAACACAGAATACAACAATTATATAAAAATATACAGTAAACTCTCATAAAGATAATATACAGCAATTGTACAATATAAAATAAACTCACATATAATGTCAACACTTTACTGCATTTGTACAATGGCAGTAAATACTGAGAGAGAGACCTTCTGGGATAGATGGATGAATAGTATGGGGAAGCACAGAAGAAGGGAAGGGAGGGAAGAAGGGAAGGCAGAGAGGAGAAGCACCATGGTACAACCATGTGATGTGACGCGGATCTGGGCAACACGGAGCACATCAAGTAAAGCACTTACAGGGCTCAGTGAAGGATCTTGCACAGAGCATTTTGAATTCAGACAGCTTAACTGGACCAGCCAATTTTAGGTTTTTTAGGAGCTTGTTCCATAACTGGGGTATCATGAAACTGGTAGAGGATCTATCAAATCAGGCTTTAACCTTAGGTACAAATAATGGATAAAGGAATAACTTCTCAGGACAAAGTTACTCAAGGCACGGAGGGGCAAGCAATCAGAGATATACTGGGGTCCCATCTTAATAATTGCTCTGTCAGTCCACAGAGCAGCATTCCTTTGTCTCCTGAACATAAGGGATGGCCAGCCCACTAAGGAATACAAAACACAATGATGCGTAGTGTAAGCTGCACCAGAAATGAAACGTAGAGCCCTGTAGAACAGGACATCGAGCTTAGTTAGGGCTGACCCTGGGACATGACCTTATAGGAAGTCCTCATAGTCCAAGAGTGCTAGGAAGGTAGACTGGACAGATTGGATAGGTAGATTGTAGTATTTAAAAAAAAAAGTCTGCCTGGTGCAACTCAATAGTTGCACCAGTACTATCAACTCATAGTATGAGTAACCTCCCTTCAGCATCCAGTGATTCACCCCGTGGCAGCGATCAATGGCACCTCCCATTGCATGTCTCTTCACATCTGTTGGCCACCACTGTGGCACCGCACACCCACCACACCAGTCACCTTACCCATATCCTCAGTGCTGCCGGTGCTCATATGGCGACCGGTGTCACCCTCCTCACACCTCCTCGGCCAGCTGGTGTCCAACCAGGCCGGGACTGCACATCTGATTTATAGGACAGGCCATGTCATCCTGTCCTGTAAATAAGATCTACACTCACTGCCTGGACCTATGGCGGCCAGTCAGGGGTGTGTGACGAGGGTAGCGCAGGTCACTATGCTCCCATCCATGGCACTGAGGATATGGGTAAGGAGACTGGTGTGGTGGGTGCTCTGTGCCATGGCTGGGGCCAATAGATGCCAAGAACATGCAATGGGAGGTACCATGGATCAGTGTTGGCTGGAATCACTGGACACCGAGGGGGGTTATACTATGCTCTGGCAAGTGGGGGAAGGGCACTAGCACCAGGGAGACATTCATTAAATATGAGCTGGCGATCGGAGGGAGGGCGAGATCACTAGCACTAAGTATAGCTCATAGCTGTTAGACTTGGGAAGGTGTGGCAACCTGTGTATTACTATTGCTTCATCCTGCACAGCAGTGCTGAAAATAAGCAGGATGGTACTCCAAGTTTCTGTTTTAAATTCTAGTATACTGTCTAAAACTAGCACTCACTGCCATTTCGTATCAATTCCTCACCTCACCATTGTTTTTAATTATAACTCAGCCAGCTACTTATTTTCATTCTTTGTATTGTTTAGATTTCTAAACCATTTTAGTTTCAAAATGTGTATTAAATATCAAGGAACTGTGTTAAGGAACTGGCACTGCTACTCTAAAAAAGTAGTCTTTAAAACATCATCGTCTTACATGTTTTCCAGCTCTGCTGTACACGACAAAGAAGTGCAGAAGTAGGCCAGGCAGGTGGGCAAGTGCACTGGTGTAACACTTAAGGAAGTGATGGCTGATTTTTCCAATACTTGCCGCAGGCTGCGTATTTCTGGCTTTGGAAATCGTTAAGAAAGCTTAGTATAACAACTTAAATGACATGAAATGTTTTTGGCAGAAGATGTACATATTTTCCCAGTAGACCTAAGTTATGGCCACAAATTACAAGTGTAAAACTGGAACATAACTGAGTACTGATTTTGCACAGTAGCATAGAAACATAGAATTTGACAGCAGATAAGGGCCGCTTGGCCCACTCAGTCTGCCCATTTCCCTACCTACTGGATAAGCTGCAGATCCTAGTTACTCAACAGCTTACTTCCTCCTGCCCCCCACTAGAATTGTCTTATGTCTGTCCCAGGCATTCCTGAATTCTCCCACTGTTCCTGACTTCACAACCTCCTCAGGAAGGCTGTTCCATGCATTCACAACTCTCTCTGTGAAAAAATACTTTCTAACATTACTTCTGAGGTGTTCCCCCTCTATCTTCAAAATGTGCCTCCTTGTTCTTACACAGCTCTTCTTCTGAAAGATACTACCCTCTTGTACCTTGTTAATTCCCTTGAGATACTTGAAAGTTTCTATCATGTCCCCCCTCTCCCCTCCTTTCCTCAAGGGTATACATATTAAGCTGCTTTAGTCTCTCCTCGTATGTCTTCTGGTGCAGACCTTGTACCATTTTGGTTGCCCTCCTCTGAACAGCCTCCACTCTGTCTATGTCTTTGCGGCGATGGGGTCTCCAGAATTGCACGCAATACTCCAGATGGGGTCTCACTAACTATCTGTAGAGAGGGATAACAACTTCCTGTTTTCTACTGGTGGTGCCTCTCCCTATGCATCCCAGTATCCCCCCAGCCCTCCTTACTGCCTTCTCACATTGCTTGCCCACCTTTAGGTCATCTGATATGATTACTCCTAGGTCTCTTTCAATTTTTGTTGTTGTTGGTAACTCACTCCCCATTATGTACTCTTCCCCTGGGTTTTTGTTTCCCAGATGTATAACCTTGCACTTCTTTGCATTGAATCTGAGCTACCACATATCTGACCACTACTCCAATCTTGCCAAGTCCCTTTTCATTCTTTCCACCCCACCTTGTGTATCAACCCTGTTGCAGATCTTTGTGTCATCTGCAAAGAGGCATACCTTTCCTTCCAGGTGCTCTCCAATGTCACTTATAAAGATATTAAAGAGGACCGGTCTCAGTACCGAACCCTGCAGTACCCCCGCTAGTTACCCTCCTTTCTTCACTGTGGGCTCCGTTTACTATTACCTTTTGCATCCTGTTGTCCAACCAGTTTTTATCCAGGCTACCACCTTGGGACCCACTCCAAGGCTGGCTAAATGGCATGAGTAAAGCACAATGATTTGGGAGTGACACAATCAGAACCATACACTGAGTTTCATCTGAAATCCCAAGCTCTGAATCCTCAATCTCAACGTAAATATATCATGACTCTGGACCTATTTTGTAAGACCCTCCGCAACTGAATTCCTGTCATATGTACTTAATTGTTGACCCAGGACCTTTTTAAGATCCCCTGCAGATGAAACCTTTCATTGTACACTGTGCCAAATGTTTAAGTTGTACCAAATTTTAAAGTTTAGTACTGTGTAAAATGTTAAGTTCTGTACCAAATGTTTAAGTTCTGTACTTTACAAATGATACTCTGTGTAGTTTCCTTTTCTTTTTCATACTGACGTGTAGCCTTTGCAAAGGAGTCTATGACTCAAAGGATTGTAATTCCGATTTCTTTCAATAAACAATAAGGCAAGGCAATTCTACTTATATGGTGCCCTTCCAATGTCTCAGAGTGCCTTACTATTCATAAAACAGGTCAAACATTTAAAATATTCAACAAATACATTACAACTATCACATTAACATATAAAATAAACAAGTCAGAAATATTCATTAATAATCAGGGTAGGCCTGTGAAAATAAATATGTTTTTAGCCTATGTTTAAAGGATTCCAAAGTAGGGGCAGCCTGAACTACTTCTGGGAGAGCGTTCCACATCGAAGGGGCTGCAACTCCAAAAGCCCTTTCTCTAGACTGTTTTAAGTGAGAACAAGGTACTGTAAGCAGACCCATATCTGAGGACTGGAGAGGTCAAGAGAGAGTGTAACCCTGGCTGGCAGAATAGCCTAGAGGTTAGAGGAACGAGGTGTGAATGAGCTTGATATATCCAGCAGACCAGACCTGAGTCTGATTCTCACAACCTCCACTTGCACACTCTTTGACTGAACAAGTCACTCAATGCTCCCAGGTCACCCCTAAAAACAGGCACTTATGCCTAATGGGCCTTACCCAGTTACCAAAGACTAAAAAAAAAAACAACCCCAATGCAGCGCTATCTCTTGGGTTACTACCCCTGCCTGTACATCTGACAACAGGTTGAGGGGCTTGGGTTCAAACTTAACAACTACCAGGGTTTCTCTGCCCTCAATCACCACAATATCTTGGTGCCTCCACCCAGAGTAACAATAGTGGGGGTATCTACCTAACCTGGTACAGCCCTCTGGGAAGCTATAACCACCCACAAGTCCACCTAGTGACCATGTACTTTGTAATGGGGAACAGCCCTTTGCAGCAGTTAGCACACAGCTGGCAATGAACTTTAACAATATGCACACACCCCTTGCACTTACCACCAGAGTCTGGTATTCAGTAAATCCCCTGGAACCTCCTGTAAAACAGCATTCAAAACAGGTATACACTTTCAAACATGTTTCCCCCAGACACATTAACCTTCACCCAGACAGTAAGATATTTATGAGGCAGTGTAACAGTGAAAAAAACTAACCTGATTTATTAAGGGGCGGATTTGAACAAGGAAAGAGGCAGCTCTAGATAAATGATCACTATACCAGATTTAAACCAGGGCACTTTGCATGCCTGCATTCAGTCCTACTGTATAGTCTTGCAGTTGCTGGGTACCCACACTGCTGGTGGCTAGCCTGAACATTGCCAAATCGTAACCCTACTGCCCTCCAGGACTCGCTGCAGAAGTCCTTCACTGAAGCCGAGGGCTGGTTCAAGGAACATAGATTGGTGATAAATCTTAAAAAAACAAAAACCATGTTCTTCACTCATCCCCAAAACAAGTCCTGCAACTTCAAACTCCTCATTCACTCTGGGTCCTCATTCCCACTCAAACAAGTTTGCTCCTATAAATACCTAGGGATCCATTTTGACCCCTTCCTCTCCTTCCAGGGACACCTCGCTGCCCTAGCCACTGCCACTAATATCCGATTGGGCATCTTACATTGGTATAAACACTGCCTCCTCCCGGAGGCTCTTCGACTCGCAGTCACCTCCTCTATCCTGTCCCTAGTGGACTATGGACTGCCGGTGTATGGTGCTGCTGATCAGACCGCACTCCATAAAATTCGCACTACTCTGAATAAGGCCTGTAGGTTAATTACTGTAGCACCTAGGATGACACACACCTGTCTACTGTATGCTAAAGCACTGGTACTTGATCTCGACGAGCGCCTCAAATATCTTACCTGTACCCTTACAAAAAAGACCCTCCTTGGGCTTTCCCCACCAGGATTGACCACCACCATACGCCGCTCTGTCCCACTAGTTCATACTTGGACCTCTGGGAAAACCTCTCTTGTTATCCCTAGAGCTAGGACCTCTCACGGCCAAAGAGCCTTCAGCTTTAGGGCCCCTCCTGGTTCAATACACTGCCCCCCCTCCATCTCCGAAGCTCCAACTATATCGTGCTTCAAAACTTCCTTACGTAACCACCTTATTAACACCCAATGCTGTAACTGCCACTAGTCAAAGCCGTACTCAATACTTATGACAAAGCTGCTAGGGACGACATAACTTTTTTTTTTTTTTTTTATTTAGTTGTTTAACCAGGTATAGCACACTAAGCTGAAAGCTTTTTTACAGGAGCGACCTGGGAGCACAAGGAGGTTAAGTGACTTGCTCAGGGTCACACAGTATGCAAGTGGAAGCTGTGGGATTCAAACCCAGGTCTGGTCTGCTGGATGTCACCAAATTTGCAGCTCAGAGCCTTAGACCACTGCGCTATACTGCCTCCTTAAACTCTGGTATTGTTTGCATCCATCCTACCTGTACCAGCTTGTTTGTATCTATGTCTTAATTTACTGTTATACTTATGTATTGTACTGCTATACTGTGTATTTTGGTTTGTCTTACTGTGACAAGGTACCTTTGTAAATGAGCCTATGGCTCAAAGGTTTTCCAAACTGCTGTTTAAATAAAATAAAAAAAAATAAATAAATAAAATGATTGAAACTTTCAAGTACCTCAAGGGCATAAACAAGGTACAGGCGCGGGACCTTTTCCAATGTAGAAAAAATACTAGAGCAAGGATCACAATATGAAATTGGAAGGGGATAGATTGAGAGGTAATGTGAGGAAGTTGTGTCTACACAGAAAGGGTAGTTGACTCATGGAATAGTCTGCCACAGGAGGTAGTGGGGGCAAGCACAGTGGAGGGGTTTAAGCATGCTTGGGACAGGCACAAGAGAAGCCTGAGAGGGAAGGGAGTGATGTAAAGCCATTGATCACATAGGGTCGGTGGCCATATACAATGTATAGGGCCTGTGGGCAGACTGGATGGGCCTAGCAGTCCTTACCTGCCAACAATTTCTATGTTTCTGTGTTTACCTTACTGACGGTTTATCATCTGTTTCTGTATGACGCCTGTCAGTACTTTTATTTTCTACATCTCCCTCCTCCAGTGGAGCCCTGATGCCGTGCTAATAATGGGGATCTAATAATGTTGCCACACCATAAACACTGCTGCACAAACAATGATCCCTGCACGTACATTCTCATAGCCTCTCTACAAGTTCACTACCCGTGCCGTCACCATTATGGCTGACCTGTTCCCTGATGTTTACCAGTCCCTGCTGTAGCACACAAATCAGTGGTATTGCCTGGCTGATACAGGCATTTGCAGCACTAACTGTTTGGGTAGCAGGCTCACATGGCTGTAGAATTTGAATAAGACTGTCCGTCAGATGTCACTGACTCATACTGAGGGAGAAGGAGGATATGTCACGATCCCTGTGCGGCACAATGAAGTCTGTTAAGGCCTTGCATTGCTCAAACAGCCACTGAAATATATATAAAGTGGAATTCCACCTTGTGGCCACCTCCTGCTTTCGCCGGTGCCGTGGAATTTCATTTTTTATCTGCAGCTCTTTGAGCACATTCCTGACCTGTATGGAACGACTAACACATCGGCATAAGCGATGGTCAGAGCTAAGCACGTACGACGTAAATCTGGTCGATCCTGCCTTGCTACTGGCTGGGGGGGAGTGCAGGTAATGGTTTCAAAGGAGGAAAGAGACCTGGGGTAACAGTCACAGGGGACATGATGATACTGTATCAGCATAGTGTAGAAGGGTGGCAGCAAGGGCAAATAGGATGCTGGGGTGTATTGCCAGAGGGATCACCTCTTGAAAGGGGGAGGTCATCCTGCCATTGTATAGATCACTGGTGAAGCCACACTTGGAGTACTGTGTACAGTACTGGTGCCCATACCTCAAAAAGGATGTGAGATTACTGGAAGGGGTGCAGCATAGGGCTACAAAAATGATCATGGGACTAGGGGAGTTGCCATACGAGGAAAGGTTGAAGAAGCTCAAGATGTATTCGCTGGAAGACAGAAGGGTAAGAGGGGACATGATAGAGACCTTCAAGTACTTGAAAGGCATAAACAAAGTCAGGGAGGGAGGATTATTCTGCTTAAAAGAGGGAAGGGTCACTAGATGGTACAGTCTGAAGTTGGAAGGGGGAAGGTTTAGGAGGGAGATGAGAAGGCACTACTTCACAGAGAGACTGGTGGCGGGCGGGTTGGCACGCACTGCTGGAGGAGTTAATCGCTCAAAGGACAGTGGATAGCTTTAAGTGGGGTTGGGATAGAGTCAAGAGCAGGGTTAGTACAGACAAGAACACAAAAGGGGGAGGGGCCGGGAAAGAGGAGGAAGGGAGGGGTTTGGGTGGGGGTGGGGCAGCTGTAGTGATGTGAAACTAAGAGCTACACAATCGGGCAGACTTCTGCTGTCAGTTTCGTATGTTCATATGAGATTATTGCCCAGTTTGCAAGTTTCCTTCGTAATCCATGAGCGGTTGCATCAGGCTCCGTATGCAAACAACTTAAAAGTGCATCAAATGCTGTCAGCATTAATAAGTCAAATTAATAAAACTTATTAACCACAAAAAAAAATGTTTTCAGCACAGCATTAATTGACCGCAGTCTGGAAGACCACCTGGTATCCGAGAGCTGCACAAGTTCAGCTGGTGTTAAGCCAAGGTCCCCCTGTGCATTCATGAACTGCTGGTGCCGTTTCACTAAAACAGCACAAAAGGCATATAAAGACTCACGAGTTTGGAGGAAGTCACATGCCTCTTGCTTCTGGCAATTCTTTGCATGTATCACAAAGCACAGGATTTAATTCACGGGCATAGCAATGTACATAAACAGCCTTATCACGAAACATTCAAAATCTTTCTTGAACTCCACTCACATGACCATCGCAAAAGTCCTGTCGTAAGCCTGAGCAACACACAATAGTTTGTCAATTGCAATTTTTTTTCAGACAGTCTTCTAAGGCAGCACTGAAACTGACAGCTTAACATGTATCTACTTTAGTAAATCCAAGAAACCTTTCCATTATCTGTCCCCTCAAGGTTTACATAGCGTACGCAGACTGCTAGTTGTTTACGTTTTTTGCTTTCTTTGGCTTCATCAGCCATGGTAGAAAACTTTTCTGCTGATATAATTTCATAAACAAGGATGGCAGGTGTTTTCTTTAGAACAGCTGCTAATTAATACGCTCAATGAATTTGATGTATAACTTGCATTATACAATGGCAAGAAAAAAATCAAGGACCCTGATTGGTCCGCGAGTACCTGGGACAGTGATGTTATTGCACGATAACATCACTGGACGAAGTCCAGGTACACGCAGGACCGCGTGTAAAACTGAAAAAAAGCATGCGTCCTTCAGAAATTCCTACCGCTCTGAGCAGTTGCAGGAAAGCATTTCAGCACCCCCCCCCCATGATGTCACACCCCCATTTCCTTTGATCCTCATTCTCTTTTCCCAGACAACTTACTTAGACTGCATTTCCTTGTATGTTTAAAACAGCACTGTAACTCTTTCTTAGCAAATGAGCGGTTATGGAAAGAGACAGCGCGTGCGGTTTTCTGTTTCCAGTACACATCGCGGTCAGTCGTCAAACTTTCATTTTTATTGTCTTCAAGAAGCCTTGTTAAAAAAAGCACATGAGACGAAAGCCGCACTTGTAATCGACTTTTATGTAATATCACCTCAGTAGCTGACTCCTCCCCTTGACTCGCCGGCCGCACTCCCCAATCAACTTGTCAGCCCGGTCCTCCACTAACATAACAGCTGCATTTTCCACACACGGATT
Organism: Neoceratodus forsteri; assembly: GCA_016271365.2. NCBI lineage: Eukaryota > Metazoa > Chordata > Ceratodontiformes > Ceratodontidae > Neoceratodus > Neoceratodus forsteri. The sequence goes on along the minus strand of CM057451.1, from coordinate 1,172,552,898 downwards.
AAAAAACAGAAATAATGCTAAAACACAACGGCTGGGCAGTTGAATAGCCATGTGAATGCATGTGTGTGTGTATCAGGGGGGAGTTAGTTAAACGAATAACTGCACAGACGGCATAATTGACATGCTCTATGCTCCACCTACTGGAAGAAAAGTATAAAGGACTTTTTTTCAAAACATATACCTACATGCACAAAGAAATGCTGAAAAAGCAAATAAATGTTAATTTTTTTTCTGTTCTTCTTTTAACTAAAAATCGAGCCATTGTGTAATAGCAATAAGGTACTCCAGGGTGTGTGTTATTGGGTAATAACGTCACTCCTGGGGTGGTGGAAGCACTCAGCTTCACCTCGTGCTTCGACCCCACCCAGGAGTGACATTATTACACAATAACACACACCCTATCATGCCTTATTGCTTAATTATTCACTGCCAGAGCACCACATTGGAGGGGAACAGCTGACAGTCTCAAACACAAGCTTTGTATGTATTTCTCGATAGTTTTCCAGTCCTCTGCTGGTGTAACTTTTAGAGGGCTCACTCAGGAAGACCTGCTCAGCACATTCTGCAACATGGAGGAGGGCCAGTAGCCAATCCGTGGAACAAGCTAAGTAGTACATCCAACACAATTTCACCACCAGAGTGCCGCATCAGAGAGGAGCAGCTAATAGTCTAGGACACATGCTTTGTGTCTATTTTTGAGTAGGTTTCTGGTCCCCTGCTGGCATAGTATTTAGAGGGCTCACTCGGGGAGACCTGTTCAGCTTGTCCTGCATTATGGAGGATGACCAGTAGCCAATCCGGGCAACAGCAAAAAAATAAAAAGTGCCCAATTTAAATGCTCGGGCTGGGGCTTTAAATAGCCTGAGTACTGCAGCCACCACAAATTTACCACTGGAGCGCCACATCGGAGGGGAGCAGCTGATAGTCTCAGATGTAAGCTTTGCATGTATTTCTTTTTAAACTTTAAATTTTTATTCAGTTTTCAAACATAACTTTGTCATCACATACATGAATTAAAAGAGCACTGAGTGCCATTCTAATAAATAAATTAAATACGTTTCTTAGCCAACAATAAGGTTTACAGGCAATGTTTCTGTACTTATATACTAATACATTTTTATCTAGTCAGCAGAAAAGATCTAGCTGACAGTTGGAAATCTGACTCATATTGTTTTTATATTTCAGTTGATTATTAAATTCAGGTATAATTTCTCAAACTCAGATCAATTCCTTTATCAATTTATAAGAATATCAAGGAATCCCATCTATTCTCTTCTGCCCTCATTCAAGGTACAAAATCCAGTCTCTGGGTGAGATATTCAGATATGCGCCAGGCAGGGGCGCAAGCCGGGCTCAGCGCAACTAGGATGCGCCAGGGAGTGTGCTGGGCGATATTCAACGGTGCTGCGCCATGGCTCAGCACCGTTGAATAAGGCAATGTGGCCTCCCACATTGCGCATGGCGCAGTGGCACTGCACCAGCGCAGGTGGCAAGGGAGGAGTAGGGGGATGCGCCAGCACAAGTGCGGTTGCGTTAGGTGCAGAAACCATGATATTCAGTGGTGGATATGCAAATGGGGCCATAATGCATGCAAGGTGCAACTGGGGCCATTAACATGCCATTATGGCCCCATTTGCATGACATTATGGCCCCATTTGCATGCAGGTGCACCGATCCCCGGTGACTTGCACCTGGCGCCCTGCCAGGCTGCAGCCATTGGGGACCGACGCCCCCCACACACCATGGCAATGTACCCCAATGCATGATCACAGGCATTTGTAGTAAATAAATAAAGTCCAATATCCCTGGTGGTCCAGTGGACCACTTCCAGCCCGATCATGGGCATTAGTAGTAAAGAAATAAAGTCCTATATCCCTGGTGGTCCAGTGGACCGCTTCCAGCCCGATCGTGGGCATACATATGCTAAAACAGTTTAATTTAACCCTGGTGGTCCAGCAGTACCTCCCTCCCCAACTGCCTACTGAGCCCCACCACCCCACCCCCCGGTCAGCGGCAGCTCCCCACCCGCCAGCCGTCCGGCCGCCCGCCGACTGACTGCGTACAGTTCAACTGTACGCTCATTGGTCAACAGCGTGGGCCAATGGGCGTGCAGACTGTACCATACTACACTGTTCAGATATGTGAATGGATCCATTCACATATCGGGTCTGTAGTACTTGCACGGTCTCCACGCCCACTGGCTCACGCCAGACCAATGGGCATACAGCCGTGACTAGCGCGTGCAGTCAGTCAGGGTGGCCAGGTGGCTGGCGAGTGGGAGCCCCGCCACCTGACTGGGGTAGGGGCAGCGGCTCAGTGGTTGAGTGGGGAAGGGGGTGCCACTGGACCTCCAGGGTTAATTTAAACTGTTTTAGTATACGTATGTCCGCGATCAGGCTGGAAGTGGTTCACTGGACCACCAGAGATATATGACTTTATTTCTTTACTACTAATGCCTGTGATTAGGCTGGAAGCAGTCCACTGGACCACCAGGGATATTGGACTTTATTTATTTAATACTAATGCCCGCGATCGGGCTGCAAGTGGTCCACTGGACCACCAAGGATCTAGTTACTGGTACAGTGCCCGCGATCAGGCATGGGGGGGCACGCTGCCGACAGACCCTGGCACGGGAGCTCGGGTGGCCACCCACAGTTGCAGCTGCTGTGTTGTGCCCTGCCATGCAGCAGCTCACCTGTGGGCGGCCGGCCCTTGCTCCTATTGCTTTGTGGCTCAACTTTGAGCACCAGTGTGCAGCGCAAGTAGGGGTTGCACCAGCATATGTGCCGCACATCCCAGGCTGAATATCGGGATGTGCAGAATATGCATGGGCACGCCCCCCACACTTGCGCCGTATACATTACTGGTGCTCCCTGGCGCATCGGAATCTGCACAGTGTAACATCCCTTTTTGAATATCGTGCCAGGGTGCATCAAAGCAATTTGAATTGAGGTAATCTTTTATTAATGGAGGCTGTGAGCCATTCCATTTTATACACTGAGATCATTATTTCTTGCCACTGTGTGATGGTAATTTGTTCGTAAGCCAATTCCAGGTGATTGTTTTTGAGCTACTAATAAAATTATTCCTAATAATTTGACAGGTCTAGGAAGAAATACAAAGTGGGGGAAATGATCAGGTTCTGATCGAAAATATGGTATATAGCTTGTAGGTCCTGGAGAAAGGGGGCAAGTAGGGGGTAACCCCAGAGTATGTGGACCAAAGCTGCAAAGGTATGACCACAGCCCCTCCAGCAGACGAAGAAGCTCCCTTTTTGTATTTTGCTGTTATTGTTGGAGTACGAAAATACCTGGAGAATATCTTCCAGGAGAACTCTCTCTCTCCATGCCAATGCTGCCATTCCCCCATTGAATTCTGTCCAGCATTTTAATCCAGACTGTGTCAGGGATTGGGGTGCCTGGGTCTTGTGACCATGTATGTCTGATTGATTGGGATGCATCCCCCTTCCAGAGCAACAGTGCTTTATACAAATATCAGATAATTTTATCTACAGAACTGCACTCCACTATTCTTGTTAGTGCTTTCCACCTGCACTCCCCTTCCAATGTAGTTTGCTTGTTTTTTTCTCCTTTTTAGCAAAACATCACTCATTGGGTATTGATTAGTACTTTTATTTTCATTAGCAGGTGCTTAAAACTAACATGTGTTTAAAAAACGTTCTTTTGTTTAAACGTTAAAAGTCCAAAGATAATTATATTACAGTCATTACTGAAAACAATTTGCAATTGTTTTCAGTAATGACTGTAATATAGGGGAGTGCAGGTGGAAAGCACTAACAAGAGTAGTGGAGTGCAGTTCTGTAGATATAATTTCCCTGCCACATATGCACCCCATAAACCTTTAAGCCTGGAATGAAAGGGTAATAGAGCAACACTAACACGGGAATGTGGTTTTGGAATGAGATAATTTTATCTTGAGATGCTCGGTTCCCCACTGCTGCCCTGAATAGGTGGCTGATTTATGGAGGGGAGAAACCCTCTCCATGGGAAAGAGGGAGGGATTGGACATAATCCTGTGCCTGGAAGTATCTAAATCTCTCTTGCCATTGAAGACCAAACTGAGTTACTAATTCTTGAAAAGGCAAAACTTCTCCTCCCTCCAGCAAGTGCCATACCAAAAAAAAGGCCCTTATCCTCCCATTTCCGAAACCCCGAATCCCATTTAGCTGGATAAAAGGCCTCTTCATATGGGAATGTTTTCAACAGAGGTCTCCATATCTGAAGGGAGTTATCCTCCAGTACTTCATACCAGTTAGTGAGGGTATGTGCTAAGTAGAGGTTCTCTGGGACTGAAGAGGGTAACTCTCCCGGCCCATGAGGAAGAAGGAGTTTGTTTAAGTTAGAAACTTTAGTCTCTAAAGTTTTCCACTTGGCAAAGTATGTTCTATTTAACCAGTAGAAAACCGTACGTAGCTGCGCTGCTTGGTGGTATAGTCTTAAATTAGGCAGGGAGTATCCCCCCTGTCTTTTTGGGATCTGGAGCATTGAGAAGCTAATCCTCGGTTTTTGTTGTCCCCATATAAACTGTGAGATTCCCCTGTTTAACCTATAGAAATATGTTACAGGAATATGTATCAGTAGGGTCTGTGATAAGTACAAAAGCTTGGAAAGGAGAACCATTTTGACTGTCTCTATCTTTTGTGTAAGGGGTATGGGGATAAGGGCCCACTTCTCCAGGTCCGCCCTCAATTGTTCTAGGATAGGTGTATAGTTAAGTTGGAAAATCTGAATGCTGTCCATAGAAAGGTAGACCCCCAAATACATCAAATGTTCTCTGTTCCATTTAAAGAGGAATACATTTTTAATTGCTGATGAGGGGGAATAACCGGCTGCTAGGACCTCAGTTTTGGCCGTGTTTACCTTATAACCTGCCAATGTGCTAAAGTTCTTCAGGGTGTCCCACAATGGAAGTAGCCCCCTTCTGGGTTACAGAGGTAAATTAAAAGGTCATCAGTGTACAGGGCTGTTTTATGGGTTTCACCTCCTACCTGCACTCCCTCGATTTCTTCTCCTTGTCTCAGGTCTTGAGAAAGGGGTTCTAGGCAAAGGGCAAAAAGGAGTGGGGAAAGGGGACAGCCTTGTTTGGTTCCCCTTAGAAGAGTTATGGGGGAGGACGCCTCCCCATTTGTTTTAATGTATGCCCTAGGGTTTGTATACATATTGTTGATGATTTTCACAAAGGCTGTCGAAAACTCAAGCCTTTTGAGAGTCCGATTCAGAAAATTCCATGCCACCTGGTCAAAGGCCTTCTCTGCATCCAAGCTCATTAATAAGAAGGGAGATTTTGACCAGGTGGCATGGGAAAGAAGGGATAATGTTCTCTTTATGTTATCCTGAGTCGGGTGGCCTGGAATAAAGCCAGTTTGATCATAGTCTATAAGTCTAGATAATACTTCTTCTATACGCTTCGCTAATAATGAGTTATACAGTTTATAATCTATATTTAATATAGATATAGGTTGGTAAGATTTACATTGGGTCTTGTCTTTAGCTGGCTTTGAGATACTGGTGATGACGGCATAGTTCCATGAGCAGGGAATGGATTCTCCCTCCTGGGAGGCTCTGCAGGTGGTTAGAAGAGGTAGTTCATGTTATTTTTTAAAAAATGTAAAGAATTCGAGGGTGTATCCATCTGGGCCTGGGGCCTTGTGTGTTTTTAATGATTTTATTGCCTCAGACATTTCTAATAAGGAGAATGATATATCTATTTGTGTCTTAAGCTCCAGGGTGAGTTTTGGTAATCTCAGCTTTTTAAGATAGTTCAAAATTTGTGTATCCTCTGCTGGTTGTTCTGGAGTATACAAATTGCAATAATATTTTGTAAAGGACTTCAATACTTGTTTAGGGTGAGTCCCCAAACATCCTGTTACTGGGTCCCTAATTTGGGTTATCGTATTTTGAGCAATCTTCTGCCACAGATGATGGGCTAATAAATGAGTTGCTCTTGGCCCCATCTCATAAAATGTTTGATGGATGCACTGTAATGCTTGTTCAGTTTTAACGTCAATTATTTTTTTGATCTGCTGTTTTAATACTTTGGAGTTGGGGCCACACCAATTGATCCCCCCTCGCATGAGTTATTTGAAGTTCAGCTAATTGGAGTTGGAGCTTTTCCAGCTGCTGGTTTTGTTGTTTTTTGTAATATGCCGCATATTTGATCACATCCCCCCCTTAGGTCCACTTTTACTGTGTCCAAAAGCATCACCTTAAATACTTGTAGGGATTCATTTTCTTGGATAATTTGGAGTATATGCCTTTTAATGACATCCGTGAAATCTTTTATGTTTAGTAGATAATTGATAAATCTCCATAAAGATTGTCTTCGATCCAGGCCCCATTCCAAGGTTAAGGTGAGTTGAGAGTGGTTTGATATGACTGAGGGGACGTGAACGCAGTCTAAGACCTTGAAGCGATGTTCCCCAGAGAGCAAGAAGTGGTCCAGATGAGCATATGAGCCATGGGGAGGAGAGTAGTGTGTATACTCTCGTTTTCCTGGATACAGCGAATGCCAAACATCCACCCACAGTGCTTCTTTCATATATGCATTTATCATTTTACTAGCTGGAGTTTTTTTTTGAGGTCTGGAGTTCGAGGAATCTATTCAATCCATCGTTTGATTTAAGTCGCCCCCACTATTAGAGTTCCAACTTGTAGTTCGGTGATTTTGCTCAATAAGGATTTTATTTAAGCCACCGGTGAGCCTGGGGGAATATAAATTGAGGCAAGGGTAATTGGAGCTACCTCAAGGGATTCAACAAGGACTGCAAGGCAACCCTCCATATCTATATAGGTTGAAGTGACTCTTAACTGAGAGCCCCTGGTCACCAGAATGCAGTGCCTCGTCTTTTCCCATTTTTATATGTAGACGACATTACCTGTGAGAAGCCTAATTTGTCTAATTTAGTATGTTCTAACTTGTCTAAGTGGGTTTCTTACAAGTGCATGGCAAGTGGGGATTTTCTTTTGAGAGATGAGATAACCCTTCACTTCTTTACTGGATTATTAAGTCCATTAACATTTTGAGATACTATTGTAAGTCTTCGCCTATCCCCCGTCTTCTTGTAGGTGACTACTGTATATGAAATTGATCGTTGGGCCTGAGACCCTATCAGGTTTTTACTCAATAGTTTTCTGTGTCTATAACAAAAATGCCCATCCCCCTCTTCCCTATCTGTTATAAGGGGGACTCCTCGATGCTCTGACCCCTCTTTATAATCAGAGACCAAATAAAATGTCATTTTGGCACTGAAACGTAAAACATTCAAACACCACATATAAAACACATATATCAAAAACCTGAGTAACAAAATCCCAGCCGAGATGACCTCAAAACTCTAGGGGTCAGCTTGCGGGGAAAAATGATCTGCAGTTTGACCTCCAAGGTAGGAGCACCAAATAAAGATGCCCTAGTTGTCCAGATAAGCACAAGGGGAGTATGCTTTACCTGGCAAGGAGAAAAGGGGACCACAGAGTTAGCTCGGTTCTCCTGGACTCTAACTGCGAATCTCAGCCATTTGTTTGGGCTGCACTTCAGTGCCAGTGTCAGTGAGGGACCGTACACACATAGCGTGAGGTTTAATATGGGCCCAATGCAATACAACATTAAACACATAAACTCAATCATTCGCATGTCCACTATGCCCCCCCCCTTTCAGGAACTTACCTATTGTCCCAATACACTATAAGGTGAATGATTTGGATTCGAAAACTGAACTTTGTTTTGGTAGCTTAGGATAAATTCAAATGATCTCGCTTATGGATCCAATACATATGCAACAATAAGGAACTCATAACTACCACAAATTGTTATGTTATATTGTAACCCTCAATCTTTCATTTTTCAAACCATGTTAGAGTCCCCTAATCAGAACCACTAAATCCAAACATCTCTATAGTGTTATTACATTGTATTGCCCAGATTTATGAGGTAGCAGACCTTATCTCTACCCCCTTTTCAGTTTTTTCGTTCCATGTACCGATCAAGGCTCTTATTGCTTCTGATAGCAGTGCGAGGTGAAAGATAGTTCCCTCTGCAATGGGTAAGCCAGTTCCAAAAAAGTAACCCAAAATTAAGCTCACCTGAGCTCTCACCCACGAGTGCAGTTCGTGGTACATCAGTCAGGCCACATACCTCAGCGCTTCCGGGCACTCTGAGCGAGTGCATTGCGGTCCATCTTCTTTTCCGTTTAATGCTCTGCCCATTATCCCTGAAAGGTCTGGAGTAAGAAATTTTGGTAAGGAGCCCGGTATAGTCCGAGAAGATTCTATAGACACCATGCTCCATGCACTGGTCTTAAGGCTGTGTTCGATCTGTGCGATTTCCATGTCAGGCGGGATCATCTGCCAAGAATGCAGGATTGGTAGCAGATCCAGTAGGTTGTTATATATCTTGGGGCCTTCATCAGGAAATAGCTTAATTCTGGCAGGGTAAAGCAATTGAGCACATATTTTTTTTTTTGTCTCATAGCTCCTTAATTACAAGTCTTGACTTCTGCCTTTCAGCTTGTAGTGCAAAGGAGAAATCCTGTTCGAAATAAACAGGAGTTCCTTTGTACTTGAGATTCCTCAGACGCCAGGCCTCATGGAGCACTCATTCCTTACTTTGGAATAAGGCCATTCTCACTACCCAGGATCGGGGCCTCACTATGGATTAGAGGGTTTAGGAATTAGTGATCAATGGGTCCTATCCTCGGGGATACCATGAATCTGAAAATTATTTCATCTGGTACAATTTTCTATATCTTCAAGTCGAGCATGAGTTTCCCGATCTCTTTTGAACAAGTATAAGAAGAGGTGATCTGAGGAACTCTGGGCCTCTGAGACCTCTGATAGCTTATTTGTGTTTTCTTCAACCTTTCTGTCCATATTCTGGACATCCTGTCTTAGGTCAGCAAGAGATGCTTACATTTTTTGTACTGATAGCAGGATTTTGTTCAGGGTCCTACCTGATTTGCGAGACTAGAGAGAATCCTCTGGGTCTGAATCAGGAGATGATTCTAAGTTCGTTCGCGTACCTCGCGGCCGAGCCGTCTGACTCTCCAACTCTTCATCTAGAGTAAGTTATTTCATTTTGGGTTGATTAGGTGTTGCTTTCGGTGCTATGACTTTTTTTTTTTAACATTTAACATTTTCTCCTTCTGCAGCCACGGTCCTGCTTTTACATCCAGCCACCGCTCCACTCCACCGCCAACCCTGAAGTTGCATGCCCAGCTGGCAGACGCAACTACACCTGCGAAAGGGGGCCCCCCATAGCCCCCCGTGCTCGGCGAGGAACCAGTACCAGCACATACCTCCAGGCATCGTTGGCCGGTGGAGCTGTGTCTATCAAGCTGCCTCGGACCCGTGCTGAGATTTTTCCCTTGTTCTTTCCCCATTGAGACCACGGACATGCAATGACGTCCATGCACATATGTGCAGACATCCACCGTGGTCCCCCCTCCATTACACTGCTTTCTGCAGTACCTCCGGGCATCCCCAGGGGTCGCCGCAGTGCAGTGTAAAGTCCCCATCCCACCCCAGGACTAGGAGAGCTGTCTCCCGACGCTCAATCCCAGTCCTCCCCTGCTGACCCCTGACAATCCGAGCTCATTCCTGAACCTGGGGCACCAGCGTAGCATGAAGTGTGGCGTCCAGCACCTCAACCCTCAGTGCCACCGGGCCGGCCAGGTCCTATGGCTCTTATTGCTTTTGTAGCCATGTGAGCTTGTTATTTGGAGGAGAGATCATCAGTGAATCAGCTATTTAGCTTGAGGATTGTGTAGGATTGCTAGCGAGGAGTAGCGGAGCTCAGCAATTAGGCTTCCACCATCACCAAGACTGGAACCGGAAGTGTGCATGTATTTCTTGATAGTTTTCTGGTCCCCTGCTGGTGTAACTTTTAAAGGGCTTACTCGGGGAGACTTGCTTACCACATCCTGCACAGGTTGCAATAACCCTCCCACCATCCCCCACCTCCTCCCGGGTTGCTGCACCCTTTTTAATACTCTGTCAATTTCTGGCTGGAATAGCTCTACAAGGACTTGCACATGATTTGGGTGAAGGCTCAAGAATGAAGATGAAATCCCTACTAAGCTAAGTTGTTTTTACAGCCATAACTCTGATTACATCAGCTTAAGCTAAGTTGTTTAGCATTCATAGTTCTGATTACATCATTGCTCATTTGTTGGTCTTGGTTTACTTAGAGCAATTTTATTAACCCAGTAGTCTTACATTCATAACTCCGCCACATAGTTGCCCATTGTTATCCCTTGTTTGTCTAACACAGTCTCGTGGGCTAGGTGACTTTGTACATCTACTTACATCATCACTCAGTTGTCATTTAGTTTACTCAAGCAGCAGCAGGCTTGCCAAGACCTGAATACTTGATTCCAGTGGCAGGCTAGCTGATCACAGTTTATTTTTATGGCTGTGGGTGGAGTCTACAGCCATCTTGCTGTCTGTAGCTGGAAAAATGGAGGAACGTGGAACACATTTTTGGACATTTCAATGTATCCTTCCACATTGTCCCATATAAGATCAAAAAGACAAAATCCCTTTGCTTTAGTCAGGGGATCTATACTATGTACTAGACAAATTAAGTTACGTATGCATTTCAAATGTTTAGCTAAACAAACCAATGTTTATTTGGTTTTGATTATGGGAGGGGATATAGAACTAAATCCAGCCCCCCCTTCTTTTAAAGTAACATATGATAATGCTAGAAGTTTAAAAAAATAAGGTGGACTTGTTAAGCGCTTGGGAGGCTTCAGAAAATCCAAATATTATAGCTCTGACAGAAACATGGTTGACCCCAAGAATAAGTGAAGGGGAAATCGGGTTACAAGGGTATACTATGTATAGAAGAGATAGGGAAGGGAAGAGAGGTGGGGGTTTACTGCTATATCTTAAATGGGATTTAGGACAAACTACTGTGTTGTATACGAGTAATGTGGGGATGATTGAATTTATATTGTTGAACATTAAAGGTTTGAACTTGGTTTTGGGATGAATATATTCCCCTCCAAAGGTTAGAGTTACTGATTTTGATAAATTGACCCAATTGTTACAATTACATTCATTGGGATCTGACCAGCTGCTGGTAGGTGGTTTTAACGCAGAATGGAATAAACCGAGCGGAAATGCCCTTCGGATTAGTTTAGCTCCATTAAATATGAATCAAAATATTGCTTTTTCCACAAGGAAAACTTGCATTTTGAATGAGGGGAACATACTGGACCTTATTTTTACCTCAGAGGGAATCCAGGTAACATCTATGGCTGTGAAGCAACCTACAGTATTTTTGGGGACCACTGCTCTATCATTTGCTCGTGGGGGGAGACTGGTTTTAGGAAAAGCTTAAAAAACGTGGTAACTAGAACAGTAGGGCATTGTAGCTTAAACAAATATACTAAAGAAGCTTTTTTGCATAAATTAAGAATATTAGATGGGACAGGTTGTTTTTAATACCCGAACTGGACTGGACTGTAGAAGAATTCACCTCATTGTTCATCCAGGTTTGTAATGAGATTGCCCCCTTTAAAAATAGTGTAAACAGAAAAACTAATGTCCCATGGATTACTGATAAAATAAAACAAAATATACAATATAAAAATAAACTATGGAAAAAAGCAAATAAAACTTTGGACACAAATGATTGGAAGAAATATAAAAAAGAAGGAAACACACTTAAAACTAAAATTAGACTATCGAGAAAAATCTTATTATAAAACCAAGGCTGAACAAAGTACAGACCCAAGAAAGTATTGGAATCTGACAACAGACTTTCCAAAATCCAGTGGTGAATAAACAGCCCATTCAAATTAGGGATAGTGATACACTACTGTCATCTTCAAGCTCAGCTGAGAGGTTAAATCAATATTTTACCACACTGCCTGATATGCAGATTCCACATGAAAATCATGTGGAGAGTGGTTCAAGGGAACACTGGCCCCCAAGTGGGAAAAAATTTAGATTCAGAGTCATCACCTGTAGAGAGGTAAAAGATGAACTGAGGAAACTTAAAACAAATAAAGCCTCTGGGCTTGATCAAATCGAAAATAGGTTCTTAAAAGATTCCCTCGAGGTACACGCTCCAATATTAACAAGGTTCTTAAATTGGAGTTTGCTAAATAATAAGTTTATGACCTTGTGGAAATAGGCAAAAATTATTCCAATATATAGAGGTGGTTCCCCTGTAGAGCCAATAAATCACAGGCAAATTCCGCTATTGTCTGGGGTGTCGAAGATCTTGGAGAGACTGGTCCAGAAGCAGTTGAGCAGTTATTTGGAAGAAAATTATCTTCTGTCCTGTTACCAGTCTGGTTTCCAAAAGGGCCACTCTGTGGACACTGTGCTCACCAACCTGGTTGACATCATTGCCACCCATTTAAATGGAGTCGGGTTAGTGGTCACGGTGTTCATGGATTTCTTCAAGGCCTTCGACACCACAGATCATGACATTTTGTACGAAAGAATGTTGAGACTGGGGATAGATGATGAAACTCTTCCCTGGTTTCAGTCATACTTAACTGATAGGGTGCAGCAAGTGCAGATTGGAGATGTACTCTCAAATCCAGGGGCTATTAAAAGAGGAGTCCCACAAGGCTCGATTTTGTGCCCTTTACTATTCATAATGTAAGTAAATGAGTTACCTAAGATAGTTAAATATTCTGCTTTGAGGATGTATGCAGATGATACTGTTTTGTCGGTTGGTGGGAAAACAAACCAGGAGATTCAGGAACATCTTCAAAAAGACTTTAGTAGGTTGGAAATCTGGCTGAAACAATCAAAACTTGTTTTAAATAATAAAAAAACAAATACTATGATATTTTCAAGTTAAGGGAAAGCTATTACTATTCGGTATAAATTATCTATAAAAACAGTTAAAAATGAAATACTAACACAGGTTAAATCTTACAAGTATTTGGGGGTTTACATGGATCAAAACTTAAAATCTGATGTACATATTAAGGACTTGGTAAGTAAAACAAACAATAAGTTGGGAGCCTTTTGGAGGTCTAAATTTAGTTTAAACTAGTAAATGAGAAGGGATGTTATAAATCAACTGATTATTCCTTGCATTAATTATGGAAGCCATGTATATGGCATGGCCAATAAAACAGAACTGAGATGTATTAAAGTGCTATACAACAATTTGGCTAGATTTGTACTAAATTGAGGATATCATTCTCATCACTGTGATATGTATATGCTACTTCAATGGCCACATTTAGAGCAACAAAGAGATCAAAACTGGATTAAACAAATCCATGGGGTGGTTCATAGTCAATCCCCCAGATACCTGGTAGATAAATTGTCTCATGTTACCTATAAACATTATTATAACCTTAGAAGAAACGAGGGGACTATATTTGTCATACCTAAACCAAGCAACAGATTTGGAAAAATGACTTTTGGTTCAAAAGTAGTTAAGTTGTGAGTCCCTATAGATGACGGAAAGAAACAAAATCAGTTCAGTGGAATCAACAAAGTCCAAGAGGGTAGCATCTTTCAGAAAAAGAGACGTGTAAGAACAAGGGGACACAATTTAAAAATAGAAGGGGGGCAGTTCAGGGGCAATGTAAGGAAGTATTTTTTTCACAGAAAGGGTAGTGGATGCATGGAACAGCCTTTCTGAGGAGGTTGTGGGGTCTAAAACTGTGGGAGAATTCAAGAATGCATGGGACAGACATAAGGCAATTCTTGTGGGGGGGTAGGAGGAAATAGGCTGTTGGTTAACTAGGATCTGCAGCCTATCCTGTAGGTAGGGAAATGGGCAGACTAGATGGGCCAAGCGGTACTTATCTGCTGTCAAAGTCTATGTTTCTATGTTATGAATGTCATTGGATATTTATTTATTGAAATTGATTCACCAGGAAAAGCACACTGAGCAAAACAATGCTCGTCTCCCGATGCGACCTGGGGAAAGGGTTATAAGGGGAAGGATAACTTGCAGGTTATCACAGTAGAGAAACATTAAACAGGTGTACATAGTAGCATGGAAGTATGTGGTTACATCATTGGTTAACAGTCAGCTAGAAGCGTGTGCCAGTGTTTATGTACAACTCGAGACATACATTCAAACCTACATAGAGTACAGATTTTTGCTGCAGATAAAACTTGGCTAAATCTAATCAGGACAGAGAGAAGACAAGAGAGGGTGAGTAAGTGCCCCTTTTTTGCTACTATATGTATGCCAGCTTACTTGATAGCATTTGCCGCCAGTCAGGTAATGGAAATTTGATGGAGGGGGGGGTCTTAATTATGAAGTGCAGACACAGTTTACCGTGAGGTACTTAGTCAATGCAGTTGATAGGGAATGAGTAGAAGAAGAGTGATGGAATTGAGGGGGAAGTGCATTCCAGAGTTTCGGGAAGCGGTACAAGAAGGATGTACAAAGTCCAAGAGGATAGCATCTTCCAGAAAAAGAGATATGCAAGAACAAGGGGGCACAATTTGAAGATAGAGGGGGGACGGCTCAGAGGTAATGTGAGGAAGTATTTTTTCACTGAGAGGGTTGTGGATGCATGGAACAGCCTCCCTGAAGAGGTTGTGGAGTCAAGAACAGTGGAGGATTTCAAGAATGCATGGGACAGGCGTAAGGCAGTCCTAGAGGTATGTAGGAGGAAGTAAGCTGTTGGTTAACTAGGATCTGCAGCTTATCTGTTAGGTAGGAAAATGGGCAGACTGGGTGGGCCAAGCGGTCCTTATCTGCCATCAAATTCTATGTTTCTATGTTTCTATGTTTGTTCAGCAGAGGATTTACTTCTGGGGATATGTAGTAGTTGGCTGTCAAGGGACTGGAGGGCGTGAGGGAGGGTGGGAGCCGGTGACAGTATGGAGGAGAGGTAGGAGGGGAGAGCACCAAGCCAGAATTTATAGACAAACTTGGAACAGTGTAGTAGAAGGCAATTTTCAAGGGAAGGGAAGGTGAGGAAGCGGTAGAGGTCACAGTGGTGGGAACGGGGGGAGGCATCGAGAGCAAAGCGGCAGAAAGCGTTGGAGATGGAGTCTAGTTTAGCTAAGATGGATTTTGGAGCAGCACTGTATATTATGTCACAGTAGTCTAAGGAAGGAAGGATCATCTTCTGCACTAGTTCCTGCTTGGTCATGAAAGAGAGTCAGGAGCGGTTCCTGTAGAGGGCACCCAGCTTGGGGGGAAGTTTTTTTATAATTGTGTCTATGTGATCAGCAAAAGTAAGGTGGTGGTCGAGCCATACCCCTAGGTATCTGAAGGAAGCAACGTCCTCCAGGGTTGTCCCATCCAGGGTGTGAAAGGATGGGAGCGAGGGTAGTCGGGATAGATTCTGTCTCGTGCCGAAGGACATGGTGACAGTTTCTTTAGTGTTGAGAGAGAGCTGGTGTGAGCTGAACCGAAGCTGAACTTTATTGAAATCAGACTGGAGGTTGGACGCTACTTCATCCGGTGAGGAGCCAGAGGTGAATAGGACGGTGTCGTCAGCATACATATGAATAGATGTAGCTGTGCAGATTTGTGGCAGGTTGTTGAGGAATATGGAGAACAGGATGGGGTCCAGGACTGAACCTTGAGTGATGCCTGTAGTCATGGGGAGGGGGATGGATATGACGTCTGCAATTTTTACAGATTGTGTTCTTCCTATGAGATAGGAGCTGAACCAGTTAGTAGCTGAGTTGGTGAGGCTTGCATCAGAGAGGCTAGTTAACAGCAAGGAGTGGGAGACAGTGTTGAATGCTTTAGCAAGGTCAACAAATATTGCCGAGGAGATCTGTCCCCTATCCATTCCTGAGAGGATGGTGTCT
The DNA here is from genome assembly GCA_016271365.2 of Neoceratodus forsteri. NCBI lineage: Eukaryota > Metazoa > Chordata > Ceratodontiformes > Ceratodontidae > Neoceratodus > Neoceratodus forsteri. The sequence continues at coordinate 1,172,537,119 of CM057451.1, read as the reverse complement.
GTGAGTCTTAACAAGGAAGAGGCAGTGGAGTGGTCCTTCCTGCACCCTGACTGAAATGGCATAAAGAAGTTAGAGTCAGAGAGTAAGAAGGTAAGCTGGGCACGTACCAGGTGTTCTTGAAGTCTGGCAAGGGCAGGGAGGGGAGAGAGAGATAGGGCAGTAGTTAGAAGCAGAGGAGGGGGGCCCCCTTTAGGGAGGGGAAAGACAACAGCATGTTTCCAGGCCTGGGGACAGCAGCAGAGGGAAAGGAGAGGTTTAGGAGGTTGGTTAGAGGTGTGGCTATGGCTGGTGCAGATAAGAGTAGTGTAGTAGTTTGGTGTCCAGCCCATCAGGAGAATAGCCCTTAGAAGGGTTTAGGGCCAGTAGGGCCTGGAGGGCCTCAGTTTAGTAATAGTTTGGAAGGAGAAGGTGCAAGGCTCAAGCAGGATCGAGGCTCCAGTGAACGCGTGTGGTGGAGTGGTAGGTGGTATGGAGGAAAGGAGACTGAGGCACAAGAGGTAAAGTATAGAAACATAGAATTTGATGGCAGATAAGAACCGCTTGGCCCACCCAGTCTGTCCATTTCCCTGCCTACTGGATAAGCTGTAGATCCTAGTTAACCAGCACCCTACTTCTTCCTACCCCCCCCTAGAATTGCCTTATGACTGTCCCATGCATGCTTGAATTCCACCACTGTTTTTGACTCCTGACCTCCTCTGGAAGCCCGTTCCATGCATCCACAACCCTCTCTGTGAAAAAATACTTCCTTAAATTACCTCTGAGCCACCCCCTGTCTTCAAATTGTGCCCCCTTGTTCTTGCACACCTCTTTTTTTGAAAGATGCTACCCTCTTGGACTTTGTTGATTCCCTTGAGGTACTTGAAAGTTTCTATCATGTCCCCCCTCTCCCTCCTTTCCTCGAGGCTATACATATTAAGCTCCTTAAGTCTCTCTTCATATGTCTTCCGGTGCAGACCCTGCACCCTTTTAGTTGCCCTCCTCTGGACAGCTTCCATCCTGTCTATGTCTTTGCGAAGACTGGGTCTCCAGAACTGCACACTGTACTCCAGATGGGGTCTCACCAGCTGTCTATACAGAGGGATAATAACTTCCTGTTTTCTACTGGTGATGCCTCTCCCTATGCATCCCAGCATCCCCCAGCCCTCCTTGCTGCCCTCTCACATTGCTTGCCCACCTTTAGGTCATCTGATATGACTACCCCAGGTCCCTTTCCATTTTGTTGTTGTTAGTATCTCACACCCATTGTGTACTTCCCTGGTTTTTGTTTCCAGGTGCATTACCTGTACTTCTTAGCATTGAATCTAAGCTGCCATACATTTGACCATTCCTCTAACCTTGCCAAGTCCCTTTCATCCTTTCCACCCCACCTTGTGCATCAACTCTGTTGCAGATCCTAGTGTCATCTGCAAAGAGACATACTTTTCCTTCCAGTCCCTCTGCAATGTTGCTTATAAAGACATTGAAGAGGACCGGTCCTAATACTGAACCTCATGCTACCCACTAGTAACCCCCTTTCTTCAGAGTGGACTCCATTTACTATTACTTTCTGTGTCCTATTCTCCAGCCAATTTTTACCCAGGCTGTCATCTTGGGACCCACTCCCAGGCTAGCTAACTTGTATATTAATCTTTGTGTGGACTGTGTCAAATGCCTTGCTAAAGTCTAGGTAGGCCATGTCCACAGCCCCTCCCTGATCTACTACTTTGGTCACCCAGTCAAAGAAATCTATCAGATTTGTCTGGCATGACCTTCCTGCTGTGAATCCATGCTGCCTTGGGTCCTGTACCCCTCTGGCCTCTTGATACTCGACAGTTCTTTCCTTCAGAAGTGGTTCCATCATTTTCCCTACCACTGAGGTTAAACTAACAGGTCTGTAGCTTCCTGCTTCTGCCTTGCTCCCACTTTTGTGAAGGGGAATCACATCTGCCCTCCTCCAGTCCTCGAGTACCACCCCATCCTCCCATGATTTGTTAAACAGGGTAGTCAGTGGTGTCACTAATTCTACCCTTAGTTCTTTTAGAATTCTGGGATGAATCCCATCAGGCCCCATTGCTTTGTCCACCTTCAGTTTTAAGGGTTCTTTCAGAACCCTTTCTTCTTAAATGGGCTGGTATCAACTCTGTATCCAGAGTGTTTCTACTGTTTGTTTTAGGTACCTCCTCTTCCTTTGTAAATACTGAGCAAAATATTTGTTTAGTATCTCTGCCTTTCACAGTCACCCTCTGCCCACCCTTCCCACCCCATTAAGCCTCACTATCCCTCCCTTGGTCTTCCTTCACTCCCTGATGTATCTATAAAAGGTTTTATCCCCCTTCTTAACTGAGTTGGCTATCTTTTCCTTGGTTTGGGCCTTTGCTGTTCTGACTGCCTTCCCAGCTTCCTTTTGCTTTAACTGATACAGTTCTCTGTCCTGCGCCTTCTGTGATTCCTTGTACTTCCTGAATACTTTCTTTTTCTCTTGAACCTTCACTGCCACTTTCTTTGAGAACCATAGTGGTTTCTTACATCGTTTTGTTTATTTGCTTCACACAAAGTCTTGTTACCACTGTGATGGCAGTTTTTATTATTCCCCATTGTTCTTCCACCCCTCCTTCCTGCCCATTTGCTAGTTCATTCCTTAGGCACTCACCCATTTTGGCAAAGTCAGCCCTCCTAAAGTCCAGTACTTTTGCCTTTGTATGGCTTGACTCTATTGCTGTGTTTATTGTGAACCATACTGTTCGATGGTCGTTAGTTCCCAGATGGCTACCCACTCTACATCTGTGATCTCTCTTCATCTCCATTTGAGAGAACCAGGTCTAGATTGCTCCCTCTTGAGTGGGCTCCAATACTAGTTGTCTAAGGCATGCCCCCTGTAGGGCATCTAGAATAACTCCACTCTTAGAAGTGGCTGCTGCAACTGCACTCCAGTTAACATCTGGCATATTCAGATCGCCCATCAGCAATATCTCCCCTTTTTCTGCCATACTAAGTATACTTTCTATCATTTTCTTGTCCATTTCCTCCCCCTGAGAAGGGGGTCTGTATACAACCCCTGTGCGGATTGTGGTGCCATTGCCATTTACCCACAGTGCTTCTTCTCCTCCCTGTTTTCCCTTTTGTTCTGTTGCTTTGATTCCTTCCCTTATGTAAAAAGCTACTCCTCCTCCTCTTTTACCCTCTCTGTCCCTCCTGTAGATAGTGTATCCTGGTATGTTTACGTCCCAGTCATGGTTTTGTGTGAACTATGTTTCTGTGACTGCCACGATATCCAGATGTTCCTCCTCCATCAAGGCCACTAATTCAGGAAGCTTGTTACTCAGACTACGGGCATTGGTACTCATTGCTTTCCATTTTTTGATGGCTTCACCTTCTGTTGCAGCATCCCTCACTGACCTTTCTACCTCGGTCTTTTTCTCATTTAGTACCCTGTTTTGTAGGGAAAGGCTGGGAATTTCCTGCTGCTTATCAGTGCCTCCCCCTTGACTAGTTTAAAAGCTTGCCAATGAAGCATTTAAACCGATTGCTCAAAAGACTTGTTCCTTTCCTGGACAGATGCAGAACATCCTGCCAGTATAGGCTGGTGTCCCTTCAGGTGGAACCCCAGTCCCCAATGAAGCCAAACCCCTGTGCTCCACACCATTTTTTCAACCATTCATTAAACTGCATGGTGCAAAGTACCCTTGCCTCACTCATGCCATTGACAGGCAATACCTCTGAGAAGGATACTGTGTGTGCTACTTGTCTTAGGCCCCTCCCCAGTTCTAAAAAGTCCTTCTGCACTGCTCTTATCTCATGTTGAGCCAAGTCATTTGTCCCTAGGTGGACGATGACGTCCAGCTCAGACTCCCGTGCAGCTGTTCTTGTGATCCTGAGGATGCGCTTCCTGTCCCTCCAAGCCATGGCACCAGGCAGGCACCTTACTTCAGTTTTCCCTGCTCCCCCCAGTTCTATCCCCTAATAATTGAGTCCCCCACCAGGAGCTGCTTCCTTTCCTTGTGGTGTTCTCTGCCTCCTTCCTGTGGGCCTCCCTTGTGACAGGTGTCCTCAGCCTCCTTAATCTCCTCTGTGGGTGCATCCATAGGGGAGCTGTGCTCCCCCAGAATGGTGTATGGATTGTGGAGAGGAACAACTGACTGGGTGTGCCTCTGTTCCACCATCCTTACCCTCCCTGAGCCCACTGTGGTCCAACTACTGTGCTTTCTTTGCAACCTCTGAGGTAGTGGTGGTGGCTCTGGTGCTCCATGGATGGGGGGGTTCCCTTCCTACCATCCAGTCTGGCCTGGGTGAAGGTTCCCTTACTGCTGTCCAGTGTGGCCTGAAGATGGGCAAATGTGTTGAACTCAGCAGCCACTGCCCCTGGGTCTTAGAGGAGTGTGCAGTTTACGTCTAGGAATGGTGTGGGGTTTGCAGCCGGGGAGGAGAAGTGCGAGTGGATGACCTTCCAGAATTTGGATGGGCTATTTAAGTTAGACCGGAGGGAGGAGTTGAAGTAATCTGCTTTAGTAAGCCGAGTTGCTTTGGTGCACTTGTTACATAGCACTCGGCACGTGGTATAGTCTTGTTGGAGATGCGAGGATTTATGCACATGCCAAGCTTTGTCACAAGCATTTTGGCAGGCTATAAGTTCTTGTGAGATCCATGGCAGGTGGCTACCGCGTACTCTGGAGCGACGCATTGGGGCAATTGGCTGGCAGCATAGCCTAGAGGTTAGAGGAACGAGGTGTGAACGAGCTTGGTACATCCAGCAGATCAGACCTGAGTTTGATTCTCGCAACCTCCACTTACATGCTATGTGACTCTGAGCAAGTCATTTAACCGCCCAGTGCTCCCAGGTCGCCCCTGAAAACAGGCACTTGTGCCTAGTGGGCCTTACCCAGTTACCAAAAACTAAAATAAAAAAATTAAAAAAATTAAATGCTTGTTCCAGAGATTGAGGAATGTGTCTCAGAAGTGTGTAAAGGCATCATCGATGGAGCAGACTAGAGAGGGTGGGGTCCAGTTAGCAAGGGCAAGGTCTTCAAGCACGGTGTTGAGGTTAAGGGATTTATAGCACCGTTGGATTAGAAATTTGGGGACAGATGTGGGGTGGTGAATTTTCCTTATCAGGTAAATAAAGTGGTGGTTACTCAGGGAGTCAGGGAGCAGACCAGACTGAATGACTCAGCGGGGGTGGGAGGCGAGTGCCCAGTCTATCAGAGAGTGATTCCCAGTTTTGGGGTTTAGGCCGGTAGGCTCAGTGATTGCCTGTGACAGGTTTAGTGTGGAAATATCAGTGCGAGTTTTGCTGAGAGAATGAGATAGCCAGTTGTGGTTAAAATCCCCTGTGATATACAATTGCCCCTTCAAGGATAGGGCAGAAATGTGCGTGAGTAGGTCAGCGACAGCAGGTGCTGGAGTGCCCGGCTGGCAGTATACACTGGTTATGTAAATAGGGATTGAGAAGGGTAGATCCAGTGGGCTTGTGATTCGGAGTCTGCTGAGACTACAGAGAAGTTTCGTTCGGCATTTACATAAATGGCTACACCACCACCTCTGCTTGCCCTGTCCTGGTGGGTCATAGTGTAACCTGGGATAGAGACAGTGGGCTCAGAGATATTTTTGTTTAGCCATGTCTCAGACAGGATGATGATGTCAGGGGCATAGTGGGTAGTGAGTACCTGGAGGGAGTCGATTTTGGGGGGTAGGCTTCTTATGTTTAGGTGCAAGAGGCGCAGGCCACGTGGGAGAGTTGTTCCACTGTGGTTTGCAGAGGTGGATGGGCTTGTAGATGGTCCAGGAGAATGCAGCAGGGTAGGGGTATAGTGGGGACCTGGGTTTGGATGTATGTCCCCAGCTGCAAGGGGCAGGAGTGCAATAGTAAGGTAGTTGCGTATGAGTTGTAGCCACTGATAAGTGGATGAGCGGCATCTTATATAAGTATGTGGGCAGCTGTGGGAGGACTGATGGTGGGTAAGTAGAATTAGAACTGTCCATATATGCGATGGAGGGAAGAGGAAGGGGCAGGGATGCACATTTGAGTAGACCTATGTATGTTTGGGGGGAGTGTCAGTTGTTGAGTATGGGGGAAGAGGGACCTTATAAGATCAGGCAGGATAGGAGGGTGAAATTGAGGGGATGTTTGAGGTAGGTTGGACAGGAGTAGTGGGTGACAGATGATTAAGATAGGAAAGAGGGTCAGGTAACCTGGCAGAAGGGACATTACTAGTGGCACGCAGCGATAGAAGTTGGGGAGGGGCTTGTGGGCTGGAGGAAGGAGAGGGGGAGCGAGGGTTGAGAGGAGTGTGGCTGAACTTTGAAGCTGAGATAAGGTAATATTGGATTATCAACAGTGACCCTCCTTTCCCCCCAAGGATTTTTTAAATGTTAGCCACTGTGGCTAAAGTTCAAGTTCAAGTTTATTGCAGGAAAACTCCATTGAGCAAGCTCATTCACAAGAAGGTCCTGTAAAGTGACCCCAGGCTGTTTAGCCACTATGTAAAATCATGAGCCACACCACGATATACACTGCCAGATTAGTTATTCTAAACCACGTACTATGCTACTGCTAAAAAATGGCATGAACAGAAGGTTTTAGCCTCTGTGGCTCAGGTAACTTTAAAAATCGTTAGAAATTTTAGCCACACGCTAAAAACATTTGCCGGTGGCGACGTGGCGAGTGGCTAGCGGGAACAGAGTGACCTCTAGTGGTTAATTAATATAAGGAGCATATGGGAAACCAGGGACTTAGTAAACACTAAGGCCGACCTCTCGCGAGAGGAAGCACGTGAGGACACACTATATAACTACTACTAGCTAAGGGTGGGAGGGTATTGGGACGGGTGGGGAGCAGTCGCAAAGCAACTGTGGGGCTGAGATGGAATAGCGAGGTGAACTGGCGGGGCTTTTCACACCTGTGATGTTTGGGGGGTGGGGGAGGGCAGTTCCTAGCGACCCTCGTGACCTGGGACCCTCGGGGGATCCTGAAGCTGTGCAGACACAGAAATGGAGGTAAGTGTCTTGTATATTACCACAGAGCTGATTAGCATATGAGGCAACTATATAGGCTAGCACAGTTTAAACAATTTAAAACGGAGCAACATTGGAGAACAATTTAAAATGGAGCAGCATTGGAGACTTTAAAAACGCTGTTGTTTGAACTTAAACCTTGCAGTACAGTGTAAAAAGCAGAGGAAATTTATAACTTGCTGTCTAGCTCCACTACATACAGGTGCAGAACACTACAAAAACGCTGCTGCATTTGAACTTAAACCTTGCAGTATGTATAAAAGCAGAGGAAATTAATAACTTGCTGTCTAGCTCCACTACATGCAGGACAGAGGTTCTTAAGGCAGTGAATTAGAGTACATTAATATGCATAGCACTCATTGCATTGTCTTAAGACATAGTTTAGAAGCACTGAAAATGCTGAGATCTCAAGAGTCCTAGCACAAAAAATCTATCTCCATTGTTGTGACGATGCAAATTCGAATTAAAATGGCGCCAGATCCAGATGGAATAGTGAGGTGAACTGCCAGAGCTTTTCGTACCTGTGATGTTCGGGGGTGGGGTAGCGGCTCTCGTGACCTGGGACCCTTGGGGATCCTGAAGCTGTGATGTTTGGGGGAGTGGGGGAGGGTAGTTCCTAGTGGCCATCGCGACCTGGGACCCTCGGGGATCCTGAAGCTGTGATGTTCGGGGGTGGGGGAGGGCAGTTCCTAGTGGCCCTCATGACCTGGGACCCTCAGGGATCCTGAAGCTGTGATGTTCGGGGGGTGGGGGAGGGCAGTTCTAGCAGCCCTCGCAACCTGAAACCTCGAGGATCCTGAAGCTGTGATGTTTGGGGGGTTGGGGAGGGCAGTTCCTAGTGGCCCTCGCGACCTGGGACCCTCGGGGATCCTGAAGCTGTGGATATGATCTGAAAATGAAGTGTATATGTAATGACTGAAGTGTTTTTTCTTATGTATGAAGAGATAAGAGAGTCAATGATTGTATTATGTTTTTTGTAAAGTCAGGATATAGTTGTATTTTTAAATAAGTCTGTAGACATTAATGTATTCTGCTTTTTGGATTGTTTATGAACCCCTAAGTGACTGCATAAAAGTAGCTAAGGGAATATTGACTTAAATTGGTAAGTTATTGTTACTACGCTTGTTGTTTAAGTATGTTATTTATGTGATTTTGTAAATTTAGTAATGAAATTTGCCTCAGGCCCATCTTGAAAATGGGTCTTCAACCAATGATAATTTTACCACTGCTACCTGTATAAAAATAAACTTTTTACTACTACTACATAACTATAAATCACTATGACAAGTGAAATAAAATACTCCCTTCTTTCTGTTTAGAATGTTGGAGACATCACTAAAGCTGCTTATCAGACGGCCATTAGGAAACTGAAATAACTTGTTAAATATTAGTTGCCTATTAAACTAGATATTTGTTTACCCCCTTCGAAATGCAACAACTTGCACATTTAAATACTTAGCATTTAAACATTTTCTTGCTATTAGCTTCAGTTGGGCAAGTATTATATTTCAAAAAAAGGTTCATATCTCATAAATGTTACCCTTTCCCAGGAACAAATCTAAAAAGATTTACACTGTTTTTTTAACCTCTTGAGACAATATCTGACAAGACCTGTCTCAGACATATGCCAGGTCTTCTGTGAACTATCCAGGCTAATTATATAACAATCGACAGGCATTTTTACTATGCTTTTTTTGGGGAAAAAATGTATTGAGCTACAGCAAACACATACGCACTGTACACACCATCCTCATGGCCACAGCATTCAAAATAAATACTGCAATCTAATATATTATAAAACAATAAAGAAACTGTTTGTTTATGTCAGTGAACACAATGAGGTTCAGTTTACAGTAGATTTTCTTTAAAGAGCTAGTGTACTGCCTAAAACTAATAAAAGCAGCCAACCATTACTTTTTATAGTTTATAATTAATAATTTCATTCACTAAAAATACCACCAACAGCTTAATCTGGCTCAAGGTCAGTTGGCATTCATTTGTAACCCCCTCCCCCGGGTCGTGCCTGAAAATAGGCAGGATTTGTCTAGTGCACTTACCCGGTTAACAAAAACTAAATAAAATAAATAAATAAATAAATATTTGAGGTACTTTTTCTTTTCCCTTTGTTTAATTAGAAGATTGTTTACCTGATGTTAGTAGGTGTGATGTGTGGAACAGCTCTTTGACTGACAGCTGACATGTCTTTCTCTACTGACCCACACTACATCATCAGCATTGTGACCTCACTGACTGTTACATCACTGATTCTTAGGAAGAGCAAGTGAGTGACTGGCAGCTCATTCACCTGTGATGTCAGTCAGTGAGATCACAATGCTGATGACGTAGTGTGGGTCAGTAGAGAAAGCTACTGTATGTCAGCTGACAGGCTAAGAGCTGTTTCACACATCCAGCACAATATTATCACATGGAATACTTTCTCATGAGCAAAAGGAAAATACTTCAGAAATAAAAAGATACGACTGACTACTACTTAAAATTTGTATTATTTTCCTGTCTGTCTGTTTTGGCTCAACTAGCTCTTTAAATATTTCTTATCCTATATTTTGGATCCTGGATGGCGTTGCGGAGATGCTACATCTCCTAGTCATTGTGATCTTCATTTTACACTCTTTTGCACTGTATTAACTCATGATGACCCAGATTAGATGCAGTATCTTGTTTTCAGTGGGGTCATGATTTTACCTTTTTTTATCATGTATTTATTCAGGGTAGCCTAGTCCAGATGTAGAATATTGTGTTCAGTATGTTCTGATTTTATGCAATGCAACATAATATGGTGTAGATGTAGAACCCCACTGAAAATAAGATGCCATGTCTTCTGTGAACTATCCAGGCTAAACATATAGCGATCAGCAGGCATATTCTAGGAAATTACACTGTAAAAATGTGTAAAAGGAAGACCACGTTAAAACTGCCTCTCAGCAGATCTGCATTGTGCAAATTCATTAGAAATAATGGTTAAAAGCATTCCAAAATCTCTCCACAGCCATATCGGCTCTGACCAGAACTTTTCTATTACGTGCTGCAGATTGGTGTACAGGAACAGATTGAAAGTGCTGGTATTGACTGTGGATCTGTAATCTACTATACAGTAATTGTAGCTCACTGTTTATTTTCTATAAGTGGTGAACGCTGCACCTGAACACATTAAAAGTGTTGTAATTGGCTGTGGATTTTTAATCAACTATACAGGTTTGTATATGAACTGTCTACTGTGCACGGTCACATAGAAAGTGCAGGTTTAGGTTAGAGTTGGTTGTTGTGAAATTGTAGTACTGGTTGTGACGCTTGACCGGCTGGTTATGATTGTTCTGTGATTTCTGTAACATAGAATGTGATGTGTAATTGTTTGTCACAAGACATCCTGTGCTCCTGGTATGACCCCGGCCCCATGGTTTCAGCTACAGGATGCTAACCTGAAAGCCAGGAGATAATTAAAGACTAGAGAGACATAATTAAGGTTCTCTTGTTTATTTTATTTTTATTTATTTATTCATGTCTGGGATTACAAGTACCTTTTACAAAGGTTCCACGTCAGAGGCAAAAGACATGCAAGGATAGCAATGTTACAAAAACAGTCAACAATAAGGCACTATAGTTAGGGACTAGAACAGAATAATGTTTTAAGGCATGGTTACTAGCTGTTCTGATGAGACGGGATAACCAGCAATGAGAATGAGACTAGATGAAGGGAAACAGTGGTATAGAAAACAGAGAAGGGGGGGAAGAAAGGGAAGGGCAACAAAGGTGCTGCCATAGGCAGTTGTCATGTGAAACGGGATAAGTGCTGGTGACATGAGGGGGGTGGGTAGGGGGTGGAGGGGAAAGGCAGGTGGAGTAGTGCAGAAGATGAAATAAGAGCATCAGTGGGGTTGGAGGGGCAGCCGGATGGGTGGAGGGGGAGAGAGGCAGGAGTGACCCCAGGGACATGTCAGCATCCGTTATGGGGGGGCAGTCACAGAAGCTGGAGGCAGTAAGGTGCAGCCACAGTCTAGATTTAAAAATGCCCAGTGTTGGGGCAGTAGAGATGGCAGGATTGAGGCTGTTCAGCCAAAGCGGAGCTTTGTAAGCGAAAGAACGTTGACCCTGGGTGGTGCGACAGTGTGGAACTTGCAGGAGTTGAGATTTTGAACACCTGGTGACCTGCATGCTATTCCTGTTGTTGTGTAGTATGGCAGTGACACCCGGAGGTGCAAGGCCAAGGCTGATTTTCTTGGCCATTGTGCAGGTCAGGTACTTGATGTGATTTGGGAGCTGGAGCCAGCCAGTTTCAGTACACAGTTTGCAGGTGTGGGTGAGACGCTGTGCTCCAGAGATGAGCCGCCATGACTTATTGAGGGCGGTTGAGATACGTCTGAGGGTAGTCGCTGTGGCAGAGCCATAAATGATGAGACCATAGTCAATCATCGAGACCACGGAACTCTGTACGGTGATCTTCAAGGCTTTAGGGGTGAGATGTTGCCTGTGTCTGTAGAGGAGACCAATTCTGGTGTTCGCTGCCTTTGCCACAGAGGCGACATGGGCACCGTATGAGAGGTTGGGGTCCAACAGTATCCCAAGGTATCTGAAGTGTGGAACCTGTTCCAGGGTATTCCCATGCAATATCAAGATAGCCAAGGGATGAAGCTTGTGCCAATTGTGGGAGCTGCAGAATAGCATGGACTTAGTCTTTTTGTGGTTAAGGACAAGTTTATGTTTAGAAAACCACGACTCAACAGTACTGAAGGCAAGTTGGAGATTCCCTTGTAAGGACATGGGATTTTTGTGAAAGGAGAATATGACAGCATCATCGGCGCAGAGGATGATATTCTCAGTGCAGGACTGTGGTAGAGAGTTTAGAAAGAGACTGAAGAGGAGCAGGCCCAGGATTGACCCTTGCAGGACACCCGAACGAACTGCAAGGTGTCAGAGTGGGCATTGGCAATTTTCACCTTTTGTGAGCAGTTTTCAAGGTAGCTTTTGAAACATAGAAACATAGAAACATAGAAGTTGACGGCAGATAAGGACCGCAAGGCCCATCCAGTCTGCCCATTTCTTTTTCTACCTTATAAATGTGCCATCGGCCTTTGCTCTGTCAGTGACCTATCTATTCATAGTCATTTGTATTGCTCCCTTATGCCTATCCCATGCCTGTTTCAAGCCCTGCACTGTATTCATAGCCACCACTTCTTGTGGTAAGCCATTCCATGCATCTACCACCCTTTCTGTGAAAAAGAATTTCCTCATTCCCCTTAATCGGCCTCTCTCTAGTCTCATGCTGTGTCCTCTTGTCCTGCTATTTTTCTTATATTTAAACATGTTAGACTCTTTCACCTTGTTTATGCCCTTAAGGTGTTTGAATGCCTCAATCATATCACCTCTCCCTCCTTTGCTCAAGGGTATACATATTGAGCTCTGCTAATCTGCCCTCATATGTCTTCTGATGCAGTCCCTGCACCATTTTGGTTGCCCTTCTCTGGACTGCCTCAATTTGGTTAATGTCCTTGTGAAGGTGTGGCCTCCAATACTGCACGCAGTACTCAGATGGGGCCTAACCAATGTCTTGTACAGAGGGATTATTACCTCCCTCTTACGACTTGTGATACCCCTACTAATACACCCTAACACCCCCTAGCCTTACCTACTGCTTTAGAGGTCTGCTTGATGATTTTAGGTCATCAGTGATGATGATGCCCAAGTCTCTTTCTTCCTTTGTGACTGCTAGCAACTCCCTCCCAGCCTATAAGTGGCTTCGGTTTCTCTTCCCTATGTGCATGATTTGCACTTCTTTGCATTAACCCAGTTGCCACTCTTCTGACCATTCTGCTAGTTTATCCAGATCTCTTCTCATTCTGCCCACCCCATCTGGATCATCTACTCTGTTGCAGATCTTGGTGTCATCTGCAAACAGACAAGCCTTACCCTCTAGTCCATCTGCAAGGTCACTAATGAAGATGTTGAATAGGACTGGCCCCAGAACTGATCCCTGAGGTACCCCACTTGTGACTTGCATCTCTTCTGACTGTATACCATTTACCACCACTCTCTGTTTTCTGCCAGTCAACCAGTTTGCCACCCAGTTGACCAACTTCTGACCCACCCCGAGCCTACTCAGCTTATTTATCAATCTTCTATGTGGAACAGTGTCAAAAGCTTTGCTGAAGTCAAGGTAGGCAACATCAACTGCTCCCCCTTGGTCCACCACTCTGGTTACCCAGTCAAAGAAATCTATGAGATTAGTTTGACAGGACCTTCCTTTTTGTAAACCCATGCTGTCTTGGATTCTGTGCACCTATGGATTCCAGGTGTTGCACTATCCTTTCCTTAAGGAGTGCCTCCATAATCTTGCCCACTACTGAGGTAAGACTGACCGGTCTGTAGTTCCCCGCCTCCTCCCTGCTACCACTCTTGTGGAGCGGGATCACATGAGCCCTTCTCCAGTCTTCTGGGACCTCTCCTGTGCTCAGAGACTCACTAAACAATTCTGCTAATGGCTCTGCTAGTTCCTCCTTTAGCTCCTTAGGTACCCTGGGATGTATGCCATCAGGTCCCATTGCCTTATCCACCCTGAGCTTAGCAAGCTCTTGTAGGACCCTTTCTTGTGGAGGGAGTAGTGCTCACCTCCCTCCCCTGTGTCCATGATGCTGAGCTGTGGGCCCTGCCCTACCTTCTCTTCAGTAAATACTGAGCAAAAGTATCTATTTAGGATAGATGCCTTTACAGGGTCCTCCTCCTCACATGCTCCCTTTTCTCCATTAGCTTAGCAATACCCCTCTGGACTTTCTCCTTTCACTAATGTATCTATAGAAAGTCTTGTCACCTTCTTTTACTGTTCGTGCTAGTGTTTCCTCAGTTTGGGACTTTGCCTGCCTTACTGCCTTATTGCTTCCTTTAGGGCAGTTTGGTATGCCTCCCTATCTTCATCCCGCTGTGTTCCTTTATATTTCCTGAAGGCCAGCCTTTTGGCTCTGACCTTTTCTGCTACTGTATTTGAGAACCAAAGTGGTTTCCTTCTTCTTTGCACTTCCTTTTCTGTCTAACACAATGGGATGTTGCTTCAAGTATTGCATCCTTAATGCTTGCCCACTTTGCCTGTACCCTCACCTGTGTTTCTTTTGCCAGGGCTAGCTTAACTCTGTTGGCCATCTTATCAAAGTCAGCTCCTCTGAAGTCCCATATTTTGCCTTGGAATGGGATGATTTAGATGTAGTAGCCAAATTGAACCATACCATGTGATGGTCACTGGCCCCAGGTGACCTTCTACCTGGAGATCTGTGATCCCTTCTTTGTTAGTCAGTACTAGATCTAGGATAGCCCTGTCTCTTGTGGGTTGCTGTACCAGTTGTTTGAGGCCCTCCTCTGCAGGGAATCCACTATGAGTCTAGTTCTGGCAGATGTTCCTGCTGGTATTGACCAATCTGTATCTGGCATGTTGAAGTCTCCCATTATCAGAACCTCCCTTTAGCTGTCATGTTTTGTATATCTTCTAACAGTAATGTGTCTACATCCTCCTCTGGTCTGGGGGCCTGTAGACAACCCCAATTCTTATGGCTGTCCCATTTCTGTTTCAGGGTGACCCACAGTTCTTCTGGCTCCTTATGTATATTCTGAATTTCTGTAGCTTTGATATTTTCATTAACATACAGGCCACTCCTCCCCCTTTTGCACCTCGGTCTCTTCTGAACAATACATAGCCAGGTACTGAAGTCTCCCAAGTGTGGTTACTGGTAAACCACGTCTCACTAATTGCTACTATGTCCAGTTTAGCCTCTGACATTATTGCCTGCAGGTCTGGGATCTTATTTCCCAGGCTGTGAGCATTTGTGTACATGATTTTCCATTGGCCAGATTTTGGTGTGTTAGTTGTTGGGTGAAGTTTGGCATTACCATGAGGCTGGGTCAGGGGAGAGACCAATGTTCCAAAGTTGGTCGACCAGCAGCCAGTGGCGGACAGTATCGAAAGCCTTGGAGAGGTCAATGAAAACTGCCCCGGTAAGCATGCCATTATCGAGAGAATCATGTACTGCCCTGGTGAATTCGAGCAGAGCGGAGGAGGTGTTGTGACCATTTCTGAAGCTGTGCTGTTGAGTGCACAGTAAGTTGTATTTGTCCAGATGGTCAGTTAGTTGGTCTGCTATGATTCGTCCAAGTGCCTTGGAGATGGAAGGCAGAATCAAGATTGGGCAATAGTTTGAGTAGCTAAATTTGTTGCCACTTTTGTGGACCGGAATGACCGAGGCGATTTTCCAAGAGTCTGGAAATTGACTGGAACAGAGAGAAAGAGAGAGAGAGAGAGAGAGAGAGAGAGAGATTCAGAATACTGGTTAAGGGTCGAAGAACTTCCTCTAGAGTTAACAACAGTATCTTCAAGTCAGGGGAGTCTCCACTGGATCTGGATTTGGAGATGGCAGTAGTGATGTAGTGGTGCACTGCATTCAAGGAGACTCCCCGAAAGTAGAAACTGGGGGTATTGTCCTGAGCAGGATGGATGTTAGGGGAGCTGTTGTCAGGGGGGAGAACAGCACTAAGGTCGGTAAAAGCAGAGTTAAAGGTTTCAACAATGTCTAGGGGGGTCCAGGATAGTGATCCCATCAACTATTAGTGTGGCAGGAGAGTTTTTGGGTTGTATCCCTGTGATTCTTTTAATGTTATCCCAAAAGGCACAACCGTTTCCCCAGGAGTTGGTAAGTGCATCCTTGAAGAAGGAGCTTTTCATAAGTTGGATGGCCTTGGTACAGGCATTACAGGCCTGTTTGTATTTTAGTAAGTTGGGCAGTGTGCCAGTGGCTTTGGCCACCACACAAAGGTTGTCCCTTATTTTCAACTGTGACATTGGCATTAATCCAGGGATTACAGAGTGTCTTGGCATTGCATTGTTTAACCGGAGCAAAGAGGTCACAGGCCTTGTTGAAAGTGGCAATGAAGAAGTCGAGGGCCAAGTTAACATTTGTAGCCTTGTAAATAGGTTGCCAGTCATTGAGATTCGTAGTGTTTAAGATGAGCAAGTTGTCCACTTGGGAGGACCCTACTATAAATGAATTTGGGGGGGGGTTGAAAAATTTGTTGGACCTTTTGCATATGACAGGGTCGCTGAGGGAATCTGGCAGCACGGTGGTGCTGAGGATCCTGGATGGGTGGCTGGTTAGTACCCAGTCCAGAAGGGTGCTAGTACCAGTTAGTTCTAGTCAGTGAGACCACCATCTGTGAGAGGTTAGCAGAGGCAATAGAATCTTTCAGCTCCCCTGCACCCGAGGCTAACCAATTGATGTTGAAGTCACCTAGTAGGACAAGTTCAGCACCTGAAGTTTGGGCGTTGATAAACCTGAGGACATCATTGAGACCTTAGACCTGGTCCCTGGGTGGGATGTAGATGGCTCCAATCGTTAAGGCTTTTTGGTTTGGGCCAAGGAGAATTCTTATGGGTAGCAACTTTGGGGGTGCCAGGGGGAGCACCAACAGGGAGTCTTCAACATAGATGGCACAGCCACCTCCTTCTTGGTGACCTGGTCCAGTCTAAAAATGTTGTAGCCTTGTAGTGTTATTGCCTGATCAGGAACCTTCAGCGTAAGCCAAGTTTCAACCACTGCTTGGAGGTCAGGGTTGTGTTGCCTTATGAAGGATTGAAGAGCATCAAACTTAGATAGCAGGCTGCAAATGTTGAGAGAAATGAGCCAAAGAGCAGCTGTATTTGATTTGTTGTTTGGGCTGCATGGTCCAGGGTTTGGGTGGACATTGCCTGAGAGCAGAAGGAGGAGGAGGAGGAGTAGCAATTTTAAAGAGCCAAGGCGTAGCTCTTTAAGGAATAATTTGAGGCATTGTTTAGTGTGGAAGAGGTTGGTAGGTACCAGACGGCAGTGCCAGTGGGCTATAGTGAGTTGCTGCATGATTAACTCGGCCCACAAATCGGGCCTAAGGGAATTAAGCAGTAGCCAAGTATTGGCAATAGGTGGGCCAAAAGGAGGACTGGGTGAGTAGTGGAGGGTTCCTTTGGAGAGGTAGGTGTTGTCACGGAAGCAAATTGGGTGGGAGAGGGGGCAGGGAAGGCAGAGGCCAGGGAGGTATCTGACTTAATTGTAGCTGGCCAGCTGCAAGGATAGGGATCATAAACTTTTATGATGCTTCAGAAGAGTTGTATTTTATTGACTTCCTGTCTTTGAAATGGGGAAATAGGAACTGCTCAAAGATCAAAGAGGAGCAGGAAAACCACTCAAGATCAAAGAGGGGATGTGATTTAAAAAGAGTCATAATTTGGGAAATTGAGTTTTGTTGAAGTCACAGTATTTAATATGCCTCTTGACAGGACATCCTGTTTTGTATGTAGAAACATAGAAACATAGAAGTTGATGGCAGATAAGGACCTCAAGGCCTATCCAGTCTGCCCATTTATTTTTCTACCTTATAATGTGCCATTGGCCTTTGCTCTGTCAGTGGCCTATCTATTCATACTCATCTGTATTGCTTCCTTATTCCTACCCCATGCCTGTTTGAAGCCCTGCACTGTATTCATATCCACCACTTCCTGAGGTAGGCCGTTCCATGCATCCACCACCCTTTCTGTGAAAAAGAATTTCCTCACATTCCCCATTTATTGGTCTTCCTCTAATCTCATGCTGTGTCCTCTTGTCCTGCTATTTTTCTTATATTTAAACATGTTAGACTCTTTCACCTTGTTAATGCCCTTAAGGTGTTTGAATGTCTCGATCACATCACCTCTTCCTCCTTTGCTCAAGGGCATACATATTGAGCTCTGTTAATCTGTCCTCATATGTTTTCTGATGCAGTCCCTGCACCATTTTGCTGCCCTTCTTCTGGACTGCCTCAATTTGGTTAATGTCCTTGTGAAGGTGTGGCCTCCAGTACTGCATGCAGTACTCCAGATGGGGCCTAACCAGTGTCTTGTAAAGATGCATTATTACCTCCCTCTTCTGACTTGTGATACCCCTACTAATACACCCTAACATCCCCCTAGCCTTACCTACTGCTATAGTGGTCTACTTGGATGATTTCAGGTCATCTGTGATAATGATGCCCAAGTCTCTTTCTTCCCTTGTTACTGCCAGCAACACCCCTCCCAGCCTATAGGTGACTTCAGGGTTTCTCTTCCCTGTGTGCATGATCTTGCACTTCTTTGCATTATACCCCAGTTGCCACTCTTCTGACCATTTTGCTAGTTTATCCAGATCTCTCCTTCTGCCCACCCCATCTGGATCATCTACTCTGTTGCAGATCTTGGTGTCATCTGCAAACAGACAAACCTTACCCTCCAGTTCATCTGCAATGTCACTGATGAAGATATTGAAGAGGAATGGCCCAGGACTGATCCCTGAGGTACCCCACTTGTGACTGGCATCTCTTCTGACTGTATACCATTTACCACCACTCTCTGTTTTCTGCCCATCAACCAGTTTGCCATCCAGTTGACCAACTTCTGACTCACCTAGAGCCTACCCAGCTTATTAATCAATCTTCTATGTGGAACAGTATCGAAAGCTTTGCTGAAGTCAAGGTAGACGACATCAACTACTACCCCTTGGTCCACCACTCTGGTTACCCAGTTCAAGAAATCTATGAGATTAGTTTGACAGGACCTTTCTTCTGTAAACCCATGCTGTCTTGGATCCTGTGCTCCTATGGGTTCCAGGTGTTGCACTATCCTTTCCTTAAGGAGTGCCTCCATAATCTTGCCCACTACTGTAGTAAGACTGACTGGTCTATAGTTCCCTGCCTCCTCCCTGCTACCACTCTTGTGGAGCAGGATCACATGAGTCCTTCTCCAGTCTTCTGGGACCTCTTATGTGCTCAGAGACTTACTAAACAGTTCTGATAATGGCTCTGCTAGTTCCACCCTTATCTCCTTTAGTACCCTGGGATGTAGGCCATCAGGTCCCATTGCCTTGTCCACCCTGAGCTTATCGCACTTTTGTAGGACCCTTTCCTTTGTGAAGGGACTAGTGCTCATGGAGCTCAATATGTATACCCTAGAGCAAAGGAGGGAGAGAGGTGATATGATCGAAACATTAAAACACCTTAAGGGCATTAACAAGGTGAAAGAGTAACATGTTTCAATATAAGAACAAATAGCAGGACAAGAGGACACAGCATGAGATTAGAAGGAGGCCGATTAAGGGGTAATGTGAGGAAGTTCTTTTTCACAGAAAGGGTGGTGGATGCATGGAACGGCCTACCTCAGGAAGTGGTGGATATAAATATAGTGCAGGGCTTCAAACAGGCATGGGATAGGCATAAGGGGGCAATACAGATGAGTAGGACTAGATAGGCCATTGACAGAGCGAAGGCTGATGGCACATTTATAAGGTAGAAAAAGAAATGGGCAAATTGGATGGACCTTGAGGTCCTTATCTGCCATCAACTTCTATGTTTCTATGAATATCTGGAGGAGAACAGGCTCCAGGACACCAGGTAACATGGATTTATGGCAGGAAGGTCATGCCAGATAAATCTAATCAGCTGCTTCAACCGAGTAACAAACGAATTAGAAAGGGGGCATGTGGTGGACCGAACCTTCTCTATTTTGACTTCAGCAAAGCATTTGATTCTGTACCACACAAGCACCTGATGAGGAAATTGGAGAACATAGGAGTTGTGAAAAGCGTGGTCAGATGGGTGGGCAACTGGCTCACAGACAGACGGCAAAGGGTGGTGGTAAATGGGATGAGGTTAGCTGAGGACACAGTTACTAGTGGGGTTCCCCAGGGTTCTGTGTTAGGCCCAGTTCTCTTTAACATCTTCATCAGTAGCTGACCTGGTGGCACTGAGGGTTGAGGTGCTGGATGCCACACCTTGCGCCACACCAGTAACCTGGGTTCGGGAATGGACTTGGGCCCGCTGGGGGTCAGCAGGGGAGGGAGAGGATTGAACATCTGGAGGACTGCTCTCCTCTCCCAGGGAGGGTAGTGGGTCTCGTGTCGCTCCTCAGGAGATCGGGGGCACTGAAAGGAGTGATGCTGTCACAGGGGGTGGAGCATCAGCGGACGTCAGCACAGTTGCACGTCTGTGCTCCAGGGGGAAACAGCATGAAAAAAAGCCCGGCTGTATGGGTACACTCAAGAGATGCCCTGGTACCCAGTGCTAGAAATAAAGTTAAAAAAAAAAAAATCTTCATCAGTGACATCAGCAGTGGTATCCAGGTTAAACTGCAGTCACAGCCAAAGATATGGTCAGATATTTCCTGAAATTCCTGCAGATCTCCTGCTTTTGCATTTCCACAGTAGGGCAGCAAAGAGAAACTCTTTCGAAATTTCGCAAAAATATCTGGAAATATCTTGCCATGTCTGTGGCAACTACTGTAGCAATGTTCACGGACAACACCAATCTCTGAAAGTGTTGGTATTGACTGTGGATCTGTATTCTACGGGTGGACACTCGTGAAGGGGATAGGGACTTACAGGAAGACCTCCAATACATGGAAAGGTGATGTAAACTGTGGCAACTGAGTTTAAATGCAAAAAAAGTGTAAAGTGAAGCATCTCGGTAAAGGGAATCCCAGGATGGAATATTGCTAAATGGGGTTAAACTAAGTACCTCACAGGAGGAGTGGGATCTGGGGGTCATTATTAGTGACACCCTGAAACAGATGGACCAATGCAATATAGCATGCAACATTGAGAACAAACTGTTGGGGTGTATAGGCAGGAGGATTGAGAACAGAAGGAAAGAGGTGATTGTCCCCCTATACAAATCACTGGTAAGACTACACCTGGAGTCCTTTGTTCTGTTTTGGAGGCCCCACTTGAAACATAGAAACACAGACTTTGAAGGCAGATAAGGACCGCTTGGCCCACCCAGTCTGCCCATTTCCGTACCTATTGGATAACAACAACCTACTTCTTCCTACACCCCACCAGAATTGCCTTTATGTCTGTCCCATGCATTCTTGAATTCCTCCACTGATTTTGACACCACAACCTCCTCAGGAAGGCTGTTCCATGCATCCACCACCCTCTACATGAAAAATACTCTCACATTTCCTGAGCATCTCCCTCTATCTTCAAATTATGTCCCTTGTTCTTGCACATCTCTTTTTCTGAAAGATGCTACCCTCTTGGACTTTGTTAATTCACTTGAGGTACTTGAAAGTTTCTATCATGTCCTCCCTCTCCCTCCTTTCCTCGAGGGTATACATATTAAGCTCCTTTAGTCTCTCTCGATATGGCTTCTGGTGCAGACCCTGTACCATTTTAGTTGCCCTCCTCTGGGCTGCCTCCATCCTGTCTGTGTCCTTGTGGAGATGGGGTCTCCAGAACTGCATGCAGTACTCCAGAAGGAGTCTCACCAACTCTCTGTACAGAGAGATAACAACTTCTTGTTTTCTACTGGTGATGCCTTTCCCTATGCATCCCAGTATCCCCCAGCCCTCCTTACTGCCTTCTCACATTGCTTGCTTACCTTTAGGTCATCTGATATGACTATCTCCAGGTCCCTTTCCATTTCTGTTGTTGTTAGTACCTCCCCCTCCCACCACTGTGCACTCTTCCCCTGGGTTTTCATTTCCCAGGTACATTACTTTGCAATCCTTTGCATTGAATCTAAGCTGCCATACTTTTCACCATTCCTCCAACCTTGTCAAGTCCCTTCTCATCCTTTCCACACCCCCCTTGTGTAGCAACCCTGTTGCAGATTTTTGTGTCATCTGCAAAGAGGCATACTTTTCCTTCCAGTCCCTCCGCAATGTCACTTATAAAGTCATTAAAATGGAACGGTCCCAGTACTAATTCATGCGGTATTCCGCAAGTAACTCCTCTTTCTTTGGAGTGGACTCTGTTTACTATTACCCTCTGTGTCCTGTTGTCCAGCCAATTTTTTTACCCAGGCTTTCACCCTGGAACCTACACCCAGGCTGGCTAACTTGTTTATTAATCTCTTGTGTGGGACTGTGTCAAATGCCTTGCTAAACTTGAGGTAGACCATGTCCACAGCCCCTCCCTGGTCTACTATTTTGGTCACCCTGTCAAAGAACTCTATTAGATTTGTCTGACGTGACCTTCCCACTGTGAATCCATGCTGCTGCGGGTCCTGTGTCCTGCTGGCCTCTAGGTACTCAACAATTCTTTCTTTCAGAAGTGATTCCATCATTTTCCCTACCACTGAGGTCAAACTGACACGTCTGTAGTTTCCTGCCTCTCCTTTGCTCCCAGTTTTGTGAAGGGGAATCACAACTGCCCTCCTCCAGTCCTCAGGTACCACCCCATCCTCCCATGATTTATTAAAAAGGGTAGTCAGTGGTGTCACTAGTTCTGCCCTTAGTTCTTTTAGAATTCTGGGATGAATCCCATCAGGCCCCATTGCTTTGTCCACCTTGAGTTTTAGGAGTTCTTTCAGGATCCTTTCTTCTGTGAATGGACTGGTATTGACCCCACTATCCAGAGTGCCTCTATTGATTGATTTAGGTACCTCCCTTCCTCTCCTCTTCTTTTGTGAATACTGAGCAGACGTATTCATTCAGTATCCTGCTTTTTTCACTGTTACCTCTGCCCAATTTCTCTCACCTTAATTGCTTCACTATCCCTCCTCAACCTTTCTATGCTCCCTGATGTACCTATAAAAGGTTTATCCCCCTTCTTAACTGAGTTGGCTATCTTTTCCTTGGTTTGAGCCTGTGCTATCCTGACTGCCTTCCCCGCTTCCTTCTGCTTTAACTGGTACAGTTCTCTGTCCTGCTCCTTGTTTGTTTCCTCATACTTCCCGAATGCTACCTTTTTCTCCCTAACCTTCCCTGGGATACGTTCGATTGCCTGACACATGATCGCCCGACATTAAAGTTGCCGACACCAACTTCCCATCACTAACCAATGCCCAGCTTTCTATTTCCCAGCACATAATCACTCGACCTGCATCCCTTCCCGACTCCTCATTTCCCGACTCCTGGACAGTGGTAAAGAAGTGAGTTTATATATCCCACTCCTGTCTGTGGATAGTGTAACAAGTTGGGCAACACCCAACTTTTCAATCAAAGCTACTGGAAGCAATTGTGGCAGTCCTTCATTTCAGCAACACACCCCGCACCTCAGTCAAAATTACAGGAGTTCAGCAAGTCAGCATCTTATGACATAAGAAATCCCCCATATTGTCGACTGCTGTAGCGCTATTTTTTCTTATCTTAAATGTAAGCTACTGAAAGCAGTTATGGCAGTCCTTCAATTAGTCAGCCTGCCCTGTACCACAGTCAAAATTAGAGGCGCTCAGAATCTTGTGACATACAGTAAATAATCCTTTTCGGTTATCTGAGAGCAGTGCTTCTGTATTTTGTATTTTGTCCCCCGTATTGTCGAGCGTTGCAGTGCTTTTTTTTTTTCACCTTAGATCCAAGATCAGTCATACTGCAGGCAGCAGCAGAGAAAGTAAAGCCAGCAGCCAGAGTTAGAACTGCAGCTACATATCCATTGGCAAAGTTGGGACAGGCGAATGAGGTAAAACATCATATGGGCACTGTTGTGTTTCCCCAACTAGGTCTATACCGTTGAGACATATACAAACATGGGTCTAAATCACATATGTTCTTCATCCTCAGATATCAGGCTCTACTTCTAACCTATGGAATCAAATTTAGAAAGCAATATCTTGTATGCCATTTTGATTGCAAGTTCAGATGCTGGCATATGGGGAGCAGACCAGAAGACAGACGTGAGCGGGCAAATGAAAATTTGGGGACAAGCTTCAGCGGTAAAACTGCATGGGCAATTGCAAAGTGGGAAGCCAGAGCTGGGGAGTTGTGTGTCAGGATAACGAGAGTCTGGCATTCATACGAGACCCCCTTCCCCGCCACCTCTTTTGAGAACCATAGTGTTTTTTTCCTTCGTTTTTATTTGTTTATTTGCTTCATACAAAGGCTTGTTGCCTCTGTGATGGCAGTTTTAATTTTCCCCATTGCTCCTCCAGCCCTCCTTCTTGCCCGTTTGCTAGTGCTTTTCTGAGTCACTCTCCCATTTTGCCAAAGTCAGCCCCCCTAAATCCAGTACCCTCGCTTTTTGTATGGCTTGGCTCTATGGCTGTCTTTATCGTGAACCACACTGTTTTGTGGTCACTTGTTCCCAGATGGCTAGCCACTTCTAAATCTGAGATCCTCTCTCCATCCTCTCTCCATCCCCATGTGAGAGTACCAGATCTAAGATTGCTCCCTCCCAAGTGGGCTCCAACACTAGCTGTCTGAGGCATGACCCCTGTAGGGCATCAAGAATGACCCTGCTCTTGGATATGGCTGCAGCAAAGGTGCTCCAGTTAACATCTGGCATATTCAGGTCTCCCATCAACAATATCGCCCCTTTTTCTGCCATTCTAAGGATATCTTCTATCATTTTCTTGTCCATTTCTTCCCCTTGAGGTGGGGGTCTGTGTACAACCCCAGTGCAGATTATGCCACCATTTCTTGTCTCCAGGGTGACCCACCTGTTTTGCAAGGACCAATATGGCTGGAATCTCTTTTTACAAACCAATGAAGCATTTAAATCTATCACCTAGGATCCTGGTTCCCTTCTCGGGCAGATACAGATCATCGTGCCAGTATAGGCCTGTATCCCTCCAGGTGGACCCCCAGTCCCAATGAAGCCAAAACCCTGAGCTCTGCACTAGTTTTTTAACCCTTCATTGAATTCCATGATGCAGAGTAACCTAGCCTCACCCATGCCATAGACAAGCAGCAGCTCTGAGAAGGTTACCGTGCTTGTTACTTGTTTAAGGTCCCTCCCCAACTCCACAAACTCCTGCACTGCTCAGATGACATTCCCAGCCAGGTCATTTGTCCCTAGATGGATGGAAGTATAAGGAAACACAGAAGGAGCAGGACAGAGAGCTCTACCAGTTAAGGCAGAAGGAAGCAGGGAGGGAAGTCAGAATAGCAAAGGCCCAAACTGAGGAAAAGATAGCCAACTCAGTTAAGAAGGGGGATAAAACCTTTTATAGGTACATCAGCGAGCATAGAAAGACAAGGGAAGGGATAGTGAGGCTGAATAGAATGAACGGTGGGTGGGCAGAGGGGACAGTGAAAAGCAGGAATACTGAACGAATATTTCTGCTCAGTATTCACAAAAGAGGAGGGAAGTGCTTAATCCAACTAACAGAAGCACTTTGATAGGGGGTCGATCCCAGTCCTTTCACAGAAGAAAAGGTTCTGCAAGAACTCCTAAAACTGAAGGTGGACAAAGCAATGGGTCCTGATGGATTCCACCCCAGAATTCTAAAAATTAAGGAGGAACTAGTGAAACCACTGGCTACTCTTTTAATAAATCATGGGAGGATGGTGTGGTACCTGAGAACTGGAGGAAGGCGGATGTGATTCCCTTCACAAAAGTGGGACTAAGACAGAGGCAGGAAACTACAGACCTGTCAGTTTGACCTCTGTAGTAGGGAAAGTGATGGAGTCACTTCTGAAGGAAAGAATAGTTGAGTACCTAGAGGCCAGTGGAGCACAGGACCCAAGGCAGCATGGGTTCACAGCGGAAAGGTCATGTCAGACAAATCTAATAGATTTCTTTGACTGGGTGACCAAAGTAGTAGACCAGGGAGGGTCTGTGGACATGGCCTACCTAGACTTTAGCAAGGCATTTGACACAGTCCCACACAAAGATTAATAGTCAAATTAACCAGCCTGGGAGTGGGACCCAGGTGGTAGCTTGGTAAAACATTGGCTGGACAACAGGACACAGAAGGTAATTGTAAATGGAGTCCACTCTGAAGAAAGGGGTTACTAGGGGTACTGCAGGGTTCAGTATTGGGTCCAGTCCTTTTAATGTCTTCATCAGTGACATTGCAGAGGACTGAAGGAAAGTATGCCTTTTGCAGATGACACAAAGATCTGCAACAGGGTTGATAACAAGGAGGCGTGGAAAGGATGAAAAGGGACTTGGAGGTTGGAGGAATGGTCAAGTATGGCAGCTAGGATTCAATGCAAAGAAGTGCAAAATAATGCACTTGGGAAACAAGAACCCAGGGGAAGAATACACAATGGGTGGGGAGGTATTAACAACAACAAAAAAGGAAAGGGACCTGGGGGTAATCACATCAGATGACCATAAGGTTAGCAAGCAATGTGAGAAAGCAGTAGGGAGGGCTGGGGGTATACTGGGATGTATAGGGAGAGGCATCATCATCAGAAAACAGGAAGTTGTTATCCCTCTGTACAGACAGTTGGTGAGACCCCATCTGGAGTACTGTGTCCAGTTCTGGAAACCCCATCTCCGCAAGGACATAGACGGGATAGAGGCAGTCCAGAAGAGGGCAACTAAAATGGTGCAGGGTCTGCAAGAAAAGCCGTATGAGGAGAGACTAAAGGAGCTTACTATGTATACCCTTGAGGAAAGAAGGGAGAGGAGGTACATGATAGAAACTTTTAAGTACCTCAGTGGAATCAACAGTCCAAGAGGGTAGCATCTTTCAGAAAAAGAGACTTGCAAGAACAAGGGGACACAATTTAAAGATAGAAGGAGGGCAGTTCAGGGGCAATATGAGGAAGTATTATTTCACAGAGAGGGTAGTGGATGCATGAAACAGCCTTCCTGAGGAGGTTGTGGGGTCTAAAACTGTGGGAGAATTCAAGAATGCATGGGAAAGACATAAGGCAATTCTTGTGGGGGGTAGGAAGAAATAGGCTGTTGGTTAACTAGGATCTGCGGCCTATCCTGTCGGTAGGGAAATGGGCAGACTAGATGGGCCTAGTGGTCCTTATCTGCCGTCAATGTCTATGTTTCTATGTTAATGACATCCAGCTTCCTCTCCCGTGCTGCTGCTCTAGCGATCCTGAGGATTTGCTTCCTGTCCCTCCAAGCCATGGCACCTGGCAGGCACCTTATCTCCCTCTCCCCTTCCTCCCCCAGTTCTACCCCCTTAACAATTGTGTCCCCTCCCAGGAGTTGTTTCCTTCCTTTGTAGAGTCCTGTGCCACACTCCCCGTGGGTCTCCTTTGCGGAGGTTCCCAGCATCCTCCTTGGTGTCCACTGTGGGTGCATCCATAGAGGAACCATGCTCACCAGAATGACGTATGAATTGTGGAGAGGTACAATTGGAGGGATGCACCTCTGTTACACCACCCTCACCCTCCCTGAGCCCACCATGGTCCAACTGCTCCACTTTCTAAGCTACATCTGAGGCAGCGGCAGTGGCCCTGGTGGTCCCTGGGTGGGAATGGAGGTCCCCTGAATTCTGGCCAGCTCTGCCTGGAGACAGGCAATCTCCTCCCTCAGCCCAGAGAGGTGCCTGCAGATGGGACAACACTGCATCCTCCAGAACATCTCCCAGAAGATTGCCACTCCACAGCCACTGCACTACTCCCATCATGTTTTACTTGTGGCTCTCATCTGTTGCTTTGTATGCTTACTCTCTCCTCTCTCTGTTTCCTTTTTTTTTTTCTCCCTACTTTCCTACTGTCTTTGTGCCCTTACAGCTGTTGCCTTTCCTGTTCTGGGACAGGGAGTTCTTGTATTCTTCAGCAGTCTCCTTCTTACTTGCTCAGAGTCAGACCTCCAGCAGCTAGGGAGAGGAGGGAGAGCTTCTCTTTTACTTCTTAGATGGTGAGTCTTTTGTGCCTCTGTGTTCACTCCCTTCCTGCTCCCAAACAGGAAGGTCCTGTTGTCAATCAAATCCAGTGCCTGTAAAAGTGGAACTAGCTAAGAGTGTGTGTGGAAGGGCAGGGAGGGAGGGCTGGCTATATGAAAAAATTACTCACCTTAGTAATGCTGTTTCTTCTAATGGAGTCTTGCTGTATTCTGACAATAGCAGTGAGTCCCAACCAAGGCCCCTAGAATTCTGCGGCTGCAGAATTTTGCGCAGAACTTGCAATCTACCACTGAACTTCTGTGGTGCCGCAGAATTCACTCTTGGTGATTTTTTATTAATATTTCTGTTTATCCATAGAATCTGGTTCCCTTCCCCTCTCTTTATATCCAAAACCCACCTATATGCTCAGAATGTGACATTATCATCGCTATAACATCATACATTAGCCAATGAAATGGCTGCATTCTGCAACAGAAATAAACAGTCACTTATCTACCACAGCTCCCACTGCCAGAGACGGTGGCACAGCAAATCATGCATGGTGATATTTGCTCATCCTGCACTACAGCCTAATGTAACTTTCAGTCTTACATTATTGCACTAGGGCCAACTTAAACAAAACCTTGACAATAGCACAGACCTGTTAAGTCCATACCTTACTTTGTACAAACCCGTTTGTGCCTTCAAGATATAGAGATGCCATCTGAAATGAATAACTGGTAAAATGAATTTAACTGTCATTTTTAAGAAAAATAAAGTAATTATGCCCAGAAAAGTGGAATATAATAATGTGTAGACCTGTTGAAAGAATAGACCTGTTGACTAAATAATTGCACTGTACGCATTTTTGCCAGGGTTACTGATTACATATTGTCATTGGTTAATAGAATCACCTAAAAGTTATGGAGAAATGTTGTGTGCAGGGGCAGCTGTTGAGCCAGAGGGTAGCATGTTGTGTTTCTGTGCCAGCAACTCAGGTTCACAGATTAGCTTTGGGAGCTGGCTGGGCATCACAAGGATTGGTGGAACACATCACTGCTTGGAGCCTGGGAAGGCATGGTGCAGTGTTCTTTCACATGGTGGGCACATTGTGATGGGCTGGAGAGCTCTATCTCACAATCGGTTCACATACATGTCATGGCCTGATGGTGTTACGCAGTGTGTCAGGGTAAGCAGGTTGACATGAAAAATGAGTTTTGCAATAACTCCTGTATTACACTTCCAATGGGACCTGTATGAATAAGGATGCAAGTTCGTGGAAATTAAAAAAAAATATATATATATATACATACACACACACACACACACACTATCTCTGTCTCTCTCACCACACACACACACACACACACACACTCACACACACACATATTTGTATGTATGTTACAAATTGCATATAAATATATAAGTGATACACAGTGGGAACCTCATGAGTGGTGTAGAAAGCACATACAAATATATAAGTGATAGACAGTTAAAACCTCATTAGTGGGATAGATAGCATGCATATAGAAATACCTTATTTATCACATAAGTTCCCCTCTGCATATATCATTTATGCAACAGGCTAGGACCTTAAGGGAGAGACATTTATTTTGCTTTTTTAGGCATAAAATTACTTTCATGTCTGTTATTTTTGAACTAGTGTTACTGTGCTTTCCACCATCCTGACTGCTATAACCACTGCCATGAAAGTGAAGTCAGGATGACAAGCTGACACTGTGAAGTGGTAGTTTGTTAGTGCCACAGAACTTCCACAGAAATTACAAACCACTGCCGCAGAAGTTCTGCGGCAAATGGTAGTCTTGCTGCAGAACTTGGTCCCACTGTGCCGCAGAAAAGTAGGGGCCCTGGTCCCAACCTTCAAACTGCCCCGGAGATGAAAGAGTTAACTTTCCATGCCAGGCATGGAACGCTGAGCTCAATCTCGTTTGAGTCTCTGTTGCTGTTTGAACTCAAACCGTCAGATCTTTACAAGCTAAACTCACTGAGGTCCTGTATGGAAGCTGTAAACCTACACTAGCCAACTGGCTACTAATTATAACAACAGATTTTTTGGTCCCAAAACAAAGACTCAAGTCAGGAAACTGAAAAAATGAAATGAACATAACACCCACCCACCCAAAGAAAAGACGGTGGTAATAAAAAAGGTGGGGCACCTCCTGAGTGCCACCCACAACCCAAAAACAAAGGTTCTGAGAGGGGAAGGCAGGGGGGAGGTCAGAATACAGCAAGACTCCATTAGAAGAAACAACATTACTAAGGTGAGTAATTTTTTCTTCAAACAACATGAAGTCTTGCTGTATTTTGACAATAGCAGACTACCAAGCAGTACCTCCATGGAGGAGGGACATAACCTACTTAGGAAATCGGCTCTGAAGCACTGCTGTGCCAAACTGAGCATCACTCCTAGCCTGGATATCCAGAGAGTAATGCTTGGTAAAAGTGTGAACAGTTTTCCAGGTAGCTGCTTGACATATCTCTAAGATAGGAATATCCCTGGCAGCAGCCAGGGAAGCAGCTGTACCTCTGGTAGAGTGAGCCCTCCGGCCTGATGGTGGAATCCTACCCAGTTTTTCATAACAGAATTGAATGCAAGAGACAATCCACCTGACAATGGATCTTTTAGTGGCAGGTTTTCCTTTACCTACCTCACCATAAGTGAGGAACCGTTGGAGGGAGTCAAACCTGTGACCCTTGGTACGTTCTATGTAGTAGCTAAGGGCTCTTTTCACATTCAAACTGTGCAACCTCCTTCGCCAGAGGAGGAATGGTCAGTGAAGTACACAGGAAGAGACATAGATTGGTTAAGGTGGAAGTCTGAAACCACCTTAGGCAAAAACTTCCTGTTAGTCCTGAGAACTACCTTATCTCTATGGAAAGAGATAAAACCAGGCTCCACTGACAGGGCTTGTAACTCACTTATGCGCCTGGCAGAAGTGATGGCCACCAAGAACACAGTTTTCCAAGTCAGGTACTTAAGCTCTGCTGAGGACAAAGGCTCGAAAGGGGGTTGCATAAGCTGAGCAATGCAAACATTAAGGTCCCAAGCAGGGGCAGGGTCCCTGAATGGCGGATTGGTATGAAGCAATCCCTTGAAAAACTTGGAAAATACAGGGTGATCTGAAAGAGAAGAGGGCTTGCCTGCTGAAATAAAAGCAGAGACAGCTGCCAGATGCACCCTAAGTGTAGCTGGTCTGAGTCCCAAGCTATTCAGATGGACCATATAGTCAAGGACTGTGGGCAGGTCAGCAGACTCTGGGGAAATATGCTTCCCAGAGCACCATATGGAGAATCTTTTCCATTTGGAATTGTAAGTAATTCTGGTGGAAGGCTTCCTAGCAGCTTTGAGAATATCCATAACACCTTGAGAGAGGTGTAAATCAGCAAACTCTAACTCTTCAAGAGCCAGGCCTTGAAATTGAGAGATTTGAGATTCGGGTACCAAACCCTCCCCTGAGCACAGGTCAACAGGTTGTAATTTCTGGGAACAGACAAGGGAAGGTAGACTGCTAAGGACAACAGGAGAGGGTACCAGGGCTGTCTGGCCTAGTCTGGAGCAATCAGAATCACTTTGCAAGACTGAGACCTGATTTTGACTAGTACTTTGAACAGGAGAGGGAAGAGAGGAAAAGCATACAGGAACTTCCCTTCCCAATTGATAACCAGGGCATCCAGAGGGACTGAGCCCAACACTGGGGGTCTGCAACAAAACAGGAGAAGTTGGTGATTGTCTGGGGCTGCAAAAAGATCTAACTGTGGGGTGCCCCATCTGGAGAAGATCACCTCCAAAACCAGGGGATCCAGTGACCATTCGTGATGGCCCTGAGATATCCTGCTGAGAGCATCTGCCAGGACATTGTCCTTGCCTGGGAGATGTACTGCTATGAGGAAGGTGTTCAGGAAATAGGCCAGAGACCACAACGTCATTGCTTCTGTACACAAGGCCGTAGACCGAGTGCCCCCTTGCTTGTTGATACACCACATTGTGGTGGTATTGTCTGTCCTGATCTGAACAACTTTGTTCTGAACAGACTTGGAAAAAGCTTGAAGTGCTAGAAACACTGCTCTGAGTTCCAGCAGATTGATGTGAAGCAGAGATTCCTGAGAGGACCACAACCCTTGGGTGGTCAGGTCTCCCAAGTGGACCCCCCACCCCAAGAGGGAGGCATCTGTGGTAAGGATTAAGGAGTGAGACTGAGTGACAAAATGAACTCCTTGTCTTAGATTGTTCTGATCCTGCCACCACTGCAAGGCCTGGATCAGGGTTCGAGTCACTGGTATCAGTTTGGTCAGAGGATCCTTTTTCTGAGATCAAAAGGCTCTCAAGTGGAACTGAATGTCCCTCATCTGAAATCTTGCTCCCTGCACCACTGCTGAAGAAGCAGCCATGTGCTCCAGGAGCTGCAGGAAATGCCTCGCTGGTCGAGACACCTGTAGGGTGAATGAAGAGGCCAGTATGATAAGGGTCCTTGCCCTGTCCAGGGGAAGGAAGGCTCTGGCCTTTTCTGTATCTAGCTCTGCACCTATGAAGGTGAGGAGCTGAACAGGCTCTAGAACTGACTTTGAAAGATTCAGAAGGAAACCTAGAGAGGTGAGCAATTGCTGAATTACCTGTAGGTGTACCTTGACTTGGTCTGGGGACTGACCTACTATGAGCCAGTCATCCAGGTATGGGAAAAAGGCAATCCTTTGCCTTCTTAGAGAAGCAACTACTACTGCCAGGCATTTTGTGAACACCCTTGGAGCAGAGGTTAGGCCGAAGGGCATTGCTTTGAATTGGTAATGGCCTGAGGGCAGCTCGAACCTGAGGTACTTTCGATGGGAGCTTCTGATAAGAATATGGAAGTTGGCATCCTTGAGGTCCGGGGAGACTAGCTAGTCCCCTGGCCTTGGAGAGGGTAGAATTATTCCCAGAGTCACCATTTTGAACTTTGGCTTTAAAAGGTGTTTGTTTAAGTATCTGAGATCCAGGATGGGCCGCCATTCTCCTGTCTTTTTGGGGGTGAGGAAGTACCTGGAGTACAACCCTTTCCCTTGGTGTAGGGGTGGAACCTTTTCCACAGCTCTGAGAGCCAGGAGGGAAGAGACCTCTGCCTCTAGGGCAAGTGTCTCTGAGGGATTTGCAGGTGGAAAGTATCTGGTTCTCATCTTTGGATATTTTTTGAAGCTGAGAACCAGTCCCTGGCTTACTACTTCCAGGATCCATTTGTCTGATGTTAAAGACTTCCAGTCCTGGACAAAGTAAGCAAGTCTGCCCCCTACAGGTGGTGGAGTATCGGCCCTGGCAAACCCATCAGGGTGCCTTTTTGGCAGGGGGTTTAGGCTGAGGGTGGTAGCAGGCCTGCTTGTACCCCTTCTGCCTCTCCCTCTAAAGAACCCCCTCTGAGCATAGGCAGAAGAGGAGGCCTGGGCTTGGTAGAAAGGCCTATGAAAAGGCCTGCCCCTGCCCCTGGGATGATGCCTTTGAGGAGTGGCTTGCCTTTCCTTGGCTTGAGCACTCCTATATGTGGTCCGGTATTCATCCATTTTCTTCATGTAGTTCTCTGTTTGCTCCTCAAACAAAGAATTACCCACAACAGGAAAATCCATGGCCTTAGTCTGGGTATCCTGCAACAGGCTAGTACATCTGAGCCAAGCCATCCTACGAAGTGCCACAGATGTAGCCATGACTCTAGATGAAACATCATTGGAGTCCACTGCAGCATGGAATTGCGCCTTGGATGCCTCAATACCATCAGCAGCCACCTGCTCCAGCTCCTTGGCAAGCTGGCCAGGGACCTGTTTAGCTAAAGCCATGACAGTGTCCCATCTAGATTTCTGATATGTAGCTGTATAGGCCATATAATTGGCCTGCCTGAGTCCCAAGGATGCTGCCATGTACTGTTTCTTCACCATGGCATCAATCCTCCTGGAGTCCTTGTCTGGGGGGAGGGGGTGAAGCCAAGGGTATATTAGCCTTATCCCAGGCTGCAGCCTGCACTACCCCAACATGGCTGCATTGCTGGGCAAGGAACTCCATATCTGAGCCTGACAAAGTATACCTCTTGTCCATTCTTTTATCCACAGGAGGTATAGAATTAGGAGTCTTTAAAATCTTAAATGTCTGTTTCCCAAAAGACTTGTGTAAGGGAATAGACAGCTTCCTGGACTCTGGGATATCCATCATTTCCACATAGTCAGGCTCCTCCTGGTCATCCACAGCTTCTTCCATAGGAAGCTGAAGGGTTTCGGCTACTTTCTTGTAAAACATGAAATGGGAAGGGGACTTAGAAAGCCTAGGAGGAGACACCCCTGAAGGTATGTCTGGGGAGATGTCCGGGTCAATGGGCACATCCAGACTTTCAAAACCACATTCACTTTCCTCATACTCCTCTTCCTCCTCCTCCGGTTCATAATATTCTTCTAATTCATAATCCAGAACCGGTGGAACCGCCCAAACTGAGCGCCTCCCTGATGGTGCCGGTTTGGTCGGAACCGGGGAAAGCGACTGCACAATTTTTATCTCTTTGGCTATCTCATCAGTGGTTGGAGAAGAAACTTTTGGATCCACACCAGCTGATTTTTCCCTTCTTGTTCTTTTAACTGGAACCGGCTCCTCAGAATCAGTTCTCCTTTTGGCCGAAGAAGTTTCACCCTGGTCAGAGGGCACTCCTTCTGGTTCTGTTTGAACCGAACCGGGCTGGCCATCCGGGTCTGCGGACTTTTTGGCCTCCCTTTCCCTGAGCCTACCAACTCTCTTTTCTAGGGTAGCTGCAGGAAAATTTTTACAAATCTGGCAGTCTGAATTGAGGTGGTCAAACCCCAGACAATAAACGTAGGTGGTGTGGGGGTCAGCCTTAGCAAAGACTTCCCCACACACACCACAGTGTTAAAACCCAGTGGGCCCGGTTTTTCTTTGGGGTTTCTCAGACATAGTGCCAGTCCTAACCAAACTTACCCTTTTAATGGCAATCCATCAGGCAAGACCCTCTTATCGGTTCCTGACCGTGTTACGGGTCGTGGAAAAAAACATAGTAAATCCATTTTTTTATTAGAACCGATAAGAAACGGTAACCACACTCTAAAAGTAGAAATTAAGATTTTTTAACAACTTGATCGGTTCAAACCAAACCGATGAACCGTTTACAAGTTCCACACAGAATAGAAAACAATATAAACCTACCTAGTACTCACGAATACCACAGACAGAGACTGAACCAATAGGTTGCGGTTTAAATTCGGTTGAAAACTGAGAAAAACGGACTTTAACCGACAAATTGAACCGAGCAAAGGAGAAATCTCCGGAGCGACTGTTCAGTGAGGCGGAGTAAAGTATCTGACGGTTTGAGTTCAAACAGCAACAGACAGAGTCTCAACCGACCTCGAGCTCAGCATTCCATGCCTGGCATGGAAAGTTAACTCTTTCATCTCTGGGGCAGTTCGAAGGTTGGGACTCGCTGTTGTCAGAATACAGCAAGACTTCATGTTGTTTGAAAGTCCCAGTAGTAGAGTAGTAAAGTTCTAGCAGCTGCCTCCTTCCTCTTGCTGCTCTCTGCCAAAAGCTAACTAGGGAAGTTTTAAATGCAGAAACCTGGCTTTCCGCTGCCTAAGTCACACCCTCAATCTACAGCTCTTCTCTTCACCTAGCTAATGGCACAGATAACAGTTCCCTTCTCCCAACTCAGACAAGCAAACTAACTCTTGTTTTTTTTTAGCTTAATTGAAGGTCCCAGTAGTAAAGTTCTAGTTCTTTAGTCTCCGTAGTAGAGTAGTAAAGTTCTAGCAGCTGCCTCATTCCTCTTGGTGCTCTCTGCCCCGCCCCAAAAAAAAACTTGAAGAAGGACAGGGACAAGTTGTAATTAGTGCAGAGGAGGGCAACAAAGATGATCCTGGGTCTGCAGGGACTCCCCTATGAGGAACGGCTAACAGAACTGAATATGTGCTCACTATAAACCAGGAGGGAGAGGGGTGAAATGATAGAGACATTCAATTTCGTAAAGGCATAAGTAAAGTGCCAGACACTGAAGAGCTGTTCCATAGGGTCACCAACACGTCAACTAGGGGACATGAATGGAAGCTGGGGGGTTGGGGTTCAGGAGGGATGTCAGAAAGTACTACTTCACTGAAAGGGTGGTTAAGTCATGGCATAGACCGATGGTGGAGGTGGTTGGGGCAGTGACTGTGATGGGTCTCAAGCCTGGGTGGGACAGAGCTAGAGCACAATTTAGAGAGGTTACAGCTAGGGATAGCAAATTAGGATGGGGGATAGCCCCCCGAGACAATGGCTAGGTCCTGGGCATCTCATGGGCAGACTAGATGGACCCAGGGTCTCCTTCTGGTTTCACTTTCTATGTTTCTATGTATTGTCTGACCATGCTGTAATCCTCAGGTGATCATGTGTTCAAGGTGGCCAGCCCGGTCCTCTGGAACACGCTCCCCAGATCCCTGAGGGAGGCTCCATCAGTGGAGGCATTACAGAGGGGTCTAAAAACTTATCTTTTTAAAGAGGCATTTCCACACTAATTGCAGCTGATTTTCATCATCATCATCATCATCATCATCAACATCATCATCAAATCTTTATTTATTCAGGCGAACATCATTGAGCAAGGCTCATTTACAAGATGGACCTGATAAGGTCAAGGTTCAACAGTTGATACACAACAGATACATCATACACTTATATAAGACAGTTATACATACAGGGGGAAAAAACGTTTATAAACACAGTGATGTACAGTAACATTCACATAATAAAAATTGGTTACAGGAAAGTTAAGCTAATATTTACAGTATATACAGTATATACATATCCCAGTGGAGGGGCCATGGCAAACACACAGCATAATGTAATACTAGGATGGTGAAGGTATTACTGGGTGCCATAAAATTGGGTGTCTGCCTGGAAGGATTTATGTCATATATCTTTTATTTTTGGGAGGGAGATTGTGAGATGACAAAGCTAGCTCTAGCGGTAGCAACTGCATTTCTCTGTGAAGAAGACTGTACAATGCTGTTTAAAGGATGCAAAGGGAATAATATTGGACTGTTTTAGGGATTTTTGTAGGGTGTTCCATGATATAGCTAGAGAATAGCTGATTGCTGCCCTCCCTAGCCTGGTGTTGAATTTGGGCAATTTGAGCAGGATGATGTTGTTGCTTCTTAGGGCATAGGAGCTAGGAACGGTCTGGGTGAAGCAGTCCAGAATATAGTTTGGAAGTTTTTTTGA
The DNA here is from genome assembly GCA_016271365.2 of Neoceratodus forsteri. Taxonomy (NCBI): domain Eukaryota; kingdom Metazoa; phylum Chordata; order Ceratodontiformes; family Ceratodontidae; genus Neoceratodus; species Neoceratodus forsteri. The sequence goes on along the minus strand of CM057451.1, from coordinate 1,172,500,419 downwards.
TAATGCTCTGTAAATCCATAGGGCTGCATTTCTATTCCTTCTGAGGTGAGGGGAACCCCATCCAACTGCAGCATAAAGAGAGCAATGATGGGTATTAGATGGCAGATCTGTAATGAATCTTATTGCTTTGTGGTATAAGGTATCCAACTTGTGTAGGTAGGAGATAGGGCAGTGACTATAAAGGAAGTCTGCATAGTCAACAACTGATAGAAAAATGGACTGGACTGACCTCATCTTTGAATCTCTGTTTAGGAAGGGTTTTAATCTATAGAGAAGGCCAAGCCTTTGGCGAAGCTTTTTTAGCAGTTCTTCTAAATGATGAGTGAAGTCGAGTCTGTTGTCAATCCACACACATAGGTGTAGCCCAATGGCACCCGAGGACTGGAGGAGGGCAGATGTGATTCCCCTTCACAAAAGTGGGAGCAAGGCAGAAGCAGGAAACTACAGACCTGTTAGTTTAACCTCAGTGGTAGGGAAAATGATGGAATCACTTCTGAAGGAAAGAACTGTCGAGTATCTAGAGGCCAGAAGGGCACAGAACCCAAGGCAGCATGGATTCACAGCGGGAAGGTCATGCCAGACAAATCTGATAGATTTCTTTGACTGGGTGACCAAAGTAGTAGATCAGAGAGGGGCTGTGGACATGGCCTACCTAGACTTTAGCAAGGCATTTGACACAGTCCCACACAAAAGTTTAATATACAAGTTAGCTAGCCTGGGAGTGGGTCCCAAGATGACAGCCTGGGTAAAAATTGGCTGGAGAATAGGACACAAGAGTAATAGTAAATGGAGTCACTCTGAAGAAAGAGGGTTACTAGTGGGGTACCACAGGGTTCATATTAGATCGGTCCTCTTCAATGTCTTTATGTTTACATTGCAGAGGGACTGGAAGGAAAGTATGTCTTTGCAGATGACACAAAGATCTGCAACAGAGTTGATGCACGAGTGGGGTGGAAAGGATGAAAAGGGACTTGGCAAGGTTAGAGGAATGGTCAAATGTATGGCAGCTTAGATTCAATGTTAAAAGTGAAAGTAATGCACCTGGGAAACAAAACCCAGGGAAGAGTACATAATGGGGGGTGAGATACTAACAACAACAAAAATGGAAAGGGACCTGGGGTAGTCATATTAGATGACCTAAAGGTGGGCAAGCAATGTGAGAGGGCAGCAAGGAGGGCTGGGGGGATACTGGGATGCATAGGGAGAGGCATCACCCATAGAAAACGGGAAGTTATTATCCCTCTGTACAGACAGCTGGTCAGACCCCATCTGGAGTACTGTGTGCAGTTCTGGAGACCCAGTCTTTACAAAGACGTAGACAGGATGGAAGCTGTCCAGAGGAGGGCAACTAAAATGGTGCAGGGTCTGCACTGGAAGACATATGAAGAGACACTTAAGGAGCTTAATATGTACAGCCTTGAGGAAAGGAGGAGAGGGGGACATGATAGAAACTTTCAAGTACTTCAAGGAATCAACAAAGTCCAAGAGGGTAGTATCTTTCAAAAAAGAGTGTGCAAGAACAAGGGGCACAATTTGAAGATAGAGGAGGGCAGTCAGAGGTAATTTAAGGAAGTATTTTTTTCACAGAGAGGGTTGTGGATGCATGGAACGGCCTTCCAGAGGAGGTCGTGAGTCAAAACAGTGGTGGAATTCAAGCATGCATGGGACAGTCATAAGGCAATTCTAGGGGGTAGGGGTAGGAAGAAGTAGGTTGCTGGTTAACTAGGATCTGCAGCTTATCCAGTAGGCAGGGAAATGGGTAGACTGGGTGGGCCAAGCGGTCCTTATCTGCCGTCAAATTCTATGTTTCTATGATTCTATGTAACCCCCTTGCAAATGGGGGTTCTGAATATGCCGTATGCCTGGGTTGGTGACCGGCATGAAGCCGCTTGGATGAGGAACCGGGGAGTGCTCTTGGAGGCCTCTATATGCTGTCCTTTCAAGGGCTGCCTGTTGCAGCCGTAAATAATTGAAATGGGGAGGATTGTGTGTTGTATGCTTGAGTCCCGCCTGGGACACTGGCAAAATAACTCCCTGCTGCCATCGCTAATGGTGCAGTGGGAGTTCTGGTAAAGGATGTGACTGATTGCTTAAAATAACGTAATGATGATGATAATGTAGTTGTTTTAACCTGCCTTGCTTTGCAGCACCGATGGTTTCGATTGCCTCCTCCATTCTGGTCCAGAACTGCAGAATTGGACCAATCAGTACCCTGGGACCTTACAGAGCTGGCTGACCTATAGAAGAGCTGGGTGTATTTGAGCAAGGCATTATGGGCTATGGCGCTTTTTCTGCACCACTGAGAGCCATAGGAGGTGACTGGCAGGTTTAGCCAGCCAATTGGAATGGGTAGCGCCCGAACTAAGAGGAGTGCCCCAGGCTGTGAGAGATGAGATGCGTTGTGGCTGGTGAGGAGAGAGGAGCTGTGTGCTTCTGTGCTGGGAAAGTTCACGCAGGAAGCGTGGGAAGGCCTGAAGCGGCCAGTCTGCCTGAAGGAGGATCCAGAAAAACCTACCGGCGGGCAGTCAGAGGAGGCTGTGCCCTGTACGGCTACCCACCAGGCTCGACCTGTTTGGAGGACTGGAGAAAACTGCTGAATTGCGCTCGGTCCGCGGGAAGAGTGAAAAGCTGCCGTTGCAGTGTTTTTGTGACTGTGAAATATGGAGAGCCCAGAAGCAGCCGCCTGGTGTGGTACCCCTCTGCTGTTGCTGTTTGCCATCTAAATGTGTGAGGCGGTTCGAGGAGCTCAGGCTCAGCCCGGCTGCAGTTAAAGGACCCTGTCTTGTCTGGAGGTTGTGAGTACTGAATCAGGGTAGCTCCCTGCTAAGTGTGCATCAGTGGTTCCGAATGGCATTGCTATGCTACTGACTGCTTAATTGAACTTTTCTTTCTTCTCTGTGTGAAGGGCCCCTACCAGCTGCCACGGTTTGGACTAGCCATTAGGGCTTGGGTACCCAGGGACAGTAACTTGTACGGTTAGGTCTGTGCACAGAGCCCTAGGTAGATAGGAACAGTATAAGCCAATTAACCTGATTTACCCCTTTCCCCAGTTATCTGCCCTTCTAATAAATCAGATTGCTGTGTTATAACTACACCCTGGCTGGTTTGTACTTTTCTGACAAGTTGCTGTATGGTGACTGTGATATAATTGTACCTTACTTTACAGGGGGTCCCTGGAGTGAGTTGGAATATATTATCTGTGGGGTAAGTGTACTAGGGGAAAGAATTGTTGACACCCAGTGCGAGTCACTAGGGGGATGGACAGGGGGTTGCAGTAGCCCAGAGGGCTGTAACCAAGGCAGTCTCTGCTGTATTGACCCCGACCTCTGGGTGGAGGCACCCGTCCATGGATCTGGGCCCCTCACCCTGCCTTTGTGGGGGCAGACAGTGGTAGTAGCCCTAAGGGTAGCACCCCCTAGGGGTTACATAGGTATTTGAAGTTTTCTACATATTCCAAATTTTCTCCAAGTATAGTGCATAGCTGGGGGAGGATGATTGAAGAGGAGGTGCTGGTGGAGCTTTGATTTGTGAGCATCATTGCTTTAGCTTTCTTTGCATTTAACAGAAGCTTTTTCTCAAGTAGCTGATATTGTAACAAGGAGAATTCTGTTTGTAGGATTTCACGAGCAGCTGCAAGCGAAGGGTTGCTGACATACAAAACAGTGTCATCAGCAAAGAGGTGTACAGAGGAATTGGTGAGGGTTGAATCAATATTATTTATATAAATGGCAAAAAGGATAGGACCCAGGATAGAGCCTTGGGGGGCTCCTCTTAACAGTGGTTTTAGTGGGGATAGGTCACCTTCAGCGTTTACCTGCTGTGACCTACTAGTGAGATAACATCTGAACCATTTAAGGGAGGGTGGATCTAGGCCAAGGGAGTGCAGGGATGATAGTAGAAGCTCGTGGTCCACAGTATCGAATGCTTTGCTCAGATCCAGAAATACTGCACAGACATTATTCTTTTTATCTAATTCGGTTTGCCAGTCATTTGTGACCTTGGCTAGTACAGTGATAGTGCTATGCTTGGCCCTGAATCCAGATTGAGCTGGATTCAAGAGGTTAGCATTGTCAAGATACTCCCTTAACTGGTTACTCACTAATTTCTCCAGCATCTTGGATAGCACTGGTAGAATGGAAATGGGCCTGTAATTATTAAGTTCCATAGGGTCCCCTGATTTTAGAAGGGGAACCACTTGGGCTGTCTTCCACAGTGTGGGAATAGAACCAGAGTTTAGAGATAGGTTAAAGAGATGTGTTAGGGGGACTGCAAGTACATGGGACGCAATCTTTAGAAAGTAGGGGTCCAGAGAGTCTGCCCCTGCACTTTTTTTGGTATCCAGCTGCCATAATAGGTCCTCTACTTGCTTCAACAGTATAGATTTGAAGCTGAAGGAAGAGTCAGCTCTCTGAACACCAGTGTAATGGGAGCTTAATTGTTCCCTCAGCAGGTTAGCTGGAGAGGTGTAAAAGGCAAGGCCAGCCATTGTGAAGTGGTTATTAAAGGCGCCCAGAATTTCCATTTTGCCAGTGATAGGGCCATAACTGTGGTGTAATTGAGTTGGAAGGGAGGTGCTAGCGTCCTGCCCCACCATACCCTTGATGGTACCCCAAAACCTAGCAGGATTATGATAGGAGGAGTCGAGCTCGGCCAAGTAGAAGGCAGCCTTTGCATCCCTAACTTTCTTGGTGCATCTATTCCTGGCTTTCCTAAAGATCATCCAGTCATTTGCATTCTTGGTTTTTCTTGCCAATTTCCAGAGTTTGTCTCTCTCCAGCAGTGCAGCTTTGAGGTCAGCTGAAAACCAATGACAGGATTTGTTTTTTATTCGGATACTAGAGATTGGGGCATGGGTGTTAAGGGCATTTATTACAATGCTATTTAGCACCTACTGAGCTTTTTCAACAGAATGGGCAAGATAAAACTCTTGCCAGTGTGGAGAGTGAGCTAGATCATGCAAATATCCTTCAATATTGATGTTTTTCTTGGATCTCCTCATGAGGAATTTTGCAGGGGTTGTTGTTTTGCTGGTGGATCTTACTCCTGCGATGGGGCAGTGATCACTTATATCTCAGAGAAGCACTCCAGCATGTGTGAATAGATGTGGTTTATTCACTAGTATGATATCAAGTAGTGTGCTGTTATTACTATTCCTTGCATTAAGTCTTGTTGGCTCATTAATTAGTTGTGTGAACCCATATGTATCACAGAATGATATCAGAGGTGCAGCTGCCTGGGTAAGCCAGTTGAAATTCAGGTCACCTAGAATAATGACTTCTTTAGTGCTGGGCTTGAGCAGATTCCCCAGGTGGGATAAGAGCTTGTGTTCAGCAGAGGGGGGTCTGTAGCATCCAACCTAGCTGTAAAGCTGCTGTATTGGGGAGAGAGATTTTTAAGGATAGGCATTCAAATTCCTTGGGCATAGAGGTTGCAGCAATACAGGATACAGGTATACCGGATTTTGCATATATAACTACTCTACCTCCCCTTGTTTGGTGATCCGCTCTGAATAGCTGATAGTTGGGTAGGTTAACATCCCTGTCTGCTGTGGTGGGTTTGAGCCATGTCTCAGATACCACGAGAAAGTCTGGCAAGGTATGGGCAACCCAGGCTTGTATCAGTGTAAGTTTTTTCAACAGACTGCATACATTAATATGTAGGAAACTGAGGCCTTTAATTGAGGTTAGGTCTGATGGAGATTTTAATTGTTAATTTATTATTACTATTTACTGATGTCTTTTTATTGCATAATAATGTTGTCTTTGTGTAACCCTTGTGCAGCTTCTATTTTGTATCTTGTTGTTGTTTTCCCTGCTTGTTTTGACATTTGTAAGGCACCCAGAGCCTGTGGGATTGGGCACAATATAAATAAAGCTTACCTTACCTTACCTTGCCTTACCTTGCAAGAAAGGGTCACATTTTTTAAGAGATCTAGGAGCTCAGGAAATTTTCCCTTGTTCATGCTGTCTGGGATCTTATTATATCCCCGAAATGCCAATCCCTGTTTACCCAAGTGTCTAGTTATTTCTACAAGTTGCTTCATGTACTCTCTCTGATCAGGGATGTCTTTGTCACTTGTTCTGACAATGGCTTGTGATACAGTGCCAGTTTTCTATGTACGTTCAAGTTCTGCCCAGCGGCTCATGCTACTCAAATGAACGGCTGAAGAATCATGTTCCCTAAATGATTCAGTAGCTCTTTTCCAATTTGTGAATCCTTTGCCAAGTAAAGCATCTCCAAATGACCCAGCATTTCTAGTGCTAAATACTCTACAAGGGAAACAATACGCTGCATTGGCTTCTACTGAGTATTTTAACCTATGGACTGTTCTAAACCAATCTGCTTGAAATTACTGTTTGTGTGCATTCGTGTTTTTACCAAAACAAATTGCTGGGAAGTTATAATTTTGTGACTGTACAGGACCAGAATCACTATTGCCAAGGTTGCTTGGAGATTTGTTCTTTGTTGCATCAGATGTTTCCATGGTTGGTAATGGATCAATGGTAATACTTTATCTGAAGTGTCCTTAAGTACATTGTAATTACTGTATAACTACAATGTAACTGCTATGTAAATACTGTGAAGTTACATGTGACTACAATGTAGTTGGTAATAAGTTTCATGTTTGCATATTATGTAGTTAAACACACATTTCTATGAAGTAACTACACTGTTATTGCACCATAAATACTATGTAGTTTAATTACTTTCACGTTTGACTGATGTGTAGTTATACAATTTGCATGAAGTGATAGTTACACGTGCAACCACAACTGTTTCTCTTTTGGCACAAATTGATTTACACTGGAAGTGTAACTACGCATGTAACAGCTGTTGCAAAGTGCAACATACATAGTTACATTTGCCAGAAAGAATTGATTTGAGGCAGAAGGGAGGCAACAGTAATTGCAGTAACTATCAGTTCATGCAAATTGTGTAACTACACCAAACTGCAAATGTGAAACTAGTTAACTACTACATAGTAGTTACATGTAACTACACAGATGTTACATAGTCATTACATTGTAGTTATACAGTAGTTTCAGTGTAGTTGAAGGAAAACGGTCATCAATATAGGCTGCCGCCCCCACAAGGCTTGCCCTCCGGTTAAGCCTTTTAAGTATGTTGCAGCATTTTTCTTGTGCCGCAGCATACTTTATTTTAATAAAGAAAAGTCCCTGACCTGGAAGTATGGCAGACATTGGGGGGTCTCCATTATCGGTATACCCTTGAGGAAAGGAGAGACATGACAGAAACTTTTAAGTACCTCAAGGGAATCAACAAAGTCCAAAAGAGTAGCATCTTTCAGAAAAAGAGACATGCAAGAACAAGGGGATACAATTTTGTTTTTTTTTTAATTCAAGTTTATTAAAGTTTTTGAGCTTACACACTGTACACAATTTTCCATGCAAACAGAAATACACAGGGATTATGCACTCTTAAACTTCTCCGGAGCTACCAGAAGAAAAAGAAAGAGAAAGACATTTCATAAAGGACCATCTCGTTCCACCTCAGATTAAAAATTGATTTATCATATACGATACAAGTGAACATATAAAGGAATAAATGAACAGATGAGTTAATAGGCTCCCTTGAACCACCTCCCAATGGGAACGGCCGAGAACAATTCCTCAGATCCCAGTGGAGTGCCAGGGAAGCCACCCCACCAGGAGGACCCACTCCAAGAGCATTAATGTTCACTGAAGTTAGACTCTGACTGTATTATCAGTGCTCCAAATTCGGGTTCACAGAGCTCAGCCATCTTGACCATCATCATACAAATGTCTTGGTTTTATCGTTTATTTTACGGGCTAATTCTTCCACATTTTGTAGCTCTCTTACTATGGTGTACCAGTTTTCTAGACTGGGTAGGTGCGGAGAAAGCCATCTCCTGGTAATCACCTTGTGAGCGGCCACCACAAGGATGTTCCACAGATAGGTACTGTCCTCACCCCCGACACCATCTGGGGGGATCCCCAAAACCAGGTTCTCAAAAGACAATTGTGGAGAACAATCAAAGAGTTTCACTAGGTCCTGGGATAACTGTTGCCAGAATGGGCCAATGGACTTACACTCCCAGAATATGTGGGTGTGGTGTGCTACCTGATTTCCACACCTTCTCCAACAGTGCGACGTGTGTCTCCCCCATCTATGCTGGATGACTCGTGTATAAAAGAATCTGACTCTCACCTTCCATGTGAATTCCCTCCAGTTTGGTGAGAGGGTAGTTTTATTAGCTGATTGGATGACTGTACCCTAGTCACTATCTAAGAGCTTCACCCCCACTTCCTCTTCCCATTTGGTTTTAATAATCTGAGTGCTCTCTGAGTAAAGCTGCTGGATTGCTTTGTATAGTACACAGATATGTCCCCATTTAAGGTCTCCAGACTGAACTGAGTGAATTGTATTAAGTAAGTGCTCTGTTTGTTCGGTTTGGACGGCTTCCTTTTGGACCTTTTGTACATACGATCTAAGTTGTAGGAAGCGGTAATGGTCACTATTGCCCAGCTGCTAAGTATGTTTGAGGGCTTGAAAGTCTAAAATTGTGTGTCCTGTGACCATTTGGCCTAACCTGCATAGGCTAAGTCTGGACCATTGCCTAAATACCAGGTCCATTTTGCTTGGCAGGAAATCCTCCGATCAAGCAAACCATTGGAGGGGTCACAAGGCTTTCCCCAGCTTGTACTTGGACCATAATCTGTGGGACATCCCTAGGGTGCTTGTGATGGACATGAGAGTAGGGTCCCCAGTTTTAAGCAATTGTTTGTCTGAGACTCTTGCTCCCAGGAGAGGGCTCCGAGCCAGGTGCAGCTCAATATCCTTCCAGTGCGAGCCATAAGAAGCAGTATTCCACAGGAGGGCATGTCTCAAGTGGGCCACCAGGCAGTAGTCCTCTAGGTTAGGGACCGCTCTCCCTTCCCTCCCCTCGTTTTGTCTGTTTGTAGGATCTGCATTCTCAGCCTCAGCTTACCGTTGGACCAAATGAACTTGGATAGAATTCTCTGCCAGACCTGAAATTGATTCTGGGGTATGTTTATTGGTAGTGACTGGAACAAATATAGGAATCTGGGGAGAACCTTCATGATAGTGGATTGTATCCTAGAGTATAAAGGGAGTTTCAAGAGCCCCCACCTCGACACATCCTGCTGTAGCTGGGACACCAAAGGGCTGAAGTTTGAAGAAAACAGTTTGCTTAACTGTTTCGTGATTTGTGTCCCCAGATACTTAATTTTTTGCTTATTCCAATTTAAAGGGAGGAGTGAGGTTATTTCAGGGGTTGGGTGGTAGAAGAATTTCAAGATACAGTATCTGTTTTATCCTTATTTAAGGAATAGCCTACCTGGGAGCCAAACCTCTCCAAGATATTCCAAACATGAGGGATGGATTGAGTTGGGTTGATCAAGTATAAGAGGACATCGTCTGCATATAACGAAATCTTGTGTTCGGTGTTTCCCATCCACACTCCTGTGATGTTGGGACATTCTCGGATTGCTCTTGCGAGGGGCTCAATGTAGAGGGCAAAGAGTAGCGGGGAGACAGCGGACACCCCGTCTCATGCCCCTTCCCAGGCAGAACCTGTCTGAGGCCCTGCCAGTTATTCTAAGATAGACCTGTGGGGCCATATAGATGGCCTTAAGAGCCAGCAGCTTGGTCTGTGGGAAAGCAAATTTCTCAAGTACAGCAAACAGAAAGGGCCACAATACCTTGTTGAATGCTTTTTTGGCATCCAGGCTCATTAGATATGCTGGTATCTGCTCTTGAGTGATTTTATTAATTATGTTAATAGTGCACCTGACACTGTCCGGGGCCTGTCTACGTGGGATAAATCCGGTTTGGTCCTGGGGGATCAAATTGGGCAGGAGATTATTTAACCTAGTGCCTAAAATTGATGTAAACAGTTTGTAATCTATGTTTAGAAGTGAGATAGGGCAGTAGGACCCACACTTTGCCGGGTCCTTGCCCTTTTTATGCAGTACCGTAATGGTGGCATAATTCCATGTTGGGGGGACTGCTCCTCCACCGCCCCAAATCTCGTTAAAGGCCAAGAGTAGGTGCGGAGTCAGCTCCCTTTCAACATTTTATGAAGTTCCCCACTGAACCCGACCGGGCCCGGGCACTTTCCCGTTTTCAGATGTTGGATGGCTGCATCTAGTTCTGCCCTGCCAATAAGGGTTGAGAGGGCTGTCTGTTGTTCCTGTGTAAGAGCTGGCATGTTTGGACCATCCAAGAATCTCTGTTTCTTCTCTGGGGAGGCTTCAATTTGGGGGTGATAAAGGTTCTTGTAATAAATAATAAAGGCATCCATAATCTGGTCCCCCTTATTTGATAGGGTGCCTGATTTAGGATGTTTGACCTTAATGATGTTAGCCCTAGCTTGACACCGTCTGAGTCTAAATGTAAGTATTTTGGTGGCCCTCGGGGCCCCCCTCATAGAACGATTGCTTAAGATAGCTTAGGGATTTCTCTGTTTCTGACTGTTGAATCTTTTGTATCTTCATTTTAGTTTTCCTAATTTCCTTGTCTGTATGTTTAGACCATTTTGCCTTATGTTGTGATTCTAAGTTTTGGAGTTGTTTATGAAGCGATGCTAGGTGGGATCTTCTTTCTTTCTTTCTTTCTGTCTAAAGGAGCCAATTGATATGAGTTTCCCTCTCAACATAGTTTTTAGTGCATCCTATATTATTTGGGGGGAAAAGTCAGGGCCAGAATTAGATGCTAGGGTGTGCGAAACAGTTTCTTTCAGTTTGTCTGTTGTCTCTCTGTCCCACAGCAAGGACATATTCAAGCGCCAATGGGGTTTCTTTCAAGGGAAGCTGAGATCCAGCTCCACAAAAATTGGTTGATGGTCGGAGTATACTGCCATGCCCATCCAAGAATGCCCAAACCTGGAAAGCCCCTCAGCATAGGTCAGAATCATAGCTATTCGGGAAAAGACCCTGTGCCCTTGGGGAGCAGCAAGTGTAATCTCTAGCCATCGGGTATCTCTCACGCCAGATATCTAGCACACCTGCATCTTTTAGCAGTCTACTGAAGAGTCTGGCCATACGAGTCCCCAGAGTCGGGATCTGGGATGTGGAGTCCAGCCTCCAGTTCAGAGTGAAGTTCCAATTCCCCCCCCCCATTAATAGAACTCCCCTGGACTTCTCGGCCACCAACTTGATGAGGTCTAAGTAAAAGCTTATGGGTGAGCCAGGGGGAGCATACACACTTAACAAGGATATTTGGATGTCCTGTACTTTACCTACGACCAGCACAAATCTTCCCCCCAGGTCAGCTACTACTTGCTCCTCCTCAAATGGCAAAGTGTCTGAGAGGAGCATTGCTACCCCTCTTTTCTTCCCTTTCTCAAGGGACGCATGATAAATTGTAGGGAACTTTTTAGTTTTAAGCTTCATCGCCTCCAAAGGGGTGAGGTGTGTTTCTTGCAACAAAATGATTTCACAATGCTGCTCTTTAACATACTTTAGAACCCTTTTTCTCTTTATCGGATTATTTAATCCAATAACATTATAGGACATAGCTTTTGTGTCCAACTGAACCATGTTTAAATTTGGAAATTTACTATCTAAGGCATTGCTTTGGAAATTTGAGGCTTCTCCCTAATCCTTATGCCAAGGAGGGAAAAAAAAAGGGAAAAGGGTAAATTAAGACTGAAATTAGACTACTTCGTGTTCAAGCTTAGTATGAAACAAGTTCCCCAAACTAACACAGTAACCATTTACAAAAGATAGGAACTAGCTTTCTTCTCGCCTGTGTGAGTGTTAAACAGGCTGCTCTTCCAAGGTCAGGTGACCTCTAAGTGGTGCCTAGGTGATGCCTGTAACAGGCAATAGGACCCTCTCTAGTTGGATTGAGTGGGTATTTGTTTCTGGGGAGTATAAATTCCTTCTCCACCAGAGCTCAAACCAATGTCAGGATAATGTGTGGTGGAATAAGATGAGCTCTCTTTGCGAGCGCTCCAGGGCCAACGTCGCCATCTTAAAATTATGGAGGGTGAAAACTGACCTCTTGTTCTCAGAGGCCCTTTGTTACCTCTCGAGGGGCACACAGATGTACCTTTATTTAATCAGCCCCTGGGCTACTGCCATAATTCACCCTTAGCACAGCAACATAGAGGTCAGGGAAGAAAAAATTACTCACCTTAGTAATTGCTTTTCTTCTCATGGAGTCTTGCTATATTATGACTTAAGGCAGTTAGCCACAGCACTTGAATTGCCCCGGAGAGGAAACAGTTAACTCCAGGGAGACTGGAGTTCTAAAGCACGAGAGCGCAATGCCAAAGCTCTATCTGGCAAGTTTCAAATGAAACTGTCAGATCTTTATGAAGCTAATACTAAGCAGCAAGTCTGTGTGGAAAGCTCTACACTAGCCAAGTGGCTACCTACTAGTAGGAATAACAACAGCAAACACAACAACAACAAGAGCAATAATAATAATAACAATGATAATAATATTATTAGTTTCACCCTAACAAGACTATTAGACCCCTTCCCCAAAGACTCAAGTCCCGGAAGGGGCCATATATTCTTAAAAACAGAAATACCTAGTTCCCTAACCCTAAATAAAAGGGAAGGGAAGAACTAAATGGCATGACACAGTGCTTGCATTAATTTGCCAACCCCTACCCAAGTAGAAGTTCTGAGAGGGCAGGTTGGGTGAGACATATAGCAAGATCCATGAGAAGAAAGCAATTACTAAGGTGAGTAATTTTTCTTCAAACACCATGAAGTCTTGCTATATTATGACTTAGGCAGATTACACAGCAGTACCTCCATGGAGGAGGATCAGAACCTACTTAGGAAATAGGCTCTGAAGCACAGCTGTGCCAAAACGAGCATCTCTCCTGGACTGGACATCCAGGGAATAATGCTTGGTAAAAGTGTGAACTGTTTTCCAAGTAGCAGCTTGACAGATTTCTAGAATGGAATATCTCTAGCAGCCGCTAGAGATGCAGCTGTACTTTCAGGAGTGAGCTCCTCAGTCCTGAGGGGGGGTTCTGCCCAGTTTTTGGTAACAAAATTGGATACAAGAGACAATACACCTTGCAATTGTCCTCTTAGTGGCAGGTTTCCTTTGCCAACCTCACCATAGGTAAGGAAGAGTTGGAGGATTCGAACCTGTGACCCTTGGTGCGCTCCAAATAGTAGTTTAAAGCTCTTGATCGCCTAAACTGTGCAGTCTCCTCTCACCCGAGGAAGAATGCTCAGTGAAAAATACTGAAGAGAGATGGATTGGTTCAGATGGAAATCTGAAACCACTTTAGGCAAAACTTTCTGTTAGTCCTGAGGACTACCTTATCTCTGTGAAAAGATATAAAATCTTTTCCACTGACAGGGCTTGTAATTCACTTATGCATCTGGCAGAAGTGATAGCCACTAGAAAACAGTTTTCCAAGTTAGAAACTTGAGATCTGCTGAAGACAGAGGCTCAAGGGGTTGCATTAACTGAGCATGTAAACATTCAGGTCCCAGGCAGGAGCTGGTTCCTGAAAAGGAGGTTAGTGTAGAAACCCCTAAAAACTTGGAAAACACAGGATGAGAGGAAGAGAAGCAGGCTTCCGCTGATACAAAAGCAGAGACAGCTGCCAGATGAACCTTTAAGGTAGCTGGCCTAAGGCCTAAGGAATTTAAATGGACCAAATAGTCCAGTAAAATGGGCAAATCAGCAGATTCTGGGACAATTTGTTTCTCAGAACACCAGATGGAAAACCCTTCCACTTAGAATTGTAAGTGGTTCTAGTGGAAGGCTTCCTTGAAGCCTTTTAAATATCCAGGACACCTGGGAAAGGTGTAAATCAGCAATTCCAACTCCTCAAGAACCAAGCCTTGAGATGGAGGGATTTGAGGTCCGGATACACACTTCCCTGTGCACAGGCCAGCAAGTCGTGGACTCTGGGCAAGCTCAGGGCAGGGTGGACTGTCAGGGACAGAAGCAGAGGGTACCAGGCTGTCTGGCCTAATCTGGAGCAATCAGAATCACTTTGCAGGGCTGAGATCTGATTTTACTAATACCCTGAAGAGAAGAGGGAAGGGGAAAGGCATATAGAACTTCCCTTCCAATCCAACAGAAAGGCATCCAGAGGACTGAGCCCAGCACTGGAGGTCTGCAACAAAATAGAGGAAGTTGGTGGTTGTCTGGGGCTGCGAAAGATCTATCTGAGGGTGCCCCATCTGGCAAAGACCGACCTCCAGCACCTGAGGATTCAGAGCCCATTCTGTGATGGCCCTGAGAAATCCTGCTGAGGGCATCTGCCAGGACATTGTCCTTCCCTGGAAGGTGAACTGCTATCAGGGAGGTGTTCAGGGAGTAAGCCAGAGACCACAACTTCATTGCTTCGGTGCACAAGGCTGATGACCGAGTGCCCCCTTGCTTGTTGATGTACCACATTGTTGTGGTGTTGTCTGTCCTGACTTGAACTACTTTGTTCTGGACAGAAGCTGAAAAACCTGAAGAGCTAAAAAGACAGCTCTGAGTTCCAAAAGATTGATGTGGAGCAGAGATTCCTGAGGGGACCACACTCCTGAGTGGAAAGGTCGCCCAAGTGAGCCCCCACCCTAGCAGGAGGCATCCGTGGTGAGGGTGAGGGAGTGGGAAATGGGAATGAAGGAACCCCTGTGTTAGATTGCTTTGATCCTGCCACCACTGGAGAGCCAGGATCAAAGTTTGGGTCACTGGGACTAATTTGGTAGGGGTCCTCCTTTGAGACCAATAGGCCCTCAAATGGAACTGAATGTCCCTCATCTGAATCTTGCTCTTGCACAACAGCTGTGAAGCAGCCATGTGCCCTAGGAGTTGCAGAAAATGCCTTGCTGGTCGAGAGACCTGCAGGGTAAAGGAGGATGCCAGGGCAATGAGTCTGTCTACCCTTTCTGAGGGAGAAATGCCCTGGCTAACTTTGTGTTCAATTCTGCACCTATGAAAGTTAGTACCTGAACTGGTTCCAGAACTGACTTTGGTAAATTCAGCAGGAATCCCAGGAAGTGAGAAGCTGCTGGGTGACTTGCAAGTGGGATTTTACCTGATCTGGAGACTGACCCACTATGAGCCAGTCGTCCAGGTAAGGAAACACAGCAACCCCTTGCCTTCTTAAATGAGCCACTACCACAGCTAGACATTTTGTGAATACCCTTGGAGCAGAGGTAAGGCCGAAGGGCATTGCTCTGAACTGGTAGTGGCCTGAGGGCAGTTCGAACCTGAGGTACTTTCGGTGAGAAGGCCTGATCAGGACATGAAAATAGGCATCCTTGAGGTCCAGGGAAGCTAGCCAGTCCCCTGGCCTCAGGGAAGGCAAAATCATTGCTAGAGATAACATTTTGAACTTTGGTTTCAAAAGATGCTTGTTCAGGTACCTTAAATCTATAATGGGCCACCATTCTCCTGTCTTTTTTGGGGTAAGAAAGTATCTTGAGTACAGCCCCTTGCCCTGGTGGCAAGGAGGGACCCTTTCCACTGCTTTGCAGTCTAGAAGAGAAGAAACCTCTGCTTCCAAAGCAAGGGCTTCTGAAGGATTTGCAGGTGGAAAATGTCTGGCTCTCATCTTTGGAAACTGTTTGAAGCTGAGAACCAGACCCTGGCTTACTACCTCCAGAACCCATCTGTCCGAAGTTAGGGACAGCCAGTTCTGGCTGAAATAAGCCAACCTGCCCCCCACCGGTACAGGAGAATCGGCCCTGGGCACCCCATCAGGGTGCCTGCTTGGCAGCAGCCTTAGGTGAGGGGGGACGGTTTACTTGTGCCCCGCCTACCTCTGCTCTGAAGAAACCCTCTGTGCAAATGCAGAGGAGGCTTGAGATTGGTAAAAGGCCTGTGGAAAGGCCTGCCTCACCTCTGGGAGTGTGCCTTTGGAGTGGCATGCCTCCTTGGCCTGGGCACTTTTGTAGGTAGTTCTGTATTCATCCATCTTTTTCATATAATTTTCTGTTTGTTCCCCAGAGAATTTCCCGCTACAGGAAAATCCATAGCCTTTGACTGAGTATCTTGGGACAGATTAGTGCATCTGAGCCATGCCAACCTACGGAAAGCTACAGGAGTGGCCATGACCCTACAGGAAACATCATTAACATCAACAGCAGTATGAAATTGAACTTTATAGGCATCAATGCCATTAGCAGCCACCTGTTCCAACTCACTAGCCAGCTGGCCATGGGCCTGCTTGGCTAACTGCAATACTGTGTCCCATCTAGATTTCTGATATTCAGCCACATGTTCATAATTTGCCTGCCTGAGTCCCAAAGAAGCTGCCATATATTGTTTTTTCACCATGGCATCAATCTTCCTGGAATCCTTATCAGGAGGATGTGAGGTCAGGGGAATATTAGCCTTGTCACAGGCTGCAGCTTGTACCACACCTACATGACTACACTGCTCAGTGAGGAAGTCTGTATCAGGGCCTGACAAAGTATACCTTCTGTACATTTTTTTATCTACAGGAGGGACAGAATGAGGATTTTTTAAAATCTTTGTTGTTTGCTTCCTAAATGACTTATGCAAAGGAATAGACAACCTCCTAGACTCTGGTATATCCATCATTTCTACATAATCAGGCTCCTCTTGCTCATCACAGCCTCTTCTAAAGGAAGCTGGAGGGTTTCGCAACTTTTTATAAAACATAAATGAGAAGGGACTCCAGACAGCATAGGGGAGATTCTAAATGTCTGTCTGGAGAAATGTCCGTTCAATGGCACGTCCAGACCCTCCCAGCCACATATATAATGATCAAATTCTCCTCCCTCCCGTGGTTCATAAAATTCTCAACATCATACTCTTGAACTATTGAACTGAGACGAACCAACCTTTGCTAGCTGTTGGTGGTCTGACAGGTCCCTGAGACAGTGACTGGACAATCTGTATGGCTTTAGCTATCTCTGCAGCAGTTGGAGAGACAATTTTGACTCCAGACCTGCTGATTTCTTTGTCTTTTACTGGGACTGGTTCTCTGAACCAGCCTTCCTTTGCCCGAGGAAGTCTCGCCCTGGTCAGAGGGCACTCCCTCTGGTCCAGTGGGTGCTGGACCGGCTGGCCATCCGGTCAGTGGACTTTTGGCCTCCTGCCCCTGAGCCGCCCAATCTCCTCTCCAGGGTGGCTGCAGGAAATTTTACACCTGGCAGTCTGACAGGAGGTGGTCAGCCTCAGACAATAAACACAAGTGGTGTGTGGTCAGCCCTGGCAAAGGCTTCCCCACAGACATCACAGTGTTGAAACCCAGTGGGCCGGTTTTCTTTTGTGTTTCTCAGACATAATGCCAGCCTATCCAAAACTTGCCCTTTGATGGCAGTGCCAGGCAAGACACCCTTATCGGTTCCTAACCGTGTCACGGTATTTGAAAAACCCTCAAAAGTATAGGTTTTTTAGAACCGATAAGAACCGGAACCGCACTCTAAAAAGCCCAAAATATGAATAGAAATGCTTATTTTAGCAAACCGATCGGTTCAAAACCGAACCGATAATTAATTTTCCACACAGACTTTAAATCCTGTACTTACGGTTTACCAGATAGAGCTTTGAACCGAAATGCGGTAAAATACATACTTTTTGTCGGTTCAAATGAACCGAAAATACTCGCTTGAACCGAGAAATGAACCAAGCTGAAGGAGCTGATCTCCGGAGCGACTGTTCAGTGAAGCGGAGTAAAGAATCTGGCAGTTTCATTTGAAACTTGCCAGATAGAGGTTTGGCACTGCGCTCTCGCGCTTTAGAACTCCAGTCTCCTGAGTTAACTGTTTCTCTCCGCAGTTCAAGTGCTGTGGCTAACTGCCTTAAGTCATAATATAGCAAGACTCATGGTGTTTGAAGGCACCTTTACTCTACTTCTAGACTAAGGCTACCTTCAACACAGCATTGTCTGACTAAGTGTAAGCCCACAAACCGAGACGTTGTCGCATGCTGCAACTGCCTCCTCCAGGCATCAAAGGCAATGAGGCCTTCCGTTTAAACCAGGTCAAGCCAGATGCATGTTTCAGCACTGTTTTAAAATCAATACAAACTTAACATTTGAACTACAGCTTTGTTCTGAGGCTTTAGAGTAACAAGTTTTGAAAGATAACCTGAATGCTATTCGCCCAAACTGGTATATTTAATTATTTTATAAGTCTTAACTGTGAGACAAAAACAGAGTGAGACACTGATCCACAGTTGGTTCAAGAGCATGTTTGTGCCTCCTGGAAGCTTTGCCGACCAGTCTATTATGGCTTCACAACTACGTGTGTAGCCTCTGTCCTCTCTTAAGGGCCCCCACCCCCCCAAACTTCTGGTGTACCGGGACAGTTAGAACCAGATGAGTGAAACACTCTCATCTGTGGGATCTTGTTGCTGAGTGAGGGAGTGATGTTCAAATGCTTCATAATGGGGGGCTTGGGCCTAGAATGAAGTTGGTCAGGGCCCTTTCTAATCCGTTGGAAGATGAACACACCTTTAAAGCATCCCCACATCAAGTATCCTGATGTTTAATCGAAATCTGAGTTGTATGTTTTCCTGAAGGGACTTCGCTATCTCCGTTGCCTTCTGTAGTGCCATTGAGTTGAGCTGCCTGACTGTACATCTTAATGGTTGTCGCCACATCTGCCTGTAGGTTGGAGTGAGGAATCGACTGTCGAGACCCCTTTCTCTTACGCCCTTTCTGCACTACATTCCAGGCTGATTGGAGGAGATCCTTCTCCAGCTGCTCTTTGTACAGGGTAGGTGTGTGGATACCCATCCCTTCGAGGAAGGACTTGGCTGCTAGAAGATCTGCAAAGATCTGGGGGCCGTGCTCTGTTTCCACATGGAGATGGGCCGGGAAGAGCAATTGTGCTTTCAGATTCTTGCCTCGGATTTGTTTAACAATCAGCCACATAGCTTTCTGCTGCTCCTGCACCCCCAATGTGTAATTGTTGTCCAAGGTAATCCTATGGTGTTGAAATTTAATCTCTTTTTTTCCCCAAGCCCTGGATAGCAGCTCTTTCTTTGTGGAGAAATAGGTGAGCTTCACCACAAAAGATCAGGGTCTGGCCCCTGTGTTGGGAGGCCTTGTGAAGAGTGATCTGTGGGCTCTATCCATGCCCAAATCCAGCTCTTTGGGCAGATCCAGAGCTTCTTTTAATAGATCTTGCAAAAAGGATATTACATTGGGGCTTTGTTTTCTGCACCCTCGGGGATCCCATAAATGAGGATGTTTTGGCCTACTGCGCCCTTCCAAGTCATCCAGTTTATGGTGGAGTTCCTGTTCCCTCGCCAGGAGATATAAAATTAGGTGATCATGTCAGTCGCTTTGTTCCACCACAGCTGACAGGCCCAGCTCCAACTGGTCTGCACGGTGTTCAATCCCGCTTATGTCTGAACGCAGATCGGACAGTGTTTTGTCTATCTTGGAGACCGTGCAGGCTGTTTGAAGGATTATGGCTGTTAAGTCTAGATCATATGACTCCGACTGTGACTCGGAGGTTCTGGCTTCAGCTGCGGCCTCCTCGATTGAGAATTTTATTGGTTTTTCCTTCATTAGGAGCTCTTGGAATCTACCCGCTGGCATCTCCGGATGCTTGGTGGTGAGGGCTTTTGACCTAGTCAACTTGACAGGTGATTGCATTTTGAATTCCAGTCGATAAATAATGAACTTTTTGGCGGGTGGTCCGGAGTCACAAGATCAGGCTGCCATCGGGATCCTGACGTCACCGGAAGTTCAAGGAGACACAATTTGAAGATAGAGGGGGGGGATGGCTCAGGGGCAATGTGAGGAAGTATTTTTTCACAGAGACTGTGGTGGATGCATGGAATGGCCTTCCTGAGGAGGTTGTGGGATCAAAAACAGTGGGAGAATTCAAGAATGCATGAGACAGACATAAGACAATTCTTGTGGGGGGTAGAAAGAAATAGGTTGTTGGTTAACTAGGATCTGCAGCTTATCAGTAGGTAGGGAAATGGGCAGACTAGGTGGGCCAGCGGTCCTTATCTGCCATCAATGTCTATGTTTCTAGTTTCTTAAAGCAGCAGACCACACTGCTCACTCAACACAATGTATTAAAGCTTAGCAGTACGGGTTCAAGACCTTACAGATAATGGAGCCCCCTGTGTCCGCTTATACTTCCAAGTCACAGACTTTTCTTTATTAGAAACATAGAAACATAGACTTTGACGGCAGATAAGGACCGCTAGGCCCACCTAGTCTGCCCATTTCCCTACCTACAGGATGGGCCGTAGATCCTAGTTAACCAACAGCCTATATCTTCCTGCCCCCCACAAGAATTGCCTTATGTCTGTCCCATGCATTCTTGAATTCTCCCACAGTTTTAGACCCCACAGCTTCCTCAGGAAGGCTGTTTCATGCATCCACTACCTCTCTGTGAAATAATACTTCCTCACATTGCCCCTGAACTGCCCTCCTTCTATCTTTAAATTGTCCCCTTGTTCTGCAAGTCTCTTTTCTGAAAGATGCTACCCTCTTGGACTTTGTTGATTCCCTTGAGGTACTTGAAAGTTTCTATCATGTCCCCCTCCCTTCTTTCCTCAAGGGTATACATATTAAGCTCCTTTAGTCTCTCCTCATACAGCTTCTCTTGCAGACCCTGCACCATTTTAGTTGCCCTTCTCTGACTGCCTCTATCCTGTCTATGTCCTTGGGAGATGGGGTCTCCAGAACTGGACACAGTATTCCAGATGGGTCTCACCAACTGTCTGTACAGAGGATAACAACTTCCTGTTTTCTGCTGCTGATGCCTCCCTATACATCCCAGTATACCCCGGCCCTCCCTACTGCCTTCTCATATTGCTTACTAACCTTAAGGTCATCTGATATGATTACCCCAGGTCCCTTTCTTTTGTTGTTGTTACTACCTCCCACCCATTGTGTATTCTTCCCTGGGTTCTTGTTTCCCAGGTGCATTATTTTGCACTTTTTTGCATTGAATCCTAGCTGCCATACGTCTGACCATTCCTCCAACCTTGCCAAGTCCCTTTTCATCCTTTCCACGCCTCCTTCTATATCAACCATGTTGCAGATCTTTGTGTCATCTGCAAAAAGGCATACTTTTCCTTCCAGTCCCTCTGCAATGTCACTGATGAAGACATTAAAAAGGACTGGACCCAATACTGAACCCTGCGGTACCCCACTGATAACCGCCCTTTCTTCAGAGTGGACTCCATTTACAATTACCTTCTGTGTCCTGTTGTCCAGCCAATGTTTTACCCAGGCTACCACCCTGGGACCCACTCCCAGGCTGGTTAATTTGACTAATAATCTTTTGTGTGGGACTGTGTCAAATGCCTTGCTAAAGTCTAGGTAGGCCATGTCCACAGCCCCTCCCTGGTCTACTACTTTGGTCACCCAGTCAAAGAAATCTATTAGATTTGTCTGACATGACCTTCCCGCTGTGAACCCATGCTGTCTTGGATCCTGTGCCCCACTGACCTCTAGGTACTCAACTATTCTTTCCTTCAGAAGTGACTCCATCACTTTCCCTACCACAGAGGTCAGACTGACAGGTCTGTAGTTTCCTGCCTCTGTCTTGGTCCAACTTTTGTGAAAGGGAATCACATCTGCCTTCCTCCAGTCCTCGGGTACCACACCATCCTCCCATGATTTATTAAAAAGAGTAGCCGTGGTTTCACTAGTTCCCCCCTTAATTCTTTTAGAATTCTGGGGTGAATTCCATCAGGACCCATTGCTTTGTCCACCTTCAGTTTTAGGAGTTCTTGCAGAACCCTTTCTTCTGTGAAAGGACTGGGATCGACCCCCTATCAAGAGTGCTTCTGTTAATTGGATTAGGCACTTCCCTCCTCTTTTGTGAATACTGAGCAGAAATATTTGTTCAGTATTCCTGCTTTTCACTGTCCCCTCTGCCCACCCACCGCTCATTCTATTCAGCCTCACTATCCCTCCCTTTGTCTTTCTCTTCTGATGTACCTATAAAAGGTTTTATCCCCTTCTTAACTGAGTTGACTATCTTTTCCTCAGTTTGGGCCTTTGCTATTCTGACTTCCTCCTGCTTCTTTCTGCCTTAACTGGTACAGCTCTCTGTCCTGCTCCTTCTGTGTTTCTTATACTCCGAATGCTATCTTTTCTTCCTGACTTTCACAGCCACCTCTCTGGAGAACCATAGTGGCTTTTTCTTTCATTTTGATTTGTTTATTTGCTTCACACAAAGGCTTGTTGCCTCTGTGATGGCAGTTTTGATAATTCCCCATTGTTGCTCCACACCTCCTTCTAGCCTGTTTGTTAGTGCTTTTCTGAGGCACTCTCCCATCTTGCCAAAGTCAGCCCTCCTAAAGTCCAGTACCCTCACTTTTGTATGGATTGACTCAGTAGCTGAGTTTAACGTGAACCACACTGTTTGATGGTCACTTGTCCCCAGATGGCAACCCACTTCTAGATCTGAGATCCTCTCACTGCCCCCATTTGAGAGTACGAGGTCTAAGATTGCTCCTCACGAGTGGTTCCAAACTAGCTGTCTAATGCCTGCCACCTGTAGGGCATCAAGAATGGCCCTGCTTTTGGATGTGGCTGCAGCAAATGTGCTCCAGTTAACATCTGGCATATTCAGGTCTCCCATCAACAGTATCTCCTTTCTCTGCCATTCTAAGAATGCCTTCCATCATATCCTTGTCCATTTCTTCCCCTGACATGGGGTCTGTACACAACCCCTGTGCGGATTGTGGTGCCCTTTCCAGTCTCCAAGGTGACCCACAGTGCCTTCTCTCCTCCCTGTTTACTCTTTTGTTCAGTTGCTTTTATCCATTCCTTTACATAGAGAGCTACTCCTCCCCCTCTTCTCCCCTGCCTGTCTCTCCTGTAAGTTATGTACCCTGGTATGTTTACATCCCAGTCATGGTTCTCTGTGTACCATGTTTCTGTGACTGCTACGATATCCAGGCATCCTCTTCCATTAAGGCCACCGCTCAGGGAGCTTGTTGCCCAGACTATGGGCATTGGTACCATTACCCTCCATTTCCTGATGGCCTTACCTCCTTTGCCCCATCCCTGTCCTTCTTGCCTTTGTCACTTCTCCATTTACCCCTGCCCTTCTCCCCATCGACACCTCCATGTTGGTGTTTGCCACACTACTCTGTTATTGTTTGGGAGGCTAGGATTTTCCTGCTCCTTTCCAGTGCCTCCCCTTGGCTAGTTTAAAAGCTTGCCAATGAAGCATTTAAACCTATCACCTAGGATCCTGGTTCCCCTCCTGGACAGATGCAGCCCATCATGCCAGTATAGGCTTGCATCACTCCAGGTGGACCCCCAGTCCCCAATGAAGCCAAATCCTGAGCTCCACACCAGTTTTCAACCACTGATTGAATCCCATGAGTACGGAACACCTAGCCTCTCCTATGCCATAGATGGGTAGCACCTCCGAGAAGGTTACCGTCGTACTTGACCAAGGCCCTCCCCATTCCACAAACTCTTCCTGCACTTCTAATCCCTTTCTTAGCCAGGTCATTTGTCCCTAGGTGGACAATGACATCCAGCTCCTCCCTGTGCAGCTGCTCCGCAATCCTGAGGATTCGCCTGTCCCTCCAAGTCATGGCGCCAGGCAGGCACCTACCTCCTCTCCCTTCCTTGCCCAGTTCTACCTTCCTAACAATGGAGTCCCCCACCAGGAGTTGTTTCCTTCCTGCAGGGTCCCTGCCACCCTCCTGTGGGTCTCCTTTGTGGAGGTTCCCAGCATCCTCCTTGGTCTCCACTGTAGGTGCCTCCATAGAGGAACCACACTTTGCCAGAATGGCATAGGAATTGTGGAGAGGTACAACTGGAGGCATGTGCCTCTGTTCCACCACCCTCACCCTCCCTGAGCCCACTGTGGTCCAACCGCTCCTCTTTCTTGGCGACCTCTGAGGCAACGGCAGTGGCACTGGTGGTCCCTGGATGGAAGAGGAGGTCCCACAAATCCTGGCCAACTCAGCCTGGAGATGAGCAACCTCCTCCCTCAGCCCAGAGAGGTGCCTGCAGATGGGACAACACCGCATCCTCCAGAACATCTCCCGAAGACTGCTGCTCCACAGCCACTGCACTGCACCACTCCAATCATGTCTTATTTCTGGCCCCTTAACTGTTTGCAATCCTTACTCTTTCTTCTGTTTTTTTTCTCTGTCTCCTTACTTTCTGCCTGTGTGCCCTTTAAGCTCCTGATTGTCCTGTTCTGAGACAAGAATATCCTATATTTCTCAGTAGACCACTTACTTGTTCAGAGGCAGACCTCCAGCAGCTAGAGGGGCCGGAGAGCTACTCTTGCCCTTCTAGGATGGTGGGTCCTTGGTGGTTCTGTGATCACTCACTTCCTGCCCCTAAACAGGAAGTTCCTGTTGTCAGTCAAATCCTGTGCCTATAAAAATAGAACTAGCTGTGGAGGGGAGGGAAGGAGGGCAATATAGTCCCAGTAGAGAAGTTCAAGTCACACAGCAGTCCTTTCTCCTGGTGTCTTCTGCCAAGCTTTAAAATAAAGTATGTTGTGGTGCAAGAAAAACACCTCAACATATGTAAAAAACTTAACCAGAGGGTAAGCCTTGCAGCGGTGGGAGCCTGTACTGTTGACCATTTTCCTTTAAGGACACTTAAAATAAAGTGTTACCGGAGCAACATTTTCTTCCAGTTGCCCCACCTGTGCTCTTTCCTTATGCTACTGGTTATCGCCTCGACTGTGGGTGCTTCCTAAATCATGAAGAGATGCCACAGTGGAATGCAACTGCTGTGCAGCCACATCTGTTACCATAATTATTTCTCATTGACTTTCTGATTGAGACAGTGGCTGCAAATTTTCAGTCTTTCTGAAAAATGTTCTTATATCTATAATAAATTCTAGTGCGGGGTTGTTTTTTGTGGTGTGGAATCTGTTGATGTGTCCATTGATTAACAGACTTTGATCTTACTTTTTTTTTCCCCCCGCAGGTAAGAAAAGCTGTATAAAACGTCTATATCTTCTGCAAGCGTATCCGTGTGCTGTGTAACTATATTTAATTTTTGTTACTGATATTTCAACCACCACACACACACAGCACAGGACCTTGGCCCAGACAGATGGGTGGCATATGCTTCCTGGCCGCCACATTGCAGTAGTGCAGTCAGCTTAAACTGCCTGCCAGGCAATAAACGTAGGCCGAGGTAATGAACGAAGACATCAGCTCAAAGACAATGAGGATTATTAGCCCTTAGAAGTGAGGAGAGCTTTTTTAAACAAATTGTCTCCTCACCACTCCATGCAGCAGGGCAAGCCCAATCTGCTGACTGATTTTATTTATTCGGCAAAATGCCCTTAAAGGTCAACAGCAGCTTTATTATAAACATATTACAAACGTTATTCCTTTTCCCCAACATAAGGACAACCAGACCTTATTTATTACATGTGAAATGAGAAACTGCCGTTATTGCCATGCCAGATGTTTTAATGCTCTCCTATTTGATGAGCTTACAGCACAGATCTGATGGACCACAGCAGAACTTTGGTGAGTGTAATTCTCATTCAAGCAAGAATGACATTTTCCTCGAATTCCAGGTACTGAGGTGCCAGGAACTTGAGGGAAATTATGTTATTCTTGCTTGAATGGAATCAGCACTCACCCAAAGTTCCGCTAGCTGGTCAAAAAATGTCTGAGAGATTTTCTGTGCAACCATCAAATAGGAGAGCATTAAAATAGTATCTGAGCATGACAAATGGCAATTTCTTAATTTCACGTGTAATAAATAAGGTCTGGTTGTCCTTATGTTAGGGAAAAGGAATAACATTTGTAATATGTTTATAATAAAGTTGCTGTTGATCTTTAATACTGAGCAAGTATATATGTATGTTTATCTACTGTATCTATCTATCTGTCCGTCCGTCCGTCCGTCCGTCCAGCCATCCATCTATCTATCTATCCGTCCGTCCATCTGTCCATCTGACTATCTATCTATCTATCTATGTAATAGATAAACCACTCTGAGGTGTGCGGTCACGCTCTGCTATACGCACGCCTTGGTGTGCATTGTACACGTGAGGCCGCAGACCGAGTGCATTAGCCACCCAAGGCGTGCATGTATCAGAGGGCGACAGCACACCTCAGAGTGGTTTATCTATCTTATAAAATGTCAAAATTGTTTTCGGGGGGTTAAAGTGCAGGTGTGCGGTCGCGCTCTGGTAATACGCACGGTAATGTGATGATAAAAATTAATTAAATCACAAGCAATTTCTCTACCCATTTTATAAATATATATATATATATTTTTTTTTAACAAACTGTCTGTGCTGGCTCAAGTGATTTCACTAACAGACTGTGCAGCAGGTCCAAATGATTTAGTGACAGCCTCTGTGCAGTCGACTAGGCAGGACCAGGCAGGCAGCTGATTAATTTTATTTATTTGGCAGGACAATAAAGGCTATATTAGCTCTTAAAAGTGAGTAGGGCTTTTTAAACAAACCTTCTCTGTGTGTTACCCAAGTGATTAAGTGCTGACGATGGACTTTGTGTAGTGGGGCACTGGGCAGGCTGGAGCAAATCTAGAGTGAAGACAAGTAGCCAGAAAATAATTATTATAAAATAGGGTCAGTGGTGATAATATACGCAGGGGCAAACTGGGCAAACTGCCTGGCTGGCCCAAGTAGTCCTTATCTACCAGCAAATTCTATGTTTCTATGAAGCGGAACAGACTACCTGCCAGTGACTGTTTAGCCAGTGAAAAAATACAAGAGTGCCTAGACCCTGCACACCACTGCCTGTGGCTGCCCACCTGTAGATTTTATTTGTATTTTAATATACTTACGCAAGCAAGTGCTTTTTACAGCTAAAAAGAAGAGCCAGAAAAAAAGAAAGTTCAAGGAGCAAGTATGCTGGTGACACACCAACTTACTCTGTTGTACTTGTTTCTTCCATCCACTTTCTCAATGGGTTTATAGTTTAATTTAGAGTAATTTACTGTAAAAACTGTACTTGTCTCTAAGTCTGACTCTCGCTCTATCCAGTTGTACAGTAGTGTGTGTGTGTGTGTATTTTTAGGGCTACAGTGGGCGGAGCCTTGCAGACCCCTTGCAATGAAAAAAGGTCTCTGCATTCCTTGCATTATTTGAGACCGAACAACCTGTTAGAGCTGTACCACAGTCGCCTCTGTGTCCATGGAGCACTTCGCTTGCACTGCACTATTTTTATTAAAACAAAAAAATTGACGCCCTCCTCAATGTGACACTTGAGGACTGGGCACCCCCCAGTGTCAGTCTTATGTTTCTGGGGATGGGGGTGGGGTGTTGGGTGCTGAGAGAGAGAGTTGGGTGGAGGAATATCTGTAATTTTAAGGGAAAAAACAAAACATCAGTCATGACCGCCAAACTACGTTGTGCATGCGTAACTACTAGTGGATGCACAGTCGCACTCAGTGGTCATCTTGGTCATGGTGGAGTGTGCCATATTCCACCGTGACCACCAAAAAAATAGCTCTAAATTATTGGTGTCCCCTCACCCAACCCTCCCTCTGAGCACCCACCATCCCACTCCCCCCAGAAATATATGAGTGACACTGGAGGTGCCCAATCCTCCAGCGTCAGGATAATTTTTTTTAAATTAAAGATATCCCACCATGCCGCCCTCCCTCTCAGCACCCACCACCCAACCTCTCAAAAAATGTAATAGTTGCACTGGGGGGGGGGCAATCTCACAATGCCAGAATCCACTTGTTTTTGTCTTTTTTTTAAACCTGTCCATCGATGTCTTTGTTTGCAGCTGGTAGACTCCCCACCCAACCCTCCCACTCAGCACCCACCCACCCCAAGCCCTTATTTACCAATAGGAGTCCAATGCCATAATCACCTCTGGATTGCAGACATGTCTTCACTCTTCAAAGTCGGACCATGAACTGAAGAAACAGTTATGCGATTCAATGTATTTCAGTGGAGTTTTGAACTTAGTGGCATAACTTGGACAGTTTTGTATATTTTTAGCCCAAATTTTTAACATTTCTTTTTTAGGATCCCACCTCATGAACAATTGAACTGATATTAGACAAATCTGTCCAGAAAGGTGATTTTGAGGTCCCTGTGTAAAATCACCTTTTGGGCAGGAGTTGAACATTTTCTGTGTCCTTGTTCATGAGGTGGGGTCACAAGATGGCTATGTTGAAAATTAGGTGTAGAAATATTTAAAAAACAACAAAGTTATGAGCCTGCGTTGAATTTTTGCAAACACAGGCTCATAACTTTGGTAATTTTCAATATTTTACCTCAAATTTACAACATAGCCATATCTTTACAGCACCTCATGAATGTGACAGCTGTCATTTTTCAAATCCTGGCCAAAACGTTTTTTACATCCGAAAAGAGGATTTTGCAGTCCTTGCGTGGAATCACCTTTTGTGCAGAAGCTGAACATTTCTCTGCCCTTGTTCATGAGGTGGGGTCATAAGATGGCTACATTGAAAATGTGGTTTAAAGATATTAAAAACAATAAGGCTATGAGCCTACATTGAATTTTGTGAATGCAGGTTTGTACCTTTGGTAATTTTCAATATTTTTACCCCAAATTCACAAGATAGCCATATCTTTACAGCACCTCATGAATGTGACAGCTGTCATTTTTTAAATCCTGTCCAAAATGTTCTTTTATATTCTGAAAGGTGATTTTGAAAACTGTGCACAAAATCATCTTTCAGGCGGTACAGTAGTTGAAAACTTTCTTTGCCCTTGTTCATGAGATGGAGTCATAAGAAGGCTATGTTGAGTCGGCCAGGTGGCGCCGAGGATTAAGGCATTGGATGCCACACCTTGCGCCACGCTGGTGACCTGAGTTCGGGAGTGAGCTCAGGTGCTGGGGGTCAGCAGGGGAGGGATTGGATTGAGCGCCCACTGGGCTGCTCTCCTATCCCGGGAGGAGGGTACTGGGGAGTCCGGCACTCCGGCGGCCCCTGGTGGAGACTGGGAGGCACCGCAGAGCACTGGGCTGCGTGTATAGTGTGGCCAACACTGGCAGGGTTGCCATGCGCCATCGTGTCGGGGCATGCACACGCAGGGGGGTGAGGAAGCAGTGCAGAACAAATGAAACAACCGGCTCGTGGGGTAGGCGATGGCACTGGTGCCCCATGCCCTCCACCGAGTTCTCCTTGGCTGGTCTTCCAGTTCCTCCCTCAGAGGCCCACCTGCAGCTGGAGTCTGCCTTGCAAGAGAGCCCAAAGAGGCAATGGGCTACCCTACCCTGGTGGGTGAAACCAGGGGTGCCAGCTGCAGGAGGGGGGGAGAGGAGGCTCAGTCCAAGAGATCCACAGGCGGGCAGGATAAGGACTGGATGCCTGAGAAATGACCCCATGAGCCATGATGGGAGTGAAGCAAATTAAAAGAAAAAAGGCTATGCTGAACATTTGGGGCCAGATATTCGAAACAGTTGTGCCTGGTGCAACCGAGTTGCACCGGCACAACCTCAGCAATGTGTCCCGGTGTGCTGTTGAACAGGGGAACCTGCGCAGTGCAAGTCCTGATGCACCAGGTTGCAAGGGTAATGTATGTGGTGCAATGCAGGGGGCTTGCCCATGCATGTGCGGCACATCTCGATATTCAGCCCGGGATGTGCGGCGCATATGAATGCACAACCCTGAGTTGCGCCACATACGGGGGCACACAGTTGAGCCAGAAAAAAAGGCTCAAGTCCAGGCCATCCACAGGCGGGCTGCTGAATTGCAGGGGGAAACACAGCACCTGCTAGCCATGGGTGGCCAAGGAACTAATTAAATTAGCATCTAGGAGGAAGAGAGATAGGGAGGCTAGGGCATTCTACCTGCTAGCCTGTATTAAAGAGTTAGAAAACTCCTTATCTGCCACCTCATCTTCCAACTGTATGGAAGCACTGTTAGCGTTAAAGAACGAATATGCAGATCTATTAAAAGAAAAGGCAGAGTATGCTATCTTAAAAACCCAGGCTAGATACGTTGACCAAGGGGAAAAAGCTGGCCGATTGCTAGCCCTGAGATTATGGAAAATGGAAAGCTCGAGGCTGATCCCGGCTTTGCAGGCGCTGGATGGTACTATTAAAACTTCACCAAGAGATATTACCAAGGTTTTCGAGGACTTTTATAGCTCTCTTTACAGCAAAAGTTCTAATCCAGCATCCTTGTTGGAGATCAAAAATTATTTAGACGGCTTGAACATGCCCTGTCTGCAAGCCCACCACAGGTTAGCTTTGTCTTCCCCCTTTTCCATTTTGGAACTGGAAGAGGCAATTAAAGGGTTGGCATCGGACAAGTCACCGGGGCCTGATGGTTTCCCTTCCAACTTCTACAAAATTTTCCATAAAGAACTAGCCCCTCTTCTTCTTAATTTATATGAATATATGCACACTGCAGATACTTTAGATCCCACATTATTGCAAGCACGATAGTACTTCTCAAACCGGACAAACATACAAAGGACCCTGCCAGTTACCGTCCCATTTCTCTGCTAAATTGCGATATTAAAATATTGACAAAAATTCTGGCCAACAGGGTCAAGAAGATCTGGACCCATTTGTTAAGCCCTAAACAAGCCGGTTTTGTGCAAGGGCGCTCCTCGGCCAATCATCTTAGAACCCTTTCACATATCTTTTATGCGGCTCAAGTTTCTCCGACCCCTATGGCTTTAATCTCATTAGATGCAGAGAAGGCTTTTGATCGAGTCAATTGGGGCTTTCTCTGGGCCACACTTAAAAAAATGGGCTTCCCTGTTACGTTTATCAGATGGATCCTGGCGGTGTATAGGTCCCCTTCTGCAAAAATCTACTGTAATGAGGTCTTTTCATCTCGGTTTTCTTTGTTTACTTGCACCAGACAAGGATGCACATTATCCCCTTTTCTTTTTAACTTATATCTAGAGCCTCTTCTTCTCAAGATTAAATGGGTTTCACAGGTACAAGGCTGCCCAGTGCTCCAGCACTCACTAATTTTGTCAGTATACATGGATGATATTTTGCTCCATTTGGCATAACCCGATACATCATTGGCTCATGCTTTACAAATTATTTCACAGTATGGTCGGTTATCAAACTACAAGCTAAATCTTGCGAAATCAGAAATATTTCCTTTAAATTCGTTTACCCATAAAGCCAATTTCTCCCAATTTGGGATGAAATGGTCTCCGCATTCGATTAAATATTTGGGACTGCATCTCTCTACAGATCCTGGGTTGCTCAGGAAACTCAGTCTGGATGACTTAATGGTAAATATTCAACAAGACCTTCTAAGATGGGCCAAACTCCCTCTCTTGTTATGGGGCCAGATTAGTATCGTTAAAATGAACGTCCTGCCCCGCCTTTTTTACCCTTTAAATTTACTTAATTTGTGGCTCCCTTTATCCTATCTGCAGCGTTTTCACTCTACGCTATCTAAATTTATTTGGCAGGGTAAGTGTCCTAGATGCTCCTCCCTTAAGCTTAGTCTCCCCAAAGATTTGGGTGGACTGCGTCTCCCTAATTTTATTTAGTATTATTGGGCCAGCCATTTGTCAAAACTGGGGAGATGGTTGCTAGATGGGGACAACGATTTTACTCCTATTTAGCTCCAGCTCTAAAGACAGATTCTAGACTCGAATAACCTTAATTCGCCTATTATTTTCTTTCTTTCCAATTCGGCACTGCCTACTTTAATCAGGGAATTGGTTATTGGTACCTCACTCAAAATTCTTGCTCAATGCTGGCACTTTTTTGGTATTTCATGTAAAAGAGACACGGCACAGCCCCTTATTCTGAATCCTAATATTAGAATTGGCGGATTACCGATCCCATTAGGGTGGCTCCCTCAGCTTCAAGGTGCATTGATAGAGGGCCTCTTCTCGCATGGCTCTCTTCTCTCTTCTCCAGAAATTATGGCAAGTTTTAAAATACCTCAGAAGGATATATTTAAAGTATTTCAATTAAGACATCTGGTACTGAATAGCTTTGGTACCGAGTTTAAAGAATCTCAAGTCAGGCTTTTCCTTCTTCAAATACAAGACTATGTAAACAGACCCCATGTGATTTCAAGGATCTATTCCTTTCTACTAGGTCTAAAGTTCCCTAAACCCCTGGTAGGTTCCGTAGTTTGGACTTCTCTTCTGCCAAATACCACTTCTAACTTGGCTCAAATTTGTATAGATTTACACAGATTCCACACTCAAGACAGATTAAGGTTTATCCAATATCATATTTTAAATAATATGTACTATACTCTGGTAAAACTGGCTAAATTGGGTAGGCTTCCTGGTTCCAGCTGCACTAGATGTGGTCAGGCTGAAGGAAACCTGTTACATATTTTCTGGTACTGTGAGATGGTAGCCACTTTGTGGCAAACAATTCAGTCCAAACTTGATTCATTATTGGGTTTGGATGGGTTGTTTACTATAGAGGTATGTGTTCTGGGTATATAT
Source organism: Neoceratodus forsteri (assembly GCA_016271365.2). Taxonomy (NCBI): domain Eukaryota; kingdom Metazoa; phylum Chordata; order Ceratodontiformes; family Ceratodontidae; genus Neoceratodus; species Neoceratodus forsteri. The sequence goes on along the minus strand of CM057451.1, from coordinate 1,172,468,134 downwards.
TCCAGTATTGATATTCTGGAGCGTAAATTCTACATGGCACTAATTTCGATGGTAGTTAAGTAATTGGTACTTAAGCATTGGATGGACCAACTGACCATATCTTATGTGGAATGGCTAAAGGATTTATCTGCTTGTTTCAAGACTGAAAGGCTGATTGCAAGTTCGCGCAACTGTATGGGTACATTTAATAAAAAAATTGGGTAAACTATATGCCTTGTATTTGCATAAATAATCTCTGTTAGATTTGTCTCTGTATGTACCTCAGCATCTTATTGGTTCACTGTACTAATTTATCTTATATTTCTCTTTCAGTTGGTTGTAATAAGGGTGGGGGGCACACTCCAGGGGTTGGGGAGGGTTAAGGGTGGGGGATATTTGGGAGGTTTAGCTTGTAATGGGGGAATTGAGGGAGGATTTGGGTATTTTATGTTTTCTTTATCTTGTTTTATGGTTTGGGAGCAGTACTCTGGATGTATATGGGGGGTGGTTGTTTTACCTTGGACATGATGTAACCAGACAGATGTTTTGATGCATCTGTATTCTAAAACTTAATAAAGTGTTGAAATTAAAAAAAAAGCCATGGGTGGCCAACCGCCCAGCAGGGACACCAGCCATAGGCACCTACACTCTCCCCGGTGGCCCGGTGCCCCCCCTTCTGTTTGCCCGATCACGGACAATACTATGTAGTTGTACTGCAATACCTGGTGGTCCAGTGGTACCCCCCTCCCCTCTCACCCACAGAGGACCCTGGCCACCCGCAGCCTTTGTCATTGGCAGGCGCACCACCTCACATACTGCCCAGTCGCCATCAGCCTATGTATGTGATTGAACCCATTCACATATTTGTGTTGGAGGTAATACAGTATGGTCTGCAAGCCCATTGGTACACTCTGTGCACCAACAGGCTTACAGATCATACTGTAAGCTGTCATTCGGCAGGTGGCGGGGCGGTATGTGGGCAGGGTGCAGCCGCCCACCGATGAGAGGGGGGGAGCTGGGTGGCCAGGGTCCTCTGTGGGTGGGAGGGGAGGAGGTACCGCTGGACCACCAGGTATTGTTCTGCATTACTAATGCCCACGATCTGGCTTACAGAAGGGAGGGAAGGGGACCGCTAGACTGCCGGGTAGGGTGTTCCTGTTCCACTGCCTGTGATTGGGCAGCCAGCAGAGGGGGGACCACTTGGCCACCAGGTTGGGTGGTACTATTCAAATGCTCGTGCTCGGACATACAGATTAGAGGGAGGGGGTACCACTAGACCATCAGGTAATACATCTACATTTGTGATGTCCTTGATCGGGCACCCTGGGGGGTCCACTGTACTACCAGGGACTCACCGTACTATGGCAGCAGCTATGCTGGGTGCCAGACACATTGCGCTGGGCGGCCCTGTGCACTGCATGCAAATGGGGCCATTATGACATGCAAATGGCTCTATTTGCATCATGTATACATTATGGCCTCATTTGCATGCACACTTCTGAATATTGCAGGTGATGCTCCCAGCACAACTGCATTTGTGCTGGAGCATTCCTGGCCCTCCCTGTCTGGTGGATGCACCAGCACATCGTACTTGTGCATGGTGCATTCTGTGCCATTTTCAACTGTGCTGCACCTTGGCATATCACCTTTGAATGTCGACCTGGCGCATCTCAGTTGCACTGCTTCCCCTCTTGCGCCACTGCCTGGTGCAGTCTGAATATCTCACCCTTGGTGTACAAATATTGACAAACAAGGTTATGAGCCTACATTCAATTTTGCAAACACAGGCTCGTGATGTTGGTAATTTTCAATATTTTTACCCCAAATTTGCAACATTACCATATCTTTATGGCACCTCCTGAATGTGACAGCTGTCATTTTTCATATCCTGGGCAAACTGTTGTTTTACACCCCGAATGGTGATTCTGTGGTCCCTGCATGAAATTACGATTCGGACAGGAGTTTAAAATTTTGCCTGACCTTATTCATGAGGCGGTGTCATAAGAAGGCTATGTTTTTAATTTGGTGCACAAATATTAAAAAAAACAAAGTTATGAGGCTATGTTGGTTTTTTCAAATGCAAGCTCATAACTTTGGTAATATTCAATGTTTTTACCCCAAATTGCAACATAGCCATGTCTCTACAGCACCTCATGAATCTGATAGCTGTCATTTTCCAGATCCTGCCCAACATTTGTTTTTGTATGCTGAAAGTTGATTTTGCTGTCCCTGTGTGGAATCACCTTTAGGCCAGGAGATGAACATTTGCTATGCCCTTCATCATGAGGCAGAATTATAACAAGGCTATGTTGAAAATTTGGTGTATAAATATTGCAAAACAACAAATTTAGGAGCCTACGTTACATTTTGTTAACAAAATCTCATAACCTTAGTAATTTGGTAACTCTGGTCATTTTCAATTTTTTTTACATCGCATTCCTCAGATGCAGCCATATCAGCTCTGGCCAGAGTTTGTTTATCTATGTAATGACTTTCTTTCGTCTGCTGCAGCTGGGCTGCTGTAGCCTGCATGCCAGCAGAGGAAAATATCAGGCCCTCTCACAGCACAGGCAGGCACTGATAGAGTGTGACCACCTTTGTGTGTGTGTGTGTATAACTATATATATATATACTATATATAGTGGTGCAATAGAGCCACTATAGTTAGGGTTGAATAGCATGTTTAATGTTGAACCTTAAATTTTGCCCTTTAATAACTTTGCAACTGATCAATGGATTTGCACAAAATGTGGGGGTAGACCTCTTGCTGTGCAAAGTTTGGTTCTGGTTGGACATTCAGATTCTGAGATCAGGGCAAAAAGTTATAAAATCGCCACTTTTTTCCTCATCACCTTGCATCCAGACGCTGTTGAATTTTGGTGTGATTTTTCTATTTTTTGTGCAAACATCCTGGGTAACAAAACAGGCATGCATTTGTTTTGTAAAAAAATATTAGTTTGTTGCAAAGTTATTCAGTTTTTCTTTTCTCATTGTTTTCAATGGGAAGATCACTTTTCAGGATAAAGGGAGAAAGTTTGCAAAGGATGTGATCTCGCTAAAAAGGATTCTGACCTGTTCCTTTTTCATGTGAATAAAATCCTTTTTTGTGAGAGAAAAATCAATTTTCATGAGCCTTCATCTTGTTTTCAGTTTTTTCTTAATTTTTTTTTGTTCAAAAGCCACAAAAATGACATCCTGGAGTGAAACCACCACACCTAGCTTGCTGATCAGGACCCCATTAGGTGCAATCTGCACTTCAAAGTTAGGAATATGCCCTTGAAATGTGTTTTTTTTTTATAAATAATGAATCCTTTTTCAAGACTGAGTGATATGGAAAATAATCCTCTTTCATATCACGAGTCACAGAAAAGGATCCTTTTTCATCACTCGAGAATCCATGCTTGTCCCTTCTATTTCCCTCCCCAGTACTCTACTGTTTTTCCCTGGTGTCTAGTGGCACCCCACCCTCCAATCACTGTCCATGTAATACAAATAATTTCCCTGGTGTCTAGTGGCACCCCCACCCTCTGATCACTGTGCCTGTAATGAAATTAATTTCCCTGGTGTCTAGTGGCACCCCCAGCCTCTAGTCACTGTCCCAGTGTTTCTCTGGTGTTTAGTGGTACCCCCCTCCAATCACCGTGCCCTACTTTCTGTGTTTCTGACACCAGGATGCCCGCCTCCAGTGTCAAATGCCCCCCCCACCCCACAGGCCAATGTTTTATTTATTTGTTGACATCATGGTGCCCAATCCCCATATCGGCATTTAGAGTCCCTGCCTCCAGCAGTGTGAGACACTGGGAAGCCCACCTCCAGTGTCCCAAAATATTTTATTAATTAAACCCTGTAAATAAAAAGTCCCCAGACATCTTTTTTTTAGACCTAAAAAAGAAAACTGTCCCTTGCCATCCCCACATCCCCCTCCCCATTCCGACCTTCCCACTGAGTACCCACTACCCCACATCCCCCTGTTACCCTATAGTTACCACCGGAGGTCCTGGGCTGTCATCTTCTGTGGACTGAGACACATCTGCACTCTTGAAAGTCAAACCGTGACCTTAGGAATAAAGGTAAGTGCCGTATAATGTCTTTCAATGGTGTTTTGAACTTATGTTCATAACTTTGCCATTTGTTGGAATTTTTTCACCAGATTTTCAAAATGGCCCTTTTGGGACCCCACCTCATGAACACTGCAATTGTCATTTCATTATTTGGGCCCAGAACGTGATTTCACGGTCACAGCACGAAATCGCATTTTGGGACTGAGTAATGAAATTTCACCACAAGTGTTCATGAGGTGAAGATCAGAACATGTTGAAAGTTTAGTGAAAAAATTCCCCATAATGCGTGAATTATGCCCGTTTGTTGAAATTTTTCTATGCATGTGCATAACTTAGGTAACTTTCAATATTTTGACTCCAAATTTTCAACATAGCCATTTCTTCACACCAACTCATGAACACTACAGCTGTCATTTTTCACATCCTGTCTGAAATGTGTTTTTGCACCTGTGGCACAGAATGGCATTTTGACATGTATTTGAAAATGTTTGCCTATGGGGTTTATGAGACGGGGTCATTAGGAGACTATGTTGAAAGTTTGGTGTCAAAATATGAAAAAATGCCAAAGTTATGAACATTCATTGCAATTTCACTACTCCCGCTTATAACTTCAGAAATGTTAGCTATAGTTATCCAAGATTTTAAACATTGCTTTCTTATTACCCTACCTCATGTATGTCATAGCTGCCATTTTTTTAATCCTGGCCAAAATGTGTTTTCGCACATGTGGTATGGAATGGCGTTGCAGTTGTGCAGAATTACGTTTTAGTGGGGATTCAAAAATGTTCTGTGCCGGGTACATGAGGTGGGGTAATAAGATGGCTATGCTGACAATTTATCAGCTACATACATACTGTATACGCATCTACGGAGGGATGGGAGCGCAGGGCCCTTTGGACCCTGCGCTCCCACAGTAAAATAAGGCTACTATTATACTATCTTGAAAAGTAAGAAAATACGTAGCAAAAAAAGGTTTCCTAACACCCCACCCTCCCAAACCAGGCGGGAGAGCAAGTGTGAGGTGTGCCTTGGGATTCTTAAGCCTAACACTCACCCCATTATCATAAAATCTACACATCTGACCTTATTTACAGATGGAATGGTTTGAATGTTAGGCTTGAGAAGCCCATGGCACACCCCACACTCACTCGCCTGCATGGTTTGGGAGATGGGGTGTTAGGGAAACCCTATGCCTCATTTTCCAACTTTTGTCACTTTGACCTCTAACTGGAGCATTAACAAAGTTTTTTGTAACATATATAAACATAGAAACATAGACTTTGATGGCAGATAAGGACCGCTTGGCCCACCTAGTCTGTTCATTTCCTACCTACTGGATAAGTTGCAGATTCCAATTACCCAACACCCTACTTCCTTCTACCCCTCACTATAATTGCCTTATGTCTGTCCCATGCATTCTTGAATTCCCCCACTGCTTTTGACCCCACAGCCTCCTCAGGAAGGCGGTTCCATGTGTCCACCAGCCTCTCTGTGAAAAAGTGCTTCCTCACTTTGCCCCTAAACCGTCCCCCCGTCTTCAGATTGTGCCCTCTTGTTCTTCTACATCTCTTTTTTTGAAAGATGCTCCCATCTTGGACTTTGTTGATTCTTTTGAGGTACTTGAAAGTTTCTATCATGTTCCCCTTCTCCCTCCTTTCCTCAGGGGTATACATATTAAGCACTTTAAGTCTCTCTTCATATGGCTTCTGTTGCAGACCCTGCACCATTTTAGTTGTCCTCCTCTGGACCACCTCCATCCTGTCTACGTCCTTGTGGAGATGGGGTCTCCAGAACCGTATGCAGTACTCCAGATGAGGGTCTCACCAACTGTCTGTACAGAGGGATAACAACTTCCTGTTTTCTACTGGTGATGCCTCGCCCTATACATTTATATATATGTGTGTGTCTCTCTCTCTCTCTATATATATATATATATGTAATAGATATACCACTCTGAGGTGTGAGGTCGCGCTCTGATATCACGCTGTGCGTTGTATTATGCGACGAGGTCGTAGGCCGTAGTCAGCATCGCCTTAAGGTGTGCGACATCAGAGCGCAACCGCACACCTCAGAGTGGTATATCTATCTTTATAAAATGTCAAAATTGTTTTGAGTGGGATAAAAGTGCAGGTGTGCGTCGGCCTGATATACATGCGGTCACGTGATGGTGTTTGTCCAATGATATTGATCCCATCCATCACTTTTTTCTCACCTGCTTTATATATATATATATATATATATATATATATATATATATATGGCCAAAATGCCCACTAGTACCACTAACCATTAAAAGAGATTTTTTTAGTACAGTACTGGATAGTCTGGACTGTCCACATTAATTTTTTTCTGACACTGAATCTCTGTCGACTGGCAGCAACTTGGCAGAATACTCCTACTGTTTCCCACTCTCTCTGATGAACTACCTCCCTCTCTATCTACCCCCCTCTCTATTTATCTGCTTGCCTGTCTGCTTATACAACTGTTTCAAATGGCAGTATTACCCAATGGTACAGTAGTGTGTGTGTGTGTGTGTGTGTATTTTTTAGCTATGTAATGACTTTCTCTCTTTCTCTCTAGTCTGCAGCAGCTGAGCTACTGAAGCATGCAGGCCAGCAGAACAAAATATCGGGCCTTCTCACACAGCATAGGCAGGCACTGGCAGAGTGTGGCCACCAGTACATTTTTTTATCTGTTTTTAAATTTTGGTCAAAATGCACACTAGTGCCACTAACCCTTAAAAGTGCTTGTCTAGTACAGTACTGGATGGTCTGGACCATCTGCAGGAATTTATTTCAGACACTGACTGTCTAAGTCTCTCTCAACTCAGCAGTGGCTCGGCAGAATACTGCTTCTGTCTCCCGCTCTCTCTGATGACTGTGACTCTGTGTGCACATGTACAGTCCTGCAACTTAGTCACATGATCAGCCAGACAGAGTAGGCGGAGCACACATGTAGTGTAACTGGGGGGGCGGAGTACTAGCGGTGCTATGTGTATATGTGCCAGGGGAAGGGCTACCAGTCTCAGGCTGCGAGCATTGCCAACTCGCTGTCAGTGCCCTCCATGATGCTGCAGCTCTGGGACACAGGCTAATCGCTGCCAGCCATCTGACATCATTGCTACTGATGCTGAGCCGAACAGCACCCAAGCTGAGGACTGAGGGGTCATCAATAGCGGGAAGAGCCACGAGCCCGAGGCAGGGCTCTGAATCCAACTGGAGCACAGTGACGGGACTCGGTCAGGAGCAAGTGATCAACTGGGGTGGGTGTTATGAAATAGAATGCAAATGGCGGGGAGGGACCATGAGCACTGAGGTGGAAGGGGCGGGGCTGCCAGCAAGCACACCGCATTGCAACAGCACATCACTCTGTGTAGTGGCAGGGCACACAGGGGCCTTTACTTCCGGAACCAGAAGTCATTGTGTAGGTTTTACATTTGTGGCTGAAGAGGTGCAGCTCCCTCAGGGGCCTGTGCTTCTGCAGATAGAAGTATTGTTGCAATTCTGGCATCATGGATTTTGTGGCTTCCATGCCTCTATAGCCAGAGGTTTATGTGTATGTCTTACACCCGTGGTTGCAGAAGCACAAGCTTGTCAAGTGTGTTACAGTGTGCATGAGTACCTAAGGCCAGGGCTGTCATTTAGGGGTTGCCCACAGCAATCCCTAAAAACCCATTAAACAAGGTTTTCCTGGTATTTATTTATATAAAGTTGGCAGTGAGTGGAGTTTTGCTATCCCTGTCTTCATTCTGAAAAGGGACTTTGCAACCCCTATGATTCTACTGAAAAGATGATACTGCCTGAGGCTACAGAAGTCCTGGCCCCTTACAAGCCTGCACTTCTGCAGACAAAAGAACTCTTTGTAGTTTGGGTATCATGGATTTATTGTATATTTGTGGCTGCAAGGTCCTGTACTTCTGTGCACAGAAGCACTGTTGTGATTTGAGTATCCTGGAGTTCTGTATGCAGCGACAAATGAGAGTGTATGTCTTGCAATGTGTGTTCTTTAGATACAAATCCATGAAGGCAGCACATTAGTGCTACTGCATCTGTGTCATCTGGAAACAGCTGTACAGTATGCTGTTTGTCTTACATGACGATGGCTATTTGTGGTTGGTTGTGTGGACTTGTCATTTTGCTGCTGAGGTGAGGGTGAGCACTGGAAACCCTATCACCACATTTCCCTACTTTTATTTTGTTGCTCTAAGTCTTTATTTATTTATTTATTCAAGTCTTGGATTACAGTACCTTTGAGTCAAAGACACTTTTACAAAAAGGTTTTACGTCACAGTAAAAGTAACACAACAAAGAACTAAATACAAGTGGAATACATGATACATGGAGCTGGGTACAATCATTCATAAAAGTTTCAGACAGGTAAAGAGTTAATTCAGCTTACAGCAAGAGTTATAGTCTGGTTAAACTTTTACATTCAAGTTTCAGTAAGAAGTGCAGTAGGTTTCGGGACTTAAGGAAGTACAAAGGGGGAAGGGCAGAGAGGGATGCTATCAGGAATCTGACATTGTCATAGGAGTGCAGAGGGGAGAGAAGGGAAGGATACTGTCAGGATTTGGCATTGTCAAGCGGAGAATTGGGAGATGAGAGGGAGGGAGGACAGGGGGTTGGGAGGAGTACTGTAGTTGAACCCTCGTGGTGCAGTAATGCATGTGTGTGTAGATATATATATATATATATATATATATATATATATATATACAGTATATATATATATATGTATACATATACACATATCTCTAAGTAATAGATAACCCACAGCAGGGTGTGCAGTCGTGCTCTGATATACGCACGCCTCGGTGCGTTGTGATGCACGAGGCCACAGGCCGAGTGTGTTCAACCACCCAAGGTGTGCATATATCAGACCGCAACTGCACACCCTACAGTGGGTTATTTATATTATAAAATGGCTAAAATGATTTTGGAGGGGGGGTGAAAGTGCAGGTGTATGGTCGTGCTCTGATATACGCATGGTCATGTGGTGTGTTTCAACCAACCAGCAGACAGTTTTTTCCATACCCATTTTATATATATATATATATATATATATATATATATATACACATATACATACACACACACACACATATATAGATATACACATATATTGACATATACATATATATACATAGATATTATACTGGCTCAGTAGCGCCAGTATAGTTAGGGTTGGGTGCACATTTCTATGTTAAACCTGAAATTTTTAACCTTTTGAACCTTTGGAACTGTTCAATAAATTTGCACAAAATGTGGCAAGCATAATCTCTTGGGGTTGGTTTTTTGATATGCCAAATTTTGTGTGAATCGGTTTTATGGTTTTTGAGATACAGAGCATCACAAAATGCTGAATTTACCATTTTTTTATATTTCTTTATCCACCTGTATCTCAGAAATGGCTTTATGTACTGAACTGAAATTGTTAAGAAAGAAAGCCTTCGAGTCACAGATGTGTCTTTTGAAGGCTTAGTGAAAACATATTACTCTGTTCAAAAGTTATTAAACTTTACATTTCCCTTTTATTTCTATGGGAACATCCATATGTCAGGCATGAAAGTTTTATTTTGCTCACATTTCTTTGTGTCTTTCACACAAAAGTGCTTTTTTGCACTTTCTTTGGCATGGAGGGTCACATTGACCCATTTCTTTTAAAAAATACACTGTTTTCACATGTGGGGCACACAGAGCCTGCTTTACATTCGCAGAGCTCTCTTGTGTCTGCCATTTTGTTTTCTCATTAGCGAGTGAGAAAACAAGTGAAAAATAGATGTAATATAAAAAATAAACATCAGTAGTTAGGTAAACAGGACCCATTTAGCTAGATTCTGATGGGTTTTCTTATAAAATGTGCTGAGAAACACCTGTATTGACCCCCCAATCTTGGGTGGCATGCCAAGTGAGAGGACCGCTTCTACCCCCATTCTCTGTATCAGAACACCAGGTTTTCTTGACTTCTGCAGCCATAGCTGGAACTCATGCTGCCAGCTGCAGAGCCAGCCTTGAGCCGCCTGTTTTCCCTAGGGTCTAGTGGCACCCTGCACCCTCCCATTGCCAGGATTTTAATAATTTAATATAATCTGGCACCAGGATGCCCACGCCCAGTGGCAGATGCCCTCCTTTGGTTTTACTGTTACCAGCATCGGGTGGCCCAGTCCCCATGATGGCAATGCAAGTTCACCCCCCCAGCACTTTGGGACACTGGGGAGCCCACTCCTAGTGTCCCCAAATATATAATCTGACACTGGGAATGCCCACTCCCAGTGTCAGATGCCCCCTCATCTGTTGTTTTTTATTTTGTTTCTGGCATCGGGGGGGCCAAATTCCCATGCTGGCAATAGTAGCCAACACCCCCAGCACTTCAGGACACTGGGGTGTCTACTCCCAGTGCCCCAAATATATAATCTAACACTGGGATGCCCACTTCAAGTGCTAGACCCCCCATTTATTTTTTGTTTCCGGCATCTGGGGGACCAATCCCTGTGCCGGCAATAGTAGCCAACCCTCCAGCACTTCAGGGCACTGGGTAGCCCACTCCCAGTGTCTCCAAATATCGACATAATTTATTTGCTATCGAAAGAGAAAACCGGCCCCTGCCATCCTGTTTTTACAACCTGAAAAAAAGAAAATGGTCCCTCGTTGTCCCCGCTGCCCCTACCCCATCCCGACCCTCCCACTGAGCAACCACCACCCCACACACACCCCTTACCCTATACTAACCACTGAAGGTTGGCAGCTGTCATGTTCTGTGGACCGGGACAAGTCTGCACTTTTCAGAGCCAATCTGCGAAATGAAGAATGAAGTAAGTGCTGTATAATTGCCGCCAATGGCGTTTTGAACTTGTGTTGATGTTGTGGCCATTATGAACTATTTTTGCACCTCATTTTCAACATGGACTTTTTGAGATGGGGAGGCAGTATAGCACAGTGGTTTAAGGCTCTAAACTGCAAATCTGGAGACCTAGGTTTGAGTCCCATAGCCCCCACTTGCATACTGTGTGACCCCTAGCAAGTCACTTAACTTCCTTGTACTCCCAGGTCACACCTGTAAACAAGCTTCAGCTTAGTGTGTCTCTCCTGGTTAAACTAAAAAAAGACCCCGCCTCATGAACAATGGCACTGACATTTTGTTTCTCGATTCCGGAAAGTGATTTCGTAGTCGCTGTGCAAAATCACTTTTGAGGACACAGTTAAAAAATGATAGTGCCACTGTTCATGAGGTAGGGTCCCAAAAAGCACATGTTGAAAATCTGGTGCAAAAATATCCCAAAACGCCTGAGTTACACACGGTCATGGAAATCTTTCTACGCACGTCCATAACTTTGGCAATTTTTTTATATTTCAATCCAAATTTTCAACATAGCTACTTTTTCACATCACCTCATGAACAGTACAGCTGTGATTTCTCACATCCTGCCCAAAACATGTGTATACACCTGTGGCATTGAATGGCGTGGTTGGTGCATGAAATCACCTTTCATGACTGAATAACAAAATGACAGCGTCAGTGGGATCTCAAAAAGGCCATTTTGAAAATCTGTAGCAAAAATACCTAAAAATGCCACAGTTATGCATGGTCATTGAAATTTTTCTACTCATGTGCGAACTTTGGCAATTTGTAATATTTTCACTCTAAATTTTTAACATTGACATTTGTTCACACCACCTCATGAATACTACGGGTTTCTTTTTTCAAATGCTGCCAAATACATTTTTTTGCACCTGTGGCATGGAATGGCGTTACAGTTGCGCAGAATTACATTTTGGCAGGGATTTGAAAATGTTCTGTACTGAGTACATGCGGTGAGGTCTTAAAAAGGCTATGTTGAAAATCTGGGGTCAAATACAGGTATTTCTATACTATCACAATGGAGGGGTTCTCCTATACTGTACCCATCTCAGCTTCTTTACTTATGGAATCGGGTGAGCATTAGGGCTGATGACCCCAAGGCACACCCTGACAGTTGTCTGTGTTTGCAGGGTGGGGGTGGAATGGGCTGAGCATTAGGGCTGATGACCCCAAGGCACACCCTGACAGTTGTCCGTGTTTGCAGGGTGGGGGTGGAATGGGCTGAGCATTAGGGCTGATGACCCCAAGGCACACCCCAAACACCTGTCAGTGTCTGCAGGGTGGGGGGCGTTGGGGTGTGGGGTGTTAGGGTTGGAAATCCTAACACCTCATTTCCCTGCTTTTGCGGCTTTAATAAAAACCCTAACTGATGCATCAACAAAGTATTTTGCAATGAATATATAGATGTGTACACACATACACACAGAAGCACACATACGCACATATAGTGCTAACAAGAACATTCACTGTAAATGTTTTGTGGGTAAGATAATTGTGTGTGTGCGTGTGTATATGTGTGTGTGTGTGTGTATATATACGTACGTACCATGGTCAGTTTGCTTTGGGTGTGTATCACCTTACTTTTCCATTGTCTTTATATCAGTGCACTGAACTTCCTTTCGGGAGAAGTGGGTGTCTCTTGTAAACAAAGAGTGTATGAAAGTCTCAGATCAGTGAGCCCTGTGCTATTCAATGTCAACGCCTCCCTGCAGCTCCAACCTTAATATCTGCTGAGAGCGAGAGAGAAAGATTCAGACTGCAATAAGCAAAGATGTCCATAAGAAACCTTGAGTTTAAGGAACTGGGGGAGGAAGAGTCGGACTCTGACATTGATGACTTGGACAGTGTAAAAGCCTTAACAGCCAAACTGAAACTGCAGACCCGCAGACCCTCATACTTAGAATGGGAAGCACACGTTCAAAGTCAACCATGGAAAAACAGCAGAGGGAAGGAGGGAGCCAGCTTGTCTCTAGGAATAGAGATGAATGCAGATCTGGGTCTTAAAGGCAAGAGTAAAAACAGGGAGGACACCTTGAGAAATATCTGCGGGTTCGAGACCATAGACAAGGCATTGGAGTGGTTAAGAAAAGAACTTGTAAGTAACTTGAGCATCAGGTTATATCACACTTATTCAGAATGTCAGACTGAAGTAGCATTGGGATTGCATTTTATTAGGGGTCCTGTCTTTAAAATAAATTTCTCTGTCATGGTAATGTTGCATGAGGAACTAGGGATCACTTTTAAGCTATGGGGGGGGGGGTGAATCCCCATCAGCCCTTCCCCATAACTTACAACATTATGTGATGCCTGTTGTCAGTTTATTTGACTTGTCATTTCTATGGAAACCTTCAGTCCATTTCTAGTGACTTTAGGTTCAGCGTTATTTTCCATCGCACTGACTCCTGTCTCTCTGGTTTTCTTGTGATCTCTGATGCCAGCATGGTAAGGGTTCTGCCCTTTTGTGTTTTATAAAAAACTGGCATGTTCTATGCCTGAAGACAGCTTAGCTTGGTGGTGCTCAATTCCTGAACAATTTCTTCTGGTTTTTGCTCTACTGCTCTGATGACGGAGTTCTATTTTTTTTGCACGTGAATCCTTGCACGCTATTTCCAAGAAGACATACCAGAGTTCCCTACAGGAGTCTTTGCTGTTACTGGGGATGGGTGGGTGGAGGGGGCTACAGTAAACCCGCCACAAATCTCAGCATGTTAAAAACGGGAAATAGAGAAAACTAACATGAAAAATGACTTTCAGTGTGCACAGACAGTGAGGGCGGTTTTGCACTAGTTTGTTGCCTTTTGGTCCCAGATACCCCCTGATCTCAGAACTCTAAGCATGTACTGATGCACTTAGACTAAGCGGCAGGTGGCGAGCATTGACATCCCTTCTGAAGATCTGCCATGTCCCAGAGTCACTTAAGAATAGCCAGATAGCATGGTGAAGTAAGTGTGTGTGTGTGTGTGTGTGTGTGTGTGTGTGTGTGTGTGTGTGTGTGTGTGTGAGACAGAGACTACAGAAGCTTAATATGTATAGCCTCGAGGAAAGGAGGGAGAGGGGGGACATGATAGAAATTTTCAAGTACCTCAAGGGAATCAACAAAGTCCAAGAGGGTAGCATCTTTCAGAAAAAGAAGTGTGCAAGAACAAGGGGGCACAATTTGAAGATTGAGCGGGGACGGCTCTGGGGCAACGTGAGGAAATATTTTTTCACAAAGAGGGTTGTGGATGCATGAAATGGCCTTCCTGAGGAGGTCATGGGGTCAAAACCAGTGGGGAAATTCAAGAATGCATGGGACAGACATAATGCAATTCTAGTGGGGGGGGTAGGAGGAAGTAGGCTGTTGCTTAACTAGGATCTGCAGCTTATCTGTTAGGTAGGGAAATGGGCAGACTAGGTGGGCCATGCAGTCCTTATCTGCCGTCAAAGTCTATGTCTCTGTGTCTGGGTGTACGTATGAGGATTCTTTCTAAAGTGGACTCCCATCTACTAGGAAGTTAGCTGTGACCACAGCAGTGTTTTTACATGGTCACTTGAGTTGGTAGTTATATATTTTAGAACTCAGGTTCTGGATATTAATTGGGGGGGCTTCCCTTGGATTGGGTATAATCCTTGAGGCAGCTACACCCAACAAAGATTAATATTGCATGAGTATGCCGCTGTTCTTCGGCTGAAGGCAGCACTTTTAGGTACACTTGGACACACACATAGACACACACATATACATCCACACACACATATTACTAGTAATATTTAATCACATATTATGCGTAAAGACACACATATAATATCTACACACACACATATTACTAGACATAAAAAACACACGCGTATAAAGACACGCACATAATATACACACACACATACACACAGTTGCACATACATACACATACAGAAGCATATACATACACACACATATGCGTATACAGTCACGCATATAAATTTACATGTACCTGCTTGGGTTAAAGTGTTCACAAAATTTGAAAGTACAGTACAGGCATACATATTCAGGGTTACAGCTGCATGGTTTTTCCCACTCTATTTACCTGGGTTAGTCCAAATGATATATAATGACTCATTTACTGTGGGGTCCTGCTGCTAACCAGTTTATAACACACTAACATACTAAAATGCCAGCAGAATAGGCCTAATGGTCTTTCGTGTCTGTTCGTTTGGTCAGCCCCCACCCTGAGAGCTGACCTTGCTGCCCCCCACTCCCTCTCTGGTTTCTCCCTTCCCGGTACCGGATATTCTCGCTGCACTGGTTTTTGCTTCCAGAACCCTTCCCCTGTACCTGTCCCACCCCCTCTTGAACACCTTCACTGTTTCTGCCTCCACCAGCCTCCTGGGCAGTGCATTCCATGGATCCACCACCCTCTCGGTGAAGTAGCACCTCCTCCTTTCTCCCCTGAATCTCCCCCCCTTCAGTTTCAACCCATGCCCTCTAGTTGCCCCCTCTTCCTTCGGAGCACCCTGACTGCTCCTCCCTTATTTATCTCCTTCTTGTACCTGAAGACCTCTATCATATCCCCCCAGTCCCTTCTTTCTTCCAATGTAACATATTTTGCTCTTCGAGCATCTCCCCATAGGTCCTATCCCCCAAGCCCCAAATCATTTTGGTTGCCCTCCTCTGGACCCTCTCCAGGAGTTCAATATCCCTTTTTAAATGTGGCCTCCATAACTGCATGCAGTACTTGAGGTGCAGCCTCACCAAGCAGTTATACAGTGGGAGTATCACTTCCCTCCTTCTGGAGGTGATCCCCCTAGCGATGCATCCCAGCATCCTGTTGGCCTTGGCCACTGCCCTCCATAAAATGGAGGACTGAAGCACAGGATGCTTAAAGTCGTAGTTCATACTGACTGTCACCAAAATTATTTCTGGCCGGCAGGAGAAGACATATGAAGAAAGATTGGCTGACCTCATTATGTACTCCCTGGAGGCCGGGATGACTGAAACCTTCAAATATCTAAGGGGTATAAACAGGGTGGAGAATCATCAACTATTTAGGCTTGATGAGAGGTCCATTACATGGGGTCACAACTTTAAACCAATGGAGGAAATTTAGAAAGGCGGTGAGGAGGAACTTCTTCACACAGAGGGTGGTGGAAAAGTGGAGCAATCTACCAGAGGAGCTGGTCACGGTTAAGATGGTTGATAGTTTCAAGAAGGGAATGAATGGTACTAATAGATGGAGTGGGATTGATCATATGGAATCATGGGATGAGGGTCTGCTATAGGACCTGCCAGTGCAAGATTGTTGGGGACTTAGTAGAAACCAAACAGACTTGACGAACAGTAAAACTTTTATTGTTTGTAAACTTCCCTGTCCCTATCTTTTATCCCAGCCTTAGCATCGTGTAGTGTTGACTGCTACCCCCTCCTCACCCCACCCCTGTGCCAAGCAGTCCTTGTTTTCCAGCGGTACCTGCTCCTACACCATACCCAATTTACAAGTATACCTGGCATCCAGGGGTCACTCCACTGCATACGGCCTCATGTCCAATTATCTCTGGCATCCAGTTATACTCCCTTCCACATCTTACCCCATGTCCAAATATTCCCAGTATCTAGAGGTACATCCACCCAATACCCTGTCCCATGTCCAAATGTACTTGGCATCCAGGGGTCCCAACAGCACACCCTGCTCAATGTCAGATATCCCTAGCATCCAGTGGTACTTCCTTCTACACCATGTCCCATATCCATGTATCCATGTCATCCTGTGGTACCTCACCCTCACCATATCCCATGTCCAAATATCCCTGTGTCCAGTGGCACCTCTCCCTCAACACCCTGTTCAGTGCCTAAATATTCTCTGTGTCCTGTGGTACCACTCCCCCACACAGCCCAATGTCCAAATATCCCTTGTGTCCAGTGGTATCTACCCCCACACCCTACTTTGTGTTGGTACCCCCCACACATGTACTGCCCAGTGTCCAAATATCCCTTGTGTCCCAGGATACCTCACCCCATACACTGTACAGTGTCCGTAGCTCCAGCATTTATTAGTACAGTAACAGTTCCCCTCACAAAGTGGAGTTAGCAACTCCTAGCAGACAATCCCCAGCGCTTCAACCAGGGTGTGATCTTCTTCAGGGGCCATCTTCTGGCCTTGAGTCTTTCTCGAGACAATCAGAGAGGCAGAAGGCAGCCACACTGTGCTCAAAAACTTTTATTGAATTAATTATTGTGGAGGATGGGGAAAAGCATGAAAAAAAAAAGAGAGGAAATAGCCCCAAATCCATGAACAGCTAAATAAATAGTAAGAACATCTGGAATTTCTAAACCTACCAGCACATCTCAAAACAAAGTTGGAGAAATACAAGGTGGAGTTGATTAAAAGAAAGCAGGACAAACTAGATGGGGACAATAACGATTACAAGACGGGGAACATCCACTCCCGGCAAGGAGAGCCATATCGTTCAGCAGGGGCCATTCCAAATCTAAAAAGAGGGTGACAATGCAAACTGAAAGCATTTCAGAAACAAGTCCTACACCGGGAACAAGTCAGGTAGAGAAAGAGAGATAACAACCCCTGCAACAAGGGGGAAAAACAGAGCAAAAAGAAAAAATTGAAAAACAGGAGGGGGCGAAAAGGGAGGCCCAGACCAAGAACTGCAGAGCAGTTCAAAGAAAAGTTAAAAGTTGTTAACCTCTCTAAAGTAACTTTAGCTGACTGCCAAATTAAATTGCCTGAAAAAGGTCTTAACTGTGCCCCCACAAGAGACACTGACTGTTTCAAAACACAGGTTGACTTTTTTAAATTGTTCAGGAAAATAAGACTAAAGGAATATATCATGCTAAGAAAAGGTTGTCAGAAATGGGGTTTGATGTGATTGCAGAAATGGGGAGGGGTTGTGGAAGGAGAACTGGTAGTGGACCAGGACATGGTTAATCTCCTAATTAATTTAGAAAATGAAGATGGCCGGCCCATCGGTGCAACAGTTGGATTTCCGCTTGCGACGCCAGCAACCCGGATTCAAGAACAGACTTGAGTGCTGGAGGGCCGGCTAGGGAGAGAGGGCTTGAGCATCAGCTGGCTTGCTTTCTCGGGAGGGAGGATGCAACCGGTGCTGACTCCTAGCAGAGGCTGGGATACGGCAATGCACGGGGTTGCATATACTAAGGAGGCGTGGTGAACGTTGGTGTCAGCCTTACGTTTGTGGCACACCATGTCCCATGGGGAACAAATGGGAAAAGGGACCCATAGCCGACCGGATGACGGTCACCAGCTACCACTGCTGTGAGTTCGAGGACAGTGCATGCACCATTCCCAGCAGCACCTGGAACAGGTTTGGCGCTGGCCGCCCCACTGGCGCTGTCCCCCTTCAGAGGGGGGGACCAACCTGGTGAAGGGTTACATCTGGGGGTCAGCCAGGGAGCTGCAAATGTGAGGGTGAAGAGGTGGCCGATCTGAGACAGTGCGGCACGGAGGGCATAGGTGGCGTGAAGGAGATTCTGGCCCGGAGCTGGAGAGAGAAAAAAAAAAAGAAAAAGGAAATGACATTTTAGAGGAAAGTGTGGCTCAATGTGTGACTGATTTCAATGAAGATTCAGAAACTTTAGAAACACTACTAGATGAAGGAAAGATTTATGAAATAGAGAATGATGACACATTAAATCTAGCTGGTGACCTTAGATCTGAACAAAAAGAAAAAAACAGTTTAAAATCACATCTCAGTTCTGCCCCATTACAAATAATACTGTGACAAAAAGCTTTGAAACTGTAGTTTTAAAAGAAGATGAAACAGCTCTGAAAAATCTGGACCATGGTAGAAGACAGAACCTGAGTAATCAGGAGAACAAAGCATTTTCAATCAATCAATCAATCAATCTTTATTTTACCAGGCGAAACACCATTGAGTGATACTCATTTACAAGAAGGACCTGGGTAGGTTACAAGACATTACAAGGGAAACAAGGAATTCATAAGGTAGTACAGGAAGTAATACAGGCAGTAAATAAAAGAACCAAGGTAGAACAAAACATGAACAGTGTAACATATGCAGCAGGCAATAAAAAGCATCAAGGTAGAACAACAAAATATGTGCAGTATAATATGCAGCATTCAGTAGGCACAATAGGTACACTTAATACATACACACTGGTGCAGCTGGTGCAGGTAAATTGAGAGAAGAGCACAGAAATAAGGCAGAAGAAACATTTCAGTAAGGAGAGGGAGTCCAGAGACAGAGGAAGGGGTAAGTCAATGCTGAAAGTAGTTGCAAGACTCAATGAAGGAACGTGCCAGCAAGGATTAAAAGATGGCTAGTTTAACAGGGATAGTTATTTTCAGGGTATTTTGGATGCTGTTCCAGAGAGCAGGCATGACTTATAGAAGCCTCACCAAAGTGGGTTCTGACTCTAGGGACAGCTAAAGTGATATAGGAGAGGCTTCTAAGGGGGTAGCTCCTTGCAGGACAGATAAGCAGACAGTTCGAGATATACTGGGGGAGCCTGTTAATTATAACGCGGTAAGTCTAGGTAACTGCATTCTTCTTCTGTCTAAGATTGACGAATGGCCATCCAATTTCTAAATATAACACGCAGTGATGAGTGGAATAAGGGGCACCAGTAATAAGTCTTATTGCATGGTGGCAGAGAGTGTCAAGTTTTGTTAAGGAGGTACTCAGGCCTTGCCCATAGATGAAGTCCATGAAATCGAGGAGTGGAAGAAATGTGGACTGGACCAGACAAATTTTCACTTCATTGAGAGAAGGTGCCTGATACAGAAGAACAGACCAAGCCTTTGCATTAGCTTTTTCACTAGTTCTTCGATATGGTCAATGAAGGACAACGTATGGTCAACCCAGAATCCCAGATACTTGAATTTGGATGCAAACTCCAAATTTTCCCCCAGTAGGGTGGTAATTTGCATTACAGGGCAGTGGCCAGATGTTTTAACTGAAGGCAAAAGAGCCATTGCTTGTTTTCTTTGGCTAGAGATGAGTCAAAAGCCACGAAAAGACCAACAGGAGTGTTACGGAACAGAGATTTTGCTGCAGAAGGTTGATGTCTAGCTGTAAATCTCTACAGGCAAGCCCTGGGTGGGCCTGTCAATGTAAAGAATGGTAACATCTGCGAACAGATAAATGTCAGAGCCTTTTATACTGGAATTAATGTTACTGATATAGATGGCAAATAGTAAAGGGCCAAAATGGACCCTTGGGGCACATCTCTCTTAACAGGTTTTAGTGGGAACAGGTCACCATCCACTTTAATCTGCTGTTGACAGCCGGTTAGGTAGCTAGAAAACCAGTTCAGCGCTTGGGTGTCCAGACCAATGTTTTGCAATGAGAGCAGGTCATGGTCCATTCCACAGTAGCAAAGGCCTTGCTAAGGTCAAAAAATAAAGCATAGACGTGGTTTTTGCCATCCAAGGATTTTAACCAGTCTTTGGAGACCTTAACATGGACTGAGACTGTACTATGACATGGCCTGAAACCAGATTGCACTGGGTTCAGGAGGGTGAAATTTCCAAGAGTTGTCTGATCTGCAAATTGACGATTTTTTCAACTAATTTGGAAAGGATAGGGAGGATGGATATGGGTCGGTAGTTGTTTACATCACATGAGTCGCCGGACTTGAATATAGAGATAACCTGGGCGGTTTTCCAAGCTGGAGGCCCTATGAAAGGGACATATTGAGGAGGTGTGTGATGAGGAAGACGTAGAAACATAGAGACATAGACTTTGACGGCAGATAAAGACCACTTGGCTCACCTAGTCTGCCCATTTCCCTACCTACTGGATAAGCTGCAGATCCTAGTTAACCAACAGCCAATTTCTTCCTACTGCCCACAAGAATTGCCTTAAGTCTGTCCCATGCATTCTTGAATTCCCCCACTGTTTTTGACTACACAACCTCCTCAGAAAGGCTGTTCCATGTGTCCACCACCATCTCTGTGAAAAAATACTTCCTCACATTGCCCCTGAGTCATCCGCCCCTCTGTCTTCAAATGTTGTCCCCTTGTTCTTGCACATCTTGCTAAGAAGTGCAAGGTAATGCACCTGGGAAACAAAAACCCAGGGGAAGAGTACACAATGGGGGTGAGATACTAACAACAACAAAAATGGAAAGGGACCTGGGGGTAGTCATATCAGATGACCTAAAGGTGGGCAAGCAATGTGAGAGGGCAGCAAGAAGGGCTCGAGGGATACTGGGATGCATAGGGAGAGGCATCACCAGTAGAAAACATGAAGTTATTATCTTTCTGTACAGACAGCTGGTGAGACCCCATCTGGAGTACTGCGTGCAGTTCTGGAGACCCAATCTCTGCAAAGACATAGACAGGATGGAAGCTGTCCAGAGGAGGGCAACTAAAATGGTGCAGGGTCTGCACAGAAGACATATGAAGAGAGACTAAAGGAGCTTAATATGTATAGCCTCAAGGAAAGGAGGAGACAGGGGACATGATAGAAACGTTCAAGTACCTCAAGGGAATCAACAAAGTCCAAGAGGTAGCATCTTTCAAAAACAGGTGTGCAAGAACAAGATGGCACAATTTGAAGATGGGGGGCGGCTCAGAGGTAATTTAAGAGTATTTTTTCACAGAGGGTTGTGGATACATGGAACAGCCTTCGGAGGAGGTTGTGGAGTCAAAAACAGTGGTGGAATTCAAGCATGCATGGGACAGTCATAAGGCCATTCTAGGGAGTGGGGGTAGGAAGAAGTAGGCTGCTGGTTAACTAGGATCTGCAGCTTATCCAGTAGGTAGGGAAATGGGCAGACTGGGTGGGCCGAGCGGTCCTTATCTGCTGTCAAATTCTATGTTTCTGTGTTTCTATCTTTTTCTGAAAGATGCTACCCTTTTGGACTTTGCTGATTCCACTGAAGTACTTAAAAGTTTCAATCATGTCCCCCCTCTCCCTCCTTTCCTCAAGGGTATACATATTAAGCTCCTTTAGTCTCTTCTCATATGGCTTCTCTTGCAGACCCTGCACCATTTTAGTTGCCCTCCTTTGGACTACCCCCATCCTGTCTATGTCCTTGTGGAGATGGGGTCTCCAGAACTGGATGCAGTATTCCAAATGGGGTCTCACCAACTGTCTGTACAGAGGGATAACAACTTCTTGTTTTCTGCTGGTGATGTCTCTCCCTATACATCCCAGTATCCCCCCAGCCCTCCCTACTGCCTTCTCACATTGCTTGCTAACCTTAAGGTCATCTGATATGATTACCCCCTGGTCCCTTTCCATTTTACGTTCACTTGCACGCATGCATGAGCGTCTTACTGCACAATGTAGGTTTGGAGGTGTGACCCTCCTCCCCAATGCAGTGACCAGTGTAGCAGGCACGACCCTAGTGGACCAATGCATGCCGAGCTGTGTATGACAGCAGTTCAGCTGTGTTGGTCTTAGCATCAAAGAAAAGTCCGCTGCAATCGGCGGTGGTAAGCGATAACGTTAGCATACATAGCTGAACTGCTGTCATACTTTTACCTGGCAATCCCTCCGCTTCCTCCCTCTGCTAATGTCCTCCCCTCCCTCCCTTTGTCCCCCACCTTTTTGTGCGAGAGGGTGCCCAATCCCCTCTGCTCATAAACCCCCCAGAACACTGTGTGGCCGATGGGGGTGCCCAATCCCTCAGCTGCAACCCCCCCAAAAAAGCAACCAGTTGGAATGCTGGGAGCTCACCCCAGCGTGCTCATGCTCCTCCCAACACACACACACACACACACACTGTATGGCCAGCGGGGGTGTCCAGTCCCTGCCGGCTCCAGTCCCCCCCCTCAGCAAACACCTAGGTGACACGCTGGGAGCCCACCCCAGCATGCTAGCAGCATCTGTTTTTTGTCCCTCACCCCCCTGCTAACCCACGTCCACCCTCTGTGCTCCCACTTTCCCACACACCCCCTTCACCTAGGTGGCATGCTGGGAGCCCACCCCAGCGTACCAAAGCGTCAGTTTCTTTTTTTTTTTATCCTGTAAAACAAGAAAACGGTCCCTTAGTGAGTCCTTGCCCCACCCAACCCACACCAACCCTCTGCGCATCCACCTCCCCATACCCTCATCTCATACTTAACTCTGGGGAACACGTCTGCACTCTTCAAAGCAGACCGCGAACTGAAGAAATGCCGGTAAGCTGTATAATGGCATAAATAGGTTTTTTTCAACTTTGGTGCATATCTCGGCCATTTTTGGGAATTTTGGTATCAAACTTTCAACATGGGTTTATTGGTACCCCTCCTCATGAATTCAGTGACTGTCATGGCGCTATTCAGTCCTGAAAAGTGATTTTGTGGTCACTGCGCAAAATCACCTTTCGGGTCTGACTAACGAAACGACAGTGTCAGTGTTCAGGAGGTGGGCTTTCCAAAAGCCTATGTTGCAAATTTAGTGAAAAAATTCAAAAAAATCACTGTTTTACTAGCGTGCATTGAGCAGTTTCCACAAACACTCGTAAGTTTGCAAATTTGTAATATTTTCACTCCAGATTTTCAACATAGGCATATTTTCACACCTCCTTATGAACAGTGCAGCTGTCATTTTTCACATACTGCTCGAAATGTGTTTTTGCGCTTCTGGTGCAAAATAGCACAGTTGCTGTTGGAAATCGGTGTTTGCTACAGTGTAAGACAATCACAGTGACACTGTTCATGAGCAGAGGTCCTAAAATGCTTATGTTGAAAATTTGGTGGCAAAAGTCCATAAAATGGCTGTGTTACGAGCGTGCGTTGTGCATTTTCTACGCACACTCATTTGTGAATTTGTAATATTTCCATTCCAGATTTTCAACATTGCCATTTTCCCACAACTCCTTATGACCAGTACAGATGTCATTTTTCACATCCTGGCCAAAATGTGTTTTCGCACTTCTGGTGTACAATAGCACGGCGGCTGTGGGAAATCATGTTCGGTACAGAGTAAGACAATCACAGTGACACTGTTCATGAGCAGACTTCCTAAAATGCCTATGTTGAAAAGTTGGTACAAAAATTCCAAACGACTGTTTTACGAGCGTGCATTGAGCAGTTTCCACTTGCACTCGTAACTTCGCGAATTTGTCATGTTTTCACTCCACATTTCCAACATCTGCATTTTCCCACACCTCCTTATGAACAGTTCAGCTGTCATTTTTCACATCCTGGCTGAAATTTGTTTTCACACTTCCGACGCAGAATAGCGCAGTCACTGTGGGAAATCAGTGTTCGGTGCACAGTAAGAAAATCATAGTGACAGTGTTCATGACCAGAGGTGCTAAAATGCCTATGTTGAAAATTTGGTGAAATAATTCCACTGAATGACTGTGTAACAAGCTGGGGTTGCGCAGTTTCCACACAGGCTCATACCCTTGAGCACACCCAGGGCATTAGGGTTCCTAAGACAGACACTTGAGTATGAGGGGTAAAATGTTGATCAGATGCAAGAGGAGTTGCAGAGAGGTACTGTGTTGGGATATGGATGCTGAAGGGACATGGATACAACGGGGGGAGGGGCCTGCATAAATGCCAAACGCCAATGCAAATACCTGCAAGCGAATGTTCAGCATTGACAAATGCTTGTTGTTGTTGTTGTTACTACCTCCCCCCCATTGTGTACTCTCCCCCCCTGGGTTTTTGTTTCCCAGGTGCATTATTTTGTGCTTCTTTGCATTGAATCCAAGCTGACATTATTCTGACCATTCTTACAACCTTGTCAAGTCCCTTCTCATTCTTTCCACCCCCTCCTTGTGTAGCAACCCTGTTGCAGATCTTTGTGTCATGTGGAAAAAGGCATACTTTTCCTTTCAGTCCCTCTGCGATGTCACTTATAAAGACATTAAAAAGGACTGGACCCAATACTGAGCCCTGCGGTACCCCCCCTTTCTTCAGAGTGGACTCCGTTTACTATTACTTTCTGTGTCCTGTTGTCCAGCCAATGTTTTACCCAGGCAACCACCCTGGGACCCACTCCTAGGCTGGCTAATTTATTTATTAATCTTTTGTGTGGGACTGTGTCAAATGCCTTGCTAAAGTCTAGGTAGGCCATGTCCACAGTCCCTCCCTGGTCTACTACTTTCGTCACCCAGCCAAAGAAATCTATTAGATTCGTCTGAAATGACCTTCCCGCTGTGAATCCATGCTGCCTTGGGTCCTGTGCCCCACTGGCCTCTAGGTAGTCAACAATTCTTTCCTTCAGAAGTGATTCCATCATTTTCCCTACCACAGAGGTCAAACTGACAGGTCTGTAGTTTTCTGCGTCTGTCTTGCTCCCACTTTTGTGAAGGGAATCATATCTGCCCTCCTCCCTCAGCTACCACACCATCCTCCCATGATTTGTTAAAAAGGGTAGTCAGTGGTGTCACTAGTTCTACCCTTAATTATTTTAGAATTCTGGGGTGAATCCCATCAAGCCCCATTGCTTTGTCCACCTTCAGTTGTAGGAGTTCTTTCAGAACTCTTTCTTCTGTGAAAGGACCAGGATCGACCCCCCCCCCCCCATCCAGAGTGCTTCTGTTAACTGGATAAGGTACCTCCCCTCCTCCTCTTTTATGAATACTGAGGAGAAGTTTACTTGTTCACTGTCCCTCTCTACCCATCTACTGTCCATTCTATTCAGCCTCACTATCCCTCCCTTTGTCTTTCTATGCTCCCTGATGTACATATAAAAGGTTTTATCCCCCTTCTTAACTGAGTTGGCTATGTTTTCCTCAGTTTGGGCCTTTACTATTCTGATTGCCTTCCCCGCTTCCTTCTGCCGTAACTGGTACAGTTCTCTGTCCTGCTCCTTCTGTGTTTCCTTACACTTCCTAAATGCTATCTTTTTCTCCCTAACCTTCTCCGCCACCTCTTTTGAGAACCATAGTAGCTTTTTCTTTTGTTTTGATTTGTTTATTTGCTTCACACAAAAGCTTGTTGCCTCTATGCTGGCAGTTTTGATGTTTCCCCATTGTTGCTCCACCCCTCCTTCTTGCCTGTTTGCTAGTGCTTTTCTAAGGCACTCTGCCATTTTGACAAAGTCAGCTCTCCTGAAGTCCAGTACCCTCACTTTTGTATGGCTTGATTCTGCAGCTGAGTTTATCGTGAACCACACTGTTAGCTGGTCACTTCTTCCCAGATGCTGCCCACTTCTAGATCTAGGATCCTCTCTCTGTCTCCATTTGAGAGTACCAGGTCTAAGATTGCTCCTTCCTGAGTGGGTTCCAACACTAGCTGTCTGAGGCATGTCCCCTGTAGGGACATCGAGAATAGCCCTGCTCTTGGATGTGGCTGCAGCAAAGATGCTTCAGTTAACAGCTGGCATATTCAGGTCCCCCATCAACAATATCTCCCCTTTCTCTGCCTTCCTAAGAATGCCTTCTATCATATCCTTGTCCATTCCCTCCCCCTGAGATGGGGGGTCTGTATACAACCCCTGTGCGGATTGTGGTGCCATTTCCAGTCTCTAAGGTGACCCACCGTGCCTCCTCTCCTCCCTGTTTACTCTTTTGTTCCATTGCTTTTATCCCTTCCCTTACATAGAGAGCTACTTCCCCTTCTCCCTCCCTGTCTCTCCTGTGGGTTGTGTACCTGGTATGTTAACATCCCAGTCATGGTTCTCTGTGTACCATGTTTCTGTGACTGCTACGATATCCAGGCATCCTTCTTCCATCAAGGCCACCAGTTCAGGGAGCTTGTTACCCAGACTATGAGCATTGGTACTCATTACCCTCCATTTCTTGATGGCCTTACCCCTTTTTGCCCCATCCCTGTCCTGGCAGAACATAGTATCCTATTTTTGGATAGTAAGGGTCAATGAGGTCAGCTCCTGCACTCTTTATAGTATCGAGATGCAGGAGAAGATCCTCCACTCACTTTATTGTGACAGTACTGAAGGAAACACGCACATCATGGGAAGGAGAGGCATGGGTAGGACCGGATGAGCTCTGGGACACAATTTGTGCACATAGGGTAATGGCAGGTGAAGAGTCAAATGCTAGCCAGACAGTAGGAAAATGAATGTTAAGGAGGTCTATGATTATTTGCTTGGTGGTGGTGTATGAGCCACCGGTGGAGATTTTTGCAGGGAAGGAATTAGCCGGGCATTGTCCCTCCACATTCTTTAGAGTCCTCTAACATATGGTAGCACAATTAGAGGAGGATGTTAAATTTGGTGCATTGGTTTCTTGCAGTTCTAAATTCAGACCAATCAGTTGGGAGTTTGGTTTTCCGTACTTTTCTCCATAGTGTGTCCCTGTGGTTCAACATAATTTTCAGGATAGCAGTAAACCATGGGCAAGATTTTTTCCTGGTACGTATTTTGACCAATGGTGAATGCCGATTTATGACTTCAAGAACTATGCTCTGGAACTGTTCATGTGCCTCAACCACCGTGGAAGCCGAATAAAAGTCTTGCCAATGGGAGTTTTGAAGATTGGAAAGGAAGGCATGAAGGTTGAAGTTACGATGACTTTTATAAATATACCTGGAGGTGGAAGTTGTTTTAGGGATTGCCCTAATGCAGGCTATGGGTCAGTGATTGCTCAGGTCGTTGAGAAGTACGTCGTAATTTGTAACGTGGTAAGGTTTGTTTACTAAGATCAGATCTAAAAGGGTGCTACGAGCGGGGTTTCTGGTATTAGGGCAGGTGGATTCGGTGATAATTTGAGTAAGACCAAGGGTATCCCAGAGGTCTTTTGGGGGGGTGGATTTCAGGGAGAACCACTCGAGGTTGAAGTCTCCCATGACTAAGACCTTCAAGGATAGATTTCCATGGTGCTTGTCAGATGTTGCAACACCCTGAGCCCCACTGAAGGAGGCCTGTAGTAGCCAATAATAGTGAGGGATGTAATAAGGGAACTGATGGAACTGGATGTGGTTATTAAACAGGCAGATAAGGGGGGTAATACTGTGGTTATGGATTCAATTTCTGATAAATATGTGAAGAGTGTATTGGAATTATTGTATGATGTAACCAAGTATAATACACTGACTGGAAACCCCACAAACACTTTTAGAAAGGAATTGTTAGAACCACTGGAGTGGGGTAAGGGGAATAACTTTATTCAGAAGATGAATTAAAATCATTATGGGATGACACACCAACAACCCCAACCCAGTACACTTTACCGGAAATACACAAAAACCTTGATAACCCCCGGGACACCCAATAGTCTCAGACGTAGGGTCAACTGCAGACAAATTGAATCAATTCATTGTTTTCTTAAAAAAATGTCTTTTGGATGTAACATCATATCTAAGAGATACCATGGCTGTATTGGACAGGGTACAGGATTTTACAAGGAACTCAGATTACACGTGGCTCTGCATTGATGTAGAGTCACTTTACATGAGTATCTTGCGTGAGGATGGCATAAAAGCCAATGTCCAGTTCACAGGAGAAAACCCACACAGTTCAGAATTTCCAACTGACTTGATAGTAGCAGCACTCAGGTTTGTACTGTCCCACAATTTCTTCGAATTTAATGGGGATTTTTACCTACAGCTACAGGGCACAACGATGGGGGCAGCAATGGACCCTCAACTATGCTAATCTTTTCCTGGGGGCATGGGAAAATACCACCATCCATTCAGAAACCAGTAACCCATTTTTAAAAATATAAAGTGGTGGAACCGCTTTATTGATGACATTTTGTGTGTTTGGGAGGGACCCGAGGAAGAAATTGCACCCTTTATGAATTGGATTAATGACACTAATGGTATCAATCTGAAGTTTACGTACAGCAAAAGTAAGACAGAAATAAACTTTCTGGACCTTACATTGTTTATAGATAAAAATCAACAGGTACAGACACAGAACTTTAGAAAGAACATTGCAACAAATAGTGTACTCAGAGCTGATAGTGCCCACCCTTTAGCATTAATAAAATCGATTCCTGATGGACAATTTCTGAGGTTACAAAGGAACTGCTCAAAAATAACTGATTTTGAAACAGAAGCAGCTGACATGATGTGAAGATTTGAAAATAGGGGATATGATAAAACAATATAATTACATCACTTGAAAGGGCAAGGCAGGAGGACAGACAGACACTGCTTTAACAAAAACATCAGAACAGACCTGATAACCAAATTGAGAAAAAACAGTGACTTTTGTCACTCTATATAGCACTCAGGCAGGACAGATTGAGGCTATAGTCAAGAAATTCTGGTCAGAACTACTTAATGACCCCACCTTATCAAATGAAATAGGCACAAGCCCCAGAATAACCTTTTCAAAAGCTGAGAACCTAAAAGACAGATTAGTTCACAGTAGGTATACTACTTAAGCAATAATGGCCAACAGGGTGTGTGTCGTGCTGGGATAACATCACGCCTCGGGTGGTTGGGCACGAGGCCAGGGCCGGGTGTATCAACGACTGAGGCGTGGTTATCCCAGTAAACGATACTAAACCTGGAGGGCATATTGCTATTATAAATGGCTCGTTGTTATACAGAATAAAAAAAATCATTTTAAAGATGTTTTTATGTGGAAAAATGTTTTTGTTTTTTAAAAGAAGATGAAACAATCAAGCACATCATTAGCACATCATAAAAGCAAAAAATCATCTGCAGGTTCACAGTGAGGCTGGGACTAGACCCGTGATGCTGTACTGATTAACATCACAGGTCCAGCCCAAGACTGACCAATCAGAGACCAGGATTTTTTCTTGCCATTGTATAATAAGAAATCTGAAACAAGAATGTGGCTTCCCCCTTGGCCAGCTGGCATGCATAAATGCAGCAAATGCAATGTCAGGTAATAATGCAACCAGGGAAAGGTATTCAATTTGAGATTCTATAACTACAAACTAAAAATAAAAACCCTTTCTAAACTGCAACAGCACATACGTTGTATATGGCATTTGGTGCCCATGCAATCTGTTGTATCTACAGTAGGTCGCAGCAGCAGACCAGTTAAGCAGAGTGTGCAAAGCTACATTCCTAACATCAAAGCAGGCTTGTTGCACAAACCATTGGCAAGACATCATATTGAGAAACACAATCAGAGAGCGGATGGTACAAAGTTTATGGCTTTGGAACAGGTAAACAGGAATCCAAGGGGAAAGGATAGTCTGAATAAACTTCTACAGAAAGAGAGTTTCTGGATATTTATGTTAGACAGCATACAACCTAGGGGCCTGAATACTGAATGGGATCTTAAGCCTTTTCTGAAAAATAGATAGCTTGAAAATGAGGCATTAGACCTGAAAGAGTTTAACCTAATACCCCTCTCTTTTTAGTTCTCACTTTGGCATGCCATGGCTGTGAACCGTAGATCCCCCAGCATCTGCCATGAAAATACAATGGGAGTGATCACTGTCCCGGTCACTTGTCAAAATGGAACTAAGATGGGCAGGAAGTCTACAAATAGTAAAGTAAAATAGCTTTTTGTTTATGAATGCACACGTTTATTTTGACATTGCAGAATGTAACCCCATGAAATAGACACAGTATAGTGCAGTGGTTTAAGGCTCTGAACTGCAAAGTTGGAGACCTGGGTTTGAATCCCACAGCCCCCACTTGCATACTGTGTGACCCTGAGCAAGTCACTTAACTTCCTTATGCTCCCAGGTCACACCTGTAAATAAGCTTTCAGCTTAGTGTGTCTCTCCTGGTAAAAAAAAACAAAACAAAAAAAAACATTTGACTTGCATGTTCCTAGTTTGTATGAACATATGGAGAAGCCAGTAGAAGAAAGCCATTTGGTCTATCTAGTCTGCTCGTATTGCAGGGTCCACAGCTTGAGCTACTGTCCCTGCCCTCCCTCCCCACTTCTCCCATCCAGCCTCCCTACCCATGATCGTTACCTTCCCCCATGCCCATCCCACCCTCTCAAAAAGCTGCCTAATGTCTTCAATGAGACCACCTCTTCTGGCAGTGCATTCTTACTGTCCACCACCCTCTCTGTGAAGAAGTGTTTCCTGACCTCCCTCCTAAACCTCCCACCCCTCCAGCTTAAGACTGTGCCCCCTTGTGTTATGGTTGCCACTCAGCTTGAAGATACTTTTCTTATCCACCTAACTTATCCCTTTCAAGTACTTGAAGGTCCCAATCATGTCCCCTCTCTCTCGCTCCTGTCTTCCAGGAAGTACATGTTCAGTGCCCTCAACCGCTCCTCATATGTCTTACCCTGCTGACCCGTTATCATCTCTGTAGCCCTCCTCTGGACCTTCTCCAGCATGTTAATGTCCTTTCTGAGGTGAGGGCACCAGTACTGAAACTCATACTCTAGATGAGGCCTCACTAGTGACCTGTACAAGGGCAGTATAACCTCTTCTCTCCTATTACTGATCCCCCCTAGATATGCATCCCAGCATCTTGTTTGCCTTTGCTGCTGCTTTCTTGCACTGCGTGAGGTGCTTCAGGTCACTAGTGATCATCACTCCCATGTCCTTCTCCTCTGGTGCAGATATTCGTACTCCACCCAGGTAGTACTCTGTCCTGGGATTCTTGGCTCCAATATGCATAACTTTGCATTTCTTGATATTGAAACCAAGCTGCCAGATCCTGGACCTCCTCCCCAGCTTTTCCAGATCATCCTGTAGGTCCTGTATCCCTTCAGCTATGTCCACTGTCCCACAGAGATCGGTGTCATCCATGAATAGACACTTTTTGACCCTAATGCCATCCCCAATGTCATTGGTGAAGACACTGAACAACACTGGCCCCAGCACTGAGCCCTGTGGGACCCCACTGGTTACCTCTGTGGTGCCAGATAACTGTCCCCTAACAAACACCCTCTGATTTCTGTCCCTCAGCCAGTTTTCCACCCATCTGGCCATCATTTCCCCAACCCCAAGATCCACCAACTTCCTGATCAACCTTTTATGGGGCATAGAGTCAAAGGCCTTGCTGAAATCAAGATATAGGATGTCTATCACTTGGCCCCTGTCTATTGTCTTAGAGACAGAGTCAAAGACGTCAATCAGATTTGTTTGACACAATGTCTCCCCCCATGAACCCATGCTGCCTTGCATCCTGGAGACCATGCTCCTCTAGATATTCCACCAACCTTTCCTTTAGTATGGTCTCCATGAGCTTGCCCACAATGGAGGTCAGACTGACTGGTCTGTAATTCCCTGGGTCATCCTTGGGACTGCTTTTGTTGAGGGGCAGTATATGTGCTGTTCTCCAGCCCTGTGGTATTACGCCTGACTTTATTGAACTATTAAATAGGTCTTCCAGTGGTCCTGCCAGGTCCTCAGCCAGTTCCTTTAGGACCCTCGGATGTACTCTGTCCAGGCCTGGTGATTTGTCCACCTTCAATGCCAGCAGCCCCTTCTTCACTCTATCCTCCTCTATCACTACATCTGTGTCCCCCCGCTCCTCTTTTCCCTGCTGAAGGCACTTGTCCATCCTTCTCCCTGGTGAAGACAGAATAGAGGTATTCATTCAGTGTCTCTGCTTATCTGCAGCTTCTTCTGTGCCTTTGCTCATGGTACTTCCTTACTTGCCTCACTAGCCAACTTTAGGTGATTTTCCCTATCCACTTCTCTCTTGGTCTTCCTGAGTTTTCTATAGGCCAACCTCTTTTCCCTTACTTCCTGAGCCATGCCAGAACTGAACCAGCTGGGAACTTTGGCCCTTGTATTTTTCCCCCTGAGCCTAATGCACTCATTTGTGGCAACCAGTAGTCCTTCCTTAATGATGGACCACCTTTGGTCCACCCCCATATCTGCTCTGATGCCTGACAGGTGGCTCCTTAGCACTTCGCCCATTTTCCTGAAGTCCACCCTCCTGAAATCCAAGATTTTGGTCTTAGTCGGGATGCTTTCCCTGCCCATATCCAACTGGAACCACACTGTGCAATGTTCACTTCCACCCAGTGGCCCCGACCGTTATTTCCTGTACATACTCCCCATTTGTGAACACCAGATCAAGAATTGCCTCAGCTCTTGTTGGTTCTGTGACACCCTTAGTCAGGAACCCACTCTGCGGTCCTTCAAAGGTCACCTGACTCCTAGCACATGTTGTGGATGCTATACTCCAGTCCACCTTGGGCAGGTTGAAGTCCCCCACAATTACTACCTCTCCTTTCCCCGCAGCTTCCAAGATTTATGAGCTCAGTTCCCTGTCCCTCTCCTCATCTTGATTGGGTGGTCTGTAAACCACCCCCAACCTCACCTTTCTCCCTCTATTGGACCTTTATGGGTTTATGGTAAACTCAGGGGCTTAAATACTTATAAAAAGAAAGTTAGAAACATATGTTTCTTTGGAGTGTATAATGATTACCTGGCAGTATAACCTAGAGGTTAGAGTAATTAGCTGTGAATGAGCTTGGTACATCCAACAGTCCAGACATTGGTTTGATTCTCACAACCTCCACTTGCATACTTTGTGACTCTCAGCAAGTCACTTGACTGCCCATTGCTCCCATGTCGCCCCTGAAAACAGGCACTTGTGCCTAGTGTGCCTTACCT
This sequence comes from Neoceratodus forsteri, assembly GCA_016271365.2. Lineage (NCBI taxonomy): Eukaryota > Metazoa > Chordata > Ceratodontiformes > Ceratodontidae > Neoceratodus > Neoceratodus forsteri. The sequence continues at coordinate 1,172,434,915 of CM057451.1, read as the reverse complement.
GGTTACCAAAGACTGAAATAAATAAATTACCTATGTTTGTTTCATCCAAGGTTGCAGCAAGTGATTTGAATTATGAATTAATGTAAATCACAATTATGAGTTCAGGGCATGATATAAAATGTGTTGTTATTTCTGTTCTACAATGTATGAAACCATTGGGGTGGTTTTACAACAAATTGGCAATAGGCAAAGTTGCCTCAGCCTCCCTTCTTACAAGCACCGGAGTTCCCCAGGGATCAATTCTCTGCCCCCTTCTCTTCTCCATGTTTATCAATGCACTGCCAGCAGAGAGCCTAAACTGCAATGCGCTCCTTTACGTGGATGACCTAGTCCTGTACCACAGCAATAAGTCCTTGGAACCCATCTCTTCCACCTTCACTGAGAACTACGGGGCGGCGGAAAACTGGTTCACATCCAGAAAACTCCTAGTCAATGGAAAAAAGATGAAGGCCATGCTTTTTGGATCCAAGCCCTTCTTAAACAAGGCCACCAGATCTAACACCACCCTCACCATACGTACACCCACAGGCCCCCCACTCGAGCAGGTCACATCTATTAAATATCTCGGTGTTACCTTCGACTCCTCCCCCACATGTAACGATCACACAACCCTGACCGTAAAAAAGATCAATCAAAAACTAGGTGCGGCATACTGTGCAATTCACCTCCTTTCAACTGAAGCATGACTCGCCACTGTGCGGGGCAACCTTCTCCCTCTCCTGGACTACTGCTCCCCCATCTACTCCCTCATGTCTTTAAAGCAACACTCCCACCTAAACACAGCATATAATGCTATCTGTGGCTTTATTCTCAAAGCCCCCTCATTAACCCACCACTGCACACTCTACCAGTCCTTAGGATGGCTCCCTCTCCAGCAACACCTTAACTGTGCTGCTGGCTGCCTGGTGGACAGTACTCTCAGAAGTAACCAGCTATCCCTCTTTGCTCCCCTACCCATTACTAGAGCAGCCACTTGACCCCTGAGGGCCTCCTCCATTCCTACCCTTGAAGTTCCTCGTGTCTCCATGATAATGGGCAGCAAGGCTTTCTCTGTAGCTGCCCCCTCACTCTGGAACAGTCTTCCCACCTCCATTCGTACATCTCCATCCCATTTGGCTTTCAAATCTAACCTAAGGCCTGGCTACTGGAAGAGTCCACCTGCAAATGCTCGCTGGGCAGCACGGAAGCCCGCAAACCACCTTAAATTTACCTTTACTGTAGCCACTTGCCCCCTTCTCTCCTAAGCGCTACCAACATGCATGACTCTCATAATGACTAGCACAGCCTACCTGACAGGCTCCCCCTACCTGGTCTTTCTGGTCTAACTTGCGGCAATCCTGGTGGCCCTTTTTTATGGAGCTTGCACCAGATATTTGATGCAAGCTGCTATAATTCACGGAAACCGTCACAACTGCAGCCGAGATTGTAAAATCGGGTGCAGTTGTGGTGAAGGGTCTGGCATACTGCCAGATCCTAAGTGCCGTGGTGCAGGGTTGGCTGCAAGCCCTGCACCATGCTTAGAAAATCCTGCCCCAGGTCAGCAGAAAACTCTTAGCCATCTGCATCCTAACAGCCCAAAACAGAATAATCATGAAACAGACTCTCAGATGTGTTATCAACCATAGACCTCCAGCAGCACCTCATGCTAGATACCTATGGCACGGAAAAACTTACTGCCAAACTTACACAAAAGATGCCTAAATCTGAACTGTTGCGGCGATGCTGAGCAGTATATATAACGTCTAAGTGCAGAGACTTTGTGCCTTGAACACCGTATAACTATTAACTTTTCTGTAATGTGACTGAAGATGAAATGCAGTTACTCAGGTATCACTAGACTGTGCACTCCATGCATAATTTATTGCACTGCACCGTACAGTTTCATTGTGTGTGTTCTACAGAAAACTTCGTAAACTTTCATTTAAAAGAAAACTACACAAATCAGCATGAGATCGGTTTATTTACAATAAATGGCTGCCTTTAGGCAGGTGTTGGACCCTTTTAGGAAGCCATTGTGTTGCTTTCGGTGCACGCGGCTGTAATACAACTGTATTCCCCAAGAACCAAGAACAAATCAGTGCTGTGGTGCCTATTCTTACTCACTGTAGTTCCTTATCTGTAAAGGACAACACTGATAGCGAGAGAAACAGAGAGAGAAACTAAAGACTTATGTTTATTCCTGTGAATAACAATGCTTTCTTAATTTAACAAGCATTTGTCAATGCCGAATGTTGTCTTGCTGGCATTGGCATTGGTAGTGTAGAAGTTACAGAGATGCACGTTAGGAATGGCAGTGAAGTACTGAACTGACGCCAACCCCACCCCCACCCTGCATAGACTGACAGGCATTGGGGTGTGCCTTTGGGTCGTCAGCCATAATGCTCACGCCACTTCACCTCACCCTACCCTGCAGACACCAACAAGTGTCGCGGTGTGCCTTGGGGTCTTCGGGCCTTACGCTCACCCCATTCCATAAGGAAATACACTGAGGTGGGTGCAGTATAGGAGAATGGGGTGAACTTTTTGCCTGAAAAGTCAAAGGCACACCTCAGTGCCTGTCAGCAGCTGCAGGATGTGGGTGGAATGGCGTGAGCATTACAGCCGAAAGTCTCAAGTCACACCCCCGACGCCTGTCAGTCTCTACAGGGTAGGGCGTTACAGTTGGAAACCCTAACTCCCCAGGCATTTGTTAGTGTTTTCACTCCAAATTTTCAACATGGGCTTTTTGTGACCTCACCTCATAAACAGTGGCATTATCAGTTTATTAGCTGAAAGGTGTTTTGCACAGTGACTGCACCACTTGATACCACAGGTGTGAAAACACATTTTAGGCAGGATGTGAAAATGACAGCTGTACTTTTTATGAGGAGGTGTAAAAAAATGGTAATATTGAAAATCTGGAGCAAAAATATGAAAAATTGGTGAAGTCACGAGCATGCATAGAAACCGTGTAACTTATGCCCGTAATGCAATTATTTAGGGGAATTTTTTTAACCAAATTTTCAACATAGGCATTTTGGGACCTCCACTCATGAACAGTGGCACTGTGATTTTGTTAATCTGTCGCAAACGTTGATTTCCCACAGCGACCGTGCCATTCTGTGCCAGATGTGCAAAAACACATTTCAGGCAGGATGTGAAAAATGACAGCTGTACTGTTTATATAGAGGTGTGAAGAAATGGCAATGTTGAAAATCTGGAGTGAAAATATTAAAGATTCTCGAAGTTACTAGCGTGCATGGAAACTGCACAACGCACACTCGTAACAGTAAATTTTTAGAATTTTTTCAACAGATTTTCAACATAGGCATTTTGAGACCTCCACTCATGAAAAGTGTCACTGTGATTTTCTTAATCAGTCCCAAACATTGATTTCCCACAGTGACCGTGCCATTGTGCTCAGATGTGCAAAACACATTTTGAGCAGGATGTGAAAAATAACAGCTGTACTGTTCATAAGTGTGGAAAATGGCAAGTTGAAAATCTGGAGTGAAAATATTAAAAATTCTCAAGTTATGAGCGATGGAAACTGCTCATGCACGCTCATAACACAGTCATGTTTTTGAATTTTTTCACCAAATTTTCCATATAGGCATTTTGGGACCTCCACTCCTGAACAGCATCACTGTGATTTTCTTAATCTGTCCCAAACATTGATTTCCCCGAGCGACTGCGCCACTGTGTGCTAGATGTAGCAAAACACATTTCGGAAGGATGTGAAAAATAACAGCTGTACTGTTCATAAGAAGGTGTGAACAAATGGCAAGGTTGAAAATCTGGAGAGAAAATATTAGACATTTCTTGAAGTTACGAAACTGCACAACACAGTAATTTTTTGGAATTTGTTCACCAAATTTGCAACTTAGGCCTTTTGGGAGCCCACCTCGTAATCAGTGTCACTATCATTTTGGTAATCAGTCCCAAAAAGTAATTCCACGCAGTGGCTGCAAAATCACCTTTTGGGACAGAATAAAGAAATGACAGTGACTGATTTCATGAGGTGGGGTCCCAAGAACCCCGTGTTGAAAATTTGGAGGCAAAAGTCAAAAAAATGGCTGAGCTATCCACTTAAGTTAAAACTTCTCCCATTGATGCCATTATACAGCTTACCGACATTTCTTCAGTTCATGGGCCGATAAGAGTGCAGAGTGTTCCCATTCTACGAAGATCCATGGCCTGATCTCTGGAGGTAAGTATGGGGAGAGGGGTGTGGGGAGATGGGGTATGCAGAGGTGGGTGTGGTTGGGGCAGGGTTCCAGACAGGGAGGGACCATTTTCTTTGTTTCCAGAATTTAAAAAAAAAGAAACACTGCGGATGGATTTCTTTCTTTACAGGTGTAAGAAAACAAATGTTGCACACACTGGGGTGGGCTCCCAGTGTGTCCCATGACTTTGGGGGGGTGATGTTGGCCACACCTGGGTGGGCTCCCAGTGTGGCACATAATGGGGGTGGGGCAGGGACAGGAACATGCCTACATGGTCGGCTTCCGAACACCATGGAGACACACTGGAGTGGGCAAGCTTCTCAACTCCTTACCCCAAGGCACCAGTCCTGGCCCAGAAAGGCTTGAGCCTAGAATGCTCCGGTTAGGCTCCCATGCACTCCCCCTCACCATTACTCACATATTTAACCTCTCTCATCTCTGGTGTTGTCCCCTCCCAATGGAACATTGCCAAGATAGTCCCTGTTCCCACAAAGGGTGACCTTAAAGTTATTTCTACATGTTGCCCTTTTACCCTACTACTTGTCCTTAGCAAATTACTTTGAAAAGTGTCTGCCTTCCAATTACCTGACTACCTACAAACTCACCACCTCCTCACACCATGTCAACATGACTTAAGAAAGAAATATAGCATGCCTCCATCTTTACTAGGTCACGGACAACATTCAAACTGCCATGGCCAAAGGTGCACCAACTAGAGTGGTCTTCATTGATTTATCCAAACCATTTTATCTAGTTGATCCTGCCCTCCTATCCCAAAAATTAATTGATATTGGTGTCTCTCTTCTGCCAGGTTCTCAAACTATTTGCTAGACAGGCAGCAATTTGTCAAAGTTGGCGATGCCTCCTCCAGTTCATTGCCTGTAACTCGAGGGACCCCCCCCCCAAGATCTATGATAGGACCACACCTGTTCTCAGCCTTCATTAACAATCTCCCCTCTGTCACCACCACATTTTCTATCATCATCTCAATAATCTCAATAGTAGCCCTCCCCCACCGAAGTAGAAATCAGCTGTTGCCCGAGGTCGCGAGGGTCTCAATTCAGCAGCCCTCCCCCACCGAAGTTGAACTCAGCTGGGCCAGAGGTTGTGAGGGTCTCAATAGTAGCCCTCCCCCACCGAAGTAGAAATCAGCTGTTGCCCGAGGTCGCGAGGGTCTCAATTCAGCAGCTCTCCCCCACCGAAATTGAACTCAGGTATGCCCGGGACTTTCAAACGCTGAGAAGCCTGCCACATTCAGTGCCACTGTCGCTTGCATAGCTCTGAAGTTAGTCCCCACCACCCTTGGTCGACATCGGGCTTTATAGTAACGATCACATGTTCGTCTGAAACCAATCAGCCCACTCTGCCATCTGCAGCTTAAACTTGAGCACCACTAGAGGGCACCCTCTCATTTCCATTACATTTATAAACATTTTACTTTTACAGCATGAATAGCATCATTTGGTTCTTAACCCAAACAATCATAATACTGACGTTTGTTTCTCACTCCCACCCTACTCCCCTGTGCAAAAGTCCCTCTCCTGGGACCCCCACATCTGCTCCACTGTTCACCACCTCTGAAATGCACCTCTGTCACATCACATAAATCCTTTCTCCTTAGTTCTACACAGCACCAATTGTACCCCTAGCCTTAGCTGCACCGCAAATGGTACCTGGTTGGCACAAACCCCCCCACATAGAAACATCCACCATGTAGCCCCTTTCATTCCTTATCCCCAGCCCTGTTAGCCCAACTGGTCCGTACCATCCCCATACCAACCAGGCTCACCAAAATACCCACTTATCCACGTTTCCGTTGCACTGTATCCAAACTGATCCAGAAAGCTGCTCTCCGGCAAGCTCGCCTCCACCTCCTCCTTCTTATCTCAGGGAATGCACATCCCAGTCCAGGAACTCCCTTGACTAGTGTCCCCAAGGAGCGCAGGCATGGTGGCCTACTACTGGCTTCTCTTAACATCTGTAGTCTACCTAAAAAGCTAACGCCACTCCAGGAATGGATCGCCCAACACTCCCCTGGCATACTGGCCTTATCTGAAACCTGGCTCTCTAAAAATATCCCAGATGCCTCTGTCTCCCTCAGTAACTACTCCATCTTCACAGCTGATAGGACAGGCAAGAGGGGAAGGGGTTGTGCCATCTATGCCAGAACGTGTCTGCAACTCCACTTAGTCCCCCTGCCCACGCCTGAGCATGGCGCCCAAGCCATAACTATCAAAGTTACATTTGGCACTCCTGGTAAACCGCTATACATTATGGCAGTCTACATCCCCCCTTCAAACCAGAAACACGCCTTTGATTCTATCCTGTCCAGCATCACATATCTCCCCCCTAAGAGCGAACTGATTATCATGGGTGACTTTAATGTGAATTGGCCATCCCCTGCATCAGCTACCTTCAAAGACGCTGTCCAAGCCTACGACCTTGCCCAGGTAGTCCAGTCACCCACTAGGCATGACCCTAGATCAGGGTCCTCCACACTTATTGACCTTATCTTTACAAACCTCCCGAACCACCTCTGCAAAGTTAAAGTGCTCCCCGACGTGCTAAGTGACCACTCTCCCGTCTCCTGTTGGTGGACAAATAAAATCACTCCCAGCCATCCTAAAATTTCCATCCAAAGATGCCTCAAAAAAGGTGCCCTCTCTCACCTCAAAATGTATCTCTCCGCCTGTGACTGGTCACCAGTCCACACTGCACAGACTGTGGACACTGTGCTCACCTCATTTATTACCACCTTCAACACTGCCTGTGACATATTTGCCCCCTTCACAAAGCAGGTCATAAAAACCAGGGATGCCCAGTGGATCACGCAGACCCTCCTTGAACTGATGCACCACAGAGATAACCTCTGGCATAAGGCCTTGAACTCCCAGCTTCCCCAAGACAAGCAGCTTTACAGAGAGGTAAGAAGTAAATGCACTTGGGCTATTCGTCTAGCTAAGGCAACTTACTACAGTGCAGCCCACTTTTATCAGACCCATCCATGCATACGGATTTTATGCGGTATATCCGAGTTCTGATGTATCCTTTTTGCAGTTTGGAAGCATTTTTTTTTGTTTTGTTTTGTTTTTTCCTGTTATTTTTTTGTGTGTGATTTTTGTATGCTTCAGTGAGACAGTAACATGGAACTTGTGTTTGTGTTTGGTGCTTTTCACAGTGTGGGTGGGATTGGGGTTATTTATTCATGTGGAGATAGTCTGTTATTGTGGCTTGATGAGATGGGGTACGTGTGTACAGTGACCATTCTCTCTCCATTCTCTGGATGAGGTTCCAATCGGGAGGCAAGTCCGCTTGCTGTTCCATCGCTTTCCGTTAGGGTAATCAAAGCATCCCGTACATCCTTTGCTGTGACTTCCGGTTCTTCAGCTCACTCACCTTCCTCCCGAAGAGTATGCCCAGGCATTGAGTCTTTCTGTGTAAGGATTTCAACCTTATGAGCAAGGGAAAGCACGGTTCGCTTAGGGGCCATGTGCGTGATCTGCTGAGCTCAGCACTATCTGATCTTCGGCAACAATTGCTTGTTTATTATGTGTAACTCCATGAAGGAATGTAATCACCACAGAGCAATGAGCTGCTAATTGGAGTTGCGAAACCGTGAGTAAACCGAAGGTGTGAATGGGCGATAATTGGTGCTAATGGTCTACATGCATGGGAAGGACAACCGCTAAATACGGGCTGCTTAGTTCACTATAAACGCATTGAATTGCATTGCATTACATGCGAATGGGTTTTGGCAATGGTGAATGCCTTGGTAAAAACGAAATTCCGGGGTAAACTAATCCAATATATGTGGGCTACACTGTATAAGCAAGCCCTCACCTCCACATGGGGCTCTGGGAAAAATTTCTGGAACAATGCCAAGAAACTCAGTGGAAAAGCCACCTCCCCTGACCTGACACAACTACAAGTCAAGGGAGCCCTCTCTCATGACCCTACCACCATATGCAATGCCCTAAACACCTCCTTCTCTGACCTTAGTCACATCCTCCCACAAAACTTCTTTGACCCCATCACCAGCCGCCCCTCTGTCACCCCTCCTTCTTCTACACCCCCTTCCTTCCGGCTGCCAATCATCTCCTGCAAAGAGGCTAAACGCTACCTCTCCAAAGTCCTGCGCAACTCGTGCTACAGCAGCGACTCCCTAGACCTCAAAATTCTCCGACTAACTCTTGATGAGACCCTGCCTCACCTCACCAAACTACTTAACTGCTCACTGTGCCTAGGTCGAATCCCTGCTCTCTGGAAAAGAGGAATTATCACTCCGATCATAAAGAATGGGGATCCAACTACCCTTGGTAACTATAGACCCATTACTATCCTTCCCCCCCTTCAGAAGCTCTCGAAAAAATTGTGTCAGACCAGCTCACCGAATATCTGGACAAACACATCCTGCTTTGCCATGAACGACATGGCTTCAGAACGGGAGACAGCACTACCACAGCCCTACTCAAATTTACCTCATACATCCATGAAGCACTAGAACAGGGGTCAATAGCAGGGGCAAACTATGTTGATCTGACCAAAGCATTTGACACAGTCAGTCATGAACTACTCCACTCTCTCGCCTCCCTCCATTTTGCCCCTGAAGCTATCTCCTGGTTCAAAAACTATCTCACAGACAGAACCCAGCAAGTCAAAATTAGCACCACCCTCTCCTCCAAGCAACCAGTTCTAGCAGGTGTCCCTCAAGGGTCGATACTTGGCCCACTACTTTTCACTTTCTTTCTAAACTCTCTCCCTCAGGCCTGCAGTGGAAAGCTATTGCTCTATGCAGACGATGCCATACTATACTGGAAACACACCAATCCAACTCTCTCCAAAATGCCCTTCAAGGCTGTTTTAGAGAACTAGAATACTGCTTCACTGACCATAGACTAATATTAATACAACAAGACGAAATCTATGATATTTGCTCACCGCCAAAACCCCTTCAGTAATTCTCTGCTATCTCAAACTCGCAGGGTATCCGCATTGAACAGGTCCTACATTTCAAATATCTAGATATCACACTGGACACATCCCTCACCTACCACATCCACATTAAACACCTCTCCTCCTCTGTTAACACCCGATTAGGGATTCTATACAGACATAAACACTGCCTTCCCTTCCCAGGCCCTACGGCTGGCTATTACCTGCTCAGTCCTTTCGTTGGTCGAGTATGGGATAATAATTTATGGCGCCGCTGACCAAACAGCCCTTAACTGCATCAATCTAGCCCTCAACAAAGCCTGCCGACTGGTCACAAGCAGTGAAAGACTAACCCATACATGTGTGCTCTATAAGCTAGCAGACCGGCTGACCTTCGAAGGGAAACTAAAATACCACACTTGCCTCCAAGCCAAAAAGATACTAATGAAGCTTACACCTAATGGTCTACACCCCCTCATCCAACTAGCCCTCCCCCATAGGAGTACCCCTAGATGCTAGGCAAGCACCTCCCTCATAGTCCCCCACTGTAGGACCTCACTAGGGCAAAGGTCCTTCCGTTATCATGCTTCCCTCTGGCTTAACAACCTACAATCCTCCATCTCACTGGCCCCTAGTCTTGGCCAATTCAAAACTGGTATCAAGAGACTTCTTCTTGACTCAGAGACCTGTGGCTGTTACCAACAGTCCTCCCTAGGCTGAATGTGATAAAAAACTCGCTTATTCCATAACTGCACAACAAGGCCTACAATCTTGCGGTATTTGTACCTCGATGTAGGGCTTGGTAAAGTCCCTCTGAATCGGTAACCTGTCCCACCACCCTTGAGATGGTAACCAATTAATGTAAATACCACGTACTGTGATTTTATGTAAAATTTGTCGAAATGTAATGTTCTGTTTTGAAAACTATGTACAATATGTCTTGATGTAATGTTCTGTTTTGTACTGACGTGGAACCTTTGCAAAGGAGTCTTCGACTCTGAAAGGATTGTAATTCCGAAATTTCAATCAATAAATAAATAAATAATGATAGCACCCTTTACTGTAGTTCCTAGAACCCCTTCTATATTAGTGCCCAAGTAAACTTAGCCTTCATCCACATTCAGAACTGGCTTGTGGCCAACAACCTGGTTCTCAACGTTTCCAATCCCCAAGCAATGTGATGTGGGTCTAAGGTACACAGATCGTTCTGCCCCAATCCTCTGTCTGCCTTCTGTACTGACAGCTCTTTTTTGTCATTGGTAGACAAATTTAAGTACAGTACAACCTCGATTATCTGAATGCTGTGGGGGACATCAGATTTGTTCATATAATCGAGAGTTCAAATAATTGAGGGTCCATAACATTAGGCAAACCAGAGTTGGGGGACAGTGTCAGAGTTCTGATGATCAGGAGATTTGGATAATAGGGATTCGGATAATCGAGGTTTTATTGTACTTGGATGTCACTTTAGACCCTACCCTGGATTTCTCCTCACACATCTCCACCTTAAGCTAATCCATTAATTCCAGTCTTGGCCTGATATATCGACTCCGCCACTTCCTTACTTACAAAGCACGCACAGCTATCTCCCAAGACATTCTTCTTCCCTGCCTACAGTGTAACTTGCTGGTCTTCATGAATGCTCCCAAATCCATTCTATAGAAATGGGACATTACATACAACATCTGTCATGTTGCCCTATCTTCCCTCTACCTTGCTTGCCATTGTACCTTCTACTCCTCTTTGGGTTGGCTGTCCCTTTGCCTCAAGCTCATGTGCGTTGGGGTGCTTTCTCTTGAAACTACTCAGATCTGCCTCCCTGGCCACCCCTATCTTTCTATCACACGGTGCTCACCCTGCCTACTCACTCAGATCTACTTCCCCAGTCATTCCAAAGTGTTCATCCAAAATGGACAACTAGGCCTCTTTGTTTTTGCTCCAAAGCTATGGAACTCACTCCCTACTGAGGTTTGCAACTTTTTCACCCAATCATCCTTCAGGCACATCTCATTTTAGCCATGATTCATAACTGTAGCCATGGTTCCTAACATTCCAGTCCTCTTTGCCACATCCTTGCCAACCTGCCTAAGCTTGCTTTCATTTAAGCCACCACTTATATTTTGCTGACACCTACTGCCTAAATTGTTGAACCATTGGCTTGTCTGCTCCTCTCACTGAATTTGTTCCTTGGATTTTGGTTCTGTTTAATATGTGGAATCTGTTATGTTCTTGTTCTGTGCCTTCCCGGGTCATGTCCGTAAATGGGCATCTGAATTTGTTCTTTGTATAATACTTTGTTTCTTTTCAGCATTTGGAATTTGTTATTTTTCTGTTCGTTCCCTCCCTTATTGGACCTGTAAATAGGTATTTGACTGCCTAGTGTACCTATCTAGTTACGAAAACCTAACTAAGAAATAAATATTGTAAATAAATACATACATACATATATGGTCCTGGTAAAACCTCATCAGCCTGCCTTACACAATTTAATCATTCATTCATTCAGTCATTTATTTATTTATTTATGTCTTTGATAACTGGGTGGGTGCACTGATCCAATGGACTGTTTTCAGGTAGGATCCAGGCCATTTGCATGACACACTGAATAGAGCAAGTTACAACAAATTAACGGGTATCACAATTTGGTTACAGAAACAAGGTACATAACGACAATACATGCAATTAATTACAATAGGATACATGGTATGTAAACAAGTCAGTAATCAGGTCGAGACTCTGTTGTAATACAAAAATTTCAGAGAAGGGTTTGCATGCCATCTACATAGAAGAAGTGCTGTGGCAAAAGCAGGAAAAGAGTGAGTACAGAGCCAGGCAGGGTAAGGGTGCCTCCAGAAAGGGTATGACACTGCTACAGGGGAGGGGGATTAGAGGAAGGGGATGTACTCAGTACCCTGATGGCAAACGCAATGAATTGCATACACTGTTGTCCATGATACTTTGCACTGGGTTGGGGGACTTTAGAGTGCATGCCTGTGGTAGACTGTACCTCCTGTTGTAGAGATCACTGGTGCAACCACACCTGGAATACTGCACAAGGTACAGGAGTCCACACCTGAGGAGAGACTGCGATAAGGTGGAAGCAGAACAGCGCAAGGAAACCAAGATGGTCCCTCAACTGGGGAGGGGGACCAAGTCATATGAGAGGAGGTGCAGGACTTGAACATGTTCACCCTTGAGAAAAGGAGGGGAAGGAGCAACATGATCAAGACATACAAGCACCTGCATGGGATAAATAGGGGGGACGCCAGGGAACTTTCCTCCTTGAGGTCTAACACAAGGATGAGAGGGAACACACTTAAACTGGCAGAGGGGAGAGCAAAAGGGGACATCTGTAAACACTTTTTCACAGAACGCATCATGGATGAGTGGAACAAGCTGCTCGTAAAAGTGGTACTGGCCAAATCAGTAAACGACTTCAAGCAGAGATAGGACAGCCAGGTTGCCATAGTGACAAGCATTTTGCTGATGCCAATCACAGTGCAGGAAATGCCACCCAGCTTTACAGAGTCAGGCATTTAGTCTCCCGGGAGGTACCATGCCACAGCGCCCTCCTGGGAAACGGTCGCTTTTGCTGGTGGCTTTGCACCCACACACTCCCCCAGTGCAGGGGACTTCACCCACCGCACCTCCAAACTCAGTATAACCTCCTCTGGGGTGGGCATACCCCAGAGGGGGTAGAAACTGTAGGGGTAAAAAGGGCGACATGAGTAAGGGGTGATGCAAAATCAAGAGTGCCCCTTTCACTGTCGCCCTATTTATGGCACCCTAATTGCAGCAGCCAAATTTACTCATCAACTTGATGGGATACAGGATAGGCATAGGTGGGTTAGTTAGAAAAGGGGTAGTCAGAAACAAAGGGAAGCGATGGCCACTAAGGTCAGTGCAGAGCATTTAGGTAGGGTGGGCAAACTGGATGAGCCGAAGGGCCTTTTTCTACTGTCATTTTCTATGTAACTATACGTTTATATTTGGGATGGGACAACCAGTTCAGATAAGTCCAGAACCATCCAGAATTAATTCCCTTTTTCTGTAGAAGAGCCTTATCAGAACATTTTTTTCAGGTTCTAATAAGGTTCTGATAACTTTTAAAGCACTGTGCATGTTTTGCTGTTTAACAATTTTCATGAATCTCAGCCTCTCACAATTCCCGAAATGCTGGAAATCTGCCATGGTCACCCCAGTGCATAAGAGTGGTGACAGTGCACTTCTTGGAGATTACTGCCCAATTTTAGTCTCCCCCCTACTCTCTAAAGCCCAAGAGCACATCGTGGTGGATCAACTCGTGGAATACTTGGAGCAATATCAACAGCAATGCAGCCAACAGCATGGGTTTTGGCATGGACATAGTACTGTCACAGCCTTACAAGTATTTACGAGATTCATCCATAACTCACTGGAACAAGGGCTCTTGATTGGGGCAACTTTTATAGACCTAACCAAGACCTTTGATACTGTTAATCACATACTCCTTATCGAACAACTCACCAGCATCGGACTTTCCCCAGACACCTCTGCTTGGTTCTCTAGTTACCTAAACAACCAGTCACAAGTGAAAAATCGGAGATGCTATCTCTAAAAGCAGGCCAGGATGCTTCAGGGTCCCACAAGGTTCCATCCTGGGCCCACTATTATTCAGTATCTTCGTAAATAAGTTCCCAAACTCCTGCAATGGCCACATACTTCTTTACGCGGATGATGCCGTTATTTTCACTACTCACTCACAACCAAAGCAAGTTCAGGACCAGCTCCAGCAAGGTTTCACATCTGCTGAAAAATGGTTTACTGACCAGAAGCTTATCTTGAACTACATAAAAACTAAGACTATGATGTTCACCAGTAACCACAGCAAGCACAGAAACTTTCTGCTCACCATCACCAGTGTCGAGGGATCACCCCTAGAGCTAGTCCAACAATTTAAGTACCTGGGTATAACTATTGACTCTACCTTGTCCTACACCCAGCACGTTTACAACACCTCGAAGGCAATAAACAGAATAGGTATGCTTTATGGACACAAATGCAACCTGACCCCAGACACTCTGCACCTTGCCATTCATAGCTCTGTAATCTCACTCGCTGACTATGACATCATCATATACAGATCAGCTATAGACACAGCCCTCCGGTGCATCAAAACAGCCTTAAATAAAGCCTGCTGTCTTCTCACCGGTGCTGGCCGAATTACCCACATGTGCGATCTTCACTCCCTGGCCAACTGGCTACAATGTGACAGCAGGCTCAGATTTCAAACCTGTCTGATTGCTAAAATGTCAACATTGGTATGATGCCACCCAGCGTCCAAGCCCTTCTGACTCCTCTATTAAACCAGTGAGCTACAAGAAACTCTTTCAGTCAGATGTTCAGAACCCCAAGGTGCCATACTGCACTAGGACAGCATGCTTTTGCATACAGAGCCCCGCACTGGGAGCAATTCACTGCAATCTGATATATTAAATACAACCACGCTGGGTTCCTTCAAATATTTGCGATGACAGCACCTAGTCGCTGAGGCTACCTGTGACTGCTACCACTAAGACTGCCTCCCTGCTCCATATGTGCACCTTATGCCTCACAATCTACCCGCATTACCCTACTGTACCATCACCCTTTCAGCACTTACTGTCTGCTACCCCCCCACTTATCCCCACGTATCCTCTTCCCTCCATGTCCTTCTCTTTCACCCACCTCCTTCCCCTTTCTTCGTCCACCTCCCCCCTCCACTTTTGACCTACTACACCTTCCTGCCCTTAGTAAGCTAGCTATTACCTGACTCAGGCATATCTTGTACACTGCCTCCATTGTTTAAATGAATTGTACTGTCTGTTTGGAGTGTATTTACTTAAAACCCCTTGTCTCTGTCCTTTACCTATCCCAATGTGTCTAGTCCCACCTCAATTTTAATCTGTATTTTTTTCAGCGAACCTACAGCTTTTGCTGTGCTCTACCTAGATGTATTCAGGCCTGGTGACACTTGCAATATACCTGTTATTGTAATTGTTATCATGATGTTGTTTTTCTTTTGACATGGAACCTATGTAAAGAGCTGTTGCTCAAAGGTATTAATCCAAGATTTCAATAAATAGAAATAAAATTAATCTGATTTCATAACCTGGTATTGTTTGCAAGAACTGCCTTGATCACAGTAACATGCCTGCATGTTATTACATCTCTTACCATAGTTCTGCACATTATGGTGGCTATTCTCCAATGTGCAAAGTGTCTATGCATCATGTATCTGGGGTGCATAGACACTCCGCGGCCACTGCAGCCCCTGCACTCAATTCTCCAAAGGGCGTGGGGCTGGCACACATCCGATCCCACGCCCACACAACGAGATCTGTGAAGAGAGCAGTCCAGGAGTGTGCCCACACTCTGCACTGCTCTGGAAAGTGCAGAGTGCCAGGCAAGGGGGGTTGCAGGCTGTACGTCCCGAGGGCAGACATTGCCAGTACATGCCTCCCCGGGATGCCACCACTGGAAGTGGTGGGGATGTAGGGGCCAAGACAAGCCCTCTAACTTGCTACCGCAGCCTATGGGTACTACAGGGTGGTCCAGAGCAGCTGACTGGGCACCCGCCTGCCCTGATGTTGTGGCCACACCGCAGCTGCTCAACATTCATTGTGCTCCAGGGTGCAGGAGATCCAGTAGTGGACCGGGTCCGGGCATCCCATTGGGGACCCCTGTGCACCTATACACCATGGGGGCAGGGCCACAGAAGGGGGTCACGCAGTGGCCGGTGGCTGAGAATTCCACCACCATGCAGCAGTCCATGGGTGCAGACCTCTACGGCCATGATGTAGTACCTACGGTGCTGCATCCAGTTTCATGGAGAATCGCCACCATTATGTCTGGGTTTTGGAATATGCAGTATTTCAAAGGAACTGGATAGTTGGAACTGTTTGTACAGAGTATATTGCTTTTTCCTTTAGGATTACTATTATTAATTTTTTATATATTTTTTTCTTAGTAAATTTGTTGCATATACGGGATACACAACGACCTAACTCAAAATATGCAGTTTATCTCTAAGTATGGGTGAGTGGTGGGGGACAAGTGAAAGTCTTGTCCCCTCACAATTGAAGAAAAATTGTGTATTTTGTGGCAAGCCATTGTGTATTCGATGTATACAACACCAGTTTGGCACATAACTTTTTAAGTCAGCTTTTTTTTTAAACAATTTTTATTTATTTCGTAAGAAGATATGCAATATGCATAGTTATTGGCAAACTGTGCGGTCTTGGCATAACTATAACAATTTAAAATTGATCACAAGCACGGTGTGTAAAGAAGTTAAAATATTAGTAGGTCCAAACATTAACCTTAGAACAATAAAAGGAAACCATTTGGTACCCAAATACACATCACAGATTCCCGTAGAACTTTCATGAATAATGATAAGGCAGCATCGTCGCTACCCTGATTTTAGCCATTTAAAGAGGGGATCCCAATTTGTGTCATATTTACAAACTGTCTGTGTGTTCAGATGACTGATGCGTTCATTAAGAGCTACTTTGTATAAATATTTAGCCCAGCTGTATAAATTAGGAGGGTATTTGTCTTTCCAGTGACATGGAATCAGATGTTTGAAACCCAAGGATGATATCATAAGCCTTCTTTTCTCTGCTGGACTAAGGGATTTTATTTGCTGAATACTAGGATTACAAAGACCTTTGAACCAGAAGTTTGTTTACAAAGGTTCCGAGTCAAAGAATGGATACAATGCATATGGGTACATACAAGGTGAAACCAATCACCTGGGTTACAGTGTAACATACACACAATTGAGTTACGGTGCAGTAACATAGGACACAATTTTACAGTACCATAAGGCAGTCAAAATTAGAACTAGTCAAAAAGTGCAGGAGATGGGGTGTTATGTGCTAGAGATGCTCATGAAAAAGGGGTGAGGAGATGGGGGTAGGGGCGAAGAGATTGGAGAGGGGAGAGAGCGTAGGGAAGTGGGTGGAGATAGTAGAGGGGAGAGGGAAGCATAGTGAAGAGGTGGTAACTAGTTGGTGAATGGGAGGGATACAAAGAGGGGAGGGAAGGGGTGAGGAGAGAGAGAGAGAGAGGGTTGAGGGAGGGTGGTGGAGGGGAGGGGTGAGGGTAGTGCAAGGTGGAATTGAGGGAGTGGCAATAGGAGAGGAGGTAGTGGGGAGGAGTGGGATTGGACAGGGTGGAGGAGTGGGGGGAACAAGTGAGTTGAACAAAAGGAAGTGATGGGAGGCATAGGGAAAAGGAGGTGAAAGGAGCAGAAGAAGTCGAAAGGGGATACAAGATAGGGGTATAAAGTGAAGAAGGGGATCAGAGGGGGGCTGGAGAGGGGTAAATTCAGTTGCAGTAGTGTAGAAGATCAAGCAAAACAATCACAGCGACTTTGGGTGATCCGGTGTTAACGAAGCTTGCGTTTGTAAGCATACATAGAAACATAGATGTTGCCGGCTTATAAGGGCCTTTGGCCTACCTAGTCTGCCCATTGCACACTTCATTAAGACAAGAAACGGCTTGTGTCTCCTAATATAAACATTTCAGGCTTAAATGGCAAATTATCACATAGAACTTGCGTGCATGCTTTCCAAATGGTTATCCAAGCGGACCTAAGCAGTCTGCAGTCCCAGCAGAGGAAGGCCATTTGGACTATCAAGTCTGCTCATATTGCAGGGTCCACAACTTGAGCTAATGTCCCTGCCCTACCTCCCTACTCCTATCATCCTCCCTACCCATGATCCTTACCTTCCCCCTAAGTTTATCCCAGCCTCTCTTTAAGCTGCCCACTATTTTCAACAAGATGACCTCTTCCGGCAACGCATTTCAAATGTCCACCTCTCTCTCTCTCTGTGAAGAAGTGCTTCCTGACCTCCCTCCTAAACCTCCCACCCTCCAGATTAATAATGTGCTACCTCGTGTTATGGTTGTCACACAGCTAAAAGAGACTCTCCTTGTCAACCTTATTTACCCCTTTCAAGTACTTGAAGGTCCCAATCATGTCCCCTCTCTCTCTCTCCTGTCTTCCAGAGAGTACATGTTCAGTGCCTTCAACCTCTCCTCATATGCCTTACCCTGCTGACCTGCTATCATCTTTGTAGCCCTCCTCTGGACCTTCTCCAGCAGGTTAATGTCCTTTTTGAGGTGTGGGCACCAGTACTGAACACCACACTCTAGATGCGGCCTTACCAGTGCCCTGTACAAGGACAGTATGACCTCCTCTCTCCTACTACTGATCCCCTAGATATGCATCCCAGCATCTTGTTTGACTTTGCTGCTGCTTTCTTGCACTGTGTTGAGTGCTTCAGGTCACTAGTGATCATCATTCCCATATCCTTCTCCTCCTCTGATGCAGATACTCGGACTCCACCCAGGTAGTACTCTGTCCTGGGATTCTTGGCTCCAATATGCATAACTTTGCATTTCTTGGCATTGAAGCCAACGTGTCAGATCCTGGACCACCTCTCCAGCTTTTCCAGATCTTCCTGTAAGTCCTGAATTCCTTCAGCTATGTCCACTCTCCCCACAGAGTTTGGTGTCATCCACGAATAGGCACATTTTGCCCTTAATACCATCCCCAATGTTCATTGATGAAGATATTGAACAACACCTGCCCTGCAGGACCCCACTGGTTACCTCTCTGGTGCCAGATAATTCTCCTCCCACAACCACCCTCTGGGTTCTGTCCCTCAGCCAGCTTTCCAACCATCTGGCCATCTTTTCCCCAACCCCAAGAACCACCAACTTCCTGATCAACCTTTTGTTGGGCACAGAGTCAGAAGCCTTGCTGAAATCAAGATAGAGGATGTCTACTGCTTGGCCCCTGTCTACTGTCTTAGTGACACAGTCAAAGAAATTAGTCAGATTTGTTTGACATGCTCTCCCCACCCCCATGAACTCATGCTGCCTCACATCCTGGAGACCATGCTCCTCTAGATATTCCACCAACCTTTCCTTTAGTATGGTCTCCATGAGCTTGCCCACAATGGAGGTCAGACTGACTGGTCTGTAATTCCCTGCATCGTCCTTGGGACCGCTTTTGTGGAGCGGCACTACATGTGCTGGTCTCCAGTCCTGCGACACCACGCCTGACTCTACACCTACACCTGGCACATACAGATCCACACCTCCAGCAACTGCTATCTGAAGATAGACTAAGTCTGTATAATTTTTCCGGAGTATAATACCAATGGTGCAGTAATTTAAACTGGATTAGATGACCTTGCCTATCTCTACTGGTTTTATAAGAATTATGCCACATGAGATCCCATGGTGCCTGTAATACTGTATGCCCTAAACTGTCTTCTCAGATTTTTTTTTTTTTGTGCAGGTGAGATCAGGCCCTGTATTGATGGAAAGCTTGTACAGTTTACCAGTGCCTCCTTTGCTCCGAGCTATTGTGTTTAAGCTTGCAAATTCCTTGGAAAGTCATATGGCAAAGCTGTCGTCTAAAATGCCTTTCAATGCCTCCCTTATTTGCAGGTATGTGTGGAACTGAGTGCATGGCAAGTTACAGTGTATATCTCTCTCAACTCCGGGAATAATCTAAGAACACCAGTTCGAGATTTATTATATACCACAATAGCAGAATTCCTTTTTTTCCCCATAACAAATTAACCAAAATCCCCCACCCCCAACTTTGCTCATGGGATTTCTTCATATGGGGAGTACTTGGGAGGGATCGATGAGAGCGACAAGTAAATGGCAAAGTGCTTTACACACCCAGCAGAGGTCTTCAAGAATGGGTGGGACCCTATATGAACTGGGTATATGCCCAGAATAATATGGTATAATGAATAGGGACTAACAATAGAATGTTCATATTTAACCCACATAGGTGTGCTACTGCCCATCAGGAACTAATGGCTGGCCTGTCTGTATAGAAAGGACTGATGATAATGTTTAATTCCAAAAGGATCATACCCCCGTGCTGCCATGTTTTTCCTTAACTTCCCCAAACTAAGCCTTGCCTTTTCCCCTCCCACAAGAATAACCTAACAGAAACACAGAAACATAGAAGTTGGCTGCAGATAAGGACCGCAAGGCCCATCCAGTCTGCCCATTTCTTTTTCTACCTTATGAATGTGCCATCGGCCTTTGCTCTGTCAATGGCCTATCTATTCATACTTATCTGTATTGCTCCCTTATGCCTATCCCATGCCTGTTTGAAGGCCTGCACTGTATTCATATCCACAACTTCCTGAGGTAGGCCATTCCATGCATCCACCACCCTTTCTGTGAAAAAGAACTTCCTCACAGTACCCCTTAATCAGCCTCCCTCTAATCTCATGCTGTGTCCTTTCGTCCAGCTATTTTTCTTATATTGAAACATGTTAGACTTTCACCTTGCTAATGCTCTTAAGGTATTTGAATGTTTCAATCATAGCACCTCTCTCCCTCCTTTGCTCTAGGGTAGACATATTGTCGTCATATGTTTTCTGATGCAGTTTCTGTACCATTTTGGTTGCCCTTCTCTGGACTGCCTCAATTTGGATAATGTCCGTGTGAAGGTGTGGCCTCCAGTACTGCACACAGTACTCCAGATGGGGCCTAACCAGTGTCTTGTAAAGAGGGAGTATTACCTCTCTCTTACAACTTGTGATACCACTACTAATACACCCCAACATCACCCTAGCCTTACTACTGCTTTAATGGTCTGCTTGGATGATTTCAGATCATCGGTGATGGTGATGGTGATGCCCAAGTCTCTTTCTTCCCTTGTGACTGCCAGCAAATCCCCTCCCAACCTATAGGTGGCTTCAGGGTTTCTCTTCCCTATGTGCATGATCTTGCACTTCTTTGAGTTAAGCCCCAGCTGCCACTCTTCCGACCATTTTGCCAGTTTATCCAGATCTCTTCTCATTCTGCCCACCCCATCTGGATCATCTACTCTGTTGCAGATCTTGGTGTCCTCAGCAAACAGAAAAACCTTACCCTCCAGTCCATCTGCAATGTCACTGATGAAGATATTGAAGAGGACTGGCCCCAGGACTGATCCCTGAGGTGCCCCACTTGTGACTTGTATCTCTTCTGAATGTATACTGTTTACCACCACTCTCTGTTTTCTGCTCGTCAACCAGTTTGCCACCCAGTTGACTGACTTCTGACCCACCTCAAGCCTACCCAGTTTATTAATCAATCTTCTATGTGGAACAGTAGCGAACAATTTGCTGAAGTCAAGGTAGACGACATCAACTGTACCCCCTTGGTCCACCACTCTGGTTACCCAGTCAAAGAAATCTATGAGATTGGTTTGATAGGACCTTCCTGTTATAAACCCATGCTGTCTTGAATCCTGTGCTCCTATGGATTCCAGGTATTGTACTATCCTTTCCTTAAGGAGTGCCTCCATAATCTTGCCCACTACTGAGGTAAGACTGACTGGTCTGTAGTTCCCTGCCTCCTCCCTGCTACCACTCTTGTGGAGCGGGATCATATAAGGCTTTCTCCAGTCTTCTGGGACCTCTTCTGTGCTCAGAGACTCACTAAACAGTTTTGATAATGGCTCTGCTAGTTCCACCCTTAGCTCCTTCAGTACCCTGGGATGAATGCCATCAGGTCCCATTGCCTTGTCCACCCTGAGCTTATCGAGCTCTTGTAGGATCCTTTCTTTTGTGAAAGCACACCTCCCTCCCCCCTGTGTCCATAGTGCTGAGCAGTGGGCTCTGCCCTACCTTCTCCTCAGCAAATACTGAGCAGAAGTAGCTATTTAGGATAGATGCTTTTACATGGTCCTCCTCCTCACACACACCCTTATCCCCTTTGATCTTAGCAATACCCCCTCTGGACTGTCTCCTTTCACTAATGTATCTATAGAAAGTCTTGTCACCTTCTTTTACTGTTCGTGCTAGTGTTTAGTCAGTTTGGACCTTTGCCTGCCTTACTGCCTTCCCTGCTTCCCTTATGGAAGTTTGGTATGCCTCCCTATCTTCATCCCGCTGCGTTCCCTTATATTTTCTGAGGGCCAGCCTTTTGGCTCTGACCTTTTCTGCTACTATTTTTGAGAACCCAGGTGGTTTCCTTCTTCTTTTGCACTTCCTTTTCTCTCTTAACACAGTGGGATGTTGCTTCAAGTATTGCATCCTTAATGCTTGCCCACTTTGCCTGTACCCCCTCACCTGTATTTCTTTTTGCCAGGGATAGCTTAACTCTGTTGGCCATCTTATCAAAGTCAGTTCCTCTGAAGTCCCATATTTTTGCCTTGGAATGGGATGATTTTGTTCTAGTGGCCAAATTGAACCATACCATGTGATGGTCACTGGCCCCCAGGTGACCTTCTACCTGGAGATCTGTGATCCTTTCCCTGTTAGTCAGTACTAGGTCTAGGATAGCCCTGTCTCTTGTGGGTTGTTGTACCAGTAGTGTGAGGCCCTCCCCCTGCAGGGAATCCACTATGTGTCTAGTTCTGCCAGATGTTCCTGCTGGTATTGACCAATTTGTATCTGGCACGTTGAAGTCTCCCATTATTAGAACCTACCCATTAGCTGTCATGTTTTATATATCTTCTAACAGTAATGTGTCTATGTCCTCCCCCTGGTCTGGAGGCCTGTAGACTACCCCAGTTCGTATGGCTGTCCCATTTCCTGTTTCCAGGGTGACCCACAGTTCTTCTGGCTTCTTATGTGTATTCTGAATTTCTGTAGCTTTGATATTTTCATTGACATACAGTAAAGGGCCACTCCAGCCCCCCTTTGCACCTTGGTCTCATCTGAACAGTACATAGCCAGGTACTGAAGTCTCCCAAGTGTGGTTACTGGTGAACCCTGTCTCGCTAATGGCTACTATGTACAGTTTAGCCTCTGTCATTATTGCTTGCAGGTCTGGGATCTTGTTTCCCAGACTGCGAACATTTGTGCACAGGATTTTCCATGGGCCAGATTTCGGTGTGTTAGTTTCCCCTGTACGTCGTATGGGGTGCCAGACCTTTTTCCTTATGTGGTGATGCAAATGAACTACAAAGATGCTGAACTCCTGTTTGATCACTAGCTGAGGGGGAGGGGTGTTCTTCCCATTCAACGTATCGGGTGCTGCACCCCTCTCCCCATTTGCTAGTTTAAATATTCTGCAAAGACATCAAACTTCTGCCCCAATGCATGGACTCCCTCCTTCGTCAGATGCAGTCCATCGAATTTAAATAACTTTTGCTCCCAAAACTGTTGCCAGTTACCTACAAATTTGTGTCCTTTTTCCTGGCACCAGCCCTTGAGCCACATGTTTAGCTCCCCTGTCTCCCCTTCTCTGACCTTCTGTCCATCTGCCCCCCCCCAGACCGGCAGGATCTCAGAGAAAGAGATGCCAGATGAGATGGATGATAGTTTGTCACTCAGCCTGGTCAGGTGTTCCTTGGTCTGCACAACTGACTGGCTGGCGAGATCGTTAGTCCCTATGTGTACCTGGATGTCGATGTTTTCTCCTGCTTCCTGTACAATTTCAATAATGCGGTCAGTGTCTCTCCATGCTGATGTATCTGGGAGACATCTGACCATTACCTCTGGCTAGAGATAGGTATTAACTCCCGAATCATGGAGTCTCCTATGATCAGAAGAGTTTTGGATTTCCTTTTTGTTTTTTTTTGTTTAGGTTCCTGTTTTGGGCTAGTTTTGTTGTGCCTAGCTCCTGTGCTGCAGTCTCCTGCTCTGCAGTGTCCTCTGTCCCTTTGTTTGATTTTGGAGATAGAGGCAGATACCTGTTTGTAGTTTTTATATGGTTTGTGGAGGTGATATTTTGGACAGCACCTAGTGATGGGGCACCCGATTTGCCCCTCCTAACCACCTGCCAACTTCCCAGACCAACTACCCTCTGCAGTTGAGGTGCTTCTGTTTGGATGTTGGGGAAATTCCAGGCAGTTCTTATAATATATTTCCTCGTGAATATGTGATTTGAGGCACGCGATCTCTGCCCATGCTGCCTGGAGCTGAGCTCGTAGATCTCCAATGGCACAACATGTAGGACAGTGTCCTAAATCCTGTATAACTGCCCTTTTGAAAAGTGTCCCGCAGTACCTGCAGTTAATAATATCCATTCCAGATAAGTTGCTGGGTTTATAACTGGGTCACAGTAATTAGAAGGAGGAAAATGAAAGCAAAAGTTTGATTTTGTGTTTTGTTTGTTTGTTTTTGTATAACTTGTTATAACAAGTTAAATTACTTGTGCCCCTGTAAATGAGGTTACTGTGTGGATACCCCTCTGATCCGCCCCTTCCTGCTTTTCTACAGGAAATGTCATGAATGTGCTGCCCTATAAAAGGAGTGTAGCTCGGAGTGATTGGGGATAGGGGTGGTTGGCGGGGCCCTTCCCCTGCCAAAAAAGGAGAACCACAGATGAAAGAAACAAGGCAGTAAGAGCAGAAACAATCAGCCAGCAACAAATGCAGTAGCCCTGAAAGCTTAGCCTAATGATAGATAAAACTGTAAAGCACCACCTGTAATAATTTCACGGAAGATTTACCCTGTAAACCCCCCTTTGCTACAGAGAAAAATTAAGCAGTACAGAAGATATACTTTGCCAAAGACAATTTGAATCAGAAGATTACAGCAGTAATCTGTAAGCACACACCTGTAGGAAAACCCTGTAATAATGCAGCAGAAGGTATACCCAGCAACAACAATTTGAATCAGAGAAAAATAAAGCAATAAAATGTTAGCAACAAAAAATAACAATCCCTGTGGGTACAAAAGAAAATAATAACGCACAGTAAATCTGCCTAGTCAAAAGAAGCCTTGATCCTTTTCCTTACTCTGATAAGGTTCTTTGCTCTCTCCTTACAAGCAACCTAGAAGAAAAGAGCTCAGGTGAAGCTAGGTGCCTTTGCCAGCAAACCTAGTCTTCCATCTGCAAGATATCATTTTTATAATAACTGGTGAAGCCCAATATCAACTCGTTTTTAGCAACTTTGAAAAGTCGTATCAACCCACAGGTTGATATGAAAAAACTCGTATCAACCCACGTGTTGATATGACTTTTACATTCTCGTGCCAAGAAACACACACCAGCACAAACCAATGAAACTGTCTGCGGCAGCATGAGACGGTTCTCCAACCATAAACACACACTCACAAGCTTACCATCGCTAAAAAGCAAATTAAGTAATCGCCAACTCGTAATCATAATTCTTCTGAGACAGTTTTTTTTTTTTTGCACCAGTTATTATAAAAAAAACATATGTTAGTAGATATATTTTTTCATTTCATTGTGTGATATTAGTAAACCTCTCGCTTCGCTCTCGAGGTTTACATATTATCACACAAATTGGTTGTGTAAAAAAAACTCCATATCAATCCCCTACATATGCATTATTCTCTATTTTTTAACCAGACAGGCTTAAAGTGCTTAGGTATGCTTTTTAACAAAGCATTTTAGCTGTTTTTTAAGCTGTTTTTATACAAGTTTCTGA
This sequence comes from Neoceratodus forsteri, assembly GCA_016271365.2. Classification (NCBI taxonomy): domain Eukaryota; kingdom Metazoa; phylum Chordata; order Ceratodontiformes; family Ceratodontidae; genus Neoceratodus; species Neoceratodus forsteri. The sequence goes on along the minus strand of CM057451.1, from coordinate 1,172,409,379 downwards.
ATTATTTATTATAACTGCAATGTATGTTCTATGCTGCCTATAACCCTGCTTTTACCTGTAATGGCATCCAGAGCCTCTGGGATTGGGCGCCAAACACAAATAAAATGTTACTTTACTTACATTTAGCAAATAAACAATTTTGGGCACAGCATCATTTTGAGCATGTTTACTTTACCCCATAGCGACAGGGAAGCTTAACCCATTTCTCCAAATTAATATTCATTTCTTCAGCTAAGGGCCTCATGTTATTAGCAACCAGATTATTTAAGTTATGTGGGATCTGGATACCTAAATCCCTAATGTGCCCTCCTCCCCATTTTAAACTGTTCTTGTAGCAGAGCAACCTAAGGTCTTCTTTAATACCTTTTGGTGGGGGAGCTTCTGATTTGGACTAGTTGACCGATAAACCAGAGACTAGTTTAAATTCTTCCAGAAGTTCCATCGTGGGTCTAAGAGACCTGTGTGGATTTGATAGGGACAGTAGTAGAGTATCAGCATCTGTCACTACTTTGGGTTCAGATTTAGCAAACGTAATACCAATAATATGGGTGCTTTGTCTAATAAGGCAAAAGAGAGTCTTCCGGAACAAAATGAATAGAAGAGGGGAAAGAGGGCACCCTTGTCTCTTCCCCCTTTTTAGCGAACATTTTTCAGATAGAATTTATTGGTGCATATACAGAATAGCCACCTGTGAAATAAAGCTACTGTATCTCCCAGCCCAAAAGCATTTGCACCGCATACAGATAATGCCATTCAATGGAGTCGAACGTCTTGCGGGCATCTAGAGATGATAAAATAGACTTGTCACGATGCTTGGAGGCCATCCATATTGTTGACAAAATTCTTCTGATATGTTGAAAGCCAGATCTCCCCTTAATAAAGCCCCTCTAGTGCCTGTGTATATAGTGAGTAAATGTGCTCTGTAACCTATTGGCTAGAATCTTCGCCCAGATCCTGTAGTCAACATTTAACAAGGAAATTGTGTGATATCTAGCTGGGTATGGTGGTGGGGTTGCCCTTTATTAACAAGACCATAATGATAGCTTCTGACATTGTTGGAGGTAAACTTTTCTTGTTCTCTGCCTCTGTATAAACCTTTTGGAGCACTGGGCCTATCTCCTCATTTAGAACAAGTAAAGTTCAGCTGGCAGACCATCCAATCCTGGAGCTTTTGTCCTGAACATATCATTAAATGCCCATTTAAGCTCATCTAATGAGATATCTCAACACAGATCCTGCTTTTCTGACTCAGAAATTGTAGGGCATTTAGCCTTGGACAAGAAGTGCCTAATCATGTTGAAATTAGTATTGCATTTACTGCCAGCCCAGTGGTGCTGAGGGTTGAGGTGCTGGATGCCACACCTCGTGCCACGCCGGCGACCTGGGTTCGGGAATGAGCCTGGATCATCGGGGGTCGGCAGGGGAGGAGAAGGATGGAGCGTCCATAGGACTGCTCTCCTTCTCCGGGGGGGGGAGGATTGTCATTGGTGCTCTAGCGACCTCTGGCGGGTGGCTGAGGGTGGCTACAGAGCATTGGCAGACATGGAGGGAACATGCTGGGGCAGACGCTTGGCTCAGAGTGCATGTGGACGTGTGTGCTCTCGGGGCCTTAGGCCTCATTGCACACCTCAAGCTGTAAGGGGAGAAAAGTAGAAAATAGGGGCACTAGTCGCAGTGGCATGATGGCCATCTCCAGAGTGGACTTGTTCAGTGCCCAGGGTGCGTGGCAGTACTGGATCCTGACTGGGTGGGTTGAGCTCCAGAGGAGTGCTCCCCACCACCCCGCTGTGGGGGCAAGCTGCGGGGGTAGCTGCAGGACCCGAATATGGAGCCGGAAGAAGTCCCAGGAGATGGCGGCCTGAGTACCCGGGAGTATGCCTGACGTGTAGAGGTAAGGCAGACTGGTGGCCCCAGGGGGGAAAAGTGTACAGAAAAGAAAAAAAGTATTGCATTTACTTGTACACAGGTCTTCACAGAATTTTAAAAAGACCGTATTAATATCTTTAATATTGATAAAGGTATTTTGAGACTCATCCATGATACTGTGTATATTATTTCTGTTTTGGACTTGTTTTAACCTATAGGCCAGCAGTCTGGCAACCTTCTCCCCAGATTCCCAGTATCTTTGCTGCATCCTAAACAGGGCAAATTCTGATTTCCTAGTATGAACTTCATTAATTTCACAGCATAATAGGATCATATTCCTAAGTAAGCTCTTGTCAGCCCCTTTATTCTGTACATGTATTTTCTCTAATTCTTGCAGCTCCTTCTCCTTTCAGATAAGAGATTTCTCTTTCTTCTTCTTTTGGATAGAAGAGAAGTTTAATATCCTTCCACTAGTGTATGCCTTAAAGGAATCTCATAATGTGGCGCATGATGTCTCCAGTTATCATTGATGTCATAAAACTGTTTTGTTTCTTTAACAATCTGGGGCTAAAACTGGGCATAATTATTTATTTATTTAATTCTAGGATTGCAAGTACCTTTGAGCCAAGGCTCTTTTACAAAGGTTCCACGTCAGATTGAGTACAGCACAACAAAGTTTCAACAGTACAGGGTACAACAGAAATGTAAGCGGTACAGCAAAAGGTTTGGCAGCGATAATAGGTTAATCAGGTTAAGAGCAGTTTCTAGTGGTGGGTGTAGACAACTGTGGCAAGAACATAAACAGTAATAACTTGAATGTTTAACAGCTTCACAATCAAATACAAGAGAGGTGCATACATATTTGGTAGATCATCAACATTCAAGATCATTGGTGAGCAACAGATACAAGACATGGTTAGGACACGGGGGGGGGGGGTAAGCTGCCGAAAGGCATTGTCAACACATAGGGAAGTGCAGGCAAGGGGTTGGGGGGGGGAAGAAAGGGTGGAGGAGGGGAGAGGTGGAAAGTGCTTGTTGTGATGCGGGGTAAAGACAGGGGCGGCAGCTGGGCTGGCAGGGTGTAGCAGTCACAGGCACTGGAGGTAGAGAGAGAGAGAGAGAGAGAGAGAGCGAGAGATGGAGCCTAGTTTTGAAAGAACCGACCTTGGGGGTGGAGGAGATATCCCCTGCTGAGATTATTTAACCAGTATGGCGCCCTGTAGGCAAATGATAATTGGCCCAGTGAGGTACGGCATCTAGGAATCAGCAGCAGTTGAGAGTCAGATCCCCTGGTATGGCGGAGGTTTCAACTAGGGCTGAGAAGGGCTTGGACACCAGGGGGAGCCAGACCCTGGGTTATCTTCTTTGCCATGATGCAGGCTTGGTATTTAATCCTGTTTGATAGGTTCAGCCAGCCAGTTTGGGCGTAGAGGTCGCAGGCGTGTGTAAGGCGATGGGCACCAGTTATGAGCTGACATGCTTTGTTTAGGGTGGTTGTGATGCGTCTCAGGGCTGTAGAGGTGGCAGAGCCATAGATAAAGAGGCCATAGTCAATGACAGAGACTACTGAGCTTAGAACAGCGATCCTGAGGGCCTCAGGGGTTAGATGTGCCCTATTTCTGTAGAGGAGACCAAGTCGCATATTAGCCTTCTTGGCTACGCTGTCTACATGGGCTCCATAGGACAGGTTATTGTCAAGAGAAATTCCGAGGTATTTAAATGAGAGGACCTCTTCCATAGGCACTCCAAGGTAATTTGTAATGGTAAGTGGATGCTGTCTGCTCTTGTTATATAAGTTACTGAAAAGCATGTTTTTTGTTGTTTTATATTCAAGGATGAGTTTTTGTTTGCAGAACCAGTTCTCTATGACTGTGAGCCTGAGTTGGAGCTTATGCTGTAGGGATATTGGGTCCTTATGGGTGGCATGGATGATGGCATCATCGGCGTACAGGATGAGTTTTTCTGGGCATGATTTGGGGAGGTTATTTAGAAATAGGCTGAAGAGAAGGGGCCCTAGTATGGATCTCTGGGGGTCTCCTGAGCGGACTGGTAGTGCGTTGGAGACGACACCTCCAATTTTCACTCTTTGCGATCTGTTCTCCAGGCAACTTTTGAACCAGGCTGTGGAGTCTGGGGAGAGCCCCCCAATGTGTAACTGGTCCAGGAGCAGGCGGTGGGGAATGGTATCGAAGGCCTTATTTAGGTCTATGAAGTTGGAACCGGCTAGGTGGCCATTATCCAGGGAGCTGTGGATGGTTCCAGTGAATTCCAGGAGGACTATTGTGGTGCTGTGCCCTTTCCTGATACCATGCTGCTGGGGACACAGGATATCGTGATTGTCCAGATAATCTGTGAGCTGGTCAGCAACTATGTGTTCTATGGCCTTGGATAATGGGGGCAGTATGGAGATTGGTCAGTAGTTTCCAGAGTTGGTCTGGTCTCCTGTTTTATGTATCGGTGTAATGGTGGCTGATTTCCATCTGTCCGGGAACTGGCTGAGGGAGAGGTTGAAAATCTTGGTTAGTGGGCTAATCACTTCATCGAGAGTGAGGGACAGCTTTCTCCTCCCTCCCTCCCTCCCTCCCTCCCTTACCTAAGTAACTGCCTAACTGTTGTTGCCCTCTGCACCTGTTGCCTGCTGCCTCTGCTCTAATCTTTCATTTTTCCTGGATGTATGTTGTACAGTGTAGATTATTGTTCTTGTTGTATTATTACTTGCTTTTTAATCCTAAACAATGCCACTGGCTGCTCCTATTGTTCAAATCAAAGAAAAAAAACGACCCACCCAGCTGAGTGTGCTAGTGAGAGTAAGGGCCAACCACACACAGAGAAACTCCAGCACCACTCACTGCAGCAAAGGACAAATGAGACCCAACAAGCATTTGTCAAAGCCGAATGTTTGCTTGCTGGCATTGGCATTGGTAGTGTAGAAGTTACAGAGCTGCATAATAGGAATGGCAGCGAAGTATTGAACTGATGCCAACCCCACCACCACTTTGCGGAGAGTGACAGGCATTGGGGTGTGCCTTTGGGTCGTCAGACATAGCGACCACGCCATTCCACCACACCCTACCCTGCAGACACTGACAAGTGTCACGGTGTGCCTTGGGGTCTTTGGCCCTTATGCGCACCCCATTCCATCAGGAAACACGGTGAGATGGGTGCGGTATAGGAGAATGGGGTAACATTTGGGCCCGAACAGTCCGAGGCACACCTTGATGCCTCTCACTGGCTGCAGGGTGTGGGGGGGGTGGAAGAACAATGGGGAAAATGAAAACTGCCATCACAGAGGTAACAAGCCTTTGTGTGAAGCAAATAAACAAAATGAAATGATGTAAGAAACCACTATGGTTCTCAAAGGAAGTGGCAGTGAAGGTTCAAGAGAAAAAGAAAGCATTCAGGAAGTACAAGGAATCACAGAGGGAGCAGGACAGAGAACTGTATCAGTTAAAGCAAAAGGCAGCTGGGAAGGCAGTCAGAACAGCAAAGGCCCAAACCGAGGAAAAGATAGCCAACTCAGTTAAGAAGGGGATAAAACCTTTTATAGGTACATCAGGAGAGAAGGAAGACCAAGGGAGGGATAGTGAGGCTTAATAAAGGGAGGGAGGGTGGGCAGAGGGTGACCGTGAAAAGGCAGAGATACTAAACGAATATTTTGCTCAGTATTTACAAAGGAAGAGGGGAGGTACCTAAAACAAACAGTAGAAACACTCTGGATACAGAAGTTGATACCAGCCTATTTACAGAAGAAAGGGTTCTGAAAGAACTCTTAAAACTGAAGGTGGACAAAGCATTGGGGCCTGATAGGATTCATCCCATAATTCTAAAAGAACTAAGGGTAGAACTAGTGACACCACTGACTACCTCTTTAACAAATCATGGGAGGATGGGGTGGTACCTGAGGACTGGAGGAGGGCAGATGTGATTCCCCTTCACAAACGTGGGAGCAAGGCAAAAGCAGGAAACTGCAGACCTGTTAGTTTAACCTCAGTGGTAGGGAAAATGATGGAATCACTTGAAGGAAAGAATTGTCGAGTATCTAGAGGCCAGAGGGGCACAGGACCCAAGGCAGCATGGATTATCAGCAGGAAGGTCATGCCAGACAAATCTGATAGATTTCTTTGACTGGGTGACCAAAGTAGTAGATCAGGAAGGGCTGTGGACATGGCCTACCTAGACTTTAGCAAGGCATTTGACACAGTCCCACAAAAGATTAATATACAAGTTAGCCAGCCTGGGAGTGGGTCCCATGATGACAACCTGGGTAAAGAATTGGCTGGAGAATAGGACACAGAGAGTAATAGTAAATGGAGTCCACTTGAAGAAAGGGAGGTTACTAGTGGGCACCGCAGGGTTCAGTATTAGATCGGTCCTCTCAATGTCTTTATGCTTTACATTGCAGAGGGACTGGAAGGAAAGTATGTCTCTTGCAGATGACACAAAGATCTGCAACAGAGTTGATGCACACGGTGGTGGAAAGGATGAGAAGGGACTTGGCAAGGTTAGAGGAATGGTCAAATGTATGGCAGCTTAGATTCAGTGCTAAGAAGTTCAAGGTAATGCACCTGGGAAACAAAAACCCAGGAGAAGAGCACACAATGGGGGGTGAGATACTAACAACAAAAGTGGAAAGGGACCTAGGGGTAGTCATATCAGATGACCTAAAGGTGGGCAAGCAATGTGAGAGGGCAGCAAGGAGGGCTAGGGGGATACTGGGATACACAGGGAGAGGCATCACCAGTAGAAAACAAGAGTTATTATCCCTCTGTACAGACAGCTGGTGAGACCCCATCTGAGTACTGTGTGCAGTTCTGGAGACCCAATCTCACAAAGACATAGACAGAATGGAAGCTGTCCAGAGGAGGGCATCTAAAATGGTGCAGGGTCTGCACCAGAAGACATATGAAGAGAGACTTAAGGAGCTTAATATGTATAGCCTCGAGGAAAGGAGGGAGAGGGGGGAGATGTTAGAAACTTCTGTACCCTCAAGGGAATCAACAAAGTCCAAGAGGGTAGCATCTTTCAAAAAAAGAGGTGTGCAAGAACAAGGGGGCACAATTTGAAGATAGAAGGGGCGGCTCAGAGGTAATTTAAGGAAATAGTTTTTCACAGAAAGGGTTGTGGATGCATGGAACGGCCTTCCGGAGGAGGTTGTGGAGTCAAAAACAGTGGTGGAATTCAAACATGCATGGGACAGTCATAAGGCAATTCTAGGGGGTTGGGGTAGGAAGAAGTAGGCTGCTGGTTAACTAGGATCTGCAGCTTATCCATTAGGTAGGGAAATGGGCAGACTGGGTGGGCCAAGCGGTCCTTATCTGCCGTCAAATTCTGTTGCTATGAATGGTATGAGCATTACAGGCAAGAATCCCAAGTCACACCCCTGATGCCTGTCATTCTCTACAGGGTGGGACGTTATGGTCGGAAACCCTAACGCCTCAGGCATTCGTTGGTATTTTCACTCCAAATTTTCAACATGGTTTTTTTGTGACCCCCACCTCATGAACAGTGGCAATATCAGTTTGTTAGTCGAAAACTGCTTTGCACAGTGACTCTGATTTGGCACCACAGGTGCAAAACACATTCTGAACAGGATGTAAAAATGACAGCGGTACTGTTCATTGGGGAGGTGTAAAAAATGGCAATGTTGAAAATCTGCTGTGAAAATCTTAAAAAACTGGTGAAGTCACGAGCGTGCATAGAAACTGTGCAACGCACACCTGTAATGTAACTAGTTTGGGATTTTTTCAGCAGATTGTTAACACAGGCATTTTGGGACCTCCGATCATGAACAGTGTCAGTGTGATTTTCTTTATCTGTCCCGAACAATGATTTCCCACAGCGACCACGCATTTCTACGCTGAAAGTGTGAAAACACATTTCGGCCATGTTGTGGAAAATGACAGCCGTACTGTTCATAAGGAGGTGTGGAAAAATGCCACTGGTGAAAATCTGGACTGAAAATATTACAAATTCATGAACTTACTAGGGTGCGTGGAAACTGCGTAATGCTCACTCGTAACACAGTCATTTTATGGAGTTTTGTCACCAAATTTTCAACATAGCCATTTTAAGACCTCTGCGCTACATGGGTGGGAACATGTTTTGGGCAAGATGTGACAAATGACAGCTGTACTGTTCATAAGGAAATGTAATAAAAATTTCAATGTTGAAAATCTGAATTGAAAATATTGAAAATTCACAAACGTACTAGCGTGCGTAGGAACTGCACAACGCACACTCGTAAAACAGTCAATTTTAGGGATTTTTTCACCAAATTTTCAACATAGCCATTTTAAGATCTCTGCTCATAAACAATGTCACTGTGATTTTCTTAATGTGTCCCATACATTGATTTCACACACCGACTGCGCCATTGTGCGCTACATGGGCGGAATCACATTGTGTGCGAGATGTGAAAAATGACAGCTGTACTTCTCATAAGGAGGTGTGGTAAAATGGCAATGTTGAAAATCTGGAGTGAAAATATTTAAAATTTGTGAAATTACGAGCGTGCGTAGGAACTCTGAAACGCATGCTCATAAAACAGTCATTTTTAGGAATTTTTTCACCAAATTTTCCACATAGCCATTTTAAAACCTCTGCTCATAAACAGTGTCACTGTGATTTTCTTAGTTTGTCCTGTACATTAATTTTGCACACCGACTGCGCCATTGCGCGCTACATGGGCAGAAACACGTTTTTGGTGAGATGTGAAAAATGACAGCTGTACTACTCATAAGAAGGTGTGGTAAAATGGCAATATGGAAAATCTGGAGTAAAAATATTGAAAATTCGCGAACTTACAAGCGTGCGTAGGAACTGTGCAACGTATGCTCGTAAAACAGTCATTTTTTGGAATTTTTCCACCAAATTTTCAAAATAAGCTTCTTGAGAGCCCACCTTATGAACACTGGCAGTGTCATTTCATTGATCGGTCCCGAAGGTGATTTCACACAGTGACCACAAAATCACCCTTTGGGCCCGAATAACGCCATGACAGTGACAGCATTCATGAGAAGGGGTCCCAAAAACCCCATGTTGAAAATTTGGTGCAAAAATTCCAAAAAATGCCCGAGATATGCAGCAAAGTTGAAAAAACCCTATTTATTCCATTATACAGTTTACCGGCATTTCCTCAGTTCGCGGTCGGCTTTGAAGAGTGCAAATGTGTTCCCAGTCCACCGATGATCGTCGCACCAAGCTCCAGAGCTAAGTATGGGGTAGGGGAGTGTGGGGAGGCAGGGTGCACAGTGGGTGGGTGCGGGTTGTGGGTGGAGGGGCGGGGAGACTGCGAGGGAACGTTTTCTTCTTTACAGGTTTTTAGACGACACGGGACATTTGCAATGCTGGGGTGGGCTCCCAGCATGGCAGCTGAAAAGGCCGTTTGGGGGGGCTGGAGCCAATGGGTGATTGGGCACCCCCGTCGGTCATAACATGCTTTGCCACGCTGGGGTGGGCTCCCAGGCGTGGCTCATGGAAAGCTTTTGGGGGCGCGTGCAGCCGTGGAGTTGATGGGGATTGGGCAACCCCCATCGGCTATGATAGTTTTGCCATGCTGGGCTGGGCTCCCAGCGTGGCAGCTGGACAGCTGTTGGGGGCGGAGGCGTGAGCCGACGGGGATTGAGTAGCCCGTCCGGCCACAGTGTGTGCATGGGGAGCGATCAGCACGAATATGCGGTTGGCCATGGTGTGGTGGGGAGAGCCTGCTCACTGAAGTGGAGCTCTCCTCAACTGTGTGCCATCAGATTTTCAGCTGTCATAGACAGCTTGAGCAGCGATTGGTGCACTGCGATTGCGCCTGCAAACACACTGACTGTATTGGAAGAGGCTGACTCACCTCTGGAAAAACTCGGATCATGGCACTATGTTTCTTGCACATGCATGCAAGCAAACATAAAAAGCAAACCACTCAACAAGCAAATTGCATGTTGACAAATAATTTAAGTTTTATTCCATACTTACACACATAAAAAAACAGTCAGAGAGACACAACAAATGTCTTCTAAAGAAAGGGGCTCAGATGAGACCCACAAGCCTCCTTCAGAGAGAAACTTAAATTATTTTTCAACATGCAGTTTGCTTGTTGAGTGGTTTGATTTTTGGGTCTCATTTGTCCTTTACTGCAGTGAGTGGTGCTGGAGTTTCTGTGTGTGTGCTTGCTCCTATTGTTCACCTTACTGTTTGTAAAACATTTTTGTTAAATTGCTGCCTACTTGTCAATGTACCAAGACGTAGAACCTTTGTAAATGAGCCTCTGGCTCAAAGGTATAATCTGAAATTCTAATAAATAAATAAATAAATCTCCAGTGGAATGGCCTTGCAGTATTGGGATCCAAATCCAGCATAAAGATGATGTGAAATTATGATTGTCCCAGTGTCTGCTTTCATCACGCTATTAGTCAAACTGCTGGATAACAGCATCTCATCAATTCTGATATATGTGTTGTGCCTATGGGAATAAAAGGAAATTTTTATTTTTTTGTCAGGGTACATCAAACGCCACGTATCAATCAATCAAATCAAGCAATCAGTCTTTATTTTACTTGTGCTATTCCTTGGATTCTGTACCTTTGTAATGATTAATTGATCTAAACTTGTATCATAATTGCTTTGTGATGTTTATTTTGTAAAATTAATAAACTTTAAATTAAAAAAAAATCTTTATTTTTTACCAGGCGAAGCACCATTGAGTGGGCTGATTTGCAAGGTGGTCCTGGACAAGTGCACGTAAAAGTAAACAATATACAAAGGAAAAAGATGGGTGTACAATCAAGGAATACAATGTGGAAGAGGACATAAACACAGCACAGTACTAGGCAAGGTCTATACAGGCAAATATGCAAGAGGCTAAGAAAAAAAATATTGTCAGTACACATTATTATACAGTATGTACATGAACAATTCAGGAAACAGGGGACGGAGGGGTGATAGGGAGAAGAAGGGAGAAGGAGTGATAAACAGGGAATCACAAGTCCTGGGGATGGATGTCCGACACTTATTTCACTGGCTCCTGGGGTTGCAGTTTGGCCTAAATCGTTCATTCTGCCCTGCATTATTTTCCTGGTTTTAAGATTGGTCTCAGTACTACCCAGATTACTCATACTGTATCTGTCAGATAGTCAGTACAATGTTGAAAGTCACCTTCCAGCATAAGATTTTTATCTGTCATTTTGCCAATTTCATCAAAAAACTAAAAAAAGGCACTAGATTCCCTATTAGGAGCATTAATATTGCATATGGTTATCTCAACACCATCTGTTGTTCACCGTGGAATATGCCATCTCCCATTATTTATTTATTTATTTAAAAATGCTGATAACTTGGAAAGGCATCAAGGAACCGAAGCTCGTTTCCAGATGTGACCTAGGGGAAGGGGTACAGGAGTCGAGACAGAGGTAATACAGTATACAGAGAAAGTGCAATGCTGGAGTTATGTACAAAGATAAGAGAGGACATGGTGCAAAAAAAGAAAATATATTCAGTGTTCCAAAAAAAAAAAAAAGGATCCGTCCTATGATAAGAGAGTGTAAAATGTAGGCCTTTCCTTTTCTTATTGACAGAATTGTGAAAAACCTCCCCAACCCAAGATCTTTTTAATTTAACTGCGTCATCACGTAGTAGGTGGGTTTCTCGCACTAAGGCAATATCCACCTTAGGTTTATGAAGATATGAAAGTGCTTTATTTTCCTTTTAATTGGCATACCTAACCCCTTCACATTCCATGAGACACATTTAACACTAGCTCTATTGTTACTCACTGTGAATAATTAACCATGTAATCTGACTTGGCAGAATGTTACCTTTGTGTGTGGCAAAAAGCCAAGGCATCCTAGAAGAGAATGCTACTTGTTTGCTGCACATGCCATTAACTGTGTAGAGATAGATAGAAATCTGGACATTGGTTACTTGTACCCTGCCTGTGGAATCTAGTATTCCTACCCTGTAGTACAATCAGACAAAATGTAACTATAAAGCTGAGCGTGAGAACATCCCAAGTGTAGGGGTATCACAAGTTGTAAGAGGGAGGTAATAATCCCTCTTTATAAGACACTGGTTAGGCCCCATCTGGAGTACTGCGTGCAGTATTGGAGGCCACACCTTCACAAGGACATTAATCAAATTGAGGCAGTCCAGAGAAGGGCAACCAAAATGGTGCAGGGACTGCATCAGAAAACATATGAGGACAGATTAACAGAGCTCAATATGTATACCCTTGAGCAAAGGAGGGAGAGAGGTGATATGATCAAAACATTCAAACATCTTAAGGGCATTAACAAGATGAAAGAGTCTAACATGTTTAAATATAAGAAAAATAACAGGACAAGAGGACACAGCATGAGATTAAAGGGAGGCCGATTAAGCGGGAATGTGAGGAAGTTCTTTTTCGCAGAAAGGGTAGTGGGTGCATGGAATGGCTTACCTCAGGAAGTTGTGGATATGAATACAGTGCAGAGCTTCAAATAGTCATGGGATAGGCATAAGGGAGCAATACAGATGAGTATGAATAGATAGGCCACTGACAGAGCAAAGGCTGATGGCACATTTATAAGGTAGAAAAAGAAATGGGCAGACTGGATGGGCCTTGCAGTCCTTATCTGCCGTCAACTTCTGTGTTTCTACTGTATGTTTCTATGTCATACTTCTATAGTTACAAAACATTTTAAACAAAATACTAATGTACCACCCCCCCACACCCTCTCTCTCCCCCTTCTAAATCTCATCCCTATTCTTCTATCGTTGATCTGGTCCTTTCCACATCAAACCACAAACATATATGCCCACCCATGTACCATTATCCAAGCCTTATCCCCACCAGACTGTTTGTTTCTCACCTTTAATAGGGTTTTGGTTTACTGTCCTTTGCCTTGTATATATGTAAATAATTGTATATCTATCTCACTCATAAATGTTTGTATTTGTGCTATTTCAATATCATGTTTTTTGTATACACTCGGTAACCTTTTTTGTTATGACCACTCAGGTCCATCTTGTAAATGAGCTATGCTCAATGATGTTCGCCTGAATAAATAAAGATTTTGATTGATTGATTGATGTTGAACCATACTGAAAAGTAACTAAGAATAATAGATGCAAATTGCATAAGTGTTAAAACAAACACTTTTCTGCTAGACATAGTCAATGCAGACCTGTTAACTATTTTGGCTAGGCAATTCTCAGTGCCACAGATTCCCTGATCCTTGCCACGTAGCATAGGAATATTAGATTCTCCTGCTGAAGAGCTAAATGCAGCAGCTGTGAAGATAGAGAGGGGATGGCTCAGGGGCAACGTGAGGAAGAAGTTTTTCATGGAGAGGGTGGTGGATGCATGGAACAGCCTTTCTGAAGGTCAAAAACAGTGTGGGAATTCAAGAATGCATGGGACAGACATAAGGCAATTATAGTGGGGGGGAGGAAGAAATAGGCTGTTGGTTAACTAGGATCTGCAGCTTATCCATTAGGTAGGGAAATGGGCAGACTGGGTGGGCCAAGCGGTCCTTATCTGCCGTCAGAGTCTACGTTTCTATGTCTAGCTAATCAGGAGAAATAACCCATAGAGGTTGATAATTCGTCAGTAGAACCTTTCATAAATGTGGACCAAACATCAAGTATACACAGTATGACAACTTGGGGTAAGGAGTGGGAGAGAGAGAGAGAGAGAGAGAGAGAGAGAGGAGAGAGAAAAAAAAAGGGAAGAGGAGGCAAAAGTTGTGAGAAAAAGACGGTCTTGTAGAGTAGAGTGCTTTATTGTGCTCGTCTCATTTAACTTGCTTGAAGTTCCAAAAGACGGGTTAGATGTCAAAGGTGTGGATAACCTGCCTTGAAAGAAATGCATGATGTGGAACAGCAGAGCTCTAAAGGCCCCCCTTTCATTCTCCAGGTTGCAGGTGCAGTGTCTTCCACCTCCTAAATGGAGGAAAGGAGCATTGTGTGAATAAGCCACAAGCACCGCGGTGCCCCGTTAGTACTTTGTAGAATGCATTCTTCTTGTCCTCTTTCGTGCATAGGATCTGTGCACCAAATAACAACCATAGGCAGCCTTGCTTGCAGAGCTCCAGATAACAGATAGAGAAAAGGGGAGAGAGAAAGACAGAAAAAAAGGGAGAGGGGGAAAAGGGCTTTACAGACTGTTTGAAAATTAAATATATTGATAAACTAACATGCATCTAGTATAAAGGGCATACACCTATCTTATTTATTTATTTTTATTTATTATTATTTTGCAGTACACCTTTGAGCTATAACCTCATTTGCAAAGGTTCCACGTCTACAGAAATTGTACAGTCATCAGGGGAAACTGTAAACGTTACAAACTATCAATCAGGAGAAGCAAGGAAATATGTACAGAGTTTACAACGATTGCAAGACATTGCCATACAAGGATCAGAACAGAGCTATACACAGAACAGTATGGCAGTATAGCCTACAGGTTAGAATGATGAGCTGTGAATGAGCTTAGTTCAGCAGACCTGGGTTTGATTCCCCCAGCCTCCATTTGCATACTATGTGACTCTGTGCAAGTCACTTAACCAGCCTAAAGCTCCCGGGTCACCCCTGAAAACAGGCAGTTGTGCCTAGTGGGCCTTACCCAGTTAACAAAAGAATGAAAAAAAAAAAACTATTAGCAAGCCATTTCAGTCTGGTCTTGTATTGCACAAAGCCACTGTTGTAATTGTTAACCAGAAAGCTGTATAGTCGTAGGGTAAACTCAGTATTCGATGCTGTTACTAACAGGTAATGTAACCAGTAGGGGAGACAGAAAGGTGGATAGCAGCAAAAGAGCCTTGTCAAGGAAGGGGAGAGTGTATGGCGGGGAGGGGTAGTGATCACCACGAGTGAAGTAGCCATCTAAAAGCATATAATGTGCAACATGGAAATAAAGATAATCCTATATATTTTAAGGTTTCACACACTAAACGTTTTCAGTAAACGTACGCATATTTGCCATAATAAACACTCCTTTATTACAACAAATAATGCCATGGGTTTTCTATGGGAAAAATGAAGACCTGGTTATTATTATTGTATAATAACTGGCTTCCCCATTTTCCCATAGGGAAACCATGGTGTAATTTGGCGTTATAAAGGAGCATTTATAACGGCAAACACATGCATGATTTCTCTTACTGTGTGCATGCTCAGTCAGCAGCCTGACCAGTCGAGACTGCTCACCGCTTCCATCTTGCCCGACACAAAGCCACCAGAAGAACTTGGCGATAAGTTCTTTTCTTTTCATTTTTCCCCCCGCATACACTGGAAACACATGAAGACTTACTAAAAGAAAAAAAAAAAATTTTCAATATGCCAAATCTCGACACCGGGCAAAAACGAAACCACACCGCGGATGCACCGCAAGCTCTTTATTTTATATCATTGCTGAGGCGAAAAAGGAAAACCCAGCAATTATATAAAATAAAAGAATGGGTCTGGGTGTCAAACTCGATTTTACACACACCCTCGTTGTGGGATGCTTTTCACAAAGCCCTCGGGGTTTATGCAGCATCCCACAACTCAGGTGTGTGTAAAATCTCATTACACACCCCGACCCATACTTTATTCTGTTTCCAACACATAATCCCCATTGTATGTCCTGTTTATACAATAGGCTGGTGTTTTTTTGAGAGGATTTTATTTATTTATTTATTTGTTCTAGGATTACAAATACCTTTGAGCCGAGGCTCTTTTACAAAGGTTCCACGTCATTGGTACAATTGAGACAATCGTAAGCAAAGATAACAGTTTATAAAATGAAATAAAACACACAGTCTTGTAGATGAAAAAAGAACAATAAGGTGAAACTTTGGGGAGGGGAAAGGGAAAGGAGGAGGGTGAAATCAGGGAGACTAAATGGATGGGAGAAAAAGGGAGGTAGGTTGGGGGGGACAGAGAGAGGAGGGGTGGAAGGCGGATAAGAATAGAGGTAGTGCAGCCGGGTGGCATTTGTCATGGGCCAGCAGGGGAGGTGAAGATAGGAGGTGGGGTGCTGGCAAAATGCAGGAGTAGATGTGGATCCAAAAAGGGCATCTTCAGCTATGGAACCAAAAGACATGTTTAGCCACAACAGTCATAGAGGTTGGAGGCAGTCAGTGTTAGGCGGAGACGAGTCTTAAAAGTGCTGAGCGATAGTGAGGATGAGATGTCGCTGGGAAGACCGTTGTACCAACTAGTGGCCGGTAAGCAAAGGATCTTTGGCCTTGTGTTGTGTGGCAATGCAGGATTTGCAGAAGCTGAGGTTTAGATCCCTGGTATGTTGGGTGTGGATTCTCGGTTGTATGAGGCACAGACTCCGAGGCAAGGCCAACAAGATTTTCTTAGTAGTAATACAAGTTTGGTTTTTATTCGATTGATTCAACCATCCAGTCTGAGAATAGAGGTCATAGGTGTGAGTTAGGCATTGGGAGCCTGTGACAAGTCGACAGGCCTTGTTGAGGGCGGTGGATACACGTTTGAGTGCGGTGGTTGTAGCAGAGCCGTAAATGGTAATGCCATAATCAATGATGGATATGATGGAGCTCTGGACAGCGACAGCGAGGGCTTCAGGTGTCAGGTGTTTCCTATGATGGAATAGCAGGCCTAGCCGGGAGTTAGCGGCTTTGGCGACATGGTCGATGTGGGCAGTGTAGGAGAGGTGAGGGTCAAGGGTGATCCTGAGGTATTAAAGTTTTTGACCTGTTCCAGTGCGGCACCTTGTCTGGTGATAATGGAGAGTTGGAAGTGCTTATGTTTAATATGGAAGCTGCTGAAGATCATGGCCTTTGTTTTTTTTTTGATTAAGGATCAGTTTGTGCTTTGTGAGTCAATTCTCAACCAAGGAGAAGCTGAGTTGGAGATTTTCTTGCAATTTCTTCGGGTCCTGGTGTGTGGCAAGGATTACTGCATCATCGGCATACAGGGTGATATGTTCAGTGCAGGAGTCCAGTAGGGTGTTAAGGAACAGGCTGAAGAGTAGGGGTCCCAGTATTGAACCCTGGGGACTCCAGAGAGGACAGGTTTGGAATCAGAGTGCACATCTCCATTTTTACACGCTTGGTGCGGTTTTCAAGATAGCTTTGAACCAAGAGATTGAATCACTGAGAGACCAGCATTTTTTAGTTGGCTCAGCAGGAGGGAGTGGTGGACAGTATCGAAGGCTTTGGTCAGGTCGATGAAAATAGCACCAGTTAGTTGTCCATTGTCGAGGGAGCTGTGAATGGAGCCGGTGAATTTGAGTAAGGCAGAGGATGTACTATGACCTTTCCTAAAGCCACGTTGCTGTTTACAGAGAATATTATAATTGTCCAGATGCACGGTAAGTTGGTCCGCTACTATACATTCCAGTGTCTTCGATAGGGGAGGCAGAATGGAGATAGGGCAGAAGTTCGCATGGTCAGTCTTATCACCACTTTTGTGAATCTGGGTAACAGTGGCCATTTTCCATTTGTCATGAAATTGGCTAGAGGAAAGAGAGAGATTAAAGATCTTGGTGAGGGGCCCATGTACCTCGTCAAGCGTTAGGGCCAGTAGCTTGAGGTCGTGTGTGTCATTGCTTGTTCTAGATTTGCTGATGGCTTTGGCAATGTAGTTTCGGACTTGATGTTTCTTTAGTGCTTTAAAGTAGAAAGGTGGGTGACGGGTGGGTGGAGGAGTTGGGGGGATGAGAATTGACACATCTTGGAAGAAGTCGGAGGGGAGAACACTGCTAAGGTCAGTGAAAGCGATGTTAAAAGTGTTTGCAATAGTTTTAGAGTCGACTGTAGTGTGCCCATTTACTGTATGTATGTTCGGCGAAGATTTTGGCTGCTTCCCAGTGACATCCTTAATGTTTTTCCAGAAATCCCTCCCATTTCCTCAGGAGTTAGTGAGGACATTTTTATAGTAGTCAGATTTCTGTTGCCGAATGGATTTGGTGCAGTCGTTCCGTGTCCGTTTATGATTCTAGATGTCGAGTTATTTACCGGAGTTTCTAGCCAGTTCCCAGAGGTGGTCCCTGGATTTAAGTTTTTTTAGGAGGTCTCCTGACAGCCAAGGGTTACTGAGTGATTTAACTTTATGCTTTTTGAGGGGGGCAAATTTATTACAGGCTTCATTGAAAATGTGAATTTTTTTTAATTTTTATTTATTTTAGCTTTTGTTGACCGGGTAAGTGCACTAGACAAATCCTGCCTATTTTCAGGCATGACCCGGGAGAGGGAGATACAGATGAATGCCAACTAACCTTGAACCAGATTAAGCTGTTGGTGGTATTTTTAGTGAATGAGGGAAATTTGGCCAGGACACCGGGGAAATTCCCCTACTCTTTTCGATAAGTGCCATGGGATCTTTAACATCCACCTGAACTACCACCAATCCAGGCAGATGGGACCTCGGTTTAATGTCTCATCCGAAAGATGGCACCTCAGAAATGCAGCACCCCTCTCATGCTGCATTACAGTGTCAGTACTGGGATATTGACCCAAGTGCCAGATGTGGGAACTGAACCCACAGCCCTCTGATCTCCCGGCCTGGAATAAATTGCTCCAGTGCAGTATTATTATCTGTTGCCTTGAAGATGGGGGACCAGTCCTGCAGACTGAGGTGCGATTTGAGGTGGGGTAGCTGACCACGGGGTAGGACTCTGCTGGTGATGATTTTTGGAGGGGGCTTATAGAATTTGTTTGACCAGGTACAGCTGATGGGAGAGTGGTCACTGAGTGAGTCAGGGAGGACTGAGGTTTTCATGATCCGAGAGGGGTGGTTGGTTAGGATCCAGTCGAGTAGGGTGCAGGTCCCAGTTCTGTAGTTCTTTCTGGTTGCATAGTCAACCATTTGAGTCAGGTTAGCTGATATAACGGGGTCCTTAAATGACCCACCTTCAGCTGAGAGCCAATTAATGTTAAAGTCACCAAAAAGGATGATTTCAGAGTCGATGGGTGGGATTTGACAAAGTCAAGGACAGCTGTTAGACCAGGTCCCTGTTCCTTAGGAGGTATGTAAACAGTGACAATTGTGAGGGCCTTATTGTGGGCGTCTAATAGGAGTCTGATGGGAAGAATCTGAGCAGGTGTTGCTGGAAGATTGGAATCAATGGGGTGTCCTCGGAAAGTGTCTTTCACATATAAGGCACACCCACCACCTCTTTTGGACTTATGATCAACCTGGAAGACATTGTAGCCAGGAAGGGTGATTGCCTGGTCAGGAATCTTTGGGGTGAGACAAGTTTCAACTACTGACAGAATATCCGGGTTGTGTTGGGTGGTAAATGCTTGCAGTGCATCAAGCTTAGGAAGTAAACTGCAGATGTTCAGGCACATGATTGAGAGAGTGCCTGCTGGTTTGTTTTGGTTGGAGGTGTTTGGTCCGGGGTTAGGGTGAACAGTCCCTGATAGCAGCAGGAGGAGGAGCACAAGTTTCAGGGTGCATAGGCAGAGTTCAGGATGACTGACAGGTAGTGTTTATTCAACATACGCCTGATAAATTCCGGGTTTTAAAACTTATCACACGTATGTGGAGATAACATTTATTACAACACTGGAATTGTGTCAACGGATATTGTATAAACAAGTTTATCAGGGAACATTTATCACCACTGGTGTTGTATAAGCTTACAATCTGTGTAACAGTACAGCTTTGTAAATATCTTTTATCCTGTGATTTTGGAGTGTAATATACTCCCCCGCATGTGTTTATCTAATAAGATGGCTTCTAGCGGTGGTAGAACAATCCAAAAGGAGGCTGGAGGTAGTGTGCTACCCCTCCAAGTTACTGTGTGATTCCTTTCCCTTTACTGTCATTAGCCAAAGGGTGGGGCAATGATGGTTAAAGCGGTGCTTGTACTTTAAACTAAAAGGTTCTAGAAGTTCTGACAAGGCTCAGTTAACAATCAGGACATTTTATGGTTTTTCCAAACCTTTTAGAACAAAAGGACCTTTTTTGGTTCCCCCATCCCCAGTGTTTACAGTATGTACAGTTGCTGTATATCTTATGGTTAGAAAAGTTCCTGGATGGTTTAGAAATAAACAGTGTTGACTTGAAGGCATGCTGCTATGATCTTTAATCGGGAGAGAGAGACACACACAAAAACTGAAGACTCTGTACGTCTGTTCTCTCCTGTATCTGTTTTCAGGGGTTTTATCCTACACGCTGCTCTTATTGCAAAGTTGGCAAGCCATCACCCGTGTATGCCATCCCCGAGTGTCTAAGAGTCTTTCTGGTAGTTTGTGCCAGAGTTTGCCTCAGCTACGCCAATCAGGGTCATTGTTTTAACAGTAACAGCTCCCTAAGGAGAAGTGATAATATTAAACTCTGGTTTTACATGCTCCTGCTCGTTTGAGAGTCCAGTTCCAGGGTAAAAATTACTATTTTGGTGACCCTGATGCTGCTAGAATTTTTTCCAAAGTAACTTTAAAATCCCTGAAGATATTGGCTCAGACTTTGAGGATGATGAGGCGGCCAAAGAGATTGAATATCTTCCCGTTTAAGGCTTGGGCTGTTTCCTTATAGAAATATCACAGAATTACAGATTTTGAATGACCTGCCTATACCTGAGATCTGAAACTAAAATGAATTTAAGGGGATAGATGCCTATTTTTTGTTATAAATTTGTAGCAGGGTAGTTAAAAGCTTGGAGCACAAACAAACTCATTCTTTCTTTTTATGTTTTGTCTCTTAACGTGGCTCAAAGTAAATAAGATTGTTGTCTCATTTTTTTTAACCCCCCCCCAAAAAAAAAATCCTTTTTTGTGCCTCATTTAGTTACAGGAAAATAACAGGGAATTTAATTGTTTTAATTTTGGGAGGCGGTATAGCGCAATGGTTTAAGGCTCTGAGCTATAAGTCTGAAAACCTGGGTTTGAATCTCACACCCCCCACTTGCATACTGTGTGATCCTGAGCAAGTCATTTAACTTCCTTGTGCTCCCAGGTCATACCTGTAAACAAGCTTTCAGCTTAGTGTGCTACTCCTGGTTAAACAATTGAAAAAAAATTATATTTTCTGATTGTAATTAATTTTGAAAAGTTAATTTTTTTTTTGTCTTAAGGAATAATTAAAAATAAAGTAAAAAAAAAAAAATTTAACGTCGCCTCACCAAGTAAAACTTTTCTTACTAATCTGCTGTACCCTTACTGCCCACCTGCCTAATGGTCTGACCGACTTATGGTTTGACTCTACAAACAAGGGGGGGTACCACTAGACCACCAGGGATATTGGACATACTTTTTAATTTTACAGATGCCCGCGATCGGGCAGATAGCGGACCACTAGACCACCAGGGATACTGGACATACTTTTTAATTTTACAAATGCCTGCGATCGGGCAGATAGCGACCACTAGACCACCAGGGATATTGGACATACTTTTCATTCACATATCTGGAATGTGTAGTACGATATGAGGTTAGACGCCCATTGGCTCACGCCAGAACTATCAGGGTGACAGCCCTACTGGACGGTGTCAGTCGCGGTGTGCTGCCGCCTGCCGACTGACCGGGACGGAGCGGGTGGTGGGGCTCCAGTGGGCGGTGGGGTGGGGTACCACTAGACCACCAGGGATATTGGACATACTTTTTAATTTTACAAATGCCTCGCGATCAGGCAGATAGTGGTCCACTGGACCACCAGGGATATTGGACAGATTTATTATTTTTACAAATGCCCGCGATCGGGCATGGGGAGGCGCCGCCAGGTGCGGCCGGAGCTTCGGGTGGCCACCCACAGGTGGCAGCTGCCGTGTTGCGCCTGCAGTCACGGCAGCTCACCTGTGGTGTGGGCCATCAGTTGTTCCTTTTTTTTTTTTGAGACCAACTTTGTGCTGGCGCAGGGGTTATGCGATGCATGGCTCTGCACATCCCGGCTGAATATTGGGCTGTGCAGGGTATGCATGGGCATGCCTCCCCCCCACCTGCGACTGCATGCATTACTGATGCGCTCCGGTGCGCCCGGGATTTTGTCTGATGCACTTTTCCTTTTGAATGTCGCGCCGTGGGCGCATCAGTGGGTTGTGCATGGAGTAACACTGTTGCGCCATGCGCAACCCTTTTGAATATCTGGGCCAGGGAAGTTAAGTGACCTGCTCAGGGTCACACAGTATGCAAGTGGGGGCTGTGGGATTCAAACCCAGGTCTCTAGATTTGCAGCTCAGAGCCTTAAACCATTGCACTATACTATTTCACATGTGTTCTGCCTGAGAGAGAACAGGGAAGTGAAGCTGAGCTGTTCTGACACGAGCAGAACACAAATGAACCAACTCTTATACCACAATGAATGGCGATGTGAGAGATTTTGATATATTATAGACTGATGGATAAATGTTACTGTTTTTTTTTTTTTTTATCATGTCATGTTTTTCCCCCTAGCAGTCACTGACCTGCCTTTAATCCAGCCACCACTCCAGCTCCAGCTCCGATCCTGAAGTTGCACGCCCAACTGGCACATGCCGCTCTGCCTTCGAGAGGGGCACCCCCTATTGCCCCCGTGTCAGACGAGGAACCATTACCGGCACGTGTCATCCAGGCATCTTTGGCCGGTAGAGTGCAGCCATCAAGCTGCTGTGGTCTGTGCTGCTCCGTTTTCTTGCCCTGGGAGTGTGAGCGTGCAATGACATCGGGGCACATATGTGCTGACGTCTGCCGCACTCCATGTTGCTATGCCAACTCAGGCAGTGCACCTGGTCATCACCAGGGGCCGCTGCAGAGCGATGGCTCCCTGGATCCCCCCCCCCGGGATAGGAGAGCAGTCCGCTGGATGCTCAATCCTTATCCCCCCTGCCAACCCCTGATGGCTCAGGCTCGCGTCCGAACCTGGGTCACCAGCATGGTGCAAGGTGTGGCGTCCAGCGCCTCAACCCTCAGCGCCACCATGCTGGCTCTATGTTTTTGTTTTTAAACTGTCCTGGAATGTGCCCTTTTACAGGGCATCTGAGCATGAGATGCTCTTCACAGAATAAGAGTGTCTCATGCACAGGGGAAAGGAGCGCTCCGATTGGCTCCCTCGATCTATAGTAATCATTTGAGGTCTTCAGGCTACAGAAATAAATCAGTTCTCTGTAAGGTTTTATTTTCACCTGCATTGTAGATATGTTATAAAGGACACCAAGACATGGACTTGGCTTTGACTGACAGTTGTTTTTCTCCCCCCAGAGGGAAATGCAGGCACTGGACCACCAGCTGGCCCGGCAGCTGATGAAGCTTCGTTGTGAGATCTACAAAGTGAAGGTGGAACAGGTTTGCCACCAACACAAGGAGATGCTGGATGATGCCACCTTCGAGCTTGAGGGTTGCGGCGAGGACTCCGATTTGTTCTGTGACATCCCACTGAAGGCAGCTTTCACCCTCTCCATGCCACTCAAACACATCGGCCTCACCAGGATGAACATCAACTCGCGCAGATTCTCACTCTGCTGATGGTGATTTGTTTTCAGGAGGGGATTGCTGGATGTCCCCAAACAGGGTCAGCTGAACGTCAGTGGGCCACGCCGGGGTTGAACATTAAAGGCCAAGAAATGCTATGCACTCAAAGAGTTTGGAGAGCTGTGTGTATGGTTTGCTGTCATAACAACGACAGTTACATTGCATTAAAAGCATCTTTTGCAGTTTAACTCTATTAACATATATTTTTTGGAACTTTATTTTATTTTTCTATTGAATTTGCTGTTTTTGATGGTCTACAGTACGCACAGGTACATATACGTTGCAGTACATTACGTGTTTATATGTACACTTACTGAGTCACTTGTGGTTTTGGAATTTTAGAACTGTTTGCATAAGACTTCCTCTTTTGTTTATTTATTATAAATTGTGACATCATTTTAGCCAATCAGAATTGTTTATTTCTAAACATTCTATGTACTGTTATAACCATGAGAAGGCATCTCATGCATATAGTTCTGAAATTCTGAAGTTCTAATTTCAGTTGGCTTAGTCCATATCCCAAAATGGGGATTCTCTAACATTTTGCGAAGAAAAACATTTTGGATTTAAATTCAGATTTCATTTTTTTTAAACAGAGGTCTTTAAAATGATTTCTAATATGTTTATACACGTATATGTACAGTTACTGGGTTTATTACCGTTATAAAAGAGTACTTGGAAAGTTTAGAAATAAGAAATCCTTATTAGCTAAGAATGATGTCATGATTTATAAATCAGAACATTACCTGGGGTGGAAAGGACACTGGTATGTCACTGCGGAATATAAGACACAATGTCTTTCCCTCGCTTAGCTTGAACCATATGTAAGAACATTCATTGAATGTGTTTCTATACTAAACCTGAGCTCACAGCACAGTAAGGCTGTATTGTCTCTGTATATCTGTAATAGGCAAAATGTTCTTCCTTCTGTTGTTTCAGTGTGTGTGCTTCTAGGCCTCACTGTCTACACTCAGATCACCAGCAGAGACCTCCCAGTCACATCCCAGCAGACCCAACCCTTGTTCATCCATGGTTTGCCTCCCCTACAAATCGGGGTCTTTGGGTTGGGCCATGTAACCACTGACCCACTCTGCCTTTTCCAATGGCTACTGACTAAATCAGTCTGAGCTATTGGGGCTTGGATAGTAGCCAGCAACACTGGCTACCATCCCTTCTTTTGGATTTTGGATGCCATCAGAGATATGATGTCATCCAACCATGCATCAATCAGCTTGGTACCCATGCATAGATCCGATCGGAACCATAGGATCTGATCAGATCCAAGGGATCTGATGACTGGATCCTATTGGATTCCAACTAACCAATCCTTGGATTCCCAAAATCTGACCTCAGATCCTAACATCTGACCTTGGATTCCCGAAATCTGACTGGGGATCCAGATTTCGATACCGGGCTATCCATCAGGGGACACTCGGATATCAAAAAGTAATATTCTAGCACCATTTTTAGCCTATGTGAAATAGAAACTGGGCTTTGGGAATATTTTTTAAAGACATGGATAATGTCCCTCTTTATTTATGTGGGGCTTCAGTTTTCTGTTTATTTTTTGGTTCATTACCATGATTGTATGTCAGTGCTGATGTGACACCCAGACATTTTTTTTGGACTGCTTTTATGGAAAATGTCCATTTCTTTGCAGCCCTACATAGACTGAAACTGACTGTGAAACAGGTCCAACAAAATAAAAACCTTGACACCCAGGCTGGGTGTTGCTGGCTCCTTTCACCAAAAGTAACAGGGGATTTAGAAAATGTGCTTTTCGTGGCTGATAAAAAGTCGGTCCAGACTTCCGAAGAGTTTAGGCACAATTTCTGCATACTTACAAGATAACTGTTAGACCACAGAAAATGTGGTCAAACTTCATGTCACAAATTACACAAGTTGCACTTTAAATATCATGCATGCAACAAAATAATGACACATGCAGCATTTTTGAGCCCTAATGTGCGGAAAATGTAGGGAATGCATCAAAATACGGGAATATAGGATGCAGGCAGTTTGCCACATTTAAGCGATAACTTTAAGACATTATATGGGGTTATGTTAATGGTCTGTTAACCACAATTTAGGGTGTACTGTGGCATGAGGCATAGCTAAGTGCCACATGTCTCTAGAGGGTGGTTAATTAAACATTAACATAACACCTGGGAATGCCTTATTACTATTGTAATAATGTTTTTTTGAATAGTGCTGTACCTTGTTCAGAATATGATTAGACTTTACATGTATGTTAATAAAAAATGTCTCTACTGCCGGTTCGACAACTAAGTTGTCAACCACCATCACAGCGATGGAGTTATGTCGACCGCAAATTGTGGTTGACATAAATCCTTCTTGAGACCCCAGCTGTATTTTCATCGGGGGGCTCTGCCCCCTGCACTCCCGATCTCTAAGATTCTGAGTCAGAGTTGGATCGGGAAGGGGTGCAGGACTGGGAGAGAGAGTGCCGGCATGTCGGGCGGTCTATTACAGTGAAAACGTCAATGTTGTTGGCTTTGACATTTTCGCTGTAATTGTGTCACCATCCTGGGTGCATACCATAAAAAATTAACGTGAGGCAGATAGAATGCTTACAGCCAATCAGAAACCTCCATTGCTCAGATCCTTTTTATAACTGCCATTACACAGGCTGCATCTGAAATAGGGACTTTCACCTGCGTAGTGGGTTTTGAAGATCCCGCCCAAGGCTCACTGTTCCCAAGGGACTGAGAAACATAGAAACAGACAATGTCAGCAGAAAAAAACAAACGTTGCTCTATCCAGTCTGCTCAGTCATATCCTGAGAAAGGGCAGAGTGGTCTTGATGGAGTAAAGCACTAAACTGTGGAACAGGAGGTCACAGGTTCTAATCCCACCACAACCACTGGATCACTGTCTGACCTAGAGCATGACTCTTGACCTCCCCCTGCCTCAGTCCCCTAAATGCAAAATTTTAGAAGCAGGAACCCTGTGTTAGTTAGATGCACCATGGGTGGGTTATCCTGTGTAATTAAATTGTTGCAACAGTTACATAGAAACATAGAATTTTATGGCAGATAAGGACCGCTTGGCCCATCCAGTCTGCCCATTTCCCTACCTAATGGATAAGCTGCAGATCCTAGCTAACCAACAGCCTACTTCTTCCAAGTCCACCTCCTAGAATTGCCTTATGCCTGTCCCATGCATTCTTGAATTCCACCACTGTTTTTGACTCCACAACCTCCTCAGGAAGGCTGTTCCATGCATTCACAACCCCCTCCGTGAAAAAATACTTCCTCACATTACCTCTGTGCCATCCCCCTTCTATCTTCAAATTGTGCCCCCTTGTTCTTGCCCACCTCTTTTTCTGAAAGATGCTACCCTCTTGGACTTTGTTGATTCCCTTGAGGTACTTGAAAGTTTCTATCATGTCCCACCTCTCCCTCCGCTCCTCGAGGCTATACATATTAAGATTCTTAAGTCTCTCTTGATATGTCTTCTGGTGCAGATCCTGCACCATTTTAGTTGCCCTCCTCTGGATTGCCTCCATCCTGTCTATGTCTTTGTGGAGATTGGGTCTCCAGAACTGTATGCAGTACTCTAGATGGGGTCTCACCAGCTGTCTGTACAGAGGGATAACAACTTCCTGCTTTCTACTGGTGATGCCTCTCTCTATGCATCCCAGTATCCCACCAGCCCTACTTACTGCCCTCTCACATTGCTTGCTCACCTTTAGGTCATCTGATATGACTACCCCCAGGTCCCCTTCCATTTTTGTTGTTGTTAGTATCTCACCCCCCATTGTGTACTCTTCCCCTGGGTTTTTGTTTCCCAGGTGCATTACCTTGCACTTCTTAGCATTGAATCTAAGCTGCCATACATTTGACCATTCCGCCAACCTTGCCAAGTCCTTCTTATCCTTTCCACCCCACTTTGTGTATCAACCCTGTTGCAGATCTTTGTGTCGTCTGCAAAGAGACATACTTTTCCTTCAGTCCTCTGCAATGTCACTTATAAGACATTAAAGAGGGCTGGTCCTAATACTGAACCCTACGGTACCCCACTAGTAACACCCCTTTCTTCAGAGTGGACTCTGTTTACTATTACCCTCCTTGTCCTGTTCTCCAGCCAATTCTTTACCCAGGCTACTTGAGGTCATTCCGGTGGACCAGCAGTGGCATGTCCCACTGCCTAATAGTCCAACTGGGTTTGGGAGCGAATTCAGTCACCACATTGGGTCACAGGCTAGGCTGCAGACAGCAGCCAAGAAGCAGCACACCTCAGCCAGAGAAGGCTGGTGGCAGGTTCTGATGCCACAGCAAATCCTGTGGGTAGGTTTGGGTGCTCACTTCTTCCACAGAGGCACACTGTGCATGCACAAGGCTGATAATGGCACTGCCCATGCCATGGGGAGGATAGGAGATAAAATCTAGATTGCAAAAGACTAAAGTCCCCAAATTTCCCATGTACCCAATACAGATCAAGGAATCAATCCTGACCAATTGGAACACTTCCTTTCCCTACATGTGAGACCCTCTTATTCTGTAGAGAAGGTCTCATGGGCAGGTGCCCTGGAAGTGGTCACATTCTGGAGACTTTTTATACAGTTATTATATTATTGATCGCTTCAATCAATAATCTGTTCATACTGCCATGGAGATCACCATTACTGCTGTAAGAGTGGTCCCATGTACATTCTTAGAGTATCAGAACTGCTCGCCTTCAGTTCCTGATCTTACCCTAGGAATGCATGTGAGACCACACTTCCAACAATAAGGTGGGACTTAGTGGCCTCATTTATATATACTGAAGAATGTATTGGGAGAATGAGTTTGGGTCACTGGGGGTTGGCTGGGGAAGGAGAGGATTGAGCATCTGGAGGACAGCTCTCCTCTCCTGGAGGGATCCTTGCCATCTTGGCCTTTGACTACCCCCCGGGTGGAGGCCCGGAGGTAGTGTTTGCAGCTTGAGCCACATGAAGGGATGTGCTGCGTGCATAGTGTGTGTATGCCTGCACGTCACGCACTTTCACGCCTACAGCAGGGAAACATGGGAGAAAACGAGAAAATGGTGGTCGCAGGTTCCATGAAGCTCTGCCTGACTGCCCTCATCCCTGTGCTGTCACTGGTGCACCAATCCACAAATATGGGTGGGTCTCCAGGTGGGAAGAGGATTGCCTTCCCCTTCTGGGTCCTACCATGGGGGGGAAATCTGTGGGGGATATGAGGCTTGGTTAACCAGGGAGGCAGTTATCAGGTGGGGGAAACAGGACAGGATGGAGAAAGCTGCCTGTGATGTGACCCAGGAGAAAAACCTTGGGGAGAAAAAAAGAATGAATTATTTATGTTGGCCCATTGGCACAGTGGTAGGGCTACTGCTGCAATGCCAGTGACTCTGGTTTGGGAATGAGCCGAGGTCATTAGGGGGTCTGCTAGGAGGGGGACTGAGCATACCAGAGAATGCTCTCTTCCGAGGAGAGAGAGCCACCATCCTCATTATGATACTGCCACCTGGCTATCCACAGGTGGTAGTGCAGCTGAGGGTGCCAAGAAAGAGGATGAAGACGTTGACTGGGAACCTGTGCCATGTATGCAATGCATGCACACGTGCATTTCTCCCACGCAAATGCCCCATCTTCCTGGGAGACCTAGGGGAATGAATGAATAAATGGAAAATGTGGCCCTGGTTCTGACTTCAGTGGATCCCAGTAATTCTGGGCCAGTCCGCACCATGTCACCCTTCGCCTGACATTTGGCTTGCTCGTGGGTACATCTGCTAGCCCTGTACTCATCTGGGAGAAATCAAGGCTTCGTCATGGATGATGGGTGTCAGGTAATGTGAGGGCTGAGGGGGTGCCAAAGGGTTCTGGTAGTAGCCCGCGCTGGAGTGAGGGTGCATAAAATATAAATTTAAAAAAGGAAAAGAATGCATTATTTCATTGCCAGATAAATCAGCCCCACTCTTATCAAACGCCCTGCAGCACTTCCATGTTGTAGCTGACGCCGTGGCACAGAGGGCTACGGCACCGGCACCTCTCCCGCCTCCATGCTGATGACCCATGTTCGAGAATGGGCTAACATAGAAACATAGAAACATAGAATTTGACGGCAGATAAGGACCGCTTGGCCACCAGTCTGCCCATTTCCCTACCTACTGGATAAGCTGCAGATCCTAGTTAACCAGCAGCCTACTTCTTCCTACCCCCAACCCCTAGAATTGCCTTATGACTGTCCCATGCATGCTTGAATTCCACCACTGTTTTTGACTCCACAACCTCCTCCGGGAAGGCGTTCCCATCCACAACCCTCTCTGTGAAAAATACTTCCTAAATTACCTCTGAGCCTCCTTCTATCTTCAAATTGTGCCCCCTTGTTCTTGCACACCTCTTTTTGAAAGATGCTACCCTCTTGGACTTTGTTGATTCCCTTGAGGTACTTGAAAGTTTCTATCATGTCCCCCTCTCTCCTTTCCTCGAGGCTATACATATTAAGCTCCTTAAGTCTCTCTTCATATGTCTTCCGGTGCAGACCCTGCACCATTTTAGTGCCCTCCTCTGGACAGCTTCCATCCTGTCTTTGTCTTTGCGAGATTGGGTCTCCAGAACTGCACACAGTACTCAGATGTGGTCTCACCAGCTGTCTGTACAGAGGATAATAACTTCTTGTTTTCTACTGGTGATGCCTCTCCTATGCATCCCAGTATCCCCCAACCCTCCTTGCTGCCCTCTCACATTGCTTGCCCACCTTTAGGTCATCTGATATGACTACCCCAGGTCCCTTTCCATTTTGTTGTTGTTAGTATCTCACCCCCATTGTGTACTCTTCCCTGGGTTTTGTTTCCCAGGTGCATTACCTTGCTTCTTAGCATTGAATCTAAGCTGCCATACATTTGACCATTCCTCTAACTTAGTCCCTTCTCATCCTTTCCACCCACCTTGTGCATCAACTCTGTTGTAGATCTTTGTGTCATCTGCAAAGACACATACTTTTCCTTCCAGTCCCTCTGCAATGTCACTTATATAGACATTGAAGAGGACCGGTCCTAATACTGAACCCTGTGGTACCCCACTGCTAACCCCCTTTTTCAGAGTGGACTCCATTTACTATTACTCTCTGTGTCCTATTCTCCAGCCAATTCTTTACCCAGGCTGTCATCTTGGGACCCACTCCCAGGCTGGCTAACTTGTATATTAATCTTTGTGTGGGACTGTGTCAAATGCCTTGTTAAAGTCTAGGTAGGCCATGTCCACAGCCCTCCCTGATCAACTACTTTGGTCACCCAGTCAAAGAAATCTATCAGATTTGTCTGGCATGACCTTCCGCTGTGAATCCATGCTGCCTTGGGTCCTGTGCCCTCTGGCTTCTAGATCGCAACAATTCTTTCCTTCAGAAGTGATTCCATCATTTTCCCTACCACTGAGGTTAAACTAACAGGTCTGTAGTTTCCTGCTTCTGCCTTGCTCCCACTTTTGTGAAGGGGAATCACATCTGCCCTCCTCCAGTCCTCAGGTACCACCCCATCCTCCCATGATTTGTTAAAGAGGGTAGTCAGTGGTGTCACTAGTTCTATCCTTAGTTCTTTTAGAATTCTGGGATGAATCCCATCAGGCCCCATTGCTTTGTCCACCTTCAGTTTTAAGAGCTCTTTCAGAACTCTTTCTTCTGTAAATGGGCTGGTATCAACTTCTGTATCAGAGTGTTTCTACTGTTTGTTTTAGGTACCTCCCTCTTCCTTTGTAAATACTGAGCAAAAATATTTGTTTAGTATTCTGCCTTTTCACAGTCACCCTCTGCCCACCCTCCTCCCCTTTATTAAGCCTCACTATCCCTCCCTTGGTCTTCCTTTGCTCCCTGATGTACCTATAAAGGTTTTATCCCCTTCTTAACTGAGCTGCTATCTTTTCCTCGTTTGGGCCTTTGCTGTTCTGACTGCCTTTCCAGCTTCCTTTGCTTTAACTGATACAGTTCTCTGTCCTGTTCCTTCTGTGATTCCTTGTACTTCCTGAATGCTTTCTTTTTCTCTTGAACCTTCACTGCCACTTCCTTTGAGAACCATAGTGGTTTCTTACCTCGTTCGTTTGTTTATTTGCTTTACACAAAGGCTTGTTACCTCTGTGATGGCAGTTTTCATTTTCCCATTGTTCTTCCACCCTCCTTCCTGCCCATTTGCTAGTGCATTCCTTAGGCACTCACCCATTTTGGCAAAGTCAGCCCTCCTAAAATCCAGTACCTTTGTCTTTGTATGGCTTGACTCTATTGCTGTGTTTATTGTGAACCATACTGTTCGATAGTCGCTAGTTCCAGATGGCTACCCCTTACATCTGTGATCCTCTCTTCATCTCCATTTGAGAGAACCAGGTCTAAGATTGCTCCCTCTCGAGTGGGCTGCAATACTAGTTGTCTAAGGCATGCCCCCTGTAGGGCATCTAGAATAACCCCACTCTTAGAAGTGGCTGCTGCAACTGCACTCCAGTTAACATCTGGCATATTCAGATCACCCATCAGCAATATCTCCCCTTTATCTGCCATTCTAAGTATACTTTCTATCATTTCCTTGTCCATTTCCTCCCCCTGAGAGGGTCTGTATACAACCCCTGTGCGGATTGTGGTGCCATTGCCTGCCTCCAAATTGACCCACAGTGCTTCTTCTCCTCCCTGTTTACCCTTTTGTTCTGTTGCTTTGATTTCTTCTCTTATGTAGAGAGCTACTCCTCCTTCTCTTTTACCCTCCCTGTCCATCCTGTAGATAGTGTATCCTGGTATGTTTACGTCCCAGTCATGGTTCTGTGTGTACCATGTTTCTGTGACTGCCACAATATCCAGATCTTCTTCCTCCTCCTCCATCAAGGCCACTAATTCAGGAAGCTTGTTACCCAGACTACGGGCATTGGTACTCATTGCTCTCCATTTTTTGATGGCTTTACCTTCTGTAGCGGCAACCCCCACTGACATTTCTACCTTGGTCTTTTTCTCATTTAGTACCCTGTTTTGTAGGGGGAGGCTGGGATTTTCCTTCTGCTTATCAGTGCCTCCCCCCTTGACTAGTTTAAAGGCTTGCCAATGAAGCATTTAAACCGATTGCCCAAAACTGGGGACTGGGGTCACTCAAGGGTCAGCTGGAGGGAGGAGAACTGAGCAACTCAGAGGGAACTGTCCTCCTCAGGTGAAGGGAGTCTGCAGGCTCTGCTGCGATACTGCCACCTGGCTGACCACGGGTGGCAGCACAAGCAAAGCTACAAAGGGGAAGGTGGGTGGACCCTGACTGGGGCACATGCACATGCATATGTCCGTTCAGTCTTCACCCATAAGGCGACCAAGAGAAGGGGAGAAAAATGGTGGAAATATCTGAGGCCCTTATGGGATGATGTCACACTCCCCCACAGGCTTTGTACTGTCTACTGGGCTGCCTGCTGCCATATCTGTTACCTAGTCTCCTCTCAGGCCTGGGAAACCCAGGAGGCTCTGCCATGGTGGAGGAATCCATAGGGCATTGCAAGGCAGTGGGGCGTAAGCCCTAGAGATGACGGATGACAGGGCTGGGGGGAGTAGCAAGGCTGAAGGAGGCCAACTGATGAGGAGTGGAAATTTAGAACATTAAAAAAAAAAAAAAATGCTCAAAAGAGCACTGCCACCTTGTGGCCAAAAGGGTGGAACTCTGAGAAATGATTTATTGCACAAGTCGTAAGACCACCGCAGAGCATGAGGTAGAACACAACTGAACCATTCGATTACTGTAAGGAAATCAATGCACCCCCACCACAAAGGATTCAAAATCTTCAGATTTTAATTTTCACAAGGTCATCAGGACAAACAAATTACCAAACACCCCAACGTTCCATGGTCCACTACCTCTTCCTCGGGCTCCTGAGGAAGCCGCAGTGAACTGTGAAGCATCAGGGTGTTTAGCCACCTGCAGGCTTTATGACAGACATTCGGCCTTGTGGTCTAGTGGAAAATTCAAATCTGAAGATGTTAAATACACTGCGGCGGTCTGTGCTGATTTCTTTCTTAGATTTTGCATTCACTGCTGCCCTAGCTTTGTCAGCAGTTCTTTTATTTGCCCCTGTACGATCATAAATGGGTACAGGTATCCTCCAATTTCAATAAGATATTCTTATTTTATAAGCTTTTTATATTAAAATGCAACACTGCAGGGGTTACCGTAAAAACCCTTTAACTAGAGGCTCCTGCCAACAGCAAAAAGAAAATGAAAAGTGACATCAGCAGAACTCCGCCACACAGCACTCTCAAAAATAAATTTCCAGGTCGTGTTATTCTTTATTGGTAAAGGAAACATAAACCTTGCTTTCTCTGCATGTTTAATGTGATTTAATATGTGGGCATGTCAGAAGTGTGCTTAGAAAGCGGGCAAGTTAAATGCTGTATTCTGATTAGCTGTTGCCTTTCCTTTGGCCTATGTTTATGTGCCAATACCCTCCCTGTAAAGAACATGGCCCAACATGTGATCTGGACTTTGGACAAATCACATCTAGAATTCATGAGCCACTTCACTGTTTCTTGATTTTCATCACAAACATGGCTGCCACCTTCACTCTTATATCAACACCTTCAACTAGGCCCTAAAAATAGTAACCCGTGATATGGGCGGACACATAACAGCGAGCACACATTACGGTGACTACATTACGGCAAGGACCAAAACGGAGAAAATGCTTTTCCCCCCTCCCCGAGGTGCTATGACTTTGGAGTTGGATAATTTAGTAAGGTGGGTGCGAGGGGCAAAGCCTTTGCCCCCTCCCGCAGAAAAACATGTTCACCATTTCACTCATCGCCTTAATGTAGGCTCTCATATGGGCTCGCTGTTATGCGGTTACCCATATCACATGGTGCCCTAAAAATAAAAAACCCTTAAAAATACATAAATAATTGAATGTTCTTTCTACTCATGATTATACACATAAAGAAGTCCTACAAAACTCAAGCACTATTCAGTTTTATTTTTCCTGGTGTTTCTTTGATGACCATGAAAAAATCTCCCTCACAGTCTAACCAGCTTGACAGAGCAATTTCTGCTACTAACCCTGCCCCAGATAAAATTGAGCCTCTGGCTCTGTTATAGATCGAGGGAATGCTCCCGACCAATCAGAGCACTGCTTTCCTCAGCGCATGAGACATTGTTATTCTGTGAAGAGTATCTCATGCGCTGATGCCCTGGAAATGGGCACATTCCGGGACAGTTTAAAAAAATATATATATATTCGTGATTATACGCAATCAATAATATATTAATACCACTGCAGAGACCACTCTTTTGCTTGTAAGAGTGGTCTAACTTACATTCTCAGGGTATCAGAACTGCTCACCTTTGGATCGCAGTTCTCATACCCTAAGAATGCACGTGACATCACTGTTACAAGTATAAAAGCGGTCTCTGTGGCAGTATAGAAATGCATATGAGGTCTGTGTTTGCCTGTTTCTCTGTGTGAGTGTATGCCAGTGGAATTTTGCAGAATTTTGAATTTGTGCATTCCATGTTAACATCCCACGTTTCAGGGGTGGGAAGGGGGTGTGTGGGTGAGTGAGCATTCTACAAGAGCAATATTGCAGAATAATGTATCTTATGTTCCGTGAGGAACGAAGGAACCTTCTACTGCATGTGTAGAAAGGGAAATGACTGCCACACAGAAACTGTATGTGGAGAGACTGGTTACATTTTCTAAGCTATATTTTATTGTACTGTTTTTGTCTTTATCTTTTAGAGATTTTTTTAATTTGCCCAACCCATTTTCTAATCACAGTAAGACCCTTCAGGGTGAGGAGTATTGATGGACACCCACACTTCCAGGGGCTGTAAGGTCCTGTGCCTGCAGCGATGGACCTCATCCTGCCCCTGGGCATATGGGTAACCACCAATACCTCACACCTTGTCCGCTATTGTTGCATACTTAATACCCACAGTGTATTGTTTTGTCTGTTTGTTTTGAAATAGTTTAATTTTGTCTTACTTAGGGTCCCTTGTTAATGCTACTTTTTTCCCCACCAAGTATTCATTTCTCCCCCCCCCGGGGTTTTACTACTTCAGTGCTCAATGGCATCCTGAACCATTAAGCCTCCAGTACCTGTTCACTACCTGCCAGACTCACCCCTCACTGCCACCACAGGGATTCTGTCCAGACCTCAGGTCAGCATGTCCCCTCTGGGGGGGGACCCCGCTGGTAATTGTGGAGGAGTGCATCTTGAAGCTCCTGAATTGCCCACCTGATTGCCAGTTGTCCCTGCTGGGGGATCCCCTCTGGTCACTGTGGAGGTGTGCACCCTGGAGCTCCTGAATTGCCCTCCCGATTGCTAGTTTCTCCCTGCCAGGGTCCCCCTCTGGTCATTGGGAAGGTGAGCACTTTGGAGCTCCTGAACTGCTGTACTGATTGATAACTTGTCTGCAGGGTGTTACTGTGGAGGTGCGCCCCTTGGAGCTCCTGAAATGCCCTCCTGATTGCCAGTTGTCCCCACTGGGGTACCCCCTCTGGTCACTGTGGAGGTGCATGCCCTGGAGCTCCTGAAATGCTCTCTTGATTGCCAGTTTGTCCCCACTGGGGGATCCCCTCTGGTCACTGTGGAGGCGCGTGCCCTGGAGCTCCTGAAATGCCCTCCTGATTGCCAGGTTGTCCCTGCCTGGGACTTCCTCATGACCTGACGGGGAATGAATCATCATGGATGCTGTCTTGAGGGATCTGTTATTGGCAATGTGGGGGGGGGAGTCTGTTAGCATATGGAGAGATCACAAAGCCATCATCTGGCATACCACTACAACACTGTTGCCAGTTTGTACACTGTGGCTGGCCTGAGGGGGCGGTACCTGATGATGCATGGTCACCCATGCCATGAAAGACCCCTCCACCATGCCACCATCAGAAGCCTCCGAAGAGCAATATGCCATGCAGCCCTTCTCTTGGTAGGAGATCATCTCAGAGATGCTCTGTACCCTCCCTGATGACCTGAGCTTCTGATGTCCTGAGGCTTGGAGCACAAATTCCATACCCCTGCAAGGACAGCACCTAAAGGATGGTCTATTCTCTCTGCCAACTACTGCTCCTGATGTTCTGAGGCTCAGACTGCAAACATCGTACCCCCCCATGAGGAGATCATCTAAAGGAAGCTCTGTACCCCCTTGCCGGCCACTGCTCTTAACGTCCCGGGGCTTGGAGCATGAACTGTGTACCCCCATGAGGAGACCATCAAAAGGATGCTCTGTACCCTAACTACAGGCCACTTCTTCTGTCATCCCAGGGCTCGGAGCGTGAACTCTGGTTGACAGCATGCCAGAATGATTGCTGCATTGCTCAGTACCTCCGAGTTGGCTTATATTAATTATTTTAATTACTTGTGAGTGCCAAAACCAGTGACATCAGTTGAGCAGAAGCCTAGAATGGCGCTTCCAATGCAGGGCTTCCACTCAACTGCTGTCACAGGGTTCTGGAACCGACAGGTAATTAGAAAAATGCATGCTGGATGAGGAAATACAGCATTGATGAGGGACACTAAATAAGGAAAGAAACAAGACTATTACAAAATAAAGACATGAAAAAATACACTGGCAGGGCTTCAGTTAACACCATTTTGGGAGTGTCTGACTTCCAAAAATAAGGCAAAAACTTTCTAAATAAAGAGGAAGGAAGGCATTGACTTCCAGATGTAAAACAAGAAATTAGATGACTTCCAAAATTGCAGGCATGGAAGTCAGAAATGATGAATTTTTTCTGAAAAATTGTGTTTTACCATTAATTCATTATGTGAACATGCATAAATGTGTCCGTCCTAGAATATTGACTTCCAAAATTGGCATCCTGGAAGTATTTTGACTTCCAAAAAATGGGAATGACTTCCAGATTTCAACTCCTGGAAGTTTTAGACTTCCATCGAAAATAAATTAACTGAACCCCTGTATACTGAAGGTCATAAACACACTTCAGACATTCCTAGATTTCTAACTGTATTAAAAAATATAAAAAAAAAAAAGCAGCATTTATATTCCCATTAAGGGCATCTACACGAAAATAGGTTCTTTGTACCGTGCAGGTTTTTTTTAATTAGGTAAGGCCCACCAGGCACAAGTGCCTGTTTTCAGAGGTGACCTGGGAAGATCAAGTGACTTGCTTGGGACTCATACAGGATCCAAGTGGAAGTTGTGGAACTCAAACCCATGTCTTTTATTTTATTTTTTATTTATTGTATAATCGGATGTCTGCTGGATTAACTAATCTGATTCAGTTTGTTGCTCTTACCATTAGGCTACAGTGCCAGACGAGTTCAGCTGAACCTTTTTCTGGAACTGCGGTCACATAACCCTCCGTGTCCTGTGACATCACAATCTGTTACTTTTGAAATGGCTGTGAAATCACAAGCAGGGTATGAGGCTCGACTGAGCCTCACTCATGATACAGGGAATCTGTAAGGGACAACGCTGCCGTAGTCATGTAAATACCCTCAGTAGTGAACAGTGGACCAGCTTGGGGTCAGCTAGGAGGCAGTATAGTGCAGTGGTCTAAGGCTCTGCACTGTAAATCTGGTGACATCCAGGAGATCAGACTTGGGTTTGAATCCCACAGCTTCTACTTGCATACTGTGTGATCCTGAGCAAGTCACTTAAGCTCCCAGGTTACTCCTGTAAAAAAGCTGTCAGCTTAGTGTACTATACCTGGTTAAACAACTAAATTAAAAAAAAAAAGATACTCAGGGAAATGTAGAACATGAGGTCATGTGTTTTTAGGGGCTTACCCACCCATTGCCCAGAGAAACCCCTATAGGGAGAGCTGCGGCCTTTCTGTCTGGCTTTGGGAGTGGGGAATCGACTGACAGCCTCCTAATCCAAACTGTACATTGTGAAATCATTAGGACATTCGACCGACAAGTAATAAGCTACAACTTGTAAATGTAAGGCTATGCGGAGTAACCTTTAGGAAAAAATGCTCACATTTAGGGAAATCTTTGCTATTAGGAAAATGGAAACTAGTATACATCTGAACTGTATTTGTAGTTATAATTAAAAGATTGTCAGACATTTCTTTTGAAATTGTAAAATTAAGCCAATATAATGTAAAGGTATAGAATATTAAATCTTGTCCTTTTATAACAAAAAAATATTAAAGCTTTTAATATAAAAATGTTGTCTTGTTTTGACTATCTCCATTAGCCGATACCCATTGTTACCCTCATTCATTCTGTAATACTAGCCCCAGACCTCGTGTGGATGGGTTATGTGTTTCTCAGATGCAACCACGGTAGCCACAAGAGGGGATCTGCATGCTTTTGCGTGGCCACACAGGTCTAAAGAGCTGTAATTAAAACCCAAAAGGAAAGCTTCTCTTGTGGGTGTGCCTCGGCACCAGGAGAGCTGCTTTCAGCTTTCTTGACTGTACTTTGGCGGACCCAGCACAAATATTGCAAAAAGATGTGACAGCAGTATGTCATGCTGGCACCTACACTAACAAATCCTGGAATGACATCCACTCACTGGAAGTAAAGGCCTTGACCACCAGATGCTGGACAAATTCAACATTATTGTTGAATACTCAAAATGATACAGTCCAGCAGGGGCATGCTTGAAAAGAACAGTGCAAATACTGAGTACTGGCCTGCAGACTGGACCTCAATTTGTCCCTATACCTGACATGTGCCCACACCAGCATGTTGGCACCTACACTCGGCGTTTCAGCACCAGTGTGCCAACCGAACATCGAAACTTTTACAGTGAAATTGACAGCCACAATTTCTATGTTCTCAAATTGTCGCCAGAAGAACCCAAGAGTGAAATCTCACCTTTCGCCAGGTGTCACTCCTCCTCCCTTCAAATCAACGCTGACTTGGAGTTGATAATCTTAGAAGGGGAGGAGGTTCAGCCCCATGGGGGGTTCCCTGAGAGAAGCACTCCAATGTTGGACAGGCGAAATTTCACCTGTCGACATTGGGGATCCTGCTATGCCAAACTTCGACAATGGTGTTGTCGATTCGGCATAGTTAAACCATCAGCACCTACATCCACCATGTCTTCTGCTACCCTGGCATGTCTGCACCTACACCAGCATGTCATTACCTGAATCCAACATATCAGCACCTGCACCTGGCATGTCTGCACCTACAATGACATGTCTGCTCCAACACTGGAATGTCAGCACCTACACTCATTTTGTCTGCACCTACACCTGGCATGTCTGCACCTACAATGGCATGTCTGCTCCTACACTGGTATGTCAGCACCTACACTCATTTTGTCAGCACCTACACCCAGCATGTCAGTATCTACACTGGTATGCCAGCACCTTCACTGGCATGTTGGCACCAACACTGGCATGTCAGCACCTACGCCCAGCATGTCGGCACCTACACCCAGCATGTTGGCACCTAGACTTACCATATCTGCTCCTACCCTGGCATGTCTGCACCAACATCCAGCATGTCTGCACTTATGTCCAGCAAGTCGGCAGCTACACCCAGCATGTCTGCACCTATAACAGCGTGCCTGCACCTACACCCAGCATGTCAGCACCTACACCCCCATGTCTGCACCTACTCCATGTTAGCACCTACACCAAGCATGTCGGCACCTACACACCTGGCATGCCTACACCTACACCTGGCATGTCTACACCTACACCAGCATGTCTGCACCTACACCTGGCATATCTGCACCTACACTTGGCATATCTGCACCTACACCAGCATGTCTGCACCTACACCAGCATGTCTGCACCTACACCTGGCATGTCTGCACCTACACCAGCATGTCTGCACCTACACCAGCATGTCTGCACCTACACCTGGCATATCTGCACCTACACTAGCATGTCTGCACCTACACCAGCATGTCTGCACCTACACCTGGCATGTCTGCACCTACACCTGGCATGTCTGCACCTACACCAGCATGTCTGCACCTACATCCAGCATGTTGGCATCTACACCCAGCTGGCATCTACAACCAACATGTCGGCACCTACCCCCCAGCATGTCTGCTCCTACACCTGGTATGCCGGCACCTACACCTGGCATGTCTGCATCTACACTAGCGTGTCTGCACCTACACCAGCATGTTGGCACCTACCCTCAGCTGGCATCTACAACCAGCATGTTGGCACCTACCCCTAGCATGTCTGCTCCAACACCTGGTATGCCGGCGCCTACATCCAACATGTCTGCACCTACCCCCAGCATGTCAGCACCTATACTGGCATGTCGGCACCTACACCCAGCATGTCTGCACCTACACCCAGCATGTCTGCAACTTAATACTCACATTCTCTTAAGTAGTTTGGCACTACAGTTGTCACTCTGTTCCATGGTACTGGTACCATATTAATCCATTCTCTTGTCCCCCGATTCTCCTTACTGTCACCTCTTGCTTCCTAAGAAGCACAGTTCTAACTGTTCTAGCCTCCATGGTCCAAAGCTTCCATTAGCTTTACATGACTGACATACTATTTTTTTTTACTTCAGTACCTGTTGTACCTGTGAGGTTTTCTCTCTTGGTCTCCTGGTCACCGCCTGCAACTGGGGTTGTGAAGTGTGCAGTAGACTGTTTTATTGGCACTGCTAATCTGACTTCAGGGGTCTCTCTTGCAGCAGGCCATGCCTATGGAACTATAGCTGTCTGGCACTAGGCCCACACGGAAATCTTTCTAGCTAGCAGTCTACCAGGTGGCCGGCCACTCCGACGTTAGAAGCTGATGTCACCCTACACTATAAGAGTCAGCGGCCCCCATGTCCTCCTCAGTTCTTTCCCCCCGTCCACCAATGTACATTTGACCCCTGGGTTTGACCTCTTGGATCACCGCATCATCAGTCAGCCGCCATTATCTTTGTTTTTCTTTTCTTTTGCTCACCTCAGTTTTTTTATCACTTTTCAGTGATTTTGCCTTTTCGTTTAAGTCGTCTCAGCTTTCTTCATCTTCCAACCGGATGGCTAAGTGCGCCTGTGGAAAGCATCTCCTTGGAAAAAAAACAGCCATTCTGCCTGTGTTCTCTGCCTTGGCCATGACATCAACACCTGCTCCATCTGCCATGGCTAAAACCAGGCAACCCAACGCAGGCACCAGTGGACCTTGGAGAACGTTCTACTTCAACAAAAAGTCGCCAGCGTAGAAAAGGAGTTGCAGGCCAGGAGTTTCTCCAGCTCCCCATCCCTATCCTCATGCTCCCAGTTGTCAAAGTTCCTGGATAAAACCTTGGGCAAACATAAGGACAAGGATCATGCTAAACCCCAGTCCCTTCCCTCCTGCTCCCTTCATCACTCGTCAACTGTGGTGGAGCCGTCCTCCACTTTGGAGGTGGCGATGTTTGCCTCACATGCCCACTCGTCCGCAGGGCTACTGTTGGCAGCACCTCCAGCCAAACTTACTTTCACTTGTGGAGGTCCTTTGGGGTCAGGCGCTCTCCTGGCCCCCCAGCTCCTGCTGTTCTGGCCCTTGTTTTTGGCAGGCTCACAATCAGGAGGCCCTGCCAGCCTGTCATAAGCTGGTGTGGGCTTAGCGGCCTTTGGTTGACCACATAAATGGTGAAAGGAATGCACCAGAAAACATATGAGGAAAGACTGGAAGACATCAATATGTAAACCCTGGAGGAAAGGAGGGAGGGGGGCTATGATAGAGACATTCAAGTACCTCAAGGGAATCAACAAGGTCCGGGGGGCAGCATCTTTCAAAAAAAGAGATGTGCAAGAACAGGGGGCACGATATGGGACTAGAGTGGGGAGACTCAGGGGAAATGCGAGGAAGTATTTTTTCACAGAAAGGGTGGTGGATGTATGGAACAGCCTCCCAGTGAAGGTCATAGAGGCCAAAATTACTGGTGAGTTCAAGAATGCATAGGATAGACAGACAGCAACCCTAGTGATAGGAAAGAGAGGGTAAGCCACTGATCATTCATTATCTGGAGTTTAAGTAGGTAGGAAAATGGGCAGACTAGGTGGTCCAGGTGGTCCTTATCTGCTGTCCAAATCTATGTTTCTATGTTTCTATGGGTACTTCTGCATCTACCTGACTGCCACTCACCACTGCAAGGCTGGCCTCTCCGGCCCTGGAACTGCCGCCCTCCCCGGCGTCATCCGAGGCTACCTCCTGATCTTCTTTGTCATCCCAAAGGGGAACTCAGGCCAAGAACTCCTCCTCAGGGTCTAGATTGATCTAGCCAATGTCACTGGCTCCTCTTCCATGATCTACACTGACCCTTCCCAACTGGCACTGCCTAGCTACCTGACGCCGGTCACAGTGGACTTTCCTTCTTTGCTTTCTTCCCTATGGGACTTCATGCAAGCTTGCCTGGTGCCCCAGCAGGAACCAGTCCATATGGCACCCCGATGCTGGCTCCCACACCTCCCAATCCAGCATATGGGTCCCCCCATGGCCGGACCCCCTATTCTCCCTCCAGACCATCAGGAGAAGGGGATGAATATCACCCAGACCTTCAACTCCCTGACAAAGATAAGGAAGGGGATGAAGACTATGAGGGGGGTTACCCCTTCTCAATCCTCCTCCATGGTCTCG
This sequence comes from Neoceratodus forsteri, assembly GCA_016271365.2. Lineage (NCBI taxonomy): Eukaryota > Metazoa > Chordata > Ceratodontiformes > Ceratodontidae > Neoceratodus > Neoceratodus forsteri. The sequence goes on along the minus strand of CM057451.1, from coordinate 1,172,366,680 downwards.
TTGGATGGAGAGGAGACCCTGAAATATATTCCATGCTCCCCCTCCAGATGACCCATCATTTGTGGGAGTCCTCCACAAGATGCAGGTGATGATGGGGTTTGATACCAAGGAACAGGACCCCAGCAGACATCAGTTAGCTACACACCTATTCCTGCCTGATGCTCCTCCCTTGGTGGTTCCTCATCTGATTAAACCCTTTGAGGATGCCACCATGGCAGCCTGGCACTGCCCTAACCTGGTCACCTCTATGCTCAGGAAGGCGGACAAACCTTACCATGCTCCAGTGGGGAAGTCATTCTTCACTGAGCAGGTGCAGGCCAACTCAGTGGTCAATAACGTTGCCCATGACCGCACTAAAAGGCCAACACAATCAAGCTCATATCCCCTAGACAAGGAATCCCAGAGGTTTGACTTACGGCGCAAGAGGACCTTCACTTTGGCCACCCTGGCCATCAGGATCTTGAACTACATAGCCCATATAGTCCAATTCCTCAGCCTTTGTCTGGAGCAAGCCCAGGAATTGGCCAGTGGCCTTCCCAATGACCAGAGAAAGCAGCAGGTCTTGCAGTCCCTCAAGTTGTGGACTAACATTGGACTGCATCTGCTTAATTCGGCCTGCGATGCCATCGATGCTTCAGCCAGGGCAGTAGTGGCTGGTGTCTGTCTACGATGGCACTCCTGGCTTAGGGTGTTGGGGTTCACCAAGGATGTTCAGTTATCTATCCTGAACACCTCCTTCAGGGGTTACACACTGTTTGTCGCCGATGTCCAGCAGATCCTTGATGCCCTACAGGCCTCTGAACATACCCTAAGGTCCGTCCACCCCATGTACCACACTCAAGCTAAGAGTGGGCAGCACATGCCCTTTTGTTGGGGCAACCAGCAAGTCCAGACCCCAGTAAGACCTTGGAACAAGCATCAGGGGTCTGCCTCTCTGCCCACCCTGCTGTCACAGCTAGTAAAGCTCCCAGAGGTGCTGCCTCCTCTACCTCTGCCTGATTCCTTGCCCACCTCCCCAACAAATCAGGAGGTGGTTGTCCGGGGTCACTTTTTCCTGCACCTGGACAGGTGGCATGAGATAACTAATGATGGTCGGGTACTTCAGCTTATAGAGCACGGACACACTCTAGAACTTCTAGGGTGGCCCCCAGAAAAGCCTCTGGTTCTGTCCTTTTACCCTCCAGACCACATACTGTAGGAGGACATCTGCTCCCTGCTGAGAAAGAAGGCAGTGGAGCCAATCCCTATAGACCAGCAGGGCAGGGCTTCTACGCCCATATTTTCCTTGACCCCAAATGCACCGAGGACCTCAGGCCCATCCTAGACCTCTGAGATCTCATTATGTTCATTCAGTACAAAAAGTTCCAGATGGTGACACTTCAGGGTCTGTTGTCTGTTCTGCACCAGGTGGATTGGATTTGCTCCCTTGATATGAAAGATGCATACCTGTATATCAAAATACACACATCCCACAGGCAGCACCTGAGGTTTCTATTCCAGTGGGAACACTTCCTATTCAGGGCCTTGCCCTTTGGCTTGTCCTCAGCCCCTCAGGTATTTACCAAGTGCCTGGCAGAAGTAGCAGGTGCCCTCAGGTGGGAGGACCTTTATGTTTCCCCCTACCTGGACTAAAGGCTCCTCAAGGCCCAGTCCAAGGATCCCCTGCTTCAGACCCTGGCATGAACCACCCACTTATTTTAGGATCTGGGGATAACTGTGAACTTGCCCAAGTCGGTTCTGATTCCATGACAGTGCCTCCTGTACATTAGAGCAGTCTAAGACAAGGCTCTGGGCATGGTCTTCCTGCCCCAGGACAGGGCTGAATGCCTGACAGCCCAGGCCCATCTGTTGTACAACAACCGTTACATTTCAGACAGAACTTTCCTTCAGCTCTTCATAAAGCTACTGACAGTCCCTATTTTAGGCAGTATGTCCCAGTGTCCCCACAAGTTTTGCAAAATGTCACTTTTGTCCTGTTTTTTTGCTAACTTGTCTCAGTTTTTTCTCTTTTTTTCCTTTTTCTTTTTTGCTGACTGCTAATCCATGAGTGAAAGTTATTTCAGCATCACTGTGGGGCTGCTCGGGCTAGACAGCAGTTTGCAACTTCAACTTGTACCTGTGTTGCACCGCAAGCATGTCAGTTGAAGCACAATAAAGCATGTTCCTTCCATTAGATTAGACTGGGTAGTAGTGCAAACAAGCACATGTGGACGTCTACCTACCAGCAGCTGAGAGGGACTCCAGACAGAAAAGAGACCGGCAGCAGTGAACTAATGCACCCGGGACCTGATCAACTATAGGGAAGCATGTAAAAACAGTCTGGTGTGGTGGTGGGAGTCACTGAAGTAAAGTTTGCTCAGCAAATGAGGTTAGTGTAAATGGGTTGGATAGGACTGTCAGGAGGAGCAACACATGCAGCTCGAACGTCTGATCACAATTTAACGCAGGTTTGCTCCTAATAAACTTTCTGTATATCATGATTTGGAACCTGCTGCAGCAGAATGATGTATTGTTTTAATCTAGATATTTGCTACTGATGTTACTGTAGGGCGGCATGGCCAGAGCAAGCAGTACAATGTAATTAATTGTGTGCAGCGCTGTCTGTGGCGATGCCCATGGGAGGGACGCGGTGTGTGTGTGGGGGGGTCATGATCAGAATGGATCGTCCCAGTTTTAGGCCTCAGAAGGTTGGTAGCTTTGGCTCTTCAGCCTGATGGCCACAGCAATAGCTACAGTGCCTGTAGCCAGACTGCACATGAGGGTACCCCAAGTGGACACTCAGGGTCCAATGGGATGGCGGATGATGACCTAGAACAGCAGGTCCTGGTCTCCAGTGAAAAAGGTTTTGCTTTGGTGGATGGAACCCAGCAGTCTGCTGAGAGGGGTTCCCTTTCTCATTCCCTCCCCTAAGCAAATTCTCACCACAGATGCTTTGTGGCTGGGGTAGGGAGCATATTCAGGGCCCTACCAAACACAGGGGACATGGTCAGTACTGGAATCCTCCCTCCACACCAATGTTCTGGAGATGTGGACCATTCTTCATGCCTTACAGGCCTTCCAGACTCAGCTATCCCCGGGTCTTCTGCTAGTGCAAATGGACAATATTAGTGTAGTCCACTACCTCAGCAAGTGGGGGGCACTCTCTCATACCCTCTCTGCTGGGAAGCAGAGTCTGGTATTGGGCTCTGTATTGTGGTCGCGAGCTGATGGCCATCTCTGTTCCAGGAGTCCAAAATGTCCTGGCAGATGCCCTAAGTTGGTCAGAGTCAAAGGTGTACGAGTGGGAGCTGCTGTCCTCGGTAGTAGAAGGCCTGTTCTACAGATGGGGTCATCCAGAGTTGGACCTTTTTGCCTTCCCACTCAATGCAAAACTGCCGCTTTTTCGCTTGCTCAGTCCAGGGCCTGGAATTTTATGGCAAGAAACTTTGTCCCTCTCCTGGAAAGGGAGGTTTCTGTATGCACTTCAGCCCTTCCCCCTGCTTCAGAGGGTTCTGATCAAGCTCCAGATGGAAGGGGCAACAATGATACTCACAGTCCTATTCTGGCCTCATCAGATCTGGTTCCCCTTGCTGCAGCAACTGACAGTGGAGCCTCTAGTTCCTCTCCTTCTGTTCACCGGCTTGCTCTCCCAGAACCAGGGCACCCTAGTCCATCCAGACCTCAAATCCTTGCATCTTATTTATTTATTTAAATTTTGGTGATCAGGTAGGCCCACTGAGACTGAAACAGTCCCTTTTTCAGGGCGACCCAGAATTAATTACATACATCTAGAAACATAACACAATACATACATGTCATTTCACAATTAACAGTCAATACAGACATACTGACCCAGTCAAGGATACAGTGGCAGGTTAATTACAATCCACATCAAAAGGAGAAGAAGTACTACTATACACAAGACAGTCACAGTCAGATTGATGTCCCAGTGAGGTCATTCATGCCTGACTCCTGAGAACGTGGTCATGGCTCACTTCGGGGTGTCACCCAGGGTGGCTGATGTCCTAGTGGTGGCTAGGGAGCCTTACACTAGCGCCACTTACTCTATGAAGTGGAAGCGTTTTGCGCTGTGGGCTGCTTCATGCCTGCTGGATCCCTTCACTTGTTCAGTGAATCAGATTCTGGAGTACTTATTTTCCCTTTCAGACTCTGATCTGAAGTACTCCTCTCTAAAGGTGCACATGTCTGCCATCTCTGCTTTCCATGTGCCTATTGAGGGTCGTGTGGTGGTACAAATGGAGGTGTCCTGCACATTTCTGAGAGGCATTCTTCACCTGAAGCCTTCAATCTGCAATCTGGTCCTGCTGTGGGACTTGAATTTTATGTTAGAAAAGTGTACTTTAGCTCCTTCTGAGCCAGCCATGACATGCAAGCTATGCTTTCTGTCGTGGAAAGCATTATTTTTAGTTGCTATTACTTCTGCTGGAAGAATTTCAGAGCTACAGATGCTCATGTGTGAGTAGCCTTATTTGATTTTCCACAAAGACAGGGTGTCTTTGCGTACTAACCCTATGTTTCTTCCTAAAGCAGTGCCTGGGTTAACTTTAAATCTATCCATCCACCTTCCTGTTTATTATCCGGAGCATGCCAATCTAGGGGAAGCATTGCTCCATACTTTAGATGTACATAGAATTCGGCGTTACTATACCCATCGTACGAACGACTGCAGGAAGTCCAAACAGTTGTTTGTTTCCTTCACCCCTGGGAGAGAGGGCATCCCTGTTTCAAAACAGTGCTTGTCCAAATGGTTAGCCAACTGGATCATTGTTTGCTACAGTAAGTATGGCAAAGAACTTTCTGGCGCTGTCTGTGGCCATTCCATCAGGGGCGTGGCCACTTCTATTGCCTTTTTCAGGAATGTGTCAGCTGCAGAGATCTGTGATGCTGTCACTTGGAGTACTGTCTGCACCTTTACCAAGCACTACAGTCTGGACGTTGTCTGTAGGCCTAGGGCCAATTTCAGCCTATGTGTTCTAGAGGGCCTACTTTCTTAGGCCCTTGGTTTCCTACCACCCAGACTGCATTTCCTTCTGTGAGAAACTGCTTGGGACTCATTCCATAGGTGTGGCCTGCTGCAAGAGATACCCTCAAAGTCAGATAGTACAGTTACTTAAGAACTTACTGTAACAGCAGATCTGCGAGGGGATCTATTACAACAGGTTGTGCTGTTCCTCCCACTTTTCCCCTGAGTTGCTGAGGCTCTCCTGTGTCTGCATCTCCTCTCTAACCTTTCCTTGGCGGGAACCTTTAGTACCCTCCTCAGTTCCTCTGCAGGACTCTTCTGCTTATGGTCTCTGGTGGGAGAACTGAGGAGGGCAGGGGGGCTGCCCACTCTTATAGCGTATGGTGACGTCGGCACCTGACGTCGGAGTAGGTGGCCCCCTGGTAGACTGCTAGCTAGAAAGTTTTCCATGTGGTTCTTGTGTCTAACAGCTATAGTTCCATAGGTGTGGTCTTCTGAAAGAGATCCCCTCGCAGATCTACTGCTACAGTAGATTCTTACATAATTGTACTTTCTGCTGCCACCTCCAAGCAGCGATTAAATTGGAAATGTTTAGGTGGGGGAACATATCACCTCCAGATTTTTAGGCAATGGAACTGTCATTTCTTGGGGGTGAAAACCTGTCCTGTAGGCTGTGTTCAAGGTAGAAAGATGGCAAAAGTGCAGGAATTCTCATATTATTTTGTAAGAGGTTGGGGCACTGAATTCCTGCCCAATTTGACACTCACTTCCAAGGCCTGACTGCTGCACTGCTGGGTGTGCCGTCTACAACTGAAACTTGGACTTGGGAGATGTCATCAGGAGTCTCAAACTCTGGGTAATGGCTCATGGTGTTCCCTCCCCTCATTGCTCACCGCTCTAGCACAGCAAAGTGAGGTTGAGGACAGTTACACAGGCGTTAACTGTACTCCAATCTGGACTGATGGCCCGACTGCACTGCACCACAGGCTCGTAAATAGAACGTTAGCGCTGTATGTCTTTGTTTTTCAACATCACTGTGTCATAGAAGTCTTCTTGCTGCTGTTTGCACTGTCCCTTGTCATCTTTCTCACTCCCCGTCAAAAACAATGTAATCATGATCGCAGCTAGGACAATTAGATTAGGCACTCTAAACACTATTGTCCTAGAGTGAAGCATAATATCTATCTATCTATCTATATATATATATATATATATGTACTTTTTTTTCTCTGTCCCCTTATTTGTGGTCCATTTGTCTTCTGGCTGGCTGGTGACCTCCCAATCCCAACATTACAGACCTCTCAGGGTTTTTGAGTGGTGCAGTACCCAAGAGTATGTCATTCTGACTGGTCCACCAGGTTTTCTTCTCTTTTCCCCTTTGGTCCTCCTTCTGTCCACCTCGCTGATTGCACTGCACCACTGGTGGACTTTCCAGCTTTGCCTGCGCATTGCTGTCCCCTGTGGAGAAGGATGAAGCTTCCTTCTTCGCCCTCTGCAGGGATTTCTGTGGCAGCAGAACGTGGTGCTACCCTCCCCTGGTTGGTGAATCACCACCGCAGGAAGCTCTCTCCGACCACAGACAGCAAAAGACCTTGGCTCGTACCTCAACCTGGGTCGGCATGGGAGCACAACATACTACTTGGAGGTAGTATAGCACTGTGATTAAGGGCACTGAGCTACAAACCTGGAGACCTGGGTTTGAATCTTACAGACCTCACTTGCATACTGTGTGACCTTGAGCAAGTCACTTAATTTCCATGCACTAACAGGTTGCACCTGGAAACAAGCTTCAATTTAGTGTGCTTTTCTTGGTTATTTATTTATTTAGTTATTTGAAAAGGTTTCACCAGGAAAGACAGCAACAGCTGTAAACAGCTCGTTTTCAGAGGCGTCCTGAGGGGGAGGCGTTACATAAGATGGTGGAGTAAGAAAAAACATATCCAAGCCAAATACAACAAGGCTAATACACAGGCTAAAATGCAGGCTAAAATACAGGCAGGTATACACCAACATACAAATATGCATAAAATGTACCCCACAGTACAAGGCAAACAATCCCAGCCAGGTGGGGAGGCAAAACAGCACCTATAGATATACCATACAGGACAACAACACCATGAGCAAAAACATGAAGTAAAACAAGGAGGGCAGAGTGTAGACTAACAGCAGGGGTACACTATAAAGTGCTAGGAGGAGGGGACCATATACAGGGTTGGTCAAGTGCATAGGTTGCCTATTAGAGGGCCGGGGCCTTAGGGGGGGAGAGAAGAGGGGAAGAGGTAATGGAGGAGGGAGGAGAGACATCCGAGAACAATGCCCCTTCAGGATGCTGTAACCCTGCAAGGGACTAGGATCCAGCACAGATGGTGGGGAGGGGGAGAAAGACATACTGAGGACAACACCCCATCAGAAATGCTGAGACCAGGGAGGGAGGGAGGGATGAGAGACATGCTGAGAACAATACCCCTTCAGGAGTGCGGGGAACCCTGCAAGGAGGGGGACACAGCAAAGGGGGGGGAGACATGCCGAAAACAACGCCCCTTCAGGATACTGAGAACTCTGCAAGGAGGTAAGGAATCGGCAATGATGAATGGGGGGTGGGGTGGGAAGAGAGTCAAGCCAAGGGAAGAGAGACATGCTGAGAACAGACACACCCTTAGGATGCAGAGAACCCTGCAAGTGGTCAAGGAGTCAACAATAATGGGGGAAGGAGGGTGGAGGGAGCGAAGAGGGATACACTGAGGGAAGAGAGACATGCCGAGAACAAACACCCCTTCAGGATGCCGAGAACCCTGCAAGGGAGCAAGGTCCCAGCAACAATAATGAGGGAGGAGGAGATGGGGAGGATGGAGGGGGAGAAGGAGTGGTGGGATTTAGGGGAGCAGCTGAAAGTAGGGTAACCTGGGATTTGGGGGGGAGCAGAGAGGAGATGCAGAGAACAGGGGGTGGGGGTAGGAAGAAGTAGGCTGCTGGTTAACTAGGATCTGCAGCTTATCCATCAGGTAGGGAAATGGGCAGACTGAGTGGGCCAAGCGGTCCTTATCTGCCGTCAAATTCTATGTGTCTATGTTTCTAGGGTAAATGGCAGTCAGGGAAGATTGGGTGCAGTTGCAACAGTGGACTGTGTGCTTGTAGAGGAGAAGCAACAGTGAGTGTTGAGAGTTGGTGGAGTGAATATCTAGTGGGAGGGGATTCCAGATGTTAGAGAACTTGAACGAGAATGCAGCATGACCAGATGAAGTGCGGCATGGGGGCAGTGCAAGAGTACTAAATGTTGATGGTGGACGGTATAGCAGGAGGGCAGAGGGCTTGATAAGAGGGAGGATAGGTATGGAGGTAGAGGACTGAGCCAGAACTTCCCAATAAAATTAGCACTGTGTGATAGGTGTCTGGCATTGAGGGAGGGAAAGGAAAGTAAGGTGTAAGGATCACAGTGGTGGGTAAGCAGGGGGCAGCCAAGTACAAAGCAGCAGAAAGAATTAAAGAGGGTGTCCAATCTGGAGAGGGTGGTTTTGGGGGCAGAGCTGTAAATAATATCCCTGAAATCGAGGACTGGGAGAATCATCTGTTGGACTATTTCTCTCCTGGCTTGCAGTGGTAGGCAGCTCCGATGTCTGTACAGAGCACTGAGCGTAGGGAGTAATTTTTTGTGGATAGCATCAATATGGACCCCAAAGTCAAGATGTTTGTCTAGCCATAGGCCAAGGTACTTAAAGGAGGGGACATCGTCCAGTGTAGTACCAGTGAGGGTAGTAAAGGCGGGGGTGGAATCAAGTCTAGACAGTTTTTGTCTGGAGCCAAAGGTCATAGAGACCATTTTTTTGACATTCATTGAGAGTTGGCTTATGATAAACCAGCGCTGGACATTGTTAAAGTCCTGCTAAAGGTTGGACGTCACCTCAGAGGGGGAGTTCCCAGACACGAACGACACAGTGTTGTCCGTGTACGTGTGGATACTTGATGATGAGCAAGCGGTGGGGAAGTCATTCAAAAAGATGAAGAATAGGACTGATCCAAGCACTAAGCTTTGGGGGACACCTGTGTTGATGGGGGGGGGGGTGGAGTTACTAATTCTGACAGACTAGGACTGGCCTGTGAGGTATGACAGAAACCAGCTGGTGGCTGATTGGTTAAACAACCCCCCCACTTCTCCCCTACTTCTGATCTGTCCGACAGCCCACTAACACGAACCATCACTACCACCATTTTTCTATATTAAAAAAAACCAACATTTAACTAGTCTATAGAAACAGGCATGGTTCCAGCAGATTGGAGGGAGCACATTGTAGTCCCTTTCTAGGAGAGCTGGAGTACAGAGGATCCGTGGAAGTGCAGACCAACCAGCTGGACTCTGATAATGGGGAAACTGATAGAAACTGCTGTAAAAGGCCATATAGAGGAGTGTCTGGAGGCTAACAGGCTCCAGGACAAGAGGCAGCACAGAAACAGAATGTTAGAATGTGTTGGCAGGAAAGGACCAGCAGGCCCGTCTAGTCTGCCCTGTTTTCCCTGCCTGTTACTATACTCTGGACTCTCTTTAGTCACAGGTGTCCTTCCCCTACGCCCTTTCCTCTACCTGTTATGCCCATGTACCTCTCCCACCCATGCTTGAAGCTCTCCACTGTCTTTGCCCCCCACCACTTCATCTGGAAGGCTGTTCCTGGCATCCACCACCCTTTCTGTAAATAAATATTTCCTCACATCTCTCTTAAACTCCCCCCTCAATCTTCATAGCATGCCCGTGTTCTGGTGCTCCTCCTCTGAAAGAGACTCCTCTCCTGCACCTTGTCTACTTATATGTCGCTACCATGTCCCCTTGATAGACTTCTTCAATTGGGTCATGAAGGCAGTTGAATAAGGGCCATGAAGTAGAGACAATATATCTGGACTTTAGCAAGGCCTTTGACTCTGTATCATACATACAGGAGGCTTGTGAAAAAGCTGAGGGATCTGTGGCTGGGTGACACATCAACCAGGTGGATCAGTAACTGGGTGAGGGAAACAGCTTAGATGGTGGCTGTTAACAGGAATACTCTGGGGTTAGGGAGGTCACTTGTGATGGTCTAGAGGTGCTCTGTGGTACTCTGCTCTAAAGATGGTGGAAAGAGATGAGTGAGACACCAAGGTCTGAATTATTGTGGAAAAGATAACTGTTACCCAGACAAGGAGAGGCAGTTGTCCTAGCTTTTCAGTGCCCGCAGGGCATTTATTTAGAACCCATGGGTAGGGAGACACAGTCACAAGAGGAGGAGAAGTCACCCAAAACAATAGGGCGGTAAAGAGGACAGAACACTTTTATCGATGACTGCTAAAATAACTTCAAACAGTATTAGCATATGTACTTAGGCCTACTGCCACTATACTTCTATAATTGTTCAACAGTTCCTATACTTATTACTAAACTTAGGCAAAATCAGATGATATGTACTACACACAACAATATTTGGTTAGCTATGACCATAGAATTCTACCGAAGTCCAAATGTCACAGGAGTCCAGAGGTCTGACGTCTTGGTGTACACCATTGTTCTACAATAGTAGCTACTAAGGGGGAGCAAACGGAACGGTCGATACTGAACACAGTTCCCAGCAGGGACCTTGTAAAGGCCACTGGGTGGTGAGAGGTTTGGTAAACAGACCATATGATTCTTCAACAAAAGCCCACTCTCTCCAAGGCTGCCGGAAAGAAAGGACCACTTACAGTCTGTTGGATTCCAAACTGAAGACAAAGGATTCCTTGGCCAAAACCCACTTCCAGGGACTCCAAGGATGAGGAGAAAACAGGATCTGCGTGGAGATGAATCCACTCAAGGACTACCACGACCTGAATGATGCTGCAACACTCCAAGGGCCAGCTAAACTCTGAAGGATCTCCGATAGCACCAGGAACCAGAAGAATCTGTAGAGAGGATGGTTGATTCTGCAATCTTGTCACCAGAACCTAGAACAAAATAAAGAAATGGCAGACGCGTTCCAAACTGGGCTTCGATGGACTCGACTATCGGCGAACGACCAGGAGCACAGACCAGGTTCTCTAGGATGTGCACACTCTTCTGTGGAGGGTGACCAACTTTGGGACATCCGGATCAGGAACCATATGAAACAACACTGGCACGGCTGTCGTGACTTGCTTCGACGGACATAACTTCGAGCTGTGGAAAACAAGAAACGGCAGGTACGACTTGTACGACAGGCAACGGACACGACTTCAGCGGATGACACAGACGGAGGAGATGATTTGATGGATGATCTCACTTGGGTTATGAAAGATGAGAAGACGTCCTCTTCTGGGTAGAGACTGATTCAGAGTACATAGTATTACAGACCACACTATGGGACTGCAGTGTGGTAGAAGATTGAGAGTGTTCCCATACGCCGGTAACAATGTAGCTGACAGATGCACCTTTCTGCAATGCCAAGAGAAACATAGAAACATAGAAACATAGAAGTTGACGGCAGATAAGGACCGCAAGGCCCATCCAGTCTGCCCATTTCTTTTTCTACCTTATAAATGTGCCATCGGCCTTTGCTCTGTCAGTGACCTATCTATTCATAGTCATTTGTATTGCTCCCTTATGCCTATCCCATGCCTGTTTGAAGCCCTGCACTGTATTCATAGCCACCACTTCTTGTGGTGAAGCCATTCCATGCATCTACCACCCTTTTCTGTGAAGAATTTCCTCACACCCCTAATCGGCCTCCCTCTAATCTCATGCTGTGTCCTCTTGTCCTACTATTTTCTTATATTTAAACATATTAGACTCTTTCACCCTTGTTTATGCCCTTAAGGTGTTTAAATGTCTCGATCATATCACCTCTCTCCCTCCTTTGCTCAAGGGTATACATATTGAGCTCCGTTAATCTGTCCTTATATGTCTTCTGATGCAGTCCCTGCACATTTTGGTTGCCTTCTCTGGACTGCCTCAATTTGGTTAATGTCCTTGATGAAGGTGTGGCCTCAATACTGCACAGTACTCCAGATGGGGCCTAACCAATGTCTTGTACAGAGGATTATTACCTCCCTCTTACGACTCTGTGATATTCCCTACTAATACACCCTAACACCCCCTAGCCTTACCTACTGCTTTAGAGGTCTGCTTGGATGATTTTAGGTCATCAGTGATGATGATGCCCAAGTCTCTTTCTTCCTTTGTGACTGCTAGCAACTCCTCCCAGCCTATAAGTGGCCTAGGGTTTCTCTTCCCTATGTGCATGATTTTGCACTTCTTTGCATTAAATCCCAGTTGCCACTCTTCTGACCATTCTGCTAGTTTATCAGATCTCTTCTCATTCTGCCCACCCCATCTGGATCATCTACTCTGTTTGCAGATCTTGGTGTCATCTGCAAACAGACAAGCCTTACCCTCTAGTCCATCTGCAGGGTCACTAATAGAAGATGTTGAATAGGACTGGCCCCAGGACTGATCCTAGAGTACCCACTTGTGACTTGCATCTCTTCTGACTGTATACCATTTACCACCACTCTGTTTTCTGCCAGTCAACCAGTTTGCCACCCAGTTGACCAACCACTGACCCACCCGAGCCTACCTAGCTTATTTATCAATCTTCTATGTGGAACAGTGTCAAAAGCTTTGCTGAAGTCAAGGTAGGCGACATCAACTGCTCCCCTTGGTCCACCACTCTGGTTACCCAGTCAAAGAAATCTATGAGATTAGTTTGACAGGACCTTCTTTTGTAAACCCATGCTGTCTTGGATCTGTGCCCCTATGGATTCCAGGTGTTGCACTATCCTTTCCTTAAAGGTGCCTCCATAATCTTGCCCATACTGAGGTAAGACTGCCGGTCTGTAGTTCCCGCCTCCTCCCTGCTACCACTCTTGTGGAGGGATCACATGAGCCTTTCTCCAGTCTTCTGGGACCTCTCCTGTGCTCAGAGACTCACTAACAATTCTGCTAATGGCTCTGCTAGTTCCTCCTTTAGCTCCTTAAGTACCCTGGGATGTATGCCATCGAGTCCCATTGCCTTATCCACCCTGAGCTTAGCAAGCTCTTGTAGGACCCTTTCTTTTGTGAAGGGAGTAGTGCTCACCTCCCTCCCCTGTGTCCATGATGCTGAGCTGTGGGCCCTGCCCTACCTTCTCTTCAGTAAATACTGAGCAAAAGTATCTATTTAGGATAGATGCCTTTACAGGGTCCTCCTCCTCACATGCTCCCTTTTCTCCATTAAGCTTAGTACCCCTCTGGACTTTCTCCTTTCACTAATGTATCTATAGAAAGTCTTGTCACCTTCTTTACTGTTCGTGCTAGTGTTTCCTCAGTTTGGGACTTTGCCTGCCTTACTGCCTTACCTGCTTCCCTTAGGGCAGTTTGGTATGCCTCCTATCTTCATCCGCTGTGTTCCCATATATTTCTGAGGCCAGCCTTTGGCTCTGACCTTTTCTGCTACTATGTTTGAGAACCAAAGTGGTTTCCTTCTTCTTTTGCACTTCCTTTTCTGTCTAACACAATGGGATGTTGCTTCAAGTATTGTATCATATTAATGCTACCCACTTGCCTGTACCTCCTCACCTGTGTTTCTTTTTGCCAGGGCTAGCTTAACTCTGTTGGCCATCTTATCAAAGTCAGCTCCTCTGAAGTCCCATATTTTTGCCTTGGAATGGGATGATTTAGATGTAGTAGCCAAATTGAACCATACCATGTGATGGTCACTGGCCCCAGGTGACCTTCTACCTGGAGATCTGTGATCCCTTCTTTGTTAGTCAGTACTAGATCTAGGATAGCCCTGTCTCTTGTGGGTTGCTGTACCAGTTGTTTGAGGCCCTCTCCTGCAGGAATCCACTATGAGTCTAGTTCTGGCAGATGTTCCTGCTGGTGATTGACCAATCTGTATCTGGCATGTTGAAGTCTCCCATTATCAGAACCTCCTTTAGCTGTCATGTTTTGTATATCTTCTAACAGTAATGTGTCTATGTCCTCCCTCTGGTCTGGGGCCTGTAGACAACCCCAGTTCTTATGGCTGTCCCATACCTGTTTTCAGGGTGACCCACAGTTCTTCTGGCTCCTTATGTGTATTCTGAATTTCTGTAGCTTTGATATTTTCATTAACATACAGGGCCACCCTCCCCCTTTTTGCACCTCGAGTCTCTTCTGAACAATACATATCCAGGTACTGAAGTCTCCCAAGTGTGGTTGCTGGTGAAACCACGTCTCACTAGTTGCTACTATGTCCAGTTTAGCCTCTGACATTATTGCCTGCAGGTCTGGGATCTTATTTCCCAGGCTGTGAGCATTTGTGTACATGATTTTCCATTGGCCAGATTTTGGTGTGTTAGTTGTTGGGTGAAGTTTGGCATTACCCTGGCATCGTGTGGGGAGACAAACCTTTTTCTTACCTGGTGATGCAAATGAATGGCAAACACGCTGAATTCCTGTTTGACCACTAGCTGAGGGAGGTGTTCTTCCATTCGACGTATGGGGTGCTGCACCCCTCTCCCATTTGCTAGTTTAAATATTCTGCAAAGACATCAAACTTCTGCCCCAATGCACTGACTCCTCTTTAGTCAGATGCAGTCCATCAAATTTAAAGAACTTTCGCTCCCAGAACTGTTGCCCAGTTCCTACAAATCTGTGTCCTTTTTCCTGGCACCAGTCCTTGAGCCACGTGTTTAGCTCCCCTATCTCCCCTTCTCTGACCTTCCGTCCATCTGCTCCCTTCTCCCAGACTGGCAGGATCTCAGAGAAGAACTGCGGAATGATCAGATAATTTGCCAGGGGAAGGGCAAATTATAAATCTAGGGGTGATTATTACAGGCTTGGCAATTGTTCAGATGCTTAAGGCAACAGTTCAGATGCTTAGAGCAATAGTTCAGATGCGTAGGGCAATAGTTCAGATGCTTAGAGCAATATTTCAGATGCTTAGGGCAATAGTTCAGATGCTTAAGGCAACAGTTCAGATGCTTAGGAGAATAGTTCAGATACTTGGGGGAATAGTTCGAACAACCAAGGGCAAATAACCAAATCCACATACAATACAGTCTTGGTGCTTCTTAGCAAGTTCACAGTTTTTCAGAAGCTTTAGTAATAACCAATTGTATGAACAGTACAGTTGTTACAGTTACTTTACAGTATTTGTGAGCCGAACACCCTTGGATGGACCCTTTTTCCTGACTGTAGGGCCTTCCTGAATAGAAACATAGAAACATAGACTTTGACGGCAGATAAGGACCGCTAGGCCCATCTAGTCTGCCCATTTCCCTACCTACAGGATAGGCCGCAGATCCTAGTTAACCAACAGCCTATATCTTCCTGCCCCCCACAAGAATTGCCTTATGTCTGTCCCATGCATTCTTGAATTCTCCCACAGTTTTAGACTCCACAACTTTCTCAGGAAGGCTGTTCCATGCATCCACTACCCTCTCTGTGAAATAATACTTCCTCACATTGCCCCTGAACGCCCTCCTTCTATCTTTAAATTGTGTCCCCTTGTTCTTGCAAGTCTCTTTTTCTGAAAGATGCTACCCTCTTGGACTTTGTTGATTCCCTTGAGGTACTTGAAAGTTTCTATCATGTCCCCCCTCTCCTTCTTTCCTCAAGGGTATACATATTAAGCTCCTTTAGTCTCTCCTCATACGCTTCTCTTGCAGACCCTGCACCATTTTAGTTGCCCTCCTCTGGACTGCCTCTATCCTGTCTATGTCCTTCGGAGATGGAGTCTCCAGAACTGGACACAGTATTCCAGATGGGTCTCACCAACTGTCTGTACAGAGGATAACAACTTCCTGTTTTCTGCTGCTGATGCCTCTCCTATACATCCCAGTATACCCCGGCCCTCCCTACTGCCTTCTCATATTGCTTGCTAACCTTAAGGTCATCTGATATAGATTACCCCCAGGTCCCTTTCCTGTTTTGTTGTTGTTACTACTCCCCACCCATTGTGTATTCTTCCCTGGGTTCTTGTTTCCAGGTGCATTATTTTGCACTTTTTGCATTGAATCCTAGCTGCCATACGTCTGACCATTCCTCCAACCTTGCCAAGTCCCTTTTCATCTTTCCACGCCTCCTTGTGTATCAATCCTGTTGCAGATCTTGTGTCATCTGCAAAAGGCATACTTTCCTTCCAGTCCCTCTGCAATGTCATTGATGAAGACATTAAAGGACTGGACCCAATCTGAACCCTGCGATTGCCCACTGGTAACGCCCTTTCTTCAAGTGGACTCCATTTACAATTACCTTCTGTGTCCTGTTGTCCAGCCAATGTTTTACCCAGGCTACCACCCTGGGACCCACTCCCAGGCTGGTTAATTTGACTAATAATCTTTTGTGGGACTGTGTCAAATGCCTTGCTAAAGTCTAGGTAGGCCATGTCCACAGCCCCTCCCTGGTCTACTACTTTGGTCACCCAGTCAAAGAAATCTATTAGATTCGTCTGACATGACCTTCCCACTGTGAACCCATGCTGCCTTGGATCCTGTGCTCCACTGACCTCTAGGTACTCAACTACTCTTTCCTTCAGAAGTGACTCCATCACTTTCCCTACCACAGAGGTCAGACTGACAGGTCTGTAGTTTCCTGCCTCTGTCTTGGTCCCACTTTTGTGAAGGGGAATCACATCCGCAACCCCTGAACATTTTGCTAAGGATGCCCTAACCACTATACTGAGGATGTCACTTGACCTATGCTAGTTGCCCGGAACACTAAAGGCCTAAATGCCTTATTTGCTATAGGGCCTATATGCCCTGCTAACTGCCACTAGGCTGACTTGCCCTAATCCAGTAGGTCGGGGCTGCCCTTACTACCACTAGACTGGCTTGCACTAATCCACTAGGCTGGGGCTGCTCTCACTACCACTAGGCTGGTTTGCCCTAATCTGCTAGGCCAGGGTTGCCCTTACTACCACTAGACTGGCTTGCACCAATCCACTAGGCCGGGGCTGCCCTTACTACCACTAGGCTGGCTTGCCTTAAACCTCTAGGCCGTGGCTGCCCTTACTACCACTAGGCTGGTTTGCCCTAATCCAGTAGGCTGGGGTTGCCCTGGAATCCTGCTTTACCTCGGGCCTAATGCCCTACAATTACCTTGGGCCTGCTGCCCTACCTTTACTTGGGGCCTGGCACCCTAAATACAGTGGGCCTGGTGCCCTTTTAGCTGTGGGCCTGATGCCCTTCGAAATGGACCTGGTGCCCTTCTTCTTGGTGGGCCTGGCGCTCTCTTAACTGGGCCTGATTGCCCTTTTAAAACTGGGCCTGGTGCCCTAAATACAATGGGCCTGGATTGCCCCCTTAAATTTTTAATCAGGCCAAACGTGGCAGGGCCCTTTTAAATTTGAAAGGCTCACTGAGATTGCTGTCACTCTTTCGGCAGATCGCCGCCCTGAATCCCACCCCTTTATGAATATTTATGAGGCCCCTGCTTGGCCTCACTGGTCTGGCCCCTCCTCGAGGCGTTGCTACCCCACCTCCCTCCTGAATATTTAAATCCTAGTGTCCTACCTACCCAATGATCCTGCAGCGCTCAGCCGCCTTTCTTCATGCCTTATGCGCACTTTTAAAACAAAAAAAGTATTTTCTTTCAGGCGTCAGCACATAGCATGTGCTGCCGCCGACTCACCTCTCCTCAGGCTGCTGGAGACTGAAGATGGTCATGGGAGGCAGGCGGTAAGCTGGCAGAGGAGGAGAGTTGCAGGCAGCTAGGGGGATGACTTGGGGCCTCGGAGGGCCTATCGAACTTCGTGATGCAGCGCAACATGGGGACTGGAATTAAATTAAAATTAATACTGGAGCTAAAATGAATAAACGAATGGGGCTCTTTAGCCCAAAACGACCGAACCAGATGTTCTTGCACTTTGTGGTGCCCCGATGGCACCACTGACTGCAACACAGAGCCAAAGCAGGCATCTTCAGACGGGGAGGCAGAGCAGGACCACAGCAAGCCCTGAGGGACGGCTTCAACCCAAGGTAAGCCCTGAACTGTTGCTATGACTTTTGTGTCCTGTCTCCTCAACCACTGCCCAGGAACAACTGACCAACTGTTAAAAATATTTTTTAAACTTAAACCCACCAGGGTTCTAGAGTGGCTGGAGTGGAATGTTGTGCATGAGCAGCTCAGCACAGCATTCCATCCAGGCCATTGTTACTGAACCTGCTTAAATTCTATTTTTTTTTACAAAGATTTATGTGCACAGGGCACTTTTTCTACTATCTACAGTTGTTTTCCCACTTTAGGGAGGGGAAATTCACATTTAAGGGACCCCCTTTATCTCTTTACCCTGCAGTCTGTACCTAAGGCAGGCACCCTGGGCACATATATTTTATATTTCTGGGATGTCCCAACTTTGGGGCATTACACACTAGTGGGGAACCACAGGGGTCGATTTGTGCTATAAGGGATGGTATCAAGTAGGACTGGGTGGATTGCTCCATGGAGGATCTGGACCCCCTGATCAAACCCACAATCCATGGACCTGGATAAATACAGACTTCATTGTAGAAGTCCGGTTCTGGGTCCGTGGAAGTGTCATTTGTGCCATTTTGTGTATTGTTGCCATGGGATGCTGTCGGGATGCTCCCTCCACATACAGGCAGCTGGCAGCATCCAATCAGGCAAGAGATGGTCATGTGATGCATACTGGGTCATAATGTCATACACTTAATAACATACAGCATTATGGGGAAGCCCAGACCTGTGCGCTGTCCGAGATGGACCTCCCCGGAGATGGAATCTTTAGTGGGTGGTCTGGGGGGTGCAGCCCCCCCCCCGTAACGGGGTGTGGGGGGGCAGAGTCCCCCACAGAACAAAAGATTACAAGAAACTGCGCAATGTGATTGTGCCTCATGGCATTCTGCTGTGCAACATAATGACCCTGTGCCCACGTGATGCACTCATGGTATTTAACCATGCTGAGTGTGCAATGCAGCCCAGATGAGAGGAGAAGGATGGGTCAGAGGAGCACCTTGCTTATTGCTGTAGCAGCTACCAGAAGAAGTTGCTAAAAGGCAAAAAAAAACCGCACAAAAATACATGAATATATTTTGGAGGGAGGGAAGAGAAAAGGAGAGAGAAAGGACTTGATTTACTGGTGCAAGGAGGGGGAGAGAAACTGATCATGGGGGAGGGTGACTGATCGGGACTGGAGAAAGGAGGAATCCAGAGGGACTGGGGAGATAGTGGTGGCCTGGGTGCTGCCGGGGGGGGGGGGACAAAAGGCAGGCAGTGTGGAAGTGTGGCAGTGTACATGAGCAAGGGCAGGCTGACAAAATATTTGACTTGTGGCACAAAGATCATGGGGAGAGAGGAAGAGACTACCAATGGCCCAAGAGAAATGTTACAGTTACAGATAATTCCAAATGAAATTTTTTTTTCTTTTCTTGCCCTTAGACAGTGTAGCGTTGTACATGAGCAAGGGCAGGCTGACAAAAACTTTTACTTCTGCCATTCCAAGTCCAGATCAAGAGGAGAGAGGGAGAGTCTACTGGGAGCCCAAGAGAAATTTTACAGTTATGGAAAATCCCAATGCAAGTTTTTTTCTTTTCTTTGCCTTAGACAGTGTAGCTGTGTATTTGAGCAAGGGAGGGCAGGCTGGCAAAATCTTTGATTTGTGCCATTCCAGATCCAGAGGAAAGAAGGAGAGACTACTGGGGGCCCAGGAGAAGTTCTACAGTTACAGAAAATCCCAAATGAAAGTTTTTTCCTGGCTTCAGTGTGGCCATGTGTACAGGACAAGGGCAGCAGGGTGGCAAAATAAATCTTTGACTTGTGCCATCCAGAGGGGAGGGAAAGAGAGAGAGAGAGACTGCAGGGGGGCCCACAAGAAATTCAACATTCTCAGAAATACCAAACAATTTTTTTTCCTGGCTTCAGTGTAGCTGTGTGTACAGGGCAAGGGCAGCGGGCTGGCAAAATAAATCTTTGACTTGTGCCATCCAGAGGAGAGAGAGAGAGAGTTCAAGCTTCAGTTCGAGTTCAAGTTCACAAGTTCAAGTTTATTGCAGGAATAACTCCATTGAGCAAACCCATTCACAAGGAGGTCCTGAGACATATATCAGGAAAATATACAAAGTAACAACAAGATAGAGTACATACATTCTACGTACAAAGGAAGACCAATGGATACAAATGTACAGTATGTGCAAGAGAAGTACATATGGCATTGTTACATAGGAATAACATTGAGTGAACTGTACAGCATATCAGGATAAGCCTTAAGGGTAGTTGACAAACTATCAATCAATCATTTATCTATTTTGTCCTTGTTAACCAAGTAAGGCCCACTAGGCACAAGTGTCTGTTTTCAGGGGTAACTCGGGATCTTTGGGTGAGCCCAAATTAATTTTTTTTACAGGAAAATAAACTCTGCTGAATATACTCATTTACAAGGAGGTCCTGGTATGACAGTACAATAACATACACGTATGCATCTACAACGACAGATGAGCAAGCAAGAATGATTACAGCAGCACAATGGGATGGGTGTGGACATAAGGAAAACAGGCTAGTGTACTAGCTAATACTGTACATAAAAAGGATCTAATTAAGAAGGAGCACACAGTCAAGTTGGTACTTGTACACATACTGTTCTGCTCAGGATGATATATAGGAGGAAAGAAAGATTAAGAGCTTGGGGTTAAATGCTAGTGGTTATTCAGGGCAAACAGCAGAATGCTGGGAGGGAGGGAGTAAGGATGTGGTGAGGGATCAGGGTGGGGAACAGAGTAGGTGGAGGTTGGTTACGATCAGTAGCTGATCAGTGGGCAAGGTAGGTAAGAAGTCAGTTCTGGTTAGTTATTTGGGCAGTGGTATACTGTCTTGAATGCATTTTTGACCATAGTCTTGAAGCAGCTTAGTAACACAAGCTTGGTTAGCCTCAACATGTTTTGCAGCTGGTTCCATATTGATGTGAGTATGTGACTAATAGCACCTCTGCCCTGCTTGGTGCACATCCTGGGGACATCTAGAAAGAGGAGCTCAGAGCTACACTGGGAGTATATATTGTGTGTCGTATGCACTATAGAGCGGATGTACAGAAGAAGCTTTCCTGACAGTGGTTTAAATGTCCATTGACCAATGTGTAACATGCGCTGGGTAGCTAGGGAAGTCCAACCTGATGTAAAGTAGAGGGAACAATGGTATGTTCTGGGCGGCGCATTAAGCATGAAGAGTAGCACCTGATGATATAGAGTGTCTAGTTTATGGGTGTGAACTGTGGTGCTACAGTTTTAGATAATGTCACCATAGTCTAATAGTGGCATGAATGTGGCCTGAACCAGTCTGCGCCTACAGTCTCACATGAAAAGGGATCCGTTCCTATAGAGGAATCCCAGCCTAGCTTTTAACTTTTTTGTTTGGCAGTTGATATGAGCATTGAAGGAGAGCTTACTATCCAAGCAAATGCCCAGGTACTTGAATTGATCCACAACCTCGAGGGTGTCCCCAAAGATACCTCTGATGGGTAACACTGACTGTTTGTAATTAAAGGAAGAGGCCACGTGAGTTGAGGTGAACAGCATCAGCTTAACCTTCCTGGCATTTAAGAGCAGTTTTAAGCTGGCCAGATTGAGCTGTAACTGGCTGAAGTTAGCTTGGAGTCTTGGAGAGAGACTGCAGGGTGGGGGTGTGGGGTTGAGGGCCACGAGAAATTTAACAGTCCAAGAAATCCCAAATAAAAGTTTAATTTTTTCCTGGCTTCAGTGTGGCTATGTGTACAGGGCAAGAACAGGCTGGCAAAATAAATCTTTGACTTGTGCCATCCAGAGGGGAGAGAGAGAGAAAGAGAGAGAGAGAGAGAGACTGTGGGGTGGGGGACACTAGACATTGAACAGTCCCAGAAATCCCAAATATAAGTTTCATTTTTGTTCCTGGCTTCAGTGTGGCAGTGTGCACAGGGCAAGGTCAGGCTGGCAAAATAAATCTTTGACTTGTGCTGTCCAGAAGAGAGAGCGAGAGTCTGCTGGGGGGAAGGGGGCACAAGAAATTCAACAGTCCCAGAAATCCCAAATAAAAGTTTTTTTTTCCCAGGCTTAGAAATGGTCATAGTACTAGAAAACATTACTGCCTCTTGGACCAGGTAGTGTACCATATACCACAGTACACTGAGGCATGCAAAAAAGTTGCATCATTCACATGGTAGGGTGGGTGGACTATCTAAGTGCTGCTCATCTGATCATTCATATCCATTTCTTTGGCCTGCGCAGCTTTAATGGGAGCATCCAGTAAAACAATACCCGCATAGCACCATTAAGAAAAAAAAATCCTAGCTGCCTGGCAGTGCTTGGTGGTGCTATGATGTAGGTATTTGCATCTGTCTGTCTGTCTGTCTGTCTCTCTCTCTCTCTCTCTCTCCATCTCTCTCTGTCTCTCACAGCACACTCATGTGATGGACCCGAGCAAGATATGCCACCATTACAGGCCAGCCACGAAGGGGCTAGTAGTGAGTGATTGCTTTCTTTATTTAGCAGTTTTACATTATTTTATACAAATAATCCACTAAATTATTTCCTTTGTGCTTCTGTGTCAAATATGGCTGACTTTGCCTACTTTTGTTAATTTATTTATTGAAATGTTTTACCAGGAAGGCACACTGAACAGCAAGTTGCTCATCTCCCAGCACAGCCTGGGGATACAACTGGATGAAGACTTACACATACAGTTTAATATTTATCATATCTGAAAAATTAAACATTTAAGTACATTTGTAACATAACATACAATTAAATATATCATACCCCTGGAATATGCATTTAATTACAAGTGGCATATCAGAGGAACATAGTACAGAAATCTAATGTAGCCTTGGAGCCTACTCCTTGCAGGAATGGATCACGGTTAAGAGGCAGATTATATAGCAATTACTGAATAAATGAGGTCCAGTGGGGGACATCAAGGAGGGTAGAGGGGTAGACAGAGGAAACAAGCTTGGGGAAGGAGAAGATAAAGATGGGGGGAACACTGTCAGAGAAAAGTGAGAAAAAAATCAGTTGTGAAGGGCAAGTTAACACAGTGTTAGTGCAATCTGGGAGCACCTCAGACAGAACACAAAGTGCAAATGTAACCCCCTACAAATGGGGATTCCTTAAAAGTCCTCCTTGAGCTTGCCTAAATGCTCACTGCTAGGCTGGTGCCCTGCATTTTAGCAGTTTAAATGTGATAACCAGAGCCTGTATAGCCTCTGTGTACTGTCTCTTTAAGAGCTGCCTGATTGCAGCATAAGTAATCTGAGAGGGAGCTCTGTTGAAAGATGTAACTATCTGCTGAAAATCATTTAGAATGATAATGTAGTTTGTCTAACCTGCCTTCTTTGCAGTAAGGAATGTTTTGTTTATCTCCACTATCTTGGTCTTGTTCTGCAAAGTGGACCTATCAGTACTGGTGGAACTTAAAATGGAGCTGGACTACAGGAGCTGTCTGGAGTCAAAATCTGTAGGAATTGTCGTTTTGGGCTTTTGGCACTTTTTTGCACCTGAAGGGGGAGCCTTTGTGGTGACTGACAGACAGATCAGCCAACCAAACCTTTTGGATCAGAGGGAAATTCCCAGGCTGCCTGCTGTGAGAGTCAGATCTAAGTTGGAAGCTGAAAAAGCAACAGCTTGATGATGGTTCGAGCAGCCGTCTTCGTGGCTTCTCACGGAAGAACTGTGGAAAGGCCTGAGTTGTGGCCTGCATGTCTGCCTGCTGCCCATGAGAAGGAGAGAAGAGAATTATTTCAGACTAAATCCAAGTTTGTGAGAATGAAGTAAGCCACTGATTTTTTTACCAGGCACATATGTGAAGAAGACCGAGGATTTTGCTGAATGCGATCTGCCTGTCAGGATTTCCAGCTGCATCTGAATCCCCCGGTTTGTGCAGAGACTTAGCGATCGCGATCAGAGAGTGGTTTGCCTGGTACAGTAGAATTTCCTTACATGTAACTGTGCTGTGAGTTGTTAGTGGGTCGTGATTTAGTTCCCCACTGTGTGAACTGTGTTCTGCTTGCTGGAAGCTGTATCCAGCCCAAAATGGACTGTATCCGAATTTGTCTCCATTTGGCCAGGGCCTTGCCACACTGGCCCAGCCAGACTACCCGCTGCACAGAGAAAGCCATCGACAAGAGACCTGTCTGGGGATCAGCCCACTGCTCCATGCTTGAACAGGAATGATGCCTTGGCGATTCATGTGGGCCCTGCTTCTCCTGGCACTCCAGATTAACCACCTGCTGTCTTGATTTTTGTCCGGCCTGTGTCCGGTCTTGGGTATCTTGAGTAATCATCAGGGTAGCTCCCTGCAACTACAGCCTAATCTAAAAGTGTGTCATCCGATTGTCTTGTTGTTAGCCCTCTGGCTCCAGATTACAAATAGTGTGTGTTGTGCATGTTGTTTTCTTCAATCACAGGGCCCCAACCAGCTGCAACCTTCCTGGCTAGCCCACCGTTCTCCATCTGGGTACCCAGCGTGTGTGACAGTTTATGGACCCTGAAGTGCATGCATAACTGTTTGATTGATAGAGCCTTTAAGCAAATTAACCTAATTACACCCTTCCTTGTTCAAGTCCCTTAAATAAATCAGATCTAACACTTTTTTGCATTTACCCTAACTGTGGTTCCAGTTTGTGCAAGAGTACTGTACTGCTGTTATTTGCTGTGTATAACCTTGTTTTACAGGGGGTCCCCAGGTCTAGGCCAGAAGAAAGCTCTGGTGGTAAGTGCAAACAGTGTGGGTACTTGTGTGGTGTATCAGGGGTATTGTGAAAGTGATTATTGTGTATTGTTCCGTCCACTAGTAAGGAAAGAGGGGGTTACAGTGTCTCGGAGGGCTGTGCCCAGGTTAGTTTGACCACTAGCAACTCTGACCTCCAGGTGGAGGCACCCGTTTTAGAACTCAGGCCCCTTAACCTGCTACTAGCCAAGCAAGCGTGGGTAGTAGCCTTTGGGATAACGCCACCTAGGGGTTACATTTTGGAGGCTCACCGCTGGGATTTAGTGCTTTCCAGTGGCCAAAAATTATGAATTATTGTTAAAAATTAATGGATACCCCAGTAGAAATGGCTGTACACCAGTTGGTGGGGTGGTGTGCTGGGCAGGAGATCGACCCCC
The DNA here is from genome assembly GCA_016271365.2 of Neoceratodus forsteri. Lineage (NCBI taxonomy): Eukaryota > Metazoa > Chordata > Ceratodontiformes > Ceratodontidae > Neoceratodus > Neoceratodus forsteri. The sequence goes on along the minus strand of CM057451.1, from coordinate 1,172,341,698 downwards.
AAAATGCTCTACTTATACTGGATATTCCCTGTGGTACCAGTAAGAACACTGTAGAGGGAGCACTCTCCAAAGTTGAATGTTTAAAAAACCCTGTGGTGGTGGGTCAACAGGCTGATTTGATCGCCCAAACTTTCATAGCCTTGGTAGAGTGTAGTGACCTCATGGACAGCTCTAAAGTGCCACAGACTATTGCCCCAGAAGGGGTTCCAGCTGCCTGGAGAGTGATAACAAAAGACAGTAAAGACCCCGAGGAGGATGAGCTACCACCATTATCTGAGACTTTTGAGGAGAAATTTGCTAAGTTGTTGCTGGAGGAAGGGAAAACCATAGAGGACTTAAAGAAACTATTCCTGCCACCTGGGGGTGTTCCTTCCCCAACACCCCCTTCCACTCCAGCACCAGTTACTACCCCACCTTCTGTGCCCATGGCAATGCAAGCCCCTATATCTGTACCTGCTATTAGTCATGACACCTACCGAAGGCTGAGAATCTTCTCAGTCACCCTCCTCACCCCCCAGGGGGAGGGTGACTGGGAGACCTGGATAGACTATGTTGCCCCTCTAGTACTTGAATGGCAATGCTCAGAAGCAGAGAAATGAAAGAGGTTAAGTGAGAACCTCCAAGGTCCTGCCCTGGCTACCATCCGTGCCAAGTGGGCCAATAACCCTGAAGCAACTGCCCAGGACTATCTTCATGCATTGGAGAAGGTGTATGGGAGCCCGGATTCAGATGAGGATCTGTGGTGGAGAGTAAGAAATGCTCAGCAGTACCCAGGGGAGCCATTGTCTGTGTATGTACCTTGGCTTGAAAAGCTGCTACAAGAGTGCCTCAGAAAGGGTAGTTTGCCGTCAAATGAATTAGATCGAACTAGGCTGGACCGGATCCTTAAGTCTGCTCAGTTTTCAGAATTGTTACTGCTTCATTTGCACCTTGCCAGCTGACTGGAATCACCCCCCTCCTATGACGAGCTAATGAAAGAAATTCGGGGGGGTTGAGCAAAGGCGACCCTGTGGGGGAATTACACCCATATCTGCTGCTGCTGTGCAAGTGACCCAGAGTGATCAGCCAAGTGGAGCTCAGGGGCAAAAGTCAGCACTTAACGAGCGCTCTGAGAATGCAAAGGACTTCCCGCCCTGGGCTCAGCATTAGAAAGATGAGCTACTAAAGGAAGTCTGAGAGTTGAAGACGGGTGCCTCTGCAAGGGTTTCCCCCATGGAACAAGATCCTAATCCCTTTCAGGACATGACTGCCATGGGGGTGGGGGTGCATCCGCTACCGAGGGTGGCTCTAAGGCTGAGGTCACCAGATTGACTGCCACTCGAAAGGAACTGTTAAGACACGTTGCACTACTCTCACCGCTGCAAGCAGATACTAGACCCTAATCTCTTAGTAAGTAAGTAAGTACATTTTTATTTCTTTAAGGCGCCCTTCCAAAGCTCAGGGCGCCTTTACAATATCAATCATACAAATCGAAACCACACTGTAAACAACATCAAATTCAGAAACAATCCAGTATAATTTAAATCACTAAAAAATACTTGGTTAAAAAGGAAGGTCTTTAAAGCTTTTTTAAAGCTCTGCACAGTCAGGCAATTGCGTATCTGGCAAGGCAGAGAATTCCACAGGGTAGGGGCCATAAAGGGAAATGTTCTTCCACCAGATGTTTTTAAGGTTACCTTGGGAATCTCCAGCAATCCCTCACCAGAGGATCGGAGGGAGCGGGAGTGGGAGGGACAGTAAGAAGTCTGGAGTTCTTTCAGGTAGTGAGGTCCCAAACCGTGTAGGGCTTTATAGGTCATCAACATGACCTTGAAAGTGATCCGCCATTGTACAGGCAGCCAGTGCAATTCGCAAAGCACAGGTGTTATATGGTTGGACCTTGGGCTTCCAGTCAACAACCTAGCTGCCACATTTTGCACCAGCTGTAAGCGACAGATATCCACTCCCGGCAGCCCTAGATAAAGGTCGTTGCAGTAATCAAGACGATTGTACACAAAGGCGTGGACCAGGGTAGGAAGATCCTCTGATGGAATCAAGTGTTTCACCCGTGCTGTATTCCTTAGATGAAAAAAGGATGATTTGACTACGGCTGACACCTATGCCCTCAGGGTCAAGCCCTCGTCAAATATAACGCTAAGGTTACGCACCTGACCAGATGCCATAAGCGGGGTTCCTCCCAGAAATAAACCTGAGAGTTTTCCGCCCATGGACTTGATATCCTTACCCCAGTTCCACCACCAATACCTCTGTTTTCCCGGGTTCAACCTCAGCCAATTAGCACTCATCCAGTTCTGTATCTCCTGGAGGCAGTTGTTAAACGATGTACTTGACTCAGACTCCAGCTCGGGCACAAAAGACATATAGAGTTGAGAATCATCGGCATAGCAATGAAAACTCAAACCAAAATGTCTTATAATGTCCCCTAATGGAAGCATATACACCGCAAATAACATGGGGGACAACACCGAACCCTGTGGCACTCCACAGTGTAGGCAGCAAGAGGTCGAGGAATAAATCCTCGACACTACTCTCTGAGTCCTACCCTGCAGAAAAGATTTAAACCAACTGTGGACCACCCCCTTAGTCCACAGAGAGACCACAGGCGTTCAAGCAGCACACCATGATCCACAGTGTCAAATGCAGCTGAAAGATCAAGGAGAACCAAGATAGAACGAGTTCTCTGATCTTTTGCCATCAGGAGATCATTCAATACCCAAACAAGAGCCGTCTCAGTACTGTGCTGTTTTCTGAAGCCAGACTGGAGAGGGTCATAGATATTGTGGATGTTTAAATAATCTTCCAGCTGCAAAGCGACCACCTTCTCAATAATCTTCCCCAAAAAGGGAAGATTTGAGATTGGTCTGTAGTTTCCTGGGCAGTCGGGATCAAGGAGGACTTTTTCAGAAGGGGACTACTATTGCCTCCTTCAAAGGATCAGGAAAGATCCTCTCTCCAATGATGCCACTACTATCCCAGTGAGGATTGGGCCGATAACCTCTACACATCCCATGAGTAGGCGTAGGGCCGGATCCAGCCACAGAAGGTTGAGGCAGAGTCTGGGCGATTCTCACTATATCCCATAACTACCAGTTGACTGAGCGTGGACCAGGTCAAATGGGTACTTGTGTCCCTCGATTGGTTACTGCAAGACAACAATGGGGAGGCCCTGGCTGATCTCATCTCTGATAGCAGACACCTTATCGGCAAAGAACGTCGCAAACTCCTCACACTGTAACTGTGATAATGCTCGACTGGCATGAAGACAGACTGGATTGCACAGTCTGTCCACAGTCCGGAAGAGCTGGGCCGGTCTATTCCTTGCTGTAGCAATCTCCCTGGACAGGAACTCTGCCTTCTTATGGGACATTGCTAACTGGTAGATTTTATAATGATCTAGCAGTCTAAGCCTGTCAACTTCCAGGTGAGTCTTCCACCAGCGTCTCTCCAATCTTCGGCCCTGTCTCTTCAACCCACGAATCTCCATGGTAAACCACGGGGACTCAGGGTGAAGAGTACAGGTGCGAACTCAGAAAGGAGCAATGACATCCAGGGCCCCCACAACTGCCCTATTATAGGCCAGCACTAAAGACCCTGGATCCATGCTATCCATTGGAAAGCCCGAGAAGTCCAGCTCCGTCATTAGGCCTTCTGAGGTAACTCCTCTCAAAGGACGGAACTGTACAATCTCCTTAGGGGCAGGCCTCTTTCAGGGAGCCATGAAACTGAACCTCAGGGCATGATGGTCGGACCAGCCGATGGGCTCCACCTCCACATCGGAGATTTCCATCCCCAGATGGAATATCAAGTCCAATGAATGTCCCCCCTGGTAGGTTGCAGTGGTAATAACCCATGTCAGGCCCAATGAATCAGTCAATTGGAGGAGATTTTGTCCAAAAAGCGCGAGTTCATCATCGACCCAGGCATTGAAATTCCCCAGAATTATCCATCGGGGGAATTCCAAAACCCTCTCGGCGATGAAATCCGACACCTCCCTCAGGAATTCTCTCCCATCACCTGGTGGACGGTAAATGAGGAGTATCCTGAATCCTGCATCTGCACCCACAATACATTCAAAGGAGCTGGGATATCCAACCCCACCTCCCTCAGGAATTCTCTCCCATCACCTGGTGGATGGTAAATGAGGAGTATCCTGAATCCTGCACCTGCACCCACAATACATTCAAAGGAGTTGGTAAATCCAACCGGCTCCTCCCTGAGGTCCAGTTCCTGTCTAAAACAGACTGCAACTCTTACTCTTACTACTGCTTCAGTTCCTCATACGATGTTCTCTTCCCTCAGGATGACCCAGGAGTCTATTATTTGTCACAACTGTGGAAAGGATGGCCATATGAAAAGAGAATGCCGGTCTCAAAAGGACTTAGAAAGAGCAGTAAACAGACTCCAAGGGGAGCTCCGAAAAGCAAATAAATGGTCGAGGGGTGCCCGAAATGACCGCAGTGAGGGTTAGAGAAACCCTAACTCAAATTTCTTTGTGGCTAAATCATCTGTCCAGGCCTCTGCTACTGCCTCTCCAGACTGGTCCAAAATAGTGGGCCCTTCAATGGAGACTACGGTGACTGTGAATGGTAGTCATACTCAGGCTGTGCTTGACATTGGGTCTCAAGTAACCATTGTATTCCAGGACTGGTATGACAAACACTTATCTGATGTGCCTTTGCAATCCCTGGAAGGCCTACATGTGTGGGACCTGAGCGACAAGTCTTATCCCTACCTAGGGTATGTCTGCCTCTGGTTGTCTTTTCCTGCAACTGTAACTGGTGTAGAGGAGTGAGTAGAGACAATGGCCCTAGTGCCCCCCCACCAGACTGTATGATGGGGTCTCCCTGTTAATTGGGACAAACACCCATATGTTTGGGAGACTGGCGCAACTCTGTCATGAGAAACAAGGGTGACGAACTGGGAGGGCCCTGAGAATTCTGGCTCTGATCAAGGGGGCCTATGATTTGCAACAGAATCCCGAGGAAGTAGACCAGGATGAACCGGTGGGGATCGTGTGGAAGAAGGATCCTGATTCAATGGTACTGGCACCTAACGCCCAGTGTACCATTCAAGGGGAGGTCTGCCTCCGGAAAGATATCAAGAACAAAAATACTGATGTTGGATGCACTAGGCAATGGAGAATTGCCAGAAGGATTGTTGGTCAAGCCCAGCATCTGCCTGCTCATGCCCATGCCTATGCAAGATGAGTGATGGTCCAGATTCACAATGTGTCAGATAGGGAGATCCGGGTGAACAGAGGGTGCACCCTAGCTACAGTACACTGCACTGACACTGCAGTATTGCCCAGCAACAAGCACCCTGGTGAGAAGGAGAGAGTGACCCAAGACTTGTTTGACTTTGGTGACTCCCCTTTGCCAGCTGAATGGAAGGCTAGAATTAGTAAGAGTCTTGCCCAGAGAGAGACCAAGTGTTTTCATTGAAGGAATGGGATGTGTGATGTGTCCAGGGTGCGGAGCATCACATACTCCTACACGATGAACTGCCATTTTGAGAGAGGTTCCGATGCCTAGCCCCAGCAGACACCGATGATGTGAGAAGACACCTGCAGGAAATGCTCACTGCTGGCATGATACAAGAATCCAGGAGCCCATATGCCTCTCCCATTGTGGTTGTGCATAAGAAGAATGGGTCTGTGAGGATGTGTATTGATTATCGAACCCTGAACCGGCGGACCATCCCAGACCAATACACTATGGCTTGTATACAAGATGCCCTGGACTGCTTGAATTGGATCAAATGGTTCCCAGTGTTGGATCGTCGCAGCGGATACTATCAGATCCCGATGGCCCCGGAAGACCATGAGAAAACAACCTTCATCTGTCCATTGTGGTTCTATGAGTTTCTGAGGATGCCACAGGGGATATTGGGCACCCTGGCCACCTTTAAGTGACTGATGGAACGTGTGGTGGGAGATATGAATTTGCTGGAATGCTTGGTGTACTTGGACGATGTCACTGTGTTTGGAAGCACCTTAGAGGATCATGAGAACCGACTGTTTAAAGTCTAGACTGACTGGAAGACTTTGGCCTCAAGCTATCCATTGACAAGTGCTAGTTTTTCCAAACCTCCGTGAAGTATGTGGGGCACATAGTATCTACAAAAGGGATAGAGACTGATCCCAGTAAGGTTAAAGCACTGACTACTTGACCCCAGCCCCATAATCTGAAAGAACTACGTTTCCTGGGGTTCTGTGGCTACTACCACAGGTTCACAAAAGACTGTTCCAAGGTGAGTCGCCCACTCTTGAACCTTACCCAGGGTTACCCTCCTACCAATCATAAATACAAAAAGGGGCCATTAAAGAACCAGAAAAAGTATACTTCCACCCAGGTGAACTCTTCAGGCCCTGCTGGATGCCCAACTGTGAAGCAACCTTCCATGAGATCATATACCCGTTCACCCATGCCCCCATCCTCACCTATGCTGACCCCACCAAACCCTATGTGCTGCATACGGATACTAGACTGCAGGGTCTAGGAGTGGTGCTGTATCAAGACCATGAGGATGGCCTGAGACCAGTAGCTTTCACCAGTAGGAGCTTGACCCTGTCCGAACGAAACTACCCTGTGTATAAGTTGGAGTTCCTTGTGCTAAAATGGGCCATCATTGACCAGTTTCATGAATACCTCTATGGGGCAAAGATAATGGTGAAGACTGACAATAACCCGTTGACCTATGTACAGACTTCAGCTAAGTTAGACGCCACTGGGCACCGGTGGCTTTCTGTATTATCAACCTATGATTATGCTGTCGAATACAGACCAGGACTGAACCATATGGATGCTGACACCCTATCACAAAGGCCCGCTTCCAAGAGTGATTGGGTCAGGCTGTCTAACCCTGACATTCGAGCTTTGTGCCAAATGTTTGATAGAGATGAACAGATGTCTGCAGACACAGTGGACTATTTAGTAGATTGCTTGGGCCCTTCTGACACCTGCATACCAGCTGCTTATTGCCGCTTCTCTACCCTAGATATTAGTGCACTACCTCAACTTGACAATGACAGCATTCAGTGGGCTCAATCCCAAGATCCTATGATTCAGCCAGCACTTGATGCCCTGCATGTGGGGAAAGATGTGTCTAAGTTACGTTCCAATGACTTGCTAACTGCTTTATTGTTTAAAGAAGGCCCCAGGTTGAAGTTGCTCAATCAGTTGTTGTATAGAGAGACAGTAGATCATAGTGGCAAAGTAGACAAGCAACAATTGATCCTGCCCACGGCCTTTAAAGATTTGGTACTGAGCTCCCTCCACAATCACATGGGGCATCGTGGTATTGACAGAACCCTTGACCTGGTATGATCTCACTTCTACTGGCCCAAAATAGGGGCTGATGTTGAGCACCATGTAAAGACTTGTATTCGCTGCCTGCAAAGAAAAGCCCTGCCTCAGAGGGCTGCCCCCCTTGTTAATATTACTACCAGCACCCCCATGGAACTAGTCTGCATAGACTTCTTGTGTTTAGAACCTGATCAGTGGAACATTGGCAATGTGTTAGTGGTTACGGATTATTTCACACAGTATGCACAAGCTTTTCCCACCAAAGATAAAAGGCATCTATCGTGGCCAAGGTGCTAGTGGAAAATTTCTTCATCCATTATGGTGCCCCCCAGCGTATCCACTCTGACTAGGACAGAGACTTTGAGAGTCAACTAATCAAAGAAATGTTCTTTCTATGGGGGGATGCAAAAGTCAAGAACCACCCCCATCACCCGCAGGGAGACCCTCAACCAGATTGTTTTAACACACCCTTCTAGATATGCTGGGCACCCTCCACAAAAAAGACAAGCATAAATGGAGCCAGCAGATTAGCACCTTGGTACATGCATACAATTGCACAAAAAATGATGCTACTGGGTTCTCCCCCTACTGCCTCATGTTCGGGAGAGAGACCCGGCTGCCAGTTGATGTCTGTTTTGGGGTCTTTCCAGATGGGGTCCAAGCCGGAAACTACTTGCAATATGCACAAAAACTGAAAGCACAATTGAACCATGCCTATCAACTGGCCCAGACAATGGCCACCAAGAGAAATCTAGCCAACAAAGAGTGACATGATAAAAAAAGTAAAGGCTCAAGAGTTTCGACCTGGAGACCGTGTGTTGTTAAACAATTTGGGACTGCATGGTAAACATAAAAGTGCTGATCGGTGGCACCATCTTCCCCATGTAGTTTTTGGAAAGCTGGATGATTTACCTGTGTACAAGGTGCGCCCAGAGAACAACTTCAAACCTGTCAAGATCATGCACCGTAACTACTTGCTACCTATTGGCCAAGTCATGATTGAGGTTGAACCCCCAGAAATTGAGCCCCCTGGGCTGGTGACTTGTGCAGCTGCAATCAAGCTACAGAGTCAACCTATCCCAATGGTCACAGATTTAAGGTTTCCTTCGCAGCAGGCCCAGAATGATAGTGACTGTTAGTCCACTTCTGCCAAAAGTGAATACGACTATGCCTATTACCCCTCTTATGAACTGAGTCAGCTGTTTTGAGGTAACCCCATGATTAATTGTGGGGATGAAGCTGGGTCTTCTGGACTGCCTAACCCCCCAGCTTTATCCTTGGAGCCAATGCTCCCTGAAAGTGAAGTGCTAAGTATCACGTCTGAGGATGCTGAGTCTCTGTGTATTGTGGAACTGTATGATTTGCCTGAGGTAGAGGCTGATGGAATGAGTCTTTCTGGTGACATACCAGAATTTGAAGAACACCATGAGAGTGCTGACAACCCCCCTTCAGTGCCTCAAAGTTTGATTGTGCCTGAGCCTTCGCAAAATGAGTCAAGTGTTGTAGAAACAGAGCCTGCAGAGCAAGGAGCCATCAGTGCCCCAGGTTTGGACATTCCCATCCAGGCAGAGGCACCCCTCACAGGTGACAAGAGTCCCCAGACCAGTGCTGAGAGTACAGAGACTGTAGTTGTCCCCCTCAGAAAGACTGGCCAAGCTGTCAAGCCAGTAGTACACTTCAGTTATGATTCTCCCAGGAGGCCAGTGGAGTTGCCTCTCAATGTGGTGCACAAAGGTGTTTATGTCTCACCAAGCTCACTACCCAAATTGTGCTTGACAGACAATTCCAGGTTACTTGTCTTTCCCTCTCACCTTGGTGCCCCTGCTCTCTCTAGCCACAAGTTAGCTGATAGGGAAGGGCCCCCTCTTGCATTGTTTACGGTACAAGAAATTATTACCTGATTCAGTATAGTAATGTTAAATTTATCTGCGTGAAATATGCACAATGTGTTGTCAGAATGGATATAGTATCATGAAGTGTAGTGAATATGTATAGTAAAGTAATAAGTTTATGTTAACTGATGCATGATAGTACAGACTTAACGAGGATGCCAAGTTTTCTCCAGGCAGGGGAGGGTGTAACCCCCCTACAAATGGGGGATCTTGAAAAGTCTTCCTTGAGCTTGCCTAAATGCTCAATGCCAGGCTGATGTCCTGTGTTTTAGCAGTTTAAATGTGATTGCCAGAGAGTGCCTGTATAGCCTCTGTGCACTGTCTCTTTAAGAGCTGCCTGGATTGCCGTCATAAGTAATCTGAGAGGGAGCTCTGTTGAAAGATGTAACTATTCGCTGAAAATCATTTAGAGGTATAACGATAATGTAGTTTGTCTACCCTGCCTTCTTTGCAGCAAAGACTGTTTATTTATCGCCACTATCTTGGACCTGGACTGTCGAACTGGACCAATCAGTACTGGTGGGACCTAAAATGGAGCTGGACTACAGGAGCTGTCTGGAGTCAAAATCTGTAGGAATTGTAGTTGGAGCTTTTGGCACATTTTTGCACCTAAAGGGGGAGCCTTTGTTGTGACTGACAGATCAGCCAACCAAATCTTTTGGACCAGAGGGAAATTCACAGGCTGCCTGCTGTGAGAGTCAGATCTAAGTTGGAAGCTGAAGAAGCAACAGCTCGATGATAGTTCGAGCAGCCGTCAGTGTAGTTTCACGTGGGAGAACTGTGGAAAGGCCTGAGTTGTGGCCTGCATGTCTGCCTGCTGCCCATGAGAAGGAGAGAAGAGAATTATTTTGGACTAAATCCAAGTTTGTGAGAACAAAGTAAGCCACTGATTTTTTTACCAGACTCATACCTGAAGAAGACCGAAGATTTGCTGAATGCGATTGGCCTGTCAGGATTTCCAGCTGCTTTTGAATCCCCAGTTTGTGCAGAGACTTTGCGATCATAACCAGACAGCGGTTTGCCTGGTACAGTAGAATTTCCTTACATGTAAATGTGCTGTGAGTTGTTAGTGGGTTATGATTTGGTTCTCCACTGTGAGAACTGTGTTCTGCTTGCTGGAAGCTGTATCCAGCCCAAAATGGACTGTATCCAAATTTGTCTCCATTTGGCTGGGGCTTTGCCACACTGGCCCAGCCAGATTACCCACTGCACAGAGAAAGCCATCAAAGAGAGATCTGCCTGGGGATCAGCCCTCTGCTCCATGCTTGAACAGGAACGATGCCTCGGCGAGTCATGTGGGCCCTGCTTCTCCTGGCACTCCAGATTAACCACCTGCTGTCTCGATTTTCATCCAGCCCGCGTCCAGCCTTGGGCATCGTGAGTAATCATCAGGGTAGCTCCCTGCAACAATAGCCTAATCTAAAAGTGTGTCATCTGATTGTCTTGTTGTTTTCTTTTCACGAACTGAGCCCTCCGGCTCCGGATTACAAATAGTGTGTGTTGTCCATGTTGTTTTCTTCCATCACAGGGCCCCAACCAGCTGCAACATTCCTGGCTAGCCCACCGTTCTCCACCTGGGTACCCAGAGCGTGTGACTGTTTATGGACCCTGAAATGTATGCATAGCTGTTTGATTGATACAGCCTTTAAGCAAATTAACCTAATTACGCCCCTCACTTGTTCAAGTCTCTTAAATAAATCAGATCTAACTCTTTTTTGCATTTACCCTGACTGTGGTTTCAGTTTGTGCAAGAGTACTGTACTGCTGTTAGTTGCTGTGTATAACCTTGTTTTACAGGGGGGCCCCAGGGCCGGACCAGAGGAAAGCCCTGGTGGTAAGTGCAAACAGTATGGGTACTTGTGTGGTGTATCAGGGATATTGTGAAAGTGATTACTGTGTAATGTTCCGGCCACTAGTAAGAAAAGAGGGGGGGGGTTACAGTGTTCCAGAGGGCCGCTGTGCCCAGGTTAGCTTGACCACTACCAACCCTGACCTCCGGGTGGAGGCTCAGTGAAGGGGAAAAAAAAAAGTTGGCTCAACAGCACAAAAGACACATGGATGCCGTAATAGCATCAAAAATAGCAACTTAGTTTCAGAACTCAGGCCCCTTAACCTGCTACTAGCCAAGCAGGCAGGGGTAGTAGCGCTTGGGATAGCGTCACCTAGGAGTTACACAAATTATTAGCTCAAGTGAACTAATTCCTTTGATTAAGTGCAGGGAGGTGGGGGGGCAGGAGAGAGGTGGGGGTAAGCGATAGGGAAGGGAAGGATGACCTGGAACTGGCTCCTTCAAAGTGCGGAGATAGCTGTCAGTGGCAGAATGAGGCAAGGACTTAGAGTAAGGGGCAGGAGTAGGCAAGGACAAGTTGGGTAGAGATAGCAGAAGGGATGGTAAAGAGAAGGGGGGGAACTTGTCTAAGACTAGGCCTTTTCAGGATGTTGTGAACCCTGCCAGGGAGCAGAGTCAAGCGAGGACACGTTAGATAGAGAGGATGGAGGGGGAAGGGGAGGGAAGGAAGAGTCATTTCCCAGTGCTGGACCCCTCCAGGATGCTGAAAACCCTGCCAGTGGTCAGAACTAGGTGAGGACAAGCTGGGAAGAGAGAAAAGAAAGGATGAAGGGAAAGAAGGGAAGAGGAGGGAAAGAAGAAGCTTGCCTAAGACTAGGCCACTCCAGAATGCTGAGAACCTTGCCAGACGGCAGAATCAGGTGAGAACTTTTATGCATTTTTTTTAAATATCTGTTAATAAATCGAAATAATCAGAACAATTCAGAACTTTACTGTCTTCTGTTTTTCATTTAATAAGGGTCAGAACTTCATCAAATTCTCCCAGCCCTAGTATCAAGGGTGAAATCAGTCTATTTGCAGGTGATACCAAAATCAGAGGCACGGTGGATACAGCTGAGGGCATCCTGGGAATGCAAATGGACCCGGACAGATGGGAAAAATGACCCATTGGCAACTGAAATTATATACCAAAAGTGTAAACTTGTGCGCATTGTTAAAAGAAATCCACAAAAAAGCACAGTACTGGTTGGGGGAGTAATGGTAGAGCAAACGTTGGAGGAAAGAGACCTAGGGATCATTATTAACAGTCAAAAGTGCCATGCCAATGACATTAGTCCCAGTCTAAAGTCCCATGAAAATGATCTTGCCAGTGGTTGACTATATAGTTGTGATCTGTAGGGCCGTTCCCAAAACCCACCTGATCAGGCTGGATCCTCTGCTCCAGTCTTTCTGCCATTTTGTCTCAAACTCTCCTCCACTGACTCATCTCATCAGTGGGATTTCATCTCTATAACTCTGCCCCAACTGGTCTTCGTTACACGGAACATTCTTGCCTTTTTTATCCACATTTTAGCAGATTTTACCACAATGACTTATTCCAACTGCCAAGGTGCAAGCTGTAACACTGCATTTGGCCTGGCAGTATAGTCTAGAGGTTAGAGTAACAAGCGATAAACGAGTTTGGTACATTCAGCAGACCAGTCCTGGGTTTGATTCCTGCAACGTCCACTTGCATACTGTGAGACTCTGAGCAAGACACTTAACTGTCTAGTGCTCCTGGGTCACCCCTGAAAACAGGCACTCATGCCTAGTGGGCCTTACCTGGTTATGAAAAGGCTAAAAAAAATTATGCATTATGGGCTGTATCCAGTGCTCACAAAACATCACTGGATTCAGCAGTACTTGAAGTAAAATACCAGTATACAGTATATTTATTTATTTAAATTGGTAACTGGGAAAGACCCATTCAGCCGACATTCATTTCTAGGTGTGACATGTGGGAAGGGTACAGAATTAAAAAAAAAACAGACGCCAAAAACTGAATACAGACTGAAATATATGTGTAACCCCTAGGTGGCGTTATCCCAAGGGCTACTACCCCTGCCTGCTTAGCTAGTAGCAGGTTAAGGGGCCTGAGTTCTGAAATGGGTGCCTCCTGTGGTGGTCAGGGTTGGTAGTGGTCAAGCTAACCTGGGCACAGCCCTCCAGGACACTGAAACCCCCTCTTTCCCCTCTAGTGGCCTGAACACTGTACAATAATCACTTTCACAATACCTCTGGTACACCACACAAGTACCCACACTGTTTGCACTTACCACCAGGACTGGTTCCTCTGGCTCGACCCTGGGGACCCCTGTAAAACAAGGTTATGCACAGCAAATAGCAACAGTACAGTACTTTGAGCACAAACTGGAACCACAGTCAGATTACATGCAGAAAAAGTTAGATCTGATTTATTCAGGGGACTTGAACAAGAAAGGGGCAAAATCAGGTTAATTAGCTTAAAGGTTATATCAATCAAGCAGTTATGCATGCTCTTTGAGTCCCCCCACACAGTCACACCTCTGGGTACCCAGGTGGAGAAGAGATGGGCTAGCCAGGACTGTTGCCTGGAGTTGCAGCTGGTTGGGGCCCTGTGATGGAAAACACAACACGCACAATACACAATATTTGTAATCCCGAGCCAGAGGGCTCAGTTCGTAAAGGAAACAAAACAACAAGACAATCAGATGACACACTCAGATTAAGCTGTTGTTGCAGGGAGCTACCCTGGTATTTACTCACGATACCCAAGACTGGACACAGGTTGGACGAAAATCGAGACTGCAGGTGGTTGATCTGGAATGCCAGGAAAAGCAGGGCCGACACGAGTCGCAGAGGCGTCGTTCCTGTTCAAGCGTGGAGCAGGTGGCTGATCCCCAGGCAGGTCTCTTGTCGATGGCTTCTCTGTGCAGTGGGTAGTCTGGCTGGGCCAGTCTGGCAAGACCCAGACCGCATAGAGACAAATTCGGATGCAGTCCATTTTGGGCTGGATACAGCTTCCAGAAAGCAGAACACAGTTCACACAGTGGGGGGACTAACTCACAACCTACTAGCAGCTCATAGCACATTTACATGTGTGGGAATTCTACTGTACCAGGCAAAGCGCTCCCTGGTCACAATTGCAAAGTCTCTGCACACACCGGGAGCTTACTAGGGGTAGCTGGAACTCTTGACAGGCCGATCACATTCAGCAAAATCTTTGGACTTTTTCAGGTTGAGCCTGGCTCACTTCAGTAGCTTACTTTAGTCACACAAACTTGGATTTAGTCCACAGTGATTCTTTTCTATCCCTCTCAGGAGCAGCAGGCAGATATGCAAGTCAAACTCAGCCCTTTCACCTTTTTTCTATGCGAATCCACTCAGGATTGCTGCCCAAAATACATTTCAGCTCCTTCTTGTTCAACTTCCAGCTTAGATCTAACTGAAAACTGCAAGCAGCCCGGGACTTCCCCAAAATCCAAAAGGTTTGGTTGGCTGATTTGGCTGTCAGTCATAGCAAGAGCTCCCCCTTCAGTTGCAAAAAAGGCGCAAAAAGTTCAAAACTACAATTCCTACAGATTTTGACTTCAGACAGCCCCTGTAGTCCGGCTACATTTTAGGTCCCACCAGAACTGATTGGTCCAATTTGCAGTCCAGGACCAAGATAGTGGAGACAAAACAAAACAGTCCTTGCTACAAAGAAAGCAGGTTAGACAAACTGCATTATCATTATCCTCTAAATGTTTTTCAGCAAATAGTTACATATTTCAACAGAGCTCCCTCTCAGATTACTTAGGCTGCAATCAGGCAGCTCTTAAAAGACAGTACACAGAGGCTATACAGGCTCTGGTAATCACATTTAAACTGCTAAAATGCAGGACACCAGTCTGGCAGTGAGCATTTAGGCAAGCTCAAGGAAGACTTTTTGGGAACCCCCATTTGTAGGGGGGTTACACCCGTCCCTGCCTGGGAAAACGTAGTGTTCCCGTCAAGTCTGTACCATCATAACATTGAAAATGCAACATATACAAGACATTTATACCATTAACATGCTATACAAGTACTATCTGATTCATCAATTGGCTTAACTTGTCACTTTACTATACATTTCAATGTACTTCACTATATCATTTCCATTCCGACAATACATTATGCATATTTCACGCAGGCAAATTAAACATTTCTATAAAGAATCATGTAATAACTTCTTGCACTTTAAACAATGCAAGAGGGGGCCCTTCCCTATCAGCTAACTTGAGGCTGGATGGGGCAGGGGCACCATGGTGAGAGGGCAGAACAAGTAACCTGGAATGGGCTATCAAGCTCAATTTGGGCAGTGAGCTCTGAGAGCCATAAACACCTTTGTGGACTACATTGAGTGGCAAATCCACTGGCCTCCCGGGGGGAATCGTAACTGAAGTGCACCACTGGCTTGACAGCTCGGCGAGTCTTTTTGGGGTGAACAACCACAGTCTCTATACTTTCAGCAATGGTCTTGGAGCTTTCATCACTTGAATATAGCACAGTGGTCTAAGGCTCTGAGCTGCAAATCTGGCTACATCCTGTAGACCAGCCCTTGGTTTGAATCTCACAGCTTCCACTTGCATACTGTGTGACCCTGAGCAAGTCACTTAACTTCCTTGTGCTCCCAGGTCGCACCTGGAAACAAGCTCCGGTTTAGTTTGCCTTTCCTGGTTAAACAATTTCCCCTTTCCCTTTCATCACTTGTGAGGGGTGTTTTTGCATGAAGGGGGAATGTCCAAGCTGGGAGCACTGTCAGCCCCTTGCTCTGTAGTCTCTGTTTCTACAACACTTGGCTCATTTTGAAGACACTCTGGCACTGAAGGAGGGTTTTCAGCACTTTCATAGTGTTCCTCAAGTTCTGGCATGTCACCAGAAAGACTCATACCATCAACCTCTCCTTCAGGCAAATCATACAGTTCCACAATACACAAAGACTCAGCATCCTCTGATGTGATACTTTGCACTTCACCTTCAGGGAGCATTGGCTCCAAGGATGATGCCAGGGCGTTAGGCAGTCCAGAAGGTCATGTTTCATCCCCATAATTCAACATAGAATTTCCACAAAACAACTTACTCCGTTCATAAGAGGGGTAATAGGCATTATCACACTCACTGTCATCGAAGTTAGACTGGCAGTCACTGTCATTCTGGGCCTGCTGCGGAGGAAGTCTTAAATCGGCAACCATGGGGGCAGGCTGACTCTGTTTCTTCCTTGCAGCAGCATGAGTCACTGATCCAGGGGGATCAATCTTGGTGGGTTCAGCCTCAATTATAACTTGACCAATAGGTAGCAAGTGGTTACGGTGCATAGTTTTGACAGCTTTGGAGTTATTCTCTGGGCGCATTTTGTACACTGGCAAATCATCCAACTTTCCAACTATGACATGGGGAAGATGGTGCCATCGATCAGCAATTTTGTGTTTACCATGCATTCCTAAATTTCACAACAACACACAGTCTCCAGGCCTAAGCTCTTGAGCCTTTACTTTTCTATCTTTTCTCTCTTTGTTGGCTAGATTTCTTTTGGTGGCCATTGTCTGGGCCAAATGATAGGCATGGTTTAACTGAGCTTTAAGTTTTTGTACATATTGCAGGTAATCTTCAACTCAGACCCCATCAGGAGAAATCCCAAAACAGACATCAATAGGCAGCCAGGCCTCTCTCCCGAACATGAGGCGGTAGGGAGAGATCCCGGTAGCATCATTCTTTGTGCAATTGTATGCATGTACCAAGGTGCTAATCTGCTGGCTCCATTTATGCTTATCTTTTGGGTGGAGGGTGCCTAGTATGCCTAGCAGGGTGCGGTTAAAGTGTTCTGGTTGAGGATCCCCTGCGGGTGATGGAGGGTGGTTCTTGACTTTCGCACCCCCCCATAGAGAGAGCATTCCTTTGATTAGCCGACTTTCAAAGTCCCGGCCCTAATCAGAGTGAATTCGCTGGGGGGCACCATAGTGGATGTAGAAATTTTCCACTAGCACCTTGGCCACGATAGATGCTTTTTGATCTTTGGTGGGAAAAGCTTGTGCATACCATGTGAAATGGTCCATAACCACTAACACATTGCCAATGTTTTGCTGATCAGGTTCTAAACTCAAGAAGTCTATGCAGACTAGTTCCATTGGGGGTGCTGGTAGTAATGTTGACAAGGGGCAGACCTCTGAGGCAGGGCTTTTTTCTGCAGGCAGTGACTGCAAGTCCTTACATGGTAGTCAACATCGGCCCCCATCTTGGGCCAGTAGAATCGAGATCGTACTAGGTCAAGGGTCCAGTCGATACCGAAGTGGCCCATATAATTGTGGAGAGACCTCAGTACCAAATCTTCGAAGGCCGTTGGCAGGACCAATTGTTGCTTGTCTATTTGGCCACCCCAATCTACAGTCTCTCTATACAACAACTGATTAAGCAGCTTCAACCTGGGGTCTTCTTTAAACAATAAAGTGGTTTGCAGATCTGAGGAACACAACTTGGACACATCTTTTCCTGCACGATGGACATCAAGTGCTGGCTGAATCATAGGATCTCAGGATTGAGCCCACTGAATGCTGTCATTGTCAAACTGAGGTAGTGCACTAACATCTAGAGCAGAGAAGTGGCAACATGTAGCCAGTATGCAAGTGTCAGAGGGGCCCGAGCAATCTACTAAGCAGTCCGCTGTGTCCGTAGATATCTGTTCATTTCTATCAAACTTTTGGCACAATGCTCAGATGTCAGGTTCAGACAGCCTGACCCAGTTGTTCTTGGAAATGGGCCTCCGAGATAGGGCTTCAGCATCAACATGATTCAGGCCTGGTCTGTATTCAACAGCATAATCATATGTTGACAATGCAGAAAGCCACCGGTTCCCCGTGGCGTCTAACTTAGCTGAAGTCTATACATAGGTGAATGGGTTATTGTTTGTCCTCACCAATATTTTTGCCCCATAGAGGTAATCAGGAAACTGGTCGACAATGGCCCATTTTAACGCAAGGAACTCCAACCTGTGCACAGGGTAGTTTCACTCTGACGGGGTCAAGCTCCTATTGGTGAAAGCCACTGGTCTCAAACCATCCTCATGGTCTTGATACAGTACAGCTCCTAGACCCTGCAAACTGGCGTCAGTATGCAGCACATAGGGTTTGGTGGTATCAGCATAAGTCAGGATGGGGGTGTGGGTGAGCTGGTATATGACTTTGTGGAAAGCTACTTCAAAGTCAGGCATCCAATGGGAACCAAAAAGTTCACCTGAGTGGAAATATGCTTTGTCTGGTTCTTTGATGGACCCTTTTTTGTATTTCCGATTGGTAGGAGGGTAACCCTGGGTAAGATTCAAGAATGACAGAATCATTTAGGAATAGTCCTTTATGAACCAGCGGTAGTAGCCACAGAATCCCAGGAAATGCTGTAGTTCTTTCAAATTGTGGGGCTGGGGCCAAGTAGTCAAGGCTTCAGCTTTACTAGGATCAGTCTCTATCCCCTCTGTAGACACTATGTGCCCCACATACTTCACAGAGGTTTGGAAAAAATTGGCACTTGTCGATAAACAGCTTGAGGCCGAAATCTTCCAGTCGGTCTGGTACTTTGAACAGTCGACTCTCATGTTTCTCTAGGGAGCTCCCGAACAAAATGACATCATCCAAGTACACCAGGCATTCTAGCAAATTCATGTCTCCCACTGCTCATTCCATCAGTCGCTGGAAGGTGGCTGGGGTGCACAATATCACCTGTGGTATTCTCAGGAATTCATAGAACCCCAAAGGACAGATGAAGGCTGTCTTCTCATGGTCCTCCGGAGCCATCGGAATCTGGTAATATCCACTGTGAAGATCCAACACCGAGAACCATTTGCTCCCATTCAAACAATTCAGAGCATCTTGTATACGGGGCATGGTGTAATGATCGGGGATGGTCCGCCTATTCAGAGTTCAATAATCAACACACATTCTCACAGATCTGTTCTTCTTATGCAGAACCACAATGGGAGAATAATATGGGCTCCTGGATTCTTGTATCACACCAGCCACCAGCATTTCCTGCAAGTGTCTTCTCACATCGTCTATGTCTGCTGGGGCTAGACATCGAAACCTCTCTTGAAATGGCCATTCATCATGCAGGCATATGTGATGCTCGGCACCCTGGACACATCCCACATCCCATTCCTTCAACGAAAACACTTGATCTCTCTGGGCAAGTTTCTGGCTAATTCTCATCTTCCATTCAGCTGGCAATGGGGAGTCACCAAAATCAAACAAGTCAGGAGTCATTCTATTTGTCTTGCCAGGGTGCTTGTTGCTGGGCAACACTGCAGTGTCTGTGCAGTGTACCATAGCTAGGGTGCATCCTCTGTTCACCTGGATCTCCCAATCTGACACATTATGAATCTGGGCCATCACTCATCGTGCATAGGCATGGGCATGAGCAGGCAAGATACTGGGCTTAACCAATAATCCTTCCGTCAATTTTCCATCGCCTGGTGCGTCCAACACCATTATTTTGTTCTTGACATCTTTGAGGAGGTGGACCTCCCCTTGAACAGTACACTGGTTGTTAGGGGTCAGTACCATTGAATTGGGATCCTTCTTCCACATGACCCCCTACTGGTTCCTCCTGGTCCACTCCCTTGGGATTCTGCTGCAAATCATAGGCCCTCTTGATCAGAGCGGGAATTCTTAGGGCCCTCCCAGTCTGTCGAACTTGTTTCTCGCGACAGAGTTGTGCAAGTCTCCCAAACATATGGACGTTGGTCCCAGTTAAGAGGGGAACCCATCATACGGTCCAGTAGAGGGATACACTAAGGCCAGTGTCTCAACTTGCTCCTCTACACCAGTTACAGCTGCAGGAAAAGACAACCAGAGGTGGACATGTCCTAGGTAGGGATAAGACTTGTCGCTCAGCCCCCACACATGTAGGCCTTTCAGGGATTGTAAGGGCACAGCAGATAAGTGTTTGTCATACCAGTCCTTAAATACAATGGTCACTTGTGACCCACTGTCCAGCACAGCCCGAGTAGGAATACCATTCACAGCCACGGTAGTCTCCATTGAAGGGCCCACTATTTTGGACCAGTCTGGAGGGACAGCAGCAGGGGCCTGGACAAATGATGTAGCCACATAGGGATTTGAGTTACTACTTCTTGAACCCTCACAGCGGTCATTTTGGGCACTCCTCAACCTCTGATTCGTTCTCCGAAGCTCTTCTTGTAGCCTGTATACAACTTTATCTAGGTCTTTTGTGGACCGGCATTCTCTCTTCATGTGCCCATCCTTCCCACAATTATGGCAAAATATGTTTTCTGGGATTTGGGGTGGCCAAGGCATTATACTGAGAGCTGGGGTGGTGGTACTACCAACCGAGAACCTTGGTGCCATCTCCGTCTGCTGTGTGGTGAGCATTTGGAGACATCTCTTCAATTCTCTTACTTTCATAGCCAAGACATCGAGTTTCAAGCTGCTGTCAGCAGGAGATGCCTGGGTGGACACCCCATCCCCATAGCAGATGCAGTTGGATAATGGTCGGTGCCTGTACTTGCAGGAGCGGCCTTCATAAAGAGACTGTTTTTTGTTTCCCAGAACTCCCTCAGCGGTTCATCCCATGCCGGCACACCCTCTTTGGTCCCCACTTTGGAAGGGCCTTCCGATGCCGTGATCACTTGGGCTGCACTCACCCTAGAATTACAATCCCCCAGAGTTCATTTATCAAGTCACAATAGTCCGGTGGGTTACCCCTTCTATCTGGGAGCCTTAATTGAAGGACTGCAATTTAGAATGCTTTGCATGTTGCAGTATGTGCCCCAGCCTCACTTGGTTTAAGTCACTGGCGGCTACCCCACCTTTTCGGTGAGCCTTCTGCAGTGCTCTTTCCAGAGGAGTAATATATGCAGACAAACTTTCCCCTGGCCATTGTTTTGTACCTTGAAATTTCCACATCAAGTCCTCCCCTGACTCAGTGCTCCCAAAATTGCCTTCGAGTGCAGATACATACTTCTGGGCAGATGCATCAGGGTTTGTGGACCTCAGAAATTTAATGGCCTCTAGGGCGGGACTCCTCAAACTTTCTATGATCCTTTTCCATTTCTCAGCCTCTGCACACTGCCATTCAGGTACCAAAGGGGCAACACAATCTATCCAGGTCTCCCAATCATCCTCCCCTTGGAGGTGGGGAGGGTGCCGGAGAAGATTCTCAACCTTCGGTAAGAGTCGTGACTAATGGCAGGTACAGACATAGGAGCCAGCATTGGCATTGGCACAGAAGAAGGGGAAATAACAGGTGCTGGAGCGGGAGGGAGTGTTGGGGGAGGAACACCCCCAGATGGCAGGAATAGTTTCTTTAAGTCCTCCACAGTTTTCCCTTCCTGCAGCAACTTAGCAAATTTCTCCTCAAAAGTCTCAGTTGGTGGGGGGGGGCTTATTCTCCCTGGGGTCTTTACTGTCTTTAGTTATCACTCTCCAGGCAGTGAGGGCTCCTCCGGGGGTGATAGTCCATGGCACTTGCAACTGTCTACTTGGGTACTACACTCTACTAATGCCATGAAACTTTGGGTGAGAAGATTAGCCTATCGACCCATCACCACAGGGTTTTGTAAACATTCAACCTTGGAAAGTACTCCCTGTACAGTGTTCTTATTGGTACCTAGAGGAATATCCAGGATAAGTATAGCATTTTGGGTGTCGATCTCCCCCCCAGCACACCACCCCACCAACTGGTTTAAAGCCACTTCTGTTGGGGTAGTCATTTATTTTTAACAGCAATTCACAAATTTGGCCACTAGGGGACGCTAATCCCAGTGGTGCCTCCAAGATGTAACCCCTAGGTGGTGCTATCCCAAGGGCTACTACCCCTGCCTGCTTGGCTAGTAGCAGGTTGAGGGGCCTGAGTTCTGAAATGGGTGCCTCCACCTGGAGGTCAGGGTTGGTAGTGGTCAAGCTAACCTGGGCACAGCCCTCTGGGACACTGTAACCCCTCTTTCCCCTCTATTGGCCTGAACACTGTACAATAATCACTTTCACAATATCCCTGATACACCACACAAGTACCCACACTGTCTGCACTTACCACCAGGGCTGGTTCCTCTGGCTCAACCCTGGGGACCCCCTGTAAAACAAGGTTATACACAGCAAATAGCAACAGTACAGTACTTTGAGCACAAACTGGAACCACAGTCAGATTACATGCAGAAAAATTTAGATCTAATTTATTCAGGGGACTTGAACAAGGAAGGGGCAAAATCAGGTTAATTAGCGTAAAGGTTATATCAATCAAGCAGCTATGCATGTGTTTTGAGTCCCCCCACACAGTCACACCTCTGGGTACCCAGGTGGAGAAGAGATGGGCTAGCCAGGACTGTTGCCTGGGGTTGCAGCTGGTTGGGGCCCTGTGATGGAGAACACAACATGCACGGTACGCAATATTTGTAATCCGGAGCGAGAGGGCTCAGTTCGTAAAGAAAATGAAACAACAAGACAATCAGATGACACACTCAGATTAGCTGTTGTTGCAGGGAGCTACCCTGGGTATTTACTCATGATACCCAAGACTGGACACAGGCTGGAAGCAAATCAAGACTGCAGGTGGTTGATCTGGAATGCCAGGAGAAGCAGGGCCCACACGAGTCGAGTCACAGAGGCGTCGTTCCTGTTCAAGCGTGGAGCAGGGGGCTGATACCCAGGCAGGTCTCTTGTCGATGGCTTCTCTGTGCAGTGGGTAGTCTGGCTGGGCCAGTCTGGCAAGACCCAGACCGCATGGAGACAAATTCGGATGTAGTCCGTTTTGGTCCGGATACAGCTTCTAGCAAACAGAACACAGTTTAGACAGTGGGGAATTAACTCACAACCCACTAGCAGCTCATAGCACATTTACATGTACGGGAATTCTATTGTACCAGGCAAAGTGCTCCCCGGTCACAATCGCAAAGTCTCTGCACACACCAGGAGTTTAAGGGTAGCTGGAACTCCTGACAGGCTGATCACATTCAGCAAAATCTTTGGACTTCTTCATGTTGAGCCTGGCCCACTTCAGTAGCTTACTTTAGTCATACAAACTTGGATTTAGTCCACAATGATTCTCTTCTCTCCCTCTCAGGAGCAGCAGGCAGATATGCAAGTCAAACTCAGCCCTTTCACAGTTTTCCCATGCGAATCCACTCAGAATTGCTGCCCAAAATACACTTCGGCTCCTTCTTGTTCAGCTTCCAGCTTAGATCTAACTGAAAACTGCAAGCAGCTCGGGACTTCCCCAAGATCCAAAAGGTTTGGTTGGCTGATTTGGCTGTCAGTCAAAGCAAGAGCACCCCCTTCAGTTGCAAAAAAGGCGCAAAAAGTTCAAAACTACAGTTCCTACAGATTTTGACTTCAAACAGCTCCTGTAGTCCGGCTACATTTTAGGACCCACCAGAACTGATTGGTCCAATTTGCAGTCCAGGACCAAGATAGTGGAGACAAAACAAAACAGTCCTTGCTACAAAGAAAGCAGGTTAGACAAACTACATTATCATTATCACTCTAAATGATTTTCAGCAAATACTTACATCTTTCAGCAAAGCTCCCTCTCAGATTACTTAGGCTGTAATCAGGCAGCTCTTAAAGAGACAGTACACAGAGGCTATACAGGCTCTGGTTACCACATTTAAACTGTTAAAATGCAGGACACTAGCCTGGCAGTGAGCATTTAGGCAAGCTCAAGGAAGACTTTTTGGGAACCCCCATTTGTAGGGGGGTTACATATGTAATACATATATAAATAAAAACTGAAAAAAAAAAGAAAATAAATAGCACTGTTAAATACAATATTGTCCAAATGGACTCTGCAAAAACTGTTCAGGCTGAAACCTAAATAAAGTACTAATGTAACGAATACGTAGATCGGGGGATAAGTAAGGAAATGCAGAAACAGCTGTTGGATAGAAATGGAGCAACTAAGCTGATTTAGGTTACATTAGGGTGAAACAAAGTCTTGGAGAAGCAGCATAGATACACCTCCACTAAGGGTGAAATGCTAGAAGGTCTAGCCAGGTTTGGAGCATGAACAGGAGGGAGCAAAATAAAGTTCTAGTAGACATCTGAGAGAGAGATAGTAAGAGAACAAACAAAGCTGAGGAGACAGGTTGTTCCAGAGAGAAAGGAGCCAGGGAGGAGTCAAAGCTGTTGGGCAAGTGGAACATTTGTGATGGAGCTAGATAAAAGTATGGGAGTTCATAGAACAGAGCGAGTAAGTGGGCAAGAAAACAACATGGGAGAGGATAGATAAAGAGAGAGGGAAGGGGGACCAATATATAAAGTGAAAGGAAGCGCATTGTGAGAGATGGAGGGAGGAAAACATTTAAGTAGAGGGAGCAATGATGGCCAAAGGGAGAGGCATTAGAGGCAAAGTGACAGAAGGCATGAAGAAGTGTCTAGTCTGGCAAGGGATGAGTTGAGGGTGGCACCATAAACCCCACTGGTATAATCAAACACCTGTAGTACCACCATGGTGAGGATCTCCTAGCAGACCTAAAGAGGTAAGCAAGCCTTTTGTGATAAAGGTTGCGGAGTTGAGGGTGGAAGTTTTGTGTGGATGGCATTAATGTAGGAAGAAAAGTCCAATTTTCTATCAAGCTACTCACCCAGGTGCTTGAAATAACAAACAACTTCAAGAGAAGTGCTAGCCAGGGTAGTGAAGATTAAAGCAGAACTGAGTCTAGAAAGCTTTGGGCTTGTACAAAATGTCATTGATACCATCTTTTTGGCATTGACTCTAACTTGGTGTGACTGGAACGAGCACTGGACGTTGCTGTCATTGTGCCATGGCAACAGTTCCAGAGCAGGAACAGAGGCACCCAAGGTAAAAAGTATCATGACATCAGAGTGAGCATTAATGCAGTAGGGTACATCAGAGGGTGTGTAGTACAGGGTGCCATGTCAGAGGGTGTGTGAATGTAGAATGGCACATCAGAGGGTGTATGAATGCAGGGAGGCACACAGAGTGTGTGTGAATGCAGGATGGCACATCAGAGGGTGTGTGAATGCAGGGTGGCACTCAGGGGGTGTGAATGCAGGGTGACACATCAGAGGCTGTGTGGACATAGGGTGACACATCAGAGGGTTTGTGAATGCAGGGTGTTACATCAGAGGGTGTATGAATGCAAGGTGGCACACAGGGGGTGTGTAAATGAAGGGTGGTGCTTCAGAGGGTGTGCAAATGCAGGGTGGCACATCAAAGGGAGTGTCAATACAGAGTGGGACGTCTGAGAAAGTGTAAATGCAGGGTGGCACACAGGGGTGTGAATGCAGGGTGACACCTCAGAGGGTGTGCAGACATAGGGTGACACATCAGAGGGTCTGTGAATGTACGGTGGCACACAGGGGGTGTGAATGTAGGGAGATACATCAAAGAGTATGTGAATGCATGGTGACACATCAGAGGGTGTGTTAATGCAGGGTGGTGCATCACAGAGTGTCTCACAGCAGGGTGGCACATTAGAAGGTGAGTGAATGCAGAGGGGGGCACATCAGAGGGAGGGTTAATGCAGATGGCACATTAGAGGGAGGGTAAATGCAGATGGCACATTAGAGGGTGCGTGAATACAGGGTGGTACATCAGAGGGAGTGTAAATGAACATCAGAGGGGGTATGAATGCAGGGTGGTACATCAGTGGGAATGTGAATTGAGGGTGGCACTTCAAAGGGTGTGAGAATGCAAGGTGGCACATCAAATGGAGTGTGAGTGCAGAGTGGCACAACAGAGGGTGCATGAATGTGGGGTGGCACACAGGAAAAAGAAGAATAATAATTAGGACTTATATATCCCAAAGCACTTTATAAGAAATGCTAGACTGGTAATGAAGTGACATCGCACATCAGCACCCACACACAGCCTGGGCAATTGCATGAACCTTTTTTGGGGGGAAGGGGAATATTGGCAAAGCCATTGGGAATGTTCCCTACTGTTTATGAAGAATGCCTTGGGTTCTTTTACTTCCACATAGACACCCACCAAGATGGCACCAGGATGGGTAGAAGGGACCTCTGTTTAATGTCTCATCTGATGGATGGCGCATCCCAACAGTACAGCATCCCCTAATACTCTACTCAGGTGCCAGCATTTTTAGGTACGAGTACAATCCCGGTGTGGGACGAGAACCCATGACCTTCTGGTTCGGAGGTGGATGTGCTACCAACTGAGTCATGCCAGCACCCTTACACAGGGTGTGTGAATGCAATGTGGCACAACAGAGGGTGTGTGAATGCAGGGTGGCACAACAGAGGGTGTGTGAATACAGAGTGGCACATCAGAGAGTGGTTGAATGCAGGGTGGCACAACAGATTGTGTGTGAATGCAGAGTGGCACATCAGAGGGTTTGTGAATGCAGGTTGATACATCAGTGGATGCATGAATGCAGGGTGATACACCAGGGGTATGTGAATATTGGGTGGCACAACAGAGACAGCATAAATGCAGGTGGCACATCAGAAGGTGTGTGAATGTAGGGTGGCACAGAGCGAGGTGTGAATGCAGGGTGACACATCAGAGGGTGTGTGAATGCAGGGTGGTACATCAGAGAGCGCATGAATGCAGGGTGGCACGTCAGAGGGTATGTGAATGCAAGGTGGAACATTCTCTTTATACAAAGAGGGCCCCCGTCAGGCAGATGCTGTGTGCTTCTTTAAAGACCGGCAATCTTAGACAAACTGCAGCAAGAAACAATACACAAACAGTGTGAAAAAATACACGTGGAGCAGTTATTTGTAGTGAATGATCCAGTTCTCTGTCAGCCAAACACCGCTCTGGCACTTTCTCATGACTAAAGGGAGTTGCCTCTGCAGGAAGCAAGAGACACACCTTTGTGATGTACCTGACCCCAAGCTGGCCTCAGTGTGGTATTCTGGGAGCTGAACTTGAACACAAGTCCTGTGCTTTCCCTCTCTGATCTGTTAACAAAAACTGTCCTGGTTTAGCAATTTCTATCACAGATCCGAGACCACCTCCACTTCCAAAAATGTTTTAAAAGATCCATTGCTGAAACAGTGCTTTCCTACTCAGCCCTCACCGACTGGAGCTCACTATCAAAGCCTTAACAAAACATCACTGGCCTTAAACAATTTAAGGCCACACTTCACAGTAACATACTCCACATGTAGTTACAATGAAAACTCAGACAAACAGAAGAAAGAAGGAAATAAGTGCCGTAGCTGGGATTTGAACCCAGGCTGCCGCGGTGCCTGGTAATGTTACATTGTACTTACTAGCAGCACCACCACCAAGGCATCTAGAAACTTGGGGACTCCCGGAAGCACCTTTCTCTTTCTCTAATGCACAGTCTGGTGCTGCACAGATAATTATAAATTTTTTTAATCATAAAAGTGGGGTGTGCAGCCAGACGAACAGAAGAGAGTTCTATTCATATGCGCACTGCACTGTTACACCGATAACTCTCTGTAACTGTATACATGATTATTAATGTCCGATCTCTTCATTGTTTTATTTATTGAAAACTTTGCAGAATACCTTTGAGCACAGGTGCTCTTTTACAAAGGTTCCACATCAATAAAAAAGACTGCAGAGCAACAGAACAACAACAATTAGTGCGTTCCAGTGGAATGAAGTCATAACAAGTACAAATATAGTTGAACGAATACAAATAAAAAAGCTGGAATCAGTTGCATAGTGCATACAATTTAAGCAATAACAACTGAGAAGCTGGTTATTTCTGAGGGATTAATGACCAGTTTGAGGGGATGGGTTGCACAAGGTGAAGCCTCAAGTCACCTCCCTCCAGCTGGTCATTGATCCAAGGAATTGATTGCTTTTGAGGTTGTTATTGCGATTATAAATCTAATGGCAATAACAATTTTCTTTCTTTACCACTTATTTTTTATAGTTTTGAAGGTTTTAAGCAGAGTGGTGTGAGCCTTCAGTTAAGCATTTCTGCCGTGCCGGGCATTTCTAAGGGATTTCAGACAGGCACGGCAACCAATCAATAAAAACATAGAAACACAGAATTTGATGGCAGATAAGGACCGCTTGGCCCACCCAGTCTACCATTTCCCTACCTAATGGATAAGCTGCAGATCCTAGTTAACCAGCAGCCTACGTCTTCCTACCCCCACCCCCTAGAATTGCCTTATGACTGTCCCATGCATGCTTGAATTCCACCACTGTTTTTGACTCCGAAACCTCCTCCGGAAGGCTGTTCCATGGATCCACAACCCTCTCTGTGAAAAAATACTTCCTTAAATTACCTCTGAGCCACCCCCCCATCCTCAAATTGTGCCCCCTTGTTCTTGCACACCTCGTTTTTTGAAAGATGCTACCCTCTTGGACTTTGTTGATTCCTTTGAGGTACTTGAAAGTTTCTATCATGTCCCCCCTCCCTGCTTTCCTCGAGCTATACATATTAAGCTCTTTAAGTCTCTCTTCATATATGTCTTCCGGTGCAGACTCTGCACCATTTTAGTTGCCCTCCTCTGGACAGCTTCCATCCTGTCTATGTCTTTGCGGAGACTGGGTCTCCAGAACTGCATGCAGTACTTCAGATGGGGTCTGACCAGCTGTCTGTACAGAGGGATAATAACTTCCTGTTTTCTACTGGTGATGCCTCTCCCTATGCATCCCAGTATCCCCCCAGCCCTCCTTGCTGCCCTCTCACATTGCTTGCCCACCTTTAGGTCATCTGATATGACTACCCCCAGGTCCCTTTCCATTTTTGTTGTTGTCAGTATCTCACCCCCCATTGTGTACTCTTCCCCTGGGTTTTTGTTTCCCAGGTGCATTACCTTGCACTTCTTAACACTGAATCTAAGCTGCCACACATTTGTCCATTCCTCTAACCTTGCCAAGTCCCTTCTCATCCTTTCCACCCCACCTTGTGCATCAACTCTGTTGCAGATCTTTGTGTCATCTACAAATGCAAATCTGAGGGTATGCGCTCATGCATTCCATCTTGGTCGAGTGGCCAGCTATGACAGAGAGTGGAGGGGTGTGTTGGTCACCATTAGGGGTTAGGATGGGAGCGGGTAGTTGGCAGACTACCTGGGGGGGCCACTAGACACCAGGGTATGTTGCACTGTACCACATACTTCAGCAGAGATGCAGGCGGGCAGATCGGCAATCAGGGATGGTGGGGGGGGGGGTTGCACGAGGGATCATTCATGGGTCTTCTGTGGCTGGGACTGAGATGCAGCAGGTGGGATAGGGAAACCACAGGCCACCAGGGTTTCATTCCTCATACTGTCTGTGAGATATGGGGAAGCAATGATGTTGCAAGCCTACATTGTTGGCTGCGATGTGATCCCCGCTTTAATTTTGGCCACGATGTTATTGGTCGCAATGTTACTGACTGGATCTGTGACTACCACGGCCCAAGATGAAGTGGCTGATATAAGCCACAAACGTGTTGCCAATTAATTTAGGTTGCCATTATATAGTCATGTGAACCAATAAAAACTGAAATATGGAATTCTAGGAGTCTCCGTCTTTCTAAACATGCCACACCATGGGCCTAATATTCAGAAAAAAGCAAAGTAGAATGCAAAATTATGCGCCATACTTTGCAATTGCCTAGAGATACGAGGATGCTATATTCAGTTGGAAAGGGCACCAGCATTATCTGACTGAATATAGGACCGTGTCGGTGCAGCGCTAAATCAAGTAGCACTGCTCAGACATGGCTCCTGAAGTACGCCGCCAGTGTGGGTAGCGCCGCAGCACAATCTGCAGCTATCAAAGGGACCCATGCAAATGTGTCCATTGGGCATGCAAAGTGCTAAGGGGCCATTTTCATGCCCATTATGGACCCTTTGCATGGATAGCAGAGGTAGGTTAGCATAGTGCCATCCCCCTTCACCAGTCCAAGACCTATGTAGCTATCCCTGGTGTTAGTGGTCTCCCTCTCCGATTGCCAGCCCAATGTTTAAGTAAAATGTTCCTGGTGCTAGTGGTCCCCCCTCCCTCTGATCACCAGCCTGATGTTTAAATAAAACATCCCTGGTGCTAGTGCTCCCCCCCTCCGATTGCCAGCCCAATGTATCAAAGTGTCGAGAAGGCTTCCCTGGTGCCAGTGGACCCCCCATCTCTCTGATTGTCAGCCCAATG
The DNA here is from genome assembly GCA_016271365.2 of Neoceratodus forsteri. Classification (NCBI taxonomy): domain Eukaryota; kingdom Metazoa; phylum Chordata; order Ceratodontiformes; family Ceratodontidae; genus Neoceratodus; species Neoceratodus forsteri. Next base: position 1,172,311,627 of record CM057451.1, on the reverse strand, counting down.
TGTCAAGAAAATGCTCTTGGTGCTTTGTGGTCCCCCACCAATCACCAGCCTGTAGTATAACTTAAAGCCCACCCAGCATCCAGTGGTCCCCCCCACATCGATCCACAGTACCCCTGGTTGCACGTCTCTAATCACTGGCATCTAGTGGCCCTCCCCCAGAGTGGCACCAAGCACCCATCCCTTCAGTCACCTTATCAGTATCCTCGGTGCTGTGGGTCTGCATATGGCGACTGGCACAGCCCTTCTCATACCATGGCCGACCACCATATGTCCAGGCAGGGAATGCATGACTTATTTATAGGACATGGCATGTAATCCTGTCCTATAAAGTAGTTGCACACTCCCTGCCTGGACACATGGTGGCCGGCTGAGTTGGTGTGAGGAGGGCTGCACTGGTTGCCATATGTGGACCCACAACACCAAGGATACCGGCAAGGTGACTGGGTGGGTGGGTGCTCGGTGCCACGGTGGGGGCTGCTAGACACTAGTGATTAGAAACATGTGACAGGGAGAACTGTGGATCAGTGCCGGGGGGGCCACTGGATGGAGGGGGAGGCTAAGTTATATTATGGGCTGGGGGGGTGATCATTAGCACCAGAGAAGTTTTATTGACACATCAGGCTGACGATTAGAGGAAGGGAGGACCACTAGCACCAAGGAGGGTTTTTTGTAACTGCGTGATGGCGATTGGAGAGGGGATGCCACAGAACATGGGGGCAGGTGTGCTCCCCCAATGGTCAATCAGCTAGTTGGCTGCATTACCTTTTTCAGCCACTAGGGTTGCACAAAGTAAAATAGGCTTTTGTTTGGCTGTATTTGTGCGGCACAAAAGGAGTGCGCTAAACCATTTTGTGTGGCACATATCTGCTGAATATTGGCTTGCGCCAATGTTCCTGTTCCTGTCCCCCTATTTGCATACCCCCTTGATTTTGGTTTGCTCAGGCGCTAACCCTATTTATCAGTGCAGCCAAGCCTTTTGAATATTGGACTCCAACGTAAAATCCGGTTTGCGTGGGCAAACACCAGTTAGCACCCAAGCACACTTTTGAATATCAGACGCCATATGTCTACAATTTCACCTGGTTGTCGTCTTTCTTTCCTTGACTTTGTGTAATCTGTGAAGCTGCACACCCTCTAGAGGCCACTTCAAAAAGGTGCAGTACCAAAATGAGCCACTTCTGGGATGGGAAATCATTCTAGCCACCCGACTGACTAAAAGTCATGTACTACATATTCTAGTTCAGCCTCTGCACCAGGTTCAGCTACAATATCAATATGCCTTCACTGCAACTACGTTTTTGTCTTCTGCTCCTATTTCACACAGAAAACAGGATTTTCTTGTTAAAAAGAATAAAACAAACTTAAAAGAACATTTTAAATAGAAGCCATGTTATAAGAGCAATGAGACACTTCCGGGGTGTGTGATTATGGTCAATAACAGCACTTTCCTCTTGTGTGTGTAAAGACACTTGGCATAAGTGCCTCATACCTGACAACAAAAACTATGCAAAAGCAGGAACAAAGAGGAAGCAGGGAACTACAGACCAGTCAGCCTGACCTTGGCAGTGGGGAAGATCATGGAAGCACTACTGAAGGAGAGATTGGTGGAATATCTGGTTGCCAACAGACTACAGGACCCAAGGCAGCATGGTTTCACCAGGGGGTAGTCATGCCAGACCAGCCTCATTGAATTTTTTGACTGGGTGACAAGGGAGGTGGATCCGGGAGAGCAGTGGACATGGTCTATCTGGACTTCAGCAAGGTCTTTGACACTGTGCCACATAGAAGGCTGTTAAACAAACTGGGGAATATGGGAGTGGGCAGGACAGTACTGTGGTGGGTAGGTAATTGACTGGGTAATAGGACACAGAGGGTGGTGGTAAATGGCTGTCACTCCACAGAGGGAAGAGTAACAAGTGGGGTACCACCGGGATCAGTGCTGGGACCGGTCCTCTTCAACTTCTTCATCAGTGACATTGCACAGGACCTACAAGGCAGAATTTCCCTGTTCTCTGATGACACGAAGCTCTGTAACAGAGTGGACACGCCAGAGGGTGTAGACAGAATGAGGAGGGACCTGCAGAAGCTTGAAGAATGGTCAAGGGTTTGGCAGTTGAAATTCAGTGCAAAGAAGTGCAAGATAATACATATGGGGCACAAAAACCCTGGAACAACATATCAGTTGGGGGTGAGGATATAGCATGCACCAAGCAGGAATGGGACCTTGGGGTTATCATTTCTGATGACCTCAAGGTAGGGAAATAGTTCGACAAGGCAGCAGGTAAAGCAAATAGGATGCTGGGATGCATAGACAGGGGCATCACCAGCAGGAAAAGGGAGGTCATAATTCCACTATACAAGACAGTAGTGAGGCCCCACCTGGAGTACAGTGTACAGTTCTGGAGACAATACCTACGTAAGGACATAGACAGGGTAGAGAAGGTTCAGAGGAGGGCAACAAAGATGGTGCATGGGTTGCATCACAAGTCCTATGAGGACAGGCTGAAGGACTTGAATATGTACTCCCTGGAGGAGAGGAGAGAGAGAGAGAGGGGATATGATAGAGACATACAAGTACCTTACATGGAACAGGGTGCAGGAATACACTAGTTTCCAGAGAAAAAGATGTTCCAGGACTAGGGGGCATGGGATGAAGTTGGAGGGAGGGTGATTCAGAGGAAATGTGAGGAAGAATTTCTTCACAGAACATGTGGTGGACAAGTGGAACCCCCTGCCAGAGAAAGTGGTGGGGGCTGAAACAATCACAGGATTTAAGAATGCATGGGATAGACATGAGATAATTCTAGCTGTCGGGGTAAGGGGCAACAGACTTCTAGGAAAACATAAAGTGAATTTACAGGCTCAAATGGGCAGATTGGGTAGGCCATAGGCCCTTATCTGCCGACAGTGTCTATGTACCTGTGTAACACACTTGTAGTATATGATTATTGACCCATAATTACACATTCTGTTGTGTCTTCTTAAATGCCTCTATACAGAGAGGCTGGGCCAGTGGCATAGCAGCAGGACATTGTGCCGTGGCCTGGGAGATAGAGTTTTGCCTACAATTCCACAGATTCCATGCTGGGACCAGCAAGGGGTCGGGTGCACTGCAGACATTATATGTTTAGTTCCCTGGGATGGTGAGAGCAGGTACCCAGCATCTGTGCACCTCCTCGCCTGCTGGCTGAGCTCGGAGTGGCAATGATAGTGTCTATGAAGGCAACTGTTCTCCTGCATGCCCCGCCAGAGGAACGGTGCAGCTGGTGGACCTCATCTTTGGGTTGTGAGATAGAAGGAACCAGAATGGGGAAACAAATAACAGAAAGAGTAATAAAAATTATGAAATGATATAAAAAATGTCAGAACCCTGATTGGCTAGGACTTCGGAACGCAATGCCAATATCCCAACACAGCAGTACTGTGAAAACATCTGTGACTTCATGGACCTGTTTACATTAAGTAAGCAAGGCTGTGTCAATATGTCTCAATTCACTCAGTTGCATTTGGATTGTGTCTTGGGGGTTTTCTTGGGGATGCCGAGCTACAGGTCTCTGAATGGGTGCGAGACCTAGGGGTGATATTGGATGCAGGGCTGACACTTCAGACTCAGGTGTCAGCAGTGCTTAAGTAATCTTTCTGTCACCTAAGAAACATCGCTAGGATCAAGCACCTTGTTCCATCCAGTGATCTGCCAACTTTAATCCATGCCTTTGTGACCTTGCATCTAGATTACTGCAACTCACTATACTTTGGACTTCCGGGGGTTGATATCCGCTGCTTGCAGCTGGTGCAGAATTCCGCAGCCGGTTGTTGGCGGGTATTTCTAGATCTTCCCATATTACACTGGTGCTGTGGGAACTGCACTGGCTACCAGTCCAGTGGTGGATCACCTTCAAAGTTGGACTACTGACTTATAAAGCCCTGCACGAACTGGGCCCTGATTACCTGAAAGAGCTCCTGTTCCCTTACCACCCTGTGAGACCGCTCCGCTCAGCCAACGAGGGGTTGCTAGAGATTCCAAGGGTGACTGTAAAATCTGCTTGGGCCTGCGTTTTTATGTTCGCGGCCCCTTCCCTTTGGAACTCTCTACCCGATCAGATTAGGGAGTGCAGGACTGCGGGGAGTTTTAAACAGACCCTAAAATCTTTTCTTTGGGTAAAAGCTTATGGCTGTGTTGACTGCTGTTCAGTATTGTCATTTATGATGTTGATTCTGTTGTATTTTACTGTTTTATTGTACTGTGCCTTGATTTTTGAAAGGTGCATATCAAATAAAGTATTATTATTATTAAAAATAATGCGGACTCTATCATCTACTGGCCAAATAGCAAAATTACAAAGGCTTAATATTTATTTATTTGGCTAGTAGTACTTCTTTCTTTTCTCCCTTTTCCCTTTTTTCTAATTCTTACTTATTTAAATAAAACATATATATATATATATATATATATATATATATATATATTATTTATTTTGCAAATCCTAGTGGATCAATCTCATAATTACAGTAAGACACTTCAGGGTGTGCTTTGTGCCAGGACATCAACACTTCTCCGGTGGTGGAAGCACCCTGCCTTTGGCCACATGCTTTAACCCATCCGAGGCATGCCATTATCCCAGCACAGAGGACTCCCTGTAATGCTTTATTTCTTAAACAGCATACAGACAGAGTGTTGCTACCATGACTACAATAAAACTCTTGTACTTCCCCTTTGTCATGTTCTCATGCTAGCACCTAATGCGCCACAAACTGTGCATTCAAAATGTCACTGAGGTGCCTGTCGGCTTGATTAGCTGCGCAGCACCAGCAGCTCACACCCACAGGATGTCAGTGGCAGCGCTCCAAGTTCAGCAGCACAGCCACCTTAGAACAGGACTGCTCATCTTGTTCGAGGTCAAATGTTTCTCCAGTTCTGAATTGTGGCTTCCTGTGTTTTAGGGAGGGCACCCAGCAGACTGTCTTTAAGACAATTAACCAAATATATCTCTTTACAGTCAGGATGCCTCTATCCACCCACCCTGAAGAGAAAGAAAGGAAATTAATGAGAAAAGGAACAAGGCTTGAGAAAGGTGACAGTTTACTCTTCCAAGTGCTGCTCTATTTATAATCTGGGTTTGCTACGAACAGGCAGCACTGACCTTACAGGGAGTGAATACAGGGATGACATCACAGCTTATCTTTTTATCTGGTGACATATAATCACAATAATAAATAATTCAGCTGTCATAACAGGGATTACTAGGACCCACGTATGTTTAAAATAATGTGTAAAAATAATGTTACATTGGGCTGTATAGATGGCCTGTATATAAAAATAATGCGACAGTCAAATAAAGTACACTTAAGATAATGGGAGGGCTGGACCAAGGTTCAATGTAGGGGAATAAACTCCTCTCACACATACTGTTTAAACTAGCCTTTCCCAGCAACCACCACTCTAGCATCCGGAAACAACTAGCATTCTCCTACCTGCGCTCCTGTGTGCGAGTGTGCTGGTTCTCCTCTCCTTGTTCTGCTGCTTTCTTCTTTGCTTGCTATTTCTTGTTCTGCTGCTCTGTAAATTCCAACTCCCCCACTCCGCTTGTTCTTTTTATCCCTGCCCTTCCCTGTTCTTTGTCCTCCTCTCCCTGGCTCCTGCACCCCTTGGCTTGTCCTCTTCACCCCAGTCACCTCCTGCATCCTGCCGAGGGGTTGCTTGAGCAGGCACCCCTGCTCCATAGCTGATGCCCCCTTCCCCTAGCTTCATCGGCGCTCCTCTGCCACCCCTCTGTGCAGGTGCCTAGCACCTCTCCCTTCTGTCTGCCCCTATGGCCGCTATCTGCCCTTTCCCTTGCTGCTCAGGGTGGCAGTCCACCCCTTGTTTCTTCCCCCAGTGAGCGTTCCAGGTTGTGGTCTCCTCTGCCCCCGTTTGGGACACTGCTGCTCTGGTTCCCAGCTCCCCTTCAGGAATGCCTCTGGCAGCTGTTTGTTTCTGCAGCTGAGCTGCCTTTCCACCTGGTTGCCGGGCTGTTTGTACCTGCCCTAGCTTGTGTTGCAGCCCCAGTCGGCATTTTCTTGGGCTACTTTCAGCAGCTCCTCACCCCAGGACTCCTCCCTTCACAGGTTTGGAAGCCAGATTTTCTGTCGTCTACAGCTTCATAGTTCGGCTGCCTCTAGTCACCTGCCATGACTCAGCAGTCTTCTGCAGTTGCTCCCTTCCCTGCTAGAAGCACATCAGGATATTGCCATTTCTGTGGTCCCTGCAAAACAGTTGTATTTTCCTCTAGTTCACCTGAACTCTTACCTTGGCTGTCCGCTACCACGTTGAGGTGTATCGGAGTTGCGGTTGTTACTTACAGTGTGTAGTTTTTATGTAGGGAGCTCTTGAAAATGTACTGTTCGATGGCATTCCTAGCGGCACATTACCTCTCATTTACTCCCCCTTGGAGATGCTGGACCATGTCTCCGAATGTCTTGTGCTCTTATGCCGCTAGATTTGCATTTTGTACTTTTACCTTTGTATATCGAGACAAGCAGCTCTATAATACTTACACAAACAAAAAATAAAAAAAATTCTTCCACCATGGCTGTTCCTCCTTACTTGCTTCCGCTTGTGGATCATGGTGCCTTCCCAGCACTTCCTGTTTATCCTATGGTGGAGTAGGTGGAGGTCTTGGTCCTTTGTGGTCATCCCCTCATTTCTTGCTGGCTGCCCCCCCCCCGGCTCCTGCCTTTCTGCCTGCTCCTAATTCTCCCCCTTTTCCCTCATGCTTCCCCTTGTTTTTTTCAGCTTCTGTCTCACCCAGCGCACTCCGGCAGTCTATGGGCCTGTTCCTAACTCTGCCTTTGGGGTATCAAGTGCAGGTAGGCTGTCCTCTACCAGGAATGTGGGTCCCATTGTAGCTTGTCATGCATACAGGTCTCCATCCTGCAGCTGTTGTATCATAGTTTGGCAGTGGATACCATCGGATGGGAGTCTTTCCAGCTAGTTTTTGTAGTTTTAGTCGTTCCTTAGTATAAGGCAGCCTCACCTTGGATGCTGATCCATGGGCTTGTGTGCCTAGTTCTGTATCTTCGGACTCCGTCTCTGCACATTTCAGTGTGCACGTCCCTGTCATCAGGTACCATGGGGTTAGGAGTGCCTTCCTTCGTTCAGCTCTGCTTAGCCTGTGCCTGTTCCACTAGTTGGGTCACGTGTGTCTTGCTTTACAAAATACGTGGCTTGTGCCTGATTCAAATTGCATTCATTGTTTCTTCGTCGTGCTTGGTTCCTCCTTATTCCAGGACTTGCTTTACCACGGCCTCCTCCTCCTTGGATGTTCCGGTGCCTGATCCTGATGTCACCTCCACAGCCTTGGCAGCTGCTCCTCCTGTGCCCCCACCTGGCAGAATGTGCACAACAAAAGCCCATCTCTCCACTTCCGATTGGACTGTGCCCTGGTTATCTGCTGAACTTTACCACTGTGGTATTGCTTACCCTGCTTCTGCTTGTGCAAGACTGACAGGCATTGGGGTGTGCCTTTGGGGCATCAGGCATAACAGCCACACCATTTCACCACACCCTACCCTGCAGACACCAGCAAGTGTCACGGTGTGCCTTGGGGTCTTTGGCCCTTATGCGCATCCCATTACATCAGGAAATATGGTGAGATGGGTGCAGTATAGGAGAATGGGGTGAACTTTGGGGCAGAAGAATCCAAGGCACACCTGTCACTGGCTGCACGGTGTGGGTGGTGGTGGAATGGTATAAGCATTACAGGTGACAATCCCAAGTCACACCCCTGATGCCTGTCAGTCTCTACAGGGTGGGGCATTATGGCTGGAAACCCTAATGCCCTAGGCATTCATTGGTATTTCCACTCCAATTTTTCAACATGGGTTTTTTGTGACCCCCACCTCATGAACAGTGACAATATCAGTTTGTTAGCCAAAAGCTGATTTTGCACGACTATGCCATTTGGCACCACAGGTGCAAAAACACATTTCGGACAGGGTGTGAAAAATGACAGCGGTACTGTTCATGAGGAGCTGTAAAAATTGCAATGTTGAAAATCTGGAGTGAAAATATAAAAAAACTGGTGCAGTCACGAGTATGCGTAAAAACTGTAATTAGTTTGGGGACTGTTTACAGCAGATTGTCAACACAGGCATTTTGGGACTTCCGCTCATGAACAGTGTCGCTGTGATTTTCTTTATCTGTCCCGAATACTGATTTCCCACAGCGAACACGCATTTCTGCGTCGGAAGTGCGAAAACACATTTCAGCCAGGGTATGAAAAATGACAGCTGTACTGTCATAAGGAGGTGTGGAAAAATGCCACTGTAGAAAACCTGGACTAAAAATATTACAAATTTGTGAACTTACAAGGGTGCATGGAAACTGCTCAATGCATGCTCGTAAAACAGTCATTGTATGGACTTTTGGACTGGAAGGAAAAGTATGTCTCTTTGCAGATGACACAAAGATCTGCAACAGAGTTGATGCACAAGGTGGAGTGGAAATGATGAGAAGGGACTTGGCAAGGTTAGAGGAATGGTCAAATGTATGGCAGCTTAGATTCAATGCTAAGAAGTGCAAGGTAATGCACCTGGGAAACAAAAACCGGGGAAGAGTACACAGTTGGGGGTGAGATACTAACAACAACAAAAATGGAAAGGGACCTGGGGGTAGTCATATCAGATGACCTAAAGGTGGGCAAGCAATGTGAGAGGGCAGCAAGGAGGGCTGGGGGGATACTGGGATGCATAGGGAAAGGCATCACCAGTAGAAAACAGGAAGTTATTATCCCTCTGAACAGACAGCTAGTGAGACCCCATCTGGAGTACTGCGTGCAGTTCTGGAGACCCAATCTCCGCAAAGACATAGACAGGATGGAAGCTGTCCAGAGGAGGGCAACTAAAATGGTGCAGGGTCTGCACTGGAAGACATATGAAGAGAGACTTAAGGAGCTTAATATGTATAGCCTCGAGGAAAGGAGGAGAGGGGGGACATGATAGAAACTTTCAAGTACCTCAAGGGAATCAACAAAGTCCAAGAGGGTAGTATCTTTCAAAAAAAGAGGTGTGCATAAACAAGGGGGCACAATTTGAAGATAGAAGGGGGGCGGCTCAGAGGTAATTTAAGGAAGTATTTTTTCACAGAGAGGGTGGTGGATGTATGGAACGGCCTTCCAGAGGAGGTTGTGGAGTCACAAACAGTGGTGGAATTCAAGCATGCATGGGACAGTCATAAGGCAATTCTAGGGGGTTGGGGTAGGAAGAAGTAGGCTGCTGGTTAACTAGGATCTGCAGTTTATCCATCAGGTAAGGAAATGGGCAGACTGGGTGGGCCAAGAGGTCCTTATCTGCCGTCAAATTCTACGTTTCTATGTTTGTCACTAAATTTTCAACATAGCCATTTTAAGACCTCTGCTCATGAAAAGTGTCACTGTGATTTTCTTAATCTGTACCGATCATTGAGTTTGCACACCAACAGCACCATTGTGCGCTACATGTGCAAAAACACATTTGGGGCGAGATGTGAAAAATGACAGTTGTACTGCTCATAAGGAGGTGTGGTAACATGGCAATGTTGAAAATCTGGAGTGAAAATATTAAAATTTGCGAAGTTATGAGCATGCGTAGGAACTGTGCAACACACGCTTGTACAACAGTCATTTTTGGGAATTTTTTCACCAGATTTTCAACATAGGATTTTTGGGGGCCTAACTCATGAACTGTGTCACTGTCAGTTTGTTACTCAGTACCAAAAGGTGGTTCCGTCCAGTGACCGCAAAATTACCTTTTGGGACTGAATAACAAAATGACAGTGACTGAGTTTGAGAGATGGGGTCCCTAGAACCCCAAGTTGAAAATTTGGTGAAGAAATTCCCAAACATGGCCGAGATATGCACCAAAGTTGAAAACACCCCATTCATGCCATTATACAGCTTACTGGCATTTCTTCAGTTTACAGTCGGCTTTGAAGAGTGCAGACGTGTTCCCAGTCCACCGAAGATCGTCGTGCCAGCCTCCAGAGATAAGTATGGGTTGAGAGTGTGTGTGGGGAGGTGGGTGCGCAGAGGGTGGGTGTGGATTGGGAAAGGGGGGTGAGATAGTCAACTAGGGACTGTTTTTTCTTACAGGTTTTTTTTTCCTTTTCAGGAAGATGACACGGGACTTTTGCCATGCTGGGGTGGGCTCCCAGTGTGGCATCTGGAAGGTTGTTTGGGCGGCCAGTGGAGCCAACTGGGGATTGGGCACCATAGTTGGCCATACGGATGTCGGACTGCTGCCACGCTGGAGTGGGCTCCCAACCTGGAAGTCCGTTTTGGGTGGGGGCAGTGGAACTGACTGGGATTGAGCACCCCCGTCGGCCATATGGTGTGCAGGTAGGGGGAGTGCATGAGCTTGCTGGGGTGGGCTCCCAGCATGCTAGTTGGTGTTCAGGGTGGAAGGGTGAGGAAGAACTGCCTATGACAGACAGTTCAGATGCAGTGTGACATGCAGGCAATTTGCATACTGCTGACGGCAGTATGCAAATTGCCTCCACGTTACCACCACTGATTGCAGTGGTTTTTCACTTTCAACTGTACACCACTGTATCTGAACTGCTGTCACAGACAGCTCCAACATGTGTTGGTACAGTGAGACAGCGCCTGCAAAAGGGAGCAGGGCATTGGAAGCTGAATGGCACACCTACAAAATTCATATGGTGGCACTATGTTTCTTGCATATGTGTGCAAGCAAACATAAAAACTGAGTGAAGAAGTATTTTTACTTTATTTTATTTAAATTCTCTGATTATAATACCTATGAGTCAGAGACTCTTTTACAGAGGTTCCACGCCAGACTGAACAGTACAATACAAACAGTGAGCTAATTAACATATTTGTTATGTTTACATATTACAGTTGCAAAGGGTAATAATGTAAGAGACATTTTAGTGAAGACATGACCCACAGGTGCCACAAACACACCAATACCTGTGATTCAATGGTCTAAAGTGCTAGAAGGAGCAGTCAAAAGGATGACCTTGTCAAGAAGAGGAGACTGGAAGCAGTACTTTGGGACTTGTGTGTTTCTGCTACAGAAAATGTCTGGTCAGTCTAGATACCCCCTCCACACCAAAATGTGGGTAGCACAGAAAGAAAGGGAACTAGCTAATTCTGAAAGGCTCTACCTATGTGAAGGAGGTCCAGCTGATATAGTTCTTCCCAACTACCCAGTGCATGTCTGTGCAGATTGTCTCAAATCAGGAAGAGATATTTTTGTGGGCACAGGGTCATAATGTCGCGGTGAAAACCGCGCATACCAAGAATGCCGCATGCCTATTAGCATGTGGCATAACAGCGTCGGCACAAGACGCCGACCACAAGGACCAACAGGCACACCGGAGCAATACTTTTTGTTTTTGCTGGGGGTTCTGCCCCCTGCAACCCCAGATTTGCCCCCAAGATTAAATGTAACCAACTCCAAGGGATCGTGGACTTCGGGGAAACAAATAAAAAATCAGAGTGCAGATTTTTTTTGTTTCCCCAACAAAAAAAACCCCAGCAACATCATACTGGGACCTGGGAAGAATTGAACCACAGCCCTAGGTCCTCGCTGTCAGGAGCAGGTGCTCTAGCCACTCCACCAATGGAGCGCCTTGGCAAGGTATCACCCCAGCAGCATCCTTCACCTTCCACAATGAGAGAGAGACTACAGCGACAGTGGTAGCGGTTCTTACCACATGCTTATAGGACCCTTGTCGCTGTAGTACCATTTGCGCTTTTGACAGTGCGGTATTTCATGTGCAGTTCTGTCTGTGCTATATTGACCCAGTATGGTTTTCATGAATCCCATTGTAGGGATTTCTGAAAGCAGTATGGCTTGAGTGAAAAGGGTGGCATAATCCACAGCACAGGGAGAACCCAAAGAACTGGCAAAAGAGTTTTTCGAGGGGGATTTCACCAGAATCTCTGCATGGGGAAGGAGAGATGGTCTCTTCCACACCAGCTAAAGTGGAGCGGGACACCTCAGAGACTGAGGTAGTAGATCCGTGGGCTACAGGATCCAGCCCTGGCCTCATAGGGGAAGATGAGGTTGAAGAAACATCACACTGGGAAGTAACCACCTCCAGCAGCAGTGAGCAATGGACATTCTCAGAATCAGGAGCAACAATAGGCTCCCAGGCCAAGTGTGTAGATCACAAAGGCAGAGAAATGGTTGGGAAGCAACTGGTGGAACCAGCAAAGGCACTATTGAGGGCTCGCAAGAAATGCACATTGCATAGAATTGGACTGCCTTTTCCCTATACCACACACCCCATTTTGCTGGCATGACCAGATCTGGCCAACCCCAAGCCAGGCCTTGGGAAAAGAACTACCAAAAAGTAGCAAGGAAGAACGCTTGATAAGATGTTGGGCTGAGGCCAATGTATGGACGCACCTACCTATTTTTCCAAGGTGGATATGGGAGGAAATGGAGGCAAACAGGCAATCATGGTTATGGGAGGAGGCCAGTAGTAACATTCATGATAGAGTGAACTTGTTCATTAAAATTAGATTGTGCCACCAGAGAACTACATTTTGAAATCTTGGCAGGACTTTATACCTGGACTCTGTCAGAATAGTGGCCAAGTAGGGCCAAGTAACAGTTCACAATGTGCGAATGACTTGGCCAGATGGGGAAATTGTCTATGCCCCCCCATTCAGAGTGGTATGATCCAGAAAGTGCCATGTAGTCCAGAGCCAATGCCGAATGCCATTCAACTACAGTGAAGTTTGGAACTCAACAGGTACAGGGCTCTATACTAATAGAAGCAGCCATCAGTGTCCAAAGATCTGCAACTCTACTGGTGACCCAGGTTCAAATCCAGCCAGCGTAGGGCTCTGCACATCCAGGAGCAGGAGGCGTGGAGGCGGATTTGAAGATTTTCCATCCATCCAGAGGGAGAAGACATTCAGTTCCAGGTCCAGCAGCAGGAGGCGTGGAAGAGTCTGATCTGAAGATTTCCATCAGCCCAGCTGAAGGAGGAATCTGGCACAGATCCAGAAAGGTGATCCAGAATTTCAGCCTGCACCTGGAGTCTGGTAAGGTGTATAATTTCTTCTTTGACTTTTATGTTGATTAACTGTGACAACCTAATAAAGATGTCCATGGAACTGTTGGTCCTAAAGAGACACTCCTGGATATGGACTACAGTTATGCAGGCCTTGTGTCTGTGTAAAAACAGTTTTCAACAGACTTCGGCCTAGGAAAGACCTAGACACTCTTTCCCTTAGAGTAAAGACACCGTAGGGACTCCCCTCCCCCAAATGCATTGTGAATGTGGGGTTTTTTTTTATACTGTTTTTGTAGAAACTTCTTTTTCAAAATACTTTTTGGAATTGTGTAGTATCTTGCTTGGTGGGAAGTTTTGTCATTGTTTTCTTGCAGGTTGTTTCTTGTTTGCAGGTTTTCTTTTACAGGTGTGCATGGAAGAAGAAAAGAAGACAGTAAGAAGATGCTTAGAACTCATCGGAGTTCTCTAATAGGCTGTTTGGGAAATGTGTTTAACAAATAGATGTTAACCATTTTTTGCTTTTCATGTGTAAAGTGTGTAGTTCTGAGGTTTGGGAAATGCATAGCAATGTCATATGTATGTTTCTAAAGCAGTCTACAGTTTAAAACTGTGAAAAGTGTTTGGGGATAAGGTTTTCCCTTGTAGACAACATAGGTCAGTTAGCTTTTCCCAAGATGGCTAGGGGGATGGACAGGCTGGAGGTCTTGACTTTTGTATGGGCCTTCAGTTCTGGTCTGTCAGGGCATCCTTCAGGTAGTTTCTTGGAGCCACTGAAATTCCTGAGATAGCTGTTAGGTGAAGCTAGGTGCTTCAGCGGGTATCTGTTCTCTGGTACAACCTGCCTAGGTTTCAGCCTGGGTAGGGTGAGCCTGGCCAGCTCATCCCGTAGGGCACCTAGAGATGTGATAACCTGTGTAGCAGATCATAGTACTTGCTGTGGACAGCAAGCTTGTCTTGCTGGTGGTGAGTGTAACCACCCCGTCCCCCTGGGGTTTCTAGAATCCCACCAGGTTAGCCCTAGGAAGGTAGAGAACTCATTAGGAGCTCTGGGAAGATGACATCATTGTTTGCTCAGCTTGCCTATGCAAAGAATGGATTATGCCATTTAGAAGTCTCGCAGCAGCATAAGCCACTTTGAAACCAGCTGCTCTGAGGAGTTTTAGAATGTTGAAATGCTAGTGTAGTCAGTCTGTAGTTAGCAGTGGAGCAGAGAGGAGCTCTACAATGATGTTCCTGCTGGTCAGTCCAGTGGCTGACTGGGTGAAGGACCTCGGTCGATTTTCTCACCCTAGTTTGGAGAACAGCATCAGTGCCAACTGAAATGGTGGAGACCTGTCTGAATAGACTGTGTTTCAGTGGTGCCAAGGGGCAATCTCCTGAAGATCCTAATGTGGTTCAGCTGCCAAGAGAAAAGGTGTGCAGTTTGGAACTGTGAAAAGCTACCTGGAAGGAAAGAGTTTTTTTCCTTCAAAGTCTCCATATCTGTAAAAGAAAACAACCAAGCTATGAGTACAGATTTATGGGACTGAGTTTGGGTGTTGGTCTGAGGTGTATGTGCCCACAGATAAGGCTAGAGTGCACCTGTCAGGACCCCTGTTTCACCACAACAATGTGCCGAATGTTTATAGTTTCGGATGCCCTTTAGCATTTTGTGGGAAATGAAGGATCCAGTTTGGTGTAACCCAGAAGGAAGGGCAGAGACTGAGCATGGGGTAGGATTAGGCATAACCTTCATTTGATTCCCCAGTCGGTTATAGGCTGTCACGACATTCCCCAGACTGTCAGCGCAAGTCTCAAGCACGAATGAAATGTCCAGTTCTGCCATCAGTCCCTCTGGCTGCAAACCTTTCAAAGGGTGGAACTAAACCATTTCCACAGGGGGAGGGATATTTGGGGGGTCTTTGAAACTGCCCAAAAACCAAAGGAAACCCACACAACAGGGTTGGTTTTAGAAATAAACAGATGCAGACCATACAAAGTTGTATGAAAAAAACAATTTATTTGAGACAAATCTCAGTTAAACCTCAAGGTTAAGGGTGTTGCCATGATATACTGCCCCAATGCTTCGCTCAGCAGAGCTTCCTCTGGGGGAGCTGTTGTGTGCATTATGCTATCCTTATATACGCAACATTTCATTGCAAATGATTGCATAACATTGCATTCATAGGGCTTTGCAATAAAAGACATCATAATAGTCCCAAATCACAAAAATCTCAAATCACATTTTATATGTAGTGACATTTCACTGGTCCTGCATATATGACATTTAGTGAGCTTTTATGCCAAATGGGTATGATGAATAACAATAGATCTACAAATACAAGAGAAATAAACTTACATTAATATTTAGAGCAAAACAAATATAAAATAATGATGAAATAATAAATGCTTAATTACTTAAAATTTTTTAAGTTTACATATTTCTAAATTATTATCAGCTTAGTAATTACAGCCAAAGTCTTGTGCACATTTATAGTTATATAATAATTAAATAGTGATTACAAAAGCAAAATCTCAAAACAAGGAAAGAAAGACAGAAAGGACTGAGTATTGGTTTGTTACTGAGTCCAGTGGAGGCACAGGTACAGACTGAGTAGGGAGCAACAATCAGTTATTGTCCAGCAGAAGTCAGCTGCGGCCGACCTGTCTCTTTTTCTGTGAGGAAAGAAAGAAAAAAAAAAAACACTGGTAAGAATACAGTGCCAAAACATGAATTAACAGTGACATTATAATACTCACTTTTTTTTATCTTGCTGTTTATTTTACCCCTACCTGTGGCACTCCACTCCCTTTGGGAGTCACCTATGGTCTTCTAATACCCACCTTCTTACCTGGAGACTGAAGTGGTCCATCCCCCATGTAGCTGTGGCTTGCCCCTCAAGTGGGGACGAGGTGAGGCCCTTACACCCCAAATTCCTGAGTTTCGTCAGGATGCCGTGCCACTTGGACAGGTAGGGACATTGTGCATTGGGACCTGGCGCTCCATCTACCGGGAGTGCTGCAAGCTGTTTTTCCCAATTTTCTGTGTGTGACATGCACCCTGATATCATGGTGATGAGTGCTGATGTCTGGCATGCAGCTCCCTTTGCAAGTGGCTGAGCTTGCTGTACCTTGGGCCTCCGCCCGGGGTCAGTCAAGCACTGAGCTCTGGTCCCCCCTCTCCCCCCCCAGAAAAGGCAAGCAGTCCCTAGGATGCTCAAGCCTCCTCCCTTGACTGGCCTTCCAGCTCCCCAGGAATCATTCCCGAACCCGAGTCACCGGCATCACCAGCGGTAGCGCTACCACTGTACTGGTGGTCCGGCATAATACTCACTAAAGAGAACAATTAACTAGTTATATATTATGTTAAACAAAAGCTATTATGAACGGGGAGGGTGATTTGGAGAGGAAGAGGAAAAAATACCTTAGGATAAAAAGTACAAAATAAAGAAACACAGGAGATGGCAAAGTGGGGGCGGGGGGACATTATTCTGTTATTCTAGTACTAACATTCTGTTCTAAAGGCATGGCTTAAAATCCAACTCCATATTGAGTCCATCGGGGGTTGGGGCATTCAATATGTAAATCCAGAATGCCTCCCTCTGCAGTAACCATTTTAATCGATGACCACCTCTCCTACCAAACTTTCCAAGTTCAAGGCTCAAAAATTTCAAATCTTTTGGATTGGTATTATGGAAGTAGAAAAAGTGCTTGGCTGCAGTGTTATCTGTATTGATGTTCCTGGTGTCCCTAACATGATCCTGAATTGTAGTTTAAGGGGGCGCGTAGTTCTGCCAATGTAAAGGGATTTGCAAGGGCACCAGATTGCATAAACAACAAAAGATGTTACTCATGAAATAAATTGTCTGATATCAACCATTTGATTTGTCTCTGGATGTGTACATTTGTTGCCCTGACTGCAAAATGTGCACATTTATTTTAGTAACAGGGTAAGGTTCACTAGGCACAAGTGCCTGTTTTCAGTTGTGATCCGGGAGCACTGGGAAGGTTAAATGACTTGCTCAGAGTCACACAGTATGCAAGTGGAGGTTGTGAAAATCAAACCCAGATCTGGTCTGCTGGATGTACCAAGTTCAATTCAACTCACTGCTATAACCTCTAGGCCATACTGCCAGCCCAAATGTTGTAATTTCCACACCTAAAGGACCCTGGAGGTTTCACTGGTAGACATGTAGTGCTCATTTGTTCTTTATGTGAAAAATCACTCCTGACCAGTTTGTTTTTTAAGTTACTGCTTTTCTTGTGAATGACATGTGGTTTTGGCCCTATGGCTTGTGCTAATACCCGGTCATTTAATAATAGGGGCCAGTATTATGTATCGTGCTCCCTATTTTGCCTGCCAGGTAGTTAAACTTAGTACTGAAACAAATTTTCTCAGCTTGCTCAGTTGTTTTTGGCTTAGGGGCCAAAAGAGTATCTCTCTCAATTTGTCTTACTTTCTTCTAAGCCTCGTTCAATATGTTCCTGCTATAGCCCTTTTCTAGGAACATGTTTCTGAGCTCAAATGCCTGTTTATCAAATTCACCCACCTCAGAACAATTCCTACGTAGTTGTAGGAATTGACTATACGGGACAGATTTTTTCAAGTCTCCACGGATGACTATTGCTTGCCATTGAATAGCTATTAGTTGCCGTGGACTTTCTAACTCCCTTTGTTGTCACCTTAGAGTTAGAAATAGTTGCCTTCAATGTAATATATAGAAAATGAATCTCTGTGGCATGAATATTGCTGGTGAAACACAAATTCAAATTATTCCTATTAATGAAATTTATGAAATGTTCAGCTTCAATTTCTGTGCCCTCCCAGACACACAGAATGTCCTCAATAAAACTATGTCATCTTATTATGTGTCTGACAAATGGATTCGCTGCAGAGTTGTAGATAATATCTTCTTCCCATTTGCCCAGGAACAGGTTAGCAAATGTGGGTGCCATCGATGCCCCCATTGCCATCCCACAAATTTGATTGTAATGAGTTCCATCAGATTCAAAATAGTTATGCCCAAGTACATACTCTAAACCTGTTCTAATTAAATTTAATGGCATATCCCCCTTCCCACCTCCCGAACCAAACTTCTTCACCCAGCCCAGGGCAGTGAGTCGCTGGCAGCACCATCAGCCAGGAGCTGACCACTAGCAAGCGTAAATTAAAATAAATAAAAGTTGTGAGAGCACCCAGGGTGCAGGGGAAAACGGCTGAGAGTCGGGAGGGGGTGGTCCAGAGGACCAGAATTTTAAATAAATATTCATTTTGGGGCAGAGCAATGCCCAGTGGTGGGGTAAAGGGCAGTAGGCCCTGTAGTAGAGGGATATAAACTTTTATAAGTGAAGGTCCTGGAGGTGGCACTAAGGTGAAACTTAAGGCAGCTGCCCTTACTGAGGGCTAATGAATATTTAATACAGCAGCTTCCTGGGGTTTAAAGGGGCAAGGCAAGTCCCAGGCCAGACCTGTAGAAGCTCAGTGGGGCTAGGGAGGAGTAAGTGATGCAGTGTAAAGCCCCAGTGTGTACCAGGTGGGATAGTTAGGCTGGGTGCTAGTAAGCCAAAAGTGTGTCTGCAACCCTCTAAAAGAAAAAGGATTTAACTAACCAGTTGGACTAGGCGATAGCAAGCCCTCCAATTTATTTTCTGCCTAATTTCCTCCCAGGGCACTGTGCCAGTGACTGAGGTTGCATTGGTGGGAGGGGTGCATAGGTTTCTCCATGGACCGCAAGTAGAGGCAGCTGTGCGCAGGCTAGTATAAGCCCCCTGTTAGGGCTAAGTATAAGGGGGAAAAGGCAAGTTAGCAGGGCAATAATGCTGTACTGTAACTGAATCTGTGAATTGTGCAATTGCCCCAAACTGTGTTCTACTGCCTACAACTGCCCCAAACTGTGTTCTAGTGCCTGCAATTGTCCTGAACTGTGTTCTAGTGCCTATAATTTCCCCAAACTGTGTTCTGTTGCCTGCAATTTCCCCGAACTGTGTTCTATTGCCTGCAGTTGCCCCAAACTGTGTTCTAGTGCTTGCAATTGCCCGAAACTGTATTCTTTTGCCTGCAATTGCCCTGAACTGTGTTTCTTTGCCTGTAATTGCCCCAAACTGTGTGGTGGAAGCCTTTTGGATGTGGTCTTCAGAATCAATCTTCAGCAGCTCCAGGAAGGTGGTAAGCTGGTGCTTCCCACAGCTTCAGTATCCCACCTTAGTAGTGCTGCCTTGCAGTGTGAATCTTCTGGAAGAATATCATTCATATTTCACATCCCTTTCAATGTCACGTTTGTTGTTTTCCACTGGTATCAGGTTATGTTCAGGCCCTGTGCAGATCTTGTCATCCAGTTTGTTGCTTTCTTTTCTCTTCACAGTTTCTTCATGATCTTCTGTTCCCATCTCCAAGTCAATGCCCCGTTTGTTATTTTGAGTTCTTCACTGGCTCATCAAGCCTTGGCGCCCAGGAGCCCACAGTCTGACTGGCTTCTTAAGATATCTTCATCCTGGTGCTCAGCTTCCTTGGGTTCTTCTCATCCATCCTTGCATCTGTTGTCCTGTCCCAGTGGTCCATGGAAGGGCTGTGGCTGGGTTGTTCCTGTATCTGTCGTATCATCCCAGCAGTACACAGAAGGATTGTGGCTGGATTGTTCCTGCATCTGTTGTCTCATCCTGGCAGTCCACTGGAGGACTGTGGCAGGATTGTTCCTGCATCTGTCATCTCATCCCGGCAGTCCACAGAAGGATTGTGGCTAGATTGTTCCTGCATCTGTTGCTTCTTCCCAGTAGTCCACTGGAGGGCTGTGGATGGATCATTTGTGCTTGTTCCTAATTGCTACATTCCAGCAGTCCAACTGAGGGCTTGTGTCAAGGAGTCCTTGTGCTAGGTCTTTATTTCTGGCAACCCAGGAGAGGGGGTGTAGCTGGTGGACCCATGTCCTGTTCAAAAAGCCTCTCCGCATCCTTATCATCCCATGGAAACCCCATTGGCCATGCCGGCCGGTGAGTCTGTCTGCTATTCTGTCAGGGATTTTCCTTTGTTTCACTTTTCTTATTGCACAGATCGTCCAACATATGAAAAGAGGCTTTAAAAGTTGTGAATGTATTATGAATTGTAGTACCTTAGAGTCTAACTATAGAATATAGTCTTATTTCTTGTGTCAGAGTGTCATTGAGGCACAGGTCAGGAAGTATAGGAAAACCAGGAGCAGTTGAAGAATTCACCAAAATTTTTTATATGTACTAGCAGTAACCTAAAAAATAAAATTGTTCAGTATAACTATTTACAAAGACAAAATAAAATAGAGGAGATTCATCAGAGTTTTCCTTCAGTCTCTGTGTCCAACTTGCAAGCAATTGCAGCTCTGTCTTATAAGTTCTTCCAACCCCCTCATTCTTAACAAGCATCTTCCAAAGTGTTCTCGTATATTTCAGGCAGGTGCTGCTAGAACACAGTGTCCCAGAACAGAGGCCCCCTTTTCCACAGCTCTTGCAAAAGGCTTAAAAAATGCATTCAGGTAACCCCTTGAGTTTCCAATAGCTTTATGCAATCATCTCAAGCTGTAGTTACATACATTTCAACAGTAACACTATATAATTTCTAAACAAAAGGATCCCAATATCAGTTACGTTTCCACATAATGATCTGCATATATTTTTATATCAGCAGATATGCAAGGGAGGAAAAAAGACAGAACAGCAAGTGAAGACTGAGAGACAGTGAGAGGAAAATAATTCGAGACTGTCGGGGTGATCAAGTCCCAGGTTGCACGAGAAAATTTGGTTGCACGGCCAGACAGACGAGACAGGAAAAGGGAAGAACAGATCTGTGCATTTAAACACTTTCTCCATAACAACTGGGACATGGTCCTATTCTACCCTGTCACATACACCCCCCTCCTTAAGAGGGAGCCTGTTTTATAAAACAAGTTCCCAAAACTTTCTACTAATTCTCTAATAATATTAGCTTTTATCAGAAATTAAGCACGTGTGCAGTATCCATTTTTCTATAACAGTACAGCAAACAGTAAAGCTCAGACCCATACATTTGTTTTTCAACCTTCAGAACTCTCAATTCCTGATCCATATCTTAACAGAGAATCACCACTGCTATTCTCGTTACCACAACTGTGTATTACCTTGAATTTAAATGGCTGTAGTGCCAGGTACCACCTTGTGATTCTGGAATTGTTATCTTTCATTTGGTTAAGCCAACAGAGAGGATTGTGATCTGTTATAAGTACAAAGTCTGTTCTTAATAAATAAAACTTAGGGGACTCCATGGCCCACTTTGCTGCTTAACATTCTTTTTCAATGGTGGCGAACCTTTTCTCTCTGTCATGCAACTTCCTACTTATGTACAGAACAGGATGTTCTTTCTCATCTATATTTTGACTCAGGACTGCACCTAGGCCTACCTCTGATGCATCTGTTTGTAACAAAAATGGTTTCTCATAGTCTGGGCTCCTTAAAACAGGGGCTGAACATAATGCAGCCTTAATGGCTTGAAAAGCTTCATCACACTCTGGGATCCATTTCACATTATTTAGGAACTGTTTCTTCATGAGTTCAGTGAGGAGAGTAGCTAACTCAGCAAAGTTGGGAACAAATCTCAGATAATAACCAGCCAGCCTTAAAAATGACCTGACATGTTTCTTTGTCTTAGGGACAGGGCTGTTAGCTACAGCTTCTATTTTAGAAATTTCTGGCTTAACGTCTCCATTTCCCAACACATAGCCCAAATATCTGGTTTCCTGCATGCCAATGCACATTTGGTGGGATTAATAGTCAGATTTGCATTTTTGATAGCTTGGATAACTGCTCATAGGTGTTCTAGGTTGCTTTTCCAGTCTGGACTGTTCACCATGACATCATCCAGGTGTGCAGCACAATAACCAGTGTGAGGAGATAAAATGACATCCATGTACTGTTGGAATGTAGCTGGCACACCATGTAAACCAAATGGCATGGTTGTGAACTGATAGAATCCTATGAGGTGGCAAATGCAGTTTTATCTCTGGATTCTTTAGCTAAAGGTATTTGCCAGTAACCCTTGGTGAGATTGAGGGTACTGATATACTTTGCACTTCCCAGTTTGTCCACCAAATCATCTATTCTGGGCATAGGATAACTGTCAAATTCTGACACTTGATTAAGTTTCCTAAAATCAAGGCAGATTCTAACACCCTCTTCTTTTTTGTTTACAATTACCATTGGAGATGACCAAGCACTCCTTGACTCCCCTATGATAGCCAATTCTTTCATTTTTTGTATTTCCTTAACCACATCAGCTCTTAACCGCTCTCAAAACCTGTATGTCTTTTGCCTAATAAGGCAAGCATTCCTTGTCCCTATAACATGCTCAACCCCTTTTGCTCGGCCTGGTACTGTGGTAAAAGTACTGTTAAATGTCTTTAGCACATTATGAATGTCTGCAGTTTGTTCTGAGATTAAGGAAGCATTCACCTTTACAGCATCAGCAGTCATAGTTTGTTCAGTCTATCATAAGTTACGTCAATATCTACTTTATCAGTTTCTGGTAAAACTAGCAAAGTAGCTTTTTGGTATTTTTTCCACCCATTTCTTGAGGAGGTTAGCATGGTATATCTTAATAGGATTTTTCCCATCAGGGGTCTCAATCTCGTAGTTAATGGTGCCAGTATGTTTAACCACTTTACAAGGCCCTTGCCACTTCATTAACAGTTTATTTTCTGTTGTCGGTAACAGTAGCAAAACCTTTTCACCTGGTTCAAAACCTTTTTCATTTACCCCATGGTCATAATATACCTTCTGCTGGTTTTGGGCCTCTTCCTGATTACTATGGGCAATTTCAACATATTTTACAGCTTCTTTCTTAGGGCACACATATAAAGCGTTATAGATTGTTTCTGAGTGGGATTATCTTCCCCTCGTTTCTTTTATCACATCCAGTGACCCTCTTGGCTGTCTACCATACAACATTTCAAATGGTGAAAACCCTGTTGATGCCTGTGGCACTTCTCTGTAAGCAAAAAGTATGTAATGCAAGTATTGGTCCAAATGTTTCCCTTCCCCTTTTACAAACCTTTTTAACATGTGTTGCTAGGGTTCGGTTAAAATGCTCAACAAGACCGTTTGTCTGAGAGTGATTCAGGGAGGTTCTTATGGCAGTGATACCTAGTAGTCTGTACAGCTTCTTAAGTAATGTAGCACCAAAATTACTACCCTGATTGGTAATAATTTCTTTAGGTATGCCCACTCTGCTGAAAAGTTTTGCAAGCTCTGCTGCCACTTTTGAAGCTGTGACAGTATGCGTTGGAATTGCTTCTGGGTATCGAGCAGCATAGTCGTATACTACCAGGATAAATTTATTACCCTTTTTACTTTTGTCTAAAGGACCAACCACATCCATTGCAATTCTCTCAAAAGGCACATCTATCAAGGGTAGGACCACCAGGGGCACCTTGTCTTTTCTAGTGACTGTTGTACTTTCTGACACTCAACACAGGAATTACAATAGGTAGCAACATCTTCATGAATTTCAGGCCAGTAAAATCTGCACAGCAATCTGACAAGGGTGCGGTCCTTCCCTGAGTGACCAGCCATATGACTGTCATGTGATGTCTGTAACAACTCTGTTCTATACTTCTGTGGTTAACCAACTGTTCTGTCTGTTCCTGTGTCTGAGGTTTAACCCAAACTCTGTACAGTAACCCATTAAATTTTTTAAACATTGGTCCATCTTGCTTTGGTTTCACCCCCCCCCCCAGCTGCTTAAAATAACCCTGAAGAGAAACATCATTAGCTTGCTTTGAAAGAAAATCACAGTTATCAGCTTTAGTTTCAACATTTTCATATTTTAAGCCTTCGTGTCCATCAGTCATTTGTTGCTACAGTTTCTTCAGGCGTTGTCTTTCTTTCCTGGATTTCATGATCTTGGAGCTGTGCTTAAACAAGCCCGAATCGAAATCACTGAAAGGAAAAGTGTCCCTACTGTCTGAAATTTTCTTTGCCTGAGCTCTTATCACCACAGCTGCTGAAACTTCAGGATTTACTCCTTGTTTGATTAACTCAGAAAATTCTGGAAAGTAATTTCCAATAATCACAGGTATAGGTAACTTAGGTACTATCCCCACTTTCATTTGGTGCGACACACCCTTAATGGCCAGACTCACTTGGGTGGTGGGATAGTATCGAGTGTCCCCGTGGATGCAGATGACACCAGTATCTGGTTCTTTTGCACAGTGTTTTCCCAGCACTTCAACATGCACTAGAGTCTGTCTGCTTCCCAAATCAATGAGTCCCTTTACAGTTTTATCCCTCACCTTCACATCTGTTAAGTACTTACCCCAATTTGCTAAGGACAAATCTGCTCCAGTGCCACTCTTCTTACCTCAGCAGTTTCTTGCCATATGGCCTGGCTTATTACAGTTATAGCAAATAACATCTTTGGGCACAGATTTGTTACGCCCACCAGAGTTCTTATCAGGCTTGGAGTTCAAATGGGAAAAAAGAGTGTCTTACCGGTGCTTGGCTATTATACATAGAAACATAGAATTTGACGGCAGATAAGGACCGCTTGGCCCACCTAGTCTGCCCATTTCCCTATCTAACAGATAAGCTGCAGATCCTAGTTAACCAACAGCCTACTTCCTCCTACCCCCCACTAGAATTGCCTTATGTCTGTCCCATGCATTCTAGAATTCCCCTACTGTTTTTGACTCTACGACCTCCTCGGGAAGGCTGTTCCATGTATCCATAACCCTCTCTGTGAAGAAATACTTCCTCACATTACCTCTGAGCTGTCCCCCCTCTATCTTCAAATTCTGCCCCCTTGTTTTCTCACATCTCTTTTTCTGAAAGATGCTACCCTCATGGACTTTGTTGATTCCCTTGAGATATGTGAAAGTTTCTGTCATGTTCCCCCTCTCCCTCCTTTCCTTGAGGCTATACATCTTTAGTTCCTTTAGTCTTTCTTCATATGTCTTCTGATGCAGACCTTGCATCATTTTGGTTGCCCTCCTCTGGTTAGTCTCCACCCTGTCTTTGTCTTTGCGGAGATGGGGTCTCCAGAACTGTACACAGTACTCCAGATGTGGTCTTACCAACTGTCTGTACAAAGGGCCAACAACTTCCTGTTTTCTACTGGTGATGCCTCTCCCTATGCATCCCGGTATCCCCCCTGCCCTCCTTACTGCCTTCTCACATTGCTGGCCCACCTTTAGGTCATCTGATATGACTACCCCCAGGTCTCTTTCCATTTTTGTTGTTGTCAGTATCTCACCCCATTGTGTACTCTTCCCCTGGGTTTTTGTTTCCCAGGTGCATTACTTTGCACTTCTTTGCATTGAATATAAGCTGCCATACATTTGACCATTACTCCAACCTTGCCAAGTCTCTTTTCATCCTTTCCATTCCATCTTGTGTATCAACCCTGTTGCAGATCTTTGTGTCATCTGCAAAGAGACATACTTTCCCTTCCAGTCCCTCTGCAATGTCACTTATAAAGACATTAAAAAGGACCGGCCCCAGTACTGAACCCTGCGGTATACCACTAGTAACCCTCCTTTCTTCACTGTGGACTCCATTTATTATTATCCGCTGTGTCCTGTTGTTCAACCAATGTTTTACCCAGGCTACCAGCCTAGGACCCACTCCCAGGCTGGCTAATTTGTTTGTTAATCTTTTGTGCGGGACTGTGTCAAATGCCTTGCTAAAGTCTAGGTAGGCCAAGTCCATAGCCCCTCTCTGGTCTACTGCTTTGGCCACCCAGTCAAAGAAATCAATTAGATTTGTCTGACATGACCTTCCCACTGTGAATCCATGCTGTTTTGGGTCTTGTGCCCCACTGGCCTCTAGGTACTCAACAATTCTTTCCTTCAGAAGTCATTCCATCATTTTTCCTACCACTGAGGTCAACCTCGCTACTGTGGCATCTGTCTGCCATTAGGTAGTCCTTGGCCAAAGAAACAGCCTTTTCCTCACTTTCTGGTTGGTGTTCCTTTACCCAGAGCTGCACATCTGTAGGGAGGATGTGGATGAATTGCTCCATGGCAAATGTGACGATGATCTGTGGGACTGTTTTGCCCTCTGGTTGGAGCCATTTTATCAGGAGTTCTCTAAGTCGGGTGAAGGCTTCTCAAGGATTGTCGACCAAGTTGTGCTTCAGAGATCAAAATCTCTGCCTGTAGGTCTCTCCTGAGATGTCGTACCTTTTCAGGATTTCGCTTTTCCCCAGGTCATAGTTTTCTTACTGTGCAGTGTCTATATTGCTGTAGGCAAGCTGGGCTTTTTCTGTCAGGTAGGGTACTAGTCTGATTGTCCATTGCTACTTTGGCCACTGGCAGGCTGTGGCAACTCTTTCAAAAGATGTCAGGTATGCCTCAATATCAACTAAGGGACACAACTTTGTAAGTTTAATGACCTCTAAGTTGCTTGTGTTTTGTTGCTCGTCTGGATCTGTGCCAAATCCTCTGCCTTTAATAGCTTGCAAGGCATCCAGCCATCGCTGCTCCTGTCGATGCATCTCTTCTCTCCTCTGTACTTCTAAACATTGATTCTCTTTTTCTCTCTGCTTCTCAGTCTCTTTTTGTTGTATAGTCCACCACTTGAAAAAGTTCGTCAGGCTTTCAGATTCTGTCTCTGCCTGTTTTTTTTCCATAATTTGTGCTGGCTGTACAATCTCAGCTTGGACTTCTGTTTCTGCTACTTTGGCTGCCATTCTCCTGGTAACCACTCCTGGACTTGCTGCTGCAGAATACATACCTTTCTCCATGCTTCCCTGGTACTAGATCCAGTACACATGCACAAAACTCCTGGCTTAGAGTATGCACGGAGTAAATCCCACTTAGGCTGACACCATCTGTAACTGAGGCACAGGTCAGGAAGCATAGGAATACCAGGAGCAGTTGTAGAATTCACCAAAAATATTTATTTGTACTAGCAGTAACCAAAAAAATAAAATTGTTCAGTAGACCTATTTACAAAGGCAAAATAAAATAGAGGAGATCCATCAGAGTCTCTGTGTACAACTTGCAAGCAATTGCAGCTCTGTCTTATAAGTCCTTCCAAACCCCCATTCTTAACAATTCAATCCAATTCAATGTTATTTTTAACCAGGAAATACACCATTGAGATACTCATTTGCAAGGTGGTCCTGGGAGGACACACATAGTATACATAAAAGGAAAACACTACAGATTTATACAATAGTTGACATAACACAGTGTCAGTGGCTCAGTAGGTAGCACACTTGCCTCTGAGGCCGGGAGATCAGAGGGCTGTGGGTTCAGTTCCCACATCTGGCACTTGGGTTAATATCCCAGTACTGACACTGTAGTGCAGCATGAGAGGGGTGCTGTACTTCTGAAGTGCCGTCTTTCGGATGAGACGTTAAACCGAGGTCCCATCTGCCTGGATTGGTGGTAGTTCAGGTGGATGTTAAAGATCCCATGGCACTTATCGAAAAGAGTAGGGGAATTTCCCTGGTGTCCTGGCCAAATTTCCCTCACTCACTAAAAATACCACCAACAGCTTACTCTGGTTCAAGGTCAGTTGGCATTCTTCTGTATTCCCCCTCCCCGGGTCGTGCCTGAAAATAGGCAGGATTTGACTAGTGCACTTACCCAGTCAACAAAAACTAAATAAATACATAACAAGGTACAGTCCGATTACTCAGATTTTTACATATCTACATAAGTGCAAGCAGCTAACGGCATAATACGACTGGAATGGAAGGAGGTAAGGGGGAAGATAGAGCATGATCCATAAGGTGAGGTAGGAATAGTCGAAGATAAGTAGGATGAGGGGGGAAGGTGTACGGGAGAGAGGCTCAGGGAGTAGCAGGGCATAGACGGACAGGAGTGCAAAACAAAAGAAAGAAGGGGAGCAGGGAGAGCCCGGGGGGCAAATACAGTGGTAAGTGCCGTATAAATTAACAAAAGGGGGGGGCCCTAAGCGTAGCACTGGCAGTTTTCCTTCAACAGAGGTTTCAGAAGAGGTTAAAGGAGGATAGTCTAACAAGGCGAGCCAGTTTTAGGGTGTTTTGGAGGGAGTTCCACAAGTTTGGTAGGGCGTGGCTAATGGATAGGGTGCCAAAACGAGATTTTACCTGGGGGTATCAAGCGAGATATAATCATATTTCCTAAGCGAGTATGTGCAAGATGTTGATTTAAAGAGGCTGGATATGTAAAGAAGGAGTTTGTTAGTGAGGGCTTTGACGGTCCAGATGGAGGCATTCCGCCATCTTCTGGTAGATATGGAAGTCCAGCCGAGTTGGCTGTAAAGTGAGCAGTGGTGTGTTTTGAATGGAGAGTCGGCCACAAATCTTATAGTCCTGTGGTACAGGACGTCCAGCTTTGTAAGGACAGTTTTAGGGCAATGACTGTAAAGAAAGTCAGCATAGTCAATTAGAGGAAGGAATGTTGTTTTGACTAATCGTAGTTTTGCTTCATAGGTAAGCAAATGTTTGATACAGAAGAATAATTCTAGCCTTTATTTTAGCTTTTTGGAGAGTTCTTCAACATGAGGGATATACGAGAGCTTACAATCCAACCAGAAGCCTAGATACTTAAATTTGTCCACTCTTTCCACGGTTTTACCCTGCATAGATACTATATGCATACTGGCAGGTTGATGTGATCCAGAAGACACATTAGTTGATGGGGAGAAGGACATGATTTCATACTTGGAGTACAAGACAACAGAAGGCAATAGCCTATGTAAGTTATCCCCACCATTCAGTGGAGGTCACCGGAGTAGCCGACTAGCAAGTGTGAGTTCAGTTTTTTCTTGAAGTTCTCCAGACTAGGTGCAAGTACCACTTCATCCAGCAGACTATTCCACTTCTTACATAGAAACATAGACTTGGACGGCAGATAAGGACCGCTTGGCCCACCTAGTCTGCCCATTTCCCTACCTAAAGGATAGGCCGCAGATCCCAGTTAACCATGAGCCTATTTCTTCCTACCCCCCACAAGAATTGCCTTATGTCTGTCCCATGCATTCTTGAATTCTCCCACAGTTTTAGACCCCACAACCTCCTCAGAAAGGCTGTTCCATGCATCCACTACCCTCTCTGTGAAAAAATACTTCCTCACATTGCCCTGGAACCGCCCCCCCCCATCTTTAAATTGTGTCCCCTTGTTCTTGGCTTGAAACTATTTTTCCATTGCTCAGTTCTACACTGCACTTCCACTATCTGTGGGGCATTACCCCTTAGAAAATAATTTCTTTATTTATTTTATTATCTTTATTTTTATTCTATATTTTGTCTTTTTGACATTGAGTAGAAGTTTCAGATGTAGCAGATTTTGCTGAAGGATATTAAATTCTGGCTGTAAATCCCTGTAGGCAGAGTCAATGGTAGGACGAGAGACATAAAGCACAGTATTATCTGCAAATAGGTGAATACTGGCGGAAGTAATGTAACAGATTAATGTAACAAGCATCTTCCAAAGTATTCTTGTATATGATAGATTAATGTAACAAGCATCTTCCAAAGTGTTCTTGTATATGACAGATTAATGTAACAAGCATCTTCCAAAGTGTTCTTGTATATATCGGGCAGGTGCTGCTAGAATACAGTGTCCCAGAACAAAGGCCCCCTTTTCCACAGCTCTTGCAAAAGGCTTAAAAAATGCACTCAGGTAACCCCTGGAGTTTCCAATAGCTTTCTGCAATCATCTCGAACTATAGTTATATACATTTCGACAGTAACACTATATAATTTCTAAACAAAAGGATCCCAATATCAGTTACATTTCCACATAATGATTTGCATATATTTTTATATCAGCAGATATGCAAGGGAGGAAAAAAGATAGAACAGCAAGTGAAGAGTGAGAGACAGTGAGAGGCAAAGAATTGCAAGACTGTCGAGGTGATCAAGTCCTAGGTCTCACGAGAAAATCTGGTTGTGCAGCTAGACAGACAAGAGACAGAAAAAGGAAAGAACAGATCTGTGCATTTAAACACTTTCTCCATAACAGCTGGGGCAGGGTCCTATTCTACCCCGTCACACAGAGTACTCCAGGGGTAGTCCCAAGTGGGCAGATGTGCACTTCAGGGTTGGGGCAGAGTGGCACATACAGTCTACAGGGTTGCTTATACAGTAGTCATAGTTGCTTGTACAGTCTGTACAGAATTCCTGCCACTCTGCTTTCAAACCAAGGGAGCTGAAACAGTCCCTCCTACCTTCCACCTTCCTCTGCTCACTGTTTCAGATTCTATGGGTGCCTTGGGCTGCATTTCCCACTCAGCTCTACCTTCTCTGACCTCCGCCACATCCTCTTCCTGACTACTCCCTCCCAGGCCTTAGGGAACCATATTTACTATAGGCCTGTCAATCATTAGGACATTGTCCTGGGGGGGTAGCCTGCCATGGTCCCTTGCCCCTTATTCTCTCACATGACTCCTGTATCTGAGCTCCCATTCCCACTCTTGCTCCAGCACCAGCTCCACATTCTGCCAGGGTGACTTTTATATATTCCCTCGTGGCTCCTCCTTCCTCACGATGTAGGAAACTGTGCTCAACTGTACCAGCCCCCCCCCTTTGGACCACTTTGAACAACCACCATCTCCACTCCCCACACCGACGGAAAAAGGAGGTTATTGTAGACTGTCCTGTATTTCCTAGGCACTGCCCTCAGCCCTACCCTGAAGTTTTGGTGTGGAGGAAGTGCCTCACACAGGGGAGGTGAGAGAGAGATACAAAGGGGAAAATGGGGAAGGAGCATGGAAGCTTGAAGTTCTAGTTACCTATGTTGGCCAATTAGCCTCTCTGGGATCCCCGTCCTCTGTGCAGGATCTGTGTGACGGTAGCAGAGGCCCAACAGTAGGGGATTGGAAGAACTGCAGTGGAGCTAAGAAGGTGCCATCAGAAGGGCCCCTGACCTGGCATGATGATGGTGGGCTGACAGTTGGATCACAGGGATGGAGGTAGGCAAAGCTATTCTTCTTCCAAGAGAAGAACAGCTGATATGAAACACGAAGGAAGACAAAAGGTGTATAGAGGAGAAATTTGGAGTGAAACTCAGGTACAGGTGCACTGCCGCATTGCCCTGCAGGGCAGGTATTGTTTGAACTACAACAGAAGAGGAAGATCAAAAGCAGAATGCTTTAAGTGAGACACAGACAAAAGGGAAAGTAATAACAGGATGGGAGACAGAGTAATCCCTCCTCAAACAGGGAGTGGTGCTACCTGCAGACACTGTTTGTCACAGCATTATCTATTAGTCATTAAGGAAAAAACATGACTTTGAACTCCCGTTTTCACTCAAACTCAATTGTTCGTTTTTGTGTGTCTCTGAGGAAGAAAAGGTGAAAAAAAAAAAGGAGCAGAGAATTTCCCTAGGTCACAGTGAAAGGAAGCAATGTGTGAAACTAGCTTCTATTTACAGTTGCGTGTACAGCCAGTGACAAATCTGCCAGTAGTAATGTCATACAGAGTCCCCTGGGCGCCCCTCCACCAACACAGAGAGAGAATAATACAAAGACAACCATGCACAGCAAGGCTGTGTTTCCATTGAGAGTTTCTGATGACATACAGCCCTCAAGAGCGAAGTTCAAGTGAGCCCTGATGTCATCAGT
The DNA here is from genome assembly GCA_016271365.2 of Neoceratodus forsteri. Taxonomy (NCBI): domain Eukaryota; kingdom Metazoa; phylum Chordata; order Ceratodontiformes; family Ceratodontidae; genus Neoceratodus; species Neoceratodus forsteri. The sequence goes on along the minus strand of CM057451.1, from coordinate 1,172,280,087 downwards.
ACCCTGAGATGGAAACACAGCTGAGCTGTCTGTGGTCGCCTATGTGCTATTTTGTATAGTGTATGCTTTGAAACCAAATTAAAAAACAAATAGAGATTTTTTTAATATGTTATTATTTAAAAAAACAAACATAAACCCACCCTTGCCCAACTGCTAAAATATACCCAATTAAGGTCAGATTTCTTTTTTTAAAATGGTAAATCAGAACATTTTCATTCTAATTGAAAAAAACTTGCTGCACCACAGAAGGGTACAACAGCATTCTATGACCTGTGAACCGTGGTACAACAGCTTTTTAGTTAGGATAGAAATCCATGAACAACAAGGGATAACTGCATACTATACAGAGAATACAGGATGGCAACCATGCAAAACCAGAATGTGAAGATGGTGAAGCACAACCAGGGTGTGCTACCACACAGGCAAAGCAGAATATGAAGATGGCGAAGCAGAACTTTCACAATCTGATGGACAGACTGAAGGCACAGTTGCCCTCCCTGGCCTTTTCCTATGTCTTCCCTGTGTGGGGCAGGGGAGAGGGAAAGATAGAATGAGGAGGGAGGAGACAGAGGAGTTTAATTGGTGGCTAAAGGGACGGTGTCAGAAGAAGAGATACCATTTTGTGTAGGATTGGGGGGACTTCTGGCCCAGAAGGCTTTTCAAGGGTGACAGCCTTTGCCTGCTAAAACAGGGGGCTAGTGTGCTGGGGCAGAAGTTTGATATCTTTATTGGACAGGTAAACTGACTAATGGGAAGACTGAATCTAGGGGAACTTAGGTGATAAGAGAGAGGAAGAGGAACCTGGCTAGTATCATCCTAATCTTAGAGGTTCCCAGGGTGTGGCTGAAAACCTCTGGGGCCCAGGCTTTTATGTTTGGTGCCCCATCCCTGTTGAACTCTCTACCTTGTCAGATTAGAGAGTGCAGGACCATGGAGAGCCTTAAAACGGGCCTGAAAACATATTTGTTTAAGCAGGCATTTAGTATTTAATATGGTATTTTGGGATAATTTTAATTGAAGTATTTAAATTACATTGTAAATAATTTTTAAGTTGAGTTGTTCTGACTTATGATGTTTTTAATTATGTATAGCGCTTTGATTTTTAGAATTGTGCTAAATAAATAAAGCATTATTATTATTAATCTTGGGACCTGCAGAGACACAGTGAGCAGAAATACGGTTGAGGTCCAAACTGGGCCAGCGGAAGGGACGGGCGGGATTACAAAACTTGCAATCAACAAGAAAGGAAGAAGACCAGGGAGGACTAAATAAAAAGGACATGTAAAAAGCCAGAGGGGATCATGGGTTAGATGGAAGGGACTCAGCCTCAATGCCTGGAGCAGGGGTCGAAATTGGCACCAGCCCACTTGCCAAATGCTGGTAGATTTTGTACTGGACTAGTAAGATTTTCCTTTAACTAGCCCAGCAGGCTTGTGCTGGAGACAGTAAGATTTCAATAATAAGTACACTAGCTAGGCCAGTGGAAACATCTATGGGGCTAGTGGATTTTTACATTTGCTAGCCCTGCTGTCTAGTGGCTGCAAAACTTAATTTCAATCCCTGCAGGAGTCCAGGTAATAACATCAGTGAACTCCAGGTGATGATGGCAGACAGCAGACACTGAAGTGGACCTTGCAGTCCTCGTTGAGTTCGGACCATGGTAAAATAACATCTGGGAGCTGACAGTCCTGGGCTACACCATGGTTACGAGGGATAGAGGAAAGGGTAAAGGGTGAGGTCTAGCCCTCTATGTCAGGGATTTTATTTATTTATTTAGTTTTTGTTGACCGGGTAAGTGCACTAGACAAATCCTGCCTATTTTCAGGCACGACCCGGGGGAGGGGGATACAGATGAATTTCAACTGACCTTGAACCAGACTAAGCTGTCGGTGGTATTTTTAGTGAATGAGGGAAATTTGGCCAGGACACCGGGGACATTCCCCTACTCTTTTCGATAAGTGCTATGGGATCTTTAACATCCACCTGAACTACCACCAATCCAGGCAGATGGGACCTCGGTTTAACGTCTCATCCGAAAGATGGCACCTCAGAAGTGCAGCACCCTTCTCATGCTGCACTTCAGTGTCAGTATTGGGAAATTAACCCAAGTGCCAGATGTGGGAACTGAACCTACAACCCTCTGATCTCCTGGCCTCAGAGGTGAGTGTGCTACCTACTGAGCCACTGATGCCATTGAGGCTGCGGAGGATGGCTAAATCAGGTGAAGTAATGGGGAGCTAGTCCCTGTGGGTGCACTCACAGCAGCCTAAGGCAAGAAAATATTGGTGGGGTGATCTAAAGACCACCAGGACAGGCAGAGGAGAGGGACAGGGAGCTTGGGAAAGAACAAGTCAGGATAGTGGCAAAGGGGGAGGTGGTGATGGGTGACATGAATCGGCTGGACATCGACTGGGAGGTTCCAGGTGCCAGGAGCACCAGAAATCAGGTCTTGCTGGCAGTATAGCGCAGTGGTTTAAGGCTCTGAGCTGCAAATATGGAGACCTGGGTTTGAATCCCACTTCCCCCACTTGCATACTGTATGACCCTGAGCAAGTCACTTAACTTCCCTGTGCTCCCAGGTCGCACCTGTAAAAAAGCTTTTAGCTTAGTGTGCCACTCTTGGTTAAACAATTAAAAAAAAAAAATAGTCCAGGACTGTCTGCCAGTACAGTTGGTTAGAGAACCCACCTGGCAGGCTGCCATACTCGATGTGGCACTCACTAACTCAGAGATGGTAGGAGCGGTGAGGGTAGGGGAGCCACTATGGAACAGTGACTATGACTCCATCAGGTCTGAGCAGGCCCCGGGGACTGGTAAATCCAATTGAAAGCAGAGGTCATTGATTTTAGAAGGGCAGACTTCAACAGGACGAGGGAATTTACCAGGACAAGTTAGTCACGGTAGCTAGCATTGGAGGGGGTGGAGGAGAGATAGGGTCCGATAAATAGGGCCATTCCAGAGGCATCAGAGCTATTCCTGAGGACAGTAACCAAGAGTGACAGGTACCAGTGACCAATGTGGTTCTTAGAAAGGGTCGGGGAAGCAGTGAGGGACAAAAAGGCCTTCCTCATGCACAAAGAAAAGTCGGGGGGGGGATGGGAGAATACCAGCTGAGAACTAGGAAGAAAACATGACTTTCAGGGAGGCTAAGGCAGACACTGAGCTGCATACTGATGAGCGGGTCAAAAGTGGAGAAAAGCAATTCTTCATGTATATTAGGGAAAAAGGAAGAAAAGGGGGGGAATTATTAGGCTATCAGAGGGGAGGTAGGGTAATAGAGGTGAACAGGGAAAGGGTAGCCATCCTTAGTAATTACTTTTGCTCCGTCACCAGGAGGGAAGGTAGGAGGCCCTTGCCAAAGAGTGGCATCAAGGCAGCCACTAAGGGAGTCCTGGAGATGAGGCAGTCAGTATTTACCAGCAAAAGGACCCGGGAAAAGTTAGCAGCCCTTGCAATACATAGGGCTCTGGGAACAGATGGGATGCATCCAAGGGCACCCAGGGAGGTGGTAATAGAACTATCTGAACCTCTGGTAGAACTATTCAATAGCTCTTTACAGATGGATAGTTCTGAAGGACTGAAGGTGGTGGATGTGGTTCTGCTCCAAAAGGGGGGGGGGGACAAGGAGCAAACATGGAACCTAGACCTGTCAGTCTGACCTCACTTGTAGGGTAACTGAAGGATTCACTAGTCAAGGAGGACCCAGTGGACTATGTGGAAAAGGGTGGCCTCTAGAATAGTAAACAGCATGGGTTTGTGGCAGGGAAGTCTTATCAAATGAACCTAATAGTTGCGTTTGACTGGGTGATGAAGATAGCGGATAGAGGTCACGCTGTGGATTTTCTCTAGTTTGATTTCAGTGAGGCCTTTGATTCAGTGCCTCATAAGCAATTACCAAAAAAAGATGTGGGCTCTGAGGCAGCAATGATCATAGTAAGATGGGTAGAAAACTCAATCAATATCTTTATTTAACCAGGCGGGCACCATTGAGCAAGCTCATTTACAAGGTGGACCTGCGGTCCTACAGTAATAATACAGAAAGACAAGTTACAATAGTACAAACAGTAAAAACAGCTGCTATTATAGTAAAAATGCATATTTACAGGTAATATACATTGAACATAGAACTACAAGGAGTCGTGGATAATGAACTTGTGCTGGATCCAAGCCCAAAAACTGTGCATTTTGTAGTGGGAAATGTTAGGGAGAGGGTAGGCATACCAGATAGAAGATATCAAGCACATAATGTAGGGAGAGGTGGGGAATAGGGGCGCAAGCGAAGAAAGGACCCAATTGTTAGAGCAGAGTGAGGGATTGGGAGGGCGGAGGACCGTACGAAAGGTGACAAAGTGATTTTTGCCCCAAAACGTGGTGACATATGGAGCAGAAAAGCTGCCATTGTACTAAGTGCAAGAGGAGGAATATAGTAGCAGGGGCATAACTGGGAGGGTCCTGGAGGTTGGGGCAGAGGGAGGTGTTGGATGGACGAGGGACCAAATATTTTTTCGGGCGAAAGACGATAATTATCCCCAAGTGCGGTAGCATGTGCTAGAATCACGCTGCAGCTGTTCAGAGCATCAAAGAATAAGATATGGGAGTTCAGTAATAAGTCTTGTGGATCTGTTGGTGGGCATACTAGAGGCAGAGGCACACATTTCACCTGGGGGGGGGCCGCTGTTTACGGGCCACCGTTTGAGGGAGGGAGGTTAGGTAGCGTCTAGTAAAGCAGTTGCAAATTTCCGTAATGCCATCATGGTAAAGTCTTTTGAACAAAAGGGTACTTACTGGGGTTTTCAGCTTAAGTATTTTTGGGGTTTTATTCCATATTGATGGGAGTGAGAATCCAAAAGCGGCTCTCCAGACTCGTGTGAGTGCCCTGGGTATATTTAGCAGGAGTTGTGAGCAGCTTCTAAGGGAATAATTCCTGGGCACAGTCGGAGACAGACAGTCGATGATGTATTGAGGGAGTTTGCCACTGAGGGCTCTAAGTGTCCAGAGTGCTGCATTAAAGTTGCGCCTATAGTGAAGTGAAGTCCAGCCTGTGGTGGCATATAGTGCGCAATGATGGGTAGAGAAGGGGAGGTCAGTGATGAAGTGTGTAGCTCTGTGGTAGAGCATATCCAATTTTCCAAGATAGGAAGCCGCACAGCTACTGTATATGAAGTCTGCGTAGTCAATTAAGGACAGGAACTGGGAAACTGGTTGAAGGGGAGGCAGCATAGGATCATGGTAAAAGGGGTCAAATCGGAAGCGAGAGAGGTCACAAGTGGGGTACCACAGGGATCTATCCCAGGGCTAGTCCTCTTCAATACGTTCAGTATGATTGGGTCAGCTCTCTCCTTTAAACTACACTAAATTTCTGGCCAGCATGCCAGAACAGTATCATGATCAGCCTGGCTGATGACTGGTGCGACACTGACTAGCCCCTTACAGACCACTCTGCACTGGACTGACAGTGTCACACCCCTAAAAAGCCACTCTCCAAACAAAATGTTCACTGTGCTTGTGCACATGGTGGACATACAATGCACTAGGTAACCTGACACTTCAACTCTAACTGTGAGGCTTCATCAGGGAGGTGTTATCTATAGCGCAAAATAGTCTCTTTAAATGCAATACTGCATGAAAAATGCATGCATCTTAATTAAGGTATGCCATGATATAATTAAGCCCTCATTAATATCATTAGAGAAGAAAAAGATTCCCAACAGTGTTAAACAGTGACACAAGTGAATAAACATTAAGTTCAAAAAAGCTTTTACCAAAACAGTACAGATTAAAGGGAAATATCCATGTGCCATCGGGCCCCACCTGCGTGTGAAGCGGGGCTCGATTAGCAAAAGCAAAAATAGAAGCAAATGTGGCACTTACAGGTTGCTATTTTATTTAAATTCATATCTGGTTGACCCAGCACCCTCCCCGCTGGCATTTTAAGTCTGAACACCCTCCCCGTCGTGCCCACAAGCACCCGCGGCTGTCCCTGTAATGACATGTCAGGCGGGGAGCAGCCAGGGTGTCTCCATAGACTTGTCATAGCCTAAGATTGCTGAACAGCCCCGATTTGGAGCCTGTGTACCTCCATGACATACGGAGACCAGGTACAGACAGCTAGTGAGCCTGTTAGTCTGTACCTGCTCTTGAGTGATATGAAGAATACCAATAGACTCAAGCGGAGCAGATCTGGGCTACTGCTATGCAGATTATATGTGCACTGCGGTAGCTCTCAGATCGCTCATTTACAATCTGTTTTCCTGTATGAGACCAGAGTACAGAATAACAGGTGCACAGCTGTCTGTACTCTGGTCTCTGTATGTCACCAGGTACACGAGCTCCAAACCCGAGTGTTCAGCAATGTTAACCTGTTTAAACCTATGGAGACATCCTGGCTGCTACCTGCCTGGCGTCGTGCAGGGTTCAGACCATGAGCCAGCTGACAGAGCGGCCGTACCTAAATGCTGGCAGAGAGGTGCAGGATCACACCAGATATGATAAATAATAGTCTCTACATGCTATTTGCATTATGTCGGGCCTCGCTTCCACACGAGCAATAACACATGTATTCATCCCTTTAATTCAATTATTGAATAATCACATTTCAGAGATCAGCATTTTTATTTATTCAGTTTTTGTTGACCGGGTAAGTACGCTAGACAAATTCTGCCTATTTTCAGGCATGACCCGGGGGAAGGGGATACAGATGAATGCCAACCGATATGGAACCAGATTAAGCTGTTGGTGGTATTCTTAGTATATAGTATATTCTTTTGAGGAACATACAGCAGGGAATTCATGAACACATTAAAGAGCAACAAACGTGCTACTACTAGTTAGGTTGTTTAATAAACAGCAAACTAGAAACACGCTATCATTATCGCTCGACGTAATCTCCTCCTACTTATGGACTACAGCTCCCCCATCTTCCCGCAAACCTCCTCCACTAACCTAGCTAGACTGAACACCACTTACAACAGCATCTGCTGCTTTGCCTTTAGGGCTCCTTACTCCTCCCACCACTACACCCTTCATCAAACAATCAGATGACTCTCTCCTTAAGCTAGGTGTGACTACCTCCTGGCTTGTACCTCAGGCACGGTGATCCACAACACTACAACATCCCCTCTCTCCCCTCTACTTCAGCTCAAGACGTTTAGCTGGGACCTCCGCCATGCTGCTAGCCTAGTGCTGGAATTCCCGAAAGTATCCACTTGTATGGGTCAGAGGACTTTCTCTTCTGCAGCCCCAACCTCTGGAATAGCCTGTCTCCCTCCATGAGAGCCCTTGACTCCCCACAGCTTTCTGATGCCCCCTCAAAATGCATCTACTTAGTATCACTATCTGCTCCTGCTCCCCTGGGTGACCTGGGTTACAGCTTTTCCCCTGTCGATGGGTTTCTAAATCTCTGCCCTAACAAGAAGCTTCTAATTGTACTTGTTTTGCATGAACCTGTAAAATTTCTATCGTTATCTTCTGTTTACCTAGTGTATGTGTGTTGTATCTACCCTGCTGTATCTTGTTCCCCGATGTCATGTATCGCTGTATACTTGTGCCATCTCTATGGCCCAGGTCGTGCCTGAAAACAGTCCTTGGATCAGTGCAGCAACCCAGTCAACAATTGAATAAATAAATAAATAACTAAAATTATTGTCCTGTTCAAGTGTTGTGAGTAGAGTATTTCTCATGAAGTTGAAAACAGAGTAGATGCCGTAAAGGAGTGTGGTGCAAAAGACAAATCCAAACAGTACAACAGCATAAAGGTCCTGCACTCACCATCCAAACATAACAGGTTGCTCATAGGCTCCGATGTATAAATAGTGAGCCTTTTTATTCATGCAAAAATCCTTTGATAAATGAAAGTTTGTTTCTGAAACACGTTAGGGCACTGTGCATTGTAGCACTGGCACTTTAATAAATTATCTTCACCTGGCAACATTTTGAGCAGCCTGTTATGTTTGGATGGTGAGTGCAGGACTTTTATGCTGTTGTACTATTGTTTATGAAGGCAGGACCTTTTCAAAAGATGTGTGTATCTTTACTCATGTGAATTATGTATTCAGCTTTCAGTTTTCCCCAACATTGTGAACCTAAAAGGTACTGTCATGAAAAAAAAAAAAAACACTGAAGACTGATTAGTCCATGCAGCACAGTAGTATATTTTATACTGATTTCAAATGAGGACTTGGATCTTCATTCAGAGAAGCTTTGTGTTTTAATTATAATGTTTATGACGGTGTACTGACTTGTTTCAGACCATTCACTTATTCTGTACAAGAAGCATTTATGTTATATAAAACACAAAGCTATGCAGCTCAAAAATGTACTAACGCTGGCTGTCATTGGATGTTTTTACATACTTATATGTTTCATAGTTTGATACACGTTCTGAAGGCCAAGGCCCATAATGAACTCACCACCGTTCAAAACTCTAATCGTGGAAAGAGTATTTCTTATCCCCCATATATTGATCAAGTTTTTTTTTTAATTGCTCAACATTATCACATGTGACGACGTTATGTGGTAGGGAATTCCAGATAGAAGGTAGTCTCTGTGTAAAGATGTTATACCTCTTAGTTATTCTATTTACTGGACCTTGCAATTTAAAATTGTGTGATCTGGTGATATTGTTAGTTAAGTGTTTTTCAAGACAAATTGTTTCTAATATTGAAGCATCTTGGAAGACTTTATAGATCAAAATTAAGTCTCCCCTAAGTGCTCTGTATTCCATAGAATATAGGCCAAGATTTCTAAGCCTGTCTTCATAGTTCATGTCAGTTATGGTTTTGATTTCCCTAGTAACTATTTGCAGAACTTGTTCAACCACGACCTTCCCACCAATTGAGGTGGGTGCACAGAATAGGGCGCAGTACTCCAAATGAGGTCTTATAACATTTGAGTAAAGTGGAATAATAACCTCAGATTTCCTACCTTTAACATGCTTTAGGATGCATCCCAGAATTCCATAACACTTTTTAACAAGCTTTTTAGTGTGCATTTCAAATTTAAGGTTATCAGAGATTACAACACCAAGATCTTTTTCACCTGATGTCACCTGCATTTGTATATTGTTTAACGTATAACTTGCCCTGGTGTTATTATTTTTACCTAAATGCATGCCCTTACATTTGGACTCATTGAAGGTCATTTTATTTTCAACAATATATGAGGATTGTTATTTGAAAGCCACTCATTAGATCACATTAAACAAGCATTTGTTAAAGTTGGATGTTCGCCACTGGTATAGAAGTCCCGGGGGATACTAGATGCTTTCTGGCGCACTTTGTGGCTTATGTTTTACCAAAGTCATGAGCCTGCAGTTGTTAATTTCAATGTAGGCCCATACCATTGTTGTTTTGTGACAATTTTGCTCCACATTTTCAACAAAGCCTTCTTATGACACAACCTCATAAACAAGTGCAGAGAAAATGTTCAACTCCAACCAGAAAAGTGATTTCACACGGGGACTGTGAACTCACCTTTTGGGACACAAAAACCCATTTAGGCCAGGATTTGAAAAATGACAGCTGTCACATTCATGAGGTGCTGTGAAGAACTGGCTATGTTGAAAATATGAGGTAAAAATATTGAAAATTACCAAAGTTACGACCATGCATTCACAAAGTTCAACATAGGCTCATAACTGCTGTTTTTATGTTTGCTTGCACGCATGTGCCATCATTCGAGTTTTCAGAGGTGTGGCAGCCCTCTTCCAATTTAGGCAGTGTGTTTGCAGGTGTGGCCGCAGTTCTCCAACGCCTGCTCGAGCTGTCTATGACAGCTCCAAAATGCAGTGGCGTACAGTTGAAAAGGGGAGCTATGCTTCAGTGAGCAGCGATAAGATATCGCCTGCTCATCGCCTCCCCTACACACACACACACACACACACACGCATGCGCCTGCGTGCTGCTTCCACACACTGTGTAGCGATGGGGGTGCCCAATCCCGTCCGGCTGTGCTGCGCCCCCAAAACAGAGTTCTGTATGCCATGCTGGGTGCCCACCCCAGCGTGGCTACATCGAGAGAAGCCGACGGGGTGCCCAACTCGTCGGCTCCACCTGGCCCCCCCAGAGTACAGGGTGCCACGCTGGGAGCCCACCCCAGCATGGCAACACATGCCATCGCTGACGGGGGTGCCCAATCCCCCATCGGCTCCATGCCCCCCCACCAGCCATCCTTGTGCCATGCTGGGAGCCCACCCCAGCGTGGCAAATGTCCCGAGTCGCAGTCATTTTAAATAAAAAACACCTGAAACTCAAAAACGGTCCCTCGCTGTCTCTGCCCCCATCCGCGCCCACCCAGTGTGCACCCTGCCTCCCCACAACCCCCTCACCCCATACTTACCTCCGGACTCCGGCGCGACAATCTTTGGTGGACCGGGAACATGTCTGCACTCTTCAAAGCCGACCACGAACTGAGGAAATGCCGGTAAGCTGTATAATGGGATAGATAGGGTTTTCAACTTTGTTACATATCATAAGCATTTTGGAATTTTTACCAAATTTTCAACATGGGGTTTGGGACCCCTTCTCATGAATGATCTCACTGTCATGAGTTAATCGGCCCGAAGGGTGATTTCACAGTCACTGTCGCGAAATCACCTTTCAGGACTGAGTAATGAAACGACACTGCCACTGTTCATAAGGTGGGCTCTCAAAGCCTATGTGAAAATTTGGTGGAAGCATCTAAAATAAACATTTTATGGCGTCGCGTTGTGCGAAGTTCCACGCACACTCGTAAGTTTGCGAATTTTTAATATTTTCACTCCAGATTTTCAGCATTATCATTTTATTACACTTCCTTATGAGCAGTGCAGCTGTCATTTTTCATATCTTGCCCAAAACGTGTTTCCGCCCATGTAGAGCACAATGGCGCAGTCGGTGTGCGAAATCAATGTATGGGACACATTAAGAAAATTACAGTGACACTGTTCATGAGCAAAGGTCTTGAAATGCTATGTTGAAAATATGGTGAAAAAATTCCTAGAAATGACTGTTTTACGAGTGTGTGTTGCGCAGAAGGAACTGGAAGGGGACAGGATCAGTTGTGTTCCAGGACAGTAGCTGCTTCTTCTTGTTTTTACAGGATTTTTTGTGGATTTTACTTGGTAGAAAGTTATTTCTTTTCTTTCTTTCTTCTAAGGGGCTAGCAGGGTACTGTTTTGGGGGCTGCTGGAAGTTCGAAAACTGGTTTGGTGGCTGTAAGTGGGCTCATTTGTTGGATGTTTCACTGTGTAACAGGCTGCGCTGGTGGAGGCCTATTTCTTCTGATTTAAAACCTATTTGGTGGGATTTTCTTGGGGCTGGTTCTTTGGCTGCATGGCTTGGAGGGGCAGACACAGGGATGATACACTCTCTCGAAAGTCAGGTGTAGGCCCAAGACACCCTCCCCACCCTCCTCCCAGAGTTCTGTTAATTTATAGGAACACCTGCCCTGCAATTGGAAGAAAAGGCTGCAGGTGCAGCTCATGTAGTTCTAGCCACTGGGGGTTGGATTTAAAGGCTGGGAGAGAGGAGCGGGGAGTTATTCACTTCCCTTATAAGTTTACTGTGTTGTACTGCACCTAGTAACAGGGTCACCGGTGTACTGTGGGACTGTATCTAGGGTTAGTGGGTGACCTGATTAGGCAGTAGGGGAGTATCTTGGACTGGGGGGAACCTGGTGGCTCACCCAAGGAAACCTACTTGGAGGGGGATGGGACCACACGTCATTAGGGCTGGCATCTTTGGGAGGGTGGTGGGGTGCACAGGGTGTGGAGCAGCCATGATACTGGACTGGGCTTGGAAGTTCGATGGTTGCCCAGTGTGCTACCAGCTGGCACAGCTTAGGGAGGAGGTTACGGGGATTAGGAGACAGCTGAGGAAGGGGGGAGGTATGGTTGGGGAAGGGGCAGGGGATCTCCCACGGGGTTGCACCAAGCACTAGGGGCAGGGGCATAGGAAAAGGAGTGCAGGAGAATACTCGGGGGTCACATAGGGACCCTGGCAGAGGGGGCCCAAAAGGAGGACTCTACCAAGGAAGCAGGCAGGTAACTGGGGACCCTCACAAAGGGGGGCCAGAGGGACAACATTCTCAGGGAAGTAGGCAGATGGCCGGGGCTGGACAGAAGGAAGCAAGGCGGGGAGGTGGATCAGACCTTATGCTCAGTAACCACTTCAATTCTCTTCTTCTGCTTGAGGATGAGGGGGGTGATGTAGCCACGACAGGGGTGGTTAGAGATGGAAAGGGAGTGGGGGGCAGGAGGCAGGGGCCGGATAGCAGGAGGAAAAGGGGGATCCTGGAATGAAGGAAGATGGGGGGAGCAGTGACTCAGAGCAGGAGGGGCAGGAGGAAGAGGGAGGAAAGTGCAAGGAGAAGGACCAGAAGTACAAGGAGGATTCAGTAAAGGGAGCTGAGGGTTTAGGCCCGGGGAGCATGACAAGCAAGGAGGGACTAAACGGAGACAGGAAGGAAGGGAGGAGGATGAGCCAGGCTAGGTTAGCAGATGGTGGAGAAGGACCAGTCGCGAGCAGTGAGGGGGAGTTAGCGAGGCAGAAGGATACTCGGGAGGAGGAGAGCACAGGATCAGAGGGAGGGAGGGTGGCCAGGGTAAATAAGGAGGGGGTGGCATGTGACATCCAGATAGGGGGAGGAACAAGGAGCCAGCTGGGTGGAGGGGCCAGTAGAATGGATGAGGGACATGGAAGGGGTAAATGGAGGAAAAGGAGCAGTCAGAGTGCTTCTGTTGGGGGATTCTATGATCAGGGGTATCAAATGGGATAGGGAGGGAGGGAGAAGCCTGGCCAGTTAGAACAAAATGCTTCCCTGGATTAATGGTGCACAGGGCTAAGCACGAGGTATATCAGCTGGCAAAGGATTGTGGGGGTTCCCCAGACATACTGGTCCACCTGGGTACAAATGACATTGAGGGAAATAGCGAGCTAGAGATACAAACAAGATTCAGGGAGCTTGCCAGGGTCTGTCATGACATAGGATGCAGTTTCCTTCTCAGAAATCCTGCTGGTGCCAAGGGCTAGTGGGGAACACAAAAGGAAAATTAGGGAGATAAACCAGTGGCTCAGGGAGTGGTGTGAGGCCAGAGGGTATGGGTTGATGGGGGATTGGGGGGAGACCTGGGAGGATAAGGAGCTGTATGCTAGAGATAGGCTCCATCTCAATTTGGAGGGGAAGGGAATCCTTACGTTGAAAATAGAGGGGTTCATTGGTGAAAAGTGGGGTTTAAACTTGTGAAGGGGGAAGGATGGGAGAAAAGGCTGTCAAGGGGGTGCCGATAAAGAAGGGACTTTGTCTCCACCCCCCCCCCCGGGGAGCTGGAGGAATGCTGGAAAAGGTCGACTGGTAAAGTGCAGACCAGGGGAAAATAGAATCCCCATGGGAACATGAGCAGGGGAAATGGAAGTATAGGGAAAGGGTGGAAGGTAGTCCTGCTAAATGCCAGGAGCTTGGGCAATAAAATGCCTGAGCTCCAGGCGATGCTAACTGAGGGAGCGGTGGATGTGGCAGAGGTCACTGAGACCTAGGCCACCGCAGGACACGACTGGGACCTGAACCTGGAGGGTTACACTATGTTCAGGAAGGACAGGGGGGAGGGAAGGGGAGGAGGGGTAGCAATGATAGTCAAAAACTGCATTGGCATAGGGGGAGTAGAAGAGGCGGAGGGAACCGTGGAGGCGATTTGGGTCACCTTGATAACAAGGGGAGGCAAGAGAGTAAAAATAGGAGTGGTGTATAGACCCCCTACACTGACGGAGGAGCTGGAGGAGAGTCTGGTGGCAGATGTTGGGAGACACTGCAGACTGGGCAGGGGAAGGGTGGTGGTGTTGGGGGACTTAAACATGCCAGGAACAGACTGGGAGACTATGACATCCTCAGTGGCCAGGGAACAGAGGTTGCTGGATGTCTTTCAAGACGCATTCCTAACTCAGCAGGTGGGGGAACCAATCAGGGAGGCACGGGTACTGGATGTGGTCCTGGCAGACAGTGAGCAGATTGGGGGCCTGGAGGTAAGGGACCCATTGGCGGGGAGTGACCATGCCACGGTCTGGTTCTGCCTGGACCTAGGAGGGGTAGAAGGCTGCACAAAGATGGAGGTAACTGACTTCAGGGGGGCAGATTTTAAGGAAATGGGAAGGATCCTTAAAGAGCATTTGATTGGGATTGGGTCAGACATGGATGCTGATAGTAGGCAAGGCCCCTAGAATTCTGTGGCCGCAGAATTTTGTGCAGAACTTGCAATCTACCGCAGAACTTCTGCGGTGCTGCAGAATTCACTCTTCTTGGTGATTTTTGATTAATATTTCTGTTTATCCATAGAATCGGGTTCCCTTCCCCTCTTTTTATATCCAAACCCCTCTATATGCTCAGAATATGATGTTATCATTGCTATAACATCATACATTAGCTAATGAAATGGGCTGCATTCTGCAACAGAAATTAACAGTCACTTATCTACCACAGCTCCCACTGCCAGAGACGGTGGCACAGCACATCAGGCATGGTGATATTTGTTCAACCTGCACTACAGCCTAATACAATTTTCAGTCTTACGTTATTGCACTAGGGCCAACTTAAATAAAACCTTGTCAATAGCACAGACCTGTTAAGTCCACACCTCACTTTGTACAAACCTATTTGTGCCTTTACGGTATAGAGAAGCTCTGAAATGAATAACTGGTAAAATGAATTTAACTGTCTAAATGTTTAAGAAAAATAAAGTCATTATGCCCAGAAAAGTGAAATATAATAATGTGTAGACCAGTTGAAAGAATAAAACTGTTAAATAAATAATTGCACTGTACGCATTTTTGCCAGGGTTATTGAAAAAGTTATTGAAAAATGTTGCGTGCAGGGACAGCTGTTGGGCCAGAGGGTAGCAAGCTGTGTTTCCGTGCCAGCAACCCAGGTTCAGAGACTAGCTCTGGGAGCTGGCTGGGCAGCACAAGGATTGGTGGAACACATCACTGCTTGGAGCCTGGGAAGGTATGATGCAGTGTTCTGTTACATGGTGGACACATTGTGATGGGCCAGAGAGCTGTATCTCACAATTGGTTCACATGCATGTCATGGCCTGATGGTGTTCCGCAGTGTGTCAGGGAAAGCAGGTTGACACGAAAAATGAGTTTTGCAATAACTCCTCTATTCCATTTCCAATGGGACCTGTATGAATGAGGATGCAAGTTCATGGAAATTAAAAAAAATATATATATACACACACACACACACACACATACACAGTATCTCTGTCTCTCTCACCACACACACGCGTGCAATTTTGTATGTATGTTCCAGACTGCATATAAATATATAAGTGATACACAGTGGGAACTTCATGAGTGGTGTAGAAAGCACATACAAATATATAAGTGATAGACAGTGGAAATCTCATTAGTGGGATAGATAGCATGCAAATAGAAATACCTTATTCATCACATAAGATCCCGTCTGCATATGTCATTTATGCAACAGGCTAGGACCTTAAGGGAGAGACATTTGTTTTGCTTTTTTTTAGGCATAAAATTACTTTTATAAGTCTGCTATTTTTTGCACTAGTGTTACTGTGCTTTCCACCATCCTGATTGCTATAACCACTGCCATGAAAGTGAAGTCAGGATGACAAGTTGACACTGTGATGTGGTAGTTTGTTAGTGCCGCAGAACTTCCACAGAAATTACAAACCACCGCCGCAGAAGTTCTGCGGCAAATGGTAGTCTTGCCGCAGAACTTGGTCCCACTGTGCCACAGAAAAGTAGGGGCCCTGATAGTAGGTGGGAAATCATCAGGAGAGGGGTGCAGAATGCTACCAGCATCTGTGCAAGAGTAAGACGAAAAATGCGGTAGGGCCCGAAAATCCTGCTGGTGGACCAGGGAGGTCCAGGAGGTGGTGCAGGGAAAGAAGGCAGCCTGTAGGCAATTCAAGTGCTCAAGGAGTGAAAGGGATCGAGGAGAGTACAAGCTGATGGCTAGAAGGGCCACTAGGGTGGTGAGGGCGGCTAAGGAAAGGAAGGAGCGAACCTGGCCAGGGAAATTAGGAGAGGGAACAAGGGGTTCTTTAGATACATTGGAGAAAAACGAAGGGTGAAGGGGCAGATTAGCAGGATTAAAACAGGGGAGAGATGGGCACAAGACCCGGGGGAGCAGGCTGAGGTACTAAATGAGTACTTCACCTCAGTTTTCACCAAGGAAAATGGGGGTGCTGCATCATACATGGGAGGAGACAGTGATACTGAGGAGGGGAGACCTTTACTGATTGGCGGGTCTGGTGATAGGGGGAGGCATCACTGGCAGGAGGGGGGAAGGCTAAGCAGGGAGAAGAGATAGAGGAGGTGAAAATCACAGCAGCGAGAGTGAGGGAAGCCCTCAGGTCCCTTAAGATGGAGAAAGCACCGGGGCAGGATAAATTACATCCCAGAGTGCTGAAGGAACTTGTGGATGTCCTGGCGAAACCCCTGGCAGAGCTTTTCACCATCTCTCTGAGGACAGGGTGGGTGCCCCAGGACTGGAAGGTGGTGCATATAGTGCCTATCCACAAGGGGGGATCAAGGTAGGTGGCAGGGAACTACAGGCCTGTCAGCCTGACATCGGTGGTGGGCAAGGTGATGGAGGGCATTGTCAAGGAGAGGCTAGGGGGGGACCTGGAAAAGTCAGGGTGCCTGGACGATAGACAGCATGGATTCGTCCTGGGGAAATCGTGTCAAACAAACCTTGTGGAGTTCTATGACTGGGTGATGAGTGCCTTGGACCTGGGTAGACCAGAGGACGTCCTCTTTCTAGACTTCAGCAAGGCATTTGACTCTGTTCCTCATGTGGGCCTGTTGGATAAGCTGGAAGAAATGGAAGTGGGGAACCAGATGATCAGATGGATAGGCAATTGGCTCCAGGACTGGACCCAGAGGGTTGTAGTTGGCGGGATAGTCTCATCCCCAAAGAGGGTCATTAGTGGGGTCCCACAGGGATCAGTCCTTGGGCCCCTCCTGTTCAACACCTACGTCTCTGACATAAGGACAGGTATCAGGAGTGAAATGAGTCTCTTTGCGGATGACTCAAAACTGGGGGCAGTGGTGGATGGGGAGGAGGGGAAGGTGGCCCTACAGGGGGACCTGGACCTGGAGACTCTGAAAAGATGGTCTAGAAAGTGGAAGCTGAGGTTCAATGCAGGGAAATGCAAGGTACTGCACCTGGGGGCCAGAAACCTGGGCCAAGTGTACACCCTGGGGGGGCAAATGCTACAAGTCTCGATGGCTGAGAGGGACCTGGGGGTGGTGGTGGATGTCAAGATGAACAGCTCGGAGACTTGTAGGAGGGCAGCAGCCAAGGCCAACAGGATGCTGGGATGCATCGCTAGGGGGATCACCTCCAGAAGGAGGGAAGTGATACTCCCTCTGTATAACTGCTTGGTGAGGCCGCACCTCGAGTACTGTGTGCAGTTTTGGAGGCCACACTTAAAGAGGGACATTAAACTCCTGGAGAGGGTCCAGAGGAGGCAACCAAAATGATTTGGGGGCTTGGGGACAGGACCTATGAGGAGAGCCGAAGAGCTAAATATGTACACATTGGAAGAGAGAAGGGACCGGGGGGACATGATAGAGGTCTTCAGGTACATGAAGGGGTAAATAGGGGAGGAACAGTCAGGGTACTTTGAAGGAAGGAGGAGGGGGCCACTAGAGGGCATGGGTGGAAGCTGGAGGGGGGAAGATTCAGGGGAGAAAGGAGGAGGTGCTACTTCACTGAGAGGGTGGTGGAGCCATGGAATGTGCTGCCTAGGGGGCTGGTGGAGGCAGAGACGGTGGAGGGGTTCAAGAGGGGGTGGGACAGGTACAGGGGAAGGGTTCTGGAAGCAAAATCCAATGCAGCGAGAATATCTGGAACTGGGAAGGGAGAAGCCAGAGAAGGCGAGGGGGGCAGCAAGGTCAGCTCCCAGGGTGGGAGTTGACCAAACAAGCAGACGCGAAAGACCGTTAGGTCTATTCTGCTGGCATTTTAGTATGTTAGTATGTTAGCTTCTATGCACGCTTGTAAGTTTGCGAATTTTCTAGATTTTCACTCCAGATTTTCCACATTGCCATTTTATTACACTTCCTTATGAACAGTACAGCTGCCATTTTTCACGTCGCCCAAAATGTGTTTCCGCACATGTAGCGTACAGTGGTGCAGTTGGTGTGTGAAAGCAATGTTTGGGACAGATTAAGAAAATCACAGTTACACTGTTCATGAGCAGAGGTCTTAAAATGGCTATGTTGAAAATTTGGTGACAAAAGTCCATAAAATGACTGTGTTACGAGTGAGCATTGCGCAGTTTCCACGCGCCCCCGTAAGTTCATGACTTTGTAATATTTTCAGTCCAGATTTTCACCAGTGGCATTTTTCCACACTTCCTTATGAACAGTACAGCTGTCATTTTTCACAACATGACCGAAATGTGTTTTCACACTTTATGCGTGGTTGCTGTGGGAAATCATTGTTCGGGACAGATAAAGAAAATCACAGTGACACTGTTCATGATTGGAGGTCCCAAAATGCCTGTGTTGACAATCTGCTGTAAAAAATCCCCAAACTAATTACATTACTGGTGTGTGTTGCACAGTTTCTATGCACACTTGTGACTTCACCAGTTTTTTTAATATTTTTACTGCAGATTTGCAACATTGCCATTTTTTACACCTCCCCATGAACAGTACAGCTGTCATTTTCACATCCTGTTCGGAATGTGTTTTTGCACCTGTGGTGCTAAATGCCGTAGTCGCTGTGCATAAGCAGCTTTCGGCTAACAAACTGATATTACCACTGTTCATGAGGTGGGGGTCACAAAAAAACCATGTTCAAAATTTGGAGTGAAAATACCAACGAATGCCTGAGGTGTTAGGGTTTCCAACCATAACACCCCACCCTGTAGAGAATGACAGGCATCAGGGGTGTGACTTGGGATTCTTGCCTGTAATGCTCATACCATTCCACACCCTGCAGCCAGTCAGAGGCATCGAGGTATGCCTTGGACGCTTCGGCCCCAAAGTTCACCCCATTCTCCTATACCGCACCCATTTCACCATATTTCCTGATGGAATGGGGTGCGCATAAGGACCAAAGACCCCAAGGCACACCGTGACACTTGCCAGTGTCTGCAGGGTAGGGTGTGATGAAATGGCGTGGCCGTTATGCCTGACGACCCAAAGGCACACCCCAATGCTTGTCACTCTCTGCAGGGTGGTGGTGGGGTTGGCTTCAGTTCAGTACTTCACTGCCATTTCTGTTATGCAGCTCTGTAACTTCTACACTACCACTGCCAATGCCATCAAGCAAACATTCGGCATTGACAAATGTTTGTTTAATATTGTTACCCCAAATTTTCAACATAACCTTCTTATGACCCTACCTCATGAGCAAGTGCAGAGAAACTGTTCAACTTCTGCCTGAAAGGTGATTTCATGCAGCAACCCTGAAATCACCTTTTGGGACAGATTTGCCTAATTTCACTGCAGTTGTGTATGAGGTGGGGTTCCAAAAAAGGTATGCTAAAAATGATGGGACAAAAGTATTCAAAAACTGGCTAAGTTATTCCATTAAGTTCAAAACCCCATTGAAATACATTGATCCACATACCTGATTTCCTCTGTTTGTGGTCTGACTTTGAAGAGTGAAGACATACCTGTGGTCCACAGAGGATTAGGGAGTTAGACCCCCAGTGGGTAAGTAAGGGCTTGGGGGTGTGTGGGGCGAGGTGCGTGATAAGTGGGAGAGGTGGGTGGGGGGATTAACGGCTCAATACACATCGACGGACGTTTTTCTTTTTTACAGGGTTAAAAAAATGACAAGGGATGCTTTTGTTCATTTCAGATGGTGACATTGGGGGATGAGTCAGGTGGGTGGGACAGTTAAAGGGGTAGCATCATGCTAGATTGTCACCGATTGCCGGAACAGTACTTGATGGACAAAGCACATGGGCATCAACTTGACATGCACAAATTTCATGAGTTGAAACAATTTGCAGGATCTGTTCTGGGCACGCCTGATCCGGCATTACAGTGCAGCAACAAACATCCATGGACTATATATATATATATATATATATATATATATATATATATACCTGAGCAGACTGCGACGACACTGGGGGATTGGGCACCCCCAGCATCAGCGTTATGTTTGGGGGGTGCTGAGAAGGAGGGTTGGTTGGTGGGGGCACAGTTACAGGGGCACCAGCAACGGACATCGATGGATGGTTTTCCTTGTTACAACTGGTGTCTGCAACAGCGGGCCTCTTCCTGGATGTCTGAAGTTTCTTAGCAGGCTGATCATGACAGGTCAGCTTGCTGGGCAGCATGCATCAAAGGGAACAGCCGATGCATGATTAGGTCAGCTTTTCCTTTTCAAGTTGAGGATGTTTACGCCCAGCAAGCCAAACCTGTGTCATGATCAGCCTGGTTGATGATTTGTGTGGCACTGCCATGCCCCTTGAAGACTGCTCATCATTGGACCAACAGCGTCACACCTCTCAAAACCTGACTCTCATAACAATATGTTCACTGCACGCACACGTGCATGGCAAACATAAAAAAGGGTTACATATGCTAGAGAGAATACAAACACGCAGCTCCAAGAATTATTGACTCTGACTGTTATTCAATGTTCAGTTCGACTGCAACCTGTGAAAGCTATATATGCAGTTTTAGAGATGTTAGATTTTTTTAGTAACATAATGGGGAGCTGCAGTTTTTAAGATGGTAAATTTTTATCTTGTCCAGCAAAATTCATAATGATACCGCAGTTCTTAAAGATGAGATGAAGATGTAATTAACAACAAAATGAATCATGATGCAAAGACGTGTTAAACAGTCAGAAAGTAGACGTAATGGTGAAGATAATGACAGTGCAGAAGAGGCAGGAGGGGGAATGGGTGAGAGGTAAGCAATTATAATACTGGAAGTAGTTGCATACATTTTTAAACTATATCAAATTATATTCTAAGCAATGCCACATATATTGTTCTAAGCAGAGAAAGTAGTAACACATATATTTTATCTGTTGACGTTATTATTAATGCCAAATTACATAAACATTATCCTAGAACGTGAGCCTAGACATTTTACATTTCATTACTTGAAGTTGTAATTCAACCCATTTGCATCACTTCCATACATATAGTGAGTATCAGGACAGAAACACTCGGTCATGCACCAGCGCTAGATGGCAACAGATGCAAGAGAGTGAGCTCCGTCCCAATCCTTCCATTTTTTCAAGTTATTTATAGCCCAAAGTTATTTTATCTAGTTTAAACTGATTATCCGATCTTCAACTCACCACTAAGGCAAGTAGTTTGCAGTTTATTTGAAGGTTTCAGAATGTATTTAAGTATTTATCAACAACTCAAGTATAAGGAATATGCCTTTAGGAAGGCCTCGCTCCCCCTCGTTCACCAGGGCGCACAGCTTTCTCAGAGACAGGTTACGGAGCCCATTCTGACAGCTTGCAACAGTATGCCACAAAGCAGGATATTGACCAAATAAAGGAGATGTTGTCAGAAATAAGATCGGGTCAGTTAGAAGTAAAAAACTCTACAGACACATTATCAAGACAACACAAAGAAATTTGCAATATTGTGAATAAAAATGACAATCAGATTACTGAACTGACCTCAGCAATCTCATATTTAGAACAACTGACATTTAAACAATCCGAACAGATATACCAGCTGTCTCAAAAGTAGACAACCTTGAGAATAGAAGTCGATGTACTAACATATGGATTCTTGGTGTACCAGAAGGAGCTGAGGGTGACAATATGCTATCCTTCCTCAAAACATTTTTACCAGAAATTCTTGGACATCATTGGCATACTCCTCTAGAAATTGAAAGAGCTCACAAAGCTCTGGGACCCAAACCAACTAATCATAAGCCTAGACCCATAATTGCCTATTTATTACGATTTTCTATTAAGGAAGAAATAATGCACTTATCAAGGGAAAAGAGATCGCTTAGGTGGAAAGGAGAAAATATTTTAATTTTCTAAGACTTTTCCAGTGAAGTGGTGGCTAGGAGGAAAGAATTCCTTGAAGTTAAGCAGTGCCTAAAATACTTTGGTCTCAAATATTATTTCCGATATCCTGCCTCTCTTATTATTCAGGAACAAGGTGGGGAAAACTACCAAATGTGACTCTCCTAATAATGCTTGGCGGTTCATACAATCTTATAAGGAAGTTTACTATAGAAATTCAGCAGCCCGAAAAAATAACCACCATTTTTCAAAAGCAGCGCATGCTCCCTCTGAAGCAGCATAGCTAAATTCTGAATCTCGAGCTAGTCACTCCTCTTCTCGACCTTGAGAACTTTCGAAAAGGAATTCTCTCATGACCCTCCCTCCCCCAACCATTAACTCCACGTCTTTTTTCTGACGTTGCTAAATTGGACCCAGCACATAACCTGGAGCTATGATATTCACAGAAGAGCTCACGAACGCTCAAAAAATTCTGGTATTCTGAGACTTTCTCCTGCTGTTGGCAATCCCAAGAAAAGAGAGCATAGCAAAGAGAACAGCTACACAGCCTCACCTAGATCTTCTCCTGAACTGATGCATGAAGAGGAAATGGATGCCTCACAGCCAGTCCAACCCAAATCTGTCCGCAGCAGCAGCAACCTGTCAATGGATTCAGTACCTGGGGTCAAAGGGCATACATGACTTTGCAATCAGACCATTTCCTGTGGTCCTAAGAGCTCAGATACACGAGAGCATCTCCGTAGTTAATACTAAGTACAGTGGTAGGATTTTGTTTTACATTCTGCCTTAGAGCTGCTTTTTAAAGCTTTCCTTATGCAGCATTCTATTTAGGATATTTGATTCAAAACAAAATATTCATTGTAATATTGATAGTTCCAACACTGATATCTAGTGGTATGTTACTCGTGGTGTGCTCTTTTTCAGACTGCTCTGCTAACCCTTTCTACTGTCACTTTCAATCTATTATGATAGATTCTCTATCTTTGCCCTAGTCAAGAGCACTGCCTTATTACATGTGTCTAGTACCTAATTTTTATTCTGTGTTATTATGCCTAATTTCTACTAAATATGACTAATATTTAGAGCACAGACCAAATGATCTTCAGGCTTGGTGGTCTGTTGAAGGCCTATATACACTCTCAATTAGTGGATGGTTTCTACGCAGTTAAGCTAATTGTATATTATTGATATCTGTTTCGGCAGTGAGCTATATTTATTGCACTGGGCTAATTATTTCTTTACCTCCCTTTTACAATATATCTCTACGCTTTTATGTATGCTGTGAGTTTATTTTTATAGCTAGATATCTTGTCTATTTTCTTTTAATTTGTGCAACTGAAGTTGTGCTAAGTGATATTTTTTGCGTTTAATCGAATACTGTTAACTTATAAAATGGGCAAAGGATTTCAAGCAATCTGATTGGTTGTTAGCCGTGCATTAGATGTGTCTAATGCACAGCTAAAACTAGAAACCCCATTTAGAATACACAGGCCCATTTTATAAGTGCAATAAGCCGCTCTGGGTATGTGCATTAGACAGCTCTAATGCAGCTAGAGACTATATGCACTCTGCCTGTGGCCTGTGCCTGCCTCATCCCTCCTCCCCTAGCCGTGCATTAGATCTGTCTAATGCACACTTGTGTCTTATTGCTTACTTAGATTAGAAAGAGATTGATTTGGAGTGCGGTATGGGGTGTCGGGTGGGGGAGTAGAGGGCATTGCTCTCCCCCCTTTTTTCTTCTCTTTTTGGGCTTTCTTTTATCCTGCAACTGGAAGGATCATTACCCTCTCTTGTAGTAGTCGAAGTGGAGTGTGACTGGTCAGCCAAACCTTGGACAACAGTTTGGTGGACAATAACTGACTAAGCAGTAGCTATCACCCTACTGCCCTTTTTTTTCTTTCACTTTATTTAAACTTCATTTAAATGTTTTATTCAGTAATAACTACTGTTACAGGTTATGCTTCCTTATAGAATTGTTTCATGGAATGTAAATAATTTAGGAAACCATATCAAAAGAAAGAAAATATTGTCATATCTTAACAAAAAACAAGCAGATATTGCATTCATACAAGAAACTCATTTGAATGATTCTGAATCTGCCAGACTATGCAGATTGTGGGTAGCTATGTCGGAATATAGCACCTTTAATTGTAAGAAAAGGGGTACTGCTATTTTGATTAAAAAAGGTATTAATTTTGTGAAATCAGAACATGTTTCAGACCCTGAGGGTAGATTTCAGCTACTATTTGGTACACTTAATGGATATGGAGGCAGTATAGCGCAGTGGTCTAAGGCTCTGAGCTGCAAATTTGGTGACATCCAGCAGACCAAACCTGGGTTTGAATCCCACAGCTTCCACTTGCATACTGTGTGACCCTGAGCAAGTCACTAAACCTCCTTGTGCTCCCAGGTCACTCCTGTAAAAAAGCTTTCAGCTTAGTGTGCTATACCTGGTTAAATAAATAAGGTTGCCTTGGTTAACATTTATGTTCCTAATTCATGACAAAATGTTTTTTTTTGAAAATATTTCGGCACTTCTGTCCAAATATTTAGATTATAAGATTATTATGGCGGGGGGGACTTCAATGAGGTTATGGATCCATTGTTAGATAGGAAAGCATTGAAAACCACGCTGACTCTGTCCAGGTCTTGACTAGCCTTACATAAAATGGTCCAGAATCTCACCCTGTCTGATGTATGAAGAATAGTTAATCCTCGGGCTAAAGATTTTACCCTTTTCTCTAATAGACATAGTTCCTACAGCAGGATGGACCACCTATTTATCTCTACTGGGCTCCTAGACTCAGTAACTGATGCTAGTATGGACTCTATTATGATGTCTGAGCATGCATTAATTGATATGGCCATGTTTATAGGGGAGGGCAAACCTAAAGAATACCGATGGCGACTGAATACGTCTCTGTTAAAAGATAAAAAATTCATTGACTGGATAATAAAGGAAAGTCAGAAATACTTTAAGAACAATGATAATGATGAAGTGTCTAAAGCTTGTTTATGGGAGGCTTACAAAGCTTTTATCAGGGGCAGAATTGCCACTTTTTCTGCCTGTAAAAAAAAGATAAAGCTAAAACCTGAAGAGAGAAACAACTGGAATTAACCGATCTGGAAGCAGAGATTAAAAAATCAGATTTTACACAACTGTCACTAATGCATAAAATAGAATTGGTTAAATATGAAATCAATAGTATACTCTCTGCCCAAGCTGAATACGCTCTATTTCGCCTAAAGCAAAGTTACTTGGAATCTAGGAAAAAAGCGGGGAAACTGTTAGCCCATAGTCTTGAAAAACTTAGTAACCAGAATATTATACCTGGAATTAGAGAGGACAGTGATAAAACATATAACAATAAAAAAGACAGCAATACATTATTTCAGGAATTGTATGCCAAAATATATGCCCATAAGAATACTAATTCTTCTGATGCTGATTCTTTCTTAAATTTAATGCCAAACTCTAGCCCATCTCAAAAGCATGTTGACCTCCTAAATAGAGAAATTTTGCTGGAAGAAATAACTTCAGCAATTACTATTCTACCTAATAACAAAACCCTAGGTTAAGACAGCCCCCCAAGTGAATTCTACAAAATTCTGGCTTCTAAAATAGGCCTTCATTTACTTAATATGTATGAAGAATCTTGGGACGCCCATACTCTTCCCCTGACTCTTACACAATCCCTGGTTATTTTGATTCTTAAAAAAACAAAGATCCTTTATCCTGTTCCAGCTATCATCCTATTTCACTGATGAATACAGACTATAAAATATTAGCTAAAATATTAGCATTACACATTCAAGGAGTTATGGATTTTATTATTGGTAAGGAACAGGTGGGGTTTATGCAGGGTAGGTCAGGTGCAGACAATGTTAGAAGATTGCTACATATGATCTGGTATGCTAAAAAAATGAAGGAATCTTATATACTGTTATCTTTAGATTTATTCAAAGCATTTGACTCTCTATCCTAGAACTATATGTTTAGAGTTCTTAAACATTATAAATTTGGTGGTAACTTCAGTAACTGGGTCTCATTGTTGTATAAAAACTCAATGGCTCAAATCATTACTAATGGTTTAGTAACTAAGCCTATTCCACTGGCATGTGGAACCAGACAAGGATGCTCTCTTTCTCCCTTCCTGTTTATATTGACCATCGAGCCTTTGATCAGAACAATTGACACTCACGCCAATATATTTGAAATTGTCATCAAACCTCTTTCTCAGACAACCTATGCTTTTGCTGATGACTTACTGTTAACACTTACAAAACCAGTTCAATCCTGCAATGCACTTAAAAATTTACTTCTACATTTTGGAAGCCTCTCTGGTTTACAAGTTAATTGAGATAAATCCCAAATACTTTGTCCTAATCCCTCATCTTTTATTAAAAAGAATATATCTGAAATTTTATCAATGGATGGGTTAAGGATCTGATAACTTACTTGGGCCTGTGACTCTCCTTCAATCTGGATTCCTTGATTAAAATTAATTATTTATCATTAATAAAAGATATTGAAGCAGACTTAGCAAGTTGTAGTAAATTGTACCTTTCCCTATGGGGCAAACTTAACTATCAAAATGATTATTGCACCCAAGTTATTTTACCTTTTTCAAACTATCCCCTTTTTAGTAGACAAAAAAATTATGTGAAAATTAGAAGCTTTAATAAGGAAATTCATTTGGGATAATAAACCCCCAAGACTTAGTCTAAATAAATTAAGAGCTCCTTATAATCTAAGGGGTTTAGCGCTTCCTCACTGGGAGTGGTATCAGTGGGTTTTTCTTCTTAAACATATATTTAGTCATTTGAGTGGTGGCTCCAGTATGGGCACTCCAAGGCCTCTTTGGCTACAAATAGAAAACTCCCAGTTAGGTACCAGGAAAATTGTAGATTATCTATTTATACATACACCTATAGACATTGTAGATAATCCTTGTTTGGTTAACTCTGTTAGAGTCCTTAAAAAGAGTTGTCATTCCATTTTCCCTCCAATTGCCCACTAAGACAAATGCCTTTATGGTATAACTCTATAATCACCACAGGCAAACCCCTGAAACCTAATATTATTTGGTCCCAAGTAGGCATCAACAGGATTTTTGATATTTCAGCTAGGGATACGTTTATTCTGATGTCATTTAAAGAAATAAAATACTTTTATAGGTTGCCTAGTTTCCATTTCCATTTCTATCTACAACTCAGAAATATGCTCAAAGAAAATATATTGTTAGAGGACTATTCAGTTCCTGAGAATAAAGAATGAGATCAACTGTGTAGAATCGCACCCTTGAAAAAAGGAGCAAGTTTCATTTACAAAATACTTAATAAATGTCTCCTAACCCCATCTCTAACTTATTCAGCCAAAAGAAAATGGGAGAATGAGCTAAATACAACTATCTCTGACTTGGACTGGGAAGAGGTCTGGGAAACTATCCATAGAGGTATGGTTGATACAGAAGGTAAGCTAGTTCAGTTTAAGATATTACATCATTTTTACCTATCACCTACTAAACTAGTTAAGATGGGTTTATGCCATGATAATAAATGTTGAAAATGTCACTCCCCTAATGCTAACCTTCTACATATGATATGGAATTGTCCAATAATATCTCCTATGTGGAAAGATGTCATTCAAATATGTGCGAGGTCTCTAAATGTTACCTTGGCCTCATCGCCTTCAATTTTCATTCTTGGTATTATTTCCGAGGACTACTCTTTCTCTCACCAACAAAAGCGTTGGCTAACAGTGGCATCCATCTGTACCACAAGGCTGATTTTAAAGTATTGGAAAGAACCCGAATCCCCCACTTAGGTAGAATGGATTAATGTGATGGGTTATACTGCCAACAACGAAAGAATCACTTATACCCAGAGGAATAAATTAGATTCTTTTCTGAAGGTTGGGGCCTCTTTTTTTCTCTTCATCAATTTTAAACAACCCTCATTCTGTTTATAATGTTTTGAGTGGAGTTTATTGTAATCTTGAGTTACTGAAGTATTGAATTATTTATCTAGGAGTCTATAAGTTGTTTTACTCTTTCTCAAGCTAGTGTTTTCCTTTGATTTGAAGTTGACTCAATCTGTATCACTTATTACCTATCCCAAACTTTAGCTTATCTATACTTGAGATGTTTTTTGTTATTATTTGGTTAATACTGCATATTTAATGAATGATAGCATTCTTTATTGTATCTACAGTCATTTGTAAAAGCTTGACAAAAGAAAAGGAGAAATGTATTCAATATTTGAGTTATGTTATGATATTTACACAATATTATAATACAGAAACACTCATTAAACTTACAAGAGATGTCCTAAACAGTTGTGGCTTTGCTTTGAAAAGTCTGAAAAATGGCTGTCGATGTAAGAGCTCTGTAGAGTGATAAATGTGGCAATATTAATAACAGGGCAACGTCCTGTTATCTGTGAAGCTGATGTTCATAGCATATATACAGAGAGCTCATTTCCAACAAATTAGCTATGCAGACTTGATTCAGCTACATCACTGATATTGCAAGGGCTCCATTTCCAAAGGTTTTGTACTTTTATAACATGAAACAATCGTTCAATACAACACCATGCAGGCTATGAACCTAAGGAATGGAGCTGTATTCTCTTTTGTATTATTTGGTTTCTGTCCTCATGACTTAGTAATTGCATAAAGGGATACAGAGATGTATAGGATATTATGAATATACAATCTTCTAGCTGTTGTGGAAAACTACCATATTTTTAACCATCCATTTATAGAAATAACCAATTATTTTATTGTATATAACCTATTAAAGAGTCTGAGTACTGTGCTGAAAATATAACTGAAACCAGTGTACAGACCATGGAACAGAAAAATAAAAGGACTATGGAAAAAAGGGAGATAGAAAAAAGAACAGCGAGATAGTATATTGGAGTTAAAGGGTCTGGATACCACAGGAGACAATGATGATATGTAAAAAAACAAATGTACATGACAGATATATGGAAATCTTTCAAAACAATAATCTGAAGTACTCTCCCAGCAAGTCAGGATAGGTAATGTCCTCTCAGTCAGCAAAGCTGTCTGTTAAGGCGTTCTGCAGGGGTCAATACTGGGTCCCCTCCTAATCAGCTTATTCTTGAATTGCCTCCCCCAAGTCAGTGAAGGCCACATCCTCCTTTATGCAGATGATGCGGTTGTCTTCTCAAATGGCTCAGACCCCAGTGTCCTTGAACAGCAACTACAGAGCAACTTCATCAGTGTAGAGGCGTGGTTCAGAGATCATAAATTGATAATAAACTAAAAGAAAACAAAAACAATGCTGTTTTCTAGCTCTCTAAACAAACACAAAAACTACCCACCATCAACATGCAATAGTGGCGGGGTTTCCCTTGAATTTGTTCAACACTTTAAATACCTCGGTATCAGTATTGACAACTCGCTCTCCTATACTCTTCACATTGACAACATGGCCAAAGCTATCAACAAGCACATAGGGCTACTTTATCATCACAAGCAAAGCCTCTCCCCTGAAGCCCTCATCATAGCTGTTAACAGTTCTGTGGGTTCCCTGGTGGACTACGGGCTGCCTATATATGGTTCTGCCACAGATACTGCTCTCTGGCACATACAAACTGCACTCAACAAAGCCTGCTGGCTCACCTTAGGTGCGCATCGACTGACTCACACCTGTGATCTCTATGCCAGAGCACACTGGCTCGCACTCAATGGCCAACTAAAATATCAATCCTGCCTTCTGGCCAAAAAGATCTGCCTTGGTCAGCTACCGCCAGGGGTCCAGCGACTTCTGGTTCCCAGCAATAACCCACGGCACACCCGTAACTCCGAGCACCAGTCTTTCCTAACTCAGAAATGTCAAACATCTCAAGGGCAAAGGTCCTTTGCTTACCGTGCACTGCTGTGGTTCAACTCCCTCCAGGAGAACATTGTGTGCCTGCCTACACTGGGTACTTTCAAAATGAACTTGAAGCTCCTTATAATAAGTGAATCTCAATGTGCCTGCCATCGCTGGCACCACCTTTCCACCCCCCCTCACTACTTCCATCTCCTTCTCCCTCAACCCTTCCCTCTCTCCCCTGAGTAGGCCCTCCTGCTCCCCCCACACACCTAGCACCCTCTCCCTCCAGTCTAGTCACCTCCCTCTGATCCCTACTGATTTACTGATATTACGCGCTCCTTTTGCACACTGCACTTGGGCTCCTCCCCTTCGCCTTTTTCTTTTTTTTTTTTGCACTTAGCAACGCTCCAAACAACCTCTTGTTTGCGACAACTGACTGGTTTGACTGTTGGGCTTTGTAAATTGTCTGTTTTCCTGTGACCTGTACTGTGTTTGATATATAATCCTGTTTGTTTACCTTTGTATTTCTGCAATTCTTTGTATAATTTCACTTATCTGTTGTACTGAAATGTCCTGATGTGGAACCTATGTAAAGAGCTTTGAGCTCAAATGGTTTTCCGAGTACTGAAATAAATAAATAAATAAATAAAGGAGTGGATCATGTAGGATTTTATTCTTATATAATTTAAAGAAAGTCTGAGAAGTCGGTTCCATGTCAAATTAGCAAGTACAAACTCCGCGCAGGGAAAAGCATGCCACTGCACACTGCCCAAACAAGTATGGTCAGAAGCCATGCAGATATAAATAAACCTTCATGGTTTCTCTGCGCACTTTAATGACAGCGCCATTTTTGACCACGTTGTATTAGCAGTGGGATCCACTCGTGGTACCTGAGAAAGCTCTTTTTGTTCTTTCAGACCTTTAGGAGATACCGAATCAAGCAACTTTATCCAGCTACATTCACATCTTATTAGTTTGTTTTCTGGGTCATGCCTTCACTGATGTTTATTTATTTATTTCTTTATTGAGTACTAGGATTACAAATGCCTTTGAACCAAAGGTTCATTTACAAAGGTTCCACGTCATTATGCATTATTAGCAACAAAGGGTTCAAATACAAGGGAAAACAATACAGTTAGGACTATTAAACATAAGCATTGACAGTAACTATAACAATTACAGTAGTTTCAGGTTGCAATGGACTGGTGTACAGAAAGCGTCAATAGTACTAGCATCATAGGTTAAGACTGTGGATAAAATGGTTTAGGTAACATAAAATCGGTACAGGTATCATATATCACATCTTACAAACAGATTCAAAGAGATGCAATACAGGTGGAGGAAGGGGAGTAGAGTAGTGGGGGGGGGCGGATGAGCTCGCCGGATGGAGTGCAGAGCAGAGGGAGAACAAGGAGGAGGAGAGAGATGCAGTCAAGGGAATGACATTGCCGTGAAGTGCTAAGTTGTAGAAGTGCTGGGCAAAGGAGGGGGAAGGGGATGGGATATGGTATAGGACCGAGGGAATTGCTGGGGAGGGCAGACAGATGGTGCATACAGGGACAAGGAGGAACTGAGCTAGGGTGTGGGACAGGGGGAGGGGTCATGTCGGTGTAGGGTGGGAAACAGAAAGGTGTGAGAGATAGGAAGAGGAGGAGGAGGAGGGGTCCTGGAAGATTAGGGAAGGAGGGGTAGGGTGTGTAGGGAGAGACGGGGAGGACCAGGAGGAGAAGGGGAAGAAAGGGGTGGGAGGAGAACAGGAGGGGGGCAGGGGGGCTAGGGGCTGGTATCCTGAAGAGCGAGAGGCGACATGCAAAATTAGAAGGTGCAGTCACATTTGCTGAGGTTGGTAAGGTGCTGACATACTGTAGTTTGAGCTTGTAGGGGCCAAGTTTGTTCACATCTGAGATTTCTGGAGGAAGGCCATTCATTAGGGATTGGGCCTTGCTAAAGAAGACACACTGGGCCTGGGAGGTACTACAGAATGAAACAAGATACATGGGCTTCAGTGTACTATGTGTAAGGCGTGTGCTACGGGTAGGTTGCATAAAGGCATGCGTAACAGGAGGTGTGAGGTGAAGACAGATTTTCTTTGCCAAGAGGCAGGTCTGGTAGGCAATTCAACCATCAAGATTGAGACAGTTAGACTGTATAGATGTGGAGCAGTATGGTCAATAAACATAAATTGCAGAGATGTTATAATTCCATTATGGAATTTTTTTATATGATTACCTACTGAGCTGTCACGTTTAAGGTTGTATACTCCACAGATGTGCTCCTGTATGTGTAGTTTTACCACTCTTTGGTCATCCCTATGTAAAGCAGTTTACAGCTGCATCAAATAGCATATATACAAAATGCACTTTTGTAGTTAAGCAGATGTTTAATTTATAACTTTTGTTAGACATTGGATCTATAAATTATTTTCCAATCATAGTGTATTTACAGACTGAACAGTCTCCACAATGATAAAACCCTGTGACGTGGGATTATGGATGGTAAGTTTGAAAAAGGATGAATTTTCCAAAGGAGCAAAATGACTGTTGCGTGAACTATCAGATAGATTTGTGGATCTTATACATGATAATAATGGACTTTCACCTTTATGTCCTGATAGTATTGCATCTGTCTGAAGTATTTTCTGATTTTGACAAACAATTTTTGTGACTTTTCCAGACAGTCTATTCTACTGTGTAACAAACACAGTACGACTGTGGTTATTCTTTCTTAGTTTGGGTAACAATTACATCTTCCTGTCTTGACTTTCTGCTCTTTTAAAGGCATCAGATAGAATATCTGATTTATGGCCCCTTTGTTGGAACCGAGAAAACAGATTTTCTGATTGTTTTCTGAATACCTGAATATTGAAACGATTTCTTTGCAACTGAAGAAATTGTTTATTAGGAATATGTTGTTTCTGTTTTTGTGGATGGGCACTGGAGGATGGAGTTGGCAGCTATATCTTTCCTATAACCTTTTTTTTTACATCAAATATTGTTATTTTGCACATATAAAAGAATAATGTATAATGGTAAGGTGGTAACATGTCAAGAAAAAAACAACTAACATCAAATGTTAATAAAAGCATGTTCAAAATATTATAGTAGCAAGGTCAACAAAATCTACTCTTACACATTGCTAAACCTTGGTGCTTCAAATCTTTCAATCCTTATATATCTGCTAATCAGTAACTCAGATGTGAAAGGAAAGGGAACCAAACTTTTTCAAAGACATTGAGCTTATCATTCGCTATAGCAGCAATTCTGTCATTACTGACTGTGACACTTGGCCAGCTGGTTATGATTGTTGGATGATATTTGTAATATAAAAATATAGTGTGTGATTGTCACAATGCTTCCATGAGTGTCCCCCTCCCCAGGTTTCAGTTACAGTCAAGTGACCTGAAACCAGGAGGTAATTAAAAGACTAGAGAGAGACTTAATTAAGGGACTCCTGTTTATCTGACTTAATTAGAACTGACCCAGCTACCAGGATATAGGGCTCATAAGCTTTTATGACGTCTTAGAGGAAAAAACATGTTATATCACTATGGTACTAAGAGTCATAAAATTCTTTGTTGTGTGCCCTGGGAAGAGGAACTGCTTGAGATCAAAGAGGGGATGTTAATTAAGGAGTCATATTGGGAAATAAGTCTTTGCTGAAGTCACAGTGTTTAAAATATCTCCCGACAGGAAGATCATTGTCTGTATAATTTTTTATATTCTAAACGGAGGAGCCAGATGACATCATAGAAGGGGTGGAAACACAGAGTTTTAAATTGTATTCTGTGTTTCAACTGAGGCACATTTATTTTTGGGCTCTTCAGAAACAAGATCTAACTATAAGCACTATAGAGGTAATCCATTAGAGAGAAAAAGTCTAACTGTATGTTGATAGGAGTTTGTCTGTAGTTTTCTTTGTTTTCTTTTAAATGATTACATGCTTTGTGATATAGTGTTCTGTGTTTACATTTAACATATTTTTATAAATTTTTAAGTAAAACTTTTATTCCAAAGACTGCCTGGGTGGATCTTCGAAATTCTTTTTGCATGTGACGTATAAAGGGTTAAGATTGACAAAAACTGTTCAGAGCTTGATGGTGTTACCAAACTGGGAAAATGTAAGAATATACTTAAGGCCTTTTATAGAGTTTCAAGGGTTCATTTTGGATACCTGGTTAGGTGCCCTTAGGTGAAAGATATCTGGCATCCCCCCCAAACAGCAGATTATCTGAGTCTGTACATCTGAGTACGCTAGCATAAGGTTCACAGTTTGAATCCCCCTAGAACTTGAGACTAAAGGTGATTCAGACCCACAAGCAGACAGGAGGGTTACCCTGTCTGTTACCCATTCACAGTACTGCACTCAGAGGTTGGCACTGTGGGAGCACAGGGCCTGACATGCTGAGTGCATTTGTGACACTGACTACTAAACTAATGCTGTTGAACCATTCATTAAATGAAGGAGGGATGTGAAATTTCTAATATGACAGTATTATTCTTTTCAGAGCAAGGGACACTGCAAAAATCCAAAGTTTTTGCCACTTGCTTATGAAAGAAACCTCTGAATCCAAACCTAGAATAAACAATCTACTTGAAAAAGGGATGGTGACCATAGTTACCTCCTCACACACTTGATGTACCTTACGCCAAATAGATGTAATGACTGGACAATTCCATAACATATGCACAAGATTTGCATGCTTTAAGTGGCACCTCCAACAAACCCCATCTTGTAAAAACTGCATTTCTTCTAAACGCTTAGGAGAGTAGTAATAGTAATGAAGGATTTTAAATTGAATTGTCCTAGCTTGGACCTCTCTGCAACTCAGACCAGCATTTCTCCATGCGTTCGCCCAATCCTGATCTGCCAGAGATTCTCCCAGGTCAGATTCCCACTTTAATTTGGACGTTTGTGAAGATTAAATAATATTTTCCACATCAGTGATTAATTTATAACATATACCAGCTCCTTTTTTAAGTGTTGCCAGCTTTATTATTTGAATCCACTCAGTGTCTTTGGGTAAAGTATTATCAGAATCCAGTATGGAGGAGTGAAAGGAGGGAGTGCTACCTCACTGAGAGGGTGGTGGAGCCATGGAATGCACTGCCTGGGGGGGCTGGTGGAGGAAGATATGGTGGAGGGGTTTAAGAGGGGGTGGGACAGGTTCTGGAAGCAAAATACAATGCAGCGAGAATATCTGGAACTGGGAAGGGAGAAGCCAGAGAAGGTGAGGGGGGCAGCAAGGTCAGCTCCCAGGGTGGGGGCTGACCAACCGAGCAGACACGAAAGACCGTTAGGCCTATTCTGCTGGCATTTTAGTATGTTAGTATATTAGCACAGGCTTTCTAACCTGCAAATATTTTGCAAATTGAAACTTTTGCAGTTTAAATTTGCTTCTCATTTCAGAGAAGGAAAGTAACAATTGATTTTCTTTTCCTATTAAATCCCCTATGTTAGTTATTCCTGCTCTCAACCAATCCTCCTCCTTTAAGGGTTTGCCCCCTATAATTATGTTAGCATTATTCCAAATTGTAGTGAGCTTTGTGGGAAAATACGTAAAACCAAGAATACTTTTAATTTCTTCAATTGTGTGAATTGTGGATACTATACAGAGGTTGTCTTTAATTTGCTTGGGGGCCTTAATAAATAGCATATCAGAAAGTTTAAATGGAAAGACAAGTGCTTTCTCTACATCTACCCGCATTGGAGCACTACAGACATTTTCATCAACTAAGTATTTAATAGCTTGTTTGAATAAAAAGGCGACATGGTACTTTTTCCGATTTGGTAGAGCAAAACTCCCTTCTTGCCATGGGCTTCTTAATTTTTTAAGAGATAGCATAGAGGGCTTATCCCCCCATATAAAGTTCCTTATCAGGCTGTCTATTCGCCTAAGTATCTTATTGCTAATTCTGAGAGGAATACTTTGGAAGAGGTAGAAAAGCTTTGGGGCCACCATCATTTTAATAGCATTTATTTTGCCCCACAGAGATAAGTGTAGATCCTGCCATTTTAACTGGTCATATTCCAAAAATCTCAATAAAGGCAAAATATCCAGATCTACCACTTTACTTATATATTTAACTAAGTTTAGACCAATATACTTAATTTAACTCTTACATTGCTCTTTTGGATCCATCCCACCCATTCCTATTAATTTTGTATGTTGAGGGCCAACTGATAAAATGTGTGTCTTATTCCAATTTAAGCTCAAACCAGAGAGGTTTGAAAAATCCTCTAATAGTTTGCTTAAAACATTGAAAGACTCTTCGGATATAACCATTGAAATTAACAAATCATCAACATATGCGAAGACTTTACTGGGAACATTTCTTATCTTAATTCCAAGAACTATTTTTTCCTCCATAATTTTCCTTATCAAGGATTCTATGGCTAAAATAAATAAATACGGAGATACGGGGCAACCCTGTCTGGATCCTCTATATAGTTGGAATGGCTCAGAAATAAGACCATTCGTTACAACTCTGGCCATCGGATTATTATGTAGGGATCTGATCCATGAAATCATACCGTCTCCTCTATTTATACTTGTTAAAACAGAAAACAAATATTTCCACTTCAAGGAATCAAAGGCCTTACAAAACTCTAAGGCTATTACAGCAGTCCACATAACATTTCATAACCTCCTAACATTATCTGCACTGGATCTACCAG
Source organism: Neoceratodus forsteri (assembly GCA_016271365.2). Taxonomy (NCBI): domain Eukaryota; kingdom Metazoa; phylum Chordata; order Ceratodontiformes; family Ceratodontidae; genus Neoceratodus; species Neoceratodus forsteri. Next base: position 1,172,243,590 of record CM057451.1, on the reverse strand, counting down.
GAGCAAATCCAACTTGCTCTTTAACTAATAATTTAGCCACATACTTTTTAAGCCTATGTGCTAAAACCTCTAAAATAATTTTATAATTCACATTCAAGAGAGAGATTGGTCTATATTTTTCACAAACCAAAGGATCTTTGCCCTGTTTTACCATGAGAGTGATATAGGCCTCCTTCATGGAATCTGGTAAAGTCTGTTTAGCTGCTATTTCTTTAAGCATTTCTAAAACATAATAACTAGATTGATCACTCAAATGCTTATAAAATTCCGCCGACAAACCATCTGGTCCGGGTGCCTTATTAGGAGGTAATCGTTTATTGCTGTGACAACTTCTTCCATAGAGAGAGGCCTACTTAAATCTTCCTTTTCAAAATTTGATAGGGTTGGAATGTTAACTGACCTAAAAAACTCAACTAAACTATTATCTGGAGTCTCCTCACAATTTTGTTATAACTTTACGTAAACGTTTCTGAATTCTGTATTAATTTCCTTGTTAGTCACTACCACTAGATTCTTACTGTTCTTAATACCAACAATAACATTTTGACTTTGTCTTGTTTTTAGCCTATATGCCAATAGCTTACCCGCTTTTTCACCCATTTCCCAGTAGATTTGTCTTGTTCTAAACAACGCATACTCTGCTTTTGCTGAATATATATTGTTTATCTCATATTTCAAAAGGGTAATTTTAAATAATAGTTGTGCATCCAAATTTTGTTGTCTTCTGAAGTTCTGTTCTAGCAAGTGTAATTCTTTCTCTTTTTCTGACAACTTCCTCTGAGACTCCCTTTTCTTGAAGGATGAAAAACTTATTATTCTACCTCTAATGAATGCCTTAAAAGCATCCAATAAGCATGCAAAAGAAACTTCCCCATTGTCAGTTTTGGAAATATCCTTTTACCTCTGCCCGTAACCAAATTTTAAAATCCTCATCATTTAAAAGAGAGTTATTTAATCTCCATCTCCTGGATCTGTCCTGACTCCCTCCAATGGAAACTGACATTTTTAAAAGGGCATGGTCTGAAATAATAATATCATTTAGATCTACATTGTTAATTCCCCAATCAGATTCTTTGAAAGTAATAGGTAGTCAATTCTACTATAAGAATTATGTCTAACTGAATAAAAAGAATAATCTCTATCAGTAGGATGGGCCAATCTCCAGGTATCTACTAAATTCAGATCTTCAACCATTTTGCGAAGAGAGAGTTGATATTTGGAATCATTACCAAGTGCGGAAGTTCTATTTCTATCGAGTATGGAATCCATAACCTCATTCAAGTCCCCTCCCAAGATGATTTCATGATATTTGATAGAGCCAATCCTAGCAGCAATATGATAAAAAAAAGAATGTTTCTGTAAATTATGGGCATATAAGTTTCCAATAACTATTTTGCATCCCTTAATGGCTCCAGTCAAAATCCACCATCTGCCTTCTGGATCTACGAAGTGATCTGACTTGCTAAAATTCAATCCCTTCCTTATTAAAATAACTGTGCCTCTCTGCTTTGAGTTAAAAGAGCAGTATTCAGCCAAGGCAACCCAGGATCTAGCTAGCTTAACAACCTCTGCTGGTAATAAATGAGTTTCTTGTAGTAGTGTAATATCAATCTTATTTTTGGCTAAATATGATAAGACCTTTTTCTGCTTGATAGGGGATCCTAAACCCTTTACATTCCATAAGCATATGTTTAAGCTGATTATAGCCATTCCTAATGCCAGCACTATGAGTATTATTAAATAGTGTAAAATCTAGATGAGTGTTAAAAAAAAACTCAGGTTCAAAAACAAATTGTAGTCACAGAAATAAATCAGAAGAATGAATCAGAACAATAAAAGTGAACTAAAAAATATCGAACTGTTAACAAGGTGTTATGCAAAAACAGTTGCTAGTAAATGTAGGCACTGATCTTTGACCAGTAGGTTGTAATCTACTGTGTTGCCAACAACCACCGAACTTCTACAAAGTCCAAGGCAGCGAAGATGCTGATGACCAGTAGAGGGAAAAAACACCCACCATTGTAGTATCCTTCACTCAAACATTTTTCATAAAAATGCTCTTGCATTCTGTAAAGTGAAACCAGGCAGTATTATCAAGGGCAGAAATATAAGCAACCAGAAACATTTGAATGTATACATCTAGGATTGCACCTGAGTCATCATGATATAATGGTGAGAGAGAAATAATAGAAAGAGAAGAAGAATGAAAAGGTTACACAGCAAAGGGAGAGAGAGAGACAGAGGAAAAAAAAAACCTTTTGCATGAACACCAGTTTTTACAATGCCAGTCAATAATAATTTGGAATTTGTAGTGCTAGGAACTTCTGGCTAATAAAAGTGTGTCGCATGTACTAACAGATTATCAGCTCTTATTTAAAGATCAGAACCATCATATTCTCATGGAAGCTTCAGCCAGGAAAATCTAATTAAGATCACATTAGTGAAAATACCCTTTATGTAACTGACACATCTTTAACTTAAAAATATATTAAACTTCCTAGCACTAACATGCAAGATAAACCACAGAGATAATATCTGGCCTTATATTGCAATGACATTTCATACAATAAAGCCCTAAAAATGGAAAAATAAATTGAGCAAAGAAATATACAAAAACTTAGTTTCTTAAACAAAAGCCAATAGCTACAAGAGCTCTAGTATGAGACAAATTCCCAGAAAAAAAGGGGGGAAACATCATACCCAACAAACTCGAACGGTCTCCCTAAGATATACAGTTCTACAACCCAGAATATATTAATAGAAACAAGTGGCCACTAAAAGGTTACTAATAGTACTGTAATCTCTGAATTACCCAGCTTCTGAGTAAACAGCTCAAGCTAAACACATCATGGGAATTGGATAATGGTACAAAACCCAAATAACTGTTCTGTTCAGTAGACCCTGATATAATTCTGACAATCAGTAATGCAGCATAGACATACTGGCCCGGATATTCAAACTGCGCCATTCTGAGGCGCAAGCCCTTGCGCTGCGCAAAATAGTTGCGCAGGGGTGTGGCCGGGGCGATATTCAAAGGAGTTGCGCTATTGAGCAACTCCTTTGAATATCACCCCCCAGCCACAGCCACTGTGCATGGTGCAGTGGAACTTGCACCACCTCAAGTTGTCAGAGTGGAGCATTCAACTTGCTGTGGCACAAGTATATTGTGCCATGCGCAAAATCACGATATTCAAAAGGTGACATGCAAATGGGGCCATAATTCATGCAAGGCGCAGGGGGGGGGCCATTTGCATCTGATTATGGCCCCATTTGCATGCCATTAGCATGTAGGTGCGCCGATCCCCGAGGACTTGCGCCTGGCTCCCTGCCAGGCAGCAGCCCTCGGGGACCAATGCACCCTGCAGCCCGATCGTGGGCAGCAATGTGGCTCCCCACCTCCTCCCGTACATCTCCCTGGTGGTCCAGTGGAGGAATGCCCGATCGCGAAGAAAGAGTTGAACCTCAAATATCAGAGTGCCCGATCGGCAGTAGTAACTGAACCCTCACCACAAGCCTGACCGCTGGCAGGCAGCACACAGGCCCCAACATTGGTAGCAACCCCACCCACCATGGCTCACCTCGCCGCAGCCGGGCGGGCGCAGCATCCACCTTCGCCTGCCACCCCGCCGCCGCTGACGATCGCCTGCAGTTGCAGCCCATTGGTGCAGAGAAGAGCCATCAGGCATGCAGCTCCATACTGATACATGACAGTCCAGATATGTGAATGAACATCATTCACAAATCTGGACTATCATGTACTGGTATGGGCTGCATGCCCATTGGCTTTACTCTGCACCAATGGGCACGCAGTCCCACCGGCACTCAGTCGCGGGCGGTGGGCAGGTGGTGGATGCTGCCACCCGCCGCCGCCGGGAGGGGAGCGGGTGGTGGGGGCTTCGGGTGGGTGGGTGTGGGGGACACTCAGCTACCAGGAGATGTTCGGGGTTTCAATGTACTTACTGCCCACAATCGGGCACAATGGAGATGTTCGGGGGTTCAGTTTATTAATGCCCGTGATCGCGGCACAACGGAGATGATCGGGGGTTCAGTTTACTTACTGCCCGCGATCGGGCACAACGGAGATGTTCGGGGGTTCAGTTTACTTACTACCGTGGATCAGGCACAACGGGATGTTCGGGGTTCAATGTACTTACGGCCCGCGATCGGGCACAACGGAGATGTTCGGGGTTCAGTTTACTTACTGCCCGTGATCGGGCACAACGGAGATGTTCGGGGTTCAGTTTACTTACTACCCGCGATCGGGCACAACGGAGATGTTCAGGAGGGGTCTAGTTTACTTACTGCCCGCGATCGGGCACAACGGGATGTTCGGGGTTGTTAAACATACTGCCCGCGATCGGGCATTTCGGTCCACAGGACCACCAGGGAGATGTACAGGAGGAGGTGGGGAGCTACATTGCTGCCCGCGATCGGGCTGGTGGGGAGTACACTATGCCCGCGATCGGGCTGCGGGGCACAGGGACTGAGTTGGGGGCCAGCCACAGGTGGCAGCTGCTGTGTTGTGCCCTGCAATACAGCAGCTCACCTGTGGCTGGCCCTCGACTTAAGCCTTTTTGTTTTGGCTCAAAGTCCTGCAGGCGCAGGTTGGAGGTTGCGCCTGCACAACTCTGCACTGCCCAGCTGAATATCGGGCTGTGCAGTTTATGCATGGTTCCTCCCCCTCCAGTTGAGCATGCATTCATTTGCATTGCGCTGTTGCTCAGCCTGTTTCAGTGGTGCAACTGCCTCCTGCTGAATATCGCAGAATGACGCATTTAGAACTTGCGCATGCGCAACCCTGTTGCGCATGGCGCAACCCTTTTGAATATCTGGCCCACAGTGTAAAAGATGCATTATCTTGCATAAGTTCAGAAAAAAGTCTACACCACCTTTTGAATAAATTTCAATAGAAAGTCATGTGTAACCCAGGTAGATACATACTCTGTAGGAAACAATTATCACACTGCACACTGCGAAAGCCCAAGATAATGTGGCAATCTTACCAACTTTGCACCATTTATCTCCCAGTCTTTTCGGAGAAATCCAGAACAAACAGCATGATTAAAGAAAGCGTCAGACTGGAAGGTTGTTTTGCAGCTCAGATAGCGCTACCGCAGGAAGTGCCACATAAGAAACATTACACTCTCGCACTAGTGTTCCTTGTTGGGAGACAGCCTCCAGAGGACCTGTGAACCCATTACACCCTGTGTCAAATGACTCTTCCATGCTTTCAAGGTCCGGGGTCACTCTAGAGGAAGTGTACTGTCTCTACTCCTGTTGCATTTTCTCAGGTTACTGGATGCTGGTCTGGGAATATTAGAAGGACGAGAGCAGGTTTTTGTTTTTCTGCTAATTCCAGGTGATTGTGAGGCTAGAATCTTATTGTCCAAAACAGAGGAATACAAGTAAGGGGTCAAAATCTTAGGGTTGAAACACAATTTGGTGTTTCTCTGCACCTCTCTATTTTTGACTGCATGCTGCGAGAAATTGAATGTGAAGCACACGCGGGAACTCTGAATGGTGATCTGTAATCAAGTTTCATGCAGGTTCTGAACTTGTGTGCCGGTTGTCTTGAGGTCTAGTGTTTACCACATCAGCCTATTTACTTACATTTAAAATTTGCCATGCATCCTGAACAGTTATCACATCTAGTAGATGATCCCTCCTCCCCATGAATTACCAAGGTAGCTGGGTACTTAAAATGGCAGATGAAACCCCTCTGCTGTAAATGATGCTTCACCTCTGTGAACTGTTTCCTTTTTTCAACAACTTCTGACAAAAAAATCCTGATAAATTTACATCCTTTCCCCCCTCCAGTTTAGAATTTTTTTACTTCTGGCCACAACAGACATCGATGGATGGTTTCCTTTTTCACAAAGTATATTTACAAAAAAAAAAAATACTAAGGATGATTTCTTTATTTGAGGTGGTGACACTGGGGACTGGGCACCCCCAGTGTTGGTGCTATGTTTGTGGGGAGGGTGTGGGGTGGTTGGTGCTGAGTGGGAGGGACAAGTGGGGGACCAGTAATGGCAGCAGCAGAAACAGACATTGATGGACTGTTTTCCTTGTTACAGGGTATATTTAAAAAAACAAACTATGAGGGACAGTTTTCTTTATCTCAGGTGGTGACACTGGGGATGGGCACCCCCAGTATTGGTGTTGTTTGTGGGGGTGTGTGGGGTGGTGGGTACTGAATGGGAGGGTCGGTGGGGGAACAGTAATGGTGGCAGCAGCAACAGACATTGATGGACAGTTTTCTTTCTTGCAGGGTGCAATTCAACCTCAGCAGGCTGATCATGACCGCTCAGTTGAGCTTGCTGGGTGGTTATGTAGATCAAAGAAAAGAGCCAAGCTATGATGGGGTTGGCTTGCTCCTTTGCACTACACAAAGATTCTGCCCAGCAAGCCAGAACAGTGTCATGATCAGCCTGGCCCATGATTGGTGTGGCACTGACGAGCCCCTTGCAGACCACTCTGCATTGGACTGACCCTGTCACATGCCTTAAATGCCATTCTCCTAACAAAATATTCCCTGCCCATGCACATATGGCAAACATAAAAAGAGGTAATATTACTTCTTTATAGATAAATGGTAAGGCCACACATAGAGTTCTGCACCCAGTTCTGGAGTCCTAACCTCAGGAAGGATAGAGAGAGGGTAGAGGCAGTGCAACGAGGGGTGACCAGGATGATACAGAGCCAGCAGGGCAGATCGTACGAGGATCGTCTGAAGGCACTAAACATGTACCTGCTTGAGACCAGATAGGAAGGGGCAATATGATAGAGACCTTCAAATTCCTTACAAGAATAAACAAGGTGAACTGTGAGGAGTTATTTAGCATAAGAAAAAGTCTGAGGGTGGGGGCCGGCCTGGTGGCGCTGAGGGCTGAGGCGCTGGACGCCACACCTCGTGCTGCACTGGCGACCTGGGTTCGGGAACGAACTCGGGTGGCCGGGGGTCGGCGGGGGGGAGGGAGGATCGAGCGTCCCAACGGATGCTCTCCTCCCTCAGGGGTGGGAACCAAGAATGCATCCGCATTCTACATCACCTTCAGTAGCTGGTGGAAGCACTCGACAATTGAAGGGCTGGAGCGGCTCCGCTGACCGGAGTCGGGAGGGGGACTTGATGATGTATGAGTGGTCTGCACAAGGCCAGCATCGCCATCACTCTGGGACGTGACGTCCTAGCGCTCGACGTCCCAGAGGGCAGGGGAAACCAGGGAGAAAAAGGAAAACACCTCTCGGTAAGCCCTAGATGATAGCCTCTCGGTACCATCCAGGACCACCAGAAGAGGGACAGACTCCACTGTGCAGGGGAAAAGGAGGCACTCTAGAGGCAGATCCCCCCCAAGTGGAAACGGAGGTTGAGAGGAAGGAAGGAGAGGGCTCCGAGAGCAGGAAGGTGGAGATAAAGAAATAAAGTAAAAAAAAAAAAAAAAAGTCTGAGGGTGTGAGAGCATGAGTGGAAAATGACAGGAGGAAGGTTCAAGAGGGTTCTTAGGAAGTATTATTTATGGAGGTGGTGGTGGAATCTTGGAACAGTCTTCCAGCTGAGATGGTAGGTGCCAAAACCATAACTGTTTTTAAGCACAGTTGGGACAGAGTGAAGGCTATAGTGGCTACTCAGGGCAATGGTAGCAGGGAAGAGAATTGGGGGGATGATAGTGAGGGCTAGTACCCCGGATGACAATTAGGTCCTGGGGATAGATAGGGAACCACAGGCGGACTGGATGGATCATCTGTCTTTTTTTCAGGCATTGTCTATCTTGCTATGTTTCTGATTACCCGTTACTGCCAGAGCGAAGCTCGAGAGGTCCAAGGTAATCAGAACCCTGAGGTGGTAGCTCTGGCAAGCTGGGCATGTTGCTGCTCATTCAACATTTTTGATAGCGTATAGTTGGGTGTTCGGATTGTCTTCTGAGTTTAATAAACTGTGGACAGTTGTCTGGAATGCAAAAAACAAATGCTGCAGCCATTACAGCAGTTCACTTTCATTTTCAACTGCCTGATGTGCACACAACACTTGTTTCATTTTTAAACAAGTTCTGGTCACAGACAATATGGCTGTGGAAAGCTTTTAGAAGTGGCAAGAGTACTGAAAAAAAATATGCGAAGCTGTCAGCCTGCCACTTACTGAAGGATGTAGCATAGCTGAAGCAGTTGCAGTAAGAGAAGGTGGGGATGTGACTGATGGCTATATAAGACACTCATGAGATCATACCTTGAATACTGCATCCAGTTCTGAAGGTCCCATCAGAGGAAAAAACATAGACAAGGCGGAGGTGGTACAGTGGAGGACAACTACAATGGAGCAGGGCATATGGGATAAGACCTATGAGGAAAGATTAACCAAGTCCTTAGGGAGGCAGTTTAGTGCAGTGGTTTAAGGCTCTGACCTGCAAATCTAGAGACTTGGGTTTGAATCCCACAGCCCTGACTTGCATACTGTGTGATCCTGAACAAGTCATTTAACTTTCTTGTGCTCCCAGGTCACACCTGTAAACAAGCTTCGAGCTTAGTGTGTTACTCCTGGTAAAACAACTTAAAAAAAAAGTCGATATTTAAAATATTTATTTCATTTGGGTAAAACATTTAAACCATTTTAAATATTGAATTTTTACAAGATATACCAGCTGAGATTCAATATATGATATATCGAATCTCAACTGGCATATCTTGTAAAATATCACTTACAGTGTGATCATGCTTTTACCCATTTCTAATGAATTTGCACAATGCAGATCTGCTGAGAGGCAATTGTAATGCAGTCTTCCTTTTACACAGTTTTACAATTTGTTTTCCTAGAATATGCCTGCTGATTGGTAGATATTGTATTTAGCCTGGATAGTTCACAGAAGACGTAGCATCTTATTTTCAGTGGGGATCTACGTGTACACAATATTATGCTGCATTGCGTAAAATCAGAACATGCTAAACACAATATTTCACTTCTGGACTACGCTACCATGAATAAATGCATTATAAAAATGGTAAAATCATGACCCCACTGAAAACAAGATATTGCATCTAATCTGGGACATCCTAGTAAATACAGCGCAAAATGAGTAAAATGAAGATCCCTGTGAGAATGAGATGTAGCATCTCCCCTGTGCTATCCAGGATACAAAATATAGGATAAGAAAGATTTAAAGGAAATCTACTGTAAACTGAACTTCACTGTGTTTCACATAACCAAGACTGACAGAAACAAACAGTTTCTATATTGCTTTATGACATATTAGTGTCACAGCGTGTAGGAATAAACTTCAGATGAGGCAAATTTATAAGTTTAAAGCACACCATGGTGTGATATTTATTTTTCAGAAGTTAGAAAAAGTGGCACCCCCAGTGTTGGCATTATGACTGTGGGGAGGGTGTGGGGTGGTGGGTGCTGAGTGGGAGGGACGAGTGGGAGACCAATAATGGTTGCCGCAAAAACAGACATCGATGGACTGTTTTCTTTGATACAGGGTATATTTAAAAAAACAAACTATGAGGGACAGTTTTCTTTATCTCAGGTGGTGACACTGGGGACTGAGCACCCCCAGTGTCGGTGTTATGTTTGTGGGGTGGGTGTGGGGCGGTGGGTACTGAGTGGGAGGGTCGGTGGGGAACAGTAATGGTGGCAGCAGCAACAGACATCGATGGACAGTTTTCTTTTTTGCAGGGTATAATTCAACTCTGCAGGCTGATCATGACAGATCAGTTGTGCTTGCTGGGCTGCGGTTATGTAGATCAAAGAAAAGAGCCAACCTATGATTGGGTTGGCACACTCCGTTGCACTACAAACATAGAAACATAGAACTTGACGGCAGATAAGGACCACTTGGCCCACCTAGTCTGCCCATTTCCCTACCTAACAGATAAGCTGCAGATCCTAGTTAACCAACAACCTACTTCCTCCTACACCCCACTAGAATTGCCTTATGTCTGTCCCATGCATTCTTGAATTCCCCCACTGTTTTTGACTCTATGACCTCCTCAGGAAGGCTGTTCCATGTATCCACAACCCTCTCTGTGAAGAAATACTTCCTCACATTACCTCTGAGTCATCCACCCTCTATCTTCAAATTGCACCCCCTTTTTTTTGCACAGCTCTTTATCTGAAAGATGCTACCCTCTTGGACTTTGTTGATTCCTTGAGGTATTTGAAAGTTTCTATCATGTCCTCTCTCTCCCTCCCTCCTTTCCTTGAGGCTATACAACTTTAGTTCCTTTAGTCTTTCTTCATATGTCTTCTGATGCAGACCCTGCATCATTTTGGTTGCCCTCCTCTGGACAGCCTCCACCCTGTCTATGTCTTTGTGGAGATGGGGTCTCCAGAACTGTACACAGTACTCCAGATGGGGTCTTACCAACTGTCTGTACAAAGGGCCAACAACTTCCTGTTTTCTACTGGTGATGCCTCTCCCTATGCATCCCAGTATCCCCCCAGCCTTTCTTACTGCCTTCTCACATTGCTGGCCCACCTATAGGTCATCTGATATGACTACCCCCAGGTCTCTTTCCATTTTTTTTGTTGTTAGTATCTCACCCCCCATTATGTACTCTTCCCCTGGGTTTTTGTTTCCCAGGTGCATTACTTTGCACTTCTTAGCATTGAATCTAAGCAACCATACATTTGACCATTCCTCTAACCTTGCCAAGTCCCTTCTCATCCTTTCCACCCCACCTTGTGCATCAACTCTGTTGCAGATCTTTGTGTCATCTGCAAAGAGACATACTTTCCCTTCCAGTCCCTCTGCAATGTCACTTATAAAGACATTAAAAAGGACCGGCCCCAGTACTGAACCCTGCGATTCCCCGCTAGTAACCCCCCTTTCTTCACTGTGGACTCCATTTACTATTACCCTCTGTGTCCTGTTGTCCAACCAATGTTTTACCCAGGCTACCACCCTGGGACCCACTCCCAGGCTGGCTAATTTATTTATTAATCTTTTGTGTGGGACTGTGTTAAATGCCTTGCTAAAGTCTAGGTAGGCCATGTCCACAGCCCCTCCCTGGTCTACTGCTTTGGTCACCCAGTCAAAGAAATCAATTAGATTTGTCTGACATGACCTTCCTGCTGTGAATCCATGCTGCCTTGGGTCCTGTACCTCACTGGCCTCTAGGTACTCAACAATTCTTTCCTTCAGAAGTGATTCCATCATTTTCCCTACCACTGAGGTCAAACTGACAGGTCTGTAGTTTCCTGCCTCTGTCTTGCTCCCACTTTTGTGAAGGGGAATCACACCCACCCTCCTCCAGTACTCAGGTACCACACCATCCTCCCATGATTTATTAAAAAGGGTAGTCAGTGGTGTTACTAGTTCTTCCCTTAGTTCTTTTAGAATTATGGAGTGAATCCCATCAGGCCCCATTGCTTTATCCACCTTCAGTTTTAAGAGTTCTTTCAGAACCCTTTCTTCTGTGAAAGGACTAATATAAACCCCCTATCCAGAGTGCTTCTATTGACTGGATTAGGTATTTCCCCTGCTTTTCCATTATAAATACTGAGCAGAAATATTCATTCAGTATCCCTGCTTTTCCACTGTCACTATCTGCCCAACCACCTTCCTTTTTTTCAGCCTCAGTATCCCTGCCTTAATCTTTCTTTTCTCCCTAATGTACCTATAAAAGGTTTTATCCCCCTTCTTAACCGAGTTGGCTATCTTTTCCTCGGTTTGGGCCTTTGCTGTTCTGACTGCCTTACCCGCTCCCTTCTGCTTTAACTGGTACAGTTCTCTGTCCTGCTTCTTCTGTGTTTCCTTATACTTCCTGAATGCTATCTTTTTCTCCCTTACCTTCCCAGCCAGTTCTTTTGAGAACCACAGTGGTTTTTTCTTTCGTTTTGATTTGTTTATTTGCTTCACACAAAGGCTTGTTGCCTCTGTGATGGCGGTTTTGATGTTTCCCCATTGTTGCTCCACCCCACCTTCTTGCCTGTTTGCTAGTGCTTTTCTGAGGCACTCTCCCATTTTGACAAAATCAGCCCTCCTGAAATTCAGTACCTTCACTTTTGTGTGGCTTGATCCTACAGCTAAGTTTATCATGAACTACACTGTTTGGTGGTTGCTTGTTCCCAGATGGCTACCCACTTCAAGATCAAAGATCCTCTCTCCGTCCCCAGTTGAAAGTACCAGGTCTAAGATTGCTCTCTCTCTCGTGGGTTCCAAAACTAGCTGTCTGAGGCATGCCCCCTGTAGGACATCAAGAATGCCCTACTATTGGATGTGGCTGCAGCAAAGGTGTTCCAGTCCACATCTGGCATATTCAGGTCCCCATCAGCAATATCTCCCCTGTCTCTGCCATCCCAAGGATGCCTTCTATCATTTCCTTGTCCATTTCTTCCCCTTGAGACGGGGGTCTGTATACAACCCCTGTGTGCATTGTGGAGCCATTTCCAGTCTCCAGGGTGACCCACAGTGCCTCCTCTTCTCCCTGTTTACCCTTTAGTTCTGTTGCTTTGATCCCTTCCCTTACATAGAGAGCTACTCCTTCTCCTCTTCTTTCCTCCCTGTCCCTCCTGTAGATTGTGTATCCTGGTATGCTGACATCCCAGTCATGGTTCTCTGTGTACCATGTTTCTGTGACTACCACAATATCCAAGCATCCCTCTTCCATCAAGGCCACCACTTCAAGGAGCTTTTTACCTAGACTATGGGCATTGGTACTCATTACCCTCCATTTTTTTATGGCTTTATTTCTTTTTGCCCCATCCCTGTCCCTACTGCCTTTGTCTTTTTCTCCATTCACTTCTGCCCTTCTCCCTACAGTGCTCCCAGATCTACAGGGATCCCTGTATTTTAAGGGATTTTTACTACAGAAATGGGATACGGGAAGGAAATCTTTTATTTTTAAAATATCAGGGGAGATGGACAAACACTATGGGAAAATGCCCACTATGAATCTCATGGCTGCCAAGATCCAGACAGAGCCCTCCAACTGGTGCTCAGTTTGCTGACTTTGGCACACTAAGCAATTATGGTGGTCCATTTGCAGCCTGTGTTTCTCTGGGGTAGTAAGGTAATGTGCTGGCAGTGCATCTTTCTGAGGATGAATTCAGATCTTCTGATCAAGAACCAGTGAGCTGCTGCATGATCCAAACACCTGCCATGTGGCCCCACTCAAAACAGCAACACCGTTGAGTCAGCCGAGCTGCATCTAAAATGCCACTGTTCTGGACTGGCAGAGAGCCTAAGCCACTGAATGTAAACTAGCCTTCTTGTGAGCAGCCTCAGGTTAGTCTATTTTAAAGTCATTTTAAGTGCAAAATGAGTCAGACAAAAGACTGTCCACTTGATGATGATATGCTTTGGGGGGAAGGGGTGCAAGAAAGAGTGGTTAAGTGTTGCTTGAGGGAAGCAGCACCCCAAACCACCAAGGCAAGCAAACCTTCTGTTTTGAAAATTTGTCTATTTTAAACACATGAAGTACAAAAAGCGAGCCAGACAAGAGGCTCGATGATGGTGGGCTTTAAAGGGTGACGGAGACACAAAGAGTGCTTAAGTGCTACTTGGCTTTTTTGCTGCACAGAGCAGAGTTGTGTTTTTAAAAAGATCACTAAGTCAGCACTTCTTCTGACCAGCCTAGAGGTTGAGGTTATTTGAAAAAAAATTAGACAGTGTTTCTATTTAATTGTGAGCCTGGGAAAGGTATGGGGGTGTCTTCATCAAGATAAGCAGGAGTTATGAATTATATGTGTGAGATCAGAAGGGACCCATAGATCCTGGTCTGGCCTAAAGTTAGTAAAATAAATGAAAAAAAAAAAAAGGAATATTTGTTTTTACCTCTAAGAGTTCAGTGCACAAAGCAATATGTGTGTGTGTGTGTGGGGGGGGGTGCATAAGCATGCCAATGAAAAACACAACAATACACTGAAACAATGTTTATTAATGGAGCACTACAGGTACACAGAGCTGTAGGCCCAATGCACAATTGGTGTGCAGTGGCTATGCACGCATATCTGGGGTGAGTAGCTACTCCACACCCCCGTGCCCCCCGAATGGCATGCACGAAGGGGGCACATGCAGACCCACCGCACCCGATGCCCCATGTCTGCAGACAGCTCCGCGATGGGGATGTTCCAGGGGTGTGCCAGCACTACGTGTATTCACTAACCCGAGTAGTGCTGGCTGCATGGGTGCAGAGGGTGGTGCAGGGTACACCAGGGAGACCCTGCCATAACCCACAGCATGCCCCCATAAACACAGGTATTCGGTCACTGGGGGACCAGGACAGTGCACACTGTGCTGCTCCCGACTGCTGGGCAGCAGAAGGCGGCAGGGGCAGCTGGATGGGTGAGTGCCCACAAAAGTTTATGTGAGGCAGCACTGGGCTGGAAGGTGCCGTGCTGGTCCGGGTGTATGCTATCGGCATGCACAGCCCCAGACTCATGCCACCCTATGTGTGAGATCCACTATGGGTCCTGGGGGGCATCCCATTGGATGTCTGCCTGGGACAACTCCTCCCCTATCCACCCTGCAGAGTCCTGTGCATTGGGGGAGGAGCCATGGATAGGTGGTCGGCATTGGTGAATGCCAGTATGGGTGCACCTGTCCGCGGGGTGCAGGGGCAAGGGTGGGGTATGCGCATTTTGTGCATCCCTATGCCCCTTTCATGCATTGTGAGCAGAACACAGAATGTATCAGTCTGTGATTAAGGGGTAAATTTGAAGTTAAGGCATTTCATACTATAAATAGAATACTGTATAAGGGACTGTATTATTACAAGGTTATAATACCTTCAGGAGGTTCTAGAGACACGTGAACCTTGAGAACTGAGCTTTATACATTCCAACATGTTCCCAGAACCTCAAGATGGTATTATATGCCTGGACTGCATTACCAGTACTGTTATGTGAATACTGCTTGTTTTGTATGTTTCTTCTGTATTTGTTTACCCTCCACCCCTGTAACTGACGTAGAGCCTTTGCAAAAGAGTCTGTGACTCAAAGGATTGTAATTCTGATTTTTATTCAATAAATAAAATAAATAAATATTGTTACATATAAAGTTCTTATAGTTGTAGAGTTGTTATGTAATACGTCGTAGGTGATTTTTTTTATATTTAAAATAAATAAGAACACATAAAACAACCCGAACATTTGTCCTACTGATTTTATTGACTTGCACAATGACACCAATTGCGTACTTACATTGATTTGTGCATACAGGAAAATCTACAGGAATTTCATCCCAGTTTTACAGGGAAAATTAGGGTGCACTACAGGAAAATGCTTTGCCTGATCTGGAAGCACTGTCCCTATCGACTGCTCCATCTTGGGGTTTACCTCACTAATTACCCTGATTTTTTGGGGGGGGGGCTAGGATTTCCCTTCTCCTCTTCAGTGCCTCCCCCCTTGGCTAGTTTAAATGCTTGCCACTGAAGCATTTAAACCTATCACCTAGGATCCTTGTCCCCCCCCCAGGACAGATGCAGGGCCATCGCACCCATTTAGCCCTGCATCCCTCCAGGTGGAGCCCCAGACCCCAATGAAGCCAAATCCCTGAGCTCTGCACCAGCTTTTCAACCAACCATTGAATAACATGGTGTGGAGTGCCCCAGCCTCACCCATGCCATAGACAGGTAGCACTTCCGAGAAAGTTTCCATGTGTGCTACTTGCCTAAGGCCCCTCCCCAACTCCACAAACTCATGTTGCACAGCTCTGATCCCATTCTCAGCCAGGTCATTTATCCCTAGGTGGATAATGACATCCAGCTCCCTCCCCCTTGCTGCTGCTCCCACAATCCTGAGGATTTGTTTCCTGTCCCTCCAAGCCTTGGCGCCGGGCAGGCACCTTACTGCCCTTTCCCCTCATTCCCCCAGTTCTACCCCCCCAACAACTGAGTCCCCCACCAGGAGTTGTTTCCTTCCCCTGTGGGGTCCTGGGACACCCTCCTGTGGGTCTCCATTGTGGAGGTTCCCAGCATCCTCCTTGGTCACCACTGCAGATGCCTCCATAGAGGAACCATGCTTCACCAGAGTGGTGAATGAATTGTGGAGAGGCACAACTGGAGGGATGCACCTCTGTTCCACCACCCTCACCCTCCCTGAGCCCACAGTGGTCCAACCAATTCTCTTTCTTGGCAACCTCTGAGGTAGTGGCAGTGGTCTGGGTGGTCCCTGGGTGGGGGATCAGGTTTCCCGAATCCTTGCCAGGTCAGCATGGAGACAAACAACCTCCTCCCCTCAGACCAGAGAGGTGCCTGAAATAGGGCAGCAATGCAGTCTCCAGAATGTCTCCCGGAAGACTGCTGCTCCACAGCCAGTGCATTTCACCACTCCCCACATGTCTGTGTCCCTTCCAGTTACATATGCTTTTTTGGTTTTTGTTCTTGTTTTAGTGTGTGCAAGCTTGTGAGTGTCTCTACCCCCCATTCATTGTGCTGTGCCTTAAGGATAGGAACAGGTGTATGTTGTTAGCAGTTTTGGGAAGTGATGTCAGAGCCCTGCTATAAAGGAACTTATGCGCTTGGGTGGGTGGAGGGAAGGGTGGTGGAGTAAACCATGCCGCCCAGAAACAATCACCTACAACTCTTACCTCCACCCCGGGGAGTGCCTTGCTTCCTTTCAGACACTTATTTCACAAAGGCTAAGTAACAGGTCTAGTCACAACTGACTGCAAATATCTCCAAGCTATAGTTCCTCCCTGGCAAATTAAAGTTAAAACTAAGAAAAGTCCACCCCAAAAACAGAATCAATACTAGTTACTTACACAGGTCCAAAAAGTAATAATTCAGTTCAGTGTAGTCTAGAAAATAACCTCCTTGACTCAAGGAAGCTGTGGCTGCTTTCTCACTATCCCTGTCTCAGTCTCAGCAGCACACAAAGATTCTGCCCCGCAAGCCAGAACAGTGTCATGATCAGCCTGACCCATGATTGGTGTGACACTGACGAGCCCCTTGCAGACCACTCTGCATTGGGGCTGACCCTGTCACATGCCTTAAAAGCCACTCTCCTAACAAAATGTTCCCTGCCCATGCACATACGGCAAACATAAAAAGAGGTAATATTACTTCTTTATAGATAAATGGTAAGGCCACACATAGAGTACTGCACCCAGTTCTGGAGTCCTCACCTCAGGAAGGATAGAGAGAGGTTAGAGGCAGTGCAACGAGGAGTGACCAGGATGATACAGAGCCAGCAGGGCAGATCTTACGAGGATCGTCTGAAGGCACTAAACATGTACCTGCTTGAGACCATACGGAAGGGGACAATATGATAGAGACCTTCAAATTCCTGGTAGGAATAAACAATGTGAATTACAAGGCGTTATTTAGCATAAGAAAAAATTTGAGGGCATGAGTGAAAACTGACAGGAGGAAGGTTCAAGAGGGTTATAAGGAAGTATTATGTTATAGAGAGGGTGGTGGAACCTTGGAACAGTCTTCCAGCTGAGCTGGTAGGTACCAAAACCATAAATGTTTTTAAGCACAGTTGGGACAGAGTGAAGGATATAGTTGCTACTCAGGGCAATAGTAGCAGGGACGAGAACTGAGGGGAGGATAGTGAGGGCTAGTACCCTAGATGACAATTAGGTCCTGGAGAGAGATAGGGAACCACAGGCGGAGTGGATGGATCATCTGTCTTTTTTTCAGGCATTGTCTATCTTGCCATGTTTCTGATTACCTCTTTTATTTGTTTATTGAAATATTTCACCAGGAAGGTACACTGAATAACAAGTTGCTCATCTCCCAGTGTGACATGGGGGTTATAACTGGATGAAGAATTAGGCATACAGTTTAACATTTATCATTTTTTTTTAATTAAGTATGCTTTATTAAATTTCAACAATCCAACAAACAAAACTTTATAACAGGCCAACCAAAACAAATCATATTACAACCATATATAAAATCAAGTACAATCAACCAAAACCCAACCCCCCCATAAAATACAATAAAAGGTCTCCCCACCTCCCTCCCCCCCCCGCATTCCTTATGCCAAACACTGCCAAGCAAGTTTAGACCATAACATCAAGATATATGCGAGACCATCAAGACTTCCATAAAGCAAGGAGGGTCTCCAAGGTTCCCCAAGTTGCCAGAAAGGCATTCAGCCTATCTTGCATGGAGGCAATGTGCCTTTCCAACTGCAACGCTAATAAGACCTCCCTATACCATTCTGCTACAGGAGGGAATACATCTTCTGCCAAATGCCTCATAATAGTCAATTTAGCCACTGCAGCAATAAGTGCCATGTGTGCTCTTCTGACTCTTGGGGTACCGGGAGGGTAATAATTTAACAGACAGACTTCAGGGGTAAACAAAGCCTCCAAACCCAGGAAAGGATCCAAGGTTTTACAGATAGATTGCCAAAAGCTCTACGCTTTGGTACAAGTCCATAACATATGGTAAAGAGAACCAATATCCCTCTTACATTTACCACAAACCGGTGAAGTCAATTTACCCATTCTGAAAAGTTTCACTGGTGTGAGATAAAGATTATGCATAGTATTAAAATGAACTAGCCAAAGTCTGTCCTGCTTTATGTATTTATACGAAGTCTGCCAAAGTTTCCCCCATAAATCAGTATCCTCAGGGATTCCCAATTCCTTCGTCCAATAATAACAAATCCCAGTTGGTAATTTGGAGTCCAAGACTTGGAGAGCCTTGTAAATGTTAGAAACGGGGTGGGATTGGGAAGCCACCTGGAGGATTGTAGACACATCCACAGCCAGTGAATCCATCACAGGAATACCACGAAAGAAGGAGGAAAGGGCCTTACTGATTTGAGCATACTTGAATACAAAAGTGTCTGGTACTCTAATGCGCCTTTGAAGGTGATCAAACGGGAGCGGTCTCCCATTCAAAAATAGGTCAGAGACCCTATAACTTTTAATCTGAGGCCAAAAGGTGGAGGATATTGGGTAGTATCCAATCTTGAAATGCGGATTACCTACAATAGGTTGCTCCAATGACTGATACCATCTCATTCCAAGATGCTTCTGGAGTTGATGCGAGGCCCTGAGTGACCAAGCTATTGGCATATTCCTAAGGGGCCTGGGTATATAAGAGGGAGTGATGTACAAAAGTGCAGATAACGTACAATGGAATTTAGCCGCCAAATGTTTTTCTATACTCAACCACAAAGGGGAGTATTCCAATGGCCCATAATTTTTATTCCAAGATGCCAGTTTACTAAGATGGTGAGCAGCATAATATAAAAAGAAGGAGGGGGCCACAAGGTCTCCCTGATGCTTCGGAACAGTTAGCTTAAAATAGGCTCTGTGGATATCTTTCCCTCTCCATAGGAAGCCACTGACCAATCTTTGAAGCCTGGCAAACCATATTTTAGGTAAGAAGCAACCCAACATCCCCATTGGATATAAAATCCTCAGCAGCACATTCATTTTAATAATGTTTACTCTCCCCCATAAGGAGTGCGGAAGCAGTCCCCACCTCTCCATGTCCCCAGCTAAAGTTTTAGACAGATTAGAAAGGTTATCTTTCATCATGGATTCTATATCCCTATAAACTCTAATACCCGGGAGGTCACGTGATGCAGAGCGCCTTGAAGCAGCACTTCTTCGGGGCTCCCACATTTCACCCATTAATTAAGCCCTTTTTTTTCCCCTGCTATTGGTGTATAATGCTAGTCGTAATTTAGCCTTCAATTTTCTCAACGTTACTGACTGCAACAATCAGAGTTCCACCTGAATCTAACTTCGAGAACGGCTTTGAAATAGTGATGGAGGCGGAGGTGAAGCAGGCTGGAATCAAGCACACCCCGCCATCTATTCCTGAGAAATCTACTAAGAAGTCCAAACACCAAAACTCAGGAAACACCACTAAAACAAGCTCCTCCAATACTTCAGGGACTCCTCTACGACGGTATCCAGGAGCTCGTACCATTCAAGGAAACGCTGGAGGATATATCTGCCGAGTTAAAATCTCTTAGAGGAGACCTCAGCACATTGTCTATTAGAATGGGGGATTCGGAGGCAAGAACCCTGTCTCTAGAGAAATGGAGGGAGAGGACGGACCCAGAAGTGGTTCAACTCAAGCAGCAAATCAACAAACTCCAACTAAAAACAGAGGATTTGGAAGGGCGAAGCAGGAGGAACAACTTGCTGGTTTTGGGCCTGCGTGAAACAGAGGAAGGAGCTGACATTATCACCTTTCTCCAAACATTTTTCAACAAGATCGTTGGCCCGTCTCCCCTTAACCCCCAGTATCATTTAGAGTGGGCCCACCATTCCCTCAGACCAAAGCCCTCACCTGGAGCCCCCCCAAGACCTATCATCGTGAAGTTCCTCAGTTTCCTGGAGAAACAACATGTCCTCACCAAATCAAGACAGCTTCAAGCTATATTGTGGAATGGGGCTAAGCTATGTATAGCCCAGGACCTTCCCTTTGAAACGCGTCAAAAACGGGCAGCCTTCCATCCCACGGTCAGCAAGTTGATAGCTGCAAGCATACGATATAAAATGAACTATCCAGCTAAATTGCAGGTGTTGATCAACGGGGTATGGCACTCTTACGAATCTCCAGAGCAAGCAGCCATGGATCTCACTACCAAGATGCCTAACTTGTTCAAATCCGGATGATCCTTCGCTGAGACTGTCTGAGCTTTAACGTTCTGGTTAAATTCTTACCTCCTCGGTTGGTTTTCCTTTCCCGGATCTTTGATGCCCTAGGGGAGATTTGAGTAGAGTGGACGGGCCTGGGAGAGGCCTCCTAGGCCTGGTTTCACCTCCGGGAGGTGTATGCATGTCCCAGTGGGTAAACAGGGGGAACTTTAGTTCGGCAGGCATTTCCGCTGGCCGATTTCAAGGTCGGACCTCTTGGTCCTTTAATTTTCCAGCTCCCCTGTCATTTCCTTGCTCTTGCGAGGTCAGCAAGGCCTGAGAATGGATGCTATGCCACGGGTCGCAACGGAGTCCTGGGATCTCTACCCTCTAGATTACCTCAAACTGTCCTGAAGGATGCTCCCCGGGGTAATTGTTGCAACCAAAGTAGGTTGAAATGTTTAATTTTGTCTCACAGTTTTTTCATTTTTTCAGGAGCTGGTAATTTATGAGTCCTTCTCTTTTCTTACGCTCTGGCTAGCTCCCTGAATTCTCGACGTAATTACAGTAGGGTACATTCTTGTTTCCTTAAGTGGGGTGATGGGTGGGGGGCTCCGGGATGAAGCTAGCTCAAGGAGAGCTGCATAACGCACCAGAGAAGGGGGGGATGGGTGCATTTCTTGGGAGGCATAGCGGTTCTGGCCACCTTTGTTTTCACTTGTCAACTTTGTTAGAATCAAAACACAGTGTCTCATTTGGGCATCGATATTCAAGTTCAATCCTTGTCTCTCATCGAAATGTTGCCCATGGGGTTTGGTCCTCCGTATCAGTTCTAGATGAGCCCAGAACTGCTTTCATATTCACTGGGGGACCTCTTGTATATAGTTGGATGGGTTTGTGGGGGGAGGGAATTTTTTCTGATCAAAAATCTCTCCCGCTGAATATAATGTCTGAAGTTAATGTGACATGGTCAACATTATTTGCATTTCCAACTATGGTTAAGTGCAGGGAGAGACGAGCCTGTCATAAGGAAGCTCAGTCTCTGGGGTTGATGGGGAAGGATGGGGTGTGCCTTTTCTGGTGGTCTATTTGGTTTATGAGATATGAGCACTCTGCTCCCAAACAATTAAATACATGACAATGGTGCCAATCAAAATTGCAACGTGGAATGTCAGAGGTGCCAGAGACATGTCCAAAAGATATCAGGTTCTCAAACACTGCTCCCTTTTAAATATTGACATCCTTTTGATGCAAGAAACCCATTTTCTGGATTCGGAAGTCAGTGGGCTGCGTCGGCAAGGATTTTCTCAAATTTTTGCTTCCTGTAGATCATCATCTAGCAGAGGAGTGGCTATTCTGGTGAAAAGACATGTATCATTTTTGGTAGAAGAATGTTTAAAAGACCAAGAAGGTAGATTTATCATCATTAAAGGCTTACTCAACAATGTCAGTGTGGTCTTAGGTGCAATCTATGGCCCAGTGGGTGGAGACCCAGATTTTCTCATGAGACTGGCTGACAGGTTGAGTGGTCTGCTGCCCTCCTCATTAATTCTCGGCGATGACTGGAACATTGCCCCATCACAAGACCTAGATAAAATCTACAGGCCATTAAAACCACTTTCCCCCTCACAAGTTGCTCTGAGGGACTTCATGAACCTACTGGGTCTATGTGACCCATGGCAGTTGCTTCATCCCTCAGACCAGCTGTTCTCATTTTATTCCCAAGTTCACCGTTCATGGTCCAGAATCGATTTCATCCTAATTAATAACACTTTTCTTAAAGGTATTCAGTTGACGGGTATCCAACCAGTTGTCATTTCCGACCATTCTATGGCATGGATATCGATTTTCCCTGACCTGAGTGCTCATAAAGACACCTCATGGAAATTAAACACACAGCTCCTAAAGGAGGACCATATAATTTCACACATTCAGTCACTGATATCTGATTTTAGAGGTTTTAATGAGGGATCCACAACTAGGGAGGACTTAATATGGTGCTCTTTTAAATGTTTTATCAGAGGTGAATTTATCAAGTTAGCGTCTAAAAGGAAAAAACAAAGAGAGGCTAGAGCTATCTCGTTGTCAAATCAGATAAGGTTGGCAGAAAATAACTTACTCTCCTCCTCTTCCCAATCTGACCTAGAAACTTTGCTGAAACTTCGGAATGAATACACTGACTTATTAAGGGAAAAGGCAGAATATGCCATCCTTAAAACCAAAGCCCATTATTTCGATCAAGGGGAAAAACCAGGTAGAATGCTAGCCCTTAGATTAAGGGAAGTGGAAGGTCCGAGACTGATCCCAGCCCTGTATGCCCCAGATGGCTCTATTAAGACCTCCCCTCGGGATATCTCCCAGATCTTTGAGGCCTTCTATAGAGACTTATATAGCAAGGGCCCTTCCCAACCTTCCCATGTCCATATTGAGCAATTTTTGGAAGATTTACACCTCCCTTCCCTACAAGCCCACCAATCCGAGATTTTAGTCTCCCCTATTACCTTGGCGGAAGTTGAGGAAGCGATCAATGGGCTAGCACTGGACAAATACCCAGGACCTGATGGCTTCCCTTCCAACTTCTAAAAGGTCTTTTGCAAGGAGATAGCTCCCCTTCTCTTGAATCTATTTGACTACGTTTACCTCTGACTCCCTAGATTCTACCCTATTGGAAGCCATGATTGTTTTGATTCTGAAACCAGATAAGCCTCAGAGGGATGTGGCTAGCTATCGTCTGATCTCACTACTAAACTATGACATTAAAATTCTAACCAAAATCCTATCCCTTAAAATTAAACAGGTTTGGTCTAATTTGCTGAGTCCCGAACAAGTGGGGTTCATTCAAGGCAGATCCCCTGCTGATCACTTGAGAACTCTTTCGCATATTTTTCAAGTGGCCCAAGACTCCCAGATACCTATGGCTTTAATCTCACTAGACGCAGAAAAGGCATTTGATAGAGTGCACTGGGACTTTCTTTGGGCCACTCTTCGGAGAATGGGCTTTCCAGAAACTTTTATTCACTGGATTCAGACAGTATACAAATCTCCCACCGCTAGAATTTATTGTAATGGGGTTTTCTCCTCTAGATTTCCCCTGTTTACTGGCACTCGGCAAGGCTGTCCCCTATCTCCCTTTTTGTTTAATTTATACTTAGAACCCTTGCTAATTAGCATTAAACATTCCCCCCAGGTTCTTGGCTGCTCGGTTTACCAACAATCCCTGACCCTCTCTGCGTACGCAGACGATATTCTTTTGCATTTGACTAACCCAGAATCCTCTCTAGCACATGCATTGCAAATTATTGACAGGTTTGGCCAAGTAGCTAACAATAAGTTGAATGTATCCAAATCTGTCATATTCCCATTAAATACTCTCACTCTCCCCTCCAACTTCGTCCATTTTGGTATGAAATGGTCCTCCTCCTCATTTAAGTACCTAGGTATACATCTTACTAGAGACCCAGAAGCTCTCAGGAAACTCAATTTGGATGCTCTGTTGGTGAAGGTACAGCAGGATCTTCAAAGATGGGCCACTCTTCCAATGTCCTTGTGGGGTCGAATAAATATCATAAAAATGAACGTACTGCCCGTATTTTCTACCCTTTAAATTTATTGAACATTTGGCTCCCAACATTCTATTTTCAGCAGCTTCATTCTGCCTTGTCTAAATTTATCTGGCAAGGCAAACATCCCAGAGCAGGCCTTTCTCAAACTCAATCTACCCAAAGAGAAAGGTGGACTCCGCCTTCCCAACTTTATGTCATATTATTGGGCGAGCCACCTGTCCAAGATGGGGAGATGGTTTGAAGTTGGGCCTCATTCATATCTGCCCAATTGGTTACAGGTAGAGAGAAAGCTGTTGGATACATATAGTCTCTATTCATCTAGAGTTTTCTACTACACCACCTCTACGTTACCTCCCTTTTTACAAAGTTCGGTTGTAGGGGTCTCCATAAAAGTTTTGACCCAGTGCTGGAACTTTTTTAACATATCTTCTAAAAAAGATATGGTGCAACCTCTCATTTCTAACCCTAATATTAAAATGGGGGTGCTCCGCTTTCTCCAGATTGGCTTCCCCAATTACAGGACTCCCCTGTAGAAAGCCTGTTCTCTCAGGATTCTCTTCTTTCATCAACTGATATAACTGTTAAACTGAATATCCCTCAGAAACATATATTTAGAGTGTTTCAGTTGAGACACCTTATAGCTTCCACCTTTGGGACTATGTTTAGACCATCCCAAGTTAGGCCCTTTCTAGACCTGGTACATGAATATGCAAATAAACTCCATGGAATCTTTAAGACCTATTCCCTTCTATTGGAGATTAAATTCCCCTAATGCCCTTACTGGGGCTAAAATCTGGATGTCTATTCTACCAGACTCCCCTTTGACCTGGAAACAGATTTGGGTGGACCTGCACAGATATCTTACCCAAGATAGACATAGGTTAATTCAATTTCATATTTTAAATAATCTCTATTATATACCGGTTAAGTTAGGCAGATTACTTTTGAATATCTGTACAAGGTGTGGGGCTGCGGAAGGTAGCCTAATACATGTTCTCTGGCACTGTGACAAAGTGACTCCCTTATGGAATACAATTCAGGCCAAGATGAACCCACTCTTGGGTCTGGGCGAGCTGTTCACTATAGAAATATGTATTCTAGGCATGCTCTCCAACATTAAATTTCGGGAGTGCAGATTCCACATGGCTTTAATCTCTATAGTAGTTAAGAGGCTGGTTCTAAAACATTGGATGGATCAGTTGGTCATATCATATGATGAATGGATTAAGGAAATGTCTCTTTGTTTAAATACTGAGAAGTTAATAGCTAGCTCCAGAAATTGTATGGCCTCTTTCAACTTGAAATGGGGTAAACTGTATGCATTATATTTGAACTAGGATCTATACTATGTATACCTCTGACTGTCTCAGTTCTGGTTTTGGTACTATTAGATCACTACATATCTTGTCATTTTCTTATTATGTTAGCTTTCAAACTAATAAAGGCACACTCTGGGGGAGGGGATTGTGGAGGGGGGTTGGGGGTTGGGTAATGTTGTATGTTGTTCTTTGTTATGGTTAATTTGTGCCAATAATATTCTGGTGTCTATTTTCCATCAATGGGTTTTGGGGGATGCTTTTGTCCTGTTTCACTATTATCTGGTATCTTACCTTTTGTTATTATAAAATCTAATAAAATGTTGAATTTCAAAAAAAAAAAAAAACTCTAATACCCAAATATGTTAGGGACTTTGCATCCCAGGAGAGGCTGTAGGGTGCTAATTCTGCCTTCGTCACTCTGCCATTTAAAGGAAAGACTTTGGTTTTAGAGCAATTCAATTTATGGAATGATACCTTGGAAAAATCCTCAGTTTCAGAGAGTAAAGCCAGAATGGTCAGTTGTGGATTCTCAACATGCAGCAATATATCATCTACATAAGCTGAGAGCGCATACCTCACTCTACCTACCTGAATACCTATAATACTTGGGTTAACTGACAACCTACGAATCAGGGGCTCTAAATAAAAATTTAAAAGTAAAGGGGACAAGGGGCATCCCTGCCTTGTGCCCTGAGAGAGCTGAAAGGGGGCGGAGAGTACACCGTTGCATCTAATTCTAGCCAACGGGAAGGTATACAAGAGCTGTACCCACTTAAGAAAGGCTTCAGGTAAACCAAAGCAGGTCAGAGTGGCAAAGAGGAAGTCCCAGGAGACCCTGTCAAATTGGTATGCTGGAGTCCCTGGCCGCGGAAATAAGATGTAAGAGTTTCCGCATATGATCCCCGGACGATCTCCCTACCATAAACCCAATCTACTCGTGACCTATAAGGTTGCCCATTACCTTCGAGAGCCTATTAGCCAAAATTTTAGCAAGTATTTTAATATCGGAGTTGAGCAAAGAGATGGGACGGTAACTTCCAACACTCAATGGGTCCTTCCCAGGTTTTAAAATTAAGGTTATCAGAGCCTCCTGAAAACTAGGATCCGATATACCATTATCATACGAATAATTAAATACCTCACTCAATACTGGGATTAGAACAGATTGACAAGCCTTATATAAATTGTTTGGTAACCCATCAGGGCCAGGAGATTTATCAGCAGGCAATTGTTCTATGGCCAGTTGGATTTCTGCGATGGAGATATGGGCACTCTGAGAGGCTGCCTCCGCATTACTGATTTTAGGCAAGATTATTGAGTTAAGATAATGACTTATATCAGCGTTGGAGGGACGTGAAGATGGGTCAACTGCATAAAGTTCCTGGAAGTACCGTCCGAACCCCTCCACTATTTCATTAGGATCAGTACATACTTGTCCATCTTTTGCAAAACTAATTCCGGCAATAAATTGTGAGGCTTCCAATTGCCTAAACATTTATCATTTCTGAGAAATTAAATGTTCAATTACATTTGTAACAAGACGTACAGTTAAAAAAATATAAATAATCATAGTCACATTTCTAACATAACATACAATTAAATATATCATACCTGTGGGAGATGCATTTGATCACAAGTAGCATATCTGAGGAACATAGTACAGAAATTTAATGTAGCCTTGGAGTCTACTCCTTGCAGGAATGGATCAGGAATGGATACTTCTTACCACCAGAGTGAAGCTCGAGAGGTCCAAGGTAATCAGAACCCTGAGGTGATAGCTCTGGCTAGCTGGGCATGTGCCTGCCCATTCAGCATTTTTGATAGCGTATAGTTATGAACATACCAATGTACCAGCAGAAACAGACCACCTGGTCTATCTAAGTCTGCTCGAGCATGCAGCCAACACCCCTAGTTTGCAGATGCCCCACCCCCCCCTTTGTCAACCCACTGCCACCCTCCACCTCCCCCACCCTCACTCTCCCCTGTTCCCTGTCCCATGCCCTTTTGAAGCTGTTCACAGATTTACATGATACCACCTATTCTGGTAGGGCATTCCATTTTGTTCCACCCTCTCTGTGAAATAGTGTCTCCTCATTTCCTTCCTAAATCTTTCCCCCTCTATTATTAGCCTGTGTCCAGTGGTGACCCTCCCCCTCCTTAACTTAAAGACCCCATCTGCTCCATCCTTATTGATTCCCCTCAGATACTTGAATGTCTCTATCATGTCCCCCCTGTCCCTTCTATTCTGCAGGGTGTACATATTCAGGTCTCCCAGCCTGCTGTCATAGCCTCTCCCCTCCATTCAACATATCATCTTTGTTGCCTTCCTCTACACCCCCTCCAGTAACCTAATATCATGCTTTAAATATGGCCTCCAAAACTGCACACAATACTCTAAGTGCGGTCTTACCAGCGACCTGTAGAGGGGCAAGATCACCTCTCTTCACCTGGCCGAAAACCCCCTTGCTATGCACCCCAGCATTTTGTTCACTTTTGCAGCTGCTCTCCTGCACTGGGCAGTATTGTTCATGGTCCCTGTTATCATTACCCCAGGTCCCTCTCCTCCTCAGTGATCCCCAGCTTAACTGCCCCCCCCAGCCAGTATTCTCTCCTTGGGTTCTTCACCCCAAAGTGCACAACCTTACATTTCTTTGCATTGAACCCCAGCTGCCATCTCTCTGACCACTCCTCTAGCTTGCGTAGGTCCCCCTGCAGCTGTTTCCAGCCCTCCTCTCCATCCACCACTGCTCTGATTTTGGTATCATCAGCGAACAGACTTACCTTGCTCACCACCCCGTGTGCAATGTCTGATATGAAGAGCCCAAACAATGTTAGCCCGAACACAGAGCCCTGTGGCACTCCACTTGTCACCGGCCTTGGAGTTGAGAACTCCCCTCTCACCACCACCCATTGCAGCCTCCCACTCAGCTAGCTTGTAATCCAGTTTATCGTTTTTGCCCCTACTCCTACACCAGTTAGCTTCCCCCCAAGCCGCCCATGAGGCACCGAATCGAAGGCCTTGCTGAAGTCCAAGTAAAGAACATCCACCGCACGACCCTTATCCAGCTCACCTGTCACCCAATCATAATATTGTATCAGGTTGGTTTGACAAGACTTCCCTGAAACAAACCCATGCTGCCTCATATCCTGGAGGCCATTGTCCTCCAGGTATGACACCAGTCTTTCCTTTAGTATTGTTTCCATGAGTTTGCACACTATGGAGGTGAGACTTACCAGACGATAATTACCCAGTTCATCCCTTGGCCCGCTCTTGTGTAATGGTACTACATGTGCCATCCTCCAGTCCAGTGGAACACATCCCGACTCCAGTAAGGTGCTGTACAGATCTGCCAGTGGCTTCGCCAACACCTCTGCCATTTTCCTCAGCACCCTGGGATGGATACCATCCAGCCCTGGTGCCTTGTCTACCTTCAGTGCCCTCAGTCCCTCCAGGACTCTATTTGCCTCAATTCTTCCATCTGTAGCCTCCTATCCCCTGTCCCCACCCTCCCAGCCCATACTGGTAGTGGTCCCCCTTTTCTTCCGTGAACACTGAGAAAAAGTATTCATTCAGTGCTTCGCCTGCTCCCCACCCTTTTCTGTCCACTAGTTGGGTGTTCGGGTTGTTTTCCAAGTTTAATAAACTCTGGACAGTCATCTAGAATGCAAAAAAAAAAAACTCTGCAGCCATCATTGCAGTTCACTTTCAGTTTCAGCTGCCTGATGTGCCCACGACAGTTCTTTCCATTTATATAAAAACTCTGGTAACAGCTGATATGGCTGTGGAAAGCTTTTAGAAGTGGCAAGAGTGCTGAAAAAAGAATATGTGGTGCTCTCGCTCTACTCTAACTCTAAATAAGGCCTGCCGGCTCCTCACGGGGGCTCAAAGACTGACTCACACATGTGATCTGTACTATGAATCAGGCTGGTTGAACCTATCAAATCGTCTTATCTCACCTGCACAATGGCAAAAAAATCTATCTTGGGACTGACTCCATTATGTATTCAAAACCTACTCCAACTGAATCCTGGCTCACGACCCTCCACCAGATCTGAACGCCAACCTTTCCTGGTTCCGAGATGCCCTGCACAGGACAAAGATCTTTCTCTTACACAGGGCCCGACATGGTTCAATGCGCTTAGTCCACCTACTCTATCCTCAACCTCGCTTGAAGCTTTCAAATCCATGCCTATGTCCACCTCACCACCACTAGCAACTGTGATTGTGCTAGATAAAGACTACTACTCCTCATGTCCATCCTCATCTGAGGCCTCTTCCTCCCTGACTAGCCAAACCTCTGGTACCTCTACTACTTCTGTCTCCCACCAAACTCACTCCCCCTTTTTTCCTGTCCCTCTCACTTACTCTCCGCTCCACCACCTTTCCCTCCTCTCTAGCCTCCTTTGGTGCCTAATGATCACCCTCTCCCTGGAAGTTTCCTTAACCTCAAATTGTCTACTCGCTTGAACCTGTTATAGCTTGTTTTTCTATGAAACTTAAAAAGCATTGCCTTAAACTGTTAATAGCAAATTATGATGTAACTTTCCTGTCTGGTTTTACCTGTAGTGTGTATCGTGCTTTGTTAAATGTTCTTTGTGATGTGGAACCTTTGTAAAAGAGCCCTGGCTCAAAGGTATTAATTCCTAGACTAATAAACTAAACTAAACTAAACTCGCTGCACCAGAGTCAGCCTGCCATCTACTGAAGTATGTAGCATAGCTGAAGCAGCTACAGCAAGAGAAGGTGGGGATGTGACTGATATCTATATAAGACACTCATGAGATCATACCTGGAATACTGCATCTAGTTCTGAAGGTCCCATCAGAGTGAAAAACATAGATGAGGTGGAGGTGGTACAGTGGCGGGCAACTACAGTGGAGCAGGGCATATGGGATAAGACCTATGAGGAAAGATTAACCAAGTCGATATTTAAAATATTTATTTAATTTGGGTAAAGCATTTAAACCATTTTAAATATTGAATTTTTACAAGACATACCAGCTGAGATTCAATATATGATATATCGGAGCTCAGCTGGCATATCCTGTAAAAAATCACTTTCAGCGTGGTCATGCTTTTACCCGTTATTTCTAATGAATTTGCACAATGCAGATCTGCTGAGAGGCAGTTGTAATGCGGTCTTCCTTTTACACAGTTTTACAATTTATTTTCCTAGAATATGCCTACTGATTGCTATATACTGTATTTAGCCTGGATAGTTCACAGAACACACAGCATCTTATTTTCAGGGGGGCTCTACAGCTACACAATATTATGATGCATTTCATAAAATTGGAACATGCTGAAAAGAATATTCTACATCTGGACTAGGCTACCCTGAATAAATACATTATAAAAATGGTAAAATCATGACCCCAGTGAAAACAAGATAGTGCATCTAATCTGAGACATCCTGAGTAAATATAATGCAAAACTGCATAAAATGAAGATCTCTATGAGAATGAGATGTAGCATCTCCCCTGTGCTATCCAGGATACAAAATATAAGAGAAGAAATATTTAAAGGAAATCTACTGTAAGCCGAACTTCTCTGTGTTCCACATAACCAAGACTGACATAAAAAGTTTCTTTATTGTTTTAAACCATATTAGATTGCAGTATGTATTTTGAATATTGTGGCCATGAGGATGGTGTGTACAGTGTGTGTGTGTGTGTGTTGTATATAATAAACTATGTCTGAGACAGTACTTATCGGAGGGTGTCTTAAGAGGTTAAAAAAGCATCGAATCTCAACTGGCAAATCCTGTAAAATTACACTTGCAGTGTGATCATGCTTTTACCCATTATTTCTGATTAATTTGTACAGTGCAGATCTGCTGAGAGGCAGTTTCAGTGCAGTCTTCCGTTTACACAGTTTTACAATGTGTTTCCTAGAATATGCCTGCTGATTGCTTTATACTGTATTTAGCCTGGATAGTACGCAGAAGATGTAGCATCTTATTTTCAGGGGAGCTCTATGTCTACACAATATTATGCTGCATAGCATAAAATCAGAACACGCTGAACACAATATTACACCTCTGGACTAGACTACCATGAATAAATGCATTATAAAAATGGTCAAATAACGACTGCACTGAAAACAAGATATAGGATCTAATCTGGGACATACTAGTAAATACAGTGCAAAAATGTATAAAATGAAGATCCCTATGAGAATGAGATGTAGCATCTCCTCTGTGCAATCCATAATCAGATAGTATCTTAACAGGTTAAAGAAGCATTGAATCTCAACTGGCAAATCATGTATCTCTATGGAACATGCTACCCTCGTCTGTTCGCTTGTTCCCCTCCCACCTCTCCTTTAAATCTAACCTAAGATCCTGGCTCATAACCGAATCCACTTGCAACTGTTTTCCTGCACAGTCATAAGGTCAAAATCTGTCCCTGCCTTGCTTATGTTTGCTCTTCTGTGTATCCGTGCTCCCTAGTACTGCTGCTCCCTTGACCTGCCCTGCTCTTTTATCAGTCCCTGATGCACTGTCTCTCTCTCTCTCTCTCTCTCTGACTCCGTCTCTCGACCTCTGTTAGGCATGTTAGCTAGTGTGAGTTGTATTTTTTGCCACATTTAGCATGTATCTACTGGCAGCTATTTGTGTAATTACCTTGAATCCTCCTGTTTATTGCATGTGGTCACCTTGTACTGCTTGATGGAGGCAGTATAGCGCAGTGGTTTAAGGCTCTGAGCTGCAAACCAAGAGACCTGGGTTTGAATCCCACAGCCCCCACTTGCACACTGTGTGACCCTGAACAAGTCACTTAGCTTCCTTGTGCTCCCAGGTCTGACCTGGAGACATGCTTCAGCTTAATAAATACATCCCCCACTGCCGTACTATGCAAGGTCAAAGATCCTTTGCCTACAGAGCCCCTAACTGGATGAATGGACTCTCTAGTGACATTACTCCCACCACCTCGCTTGGCACCTTTAAATCCAGCCTCCGTAAGTCACTCATTGCCTCTAATACCTGTGATTGCCCTGGCCAATAACTGAACATCTATTCACTTATGCCTGCCTTGACCTTATGCTGACCCCTACCAGTTGGGTGGTTGGCATTGTGTTAAGTAGCACTTGCAAACACCTGGTGACTGTCTGCTAATCTTTGATTCTCCAACATTGCTTTCCTGGTGGCACCCCCCCTTCCCGTCCTGACCCCTACCACATCCCTCACCTATCTTCTCCTCTGTCCCTCAACCCTTACCCCTCTCCCTCTCCCCTCCCTTCCCTTGACATCTCCAGTCCTCTTGTCCCACCATTATCATCTCCAGTTATTGCCTTGTTTATCTATCGATAATCGATTATATGTTATATTGTCATTCTTGTTATTTTGTTGTACCTTATGACGTGGAACCTTTGTAAAAGAGCCCTGACTCAAAGGTATTTGTAATCCTAGACCAAAATAAAATAAAAAATAAAAACAAATAGTGTGCCTTTCCTGGTTAAACAATTTCCCCTTTCCCTTGATAGCTGCTTTGTATCTCTATTAGCAGAACTACATTGTATCTGTGATGTGATCATATCTTTGTAGTATAGGTTCTTAAGTTCAAGGTAAAAGCAGGGCAAAGAAGACATCAGTCCAGAATGCTCGCCATGTCTGTGTAATAGTAACCCTGTATTCCTTCTGCTGTCAGGTACTTGTCCAGTCTGCACTTAAATTTGTGCATACTGTTATTTGCCACCACCTCAACCGGCAAATTGTCCCAAATGGACACCACTCTGAGACTAAACCAGTGTTTCCTCCTTATTGTTTGATACCTTTCCACAGCCAACTGTAAGGGGCATGCTCTGGTGTGATAGTTCTGTTCCCCAAGTGTGAACCCTGGTTTTTCCCCATAGCCCCAGCTCTTTAAGTGCCTTATAGATCATGTACATATCTCCCCTTAATCTGTGGAATTCCAGAGTGTATGATCCTAGTTCTGATAGCCTCTCCCTATATTCCTTATCCTGAACATCAGTGATCATCCTGGTTGCTCTCCTCTGGACTCTCTCTAAAGTCTTAATTTCTGTTTTGTACCCAGGAGACCAGAACTGGGAATAGTATTCCATATGTGGTCTGACCAATGACCCATAGAGAGGAATAATCACTTCTTTCTTTCCACTCTTCTTGTGTCTGTTTATGCTGCTCAGTATACCACTGGCAGTTCTTCCCACCTGATTGTAGTGCTGTTTAAACTTAAAATCATTTGAAATTCTTATGCCTAGATCCCTTTCATCCATGACCTTCCTTAATGTCTGCCCGTTAAGTTCATAGTTCTTCATATTATATTTTTCTTCCCAAAATGCATCACCGTACATTTGTTGGTGTTGAATGAGAGCTTCGATTTTTGTGCCCGTGCCTCCGTTGATGTTAAAGCAGTCTGTAGTTTGCGTGCATCCCTATTATTATTTAAAATGGTGCCTATCGTGGTATCATCAGTGAATTTTGATTCCCACACTTCTGCTCCACCTGTCATTGAGTGGATATAAATGTTAAAAAGACAAGGCCCCAGCACTGATCCCTGGGGTATGCCACGCCCCACCTCAGACCAGCCTGAGTATGACCCTCTGATGCATACCCTTTGCTTTCTATTGCTCAGCCTTGAGGCTACCCAGCATGTTATCTTACCTTGGATGTTATGTTCTGCTAGTGTGTTGATTAGTTCCTCATGTGGTACATAGAAACATAGATTTTGACGGCAGATAAGGACCGCTTGGCCCACCCAGTCTGCCCATTTCCCTACCTATTGGATAAGCTGCAGATTCTAGTTAACCAGCAGCCTACTTCTTCCTACCCCCACCCCCTAGAATTGCCTTATGACTGTCCCATGCATGCTTGAATTCCACCACTGTTTTTGACTCCACAACCTCCTCCGGAAGGCCATTCCATGCATCCACAACCCTTTCTGTGAAAAAATACTTCCTTAAATTACCTCTGAGCCGCCCCCCTTCTAATCTTGTACCTTGTCAAAAGCTTCTGAGAAGTCCAGGAATATAACATCCACTGAGTAACCCCCATCCAGTACCCTGCTTATATTCCCATAAATTTATTTGAGGTTCGTTTGGCAAGAGCGGCCTTGCTTGAAACCATGTTAGGTGTCATCTATGCCTCCTGCTTGATCCATGAAATCCACTACTCAATCTTTTATAATCCCTTCCCGGATCTTTCCCAAGACTATGGTCAGGCCCACAGGCCTGTAGTTTCCTACATCCTGCTTTGAGCCCTTGCTGTAAATCAACACATTTGCCCTAGAAGAAGAAGAAGAATCAGAATTTATATAGTGCTTTTCATACATCCAAAGCGCTTTACAAGCAATGCTAGACTGGTAGTGAAGTGACTGAATGTGTGGTGGTAGCCATATCGCACATCATCACCCACACACAGCCTGGATAATTGCATGAACCAGTTTATGGGAAGGGGAATGTTGGCCAGGCCACCAGGAATGTTCCCTACTCTTTGCGAAGAGTGCTCTGGGTTCTTTTACTTCCACCTGGACACCCACCAGGACAACACCAGGATGGGTAGAAGAGACCTCGGTTTAACGTCTCATCTGAAGGATGGCACACCCCAGCAGTACAGCACCCCCCAATACTGCACTCAGATACCAGAGATTTTTAGGTGCAAGTCTAATCCCAGTGTGGGA
This sequence comes from Neoceratodus forsteri, assembly GCA_016271365.2. Lineage (NCBI taxonomy): Eukaryota > Metazoa > Chordata > Ceratodontiformes > Ceratodontidae > Neoceratodus > Neoceratodus forsteri. Next base: position 1,172,208,574 of record CM057451.1, on the reverse strand, counting down.
TGAGAACCCATGATCTTCTGGTCCAGAGGCGGATGTGCTACCAACTGAGCCACACTGACACGCCCTACACCAGAGCTCCATAACCTTTCCCCTGTCCAGTGATACCTGGAACAATGTGGTTACTGGTTCACCCACTACATCTGCTAGCTCTTGGAGCACTCTCGGGTGAATCCCGTCTGAGCATTGTGATTTACTAGGGTTAAGTTTCAGCAATCGATTTTTAATGTCATCCACATTTAATATGATTCTATTTTCTGTGGTGTCCACTAGCTGTTCATTAGTCTCATTGGTTTTTATATTATATACGGGTGTGAAATAATTATTATATTGTTCCGCCATTTTTGTATTGTCATTTATTAGGTTCCCCTCCTGATCTTTTACTGGGCCTATAGTTTTTCCTCCTCCTTTTTGTGTTGATTACACGCAGCGCAAGAAACATATTGGGACAGCTTGCTGAGAAGCAGGTTGTGGAGGCGTGGCACTGTTGTGGCCAATGCCCCCACAGCCTGCAAAGGCTTGTCCAGCTTCCCCCAATGCCGTTGTATGCTGCTGGTGACATGGGTTTGGAACCTTTGCACCAACGTCTGGCAATTTACGCGCTGCCATCAGGGCACTTTCGTCTGTTGCAGCGTCAGCCAACGCTGCAATGAGAGTATCCTCATTGCGGGAGGAACTTCAAACCCTGATATTGTTTGTGAACATGGCAGGGGCTTCGCCGTGTTCACAAACAATATAACCCCCCCACCGCGGTTTATTTAGCCGACGGGGGCCCCAATCCCCGTTGGCTTCGGTGCCCCACTGTTGATTTTGCTGATGGGGGAGCCCACTCCCCTTTGGCATTCTGTAACCCCCCTGCTTTCATTGTCTGCCGACGGGGGTGCCCAATCCCTGTCAGCATAATCTGAACCCCCCCCCGTTGTTGTGTGCCGATGGGGGTGCTCAATTCCCAGTTGGCTACTGCTGGCCCCCCCCAAAGAAAGAGTCCTTTGGCATGCTGGGAGCCCACCCCAGCGTGCCACATGCCCCTGTGGAAAAAAAAACTGTCCTGCGACGTGTTTTTTGTTTTTTTACCCTGAAAAAAAGGAAACTGTCCCTCGGAGGTCTCCCTGCCCCACCTCCTGCAACTCATGCCCACCCACTGCACACCCTGCCTCCCCACAACCCCCCTACCCCATACTTACCTCCGGAGCTCGGCGCGACGATCTTCGGTGGACCAGGAACATGTCTACACTCTTCAAAGCTGACTGCGAACCGAGGAAATGCCGGTAAGCTGTATAATGGAATAAATGGGGTTTTGTCAACTTTAATGCATATCTCAGTCATTCTTTGGAATTTTGGCACCAAATTTTCAACATGGGGGTTTTGGGACCCCTCCTCATGAATTCTTGAACTGTCATGGTGTCAGTTGGCCCTGAAAGGTGATTTCGTGGTAACTGCGTGGAATCACCTTTTGGGGCTGATTACTGAAATGACAGTGCCATTGTTCATGAGGTGGGCTCTCAAAAAGCCTATGTTGCAAATTTGGTGAGAAAAATCCAAAAAATGACTGTTTTACGGGCGTGCACTGCGCAGTTGCTACACACGCTTGTAACTTCATGAATTTGCAATATTTTCATGTCAGATTTTCAACATTGGCATTTTTTCACACCTCCTTGTGAGCAGTACATCTGTCATTGTTCACATCCTGGCGGAAATGTGTTTTCACAATTCCGTCGCAGAATAGCGCAGTCGCTGTGGGAAATCAGTGTTTGGGACAGATTAAGAAAATGACAGTGACACTGTTCATGAGTAGAGGTCCTAAAATGGCTATGTTGAAAATTTGGTAACGATACTCCATAAAATGACTGTGTAAGGAGCGTGCGTTGTGCAGTTTGCATGCACGCTTGTAAGTTCGCAAATTTATAGTATTTTTACTCCAGATTTTCAAGATTGCCATTTTCCCACACCTACTTATGAACAGTGCAGCTATCATTTTTCCCATCCTGGCCGAAATGTGTTTTCGCACTTCCGGCTCAGAATAGAGCGGTCGCTGTGGGAAATCACTGTCTGGGACAGATTAAGAAAATGACAGTGATTCTGTTCATGAGCAGAGGTCTTAAAATGCCTATGTTGAAAATGTGGTGATGACAGCCCATCAAATGACTGTGTTACAAGTATACGTTGCACACTTTCCACACACCCTTGTAACTTTGCAGATTTGTAATATTGTCATGCCAGATTTCCAACAGTGGCATATTTTCAGACCTCCTTATGAGCAGTACAGCTGTCATTTTTCACATCCTGACTGAAATGTGGTTTCACAGTTGCAGGACAGAATAACGTGGTCACTGTGGGACATCAGTGTTCGGGACAGATTAAGAAAATGACAGTGGCACTGTTCATGAGCAGAGGTCCTAAAATCCCTATGTTGAAAATTTGGTGACGAAACTCCGTAACATGACTGTGTTACAAGCGTGTGTTGAACTGTTTCCACACACCCTTGAAACTTTGCAAATTTGTAATATTTTCACACCACATTTTCAACAGTGGCATTTTTTCACACCTCCTTATGAACAGTACAGCTGTCATTTTTCACATCCTGGCTAAAAAATGTTTTTGCACTCCTGCCGGAGAATAGCATGGTTGCTGTGGGAAATCAGTGTTTGGGACAGATTAAGATTGAACGAGTCGGGGGGGGAGTGACCAAGCTCAACTGAGCTGTCAGAACTGCTGCAGATTTGTTTGTGGGCAGAAAAAGGCCCCAATGCAAGAGCCCAGTACAAAAGGGCAGCCTGCAGCACTGGGAGAAACAGAACGAGAGAGCGAGTGAGGGAGGGGGAGTGGCGAACTCACGGTCGCTGTCAGGACTGCTGCAGATTTCTTTGTGGGCAGAAAAAGGCGTCAATGCAGGCAGGGGCCCCAGTAGAAAAGGGCAGCCTGCAGTGGTGGGAGAAACAGTATGAATGAGTGAGACAGGGGGACTGTGTGAGCTCAACGGAGCTCTATCAGGGTTACTGTGGATTTCTTTGTGGGCAGGAAAAGGCACCAATGCAGGCAGGAGCCCCGTACAAAAGGGCTGCTTGCAGTGCCAGGACAAAAAGAATAAGTGCATGATAGAGGGAGACTGAGCAACCTCAATGGAGCTCCGCTGGTATAGCTGCAGATTTCTTTGTGGACAGACAAAGGTGCCAACGCAGCCAGGAGCCCCGTACACAAGTGCAGCCTGCAACACCAAGAGAAACAGAACGAGTGAGTGACAGAGCCGTAGTGAGCAAGCTCAACAGAGCTCTATTGAGTGCTGTGGATTTCTTTGTGGGCAGAAAACGTGGCAAAGCAGGCAGGAGCCCAGTACAAAAGGGCAGCCTGCAGTGGCAGGAGACACAGAACGAGTGAGTGAGGGAGGGGGAGTGAGTGAACTCAACGGAGGTCTGTTGGGACTGCTGCAGATTTGTTTGTGGGCAGAAAAAGGCAGCAATGCACGCAGGGGCCCAGTACAAAAAAGCAGCCTGCAGTGGCAGAAAAACCAGAATGAGCGAGTGAGAGAGGGGGAGTGAGCGACCTCAATGGAGCTCTATTGTAACTGCTGCAAATTTCTTTGTGGGCAGAAGAAAGCGGCAATGCAGGCAGGAGCCCAATAGAAAGGGCAGCCTTCAGCGCTGGCAGAAACTGAATGAGCGAGTGAGAGAAGGGGAGTGAGCGAGCTTAATGGAGCTCTGTCGGGACTGCTGCAGATTTCTTTGTGGGCAGAAAAAGATGCCAACAGAGGCAGGAGCCCAGTACAAAAGGGCAGCCTGCAGTGCCAGGAGAAACAGAATGAGTGAGTGACACAGGGGGAGTGAGTGACCTGAACGGAGCTCTGTCAGGACAGCTGTGGATTTCTTTGTGGGCAGAAAAAGGTGCCAATGCAGGCAGGAGCCCAGTACAAAAGGGCAGCCTGCAGTGCCGGGAGAAACACAATGAGTGAGTGACAGAGGTGGAGTGAGCAAGTTCAATGGAGCTCTATCGTGACTGCTGCGGATTTCTTTGTTGGCAGAATAAGGCGGCAACACAGGCAGGAGCCCAGTACAAAAGACCAGCCTGCAGCGCTGGCAGAAATGGAACGAGTAAGTGAGAGAGGGGGAGTCAGCAGGCTCAACAGACCTGTGTCAGGACTGCTGCAGATTTCTTTGTGGGAAGAAAAAGCCACCAACAGAGGCAGGAGCCTAGTACAAAAGGGCAGCCTGCAGCACCAGGAGAAACAGAATGAGCGAGTGAGGGAGAGGGAGTGAGCCACCTCAACGTAGCTCTGTCAGGACAGCTGCAGATTTCTTAGTGGGCAGAACAAGGTGCCAATGCAGGCAGGAGCCCAGTACAAAAGAGCAGCCTGCAGCACCAGGAGAAACAGACTGAGTGAGTGACAAGAGGGGCAGTGAGCGAGCTCAACACACCAACGTAATCAACATTCAGCATTGACAAATGCTTGTTTGTTACTGATATAATTATAAAAGGATTTATGATTATCTTTTACCTTGTTGACCAGTTTCAGCTCATACTTCCTCCTTTTACTACTGATTGTTCTTTAGTTTCCTTTAATACTTTTCTGTACTCTTCCCAGTTTCTTGTATGTCCACTACTCCTGGCCCTCTCATATGCCTTCTTTTTCTTTTTAATCAATCTTTTGACTCTTGGTGTCATCCATGTGGGGATTTTACTTATCTTGTTGTGTTTCTTCTTGTGAGTATATGAGTGTTCACCAAAGATGTAATTTTGCCCTCAAGAATCTCCCACATGCCTTTTAGTGTTTTGTTCTCGAAATCCCTTTTCCAATTCCACCCCCTGATGTCTGCCCTTAATTCATTAAAATCGGCTTTGCCATAGTTACTCATTTCTGTCGCACCTGAAGTTTTGCACATTTGCCCAACCACATTAAATCTGACCATGGCATGGTCACTACAGCCAAGAGGTGTGGTTACCCTGCATTGCTGTATTTTATCACTCATGATACTTAGAAGCAGGTTGAGTATATTATCCTCCCTTGTTTTGTGTATAAACTATTGCTCTAACCCTGTTAAATTAAATGTTTCCATATGTCTTAATTCAGCTGTAGACCCTGCTTTTTGATTTTCCCAGTCCATGCCTGGGAGGTTGAAGCCCCCTAACAGGATAATACTGTCTGATGTAATCCTTGATTCTAGGAATTCAATAATTGCCTTGTTTTCTTTTTGGTTGAGTGGTGAGGGTCTATACATCACCCCTATGATAATTTTAGGACTTACTGTAGGGGTAATTTTGATCCACAAATGTTCTGCTCCTCCTAAGTTTGTAAACTTCAATGTTCTCTGATGTAATATTAACTGCCACATAAATGGCACCCCCCTCCTTTCATTTGGTCAGTCCACACAGTACAAGTTATAGCCGAGGATTTGTCTGCCCCTATTATCGTCACTAGCCCACCAAGTCTCAGTTATCGCACACATCTGAATATCTTCTGTGTGTAATATATACACTGACTCATCAAATTTTTGGTTTAGGCTTCTGGCATTTAGGGAAAGGCAATTCCAGTTAGGGGTCTCTCTTTCCTGGCTCTTTGGTTTGGTTATCCTGCAGGATTCCAGGGGTATCAATTTGCCTCCCCCTTGCCCCTCAGGTTCTAGTTTAAATGTATTTCCACTGCATGTCGAATCTCATGTGCCAGTAATCTGCTCCCGTGCCGGTTTATGTGCAGCCCATCGTGCCCAAAGAGCCCAGTGTCCATGAAGCTATCCCAATGGTGGATGACCGTCATCCTCTCCCCGTGGCACCACCTTCTCAGCCACCCATTTAACTGTCTGATGTCCCTTGCTTTGGCTGCCTCTGCTTTTGGGACTGGGAGCACTTCAGAGATTATCGCTTCACAGCCTGCTGCTTTTAAAGCCCTACCTACTTCCTCAAAATCCCTCTGAATATCCAGTGGTTTCCTTTTCCCCTCATCATTTGCCCCTATGTGTAAAACAGTAACTCGTTTGTTAGTATTATTTAGAAATCCTGGCAGGAGTTTCCTAATATCTCCTATACCTGCTCTTGGTAGTGTACTAACTGTTGTATATTCGTTTCTGTTTTATACAGAGAACCCTGTCCATGTATCTAATCATTGAGTCACCAATCACAAGAAGCTCCTTAGTGTTATTGCGTGGTCCTAGTGTGGCCCTTGCACCAGTTGGGCCTAGATCGTTTCTCCCCTCCTTATTAAATTCCTGGTCGTGCTTTAGCTGCTGACAGTTTGTTCCCAGTGGTGCCATGTTATCCTCCTGCTGCTGCTGGTCAGTACCCAGTGATGGGCATGTTATCCTCCTGCTCTGACAAAGTACCAAATCTGTTTTGCGTAAATAGAGGTCCTGTACCCCCTGTGTTTCTCCTCCCTTTTTTGGTACCCTTCTGTACTGTACACCATTCCTTCAACTCCTCATTTTCTATCATTGTCTTTGATACTGTGTGCACCGGCATATCCTCTTTCACAGGTTCCATACTACTCCCTGTTATGTCCTGTACTACATTGCCCTCTATGTCCTTGCTCGCTATAGCTGAATCGATAAATTGTTCCAATACACTGATTTCTTTCTGTAACTGCACCCTCCTTTGTAAAGTATCAATTTCTTCCCATAGTATATCTATCAGGGTGCATTTGTCACAGATGAAATTGTCTCTCTGCCGCCCCTCCATATACATCCTGCATGCCTCACAGCACTTCGTGTTACACCTTGTGTACTCCAGCTCTGTATCCCCTCCAGTGCTAGCTGCACCGTCTTTATGATCCATACTGCTGTCTTATCTGGCTCACAATGGTACTTTACCTGTCAGAGGCTCGGTGTTCCGCCCCAGTCCCCCCTGTCCCCAGTGGACACAGCAGACACACGCTTACTCCACTCACATGGGGCACTTGCTTTGTGGCCAGATGGGGACAGGAAGTGATGTTGCACACTTCCTGTACCTCGTTACTCCACACGCTGCAGAAACAAAAGCCTATGTAGTTAAAGATGCCACATCATGCACTGGACTTTCTAAACAGCGATTAGGAGCACTTCCTTTGCCCCTAACCTAAATAAAAAGCAAACCTCAGGGCATTGCTCGATCCTTAGGAGTAGCGGCAACCTCCACCTTCCCACAATGCTTTAGAGGATCAGCAACACTGGCAGGGCAGACTAGATAGACCCTGGTTTCCTTGACAAAGTCTTAAGATTCCTCTTACCAGATGAGCGCAGTTACTGCACTGTGTTACCACACAGCAATATCGTTTCTCACACAGCGTTTAGTCGAATACAGACAGCACTCTGCTACCACTGATCTTCTCTGTATTCTCTTTATTTTACAACTTCTGTAGAATGGTTTCTGCCACCGGTGTGGCCCGGGTCGTGACTAATATCAGTCATTTGGATCCGCTCACTCACCCGGTTACCAAAGACATAAATAAATAGATTAATTAATTAATAAATATCACATACAGTATGGTCATGCTTTACCCACTATTTCCAATTAATTGGCACAATGTAGATTTGCTGAGAGGCAGTTTCAGTGCAGCCTTTCTTTTACACAGTTTTACAATGTGTTTCCTAGACTATCCCTGCTGATTGCTATATGCTGTATTTAGCCTGGATAGTACACAGAAGACGTGGCATCTTATTTTCAGTGGGGTTCTACATCTACACAATATTATGATGCATTTTGTAAAATTGGAACATGCTGAAAAGAATATTCTACATCTGGACTAGTCTACCCTGAATAAATACATTATAAAAATGGTAAAATCATGACCCCACTGAAAACAAGATAGTGCATCTAATCTGGGACATCCTGAGTAAATATAATGCAAAAATGTGTAAAATGAAGACCCCTATGAGAATGAGATGTAGCATCTCCCCTGTGCTATCCAGGATACAAAGTTTAGGATAAGAAATACAGTATTTAAAGGAAATCTACTGAAACTGAACTTCACTGTGTTACACATAACCAAAGCTGACTGAAACAGTTTCTTTATCATTTTATGACATATTAGATTGCAGTATGTATTGTGAATGTTGTGGCCATAAGGATGGTGTGTGTGTGTGTGTAATAAACTATGTCTGAGAGACAGTACTTGTCAGATAGTGTCTTAAGAGGTTAAAGCAGTGTAAATCTTGAGCATTCCTTGCTGAGAATGGGTGACATTTATGATGTATAAATCTTTCTTGAAAGTGAATACATGTCCAACTTAAGCAAGTAGCAAGAAAATGCTTAAATGCTAAGTACCAAAATGTGCAAGTTGCTGCATTTCTAAGGGAGTAAATAAATCTCCAGTTTGACAGGCAACCAATATTTAAGAAGCTGTTTCAGTTTCCTAATGGCCATCTGAAAAGCAGCTGCAAGTTCTAGCTACAACATTGGAAACAGAAAGAAGGGATTATTTAACTGTCATGCTGATTTGCAGTTATGGAGGAAGACACTGAAAACTCCTAAAAGGTGTGTTTCACGGAAACCCCTTTTTTCAAGGGAAAGCAAGATGACTGTAGGCTCCACCCACAGCCATAACAAAACTCGTACAGTCTCTAGAAGGTTTCAAAATGCTGTGGTACCACAGAAAGGTACAATCATGTTCCATGACCTTTGAACTGTGGCAGAAGAGCATTTTGAAAGGGATGGAAAGTCATACACAACAATGCTGTACTATACACTATAATGTCATGTGCTCTAAGCTGCATTTTCTTATGAATAATGACAGATTTCATGATGCATGTGTGTAAGCCCCCCAAAGTGGGATTACCTGATACAGAGCCCCCATGGAGCAGTCTCCTGGGGCTGTGGTGGGAGTTGCACCTTGTGACGCCTCGTGCGGCTTGCAGTTGCGGCTATTCTTTCCGGGTGTCTTGGCCCATTTGGGGCTGGGCTAAGCACAGTGATGGATGTCCGTGCTGTCGGGTGTGTGGTTCCAGGTCCGATTTTGGAATAGAGTAGGCTTGGGACCACTCAAGTGTAAATAAATTATTTTTTGTTTTTAAAATGGCAGGTCCACGCACTGTGTGCATGTGTGGCTACCACCAGAGTGAAAGATTTAAAGAAGCAGTAGCTCCTTTTGCTGACAAGTCGTTTTCAGTGCTGGCTGGCACCGTGGGGCACAAAGAAAATATTGGATTTGGGACTACAAGTCCTGCGGGGCACAAGAATAAGCAGCAGGTCTCACACCAATAGATTTGGTCTGTGATTGAACTGCTAGTTTTAGGCACCAAACCATCTGAACCCATATAAGGGAAAACAGGAAAAGAAAAGGGGGAGTCGAGAAGAAGAGCGAGAAGGAGGTTGGAGTGGGGAGCTCGCCCGCCCAGCCATGCGGACGCTGCTGGTGTTTTTTTTTTTTTATTTTATTTTAAATGGTAGAGCCACCTGAGGAAATATGGAGGAGTGGTGGCTGACATTTTGGGAGAGCCCTAGGGTCCTCACAGAGAATCCAGAGAGGGAAAATGCTGCCTTCTATCTAGTAAAGGAGCCATGAGGTAGGGGGTTATGTGAGGGGTCTGAGGCTGGGCAGCCCCAAAGTGAAGTATGCCCCTGTGCCTAAGTGCTAATTTTGGGCTACTTGCCCAGCAGCTAGAAGAAGTGTGTGTGTTGGGGCAACTGAGGGCAGGCAGTTGTTTCCCCAAGTATGCGTGCTCCTCGTGGGTGGCAGTGTTTGGAGGGAGCCAGAAAGTAATCTGCAGCCTGTTTTACTGGGGGGAGATGGTCTGTTCAGCCTCAAGTGTGCGTCTGCATTGGACTGTGAGTTGCCCATGCAATTTTGTGGTAGCCTGCCTGTGACTTTATGGATGTACTGCAGCAAGTTCTAAATTGGGACCCCTGGGTCCAAAGTACAGTTTACCTTCTATCTTTCAGCTAAAAATGTGACCCCCTGGTCCATCTTTATTGCTCCATAGAGCCACTATCTATTCTATTGACTGTTCATTAAATGGGATCCCCTGATTTTGCAACTTTGTGCTTGCCTCTTGTGTTTTGAAAAAAACTGTTTTGCTGCTGCTAAAAGACGTTGCCTCCACAACCTTGCATTCAGTGTGTTCCAAGGTGGCATCCAGAACAGTAGGGACCAGAGACCCACCGAGGAAGACATCGAGAGGCTTGTCTGGTGAAAGCAGTCTACAAAGGCCTCTGGGCAAAGTGGGCAAGGCCAGGCAGACGAAAATCATGTGTTCCAGCTCAGCATCTTGGAGGTCTGGGGCACCCCAATGGATATCCATCCATCACCATCATCACCCATGGGCAATCAGGTACTGTTTTTCCTGTCTTATTTCTGGACTGCATTTTCTTGGCTGTACAGCGCTCCCCCTTCCCCATGAACTTTACCACCTTAAATACCCCTAGACAAGGAAGTGGGGGGATGCTTACAATGTGGGGGCTCATCCGGGATTTGATTTTGGGGTGCTCTGGCCTCTTCTGCCTAAAGACTGTGGTGCTGGACAAGCTGTGTACGTCACCCCCCATTTGCTGAATTATTTGGTGCACAGTCAAAATGGCCTCTATGACTGAAACATTTCTGCGCCTTTTCTGTGAGAGCTGCAAGAGCACTGTTTCTGTTTGCTGCTAAAGACTAGAGCAAGAATTGACTGTTTGGGAGCAGAGACCATACTGTGGGCATTGCCTCTTTTACCTTGGGCCCGGGTATTGAGTGGTTTGCCCCATGAATATGCAGTGCCCCTTATTTGAACTGAAATGCAGCCAAAGCAGAGACATTTTAATTGTTTCCCAATGCTGGGTTTTGGGGGGAAATTGTGTCTTGATTAAAAAGAAGACATGTGGTTGAATGTTTATGCACTGTTGGTATAGCATAAAGTAATGATTAACGATTGCACTTTTGCCATGCCAAAGTATTAATTCATTGTGCACGGTTTAAAATGTGTCTATTGTTTAATAGGAAAACAGTTTTATTCTGGGGACTCTCAGGTTAAACTGTTTCTCTACTTTAACTGTTTAGCATAAAATGTTAAGAATGAAAGAAATAATACAGTAATGCTATGTTGGGGGGTTTAGTAAGTAGTGCTAAAATGTCTGTTTTGTTTAAAGTGGTTTCTGTTTTAAAGGTCCAGGCAGTCCAACGCAGACCACTGCCAGCAGGTAAGAGGGTTTAAGTGGTAGGTTTGTGTCAGGATATGGAAACTTGGGATGCTGCCATGAGAACTAAAAGCAATCTGTCTGTAGTTTTAGTTGTGGGTCACCAAGGGTAGGAGGACCTGGGATGCTGTTGGCCAGGCTTAGCTCCTGGGTACCTCATAGGCTCGGTCAGCAGGTGGCCAGGTAAGGATTAGCTAAGGGACTGGGGATGCCATCAGTCAGGCAGAACTTGGGTCTATTGTAGGTCTGGTCGGTGGGTGGCCCAGTAAGTACAGTGGTTCCCAGGTGGCTTAGTGAGATAGGTTAGTGCTAGGATATGTAGTGGCTAGTTTAGGTTTAGAGTAAGTGTACTGTAAATAGTAGCAAGGTGACTTTTGGCTTGCTGGGACGGCGAGCATTTGGTAGGGGAAATGTGTAAACCCCCCCCAAAGTGGGCTTACCTGATGTGGAGCCTCCACAGCTCCATTACTTTCCCCCACAGCACTATCTCCTTGGGCTGTGGTGGGAGTCGCACCTTGTGACCCTCTGTGTGGCCTGCGGCTGCAGCTGTTCTTTCCTGGTGTCTTGGCCCATTTGGGGCCAGGTCGAGCACCAGGATGGATGTCTGTGCCATTGGGTTCGGGGGGAAGGTGGTGGTTCCAGGTCCAATTTTGGGACAGATCGTGCTCGTGACCGCTCAAGTATAAATAAATTATTTTTTGTTTTTAAAATGGTGGGTCTGTATGCTGTGCACTTGCGCGACTACCCCCAGAGTAGAAGATTTAAAGGAGCAGTAGCTCCTTTTGCTGGCAAGTAGTTTCGGTGCTGGCCTTGACTTAGGGCCCAAAGAAAATACTGGATTTGGGACCACAAGTCCTGCAGGGGCACAAAAATAGGCGGCAGGTTTAGCACCAGTAGAGTCAGTCTGTGACTAGACCACTAGTTTTAGGCACCAAACCATATGAACCCATATAAGGGAGTGCAGGAAAAGAAATGGGGAGTCGAGAAGAAGAGAGCGAGGAGGAGGAGGTTGGATTGGGGCGCTCGCCAGCTTGGTCATGCGGCCGCTGCTGCTTTTTTTTTTATTATTTTAAATAATACAGCCACCTGAGAAAATATGGAGGAGTGGCCGCTGCCATTTTGGGAGAGCCCTAGGGTCCTCACAGAGAATCCGGAGAGGGAAGGTGCTGCCTGCCATCTAGTAAAGGAGCCATGAAGTAAGGAGTTTTGTGAGGGATCTGAGGCTAGGAAGCCCCAGAGTGAAGCATGCCCCTGTGCCTAAATTGCTAATTCTGGGCTTCATGCCCCAAAGCTAGAAGGAATGTGAGTTGAGGCAACTGAGGGTCAGGCAGTTGTTTCCCCAAGTGTGCATGCTCCTCGTGGCAATGTTTGGAAGGAGCCAGAAAGTAATCTGCAGCCTGTTTTACTGCTGGGAGATGGTCTGTTCGGCCTCCAGTGTGCATCTGCATTGGACTGTGAGTTGCCCCTGTAATATTGTGGTAGCCTGCCTGTGAAGTTTTGGATGTATTGCAGTAAGTTCTAAATTGGGACCCGTGGGTCCAGAGTACAGTTTACTGTCTACCGTTCAGCTAATAATATGACCCCCTGGTCCTGCTTTATTGCTCCATGGAGTGACTGTCTATTTTGTTGACTATTCATTAAATGGGATCCCCTGTTTTTGCAACTTTGCATTTGCCTCTTGTGTTTTGAAAAAACTGTTTTGCGGCTGCTAAAAGAAGTTGCCTCCACAGCCTTGCATCCAGTGTGTTCCAGGGTGGCATCCAAAGCATCAGGGACCAGAGACCCACTGAGGAGAACGTCGAGAGGCCTGCCTGATGAAAGCAGTCAACAAAGACCTCCGGGTGAAGTGGGCAAGACCAGGCAGGTGAAGATCTGCGTCACCTCTCCTGTGTTCCAGCTCAGCGCCCTGCGGGTCTGGGGCACCCCGATGGATATCCATCCATCACCATCCTCACCCGTGGGCAATCAGGTGCTGTTTTTCCTGTCTTATTTCTGAACTGTGTTTTCTTGGCTGTGCAGTGCTCCCCCTTCCTCACAAACTTTGCAACCTTAAATACCCTTAGACAGGGAAGTGGGGGTGCTCACATGTGGAGCAACCAATCAAATCGTGGACCAATGGTCACTGTTTCAGTCGTAAATGTCTATTGTTTTTATGTTGCTTGCACGCATGTGCAAGAAACATAGTGCCATCATCGGAGATTTCGGAGGTGTGTCATCTCCTCCTCCAATTCAGTCAGTGTGTTGGCAGGCGCGGCCCCTGTAAGCCAATGCATTCTGGAGCTGTCTATGACATGCTCCAAAATGCAGTGGCATACAGTTGAAAGGTGGAGCTACATTTCAGTGAGCACCGCTAAGATATCGGCTGCTCACGTGCAGCTCCCCCCCACAGACACCCATACAGGTGCACACCCCGCTCACCATGCGCACTGTATAGCCGGCGTGGTGCCCAATCCCGTCAGCTGAGCTGCATCCCCCAGTAGTAAGTGCCGCTGAGGCCCACCCCAGGCGTGGCAGAAGTGGTATCCTTTGGTGGGTGGGGTGTCCAATCCCCGTGGGCTGAACGCCCCCGCCCTGTGCCACGCTGGGAGCCCACCCCAGCATGGCAACAAATGCCATGGCCGACGGGGTGCCCAATCCCCGTCGCTGAACGCCCTCACTGTGCACGCTGGGAGCTCCACCCCGCGTGGCAAACGCCCACTCACGCTTTTTTTTTAAAACCTGTAAAACAAAAACTGTCCAGCGGCGTCTCCCAACCCCTCCACAACCGCACCCACCACTGTGCACCCAACCTCCCACACCCCCTCACCCCATACTTACCTCCGGACCTCGCGCGGCGATCTTGGTGGTCCGGGAACACGTCTGCACTCTTCAAAGCTGACCGCGAACTGAGGAAATGCGGTAAGCTGAATAATGGGCTAGATAGGGGGTTCAACTTGTTGCACATCTCAGGCATTTTTGGAATTTTGCAGCAAATTTTCAACATGGGGTTTTGGGACCCTTCTCATGAATGATGTCACTGTCATGGCGTTATTTGGGCCTGAAGGTGATTTACGCAGTCACTGCGCCAAAATCACCCTTCAGGCCTAAAACACCATGACAGTGACAACTGATATGAGAAGGGCTCAACAACCCATGTTGAAAATTGTGCCAAAATTCCAAAATGACTGTTTTATGAGCTGCGTTTGTGCAGTTCCCACGCGAGGCTCGTAAGTTCGCTGAAATTTCAATATTTCACTCCAGATTTTCAACATTGCCATTTTACCACACCTTCTTATGAGTAGTACAGCTGTCATTTTTCACATCTCACCCAAAATGTGTTTCCGCCCATGTAGCGCACAATGGCGCAGTCGCTGTGCGAAATCAATGTACGGGACAAATTAAGAAAATCACAGTGACACTGTTCATGAGCTCAGGTGTTAAAATGGCTATGTTGAAAATTTGGTGAAAAAATTCCCTTCAGATGTTCTGCAATATTACTAATGAAGACATTGAACAGAACTGGTCCCAGGATCGATCCCTGCAGCACCCCACTGGTCGCCCCCTCTCCCTAGACTGCATACCATTTACCACCACTCTCTGCCTCCTGTCTGTTAGCCAGTTTCTAACCCAGTTTACCTTTCCCCCATGTCCAGCCTACCCAGCTAGTTTATCAGCCTCCTATATGGGATGGTGTTAAAGGCTTTGCTGAAATCAAGGTAAGCGTTGTCCACTGCCCCACCCTGATTCACTTCGTCACCCAGTCAAATAAATCAACCAGATTTATCTGACATGATGTCCCCACTGTGAATCCATCTTGTCTATGGTCCTGGGTTCCGATGGCATCTAGATGCCCCACTATCCTTTCTTTAAGCAATGTCTCCATGATCTTCCCCACTACTGAGGTGAGGCTGAATGGCCTATTGTTCCCTGCCTCCCTGCTGCCGGACTTGTGTAGAGGGACCACATGTGCCCTCCTCCAATTCATTCATGTTGAATGACTCAGTGAACATGGCTGCCAGAGGTACTGCTATCTCCCTTCGCAGTTCTGTTACTATCCTTGGGCATATGCCATCTGGTTCCATCGCTTTGTCTACTTTCAATTTAGTGAGCTCCTGCAGGACTCTTTTGCCTTTGAATGGACTATTGTCCACTTATTCACCCCCTTGGCAACTGCTGTACTGCTGTGGCTCTTGCCCCTTCCACTCTTCTGTGAATACTGAATGGAAAGACTTGGGAGGAAGGCATGAAACTGTCACTTCCAAATACCTAAACGGCACATACAAGCAAGCAACATTCGGCATTGACAAATGCTTGTTTATATCCTTTTACTTTAAGAGCTCCTTCACCATTCACCATTCACTTACTCATACTTACTCACCCATCTTCCACTCACTCACTCACTCACTCACTCCATCACTCACCCACCCTCCACCCACTCACTCAATCACTCACCCCCACCACTCACTCACTCACTCACTACCCACCACTCACTCACCACTCACTCACTCACTCTTTTACTCACTCACTCACTCACCACTTACACTCACACTCACTCATCAACCCACCACTCACTCACTCACCCACTCATTCACTCACTCACTCACTCACCCACCAGTCACTCACTCACTCACCTACTCACTCACCCACCTCTCACTCATCACTTACACCCACTCATTCACTCGCTCACTCACCCACCACTTACTCACTTACACTCATCACTCATCCACTCACTCACTCACTCACTCACCCACCACTCACTCGCTCACTCACCCATTCACTCACTATTCACTCATTCACTCATTACTCACTCACCCACTCATTCACTCACTCACCCACCCACCCACCACTCACTCACACATCACTTACACTCACACTCACTCACCCACCCACCACTCACTTACCTACTCACTCACCCACCACTCACTCACCACCCACCACTCACTCACTCACTCACTCACCACTCACTCACTCACCCACCACTCACTCACTCACTCGCCTACTCACTCACTCACTCACCCACCTCTCACTCATTCATCACTTACACTCATCACTCATTCACTAGTCACTCACTCACCCATTCACTCATTCACTCACTATTCACTCATTCACTCACTCACCCACTCATTCACTCACTCACCCACCACTCACTCACTCGCCCACCACTCACTCACTCACTCACCCATTCACTCATTCACTCACTCACTCACTATTCACTCACTCACCCACTCATTCACTCATTCATTCACTCACTCAATCGCCTACTCACTCACCCACTTCTCACTCATTCATCACTTACACTCATCACTCACTCACTCACTCACCCACCACTCACTCACCCATTCACTC
The DNA here is from genome assembly GCA_016271365.2 of Neoceratodus forsteri. Taxonomy (NCBI): domain Eukaryota; kingdom Metazoa; phylum Chordata; order Ceratodontiformes; family Ceratodontidae; genus Neoceratodus; species Neoceratodus forsteri. The sequence goes on along the minus strand of CM057451.1, from coordinate 1,172,192,185 downwards.
ATTCATTCACTATTCACTCATTCACTCACTCACTCACTCACTCACCCACTCACTCACCCACTCATTCATTCACTCACTCTCTCACTCCCTCACTCACACATCACTTACACTCACACTCACTCACTTACCTACTTACTCACCCACCACTCACTCACTCACTCACTCACCCACCACCCATCACTCACACACCATTCACTCACTCACTCACTCACCCACCACTCACTCACTCACTCACTCACCCACCGACCACTCACTCACTCACTCAGTCACTCACTCACGCATCACTTGTACTCACACTCACTCACTTACACACACTCACTCACCCACCACTCACCACTCACCACTCACTCACCCACCACTCACTCAGTCACTCACTCACTCACTCACCCACCCACCACTCACTCACTACTCACTCACTCACCACTCACTCATCACTTACATTCATACTCACTCATCACTTACACTCATCACTCACTCACTCAATCACTCACCCACCAATCACTCACTCACCCACTCACTCATTCAACCACCCACACACCACTCAACTCACTCACTCACTCATCCACCACTCACTCACTCACTCACTCACTCACCCACCACTCAACTCTATCCTCTTGGATGACCCCGTCTGTTATCTCTGCCCCCCTCTCCACCCTTGGTCCCTTTCCCCCAGGCAGTATTGGGCCATTCCTTTTTTTCGTGAACACTGAGCAGAAATACAGATTGAGTGCCTCTGCCTGATCTTCCCCTTGTTCTGCCCATCCTCCCTCTCTCTTGATTCTAACAATGTCATCCCTACAACTCCTCTTCTCCCTTATGTATTTAAAGAACCCCTTTTCCCCCCTCTCTGATCCCCTGAGCCAACTTTAGCTTCTTTGCTGCCTTGGCTGCCCTGACCAACCTGGTCACCTCCCTAGATGCTTTTGTGAGCACTTCTCTATCCTCCTCATACCCAGTTTTTTTAACTTAATGAAGGCCAATATTTTTTCCCTCACCTTCCGCTCTACCTCCTTGCTGAGTCAGATAGGTTTTTTTGACCTGGACTGCTTACTCTGAGATTTGGCACATGTGTTCATGGCCTCATTTAGCCCCTTCCTAATGATTGTCAACTTCTGTTCAGCATCTATTCCTGGGTTAATTTCAGCCAAATACCCCTCTAGGATGCTGCCCAAAATTTGCCTTCCTGAAATCCAACAGTATTGTCCTGGTCTTATCCGACTCCCTTCCTGTGTTGAGAAGGAACCACACTGAGTGGAAGTTGCTTCCTGCTAACGGGTCCTGTACTACCACATCCTGGACTTGGTCCCCATTTGTTAGCACCAAGTCCAGTATGTTCCCCTCCCTAGTAGGCTCCATCACACCTTGCACTAGGTAGTTGTCTTGGATAGCTTCCAGCAGCACCTGTTCACTGGCATATACTGTAGTTACTGCCTGCCAGTCAACCCCAGATAGGCTGAAGTCTCCCACTATAACTGTATTCCCTTTGTCACTGACCTTCCTGATTTGCTCTCTAAGCTTCCTGTCCACCTCCTCGCTCTGTGAGGGTGGCCTGTACACCATCGCCATCCTGAGCTTCTTACCTTTAGGGTTTTAGGGCAATACCCATATGGCTTCTGGCCTGTCCTCATCCCCTTCCTTCCTGGTGCACAGTATCCCCTCCCTGACATAAATAGCTACCCCTCTTGGTCCCTGTGGAACACCTTGTATCCCTGGATCGTGAGATCCCAGTCATGGTATTGGGTGGTCCAGGTCTCTGAGATGGTGGCAATATCTTCCTCTCCCTCTGCCATCATTGCCTGGAATTCTGCCACCTTGTTTGCTGAGCTCCTTGCATTCAAGGATACTACAGTCAACCTTGTGTCCTGCTCCTCCTCTTCCCGTCTCTCTCCCTTCCACCTTTGTCCTGGTAACTTCCTCTCATTCTTTCTCCTTCTCCCTCTCCCTCTCTGGGGGGCGAGGCCTTCCAGTCTCCCCAGAAGGTGCCTCCTCTCTGCTATCCGACTCAGCCCCTCCCCCTTCTCAGTTTACCTTTATGTTGTTTTTAATGTGCTTCTCCAGCCCTTGTATCAATGCCCTTGTACCCTCGATGTTGAGATGCAGCCTATCCTTGGCATAAAGCCCCTTATTGTTCCATGTCTTGCCCCACTTCCCTACTACCCCATACCCCATTTCGGCACATCAACCCTTCAGCCATCCATTAAACTCCTGTATTCTTAGCTTTCTCACTGTTCTTGCCCTAGGTACCGGGAGTACTTCGGAGAACATCACTGAGCTTCCCACCCGATTGCAGATACCCCCTCCCCCCACTTCCCTGAACCTCTCATGCACTTTTTCCACTGTACTGCCCTCTATGTAATTTGTTCCTAGGTGCACAATGATTTGAGCCTTCCCTCCCACATTCTCCACACATTTCTGAATGCACTGCCCTGCTCTCTCCACTGTCATACCTGGCATACACTCCACCCAGGTTCTGCTCTTCCTTGCTCCCTTACCTCCCCATCTCACCCCCCAAGCATAAAATTCCCTAATGCAAGTACTTGCTCCCCCACCTGCATTTCCCCAGTTTGCCCTATGAGCCGCTTTTCCTCAGTGTCCTCTCCTTTCATACCCTGCCCTTCCCCCTTCTCCTCCAATAGCACCTCCACCTGCTCTCCTTCTCCTCCGTCCTTTTCGTACTCACTGCATTTCACAACCTCCCCCTCCATTACTTTTATGTCCTCCCTGCCCCCTACATGCCCCCTAACATGTTTTGGCCTTCCTCCCCCTTTGTTTAGTGTGTTCTTGTCAAATTGACCTACTTCCCTGCTCCTTCCCACTTTTACCCACTGTCTTCCCTCTCTCCTTGTACCCTATATTCCCCTTTCCCTCCTGGTCACCTGACTCTTGTTCTATGGTGGCATCCCCAACCTCCTGTTCTGTTTCATCAACCAGTACTGAGTACCGGATTGTTGTCTCCAACCTCCAACCTCCTGCCTCTTCCCTCCCCTGAAATCCCTTCCTACCTCTGCTTACCCTGAACCTCTTTCCTACTTCCTCTCTGTCTACTCGTGTTGCCTACCACCTGTCAACACCCCCTTTTGAAGCTCCCAGGACCCTGTGGACTTGGTCCCCCTTGGCCGAGTGCCCCCTTCTGGCCTGTAGCAGCCTGGTCTATCTTGCGATGGAGCCCCCCCTGCCCCTCTGCCCCATCTCCTCCTCACCCCCCATACCTGTCCCTTCCTCCTAGTTCCCATCTCAAGCTCTCCATCTCCAGCATCATTTGTGCAAACATCCTGCACATTGGCAACCCCCCACCTTCCACCAGGTTCCCAGAAACAGTGCTGCCTCACACCCATTGCAGCTCACAGTCCTCCCAATCCCTACCCCTCCACTCCCCCATTCCCCACCTGCTACCTTGCCTTGGCCTACACCCCCCGTCTCTTAGTCTCTAAATACTCCCCAGCTCTTTACAATTGCATCCATATTTCTATAAGGGCTGTAAACCTGTAACACTGCCCCAAAACTCTTACTCTCTCTCTCCTTCTAGGGACTTACAGCTTCTCTCCCTCCTCTTGTATGTGCCTTTGGACGTACTTACTGGCTACACACCCTTGCAATTCTGCCTATATATCAGCTAGGCTACTGCTTGTGCTGTGCTCGTAACTGTTCCTGCCCCTTTAAGTAGGTCAGCTTGGCCTTCCATGGGGGTGGTTGGGGAATAGGGTGGGTGGGAGGACAGCTCCTCTGGTACACGGTGTCTACAAAAATAATCAGGTAAAAAAGGACATACTTCTGTAAACTACAGGGCAGCACCACAGCTCTAGTTCAATATACCAGCAAACAGATTCTCCTAGTCCTGCTCACACAACATGGGGACTCCAACTGAATGTCAGTTAGGCACACACTTGAATTTCAACCCTCACTAACCTCCTGCTGAAATGTGATACCTGCAGTTAAGGTACAAACCTCACCCAATTTCAGACACTCACCAACCTTCTGGTAAACAGATTCTCCTAGTCCTGCTCACACAAAATGGGGAATCCAACTGCACTCACTACTCATTCACTCACTTACCCACTCACCCACCCACCCACCACTCACCACTCACCCACTCACTCACCCACCCACCACCACTCACCATTCACTCACTCTGTCACTCACTCACTCACTCACACACCTGCCACTCACCACTCACTCACTCACTCAGCACTCACTTACTAGCCCACTCACTCACTCACACACCACCACTCACTCACTCAATCACTACTCACTCTCTCACTCATTCACTCACACTCCCACCACTCACTCACCATTCATTCACCCTCTCACTCACCCATCACTCACTCACCCACTCACCACTCACTCACTCACTCAATCTCACTCACTCATCACCCACTCACTCACTCAGTCACTTATCACTCACTCAGTCACTATTCACTCACCTACTCACCTACTCACCACTCACTCACTAACTCACACACCCACCACTCAGCACTCACTTACTAGCCCACTTACTCACTCACTCACTCACTCATCACTCACTCACCCACCACTCACTCACTCAGTCACTATTCACTCACTCACTCACCCACTACTCATTCACCATTCATTCACTTTCTCTCTCTCACTCACCCACCACTCACTCATCAACTCATCACTCACTCATTCAGCACCCACTCACTCACTCAGTCACTTATCACTCACTCAGTCACTACTTCACTCACCTACTCACCTACTCACCACTCACTCACTCACTCACTCACTCACCCACCCATTCACTCACTCATTCACTCACTAACCACTCACCCACCCATTCACTCACTCAGTCACCACTCACTCATTCACTCACCTCACTCGTCACTTACTCACAGGGCCAGATTAACAGCAGAGCAAATGGGGCAATTTCACTAGGGCCCTGAGCTCTGGGTGGCCCCCTCACCTTCCCCTCCCCAGGTAAAAAATTGGTGTCCGACTTCCCGCCTACCTGCCAAATGCACCCACTAGGTGTCTTACCATTTTGTATTTTTTTAGCCTTAGGTAATTACTTTTATTTGCTGCTGTGTCCAGCAGCTAGGTGCATGTGGTCCCCAGCTGGCAGTAACTGCCCAAGGGATCTCCGAATGCTTCCATAGATCCCGACCTTAATGCCCAGGACACACAATGGTGGTGATGATGATGGCAAGGCGGGAGGGAGGAGTATGCAGTTGCCTCACTTAGCTGTAGTACTGAACGTGTGAGACATGAGTTTGCTTGCGTACCTTGTCATCACAACGAAAGTGGAGGGAAACACGCGCTTCGAATCATCCACACCTGGCTGCCATTAGGAACATTGGTTCAACTAAATGAAACTACTGAACTGGTCTACTAGTACTGTGCTATTTTGCTGTTTTGTATTTAGTGTTTGTACTCTCTACTGGGCCATTCATATTCTAGTTCCATGGCATAATCTCTCCTTGTATTTAATTACCCAGTGCCTTGTTGTGTCTCATGATGCTCTGTATTGGTTGTATCCTGTGCCACCACCATGGGCCAGGTAGTGTCTGAAAACAATCCCTGGACCAGTGCACCAACCCGGTCATCAAATGAGTAAATAAAATAAATAAATAAACAAATTAACAAACTTCAAAAGAATTGATCGAGCCACAGCATCAGATCGAAGATCAACATCATCTCCCACTCTCCTCACTGAAACAAAGACGGAAGGGCAAGACCTGCCTGGAGCCTTCCAGTAAGACTTGATTGACTCTGCAGAGTGGAGGCAGTAGTGATTAATGCCCTTGCAGGGCCAGAAAAAACAACGGTGTCTGTCACTGTGTGCCACTCATTTTGTCTAGTACGGGAAAGGGAGAAGAGACAGTGTTTGTCGTGGCACCAATTTCTGATAAGTACCTTGTTTCTATAATGAAGAAATGTTCTTTTTTCTTGTGTCTGCAAAATATGTGGAAATATGTGGAATTTCCATCATTTCTGACATGTGACTGAAAAGTAAGGCACCTTGGGAATGAACAGTTCAAATCACTGGATGTCAGCATATGAATGGATAGTGGCATTGGATACAATGCCATAGCGCCTACTCTCTTAGGAAAAATTACCTCCTCCTCCTCCTCAATGTTCCGAGAATTTGCACCTCACTCAGCAAGTGGGTCATATCAAGCGTACTCTCAACTATCTGGAACCAGCTCCAAGGCGTACTGAAGCTTCCCGGTACTGTCCCTGTCAGCCTATTTAAAAGGTTGGCTGCAGCAAAAACAAAATATACGTGCAGCTGCTTCTAAATCCCAGCTCACTGCTCTAACCCTAGCTCACTGATTCCTCTTACTTACCTAGAAATTAGCTGCCTTCCTACTCCGAAACAAACACTTTGTACCTTTTTTCTGCACTTGTATTTTTTTATGTCATTGTCATTTTTATGCAACATGTTAATGCTTGCCCATAATTCTGTACTTGAATTTGTACTGTTTTTTTCAATTATGTAATGTGTAACTACCTGTCTGTGTCAAAGGACCTCCTTGTGAATGAGCTTGCTCAACAGAGTTTTCCTACAATAAACTTGAATTTGAAATTGTAAGGCCGTAGGGACTTACCTGTACTTGACTTACTTGGGCGTCAGTCCGTTGTTTTTGCTCCGTTGCCAGCAGCAGATAAAATGCCCGGGAGATGATGAAGAGCAGAATTTGCTGTAGAAGTTGTTGGGTTTGGGGTCTCAGCTTCAGAAAAAGGGACTTTTAAAAGATCCCACCCCAAGACTTTAAATTGTGCATCCAAAGTATTGTCAGTGGCACTCCGACAGTGTTAAACTTTGCATATCTCTCTACTTTTTCAAGCAAGCTCCAGTCCTCTGTTAATTTGCACCAAATTAAAGTTTCACAAGTTTGCAGTTGTTAAAGCTTCTGTGGTGAAAGCTTTATTTTTAATTTCAGCAACTTCCTTTTGCAGTTTTCGGTGTTGATCTTTAAAGGAGCCCTGTCAGCCAGGCCTAGCATTAACATGTTCTAACTTCTGGGCTGAAGTAGATTGGTACCCAAGAACAGGTTCGAGGGACTATTCTGCCCGACAGGTAAAACTTGTTACTAACTAAGCAACACAACAGTGTAGTGACCCAAAGTACAGCAGGGCAAGCGTAGGAGGGGACCCTACAAAAAGCAGACTGGGGGATAGGGGCCCGGACCACTAAGGGGATAGAAAGGGTTAACACCCACCCACCCACCTACACATAACCTATACAGCAAGTCTGCTTGCTGGTAGATTTCTTTCTTTCTTTCATTCTTGCTCCCCTCTCCCCCCTTTCCTGGAGTTTTCCCATGCTGGCCCTTTGTTCTGTCCCTACCATCCCTTCCCCCAGCCCAAGGCCAATGCCTAGGAGGGCATCCAGCCAGCCCACTGGGACAGCTTATAGTCCATAAATTAGCCTGGGAAAGCTGCCCTCAGGCCCAAGGACCCAATCTCCTGGCCAGAAGCCAGGACTACCCCTGGCATAGAAAAGGCCTTCTGCACCAGCCAGTGGGGAGTTGTTGACCAGGGTGGCTGACGAGAGTGGAGAACGCAGAGGCACGGATGCCTGGAGGCTTACCTGAAGTTCAGGTCCGTGGCTCCTTGGTCACTGCTCCTCTTCAGCTAGTGGTTCTCTGGGTCTCCAGCAGCAACCAGTCATCCTCTACTCTTCTGGGTCCTCAGCTTATCCAGCACTCCTCCAATCTTCCAGCAGTAGCCAGCTCCATAGCATGGGCTTTCCCCATCCAGGGGGGCAGAGCAGTCATCTTGCTCCATGGGTTCTTTGGTTTTTCTTTCTCTGCCTTGGGTTTTTGCTTCCCTATGTGTGGCCTCCCTTGCAGTTCCCCTTGTCCTCACCCGTCCACTTGCTGGCTTTCATACCAGTGGTGCATTTGCAAGTTTTTTTTTAATTTTCCTGTTTTCCTTCCATTTCATTCCCTCTCTCCCCTCTTCCTCTGCCCACTTTCAGGGCCCTGTTGGAGGCAGAGTCTTTAGATGGTGGTTAGTGGTGTTTCCCTTCCTACCCTCTCCTCCCTCCTTCTCGTGGCAGATACTGCTCTGCAGCACCAGCGGACCAATTTAGCGCTTCCCTGTCCATGTGGCATCAGTAGGGGGAATGTTTTGCAAAGATGGACCAAGGCCTGTGGCGGTGATTTGAGTCCAGGTAGCAATGAGCGCCCCAGACTTAGTAGATCCACCCCAGCAGCCTCAGGAGCTTTAGAGAAGCCGGATGTGAACACAGCTCCCGGCTACCTTCTCAGACACCATCCCAGACTCCTCGGCAGCTGCAACAGACCGGGACCAGACGGTGAGTGGGACCTGAGCTCTATTTTAAACTACTTCGCACCGCAGGTGCTAATAGAGAGGAAGAAAGCCAGGAACGGGCAGACCACCCACATAAAGGGGATGGGAGGGGTGTCACGTTTTATAAGCCCGGGGGATATGTTTGGTGCTGAATCAGCGCCAGGAGTGCGGGGGAAGGGGTTAATGGGCTGAGGGTGGGTCACTGGGCTGCACCTCATTCATAAATTCACACTATGAATGCAGGGGCAGGGCCAGGAACAAAGGCCCTCATAGCTATTCATAGAGGGAATGGAGCTAAGCCCAGGTCCACTGCACAGTAAGGTGTCAGCCCCTAATCCATGTTCATAAGGGGTAGGCCAAGGTGGTAAGTCATCCTGCAGGACAGCACAGGGAAATCCCATCTTTAACTCAGGGAGTTAAAAGGCCAGTGCCCAATTTTGGGAGGATCATTCCTGCACTCCCAGATGTTTTCTTTTATTACAACTAGGATTACAAGTACCTTTGAGCCAGGCTCTTTTACAAAGGTTCCACGTCAGAGAACAAATACAATACAAGTTACAGAAATAGGAACAAAACAATAAATAGGTCGGCATATTAGGTTACAATGGTAGATCAATACAATAGCTGGAATAAGTAGACTGTATACATGGGAACACAGAGTTACAGAGGGATAACTAGGAGGGAGGGTGGAAGATGAAGATAAAAGTGAGGAGCGAAGTAGGAGAGGGCAGGAATTGTAGCCAAAGGGCATAGTCATCATCTGGGAGCAGGCTGAAACTAGTCAACAAAAAGGGAAAGATCACTGAGGGCTCAGAAAAGGTGGGGGGGTGAAGGGGGGGAGAGTCAAGAGTGGTGAAAAGAAAGAGGTGTAACTCCCCTGCAAATGGGGGTTCCCAAAAAGTCTTCCAGGAGCTTGCTTGAATGCTCCACGCCTGAATGGTGTTTGGCTTTTAAGCCGTTTATCTGTGAGTGCTTTTAGAGCCTCTGGTACTGTCTCTTTAAGAGCTGTCTGCTTGCAGACATAATTAGTTTGTATGGGGGGGACGGTGTGTTTTCCTGCTTGAGTCCCGCTCGAGCTACTGCCAAATCGCTCCATTTCTGCCATCGCTAAGTGGGCAGAAGAAGCACTCTTCAAAGATGTAATTGTTTGCTTGTAACCTGTTAGAGTAATAATAAAAATACAGTTTGAGTTAACCTGCTTTCTTGTAGCAAGGACAGTGCAAAGTAGCTCCCTCATGTTGATTCTGAACTGCTGAATTGGACCAATCATGGTGGGGATCCATTAAAATGGAGCCTGCTCTGGGCGAATCAGAACTTGGACTCTCCTCTGGAGCCTGCTGTAAGGGGATTGTAAGGGCAGTGACTCTGGGAAATGTAGTTTTGACTTTGGCGCCTTTTTTCCACCAACAGGGGGAGTTTACTGTGAGTGACAGCCAAACCAGCCAACTGAACTGGGAGGAACTCAAAGGAAATGCCCGGCTCTGTCTACTGGAAAGATCAGATCAGTTTGGGCTGTGAAGAGACAGGGAGCTGTGTGCTTCTTCGGTGTGTAGTTTTAGCGGGGATCTCGTGTAAGGCCCTAAGTTTCGGTCTGCAGTTTGTGCAAGCACCTGTTCGGACTGAAACCGACCTGTTAAGAGAATCAAGGAGATATGAAGAGTAGAAACCAGGCTCACCCTGTAGAAGACTGGAGAAATTGCTGAATCACGCTCGGTCTGTCAGGAACTGAATCTGCTGTGTGTTCTCCCGGGTATTGTGCAGTAATTGCGATCGGGATAGAGAAGCAGCCTGCCTGGTACAGTACTTTCCTTTTACATATAAATGTGTGTAGTGCTTATGGGGAATCGCGTTTCAAATCCCCTGTACAGTGAATTGAGTGCATGAAGCTGGAAGTAAACCCCAGCTTAATCCAGACTACATCCATTTGCTCTAAACTGCAGTGGGGTCCAGTCACAAGGACCTTGTCCACATGGTCTGCTCCTCCTGGCAATCCAGGACAATCTGCCTTCCATCCAGTTCCCAACACTGAGTTTGTGAGTACAAAGCAGGGTAGCTTCCTGCCATCTGTTTATCGAATTGCAAGTGTGTCATCTAATTGTTGTTTTTTCTACATTTCTTCATGAACTGAGCCAACCGGCTCTGGATTACAATTTGGGTATTGTGCCAGTGTTTTTTCCATCACAGGGCCCCGACCAGCTGCAACTGATCCTGGCTAGCCCCCATCCTGGGTACCCAGTGAAAGTGACAATTTGGGACTCTGAATATGCGCACAGTACTGGGATTATTAATGTGTTTAACCTAATTAACCTGATTTCCCCCTGTCCTTGTTACAGCTCTTTAAATAAATCAGATCTGTTGGTTTCAGCAAAGTTACACTGGCTGAGGTATTCGTTTATGTTAAAGTATTGTACTGTGGTTTTTGCACTGTATCATCTTGTTTTGCAGGGGGTCCCCGGGGTCAAGTCGACGGAGCCAGTCCTGGGGGTAAGTGTACATTGTGAAGTTTTCCTAATGCATTGTGTGGGCCACTAGTGGGAAGAAAGGGGGGTTACAGTGTCCCAGAGGGCTGTGACCAAGTTAGTTTAACTACTGCAAACCCTGACCTCTGGGTGGAGGCACCCGCCACTGTTCCTAGGCCCCTCAACCTGTTAGTAGTTAAGCAGGCAGGGGTAGTAGCCCTTGGGATAGCGCCACCTATGGGTTACATCTTGGATGCTCACCGCTAGGATTGTGTGTCCTCTAGTGGCCATATTTATGAACCACTGTTAAGAAAAAAAAATAAATAAATGGGTACCCCGACAGAAGTGGCTGTGCACCGGTTGGTGTAGTGGTGTACTGGGGAGGAGATCGACCCCCAAAATGCTATGCTTATCCTGGACATCCCCCTGGGTATCAATTCGGACACTGTACAAGGAGTACTTTCCAAGGTGGAAGGTTTACAAAACCCTGTGGTGGTGGGTCGACATGCTAATTTGCTCACCCACACTTTCCTGGCCCTAGTAGAGTTTAAGGATCCCATAGATAGCTCCAAAGTGCCACAGACTATTACCCCAGAGGGAGCCCTCACTGCCTGGAGAGTGATAACTAAGGACAGTAAAGACCCGGGGGGGGGGGGAATAAGCCCCCCCCACTATCTGAAACTTTTGAGGAGAAATTTGCTAAATGGTTGCTGGGGAAGGGAAAACTGTGGAGGACTTGAAGAAACTATTCTTGCCACCTGGGGGTGTTTCTCCCCCAATACCCTCTCCTGCTCCAGTACCCGTAATGGTGGCTGAACCAATGCAGGCTCCTATTTCTGCACCTGCCATTAGTCATGATTCTTACCGAAGGTTGAGGATCTTCTCTGGCACCCTCCCCACCCGCTAAGGGGAGGATGACTGGGAGACCTGGATAGACTATGCTGCCCCTCAAGTGCTAGAATGGTAATGCTCGGAAGCCGAAAAGCGAAAGAGGGTTAGTGAGAGCCTCCGAGGTCCTGACCTGGCTACCATCTGTGCTAAATGGGCCAGTAACCCTGAAGCGACTGCACAGGACTATATTGAGGCCTTGGAGAATGTGTATGGGAGCCCAGATTCTGATGAGGACCTGTGGTGGAGAGTAAGAAATGCACAACAGTACCAAGGGGAGTTGTTGTCTGTGTGTGTATCTCGGCTGGAAAAATTGTTGCAAGAATGCCTCAGAAAGGGTAGTTTGCCAGCGATTGAACTGGACCCAACCAGGCTGGACAGGATCCTTAAGTCTGCCCCCTTCTCAGAACTGCTGTTGCTTCAGTTACGCCTGGCAAATCGACTGGAATCCCCACCCTCCTATGATGAGCTAATGAGAGAAATTCGAGGAGTTGAGAAAAGGCGACCTTGGGAGGGACTTGCACCAATAGCTGCGGCTACGACCCGAGTGACTGAGGGTGACCCATCAAGTGAAGTTCAGGGGCAGAGGTTGGCAGTTAATGAGTGCTCTGAGAAGGAAAAAGATATGCCACAATGGGGCGAACTGTTGAGAGAGTTCGGGGAAATAAAAAACAGTCTCTTTATGAAGGCCGCTCCTGCAAGTACAGGCCCCGACCCTCATCCGACTGCAACTGCTATGGGGGTGGGAGTACCCACCCATGCATCTCCTGCTGACAACAGCTCAAAGCTCGATGTCTTGACCATGGAAGTGGGGAAATTGATGAGATGTCTCCAAATGCTTATCACGCTTCAGACAGAGATGGCACCAAGGTTTCCAGTTAGTAGTACCCCCGCCCTGGCTCCCAGTGTGATGCCTCGGCCAGCTCAAACTCCAGAAAGTATGTTTTGCTATAATTGTGGGAAGGATGGGCACATGAAGAGAGAATGCTGGTCCCCAAAAGACACAGACAAAGTTGCATATAGGCTACAAGGAGAGCTTCGGAGAACAAATCAGTGGTTACGAGGTACACGCAATGATCCGAGTGAGGGCCCCAAAAATGCTAACTCACGTCCTTTTGTGTCAAGGTCAGTTGCCCAGGCCCCTGCTACCACCTCTCCAGACAGGTCTAGAATAGTGGGTCCCTCCATGGAGACCACTGTAAAGGTGAATGGAGTGTCTACAACAGCTGTATTAGACAGTAACTCCCAAGTGACAATTATGTTCCAAGACTGGTATCAAAAGCATTTGTCTGATGCACCCTTACAACCGTTGGAGGGGCTGCATGTCTGGGGGTTAAGTGAGAAGGCCTACCCCTACTCTGGATATATCCGAATTTGGCTGTCTTTTCCCACCTCCATGGCTGGAGTGGCCGAGCAAGTAGAGACCCTGGCCTTAGTGTGTCTCCCTACCGGACTGTATGATGGGGTTCCTCTACTAATTGGGACTAATGCACATATGTTTGGACGGCTGGCACAGTTGTGTTATGAAAAACAGGGGTCAAGGGCTGGTAGAGCTTTAAGAATTCTGGCCTTGATTAAGAAGGCCTATGAGGCACAGAGAGATGTTGAAACAGTAGAACCAGAGGAACCAGTTGGAATTGTCCAGAAGAAGGATCCTGAGTCTCTGATCCTGGCGCCAAATGCCCAGTGTACCTTACAGGGAGAGGTCTGTATCAGAAAGGATGTCAAGAATAAAATATTAATGTTGGATGCATCAGGCGATGGAAAATTGCCGGAGGGACTGCTGGTCAAGCCTAGTATTTTGCCTGCTAGAGCCCATGCTTATGCCAGAAGGATAATGGTTCAAGTTCATAATGTGTCTGACAGAGAGATTCGAATAAATAGAGGTTGCACCCTGGCTAATGTGCATTGTGCAGACACTGCAGTGCTACCCAATAGCAAGAGTTCAGGAAAAATGACAGAGTAACGCCTGACTTGTTTGATTTCGGTGACTCCCCGTTGCCAGCTGAATGGAAAGTGAGGATTAGTGAGAAGCTTGCCCAGAGAGACCAGGTGTTTTCTTTAAAGGAATGGGATGTAGGATGCATGCAAGGAGCTGAGCACCATATCCGGCTGCATGATGAAAGGCCATTTCATGAGAGGTTTCGACACCTGGCACCTGCTGACATAGATGATGTGAGACGGCATCTGCAAGAGATGCTAACTGCTGGTGTAATACAAGAATCCAGAAGCCCCTATGCTTCCCCCATTGTGGTAGTGAGAAAAAAGAATGGGACAGTAAGGATGTGCGTGGATTATCGCACTTTAAACCGGCGGACTATCCCTGTTCAGTACACTATGCCCCACATTCAGGATGCTTTGGATTGTCTAAACGGGAGCAAGTGGTTCTCTGTGCTGGATCTCTGCAGTGGGTACTACTAGATCCCGATGGCCCCCGAGGACCATGAGAAGACAGCCTTTATCTGTCCGCTTGGCTTCTATGAATTCATGAGGATGCCTCATGGATTTCAGGCGCCCCCGCCGCTTTTCAAAGATTGATGGAGTGTGCAGTGGGGGACATGAACTTACTAGAGTGCCTGGTATACCTAGATGATGTTATTGTGTTTGGCAGCTCACTGGAGGAACATGAGAGCAGATTATTCGAGGTGTTGGACCGACTGGAAGACTTTGGCCTTAAACTGTCCATTGATAAGTGTCAATTCTTTCAAACATCAGTAAAGTATGTGGGACACATAGTATCCACCGAGGGAATAGAGACCGACCCAAGTAAAATTGAGGCCTTGACTACCTGGCCACAGCCCAAAATCTGCAAAGAACCGTAATTATCTGGGGTGGTTATTCATTTCAAGGACTATTCAAGAGTGATCTGCCCTTTACTTAACTTTACTCAAGGTATCCCCAACCCACAAAAGATACAAAAGTCAGCATCCCTCAAGACTGAAGGAGTGTATTTTCATCCAAGTGAAGTATTTGGGGCCCTCTGGACTCCTGATTGTGAGACTGCTTTTCAAGAGATCATATATCAACTTACCCTCGCTCCAGTGTTGGCCTATGCCGATCCAACAAAACCTTATGTCCTGCACACTGATGCTAGCTTGCAAGGGTTGGGGGCTGTGTTGTACCAAGAGCACAAGAATGGCCTGAGACCAGTGGCCTTTGCCAGTAGAAGCCTCACCCCATCCGAAAAGAACTATCCTGTACATAAGTTAGAGTTCCTAGCTTTGAAGTGGGCCATTGTTGACCAATTCCACGAGTACTTGTATGGGGCTAAGATACTGGTAAAAACTGACAATAATCCTTTGACCTATGTGCAGACTTCAGCTAAATTGGATGCCACTGGCCATAGGTGGCTTTCTGCATTATCTACATACGACTGTGCTGTTGAATACAGAGCAGGCCTGAACCACATAGATGCTGATGCTCTCTCCGGAGGCCTGTTCCCCAGAATGACTGGGTCAGACTGTCAGAACCTGATATTCGAGCACTCTGCCAGAAGTTTGACAGGGAGGAACAAATGTCCACGGATGCAGTGGACTGTATGGTGGATTGTTTGGGACCTTCTGAGAATTGCATACCTGCTGCTTATTGCCACTTTTCTGCAATAGACATTGGTGCACTGCCTCAGCTGGACAATGACAGTATTCGGCAGGCTCAATCCCGAGATCCCATGATCAAATCAGCTTTAGAAGCCCTCTATGCCAGGAAAGATGTGTCCAAATTACGTTCCACTGATTTGAGAACTGCATTGTTATACAAAGAAGGTCCTAAGTTGAAACTGATCAATAGACTGTTATACAGAGAAACAGTAGACAGAGGGGGACAAGTAGACAAACAACAACTAGTGCTGCCCACTGCTTTTCGAGACTCAGTGCTGAGGTCCTTACACAACCTCATGGGGCACCTTGGTATAGACAGAACACTTGACTTGGTGAGATCCAGATTCTATTGGCCTAAGATGGGGGCTGATGTGGAGCAACACATTCGAACTTGTAGTTGCTGCTTACAGAGAAAAGCTTTGCCCCAGAGGGCTTCCCCACCAGTTAACATCACCACCAGTGCACCCATGGAGCTGGTCTGTATTGATTTTCTGAGTTTGGAGTCAGATCAAAGAAATATTAGTAATGTGCTGGTGGTCACTGACCATTTTACGAGATATGCCCAAGCTTTCCCCACCAAGCACCAGAAGGCATCCACTGTGGCAAAAGTACTTGTAGAAAACTTTTTTGTTCACTATGGGGCTCCATAAAGAATCCATTCTGATCAAGGAAGAGACTTTGAGAGTCGTCTGATCAAAGAGATGCTTTCTCTGTGGGGAGTTCGAAAGTCCAGAACCACCCCTTACCACCCCCAAGGGGACCCACAGCCTGAACGTTTCAACGACCTTGCTAGATATGCTAGGCACCCTCCACCCAAAGGACAAGCCTAGATGGAGCCAACAAATTAGCACCCTGGTACATGCCTACAACTGCACCAAAAGTGATGCCACTGTTCTCCCACCGCCTGATGTTTGGAAGAGAAGCTCGACTGCCAGTAGATGTGTGCTTTGGGGTCTCTCCTGATGGGGTTCGAACTGACAACTATTTACAGCATGTGAAAAAGTTAAAGGCCCAGCTAAATCATGCGTACCAACTGGCTCAAACCATGGCTGCCAAAAGAAATCTGGCCAACAAAGAAAGGTATGATAAAAGGTGAAAGCACAGGGAACTCCAGGAGGAGATCGGGCATTGCTAAGAAATCTGGGACTGCATGGCAAACACAAAATTGCTGACAGATGGCACCATCTCCCTCCACATTGTAGTGGCAAACTAGATGATCTGCCTGTGTACAAAGTAAGGCCTGAGAATAATTCAAAGGATGTTAAACAATGCATAGAAATCATTTACTGCCCATTGGACAAATCTTGATTGAGTCTGAGCCCCAGAAAATGCCCCTCTGGACCAGTGAATAGAGCTGCTGCTAAGAAAAAATCAAGAAAGTCTGCACCTACAGAAGCTGAGTTAAAGTGTTCCCCTCCACAAGTCCCAGTTGAACATGATTGTCAGTCCATGTCAGAGGAAAGTGAGTGTGGTTTTAAATACTACCCTTCTTACGAACTGAGTCAGTTGTTTCGGGGCAATCCCCTAGTCAATTCTGGAGATGAAGCTGGGCCTTCTGGACTGTCTAAGCCCCCAGCTTTGTCCCTGGAACCAATGCTCCCAGAAAGTGAAGTGCAAAGCATTAAGTCAGATGATATGGAATCATTGTGCATGGTTGAACTGTTTGAGCTTTCGGGGAGGAAAATGATGGACTGGAATAGACTGGTGACATACCAGAACAAGAAGAGTGTGTTGAGTGCCCTGATAATTCACTGTCAGTGTCAGAAAGCTCTCCATGTGAGCCAAGTGTTGTGGACTCAGAGATTGTAACTCCTGGAGCTGAAAGTGCCCCAAGTTCTAGCCTCTCTACCCCAATGGAGACTCCCCTGACGAGTGAGGACAATACTGAAAATGAGGCTCAGAGTGCAGAGACTGTAACAGTTCTCCCTAGAAAGACTGGTCGAGCTGTAAAGCCTGTGGTGCACCTCAGTTATGATTCCCTGGGAGGCCTGTGGACTTGCCTCTCAATGTTGTCCATAAAGGAGTGTATGTGTCCCCGAGCTCATTGCCCAAATTGAACATCAGTGCTACCTCCAAGTTACTTGTGTTGCCCTCTAGGTATGGTGACCCTGCCCCATCCAGCCCCAAGGTAGCTGATAGGGAAGGGGCTCCTCTCTTCAGGTTTCATGTACAAGAGGTAATAACCTGAGTTATGGTACAATGAGTGTGTAATACTGTGTAAAGAATGACGTACTGCAAAGTTTCAGAAATGTGTTTCTGGTAAAGTATGATTACATGTATAAGCCCAATGTGATACTGATGTAAATGTATATGGGTGTATTGAAACTTATGAGGGTACTTGCTTGACGCGGACGCCAAGCTTTTCCAGGCCAGGAAGGGTGTAACCGCCCTGCAAATGGGGGTTCCCAAAAAGTCTTCCAGGAACTTGCTTGAATGCTCCAAGCCTGAATGGTGTTTGACGTTTAAGCCGTTCATCTGTGAGTGCTTTTAGAGCCTCTGGTACTGTCTCTTTAAGAGCTGCCTGCTTGCAGACATAATTAGTTTGTATGGGGGGACTGTGTGTTTTTCTGCTTGAATCCTGCTTGAGCTACTGCCAAATCACTCCATTTCTGCCATCGCTAAGTGGGCAGAAGGAGCACTCTTCAAAGATGTAATTGTTTGCTTGTAACCTGTTAGAGTAATAATGAAAACGCAGTTTGATTTAACCTGCTTTCTTGTAGCAAGAACAGTGCAAAGTAGCTCCCTCATGTTGATTCTGAACTGCTGAATTGGACCAATCATGGTGGGGATCCATTAAAATGGAGCCTGCTCTGGGCGAATCAGAACTTGGACTCTCCTCTGGAGCCTGCTGTAAAGGGATTGTAAGGGCAGTGACTGGAAATGTAGTTTGACTTTGCCGCCTTTTTTCCACCAACACAGGGAGATTACTGTTAGTGACAGCCAAACCAGCCAACTGAACTGGGAGGAACTCAAAGGAAATGCCCGGCTCTGTCTACTGGAAAGATCTGATCAGTTTGGGCTGTGAAGAGACAGGGAGCTGTGTGCTTCTTCGGTGTGTAGTTTTAGTGCGGGGATCTCGTGTAAGGCCCTAAGTTTCGGTCTGCAGTTTGTGCAAGCGCCTGTTCAGACTGAAACCGACCTGTGAAGAGAATCAAGGAGATCTGAAGAGTAGAAACCAGGCTCACCCTGTAGAAGACTGGAGAAATTGCTGAATCACGCTTGGTCTGTCAGGAACTGAATCTGCTGTGTTCTCCCGGTATTGTGCAGTAATTCACGATCGGGATAGAGAAGCAGCCTGCCTGGTACAGTACTTTCCTTTTACATATAAATGTGTGTAGTGCTTATGGGGAATCGCGTTTCAAATCCCCTGAACAGTGAATAGAGTGCATGAAGCTGGAAGTAAACCCCAGTTTAATCCAGACTACATCCATTTACTCTAAACTACAGTGGGGTCCAGTCACAAGGACCTCGTGCACATGGTCTGCTCCTCCTGGCAATCCAGGTCAATCTGCCTTCCATCCAGTTCCCAGCATTGAGTTTGTGAGTACAAAGCAGGGTAGCTCCCTGCCATCTGTTTATCGAATTGCAAGTGTGTCATCTAATTGCTTTTTTTTTTCATTTCTTTACGAACTGAGCCAACTGGCTCCACATTACAATTTGGGTATTGTGCCAGTGTTTTTTCCATCACAGGGCCCCAACTAGCTGCAACCGATCCCTGCTAGCCCCCCCCCCATCCTGGGTACGCTGTGAAAGTTACAATTTGGGACTCTGAATATGCGCACAGTACTGGGATTATTAATGTGTTTAACCTAATTAACCTGATTTCCCCCTTCCTTGTTACAGCTCCTTAAATAAATCAGATCTGTTGGTTTCAGCAAAGTTAATCTGGCTGAGGTATTCGTTTATGTTAAAGTATTGTACTGTGGTTTTTGCACTGTATCATCTTGTTTTGCAGGGGTCCCGGGGTCCAGTCGACGGAGCCAGTCCTGGGGTAAGTGTACATTGTGAAGATATTCCTAATGCATTGTGGGCCACTAGTGGGAAGAAAGGGGGGTTACAGTGTCCCAGAGGGCTGTGACCAAGTTAGTTTAACTACTGCAAACCCTGACCTCTGGGTGGAGGCACCCGCCACTGTTTCTAGGCCCCTCAACCTGTTAGTAGTTAATCAGGCAGTGGTAGTAGCCCTTGGGATAGCGCCACCTATGGGTTACATAAGAAATTAAAAAGTAACATAGAGGAAAAGGAGGGGGTGGAGATGTGGTAGGTGATAGTTGGAGGGAACAAAAACGAGAGTGCTGAGGAGATTATAGGTAGCATTCACAGGAGCTAGAGTTAGTAAGGTGGAGGTGGAGTTTATGTTTGAATGAGCCAAGGGTAGTAGTGGAGGAGATGTCAGGATTGAGCGCATTTAACCAACTAGGCGCTCTGAAGGCAAAGGATCTTTGGCCCTGAGAGGTGCGACGGCGGGGAACCTGAAGGAGCTGGTATTCAGAGCCCCTGGTGTTACGTGGCTTTAGTCTAGAACTAAGCAGTGCTTGGACTCCCGGCGGAGCGAGGCCCATGGTTACTTTCTTTGCCATAATGCAGGTTTGGTATTTTATGCGATTCGAAAGTTGAAGCCAGCCAGATCGGGCATACAGGTCACACGTATGAGTGAGACGATGAGCCCCAGACATAAGCCTGCAGGCCTTATTAAGTGATGTTGAAATTCGTCTCAGGGCAGTGGCAGAGGCAGAGCCATAGATTATAAGACCATAATCAATGATGGAGACCACTGAGCTTTGGATGGCAGTCTTCAGTGCTTCTGCAGTAAGGTGTTGTCTCTGTCGATAAAGTAGGCCTAGGCACATATTTGCTGATTTGGCAATATTGTCTATGTGTGCCCCATAGGAAAGATTTGAGTCCAGGGATAACCCTAGGTATTTGAACAACTGCACTTGCTGAAGGGTGTTGCCATTGCTGGTAGAGATAGCTAGGGGGTGAGATCTATGCCTGTTTTGAGAGCTGTTAAAGAGCATTACTTTGGTTTTTTTATGATTGAGGACAGCCTTATGATGAATGAACCAGTTTTCCACTGTGGCAAAGCCTTGCTGAAGATTGGTCTGCAGGAGCACAGGGTCCTTGTGGGAGGAGAAGATAACAGCGTCATCAGCATAGAGGATAATCTGTTCAGTGCAAGATTTCGGGAGCATGTTAAGAAAAAGGCTGAAGAGTAACGGACCCAGGATGGATCCCTGAGGGACTCCAGATTGGACTGGTCTGCGGTTCGAGAGTGTCCCAGCAATTTTGACTTGTTGAGATCTGTTTTGCAGATAGCTGTTGAACCATGAGACAGTGTCAGGAGAGAGTCCTAAATGCTGGAGTTGTTGGATCAGCAGACGATGGTGGACTGTGTCGAAGGCCTTGGTCAGATCTACAAATACTGCCCCGGTTAAGTGACCCATATCCAATGTGCCGTGCAGTGCTCCAGTGAACTCCAGTAATGCAGTAGAGGTGCTATGACCTTTTCTGATGCCATGTTGTTGTGGGCATAAGAGACTGTGTTTGTCCAGGTAGTCCGTGAGTTGGTTGGATCCTATGCGTTCGAGTGCCTTGGAGAGAGGTGGTAGTATCAAAATCGGTCGATAGTTCGCATGGAAGGTCTTATCCCCGCTTTTGTGGACTGGAGTAACTGTAGCCACCTTCCATTTGTCAGGGAACTGACCAGTGCTAAGGGAGAGATTGAGAATGTGTGTTAATGGGACTAGTGAGGGTTAGGAGTTTTAGATCCAGCGAGTCTCCACTTGATCTTGACTTTGAAATTGCTTTGGTGATGTGTGTTCGGGCATCATGCAGGTTAATTTCTTTGAAGTGGAAGGGCAGGAGAGTGGTAGGAGGATCATCGGGGATAGCGTGGGTGGTGTCAAGGAAAAAATTCAGGGGAAGGACGCTGCTAAGATCAGTAAATGCATCATCAAAAGTGTTCGTAATGACCAGAGGATCCAGGGTGATGACCTCATCAACCTTTAGCATGGTTGGGGAGGATTTAGTTTGTTTCCTTGTAACTTCTTTGATATTCTTCCAAAACTCCGACCCCTTTCCCCAGGAGTTTGAGAGAGCTTCTTTGTAGTAGGCATTTTTCAGTAGTTTTATGGATTTAGTGCAGTTATTGCGGGCACATTTGTAGTTCTGTATGTCATGCTGGGCACCAGAGTCTCTAGCCAGGGCCCAAAGGTGGTCCCAAGCCTTTAGCTGTTCAAGTAGCTCTCCAGTTAGCCACGGGTTGCAGAGTGCTTTGACTTTTAATTTTTTAAGTGGGGCGTAGGTGTCACCGGCCGCGTTGAAGGAGCAGATAAAGAGGTCAAGAGCTGTGTTAACATCTGTTGAGAGGAAAATGGGAAACCAATCAAACCGACTGAGGTAGGATTTAAGGTATCTTAGCTGTCCACATGGGAGCACTCTGTTAGTGATGACTTTGGGTGGGGCTGCAGATTGCTGCAGAATTTTCCCTGGGACACCCCATCACTTCCTGTACATCACCCCATTTCCCCTGGGCTGCTTGCCAGCAGCTAACAAGCTGCTGGCACAACCACGACTGCATTTTGTATTGTCCACCACCTGGACCCTGGCTTTAGGTGATCACTTCCCCTGCACTAAACTGCATTTGCCAACCTCAGTTTTAGTCCTGGGGCTGCACCATGTGACTACATCTGCCGCTGAAGGCTGGATTCCTCCACCTGGGGCTGAGCTATTTTGCATCGGGGCTTGAAGTGTTTGCCCTGCAATGAACTGTGATTGCCTGAGCCAGTCCTCTCTCTCCCAGATTGAACTGTTGTGCTTGGGGAATGGACAAGCTGCCCAGATACAGTTGCCCCACAACCTGAACTGTTTGTTCTAGAACGAACTGCAAGAGCTTGCACCAGTCCTTCTCCTCAAATTGAACTGTTGTGCTGGGGAATGGACAGGCCGCCCATATACTTTTGTCCACAACCTGAACTGTTGCTTATAGCCCAGTCCAGTGGACACTTCAACTGAGACAGTGCATCAGATGACTACACCTCCCAGCATCTAGTGTCCATCCTCCATTTTGTTGGCCAATCTCCATACGCTTCCCACCAAACCAGCCAATGCCTGTGGATCCCCACCATCCAGTACTTAAAAGCACATCAGAAGATGTTAAAGACTACAGTAGCCAGAGCAGCAATAGCCAGTACCGCTGTGTAGTCAGCCTAGGAGCCAACTGAACTCAAGGTAGTGAGGTTCCCTCCACAGTACAGTGGTTAAGGAGTTGACCTTTATTATTTTGCTTTCTTCTAGGTGCCATAGTGGTCCCTTCTTTGGCTGTGCGGCAACCCATCAGTGATCCTCCCAAGGACCATCCACAGCAGCAGAAGGACATCTCCATGACCAGTCTTCATCTTTTTCATCTTCCGGCCTCTTCAGTTCCACGACCAGCCTTCATCTTCTTCATCTTTGGCCTCATCAGCTCCGTGCAACAACCATTGTTTTCCAACTTCTTCTGCTGGCCAACGAGACCAATCGGTTGACCAGGTACTGTACTGCCCCAGGCTCGAGCCTAGCTAGTCATCACAATTTTCTCATTGAAAAGACTTTCTCATCATAGACTGTCATAGACTGTTCTTTATGCA
This sequence comes from Neoceratodus forsteri, assembly GCA_016271365.2. Lineage (NCBI taxonomy): Eukaryota > Metazoa > Chordata > Ceratodontiformes > Ceratodontidae > Neoceratodus > Neoceratodus forsteri. The sequence goes on along the minus strand of CM057451.1, from coordinate 1,172,169,340 downwards.
GGCTGTTAAACTGCTAATTGCCCCAGGCCAGGGTGTTAAGTTATTGTGTAGAGAACAGAGTGCTAGCTTCAGAATCTACAGACGAAGGGCTCTAGGTGGTCCTCTTTAAGTGTTAGTTTCACATATAACTAATTGTTTTATGCTACGACAATCGATGTAATTGCTGTTTTATGCTACGACTGTCGATGTAACTGATTATTTTCCAGTGGGACACAAGTGGCTGTAACAATAAAGTTGTCTTATTGCATCTGGAAAGTTGTGCCTGCCTCTCCTTGGAATAAGAGATGAACACCACTCCTCATCCAGTCACCACACAGGTAACAAGTCCAGTTACACAGAGGCACGAGATCAGTCTACGACTTTAAAGGTCAAGTCTCTGTGGTGCTCTTTGCTGCCGCACGGGGTATCTCCGGGCTGGAATAACTGCTGCCGGTGACACATGAAGTTCTGCATTATTTGGCACAGTTCCCACTGGAATTTCATGAGCAGGAGCAAAATCCTCGGTGTCACTGACCTCTTCTGGAATGACATGTTCTGCTGAATGTGCTGGAACCCTTGAAAGTAACAAGTGATCCACATGTACATGAACAAGTCAATGTCCCACATGAACGCCATAAGTCAAAGGTCCACTTTTTTCCATCACCACCCTAGGAATCCAAAGACACTTACGATGCCTGAAGTCGTGAACAATCACCTTCTCCCCATGGTGGAAGTTCTGAACTGGCTTGGTTGAATTTTCATGACCCCTCTGTTGTTGAAATCGATATTTTGCTATGGTACTGGACAAGTCCGGTTTGAGCAATGCCAAATGAGTACAGCATTGACATTTGAGGGACAGTTCAGCAGGTGTTTGCTCTGTTACGGTCTGAGGAATGTTTCTATAAGTGAACAAGAAACAAGCCAACCTTTGGGCTATAGGTACTGACTGGGGACTTTGTTTCATCCAGGCTTTCTTGAATGTCTGTACAGCCTGCTGGACTGCACCATTTGATGCTGGATGGCATGGTGGAGACAAAATATATCAGACACCATTCTGCATTAAGAACAGTTTGAACTCTTGTGAAGAAAACTAGGGACCATAGTCTGACAGTAGCTCCCATGATAGTCCATAAGAAGAAAAGAGATGTCCTCAAAGATTCACAGTCCTTTCTGTAGTTGTTACTTGCGTGGGAAGCACTTTGATCCTTTTGGAGTGGACGTCGATCAGTACTAAGAAATGCTGTGTGTCTACCTCAACACAGTCAACATGGATGCACTCCCAAGGTGTGATAGCCCAGGACCAAGGTTGCAGAGGTGCAGTTGCAGGTTGGTTGTGAACAGCCGCACAAGGTTGACAAGATGCTGGATATCTTGATCAAGTCCCAGCCACTAGAGGTATCCCCGGGCCAATGCCTTAATCCAAGAGATGTCAGGATGACTCTCATGTAAGTCAGAAAGTAGTCTCCTTTAGAACTTTGGAGGTATCATGACTCAAGGCGCCTCACAGAATACAGCATTGATCTGTGGAAAACTGGACCTTCTTGTCAAAGAATGGTCAAAGAGTCAGGTCTCTTGTGGAGTTGGGCCAACCACTGAGGGTAAAATCCAAGACATTTGAGAGGACTGGATCCTGTCTTGTTTCCTCTGCTACATCCCATGAAGTAATGGGCAGCTCCTTGATGTGTGAAAGTTGAAATACTGCCCCGTCGTCTCCCCACCCCCTTCCCTTTTCTGTTGCATCCTTGCATGGCAGTCTTGACAGAGTATCTGCATTTGCATTATCCTGAGAACGTCCGTATTTAATGTCATAGCCATAATACTACAAAATCAAGGCCCATCACTGCATCCTTAGTGCTGGGAGAATTTGTACTGCTGACTTTTGTCCTAGAATGGCCAGTAGAGGCTTTTGATCTGTTAGCAAACTGAATTTCTGTCCATAGAAGTATTTATTAAACTTCTTGACCCCGAAGATTATGCTCAAGGCTTCCTTCTCAATCTAAGCATAATTTCATTCACTTGGAGACAGGGCTCTATGGGTGTTATTTCCCTGAAGGCAACATACGAGAGATTACTGCACCCACCCTATATAGGGACGCATCACTGCAATCTCAATGGTTTGTGGGATCATAGTGCGCTCGCCACTTGCTGGTCAGAAGTCTTTGCTTGCATGATTGGAATGCTTCTTCACACTGTGGTGACCAATTCCATTTTGTTTGCAGCAAGTTGTGTAGTGGTTGCAACAATGTGACAGCTTTGCCAGGAAATGCCCATAGTAGTTCCGCTATCCGTCTCTGCTATCCATCTCCCTACACCCTTTGTTGAGCTCCCTCTCTCTCTTAAAGCTTCCTCACTGGTCTGCTGTTCTCACCCAGCACTGCTCATGTAAAAGAGTCCTATACCTGCGTTTCGGACTCCACATTTTCACCTCCTCTCTACTAACATCTGCTGTCACCATGAACCTACCCCCAGCGCACACTGTTTGCGATCTCCCTAGCATGTGCCCTGGTGCTGACAGATGTATGTGCCTCAGCACTAGCCCAGGACCAAATATACTTTGCCTACCTCTTGAAATCCCGCTCCCCCTGGTACATCCTACACTCCTCCCATTGTGGGAACTCTCCTACCCAGGTCATGTCACCCTCTCCTTCTTCTTAAACATGGAACGTCACTTACTTGGTCACTACCTGGCCTCCATATCCTGCTCTATTGCCATTCCCTCCTGCACCTGCATCCCATTCCTATCCCTCCTACTCCATGCAGGAGACATTGAGAGCAACCCCAGCCCCCCCTAATTCCCACATAGCCCCCTCCGACAGCACCTGAACAAATGCCCCAGGGCTAAAAATCACCTATATAAATGTATGCAGTCTCCCCTTCAAATACCAGGACCTGGAAGCATGGGTTGAGCTATACAAACCCCACGTACTGGGACTCTCCGAGACATGGCTAAAACCTCACATTACTGATGCCACCTACCAACTACCTGAGTACTCCTCCCACCGCCTGGATTGACCTGGCAAAAAAAGGGGAGTGGAGTAGCTCTGTTCGTCAAGGAACCCCGATCAGTCAACATAGTTCTCCGCTCCAACCCAACCTCTCCCAGTGAATGGCTCCTCACCGAACTCACCCTGGGAACTAGCAAAAAGCTCTGCATTGGGTGCTGCTACAATCCCCCTAAAGCCGGAACTGAGGGTCTAAACAGCTTCCTCTCTGGCCTGGGCTCCATATCCCCACACAGCGACTCAATTCTCTTGGGTGATCTCAATCTAAACTGGCTCAGTTCCCACCAGCCTGACTATGCCTCCCTCCTAAAACAATACAACTTGGCCCAAACTATTAACCTTCCCACAAGGCAGAACCCTTGCAAGGGCACACAGACACTCCTGGATTGGATTGTAACTAACCAGGAGGACTGTGCTGTGCACGCTGGTACCATGGCCGACTCCATTTGCGATCACTCCCCTACGTACCTTCTCTGGTCATCCAAACTTAAACAGCCCCTGCCAAATACCTGTCTTTCCATAATTTCAGAAGCCCAAACACCCCGTCCTTCTCTCTCTCTCTGAGGTACGGACACTGGACTGGCCTGCCATTTTCTCAGAATCAAATGTGACCCAGGCAGCATCCATGCTCACTCAAGCTCTCCTGACTCTACAGGACAAGCATTTTCTAGTCACCACCAGAAGGGTGAGGGGTGGCTACTCGTGATGGGTTACGAAAGACCTCCTTACCCTCATGAAAGACAGGGACTGTGCCTGGTCAACCTATAAGGCATCCCCATCCCCTACCCTACAGGATGATTACAGGCATCGGAGGACCTTTGCAAACACCTGGCCAAAGCTCTGAAACAGACACATTTTCGCAATCTCCAGCAAACTAACCTCGGGAACCCTAAACAATTCTGGGCATCCATTGGCTCACTACTACCCCCCACCCCAGTAAGCCTGTCCCACAGCTGCACACTACTGCTGGCCTCATTACCGACCCCTAAGAAGTGGCCAAGGACCTCAATGACAAATTCTCCGACCTCACTATGTACCTGAGCAAACGCCCAAATGACCTGCAAAAAAAAACCCTGTGACCCTGCATGCCCCCACGACATCACCCACTGGACCTGCCTCTCAACTTTCACCTTCCCCCTTTTTCTTCAAAATACTCTCACACGCTGACATAGCTAAACTCTTAAAGAGACTCCCAAACCATGGCTCCCCTGGATCGGACGGATTATCCCCTGTCTTCTTTAGACTTATCTCCCTTGCCATCGTCGCCCCACTAACGTTTATTTTCAACCTCGCCCTGACCACTTCCTCCATGCCTGATACATGGAAAACCGTGAAGGTCATTCCCATTCATAAAGCCGGGGACCCACAATTCACAGACATCTATCTCCTGATCTTCATCCTTCCTCACCTAAGCAAGCTACTGGAAAAAGCCATCCACCACTAACTTGCTGACTACATAGGTAAATATGACCTACTATGCAGACAACAACACGGCTTCCACAAGAATCACTCCACCACCACTGCCCTCGCACTCCTAACTGACCACATCCTCACAAACATGGACCATGGAAATGCAACTGGCACAGTCTTCGTTGACCTCTCCAAAGTCTTTGACCTAGTCAGTCACTCGCTCCTCCTCCTCCTCCTCCTCCTCTCCAAATTGCATCACCTTGGCTGCTCTCCGGAGGTCACCACCTGGTTCAGAAGCTACCTTACAGGGCACTCCCAGTTTGTGTGCATTGGCCCGGCCTGCTCGCTCACCCTGCCTGTATCTACTGGGGTCCCCCAAGGCTGTATCCTGGTACCCCTCCTTTTCTCCTTATTCATTAACTCCCTTCCAGCAGATAGTCTCAACTGTCACTCAATCCTTTACACTGATGAACTGCTGCAGGGTCTGCATCGGAAACCGTATGAAGAGCGACTAAGAGAGCTTAATATGTATACGCTTGAGGAAAGGAGGGACAGGGGACATGACAGAAATCTTTCAAGTACCTCAAGGGAATCAACAAAGTCCAAGAAGGTAGCATCTTTCAGAAAAAGAGATGTGCAAGAACAAGGGGGCACAATTTGAAGATAGAGGGGGGACAGCTCAGAGGTAATGTGAGGAAGCATTTTTTCACAGAGAGAGTGGTGGATGCATGGAACCGCCTCCCTGAGGAGGTTGTGGGGTCAAAAACAGTGGGGGAATTCAAGAATGCATGGGACAGACATAAGGTAATTATAGTGGGGGGGGTAGGAGGAAGTAGGCTGTAGGCAAACTTGAATCTTCAGCTTATCCAATAGGTAGAAAAATGGGCAGATTGGGTGGGCCAAGCGGTCCTTATCTGCCATCAAAGTCAAAGTATATGTGCTCTTCTCCACCAGAAAGTCTCTTACTCTCATCTCTGCAGCCCTCTCACAAAACTACACCGCAGCCCACAACTGGTTCTCTGACGACCTCCTTCTGGTCAATGCCAAAAAAACAAAAACAGTGTTGTTCAGATCTAAGCCCTTCCTAACGAAATGCAACTCTAACCCACCTCTAATCATCACATCCCTGATGGCCATGCCCTAGAGGACATCAAACATTTCAAATATCTAGGAGTTGTGCTTGACCCCTCCCTTTCCTTTACAGAGCACATAAAGTCCCTGGTTCTAAGATTTCACCAAAAACTGGGGGCTGCCTACAGGTACCGGCAGTACCTCACCCCTGAGGCTCGCCATGCTATCATCCAAGGAAACCTGCTACCTATCCTGGACTACTGCTCTCCCATCTACTCCAGGACCTCTGCATCCAGCATGATAAAACTATCAGTAGCATACACCAGTGCCTGCCGCTTCTCCCTGCTGGCCCCTTTCTCCACACACCACTGTACACTCTACACTATACCGGGGTGGCTCCCACTACAAGCCCGCTTTGACCTTGCATTGTACAGTTTTATTGATTCTGCCATCCATATTGGCCAGAAATCCCCTCTTGCTCCCCTTCTCACCATCCAAACCTCACACCGCTGCCTATGCTCCTCCAGGATCCCCTCCCTGAAAATCCCCAGGGCAGCCACGAACATGGGCACTACAGCCCCGTCTGTAGCAGCCCCCACACTATGGAACAAGCTGCCCACTGAACTGCGCACCATAAACACTCACCACCAGTTCAAGACTCGCCTCAAAGACTGGCTCCTGTTGGCATCCACCTACCACTGCTTTAAGGAATAACCCCTTCCCCATAGGTTCCAGGGGTAGGGCAAAATAGGTTCTCTTATTTACCGAAACTGTACTACCATGAGCAAGGCCCCTAGAATTCTGCAGCTGCAGAATTTTGCGCAGAACTTGCAATCTACCGCAGAACTTCTGCAGTGCCGCAGAATTCACTGTTCTTGGTGATTTTTTATTAATATTTCTGTTTATTCATAGAATCCGGTTCCCTTCCCCTCTTTTTATATCCAAAATCCCTTTAAGCCCAGAATGTGATGTTATCATTGTTCTAACATCATAAATTAGCTAATGAAATGGCTGCATTCTGCAACAGAAATGAACAGTCACTTATCTCCCACAGCTCCCACTGCCAGAGGTGGTGGCACAGCACATCATGCATGGTGATATTTGCTCAACCTGCACTACAGCCTAATACAATTTTCAGTCTTACGTTATTGCACTAGGGCCAACTTAAACGAAGCCTTGACAATAGCATAGACCTGTTAAGTCCATACCTCACTTTGTACAAACGTATTTGTGCCTTTAAGGTATAGAGATGCCATCTGAAATGAATAACTGGTAAAATGAATTTACCTGTCATTTTTAAGAAAAATTTATTATGACCAGAAAAGTGGAATATAATAATGTGTAGACCTGCTGAAAGAACAGACCTGTTAAATAACTGCACTGTACCAATCTTTGCCAGGGTTATTGATTACATATTGTCACTGGTTGATAGGGTCAGCCAAATGTTATGGAGAAATGTGTTCAGGGCCAGCTGTTGGACAGAGGGTAGCATGTTGTGTTTCCTTGCTGGCAACTCAGGTTCAGAGATTAGCTCTGGGAGCTGGCTGGACAACACAAGGACTGGGGGAACACATCACTGCTCTGAGCCTGGGAAGGTATGGTGCAGTGTTCTGTCACACAGTGGACACATTGTGATGGGCTGGAGAGCTCTATCTCGCAGCTGGTTCACATGCATGTCATGGCCTGATGGTGTTACGTAATGTGTCAGGAGAAGCAGGTTGGCCTGAAAAATTAGTTTTGCAGTAACTCCTCTGTTCTGTTTATTCCATTTCCAATGGGACTTGTATGAATGAGGATGCAATTTCATGGAAATTAAAACAAACAAACAAAATATAAATACAGTATCTCTCTCTCACCACACACATACACACTCATATTTGTATGTATGTTATAGATTGCGTATAAATATATAAGTGATACACAGTGGGGACCTCATGAGTGGTGTAGAAAGTATATATAAATATATGTGATACACAATGGAGACCTCATTAGTGGTATAGATACCATTCATATAGAAATACATTATTGATCACATAAGGTTCCCTCTGCATATTTTATTTATGCAATAGGCTAGGATCCTAAGGGAGAGATATTTGTTTTGCTTTTTTAGGCATACAATTATTTCTATAAGTCTGTTATTTTTTGAACTTGTGTTACTGTGCTTTCCCCATCCTGATTGCTATAACCACTGTCATGACAGTTAAGTCAGGATGACAAGCTGACACTGTGATATGGTAATTTGTTAGTGCCGCAGAATTTCCACAGAAATTACAAACCACTGCCGCAGAACTTGGCTCCACTGTGCCGCAGAAAAGTAGGGGCCTTACTCATGAGCCTTACTTTGTTTTGTTATTTGTTGTCCCTCAACTACTGCCACCATGTGTTGCCAAATGTAACAACTGTAACCTTTCACTATGTATTACCTGCTCTTGTTATATTCTTGTTATTCTGATGTTTCTACTCTGTGACGCCTTACATGGCCAGGATCATGCCTGAAAATGGTTCCTGGGATCAGTGCACCTACCCGGTTAACAAAGTCATAACTAAAACAAGCATTTGTCAATGCCGAATGTTTGCTTGCTGGCATTGGCATTGGTAGTGTAGAAGTTACAGAGCTGCGTAATAGGAATGACAGTGAAGTATTGAACCGAAGCCAGCCCCACAACCACCCTGTAGAGACTGACAGGCACTGGGGTGTGCCTTTGGCTCTTCAGGCATAACGGCTACGCCATTTCACCACACCCTACCCTCCAGACACTGACAAGTGTCACGGTGTGCCTTGCGGTCTTTGGCCCTTATGCTCACCCCATTCCATCAGGAAATACGGTGAGATGAGTCCTGTATAGGAAAGTGGGGTGAACCTTGGGGCCGAAGAGTCCAAGGCACACCTCGATGTCTCTCACTGGCTGCAGGGTGTGGAATGGTATGAGCATTACAGGCAAGAATCCCAAGTCACACCCCTGATGCCTGTCAATCTCTACAGGCTGGGGCATTATGGTCGGAAACCCTAATGCCTCAGGTGTTCATGGGCATTTTCACTACAAATTTGCAACATGGGTTTTTTGTGACCCCCACCTTATGAACAGTGGCAATATCAGTTTGTTAGCCGGAAGCTGATTTCGCACAGCGACTACGCCATTTGGCACCACAGGTGCGAAAACACATTTCAAACAGGATGTGAAAATGACAGCTGTACTGTTCATGGGGAGGTACAAAAAATGGCAATGTTGAAATTCTGCAGTGAAAATATAAAAAAAAAAACTGGTGGTCACAAACGTGTGTAGAAAATGCGCAACGCACACCTGTAATGCAATTCATTTGGGGAATTTTTTACAGCAGATTGTCAACACAGGGATTTTGTAACCTCCGCTCATGAACAGTGTTACTGTGATTTTCTTAATCTGTCCCAAACAGTGATTTCCCACAGTGACCATGCATTTCTGCGCTGGAAGTGCGAAAACATATTTCGGCCATGGTGTGAAAAATGACAGCTGTACTGTTCATAAGGAAGTGTGGAAAAATGGCAGTGGTGAAAATCTGGACTGAAAATATTAGAAATCCATGAAGGTACAAAGGTGCGTGGAAACTGTGCAATGGTCGCTCGTAACACAGTCATTTTATGGATGTATTTCACCAAATTTTTAACATAGCCATTTTAACACCTCTGCTCATGAACAGTGTCACTGTGATTTTCTTAATCTGTCCCGAACATTGATTTCGCACACCGACTACGCCATTGTACGCTACATGGGCGGAAACACGTTTTAGCCAAGATGTGAAAAATGACAGCTGTACTACTCACAAGGAGGTGTGGTAAAATGGCAATGTTGAAAATCTGGAGTGAAAATATTGAAAATTTGCGAACTTACAGTGCATAGGAACAGCATCGCATGCTCGTAAAACAGTAATTTTTGGGAATTTTTTTACCAAATTTTCAACATAGCCATTTTAACACCTCTGCTCATGAACACTGTCACTGTGATTTTCTTAATCTGTCCCAAACATTGATTTCGCACACCGACTGTGCCATTGTGCGTTACATGCGCAGAAACACATTTTGAGTCAGATGTGAGAAATGACAGCTGTACTGCTCATAAGGAGGTATGGTAAAATGGCAATGTTGAAAATCTGGAGTGAACATATTGAAAATTCACAAACTTACGAGTGTGCATAGGAACAGCACAACACATGCTCGTAAAACAGTCATTTTTGGGAATACTTTCACCAAATTTTCAACATAGGGTTTTTGGGGGCCTGCCTCATGAACTATGACACTGTCATTTCGTAAATCGGTCCTGAAAGATGGTTCTGTGCAGTGACCGAGAAATCACCTTTCCGGGCCGATTAACGCCATGACAGTGACAGAATTCATGAGGTGGGGTCCCAAAAACCCCATGTTGAAAATTTGGTGAAAAAATTCCCCGAAATGCCCAAGATATGCACTAAAGTTGAAAAAACCCTATTTATTACATTATACAGCTTACCGGCATTTCCTCAGTTCGCGTTCGGCTTTGAAGAGTGCAGGCGTGTTCGGTCCACGAAGATCATCGTGCTGAGCTCGAGATAAGTACACCTAAGTATGGGGTGTGGGAGGCAGGGTGCACAGTGGGTGGGCGCGCGGGTGGGGGTGATTAGGTCAGGACAGTCAGCGAGGAAGGTTTTTTCTTTCAGGTTTCTTTTTTTTTTTTACTTAGATGGCCGGGACATTTGCCACGCTGGGGTGAGCTCCCAGTGTGGCAGCTGAGAAAACTGTTTGGGGGCGTGGGCCGATGGGGGATTAGGTACCTGTCGGCCACCACGACCTGTTACTCGCTCTAGGGGTGGGCTCCCAGCGTGGCACCCTGTAGTCTCTTGGGGGGCGGAGGGGACAGTGGAGCCTATGGGGGTTAGGCACCCGTCGGCTATACAGTGTGTGTGTGGGGGGAGCACGAGCACGCAGTATGCGTGCGTGTGTGTGTGTGGGGGGGAGCACGCATAAGCACGCGGTATCTTATCGCTGCTCACTGAAGCGTAGCTCTCCCTTTCAACTGTACGGCCACTGCATTTTCAACTGCTGTGATAGACAGCTGCAACGTTCATTGGAGAACTGGGGCTGCGCCTGCAAACACACTTACTGAATTGGAAGACGGCTGCCACATCTCAGAAAACTCGGATGATGGCACTATGTTTCTTGCACATGCGTGCAAGCAAACATAAAAAGCTGTGGACTGCTCCAGTTTCACACAAACTCTCAAAGACCCAACATAGACACACACTCAAACAAGAATCCATAACATGATTGTAGCACACTATATCACCCTCAACCCCCAGCCATCCAGAGGTTGTATATGAAAAAAGTGATACAGACTGCACAGCTTATATGCGCGTGCACATGCCCATCCATGAACAAAAACAACAGTTGCGCATGGCACTGCCCGCCGTCCAAGAGGGCAGCTGTTCAAGTATTAGACAAATGTTGTGGACTATGCATCTTACACACACACACACACACACACACACACACACACACACACACACACACACACTCACTCTTGGAGACTTCCATGACAGGTATTGACAACACCACAACCCCATCACAGCCAAAAAATGATTGTCTATTTACACATCAGTGCAGACTATGCATCCTCCATGTACACACACACACACGTGGCCACATGGTAACAGTCTATCCAGCAAGTATAGGAAATATGTTGAGGGTCTCTTAGCCGTGTACTAGGGAGCAAAAGGTAGAAGTCTTGAAGAGGCAATGTGCGTTGAACCTGAAATAAAATATAGAAAAGGGGTCACAAAGGATCCATAGTTCTTAGGGAGTAAACAGGAAGGATAAGAGATTAGAGTAGAGTAATACTTATCTGATGCGGGAGAGTCAACATCCTGTCAGACTTGTTAAATTAATGAGGAAAAATGGGTTACTATGGAGAAAATACAGTATCGAGAACCGAGAAAGAGAGCAGAGAAATATGAAAGGGGTAGATGAAAGAATAGTAGTACAGAAAAAAGGAGCAAAAGATAAAAAGGTACAGACAGGACAAAGCAGGCAGATAGGAAAATAGAGAGAAAGAAAATAAAGTAATAAACAGATAAGAGCTTACTCACTGGTACAGCAGTAGTGCTGCAACTTGCAGTGCCAGTGACCTGGGTTCAAGAACGAGCCAGGACCATCGGAGGACCGGCTAGTAGGAGGAGGATTGAGCATCTCATAGAACGCTCTCCTCCTCTGGGGAGGTGGGTCTCACATCCCACTGTTCTACTACCAGCTGGGTGCCCACAGGTGGTAGTGAAGGGGATCCGTGAGTGACAGTCAGGAGTGTTGAAGTGTGCCGACAGGTGGTAGTGAAGGGGATCCGTGACTGACAGTCAGGACTGCTGGAGTGTATCCACAGGTGGTAGTGAAGGGGATCCATGAGTGACAGTCAGGAGTGTTGAAGTGTGCCCACAGGTGGTAGTGAAGGGGATCCGTGAATGACAGTCAAGACTGTTGGAGTGTGCCCACAGGTGGTAGTGAAGGGGATCCGTGACTGACGGTCAGGGCTGTTGGAGTGTGACCACAGGTTGGCTGCATCAGGTCTCACCATCAGTCAGTCCTGATGTGCACTCCCAGTGGTGGTGGGGGGAGGGGGAGGGGGCAGGGGAGAACACTGAAACAGCACATACAGGACAGTCAAAAGGAGCCTCTCCAGCAATCCACTCCCACATCGGACCCTAGCTGCAGCACTCCTGCATCAGATCCACACCTTCACCTCCGACCCTGGTAGCCAGATGACTGCGGGGAAGAAGTGCCAAAGAGACTGACTGCATATGCCCCAGAGCGAAAGCTGTGTACCAGGTTGGTGTGTAGACCAGAAGCAGCAGTGTCTGAGTAGGGAGGGTAGCTTGATTAGTAGGAAACAGAAGGAGGTCCTAGCCTGTGGCCAGAAGAGCTTAAAGAATACTTGGGGAAAAAAATAAATAGGACAGGAGTGCAGGAAAATGCTGGTGCTGGTGTGTGTGTGTGTGTGTGTGTGTGTGTGTAAGGGAGGGGGGCCCTCGACAAAAATTGCTAATCATCCCTAGATATTTTAAGTACTACCACAGGTGGGCTAGTGGGAAGTCCTTTAGGCTAGTGGCCAAGTATAAATAAAATAATTTTGCAGTGGTGGTCCATGGTACTAGAACTGTCCCATGTGGGGTACATACTTAAAAAATATTCCTGGTATCGTACTGGGTTGGTTACCCTGCTGAACAATGTATTAAAATAATAATTTCCCAGGACCTGGTCTATCAAGTCTGTTCGAGTGTGCAGCTAGCGCCCTCACCTTGCAGCTGCCCCACCTTCACCACTTCCCAATTACCCCCCCACCATGTCCCATTCCTTAATGAAACTACCGACTGTCTTACCTCCTCCAGTAGAACATTCTATTGTGCCACGACCCACTCCATGTAAAAGTGTCTCCACATTTCTGTCCTAAATCCCCCCCCCAATCTAAGGCTGTGCCCTCTCGTGTCCCTCCCCTTCCTCAGCCTGAGTATCCCTTCAATGCCTGCCTTGCTTATCCCCTTTACATACTTAAAGGTCTCAATCATATTCCCCTTGTCCCTTCTCTCCTCCAAGGAGTACAATTTCAGCTCTCTCAGCCTCTCATATGGTCTGTCCTCCAATCCCTGGATCATCCTTGTTGCCCTGTGTTGTACCCCTTCCAATAATTTCACATTCTTTTTCAGATATGGGTGCCAGAATTGCACACAGTACTCCAGATGCGGCCTGACCAGTGCCCTGTAGAGAGTCAGGATCACCCCCCCTGCTCCTGGAGGAGATCCCTCTCATGATACAACCCAGCATCCTGTTGTCTTTCACTGCCACCCTTCTACACTGCTCTGTATTGTTCATCTTCCCTGTTACAACCACCCCTAGATCCTTCTCCTCCTCAGTGGAACCTAGCTGCACCCCTCCCAGCTCTGGTAACCCCTCCCTGGGGTTCTTTGCTCCCAAGTACAGGACTTTGCACTTTTTCGCATTGAGACCCAACAGCCATGCTTCTAATCACTCCACCACTTTGGCAGGTTGTCCTGCAGCTTCTGCCAACCTGCTATATCATCCACCACTGCTCCCAATTTGGTATAGTCAGCGAACAGACTGATGTTATTCCTTATGCATATGAGATGTCTGCTATGAATATTCCAAACAGCACTGCCCCCAATACTGATCCCAGTGGCACCCCGCACGTCACAGCCATGGGGGATGAGTTTCCCCCACCTACCACTACCCTTTAATGTCTCCCCTGCAGCCAATTCTCAATCCACTTAACCATCTTAGTCCCCACCCCCATGTGTCTCAACTTCCCTCCCAACCTCCCATGCTGCACCGAATCAAAGGCCTTACTGATGTTCAAGTACATGACATCCACCATATGACCCTTGTCCAATTCCCTCGTGACCCAGTCATAATACTCAACTACTGCAGGTTTGTCTGGCAGGATTTTCCTGACACAAACCCATGCTGGTGACTGTCCTGGAGCTCATGGTCTTCTATAAAGGTCACCGACCTTTGCTTAAGTATTGTCTCCATCAGCTTCCCCACAATGGATGTTTTTTTTTTCTCTCTTTCTTCTCTCTCTCCCTCTATCTCCTCTTACTTTTCCCTCCTTATCTTTCCTTAAATGCCTTTGAGTATCTTTCTTTCTTGAAAAATAATTATTGATTTATTACTGCCTTTGTAAATTGCTGAACATTTTTTGTTATTACATGTCTTGTTTTTATGTACTATGTGATGTGGAACCTTTGTAAAAGAGCCTTGGCTCAAAGGTATTAATTCCTAGACCAATAAACTAAAACTAAAACTAAGCTTGTAAGCCTGTAATTACCCGGCTCATCCTTTGGTCCACTTTTATTGATGGGTACCATATGGGCCATGTGTTGTTTTTCTTAGACCTGTAAAAAAGGAAACGGTCCTTCATCATCTGCCAGTCCCCCCTTCCCCATCCCAACCTTCCCTCTGCACACCCACCTCCCCTCCCTTACCCCATACTTAGCTCCGGAGGCTAGCGCTGTCATCCTCTCCAGACTGGGACACACATCTGTGCTATTCAAAGCCAATTGGCAAACTGAACAATCAAAGCTCCCACCCTTGTGACCTCGGCTGCTTGGCAGGTACCTTATAGAGTAGTTCACATGTAACTGAAACTGCCTTTGTATTTGACGGCAGTTAGCATCTACTTATGCCACCGCAAACTAATGCTGACAGGAACTGGGAAAACAGCAGCAGACTCAGAGGACATACTGAGGGGATAAGAGGGGACCACAGATTTAGCTGCTGCTCTGATGCTGTCCATCAGACTTCAGTGTTGTGACTTAAAGAATTTTATATCAGGAAGGTCACTCAGGGAGCTAACGGGACTGCTTCGCCCTACAGGTAAGCCTGTAATCACCGTTGCTCATTGTCTCCTTGCTGCATAAGGCCTGTTTTCCAACTTCCACAACAGCTGCTAGCTGTTCCTTCTTTTACGTTGGATTGGCGTGCCATTCTTGTACCCTGAGCCCGAGCTGCTGTTGAGTTGAGTGGATGCACTGGGCTGTGGCAAAGGACCCAATGCATGGCACCCCCTTTTCCTCATGCTGCCTGCTCCACAAAAGAACAATCAAGCAGGCAGCAGTCAAGGAGACACATAAAAAAAATTCTGTTTCTTTCCCTGCAGCCCAAAGCAAGGGCTTGCAATGAGGAGACAGAGCTGGCAGCAAGGAAAAATGGAGGAGATGAGAGGACGGGAGAGCTGGTACACTGGAGCTCTTTATAATGAGAGGGTGCTACCAGGTGGGTGGGGAAGTTAGTTGCTACAAATACAGAGTCTGCTATGAATTAAGACAACTGGCCACTAGTGTGCAGGTAGAAGACACCAGGAGAAAGGACTGCAGTGTGACTGGACTTCTCAACTGGGACTATATTGCCCTCTTTCCCTTCCCTCCATCCCCCCCACCCAAAGCTAGATCTATTTTTATAGACACAGGATTTGACTGACAACAGAAACTTCCTGTTTGGGAGCAGGAAGTGAGTGATCATAGAACCACCAAAGACCCACCATCCTAGAAGGGCAAGAGTAGCTCTCTGGCCCCTCTAGCTGGAGGTCTGCCTCTGAGCAAGTAAAGGGTCTACTGAGAAATATAGGATATTCTTGTCTCAGAACAGGACAATCAGGAGCTTAAAGGCACACAGGCAGAAAGTAAGGAGAGAGAAAAAACAGAGGAAAGAGTAAGGATTGCAAACAGTTAAGGGGCCAGAAATAAGACATGATTGGAGTGGTGCAGTGCAGGTGGCTGTGGAGCAGCAGTCTTCCGGGAGATGTTCTGGAGGATGCGGTGTTGTCCCATCTGCAGGCACCTCTCTGGGCTGAGGGGAGGTTGCTCATCTCAGGCTGAGTTGGCCAGGATTTGTGGGACCTCCTCTTCCATCCAGGGACCACCAGTGCCACTGCCGTTGCCTCAGAGGTTGCCAAGAAGAGGAGCAGTTGGACCACAGTGGGCTCAGGGAGGGTGAGGTGGTGGAACAGGAGGTGCATCCCTCCAGTTGTACCTCTCCATAATTCCTATGCCATTTTGGCAAAGTGTGGTTCCTCTATGGAGGCACCACAGTGGAGACCAAGGAGGATGCTGGGAACCTCCACAAGGAGACCCACAGGAGGTGGCGGGGGGACCCTGCAGGGAAGGAAACAACTCTGGTGGGGACTCCATTGTTAGGAAGGTAGAACTGGGGAGGAAGGGAGAGGGAGCTAAGGTGCCTGCCTGGCGCCATGGCTTGGAGGGACAGGGAGCGAATCCTCAAGATTGCCGGAGCAGCTGCACAGGGGAGGGAGCTGCATGTCACTGTCCACCTAGGGACAAATGACCTGGCTAAGAAAGGGATTAGAGAAGTGCAGGAAGAGTTTGTGGAATTGGGGAGGGGCCTTAGTCAAGTAGCATGCACGGTAACCTTTTCGAGGTGCTGCCCATCTATGGCATAGGAGAGGCTAGGGTGTTCTGCACCATGGGATTCAATCAGTGGTTGAAAAACTGGTGTGGAGCTCAGGGATTTGACTTAATTGGGGACTGGGGGTCCACCTGGGGTGATGCAAGCCTACACTGGCATGATGGGCTGCATCTGTCCGGGAGGGGAACCAGGATCCTAGGTGATAGGTTTAAATGCTTCATTGGCAAGCTTTTAAACTAGCCAAGGGGGAGGCACTGGAAAGGAGCAGGGAAATCCTAGCCCCCCCAAATAATCATGGTAGTAAGTGCGGCAAACACCAACATAGAGGTGTCGATAGGGAGAAGGGCGGGGTAAATGGAGGAAGGAACAAAGGCAAGAAGGACAGGAATGGGGCAAAAGGGAGTAAGGCCATCAGGAAATGGAGGGTAATGAGTACCAATGCTCGTAGTCTGGGCAACAAGCTCCCTGAGCTGGTGGCCTTGATGGAAGAGGGATGCCTGGATATTGTAGCAGTCACAGAAACATGGTACTCAGAGAACCATGACAGGGATGTTAACATACCAGGGTACATAACCTACAGGAGAGACAGGCAGGGGAGAAGAGGGGGAGGAGTAGCTCTCTATGTAAAGGAAGGGATAAAAGCAACTGAACAAAAGAGTAAACAGGGAGGAGAGGAGGCACTGTGGGTCAACTTGGAGACTGGAAAGAGCACCACAATCCACACAGGGGTTGTGTACAGACCCCCATGTCATGGGGAGGGAATGGACAAGGATATGATAGAAGGCATTCTTAGAATGGCAGAGAAAGGGGAGATACTGTTGATGAGAGACCTGAATATGCCAGATGTTAACTGGAGCATATTTGCTGCAGCCACATCCAAGAGCAGGGCCATTCTTGATGCCCTACATGTGGCAGGCATTAGACAGCTAGTTTTGGAACCCACTCGTGAGGGAGCAATCTTAGACCTCATACTCTCAAACGGGGGCAGTGAGAGGATCTCAGATCTAGAAGTGGGTTGCCATCTGGGGACAAGTGACCATCAAACAGTGTGGTTCACATTAAACTCAGCTACAGAGTCAAGCCATACAAAAGTGAGGGTACTGGACTTTAGGAGGGCTGACTTTGGCAAGATGGGAGAGTGCCTCAGAAAAGCACTAGCAAACAGGCTAGAAGGAGGTGTGGAGCAACAATGGGAATCATAAAACTGCCATCACAGAGGCAACAAGCCTTTGTGTGTAGCAAATAAACAAATCAAAATGAAAGAAAAAGCCACTATGGTTCTCAAAAGAGGTGGCTGTGAAAGACAGGAAGAAAAAGATAGCATTCCGGAAGTATAAGGAAACACAGAAGGAGCAGGACAGAGAGCTGTACCAGTTAAGGTAAAAGGAAGCAGGGAGGAAAGTCAGAATAGCAAAGGCCCAAACTGAGGAAAAGATAGCCTACTCAGTTAAGAAGGGGGATAAAACCTTTTATAGGTACATCAGCGAGCGTAGAAAGAAAAAGGGAGGGATAGTGAGGCTGAATAGAATGAACGGTGGGTGGGCAGAGGGGGACAGTGAAAAAGCAGGGATACTGAATGAATATTTCTGCTCAGTATTCACAAAGAGGAGGGGAAGTGCCTAATCCAATTAACAGAAGCACTCTTGATAGGGGGTCGATCCCAGTCCTTTCACAGAAGAAAGGGTTCTGCAAGAACTCCTAAAACTGAAGGTGGACAAAGCAATGGGTCCTGATGGAATTCAACCCAGAATTCTAAAATAATTAAGGGAGAAACTAGTGAAACCACTGGCTACTCTTTTTAATAAATCATGGGAGGATGGTGTGGTACCCGAGGACTGGAGGAAGGCGGATGTGATTCCCCTTCACAAAAGTGGGACCAAGACAGAGGCAGGAAACTACAGACCTGTCAGTCTGACCTCTGTGGTAGGGAAAGTGATGGAGTCACTTCTGAAGGAAAGAATAGTTGAGTGCTAGAGGCCAGTGGAGCACAGGACCCAAGGCAGCATGAGTTTACAGAGGGAAGGTCATGTCAGACAAATCTAATAGATTTCTTTGACTGGGTGACCAAAGTAGTAGACCAGGGAGGGGCTGTGGACATGGCCTACTAATACTTTAGGAAGGCATTTGACACAGTCCCACACAAAAGATTAATAGTCAAATTAACCAGCCCGGGAGTGGGTCCCAGGGTGGTAGCCTGGGTAAAACATTGGCTGGACAACAGGACACAGAAGGTAATTGTAAATGGAGTCCACTCTGAAGAAAGGGGGGTTACTAGTGGGGTACTGCAGGGTTCAATATTGGGTCCAGTCCTTTTTAATGTCTTCATCAGTGACATTGCAGAGGGACTGGAAGGAAAAGTATGCCTTTTTGCAGATGACACAAAGATCTGCAACAGGGTTGATACACAAGGAGGCATGGAAAGGATGAAAAGAAACTTGGCAAGGTTGGAGGAATGGTCAGAAGTATGGTAGCTAGGATTCAATGCAAAGAAGTACAAAGTAATGCACCTGGGAAACAAGAACTCAGGGGAAGAATACACAATGGGTGGGGAGGTAGTAACAACAACAAAAAAGGAAAGGGCCTGGGGTAATCATATCAGATGACCTTAAGGTTAGCAAGCAATGGAGGAGGCAGTAGGGAGGGCTGGGGTATACTGGGATGTATAGAGAGGCATCATCAGCAAAACAGAAAGTTGTTATCCCTCTGTACAGACAGTTGGTGAGACCCCATCTGGAGTACTGTGTCCAGTTCTGGAGACCCCATCTCCACAAGGACATAGACAGGATAGAGGTAGGCCACAGGAGGGCAACTAAAATGGTGCAGAGTCTGCAAGAGAAGCCGTATGAGGAGAGGCTAAAGGAGCTTAATATGTAGAGGCTAAAGGAGCTTAATATGAAGAAAGAAGGGAGAGGGTGGACATGATAGAAACTTTTAAGTACCTCAGTGGAATCAACAAAGTCCAAGAGGGTAGCATCTTTCAGAAAAAGAGACTTGCAAGAACAAGGGGACACAATTTAAAAATAGAAGGAGGGTGGTTCAGGGGCAATGTGAGGAAGTATTATTTCACAGAGAGGGTAGTGGATGCATGGAACAGCCTTCCTGAGGAGGTTGTGGGGTCTAAAACTGTGGGAGAATTCAAGAATGCATGGGACAGACATAAGGCAATTCTTGTGGGGGTTAGGAAGAAATAGGCTGTTGGTTAACTAGGATCTGCGGCCTATCCTGTAGGTAGGGAAATGGGCAGACTAGATGGGCCATGCGGTCCTTATCTGCCATCAAAGTCTATGTTTCTATGTTTCTAGGATGGCTGAATGTGCAGGGAAATAGTAAGAGTGGCCTTGACCCTGGTTCAGTTGTGTCTCCCTTCATTCTTTTTCCTGGGGTCCCCTGGTTCACACATAAGGCTGCACTACTAGATGACCCCAGCTTTGGAGTACTACAGTATCTCCATGTTTTTGGATGTGTTCCTCATAAGAAGGGTCAGTGTTCCTCATTGTACCTCATTTTGAGTGTGTGTGTGTGTGTGTGCCTCATCTTAAGTCAAGTCAAGTCAAGTCAAGTCATGTTTATTTAAAATGACGCCCAATCCCGAAGGCTCTGGGTGCCGCACAAAAACTTCACAGCATTTCATATCACATAAATATATAAAAGGATATAATAAATATAAATAATCAAAATTAAATCCCAAAAGCTTGCGAAAATAAGAAGGTCTTCAGGCGAACCTTAAAGGCAGTTATAGTGGGGGCCTCCCTAACTACTATTGGCAAGGAGTTCCAAAGAGCGGGGGTGGCAACACTAAATGCTCGATCACCTGCATATTTTAGTCTCGCTCTTGGAACAGCTAGGAGGCCGACACTAGAGGAGTGGAGATTACGGGAAGAGGAAGAAGGTACCAGGAGAGCTGACAGGTAACCAGGGCCCTGTCCATGTAGGGCCTTATAGGTGAGAAACCCCACCTTGAAGAGCACTCTCCACCTGACAGGCAGCCAGTGCAATCCGCGCAACACAGGTGTAATGTGACAGAATTTACTCTGCCCAGTCAAAAGCGGGGCAGCAGCATTTTGCACTAGCTGCAGTTTGCGAAGAGAACCCCCAGAGACCCCAAGATAGAGGGCATTACAGTAGTCAAGCCTAGAAGTGACTAAGGCGTGTATCAAGGTAGGGAGGTCCAGAGACGGAACAAGGGGCTTAATCCTGGCAATGTTTCGAAGTTGGAAAAAACAAGAACAGAGCACGGAAGATATTTGAACCTCCATGGACAGATTCCTGTCAAACATCATGCCAAGATTTTGCACCCAGGGGGAGGCCATCAATGACGCAGCTCCTAGCACAAGGCCAGTTGCAGAGTCAGAGGCCATCCCATCACGAACTCTGTTTGACTCCACTACCAGTCCCTCAGTCTTGTCAGGGTTCAGTCGAAGCCAGCTGGAGGACATCCAGTCGCTAATCTCAGCCAGACAGATATTTAGCACATCCACTGCGTTTGGTGTTCCTGGGGCAAAGGATAAGTATAGCTGAGTATCATCAGCATAGCAATGAAAACCCAGACCATACTTCCTAATGATTTTAGTGACAGAAGGTTGAGAGGTAGGCAGCATATTGTTACATTTAGTATAATTAAGCTCTTATTGAATAAAAGGTGGTAGGCCCTTACAGCAGAAAGTTCTTTCACCAATTTGTTTCAGTCCTGGGTACAATAAGTAAGTTAGTAGTGGAACAGCAGCAATTGTAATGGTTATTTTCTGTCTGTAAAAAACTGTACAATGTTTTAGGCTTTTTTTTGTTAAATACTGTAAAGAGTACATTGTACCACATGTACAGTAGGTCTGTTTTTTCTGTGGTGTCAGAATATATTTGAGAGTATAGTGTACATCAGTGAGTAAGTCTAGCCACATTTAACACAAACCTACAAATGCA
Organism: Neoceratodus forsteri; assembly: GCA_016271365.2. Taxonomy (NCBI): domain Eukaryota; kingdom Metazoa; phylum Chordata; order Ceratodontiformes; family Ceratodontidae; genus Neoceratodus; species Neoceratodus forsteri. The sequence goes on along the minus strand of CM057451.1, from coordinate 1,172,148,025 downwards.
GTACCTTAAAATGAGAGGGACCTGGGGGTAATCATATCAGATGACCTTAAGGTTAGCAAGCAATGTGAGAAGGCAGTAAGGAGGGCTGGGGGTATACTGGGATGCATAGGGAGAGGCATCAGCAGCAGAAAACAGGAAGTTGTTATCCCTCTGTACAGACAGTTGGTGAGACCCCATCTGGAGTACTGTGTCCAGTTCTGGAGACCCCATCTCCGCAAGGACATAGACAGGATAGAGGCAGTCCAGAGGAGGGCAACTAAAATGGTGCAGGGTCTGCAAGAGAAGCTGTATGAGGAGAGACTAAAGGAGCTTAATATGTATACCCTTGAGGAAAGAAGGAGAGGGGGACATGATAGAAACTTTTAAGTACCTCAGTGGAATCAACAAAGTCCAAGAGGGTAGCATCTTTCAGAAAAAGAGACATGCAAGAACAAGGGGACACAATTTAAAGATGGGGAGGGGGGGGCGGTTCAGGGGCAATGTGAGGAAGTATTATTTCACAGAGAGGGTAGTGGATGCATGGAACAGCCTTCCTGAGGAGGTTGTGGGGTCTAAAACTGTGGGAGAATTCAAGAATGCATGGGACAGACATAAGGCAATTCTTGTGGGGGGTAGGAAGAAATAGGCTGTTGGTTAACTAGGATCTGCGGCCTATCCTGTAGGTAGAAAAATGGGCAGACTAGATGGGCCAAGCGGTCCTTATCTGCCGTCAAAGTCTATGTTTCTAAATATAGTGCATATATTATTCAGTTCCTAAGACAGTTCATTCCCTTTCATTATATCTTTCATTCAGCTCCTGTTTGGATAGGCCTCTGAACACAACAGCTTCATATTTCAAGCGCAGAAATCAGGTGTGGCTGGGGACAACTTTCCTTGCCTAAACTGTTAGTCAGATTTTAGCTCTGTAGAGGGCAGCTAGGTTTTGGTTTTCTGGTGGAGAGAAAAACACCCGATTTTTATTGTAGCCGTTTTCTTCCTTCTCTGCTTCGGGAATCGACCTGCACCGCGTGAATCGCCTGCTTGACACACGCGCGCTCCCCCTCGGCCTCCCTCATGACTGGACCCGGTTTGATTATTTCCACTCCTCCGTTGTCTGAGCCATGGTCTTTGTGAATAAGGAAGTGGGAATGAGCTGAAAGAATGAAGGGCATGCACAGAGAATGGATATAACAGAGATCAGCGTACATCAAATATGGAAGGACTTTGTTCCCGGTAAGACATGCCAACATAAAAAGGGTACACAATAAATTAATGAACCCGCCCCCCCACACACACACCAAAACAGTTCCCAAAATCTGCTGCAGACAGTCCCGACAACTGAGAGGGACAGATGTAGCACAGTTACACATACAGCAAATGGTTGCAATGCATACCACAGAGCAGCTGAGTTGGTTGCCCTTATCTTCCTCGCCCCTTGCTTGGCGAACTCCTTTGCCAGGTGGGGCCGATGCCCCGGCCCTCGCAAGTGATGACCACTGTATCCCCAGCAATGTCCTGTAGGTCGGTCAGCAACAGCAGGCAGATGGCGGCACCCAGCACACAGTAGAACAGCTGAGTCGGGAACAGCAGCAACAGCACAACCGATCTCCAATCCATCGCCTCCCTTCTCCTCTGTGCACCGATCAAATGTCGGAAAATGAAAGAGAGGATCAAGTCCAGACCAGATCAAATAAAGCGGATACATGTTTCAAGTGCTGATTGTGATTATGGTGTGTACTCCGCTGGGTGTCAGTGTCACGGCAGGGCATGGCTAAAAAAGTAAGAGGTAGAATGCATGTGTGGAGACACGTTTCACGCAGTGATTGAAGCGGATCTTTTCTTTGAAGCCAAGGCCACTGCTCTCAATCTACTGTCATACACATCTCGCAGCTCCATTGGTGCATATGGGACGCACCCCGCAGTTTGAGCACTTCACTGGCAGGGGCAGGGACACACCTCCAGCAAGTCGTATTCTCCCAAGATGTTTCTTGCGCATGCGCACAAGCAAACATAAAAATAAAATAAAATAGTTAAACAGGCCCAGGAACTATCTTAGCTCTGTCACATTTGTTTGTGCAGATGCATTGACAATTGCTTCCACTTTGCTGTTAGTTGGGTGCACGCCCTGGGTGTCGATTCAATAGTCCAGGTAGTCGACAGAATCTTGTAGAGGCTGACATTTGGCTAGCTTCACTCTCACTCCATACTGCTGCAGTCTGGACATGACCTTGTTCAGGACTGTCAGATGCTCTTCCACTGTGGGTGCTTTCACCAAGATATTGTCCATAAAGCACACTACATGATCTGACCTGTGCAGTGCCTGGTACATTGTGTGCTGGAAAATTGCTGGCACCATAGAAACTCCAGAGGCCAAGCAATGACATCTGTAAAGTCCTATGTGAGTGTGTATGGTGAGATATATCTCTGACTCTGGCTCCAATTCCAACTGCTGGTATGCAAAGAATAAATCCAACTAGCTGAAGAACCTTCTGTTGGCCAGGGAGGCGAACAAGTCCTTGGCATTGGGTAGTGGATGTGCTTTTGATTGTGTACAACAGTCCACTGTATCCCTATAGCACCCTCACAGTCTCACTGCTTTGTCTTGGTACAGTACCACAATGATAGGGGCAGCCCAGTCGCTCCTGTCTACTCGTGACACAATACCATGCATCTCCAGATGATCCAGTTCTTTCTCTACCACTTCTTTCAAGGCATAGGATACTGGTCGAGGCTTATGAAAGATTGGAGTGGCTCCTGTTTGCACTCAGATCTTTGTCTTGAAATCCTGTATTGTGTGGTAGCCGACCTGTAAAACAGGACCATGTTTTTACAACTCTTTCCTCGCTGCATCTTAAGGTACTTTTGTTGCAGTTTGTAAGGTGAGATCTTTTCTCACTTCAGCTTGATCTTCTCAACCCAGTTTCTTCCCAGTAATGCAGATCTCTCTCCTTGCAATACCACTAGCGGTAGAGTCTTTGCTCCTCCCTCATAAGTGGCTGATACCTGAATCTCTCCCTCAACAGGGATTTAGTCTCCCATGTAAGCGCAAGTTGACTGTGCGATGGGTACAATGGGCACTTCCTGAGATTCTCCTTGTAGATGTGCTCCAGCACAAGAGATACAGACACCCCAATGTCAAGTAACATGCTAACTGGTTTGCCCGCCAACTCGAACTGGAGGTAAATTCCTTCTCCATTACCTTAAGTTGTGTACACAGTAAACAGCTCCAATGACTCTTCTTCTGGTTTAGTCTCTAGCATGGTGTCGGTGACATAAAGTACTGTGCACAAGCAGCACGTGATGCACTTTTGCACACTTTTTACAGATGACTGACTTTCCCACAGTTGTGGCATTTTTCTTGACTAACTCTGCATGTGCTTTGCTGGTGGGTACCCCCAGAATGCTAACAAAGTTGTTTGAACCTTGTAGAACTGGCCTGTGGTGCCAGCTTCTGATGACCTTGTGGTTTCTGACGAAGTGGTGGTAGACCACTTCATAGTCTGGAATGTCCCTTGGCTCCTGGCACATAGGTGACTCTGTGAACCCCACTCCTTGGTGGTTCAGAATGGCTCACTAATTCCCTGGTATCCTTCCGGGCAACCTCCAAAGTGAATGTGATATCACAGGCTGACCTGAAGGTTAAGTCCTTTCTTGACAACAGCTGTTTGTGGTAGCCTTCTCCTCTCATACCATAGACAAATTGATCCCGTTGGGCACCATCCAGACACTGGCCAAACTCACAGATGTTTGCCAGACCCTTCAAACCAATGATGTAGTCAACAAGAGCTTCCCCCTCCTCTTGGTTCACCGTTCTGATACTGAAATTTGAAGCATTCTGGAATGAGAATCGGCTTGGCTTGAAATGCCGTGAAAGTGTCTCGGTGAGTTGGGCATACTACATGTCCACCAGCTTGGCAGATGCAGTCAGACTCTTGAGGAGTCCATACACTGTAGGTCCCAAAACTGCCAGGAAGACATTTGCTTTTTGTCATCAGCAACTTCATTGCTGACGGACAGCATTCAAAGCATTCCAAGATAAGAATCAAAGTCCTTTTTGAGTTGTCGAATTCTGGCACTCTTTCAATTAACACAACGGCAACAGCAGTTCAGTGACGTGCTGTGTGACACGTAACCCCTGTGGCTTTTTGAAGTGCTATCTTCAGTGTCACACTGGTGGCGCATTGCTCTGTAGCTCTGCTGTCCAGAAAAAAACAATGCTTTTTTGTTTCTTTTGTGTCAGTGCCTCTGCACTATTTGCTGCATTTTTTTCCGTTATGCCACAAGATGCTGCTGCTGAGCTGCCTTTGCTGCTGTGTGCCTGCAGTACAGTCCTCCAATGTAGAGGGCACTGTTGCAGGCTTGCTGTACTATGGATGTGCAGGCTGGAAAGAAGGTGGTGCCTGCTTGCTGCTTTTCACACTGTTGTTGCTGTGCAGATCTGCTGGGAAGATTTGCAGAGACCCTGGATTCCTTATACTTCTTTCTTTTATAGCTAAAGTTCTTTTTTAAAATATGTATATATATACGTAATGCCCCCCCCCCCATTTAGGGGGCTTACCTGTGATGCCTCCGGGTGTTCTCCTGCTGCTGCCAGTGTCCCCGTTCCTCTTCGGCTCCTTCTGCTGCTGTTTTTCCATGCCCCTGAGTGTCCCTCTGTGTAACTGAGTCCTACGGGGCTCGCAAATCCATCTGCCAGCAGTCGGCATGTCAGAGCTGCCGCTCGCACGTCCAAGGAGCATGCACTGCACATCCGACCGCCATGGCGGTCACCAGCTAAAAGTGTGCCTTCAGTGGTTCCCGGTGCTGAGCCTAAGATGAAAAGGCACTGGGGGCACAAAACAAAGGGACGATATTTTAAATAAACAGGCAGGTGCCTAACGCGCAGCCTCCATGGCACCCGAAAGGCCAAGGGGCAAATGTCATGGCAGGAAAGCCCTTCATAAATATTCATAAGCTTGCAGTCTTTTCCAGGAGCTGTGTGTTATGGGAGCAGCGACTCCCTAAGGGAGCTGTTTATATGACTGAGAGTGAACTCATTTAAAAGAGAACTGCTGGGGCTAACTAAATGTAACCCCTAGGTGGCGCTATCCCAGTATCCTACTACCCTTGCCTGCTTGGCTAGTAGCACGTTAAGGGGCCTGAGTTCTGAAACGGGTGCCTCCACCCAGAGGTCAGGGTTGGTAGTGGTCAAACTAACCTGGGCACAGCCCTCCAGGATACTGTAACCCTCCCCTTTCCTTACTAGTGGCCGGAACAATACACAATAATCACTTTCGCAATACCCCTGATACACCACACAAGTACCCACACTGTTTGCACTTACCACCAGGTCTTTCCTCTGGCCTGGCCCTGGGAACCCCCTGTAAAACAAGGTTATACACAGCAAATAACAGCAGTACAGTACTCTTGCACAAACTGGAACCACAGTCAGGGTAAATGCAAAAAAGAGAACTGATTTATTTAAGTGACTCGAACAAGGGAGGGGCATAATCAGGTTAATTTGCTTTAAGGCTGTATCAATCAGTTATGCATGCACTTCAGGGTCCATAAACAGTCACACACTCTGGGTACCCAGATGGAGAATGGTGGGCTAGCCAGGAACGTTGCAGCTGGTTGGGGCCCTGTGATGGAAGAAAACAACATGCACAACACACACTATTTGTAGTCCGGAGCCGGAGGGCTCAGTTTGTGAAAAGAAAACAACAAGACAACCAGATGACACACTTTTAGATTAGGCTGTTGTTGCAGGGAGCTACCCTGATGATTACTCACGATACACAAAACTGGACACAGGCTAGATGAAAATCGAGACAGCAGGTGGTTAATCTGGAGTTCCAGGAGAAGCAGGGCCCACACGAATTGCCGAGGTGTTGTTCCTTGTCAAGCGTGGAGCAGGGGGCTGATCCCCAGGCAGGTCTCTCATCAATGGCTTTCTCTGTGCAACGGGTAGTCTGGCTGGACCAGTGTGGCAAGGCCCCAGCCAAATGGAGACAAATTCGGATACAGTCCGTTTTGGGCTGGATACAGCTTCCAGCAAGCAGAACAGAGTTCACAACATGACCCACTAACAACTCACAGCATATTTACATGTAAGAAAATTCTACTGTACCAGGCAAACAGCTCTCTGGTCATGATCGCAGAGTCTCTGCACAAACCAGGGATTCAAAAGCAGTTGGAAATCATAACAGGCCAATCGCGTTCAGCAAAATCTTCAGTCTTCTTCGGGTATGAGCCTGGTAAAAAATCACTGGCTTACTTTGTTCTCACAAACTTGGATTTAGTCCGAAATAATTCTCTTTTCTCCCTCTCAGGGGCAGCAGGCAGACATGCAGGTCACAACTCAGGCCTTTCCACAGTTCTCCTGCGCGAAACTACTCAGATGGCTGCTTGACTGTCTCAAGCTGTTACTTCTTCAGCTCCCAACTTAGATCTGACTCAACTGCCAGCAAGCCTGGGACTTTCCCCAGAATCCAAACAGTTTGGTTGGCTGATATGTCTGTCAGTCACAACAAAGGCTCTCCATTCATGTGCAAAAAGGCGCCAAAAGCCCAAAACTACAATTCCTACAGATTTTGACTCCAGACAGCTCTTGTAGTCTGGCTCCATTTTAGGTCCCACCAGTACTGATTTGTCCAATTCGGCAGTCCAGGACCAAGATTGTGGAGATAAACAAACACTCCTTGATGCAAAGAAGGCAGGTTAGACAAACTACATAATCATTATCACTCTAAATGATTTTCAGCAAATAGTTACATATTACAACAGAGCTCCCTCTCAGATTACTTATGACTGCAATCCAGGCAGCTCTTAAAGAGACAGTACACAGAGGCTATACAGGCACTCTCTGGCAATCACATTTAAACTGCTAAAATGCAGGACACCAGCCTGGCAGTCAGCATTTAGGCAAGCTCAAGGAAGACTTTTCGGGAACCCCCATTTGTAGGGGGGTTACACCCTTCCCTGCCTGGAGAAAATGTGTGTCCGCATCAAGTCTGTATCATCACAATATTGCAAATGCAAACTATACGAGACATTTATACTATTAGCATGTTATGCAAGTGACATCTGATGCATCAGTCAGCGTAAATTTATACCTTTTACTATTCATATTCTCTGCACTTCACAATACTATATCCATTCTGACACTACATCATGCATATTCCACACAGGTAATTTATACATTACTATGCGGAATCATGTAACAACTTCTTGTACATTGAACAATGTAAGAGGGGGCTCTTCCCTATCAGCTAACTTGGGGCTAGAAGGGGCAGGGGCACCATACCTAGAAGGCAGAACAATCAACCTGGAATTGGCACTTAGGCTCAGATTAGGCAGTGAGCTCTAAGAAACATAAACCCCTTTGTGGACCACATTGAGAGGCAAATCCACTGGCCTCCCGGGAGAATCATAACTGAAGCGTACTACTGGCTTGACAGCTCAGTCAGTCTTTCTGAGGGGAACAACTATAGTCTCTGTACTCTCAGCAGTGGTCTGGGGACTATCGTCACTTGTGAGGGGTGCCTCTGCCTGGATGGGAACGTCCAAACTTGGGGCACTGTTGTCTCCTTGCTCTGCAGGCCCTGTTTCTACAACACTTGACTCATTTTGCGAAGGCTCAGGCACAATCAAACTTTGAGGCACTGAAGGGGGGTTGTCCGCACTCTCATGGTGTTCTTCAAGTTCTGGTATGTCACCAGAAAGACTCAAACCATCAGTCCCTCCTTCAGGCAAATCATACAGTTCCACACTACACAGAGACTCAGCATCTTCAGACTTGATACTTTGCACTTCACTTTCTGGGAGCATTGGCTCCAAGGACGAAGCTGGGGGTAAGGCAGTACAGAAGGCCCAGCTTCATCCCCTTATACATAGATGTAGTCCCCTTATACAAAAGTGGGAACAAAGAGGAAGCGGGGAACTACAGACCAGTCAGCCTCACCTCGGTAGTGGGGAAGATCATGGAAGCACTACTGAAGGAGAGATTGGTGGAACATCTGGTTGTCAATGGACTACAGGACCCAAGGCAGCATGGTTTCACCAGGGAAAGGTCATGTCAGACCAACCTCATTGAATTTTTTGACTGGGTGACTAGGAGGTGGATCAGGGGAGGGCAGTGGACATGGCCTATCTGGACTTCAGCAAGGCCTTTGACACTGTGCCACATAGAAGACTATTGCACAAACTGGGGAATATGGGTGTGGGCAGGACAGTAGTGCGGTGGGTAGGTAACTGGCTGGGCAGCAGGACACAGAGGGTGGTGGTAAATGGCTGTCCTCCACAGAGGAAGAGAGTGACCAGTGGAGTGCCACAGAGATCAGTGCTGGGACAGGTACTATTCAATATCTTCATCAGTGACATTCTTGGGACCTAGAAGGCAGAATTTCACTGTTCGCTGATGACAAAAAGCTCTGTAACAGAGTAGACACACCAGAGGGTGTAGACAGAATGAGAAGGACCTGCAGAAACTTGAAGAATGGTCAGGGTTTGGCAGTTGAAATTCAATGCAAGGAAGTGCAAGATAATGCATATTGGGCACAAAAACCCTGGCACAATATATCAGTTGGGGGGTGAGGATATAGCATGCACCAAGCAGGAAAGGGATCTTGGAGTTATCATCTCTGATGACCTCAAGGCAGGGAAACAGTGTGACAAGGCAGCAGGTAAAGCAAATAGGATGCTGGGATGCATAGGCAGGGGCATCACCAGCAGGAAAAGGGAGGTCATAATTCCACTATACAAGACATTAGTGAGGCCGCACCTAGAGTACACTGTGCAGTTCTGGAGACCTTACCTACGTAAGGACATAGACAGGGTAGAGAAGGTTCAGAGGAGGGCAACAAAGATGGTGCATGGATTGCATCACAAGTCCTATGAGAACAGGTTGAAGGCACTGAACATGTACTCCCTGGAGGAGAGGAGGGAGAGAGGGGATATGATAGAGACATACAAGTATCTTACAGGGAGGAACAGGGTGCAGGAATGCACTACTTTTAAGCGAAAAAGATGTTCCAGGACTAGAGGGCATGGGATGAACTTGGGAGGGAGGACGAGTCAGAGGAAACATGAGGAAGAATTTCTTCACAGAACGGGTGGTGGACAAGTGGAACACCCTGCCAGAGGAAGTGGTGGGGGCTGAAACAATCACGGGATTTAAGAATGCATGGGATAGACATAAAGGAATTCTGGAGGTCAGCGGTAAGGGGCAACAGACTTCCTGGAAAACATAAACTGAACTTACAAACTTAAATGGGCAGACTGGGTGGGCCATAGGCCCTTATCTGCCGACACTGTCTATGTATCTATGTATCTATGTATCTATGTACCTTCTGTTCCCTGGTTGGGTGGACCTCACTGGTCCTCAGAAGGAAAAAAAGCATATTCACTTCGGCCTCCAAAGTACTTATGCACAAAGTCCCCAAGTATTTCCTAGGCCTCTTTAAATGATCTGTCAACACCATTACCACAAGAATTAACAACTACCTGCTATGTGACATTCTGCGTGTTCTCACATGCTTTGGAGAAGCCACCATCAGTCACCTCATAACCATTCAATGGAACATTGCCCAACGCTCGCTCAAGATAAATTGCTCTTTAAGCCCTCAAGGCCTAAAACCCACCCCAGATATGGCCTTCCTAGAATCTTGCAACTGTTACAAGGCTTGAAGTAGTAGTAGTATGATTTTATTCATAATCAATGAAAGGGAGTAACTCAGTTGAGCAAAGCTCATTTACAATGAGGCCCCAAGAAGCATTCATTCATTCAGTTTCCATGCATACACCATAACATTATACACAAAACAGATGAGGTAAAAAGTACGAATCAGGTCTAGTATATTAACACCTGAACATACTTTTACATAGACAGTAATCCTAGGTGTTTCCCCTTGAGCAGCATGGTAATGGTCTCTGGCCCTGTTCTATGAACTATCTTTTTAATTTATCTTTAGTAATCCTAGAATTAACACCTTGTAATGAAATGTAATGTCTACAAGACTCACATGTGTAGCCTCAGGATACGTCGGCTCATGGAGAATGTATATATTGTGTACAAGGATTAATTGTACTGTAACACAGATGCAATTACTATGCTAGCCTGTATACTATTTGTAAATATGCTATGACATTTCTAATTGTCTGAATACTACATGAGAATGGAATCGTCCTGTATGTTGTTTTCCCCTATTCTTCCGGGACCTCCTTGTAAATGAACGTGCTCAATGGAGCCTTCCTGGTGAGTCAATAAATTGAAACTGAAACTATGCAGAGGAGGACCAAGAAAAGGCAGATACCCTGAACAAATATTTTTGTTCAGTGTTCACAGAGGAAGAGAAGAAGAGAGGCCATAAAAAACTAACAGGAGCTTTGGAGGGAGGGAGGTGGACACTAGTCTTTTTTGGATGGGAGAAAGACCAGAAGGGACTCGCAAATCAGAAAGTGGACAAAGTGATGCGACCAGACGGGGTGCATCCAAGGCTACAGAGGGAGCTCCAAGAGGTACTGGCTGTATCTCGGACAGTCCTATTCAACAACTCACTGGAAACAGGAGTGGTTCCAGATGACTGGAAGCGGGCAGATGTAGTCCCACTTCACAAAAGTGATAGGAGGAAGGAAGGTGTCAACTATAGGCCAGTCAGCTTGACTTCAATGGTGGGAAAGTCAATGGAATAACTGCTGAAGGAAAGTGTAGTATAGATACGTACTCTCCACAGGAAGTACTCAGGAAGCCATAACTGTTGTAGTTCATGCCTGTCAGTATTGTTGTCCTACTGTGTAGTTCCTGTCAGGCTCAGTGGGGCACGTGAGGGGGGTAGTGTGTTCAGTAGAGAATAAAGATGGCTGCAAGAATGTTCCTCTGTGTCTGAGTTCATCTGTCTACCTCAGATAACCACAGTGGCGACATGGTGAATAACTCCACAGCATACCTCTCAGCTTTAAAAATCATAGCACTGGCCTTCAAAAATCATAGCGAAGGGCCAGAATGTGTAGCACTTTCTTATTTTAAACAATAATATGTCTGCAAATAGTGGGCCCAATATAGTTAGTGATAAAGAAGGCTTCTGTTACCTTAGTTTAATGATTCAATAGTTTGTGTGTCCAGAAATAGCTCTAACATTATTAAGAACATCACTAAAACTATGTGAGCGAGGGTAAATTTGAGTGCGAAAATCATAGCAGTTGAGAGGTATGCTCCACGGGTGCCAGAAGAGGTTAAGTAAGCTGTTGCTTCCTTTGGGTAAAGCAAAAAGAAAAAAAAATGGCAGAGTTTGTTCTTTTTGTACTGTCTGTGTCTGATGTAAGAATAAAAAAAAGCCACCAACCAAAATGCAGGCAAAAGCCAAGCCTGTGGGGGCCAGAAAAAGAAAGCAGCAAGAAATATATGTAACTCCTAAGTGGTGCTATCCTATGGGCTACTACCCCGGCCTGAGTGACTAGCACCAGTGGAGCATCTTGAGTTTGGTGAACGGGTGCCTCCACCCGGAGGTATGGTCCTGGGGTAGCGTAGCTGCTGTTGGTATAGCCCTTTGGGATGCTATAACCCCCCACCAACCCCTTCTAGTGGCCTAAACAGTATAGCAACAAAACATTCACATGTACCATATGGCAGTAATGACTTGCTCACACCCCTTGCACTTACCACCAGGGCTGGATCCTCTGCAACTGTCCTGGAGATCCCCCCGAAAATAAGACCAATGATGCAACAATACAGTAACAGTACTGTATCCCAACCAAGAAGGTACACACTAGACAGGGTTAAAGGCAACAAACAACAATCTGATTTATTCAGGGGGATGTGAACAGGGGTGAGGCGTGAATCTAGCAGATGATTAACAGATCTGATTAACTCAGGCTAAGCCAAATGCACAGTGAGTCTCTTTGATACAGTCACACAAACCTGGATACCCAGTATGGAATAACAGGCTAGCCTGAAGTGTTGCCTGGGGTAGGCCGGCGTTGCAGCTGTTGTTGGAGCCCTTAGGAAAGAAAACAATTAGCATGCACAACAACCCAGAATTTGTAATCCGCAGCCAGATGGCTGAGTTCATTGCAATAAACCCAGACAAGCAAATTAGATGGCACACACACACACACACACACACACACACACACACACACACACACACACACACACACACTCACTCATATGATTGTAGCTTTGTTGCAGGGAGCTACTCTGTTTGTACTCACACTACCCAGACCGAATGATAATCCGACGAAGTGAGATCTGGTGCAGATGGCTTGGTGAAGCAGGAGGAAAATTCCCTCATGGTCCTCATCGAGATGCTGGTCTTTGGGATGCAAGAGTGATTCAGATACTGGCAGAAACATGCAAATCGAACATCTCAAACTGGTCAGCCGTGCAAACACTTTGGCAAACTAAGCACATTTATATGTAAGACTTTTTTGGTCCTTCCAGCTAGCTTGCAGGCTGATCCTGAATTTTCAGCTTTGACGCTGCTCAAATCCCCTGCTGCTGTGACCCCAAAAGGTGGGACAACTGGGCACCTTGGACCCGAAGACTGAAGAATGGAAAAGTCTAGGTCTGGCAGGCCTATCCCCTGAGAGCTGGCAAGCTCCCCAGAGGCTCACATACTGAACTCCTGGATGAATCTCTCAAATCTGAACAAACTGAGCAGTTACCCCCTTTTATATGGGGCTGAGTTCCAGAGTTCCCATTGGCTGCCAAAACTGTTTTAAACAGTCCCCTGATGTTAATTGGCTCGCTTTTTGGCACCTAGAAATGGTCCCAGTTAATTCCCCATAAGTCTCTGGCATGGTCCCAAGAACCCCTTTGTTAAGTCCTGGCTTCTGATTGGATATTGGCTGCTAAAATGGAGACTGCAGTTTAAGTTTAGGCAGTCTGTATCAGTGTTCCCCATAGATTAAGTTCTGGTGCAGCTAGGAGTCTAACTTTTATTTAATAATGTCCCCATATTTATGTAACCCCAACTACAAATGGGGGTTCCCGAAAAGTCTTCCTTAAGCTTGCCTAAATGCACTCTGCCAGGCTGGTGTCCTGTGTTTTAGCAGTTTAAATGTGATTGTCAGAGAGTGCCTGTGTGTACTGTCTCTTTAAGAGCTGCCTGGATTGCAGTCATAAGTAATCTGAGAGGGAGCTCTGTTGAAAGATGTAACTATTTGCTGAAAATCATTTAGAGTGATAATGATAATGTAGTTTGTCTAACCTGCCATCTTTGCAGCAAGGAGTGTTTTGTTTATCTCCACTATCTTGGTCCTGGACTGCCGAATTGGACCACTCAGTACTGGTGGAACCTAAAATGGAGCCGGACTACAGGAGCTGTCTGGAGTCAAAATCTGTAGGAATTGTAGTTTTGGGCTTTTGGCACCTTTTTGCACCTGAAGGGGAGCCTTTGTTGTGACTGACAGACAGATCAGCCAACTGAACCTTTTGGATTCCGGGGAAAGTCCCAGGCTTGCTGGCAATTGAGTCAGATCTAAGTTGGGAGCTGAAGAAGCAACAGCTTGAGACAGTCAAGCAGCCGTCTGAGTAGTTTCGTGCGGGAGAACTGTGGAAAGGCCTGAGTTGTGATCTGCATGTCTGCCTGCTGCCCCTGAGAGGGAGAGGAGAGAAGAGAATTATTTCGGACTAAATACAAGTTTGTGATTTTTTACCAGGCTCATACCTGAAAAAGACCGAAGATTTTGCTGAATGTGATCAGCCTGTCAGGATTTCCAGCTGCTTTTGAATCCCCAGTTTGTGCAGAGACTCTGTGATGGTGACCGGAGAGTGGTTTGCCTGGTACAGTAGAATTTCCTTACATGTAAATATGCTGTGAGTTGTTAGTGGGTCGTGATTTGGTTCCCCACTGTGTGAACTGTGTTCTGCTTGCTGGAAGCTCTATCCAGCCCAAAACGGACTGTATCTGAATTTGTCTTCATTTGGCCGGGGCCTTGCCACACTGGCCCAGCCAGACTACCTGCTGCACAGAGAAAGCCATCGACAAGAGACCTGCCTGGGGATCAGCCCCCTGCTCCACGCTTGAACAGGAACTATGCCTCGGCGAATCATGTGGGCCTTGCTTCTACTGGCACTCCAGATCAACCACCTGCAGTCTCAATTTTCGTCCAGCCAGTGTCCAGTCTTGGGTATCATGAGTAATCATCAGGGTAGCTCCCTGCAACAACAGCCTAATCTAAAAGTGTGTCATCTGATTGTCTTGTTGTTTTCTTTTCACAAACTAAGCCCTCCGGCTCCGGATTACAAATAGTTTGTGTTGTGCATGTTGTTTTCTTCCATCACAGGGCCCCGACCAGCTGCAACGTTCCTGGCTAGCCCACCATTCTCCATCTGGGTACCCAGAGTGTGTGACTGTTTATGGACCCTCAAGTGCATGCATAACTGTTTGATTGATACAGCCTTTAAGCAAATTAACCTGATTACGCCCCTCCCTTGTTCAAGTCCTGGTGGTAAGTGCAAACAGTGTGGGTACTTGTGTAGTATATCAGGTGTATTGTGAAAGTGATTTTTGTGTATTGTTCCAGCCACTAGTAAGGAAAGAGGGGGGTTACAGTGTCTGAGAGGACTGTGCTTAGGTTAGTTTGACCACTACCAACCAGGCACCCATTTCAGAACTCAGGCCCCTTAACCTGCTGCTAGCCAAGCAGGCAAGGGCAGTAGTCCTTGGGATAGCGCCACTTAGGGGTTACATTTTGAAAGTTCACCGCTGGGATTTTGTGCCTTCTACTGGCCAAAAAGTATGAATTATTGTTAAAGATTAATGGCTACCCCAGTAGAATGGCTGTACTCCAGTTATTGGGGAGGTGTACTGGGCAGGAGATTGACCCCCAAAATGCTCTAATTATACTGGATATGCCCCTGGGTACCAGTAAAGACACTGTAGAGGGAGCACTCTCCAAAATTGAATGTTTAAAAAACCCTGTGGTGGTGGGTCGACAGGCTGATTTGATCACCCAAACATTTATAGCCTTGGTAAGAGTGTAGTGACCTCGTGGACAGCTCTAAAGTGCCACAGACTATTGCCCCAGAAGAGGTTCCAGCTGCCTGAAGAGTGATAACAAAAGACAGTGAAGACCCCAGGGAGGATGAGCTCCCACCATTATCCGAGACTTTTGAGGAGAAATTTGCTAAGTTGTTGCTGGAGGAAGGGAAAACCGTAGAGGACTTTAAAAAACTATTCCTGCCACCTGGGGGTGTTCCTTCCCCAACACCCCCTCCCACTCCAGCACCTGTTGCTGCCCCACCTTCTGTTCCTGTGCCAATGCTGGCCCCTATATCTGTACCTGCCATTAGTCACAACTCCTACCGAAAGCTGAGAATCTTCTTGGGCACCCTCCCCACCCCCCAAGGGGAGGATGACTGGGAGACCTGGATAGACTATGTTGCCCCTCTAGTACTTGAATGGCAATGCTCAGAAGCAGAGAAATGAAAGAGGTTGACTGAGAGCCTCTAAGGTCCTGCCCTGCCTACCATCCATGCCAAGCATGATAATAACCCCGACGCAACTGCACAGGACTATCGTGATGCATTGGAGAATGTGAATGGGAGCCTGGATTCAGATGAGGATCTGTGGTGGAGAGTAAGAAACACTCAGCAGTACCCAGGGGAGCCATTGTCTATATATGTACCTCGGCTTGAAAAGCTGCTACAAGAGTGCCTCAGAAAGGGTAGTTTGCTGTCAAATGAATTAGATCGAACTAGGCTGGACTAGATCCTTAAGTCTGCTCCATTTTCAGAATTGTTACTGCTTCAGTTGCGCCTTGCCACCCGACTGGAATTGCCCCCCTCCTATAACGAGCTAACGAAAGAAATTTGGGGTGTTGAGCAAAGGTGACCCCATGGGGGAATTGCACCCATATCTGCTGCTGCTGCGCAAGTGACAGAGAGTGATCAGCCAAGTGAGGCTCAGGGGCAAAAGTCGGCACTTAACGAGCACTCTGAGAATGCAAAGGACTTCCCGCCCTGGGCCCAGCACTGGAAAGACGAGCTACTAAAGGAAGTCTGAGAGTTGAAGATGGGTGTTTCTGCAAGGGATTTCCCCATGGAACAAGATTCTGGCCCCTTTCGGTACGTGACTGCCATGGGGGTGGGGTTGCACCCTCAGGCATCCGCTACCGAGAGTGGCTCCAAGGCTGAGATCACCGGATTGACTGCCACTCGAAAGAAACTGTTAAGACACATTGCACCACTCTCACCACTGCAAGCAGATACTAGACCCCAATCTCTTACTACTACTTCAGTTCCTCATACGATGTTCTCTCCCAGGATGACCCAGGAGTCTATCATTTGTCACAGCTGTGGAAAGGATGGCCATATGAAAAGAGAATGCCGCTCTCAGAAGGACTTAGAAAGAGTAGTAAACAGACTCCAAGGGGAGCTCCGAAAAGCAAATCAGTGGCCAAGGGGTGCCCGAAATGAACACAGTGAGGGTTAGAGAAACCCTAACTCAAATTTCTTTGCAGCTAAATCGTCTGTCTAGGCCTCTGCTACTGCCTCTCCAGACTGGTTCAAAATAGTGGGCCCTTCAATGGAGACTACGGTGACTGTGAATGATATTCATACTCAGGCTGTGCTTGACAGTGGGTTGCAATTCACCAATGTATTCCAGGACTGGTATGACAAACACTTATCTGATGTGCCTTTGCAATCCCTGGAAGGCCTACATGTGTGGGGCCTGAGCGACAGGTCTTATCCCTATCTAGGGTATGTCTACCTCTGGTTGTCTTTTCCTGCAACTGTAACTGGTGTAGAGGAGCAAGTAGAGACCCCCATGGAACTAGTCTGCATAGACTTCTTGTGTTTAGAACCCGATCAGCGGAACATTGGCAATGTGGTAGTGGTTACGGATAATTTCACACGGTATGCACAAGCTTTTCCCATCAAAGATCAAAAGGCATCTACCGTGGCCAAGATGCTAGTGGAAAATTTCTTTGTCCACTATGGTGCCCCCCAGCGGGTCTACTCGGACCAGGGCAGAGACTTTGAAAATTGACTAATCAAAGAAATGCTGTCTCGATGGGGGGTGCGAAAGTCAAGAACCACCCCCTATAACCTGTGGGGAGACACTCAACCAGAAAGTTTTCACCGCATCCTTCCAGACATGCTGGGCACCCTCCACCCGAAAAACAAGCATAAATGGAGCCAGCAGATTAGCACCTTGGTACATGCATACAATTGCATGGAAAATGATGCTACTGGGTTCTCCCCCTACTGCCTCATGTTCGGGAGAGAGGCCCGGCTGCCAGTTGATGTCTGTTTTGGGGTCTCTCCAGATGGGGTCTGAGCCAAAAACTACTTGCAATATGTACAAAAACTGAAAGCTCAATTGAACCATGCCTATCAACTGGCCCAGACAATGGCCACCAAGAGAAATCTAGCCAACAAAGAGAGGCATGATAAAAAAGTAAAGGCTCAAGTGCTTCGACCTGGAGACCGTGTGTCGTTATACAATTTGGGACAGCATGGTAAAGACAAAATTGCTGATCAGTGGCACCATCTTCCCCATGTAGTAGTTGGAAAGTTGGATGATTTACCTATGCACAAGGTGTGCCCAGAAAACAACTCCAAAGCTGTCAAGACCATGCACCGTAACCACTTGCTACCTATTGACCAAGTCATAATTGAGGCTGAACAATCACAGAGTGATTCCCCATGGCTGGTGACTCGTGCTGTTGGAAGAAAGAGACAGAGTCGACCTACCTCAGTGGTTACAAGTTCAAGGTTTCCCTCGAAGCAGGTCCGGAATGATAGTGACTGTCAGTCCACCTCAGATGAAAATGAATGTGACAATGCCTATTACCCCTCTTATGAATTGAGTCAGTTGTTTTGAGGTAACCCTATGACTAATTGTGGGGATACATGGATACATAGACAGTGTCGGCAGATAAGGGCCTATGGCCCACCCAGTCTGCCCATTTAAGTTTGTAAGTTTAGTTTATGTTTTCCAGGAAGTCTGTTGCCCCTTACCCCTGACCTCCAGAATTCCTTTATGTCTATCCCATGCATTCTTAAATCCCGTGATTGTTTCCGCCCCACCACTTCCTCTGGCAGGGTGTTCCACTTGTCCACCACCCGTTCTGTGAAGAAATTCTTCCTCACGTTTCCTCTGAATCGTCCTCCATCCAACTTCATCCCATGCCCTCTAGTCCTGGAACATCTTTTTCGCTTAAAAATAGTGCATTCCTGCACCCTGTTCCTCCCTGTAAGATACTTGTATGTCTCTATCATATCCCCTCTCTCCCTCCTCTCCTCCAGGGAGTACATGTTCAGTGCCTTCAACCTGTCCTCATAGGACTTGTGATGCGATCCATGCACCATCTTTGTTGCCCTCCTCTGAACCTTCTCTACCCTGTCTATGTCCTTACGTAGGTAAGGTCTCCAGAACTGCACAGTGTACTCTAGGTGCGGCCTCACTAGTGTCTTGTATAGTGGAATTATGACCTCCCTTTTCCTGCTGGTGATGCCCCTGCCTATGCATCCCAGCATCCTATTTGCTTTACCTGCTGCCTTGTCACACTGTTTCCTACCTTGAGGTCATCAGAGATGATAACTCAAGATCCCTTCCTGCTTGGTGCATGCTATATCCTCACCCCCAACTGATATATTGTGCCAGGGTTTTGTGCCCCATATGCATTATCTTGCACTTCCTTGCATTGAATTTCAACTGCCAAACCCCTGACCATTCTTCAAGTTTCTGCAGGTCCCTTCTCATTCTGTCTACACCCTCTGGTGTGTCTACTCTGTTACAGAGCTTTGTGTCATCAGCGAACAGTGAAATTCTGCCTTCTAGGTCCTGCGCAATGTCACTGATGAAGATATTGAATAGTACCGGTCCCAGCACTGATCCCTGTGGTACCCCACTGGTCACTCTTCCCTCTGTGGAGTGACAGCCATTTACCACCACCCTCTGTGTCCTGCTGCCCAGCCAAAGATGCATTCTATATGGTGCATCTGTAATAAATCTAATAGCTCTGTGGTAGAACATGTTGAGCTGATTCAGGGTGGTGGCCATGCAGCAGCAGGAAATAATAACCCCCGTAGTCAATTAGGGATAAGAAGGTGGCTTGAACTAGTTTCTTCCTTACAGTATGTCGAGTGGAAAAGATTCTTATTTCGGCAGAATTCTTATTCTGATAGTCCCCCCCCCCACTTCCCTTCTTAATTTTACAATCCCATCACTTGGCATTCTTTTTTCACTTACATACCTAAAAATGTCTTGTCTCTTTTTATTACTGCCTGAGCTGTTCTCTCTTCAGTTTGCCCCTTCACATTCCTTACTACTTTCCCTGCTTCCCTCTGTTCCCCCTGACACACCTCCATATCCTCTATGTCTACATGTCCAAGGAGAGGAGGGGTGGGGACAGACGAGGAAAAAACCCTCTGCCATCGCAGAATGATGGCCTTCATGGAGCTCACAGACCCCACACCCACCGACATAGGCTGCCACACAAGAAGTAGCCTTTCCAAGGGACCTGGGCCAGCCCAAAGACCTCCACCACTGGGAGGGGATACTGTAGGTGCACAGTAGAGAGTAAAGTAAGCCCTGGGAGAAGGTGGGGTTATGAGGTTGGGACTTCACGGGGCTTGAAGAGGGCCTGGTGTGGGCTGACAGCAGTAAGGGGCAAAACATGTAAGTTAAAAAAAAGGAAAAATTGAGAGAAAATAAAGCCGTGCTCCATCACTTACCAAACTGTTTTTTCTTAGGTCTAGACCGAGGTCTGTGATTTTTATCAAGGCCAGCCAAAGGCCCGCTATAAGTCTGGCTCTCATGGACACTTTGGCAGTGCCTGTGACCAGCTCAGATGTGGGCTGTGAGCAGAATTTGGGCATGTGGGTGGGAACTGTACCAATGCATTCAAGTGCAAGCTATGTGAAGAGAGGGGACACTCTTTTAGATACTGTCCATGGGCCTCCCACACCAGAAAAGATCAGTGGGACCAGAACTCCTAGTCAGACAGGCCCAGAAAACAAAGTCAGCAAAAATTTCAGAGCAATCTGCTCCAAATGACTTTACCACTTTGACCTTATGTGGGAGAGGAACTACAGGCTCCACGTATTCTACACCTGAAGGAACTCAAAGGCAAAAAAAACCAAAACAAGAAATAGACATGTCAGTGGTACGGACGATGCCATCTGGGTCAGCCTCTAGAACATCTTTTGAACAGTACACTGTAGGATCCTGAGGAACCCATAGAAGAATCCACAGAGACTGACATACAAGAGCTGACAGGGAAACGGCGTCAGAAGAGGTACCACCATCAAAAGTAAATAATGAATGCCTCCATCCTCTTGTCCGACTGAGAAAGGAACCGCCATGGTAATCAGAACGAAAAGACCAAAGGGACAGCAACCAACTCGCAAGATTCAGCAAACAGGATACTGTTAAATTAAAGAGAAAATCTGAACCCCTGCGATCTACCAAACACAATAGTTGAGGACTCTGATACCTCCTCGTTAGTATCTTCCCAAGCAACATTATCATCTGAATATGAAGCTGTAGCCTCTGAAACTGAAGTTTCAAAGAAGAGAAAAGGACACATAGGCACTAGAAGCACGTCTAGATCGGACAGATAGATCATGTCCCCTAAATATCTAATCTTCCTTTCTCCTTTCTCTAATAGGTGTCTTGATGAGTGAGAATTTTACTCTGTGCAACCCTTAATGTGAACAGCATTTAGAGTGTGAGAAGGAGGGTTGTAATTTTTTTCTTTTTACAGTCGTTTCAATGTAACGTCTTCTTTTTGCAGGACACCTGGTTATGCTCCTTAGCTGACATTTGTCAGACCCAAAAACTGTGGGGGCGAGGATGTTTCTTTAGGTATCTGGGGTGGAAGTCATGTGATGCAGTTGGCACTCAAAGGTGGGCAAGACAAAGCAGGCTCAAGGCTGGTTCAAGCCTAGTGTTTGGCATGATTTGGAGCAATCTCTTTAAGAAATTGAGTGCCAAGATCAAGACTAGGCAGTTATGGTCAAAGCAAGCATTTTTGTCAGCCTGAGCAGTTAGTGTAGTGGCCGACACTCATGAGAGGCACTGTCAGAAAGGACAGCCTGCAGTCGCCAGGGCTCGGCTCATGCTTTAGCTCGTTGAGTCAATCCAGACTCCTGGCTCAGCTCTGGCTTGGCTCTAGGTGACAAATTCCTGGCTTGTCCAACTCTATTGGTACTGGGTTTCATGGAACAGAATTTAAAGTAACAAAATTAATAGGTATTATATCTGGGCGGACTCTTCTGGTGGATATTATTATCATCAACTGTCAATATAGGTTGATAAATATACACACTCCTCAAACTCAGGTTAAACAAATTGACTTAAGAAAATTCAGTCTTTCTTATATAGGAATCACAGGACACTTACAAGCTATAGAAGGCTTGTAGGCCCATTTGTAAGCTCACCGTTTCTCAATGGACGGAGCCTGACATTTTATTCCCTCTTGGGAACTTGTCTAATTTTGTCTTCAAGGTTTCACTAGACTCATTATCTAGTATATCACCTGGAAGGCTATTCCACATAGTCACCACTCTTTGTGAGATCCACACTCTCCTTTTGTTTTAAACAGTTCCTTTCTCATCTGCTTACTATGTCCTCTACTATCATACTGCCTCTCTTTTAGCTCTAATCCTACACAATTCTACGTGTCTTTTTTCTTAATGGTGTTATATAGCAAGAACATGACACCTCTTAACCTCCTCTCTTCCAGTCTATATAGGTTGAATATGCTTCTCCTCTCATCATAATCTCTTCCCCTCATACCTGTTACTGTACCATGCTGGTAGTTCTTCTCTGAACTCTCTCCAATATCCTCATTCCCCATTTACTCTGCAGTGCCCAGAACTGCCCACAGTATTCGAACTGTTGCCTCACCAATGCTCTGTCCAAGGGCATAATGACCTTCCTGTCCTACTAGTAATGCTTTTCCAAAAGCAACCCGATAGTTTGTAACATTTCTTTGCTACCTCAGTGCACTGCTAGTCAAATGTAAGGTCCTCAGAGACCATTATTACTCCTTGATCCTTTCCATCACCAGTTACTGTCGGTTCGCTGCCATTTTGCATCATGCTTTTCTTTCTGATTTCTTCTTCCAAAGTGCAGCATTGTGCATTTTTCAGTCTTAAACTTCAACTTGTGCTTCTGTGCCCAATCTTCCAACTGTCTTAATTCCGCCTTAAGGTTGTCTATGGCTATGTTTGTATCAACAATAGCGCCAACTTTAGTGTCGTCCAGGAACTTACACACCTATGTCCCAGTACTGCACTGCACTGACAACACATATGTATCTAATAATGTTGGTGCTAGCACAGAGCCCTGGGGTACTCTGCTTGCAACCATCTCCCAACTCAACAACTCAAAGCGTCATTTTATGAAGAATTCGCTGTTTCTTCCCTTCTAACCAAGATTTTATTCAATTCACCAGCATCTTGTTTAATCCCAATTTATCTATTTCTTCTATTAGTTTCTTATGAAGCACACTGTCGGAAGGCCTTACTGTAGTCCATGAACACTACATCCACTGGCAGTCCCTTATCCAGGGCCCTAATAACTGGCTTAAAAAATGTAATTTTCCTCAGGGAAAGGGCGCTTAATAAATAAACATTACTTACATACTTACTTAGTCTGACACAATCTACCTTTCCAGAAACCATGCTACATAGATACATAGGCAGTGTCAGCAGATAAAGGCCTACAGCCCACCCAGTCTGCCCATTTGAGCTTGTAAGTTCACTTTATGTTTTCCTAGAAGTCTGTTGCCCCTTACCCCTGACCTCCAGAATTCCTTTATGTCTATCCCATGCATTCTTAAATCCCATGATTGTTTCAGCCCCCACCACTTCCTCTGGCAGGGTGTTCCACTTGTCCACCACCCGTTCTGTGAAGAAATTCTTCCTCATGTTTCCTTTGAATCGTCCTCCCTCCAACTTCATCCCATGCTCTCTAGTCCTGGAACATCTTTTTTGCTTAAAAATAGTGTATTCCTGCACCCTATTCCTTCCTTTAAGATACTTGTATGTATCTGTCATATCCCCTCTCTCCCTCCTCTCCTCCAGGGAGTACATATTCAAGTCCTTCAACCTGTTCTCATAGGACTTGTGATGCAATTCATGTACCATCTTTGTTGCCCTCCTCTGAACCTTCTCTACCCTGTCTATGTCCTTACGTAGGTATGGTCTCCAGAACTGTACACTGTACTCCAGGTGGGGCCTCACTAGTGTCTTGTATAGTGGAATTATGACCTCCTTTTTCCTGCCGGTGATGCCCCTGCCTATGCATCCAGGCACCCTATTTGCTTTACCTGCTGCCTTGTTGCACTGTTTCTCTACCTTGAGGTCATCAGAGATGATAACCCCAAGATCCCTTTCCTGCTTGGTGCATGCTATATCCTCACCCCCCTACTGATATATTGTGCCAGGGTTCTTGTGCCCCATACGCATTATCTTGCACTTCTTTGCATTGAATTTCAACTGCCAAACCCCTGACCAGTCTTCAAGTTTCTGCAGTTACCTTCTCATTATGTCTCTGCCATCTGGTATGTCTACTCTGTTACAGAGCTTTGTGTCATCAGCAAACAGGGAAATTCTGCCTTCTAGGTCCTTCGCAATGTCACTGATGAAGATGTTGAATAGGACCGGTCCCAGCACTGATCCCTGTGGTAGCCCACTGGTCACTCTTCAATCTGTAGAGTGACAGCCATTTACCACCACCCTCTGTGTCCTGCTGCCCAGCCAGTTACCTACCCACCACACTACTGTCCTGCCCACACCCATATTCCCCAAGCTGTGTGTCATTCACCAGTCCTCTATTATTAATGTAGAAACACAGAAACTTAGAAGCTGACAACAGATAAGGACCTCAAGGCTCATCTAGTCTGCCCATTTTTTCTACCTTATGAATGTGCCATCGGCCTTTCCTCTGTCAATGGCCTATCTACTCATACTCATCTGTATTGCTCCCTTATGCCTTATGCCTGTTTGAAGCCCTGCACTGTATTCATATCCACCACTTCCTGAGGTAGGCTGTTCTATGTATCCACCACCCTTTCTGTGAAAAATAACTTCCTCACATTGCCCATTAATCAGCCTCCCTGTAATCTCATGCTGTGTCCTCCTGTCCTGCTATTTTTCTTATATTGAAACATGTTAGACTATATCACCTTGTTAATGCCCTGAAGATGTTTGAATGTTTTGATCATATCACCTCTCTCCCTCCTTTGCTCTAGGGTATACATATTGAGCTCTGTTAATCTGTCCTCATGTTTTCTGCTGTAGTCCCCGCACCATTTTGGTTGCCCTTCTCGGGACTGCCTCCATTTTGTTAATGTCCTTGTGCAGATGTGGCCTCCAGTACTGCACGCGGTACTCTAGATGGAGCCTAACCAGTGTCTTGTAAAGAGGGATCATTACCTCCCTCTTACGACTTGCGATACCCCCTACTAATACACCCCAGTATTCCTCTAGCCTTACCTACTGCTTTAGTGGTCTGCTTGGATGATTTCAGGTAATCTGTGATGATGATGCCCAAGTCTCTTTCTTCCCTTGTGATTGCCAGCAACTCCCCTCCCAACCTATAGGTAGCTTCAGGGTTTCTCTTCCCTATATGTATGATCTTGCTTTCTATTTCTTCCTTAATTATGGTTTCCAGAACTTTCATAGGCTCATAGGCGTGTTACGAGTTTTGTTAGGTCAAAAAACCTTTAATAAACATGCCACCACTAATGATGGAACATTTGTTTTGAATTACCCTCACCACTGTCATCAGACTCACAGGCCTGTAATTTCTGTAGTCTGATCTTAAACCCTTTTAAAGATGAGGACAATAGTCACTTCTTTACAGCTATTTACAGCTCTGCCAATATTAAAGGACATTTAAAAAATAAAACTGAGTGGTTCTGCTTTTGTCCTGTCTAGTTCTTCAACTCTCCTTATTAGTAGGCAGGGCCAGTGGGATGCTGGGGTGCATATGGAGGTAAATCACCAGCAGAAGGAAAGAGTTGGTGTTGTCGCTGTATCGATCATTGGTGAGAGCCCACCTGGAGTACTGTGTCCAGTTCTGGAGACCACATCTCAGGAAAGACATAGACAGGGTAGAAGCTGTACAGAGGAGGGCAACTAAAATGGTGCAGGAGCTACATCAATAGTCCTATGAGGAGAGACTGGGGGATCTGAATATGTACACACTGGAAGAGGGGACAAGATAGAGACCTATAAGTACCTCACGGGGGTGAACAAGATACAGAAGAAGAGTATTTTTTAGAGGAGAAGGTGCACCAGGACAAAAGGACATGCAATGAAGCTGCAAAGGAGGACACTTAGGAGGGATGTCAGGAAGCATTCTTCACTGAAAGAGAGGTGGATGCCTGGAAAAGTCTACCAGTGGAGGTGGTGGGAATGAAAACAGTGATGGTCTTTAAGCATGGATGGGATAGGCACAAAGGAACCTTAGCAGAAAAGCAGTGGGGAGGAAGTGGCTGGAGAGCAGGTAGGGTCTGCAGTGACAGTATGGACAGGAACAAACAGGGCAGACTAGGTGGGCCAGACAGTCCTTATCTGCTGACAAATTCTATGTTTTTATGTTTCTTGGGTGCGTCTCATTGGGTCCCTGTGTTTTTGTGGGTTTAATTCTTCCAACTTCTTTTTAAAGAGCAGCTGACGCCTTCAGGAGAACTTTAACAAAACGTAATATTTAGACACTGTCCAGCATGTATTTAACATTAGTTCTGTATTTCTCCTACCCATTATTTTTTGCTGAGGTCATTTTCATGAAAACAGGATGTTTGCTTCTGAAAAGTGTATCTACCCCTGCTGCTTTTTTTCTACCTCAGGTCATAATGCTCTGCTTGTGACATCACAGTTACTTCCATGGCAACAGATTGTAACGTCACAACACAGGATTATGACTTGAAGTAGAGATAAGCTATAGAGGCAGATGAACTCTAAGGGACAAAGATCATATATTCCTGCAAATTTCCTCAGTAATAAATCACTGGGAGGAGAAGTCTATAGAATATAAACAGAATACAAGCTGAATTGTACCTAATTATATTTTTTCAAATTTTCTTCGAGGTGTCAGCAGCTCTTTAATGCCTATCTATCCTAATTTCTTGACTGTTCACAAATTTGGTACCGGTGCTACTGATCTGAGAATCTTTATGGGCAGATAAAGTCACTAAGGATCTCCGTCATGTCTTCATCCTTTGAGACCGTTTTTGTATCTACCACCAGCCGATCCACTGTTTGCTTTGTTCCTCTCTTACTGTTTACATATTGGGAAACCTGAGTCATAGTTATTCTTGTGCCATCTGCCACTTTAAGTTCCATGTTCCTTTTAGCCACTTTAATCTCCTTCTTATATTTTCGGACCCTGTGCTTCTGTTTTTGCCCACAGTTGATCAGGGTTTCCTTTTGTTTTTTGTTTTTATTCTCCTTGTGGCTGGGACAGACTAGGCTCCTTTCTGTCCTGCCTCTCCGACACCCAGCCTCCCTCCCTCCCGTGGGCAGGGCAGGCCGCCTCCTCCCTGAGTCTAAGTGTCCAGTTGTGGGTGTCGGCATCTTAGTGGAGAGGCAGGTGGGGGATCAGTGGGCAGAGCTTCTTGAATGCCTGCCCGCCACCACTGGCTGGGCTGGCAGGGTATCTCGTTAATGTGCTGACTGATTATTGCCATAGTGATTTTGCTGATGGAACGTTGCTGCAGACTTTGTGGGCTACCTTGATTTGTTGTTGGGCTGTGTTTTCACCTCGAGTGGTTTCAGAGCACCGTGCTGCTGGGGTGCAGCTGAATGTTGCCCTTTGTCCATTGTGCCAAGGCATGGAGTTTGTTACATTTACTGTGGGGGGTGCAGGTGGCAGAGCCCCCCACAATATTGCAGTGTGTTTCTTCTTGTCATATGGGACTACAACTCCTGAGTGGCAGATTCTCAGGGTGCCGTCAACTCATTGCTTGTGCCATATTTTACATCGCTAACTTCCATGTCGCTGCAGCATGGGTGACCTGCCTGGCTGTATAGCCTAGTGGTTAGAGTAATGAGCTTGGTACATCCAGCAGACCTGGGTTTGATCCCACATCCTCCGCCTGCATACTGTGTGACTCTGAGCAAGTCACTTAACTTTTTCAGTGCTCCCAGATTGCCCCTGAAAACAGGCACTTGTACCTAGTGGGCCTTAACTGGTTACTAAAGAATAAATAAAACTAATGTTTTTCCTCCCCGGCCCATGCTGCTGGCCTGCTGGGGTGTGCATATTGGTGTGTATGTGTAGAGGCACATGCACGCTGTAGAGACTTGCAGCACCTCCCACTTCCTACCTCTCCCGTCCCACACTACCACCAAACCTCCACCTGGTGGCAGTCATTCAGCAGAGCCAACAGTCCTCCCTTTTCAGGAGAGGAGAACAGTCCTTGGGATGCTCCATCCTCTCCCTCCCTGGCCGACCCTCGGCATCCCGCATTTGTTCCTAAACAAGAGTCACCAGTCTGGAGCAAGGTGTGGTGTCCAGTGCCTCAACCCTCAGCCCCACCAGACCAGCATCAGGGTTTCATTTCTTAGGGGCCCTACACGCCTTTTCCTTTTTCCTCATTTTGCTTTTAATTCTTGTATCTGCTATTGTCTACACACCCTACGTTGTAATCTCCCGAGTTGTACCTGAAAATAGGCAGCTATGCTGTTTAGTGTGCCTACCTGGTTAACAAAAACTAACTAAATAAATAAATTCTCCTGTTCCACCATTCATGATGGTATCTTTCCTTTAGAGTTATACTTTATTCTGTCCAGCACATATCTTTCAATCAAGAGCTTAATTTTGTTGCCTAATATCGTCCAGATTTCTCCTGTGTTCTTTCCAGTAAAATCCCTTTCCTAGTCCCACCTTCTCACCTCTTCTCACACAATCACATAGTATGCTTTACTGAAGAATTAAGCTGTAGTTTTTCCTGACTCTTGTAGTCTATAATTAGTCATTTTAATGTACACTCTGTTATTTTACATACATCCAGGAAAATAATGCTGGAAGGTGATTTTAATTGTCGCTTGTCAGCAATGGCTAGGGGAGCCTGACTGGGCAAATTACATTTGTGACTTAAGTCAGATGTTAGGGACTGCTGGGCTACGGTTTGCCCACAGCACCAGGCACAAGAATGGAGACCACACGGATGTCAGAGGGACACTAGCAACCCAAGCAGGCTTTTGTAAATTTCCCAAGATCAGTGAAACTGTATCCTTAGAAGCCTCTGATCATTTATTACAGTACTAGGATGTTTGTTACAGTTACAAAGCCAAACAATAGCAGGTACCTGTTTATAGAAATTAAAAACAGATAATAATAATAATAATGATAATAATAATAATAATAATATTTTCATTTATAAGGCGCCTTTCCAATTCCAAGGTGCCTAACAATCTAAGAACAGTTTATATAAAATCCAATAACAAAACAGTATAACCAAAAATCATCAACAATCAGATAAAACTGCAGTTATCCAAAAACACTTTTTGCCACAGAAAGGTTTTTAAGCCCTTCTTAAATTCCTCCACAGCTGTGCACTCCCGTAACCAGTGGGGTAGAGAATTCCAAAGGGTGGGAGCTGCAAAAGCAAAAGTTCTTGAACCAGAAGATTTCAGATTCACCCTTGGAATCTCTAACAACCCCTTGTCGGCTGAGTGGAGCGATTGACCAGGGCAGTAAGGAACCAGGAGCTCTTTCAGATAGTCCGGGGCTCTGGGCACTGTCCACGTAGTGCTTTAAAAGTCAGTAATCCGACTTTAAAGGTGATCCGCCACCATATTGGCAGCCAGTGCAGTTCGTGCAACATCAGGGTGATATGGCAGGACCGACTAGAACCTGTCAGAAGCTGGGCTGCTGCGTTCTACACCAGCTGCAGGTGATGGATTTCTACCCCCGAAAGCCCTAGGTAAAGGGAGTTGCAGTAATCCAAGCGTGAGGACACAAAGGCGTGGACCAAGATCAGAAAGTCATCAGACGGAACTAGATGCCTAACCCTGGTGATATTCCTAAGATGGTAAAAGGAAGTCTTGATGATGGCTGGCACTTGCGAATGCAAGGTCAGTCCGTTATCAAAACCACCCCAAGGTTATGCACCCATTCAGAGGTCGGTAGGGGGATGCCACCAAGATCAATTCCGGAGGGCGCATCAACACCCGACCCTCCTATCTGGTGACCCATGTCCACAACCAGTACCTCAGTCTTTTCCGAGTTCCACTTCAGCCAGCTAGAATCCATCCACTTCTGGATTTCTTTCATACAGTTGTTAAAGACCAAGAGAGCTCCATCCTGGTCAGGTGCAAAGGAAAAGTAGAGCTAGGTATCATCTGCATAACAGTGAAACCTCAGCCTATACCTTCTTATAATGTCTCTGAGGGGTAACATGTACACCGCGAACAGCATGGGTGACAGCACAGAACCTGAGGCACCCCAAACGACAAAGCAGATGATTGATCCAGGAAGAAGAAATACAGCTTGAAGGCAGTATAGCACAGTGGTTTAAGGCTCTGAGCTGTAAACCTAGAGACCTGGGTTTGAATCCCACAGCTGCCACTTGCATACTGTGTGACCCTGAGCAAGTCGCTTAACTTCCCTGTGCTCCCAGGTCGCACCTGTAAACAAGCTTTCAGGTCAGTGTGTCTCTCCTGGAAAAAAAAAAAATTCTTGCATTTTTAGAATTATACAAAGCCAGGAAATCTGTCCAAATTCTCTATTACAGTCATATAGAATGGTGGGAAACCACCTAAAAAGATTTCATAAGGTTTTTTTTTCCCCAGACATTGCAAAACAGGGAGCCAAAAAAGTATTACCGTAAATATTTGGACGTGTAAACTTAGAAATCAGATCAAACAGACCTGATTAGAAATCTCAGACAAGAAAAGGAAAAACTCCAATATAATCAAGCAGACAGATGTTTCTGGTGTAGTATTAAAGCAATTTTGAGATAACAAACTGTAGTGAGAAAGAGATAATGTGACCTACTGGGACTTGACCCCAGGCCCCTGAAATACCATCCCCATGCTCTGACCACTGAGCTATAGTCTGACATGTCTGGACTTAAAGTTTCCCAGACACACTTCCTTTCCCTGGTATTGCGTATCCTGCAACTAGGAATGATCAAGATGATGATTACATGTTTTTGGTGCAGTATTAGCCACTGCTAAGCAATTTTTAGATCACACAGTATCAGAGAAAGGAAATGTGCCCGGTGACCTTAAGGCCTAATCATGTGGGGCTATAGCTGAGTGGTTAATTTATTTATTTATTAACGAGATTGGAATTACAAACTTTGAGTCAGAGACTCATTTTCAAAGGCTCCACATCAGTAAACAATACATAGACAGTACATATTTAGAGTAAGTAACAGAGAATACAGAAATTGGATAATACAGGGAAGGTAATACAATAAAAGTAACAGCGAGAACACAGCTGTGCAATCAGGACAGCATGCAAGGTAATAACTTGAACATCACACAGTAATTTATACAGTTTTAGAGTAAAACAGTTAAAGCATTGGGATGGTATTATGTGGGCCTGGGTTCGATTCCCAGTAGGCCACATTATTTCTTTCTCATTACAGTGTGTGATCTAATATAATCAAGTATCATGTTTGTTAGCAGAATAAAAATATGAAACTCAAGAGAATATGTCATCAGGGAATATAGGCATCAGGGAATAGATTAAAGACTGAAAGATGGCCCACATTGTGCCCATACACAAGGGTGGATCGCGGGAGGAGCCGTGAAACTACAGGCCAGTAAACTTGACGTTGGTGGTGGGCAAAGTGATTGAGGGCATCCTAAAGGAGAGGCTGGAGGTGTTCCTGGAGGCAAAGGGTCTCCTGGATGTCTATCAATATGGCTTTGTCCAAGGCAGATCATGTCAGAGTAACCTGGTGGAGTTCTACGACTGGGTGATGAGGGCACTGGACCAGGGTAGGCCAGTGGATGTCCTTGACTCGGTTCCACACCCCAGGCTGCTGGAGAAGCTAAGGGATATGGGGGTTGGGGTACAGATGACTTAGGTGGATAGGGAACTGGCTAACAGGGCCTTTTCAGAGGGTGATGGTTGGGAGGAGGGTTCATCTCCCAGGAAGGTCATCAGTGGGGTACCACAGGGGTTGGTGCTGGGGCCACTCCTGTTTGACACTTACATAGCAGATATCAGGAACAGCATCAGGAGTGAAATTATCCTTTTCGCAGATGACTCAAAGCTGGGGGTGGTAGTGGAAGGGGAAGAGGGTAGGTTAGCCATTCAAGTGGACCTGGAGACTCTGGACAGGTGGTCTCGCACCTGGAAGCTGTAGTTTAATTCAAAGAAGTGCAGGGTTCTCCACCTAGGGGCCAGGAACCCAGCACATGTGTACAGTTTGGGAGGGAAGACATTGTAGGCTACAGAGGGGGAAGGACCTTGGGGTGGTTGTAGTAAGTAAGTAGTAGTAAAAGATTTTTATTCATACAAAAATGAATATGGATATCTCCATTGAGCCAGAGCTCCTTTACATTGAGGTCCAGGGTATCAGTTCCAGTTACTCTTATAATATTACAATATATAACAAAACAATAAATACAACACATTTATACATCAATAAATATGACACATTTCCAAAAAATCCACAATTAAGTTGTGGATGGCAAAATGAACAACTCAGAGCAGTACAGGAGGGCTGCGGCCAAAGCAAATAAAATTCTGGGGTGCATGGCCAAGGGGATAACCTCGAGGAGCCAGGAGGTGCTCCTTCTGCTGTATAACTGCTTGGTAAGACTGCATCTCTAATACTGCGTGCAGATTTGGCATCCATACTTGAAGTAGGATATCACCCTCCTGAAGAGGGTCCAGAGGAGGGCGACCAAAATGATGCAGAGTCTTGGGGACAAGTCCTATGGAGTGAGACTCAAGGAGTCAACTGTACTCAATATGTACTCAACTGTACTCACTGGCAGAGAGGAGGCACAGAACAGATATGACTGAGGTCTTCAAACACCTCAAGGGGTTCCATAGGGTGGGCCAGGATAGAGTGTTACAGCTGCAGGAGGAGGGGTCAACCGGGGGCACCCACTGAGGTTGGTTGGTGGGAGACTCGGGGGGGATTAGGAGACGCTACTTCACTGAAAGGGTGGTGGAGTCTTTAAATGCTCTGCCCATGGAACTGGTGGTGGTAACTACTGTGGAGGGGTTCAAGTGAGACTGGGACAAGTACAGGGGAAGGGTGCTTCTCAGGACTCTGTCAGAGGATGAGGGAGGAGAACCATGTGGGGAGGGTGGGGGGAGGCCACAACGGTACCCAGCATAGGCGCTGATCCCCAAGCAGACTTGAAAGACCATAAGGCCTACTCTGCTGGCTTTGTAGTATATATGTACATATGTATGTATGTATATTTGAAAGTTGTAAAAAATTGAGTACATTATTTGACCATACGAAGACTCTTTAACTCATTCAGGCCTATATACACCTGTAGGTGGCATCTGAAAGCATAGCCACTCAGGCCAATAATGCCTGTAGACATACTCAGCTGACTTTCACTCAGGCCTGGAAATGTCTGAGGAAGTCAGCAGTTTTTACCTAAATATTAAAACAAATTGCTTAGAATTGATTGCATAGCACTGTTAGAAAGGTAATTTTGTGCTGAACAATTTTGCTGCTGATACTTTGTGTCTATCATGCATACTTAAGGAGTTGTTTGCATTTGTTTAAGGTATGGTGTGCATGGCTGACAGTCTCTCAAGCCTCATCTAAGCACCTTCAACAAATCTGAAAAAAACAAACAGTTGTTTGATATTTCAGCTAGTATAAAATAAAAACTAAATGGAGTACAATTGATTGCATAGCACTGCTAGAAAGCTAATTTTGTGCTGAACAGTTTTTCTATTGATACTTCATGTCTACCATGTATACTTTAGGAGTTATTTGCATTTGTTTAAGGTATGATGTGCATGGCTGACATTGGTCTCTGAAGCCCCACCTAAGCACTTTGAAAAAATCTGAAAAAAAATACAGCTTAGTATTTCAGCTAGTATAAAATAAAAACCAAATTGATTACAACTCATTGCATAGCACCAATGGAAAGGCAATGTTGTGCTTTACAACTTTGCCACTTGTACTTTGTGTGAAGCACTTATTGTTCAAGAGGTATTCACATTTGTTTGTGCCGTGCTGATTATGGCTTGATTTTACTTAGAAAGGCCCAAGATGCAGTGTTACAAGTATGCAGGGCACAAGTGGTGGAAGTCTCAAAGAGCTCTTGTCGTGTGAATGAGTCTAGAAGGAGGTGTGGAGCAACAATGGGGAATTATCAAAACTGCCATCACAGAGGCAACAAGCCTTTGTGTGAAGGAAATGAACAAATCAAAACGAAAGAAAAAGCCACTATGGTTCTCAAAAGAGGTGGCTGTGAAAGTCAGGAAGAAAAAGATAGCATTCCGAAAGTATAAGGAAACACAGAAGGAGCAGGACAGACAGCTGTACCAGTTAAGGCAGAAGGAAGCAGGGAGGGAAGTCAGAATAGCAAAGGCCCAAACTGAGGAAAAGATAGCCAACTCAGTTAAGAAGGGGGATAAAACCTTTTATACGTACATCAGTGAGTGTAGAAAGACAAAGGGAGGGATAGTGAGGCTGAATAGAATGAACAGTGAGTGGGCAGAGGGGACAGTGAAAAGCAGGAATACTGAACGAATATTTCTGCTCAGTATTCACAAAAGAGGAGGAAGTGCCTAATCCAATTAACAGAAGCACTCTTGGTAGGGGCCAATCCCAGTCCTTTCACAGAAGAAAGGGTTCTGCAAGAACTCCTAAAACTGAAGGTGGACAAAGCAATGGGTCCTGATGGAATTCACCCTGAATTCTAAAAAGATTAAGGAGGAACTAGTGAAACCACTGGCTACTCTTTTTAATAAATCATGGGAGGATGGTGGTACTCCGAGGACTGGAGGAAGGCGGATGTGATTCCCTCTCACAAAGTGGGTCCAAGACAGAGGCAGGAAACTACAGACCTGTCAGTCTGACCTCTGTGGTAGGTAAAGTGATGGAGTCACTTCTGAAGGAAAGAATAGTCGAGTACCTAGAGGCCAGTGGAGCACAGGACCCAAGGCAGCATGGGTTCACAGCGGAAAGGTCATGTCAGACGAATCTAATAGATTTCTTTGACTGGGTGACCAAAGTAGTAGACCAGGGAGGGGCTGTGGACATGGCCTACCTAGACTTTAACAAGGCATTTGACACAGTCCCACACAAAAGATTAATAGTCAAATTAACCAGCCTGGGAGTGGGACCCAGGGTGGTAGCCTGGTTAAAACATTGGCTGGACAACAGAACACAGAAGGTAATTGTAAATGGAGTCCATTCTGAAGAAAGGGGGGTTACTAGTGGGGTACCGCAGGGTTCAATATTGGGTCCAGTCCTTTTTAATGTCTTCATCAGTGACATTGCAGAGGGACTGGAAGGAAAAGTATGCCTTTTTGCAGATGACACAAAAATCTGCAACAGGGTTGTTACCCAAGGAGGCGTGGAAAGGATGAAAAGGGACTTGGCAAGGTTGGCGGAATGGTCAGAAGTATGGCAGCTAAGATTCAATGCAAAGAAGTGCAAAATAATGCACCTGGGAAATAAGAACCCAGGGGAAGAATACACAATGGGTGGGGTAAGTAACAACAACAAAAAAGGAAAGGGACCTGGGGGTAATCATATCAGATGACCTTAAGGTTAGCAAGCAATGTGAGAAGGCAGTAGGGAGGGCTGGGGGTATACTGGGATGTATAGGGAGAGGCATCAGCAGCAGAAAACAGGAAGTTGTTATCCCTCTGTACAGACAGTTGGTGAGACCCCATCTGGAGTACTGTGTCCAGTTCTGGAGACCCCATCTCTGCAAGGACATAGACAGGATAGAGGCAGTCCAGAGGAGGGCAACTAAAATGGTGCAGGGTCTGCAAGAGAAGCCGTATGAGGAGAGACTAAAGGAGCTTAATATGATACCCTTGAGGAAAGAAGGAGAGGGGGGACATGATAGAAACTTTAAGTACCTCAGTGGAATCAACAAAGTCCAAGAGGGTAGCATTGTTCAGAAAAGAGACTTGCAAGAACAAGGGACACAATTTAAAGATAGAAGGAGGGCGGTTCAGGGGCAATGTGAGAAGTATTATTTCACAGAGAGGGTAGTGGATGCATGGAACAGCCTTCCTGAGGAGGTTGTAGGGTCTAAAACTGTGGGAGAATTCAAGAATGCATGGGACAGACATAAGGCAATTCTTGTGGGGGGTAGGAAGAAATAGGCCGTTGGTTAACTAGGATCTGAGGCCTATCCTGTAGGTAGGGAAATGGGCAGACTAGATGGGCCCAGCAGTCCTCATCTGCCGACAAAGTCTATGTTAATGCAGAGGGTTAAGTAATTTTCAACCAAAAACAGCTCCTCGAAATTGAAGATGAACACTCCAGATCTATGTTTAGGGCAAAGACAAATAAAATTTTGGGCTACATTGCCAGAGGGAACAGCAGCAGGAGAGAGGAAGTGATACTACCCTTGTACAGGTCATTAGTGATGCCACATCTAGATTACAGTGTACAGTGTGGTGATTTGGTCATTGCTGTGTAATATTGGAGACATATTGCTCTTATAATTTTCTGTGATTTTGGTATTTTTTAAAAGTTCCAAACAGGCCAGAACTAAGGGTTGCCAAAATAATGCCCAGTGCTACTGAAAAGGTCACATAGCACATAGAGAATGTATATTACAATTGTCTGACATTCCTCTGTGATCTGGGGACAAAGACTTAACCAGGAAACTAAAATCCCATTTCAAAGAGGATTGGAAGTTCCTTGTAAGCTTATTAAAGATAAATTGAGGTAATAAAATCTCAGGAGATGGGAGAAGCATCCCCTGTCTTAAAACTTTAAACTCAAAGAGAAATGGGTTTTAGGCAGAAGGTGTCAGCAAGGTTACCACTAGTCTATTTATATTTTTAGTAAGTGACAGGAATCTAAGGGATATCTTCTCTGGAAGTCTATTGTGATTATGCTTCAAGTGTTATAATTCATCTCCATTTAGAAGAAGTCAGAAAGGATGGAAGAAGATCAAAGGCTGTTAGGACTGTAGGACATCTAATTAATAATCCTGAATCCCGTAAAAATCTTGGAAAAAGCAAGACAGCCCCTTGATGGCCCAAAAAAGATAAGGCCACCAAAGGGTTACAGACTGCATGGAGCAAGGTTCACAAAGCCCTCAGAACAGGGCATGTGGCACACTTTTCTGGGACACTCTTCCTGACACACCAAGCAAGACTGCCACAGCACAGAGACAGACTAAGGACCAGTGAATACAAGAGAGAACTGGGTCTTCGCAGACTTCATTTATGTTTTGGACTTTGGGTTTTCCACAGATAAGATAGAAACTAGACAGTTAAAATTTTACAGTGTGTTTTGTATTAATATTTTTCCAACTTTGTTTTGTTATTCTGTAACCAGATTTCTGAAATGTTTTGTTTGTAAATGTTGTATGATAATTATTTGGGATTAGTAAAAGCACTTTGCTTTTAAAATGGCCTGTGAGGGATTTGTGTGTGTGTGTGTGTGTGTGTGTGTGTGTGTGTAAAAAGGTGGAAGGTTTATTCAAATCTGAGACCAACCTGATTAATGCAAGGTGTTACCATCACTACCAAAGATAGGATCCTGGAACGGAAAATCTGAGTGCCTTAAGTAGGGGCTCTCCACAGGTCTCAGGAGGAGTCTGTAAGGGAGAACTAGGTTACTGTGCCACCTGTGAGAGAAGAAACCAATAAGGGTTATGAAAGGCCAACCCCAAAGAGGTCATAACACCTTGGTCCCCCCCAGTACAGCAACCAAGGAGGGTCTTCACCTGGCTACGGACTTGAGACTGTATTTTACCCATACCCAGATTTTAAAGAGGAAGCCCTGGGACCTCATGGTGAGTGTTCAGTTGTGAATTCAGAGAGTATTCTAGATGGACACATGGAGGGTATTCCTGTTCACTCCCTATCACGGATTACACTTAGGGGTGGGAACTGTGAGCTCAGTGGACCTGCCTCTAAGATTGGGTTTGTGACATACAGTACTGGTACCCATGCCTTAAAAAAGACATTGACCTGCTGGAGACAGTCCAAAGGATGGCAAAAAAGATGATCATTGACCAGTAGAGTAGATCACATCAGGAGAGGTTGGAGCCCCAAACATGTACTGCTTAGAGGAGAGGAGAGGAGAGGAGAGGAGAGGAGAGGACAGGACAGGACAGGACAGGACAGGACAGGACATGATTGAGACCTTCAAGTATTTGAGGTTAAAAATAGGGTGGGTGGATAGATAAGGAGAGTCTCTTTAAGCTATTTGGAAACCGAAACACAAGGGGACACAGTCTGAAACAGGAGGTGGGGAGGTTTAGGAGAGAGGCTAGGAGGCATGTCTTCACAGAAAGAGTGGTGGTGAGTTACAGCATACTTCTGGAAGGGGTGGTTTTGTCAAAGATGTTAGGAAGCTTCAAGGAGGCTGGGGTAGAGTTAGGGGGAAAAGTAAGGGTCAAGGGAGGGGCGGACAAAGGGAGGGGCAGATTGGGAAGGGGGCAGGGTCAATAGCTTAAACTAAAGACCCTGCAGTGTAAGCAGACCAGATAAACCAAATGGCCTTTTTCTGCTGGCTTCTTTGTGCAGATGAGGAGTGGACATGTACATAGAGTCCTGGAACAACATAAATAGGTTTAGGGGATGAACTGATAGGAGAAGTCACAAGGGAGGAAGTTAATGTGCCATCTCCTCTGCTACTAGCGGCACTGCCTCAGGAAATGGAGGTCTACGCACAGAATTTTATAAAACCTTTTCACAGCTACTGATCCCTGATTTAGTCTCCTTGTTTAATTAAATATTGTGCAAATTGAACAGTTTGGTCAGCATGTCTCAATCAGCACTGGTGTTACTATATAAAAAAGGAGATAAAAATTAGATGCAAAATTGGACACCAATTAATTTGCTAAATTTAGACTTTAATGTGTTATCCCAGATTTTGAGTCAACAGCAGGATCCTATTGTGTACAGGTAAGAGCCACTCAGAGGGCCAGGTGCATCGTGACACACTCAAATTCAAATATTTACAATAGTCACAGCACTCAGACTCACAAATTGCAAAGAAGAGACTGAGATACTGAGCAAAAACTTTTGCTCAGTATTCAAAAAAGAAGGGGAGGAGCCAAAATTAGCCAGTGGACACACACACACACACACACATATGGAAGAGGGGTGGACACCGGTTCATTCACAAAAGAGAGAGTACTAAAGTTCTTTTTTGCTGCTGAACTAACTGCTGAATATAACTGTGTCTAATTACCTGACCAGCAGACCTTCTGGCTGTCTTCTGCTCTGCTTGGCAATGAGGGCCCCCTGTCCTGGTGGGTTGCAGGAGAAGCTTAACTGTGGGGAGGAGCATACGGGAGTGTCACACGCAGAGGATGGGCAACAATTGTTTAAATTCTTATGCTGCACACAGCAGCAGAAGATGCCCGCACATTTCATCTGCACACTCGCTATGCCTGTGCTGCTGCTACGAGCATACAGTGTGCTGCTGAACTAACTACCAAATACAACTGTATCTAATTACCTGACTGGCAGACTTTCTGGCTGTCTCCCACTCTGCTGGGTAATGGGGGCTCCCTGACCCGTTGGGTTGTGGGAGGAGTGGAACTGTGGGAAGGAGCATACGAAGGGTGTCATCACTCAGAGCTGGGGCAACAGTTGTTTAAATTCTCATGCTGCACACAGCATTAGCGCCACTCCAAATAAATATTTGAGACTAAAAAACATTGTAACCCCAAGTTCAAATAGTTAATACTATGCAGGTGTGGACAGAGTTGGATAACAGATTAATTAAACAGTTTAAGTATCGCTTGTGCATAGATGTAATGGCCTAATGTAATATATATAGATATAATAACACATACTGTAGGTAGAATATTTATATTCAGTATCTATCTAGTAAAGATTACTTTATGTTTCGATCTGTAGTAAACAGAGATAATTAGTATTATATACTATATTAATCAAAGTTGGTAAAACTGGCCATTGGTTTTAAGTATTTGCTGTCTGCAGTGTGCTATTATATGGTATCATAAAACCAATAACTTAATTACTGGTTGAATAAGATTATTACTTTACTTATTAGCACACAGGGGTAGCTACTTTTTTACAATAATGTTGAACGTTGTGATTCATATAACTTTGACCCTTTTATTAATGATTTAGTTTATGGGTGATACAGGTTGTCCTAACTTAGACACCTTGCAAAATAGATCTACTTGGTTTACTTGGTTTCAAAGGACAAAAGGAGGCTACTGCCCATCGAGATTGTCCCCCACCACATTGGTGGGATAATTATACCTTGAAGTTGTTAGAGCCAGCAATCCAGCCCCTTTTTGAAGACTATATTAGAGCTACTGTCCACTAAGTATTGTGGAAGGAGATTCCACAGTTTGGGGTTCTTACTGTAAAGTAGTTTAACCTTTTTGTTGTTTTAGCTTTAGATACAAATATCTGTTTGTTATGATACCGTAGAGAAGTCCAGCTGGAAGAGAAATGTAAGCCACAGTGATGCATTAACTCCTGAGAATTCTTGATTTTGTACAATAGGAGAAGGTCACCTCTAGTACATCTTGTGCGTAGTGAGTGTAACCCTGTAACTCTTAATCTTTCCTCGTAGTCAAGTTCGGATAAATAAGGGACCATTTTTGTGGCTCTTCTCTGCACCCTGTCAACGTCCTGCCCCAGGTAGGGACTCCAGCAGGGGGATCCATAGTCCAGATGGGGCCTGACATAAGCTCTGTACAAGGGGATTATGCATTCCTGTGTCCTAGACACAAACGAATGTTGGATTTGAGTGAGCAAGGCATTAGATTTCCTAGCTATCATCCTGCAATGATCACTA
The DNA here is from genome assembly GCA_016271365.2 of Neoceratodus forsteri. NCBI lineage: Eukaryota > Metazoa > Chordata > Ceratodontiformes > Ceratodontidae > Neoceratodus > Neoceratodus forsteri. The sequence goes on along the minus strand of CM057451.1, from coordinate 1,172,108,170 downwards.
GAGGATAGTTTATTATTAATGATTACCCCGAGATCACGTTCTAATGGTGACATATGAAGGTCCACACTGTTCAGGAAATAAGTCTGCCTAGGGTTGTTCTTACCAAAGTGTACAACATGACACTTGTCTGAGTTGAGTGTCATTTTGTTTAAAACTGCCCATTCTTCAATGGATTTTAAGTTATTCCTCATTGTTTCTCTGTTTGTCGATGTAAGAACAGAGCCACACAGCTTGGTGTCATCAGCAAATTTTGAGAGAACATTTTCAGGGCTAGCCTGCAGATCACTAATAAAGATGTTAAACAGGGTGGGTCCCAACACAGACCCCTGTGGGACCCCGCTGGTCACACTCAGTGGGTGGGAAAGTGAGCCATTAATTCTGACCTGCTGATATCTTCCATTCAACCAACCTGACACCCAGTTAATTATGTAGTAAAATAATCCCATATCATTCATTTTGTCAAGTAGGATGTCATGAGGGACTTTGTCTAATGCTCTACTCTAGTCGAGAAGTATCACATCCATAGGGATGCCATTATCCAATGCCCTACTGACATGATTATAAAAGGAAACCGAGTTAGTAGTACAGGAGTATCCCTGTCTAAAGCCATGTTGTGTAGTGTCAGTCAAGTTACCCCCAATAGATTCGTCGTATAGTAGATTCTTAATAACTTTCTCCATGATCTTGCTTATAACAGAAGTCAGACTTATCGGACGGTAAGTTTCTGGTCTAGAATGGTTACTCTTCTTAAAGATTGGGACTACAGTAGCCATTGTCCAGTCCTGAGGGATAATTCCCTCATATAAGGATTTGTTGAACATAATTGAGAGTGGTTTAGTAATAGCAGCAGCTGTCTCTATTAGAAATCGGGGGCTGATGTTATCAAGATCTGGACTGGAATTAGGTTTTAGGGATAAAATTGCTTTTAGTGTATCATCCTCGGTGATGATGTAAGAGGGGGTAACATTGTTCGCAGGTTTGAATCATTTAGGAACCTCTTTATTGGTAAATACTGAGCAGAATTGCTTGCTAAATGTGTCTGCCATATCTCTGTCTGTAGATATAATTGTGTCATGTATGCATAGGGGCCCCATGTGTCTATTATTTAATTTTATTATTAAGGTAGGAAAATAATGATTTATAGTTGTTTTTGGTATGGGCCAGATGAAACTCAAGTTTCTTTTTAGATTGCAGAATAGCTTGTTTTAGTGATTTTAGAGTTTCCCTGTATTGAGTGAACGATAATTTTCTGGTGTCACCCTTACTGTTTTTAACTCGTGCAAATAGCCTCTGCTTCTTCTTAATTAAGGCTTTGATAGTTTTGTTAAACCACATGGGTATTTCCCCCTTTTTATTATATTTTTTTGTTGTAGGAACATATAATTTTTCTGAGTTATAAATGGAAGTTTTAAAAAAGTCCCAGGATTCTTCCATGGTAAGAGAGGATAGTGCTGTATCCCAAGGAATTGAGTTTAATTGGTTATTAATAGCATTGAAATTAGCTTTTTTATAGTTTTTCAATTCAGTACAGTTGGTGATATGATGACAAAATGACAGTGTAAGGGAAATGGTGTAGTGATCACTTGATCCTAGTGGGGCACCAATTATAACTTTGGATATTAAGTTCCATATATTAGGAATAACCAGATCCAGTATATTGTCACCTCGTGTTGGTTCTGTAATGATTTGTTCAAGGCCCATATCAACCATGAGTCTGAGTAAGTCTTTCTCGGCCTGCATACTTCCAGTTAAAGAATACCAATTTATAGTAGGCAGGTTGAAATCACCCAGTATAAGGATTTTTTCTTTAGAGGCCATATCTAAGATTTCATTGTTTAAGCAAGTAGAATATTCTTTATTTGATGCCGGGGGCCTGTACCATGTCCCTACCATCAGCTGTGGGTAACACTTGAACTGGATATTAACCCAGATTGATTCAGTATCGCTCGTTGAGTGGATTTGAAATGAGGATATGTCGTCTCTAACATATAGACATACCCCCCCATTTGTCCCTGGCGGTTCTTATGATACAGTTTATACCCTGGGATGTGCTGGATCCAAGAAGTATCAGGATCCCACCAAGTTCCTGTAATGGAGATGAGTCCATATTTATTCAGTTGACTCATAGCTTCTAATTCAGCCATTTTAACCTGATTTAAAGATCTAGCATTTAAACTGAGTACCTCACACTCAGAAATGTCCGTAGTAGGTCTCTTTAGAGAACAGGATCTTCTGTCACTGATCTCTCCCCTGGGTTTTAGTTTAAAAGTTTGTTAATGGCTGTTGTAAAGCTTTTGCCCAGGAGTGAACTACCCCAGCGGCTGAGGTGGAGTCCATCCCAGCAGTACAGTGAGTCTCTTAGATAGAAGGTTTCCTAATGTGTTAGACAGAGAATGTTCTGTCAGAGACACCATCATCTGAGCCAGTCGTTAAAGGCCTTAATCTTTGTATTAATAATATCAGGCGCTCTCGGTATGGGTAGAATCTTTGAGAAGCATGCTATGCTATTTTTTTCCGCTAGTACATTATTGAGAGCTATAATGTCCTGTTTAAGTTTGTCAATACTACCTCTATTTATATCATTTGTACCTGTGTGTACTATGAACACTTGATTTTCACCAGCCCCTTTCAGTATATTTTTTGCAGTAGCAGTGATGTCGGAGACATGAGCACCTCGCAAGCTAGTGCAGGTATGGTTAAATTTGTCCACGTTAAATATAGGGTGATCCAAGTGTTTAATAATTGAGTCACCAAGAACAAAAATTTGTTTAGTTAGTGGGTGAGATTCTATATTGCTAGAATTCGGTGGTAAAATAACTGAATTGTGATTTTGGTCTTTTGTTTGGGATTTATTTTGTTTGGGTGTGGGGAACACTGTACAGTTATTCTCTCTCCTATGGGGAGGACTACTGATTAGGGGGTCATTGCAGGTGGTATTGATAGTGACATCATGGGATGGAGCATTTATGTCCTGCTTGAATGCATCATATTTATTGAATAAGGGTAGGGGTAACATATTGCATCCCATCTGTCCCCCCTACATTATGATTTACCCTTGGGTACCATTGCCCAACTATCAGACTCCTCTTGAAATACAGCAGGAGTAGAGGAGGTAATGACATTAGTACTTATACCAGTTGCTGTCTCGTCCGCAGATGGGGGAACTAAAGATAAAGACTGTCCCAACATAGAGTCAATATAGTCCTCCAATGCTTCAATCTCGGGACCAACTGTTGTGGAAGCCAGTAAACGGTTGATTTCTTCCTGGAGGGCTTCCACCATTAAACATTTATTACATACAAAGTTGGTATTCTGGGGACCAATGGCATACATAGCGCATGACAGGCAATAGTTATTTGGAGCCTCCATGTTAGTATGTCAGGCAGAACACCAGGTGAAGTAATTGTGTATTATAGCAAGGATGAGTTTACTTACAGTTTTGGGGCCCTGGTCCCTGCAGTCCCGGCGGACACGGCAGACACGCATGACGACATGTCTCTGCGCGCTTCGCCGCGTGCCCTGCTCACTGCAGGGGCCAGCTTTTAACGCGAGTGGCGACCCAGAAGTAGAACTAGGGGTCACAGGGTCCTCGCGATGTGCAGCACAGTAAAACCCTAATACTGGGTGGTTTAACAAGTGGCCTATGAATCACAAGAGTAACAACAACTAATTACAGTGCAGAGCAAACATTAAATCAGTACAGAAAGCCCACCATAGCTGGTTTAAGGACTGTTTGTAGTTGTCCTGGTTACCAGCTCTCTTCCTGTTTCTTGCCTCGTTGGCAGTGTAGCAGGGCTCACACAATTAACAAAATACACACTTTAAATGAAGTAGGTCCTACCAGGCACAGTTTAGGACCTGTGCAACCTTGCAGGCAGTAGTTTTTGCTATATAATTAACTGTTTCTCCATCAGCTCCCATGGTATTTTTAAGGGCCAGAAGGAATCATTTTACAAATAATTTGAAATTACTAAATCAGAGCAGATGTCTTAGTTGGGACAATCAGAGGGGATTTAAATGGAAACAGTGTAATTCATCTGAGTTTGTTGTTTTTCAATTGATCTTGGTAATGGCGGGTGATTTAGAAATTAATCCAGATCCATTTATAATTAAATGTACCAGGATTAAAAGTTGTGCATGAAAATGCTAGAAGTCTTACCAAGAAAATACAAGAATTTCGGCTATGGTCTCAACAATTTGAACCAGACATAGTCGGAATTTCATAAACATGGTTAAAACAAGTACCTAATGATGAGATTTCAATGGATGGATTTGAAACGTATAGACAGGATCGGGTAAGTGAGGTGGGGGTGTTTTTTTGTATGGTAACAATAAACTGGGATCATTTGAGAAAATATATTCAGGAACAGTGGAAGGGATTGAGTGCCTCTTTGTTGAACAAATCAAATAAAGTTATTTATATGAGTTATTTATTGCCCCCCAAAAAAACTAAAGTCAGTAATTTTGGGTTGTTAGCACAAAAAATAGCTTGTTTAGCTGAGAATAGAGACCTAATATTAATAGGGCATTTAATGCAGCACGGGGGAAGCCTAGTGGTAGGAAACTGGAAGCAAGTTTTGAGATTATAGCTGTTCAGCAGCCAGTGAATCAGGTTACAAGGCAGACAGGTATTCGTTGTCAGGGAAACATATTAGTTCTAAGAAATACAAAATCACACATACCCCAATAATTTGCAAAGCATCATGGGATGTATATGCCAATCACCACAGAATATTATGCTGGTTCAACTTTAAGCAGAAATGCATGGTGCCGAAAGGCCTCTCACGCAGTTTGCAAAGGGTGCCAACTCTTCGGCACCATGCATTTCTGCTTAAAGTTGAATCAGCATAATATTCTGTGTTGATTTACATATACATCCCATGATGCTTTGCATTATTGGAGTATGTGTGATTTTGTATTTCTTTGAAACTTGGCTTCCTGGCCAGTTCCCTTTGGGGTAACCATTGCCTCAGTGCTCATGCACTGATGTTCTTTATCTTATATTAGATCTAATGTTTTTTCTAAGGGCTTTCATATTGAAAGCTGCCAAGTCCTACCACCAAACTTAGGAGACCATGACCCTGTAGTATGTACAATTTCAAATAAATTTGATTGCAGGGTGGAGGGGATGTTAAGTACTAGGAGACATTACACTAATTATCATCCAGAAAACTTTAAGAGGGGTTTAGGTTTGGAAAAATGGTACAGGTTGCAAATGATCCCAGATATAAACCTGTTGGTTAAAGAATTTTCAGAAGTTTTCTTAAATATCTGTGATCACCATGCACCCTATAAAACTTGAAAAAATACCAAAAGGAAACCCATATGCCATGGGTAACTGAATTGTTGAAGAAACGGATACGTATAAGGAATCGAGTCTGGAAAAAAGCACATAAAACTAAAAATGGGAAAGATTGGGATGAATATAAGAGGCATAAGAACATGTGTAAAAAGTTAATAAAACAGGCAAGACAAAAATTCTATAATAACAAAGTTGAGAATGTGACACACCCTAAACAGTACTGGATATTATAAAAGATTTAGAAAATCCTATTAGAGTTAGACCAGAGATTAAAATAACTAATGGTAAAGGAGAAATTATGAGTCATGAAGTGGTGGTCCAAACCCTGAACCAATACTTTATTGCCTTACCTGATATTACAATACCTGATAGCGCAATCAACCAATTCAAGGTACATGGAACCGGTAATGGCGAACTAAACTTCCCTGTTTTATTTTAGGATAATAAAAGAAAAGGAGGTGAGGGATGTGATTAAAAAGCTGAACCAAAAAAAATTCTACGGTTTTGACAGGACAGAAATAAAATTCTTAAAAGAAGCAAGAGAAATAATATCACCAGTGCTGACTAACTTATTTAAACAAAGTTTAACAGATAATTTGTTTCCCAACTTGTGGAAGACTGTAGAAATTGTCCCTATTTTTAAAAGGGGGGTAATTCTGATGAACCATCAAATTATCGGCCTATTGCTGTCCTTTCCATTCTCTCAAAATTAATGGAGAGGATGGTGTATAACCAACTCTATGAATACTTGGAAAAATACTCAAAGTTATCTAAATTCCTACTTGGCTTTAGGATGGGGCACCACGCACGTGGACTTCGTAGACATGGTGGCAAAAGCCTTGGATGTGGAGGAGTCCACGGGCACGGTGCTTGTCAACGTGTCCAAAGCCTTCGATTTGGTGAATCACCAATACTTTTTGAGAGAATTAAAAGGATAGGAATGGCCCCAAGAACCTTACAATGGTTTAAATCATATTTAGGGGATAGAAAACAATGAGTAGAGATTGCAAATCATATGCCAGACCTGGGTCACTTGAAAAATGGAGTGCCCCTGTTCTTGAAATATGTAAATGACTTGCCTGAATATATTACCAGTTCACATATAAGGCTTTATGCAGATGACATCACCTTGCTGGCCACAGCAAAGACACAAGATCAGTTGCTGGAAAAATTTCAGTTAGATTTTAATATTTTTTCAGGATTGGTTTACTGAATCAGTGTGTTTGTTTTGAATCAAAGAAAACTCAGGTAATGTTTTTTCATAAAAAGAGCAAGAACAGCAGCGGCCCCATTCAAAACTTAGGGATTGTAACTAGAGCAAACCAGTTATTAATGGTAACTAACCAGTATAAATACTTAGGGGTTACTATAGATAGTTCACTTAAATTTTTTTTTTTATTTCTGTTCACTCGCCTTCCTTGCTCCGCACTCCCCACTCCTTCAGGCTCCTCATTGCTCCTCAACCCACTGGCTGTCCTCTTTCACGATTCCTCCTTAATCCCCTAGAAGGAAGCCAACCTCCAAGGGGTATCCTGGTGTATTCCTTCACTGGGTGGGTCCCCCTCTGAGGGTGTAGGCACCAGGGAGGGGAGTCCAGCACACTTTCGTTTAGGACCCTTGGAAGTGCTGCTCAAGTAGAGGAGCCTCGCGGAGACTCTGGTGCAGTCAGAGAACAGAGGAGCCATCATCTGGCAAATGCAGGAGCCATTTTCCATTTCATGGTTCTCCCTGTACTGTGTCACTCGAAACAGTACCCCCAGTCTCCACTATGAGCCATGGTTGAGTGAAGCGGCCCACTCTACCCATCCCCGAAGAGGAGAGCAGTCCTCTGGATGCTCAGTGCTCTTCATTCCCTGCCAACCTCCGGTGCCCTGAGTCCATTCCCAAACTTGGGTTATTGGCATGGCTCGAGGTGTTGCATCCAGCACCTCAACCCTCTGCGCCCCCGGGCTGGCAGGATGGTTCACTTACATTTAATGAACATATAGATTACATAACAAAAAAAGTTAATTCAAGGATTAGTGCTTTGAGGAGCTCTTTGATGATAGTGCCCTATCAGATGAGGAAAAAAATTGCAGAACAATTGATAATTCCGGTATTAGAATATGGTAATTTGGTTTATGCTTTTCTTTTTAGTTGTTTAACCAGGTATAGCACACTAAGCTGAAAGCTTTTTTACAGGAGCAACCCGGGAGCACAAGAAGGTTAAGTGACTTGCTCAGGGTCACACAGTATGCAAGTAGAAGCTGTGGGATTCAAACCCAGGTCTGGTCTGCTGGATATCACCAAATTTGCAGCTCAGAGCCTTAGACCACTGCGTTATACTGCCTCCTGCAGAATGAAAATTTTTAGATAAAATGTATAAATCTTATAACTGTCTGGCAAGATTTGTTCTCAAATGTCCAATTGGGACACATCATTGCCAGATGTATAATACTTTGAAGTGAAATAGTATTGATGTTAAATTGAGGAAGTAATAATCAATATTCATTTTAGAGTCCAAAAGGGTTTGATAACAGGTAATCTTAGTTTATAGCAAAACTGTGGAATGCAATGTTATGAAATGAGGGACATAGTTTATAGGGGCATCACAATTCCCAAAATTAATACTCAGTATAGCTGTATGATTTACCAATATTAAGGGGCTAAAATCTGGAATGTATTATCACCAATAATTTGGAATTCAACAAATGTATCCATGTTTAAATCCAGTTAAACATGAGTATAACTCAAGAATGTAATTGCTACCATTAATTCTGCTAAACCTTCTGGTTTTCAATATTTTGTATCTGATTATTGACTATTGACTGTTTCATATTTATGTAACATATGTGTGCATATTTTATGTATTTACATGTGTTTTTGTATGTTGGTTTTGAGTTGGTTTATATGTATACAGGACAATTTTGTAAATGCGACCTTTTTGGACCTAAAATTTTATCTTGTATAAAAATAAATTTTAACTAAACTGAACTGAAAGGAACTCTTGAAACTGAAGGTGGACAAGGCAATGGGGCTGAACAGGATTCATCCCAGAATCCTAAAATAACTCAGAGAGGTGCTACAAATACTACTGACAGCCCTATTCAACAAATCATTTGAGGAGGGAGTAGTATCAGAGGACTGGAGGAGGGCAAACATGATACCCCTTCACAAAAGCGGGAGCAAGGTGGAAGCAGAAAACTATAGACTACTACGTTTGACCTCAGTGGTTGGCAAGATGATGGAATCACTGTTAAGGAAAGGATTGTACAATATCTAGAAGCCAGTGGGGCACAAGACCCAAGACAACATGAAATTTACAACAGGAAGATCTTTTCACACAAATCTAATAGATTTATTTGATTGGGTGACAAGGGTTGTAGATCAGGGAGGGTCAGTGGACATGGCCTACCTAGATTCTAGCAAGGCATTTGACATATTCCCGCACAAGAGGTTAATTAACAAGTTGGGCATTCTGGGAGTGGGCCCCATGGTGGTAAACTGGGTCAGTAATTGACTTAGCAACAGGTCAGAAAGGGTAGTGGTAAATAGAATTCAGTCTGAAGAAAGGGAGGTAACCAGTGGGGTGCCACAGGGTTCAGTACTGGGACCAGTCCTCTTTAATGTCTTTATAAGTGACATTGCAGAGGGACTTGAAGGAAAAGTATGCCTCTTTGCAGAATGACACCAAGATCTGCAATAGGGTTGACACGGGGGGGGGGGGAAGTGAAACATATAGAAACATAAACTTTGATGGCAGATAAGGACCACTTGGCCCACCCAGTCTGTCCATGTCCCTACCTATTGGATAAGCTGCAGATCCTAGTTAACCAACAGCCTACTTCTTCCTACTGCCTACCACAATTGCCTTATGTCTGTCCTAGGCATTTTGTTGACCCCACAACCTCCTCATGAAGGCTGTTCCTTGTATCCACCACCCTCTCCATGAAAAAATACTTCCTCACATTGCCCCTTAGCTGTCCCCCCATCTTCAGATTGTGCCTCCTTGTTCTTGTACATCTCTTTTTCTGAAAGATGCTACCGTCTTGGACTTTGTTGATTCCCTTGATGTACTTGAAAGTTTCTGTCGTGTGCCCCTCTCCCTCCTTTCCTCGAGGGTATACATATTAAGCTCCTTTAGTCTCTCTTCATTTGGCTTCTGGTGCAGACCCTGCACCATTTTAGTTGCCTTCCTCTGGACTGCCTCCATCCTGTCTATATCCTTGTGGAGATGGGGTCTCCAGAACTTCAGGCAATACTCCAAGTGGGTATCATTAACTGTCTGTACAGAGGGATAACACTTGTTGTTTTCTACTGGTTATGACTTTCGCTATACATCCCAGTATCCCCCAGCCATCCTCACTGCCTTCTCACATTGCTTGCTTACTTTTAGGTCATCTGATATGATTACCCCCAGGTCCCTTTCCATTTTTGTTGTTGTTAGTATCTCACCCACATTGTGTACTCTTCCAGTGGGTTTTTATTTCCAGAGTGAGGCAAATAAGGAGAGACTTACGCAAGTTGGAGGAGTGGTTAAGAGTGTGGCAGCTTGGATTCAATACCAAGAAGTGCAAAATCATGCACTTGGGGAGCAAAAACCCTGGGGAGGACTACACAATGAGGTGGGGGGAGGTCCTAACAACAACTAAGATGGAAAGAGGCCTGGGAGTAGTCATAACAGATGACCTGAAAGTAGTGAAACAACGTGAGACAGCAGGGAGGAAAGCCGGTGGGATGTTGGGGTGCATGGGGATAGGTATCACCAGTAGAAAACAGGAGGTGGTGATGCCGCTGTTCAGGCAGTTGGTGAGGCCTCATTTAGAGTACTGCGTGCAGGTTTGGAGACCTCATCTCTGAAAGGACATTGACAGAGTGGAAGCAGTTCAGAGAAGGACAACAAAAATGGTGGAGGGGCTACGTTGAAACCATACAAAGAGAGTTTGAGAGAACTCAATATGTATACTCTGGAGGTCAGGAGGGAGAGGGGGGATATGATAGAGACATTCAAAGACCTCAAGGGGATCAACAGAGTTCAAAAGGGCAGTATTATTCAGAAAAGTGGATGGGTAAGAACAAGGTGTCACAATATGAAGCTGGAGGGGGAAAACTCGGGGCAACATGAGGAAATATATTTTCATAGAAAGGATGGTGGGTGCATGGAACCGACTCCTGGGGGAGGTTGTAGGGGCAAAAATGGTTGGCGAATTCAAGAATGCATGGGACAGGCAGAAGGCAACACTAGAGGTAGGAGGGAGAAGGTAGGCTGCAGATCAGTAGGATCTGGAGTTTATACAGCAGATAGGAAATGGGCAGACTAGGCAGGCTAGGTGGTCCTTATCTGCCGACAAATTCTATGTTTCAATGTTAATAGGCATCACAAGTTCAATGTACATGTTACCTCATTTATTTGCAAGTTCGACAAACAATCCACCAAACAGACACAGAAATCCTAACAGTGGTGGTAATACCACCTGTGCAGCTTTTTCAAATGAATTAGCAAGATCCTTAGAGCATCTAATAGCCCAACAACATACTTGCTCAATCAAAGGGAAGGTTATACAAGATCATTTGCTTTTACCAAGCAAGGTCTTAGAACAGAGTAATAAAGGGACAACAGATGGATTATTATTATTATGCCAGGAAAAAGCTTATGACTGGTTATGAAATGTGTAGGGAAAATATTGCATTCTGATTGGTCAGCTGCCACTCCTAGCCGTGGTGTTTACAAAGCAACAACTCTGAGGGTGGTACCTCTCTAGCAAGCACGAGGTAGTGCGTTCCACAGAGCGGTGCTTCCTAGAAACCTTTAAAAAAATCTGTGGCAGCCATGTTACTAAAGTAAAACCAACAGCCCCTCCTTATTTGCCATTACTTAAAATATACAGATATATGCAGTGCAATGTGCTTATGCAACTTGGATGATGTATGCTTGTGTGACTTAGATACCTTGTGGCAGTTCACCTCTCTATCTGTGGGATATACCACCCTATAGGGGTACGATGGCAAGGAACCCTAGAGGAGGGTTCTACCCCTATATATGCCACAGGAATGATTCCCTTGGCTAAAGGTAGCTTAGGAAGAAGCCCACGGGAAAGAGAGATGTGCTGCTGGAGGAAGAGGTGGGGAGGATGGTGGGGCAATGAAGTAACAAATCCTGTAACTAGTCAGTAGGAGCTGCCTTTAAAGGCCTGATGGGGAGTAGTTTGTTGCTCCGCCCATTGAACTACAGGCATAGCCTCTGCAATTCCATGTGCTTACCCAACTTGGATGATGTATGCTTGTGTGACTTAGATACATTGTGCCTGTTTGCCTCTCTATCCGTGGGATATACCACCCTATAGGTGTACGATGGTAAGGAACCCTAGAGGAGGGTTCCACCCCTAAAGATGCTGTGGGAATGATTCCTTTGGCTAAAGGTTGCATAGGAAGAAGCCCAAAAATAATACCCAAAAGGGTGTCAAGCATCGAAGGAGGCGAGAAGTCAGAAGATATCGAGGACGGGAATAGTGGTCGATAGACATAAATGGGATGGACAGGAGAGGAACGGGAGATGATGAGGAAAATTGAGTGGAATGGAAGCAGACATGAGGCAGAAGGGCGAGACTTTCTAAGGAGAGAGGGAACAGCTGGGGCCACCATCCAACTCCATTCAACAGCAGAACCTAACTTTGCAACCTATGAAAGCACTAACCCTATCTAAATATTATGACCATTGGCACAGAGGAGAGGAAAAACACCCTTTGAGGAGGAAACCTCTGGGGATCCAAGGCCTAGGTCACCTTCCCTCCAGGCTGAAGGACGTTTTGGTTAGTGATGGCTCAGCTACTGTAATTTAGAGTCGAGATTGAGGGAAGAGGAAAAGATTCCAATTTAGAGGAAGCTATCGCTGTGTCCTTCTAACAGGAATGCTGTTGAGGATTGCAAGTGACATTCTCTTCAACTAGATGCCCAAAAGCAAAAGAGGAGAGAAATGGCCACTGAAGGACTCAGCCAGCCTACACAAGCCTATGAAAAGGTGAACCAGAGACAGCCAGATGGAGAATAGCAGAGAGGGTGCCCCTAAACCCGCTCAGGCAGCCAAAGGGGCACTAATGATGACAGTCCCTCCCTTCACAGCTGGAAGTCATCAATTCTATGTCCAGAGGTGCCGCCAAAATGAGGGATGACTGAAGGTCCACCCAGAGCAAAGACATTCTCACTCTGGGCCAGGGAGAAGGACCCTGCTCCGAGCTTCACATGCTCTAGATGCAGACTTCATGGGTGCAGAGTGAGACCATTACCTACAGGCTAGCCGAAAGTCATGGAGCAATGACATGGAAGGCACGTCTCCAAGTGGAGAACAGGTTGAGTTGAGGTAGCATGGGACCCATATGAGGGGAATGCTCGAATAGGTGATGGGAATGAGTAGATCTATGGAGAGGTTGGATTGAGAGAAGGATACCCCGACATGGGTCTGAAATAGGCAGGTGGCAGTAGCAACCACAGGAGTGCATGCCGACTGGGTCCATTGAGAAGCCAAATCAGGAGTGGAACGAACTTCATGAAGGGTAGGAACAAGAATGGCCATGCAAAGCCAGCAGCTGATGGGGGAGGTACAAAGTACCAGGAGTAGTGAGGGTGGAGCTACAAAATCGGAATGGACGAGTGGAGGTTTGAGAGGGATATATGAGGTATGCCAATGGAGGGAAGCCTGCAGGCTGGCAAGGACTGCAGAATGAGAAGGGATGATATGCGGGGGATAGACGAAGATGGCCAGGCAAAGCCCACAGCCAACGATGAGTTGAGAAGTAGATATGGGAGGAAAGAATGGTCGAGAATAAATGAATGAGAAATGATGGTGGAATCAAAGACTGGAAGGCTAGAATGCGTAAGGTGAGATAAGATGGCAAGAAGAGTATAGGAAGGACGAGGTTTGGTAATGACAGATGTAGACACGGAGTGGAGGATAGATGAGTTGAGTGGTCCAGACCATAGGACTAAGGTAAGAGGAGGAGATGAATCGGTATGGTGATAGCAAAATAGGCAAATACCCCCAAAAGAAAGCATGGGAGAAAGAAGGAGAAAAGATGAGGGCTGAGGGAATGGAGGAAGGTGAGAGTGGAATGCACACAGTGTACTAGAAGCACTGAAGGCTGCAGTGAATGGAGGAAGGAGCTGTGTTGAGCCAGAGGAGGCCAGTAATGAAAGGGTCGAGAAAACAGGGAGATCAGTAAGAGTAGGAGATGGTAGAAAGATGGTTGCCCGGAGCCACGGTGGCCACCATGACGCAGCAGTCCCCTGCCATGGGAAAAATAGAGAGCCACTAATAGGCACCGGGACACCAAGAAGCAAAATAAAGTGCAGGAGAAAGGAAATGGAGACAATGCAGGCAGCAGCTCAACCAAGGAGGGAGCTGAAATGAAAGGGAGAGACGAGTACGGCTGGGTACGAGTGCAAGAAGTAAGGCTAGGCAAAATGGCAGGTAGGAGGGGCTACCAAATGAGGGAATGCCTTGAAGGCTGGTACAGAGCAGCAGGAGATGGCGGGGCAAGTCAGCACTGATTAATGAAGAGGAATAGAGAAAGCTGCTCCCATAACTCAGAGCCATGGTGCCTGCCATGATGGCGGAGTCCCCTGCCATGGGAAAAACAGCACACCCATGATAAGACACCATGAAGCCAAGCAAAAGTGTAATGAGGGAGAGAAAGAAGAGATTAAAACCAGCAGCTGTAGCAGGGCGGACGCTATGGAGGACAAAACAGTAAATAAAGAACTGGGTGCAAGCCAGCAGCTGAAGCTGGACCCAGGAGGAGAGGAATAAAATACTTAGCAGGGAACAGAGTGAGTAAGCAAGGCTGGAAACCCCAAAAAAGAGTGAGCAGTAAGATATGAACATGGGGGGGGGGGCAAAACCCCACGGCAGGATAATTATCACTAGAATGGGAAAAGGCAGACCAAAAGATTGCTCAATATGGGAAAAACATGCCGTCCTGAGGGACAGAGCAGTCGTAGAATCAGAGGTACCAGTCCTGTAAGATGGAAGAATGAATGTATCCAGAAGCACGGAGATACAGATGGAAGTTGACAGCAACCAAGTGCTGCAGTGAGATGAACAAAATGGTGTAGGGAAATGGCAAACGGTGAGGAGCTGAGGGCAAGGAACAGAAAGAAGCAGTGGCAGGACCAGTGGGGGAGCGAACAAGGAGAACAGGCGGAGGAAAGCTCCCAATATGAGGAGAGCATTCCGAGGCTGGGATTCCACAAAGTGGCAGGTGGGCAATGAGGGAAAAAATGAAGGCCAGGGGGGAGGAAGGAGACAAAGGTATCAGGACCAGCAAATTAAAAGCACGAGGCACAATGGAGGCACTGGGGGATGACATCATGCCCCGGAAAAGCTAACACGGGAAAATAAACAAAGCGAACGAAATGGCCAGAGGAGAAGAGGAAAGAATGAAGGAGGCAGAGAAGTGGGGAAACAAAACACAAGAATGAGGTAGGAGAAGAGAAATGTGTGGGGGGGGGGCCCAAGCAGAACTCGGGTGGAACCCAAACTGCCCAAACCAGAGCATGGAACAGAGCGGAGGGGAGAGGAGTATGAAAGGCAGCCGGAAGCAGGACAAGGAAACGGACAGAACAGGAGAAAAGGAGCAGGAGAAAGGGGCAGCGGATACAGCCTCTGGCTGCAACGAAGAAAGGAATCCTGGAACTAGCCAAGAAGAGTGGCCTTTAAAGGCCTGATAGGGGAATGGTTTGTTGCTCCACCCACTGAACTACAGGTGTAGCCTCTGCAATTATAACCACTCAAGCCCACTCCACCACACTAGGAATCACCTCCTATTTAAAACATACAGTCCAGAACCCATCCTCTGAGCTTCTATAACTTTTTTCTTACTCTTACACTCAAAGCCTGGAAGCTCTGTTCCTCCCGCACTTGGCGGAGAGTTACATTCTATTGGGCAGTCACTTTACCAGCATGCCAGCCACTCCCCGCTCCCACCATACCTCTAAATTGTCCCTGATTATGAGGGACATCCCTCATTTTACCCCTCAGAATTGCTCCGTCCCTCATGAAAAAGGTGGTGCCATCACAGAGAATGTGCTGTATATTCAGACTTTAAAGCAGAAGATTATGTTATTCTAGGATGCTAAACTAAAACAAACTTTGCACAGGTAAATACAATGGTTTCCACAGTGTTCTGAGCTTGTATCTCCATGTTTGAGGATGTGACCCTCTTTCTAGTGGTCAGTGTTTTTATTTATTTATTTAAAAGTTTGGTAACCGGGAAAGGCACACTGAGCCGAGGCTCATTTCCAGGTGCGGTCTGGGAGAGGGGGGAATGGGAGTAGGTATACAGGTGGTTACAATCAACTGAAGCACAACAAGGGCAAAAACAAGTGCAAAACACAACTGGAAACAACCCCTGACTGTCCCCCATTTAGAGTGTCTACGTTCCTCAATTTCAGTAACAAAAGGTTTAGCGGTATGGCTTCCGCTACCATAAATCCACAAACATCCTGCCAAGTGCCAAGCCACAGTATACCAGGAAAGCATTTCTTCTTTCTGTTTGATAACATGCGAGCATCTGTTTTACAAAAAGATACTGGTCACAGTCCCTGCCCCATTACCTCTCCTCAGCCCTATCCTCGCCCCCCCCGCACTCCCTCAGACATCATGATACCCGCTCCTTGGCTGTCCCGCACATGTCCACTACTGCAGGCCAGGCGGCCTTTTCATATCACATGCCTAGACTGTGGAATTTGCTCCCCTCAGCCATTCACCTCAGAAAATAAAGAGGCAGTATAATTTATTATAAAAATTTAATTTATTATAGAAATGTTCCACATACATTTGAAAAACTATTATTGTTATATCTGAGGTATTTATAACATTTGGGGTATTACTCTGTAGAGGAGAGGGTGACTTATAATTTTAATTTTGTACTTGATAGGAAACTGTTTGTCTTCTATACTCTAACACGAGGCATTACTGGATAGTGGTATTGCTACTATGCCTGTATGGCCTTTTGGATTGTCAGGTGGGTAATATGGTAAATACCACAAGCTGGGGCAGGTTTGATGAGTCAATTCCCGGAAGCACAAGCCTCCTGGAGTATAATAATTTCCTACCTAGTTTTGGAATCTTTCAGGGAGATTTGATAGCTTCCTTTTTATTTAGAGACATGGTGAAACATTTGTATCTTGGGAGCGGTCCTTGGACTGTAAGGTATTTACAACGCAGTTACCTTATTTTATGTAAATCCCAAGTAAGTGTAAAAAAGAGAATTTGTTGAGTTTTTAGGTTTACATTAACTATAACACTTTTGCAAAGTGGGGATATTCACCCTGATCCTGGCCCTTTAAATTCCACTGATCTTGTTAAGCCAAATGAAGAAATATTGAGAACAGATGCTTTATGTTTTGTTCATTTCAATGCTTGCAGTATTTGTAACAAATTAGATTTAATCAAAGACTGGATAGGGACATACAATGCGGATAATATTATTATTTCAGAAACTTGGCTTGACAAAAGGCTCTTGGATGTAAGTTTGCAAATAGATGGATATCAGTCCTACAGAAAGGATAGAAACAAACAAGGGGGAAGGCTTTTGATGTATGCAAACCTGTCTTTTGATGCTAGGGAAATTAATTGTGTCTCATTGGATAAGGGCCTGGAGGCAGCATTTGTTGAAATACTGGTACCATACATTAAACCTTTATTGGTCACTGGAGTTTATAAGCCACCTAAATTAGAAAATTATATCTTTTGAAGTCTTCAAGTCTTCAAAACTTTTTGGAGAACTTTAGGTACACCCATGATCTATTTGTCACTGGCGATGTCAACGTAATTGGCTCCAGATGGAGCCTATTAACAGTTTAGTTGAGTTTCAAGAATGTTTCTAACTTCCTCAATTACTGTCTGACCCTACTAAGAAAATTGTAAGAATGTACAGAATTCCTCCTTGTTAAATCTTCTGTTTATGAATCGGCCATCTGTATATTCTTGTAGTTGTAGTTTGCCTGATAATTTTTCAGATAATCAGGTAATATTTGCTTTACACAAACATCTAAAGTTGATCCAGCAGGCTCAGACAGTGCAGTGGAGAAAGTTTAAGAACTTTAACTATGTAGACTTTATGGTGGATATTGAAATGGCTGATTGGGACAAATTAGAACTAATACCAACAGCTTCAGAAGCATGGATATATTTCCAGGAGGAATTCATACAGATTTGTAATAGACATGCTCCCTTACAAACAAGAAAGGTAAAGGAAAATCACTGTAAGTGGTACAGCGCTACTTTACATAAATTTAAAAAAAAGACAGAGGCATGTTGGCATACGGCCAAAGCTTCTGGTACAAACCCTGATCGGGTTTTTTATAGACAAATTAGGAACAAATATCTTAAGGCAGTTAGGAAAACTAAGCAACTTTTTTATGGATCCTTCCTGGAACAAAACCAAAATCAAAAACCCCAGAATCTTTTGGAGTACGATAACTAAATTAATGGGTAAAACAGGTAAGGGAACAATTGGGAAAATAGACATAAAGGGAGATCTGGCTCTACTGAGCAGCTTATTGGTAAATGAATTTAACATTTTTTTTTCTGAAGGAGGTACAAAAATGTTAGATAACTTAGCTTATAGTGACTTAGTAGTCAATCAGTGAAAAAAGAAAGGCTACCTTAATGGGTCAGTGGGGCAAGTCTTTAAATTTACAAATACCGAGGAACATGAAGTAAGGAAAGCGCTTTTAAAATTAGATATAGAAAAGGTCACTGGCCTGGACAACTTAGACATCAGATTATCGATGTATGCTGCCCCCTTTATTTCACACCCTTTGACTTATTTATTTAACTTTTCATTAATCATGGGAGAATTCCCTAAAGACTGGAAGATTGCAAAAATATTGCCCATTTATAAAGGTGGATCACGGAATGATATTAACAACTGTTGTCCTATCTCATTATTGCTTGTTTCTAAATTGTCTGAAAGCCTAGTGGCTACTCAGTTGACATGTTTTTTGGAGGAAAGTAGGCAGGGCCCCTGGTGTTCTGCGGCAGAATTTTCTGATTTCTGCGGCAGGGCTCCTTGGCTTCTGCGGCAGCATTTTCTAATTTCTGTGGCATGATTTATTCACTTCTCTGGCAGAACGCAGTCCTGTCATTGGCTAACTATGATGTGATGTCATCGATGACATCATATGCTGAGCATAGAGGAGGGGCTTCAGGATAAATGAGATGGGAAAAAAAGCCTGACAGTATGGAAAAACAGTGTATTTATATGAAAATTCACCAAAAACAATGAATTCTGCGGCATGGTGCAAATTCTGCGGTAAATTCCGCAACCGCAGAAATGCAGAATTCCAGGGGCCTTGAAAGTAGGTTAATGAATCCCTATCAATCAAGATTTAGATCTCTTCATAGCACACAAACAGCCTTGGCAAAGGTGGTAGATGATCTGCAGGGTAGTCTGGACAGAAGAATGTCCATGGGTGCAATTTATCTAAGACGTTTGACACTCTGCACCACGGCATTCTCCTGTCCAGATTCCAAGATATTGGGGTGCGAGGGAAAGAGTTGATTTGGTTTGCTTCATATTTGTTAAATAGGGAACAGTTGGTCAAAATGGGTTCTTTTAGGTCAGAACAAATTAAAATGACAATGGGTCAATATTGGGTCCCCTTCTTTTCAATCTTTATATTAACAACTTAGAGTTTAATGATAAAGGAAAACATTATCATGTATATGCAGATGATACAGTTGTATACATTGAGGGGAAGGACCCTAACAGTATGCAAACAAAACTACAAGCAGCTTTTGATAATTTATAGGTCTTTCTTCAGGAACATAGTTTGTGTTTAAATGTAAAAAACAAACTGGTTTTTATTCTCTAGAACTAACAATTCAAATAATTCTGAAATTAAATCTTTGGATGGTACCATTATCCAGTGGGTAGACAGATATAAATACTTAGGAGTAACGCTGGATGCTAAGTTAAGTTGGAGACCCCATATTGATACATAGATACATAGATACATAGACAGTGTCGGCAGATAAGGGCCTATGGCCCAGCCAGTCTGCCCATTTGAGCTTGTAAGTTCAGTTTGTTTTCCTAGAAGTCTGTTGCCCCTTACCCCTGACCTCTAGAATTCCTTTATGTCTATCCCATGCATTCTTAAATCCCGTGATTGTTTCAGCCCCATCACTTCCTCTGGCAGGGTGTTCCACTTGTCCACCACCGTTCTGTGAAGAAATTCTTTCTCATGTTTCCTCTGAATCGTCCTCCCTCAACTTCATCCCATGCCCTCTAGTCCTGGAACATCTTTTTAACTTAAAATAGTGTTTTCCTGCACCCTGTTCCTCCCTGTAAGATACTTGTATGTCTCTATCATATCCCTCTCTCCTCCTCTCCTCCAGGAGTACATGTTCAGTTCCTTCAACCTGTCTTCATAGGACTTGTGATGCAATCCATGCACCATCTTTGTCGCCCTCCTCTGAACCTTCTCTACCCTGTCTATGTCCTTACGTAGGTATCGTCTCCAGAACTGTACACTGTACTCTATGTGGGGCCTCACTAGTGTCTTGTATAGCGGAATTATGACCTCCCTTTTCCTGCTGGTGATGCCCCTGCCTATACATCCCAGCATCCTATTTGCTTTACCTGCTGCCTTGTCACACTGTTTCCCTACCTTGAGGCCATCAGAGATGATAACTCCAAGATCCCTTTCCTGCTTGGTGCATGCTATATCCTCACCCCCCAACTGATATATTGTGCCAGGGTTTTTGTGCCCCATATGCATTATCTTGCACTTCCTTGCATTGAATTTCAACTGCCAAACCCTGACCATTCTTCAAGTTTCTGCAGGTCGCTTCTCATTCTGTCTACACCCTCTGGTGTGTCTACTCTGTTACAGAGCTTTGTGTCATCAGCTAACAGTGAAATTCTGCCTTCTAGGTCCTGTGCAATGTCACTGATGAAGATGTTGAATAGGACCGGTCCCAGCACTGATCCCTGTGGTATCCACTGGTCACTCTTCCTCTGTCAGTGACAGCCATTTACCACCACCTCTGTGTCCTGCCACCCAGCCAGTTACCTACCCACCACACTACTGTCCTGCCCACACCCATATTCCCCAGTTTATGTAATAGTCTTCTATGTGGCACAGTGTCAAAGGCCTTGCTGAAGTCCAGATAGGCCATGTCCACTGCCTTCCCCTGATCCACCTCCCTAGTCACCCAGTCAAAAAATTCAACGAGGTTGGTCTGACATGACCTCCCCCTGGTGAAACCATGCTGCCTTGGGTCCTGTAGTCCATTGACAACCAGATGTTCCACCAATCTCTCCTTCAGTAGTGCTTCCATGATCTTCCTCACTACTGAGGTGAGGCTGACTGGTCTGTAGTTCCCTGCTTCCTCTTTGTCCCCACTTTTGTATAAGGGGACTACATCTGCTGTCCTCCAGTCTTTGGGTACCTCCCCTGTTTCCAGTGATTGGCTAAACAGGATAGCCAGAGGTTCAGCCACCACCTCTCTTAGTTCTTTAAGGACCCTGGGGTGCACCCCATCTGGCCCCATTGCTTTATCAACTCTTATTACTTCCATTTCCTTCAGGACCCTTTCTCGTGTAAAGGGACTTGTGTCCATTCTGCACCATTCTCACCCTTGTACTCCTTGGACCCATCACCCTCCTCTTCCTCAGTAAGACTGAGCAGAAATACCTGTTCAATATGTCAGCTTTACTGTTGTCATCCTCCACACGGCCCCATCCTCCCCTTCAGTCTCACTATCCCTCCTTTGTCTTTCTTTTTCACTTATGTACCTGTAAAGGTTTGTCCCTCTACCACTGATTTTGTAATGTGCTTTTCTGTCTGAACTTTGGCTTCCCTTACTTACCTCCCTGCCTCCTTTGCTTCTCCTGATACTTCTCCTATCCCCTTCTGCCTGTGTCTTTTGTATTGCCTGAATGCAATCTTTTGGCTTTCACTTTCTTTGCTACCTCTTTGGAAAACCATAATGGTCTCCTCTTCCTTTCCTCTTGCTAACCTGCTTAATGCATAATTCTGTTGTTCTTGTAATCCCCATTTTAAATACTGCCCACTGTTCCTCAACCCCTGATTCCTGTCCCATTCCCTTAATGCCTCTTTCAAGTATCTCCCCATTTTCCCAAAGTCTGCCCCCTAAAATCCAGGATACATGTTTTGTGTGGTTTGGTTCTGTTCTTTCTGTGATTTCAAACCACAATGACTGGTGGTCACTGTTTCCCAAGTGCTCCCCACTGTTACCCCCATCACACTGTCCCTGTTTGTGAGCACAAGGTCCAGTATTGCCTTCTGCTGAGTTGGTTCCATGACCAGTTGCTTGAGGAAGGCACCCTGAAGGGAGTCCAGGATAAATCTGCTCCTAGTTGATGCTGCTGCTGGGATGCTCCAGTCCACGTCTGGAATATTGAAGTCTCCAACCAGTACTACCTCACCCTTGTCTGCCATCCTTTGGATGGCTAGCATCAGCTCCCTATCTGTTTCTTCCTCCCAGGCTGGTGGTCTATAGACCACACCTGTGCGGATGGCTGTCCCCATTTTCCTTTCCAGCTTAACCCACAGTATCTCTCCCCCATTTTGTTCCTCCTGGATCTCTGTGGCCCTTATGTCATTTTTCACATACAGTGCCACTCCTCCTCCCTTCCTGCCTGCTCTGTCTCTTCTGAATATGTTGTAGCCAGGTATGGCCATCTCCCAGTCGTGGTTATCATTACACAGGTTTCAGTGATTGCCACAATGTCCAGGTCTGACTGTACCATGACAGCCTCCAGATCTTCCATCTTGTTGCTAAGGCTCCTGGCATTTGCACACATGGCTTCCCATGATTTGACCTCCTAGACTGTTTCACTGTTCTACTCAGCCCCTTCCTAGGTTGTCATTTATCCCTGGTTCTCCTTGCTGTCTGCCCTTCTGCTGAATTTTGCCCCTTTTCTGCTTATCCACCTCTTGGGCACTAATCTCCATCTTTTGTACACTGCTTTGCAGAGATATCCACTCCTCTGGTTCACTGGTTCCACTGCTAGCTGTGGGGGGTGAGCAAGTAGGTACCCTCCTTGCTAGCCTGCCACCCCCCTTTGCTAGTTTAAATGCTTGTCAATGTAGCATTTAAACTTATCAAACCTTGATTAAGAACTTAGGTAACACATTGGGAGCATTGAACAAAATAAGCCAGTATTTGTCACCAGAGATTAGATTGAGGGTGGTTAATAGTGTGTTACTCCCTGTTTTAGATTATGGGGATGTTTTTTATGCAGGGGCATCTGGGGGAGTACTTGCTGGATTAGATGTCATATACAATAGGATGGCACGTTTTATACTGGAGGTACCTAGAGAGACTCATCACTGCAAGTTATATAGATCTTTGCAGTGGTTAAAACTAAATGACAGGAGAGATTGGCATTGTCTGTCTTTTATGTATAAAGTATATAAACACAAATTACCACAGTATTTATTAGACCTATTTTCTATTAGGGAAATTAAACCTAATTTAAAGTCTGCTTCTGGTTTACAGTTTGATGCTCCCAGATGTAATTCCAACATGGGGAGATCTATTATTTGGATTAGGGGGGCCTCTAGTATGGAATTCATTACCTATCTCCCTACGTCAAAATAATCGGGTAATCAATTTAGGTTGCATAAAGCAATGGTACAAAACTAAGTCAGATACCCTATCAATTTGTTGTATTGCTGTATCTAAATAATGGAGTTCTTGTTTATTTATTTAAGCAATGATGCCTGACAGGGTGTGTGTCGTGCTGGGATAACGTCACGCCTCAGGTGGATGAGCACGATGCCGCAGGCCTATTATTTGTTATTATTATTAATTATTGCTATTGTACATTGGCTCATTGTTATACAGAATAAAAAAATAATTTTAAAGATGTTTTCGTGTGGAAAAATATTTTTGTTTTTTAAGAGAAGATGAAACAATCAATCAAAAGCTCAATGAAATGCTCATCTGCAGGTTCACAGTGAGGCTGGGACTAGACCCGTGATGTTGTACTGGGATAACAGCACGGGTCCAGCCCAAGACTGACCAATTAGAGTCCAGGATTTTTTCTTGCCATTGTATAATGTCTAATGCTTAGTGTTCGACTTGTGATGGTTTAGCCTGTATGTATGGTAGACTATTCTTTTATTAGGGTGCCAGTTGTTATGTATGTTAATTGTGTTTCTTGTACAGTCTTAATGATGTACATCTGTGTATTGTGTCTGTTGTTCGATAATGTTGCATGTGTAGCTCTTTATCATTTTTCCTTTTTCCTTACTCTTTTTCCTTTTGATAAAAACAGACTTCATTTGAAATGAGCTTCTGCTCAATGGAGTATGTAACAACTAGCCATATTCATGAAATTTGAATAAATTTTTAAACAAACAAAATCTGGCATGCCCCCTCTGCTCATGGCCTCAACTCTCTACTCAAAGCACCCTTCCACTCTACCTGCGCATGTGCCTAATCCCTCCCATTTCCAGACCTAGGCCTGCGCACTTCGACCTGACTGTGCATGGTAGCCCCTGCTGCCTGCTTAATTTCCATTGATCGTCTCATGTCGCATGCCATCTCACTGGTCGCATTGCAGATTTTATTATATTGTCCTTTATGTCTATTTTTGGAAATAAGCACTTTGTATATCTGTATTGTACCCCTATACGGATGTATTGTAGTTATTGTATACAACTATATATAATGTGATGTTCTTATGTTGTTGTTGTATATTGTTGCAATGTCTCCTATGCCCCATCTCCTTCCAGGACACATCTGGAATTGAGCAGCTGTCTGCTCAGCATGCCTGGTAAAACTTTTAAATAGATAAATAAATAAACACAATCAAGAGACTGACATTCTTCTGTATGGAGGAGTTAGACAGGGGAACTAGCAGGACAGATCAGGAGGACCTGCGAGAAGGGTAGTGTGGTGATTGTGGGGGACTTCAACATGCCAGGAGTGGACTGGAGCACCCCAACAACCTGGAACAGAAGGGAGCAGGTACTGCTGGATGCCTTCCAGGACGGCTTCCTGCTGCAAATGGTCAGTGAAC
Source organism: Neoceratodus forsteri (assembly GCA_016271365.2). Lineage (NCBI taxonomy): Eukaryota > Metazoa > Chordata > Ceratodontiformes > Ceratodontidae > Neoceratodus > Neoceratodus forsteri. The sequence goes on along the minus strand of CM057451.1, from coordinate 1,172,083,831 downwards.
TAACCGCCGCGTTAGGAAATACCCTTGACCTTGTGCTGGTAAATGGGGACTTTGTGAGAGAACTTACAGTGGAGGAACTGCTGTTAGGGAGTGACCACCGCTCAGTATGGCTCACATTGGATATGGGCAAGGAAGGAGTGGAATCTGGCACAATAGTGCTGGACTTCAGGAGGGCGGACTTTGGGAGGATGGGAGAAGTGGTAAAAGGGTACCTGGCCGGAATTCAATCTAGTATGGACACTAACCAGAGGTGGGAGCTCATAAAGCTGGGGATAGTGGAGGCAACCAAAACCTGCTGCAAAGCCCAGAGCAAGAAGGCTAGGGCTAAGAAACCGATCTGGTTGAGCAAGGAGGTCATGGAAAAGGTGAGGAAAAGAGCTGCCTTTAGGAAGTACAAGAAAACAGGGAGGGGGGAGGACAGGGAGGAGTACTTGACAGAATCGAAGGAGGTGACAAGGGCAGTAAGGGGAGCCAAAGCATCTATGGAACTCAAGCTGGCACAAGGCATTAAGAAGGGAAGAAGGACTTCTTTAAGTACATCAGGGAGAAAAGGAGCTGTAAGAACCACATAGTAAGGATTAGGAAGGAGGGGGGTTGGGTGGAAGCAGGGTGCGATAAGGCGGAAGTACTAAATGAGTACTTCTGCTCAGTATTTACTAAAGAGAAGAGGGGGGTGACACCCAAGGTGGGAGAAATGGTTGAAGCAGGGGGGGAAGTGGTGACAGATGGGGAAATCATAGAGAGCAGAGTTTGAGAGGGTTTGAAGGCACTGAGGATGGACAAGGCGCCAGGCCCAGATGGCATCCACCCCAGGGTACTGAAGGAGCTGGCAGAGGTCCTTGCAGGACCTTTGGCGGACCTATTTAATGCCTCACTACATTCGGGGTGTGTACCTCAGGACTGGAGGATGGCTCATGTGGTGCCCCTCCACAAGAGTGGCCCCAAGGATGAACCGGGAAACTACAGACCAGTGAGCCTCACATCCATCATGGGTAAGCTAATGGAGACTATCCTGAAGGAGAGGCTGGTGGCCCTCCTAGAGACCAAAGGACTACAGGACAGCAGACAGTATGGCTTCATACGTGGCAGATCCTGCCAAACCAACCTGGTTGAGTTCTATGACTGGGTAACTAGGCAACTGGACAGGGGCCATGCAATAGATGTCCTGTATCTGGACTTCAGTAAGGCATTCGACTCAGTGCCACATGGAAGGCTGGGAAGAACATTAGTAGGCATAGGGGCGGGTGCAAAGCTGGTGAGATGGGTAGGAAACTGGCTGCAGGGAAGGCAGCAGAGGGTGGTGGTGGGTGGGGAGCTCTCACACCTAAGGGCAGTGATGAGCGGTGTTCCATAGGGCTCAGTGTTGGGACCAGTTGGGATATTCATTGCAGACATATCATGGGACATCAAGAGCAAGATCAGTCTGTCTGCTGATGATACCAAGGTAGGCATGGTGGTGGATGACCTAGGGGGATGGCAGGGGTTGCAGGATGATCTGGCAAAGCTTGAAACCTGGTCAGACACCTGGCAACTGGGCTTTAATGCCAAAAAGTGCAAGGTGCTGCATTTTGGGATGAAGAACCCAAGGAGGAGTTACCAGCTAGGGGGAGTGCAGCTAGCCCAGACAGAGGAGGAGGAGAAGGACCTGGGTGTGCTCATTACAGGGTCAATGAACAACTCGGCACAATGTAGGAAGGCAGCTGCAAAGGCCAACAAAATGCTGGGTTGTATTGCAAGGGTATATCCTGAGGAGGGAGGAGGTGATTCTGCCACTGTATAGGTCATTAGTTAGACCACACCTGGGTACTGCGTGCAGTACTGATGCTGTATCTGAAGAGGACATTAAGTTACTGGAGGGTGCAGCACAGAGGTGACAAAAGATGATCAAGGGGCTGGGGACTTATCATCACGAGAGGAGGTTGAAGGAGTTGAACATGTACTCACTGGAGGAGAGGAGAGACAGGTGTGACATGATTGAAACCTTTAAATACATGAAAGGAATAAACAAGACCGGTACAGAGGGGCTGTTCAAAGTAAGGGAGGGGAGGGCCACCAGGGGCCATGATATGAGACTGGAGCGAGGAAGGTTCAGGAGGGAGATGAGGAGACACTTTTTTACAGAGAGGGTGGTGGCTGGGTGGAATGCGTTACCTGTTGAAGCGGTATGCAGTAGAACAATGGACAGCTTCAAAAGGGGATGGGACAGGACAAGGGGGAGGGTTAATGAAGGGGAAGGGTGGAAGGGAGGGGCAGCTGCAGAATAAGGGGTGCTAGCTGCACATTCAAGCAGACTTGATAGACCTCTAGGCCTTTATCTGCTGGCAAATTTCGTATGTTCGTAAGAAGACAGGTACAGAGGGGCTGTTCAAAGTAAGGGAGGGGAGGGACACCAGGGGCCATGATATGAGACTGGAGGGAGAAAGGTTCAGGAGGGAAATGAGGAGACACGTTTTTACAGAGAAGGTGGTGGCTGGATGGAATGCGTTAACTGCAGAAGTGGTATCCAGTAGAACAGTGGATTGCTTCAAAAGGGGATGGGACAGGACAAGGGGGAGGGTCAATAAAGGGGAAGGGTGAAAGGGAAGGGCAGCTGCAGAACAAGGGGTGCTAGCTGCACATTTGAGCAGACTTGATAGACCTCTAGGCCTTTATCTGCTGGCAAATTTCATATGTTCGTATGTGACAACTTAGTAGGCAAAGACTGAAGGGGATGCACAAAAGTGCATGCATCTCAGTCTCAAGGCCCCCACCTTTCGCTAGTGACTCTGCTTGCACTACCACCCGTGATCTCCAGGTGGCAGTATCACAGCAGAGTCGATCAACCTCCCTCCCTCCCTGGAGGAGGAGAGCACTCTGTGGGATGCTCAGTCCTCCCTCCCTCCAAGCCAACCCCCGGGTGACCCAGGTTCGTACTGGAACCTGGGTCACCAGCATGGCAGCGGGTAAGGCAGCAGCACCTCTGTCCTCTATTCCACTGGGCCAGCCATATTTTATGGTATTATTTCCTCTGTTCAGCACAGCTGAGAAACATAGAAACACAACATATAATGTCAGAAAATGGCCCAGCTGCCCATCCCGTCTGTGGAGCCCTGCCTAATCTGTGTCGGATGGCCCTAGTGACCCTCCACCCCCTTGTTTCTTTTCCCCTGTCATTACCTTTTATTAGTTCCTGTGCCTGTGCTGCCCTTGTTTGAATCCCCCCACTGTTTTAGCACATACCACCTCACTTGACAATCTGTTCCATCTGTCTACCACTCTTTCTGTGAAAGAGTACTTTCAGATGCTCCTCCTGAACTTCCCCCAGCCATCTTTAGTGGAGTACCCTTTGTGCCTGTGTTTGCACTCAGGGTGAACAATTCATTCTAGTTTTTCCCTGTTTAGGTTATGGAGATTTTTATAGGTTTCTACCATGTGCCCCCCTCTCCCTCCTCATCTCCAGGGTATACGTGCTGAGGTCTCCTAACCTTTCGTGGTGTGTTTTCTCCCATTGTCCCTGAATCGTTTTGGCCACCCTCCAATGAAAAGCTTCAATGCTGTCATAGAAACATAGGATTTGGTGGTAGATAAGGACCACTTGGCCCATCCAGTCTGCCAATTTCTCACTACCTACACTATTACCACAGACAGTGCCGATCTACAGCTGTTTCTCCTCCCGCCTCTTCTTTCTGCCTCCCCCCCTTCCTATCCACTGTGATTCCCTTGTGCTTATCCCATGCCTTCTTGAACCCCACCACTGTTTTCATCCATACCACCTCTACTAGAAGGCTGTTCCAGGAATCCACCACTCCTTCTGTGAAGAAATACTTCCTCACATCTCTCCTGAATCTACTCCCCTCCAACTTCATAGCATGTCCCCTTGTTGTTTGGCACCTTTTCTTCTGAAAAATACTTCCCTCCTGTTCCTTATTTACCCTTGTGAGGTATTTAAGATCTCTATCATATCCCTCCTCTGCCTCCTCTGACCCAGGGTGCATATATATTGAGGTCCTTTAGTCTCTTCTTGTAGGGCTTTTGATGCAGACCCAGCACCATTTCAGTTGCCCTCTTCTAAACCGCCTCCATTCTGTCTATGTCCTTCCAGAGATGTGGTCTCCAGAACTGGACACAGTATTCTAGGTGGGGTCTTACCAGTGATCTATACAGAGGCAACACCACCTCTATATTTCTACTGGTGATACCCTGCACTATGCACCCCAGCATCCTACTAGCTCTTCCTACTGTCTTGTTGCACTGTCTGTCCACCTTTAGGTCATCGAATATGATTACCCTCAAGTCTCTGTCCTGCTTGGTGGTCGTCAGTACTACTCCACCCATTTTTTACTTCACCCCTGGGTTTCTGTTCCCTAAGTGCATTAGTGTGCACTTTTTTGCATTGAAACTGAGCTACAATACCCTTCACCACTTCTCAGTGTGTCAGCGTGGCTCAGTTGGTAGCACATCTGCCTCTGGACCAGAAGGTCGTGGGTTCTCGTCCCACACTGGGATTGAACTTGCACCTAAAAATCACTGGCATCTGAGTGCAGTATTAGGGGGTGCTTTACTGCTGGGGTGTGCCGTCCTTTGGATGAGACGTTAAACCAAGGTCCCTTCTGCCCATCCTGGTGTTGTCCAGGTGGAAGTAAAAGAACCCAGGCCACTCTTTGCAAAGAGTAGGGAACATTTCCCAGTGTCCTGGCCAACATTCCTCTTCCCACAAACCGGTTCATGCAATTATCCAGGCTGTGTGTGGGTGATGATGTGCGATATGGCTGCCACCACACATTCAGTCACTTCACTACCAGTCAAGCATTGCTTGTAAAATGCTTTGAGATACTGTGTATGAAAAGTGCTACATAAATGCTGATTCTAGTTTTCTCAGGTCTCTGCTCATCCTTTCCACCTCTCCCACCCAGATTGTCCACCCTACTCTAGATTTTACCGTCATCCACAAAGAGACAGACCTTCCCTTCCAGCTCTTCTGCAATGTCGCTTATAGAGACAGTAAAGAGGACCATCCCAAGATTGATACCTGAGGCACCCCGCTGGTGATCCTCCCTTCCTCTGGGTGAACCCACTAACCAATCTCTTGTCTTATGTTATCCGGTTTACCACCTTTGGACCCACTCCTAAGCTACCCAGCTTGCTTACTAGTCTCCTATGTGGAACAGTGTCAAAAGCCTTACTGACTTCTAGGAAGGCTATGTCCATCACTCCACCTTGATCTAGTTCCTCGGTCAGCCAGTCAAAGAAATCCATTGGAGTAGTTTGGCATGTCTTCCCCTTTGTGAAGCCATACTGTCTTAGGTCTTGCAACCTACTGGATGCAAGATATTCCACAGTCCTTTCCTTCAACAGTGATTCCATTAACCTTCAGCCACCTCTTTTCAGAACCATTGCAGTCTCTTTTTGTTCGCCATGCGCGTGTGCATGCAGCAAGTGTATTGCTATAATACTGCTTTTTGAAGGGTGTGATGCTGTCCATCCAATGCAGAGCAGTGTTTTAAGGACTAGTCAGTGGCACACCAATCATCAGCGAGGCTGATCATGATGGAGTTGTGGCTTGCTGGGCAGAGATGGCACGAACTTGAAAAGAAACAGCTGACCCAATTGTGGATCAGCTCTTCCCTTTAATGTATGCTGCCCAGCAAGCAAAGCTGATCCGTCATGGTCAGCCTGGAATGCCTGGAATGTCTTCCAGCTGTAAGAGGAAAATGTCCATTGATGTTTGTTACTGGCAGCCCCATGACTGTCCTCCACACCCAACCCTCCCTCTTAGTACCCTCCAAACAAACATAACACTGACACTGATGATCCCCCAGTGTTGCTACCTCGTAAGTGAACCCCCCTCGGTCCACTACCTTGCCACTCCCAATGCGCAGTCACATCTCCCTTTGCTGTTCTTTTTTCTTGCCCCATGACTGTCCCACACACCTGACCCTTCCTCTTAGCAGCCCCTCCCCACAGACATAACACTGATACTGGGGGTGCCCAATCCCCCAGTGTTGCCGCTTTTTAAGTGAAACCCCTGTGGTCCACTACCAATATGTGGTCACATCTCTGCTTGGAATTTTGTTTTGTTTTTTTATAATCCTGCCCACCCACCTGACCCTCCCTCTCAGCACCCACCACCCCTACCCCCCAAACATAATAATGACGCTGGGAGATGCCCAATCCCCAGTGTCACAAGCTGAAATAAAGAAAACCCTCCCTCTTATTTTTTTTTTTTGTTAAAGTAACCCTGTAAAAAGGAAACTGTCCATCAATGTCTATTGTGGCCGTTACCATTCTCACACCTGACCCTCCCACTCAGCAGCACCCACCACGCCTCCCCACCTCACTCCAAGCCTTTACTTACCCACCAGGGGTCCAACGCTGTAATCTTCCATGGACCGCACACACATCTTCACTTCAAAGCTGGACCGCGAACTGAGGAAACAGGTACACGGTTCAATGTATTTTAATAGGGTTTTGAAGTTGGTGGCATAACATAGAAACATAGAAACATTGAAGTTGACGGCAGATAAGGACCGCAAGGCTCATCCAGTCTGCTCCTTTTTTCTACCTTATGAATGTACCATAGGCCTTTACTCTGTCAATGGTCTATCTATTCATACTCATCTGTATTGCTCCTTTATGCCTGTCCCATGCCTGTTTGAAGCCCTGCACTGCATTCATATCCACCACTTCTTGAGGTAGGCTGTTCCATGCATCCACCACTCTTTCTGTGAAAAAGAACTTCCTCACATTACCTCTTAATTAGTCTCCCTCTAATCTCATGCTGTGTCTTTTTGTCCTGCTGTTTTTCTTATATTGAAACATGTTAGACTCTTTCATCTTGTTAATGTCCTTAAGATCTTTGAATGTTTCAATCATATCACCTCTCTCTGTTAATCTGTCCTCATATGTTTTCTGATGCAGTCCCTACACCATTTTGGTTGCCCTTCTCTGGACTGCCTCCATTTTGTTAATGTCCTTGTGCAGGTGTGGCCTCCAGTACTGCACACAGTACTCCAGATGGGGCTTAACTAGTGTCTTGTAAAGAGGGATTATTACCTCCCTCTTACAACATGTGATACCCCTACTAATACACCCTAACATCCCTCTAGTCTTACCTACTGCTTTAGTGGTCTGCTTGGATGATTTCAGGTCATCTGTGATGATGATGCCCAAGTCTCTTTCTTCCCTTGTGATTGCCAGCAACTCGCTTCCCAATTTATTCCTACGTTTGTATATTGTGATTTCATATATTGTAACCTGTTATCTGACTGTTTCTGTTTTGTACCCTCCTAGGTCATGCCTGAAAATAGTCATTGCTATGGCTAGTGCACCTACCCGGTCATCAAAAACTAAATAAATAAATAAACCTATAGGAAGCTTCAGGGTTTCTCTTCCCTATGTGCATAATTTTGCACTTTTTTGCATTAAACCCCAGTTGCCACTCTTCCAACCATTTTTCCAGTTTATCCAGATCTCTTATCATTCTGCCCACCCCATCTGGATCATCTACTCTGTTGCAGATCTTGGTGTCATCTGCAAACAGGCAAACCTCACTGTCCAGTCCATCTGCAATGTCACTGATAAAGATATTCAAGAGGACTGGCCTCAGGACTGATCTCTGAGGTACCCCACTTGTGACTTGCATCTCTTCTGATTGTATATCTTTTACCACCACTCTCTGTTTTCTACCCGCCAACCAGTTTGCCACCCAGTTGACCAACCTCTGACCCACCCTGAGCCTACCCAGCTTATTAATCAATCTTCTATATGGAACAGTATCGAAAGTTTTGCTGATGTTAAGGTATGCGACATCAACTACACCCCCTTGGTCCATCACTCTGGTTACCCAGTCAAAGAAATCTATGTGATTAGTTTGACAGGACCTTCCTGTTATAAACCCATGCTGTCTTGGATCCTGTGCTTCTATGGATTCCAGGTGTTGTACTATCTTTTCCTTAAGGAGTGCCTCCAAAATCTTGCCCACTACTGAGGTAAGACTGACTGGTCTGTAGTTCCCTGCCTCCTCCTTGCTGCCACTCTTGTGGAGCGGGATCACATGAGCCTTCTCTAGTCTTCTGGGACCTCGCCTGTGCTCAGAGACTCACTAAACAGTTCTGCTAATGGCTCTGCTAGTTCCACCCTTAGCTCCTTTAGTACCCTGGGATGTATGCCATAAGGTAATAGTGCCTTGTCCACTCTGAGCTTAATGAGCTCTTGTAGGACCCTTTCTTTTGTGTCTGCTTTTTATCCCTCCCCCGTGTCCATGCTGCTGAGCTTTGGGCCCTCCCCTACCTTCTCCTCAGTAAATACTGAGCAGAAGTATCTAGTTAGGATAGATGCTTTTCCTTGGTCCTCCTCAACACACTCCCCCTTATCCCCTTTGATCTTAGCAATACCCCCCCTCTGGACTTTCTCCTTTTACTAATGTATCTATAGAAAGTCTTGTCACCTTCTTTTACTGTTCGTGTTAGTGTTTCCTCAGTTTGGGCCTTTGCCTGCCTTATTGCCTTCCCTGCTTCCCTTAGGGAAGTTTGATATGCCTCCCTATCTTCATCCCACTGCATTCCCTTATATTTCCTGAAAGCCAGCCTTTTGGCTCTGATCTTTTCTGTTACTATTTTTGAGAATCAAAGTGGTTTCCTCCTTCTTTTGCTCTTGCTTTTCTCCCTATCGCAATGGGAAGTTGCTTCAAGCATTGTATCCTTAATGCTTGCCCACTTTGCCTGTAACCCCTCGCCTATATTTCTTCTTGCCAAGGCTAGCTTAACTCCATTGGCCATCTTATCAAAGTCTGCTCCTCTGAAGTCCCATATTTTTGCCTTGGAATGGGATGATTTAGTTGTAGTGGCCAAATTGAACCATACCATGTGATGGTCACTGGTCCCCAGGTTTCCCTCTACCTGGAGATCAGTGATCCTTTCCCTGTTAGTACTAAATCCAGCATAGCCCTGTCTTTTGTGGGATGTTGTACTAATTTAAAATACACAAAGGCACTGCTCCTGAAAAGTCCAATAGCGGTTTCAACTCATCAGAAATATTGCACATTACCCGCGGACTTAGTGGATGCCAAACCAAACACCAACCATCACAAATTCATTTACATTTCAGTACCATTTCTGGCACCTTCTGAGGAAGCCTATTGGACTGTTCAAATAGTGCCTTATTTGACCATTCACCCCTGCTGCTGGTTTTTGGAAATAAAAACTTTGTGAAGTGTTAGATGAGTGCTGACCTATTTCTCTGGCATTCTAGAATGTGTTCTTGTTGTACCAGTTGTTTGAGGCTCTCCCCCTGCAGGGAATCCACCATGTGTCTAGTTCTGGCAGATGTTCCTGCTGGTATTGACCAATCTGTGTCTGGCATGTTGAAGTATTCCATTATCAGAACCTCCCCTTTAGCTGTCATGTTTTGTAAATCTTCTAACAGTGATGTGTCTATGTCCTCCCTCTGGTCTGGAGGCCTATAGACAACCTCAGTTCGTATGGCTGTCCCATTTCCTGTTTCCAGGGTGACCCACAGTTCTTCTGACTCCTTATGTGTATTCTGAATTTTCTTTTTGCACCTTGGTCTCTTCTGAACAGTACATAGCCGGGTACTGAAGTCTCCCAAGTGTGGTTACTGGTGAACCATGTCTTGCTAATATCTACTATATCCAGTTTAGCCTCTGTCATTGTTGCCTCCAGGTCTGGGATCTTGTTTTCCAGACTACGGTCATTTGTGTACATGATTTTCCATTGGCCAGATTTCGGTGTGTCAGTTGTTGGGGGAGATCTGGTGTTTCCCCTGTTCATCATATGGGGAGCCGGATCTTTTTACTTACCTGGTGATGCAAATGAACTACAAACATGCTGAACTCCTGTTTGATCATTAGCTGAGGGGGGAGGGGGTGTTCTTCCCATTCGATATATCGGATGCTGCATCCCTCTCCCCATTTGCTAGTTTAAATATTGTACAAAGACGTCAAATTTAATGCCCCAATGCACCGACTCCTTCCTTAGTCAGATGCAGTCCATCGAATTTAAAGAACTTTCACTTCCTAAACTGCTGCTAGTTACCTACAAATGTGTGTCCTTTTTCCTGGCACCAGCCCTTGAGCCACATGTTTAGCTCCCCTATCTCCCCTTCTCTGACCTTCCACCCATCTGCCCCCCCAGACTGGCAGGATCTCAGAGAAGGAGATGTCAGTCGAAATGATTGACAGTTTGTCTCCCAGCCTGGTCAGGTGTTTCTTGGTCTCCATAACTGACTGGCTGGCGAGATCATTAGTCCCTATGTGCACCGGGACGTCGATGTTTTCTCCTGCTTCCTGCATGATTTTAGCGATGCGGTCAATGTCTATCCATGCTGATGTACCTGGGAGACATCTGACCGCTACCCCCAACCAGATGTAGGTATCAACTCCCCGAATCATGGAGTCTCCTATGATCAGAAATGTTTTGGTTTGCTTTTTGTTTTTTTTTGTTTTAGTCCCTGTTTTGGGTGAGTTTTGTTGTGCTAGCTCCTGTGCTGCAGTGTCCTGCTTTGTAGTGTCCCCTGCCCCTTTGATTTCGGAGATAGAAACAAATGCCTGTTTGTAGTTTTCATATGGTTTGTGGAGGTGATACATTGGTGAACACTCAGCGATGGGGCACCTGATTTACCCCTTCTAACCACCTGCCAAACTCCCGGACCAACCACCCTCTGCGGTTGAAGTGATTCAGTTGGATGTTGGGGAAATGGCAGGTGGTTTTTGTAATATATTTCCTCCTGAATATGTGATTTGAGGCGCGCAATCTCTGCTCATGCTGCCTGGAGCTGAGCCCATAGATCTCCAATGGTCCAGCATGTAGGACAGCATCCTAAATCATATATAACTGCCCTTTTGAAAAGTGTCACACAGTACCTGAAGTTAATAATATCCATTCCAGTTGAGTTGCCAAGTTTATAACCTGGTCCAAGTAATTAGAAGGAAAATGACAGCAAAACATTTTTTTGGTTGTTTGTTTTGTTTATTTTGGTATAGCTTTTTATAACAAATTAAATTAATTGTGCCCCAGTTAGTGAGGTCACTGTGTGGATACCACTCTGATTCTCCCCATCCTGCTTTGCTGCAAGAAATGTCACAACTGTGATACTCTATCAAAGGAGTGTAGCATGGGGTGGTTGGGGGAAGAGGGTGGATGGTTGGGCCCTTCCCCTACCGAAAAAGAAGAACCATGGGTGAAAGAAACAAGGAGGAAAGAGCAGAAACAATCAACCAACAACAAATGTAGTCACTATCCCTCAGTCTGTATCTCGTATGTGCTCCTGTTATTAGCCCTGAAAGCTTAGCCTAATGATAGATAAAACTGTAAAACCTGTAAGCACCACCTGTAACAATTTCACAGAAGATATACCCTGCAAAAACACTTTACTACAGAGAGAAAAATAAAGCAGTAAAAAAGTAACAAAACTTGTAAGCACAACCTGCAGAACACTTTAATACAAGACATACCTTGCAAAAAAACAATTTGAATCACAGAAGATTACAGCAGTAATCTGTAAGCACAAAACAGTAACAAACCTGTAGGCACACCCTGTAATAACGCAGCAGAAAGTATACCCTGCAACAGCAATCTGAATCAGAGAACAATAAAGCAGTAAAATGTAACCAAAAAACAGTAACAAAATCTGTGAGCACAAAAGAAAATCATAACATACAGTAAATCTGCCTAGCTAAAAGAAGCCTTAATCTTTTTCCTTGGTCTGACAATGTTGTTCCTTGCTCTGTCCTTATAAGCAAACCTAGAAGAAAAGAGCTCAGGTGAAGCTAGGTGCCTTTGCCATCAACCTAGTCTTCCACCTCACCATAACTTAGCCATTTGTACACATTTGTGCCCCAAATTTTCAACATGCCTTTTTGGGACCCCCACCTCATGAAAAATGGCAGTAACATAGGTTCATAGGTTCATAGAAGTGTATGAGCAATGAAGGCATATGTAAGGATGCCCATTGCATGCTCGCCACCCATATGTCCTATGGGTGGAAATCAAATTTTTTGTTTCCCATATGTTTATCCAATCTTTGCTTAAAGGTATTTAAATTATCACTATTAACGACACTTACAGGTAAGTTATTCCACAAACCCACAACTCTCTGTATGAAAAATAGACTCCTTCTAGTGGATATACATTTTTCTCCAATGAGTTTATAACCATGACTCCTAGTTGATTTGACGTTGGAGGCAGTAGTAAGTCCAATTGTGGTTCTTAAATAATCATTTTTTAAGGTTTGATATACAAATATTAAGTCACCCCTTATTTCTGTATTTTACAGAAAATAGGTTACTTTTTTTAATCTATCTTTGTAACTATTACTATGTAAAGATGATACTTTTTTAGTGAATTTACACTGAAACATAGAAACATAGAATTTGACGGCAAATAAGGACTGCTTGGCCCACCCAGTCTGCCCATTTCCCTACCTACTGGATAAGCTGCAGACCCTAGTTAACCAGCAGCCTACTTCTTCCTACCCCACCCCTAGAATTGCCTTATGACTGCCCTATGCGCTGTAAGATTCCACCACTGATTTTGACTCACAACCTCCTCTGGAAGGCCGTTCCATGCATCCACAGCCCTCTCTGTGAAAAAATACTTCTTAAATTACCTCTGAGCCCCTCCCCATCTTCAAATTGCAGCCCTCTTGTTCTTGCACACTCTTTTGAAAGATCTTGCCCTCTTGGACTTTGTTGATTCCTTGAGGTGCTTGAAAGTTTCTATCATGTCCCCTCTCCCTCCTTTCCTCGAGGCTATACATATTAAGCTCCTTAAGTCTCTCTTCATATGTCTTCTGGTGCAGACCTTGCACTATTTTAGTTGCCCTCCTCTGGACAGCTTCCATCCTGTCTATGTCTTTGCGAAGACTGGGTCTCCAGAACTGCACACAGTACTCAGATGGGGTCTCACCAGCTGTCTGTACAGAAGGATAATAACTTCCTGTTTTCTGGTGATGCCTCTCCCTATGCATCCCAGTATCCCCCCCAGCCCTCCTTGCTGCCCTCTCACATTGCTTGGCCACCTTTAGGTAATCTGATATGACTACCTCCAGGTCCCTTTCCATTTTTGTTGTTGTTAGTATCTCACCTCCATTGTGTACTCTTCCCCTAGGTTTTTGTTTCCCAGGTGCATTACCTTGCACTTCTTAGCACTGAATCTAAGCTGCCATACATTTTAACATTCTTCTAACCTTGCCAAGTCTTTTCTCATCCTTTCCACCCCACCCTGTGCATCAACTCTGTTGCAGATCTTTGTGTCATCTGCAAAGAGACATACTTTTCCTTCCAGTCCCTCTGCAATGTCACTTATAAAGACATTGAAGAGGACCAGTCCAATACTGAACCCTGCAGTACCCCACTAGTAACCCTCCTTTCTTCTGGTGGACTCCATTTACTATTACTCTCTGTCTATTCTCCAGCCAATTCTTTACCCAGGCTGTCATCTTGGGACCCACTCCCAGGCTGGCTAACTTGTATATTAATCTTTGTGTGGGACTGTGTCAAATGCCTTGCTAAAGTCTAGGTAAGCCATGTCCACAGCCCCTCCCTGATCTACTACTTTGGTCACCCAGTCAAAGAAATCTATTAGATTCATCTGGCATGACCTTCCCGCTGTGAATCCATGCCTGAGGGTCCTGTGCCCTCTGGCCTCTAGATACTCAACAATTCTTTCCTTCAGAAGTGATTCCATCATTTTCCCTATCACTGAGGTTAAACTAACAGGTCTGTAGTTTCCTGCTTCTGCCTTGCTCCCACTCTTGTGAAGGGGAATCACATCTGCCCTCCTCCAGTCCTAGGGTACCGCCCCATCCTCCCTTGATTTGTTAAAGAGGGTTAGTCAGTGGTGTCACTAGTTCTACCATTAGTTCTATTAGAATTCTGGGATGAATCTCATCAGGCCCCATTGCTTTGTCCACCTTCAGTTTTAAGAGTTCTTTCAGAACCCTTTCTTCTGTAAATGGGCTGGTATCAACTTCTGTATCCAGAGTGTTTCTACTGTTTGTTTTAGGTGACTCCCCCTCTTCATTTGTAAATACTGAGCAAAAATATTTGCTTAGTATCTCTGCCTTTTCACAGTCTCCCTCTGCCCACCCTCCTGCCCCTTTATTAAGCCTCACTATCCCTCCCTTGGTCTTCCTTCGCTCCCTGATGTACCTATAAAAGGTTTTATCCCTCTTCTTAACTGAGTTGGCTATATTTTCCTCGGTTTGGGCCTTTGCTGTTCTGACTGCCTTCCCAGCCTCCTTTTGCTTTAACTAATACAGTTCTCTGTACAGAATACCCTCAGCGAGTTTTAAACCCCTTATAGAAGTTAGTGCACAAAATTGAGAGAAGTATTCCAAGTGGGGATGTACCAGACCGGTGTAGAGTGGCATAATAACCTTGGAGTCTCTACTTTTGATATTTCTTAAAATAGAGCCAATTATTTTATTACATTTTTTAACTTTAATTATATTATTTTTTTTGAAAGTTAAATTATCTGAGATGATGACACCCAAATCCTGTTCTTCCAAAATATTTTTTAGATAAACATTGTTTAAGGAATAATTGAAGGGAACGTTATTTTTGCCCAAATGTATGACTTTATATTTGTCCACATTAAAAAACATTCTAACATACTAACATACTAAAATGCCAGCAGAATAGGCCTAATGGTCTTTACGTTTTGTCTGCCTCGCTTGGGTGCTGACCTTCATGTCCCTCGCCTTCTCTGGCTTCTCCCTTCCCAGTTCCGGATATTCTTGCTGCATTGGATTTTGCTTCCTGAACCCTTCCCCTGTACCTGTCCCACCCCCTCTTGAACCCCTCCACTGTCTCTGCCTCCACCAGCCCCAGGTAGTGCATTCCATGGCTCTACCACCCTCTCAGTGAAGTAGCACCTCCTCCTTTCTCCCCTGAATCTTCCTCCCTCCAGCTTCCAACCATGCCCTCTAGTGGCCCCCTCCTCCTTCCTTCGAAGCACCCTCACTGTTCCTCCCCTATTTACCCTCTTCATGTACCTGAAGACCTCTATCATGTCCCCCCGGTCCCTTCTCTCTTCCAAAGTGTACATATTTAGCTCTTCGAGCCTCTCCTCATAGGTCTGTCCCCCAAGCCCCAAATCATTTTGGTTGCCCTCCTCTGGACCCTCTCCAGGAGGTTAATGTCCTCTTTAAGTGCGACCTCCAAAACTGCACGCAGTACTCCAGGTGCGGCCTCACCAAGCAGTTATACAGAAGGAGTATCACTTCCCTCCTTCTGGAGGTGATCCCTAGCGATGCATCCCAGCATCCTGTTGGCCTTGGCTGCTGCCCTCCTACAAGTCTCAGAGTTGTTCATCTTGACATCCACCACCACCCCAGGTCCCTCTCAGCCATTGAGACTTGTAGTATTTCCCCAGGGTGTACACTTGGCCTGGGTTCCGGCCCCCAGGTGGAGTACTTGCATTCCTAGGGTAAACCTCAGCTTCCTTTCTAGACCATCTTTCCAGAGCCTCCAGGTCCCCTGCAGGTCACCCTCCCTCCTCCCACCCGCCCCCAGTTTCAGGTCATCTGCAAAGAGACTCATCTCCTCCTGATTCCTTTCCTTATGTCAGATACATAGGCATTGAACAGAAGGGGCCCAAGGACTGATCCCTGTGGGACCCCACTAATGACCCTCCTTGGGGAAGAGACTATCCCACCAACTACGACCCTCTGGGTCCAGTCCTGGAGCCAATTTCCTATCCATCGGATCATCTGCCTTTGCCCAGTTTGATAGGTTGTTTAAATGACATCAGGCAAATCAGTCCCAAAAGGTGATTTCGCTGTCCCTGTATGAAATCACCTTTTGGGCAGGAGCTGATCATTTTCTCTGCCCTGGTTTGTGAAGCGGGGTCATAAGGCTATGTAAAAAATATGGTGTAAAATAATAAAGTAAAACAAAGTTATGAGCCTATGTTGAATTTTGCACATTCAGGCTCGTAACATTAGTAATTTTCAATATCTTTACCCCAGATTTACAATGTAGCCCTTTTGTTACAGCACCTCATGAATGTGATAGCTGTCATTTTTTCAAATCCTGTCCAAAATGTGTTTTTGTGTCCCAAAAGGCGATTCTGCAGTCCCTGCGTGAAATCACCTTTTAGGAGTTAAACATTTTCTCTGCACTTGTTCATGAGGTGGGGTCATAAGAAGGCTATGTTGAAAATTTGGTGTAAAAATATTAAAAAACAGCAAAGTTATGATCCGATGTTGAATTTTGCGAATGCAGGCTCGTAACTTTGGTCATTTTAAATAGTTTTACCCCAAATTTGCAACATAGCCATTTCTTTACAGCAACTAATGAGTGTGACAGCTGTCATTTTTCAAATCCTGCCCAAATTGTGTTTTTGTGTCCCAAAAGGTGATTCTGCAGTCCCTGTGTGAAATCACCTTTCAGGAGTTAAACATTTTCTCTGCACTTGTTCATGAGGTGGGGTCATAAGAAGATAAAGTTGACAATCTGAGACAAAAATATTAAAACATAACAAAGTTATGAGCCTGAATTCAAATTTACAAATGCAGGCTCCTAACTTTGATAATACATAAGCAACACAATGCACCACAACGCACCCAGTACCCCAGGGCTTCTATACTAGCAGCAACCATCCAACATTGACAAATGCTGTTTCCCCTTTGCTTTTGTGCACTTGTTTGATGCAGAGGTATGTTGCCTTTACTATGCTCCCTTTTATCTTTGCCCAATGTTCCTCCACCCCACCCAGACCGTCCCCCGTCAGGTCATCCCTGAGGCATTCTCCCATCTATATAAAATCTGCCCTCCTGAAGTCCTGAACCCTCACCCTTGTGTGGTTCAATTCTGTAACCATCCTTATTTAGAACCACACTGCGTGATGCCATAGTCTGGCTGAGCGCCTCCCACCTTGACGTATGCAACACCGTCTCTGTTAGTGAATACCAGGTCCAGTATTGCCCCATCATGAGTGGGTTCACTGACTAATTGCCTCAGGAATCCCCTGCAGGAAGACCAGGATGTTGCTGCTTCTGTCACAGTCCTTCTGTAGATTCCAGCTCCAGAATAGCACTCTAGGTGTGTGCGAACCAGAACCTATATAGGGGAAGGACCCACTCCCTGCTTCTACTGTTGACCCCTCTTCCTATACAACCCAGAATCCTGTTAGCCCTATTCGCTGCTCTGTTGCACTGATGGATGCTTTCAGGCTGTCTTTGATTATTCCACCCCCAACATCTCTTTTCTCAGCCACTCTCCACAGCAACCCCTCCATTTGGGTATTGCATTTTAGGGTTTTTGACCCCAATGTGCAAATTACCTTGCATGTTTTGGTGTTAGATTTCAACTGCCATATCAGGGACCATTTTTCTAGCTTTTCCAAGTCTCCCCTCATTGATCTGACCCATTATTTGCTCTCCACCCTACTGCAGAGCTCGGTGTCTTCTGCGAAGAGGAAGATCTTCCTTTGAACCCGTATCCTGATGTTGCAAATGACTACGTCCTACCTCCTTGTCCTGTGTGGGTGGCTGTTTGCGTTTGCCTGTGTCCGTAGATTAGTTTTCATGGATTTTCATGTTTTTTCTCTGCTTGGAGTAACTACACCGTTCTTGCACACAACATCTGTGAAAGTCTCATGGACTGAATTTCTACAAAACATCTCCACCAGGTATCAGGATTTTCATTTTAAATCAACATTTTGGAACAATCCCAAGAAAATCAACATTTTGGAAGCCATCCCAAGCAAAACTAAGAAAAACTATCTTATTCAGCACATTGGAACACAGACACTGCTGCTCTGATGGCAACAAGAGCCACTAACATGGAATACACAGACTAGTACGGTGCTGGAAACTTCAAATATCTGCTGCACTTTATGAATTAAGAACCTGGATGCTCCTGTCCTGTGACAGTAATTCATACCTTTTATGAATGGCTCACTGTTTTTAGTGAGCTGTATCTACTGCTCTTTCCAGTTTCTTCTGGGTCCCCTTGTCCTGGATATTTTTCTGACCTGTTTTGCTTTGGAGTGTTTGAAAGGCTGAACTACATCTGGGCTAATTTGCCCCATCTCAGGTCACCCACTCAGGGAAAACTCTTCAATAGGACATCATCCAGCCTCTTGGTCACATATCACTATCTTGCACCACTGGCCATGAGCCAAGGTCCAGTCAGGGCTCCCCAGGACTTGTAAACCTCCACCAGCTAACCATCGCACCAAGCACTGTTGAGAGGTGGATCCCCAGCACAGATGATCGGAGCACTGCATCACAGGTCATCCAGTTAATGCCAACTCTTCAACTGGATGCCAGCCAGCCTCATGATCTGATACTGCCATCTTGCACGAGGGGTCATGATCACAGGTCCAGTCAGGACTCCCCAGGACTTGTCAGCCCCCACTGGCCTTTCTGAAGCAGTAGAAGCTGCTTTCAAATAACTCCTTGCTGCACCAGCTAACCAGTGCACCAAGCGCTGTTGAGAGGCAGGTCCCAAGTACAGCTGATTGGAGCACCACATTTCAGGTCACCCAGTCAGGGCCAATTCTTCAACTAGATGCCAGCCAGCCTCATGATCTGATACCAGGATCTTGCACCAGAGGCTATGAGTCCAGGTCCACTCAGGGCTCCCCAGGGCTTGTAAACCTCCACTGGCCTTCCTGAAGCAGCAGCAGCTGTTTTTGCTATTTCTCTCTTGTAACAGCCAACCAGTGCACAGGAAGAGCTGTTGAGAGGTGGGTCTCCAGCACAGTGGATAAGCCTGCTGTCCCCTTGCAGTCCTAGCAGGCAGCAGGTCCCAGTGTTAGTGACCCAGCAGGAATGGGAGTCTTAGAGGGGACTGGTCAGAAGGAGACACCAAAATGTCAGGAGACTCTGCCCTTTTCACAACCATATGAAAGCTGCCAGCAGGGTCCCTGTTAGTCCAGCAGTTGCTTTAATTATTTGAAATTGCAACTTTAAATAGTAATAAAATCTATAGAAATATCACCCCCATTAAATTCAATGGAGCGTGCGCATGCAGCCTTCATTTTCTGACATCACAAAATGGGGTTGTGTGTGCCTGCGTGGGGGCGTGATAACAGCTGCAGGAAGCAGCTTCATTTTTAACAGGGACAAAATTACAAATGAAATAACTATTTTACAAGGCTGAAATAAATGGAATGATGGATACCCACCAACTCCAGAGCACGTGAGGTATCACATATCTTTTGGGGGTGGGGCAGGTATTTGGGAATATGCACCTGCCCTTTAAGGCAATGTCCCCTACTATGGGTTCCTATTTTCCATACAACAGCTACTACGCATAGTAAGTGTTGTGTCTGCTTTTTATCAGGAACTGTAACTGCTAGTTATCTCTGCTACTAGCCAGGGTTTATCTAGCCACCTTATACATAAGAACATAAGAAAAGCGTTGGTAGGTGGGGACCGTGCAATCCATCTAGTCTGCCCTAGAAACTATCCCCCTCCCTATGCAGCCTTCATCCTAACTTGTCCTTTATGTCTGTCCCATGTGAGTTTAAACTCCCTGAGTGTCTTTGATGCTACCACCTCCTGGGGCAGGCTGTTCCATGGGTTTATCACTCTCTTTGTGAAGAAGTACTTCCTGAGGTTGCTTTTGAACCTTCCTCCTACCAGTCACATATCTTGCCCTCTCGTGCATGCTGCCATGTTCTGTTGAAATAGACTGCCTGTCTGAGATGCGTTAAATCCCCTCATGTACTTAAATGTTTCAATTATATCCCCTCTGTTTCTTCTCTGCTTAAGGGAGTATAGGTTCAGCTCCCCGAGTCTTGCTTCATGTGACCTGTGATGCAGTCCATGCACCATCTTAGTAGCCCTTCTCTGCACCGTTTCCAAATGGTCAATGTCCTTCTTGAGGTGAGGTCTCCAGAATTGAACGCAGTACTCGGCAAGTGTGGCCTCACCAAGAACCTGTAGAGGGGCATGATAACCTCCCTCTTACTACTAGAAATACCTCTGCTTATAAATCCGAGGATGCCACCCACTTTCTGTGCTGCTTCCTCACATCGTTTTCCTACCTTTAATTTGTCGGTAATGATTATGCCGAGATCTTGCTCCGTTTGTGTCTCCTCAAGTTGATGTCCTCCCAGTGTGTACTTTTCCCCAGGGTTCCTCTTTCCCAAGTGCATTACCTTACATGTGTTGGCATTAAATTGTAACTGCCATTCTCTGGACCAATCCTCTAGCCCTCTAAGGTCAGCTTCCATGTTGTCTGCTCTTTCCCTTGTGTCCACTCTATTGCAGAGTTTAGTATCATCTGCGAACAGGCAAACCTTCCCTGTTAGTCCATTCACTATGTCTGCTTGTAAGAGGGTGGTGTGTAACCTTACATTTTCTTTTTCCATTTCAAGTCTGTTGCAACAGCATTTCTCCCTATGCTATTTCTGTGTACCTTCATTTCTGTGTTCTCTGCTCCAAGCTTAATTTCCCCAGTCTCCAGTAGACCACCAGCAGCTGTTCTCTCTGTCCTTTGTCTCTTTTTCCTGTAAGGTTGTACATTTTACCATGGTGAATTTGTGAGTGCAATTGCTCGCGATCCGCTGCATGAATGTGCACACGACCGCACACTCGCATGCACGCATGCACACACATTCATGAGGTCCCTTGCGAATGTGCACACACCATCACTTAGATTCTGGAAACAGGCAATTAGACAGAGAAAAGTGAGTCCCTGAAGAATTAAGTGTGTAAAAAACACTTCTGCTGGGAATAAACAGATACATTTTGTGCTGCACTAAAATGAGGACTGTTAGCCTTTTTGTATGTAAAATAAAAAAAAACAAGGGCTTGATTTCTCTGCAGCCACTTGTTCCTGCCCTCAGCTGCCAAAGTATAGCAACTCACTGTAAGAAGCTGAGTCAGGGACTCCTGTTTAAAAAAACCCAGAGTGAAGGAAAGAAAAAAAGTATTTGTTTGCCTGTGTTAGGAACAGGAGCAGTTACTGCAGCCTCTGTAGAATGTGCTCTGGACACACCCTCTGGTCTGTAAAGCTCTCTGCTGCTCATCCCCCATCCCCACCGGATGCAGGGGTGTAGCCAGGGATTTCAGATCTGCACACCAAGTGGACTCACTGCTACCCCCCCCTTGTTAGGGTGAGCTCCCCCCTTCCCCAGTGTAGCCAGACAATATACAAATTTACACCAGGACTGTGTTTGTTGCCTCATTTGGCACAATAAATACAACTTTTGTATCTCATGACAGTGGTTGTTGCCATGCATGGATAAATACACATGCCATGCATTGTTCCCTAAGACACCCACATACCAGCCCAGAGCCTGTAAAGTTGTATTGTTCTTGAGATGCAAAGAGAGTATTAGTGGCCAGTCCTTCTAGTTTTGACTCGTATGAATAAAATTACATAAAGGTTCAGTATTTTCTTTGTTAGTTTTCATGGAAAAAGGAAGCAGTTCAGAGCCTGTTTGCTACCCCCTTAAATAAAACTGCTCACCATGGAGTACTTGGAGTATGCCTGGCTACACCCATGCCAGGATGCATCTGGAAACGAACTGTTACAAGCTCAATATGTCTTTCCTGGTGAAACTATCGAAATAAATAAATAAATTATTCTGGGGGATTTGCGGAGATGGGGCAGGTCCCACTGTAAACACAGAGGGGACCTGCACAATCAAGCAGACAGGGAAGACTTCAAGGCCTTTATCGATTCTGCTGGCATCTCTGTATGTTCGTATGTGTGTACAGTACATCAATCAATCAATCAATCAATCAATGACTGTTAAAGAGAATAGGACCCAGGATGGAAACCCATGGCACTCCACTTGTCACTTCCCTAACCTCTGAGCATTCCCTGTTTATAACCACCCTCTGTGTCCTTTCCCCAGCCACTTTTCTACCCATCTAGTTACCTTTTTACCCACCCTGAGGTTTCTCAGTTTCTTGACCAGCCTCCTGTGATGGGCTGAATCAAAGGCCTAAAGTTCAAGTATAGTGTGTCTACCAAATAGTTATAGTACCAGTTCACCCCCAAGTTGCTTGAAAGCCTGCAGTTCATTCAAGTCACTTAAATGTTCTCACTTGGTTTTCATTGCATCATTTTAACATTTAAAGGTGCTCTTGGTGTCGTTATTCAGGCAAACGTTGAGACTAAGAACCCCTTTAAATGTTAAATGATGCACTAAAACTGTAACTGCACTGCAGCTGCAATGTAGTTACGTGCAACTAATGCTTACTTAATATTTAATACTGAATTATTATATTTTGTTTAAGGCAAAAAAGGTATA
Source organism: Neoceratodus forsteri (assembly GCA_016271365.2). NCBI lineage: Eukaryota > Metazoa > Chordata > Ceratodontiformes > Ceratodontidae > Neoceratodus > Neoceratodus forsteri. The sequence continues at coordinate 1,172,061,614 of CM057451.1, read as the reverse complement.
CTGTCCATATTGCACTCCATGAAAGGGCTCACATTTACTAAATACTAGAGGCACCAGAATCCTAGAATGAGAGTAATGTGCAATATTAGTTTTATTATGTTATATTTTGGCTTATATGAATGTATTAAGAGTGCAATATGTGTACAATATACGCACAAACTGTGTAAGTGCAAAATGTAATTTGTATTTCTACTTTTATGTTCTATCATGTGTAAAGACTTTTGAAAATCGAACAATAAACTTAACCCTGAAGCTGAACCTACTTACATTGAAACAGACACTTAAAGTGTAACCAGTTGAATGGACTTCAGTGAATTTTAGGCTTTTAAACAGCTTTTTTTGAGGGGGGGATGACACTGGTGCTATAACTATTTGATTTTGGCCACACACCAGGTGCACCCCTGTAAACATTTAAAAAAACTTAAGAACACTGTATAAGAAATGTGATGAAATCTATGTATATTACACAGGGTCGAGCCTGCTAAACTTCTAACATTGCATGGTATGTCTACCAGCTGCCCCTTATTGGTGACTCTTGTTACCACAGAAACATAGAAATTGATGGCAGATAAGGACTGCTAGACCCATCCAGTCCACCCATTTTCCCTACCTGCTGCAAAAAACACAGACCCTATCTGAGTTCCAGCTTTATTCTCTTTCCTATTGCTAGGGTTTCCCTGTGCCTATCCCATGCATTTTTGAATTCCCCTACTGCTTTTGCCTCCACCACCTCCGCTGGGAGGCTTTTCCATGCATCCACCACCCTCTCGGTGATTAAACATGTCAATTAAAAATGTCAGTCAGGTTTGTCTGGTATGACCTCCCACTCCCGAACCCATGTTGATGGTCATTCTGCAGATTGTTTGCCACCACGGTTAATTCTAGCCTTTCTTTTAGGATGGATTCCAGCAATTTCCCCACTAAAGACATCAGGCTGACTTGTCTACAGTTCCCTAGATCATCCTTATGTAGACCGGCTACCCCTTCCATTTGAAAAAAAAAATATATATATACATATATATTCATGGCAAAAAAATTCCATTTAATGCATCAGTTAGGGTTGTTACACAGTGACAAAAGCGAGGAAATTCAGTGTTAGGGTTGACGCCCCTTGCACCTCCCCACCAACAGGCATCGGAGTGTGCGTTGGAGTCATCAGCGCTAACTCTCACCCCATCCCATGTGTAAACAAGCTGAGGTGGTGCAATGTAGGAGAATGGGGTGAGAGTTAGGATTGACGACCCCAACGCACACCCCGATGCCTGTTGGTGGGGAGGGGGTGGGCATGGGGTGCGAGGGGTGTCAACCCTAACACCGAATTTCCTCCCTTTTGCCACTGTGGAACAACCCTAGCTGATGCATTAAACAGAGTGTTTTGGCATGAAGTTCCCTTCTTTTTGAGAATGAGCACTATGTGTAAACGCTAGCGCAAACAGTAGCGCACATGGTGACACAAACGTAAATGGTAACGCAAACAGTAAGAGAAATGCAAGTGCAAATGTTAATGTAAACAAAAATGGTAATGCAAATACTAACTGCAATAGATATGCAAATGTTAACTAAAACAATAATGCTAACGACAACGGAAACGCAAACGGTAATAAAAATGCAAACAGTAACAGAAACACAAACAGAAATGCAAATAGTAAAGGCAACAGCAGTGCAGAAGGAAATAGTAAAGCAATTAACAATGGAAACGCAACCAAAACTGCAAATGCTAAGGCCAACAGAAACGCAAATGGTGACGAAGACGCAAACAGTAATGGTAACGCAACTGGAAATGCAAACAGGTACAGTAACAGCAATGCTGATGTCAAAGTGAACAGTAATGCAAAGGGAAACGCAAACACAAGCACGTACGGAAATGCAAATGGTAACTCGTATGGTTACAGTACCGCAATTGGAAATGCAAATGCTAATGGTTACACCAACGATGACGCCAAAGGAAAGACAAATACAAATGGAAGAGCATACGCAAACACAAATGATAATGCACACAGTGACGCAAAACTAAATGCAAACGCAAATGGTAATACACACGGTGACGCAAAACAAAATGCAAATGCAAACGGTAATGCACACGGCGATGCAAAATGAAATGCAAACAGAAACAGTAATGGAAACACAAATGGTAACAGTAACATAAATGCAAGCGCAAACAAAAATGCAAAGAGTAATGCACATGGTGGCGTAGACGGGAACTCTGATGCAAACAGTTACATAAACACAAGTGGAAACACTAACTGTAACAGTAACAGAAGCACACACTCTTTTTTTCCCCAAAAGCTGCATTGAGAAACATAGGAAAAAAAAAAGGCGTGGAGGACACCGTAATGTTATCCTATGGGAAAAGTGTTGACTTTGCAGTGCTGTAACTTTGCAACCCTGTAATATTTTGTCACCAAACCACCAAAAGGTGTATCTGTGGGATGTTGGCTTTCTTCCCTCCCAATTTCAGCCCAAAAGACCAAACCATTAGTTTGCAGCAGGGTGGCAAAGAATTCCTGTTATTTTGGCCATAGTGTTGCAAAGCAGTGTCGCAAATCATGACACTTTCACAAAAAAAAAAATCACAAAAGTGTCGCAGGTGTGACACTACTTTTTAAAAAATTTCAAAAACATACTTCTGGGGTGTTTAACCTCCTAAAAAAGACATGGCTAGCATCCTCAGGGTCCGACTAGGTGGGCACAAAAAGAATTATGTCCCTAGAGGGTCCCAATTTTAAATGCCAAGCATTTCTGTGACCAGTAACTGAAAACAAAATGGCAGATTTGCGACACTAAAGGGGTCATTTGCGACACTAAAAACTGCATTTGTGACACTGTCGAACTTTTTGTTAACTTTTCCCATTGACTATAACAGGAAAACATTTTTTGAATAACTTTTGAACCGTTTAATATTGTTCAAGAAATCTTCAAAAGGCACAGTAGGAACCCTGGCCACATGTTCCCTGAAGTTTTTGGACCGGTCGCACAAACCGTGTGACCTGTAGGCACGAGCAAAGAATACGCAAAAAAAGTAAATGTGCTATGGAATGCCACTTAATAACTCCGCAACCATGCATCTGACCATTACAAAACTTGGCAGATCCAGAGATCTATGATATCGCTCCGTGCCTGCCAAATTTCAGGCAAATCTTTCATATGGTGGCAAAGTGATAAAGCTGCAAAATTTCACACATTACTCTTAAATGGGGTACTCAACCCTAACTATGGCTGCACTACTGTGCAGCTATAATATATACATTTACCTATGGAATTTTGGAGTTCAGCTGCTTCTTCTGGTCTGGTGTCCCTGGTTCCCCTCCCATGGCATTCCTGGCGGGAGGTGGGAAACAGAAGTTGTAATGCCCAGCTCTGGGCCATACTGGGTGCCAGAGGTTGCTGCCTCCTGAGCATGCCTTTCTCTGGAGAATCACGTCATTCCCCTCCTCCAGTATTCCTGTTGGAGTGAAGGGAGGTACTCTTTGCCAAGTTCAGATTTTTGTAAATAAAAAAAAACAATCTGTTGTTCCTCCTGAGCATGCTTTGCTCGGGAGGCTCTCTGTCCCTTTCCCTCCTCCAGAACCTTTGCCGCACATGCTGGCAGGACAGTAGGCATGCTAGTATTAGCACATGTCTGCATGCCCCTAATAAGCCTAGGGGATGTCTCTGGTCTCCTAGGTAATGGGGAATGCTGAATGAAGAAGCTAAGCATGAGCCAGGTCAGGAAAGAGATACGGCTCACGCTAAAAGAACGCTGAGGCATTCTTTTTGTTTTAAAAATAAAATGGAGGACTACCTGTGATGTCACGGACTGGATAGCTGCCTAGAGAAAGAGCTCTCCCCTCTCCTGGGATTATAAAACTTAACAGCTCAATGAAAAACCCATCAAATTCTGGCAAAAATGGCCTCAAAAGAAAGAGGCAATGGTAGGCATACTAGATCGTGCACCAAAAGTAAAAAAAAAAAATCAGAAGATGGCTCCAGATATCGAGCCCTGAGCTCTGACCACAGCAATTCCCCCACAAGTGGTGCAGGCCAGGAGTATGACATCGATCGGGAGGAAGAAACATTAACAAGAAGTAGATTTGAAACTCTGCTAAAAGAAATCAAAACCTCTCATAGCAAGAACAGGTCACAATAAAGAAAAAAAATGCAGGAAAGATTCTTGCAGGTTGAGCGACATGTTGGGGAAGTAGAAGAGAAGGTCAGGGCGGGCAAGAAATGTCATGGGCTACTGGGGAGTGCAGTGGGCCTCGTAATGCAACTTGCTGAATCCCTGCAACATAAAGGCTTGGATCTCGAGGTAAGATCCCATACAGACAATCTACGCTTGTCCAGACTACCTGAAGGGTCGGAGACTGCGGATGTAGAGGTATACCTGCAGGAAATTCTGTCTCAAATCCTCGATTTACCAACTTCCCTGGACATTAAAATTGAAAAGGCTCACAGAGCGCTCTGCAAGAAGCCAGCAGATCCTAATGCAAGATCCAAGCAGCTTTTCATGGCATTCGTGAGCTACCAGGTCAAAGAGACTGTATTCAGAACTGCATGGCAAAAGGGAGTGATGATGATTAAAAGGCAGAGGCTTTTCTTCAAGCAGAATTACCCTCCCAAGATACACACACACACACACAGCGATTACAGTATCTGGACTTTATTCGTGCACTGAAGGAGAAAAAAAACAAATTCCAGACACCCTACCCTGCATTGCTTTGGGTCTTCTGGGTGGATGGCATCAAAATGTACTCCACACCCATGGAAGCTGAAGTAGCACCTAAGGAGCACAGAGTGGCCTTCACATGGAGAAGCAGGGCCTTTGGAGTGATGCAGCTGCAGCAAGGAAACACTGTGGGCATGCAACAACGCGTGAGAGGGTCCGCACCAACAGAGGGAAGAGACACAGTGGACAGCATGATGATGGAGATTAGGGGGATCCTGCGGAGGCTCTCATAGCAGAACTCACCGCAAACTACAGACTGGGACATTTGAAGGGGCACTGAGTGACTGAACTGCCTTACGATCGAGAGACGGAAGTGAGAGCCAGTGGCAGAACTGTTGACAATGACAACCACTAAGAACTTTCACAAGGACTAAAACAAACAAGTGGCCTTAAGCTAAGTACCTAGGGGAAAGAGGGAGGAGGGTTGGGGGGTAGCTACATCTAAAGAGTAATCTGAAATGGAGGTACTTCACTTAGAGGGTAAAGAAAGAAGGGGGGATGAAATTAGCAAACAGGCTCCCGGGGCAGGGGATGTAAATGGAGAGGGGGAGTAACTAATACGGGGAAGGGGATGATCAGGAGAGATGCAAAGCACTTGAGAGAAAATATATTGAGGGAAGGGCACTCTGGTGGTGGTGGTGGGGGTTAAAACATGCAAAAGCCCCAAGGGAGATATGAGAGAAGGATGGGACAGTATGGATCCACCGATGTCCAGGGGGGAGGAGGGGGGCAACCTCGACAGGGCTTGGGGGGGAGCAGATGAACCCTGTCAGGGGCTCTTCTAGTAAAGGGAAGACTATAATGGTAAAGACGACTGAGGAAGGGAAGAGTGCTGTGGGGTATTAAGGGGCAAGGGCACTATTTAACAGGATTAATGGGTGATACCACAAAAACAAAGGACAAGAAATGTGAATAATGAACAAAGGTGATGTGATGCCAGAAAGGGAGAGGGGAGGAGAAAGTGGAAGGTACTTTGGAGGCAGACAGAAGCTGGGGAAAGGGGGGGACAAGGGAACACAAAGTAAAAGCTGTACAAAGAAGAAAAGTATTGTAGAATGTGGTATTTGCAAGGTCTCTTCTGTTCTATTTTCAGTACCAGCCCACATGGACGACAATGGGAATGTGGCCTCTCAGGAAAATGGACCCTTCCAGCATCTAGAAACCACATCAGGAGGATGTTGTGAGGACCCGGGAGGACTACAGACCAAAGAACTCAGTTGGGTCCAGAAGCCTTGACAGCACTACAATGGGGAGGTAAGAGGGTAGAGGGGAGGGATAGTAGAGAGGGGGGTAAGAGGATCACAATAGGGAACCTTAAGAAATGGGGGTGGGGGATAAATACTTAGCAGATGGGACCACACTGTACTAATGCTTACAGTGGAGATTACGAACCTGATAAAGTGGGAGCCAGAAGAGACATCAGCAAAAGCAAGAAATGCTAAAATGTTATGTTGTAATAGAGGTTGTATAGGAATGGTGTGCAGAACTTAAGGAGGGGGAGACTTACACGAATCCCTGGGGAGGGGAGGGGTAGCGAATAAGTACTTAGTCCATGAAGTTTGGGTGGATGTACAGTCTGTGTTACGTGGCAATGTGGACATTAGGGTGACAATGTTGACATTAGGCCCCCTTATGTGGACAGCCTCTGGAATAAGAGCCCGAACATAAGGTATCCTGATAGTGACCCCTGGGAGCAGGGGAGAAATAAGCAGTACCACTCTGAGACAGGGGTCGACCTTAACATTCATTTACTAGCCCGGCTACTAGTGCAGATTGTTGCGGGCTAGTGTGGCATCTCTGTTACTTGCCCAGCTGGGCTAATGCCATTTCCTCCTTTGGAAAGCTGCAGTTCCATTCTCAACCTGGGTATCAAATAAATAAACAAACAAATACATAAATATAATGGTTATTTAATGTAAAGCCCGGTCCTTTTCATGCAGGTTTAACTATGTGCTGCCTTAGCATTAGTGAAATAAAAAAAAAGTCTGTGTGTACTGCATTTACAAACTGTTTCATTATAAACTACCTACTGCTGTTATTTTTTGCTGGTTAAGACCTTTTTTCCTTTTTCTTTCCTTGTTTAGCTCAATACTCATGGCAGGCAGATTTGTGACTGTGTGCAGGAGTAGCACAGTTCTAGGGTTGCCACCTGTCCAGTTGTAGACTGGATAATCTGGGTTTCAGAGTTCTTATCTGGTAATCCAGTTTTGTTTAAATGTTATCCAGTTTTGGGGCCATTTTGATTGTTTAGATAGTATTAAAACTGATTGTATCAAATCATTCACTGTTGCATGCATGCTCAGGTTACAAAAATGTTCTGCTGTCACTAGTCATAGGCCTTTGTTTGTAAAACCAGTCTGTCTAGGAGGTGTAAAGTATGGCCATTAAGACTATTGGCAGTAAATCAACCTAATCTTTTCCGCAATTAAATTTTAAGTATGATCATTTATTGCCATGATAGGAAACAATGTTTACACCTTTATATGCTGTAATGGGTTGCTTTTTGTTTTCCCTATATTCTTATATGTTTTAGACCCACTTTTTCAAATTAGTTTTCACATTTGTATTGCCTTTGTCACTATGCTGGTTATTTATCTCCAAAGTCCTCAGCAGCTGCTGCTCTCATTTTTATACTACCAACCTGAACATTCCATGATACTAGCTACACCTTTATAGGCCATTGGAATAAACAGCATGGAGTGGTATGTCTGAAATTGTGGAATGTGATGTCTTAGACATCTGAAAAGAAACAGCAGTAGCTGATGAGGTAAAGGGAACACAATGTAGTATTGAGGATACCACAAGTAGCGATAGTTCAGTTATCAAAAAGGTGGTCAAAGCATATCAGAATACATGGCTGTCATAGAAAGGAAAACTGGAGAGTGTTTAACAGAGAGAGCAACAGGTTGTGAACGGACTTTGTACATCCAGCAGATCTGGGTATAAATTCCAACAGCCTCCACTTGCATACTGTGTGACCCTGAGCAAGTCACTTAACCTCCATGTGTTCCTGGGCCACCCCCTCTAAATGGGTCTTATGTCCAATGGGAGTTACCTGGTTGCCAAAGAATAAAAATAAATAAATAACAGTATGGGTTGATGCTGTTGAATTTATCCTTACTTTTTTGGGGTGAACATTTTTTAATAGAACTGGGCCAGTCAAGCAGTTGTGGGATCTGTGGCCAGGGTGGGAAAAGGAAGGAAAAAGGGGAAGAAAAAGACATACACACTTTTCATGACACAACTTTATTAACTACAAATCTGAAAATGTGGAAATATATTAAAGAATTCTGTAACCCGTGACCCAGCTGATATTAATAGAAAGCATGCTGACAAAGACAAACAAATAAAAGATCATGAGTACTAAAAGACAAAGCAAAGCTGTCAGTTCCAGCAATGTTGGCTAGAAAAATGTGACTGGTTGGGGTATGATGGTGCAAAAGATCTGATGTTCTGCCATTTGTGTGTCAAACATGAAATACAGTTTGATAAGGTGGGCAATAATAATAATTTTCATTGCGGTACAGATAACTGCTGGCTTGACTCTGTCTTGTCCCGTAATATCAGTGAAGCTCATGCTAGGGCAAAGGAAAAGGAGGATGCCAGCACTGCTACTCCAGGGACAAGTAATGCAGAGGGAATGCTGAAGAACATGAATGAAACAACGCTTAACCCTCTGGATAAACTGTTTCACACGTGCCATGCAATTGCTCAGAAAGGATGTCCTTTCACAGACTTTGTGTGGATGTGCAGCCTTGATGATATGAAAGGGCTAGATATTAGTTCAGCAACTTTATCCACTATGTAGCCAAGGCTGAACACATGGCGCTACGAGAAAAAATTATGGGAACAGAGTTCATTTCAGTCATCAGTGACAGAACCACTGACTCTTCAGTCACAGAAGCTGAGATAGTGTATGTGTGGGTTGCAGTTAAAAGCACAGTGCAAAATCAATTGGTAGGTGTTCAGACTGTTGGCAAGACAAATGCGATTTTGTTTGCCTTTCGTTTAACAAATCTCTGTTAACCATACTGACTGTGGGCTACTGCAAACTTCTGCGGGCTAGTACAATCTCTTGTTCACTAGCCTGGCTCGCTAGTGCAAAAAAAAGTTAAAGCTGACCCCTACTGTGGGACCAGAAGGAGTGGGGAAGAGTCCTGGAAACAGAGCAAAGAGGGAAGAGAAAATTCCCCCAACCTTGGATGAGGAAGTAGGAGGTGTAAATTAGTACTGTGCAGATGCCCTGTTAGCGCACACAGGAAACTTAAACTGATAGTAAGTTCTAGATATGGTACTGATCCCAAGTGTTTCAGGCCCCTAGGGGTGCTCAAAGGAAAGTCTCAGTCAGCACAAGGCGGAAATAAAAGGGACAAACTAAAACCAACTGATGATGGCACAACCCACTAAAGTTATGACCTTCAATGAGAGTAACATGACCAATCCCATAAAAAGAAAGATGATTATGCACTATATTAGACAGGTGAAGCCATGCATAGTGTTCCTCCAGGAAAGACACATGACTCAGGGGGAACATGATAAACTTAAACAATTTGGTTGCAGTGAAGTATACTCCTCAGCTAGTGACTCAGGCTGTAGAAGGTGTACAATGATAATGATACCAAAGGTAACCCCATTTGAAGGTATAAAAGTGAAATAGATAGGGAGGGACATTGTGTCATAGATAAGGGCAGACTTTAATTTTTTTTTTTAACCAGGTGAGACACACTAAGCTGAAAGCTTGTTTACAAGTGCGACCTAGGAGCACAAGAAAGTTAAGTGACTTGCTCAGGGTCACACAGTATACAAGTGGGGGCTGTGGGATTCAAATCCAGGTCTGCAGGTTTGCAGCTCAGAGCCTTAAACCACTGTGCTATAGTGCCTCCCTAAGGCAACTGGTGACACTCCTGTCAGTTTATGGCCCCCCCAGGATCCCCTTACACATTTTGCCAAACACTTATGAAGAAAGTGATTTAAATAGCAGAGGGTACCCTGATGTGTGCAGAAGACTGGAACTTCACCCCGGACCTGGTATTAGACAGCACCTCACAAATCCCGAGAGCTGGGCATAAGGTGGCTAAGCAGGACAAGTCCCTACTGCAGAAGCTGGGGCTGATGGACACATGAAGGTACATGGAGGGGCAAATCAAGGGGCATATATTTTACTTGGCAGCCCACCAAATGTACTCCCACCTGGACATTTTTTTGATTACAAGGGACGATTTAGATAAATTGGTCAGATGTAGGGTGGGAAGAATAGGAGTCTCAGATCATGCTCCGATATACTTAGAAGTTCAGTTACAGACCACCCCGAAGGCTTTGTTCTGGAGAGTTAGCTTAGCACTCTCAAAAGACAATGAAGTTGCGGAGCAAATTCCAATGTTGATAGATTAAACGTTGCAGGATCACAGAAATGCTAAGGTAACAAAAAGCATCCTACGGGACATGACCAAAGCCATCTGTAGGGGAAAACTGAGAGCCATTTCAGCAGCCAGACGTAAACAAAGAGAGGAGAAACAAAACAATATAGAGAGGCAGATACAAAATCTAGAAGCAATGCAGCAGCAGCATAGAGATAGGGAGAGAAGAAAGGAACTTAAACATTTGGAAAAGGAGCTAAATGTGCTTCTGGATTATAAAATAGAAAACAAGTCTCCAGTTAATGAAACAAAAATAATATGAGGGTGAGCCTATAGCTATCAAATGACTGGCATGCAGGCTCAAATCCAGAAAAGCGATGGCACATATAGCCAAAATAAGACAACCTGATACAGGGCAATATGCAAATAAAACACCAGACATACAACAGGCATTTGAGGAATATTATACGGCCCTATACCAGGCAGGCCAACAGCCCAAGGTAATTCAGCTGACCAACTTCTTTCAGGAGTTACAACTTAAAAAGGTTACAGAGGAGCTGAACCGGATACTCCAGGGTGAGATAACAAGAGAGGAGATACAGGGTGTAATAAAAGCCGCAAGGCAGGTAAATGCCCAGGCACTGACAGCTTCCTTACAAAGTTTTACAACAAATTTCAAGATAAAATAACATCAGTCCTCCTTGGAGAGTATGGGGTGGTAATGGGAGGAAGGAGGAGGGAGGGCCCCACCAAGCTGGCAACAAGCGGTGATCTCGGTGCTGGCCAAGCCTGGAAAGGTCCCCAGTAACTGTGCAGCGTACAGGCCAATCTCAAGCTTAAATATGGACTATAAAATTCTGGCATCCGTATATGCCAAGGACCTCAACAAAATCCTCCCAAACATAATCAACATTGATCAGACAGGATTTGTTGCCAGAAGGCAGGCTATGGACAATGTTAGGAGGGTCATGCACATAATAGACCATCTCAAGACCAATAGACATACAGCTGTGATTACGAGTTTAGAAACATAGAAACATAGAAGTTGATGGCAGATAAGGACTGCAAGGCCCATCCAGTCTGCCCATTAATTTTTTCTACCTTATGAATGTGCCATCAGCCTTTGCTCTGTCAATGACCTATCTATTCATACTCATCTGTATTGATCCCTTATGCCTATCCCATGCCTGTTTGAAGCCCTGCACTGTATTTATATCCACAACTTCCTGAGGTAGGCCGTTCCATGCATCCACCACCCTTTCTGTGAAAAAGAACTTCCTCACATGAGATCACGTGATGTCTTCAGCCTGAGCAGACGTTCTCCGACTCGGCTCTCCCCCTGAACTCTCCAAAAACTACAAAGTTAGTAAGGTTTTACCTGAGATTGGTTATTTAAACATCGGTAACACCTTTCTAAAGCTAAGAGGGTTTCAGAGAAGCAAACTGAAGCAGTTTTTAATACCTAAGGGGGTGAAAATGGACACGGAAATGCGGCAGGCTCTCCCAGCCCGGACACCGCCGCAGACACCAGACAAATCGGCGAAGAGAACCAAAACACAGACTGCAACTCCCAATAGGGCAGCAGCATCAGCTAGTAACTCTGCTCCCCTGTTGGAGGATGCATTTTTAGTGGAAATGGCTGCCATTAAAGATTCTTTTAAAGAATTTGCTCTGGACCTGAAGAACATTCAGGCGCGGAATTGAGAGAAACGAACAAGAAAATATCGGATGTTTCTGCCCGTACATCCTCACTAGAAAATTGGCAGACAAGGTTGGAGCCAGAAGTGGTAACATTAAGGCAGAGGCTGAATAAAGTTGAGAGTAAACTAGAAGACCTGGAGGGGAAGGATAGGAGGAATAATATTGTTGTGTTTGGGCTGCCGGAAGAAGCTGAAGGATTGGCCATAATTCAGTTCACACGGAAGCTTTTAGCCAAGATTGCAGGTCCTCCACCACAATCTACAGTGTACCAGGTAGAACGGGCCCACTGCTCGCTGAAACCTCGACCTCCCCCAAGGGCTAAGCCTAGGCCATTCATTATTCGGCTCTTAAGCTACATTGACCGACAGCATATCCTAGGGAGAGTTAAAGAGCTGCAGGAGATTAAATGGGAAGATGCTTAGATTCTCTCAAGACCTGCCAGTCAGTGTTAGACAGAAGCGGGCAGCCTATTATAATTGCATTAAAAAGCTGATAGTGGCTGGTATTCGATTCCGGATGATTTACCTGGCAAAACTGATGGTGCAGCATCAGGGTGATTGGAGAAGCTTCGAAGATGCAAACCTGGCAGATGAAGAACTACCCACTATGTACCCTGGTTTGTTTACTCAGCGTTGAGTATACGAAGGAAGGATCACCAGTCTGGCAACTTTGCATAGTGGTATTTGCTTGAGGAGAGAGTTTCTGTAATTCGTTCATATTAAGTACACCTCTTCTTTGGAACCCTTGTCTATTTATGGCCCAGCAGCTGAAAGTCCCTTCCCTCCCCCTCTTTTTTTCTTTTCTTTCTGTGTGGATTCACGATGTCTGGAAGTTCATTAATGAGCAATAAAGATTAGCCTAAATCTAGTATTATGGCCTTGCTTCCGGTTAAATTGAGACCGGTTCTTCTTTGAGTTGAAACATGGGCGAACATTATGGCTGATCACACCAATTACCGCAAGACTCTTTTTTTTTCTTTCCGCTCAAGTCCTGCATGGCGTTTTTTTTTTTTGGTCTCCTTTGACATCTTGATGGTGGGACAACATCTGGACATTGGGAGAGGGAAAACTTAATGCTTATCTATTACTTAATTGCAGACTTTATAAAGATTTTCATACTAATTGCAAGTGTATATAAATTGGAGATGCAATAGCCTGTATTATACGTTATTGAAGACACAAAAGATTTTCTATTGGCTGTATAACTGTCTGGGTTTAATGAGCTGAGGGTTAAGCTCTGAATATGATGGGAATAGCTGTTTGGGTTAACTAAGGGGGGGGACTGGGAAGGTGGGTGATAAGGAAGAAGTTACTTTGATTATCAAAGCTTCAAAAGGCTGCTAAACAAATAAATAAATATATGGATTGGGGCTTTCTGTTGGAAGGGTTGTCACAATTTTGAATTTAGAAGCTAATAGGTATATGGGGTTGTACATAGGCCTATTCATTATGGAAGGTGGAGCAGGGGAAGAAGAACATTCCTTAATAAAACTGTTCGATGTTACTTTTTTTGGCGGGGGGGGGATGAGTCTGGATATGTTAATCCGGGTAGAACATTGCGTCTTCGCAAAGGGGGACTGAGCATTTGCAATCAATGGGGTATTTTGGGAACAAGATAGTTATTTTGTTGGTTTGGTTCTGTGAAGCTCAAGAGGGTACGCAGTGAGGGGTATTTTTTCAAGATGGTGGGGAGGGGGGATGGGATTGAAAAAATATTCTTGGGGAAGGAGGGTACTGCCACAAATATTATAAGTGAAGTAGTAATATCACTCAATGGTGTCATTTGCCTTTGCAAATGTGAGATATAGCAGTATTACAGACAGCAAAAAAATGTCAGGGTATCATTTTTGTGCATGGAATATTAAAGGGGCACAAACCCCTGTGAAACGTATGCAAATACTGATACATCTCCGTAATATACAAGCAGATGTGGTTTTCTTGCAAGAAACACATCTTCTGTCCACTCAAGTGCACTACTTTCATAGGCTTTGGGTGGGACAAGTCTTTGGGTCTGGTTTTAATTCACATAAAAGGGGAACTGCAATTTTAATTGCTCGCAAAATCCCATTTCGGTTGTTACAAGAGATCTCAGACTTGGAAGGCCGTTATGTTATTTTACGGGTGGTATTAGGTCATACTGAGGTCATTCTGGGTTCTAAATATGGTCCAAATTCTGATGAACCAAAATTTTTGATAGATCTTATGTCTATGTTAGCTCCATTGTCCAAAATTCCAATAATTGTGGGAGGGGATTGGAACCAAGTGTTGTCAAATAGCCTGGATAGAATGGGACCCCCTAAAATATCATTTTCTCCAGGTCAAAAAGCCAAGATGGAACTAATGCACTCAGTAGGGTTAGCAGACCCCTGACGAATCATGTATTCAACCAGGAAAGAATATTCATTCCACTCACCTACTCACAATACATTTTCTCGTATTGACTATTTTCTGGTCAGTAGTGACTGCCTTCCTGGTATTGCATCAGTTTTCTACTCCTCGAAAACTATATCGGATCACCAAATTGTTCAACTATTTATAGATCTTGCCCCAAACATTCAGCGAGATAAACTTTGGAGGGTCAATAACCAGATTATAAAATTAGAAGATCAAATACAATATATACAATCCTTAATTTCTAATTTTATGGCAGATAATGTTCCATCCATGCCCAAAAGGGATATCTTATGGTGCGCACTAATATGCGCTCTAAGGGGAGAGCTAATACGTTTGGCAGTCAAACGCAAAAAGCGAAGAGATCAGGCCCTTTCTTCCCTAATTGACCAGATCACATTGGCGGAAACAAATTTTTCAGCCTTGTCCCCTGATGTGGATTAGGAAGAAGCTGAATCCCTTTGAGCCCAGTACAATCATTTGCTGCTGAAAAGGCAGAATTTCTCATGCTTAAATCTAAAATAACATATTTTGATCAGGCGGAAAGAGCAGGATAACTATTAGCACTTAGAATAAGAGCCCAGGTCTCTGACAGGATAGTGACCTCCCTCCAATCACCTACTGGTACAGTTCTGACTTCACCCAAAGACATTTGTGAAAATTTTAAACCTTATTATGAGAGTTTATACACTCCCACACTAACTTCTCCTTTTCCCAACAAATGTTGGATTTATACATCACTGATGTTAAATTGCCAACACTTATGGAGGCACAATCCTCTATATTAAAGGCCCCAACTGAAATAAAAGAGGTATTAGAAGCCATTGATTCGCTTACACTGGACAAATCTCCTGGCCCAGATGGGTTTTCATCTAATTTTTATAAGGCCCTAAAAAATATACTAGCACCTATTTTTTTAAATACCTTTCAATATTTTTATGAAAATGGTATTTCAGATAAATCCTTAACTCAAGCCATTATTGTAGTATTGCACAAACCTGGGAAGGCTCCCTCAGTTGTACATAATTATAGGCCTATTTCACTCATTAATGTGGATCTAAACATTTTGGCCAAGATTCTGGCATTTAGACTGGGCCGGGTCTGGGACTCTCTAATTAGTGCAGAACAAGTAGGATTTGTTAAGGGACGAATTCATCAGACCATCTCAGGAAGTTGGCTTATTTACTTTCTGTGTCCAAAGATTCTTTCACACCAGCAGCTTTAGTTTTCTTGGATGCAGAAAAAGCTTTTGATAGAGTATCCTGGGAAAACTTGTTTTCCCTACTTCCCAGATATGGTATTCTGCCCCAGTTTATCACTTGGGTTAAAATATTGCATTCCTCTCCTTCTGCAAGAGTCCATTGTATTGGAATACTCTCCACACCTTTTAATTTGAATCAAGGCACTCGTCAAGGATGTCCCCTCTCGCCATATTTATTCAATTTATTTCTTGAACCCCTTATCAGGAAACTTAATTCTTCACCCTTAATATCAGGGATTGCAATAGGGAAATCAGAATATAAACTTTCCGTATACGCAGATGATATCTTATTACATATTCCATCCCCTTCGCAATCCCTCCCAGCCGCACTTGAATTAATATCACAATTTAGTTTGATTTCTAATTACAAGTTGAATCTGGATAAATTGGAAGTATTTCCTCTTAATCAGTATTTTGAGAGAAAGCAGAAATAATTAGATTGGGCCTACAATGGAAACCAGATAAACTTAAATATTTGGGTATTTTCCTTCATCCTTCCCCTAAAATAATGAAAAAGCTTAACCTTGATGCTACCCTAAATCACATACAGGAGGATATTAAGCGTTGGTCCCTATTATCATTATCACTTTGGGGTCATATGAGTATAATAAAAATGAATGTGTTACCCCGTTTATTATACCCGTTGCAAATGTACAATTGGGACTTATCCAAATCTTGGTTCATGCAGGTACATAAAATTATTAATGCTTTTTTGTGGGCTGGGAAAAAATCAAGAAGAAGCTATTGTAAGCTTATACAGGCTAGAAATGATGGCGGTCTTCAAGACCCCAATCTATATTTATATTACTTTGCAATACACTTAACTAGACTGAGATACTGGATACTCCCGTCAGAGCACTCATCTGACTCTATGTACTTCCCTCTCTGGCTTGGAATTGAGAAATCTTTGTGTGCATTACATGATATGGTTCCGGAAGTCCTTCTCTTTCTGAATAAGAAAAATCTTCCAAATAAATTGAGAGAATCCCCGCTTGATGATCTTTTGGCTGCACATTACCAATTTAATACCTTACTAAGGATTAATGGGTATAAGGATGTAACACAACCTCTTTTCAATAATCCTAATTTGCTAATCTCTGGTAAACCAATAAAACGTAACACTTTCTGGCCCAATATGGCAATTGAAAGAGTACATGAGTTAATTATTAACCAGAAACTGATGCGATTCCAGGAAGCCAATAGCCAATATCATTGGTCCACTACTTATGTTTTTAAGTATTTGCAGATTAGTCATATGTTAATACAGTATTTTGGTACTAGGAGATGGACTACCCCCTTCTAACTGTATTAACCCCATATCTTAAGTCGGCTCCGTCTACTCACTTAATTTCATACACTTACAAGTTCCTACAGACCACGATTGCTGGGATAGAAGGACAGAGATCTTACTGGTGGGATCAATCTCTTCCATCTTCTGACCCCCCCCCCGACGTTGGTTAAGAATTTGGAAACTTCTATATAGATACATCAAGTGGGACAGGTATAGATATATGCAGTTTCAAATTGTACATAACATGTACTATACTCCAGTTAAATTATTTAAGATGGGTTTCCTGCAGTCTAATCTTTGTACCAAGTGTTCTCAAGCTCAAGGATATTTGCTGCATATGTTATGATCATGTGATAAAGTCTCTCCATTATGGAATTGTATTAGATCCTGACTGTACCCACTATTAGCTCTTTCAGACAAATTTACCCCTGAAATTTGTATTTTAGGGGATTACACGACTCTCCAGGGCAAAACCCAAAGAGCATATATGGCGATGATATCTGTTTGTGCCAAAAAAGTATTACTTAGACATTGGGTAGATGCCATAATACCAACTTTATACTGAATGGTATAAAGAAATTATGTTTGCTATACAGGTGGAACGGGTTATTGCAGGATTAACCCAAAGAATGGGAAAATACAAAAAACTTTGGGATCCCTTTTACAATCTGTTATTAATCCAACCCAATACAGTAACGGTTAATACTAATGCCCCTCTATGAACTAACCGACACTTTTAATAGGATTTCCTATTGATATGTATTCATAATTGCCAAGATAATATTTGTAGTAGTGGGGGATAGGGAAGGAGGTGGGATAGAAGGGGGAAGGTAGGGGTGGATGGGGGACAAGGGGGGGGTTATAGACACCAAATGTGATAACGCAATATTGTATGGGGATCAGAAGATCTTTTCAACAAACATATATATAATATTGTATGGTCTTCTGTATGTAAGATGTCTGTATCTAGGGAAAACTAAAAAAGTATATTTAATGAAAAAAAAATAACTTCCTCACATTACGCCTTAATCGGCCTCCCTCTAATCTCATGCTGTGTCCTCTTGTCCTGCTGTTTTTCTTATATTGAAATATGTTAGACTCTCATCTTGTTAATGCCCTTAAGGTGTTTGAATGTTTAAATCATATCACCTCTCTCCCTCTTTGCTCTAGGGTATACATATTGAGTTCAGCTAATCTGTCCTCATATGTTTTCTGAAGCAGTCCCTGCACCATTTTGGTTGCCCTTCTCTGAACTGCCTCAATTTGTTTAATGTCCTTGTGAAGGTGTAGCCTGCAGTACTGCATACAGTACTCCAGATGGGGCCTAACCAGTGTCAAAAAAGCATTTTACAAAGCAGATTGGCAATACCTGTATGGGGTCCTTTCCATGTTTGGCTTTGAGACAGAGTTTATAGAGATCAGAAAAATCTACACAAGTCCACAGGCATACATTAGAGCAAATGGTCATGTCTCTCAAAGGATAAATTTGGGCTGGGGTACAAGGCAGGGATGCCCGTTGTCCCCCCTATTGCTTGCCTTATACCTGGAACCATTAGCACAGAAGATATGTCAGGAGGGAGGGATAGAGGGGCTTAAAATAGTTAATAAGGAGCAAAAAATAGCATTATATGCAGATGACAGTTTGCTTTTCTTAACATCCCCAGATCTATCCCAAAACTTAAGAGCCGAATTCACCAAAATAACAGGGTACACCCTCAATCAAAATAAAACGGAAATGTTTCATTCTAATATGCCCCCACTCGGGAACTTAAAAAACAGTACCCAGTGAAATGGAACTTGCACATGATGTAATATCTAGAGATAACATTATGAAATACAAACTAATCCATATTATATACCCCTACTAAAAACAATAAAGGAGGACATACCGTGATGGGGCTCACTATCACTCCCATAGTATGCAAGAATACAAGCCACAAAAATGAACTTGTTGCCCAGGTTCCTGTATTTGTTCCAGTGTGCTCCACTTCATCTTTCAGCACATTGGTTGAAATGCATACAAAAGCAATTGCAAACATTTATATGGGCCAAAAAAAGACCAGTAGTCAGACAAAATGTCTTACAATCTAAAAAGAGCTTGGGGGGATAGGCAGTACCAAACATGGGGGCATACTGGGCAGTGGCGCAGATCTGGTGGGCCCTACAAAGGGGAGACATGCAGCAAGACATGCATTGGAAGGTAATAGATGGGGTGGAGTGGCCACAAAGACTTAGAATCAATACTATTTCAGCCCGACTTCCACTTCTGGCATGACAGATTGAACATCAGGCTACAAGGCTCCCCCGTCGATTTACAAATAAATTGGGTTCAAATTCATCCAAAAACCACCTAGCTTACCAGAATTTGGGGTCTGCTAGCCAGTTTAGAACCTGTCTACCAGAAATAGCCAAGAACCAGCGAAACAAATTTCAGCCTCTCGCAGATCTGGAAGAAATGGAGGATCACGTGGCTCCCAACCCTGAGTCAGAATCTAGGCCTCCTCTGGGTTCTGAACAAGGAAAATCCAGCTCCAATGCAAAAACTAATAAGAAAAAAGTTTGGAACTGAGCTTGGGAGAGGTTATCCTTCAAGCGATTTCTGATTTTCGGGGTGAAATGGGTGAATCTATTCATGAGTTGCGATCGGAGATGGGATCACTACAAACTCGGATAACAGAAGCGAACCAGCAGATTACAGAGAAGACAGCTTGCATAGACTCTCTGGAAAATACAATTAAAGCTTTAGCCACTGAACAATTAATGATATAAATGTGACAGGAGGATGCAGAGAACCGGGGCAGAAGGAGAAATATAAGAATTTACAGCTTACCGGAGGGTGAAGAGGGAGGGGATCCCCTGGCTTTCTTCGATTACCTACTGCGCCTGGTGCTCAAATTAGATCCAGAATATCAGTTGAATATCAAATGGACTCATCACACTCTTGGCCACAGGCCCTCCCGCCCGGACTCCAGGCCATGCTCCTGTGTGATCAGACTCCTCAGCTACCAGACTTAACAGCAACTATTTCGGATGGCATGGCAGAAGGGCTGTGTTATGCTGGGCCAGTCCCACTTACTCTTCGGCAATGACTATGTGCCATACATCCAATGCCAGTGCAGGGAGTACAGTCCCCTATTTCCTTTATTGCATTCCCAAAAAATCAGATTCTTCACGCCTTACCCTGCTAAACTGCTGGTCCAACTACCCTCGGGCCCTCAAACGTATAGTTAGTCATCAGAGGCAGCTGAGGTTCTGGCAAGCTGAGGTGTAATTACAGAGAAGGTCCTGGAAACCCTGAGATCCCGCCTGCAACAATCCCCACGGGCCAATACTGAACAGTAGCAGCTATCCATATTGCAGCTAGATGAGACCATGACTAAACTACGGCAGTACAGGAATCCAACCTTGAACACCTAAAGAAGACGATCACTCTTTGTATCCTTTTTTTCCCCCCTCCCTGGTAGGCTTCTACCTTCTCCTGGTCAGTTAGAGTGGAGGCATGTGCGGGGATGAGGGGATCGCTGTGGGGGACCTGTAGGGGGAGGGCGCCTCACTTACACTCAAGGCAACCTAACAAATTATCTTTTCTTTCTACCCTCCTAGGCTTAAGTTGATCATTGCTGCCATTTTGGTTACATATAATTCCCCTAATGGCAGCCACCAACCTGGTTGGGGGGATTAATTGTTGAGGCCATTGCTCTCCACCCGGGTTTTCTTCAGCAGTTCCCCCACTCTTGGCTGGTCCCCTTTGCTCATGCTCTCCCAACCTTTTATGGGGGTGTGGGTTCTGGCCGTCGAGGGAAGGGGCCATGGGGTAGGTCAGTGGAACTGTCACTGAGAAGTCCCCCAGGACAATTATGGAACATGGTGACTCCAAGATCGACACCTTATTGGTAGTCCCGGGGATAAGTGGTGACTTTGGTGGCTCCAGGATAGCCTTCAAACTCTTTGTTTGACTTTGAGATAACTTTTAACTAAGCTGAATCCAAGCAAGGCCTTGGTCTATGCAGTCAGCAACCTGGAACATTATCCCACCGAGGACCCAGACTTTTGTTGAAAATATCTGTTTCATTTACTAATGTTGCCACACCCATTCGGGTGAGGCCAGATCATTTTTAAATCCCAGACCTCAGGTGGGGCCTAACAACCAGATCGCAAACTGACACCAGTGGTTGATCTTTGGAGCGGGTCCAGGGGGCATGGGGACAAATTACAACAATACCTTTTAGGACTGGTACAGCTATCATCCAGCCAAGACCCTCATGAGTTGTCATGAGGGGAATACGGTCTGCTTCCCTCCAAGCCCTCTGACCTGACATTGTTAATCACCCTATCAAGTGAAGGGGCCATTCACATACTCAGCGGGACAGACGGGGGACACGATGCTCCAATACTGTTAGCATATCTAACTTAGTACTGGTTCCCAACTCAGGTGAATGGTCTGCCAGGCTGCTCTCCCTTTTTGGGGCTCTCATGTTCATCCAGGGGATATTTTCACCTCCAGAGAACAACAGAACCCCAACGTCCTCTCCCACCCCCTCAGGGAACAGGGACAGGATCATTCTGAGGTTGGTTTATTTAACCACCTGCCAGGTGTGAGTCAACTTGCACATAGTGTTAAGTTACTTACTGTTTGGATTGTGAAGATGTACTGTTCACTTTCGGATACCTGTTGCGTTGTCTTATCTTTCTATGCTATACTTCTGTTTAACAGTTTAATGGGGGATGGGGAAAGAAAAAACACATGAGTCAAGGTACCACTGTGTAGGATCCAATTTTATTCTTGTTTATACAATGGGCTAGTTGGTTGGTTTGGACCGCTCTGCATCCATGTTCTTTAGTTACGGAGAGAGTGATACGAACAGATCAGGTACCATTCATCCTAGGGGAGGAAGAAAGAAAAAAGATCAATGACATACAGTACCATGGCTATTAACCCAATAAAGATCATATCCCAGAATATCAACGGTCTCCATGACCCTATTAAAAGATCTCGCCTTATGCAGCATCTTAATAAACAGAAAGCAGCTCTCTACTTTCTTCAGAAGATGCACCTTTCCGACCCGAAGCACCTAAAGTTAAGCTGGGGAAAACGATATATGATTTTTGCCTCCTCCTATCCAAGGGGACGAAAAAGAGGCATGGCTATTCTTATTCCTTCTAATACCCCTCTAGAGATCCAGAATTCTCATATCGATACCCAGGGATGCTATGTAATCTTAAAAGGCCACTTATATAGACAAAAAGTCAGACTAGCAAATGTCTATTCCACCCCCCTCCAAATGAAGGTGTTAGTAATAAGAGGGTCAATTTCAGTTTTAATGGACAACCTCCAAGGTCGGCTGATTTTGGGTGGTGACCTAAACATGACCTTGACCCCCCACCTTGATTGCTCAAACCAACAAAATCACAGGCACACTAACATTGTAAAATAATTTAAAGACATATTGGAACATCTGGGAATTGTAGATATCTGGTGACGATTATTTCCAACTTCTCCTGGTTATACATTTCACTCTGCCAGGTTCCAGTCTTACTCCAGGCTACATTATTTCTTGACCACATGTGAACATTTCTCGTCAGTTCAGGATATCACAATCAGTCCTAAAATACTATCCGATCATTACTTTCTGGTCTTCAAATTAGATATAGGGAAGGAACCCAAAAGGACCCTGTGGAGACTAAGGGCAAGATCCACAAAGATAAACTTTTAAAGTTTCCCTCTGCAACTGCCATTGTGGACTGGAATCGTCTGCATCTGGGGCGGCTGCTATTCACAGCCACGGCAGTTGCGGAGGGTGCTGCAGTGGGTTCCGCTGCCCGTAGCAGTCTCCCGGGGCTGCTGTGCTGTCCATAGTGACAGCATCCACAAGTTGCTGTATTCCATGGAGCCTGTCATACTCCGGCTCCACCTACGTGAATGCCCGCAGCTGCGGGTGACCTGCAGCTTTGCAAGTGGTTTCCCACTAGTGCCGAGGTTTTCCCACAGCTGCGGATCCTTCTCCCACTTCTGTGGATCCTGCCCCAAGCCCCTTAAGTCTTCAAGATAAAGAATTTCAAACTATGATTAAAAAAAGGATACCCCAATTTATTACTGAGAACTCTTCAATAGCCATAACAAAAGCTATACAATGGGATGCCACGAAGGCCACTCTGTGTGGTGAGATTATAGCATATACTACACGAAAAAAAGAAAGGGAAGCTAAATGTCAGGAACTGATGATTTTACTTCTTAATTACCAAATGCTGTATAGGGATGGAGATAAAGAACTCCAATGTAAGATCGGAGGTACCAAAGCCGCTCTACAAAAGATAATAGACAACACAATTCATCAGTCTCTGGTCTATCTTAGACACTCCACACATGAGGGTGGGCCAAGGACAGCATGGAGATTGGCTCAGAAACTTTGTCCCTGAAAATTCACATCCACTATACTTAAACTCAAAAACCCCAAAACAAGGAAAAATACAGCATACAGAACCCCATATTAGACAGATATTTTCAGATTTCTTCTCAAATCTCTACAAAGATGAGACCAGGTCCACTCAAGAAGCTAGAACTTCCTTCCTGAACCACTTAAATCTCCCAAAATTAAGTGAGTCGCAGATTAGAGCATTGGAAGTCCCGATTTCCAAAATGGAAATTCACGCAGTGATCAAAACTCTGGCTCCGGAACACTGCCCGGGCCCTGACAGATTCATTGCTGAGTGGTACCGTGCGTTCTTGAAAGAACTACTCCCTAAATTGTACCCCCTATATGTAGAAGTAGCCCAGAGAAGGGTTCCTCCCCCATCTTGAGATTTTGCCACATTGGCACCCTTACCCAAACCAAATAAAGACTCATCTGAGCCTGCAGCCTATTGCTCTATATCTATTTTAAATGTGGACTATAAAATCTATATGGCCGTTTGGGCATCGAGAATGGAACTCTACTCCCTCAAATCATACATGCTGACCAATCTGGTGTCATCAAACATAGAAGTACCTCGTATAATATCCACAAGACCCTTATACTCCAGGAATATGGCTGGAACAGGAAAATACCAGCAGCCTTTTTAAGCCTTGTTGCTGAACAAGGCTTTTGATAGGGTATCTTGGCCCTTCCTATGGGATATACTAAGGGCCGTTCGTTTCCCTATTTCTCTCATAACCTGGTTGAGAAACTTATACATATCCCCAAGGTCTATATCAGAATAAATGGAAGCTTAACCAGTCCGATCTCAATACAACAAGGGACAAGACAGGGATGCCCTCTCTCCCCTCCCTTGTTCGCTCTTTATATGGAACCATTGGTGGTGGCCCTAAGGGGGGCAGCGGAGGTGGAAGGCATTTCCATAGCCCAGCAAAAATATAAAATTAGTCTGTTTGCAGACATTATCCTTTTAACATTGACATCATGCAACACTTCTATACCTAAAGCCTGGAAAATATTAAAACAATAAGAAAAGCTGGGGGGCGCTGTTGAGCCCGAGCTGAGTGGCAGCAAAGTTTACTAGCTCCTGCAGAAAAGCATTTAAAAACCATAAAATCAAAAGGTTGGAGCAGTTTTTCATCAGAAATAGCATCAAATTTGGAAAGAGCACCTGGAACTATATAAAATGGGTAATCCGAGAATAGATTGTGGCGGTGGAACGGGAGGAAAATTGAACAGTTTCTCGCAGCCCTTGTGATCGGAGCTAGCAGCACAGGCCACTACTGCACCGGATTCAGAGGAGACTCTTGCACCATTGGGCCATAAACTATAGAGATTGATTTCTTCCGTCTCCAATCTAAATGCAAAAATAGACTCTTTTGGGGTGCGTGAGACAATGGTGGAGACAACCATGGATTGCCTGAAAACAGAACTTTGCAATGTCAAAAGCAAATGGAGTCCACCTCCTCAGCCACTACACTGCTGATTAAAGAAAATGCACACTTTTGGGCCCGACTCGAAACACTGGATAACCAAGCCTCAGCCTCCCACATCCGTATATTGGGTCTTCCCGAGGGAATAGAAGGTGGCCACCCCTTACTCTTTTTGCAAGAATGGCTCTCGGAAAAGATCGTACCTAGAGACCAGCAAATGAATTTTGGCCTGCAGAAATCATATTGCATTACCCCAAGAGGCTATCATGATGACTCTGATAATCCGCGCACACTGCTGGTGGTGACAGATGGGGTCGGGACAAGAGATAAAATCTTGCGGATTGCCAGGCAGGTGGGTCCCATCTCCCAAGACAGACATGCAGTATATCTTAACATTGAAACATAGAAACATAGAATTTGACAGAAGATAAGGACTGCTTGGCCCACCTAGTCTGCCCAGTTCCCTACCTGATGGATAAGCTGCAGATTCTAGTTAATCAACAGCTTACTTCCTCCTACCCCCAACTAGAATTGTCTTATGCCTGTCCCATGCATTCTTAAATTCTCTCACTGTTCCTGACTCCACAGCCTCCTCCGGAAGGCTGTGCCATGCATCCACAACCCTCTCTGTGAAAAAATACTTTCTACCATTACCTCTGAGCCGTTCCCCTCTATCTTCAAATTGTGCCCCCTTGTTCTTGCACATCTCTTCTTATAAAAGATGCTATCCTCTTGTACTTTGTTAATTCCCTTGAGATACTTGAAAGTTTCTATCATGCCCCCCCAACCCTTTCCTCAAGGGTATACATATTAAGCTGCTTTAGTCTCTCCTCATATGTCTTCTGGTGCAGACCCTGCACCATTTTGGTTGCCCTCCTCTGAACAGCCTCCACTCTGTCTATGTCTCTGCGGAGATGGGATCTCTAGAATTGCATGTAGTAGTCCAGATGGGGTCTCACTAACGGTCTGTACAGAGGGATAACAACTTCCTGTTTTCTACTTTTGATGCCTCTCCCTATGCATCCCAGTATCCCCCCAGCCCTCCGTACTGCCTTCTCACATTGCTTGCCCACCTTTAGGTCATCTACATAGATACATAGACAGTGTTGGCAGATAAGGGACCTATAGCCCACCCAGTCGGCCCATTTGAGCTTGTAAGTTTACTTTATGTTTTCCTAGGAGTCTGTTGCCCCTTAACCCTCACCTCCAGAATGGTTTTACTAGTTCTACCCTTAGTTCTTTTAGAATTCTTTGGTGAATACCATCTGATATAATTACTCCTAGGTCTCTTTCAATTTTTGTTGTTGTTATTAACTCACCCCCCATTGTGTACTCTTCCCCTGGGTTTTTGTTTCCCAGATACGTTACCTTGCACTTCTTTGCATTGAATCTGAGCTGCCACATATTTGACCATTCCTCTAACCTTGCCAAGTCCCTTCTCATCCTTTCCAACCCACCTTGTGTATCAACCCTGTTGCAGATCTTTGTGTCATCTGCAAAGAGACATATGTTTCCTTCCAGGTCCTCTCCAATGTCACTTATAAAGACATTAAAGAGGACTGGTCCCAGTACTAAACCCTGCAATACCCTGCTAGTTACCTTCCTTTCTTCACTGTGGACTCTGTTTACTATTACCCTTTGTGTCCTGTTGTCCAGCCAGTTTTTTATCCAGGCTACCACCTTAGGACCCACTCCAAGGCTGGCTAACTTGTATATTAATCTTTTGTGTGAGACTGTGTCAAATGCCTTGCTAAAATCTAGGTAGGCCATATCCATAGCCCCTCCCTGTCTACTACTTTGGTCACCCAGTCAAAGAAATCTATTAGGTTCGTCTTACATGACCTTCCTGCTGTGAAACCATGCTGCCTTGGGTCCTGTGCCCCACTGGCCTCTAGTTACTCAACAATGATTTCCTTCAGAAGTGATTCCATCATTTTCCCTACCACTGAAGTCAAACTAACTGGTCTGTAGTTTCCTGCCTCTGTCCTGCTCCCACTTTTGTGAAGTGGAATCACATTTGCCCTCCTCCAGTCCTCAGGTACCACCCCATCCTCCCATGATTTGTTAAAGAGAGTAGTCAGTGGTTTTACTAGTTCTACCCTTAGTTCTTTTAGAATTCTTTGGTGAATCCCATCAGGTCCCATTGCTTTGTCCACCCTCAGTTTCAAGAGTTCTTTCAAAACCCTTTCTTCTGTGAATGGATTGGTATCGATCCCTCTAATCAGAGTTTCTCTCGTTTGGTTTAGGTACCTCCCCCATCTCTTCTGTTGTGAATACTGAGCAGAAATATTCGTTCAGTATCCCTGCTTTTTCACTGTCACCCTCTGCTCACATTCCCTCCCCTTTATTAAGTCTCTGTTTTCCTCCCTTGGTCTTTCTTCACTTCGGTCTTTTTCCAGATATTAGTTATGTGACCAGGATACGTCCCAAGAAGTTTGATGGTGTCCACCAGAAGTTAAGGGCATCGTCCATACCTCATGCCATGATCTACCCAATGAAGCTCCAAATAGTCCACAAGGAGAAGGTTTGGATTTTTTCGGATCCGATGGAAGCGGGTAAATGGGCCTCTAGATTCCACATCAGTCAACAGAAGCAGAACGTTATGCGGAAAGGAGAGAGCTCTGATTCGGATGAAGACGCAGCTGGCTGAAGCAGGCTAAGTATAGCTCTATTTTACTTGCGGTCAGGTCCAGACCTCCTGTAAACACCCTAACAGGGTGAACTGAGTCTAATGGGACTGAGTAAAATAATTTTTTAAACAGAAAAACCTTTTAGTTCCAAGTTATTTTTAGGTTCTCTAATATGGTTTCAGGGTGAAGTGGGAGAGATATCTCTGTTTGTGTTAAGCTTACTGTGGATGTGGGAACAAATGGAGTCCTGACAATGCATCAGGATGCAAAAACTTAGTATCAGATATATTTATTCAGCAGACAAAATAAGCGGACTGAGTACGGAAAAATAAAGACATAAAGTAAAATCAAAAACAAGTCTAAAGTCAATTTCCAACAATAAGTCCTTCATCCACCTAGTATCAGGCAAGGGGACTGGTAGGGTAAGACTCCTACCAACCAACTGACTAACAATACATTCTCCAGGACATTTATACAAATAATTAGTCACATGATTATATTAGCTCCTCCCATTAACCACCTTTAAACAAAAATAAACCTCAGAGAGGTTAAATTCCTAATTCTGTGACATAACTATGCTAAGAAACAGCACTTTTTGTAGCTTGGAATACAGCAATACAAATAATAATACCTTAAACCTAAAAGAAAAAGATTACACCAGGGGGGTTCAGGCACCTCCCAGTTGCTATTATCATAAAAGGGGAGGAGACACGGCCAGTCGGCCCTAAGAAAGACAAAATAGCAGCAGGGAGGTCCTGGAAACTCTGTAGCAGGGAACCCTAAGCATACCTGAAAGGTAAAAAAAAACTCCACAGTTTCTAAAGCACCAAAGAGTGTTCAGAAGTTTACCTAAAATGTTCATACAACATTCCTGTTGTCTCACTAACTGACATTTCTTATACAACACAGCGACCAATTGAAAACATGAGCTTGGCTTAAAGAGGAGGTTTACACCGGCTCCAGTGTGTGCTGCTTTTTAAAATGCTTACATTCCCTTTTTTCCTTACAGGGGGTAAAAACAAACATAAAGGATTCATGTTTGCCTCTTAATATAGGCGCTTTTGCAAAATGAGAAGGTTTGGAACAAGCGAGCCCTTCTTACTACGTTCCACGAGCGTTCGACATCGTGACGCCTCCATGCACACATACATAGAAACATAGAAACATAGAATTTGACGGCAGATAAGGACCACTTGGCCCACCCAGTCTGCCCATTTCCCTACCTGATGGATAAGCTGCAGGTCCTAGTTAACCAGCAGCCTACTTCTTCCTACCCCCACCCCCTAGAATTGCCTTATGACTGTCCCATGCATGCTTGAATTCCACCACTGTTTTTGACTCCACAACCTCCTCTGGAAGGCGTTCCATACATCCACAACCCTCTCTGTGAAAAAATACTTCATAAATTACCTCTGAGCGCCCCCTTCTATCTTCAAATCAGCCTCTTGTTCTTGCACACCTCTTTTTTGAATATGCTACCTCTTGGACGTTGTTGATTCCCTTGAGGTACTTGAAAGTTTCTATCATGTCTCCCCTCTCCCTCCTTTCCTCAAGGCTATACATATTAAGCTCCTTAAGTCTCTCTTCATATGTCTTCCGGTGCAGACCCTGCACCATTTTAGTTGCCCTCCTCTGGACAGCTTCCATCCTGTCTATGTCTTTGCGGAGATTGGGTCTCCAGAACTGCATGCAGTACTCCAGATGGGGTCTCACTAGCTGTCTGTACAGAGGAATAATAACTTCCTGTTTTCTACTGGTGATGCCTCTTCCTATGCATCCAAGTATCCCCCCAGCCCTCCTTGCTGCCCTCTCACATTGCTTTCCCACCTTTAGGTCATCTGATGTATTCCCCCAGGTCCCTTTCCATTTTGTTGTTGTTAGTATCTCACCCCATTGTGTACTCTTCCCCTGGGTTTTTGTTTCCCAGGTGCATTACCTTGCACTTCTTAGCATTGAATCTAAGCTGCCATACATTTGACCATTCCTCTAACCTTGCCAAGTCCCTTCTCATCCTTTCCACTCCACCTTGTGCATCAACTCTGTTGCAGATCTTTGTGTCATCTGCAAGAGACATCTTTTCTTCCAGTCCCTCTGCAATGTCGCTTATAAAGACATTGAAGAGGACCGTCCTAATACTGAACCCTCGGTACCCCACTACTAACCCCTTTTTCAGAGTGGACTCCATTTACTATTACTCTCTGTGTCCTATTCTCCAGCCAATTCTTTACCCAGGCTGTCATCTTGGGACCCACTCCCAGGCTGGCTAACTTGTATATTAATCTTTGTGTGGGACTGTGTCAAATGCCTTGCTAAAGTCTAGGTAGGCCATGTCCACAGCCCTCCCTGATCAACTACTTTGGTCACCCAGTCAAAGAAATCTATCAGATTTGTCTGGCATGACCTTCCCGCTGTGAATCCATGCTGCCTTGGATCCTGTGCCCCTCTGGCCTCTAGATACTCAACAATTCTTTCCTTCAGAAGTGATTCCATCATTTTCCCTACCACTGAGGTTAAACAGGAAGGCACAAAGCTAAAGAAAAGTAAAGAGAAAAAGGAGTGTACTATTGCAATAGTTTGTTTTTTAAAACAGGAAAAGAGAGAACATCACTCTAGAAAGTCCAAAATGCTTAACAATGTCCAAAAAGTTAACCAGTAGCAATTCTACAATACCTCAAAGTACTACTGGTTTACACCATTGAAGTATTTTCTTAAGACAAGACAAAACTAGGAGAGAAGGGGGGGGGGTTAACCAAATAACAGGCCCATATTACACTTACTCAATTATTAAATCCTGAAGAGTTGAAAGCTGTTTCTAATACATACTAACATACTAATTGCCAGCAAATTAGGCCTTACGGTCTATCGAGTCTGCTCGAACCTCAGATCCCTAGTTGGGTACCGAGGCCCTCCCCCCTTGTGTTCCAGAAACCCCTATCATCCATGCCCACTCCCCCCCCCGGGCCAGGCCATCATCTGATACATCCGCTTTCTGTGTCTGTCCCACCCTGTCTTGAAGCCCTCCACTGTGGATCTCTGAATCAGCTTGTCAGGCAGCACGTTCCAAGGAGCCCCCACCCTTTCAGTGAAAAAACTCCTCCTCTTTTCCCCCCTCACCCTTCCAACTTCAAACCATGCCCTCTGGTTATATCTCCCTGCTTTAGTTTAAAGATCTCCTCTGTGTTTACCGTATTTATTCCCTTGAGGTACTTGAAGACCTCAATCATGTCCCCTCTGTCTCTTCTCTCCTCCAATGAAAATAGACAGAGCTCCTCAAGTCTGTCCTCATACATCAAACCCCCTAGTCCTCATATCATCTTAGTTGCCCTCCTCTGTACCCTCTCCAGGAGCTGTATGTCCCGCTTCAAGTGTGGTCTCCAGTACTCTACACAGTACTTAAGGTATGGTCTATCCAGTCCATTGTACAGCACAGAATCACTTCCCTGCTGCTAGAGGTGAACCCCCTTACGATGTATCCCAACATCCTGTTTGCTTTGTTAGCCACTCTCCTGCACTGCTGAGTTATTCATACATGCATCCACCATGACCCCTAAGTCTTTTTCCCCTGTTGAGGCCTCCAGTGCCTCCCCTCCCAGGGTGTACCTGTGTTTAGGGTTTCCCCGCCCAAGATGTAATACCTTGCACTTGGTGATGTTGAAATTTAATTTCCATGTGTGAGCCCACCTTTCCAGGATGTCCAGGTCCCCTTGCAGGGCCAACCTCCCCTCTTCCCCCTCAACTACTGCTCCCATCTTGGAGTTGTCAGTGAAGAGACTCATTTCACACCCCATACCCTTCCTGATGTCTGATATGTATGCATTAAACAGGATCAGACTGAGGACCGAGCCCTGCAGTACCCCACTACCAATCTCTCTAGGGTTCAAGAGCTCCCTACCGACCACTACTCTGAGTGCATCCAGCTAGCCAGTTTTCAATCCATCTGACCATCAAAGGGCCTACTCCCAACCCCGTCAATTTCTCCACTGGACCATTGTGGGGGACAGAGTCAAACGCCTTGCTGAAGTCCAAGAATAATACATCCACATGCTTTCCCCTGTCCAGTTCTGATGTTACTCATTCGTAGAACTCCACAAGATTGGTTTGACACGATCTACCTGGCACAAACCCATGTTGCCAACTATCCAGACCTCCCACCTCCTCCAAGTACACCCCCGATCGTTCCTTTAGTATACTCTCCATTAATTTTCCCACCACTGAGGTCAAACTGATGGGTCTATAGTTACCTGGTACTTCCCTCGACCCCCCTTTATGGATTGGCACCACATGTGCCTCTCACCAATCCCTAGGTACCCTCCCTGTCTCTAATGACCTGTTGAAGAACTCTGCCAGGGTTGCAGCCGGTATGTCCGCCAATTCCCATAGTACTTTCGGATGAATGTCTACTAATAATAAAGTGTTCTATTTGGGGGCATATAACTAAAAAGATAATAAAAGAATATGTTGGGTCAAAGTGAGTAAGGGAAATACGCTCCTTGGATTGCTCTATTTCATAACATGGTAACTTGCTGCCAAATACTGAACATATAAATGTTATTCAATACTTTAAGTACATAGTATGACACCAATAGCCCGTTATAGGGCTTGTTATGTTGGACTGTTTTCTTGGACTTTAAGTTTTTTGTATTAGTCATACTGCTCCTGGGCTTACAAACACAGCCATAATTGACTATAATTTTACTTCTATGGTGTTTTTCAAGTAATACTCTCAGATGTGGTATCACAATATCTCAGAAACATAAATCCTATGATTAAGGAGGCTGCGACCTCCATGTGTCTCAATCAAATGTACCTGGTTTGTCAGAGATATTGAACTGTTATCCTGTATTAACAGATTGATAAATAATAAAAATATAGTACAAAAAAAAACCAATAAGAAAAGCTAGCGGGATTTAAATTAAATGTTACTAAAATTGAAATTCTGAAATTTAATTTTTCTTCCTCTTAGTCATTAAAACAGACCTACCAATTTAAATGGCTAACTATGAAAATGAAATACCTAGGGATTTTTATCCCTCTAAACCCAGAAGTCCTAGAATTAGTTAACTATGAACCCTTATCCTTCTTAATTCAATCAGACCTAACAAAATGGCCTTGTCATCTTCTCCCACTCCATCAGAGAGTGGAGATGATTCGCATGAATATTCTTCCAAGACTCCTCTACTTAATACAAAACATTCTATTCTTCCCCTCAGCTTATTACTTCAAATCCTGGGATAAGTTCATCTCAAATTTTATTTGGGGTAATGGGCGTCCGAGGATACGTCTATCCATTTTAAAATGATCCCTTTCTCAGGGTGGTATTAATCTCCCTGATTTTAAACTATACGCTAGGGCAGTCTTCCTTCAAATTGTTCTACTTTGACTGGCTAACACCTATGTCTCCTCTTGGAAACCCTTGTGTTGGAACAAAGACTTACAATATCACTTTTTATAATGATGCACTTGGATTCACCTTGGGCCTTACAAAAAATATTTAATAAATTACCAAAAATAATAAATATTCACGTGACGTTATCCTATGCTCTCCAGATTTAAAAATGACAGTGAAAAACACTGTTGCCACACATTGGATTAATAAAGTGATAAATATATTTTATTCACATATGTACAAGTCCTAAATATTCATAACTAGCATAAATATCAAGCATAATAAAAGTAATGTAAACATAAACTGTAATGTAAACAAAACAGGTTTTAGAAAATCAAGTAAAACAAAATAAATTTTAGCAAATAAGCAATGTAAATGAGTAAGCGCTATTCAGCATAATTAATGATAGTTTATAATATTTTTTAGCATACTTATTAATAGCATGACCTTTTCTTTTTTTCCTATGAGAACTTGCAAGTCATTACACTAGTGTTTCAGATTTTCTTGGTATGATACTTGGTTTATAGTAAAAAAGAGATTTAAGCTTCACCATAAACCCAAGGTTCGGAGCCAAAATGTGTTAAGTTATCACCCCAGATAGCCAAATAAGTCCTAATTGTAGGATAAAGGAATACTTATGTTTTAGTTATCTGTAGATGTGTTCTTCTACTTTTTAGCTTTCAAAGTCTTGGTGAGAACTTTTGATTTTGGATGACAAATGTCCTTGGTGGTGAGTTTGACTTTAGCCTGCTGTCTTTTTCCCTTGAACCTGGAACTGTAGAGTCTTTTGACATCAATGAAGCAATGCAGGCTGAATCCTTCTTGCTTGATGTCACAAATCATCAAAAGTCACTTCAGGATTTAGTGGGAAAAATTGGACAGCAAGATTTTTGAAGTTCAGCACAGTCTGTAGAAAGATTTCTCCCTGTGGACAGCAATATTGTTTTGGGTAACTGGACTCTTTGACTCTTTTCTGTTTCAGTTCATTTTTGCTTTTGAACCTGCAGCTCTGGACTCACTGCTATTTAACAGCACTGCAGGCTTGTTGGCTAGTAAATTCTAAAGTAACTCTCTTGTTCAGGCTTTTTACAGAAATTCTAAAACATTACTTTAGTCCAGATTCTCAGTATGCAAAACATAGGCCTTGCTTAATCCAGTACTGGAAGAAAGTCCTTTCTGTAACAGTCAGTTGCAGCAGCTGGACTGGACATGTGGCAGAGTTGTGCAGGCTTTCAGGCTGGTTTAGCAATTCTTGCGGTGGCAATGTTAAAGCCCAAATAATGTTCCCAGCAGGTGTGGCTTCAGGCTTTGGCCTAGTATAAGTCCAAGCTCATCCAAACTTGTCAGGACATTGAACACAGGTCTTCACACACCAAAGAATGAAGCAGTTCTGGGCCGGCTTTGCCAGCATCCCATTTATGTCCCACTTACTGGGCGACATCACCATCAAGTTATGATTGGTCTGAGCACTCTTTGAGGGTGTTACTGTTAGCCCCTCCTAAGCCATTTTTTATCAATATGACCTCATCCTGAAAAACTACTTTTGATATTAAACAACATTTCTTTCTTGCATTTATATGCACTTCTGTACATATATAAAATTCACATTTGTTGATGCAACTTAAAGAGAGGATTAATTTGAGACCAAACATGATGGTGTCAATCCTAATATAAAATCTATAATTTATAAAAGCATTATAAAACCTTTTCCTTTATAGATATCTAAAAAGTATTTACAGATTTCAGAAGTACATTTTTTTCTGTGTAAAATGATATTAGTTTGGCACACCTACTATCATTAGAACTGTATAAATTTAATAAAACTTCTTTAAGACAGGGATCTTCTTTGTTTAAAATAAATAAACCGTGACCTCGTGTTGCTATCCAGGGGCTTATAATCCACCCAACTAGTTGTTTCTATTAGATAAACACTTCAACTCTCATTTCATTGAAAAGGTGGAAAGGTCAGCTTATTATAGACCCCAAACTTGTCAATATATTTTAAACAGTTTTGGGGCTACAGATTTTTGTAAATAGCTCACAATACACTTTGTCGATGGATTTAAAACTTACTCACTGGACAGGCAAATGCATTACCTATACCCTGTATAATTTTGAAATGTATCAGAGTTTTTGTATATTTTCTATAAATAAAATTAAAAAGGTGGCAAGATCAGCTTACTATAAACACCAAACTTGTCAATATATTTTTTTTGCATTATCTATTTGTACCCCTATGTGCTCCAGAGCTGCCTCTCCTTCAGGCCACCATGGTCCACAGGCATTTCTCTACTATCTCCCCCTTCGACCACCTACCTCACATCTGCAGCCTTACGTGGGGTAGCCCAGTGTAACCCTTCACCGCGTGGGTCCCCTCTCCTCCGAGGGGGAAGGCATCAGCAGGAGGAACCAGCACACTATTCTTTCAGTCCCGGGAGCTGCTGAGGCATTCTGTGGCTCCCCAGGGGAGTCTTTAGAGGTGTCTAGGGCTGGCAGCCGACATCCAGCTAGACTTCCGGGGCATTTTTTCTGGTTTTCTTGTTCCCCTTGCACGCCACTTCTTGTAGTGCCTCCAGTCCCCACTGGGGGCCACTTCATGAGCAAGGCCAGTCCCTAACCCACCCCAGGATAGGAGAGCAGTCCATCAGATGCTCAATCCTATCCTCCCCCTGCAGACCCCCGACTACCTGAGTCTGTTCCTGAACCCGGGTCGCCGGCGTGGGTCCAGGTAAGGCACCAGCACCTCAACCCTCTACGCCACTGGGCCAGGCATCAATATATTTTAAACAGTTTTAGGGCTACAGATTTTTGTAAATAGCTCACAATACACTTTGTCGATGGATTTAAAACTTACTCACTGGACAGGCAAATGCATTACCAATACCCTGTATAATTTTGAAATGTATCAGAGTTTTTGTATATTTTCTATAAATAAAATTAAAAAGGTGGCAAGTTAAGCTTACTATAAACACCAAACTTGTCAATATATTTTTTTTGCATTATCTATTTGTACCCCTATGTGCTCCAGAGCTGCCTCTCCTTCAGGCCACCATGGTCCACAGGCATTTCTCTACTATCTCTCCCTTCGACCACCTACCTCACATCTGCAGCCTTATGCGGGGTAACCCTTCACCACGTGGATCCCCTCTCCTCCGAGGGGGAAGGCACTGGCGGGAGGAAACAGCACACTATTCTTTCAGCCCCAGGAGCTGCTGAGGCATTCTGTGGCTCCCCAGAGGAATCTTTGGAGGTGTCTAGGGCTGGCAGCCAACATCCAGCTAGACTTCATGGGCATTTTTTCTGGTTTTCTTGTTCCCCTTGCACGCCACTTCTTGTAGTGCCTCCAGTCCCCACTGGGGGCCACTATGTGAGCAAGGCCAGTCTCTAACCCACCCCAGAATAGGAGAGCAGTCCATCAGATGCTCAATCCTATCCTCCCCCTGCTGACCCCCGACTAACTGAGTCTGTTCCCGAACCCGGGTTGCCAGCGTGGGTCCAGGTAAGGCACCAGTGCCTCAACCCTCTACGCCACTGGGCCAGGCATCAATATATTTTAAACAGCTTTGGGGCTACAGATTTTTGTAAATAGCTCACAATACACTTTGTTGATGGGTTTAAAACTTACTCACTGGACAGGTACATGCATTTCCAATACCCTGTATAATTTCAAAATGTATCAGAATTTTTGTATATTTTCTATAAATAAAAGTCTTAAGTTTTTAAAGCCAGTCTAAATCTATGTTAACCTCTCAGATGTGCTCTGGCTGGTACTGAAAAACAAGGTTGTAAATCATGTCAAGTTTCAAGCTCTTCTGCTACTAATTAAAAGAGGCCATTCAATTTAAACAGACTATCCTAGAAACACTTTTTATTTCTAAAGTTGACCATATATGCTGTATTCCCTTTTCATGGCATTATTCCTCCACTTCAGTATTCAAGCCTTATGCAGCATTTTCCTTGTTTTAAAGTTCATTTTGATACTAATATGGCCAGAAACATTTATAGTACTTAATAATTAAGCCAATATAAGGATATAAAATGGCAATTAAAAAGATATTATAATAAAATATTTAACTCAAATTAGTTCTGTTCCTACACTTGAATCCCATTTCAATGATTTATTTGATATCAATAAGATACTTTTTTCCTCAGAAGGGAGATCCCTATTACCTAGAGATCTCACGAGCATCACAGCCAACACTTTCAAACTATGAAGGAGGAGGAGGCAGAGCAAAGCCCTCTGTTCCATGTTTGAATATTGTAAATTAATATCAGAGTCCTTCCTCCCAGCAAAAACAGACCTGGCCTTTACCAACTGGAGAAGGTTTGGCCTGTCATATTTCTTCCAATTATTATCCCAGAAGGGGATTCACCCATTCGATACACTAATGGACAAATATAATCTCTGCAGATCTGACCTATTTAGGTATTTTCAAGGGAGGAATCACATTTTGAGAAACAGGGTAATTCAGGCAAAACTGCCTACCCCGATACCTGCACTAAGCTAAAAAATGTTATTGACTCTATACAAGGAAATCTAGGCAACCATATCATAGGGACCCTATATAAGGGTTTGAGGGAGGAGTCAATAGAATCCACAGATTCCATACAGGAAGAATGGAACAGGGATTTGGGCCTGGGTGTAACAAGAGAGGACTGGTTGGGGACGGCTTTGCAGGTAACGAAAATTACCTCATCCTCCCCCCTCACTGGAGGGAATTTGCATGGAAATGCAGATCAAGATTCTTCCATTCTCCTGCAGTTCTCCTGAAGTACCTCCCAGAGAAATACGGATTCTGCTGGGGAAAGTGTGGAAGCACAAAGGCATCTCTGGGCCATATTTTCTGGCAATGCCTGCTTCTTATGCCATTCTGGCTCACCTTGCAGAGTGACCTCTCCCTCTGTATGGGAGAACCAATTGAGCTTAATGCAGAGCAAGTCATACTGGTTTTTTTCCAGATTACTCTCCTCCATGGATTCATACCCTTCTGCCTATATGCCTTTTAGCAGCCAAGAAAGCTCTTAGCAGGAGGTGGATGTTGGAAATGATTCCGTGTATTAAAGATTGGAAAACAATAATGAAAGACATATACCAAATAGAAAGTCTTAATGCTAAAACACAAAACAAGACTCCATCCCAGGTTTCAAAATGGCAAAAATGGGTACTCTACCAATCATTGGTTGATCTGGACTTTTGCCCATAACCCATTTATGAGCTGAAGGGGCAATGGGAGGAGGGTTGTATACTGTTGATTTGAGGCTGGAAGGCCAGAGGGACATGAAGATCTACACTTGGTTTAAAATAGGAAATTGTGAATTGTGATCTTTGAGCCTTAATGTTTTTACTACCTAGGATAAGAATGTAATCTCCCTCTACTGATGTAGACTGAACTTATATATCAATTGACGTGTATTAGTTTGTTGATACTTGATTCTGACTCATGTGTGGAAAATATCTGTAATAAAAACTATATTTAAAAAAATATATATTATTTCAACCCAAGCTGATGCTCTTGATCTAAGTATGTAAACCCGAAGCATTAAATGTCACATTACAGGCATTAGAGCAATTTCAGACCCATCATGGGGTAAGGCAAGAGAAATGGAAATACTGTATGTCTGGTGGCAGTGGAACTCGGAATTCACAGCAGGATTGGTAGACCCCTGGTACAACAGACAAGCAGAAAGGGGCCTGAGCCACGCGAAGATACTGATGAGGGGAGACAACATCCTCACATTTGAAGAATGTAAATGGGCCTTTGCCTGGTCAGAGATAGATAGATATAGATATTTACAAATTCAAAACTGTATTTCAACCCAAAAGCGAAAAAATTACCAGAGGGAACAGCTGGAGGGAGAGGGACCTTTGACAGTGGAACAACTTCTAAATAGTAATACAACCAAGGGAGCTATTTCCTTAATATGCCAATTCCTAAGCACCCCAAAAGAGGATGCAGTCAAGCATTTTATGGATAAGTGGGTACAGGAGGCAGGAATACAGATGTCCAGACGGGAGTGGGATAGGGTATGGGGATAACACATAAAACAACATCAGCACCTAGATGGAAGGAATTTGCCTGGAAAATTAAAGCCAGGTTCTCATAACCCCACGCATTAAAGCACATTGGATGGGAGACAGAGATAGTAACTGTTGGAGACAGTGTGGTGAAAGCAAGGCCACGCACACACACATATTTCTAGAATGTCCAGTATTAGGTACCCTTCTAAGAGAAATTAAAGTAAAATTGCAAACTCTATTTCACATTAACACCCCCTTGAAAGCACAACATCTCATACTGGGACTCCTACTCAGAGAAGTGATGGGAGCCAATGCAGTTTATTTATGGGCAATCTGCATCACAGCACTGGGAAAAGCAATCACAAGGAAATAGCTGAGCCAAGACCCCCCCTCCCCACAATTCAAGAGTGGATAAAAGTCATAAATGAAATCCAGGAGATGGAAAGACTCATGTAAGCAATAGGAAATAGAACAGAGAAATGCCTAGAGAGATGGATGAAATGGGTTATATTGATGGAGTGAAGGTCTGAAAAGGAGAGAAAGGGTTAATGACAGATATGGGGAGAACCCGAATGAAAGAAAGATAATGGAACTCTAACAAATTTGACATAATGTAGGTGATAGGGGCATGCCAACACAGAAGAGAAAAACAGGTAAATGTCATATAGAGGTGTTTGAAAGATTGAAGTATAAGCCAGGCTGACTGGGATATCTGGGGGGACTTAAAAATAATTCCTAGGAGGACAGGG
The DNA here is from genome assembly GCA_016271365.2 of Neoceratodus forsteri. NCBI lineage: Eukaryota > Metazoa > Chordata > Ceratodontiformes > Ceratodontidae > Neoceratodus > Neoceratodus forsteri. Next base: position 1,172,022,279 of record CM057451.1, on the reverse strand, counting down.
ACCTCAGGGCCCCCTGCAACTCAGCTCAACATCCTAACAAGGGGGGGGGATGCTTGGGATGAAGTAGGTAGGAAGGTACTATTGTTAAAAGTTTAAAGTTTGCTGGCCCAGTGGCACAGAGGGCTGAGGCGCTTGTGCCTTACCTTGACCCACGCCAGCGACCCGGGTTCGGGAAAGGACTCGGGACACTGGGGACTGGCAGGGGAAGAAAAGGATCAAGCATCCGCAGGACTACTCTCCTGGGGTGGGTAGTGGGTTGACATCGCACTGTAGCGGCCTCTGGTGGAGACCATGAGCACTACAGATGTACACAGGAGGGAACGCAGCAGAAAAAAATGGAAAATAATGCTCCATGTCAGCCGGATGATGGCTGCCCGTCTCTTTGGTGCCATTCATGTCCCTGCCAAAGTCCTCCATCCCAGAAGCACCCCAGAGCCAAGTGTAGCACTGGCCTGCTCCCCCGGGGCTGGCACATTCCCCTTCGGAGGAGGGGGACCCATCCGTCGAAGGGTTACGCAGGGTTACCCAGGGGGTGGCTACCATGTGGGACCGGAGGCTTGGAAGGAAAATGGATCAGAACAGCCTTGGTGAGTCTGAAGGAGAGGTTAAAGTGGAGCAGATAGGAGGTAAAAGAGATAAAAAAAAAAAGTTTAAAGTTGACAGTTATAGCCATGCAATTTGTTTTTCTAAAAATAAATTTTTTTTATTATATATTTTCTTAGTATCCAAGTAGTGGAACAGTGAAAAGACAATAAATTGTCAGATGAAAACAACCTGAAGTACATAAAATGTAAGATGCCAACATGTAAAAGAGAAAAAGTGCAAGCTTCAATTGGATAATACTATCTGTATGAATATGTAAGCGTAATGACTTATGTGCAATAAAGAAAATATAAAAAAAATAAAATGGAATTCCGGGGGTCAGTAAAGACGGACGGCAGTGGTGAGAGGACTGGACTGCCAGCTTTCCTGTGAAACACTGCCATTATATCACCACCAACAACAGAGGGATGGAGAAAGAGAGTCCCTAGGAAATAGACTGGAGAGAGAGAGAGAGAGAAAACACAATAAGAGAGATACCAGAGAGAGAGAAAGAGAGGGAGGGACACAAACTGAGAGAGACAGAGCACCCCTGAAAGAGAGAGAGAATTGTCAAGAGCAGCAGGGGGCTATGAACAGTGTCAATTAGCCCCTCCCCTCCAATCTTTTCCACAGAAAGAAAGAAAAAAAAATAGAGAGACAGCCACAGCAGAAGGGGCAGTCAGCAGTGCCAGAGAGACCCAGAAAGAGTTTTTGTTTTAATGAAATAAAACAGAGGTTGAGGAAGAAGGACCTTAAACAGAGAGCTTCAAAATGATCAGAGGGGGGTCATGGACAGTGCAAGTCACCCTCCCCCGAGAGAGAGAGAGAGAGAGAGAGAGAGAGAGAGAGAGAGATTGAGACTGACACAGACAACTGAATACCAAATAAAAGAAGCTCAGCTGATGGTTACTTTCACATTCTTGCTGCTGGGGCATTTCGGAGGGATGAAGATCCAGAAGGACAGATGACAGGAAAGACAGAGCTGAAAGGGATAGTTGAGAAGGTGAAGGATGGAGAAGCACTGGCAGTAGGTACTGGTGAGAAGTCACAAGGATGTACAGTACGGCGACACCTTTCTCGCCGACATCTCTGACAGCGACAGACACAATGCCGACACAGACATAATGCCGAGTGTCAGCATTGTACTGTCAGGGATGTCAATGTCTTTTCTTTGGGGGGCTGTGCATAGCCCCACACATCCTGTCTCTAGATATACAACTCTGAGTTTGAGTTGTCTTGGGGAGGGGGCGAAACACTGGGAGATGCAGTTCCAGTGCCAGTGGAGACCATCACAGTGACCCAACACTTTTCATCAAAATCTGTCACTGTGATGGTCTTCGCTGTGGCAGTGTCGACCTGTGGTCGGTACACTGATTAATGGTAGGTGAGAGCCTCATGACCCTAGGTTCCCCATTACTAATTCATTTTTAACCAGTTTAGGCCACTGGTGGTTAGCTCCACAGTGGCCGGGCAGGTTGTAACCTTGTTGTGATTGAGGGTCAGAGCTAGGGGATGGACTAGAAAGCCTAACAGTCACCTGGGGTGCCTGACAGGAATTGTTGGACATCAAGATCTGAAATCAGTGACCATGAGGGAAGCCCAGTTGTCACACTAAAGACCCAAGAGTTTGTGGGTGCCAGAGGTTTCTTAGGGCATATAGTCAGGGGCAAGAGCCTGCCAGCAGATTTTGCTTTCTGGGAGAAGCAGTTCCACAGGTGTCCAGTGTCCACAGCTCCAGTGGGGTCCATCTTCAGCAGCTGTAGAGATGTTCAGCTCCAGCTTCAGCACTCCAGTGGTTTCCAGCTTCATTTCAGTGGAATCCAGCTTCATCTTCAGTGGAATCCAGCTTCAGCACTCCAGTGGTTTCCAGCTTCATCTTCAGTGGAATCCAGCTTCAGCACTCCAGTGGTTTCCAGCTTCATCTTCAGTGGAATCCAGCTTCAGCACTCCAGTGGTTTCCAGCTTCATCTTCAGTGGAATCTAGCTTCAGCAACTCCAGAGGTGTCCAGCTTCAGCAGATCCATGGTGTGCCCATCAACTTCATTCCAGATGGACTTCACAGAACCATGGACTTCCTACAAGTAAATTCCTTCTTTCTTGGTTTTGACTAGAGTTGGGGTGTTCGGGAATGGGTGGTGCCTCCTAATTAAGTGAGTAAACAAGCCATTACCTTTCCCTCAAATGTATCTCCCCCTCTTTGTCTACTCCCATGGGTATTGTCCTCAGATTTACAAAATAAGAATCACTAGCACCGGGCTTTGGTGCACAAGCTTAGTATTGAGACTCGCACTGACATTTCCATTTAGCACTAATATCTAGCATTTTAAAACAGTGCCCATAGCTTTCAATACAGGAAGCAGAGCAGATTCGCTCTGATGATGTCATCACGTTGTATGTCATCGCCATTTTGTATGCTGAGTACCAGCTCGGCAGCTCGGCTGTTCTACTGAGTTGTTTACATTTCGGGCAAACTTTTAAACGTGATGAAATGGATGTAAAGCTGCATTATAAAGGTAACAACTGCACCCATTAAAAATCAACATGATGCCTCAATCTAAAATTACACGGGAGCATTTTTAAAACAATGGAAGTCTAAAAATCATTGTTTACTTGTCCTTTAAGGGTGCCTTGCTTAAAATAAGAGTGAAAATTTCTTTTTGCCATACAGTACCTCAGTTTTTTAGTATTGCTTCATGTAAAATATTGTTTAGAGTGATAAGAGTTTAAGGGCCCCCTTACTTAAAATCACAGTGACAATTTCTCTTAACAGTTATAGCAATTCAGTTTACATGCCAGTAAAGCTGTAGAAATTTTACTTATTATAAGTATATAATTAAAGTGTTTTACCCTTGGTAAAGTGTTCCCTAATCCTTACCTTTATCCCCATCACTGAATAAATCTTTAAAATATTTCTTGCATTGTGGGTGTTAGACCCATTTTGTGTTTTTCCTGTACATGGGGTGGGTGGCCACGACTACAGTAAGGGTAAATAGTGTTCCGCTCCCCTATGCTGGCACGGCACCCCTTAGGTTATGCCCCCGTTACACTTATTGCTGATCTTGTGCAGGTGCAGGGGCAGTATGTCAGCTGTCCTCCAGTCCCTTGGTGCCACCCCAGTGCTGAGTGAGCAATTATAGATATCTGCGAGTGGCGCTGAGAGAACCTGCGCCATCTCTTTAAGTACTTGTGGATGTATCTGGTCCAGGGCCCATAGACTTGTCTTGTTTTGGGGCCCTCAGTTACTCCAGTACTCTTCCCTCCATGATGAGTTCAGCATTGGCTTCCTCGCCTTCCCTAACCATCGGTCCAACTGTGCGATATGGTTTATTTGCTTATACCTTATTTTGTTTCCTTGACCTATGTACAGCACCCTGGGCCCCAGGGAATAGGCGCTAAACTAAAATGTTACTTACTTAGACACATAGAAACATAGACGCTGTTGACAGATGAGGATCTCCTGGCCCACCTAGTCTACCCTATTTTCCCTACCTGTAGTGACACCGTAGACCCTACGCGGTCCCCAGTCTTCCACCCTCCTTACTTCTAAAATCCCTTTGTGTCTACCCATGCATTCTTGAATCCTGTAACCATTTCAGCCCCCACCACCTCCACTGGGAGGAAGTTCCATGCATCCACCACCCTCTCCGTGAAGAAGTATTTCCTCACATTTCCTCTAAGGCCCTCCCCCCCCAGCTTCATAGTGTGACTCCTTGTCCTCAAGCATCTTTTTCTTTGGAAAATGCTACCTTCTTGTACTTTGTTTTTTACTTGTGAGGTATTTGAATGTTTCTATCATATCCCCCCCTTTCCCTCTTTTCCTCCAGGGAGTACATATTTAATTCCTTCTGCCTTTCCCTATAGGGCTTTTGATGCAGGCCTTGCACCATTTTGCTTCCCCTCCTTTGTACCGCCTCCACCCTATCTAGGTCCTTGCAGAGCTGGGGCCTCCAGAACTGCACACAGTACTCGAGGTGTGGTCTCACCAGTGATCTGTACAGGGGTATTATTACCTCCTTCTTTCTGCTAGTGATTACCCTGCTTATGCATCCCAGCTTCCCACCAGCCTTCCCCACCACCTTGTCATACTTGTTTAGCTACCTTCATGTCATCAGAAATTATCACCTCCCAGGTCCCTTTCCTTCTCTGTGACCCTTAATACCTCTCCTCCCAGTTGGTTTGTTTCCCCTGGGTTTCTGTGTCCCATGTGCAGTTTGTAGTAAACTGTTGTTTTGTATTCTCTATATTTATACTGTACTCCCTATTTCTGGATGTTTACCTATTGTTGGGGTCTAAAATATGTGACCCTGGCTTGACATTATTTCCGCTATGCACATGCTGTATCGTAAATTTGCTGTATTATTTATTTTTGTCCCTGTAATCTGGTTGGTCTAATCATTTTGGGTCATGTAACCGTGACCGGTGTTTTGCTTATGTAACCCCCCCACCAGCCCCCCCCTTTAACTAGCAGGGTTGCTCCTCTCACCACAGACGTCTGGGGCAAACGAGAGGGGTGGGGGTTTACATAAGTGAATACAGATTTGGAAAACAGAGCAATGGCCACCATTAGGCTAGGTGACCTGACTGTTACACTAGAACAGTCAAACCCAAGTGTGGCTACATGGCACACACCTGGGAGACCAATTACCATGGCCAGCAACCCAGGTCCCTGAGAGAAAACGTTTGCTCACAATTATGCTAGGTTTGTACTTCTGGACAGGGGCACCCAAGTAAATCCAGACACAAGGAAGCAATAACATTACTGTCCAAACCAGGTTGGGATTCTTGAGAGTGGCTTTTATTCATGTAACAAAGTAGGAATAATCACAAAGTGAAGATGGACCCCCATAGGGCTACACATACTGGTATTGCAGATTCTCCAGGGTACAGAAATTCCTGACATTCCTGTTTAGCATAGGCTGAAGTAACACAAAACAGCGAACACCCTGGTTCTGAAATGGAGATTGGCACACACGGCCCATATTTCATGAGGAATGAAGGTGGTACATACGACCACGAAGGAGCACATCCAGGCTCAGGAACTTTCAGAAGCCACCATACTGGGGTAAACTGAGAGAAAACAACCCACATTCAGGGGTAACTAGTTCCATTCAGCATTTGCCAGATGCATTAAATGAAAAAGTACTGGTGCCCAAACAATCTGGAGAGATAAACAGGGTCACTCCAGATGGGGGGGTCTCCCACCTCTTGCTTCTAAGTTTATACCCACCCATTCATCTGGTTAATAACACCACACAACTGCAGAAACTGTAGGTGCTGTCTTGAAATATATTTCGTACTTAACATACTATACACACACACCTAAGAGGTGTCAGAAGTTAAAGGTTCTGTACTTGGACGGTCACATACTGAACTCCAACGTAGGCAGACACTTTTAAAACACAAAGTCTAAGTGACAGAGCCCCTTTGTCAGAGAAATTCACCCCTAGATATTGCAAGTGCTCCTCCTGGGCTTACTCAGAAGTAATGTTGTACTCACAACAAATGAAGATGTCCAAGCCAGCTTCACTAGACAGAATGGATTGAAGGGAATGCCCCTGAACCCTGAAGATCTCCTCCATCCATCCTGGGATGGGGCAAAGGAAACCCCACTTAGCAAGGTCTCCACCACTTCAGACACTGTCTTCTATGTTCTTCTTCTAGGGCGAGAACAAACTACCCCAAACTAAAGACGTAGCTGTATGACAGAGTTGACTGAGGAGCCGCACAGCAAGCTGCAGCCTCCTCCTGGAACGCACATCTTCTTGAAGTTGGAAGAGGGTGTGCTTTGAAACAACTGAGAGCTGCATGGGAGATACCATATTGGACTAGAAATCTGCAACAAATCTCACTCTTGGTTAAATCTAGAGGGAGGTGTTCCTTACTTTACATTCTTACATTGGTATCACTTTGTGTTTAATTATTTTAGTTTTTTAATCAAGAAGGCGGTTTGCAAAACTGCTTATCTTGTGAGTAACTTCAGAAGGGTTGAAATACTGCAGATTTGATTTTCCCTTGTGGGTAACTATCTACTAGTATTCTGTGACAGTTTGCATCAAACTATTTTTGAATAATGTACTGGTGGTGGTGGCCGATTAGTTCTCATAGCAAAGGCTGCAGTTTGTGTATTTGAATCCAGACAGAACCTCAGGTGGGGGAGATTGTCTTCCCCTGATTGCTTTCAGAGTACACAACACCAGTTTGTATAGGATCAGGGAGGCTTACCTGTGTTGTGCTGAGCTCCTAGATTTTTCCTCTCTTTCTTCCTTTGCTGGGTATTTTCTCTAGTAACTCGTTGTGCAGGTTGTCTTGCTGAAAGGAAGGTCAACACTCATCATAGTAGTGGGTCAGAGCTTGTACTTGATAGTGTCTGGAGGGCATGGCTCAGGTCCAACCCCCCTGCCCCTCACCCCACCCTCCTTGGTGTCATGTCCTTTATACCAGGGGTTCTGACATCATTTCCTCTGAGGGTATACAACTGTTATATCCTTACCAGCACAGTACACTGCATTGACAGTAAAAGCGCACACACACTATTTAAAAAAAAAAATTACACAGGGTAAACTGGAAAGAAGACAGACATGTGGGGAGTAGTGCAATGCACTGGCTGTGGGGCAGCAGTCTTCCAGGAGACTTTCTGGAGGCTGAGATGCTTCCCTATTTGCAGGCAACTCTCTGCTCTGAGGGAGGAGGTTGCCCGTCTCCAGACCAAACTGGACAGGAGTGCAGGAACCCCCCCTCCATGCAGGGAACACCAGGGCCACCACCTCTGCCTGAGAGATTGCCAAGAAGGAGCAGTGGTTGGACCACAGTGGGCTCAGGGAGGGTAAGGGTGGTGGAACAGAGGCACACACCTTCAGACGTACCACTCCACAATTCATACGCCATTCTGGTGGAGCATAGTTCTCCTATGGAGGCAAACACAGTGGAGACTGAGGTTGCTGGCAACCATCACAAGGGAGGCCCTCAGGAAGGTGGCACAAGATGCAGCAGGAAAAGGAAGCAGTTCCTGGTGGGGGACTCAATTATCAGGGGGATAGAACTGGTGGGGGCAAGGGAAAGTGATGTAAGGTGCCTGCCCGGCACCATGGCTTGGAGGGACAGGAAGCAGATTCTAAAGATCATGACAGCAGCTGCACGGGAGACAGTGCTGGATGTCATTGTCCACCTAGGGAGAAATGACTTGGCCATGCATGGGATTAGAGCAGTGCAGGAGGAGTTTGTGGAGTTGGGGAGGGGCCTTAGACAAGTAGCTCATAGAGTATCCTCGGAGGTGCTGCCTGTCTATGACAAGGGTACTCCGCACAATGCAATTCAATTAATGGTTGAAAAACTGGTGTAGATCACAGGGTTTTGGCTTCATTGGGGGCTGGGGTTCCACCTGGAGGGGTACCCACCTATACTGGCAGGATGGTCTGCATCTGTTCGGGAAAGGAACCACTCTCCTTCGTGATCGGTTGAAATGCTTCATTGGCAAGCTTTTAAACTAGCCAAGGGGGAAGGCACTGATAAGCAGCAGGGAATTCCCAGCCTCCACCTCCAAAACAGGGTACTAAATGAGGTAAAGACCAAGGTAGAAAGGTCAGTAGGGAGCAGGACTGGGGTAAATGGAGAAAGCAAAGTCAGTAAGGGCAGAGATGGGGCTACAAGAGGAAAAGCCATCAAACAATGGAGAGTAATGAGTACCAATGCCCGTAGTCTAGGTAACAAGCTTCTTGAACTAGTGGCCTTGATGGAAGAAGAACATCTGGATATTGTGGCAGTCACAGAATCATCGTACAGACAGAACCATGACTGGGATGTAAACATACCAGGGTACACTATCTACAGGAGGGACAGGGAGGGTAAAAGAGGAGGTGGAGTAGCTCTTTACATAAGGGAAGGAATCAAAGCAACAGAACAAAAGGGTAAACAGGGAGGAGAGGAAGCATCATGGGTCAACTTGGAGACAGACAATGGCACCACAATCCGCACAGGGGTTGTATACAGACCCCCATCTCAGGCAGAGGAAATGGACAAGGAAATGATAGAAGGTATCCTTAGAATGGCAGAAAAAGGGGAGATATTGTTGATGAGGGATCTGAATTTGCCAGATATTAACTGGAGTGCATTTGCTGCAGCCACATCAAAGAGTGAGGTCATTCTAGATGCCCTGCAGGGGGCATGCCATAGACAACTAGTATTGGAACCCACTCAGGAGGGAGCAATTTTAGACCTGGTACTTTCAAATGGAGATGGAGAGAGGATCACAGATGTAGAAGTGGGTAGCCATCTGGGAACTAGAGAGACCATCGAACAGTATGGTTCCCGATAAACACAGCAGTAGAGTCAAGCCATACAAATGCAACGGTCCTGGACTTTAGGAGGGTTGACTTTGCCAACATGGGTGAGTGCCTAAGGAATGCACTAGCAAATGGGCAGGAGTGAGGGGCGGAAGAACAATGGGGAATAATCAAAACTGCCATCACTAAGGCAACAGGCCTTTGTGTGAAGCAAATAAACAAAATGAAACAATGTAAGAAACCACTATGGTTCTCAAAGGAGGTGGCAGGGAAGGTTAGGGAGAAAAAGATAACATTCCGGAAGTAAAATGAATCACAGAAGGAGCAGGATAGAGAACTGTATCAGTTAAAGCAGAAGGAGGAAGCAGGGAAGGCAGTCAGAACAGCAAAGGCCCAAACCGAAGAAAAGATAGCCAACTCAGTTAAGAAGGGGGAAAAAACCTTTTATAGGTACCTCAGGGAGCGAAGGAAAACCAAGGGAGGCGATGTGAGGCTTAATAAAGGGAGGGTGGGTGGGCAGAGGATGGCTGTGAAAAGGCAGAGATACTAAAATACTATTGCTCAGTATTCACAAGTGAAGAAGGGGAGGTACCTAAACCAAACAACAGAAACACTCGGGATGGGGGGTTGATACCAGCCCATTCACAGAAGAAAGAGTTCTGAAAGAACTCTTAAAACTGAAGGTGGACGAAGCAATGGGGCCTGATGGGATTCATCCCTGAATTCTAAAAGAACTAAGGATAGAACTAGTGACACCACTGACTACCCTCTTTAAGAAATCATAGGAGGATGGGATGGTACCTGAGGACTGGAGGACGGCGGATGTGACTCCACTTCACAAAAGTGGAAGCAGGGCAGAGGCAGAAAACTACAGACCTGTTAGTTTGACCTCAGTGATAGGGAAAATGATGGAATCACTTCTGAAGGAAATAATTGTTGAGTACCTAGAGGCCAGACGGGCACAGGACCCAAGGCAGCATGGATTCACAGCAGGAAGGTCATGTCAGATGAATCTAATAGATTTCTTTGACTGGGTGACCAAAGTAGTAGATCAAGGAGGGGCTGTGGACATGGCCTACCTAGACTTTAGCAAGGCATTTGACACAGTCCCACACAAAAGATTAATATACAAGTTAGCCAGCCTGGGAGTGGGTCCCAAGATGGTAGACTGGGTAAAAAATTGGCTGGAGAACAGGACACTGAGGGTAATAGTAAATGGAGTCCACTCTGAAGAAAGTGGGGTTACTAGTGGGGTACTGCAGGGTTCAGTTCTAGGACCGGTCCTCTTCAATGTCTTTATACGTGACATTGCAGAGGGACTGGAAGGAAAAGTATGTCTCTTTGCAGACGACACAAAGATCTGCAACAGGGTTGATACACAAGGTGGGGTGGAAAGGATAAGAAGGGACTTGGCAAGGTTGGAGGAATGGTCAAATGTATGGCAGCTTAGATTCAATGCTAAGAAGTTCAAAGTAATGCACCTGGGAGACAAAAGCCCAGGGGAAGAGTACACTATGGTGGGTGAGATACTAACAACAACAAAAACAGAAAGGGACCTGGGGGTAGTCATATCAGATGACCTAAAGGTGGGCAAGCAATGTGAGAGGGCAGTAAGGAGGGCTGGGGGATACTGGGATGTATAGGAAGAGACAAGAAGTTGTTATCCCTCTGTACAGACAGCTGGTGAGACCCCATCTGGAGTACTGCATGCAGTTCTGGAGACCCAGTCTCCGCAAGGACATAGACAGGATGGAGGCAGTCCAGAGGAGGGCAGCTAAAATGGTGCAGGGTCTGCACCAGAAAACATATGAAGAGAGACTTAAGGAGATTAATATGTATACCCTCGAGGAAAGAAGGGACGGGGTGACATGATAGAAACTTTTAAGTACCTCAAGGGAATCAACAAAGTCCAAGAGGGTAGCATCTTTCAGAAAAAGAGATGTGCAAGAACAAGGGGGCACAATTTGAAGATAGAAGGGGGGCGGCTCAAAGGTAATGTGAGGAAGTATTTTTTCATGGAGAGGGTTGTGGATGCATGGAACAGCCTTCTTGTGGAGGTTGTGGAGTCAAAAACAGTGGGGGAATTCAAGAATGCATAGGACAGACATAAGGCAATTCTAGGGGTTGGGGTAGGAGGAAGTAGGCTGTTGGTTAACTAGGGTATGCAGCTTATCAATTAGGTAGGGAAATGGGCAGACTGGGTGGGCCAAGCAGTCCTTATCTGCTGTCAAATTCTATGTTTCTATGTTTCACACTCCAGCTACTGAACATTCTACTCTAGCTGACAACTGCTTGCCAGAGTGTGGCGTATGCCACTGCCAGAGTTCTAAGATTACATCATCACTCCAGCTCAGCTGAGACTGAAAACAGAGTGTGACAGTGTGAAACCCATTTACCTGGCATTTCGCAAGCTGCCTTCCCTGCCTGCCACTGATTTGAATTGGGATTTTAATAACCCCTGGGAACAAGGGGGTTACACCCACCCTTAGCCAGGAAAATGACTGTCCCCAGTCATTACATACCCGGCACCAGGCCGTCCTACCCTATGTGCTACCTATGGAGAGGGGTGATCAGGCCCTCTCCTACCATGTGCCAGGCACAGGCAGGCAACACTAAGAGCCCAGAGGCCATTGGCTGATGCACCAGCCCCTCCACTATAATCTTACTATGGAAAACCAGTGGCTGTGGAAGAACTGTCCAGAGCATAGCCTGACAGACCAGAGCTGTGACCCCTACTGCAGATCAGGACCACAACCTGTCTATCCTCCTAGCCCTCTAGGGAAAACCTATCTAATCAAAAACTTACCCAAAGGGAGGACCTCCCCCCAGCCCAGGACACCTGCAAACCAAAAACACAGTGCTAACACTTTACCTAAGCATTACATTCCTACTATCCCCCACGCACTGACACCTGTGGAAGGAAAACTGTTAACACCTGTTAACCATACAATTCTACAAAACAGTCTACAAAAGCAGTGGAACTCGGATGAGTTCCCACAGCCTCTTCTGGTCTTCTCTTCTTTCTTCTTTAACAGGAACCACCTGAAAGAGAAAAAGAGACAGAACACACCTCAAATCTGCAAAATACACAGTATAACAACAATAGCCCTTACCATCAAAACACTGGAGAATCCCCCAAAATATATTTTTTTAGAAAAGTAGACAACAGTAGAAAATATCTAACTTTATGTACAATACACCTTGTTGGGGGGGATGGAATGCCCTAAATGTCCCAACTAGTGACAAACAATTATGCCCGAAGGCAAGGTTCATTAAAGAGTCTGTCCTGGGCTGGAGCCCATCAAAGCACAGTTCTTGAAGTACTGTAGTCCCAAAGGGGAGCGTCTTTGTGGACAGTTCAACAGTCTGTAGTCTGCCAGGTGTAGGATGTGTATCGCAATGCCAATAAAGTAAGAAAAGTCTGGACTTACCAGTCCCTTGAAGAATGAAAATGAGCATCACCTACTTCTTTAGCTGAAGACTCTCCCTGGCAACATTTTTCGGATACAGCTAGGCGGAAATCTTCCAGAAAACAGGATGATGAAACAGGAAACTGCTGGGTTGATGTCATCTAGGAGATGGAACCTTGGAACAGGAAAGGAACAGCTGGGTTGATGTCATCCGAAATCCCAGGCAATGAATCAGGAAACAGCTGGTGTGATGTCACCTTGGCATCTGGAAGACCAGGCGATGAAATTGGAAAGGCACACTGTGGAGGCTAATGAATCTGGATGCACCTTGGATCCTGGAACACCAGACTGGTGGAACAACATGGGTATGGTAATGGCTGGATGGCAGCCACTTGCTACCACTGCTCTGCTTCCCTCTGGGTAGGCACGGGCACATTCTCAGGATGATGGTATACTTGAGGGTAGTACCAATTTGGATCTGCTGCAAGAATTGTGACCCCATCTGGGCGTATATAATTCACATTATGGAAAGTCTCTTTTCCTTTAGGATCAACCTATCATACAGTGCCTATGAACAATGTCCTGCCCAACTTCCAAAACGCAGTTTGTCTCTTATCACTTTATTTCTGACATAGGAAGTTGTACTTGGATCAGTATCTTGACTGGCCTCTTCCTCTAGCCAGGCTCTCCTGTTTTTTCAATCTCCACCCAGACTCTCCGAGTAAAGGTAGGAAAGGTCCACCCATAGACGTTGTTGGCCTTTCTATGAACCAGTCTTTTCTTCTTGCTGCTCTTTATCAGTTTGCAACCCTCGGCCTGGCTTGGGGCGGCCAGTCCTGGTTCTGACAGTGTTGCATACTCAAAGAAATGTAGAACTTGTCCCTGACCCCTCCTTCTGAGGGCAGAGTTGTGGAGCCACCAACTTCTTCTTCTGGCTCCTCTGAGGCAAGAGCTTGAGGCTGCAGACTGGGACCCTCAACAGGAAGATACATTTCTTCCTCTCCCTCTTCCTCACTCAGAATTTGGGCCCAGGAGTGAGCAGTTGTCCTCACTCCCGAGACAGTCCACTCTTCACTGGGCATGGAGGTAGACACCTCCCATTCTAGAGTCCCTCAAATCTCATCCTCTCCAATGAGGCTAGGGCTAGGACCCTCTCTCCATGGGTCCATCGATTCTCCCTCCACACTGTCCATCTATGACACAGGCGTGGAGACATCACGAGGAATCTGCTCTTGCAGTACATCTACACCTTCTTCCTTTGTGCCACACTCTGCTGGGCCTCCCCCAACGAATTCAGAAAGTTCTCGTCAGACCTTGCTTTTCTAAACACCCTAAACAGTGAGGAATCAAGAATACGTCCCTCCCAGCCTTGAGGCGCATTATGCATACTCTCATGGGTAGCTGGGAATTGCAATATGAGGAGGCAAACTTCCACCATAGAAACATTGCTCTATTTCTTTAAGCTTGGCAACCTCCTCTGCTATCATAGCTCGGGCATAATCCAGGTAGTGGGATAGTCCCGAAGTCATGTCTGTAAATAAACACACAAAAGTTCACTGTTACTACTGAGTCCACTATACTTGGAACAGTCTCTCAAAATGGCTCCCTGCTGCTGTGTTTACATTACTGCCCCACCCTGTAATGGAGGCAGTAGCACTCCTGATGCATCACAGATCTGTTTCTGACTCAAGCCACTGTACATCCGACTTACTGCTACTGAAAATTTTCTCAAACTGTAACGATTGCACTGTTTTTACCTTCCTCAGCACAGCTACATGATTTTTGTACTTCACGATTAGCTTTCAATCATTTTACTTGCTTAAAGTCACTAAAGCCACAGTATTTCTAGGAGCAGGACTGCCTGCTTGTTGCAGCCTCTCATACAACTCACAGTCTCTCTTTTGCTCAGAAAATTATACCGTTGCTGAATCCATAATACATGTTCACAGTCTATTGCTCAGAATTCTCATTTGTTTCGATTTCACTTTACAGTTCTTCTTTGCAAAAACAATCACACTGTTTACACACAGATCCAGCTGGCTTTTGAAAATCGCAACACAGTTTGAGCTCAGTTTTGCTGAATGGTACTCACTGAATCAGTAGCTGGTTTGCTCCATTGGAAAATCTTGGCCTACAGCCGATCCTGGAAGGCCTCTGGGTTGAAACGGGCTGGCAAACCTGCCAATTGTCACTACTGACAACTCGCTTACTTCCCAGTTGGTCGGATTACGGGTTGAGCCCGATTTCACACAGAAATAGTCTGTATTTACAGATTTTAGAATGTTTACAGTCACCGCGATGATTCTCCTGCTACCAGCTCGCACACCACTCACTCTCTCCCCCTCGAACACTGGGCAGCATTCTGAAGCTGGCTAGGAGACGGGACTGATTGCAGTCTCACTAATCACTCAACTACATGCAAATGAGCTCCTCTCTCTTCTCGTGCTCTTCCTCCACGGAGATCGTCGAGCAGGCAAAATTGAAACTGCAAAACAACTGTTTTTTCAGCTGAACATTTTCACAGCGGGAGCGCCGTTTTCAACCATTTTTATTATTATTATTAATCTCTAGGATTACAAGTACCTTTGAGTAGGAGCTACTCATTAACAAAGGTTTCACATCAAAGGAAGGGGGAAACATACATACAAAGGTTAGTAATGGTAAACAGGCATAGTACAGACATGGTTGACATTGTTATGCGGCTGTAAAACAATTTACAGATAAAGGATATTATTAGAGACTAATGTAAGAACAGGCAGATAGATGATGAAGCAGACTGAGGGAAATGAGAAGCAAGGGGACTATTAGCCTTATACTGAGTAGTAGGGTGCCAGAGAGAAGTAGGCAGGCTGAGGGGCCTTTGTTGTGAGGTGGGAGAGGGACGGGGGGAGGGGACTGGTACAGGGGAAAAGAAAATAAAATTTGAAGAGTGGAGGAGCATGGGGGAGGGTGGAGGAGGGTGGAGAAAGGGGGAATGAAAAGGGTCACAAGGAAAGACAGAAGCCAGAGAGAGTAAGGCCAGGAGGGATGAAGGGCACAAGTCATAAACGACTAGGCGGAGAAATGGAGCAGTCCTTTAGTAGAAGCAGTCACATTTGGTAGCGGTGAGGTAAAGTCAGAGAATACGTTTAAAGGGTCCAAGTGTTGGGGAGGAAAGTGCTTCATTGTTGAGGGTATTAAACCAGTGAGGAGCCCTATAGGTGAAGGACCACTGACCCAAGGAGGTACGGCATCTAGGAACCTGGAGGGTTTGGGATTGGGCACTACGTGTTTGCTGAGTACCACAGAAGGCAGAGAGGACCTTACAAACACCAGGGGGCATGAGACCAAGGAGACTCTTTTTGGTAAGCAGGCAGGTCTGATATTGAATTCTGTTGTGGAGTGGTATCCATCAAGCCTGTGCATAGAGGTCACAGGTGTGCGTGTCTCAGGCAGCGCCCGTTAAAAGCCTGCAGGCTTTGTTGAGCAAGATTGAGATTCTACGGAGGGCAGTTGGAGAAGCAGAGCCATAGATAGCCAGATTGTAGTCAATAATAGAGATGACAGAGCTGTAGATGGCCAGTCTGCGGTCGTCCGCAGTCATACAGTGCTTGTGCTTGTGCAGCAGACCAATTTGCATATTGGCGGCATTGGCAACAGTGTCAGTATACCGCGTGTAGGAGAGGGTACTGTCCAGTGTGATACCAAGGTATTTGAACTCCGGGACATGTTCAAGTAAGTTCCTTGTGTTGTTCATGGTATTGAAGGACCGGGATTTGTGCCTGCTCCGTGGATTACAGAAGGTCATTACTTCGGTCTTACCGTAGTTTATGATGAGTTTATGCGTGCTGAACCAATCTTCAACACACTTGAAGTCAAGCTGCAGCTGTGTTTCAAGGAGTTTAGTGTCACAGTGACTAGAGAAAAGCACTGCATCGTCCGCATAGAGTAGCATTTTTTGCTGGCAGACACCAGGGAGTCTATTGAGGAAGAGTGAGAAGAGTAGAAGTCCCAGGATGGACCCCTTGGGGACTCCAGAGAGGACTGGCTTGACTTCGGACATGACACCTGCTATCCTGACCCGTTGAGTCCAATTCCTGAGGTAGCTGGCAAACCATGAAAGGGCATTATTAGAAAGCCCAATGTAAGACAGTTGCCTAAGGAGTAGATGGTGATTAACAGTGTCGAAGGCCTTCGTCAGGTCAATGAAAACTGCTCCCCCACAGTTTCCTTTGTCGAGCGTATCATGAATAAAACTCGTGAATTCCAGGAGAGCCGTGGTGGTGCTGTGACCTTTTCTGAAGCCATGCTGTTCTGGGCATTGGATTTCATACTTATCCAGGAATTTCACTAGCTGGTCTGACACTATTCGTTCTAATGCCTTAGATAATGGGGGGAGGAGTGAGATAGGCCTGTAGTTGGAATGAAGAGACCTGTCTCCACTTTTAAGCACTGGTGTGACAGTTGCCTGTTTTCAGCGAGAGGGAAATTGGCCCAGTCTTAAGGAGAGGTTAACGATTTTTGTCAGGGGTTCAATGACCTCATCCAAAACTAGCACCAGTAGTTTGAGGTCAAGGGAATCCCCACTGTACCCAGACTTGCAGATGGCCTTGCAGATATAGTTATGAGCCACGTGGTGGAACCTCTCTGAAGAAGAATTGTGGTGCTGGATGAGCATTTAGGGTGGTCACGTGGGGGTATTGGGGGAACGGTCATCGAAGAAATTAGGAGGAAGCACATTGTCCAGGTTCGAAAAAGCATTGTTGAAGGTATTGGTAATGGTGCCATGGTTGAGTGTTGGAATGCCTTGTATGTTGAGCATAGTTGGGGGTGCCTTAGGATCCTTGCTGGTGAGTTCTTTCAGGTTGTTCCAGAAGTTTTTCCCATCACCTCAAGAGTTGGTCAGAGCCTCCTTGTAATATTTGCTTTTGGTATTCAGAATCTGACGAGTGCAGGCATTTCGGGCTGCTTTGTATTTTTGTATGTTTCCTTGCTTTGGGGTAGCATGAGCACAGTGCCAGAGGTGGTCCCTGTGCTTAAGACGTGTTACAAGATTAGAGGTAATCCAGGGGTTCGACCATTCTTTGACCTTCATCTTTTTTAGTGGCACATAGATGTTACAGGCTGTGTTGAAGCGGTCGATGAACAAGTCCAAAGCTTTGTTAGCATCATTGAGTGTGTCCAACACTGTCCAGTCAAGTCTATTTAGGTGAGATTTTAGTAGCTGAAGATGCCCCTGATAAATACCCTTGTGTAGAGTAGTTTGGGAGGGGGTTTGAGGAACTTGTTAGTCCAAAAGCAGATGACAGTTGAGTGATCACTTATTGTATCCGGGAGGACTGAGACATTAGAGATTCATTCAGGGCAGTTGGACAGAATCCAGTTTAGTAGTGTGAGAGTACCAGTCCTGTAGTTGCATCTGGTGGGGGTGAGAACAAGTTGTGAGAGGTGCTGAGCAGCAACTGCATCCTTGAATACAGAGACCTCAGGGGAGAGCCAGTTAATATTAAAATCGCCAAGAATGATAGTTTCTGTGTTATGATGCAGGCTCCTTATATATTTCAAAATGTTGTTGAAGCCAGTGGCCTGGTCCTTAGGGGGTGGATAAACTGAGACAACAGTGAGTTCCTTATTGTGAGCTCCAAGGAGGACTTTGATAGTGAGGACCTGAGCAGAGATGCCCTGGTTAGGAGATGGAATAATGTGACCAGGGAGGGTACTCCTGAGGTATATTGCACATCCCCCTCCTCGTTTGGAAAATCCTGTCTTGTCTAAATATGTAGCAGCCATGGATTGAAACTGAGGTATCTGAGATTTTAGGGTTTAGCCATGTTTCAACCATGGAGAGGATATCTGGGTTGCATTGTTGAATCCATGTTTGGAGGGACTCTAGCTTGCTGAGGATGCTACAGGCATTAATAGATGCCAGGGTGAGAGACCCTACCCTCCTTAATGAATTTTCTGCTGCGTGGCCAGAGGGTCCTGGATTGGGCATTTCTTGTCAGAACTTGGCTATTTCTGTAGCGACTCCCCCAGTTCACACAGCAAGCATTTGAAACTTTCAGAGTACAACTGTCTCTTTGTTTCCCAAAGTTCACAATACTTTTTTGTCACAGAAAACTTTAAAATTAAAGCTGATAAATGTTCTTCTTGATGCAGGACAAGGGGCACACACAGATTGGCTTTACAGCTCCTTGGTAAACATTGGCACAATCACAGCAGCACATGAACAGCAGGCACACAGTGGCACATACGGATGGCACTACTCTGGGCAAACTCCTTGTGCACAAAGCTTCCAATTTTGGGCTACCAACTGCCAGACAGACAAAACACTAGCTACAACCTGAGCAAACCTCTTTAGTTTTCTCCCAAATTCAAAACACATGATCGGATAAATCCCTATTTTTGTAACCTCCCCCACCGGCCCCCCTTCTTTAACTAGCAGGGCTGCTCCTCTCACCTCAGACATCTAGGGGCAAATGAGAGGGGTGGGGGTTTACATAAGTGAATACAGGTTTGAAAAACAGAGCAATGGCTACCATTAGGCTAGGTGACCTGACTGTTACACTACAACAGTCAAACCCAAGTGTGGCCACATGGCACACACCTGGGAGGACCAATTACCATGGCCAGCAACCCAGATCCCTGAGAGAAAACATTTGCACATAATTATGCTGGGTTTGCACATCTGAACAGGGGCACCCAAGTAATTCCAGACACAAGGAAACAATAACATTACTGTCCAAACCAGGTTGGGATTCTTGAGTGTGGTTTTTATTCATGTAACAAAGTAGGAATGATCACAAAGCGAAGATGGACCCCCATAGGGCTACACATACTGGTATTGCAGATTCCCCAGGGTACAGAAATTCCTTACTTTCCCATTTAGCATAGGCTGAAGTAACACAAAACAGCAAACACCCTGGTTCTGAAATGGAGATTGGCACACACAGCCAGGACTGGTACATTTCCCACTGACTAGGCATACGCGGCCAGTACTAGGACACTTTCCCATATTTCATGAGGAATGAAGGTGGTACAAATGATCACAAAGAAGCACATCCAGGCTCAGGAACTTTCAGAACCCACCATACTGGGGTAAACTGAGAGAAAACAACCCACGTCCAGAGGTATCTACTTCCATTAGGCATTGGCCAGATGCACTAAATGAAAAAGTACTGGCGCTCAAACTGAACCCGGAGAGGTAAACAGGGTCACTTCAGATGGGGGGGTCTCCCACCTTTTGCTTCCTAGTTGGCTACCAATTGTCTGGCACAATTCAAAACTGACCTCAAACAGCACCAAATAACACTCTCTAAATGCACCTGCCCCTGAGTCCAGCCACACCTGCTCTCTCTGCTCCCCAGCAAGCACTAGGCAGGCCTCAGGTACACCCTCCCTCTGTCCCTTCCCATGACTTGCCCCAGCAATCAGTTTGCGTCATGCTCCTTCAGCACTCGCCAAACCCCCTTCCCCAACTCACAGTCCCATGAATTTCCCTAACAGTCACTACTAATGCAGGCTGCCTGATCATGCCCCCCCCACACCCCCCACCATTTTACTCTAGCATGTCCTCTCCGCTCAGCATCCCCTCACCCCACCATTTCTCCCTATACCTTATTGCCCTTCTTCCCCACCCTTCACCTCCACCGCAGTACATACCTCTCTCTCGTACCTCCTTTCTTCACCCCACTACCACCTATCCCCGTCCTCCTGAACTACTGACAAGGCACCTTGTGGCTGCTTATCCCCATAATGTGTTTTTGTTATTTAACTTGTACCTATGTTTTGAGTTATTCTGTAAGTTCTGAATCCAAGCTGTATCGTTCATTGTAATGTACCTTTGCGTTCTCCTACTGTACTTTGTTTTGCAATCTATGACGTGGAACCTTTGTAAAAGAGGTTGCACTCAAAGGTCTTTTCTAAATCATTAAATAAATAAATAAATAAATTATACTTGGCCACTCATCTGGCTAATAACACCACACAACTGTAAAAAACTGTAGATGCTGTCTTGATATGTATTTCACACTTAACATACTACACACACGCACCTAAGAGGTGTCAGAAGTTAAAAGTTCTGTACTTGAACAGTCACATACTGGACTCCAACGTAGGCAGACACTTTTAAAACACAGAAAGTCTAAGTGACAGAGTCCCTTTGTCAGAGACATTCACCCCTAGATATTGCAAGTCCCCTCCTGGGCTTACTCAGAAGAAACGTTGTACTCACAACAAATGAAGATGTCCAAGGCAGCTTCACCAGACAGAATGGATTGAGGGGATTGCCCCTGAACCCAGAAGATCGCCCCCATCCCTCCTGGGATGGGGCAAAGGAAAACCCACTTAGCATGGTCTCCACCACTTCAGACATTGTCTTCCATGTTCTTCTTCTTCTAGGGTGAGAACAAACTACCCAAAACTAAATAGGTAGCTTTATAAGAGAGCTGACTGAGGAGCTGCACAGCAAGCTGCAGCCCCCTCCAGGAACTCACACTCCAGCTACTGAACATTCTACTCTAGCTGACAAAATTGCTTGCCAGAGTGTGGCTTATGCCACTGTGAGAGTTCTAGATTGCATTATCACTCCAGCTCAGCTGAGACTGAAAACAGAGTGTGACAGTGTGAAACCCATTTACCTGGCATTTCACATGCTGCCTTCCCTGCCTGCCACTGATTCTAACTGGGATTCTAATAACCCCTGGGAACAAGGGGGTTACATGTATCTGTATTTTATTATGCTTCTTTCTTTATGCTATTGTTATCCCTATGTTCCCTTTCCCTGGGTTGCACCTGAAAATGAGCCCCGGCTCTTTGGTGCCTTTCCCGCTTATCAACTTTAAATAAATAAGTAAATAAATAAGTAAATAAATAAATATGCATGATTTGCCACTTTTTAGCATTAAAACCCAGCTGCCAAACCATTGACCTTTCTTCCAGTTTGATTAGATCGTCCCTCATTCTTTCTACCACCCCCCTGGTGTGTCCGGTGTGTCACTGTGTTGCAGAGTTTTGTGTCATCTGCGAACAGGCATACTTTCCCTTCTAGTCCTTCTGTATTGTCACTTATAAAGACAATGAAGAAGACCGGCCCTTTTACTGATCCTTGTGGCACCCCACTGATCACTTTGCCTACTCCAGAGTGGATGCCATTTACCACCACACTCTGACTCCTATTGCCCAGTCAACTTTCTACCCATTTTACTACTGTAGTCAGTATTGTTTAATATTTTTTTTTTTGTATTATATTTTTATTGGTTTTTCCAAGTACAGTACATACAGATCTTGCAAAAAACTGTAGTGTAAGAACTAGTCAGTCAGGCAATGTGTAAGCAATTAGGCATGATGGGACATGCATGGAACACATTTTACCGCACGGCCAGGGGCGTAATAAGGCATGGGGCTGAAGGCCGAATGACTTTAGCCACTAGCCGTGCTGTAAAATGTGTTCCACGCACATCCCACAAACTCTTACCAACATACAGATATACTTTTTCTATCTAATGCATTACCTCTAAGTGCCTAAGTTAGAGATCTTGTTTCTTAAAAGCCCAAAAAGAAATGTCACCCAGTTGGAACTCAGAATACAGTTTAAAAACTCTGTTTCCACCCCTTCTATGATGCCATCTAGCTCCTCCTTTTAGAATATAAAAATTATACAAACGATGATCTTCCAGTCAGGAGATATTTTAAATACTGTTACTTCAGCAAAAACTAATTTCCCAACATGACTCCTTAATTGACATCCCCTCTTGGATTTCGGCAGTTCCCCTTCCCAGGGCACATCAAAGGATTTTATGACTTTTAGCACCATAGTGATATAACAATGCTTTTTCCTCTAAAACATCATAAAAGTTTACGATCCCTATATCCCAGCAGCTGGGTCAGTTCTAATTACAGGAGACCCTTAATTAAGTCTCTCTAGTCTTTTAATTACCTCCTGGTTTCAGGTCACTTGACTGTAACTGAAACCTGAGGGGCACTCATGGAAGCACTGTGACAATCACACACTATGTTTTTATATTACAAATATCACAGAGCAATCATGATCAGCTGGCCAAGGGTCACACTCCTCCCCACTTAGACTGAACTTGGGGGCTCTATCCCCTGCAAAGATGAGCTTTCCAAATCAGTTCACTCCTCATACAGACGCGACAAGCCATTTGTGTTCTGATTGGTCACTCCAACCTTATGTAAGATCATCATGTCATACCCTTGCAAGGCAAGACTCCATCTTAATAGTCTGCCATTAGTTTTTCCCATTTGGGTCAGCCAAACTAGGGGTTTGTGGTCCGTTTGTACCTCAAAATGCTGCCCATATAAGTATGGCTCTAACTTCTTTAGGGCCCACACTATGGCAAGACACTGTTTTTCCACAGTAGAGTAAGCTTTCTCCCTGGGAAGTAACTTTTTACTCAGGTACACTACAGGGTGGTCTTTCCCTTGGTTGAATGTCTGACTCAGTACTGCCTCACTACCCATCTCTGAGGCATCAGTGTGAACTATAACGGGTCTACTATAGTCAGGACTTGACAGTACAGGAGTACTGCACAGTGCCTCCTTCAGTCTGGTAAAGGTTTTCTCACAGGCTGGTTCCCAGGTAATTTTCTTTGGCATTCTTTTCTTTACCAGATCATATAGGGGAGCAACCAGGGCACTGTAATTGGGTACAAATTTCCTATAGTACCCTGCTGTTCCTAAAAAACTCCTGACCTGCTTCTGCATTTCTGGTCTGGGCCATGCCTTGATCACCTCTATTTTTACTTGGTTAGGACAGAGCTGTCCCCAGCTTACAACATGCCCAATGTATGCCACTTCAGCCATGGACACCTGGCACTTCGCAGTTTTGACAGTGAGCCCGGCCCTCTGTATCCTGCCCAGCACTTCCCTAAGGTGGGACAGATGTTCCTCCCAACTGGCACTAAAGATGGCAATGTCATCCAGGTACGCCATGGTGTACTCCTCAGCACCATTTAACACCTGGTTCCCCAACCTTTGGAAAGTGGCCGGGGCATTCTTCATTCCTAAAGGCATTACTTTAAATTCAAATTAGCCTACTGGAGTGATGAAGGCCGACCTCTCCCTAGCTCTGTCCATTAACTCTACCTGCCAATACCCCTTTGTCAGGTCAGTAGTTGTAAGGTATGTTACCCCTCCCAACTTGTCCAGAAGTTCATCCATCCAGGGCATCGGGTGAGCGTCTGACTTAGTGACTGCATTCAGTCCACATAGAAATGAGTAGAGCCATCTGGCTTGGGCACCAGGACTACAGGTGAAATCCAGGGGCTGTGGGATCTTTGGATTACCCCTAAATCCAGCATTTCCTCCATCTCTCTCTCCTAATGTCCTTTTGGACAGCCAATGACACCCGATATGCTGTCTGCCATATAGGCCTCTATGTCCCTGTCTCTACGTCGTGCATCGCTAAGGGGGTTAGTCCAGGCTTGGTGCTAGACAGTGGGGCAAAGTCTTCTAAAACCTCCCTTACTTCCTGGGTCTTGTCTAGGGCCGGCTGGGGAGACAATTTTACTGCCTCCACAGAGGACTTCCACTTGCTTTCTTCCAGCAAGTCCAGAAGGGGGTCTCCTTCATCCATCCACTCTCCAGGACTACATACTGTGAACACCATGTCAGCCCTATTTGCATATGGCTTCATTATGTTGACATGGTGCATTTTTTCTGTCTGTCTTCTGTCAAGTAACTCTATGATATAGTTCATGTCATTTACCTTTCTAATGAGCCAGCCTGGTGGCGCTGAGGGTTGAGGTACTGGACGCCACACCTTGTGCCATGCTGGTGACCCGGGTTCAGGAATGAGCCTGGGTTGTTGGGGGTTGGCAGGGGAGGGAAAGGACTGAGCATCTGGAGGATGGCTCTCCTCTCCCAGGGGTGGGTTTGGGTTTCCCTTGGCAGAGTGGTGACTCCTGGTGGTGACTGGGTGTATCAGCTGGGCCAGGCATGCTAATGGGAGGAGCATGGTGGACGCCTACAGCCTCCATGCTGACATCATTGCACATCCGGCTCCTGGGGGTAACTAAGAAGGAAAAACCCTCTCCTTGCATGCTGCTCCCATGCTGTTCAGCAAACGCTTGGAGCATTGATGTCAGGGTACCATTAAATCTTTCCACAAACCTATTGGCTTGCGGGGGATAAGGTGTCATGCGTCTTTGCACCATCCCACACATCTCCCACAAACATTTCAACAGGTCCGACATGAAGGAACCCCCCTCGATCGGTGATAACCTCTTGTGGACACCCAACATGGGAGAAAATCCCAAGTAAGGCATCTGCCACTTTGTCTGTCCTTAGTGAGGATAGAGCGACTGCCTCTAGGTACCGGGTGGCATAATCCACCACAGTCAGGATGAACCTCTTCCTGGAGGAGCTGGGGGTATTTAAAGGCCCCACAATATCCATTCCCACTCTCTTGAATGGCTCTGACACTATGGGCAATGGAATTAGGGTGGCATTTGTTTTCTTACCTGCCTTCCCTATTTCTTGGCACTGGTGACAAGACCTGCAATACTCCTTCACCTGCTGGGTGAAGTTGGGCCAATAGAAATTATGGGCCAACCACTGCGTAGTTCACATGATTCCCAGATGACCAGACAAGGGAATATCATGTGTGGTCTTGAGTAACTGCTCATGATACCCCTGGGGAACAACAAGCTGCCTGCCTATCACCTCTCCCTCTGTCTGCACAGCCTGAGTATACATCAGTCCATTTTCCCAATAAACCTTATGTTTACCGTCCCCTTCCTGTGCTCCGTCAAAGTCTGCCCAAGCCCTCAGCTTCTCTAGACTAGGGTCACTTTTCTGAACAGCTGCAAACTCCTTACACATTCCCAAGATATGGGACAGGTCCCCTTCAGTCGCTAAACTAGGGTCCCTAGCACGAGCATCAGGGCACTCAGGATCACTGTCATCCCTAACCCTCTGACAATGGGTCACCCCTCCTTCGGAGTAACTCTCCATAGCTGTGTGATTAACTGCTACTGGGGAAATTTCTACCTCCTTTTCATTAGTCTCCAGATCAGGAGACACAGGCTGGGGAATCAACCTCCCAGGGATTTCTACACTGGCTTCTGTGGGGTCCAGGGAACTACAATTTCCCCTCCCCACTTGGCTACCGGTAACTTGCACACACCATCCCCTGTTTGAGATTGTTGCTAAGGATGATGTCAATTGCTAACGTTTTGGCTACAGCCACCTGTTGCACAGTTTCCCCCCGTTTCACCCCAGTCTAGGAGAACACTAGCAAGTGGCAATGTTTTCTTCTCACCAGTGAAGTCTTGTACAGTTATAAATCCATTGGGTATAAGCTGACCAGGCTCTAGCAGAACCCCTTTTACCGGTGTCAGGGATGCCCCTATGTTCCTTAACCCTTGTGTCTGTACACCATTCACCGTGACTGGGTGCATGCATTCCCTCATGTTCACAGGCATGCTTCCAGGGACACATAAACAACCCACTTCTTTCCTAGCACCATTTTGTGTATTGCTCACCCTTTTGGGACACTGTCTGACAATATGCCCAGTTTCTTTACAAACCCAACATTCACTTCTTTTCTCAGAGAAATTATTTCTCTGAAACCTGGCGCTAACTGGTTTCAGTAGAGGCAGTGAGGGTTTTAGCTGCCCTGAAGGCACACTTTTCCCTTTCTGCACTGCCCTGCCTGGTCCATTCACTCTCAGAGCAGGTCTGCTCTTGGCATAGCGGTCTGAGAGTTCAGCAGCTTCTTGCACTGTTTTGGGATCTCGGTCCTCCAGCCAGCTTTTCAGCTCTGCTGGGCATGCCTAAAAAAACTGTTCTAATAAAATAGCATTTTCAATTGCATCTACAGAGTTTGCTTCAATTCTTTCCCGCCAACGTTTTAAAACCTAAGGTTGTTTTATGGCTAGCTCCTCATAGTTCATGTCAGGGCTTCTCCTGAGCTTACGGAATTTAGCTCTGTATTCTTCAGCAGTTAAATCAAACTTTTTTAAAAGTGCAGCTTTAAGTTTTCTGTAATCATTACTGTCCTCATTGTCCATTTGACCCAATGCATCTCAAGCTTTCCTGGTAAGTAGTGGGGATAGCTGGAAGCTCCAGGACCCTCTAGGAATATTTGCATGAATACAAACTTTTTCAAAGGAATTTAAAAAGGCATCCATATCCTCTCCCTCTTTAAATTCGGCTATCAATTTGAAATTCAATTTGTAACTCAGTCCTGTAGTTCCAGTTAAACCCAAGCCACTTACCTGCTCTGGCGCTGGTGGTTGGAGTCGTAGCTTCTCCACTTCATGTCGCCTCTGGTGCTCACGCTCATGTTCAGCTTCTCGCTGTTCTCGCTCCCTCTTCTCCTCTGCAGCTTGCTGGTGCTTACACTCTTCACGGTCAGCCTCCTGCTGTTCCCAGTCAGCCTCTCGCTTTTCATGGTCCGTTTTCCTCTTGGAACTCCAGCTCCATTCTACACAACTCAATCTGCAGCCTGAGTGCTTCTGGCTCCAGAATGCTGGTGACCTTCCCCTGCTGCTGTGGGCCTTTGCTGGCACTGGCTCTGCTATCATTTTTATGGGATCTGGACACTGCACTGGCCGCTAGCCCCTCCACACTCAAGGTTTGGTCCCTTACAGTCACAGTAAGTGACTTGATGCTCTGGGCATCTGCCGCCATCAGGGCATCCATGAACTTCTGCCTGGTGGCTCTCCCCTCATACAGGACTCCTCTGTCCTGGCACAACTGATTCAAATTGGCTACAGTGTGCCAGCTGTAGTTGGAAGCCATCTTCTTCCCTAACTACAGCTACTCTAACTTGCACTTTAGAAATAAAATAAAATAGGTAGGAACTCGACTGTAAGCAAAATTATATAGTTCTGTTTCCTTTTTAAAAATAAATCACTGCCTTATTTTGCAAGTGAGCTATACAGTATTAAGCTGACACACTGAACAGTTAAAGCTTGTGTTACCAAATTTATTGCAGTGCTGCCATCCAATCTGTCACAAATGCACTCAGCAGGTCAGGCCCTCTGCTCCCACAGTGCCAACCTCCAAGCGCAGTATTGTAAACAGGTAACAGAACAGAGTAACCCTCCTGTCTGCTTGTGGGTCCAAATCACCTTTTGTCTCAAGTTCTGGGGGATTCAAACTGTGACCCTTATGCTAGCGTACCTAAATGTACAGGCTCAGATAATCTGCTCTTCAGAGGGATGCCTGATATCTTTCAGCTAAGGGCACCTAACCAGGTATCCAAAATGAACCCTTAAAACTCTGTAAAAGACCTTAGGTATATTCTTACCTTTTTCCAGTTTGATAACATCATCAAGCTCTGAACAGTTTTTTGTCAGTCTTAACCCTCTATACATCACATGCAGAAAGAACTTCAAAGACACACCCAGGCAGTCTTTGGAATAAAAGGTTTACTTAAAAATGGATAAAAATATGTAAAATGTAAATACAGAACAATATACCACAAAGCATACAGGCCCAGATATTCAAAGCTTTGCGCAGTGTGCAAACCATTTGCATGGGTTTAGCATGGGATTAGCGCAGGTCTGTTATATTCAAAAGGCCAAATAGTGTGCGCAAATCACATTAGCGCCGGGCAAACCATAATTATATGCAAGGGGCACATCAAACATGAATACAGGCGCTATGGGATATTCATCGGCTAGCGCCGTGCTAAGGTGTTTAGCGTGACTTAGCACGACCCTTAACATAGTACAAATTACCGCCCAGGAAAAGCTGGTCTTAACCCTGGGCAAACAGCTTTGCATGACATTGGTGCTTTGCGCGACCCTAACATATGAGTATGACACTTAGAAAATGCCAGACATGGAGGACACATGCTGCTTACTAATGCCACCACCAGGATGCCAACAGCTGCCACCAGTCCCAGCCATGCCAGGCAATAAGGGGGTGATCTGGCCCACAGGGGACATCATGGTAGTGTGGCCATACAGCACACACCTGCAGACCATACGTCTGTGGTGCCCAACAGATGCCAGCACACACATGCAACACTGTGGGCATGGTGGCCATTGAGGGGAGGATGTACGGGTGACCAGATCTCACCACAGCCCAGGTGTGGTCACAAGGCTGGGACACATCATGCAGTGCACATGGGGCAGTAGTGGGAATACCCCACCACCTATGTGCCTGTCGGATCTTATGTGCGCCCTCCCAGCCTCATACCGCACAACTTTACAGATGCCACAGCACACACAGCCAGCCATGTATATGTCACTGTGAGCATCCCATGCCACAGGTGCAGCATCTGTGGATAACATAACAGTGTAACAGTACTGCCCACTGTCAGTAATCACCTGCAAGCTGGGCCTGTCACTGTCTACAGTGCAGTGGTCATCACTGCCCTACATACCATAGGCATTGCCGTG
The DNA here is from genome assembly GCA_016271365.2 of Neoceratodus forsteri. NCBI lineage: Eukaryota > Metazoa > Chordata > Ceratodontiformes > Ceratodontidae > Neoceratodus > Neoceratodus forsteri. The sequence goes on along the minus strand of CM057451.1, from coordinate 1,171,993,653 downwards.
TTTCTCACACTACCAGCCCCCTTGCTACTGTAGTGTCTGCTGTGCACTGTAGCATGACCTACAGTGTGACGGTTGCATGCAGCACCATCACCACCTTTACCTACGCTGTGTTGTCTCCTGGGGTATTATATGCTATGTTGTATTGTTTACATGTAGCCTGCAGCAATCATCATGCACTGCCTGACTGACCTACAGGTGGAGCTGCAGTTGGACCTGGCCAGTCCCTCGTACTTCCAGACTGACCTACAGGTGGAGCTGTGGGACTCTGCAGTAATGATGGGCAAACTGCAAGCAAATCAGGGCATAATGAGATGCTAATGTGGCTTTTTGCCCAGAGTCTACCTAAGTAGGCTCATTTGCATGTCACTTTTGAATATGGCAAAGTTTAGCACCGGGCAAACAGCTTAGCTCCTTGCTAATCCCATGCAAACGCGTAAGCGCCGTGCAAAAGGTTTGGGGAATATTATACTGTTTTGCACACTGTACTGTCCCATAGGCTGCTCTCTGCAGCTGTACTGGGTCCATGCATTTACTGGAACACATGTTGGCCACATTGGTCGCCTCTACCTACCTTCACGTCACTGTACACTGTGTTGCTGTTGTGATCTACACTTTCTGGTTGCTATATTCACAGCTGTCATATTACAGGGCTACTGTACATTTGCCCTGCACTCCCAGCCCAGTTTGCCTAGCTTCATTCCCATGCTATATTCAGAGGCTGTTTGCCCAGGGCTATTCCTTTTGAATATAGCTTGCTTTGTGCTCTGGGCTATCTTTCCTCGCCAGGCAGTGTTTATTTAGCCCCGGAGAAAAGTTTTGAATATCTGGCCCATAATCACTTAAAAGAAAAGCAAAGAAACATAGAAACATAGAATTTGACGTCAGATAAGGACTGCTTGGCCCACCCAGTCTGCCCATTCCCCTACCTAATGGATAAGTTGCAGATCCTAGCTAACCAGCAGCCTACTTCTTCCTACCCCCACCCCCTAGAATTGCCTTATGACTGTCCCATGCATGCTTGAATTCCACCACTGTTTTTGACTCCACAACCTCTTCCGGAAGGCCGTTCCATGCATCCACAACCCTCTCTGTGAAAAAATACTTCCTTACATTACCTCTGAGCCACCCCTCATCTTCAAATTGTGCCCCCTTGTTCTTGCACACCTCTTTTTTTGAAAGATGCTACCCTCTTGGACTTTGTTGATTCCCTTGAGGTACTTGAAAGTTTCTATCATGTCCCCCCTCTCCCTCCTTTCCTCGAGGCTATACATATTAAGCTCCTTAAGTCTCTCTTCATATGTCTTCCGGTGCAGACCTTGCACCATTTTAGTTGCCCTCCTCTGGACAGCTTCCATCCTGTCTATGTCTTTGCGGAGACTGGGTCTCCAGAACCGCACACAGTACTCCAGATGGGGTCTGACCAGCTGTCTGTACAGAGGGATAATAACTTCCTGTTTTCTACTGATGATGCCTCTCCCTATGCATCCCAGTATCCCCCCAGCCCTCCTTGTTGCCCTCTCAGGGCAAACTACAGACAAACTCCTACCAACATACAGTTAGACTTTTTCTATCTAATGTATTACCTCTAAGTGCCTAAGTTAGAGATCTTGGACCAGATATTCAAAGCTTTGTGTGGTGCGCAAACCGTTTGCGTGGGTTTAGCACTGGATTAGCACGGGTCTGCTACATTCAAAAGGCCAAATAGCGCACGCAAATCGCATTAGCACTGGGCAAACCATAGTTATATGCAAGGGGCAAACTGAACATGAATACAGATGCGATGGGATATTCAGTGACTAGTGCCACGCTAAGGTGTTTAGTGCGACATAGTGCAGCCCTTTGCCCGGTACAAGTTACCACCTAAGAAAAGCTGGTCTTAACTCTGGGCAAACAGCTTTGCGTGGCATTGTGGCCTTGCGCAGCATTAGCATGGCCTTGTGCGACCCTAACATATGTCACTGACACAGAGGAAAAGCCAGACATGGAGGAAACATGCTGCTCACTGATGGCACTACAATGATGTCAACTGCTGCCACCACTCCCAGCCATGCCAGGCAGTATGTGGTGACCCGGTCCCCGGTGGCCATCGTGGTAGTGTGTCCATACAGCACACACCTGCAGACCATACATCTGTGGTGACCAACAGATGCAAGCACACACATGCAGCACTCTGCGCATGGTGGGTGCTGAGCGGAGGGTGTACGGGAGGACGGGCCTCACCACAGACCGGGTATGGCCACAAGGCTGGGACACAGCATGCAGTGCACATGGGCCAGTATTGGGAATACCCCAATACCAGTGTGCCTATCCAATTGTACATACCCCCCAAGTCACATACTGTACAGCTGTACATACACCACAGCACACACAGCCGGCCATGTCTACATCACCATGAGCATCCCATGCCGGAGGTGCAGCATCTGTGGGTCACACAACAGTGTGACAGAAATGTCCACTGGCAGTACACATCTGCAAGGTGGGCTTGTCACTGTGTACAGTGCAGTGATCATCACTACCCCACACACCATAGGCATTGCTGTGTCCCTCACACTACTGGCCCCCTTGCTACTGTGGTGTCTGCTGTGCACTCTAGCATGCCCTACGGTACGACAGTTGCTTGCATCACCACCACCGCCTGTGTCTATGCTGTGTTGTCCCCGGGGTACACAATGCTATGCTGTACTGCATACACGTAGCCTGCAGCAACCATCATGCACTGTTAGACTTATCTACAAGTGGAGCTGCAGTCAGACCTGGCCAGACCTTGTACTTCCAGACTGACCTACAGGTGGAGCTGTGGGACCCTGCAGTAACGCTGGGCAAACTGCATGCAAATCAGGGCATAATGAGATGCTAATCTGGATGTTTGCCCATAGACTACCTAAGTAGGCTCATTTGCATGACAGTTTTGAATATGGCAAAATTTAGCACCAGGCAAACATGTTTGCAACAGGCAAACGGCTTAGCTCTGCGCTAAAGCCGCGCAAATGTGTTAGTGCGGCACTAACGGTTCGGGGAATATTATACAGTTTTGAACACTGTTCTTTCACATCTGCTGCTGCCTGCAGCTGTACTGGGTCCGTGCATTTGCTGGCACACACATTGGCCACATAATTCACCTCTACCTACCTTCACATCGCTGTGCACTGTGTGTTGTTGTTGTGGTTTGCACTTCCTGGTTGCTATATTCAGTGCTGTCTTATTCCAGGGCTATGTTTGCATTGCACTCCCAGCCCAGTTTGCCCGGCCTCATTCCCATGCTATATTCAGAAGCTGTTTGCCCCAGGCTATATCTTTTGAATATAGCTTGCTTTGTGTTCCGGGCTAAGTTTGCCCGCCGGGCAGTGCTAATTTAGCCCCGGGGCAAAGTTTTGAATATCTGGCCCCTTGTTTCTTAAGAGCCCAAAAATAAATGTCACCCAGCTGGAACACTGAACGCAGTTTAAAAACTCTGCGTTTCCACCCTTTTAATGATGCCATCTAGCTCCTCCTTTTAGAATATAAAAATTATACTAACAATGATCTTCCTGTCAGGAGATATTTTAAATACTGTGACTTCAGCAAAAACTAATTTCCCAATATGACTCCTTAATTAACATCCCCTCTTGGGTCTCGGCAGTTCCCCTTCCTAGGGCACATCAAAGGATTTTATGACTTTTAGCACCCTAGTGATATAACGATATTTTTTCCTCTAAAACGTCATAAAAGTTTACGATCCCTATATCCTGGCAGCTGGGTCAGTTCTAATTACAGGAGACTCTTAATTAAGTCTCTCTAGTCTTTTAATTACCTCCTGGTTTCAGATCACCTGACTGTAACTGAAACCTGGGGGAGGCACTCATGGAAGCACTGTGACAATCATACACTGTATTTTTATATTACAAATATCATACAGCAATCATAACCAGCTGGCCAAGCATCATGGGTATAACTGTGCTTGGGGATGTACAAATAGTCCAAACGGGACCATGTAGCATGTGGGTGGGAATAAAAAGTGTACTCATGGGCACCTGGGTAGGCTGTGCGCCATACAACTACCAAATCGAGTTCTGCCAGGCCTAGAAGCCATACTACAGCCTCCCGACTCCTGGTCCCAGAATAGTCTAATTTTGGATCCGCTACGCAATTGAATCCCTCCCCCCCATTATGAGGTGAGGAACTGCTCCCGCACCATTATATCTAATATCTGTTAGTAGAAGGTTTGGTCTAATATTGCTGGTGCATATATACTTCCCAGGGTTAAAGTCTGACCCTTGACCTCACCCACCACAAAGATGAAGTGTCCTTCCACTGGATCCTTAACCATACGGTGCACAGCAAAGGGGAACCCCTTCCTAATGAGAATTGCTGCCCCTCTCTTATGGGAGCTGTATGAGGAGGCAAAGCAAGCCCCGCCCACCCTCCCACTAACTTAGCATGCTCTTTGGCATCAGATGCGTCTCTTGCAGCATGACCACAACTTTGTGTTTAAGTGCCGTAAGAACTTTAGCTCACTTTGCTGGGAAGGAAAACCCCTTAACATTCCATGACACAATCACAGCATTAGGGGTCCTAGCCATGTTGACTTCTATTTGAAGCTCCCCTCTTTCCCTGTTGTCGCTGCCAGTACATTCCTCTGCGTGAATATCTCTTATACTTTCGGTCTCTAACAAGGCATAAAAAATAAGAAGTAGCAAGTGCGCACTTAAACGTTTGTTGAAAATGATAACACTGAATGTGACTATTTAGAATATTTCCCTCTATAGCCTCCCCACTCCCCAACTTGGCACCCCACCCTTCTGTCGTTTCCTTTTATATATAGTAAATATTCTCTTGTTCTTTCTCATTGTCTCTGAGATCGATCCCTATGCCTCCCTCCCTCCACATCAGCTATAATACCTTCCTTATGCACATTTGTTTTAAACCCATTTTCTCTCACTGTCCAGAACATATCAAGTTCCATAGGGCCTAGTGCCCCCCCCCCGGGTAACCAAGGGTATATGCCACCAGCTTTGTTCTTCAATAGCGGCAACTTCAGTATGACCCCAGGAAGAAGAGCCTCCTCATTCCTCCCCCATGGTCGCCGCAGTCCTCCGCTCAGCCCAAGCCCCTCAAGTAGTAACTCTGATATTTGTAGTGCCCCTTTGACTTTTTCCTTGTTTGGCAAAAAGCAAATGTCAGACCTGGACCTTCAGTTCTTGCAAGAGTCCATGCGTACGCCATATGTGCGTATAGTGCCATTTGGACAGTTTCTGCACTCCTTTGCAACAAGTTAATATGTAGTAGCCTTCGTGAAAGTGCCTACATTGGTACACACTGGGTATTTCAGTGTAACCCCCCTGCAAATGGGGGTTCCCAAAAGTCTTCCAGGAGCTTGCTTGAATGTACCAAGTCTGGGCGGTGTTCGGTGTCTGAGCTGTTTAAATGTGGTTCCAAGTGAGTGCTATTTGAGCCTCCACGTACTGTCTCTTTAAGGGCTGTCTGTTTGCAGACTAATTTAGTTTGTATGGGGGGACTGTGTATTTAATGCTCAAACCCCGCCCGAGTTGCTGCCAATTCACTCCGTTTCTGCCGTCACTACATGTGCAGAGGGAGCCTTGTTGAAAGATATAACTGTTTGCCAGAAATCATTTAGAATGACTGAGAAAATGTAGTTTGTCTAACCTGTCTTTATTTTCGCACAAACTATTTCAGTGTAGCTCTCTCATCTTGGTCTTGAACTGCTGTGCTGGGCCAATTGGGTTAAGGGAGCCCTAAAATGGAGCCTGTGGATGAATCGGAACTTGGACTCTTAATTTTGAGCCAGCCACAAGGGGAATTGTATGGGCAGTGACTCTGAGAAATGTAGTTTTGACCGTGGTGCCTTTTTCCACCAACAGAGGGAGTCTTATTGTGAGAGACAGCCAAACCAGCCAACAGAATGGTGTGGAGCTAAAGGAAATGCCCTGCTCTGTGACTGGGAAGATCAGATCAGTTGTAACAGTGAAGAGAGAAGAAGTTCTGTGCTCCTGCCGTGTATAGTTTCGTGCGGGAAGCGCGTGTGAGGCCCTGAGGTTCGGCCTTGAGCCGTTGTAACTGCCAGTTCGGACTGAATCCGATTGTTAGGAGAAAGAAGGAAGTCTGAAGAGTGGAAACTAGCTTACCCTATAGAAGACTGGAGAAATTGCTGAATCGCGCTCGGTCTGTCAGGAACTGAAGCTGCTGTGTGTGCTCCCGGGTATTTTGTAGTAATTGCGATCGGGATCGAGGAGCAGCCTGCCTGGTATAGTACTTTCCCTTTTACATATGAATGTGCATAGTGCTTGTGGGGAATTGCTATTTCCAATCCCCCATGCTGTGTGCTGTGTGTTGAAGCTGGAAGCAAACTCCAGCTTAGCTTGGACTGAATACGTTTGCTATCAACTGCAGTGGGGTCCAGTCACAAGGACCTTGTCTTCATGCCTTGTTGTTCTGGCAATCCAGAAGAACATCCACCATCCGGTCCTCAGCTTGGGTATTGTGAGTACAAATCAGGGTATTGCCCTGCAGTCTGTTTTCAATCACAAGTGTGTCATCTAATTCTTGTTGTTTCACTGCTTCATGGACTGAGCCATCCGGCTCCGGATTACAATTGGGTGTTGTGCATATATTTCTTCTACAGGGCCCCATCCATCTGCACCTGCCGGCCAACGCTGGGCAACGGACCTGGCTAGACCCCCCCAACCTGGGTACCCAGAGTGTGACTTTTCAGACCCTGTATGTGTGCACAGTACTGTGATTTAATGCCACCAATTAACCTGATTTCCCCCCCTCCTGTGTTACTGCCGCCTAAATAAATCAGATTTGTTGTTGTTATACTATATACTGTCTGTGGTGTTGGTACTTATGGAAACAGTATTGTGTTTTGCTGTGTATGTTGTTTAACCTTATTTTACAGGGGGTCCTCAGAGACGTGCTGCAGAATCAGTCTCGAGGGTAAGTGGTATCTATATGAGTGAACAGTGTGTATACGTGGGGTATTGGGTGCTGTAACTCCGGTGTACTGTGTGAGCCACTAGAGGGAATAAAAGGGGGTCTCAGTGTCCCAGAGGGCTGTGACCAAGCTAGTCTAACCACTACCAACACTGACCTCTGGGTGGAGGCACCCACCATAGGACCTAGGCCCCTCAACCTGTCCGTAGTCAAACAGGCAGGGGTGGTAGCCCTTGGGATAGTGCCACCTAGGGGTTACATCAGTATAATTAGAAGTGTCCACAATTTTAAGCACTATTCTGTTCAGGCCCTTTTATCCTCCTTACCCCCCCCCCCCCCCCCCCTTCAGGCTGCAAAAATCACAGCCGGCCACAAGGAGAGAAGGAAATCTTGAGAATTTTAAATTATTCCCCAAGTACTCACAGGGCTGCTTCAGCCATTCTTTTTAATTTTCCTGTCCCATTCGGTGATATACACCTGTAGCTTGTTTGGCTCCCAGAAGGAGAACGTGGCACCTTCCCACTGGAATTTGACCACTGCCGGATATGCCATGAAAAATTCTAGGCCTTGTTCTCTCAGTTGGTCCATCATGGCGTTGAACTGTTGTCATTTATGCTGTATTCGCAGAGAGAGATCCTGGTGTTGCGTTAGCTTGTTGCCCTCAAAGGTGAGCTCCTTTACATTTCTGTATGCAGCCATGAGAGCCTGACGGTCAGGGTAGTGGTGCAGGCGAAAAATTACTTGGCATGGAGGTTGGTCTGCCGGCAGTCTCAGAGCAAGTGCCCAGTGTGCCCGCTCAGTTTTCAGGCTTCCAGCTTTCGGGGTAAAATTTAACAGTTTAGGCAGTGTGTCCGCACAGAAACCCATAAGGTTACCCTTCTCCGCTCCCTCCGGTAAGCCTCAAATATGCAAATTATTACCTCTACTGTAGTTCTCCTGATAATCCAGTGCATCCTTCAGTTCTTCTGTTTCTTTTTCCATCTTTGCAATTTTATCAGGGACTTCTTTGGTTGTATCCTCTAAATCTGAAATGCGTTGTTCCGCCTCCTGTATTCGACCTGCCTGTTGCTTAACTTTGCTAGTAAGCCCCGCAGTGGATTTCTCCACTTTCTCCCAGCGCGGAGTGAGGTCTGCCAGCACTTGGTCTGAGACTGATCGGCTGATTAAAGCAAGCTCGGAGGCGGAGAATGAGATGGGGCCTATTCCAGCACCAGCCACATGGTCTTGTCCTGCAGTTCTCTTCGAATTCTTGCCACCTTGCCGTGATGTTTTCCCCTGGTTCAGGTACTCTTCCATAGCGGTGTATCTTAGCGGACTATTCGAGTCAGAATTTTGAACTTTATAGCATGAAAATTAAGTTTAATTAGCTTCGTGATACGGAGCTCTGGAGAGTTGCGACCTTCACCTTAGCTGCTCATTAGCAACGCCCCATTTAATATATTTATAAGCAACATTAGGGAGGGCATTCAGGGCAAAATGTGTCTGTTTGCTGATGACACCCAACTCTGTGGGAGGGTGGATATCCAGGAGAGGATAAAAGACTTAAGGGAGGACGTAACCAGACTGGAGAAACGGTCTGCGATGTGACAGCTGGGATTCAACGCCAAAAAGTGCGAGGTGATGCACATCGAGGTAAGAAACCCAAGAGCAGAGCACTACATAGGAAAAGTACAGGTAGCGGAGATGGAAGAAGAAAAAGACCTGGGGGTAGTAATAAATAGTGATCTGAAGCAGTCCACACAATGCAGAAAGGAGGTGGTAAAGGCCAACAGGATGCTGGGATGCATCGCAAGGGGGCTCTGTAGCAGACTTAGTGAGGTTATCCTGCCATTATACAGATCTCTGGTAAGACCTCAGTTGGAGTACAAAGTGAGGGATTGGCACCCATACTTAAAGAAAGACAGGGGGTGCAGAGGAGGGCGACTAAAATGATCAGAGGACAGCAGAACAGGTCGCACAAGGACAGGCTGGGAGCCCTGAGGATGTACTCAATGGAGAAGAGGAGGCAGAGGGGGGGATATGATAGACACCTTCAAGTACCTGAAAGGAGTAAACAAAGCAGAGTGTGACAGTGTGATGGTCTCTTCACCAAGAGAAAAAACACCACCACCAGGGGACACAGCCTGAAGCTGGGAGGGGGAGATATAGGAAGGATGTGAGGAAACACTTCTTCACAGAAAGGGTGGTGTCGGCATGGAATGAGCTGCCGAAGGAGGTCGTGGCAACCAGGTAAGTAGGAGCATTCAAAAGAGTCTGGGATAAACACAGAAGGAAGTTGTGGGACCAAGGCAAAGGGAGGGGGGGAGGAGAGGGGAGGGCACTGACACTGGTGTAGGGGTAAAACACAAACTCCCAATACATATCGAGCAGACATGATAGACCAGGTGGTCTCCTTCTGCAGGCTACTTCTTATGTTCTGTGTGGAACGGTGTCGAAGGCCTTGCTGAAATCTAGGTAGGCCATGTCCACCGCTCCTCACTGATCCACTTCCTTGGTTACCCAGTCAAAGAACTCGATCAGGTTTGTCTAGCAGACCCCCCCATGAAACCACTTACTTGCACACATTCAAGCAGCGAGCCATTTCCTGCTATTGGAGTGCTGAACAAAAAAGGATTAAAATGTCAGCTTTGTCTACCCCCCCACACAGACACACACACTTTAACCTATCAGTTCTTTCAACCTTGAACAGTAATGCACAGTGTGAAAAAAATGTAATAAAACCAATTTCTTCAAACAAAATTAACCAATGCGTAGCAGAAGACAGGAAATCATCAAACGTCAGATAGCGTCAAGGAATTTAAAAGTTTCCTACTGCCTTTAAAGAACATTTCTAAAGATTACCTTTCAGGTGTTCTTCTGTACAGAGACCCTAATGTCTGTTACCTCTATCGGATCTCTAGATAATTTATAATCATTGTGTTAAGTAATTACAGACTTGCATTTGAGTTAGCAGTACACTGATGCAAATAAAATAACTTCTTCATTTAAAATGATTGTTTTGAACCTTGATGTAATGCTTCAGAAGGCTTTTGTCTCCCTCCCGCACCATTTCCTGCCACCTAGCTGAAGTTGCAGATAGATAGCAGCTCCGGTGCACATGCGGCTGACTTGTTCATCCCATTAAACCGCAACAATAAACTTGTGGTTTATCGGTGCTCTCATAGCCTCACAGGCACCAGGGTGCAGCAGCAGCAGTCTTATCACAGTGCAGGGCAGAGAATTATTTAGTGTACAACTCCAGCCCAGTTGAAATGCAACATTTCATTCACACTGAGGTTCTGATTTGACACAGTTTAAAAGCTAGGAGATCTGAGGCACAGGGGTCAGGAGACTTGGATCTCCCAGTGAGCTAGTGGCTGTGTGGAGGCGGGGGTGCCAACCTGCAATCTCCCATGTCATAGTTCAGTGTAAAATGCCTCTTTAGGCTGCTGCAGGTCTGTGCTCTCGATGGTTATATCAACAGTTTCCATAGCATGACCTGAAACAGAAACTGACGTGTAAAACTAGGCCGACAAACAAAATGGTCTTCTGTTTTATGTTACATAACTTGCGTATTAGTTTACTCAGCCCTCAATTCAGCTGCTGGGAGAAACACAGGAAATGTTTAGGCAACTGTATTTTTATTTATTTTTTATTTAACATATTTTGGGACAGTAAAGATACACTAAGCTGAAACTTTGTTCCAGGTGCACCCTGAGAGCACAGGGAAGTTAGGTGACTTGCTCAGGGTCACACAATATGTAAGTGGGATTCAAACCCAGTTCTCCAGGTTTGCAGCTCATAGCTCTTCACCACTGTGCTATACTGCCTCCCAGTTACTGCCGCAGTGATTGTGATCCGTGAGACCTGACACTATGTAAAGGAATTTTGGGTGCTATGGGGGAAGAGGGAGGTGGGGGCTAGTGCATGTGCTGGGTGGGGGTTGGGTCTCAATATTAGGTGACCTGGGCATTTGGCTTGTGCTGGGGTTGGGATTGAATGATTTAGCACTGGGGAGTATATTTATTACCGCAGCGGGCTAGATCTGTGGAACAGGACAACACACTATGTAAAGGAATTTTGGGTGCTATGATGGAAGAGGGAGGTGGGGCTAGTGGGTTTGTTGGGTGGGGTTGCTTTGTTTGCTCATTCAGGCTTTTATCTGGGATGGGAGAGGTTATTGTGCATAGGTAGGGAAATTGAAATCTGTTTTGAATGAGGCTTCTTCTCACTATGACCTGACTGAAAAAGTAATTTGGGGGCTATATGAGGAAGATGGAGGTGGGGACTAGTGGGCTTGGATGGGAAGTTTTAGCTTTGATCTGGGGATGGTGGGGCTTGTATTATGTTGTGCAAGCATGGGGGCCTTTAATAACTTTAGCAATTACTGGAGAGATTTCAGGTTGTAGGGTATCGAATGTCACATTGGATAATCCGATATCAAAACTCCGAGGTGTTTTTTTAGGATATCAGATTTTGAGGACCAATATCCTACAAAACACCTGTGATCCTAACTATCTGTATTTAAAATGGATTATCTGAGCAACCCTACCCAGAATCCTGTTTGTGCTTGTCCAATGTCCCTGACCTCCTCTTTATAGAGACCTCATGGAGCTGACTGTAACTTGGATGTTCAGTCTTGTTCCGATAAACCAGTACTGCTCCTACAGTTTCTTGGCCCTTCCATGACTGATCTGAAGGAAGGATTGTTCTCATTCAAGGACATCTTGCCACAGAGTCGCACACATTGGTCTGTAGGTCAATGGATTCAGAGCATCACTAGGAAATTTTCCTTCGCTGTAGCTGCCCATGTCGACGTCCTCATCTATGATGTATGATGCCCCGGCGTTCCCTATGTAACATGGGTGGTGGCCATACAGTTTAGTTCCTTTTCGCCCACTGTCTAGTGCAAGTCAGACCAGTGTAAACTTTCTTTGTTGCTGTTGGTTTGTCCACAAAGCTTTTTCCCCAGCATCAGTTCAGCATGTGTTTTTTGCTTCCCCTGGCAATGCTATCCTGCAGGATCGCTGTCAACTGTCTCTCAGGTGTTGTGCGCTATCAAGCTCACCACTGCCATCCAAAGCACCGCTTTTATGTGATTGTCATTGCAGACAACAAAGTCTTCTGTGATGACAGGCACAGGAGCTGGCAGCACCCGGACAAACCTAGAGAAAATCCACCAAAGCCTGAGCACGTGTGGATTTGTGGCAAAAGGTTTAAGAAACCAGCTCCATTGTGCCAAGCAGTAGATACACAGATATACAGAATGTGTTGGCAGATGGAGACGTGTGATTCATCTAGTCTGCTCATATGTTGGACTACCCCCACCCTTCGAGATCTCCCTGTCTTTGTTTTCACAATTCCTTTGTGCCTATCCCATGTGTTCTAGAATTCCTTAACTGTCTTGGCTCCCACCAACCCCTCAGGCAGCCCATTCCATGGCACCATCACTCTCTCCGTGAAGAAGAACTTGGTCTTGTTGCTCTTGTACTCCCCCCCCAACCTCAGGCCATGACCTCTCATGTTTGTGGTTGTATTTAGCTGGAACAGCTCATTTGCCTGGACTCTGTTCAGCCCTTTGAGGTACTTGATGGTCTCTATCATATCCCCCCATCCCTCTGCTGCTCCAGAGAGTACATTTTGAGCTCTCCCAATTGGTCCTCGTAGCTCATTTCCTGGAGTCCACGTATCATTTTAGTTGCCCTCCTCTGGACTGTCTCCACCCTGTCAGTATCCTTCCTCAGGTACGGTCTCCAGAACTGGACACTGTACTCAATGTGGGGCCTCACCAATGACCTGTACAGAAGCAGGACCACCTCCATCCTTCTGCTAGTGATGCCCCTACCTATGCATCCCATCATACAGTTTGCTTTTAGTGCTGCCTTCTCACACGGTCTACTGACCTTCAAGTCTTCTGAAATGATGATCCCTAAATTATGCTCTTGGCTTGAAGTGGTCAGTTTTTCCCCTCTCAAGTAGTATTGGGCTCTGGTGTTGCCCTTTCCAAGTTGCATGACCTTACACTTATTGGCATTGAATTTCAGTTGCTTTGCAGAAGACGATTTTTCTTGTTTGTGGAGTTCATCCCTCATTTGATTTACCCCCTCTACTGTGTTGACCTTGTTGCAGAGTTTAGTGTCATCTGCAAATAGGCACACCCCCACCAAGCTCCTCCGTCAATGAAGGTTGACGCTACATCACTATGCAGTCACTCCTGGTGGAAGCATGTGGTGGTGTTTTTGACAGAATGGGTGAACTCACGCCATCAGGCACTCCCTCCACAGGTCAGCAGCAGCATGAGCATATGTGCAGGTGGGGGGTAGGGAGAAAATTGGAGGAAATTGCCACACCAGTACATTAGATGACAGCCATGTGGTCCCTCCCATGCCAACCGACCCCTAGCATGCCAGCAATCCTAGTCCCCTTAGTATTCACCCTAGCATGCTAGTTCCTCCCTCTAGGTGGCAGGGAGGTCCCAGAAGGGATGTTCCAGTTGTCTTTCCCTTCCACAACCATCAGAGGAGGCCCACGGCAGGGACAAGCTAGCCCAAGGAATGGATGACTATAGGTCGATTCCGATGGAGCTGAAACATAGAAACATAGAATTTGATGGCAGATAAGGACCGCTTGGCCCACCTAGTCTGCCAATTTCCCTACCTAACGGATAAGCTGCAGATCCTAGTTAACCAACAGCCTACTTCCTCCTACCCCCCACTAGAATTGCCTTATGTCTGTCCCATGCATTCTTGAATTCCCCCACTGTTTTTGACTCTATGACCTCCTCAGGAAGGCTGTTCCATGCATCTACAACCCTCTCTGTGAAGAAATACTTCCTCACATTACCTCTGAGCCGTCGCCCCTCTATCTTCAAATTGTGCCCCCTTGTTCTTGCACATCTCTTTTTTTGAAAGATGCTACCCTCTTGGACTTTGTTGATTCCCTTGAGGTATTTGAAAGTTTCTTGAATAAGCAAGGGTGAGTCTGATAGGTAGAGGAGGTGGTGTCAGTGGCACAAAGGAAGGGGTGCTGGTGGGCACAGGAGGCACAAAAAAAACCCCAAAGTTTATGGGAGGGCCTGAAAAACTGACATCATAAGTAACATTGATAAAAGAATTACTTATTGTGCTGGCCCGGTGGCGCTGAGGGTTGAGGCGCTGGACACCTTACCTTGCACCATGCCGGCAACCCAGGTTCAGGAATGACCTCTTTTTGTTGGGGAGCCAGCAAGGGGGGGAGGAAGGGAGTAGGATCGAGCCTCCTAATGGCAGCTCTCCTCTCCTAGGGAGGTTGCCGACCCCCCGTAGTTCCACTGCCACTGGGTGTAGGTCCGGTGATGGCGTAGGAGGAATGTTGTGACATGAAAGGAGGATGTCTCATAGTATGACATCTGTGAGCCTTCACACATGCGCATTCACACTGAGATGGGGATGGGTGAAAAACAGGGGTACAATAAAAATATTAATTAAAAAAAAAAAAATTACTTACCTTAAGCAAGCGTGGTGAAATCCATAATGGAACAATAATAAGGAACCACCATATGCCCAGATGAAGTGGCGAGGGCCATGAAACATCAGCATTCTGTTGACTGGTGGATTGATTAATAAAGGTACTGGGGGAAGCTGTTAACAAAATGGCAAAAAAGGGGGAAATGCTGCCTTTGGGGGACTTCAATTTGCTGGATGTAGATTAGAGTCTCCCAGCTGCAGCTACGACTAGAAGCAGGGACATCCTGGACTCCTCACAGGGGGGACAACTGGTCAGTGAACCCATTCATGACAAAGCTATACTGGACCTAATACTTAGGAATGGAGACAGTGTGGTAGACGTCAAAGTGGGAAGTCACGCAGGTACAAGTGATCACCATACAGTGTGGTTCAATATAAGAACAAAGACAGAGTCAACCAACACTAGGGCGAGAGTCTTGTACTTCAGGAGGGCAGATTTTGCAAAGATGGGTGAATGCTTAAAGGGTGTACTGGCAGGGATGGATGAACTAGGTGAAGTGGAGGGATAGTGGGTGAAATGAAAGGGTCCAGTTTTAAAGGCTACAGACATCTATGTCAGGCAAGTGAGTAAAAGAAAGAGGAAAAACAGACCACTGTTGTTCTCAAGGGAGGTGGCCAGAAAGGTAAAGACTAAAAGGGTAGCATTCAGAAGATATGAGGAAAACACAGCGGGAGAAGGAGGATAGGGAAGTGAATCAGCAGAAAGAAGGAAAAGCAGAGAAAGTGATAAGAAGTGCAAAGGCAAAAACTGAAGTGACAAGAGCCCAGGACGTAAAGGGGGCAAGACATTTTTTAGGTGTATAAGTGAAAAGAGGAGGGCCAGGGGAGGAATTGTAAGATTAACAAGCATTTGCCAATGCCGAATGTTTGCTTGCTGGCATTGGCAGTGGTAGTGTAGAAGTTACAGAGCTGCGTAATAGGAATGGCAGTGAAGTATTGAACTGAAGCCAACCCCACCACCACCCTGCAGAGAGTGACAGGCATTGGGGTGTGCGTTTGGGTTGTCAGGCATAATGGCCACGCCATTTCACCACACCCCACCCTGCAGACACTGACAAGTGTTTCGGTGTTCCTTGGGGCCTTTGGCTCTTATGCGCACCCCATTTCATTAGGAAATATGGTGAGATGGGTGCAATATAGGAGAATGGGGTGAAGTTTGGGGCCGAAGAGTCCAAGGCATACCTTGATGCCTCTCACTGACTGCAGGGTGTGGCATGGTATGAGCATTTCAGGCAAGAATCCCAAGTCACACCCCTGATGCCTGTCATTCTCTACAGGGTTGGGCGTTATGGTTGGAAACCCTAATACCTCAGGCATTCGTTGGTATTTTCACTCCAAATTTTCAACATGTTTTTTTGTGACCCCACCTCATGAACAGGGGGAATATCAGTTTGTTAGCCGAAAGCTGCTTATGCATAGTGACTACGGCATTTAGCACCACAGGTGCAAAACATTCGAACAGGATGTAAAATGACAGCTGTACTGTTCATGGGGAGGTGTAAAAAATGGCAATGTTGCAAATCTGTAGTAAAAATATTTAAAAAAATGGTGAAGTCACGAGTGTACATAGAAACTGTGCAACGCACACCCGTAATATAATTAGGTTGGGAATTTTTTACAGCGGATTGTCAACTCAGGCATTTTGGTGCCTCCGATCATGAACAGTGTCACTGTGATTTTCTTTATCTGTGCCGAACAATGATTTCCCACAGCGACCACGCATCTCTGCGCTGGAAGTGTGGAAACACACTTCAGCCATGTTGTGAAAAATGACAGCTGTACTGTTCATAAGGAAGTGTGGAAAAATGGCACTGGTGAAAATCTGGACTGAAAATATTACAAAGTCATGAACTAGCGAGAGTGCATGGAAACTGGGCAATGCTCACTTGTAACACAGTCATTTTATGGACTTTTGTCACCAAATTTTCAACATAGCCATTTTAAGACCTCTGCTCATGAACAGTGTAACTGTGATTTTCTTAATCTGTCCTAAACATTGCTTTCACACACCAACAGCACCATTGTGCGCTACATGTGCGAAAACACATTTTGGGTGACATATGAAAAATTGCAGCTGTACTGTTCATAAGGAAGTGTAATAAAATGGCAATGTTGAAAATCTGGAGTGAAAATATTAAATTTGCAAACTTACCAGCATGCATAGGAACTGTGCAACACACGCTCGTAACACAGTCATTTTTAGGAATTTTTTCACCAAATTTTCAACATAGCCATTTTAGACCTCTGCTCATGAACAGTGTCACTGTGATTTTCTTAATTTGTCCCGTACATTGATTTCGCACACCGACTGCGCCACTGTGCGTTACATGGGTGGAAACACGTTTTGGGTGAGATGTGAAAAATGACAGCTGTACTACTCATAAGAAGGTGTGGTAAAATGGCAATGTTGAAAATCTGGAGTGAAAATATTGAAAATTCGTGAACTTACGAGCGTGCGTAGGAACTGCGCAACGCATGCTCGTAAAACAGTCATTTTTAGGAATTTTTTCACCAAATTTTCAACATAGCCATTTTAAGACCTCTGCTCATGAACAGTGTCACTGTGATTTTCTTAATTTATCCCATACATTGATTTCGCACACCGACTGCACCATTGTGCGCTACATGGGCGGAAACACATTTTGGGTCAGATGTGAAAAATGACAGCTGAACGACTCATAAGAAGGTGTGGTGCAATGGCAATGTTGAAAATTTGGAATGAAAATATTGAAAATTCGCGAACTTACGAGCCTGCGTAGGAACTGCTAGCGCACGCTCGTAAAACAGTCACTTTGGAATTTTGGCTGCAAATTTTCAACATGGGGTTTTAGGACCCCTTCTCATGAATGATGTCACTGTCATGGCGTTATTCAGGCCCAAAGGGTGATTTCACGCGGTGACTGCGAAATCACCTGGCCGGGACATAGCATATGACAGTGAACATCATTCATGAGAAGAGGCTAAACCCATGTTGAATTATTACAAAATTCCAAAATGCCTGAGATATGCAACAAGTTGAAACCCCTATCTAGCCCATTATACAGCTTAACGGCATTTCCTCAGTTCGTCGGTCGGCTTTAAAGAGACGTGTTCCCGGTCCACCAAGATCGTCGCGCCGAGGTCCGGAGTAGTGTGCGGGGGTGTGGGGAGGCTGGGTGCGCAGGGTGGGTGCGGTTGTGGAGGGGGCTGGGAGACGCTGCGGGACTGTTTTTTCTTTACAGGTTAAAAAAAACAGAACGACGAGGGACATTTGCCATGTTGGGGTGGCCCCTGCATGGCACAAGGACATCTGGGGGCCGCTCAGCCGACGGGGATTGGGCACCAGCGGGCCAAAGATGGATTGCCATGCTGGGTGGGCTCCAGCGTGGCACTTAGTTCTGGGGGGTTAGGACAGTGAAGCCGACGAGGATTGGCACCCCATCGGCTAGATTATTATTTCTGCCACGCTGGGGTGGGCGCCCAGCGTGGCATTTCCAAGGCTTTGGGGGAGGCAGGCGGGGAACGAGCACAGCCGGATGGGGATTGGGCACCCCGCCGCTATTCTTAGCAAAGTGCATGCTGTACGCCTGTGTGGCGTGGTGTGTGTGTGTGGGGAGCTAAGCATGAGCAGGCGAGCATCTTATTGCTGCTCACCAAGCGTAGCTCCCTTTGAGTTGTATGCCACTGCATTTTGGAGCTTGTCATAGACAGCTCCAGAATGCATTGGCTTACAGGGGCCGTGCCTGCCAACACACTGACTGAATTGGAGGAGGAGGTGACACACCTCCGAAATCTCCGATGATGGCACTATGTTTCTTGCACATGCGTGCAAGCAAACATAAAAAGGGATAGGTGGAACTGCACAGAGGAAGAGCAGGATAAAGCAGACAAAGTAAACAAATACTTCTGTTCAGTGTTCAAAGTGGAGGAAGAAAGGGAGGGGCCTCAGATAAGCAATATATGCTCTGTAAGGAGGGAAATGGATACCAGTACGTTCACAGAGGAGAGGGTACTGCAAAGACTTGCTAGTCTGAAAGTAGACATAGCAATGGGACCAGATGGGGTATACCCTAGAATACTGAAAGAACTCGGAGGTACTGGCTGCACTTTTGACAGTCCTTTTTAACAGTTCATTAGAAACAGGTGAAGTTCCTGAGGACTGGATAAAGGCAGATGTAGTCCCTCTTCATAAGAGTGGCAGCATGGCGGAGGCTGAAAATTACAGGTCAGTCAGACCTCTGGGAAAGGTAATGGAATCACTGTTAAAGGAGAGGATAGTGAATTATGTTAGAAACATAGAAGTTGACGGCAGAAAAGGACAGCAAGGCCCATCCAGTCTGCCCATTTCTTTTTCTACCTTATAAATGTGCCATCGGCCTTTGCTCTGTCAGAGGCCTATCTATTCATACTCATCTGTATTGCTTCCTTATGCCTATCCCATGCCTGTTTGAAGCCCTGCACTGTATTCATAGCCACCACTTCCTGAGGTAGGCCCGTTCCATGCATCTACCACCCTTTCTGTGAAAAAGAATTTCCTCACATTCCCCCTTAATCGGCCTCCCTCTGGTCTCATGCTGGGTCCTCTTGTCCTGCTCTTTTTCTTATATTTAAACATGTTAGACTCTTTCACCCTGTTAATGCCCTTAAGATGTTTGAATGTTTCGTTCATATTACCTCTCTCCCTCCTTTGCTCAAGGGTATACATATTGAGCTCCGTTAATCTGTCCTCATATGTTTTCTGATGCAGTCCCTGCACCATTTTGGTTGCCCTTCTCTGGACTGCCTCAATTTGGTTAATGTCCTTGTGAAGGTGTGGCCTCCAGTACTGCACGCAGTACTCCAGATGGGGCCTAACCAGTGTCTTGTAAAGAGGGATTATTACCTCCCTCTTACGACTTGTGATACCCCTACTAATACACCTTAACATTCCCTAGCCTTACCTACTGCTTTAGAGATCTGCTTGGATGATTTCAGGTCATCGGTGATGATGATGCCCAAGTCTCTTTCTTTCTTTGTGACTGCCAGCAACTCCCCTTCCAGCCTATAGGTGGCTTCAGGGTTTCTCTTCCCTATGTGCATGATCTTGCACTCCTTTGCATTAAATCCCAGTTGCCACTCTTCTAAGCATTTAGCTAGTTTATCTAGATCTCTTCTCATTCTGCCCACCCATCTGGATCATCTACTCTGTTGCAGATCTTCTTGTCACCTGCCAACAGACAAGCCTTACCCTCTAGTCCATCTGCAATGTCACTAATGAAGATATTGAAAAGGACTGGCCCCAGGACTGATCCCTGAAGTACCTCACTTGTAACTTGCATCTCTTCTGACTGTATACCATTTACCACCACTCTCTGTTTTCTGCCCGTCAACCACTTTGCCACCCAGTTGACCAACTTCTGACCCACCCCGTGCATGCCCAGATTGTTTATCAATCTTCTATGTGGAACAGTGTCAAAAGCTTTGCTGAAGTCAAGGTAGGCGACATCAACTGCTCCCCCTTGGTCCACCACTCTGGTTACCCAGTCAAAGAAATCTATGAGATTAGTTTGACAGGACCTTCCTTTTGTAAACCCATGCTGTCTTGGATCCTGTGCCCCTATGGATTCCAGATGTTGAACTATCCTTTCCTTAAGGAGTGCCTCCATAATCTTGCCCACTACTGAGGTAAGACTGACTGGTCTGTAGTTCCTGCCTCCTCCTGCTACCACTGTTGTGGAGCAGGATCACATGAGCCCTTCTCCAGTCTTCTGGGACCTCTCCTGTGCTCAGAGACTCACTAAACAGTTCTGATAATGGCTCTGCTAGTTCCACCTTAGCTCCTTAAGTACCCTGGGATGTATGCCATCAGGTCCCATTGCCTTGTCCACCCTGAGCTTAGCGAGCTCTTGTAGGACCCTTTCTTTTGTGAAGGGAGTAGTGCTTACCTCCCTCTCCCGTGTCCATGGTGCAGAGCTGTGGGCCCTGCCCTACCTTCTCTTCAGTAAATACTGAACAAAAGTATCTATTTAGGATAGATGGTTTTACAGGGTCCTCCTCCTCACATGCCCCCTTTTCTCCTTTGAGCTTAGCAATACCCCCTCTGGACTTTCTCCTTTCACTAATGTACCTATAGAAAGTCTTGTCATCTTCTTTTACTGTTCGTGCTAGTGTTTCCTCAGTTTGGGACTTTGCCTGCCTTACTGCCTTCCCTGTTTCCCTTAGGGCAGTTTGGTATGCCTCCCTATCTTCATCCCGCTGTGTTCCCTTATATTTCCTGAAGGCCAGCCTTTTGGCTCTGACCTTTTCTGCTACTGTATTTGAGAACCAGAGTGGTTTCCCTCTTCTTTTGCACTTCCTTTTCTGTCTAACTCAATGGAATGTGGCTTCAAGTATTGCATCCTTAATGCTTACCCACTTTGCCTGTACCCCCTCCCCTGTGTTTCTTTTTGCCAGGGCTAGCTTAACTCTGTTGGCCATCTTAGCAAAGTCAGCTCCTCTGAAGTCCCATATTTTTGCCTTGGAATGGGATGATTTAGATGTGGTGGCCAAATTGAACCATACCATGTGATGGTCACTGACCCCCAGGTGACCTTCTACCTGGAGATCTGTGATCCCTTCCCTGTTAGTCAGTACTAGATCTAGGATAGCCCTGTCTCTCGTGGGTTGCTGTACCAGTTGTTTGAGGCCCTCCCCCTGCAGGAAATCCACCATGTGTTTAGTTCTGGCAGATGTTCCTGCTGGTATTGACCAATCTGTATCTGGCATGTTGAAGTCTCCCACTATCAGAACCTCCCATTTAGCTGTCATGTTTTGTATATCTTATAACAGTAATGTGTCTATGTCCTCCCCCTGGTCTGGGGGCCTGGAGACAACCCCAGTTCTTATGGCTGTTCCATTTCCTGTTTCCAGGGTGACCCACAGTTCTTCTGGCTCCTTATTTGTATTCTGAATTTCTGTAGCTTTGATATTTTTATTGACATACAGGGCCACTCCACCCCTTTTGCACCTCGGTCTCTTCTGAACAGTACATAGCCAGGTACCGAAGTCTCCCAAGTGTGGTTACTGGTAAACCACATCTCACAATTGCTACTATGTCCAGTTTAGCCTCTGACATTATTGCCTGCAGGTCTGGGATCTTATTTCCCAGGCTGTGAGCATTTGTGTACATGATTTTCCTTTGGCCAGATTTCAGTGTGTTAGTTGTTGGGTGAGGTTTGACATTTCTCCTGTGCGTCGTATGGGGAGACAGACCTTTTTTCTTATCTGGTGATGCAAATGAACTGCAAACATGCTGAATCCCTGTTTGACCACTAGCAAATGAGTTACAAAGATCAGAGACAGTATGGGTTTATAGGATGGAGGTCATGCCAAACGGATCTTATAGATTTCTTTGATTGGGTGACTAAGGTAGTAGATCAGGGTGGTGCAGTGAATGTGGCAGACATAGATTTCAGTAAGGCATTCAATGCCGTTCAGCATAGATTATTAAACAAACTGGGTAGCCTAGTAGTGGGTCTGAAGGTGTTAAACTGGGTATGAAATTGGTTAAGGAATAGGAAACAAAGGGTAGTGGTAAATGGAATATGTTCAGAGGAGGGGAGTGTGACTAGTGGGGTGCCACAGAGATCAGTTCTGGGGCTGGCCCTCTTCAATGTGTAACCCCCCTGCAAATGGGGGTTCCCAAAAGTCCCCTAGTAGCTTGCCTAAATGCCCCAGCCTGGATGGTGTTCGGCAGTTAAGCCGCCTATCTGTGAGTGCTTCTAGAGCCTCTGGTACTGTCTCTTTAAGAGCTGTTTGCTTTACAGGCCAGTCTGGAAACTGGAGGGGGGTTGTGTGGTTTCCTGCTCAAGTCCCTCTCGAGCTGCTGATAAGGTGCTCTGTTTCTGCCACCGCTATGCGGGCAAAGTGAGCACTCCCCAGGGAGGTAACTGTTTGCTAGTGATCTGTTAGAATGGTAGTAAAAATGTAATTTGTCTAACCTGCTTTTCTTGCAGCTGGGACTTTGTGTGCTTTGCCCCTCCATTTTGGATCGGAACTGCAAACTGGATCCAATCAGGAGGGAAGGGCACTTAAAATGGAGTACTGAGCAACCGACCAGGATTAGGACTCTCTCGGGAGCTGGCTACCAATGGGGGATATAGCCAGTAATTCTGGGAAATGAAGTTCTGGATTGTGGCGCCTTTTCGCACCAATGGGGGAAGTTGTGAGTGACTGGCATTTGAAACCCTCCAATTGAGTCGGGTGGCGCCCGATTGTAATTCCCTGCCCAGTGACTGAGAGGGCAGATCAGTTGTGGCCGTGACTGAGGAAGGAGCTCCGGACTTCTGTGCTGCAGAGTTTTCGTGCAGGAAGCGCGTGGAGGCTAAAAGTCACATGACGGTCAGTGGGTGGATTCGGATTGAATCAAGAAAGTGTTTGGAGGAAAAGGAGAGGCTGTGTGACCAGAAACCAGGCTACCCTGTAGCGGACTGGAGAAACTGCTTCATTGTGCTCGGTCTGTCAGGAGAGTGAAGCTGCATTGCAAATTCCTGGGTGGGCAGTAAGTGCGAACGGGATATGAGAGCAGCTGCCTGGTATGTTAACCTTCATTTACATATAAATATATGGGGTGTGTACAGTTCACGGACTCGTGTTCCCCCGCTGTGTGAAAGGCGTTCAGCCAAAAGTAGTGAGTGAAAATCAGGGTAGCTCCCTGTCAGCTGTACCATTGAATTGCAAGTGTTTCATCTGATTTTCGTTTTTGGTGCATGAACTGAGCCAACCGGCCCCGGATTACAAATTGGGTATTGTGCAAGTAATTTCCATCCTCAGGGCCTCAACCAGCTGCACCAATCCTGGCTAGCACCCCCATCCTGGGTACCCAGTGACAGTGACTAATAGGGACACTAACAATGTGCACAGTGCTTTGAAAATTAGTGTGATTGATTTAATTAACCTGATTTCCCCCTGTCCTTGTTGCTATCCCCTAAATAAATCAGATTTGGTTGTTTCAGCAAAGTCACACTGCCTAAGATATGTGTTTGTGTTGAAATATCATACAGTGGCTGCTGTAGTACACCATCTTACTTTGCAGGGGGTCCCCAGAGTCAAGCTGATCGAACCAGTCCTGGGGGTAAGTGTATACTGTGAAGGTACTTCTAATATATTGTGTGGTCCACTAGTGGGAATAAAGGAGGGTTGCAGTGTCCCAGAGGGCTGTGACCAAGTCATACCAGACAGTATTAACCCTGACCTCTGGGTGGAGGCACCCGCCATTGGACCTAGGCCCCTCAACCTGCCAGTAGTTAGTCAGGCAGGGGTAGTAGCCCTTGGGATAGCGTCACGAGGGGGTTACAAATGTATTTATAAATGACATTGCAGAATAACTGGAGGGGAAGGTCTGCCTCTTTGTAGATGATACCAAGGTCTGTAACGGCGGACATTCTAGGTGGGGTGGAAGGATTGACAGAGACCTGAGAAAACTCGAGGAGTGGTCTAGGTTATGGGAACTGGGGTTCAGTGTGAAGAAGTGCAAAATAATGCACTTGGAGAACAGAAATCCAGAGGCTGAATACCAAATGGAAGGAATAGTACTGACAACAAACAAGCAGGAGAGAGATCTCAGAGAAATTATCTCAGATGATGTATAGGTAGCCAGGCAGTGTAACAAGGCAGTTGCAAAGGCTAGTGGGATGCTGGGTTGCATAGGGGGAGGTATCACCAGCTGAAGTAGGGAGGTGGCGTTGCCTCTTTATAGATCACTAGTGAGGCCTCCTCTAGAATACTGTGTGTATTTCTGGAGACCACATCTACAAAAGGACATAGGCAGAGTGGATGCTATTTAGAGGAGAGCATCTAAAATGGTGAGGGGTCTTCTACAAAAGACTTATGAGGAGAGACTGAGGGAACTCAATATGTACACCCTGGAGGAGAGGATGGGGGGGGATATGATAGAGACATAAATTCCCAAAGGAGTAAATAAGGCACAGGGTGGGAGTTTATTGCAGAAGACACTGAGCTCAAGGACAACATGCCTGATATGAAGCTATGTTAGAAATACCACTTTCTCTCAGTGCAGTTTAACCCCTGCAAGGTATACATATTTTTAAATCAAGGATGGAAATGAGAAAGGAAAAGTGTGGCCTACTGGGATTCGAACCTCAGATCTCTGGTATGCCGTTCCAGCGCTCTAACCATTAAGCTACAGGCTCACTGATCAAAGCGTCTGAGGAATTTCCTTACAGCCACACACACATTAAGGAAATTCCTCATGACGCTTTGATCAGTGAGCCTGTAGCTTAATGGTTAGAGCACTGGAACGGCATACCAGAGATCTGAGGTTCGAATCCCAGTAGGCCACACTTTTCCTTTCTCATTTCCATCCTTGATTTAAAATATGTATACCTTGCAGGGGTTAAACTGCACTGAGAGAAAGTGGTATTTCTAACATTGGTTCCTAGTTGCATAATTGCACAACACTAGAGAAAGGAATGTGTGTGTGGCTGTAAGGAAATTCCTCAGACGCTTTGATCAGTGAGCCTGTAGCTTAATGGTTAGAGCGCTGGAACGGCATACCAGAGATCTGAGGTTCGAATCCCAGTAGGCCACACTTTTCCTTTCTCATTTCCATCCTTGATTTAATGATATGAAGCTAGAAAGAGGCACATTCAGGAAAGATGTAAGAAAGTTCTTCTTCACAGAAAGGGTGGTGGATACCTGGAACAGTTTACCAGAAGTAGTTAGGGAGAAAACAGTGGGAGGGTTCAATTAAACTTGGGATAAGTATAGGAGAACTATAAGGGAAAGACTGAGGGGTGGGAGAAAGAAGCAGAGATCAAGTAGGGTCTACAGGGATACTGTAGGTAGGGATAAATGGGCAGACTGGGTGGGCCAAGCGGTCTTCATCTGCAGACAAATTCTGTTTCTGTGTTGATGTTGTTGTTATTGTTGTCGTCAATGGCAATGGTGCCAGGCCCATCTGTGATACTGCAGTTCACCGTGCTGGTGGGGCCTGTACAGTCTCCTGCCCCTGTTAGGATCTTGACTCCTGGTCCGGAACATCCTCTACCTTCCCCTCTAGGGGAGGAGGAGGTGTGTAACCTAGACCTGATACAGGACGACTTCTGGGAAGAGCTGGATGAAGAGATGATTCCTGTCAGACACACTTCAGGGTTCACTGTGTCCTCTGACAGTGTTTGTGGACACAGTTTATTACGTCCCTAGGTCTCTCCCAAAGGACTCATCCTTTTAGATTTTGATAAGATCCATCCAGGAGACCTTGCAGTTTCCTATGGAGAAGAAGAAGGACTTCTCTAAGAAGAAATCTATAATATTTTTAGAAGTCCTGTCTGCCTTGTCTATAATGGTCCCTCCAATTTTTACGGCCCTTGAAGATACCACTGTGCCTACCTGGCATTGATCTAATACATTGCCAGTCATACCTAGGAAGGCAGACATACAGTACCTGGCCTCTAGGGATAAGAATCACTACGTTACCCAGCCTGAGAAAGACTCTGTGGTAATGGAAGCTTATGCTAGGTCCAAGATGCTTAGCAAATGAGCACTATACCCCAGGTAAAGAATGCAGAAAACTGGATATTGTGGGGAAGAGGATGTTTGCTTCAGACTACTGGCATAAGTGCTGGGGGCAGCTACCCTTAACAGGTTTAAACATGGTTTGGACAGGGCAAGGGGACTCATAGTCCCCAAGGGGTGGGCAACTCATGTTTGAGGGTGGGGAGTGGGGTAATAGATCACCAGTACGGTTTCATGTCATGATAGCGACACCCAAACGGTGAGGACTGAAAACACACGAAATTACAGGTGTGTGCCATATTACAACACTGTTTGTGGGGGGCTTTGCCCCCCACACCCACCCTTACTTAATGTACCAACTCTGGGGGGGAGGACCTCGGGAAGGGGGATCCATCAGTCACTGATACAGCACGTGCTGTGATTTTGTGCCATTTTCACTCCTTGCCATTTGGGAGTCACTAGCTTGACGGGCTACCACCAGTACAGAAGGTCAGTGGGGTTAGGTGATATAGTAAGGGCAGAATTGATGGACCTTTGATCTCCTTTAGTCATCAAGATCTATGCTTCTATGTGTCTATGGTTCCATCTGTCGACCACCGTTCTATAAAGAAATATTTTTCTTGTGTCCCTCCTGAATGTGCCCACTCCCCCTCCAGCTTCAGGTGATGGCCACTTGTGATGTTGCTGTCTTTGAGCTGGAACAACCTTGGCAGTCCACTGATTTGATACCATTTAGATACTCAAAGGTTTCAATCATGTCCCTCCCCTCCTCATCTCCAGCAAGTACATGCTGAGGTCTGCCAGTCTTCTCTCATAGGATCTCCCTTGCTGACCCTGGATCATTTTGGCTGCTGTTCTCAAAACCATATTCTCCATATACCCTAGAGAGGTTTGTGCCCAGGCAAGCCCCATGTACTCAGGGCCCTCAACCTAAATAAATAAATAAAGTCACATATGAACATGCTGAAAAGCACCAGGCCCAGGACCAACCCCAGAGGCACACCACTCATCACCTGCCTCACTACCAGCCTAACCCTACTAATGACCACCCTCTGGGTCCTGTCCCTAAGCCAGTTGCCTACCCATTTTTGTAGCTTATCACATACCTCAAATTCCCTTTAGTTTCTTCACGAGTCAATTTTGGGGCACTGAGTCAAAAGTCTTACTGACGTCCAAGTATAGGACAGTGTTGAATAAATTACTTTTTTTTGGTTTTTTGTTAGTGCTTTCTACCCCTGGCCCCCTGGTTGGCTCCTCTGACCTGGCATCCTCTTGGAATTTCCAGCCACTGTCCATCCCACACCATCCTCCACCTTCTGGCCATCACCGGGCTACCCCCCACAGCTTACCCCCCCATGGCGGGGTGGCAGGGAGCCCCCAACTCCCCACCAGGAATGCATCCAGTGTGTGGTGATGCCCTCTGGAGGTGGTGCATTCCCGATGGATGGCCATCAAGCCGCACAACCAGGGCTGCCAATTTCTGTTTTTTCTGTTGGCAGAGCATGCAATACCGATAGGGAGACGTGCCACACATGCGTCCACATGCAACATGCCCCACCGGCTGCTCCACCTCCGTGCCCCATTGTACAGGGCCAGGTGTGCCAACACTTAGCTTCTGCTAAGTGTCAGGCAATCGCCGGCATGTGTCGACCAGGCCTTCCTGGGAGAGGAGAGCTATCCTCTGGATGCTCAATCCTCTCCCACCCCAGCTGGCCCCCGACGACCCGCTCGCACCGTGAACACGGGTCACCAGCATGGCAGGACATCGCTGCCTCAGCCATCCATGCCACTGGGCCGGCTGAGTAAGTTATTTTTAAAAAGTAATCAATTACAGTTACTAGTTAGTCTCAAAGAAATGGAATCAGTTACCGTTATTTGTTACTCTGTCATAAACAATAATTTGTAACTGTAACTCCTATTACTTTTCATATTTCTTTATATTACTTTTGAGAAGTTGGTTATGTTTACTTATTTAGCATAGTTATGAGCTCAGGAAACTCCAAAAAATCATGAAAAGAACCATTATATGTAAATTTATTTCATGTTTTCTAAATTAAAAATAAGAAGCTAGTCACGTCACTTTTTTGGCTTTGCACATAATTTGCAATACTAGGAATATTCACATCACAGGCTGACATCTTCCATCAAAACCTGTATCATAAGTGTTATAAATTCTTCTTTTTAATTTGTTTTTTCCATTGCCATGGTGTGCAAAGTTGAAGCAAATACAGTATAACAAAGAACAAGTACAAGTACCACATTAAGTGATTTCTTTTTTGTTTGTGGGTTAATAACAATCTAGAATTTAAATTGTATAGTGTCACAAATAAAACTGGACAAGATGGGACAGAGGATCTTGAAGGACTCAAGGAACTATGGGCAAAAATAAAGGGGGGTACTGAAAAAGCAACAAATCTCTGTTACAGGCAGGTTAACGGGGGCAAGAGAAAAAAAGAGACTGCTATGGTTCTCTAAAGACGTAGCATAAAAAGTAAGAACAAAAAAAAATAGCATTTAGAAAGTACAAAAAGATACAGAAGGAGGAGGAGGACAGGAAAACTACCAGGAGAAACAAAGGGAGACAAGGAAGGCAGTTAGATGTAGAAAGGCACAAACACAGGAGAACATTGCCCAATCAGTAAAATAGGGAAATTAAACTTTCTTTGGATATATAAGTGAGACGAGGAAGACCAAAGGGGGACTAATAAGGATAAAAGGAGAAGAAGGGGTATGCGAGGAGGAGGACCAAAAGAAGACAGACATATTGAACAAATACTTTGGTTCTGTATTTACAGAAGATGGGGTAGGTGTTAGGTAGAGCTTTGTGTAATGAGAAAATTCCAAATTTGTGGAATTTTGACAAAATGTCATTGAATTCTGTGAAATTTCATGTAATTTCATTGAAATTTTTAAAATGTATTAATTTGGTCATAACTTGGCCTTCTATTGTGCTAGATCTCCAAAGGTTGGCACGTTTAGTGTGTGGAAAGAGTTCCAATGATGTGCCAAATATCATGAGATTATTTTTGTTTATTTATTTATTTAACAGACTTTAGGATTACAACCTTTGAGTTAGGGACTCATTTACAAAGGCTGCGTGTCAGAGTACAAGAAACCAAAAACAAGACTTACAGAATACATAGTTACAGCAAGAAGGAATTATACATGGGTTAAGCACATGAAATTATGGTAACAGCAGTAGTACAAGATTATAATTACAAACAGCCATTTTTTCAAGGAGGAAACAGTTTGAGAGTATAGGCAAAGTTCGGTTATTTCATAACAGATATCAGCTGATATCATCATACGTTAGGCACTGGCTAGCTCTGACTGTATTTTAGTGCAGTGGAGACTAGCATAGCACACACATGCAAGCAGCCCAACACAGGCGTTGTCAGGAGGGTTGACAGTGAGGTAGCCGTAGATAGGGCTTACCTAGTGGGTACATAGGCACCGTCGAGAGGTGAGTATACGTTGTTTGAGTGCTACTTTGAAGGGACCTAGGTTGGAGATGGAGGATAAATCATAGGGAAGTTCATTGTACCAAGTCGGTGCTCTCAAGGAGAAAGACCTTTGTGCAAGTGAGGTCCTGACTCTCGGGATCAACTATATCTGTTTGTTGGAAGAGCGAGTATTTACTGTGGTATGGAAGCATTGGACTGCAGCAGATACCCCCATTGGGGAGAGCCCCAGGTGAATTTTCTTCGTAA
This sequence comes from Neoceratodus forsteri, assembly GCA_016271365.2. Taxonomy (NCBI): domain Eukaryota; kingdom Metazoa; phylum Chordata; order Ceratodontiformes; family Ceratodontidae; genus Neoceratodus; species Neoceratodus forsteri. The sequence goes on along the minus strand of CM057451.1, from coordinate 1,171,964,057 downwards.
GGAGACAGGTTTGGTAATGTATTCTCTTATCCAGTCTAGGAGGTTTGTGAGGGAATACAGGGTGCAGGTGTAGGTACGTTTATCTGCCCCTGACAGGAGTCTGCACACTTTATTTTTGGCCAGATGGATTTTGTTCAGTGCCGTATGATCGGCGGCTGAGTAGATGGTTAGCCCGTAGTCCACAAGAGAGACAGGACCGACTCGGTGACAGCCAGATCAAGGGCTTCGGGGGTAGGGAGGTTTTGTGCCTGTACAGAAGCCCTATATGAGTATTGATAGCTGACAACAGGTTATTTATGTGCTGGTGGAAGGAGAGGTGAGAGTCAAAGGTTACGCCTAGGTATTTGTTTATTGTTTATTGGTAAATATTCGGAAAGACCTTTGAGTGAGAGACTCATTTACAAAGGTTCCGCGTCAAACATTAAGGTACAGAGCAAACGTTTGCTAACAGAGTTGACAGTACAGTACAGTATATAATGAAGGATTACATTACATTGCATTACAAAGCAGTCAAGGGTAGTTCAGGAGGAGGCCTAGGTCAGTGTAGTGAATGAGTCTCAATTAATCACAGCCACATGGTTGCAGGGAAGACTGTAAACTGGCTGATAGTCAGATAATGAGATAGTAGAGATTTTGCACCAGGAAACAAAGAAAGTTATGGGCGCTAATAGTACAGCAGCTCAGTCAGGGGCAGTCACATACATTAGTGCCTTGGAGGAGTTCCCTTAGTCTAGCTTTAAAAGGACCAAGCCTTGTTTCGTTGGCTATTTGGGTGGGGAAAGAGTTAGTCCAGTTAGGGGTTCGGTAGCTGAAAGTCCTTTGATGTTGGGTGGTATGAGGGTGGGGTACCCATAGAAGCAGCTAATTTGAGTTTCACATTGATCTGGTTGGGTCTGCTGGGCGAATAATAGAGGAAAAAGAGGGAGGGGCGAGACCCAAGAGTATCTTCTTTGTCATTAGGCATGTGTGATACTGGATTCTGCTATCTAGGTCTTGGCTTTGTATATGTGTGTACCTGCTCTAGGGGAAGGAGAGAGTGGGAGAGGATGGATAGTTGCATATTCTTGGCTTTGTTCTGGTGGTGGGCAAAAAGCATGGCCTTCGTTTTTTTACATTAACTATGCGTCTATGGTCTGTGAAGCAGTTTTCAATTTGGTTGCACACATTTTGGAGGGATGGTTGCAGAGAACACGGATCTTGGTGTGAGGCAAAGAGAACTGCGTCATCTGCACATAGCAATAGATTACTGGTGCAAGACTTGGGCAGGGCGTTCAGGTAGATGCTGAACAGCAGTGGGCCAAGAATTGAGCCCTGAGGAACCCCAGAGCAAACAGGCAAGGTGGAGGACTGGGTGGTGTGTATTTTGACGCATTGTGATCGGGCAGTGAGATAGCTAGTGAACCAGGCTAAGGGTCCACTGGATAGGCCAAGGTATTGTAGTGTGTGTATGAGTAAGGGGTGGGACACAGTGTCAAAGGCCTTTGACAGGTTGATGAAGATGGCTCCCACAAGGTGTTTCCTATCCAGGGCAGAATGGATATAATTAGAGAACTCAGTCAGGGCCGTGATGGTGCTGTCACCTGCCCTGAAACCATGTTGTTCCCTGCATAGCAGATTATAGTTGAGAAGATGGTCAGTAAGTTGGGTGGCTATAATCTTTTCAAGGGCTTTTTGGGGGGGGGATGGAGACGGGTCGGTAATTATTGGGGAGAGTACTATCACCACTCTTTAGTATTGGGGTGATGGTGGCCATCTTCCAGGTTGAGGGGAACTGCCCCAGACACAGGGAGCAGTTCAGAAGGTCGGTCAATGGGGAGGGAACAGTATTGAGTACAGGCTCTAGGATCCTCATATCAAATGAGTCCTTACAGTAGCAGGAGCCCCTGAGGGTGTTGGTGAGAAATGGCCTAGCCTCTTTCACAGTCACTACTTTGAAGTGGAAGGGGGCATACTGAAAGTTTGGGGGCTGGGTTTCTGGAATAGGACAAAGAAGCTGAGTGGGAGCACAGCACTGAGGTTGGAGAAAGATGCATTAAGGCTGTCAGCTATGGCCTGTGAGTCGGTAGTGGGTACATTGTTTATGTTAAGTAGGGACGGAGGGGGAACCCTGGTTTTTCCATTCAGTTCCTTGATGTTGTCCCAAAATAGCCATGAGTTCCCCCAGGTGGAAACTAGGGTTGTTTTGTAGTATTCAGATTTTGCCTGTTTTTTAGCCCAGGTGCATTTGTTGCAGGCTGCCTTGTAGGCCTGCCTATCAGCTTGTGAGCCAGTGGAAACTGCTTTCCTCCAGAGGTCGTCTCTGCATTTGAGCTGATGAAGCAGCTCAGTAGAGATCCAGGCTGCATTGTGCTTCTTGGTCTGTACATTAGTGAAAGGGGTGCAGCCCACCCACCTTGACCCCTGGCTCGACAACGTCCACTGGACAGCCTCTCCCTTCCCCCAGACCCACTTCTTCCCTACTAGATCCAAACAGGGATGTAACCTGCTGTCTTCTGTGAGGATCTACTATATCCATGAGTGTAACTCATAATTTTGTAACAATATGTAACCTAAGTAACATACAAACTACTACTTTATGTAACCTAGGTGTATCTATGTTAAATGTTCCTTTTTACTGCACCTGTAATGTTATCCTCTGTTTTAATCTGCACTGTAATAACTGTCTTGATGTCTGCCCCACGTGGTGCCTTTGTAAATGAGTCTCTGACTCAAAGGTTGTAAACCTGATTTGAAATGAATAAATGAATAAATAAATGAAAATATCACAAGCTTTATTAAATGAACAGGTAAAGTAGTCAAGGGCTTCATCTATGGTTGATGCCCGAGAGATCGGGGACCAGTCACAGCTGGTTAGGTCATTCCTAAGTTTGGCGAGGCCATCAGGCCTAAGGCGGCGCCGAGATATTTTGAGTGGTTGGGATTAGGATAGATTGTTTCAAAATTATAAGTGCTGAAAGACTGTCATTGTATTTTTTGTGGGAAATTTTGTGAACATTGTTATCTGTATGTACCACAGTCATCTGTTGAGCCAGAGATCTGAAATGTGCTGTGATTTCTCAACGACACATGTTCTAACAATGTGTCAAATGTCATGACATTAGGATGGATTGTCTCAAAATTATATGTGCTCAAAATTTGTCATTTTATTTTTTTGAGGGAAATTTCATGAAATATTTTATCTGCATATAACTCAGGCACTTGTGAAGCTAGACATGTGTAAATTAGCATGGATAACCTTTTTATCATGGTTATAGAATCTTCGAAATATGGAGAGAATAGGATTAGAGATTTTTAAGTTACAGTGATTCATACTTTTACTATGTAAATATCTGCAAACGTTTGAGCAAACTCTCAAAAATGTGGATGTTTGTAACTTCTCTGGTCTTGAGGCACAGACTTAACATTCGATATGCATATCTGATGTCAGTGTATCCTGGAGTCTAACACAACTGGATAAATTGGTTTAGCAGTTTTAAATTTACAGCAGAAAAAAAAAATTATTGGTAACATTTTCTCAAATATTTATGGAAGCATGTAAGTGAAGCATCCAGAATTCTTTTTGCGGAATTAGCGTTCGCAATGTGCATATCACTACTTCATTTGATAAGCTGGACTGAGCTTTTTGCAGTCCAGCTGTTCCTCTCTGGGAGGCTATTTTGCCCCCACACCCCTTAGCATAGCCAGATTAACTCATCAGAACTACAAATCCCACTGATATCCTCTTTGTTCTTCACAGTGACAAAATCCCTTAAAATGAGTCACCTACTCATTTTCCCATCAACCTATCCTGCTGGAATAGCCAGAATTCTTCCTTCCTGGTGCCCCAGACATTGTCTTCCCCATTACATCTTTTTTGAGTACCTCTAAGTCCCAGACTTGCACATATGTCAGGCTCCCTGCATCATCAGTTTACTGGGTGTGATCCTTATATATCCCGCATTCAGGTTGGATTTGTTGACACTGCTTCCTTGCACCAGGTGGGGGGGGGGTCTACCACTGGTGTGCTACCCTACTCAGCTGTCCATTTCTTGGTGAAATTATGCATCTAACTCCTGAACCTGGTGACCCTCTGCACTGCCTGCCTCTCATAACCCTATCCTTTAATTTGAACCCCCCTAATAAAGCTAAGTGATATTAGCAAATTCCAATTTTAAGGAATTTTCATGAAATTCCACAATTTTAATAAAGACTTAAGGAATTTGACTTTAAGTACAGATGTTATTTTACAGTTTCTGGCAGCAATCAATTAATACAATTAACACACACAGTCTCCTTCTAAGGTCTAAGAACCTGACAAATTTAATGGAATTCCATTCTCTAATTTTTAAGTTTCAGTGGTTTATAAATTTGCAGTTTATATGCTTGCAAAATGTAATTTTAAAATATTGTGAAAGTCTGACTAGATTTAATTCAGTCTTATATAAAGCTATAAATATGAATTTTGTCAGAAATGACCATGCTGAATAGTAGTTTAAATGTTTCAAATCTGGTTAAATTTGGATATGTTGTTTTAAAATTAGAGGGAAATAACTGAAATTTAAAATTTTGGTAACATGTTTGGCAGGCTATAGCTCAGTCCCATTTATTGCTAGAAATGTGAAACTATGTACATATATAAATGTAGGAATAACCCATATACCTGTAAAATGTTATAAAATATCAATGAATACTATCAAAAGTGTACTAAAATAAAAGAAATCTAAATGTTGGCAAAATGTGGCTACCTATAACTCAGCCCCTATTGAAGCTTGAGACTTAAAACATGGTGCACATACTCATGTTGTATGTTTCTCTAAATCCTGAAACTGTGGAGAATTGTGGATAAGAAATTTTAAAATTATGTTGAAATAACTGAAACTTAAATTTTAATTTAAGTGACTGGCCACCAATAACTCTGCCCCTTTCAGCCTACGACTCTGAAATTTGGTACACATATGTATGCCATTCTAACTGTCTACATACCAGCCTTGGTGTCCATTGGATGCGTAGTTGCAAAAGTAGAGCAAAATAACTGAAATTTAAAATTTGGCAAAATTCAGTAGAATTTTTACACAAATTCCATGTAATTCCATGGAATCTGAATGGTAATTGCACGGGCATTCCACAGGCAGAATTTTATATTCTGCACAGCTCTAGGGATGGGACAAAGATAAGGGAAAAGGGTATAAATGGTAGGGGTGGGGGTCACCAGTCCTTTTACAGAGAAGAAAGTCCTGAAGGTACTAGCACAATTACAAGTAGACATGACAATAGTACCTGATGGAGTGCACCCCAGGCTACTGAGGGAGCTCAGAGAGGTGCTGGCTGCATCTCTGACAACTATGTTCAACATATTAGAAACAGGGGAGGGTTCGAGGAACTGGAGGAGGGCAGATGTGGTCCCACTCCACAAAAGTGGGAACAGGGAGGAGGCAGGAAATTACAGATCTGTCCTCCTGACTTCGGTAGTGGGCAAAGTAATGTAAACACTTCTAAAGGAAAGGATAGAGGAATACCTCGTAACCAGTGGATTACAGGATCCAAGGCAACATTGTGTTATTGGGCGGGGGGGTTGCCAGACAAACCTGATCGAGTTCTTTGACTGGGTGACCAGGGTAGAGGATCAGGGAGGAGAGATAGATGTGTGACCTACCTGGATTTCAGTAAGGCCTTTGACTTTAAATAGAAGACTAGTGAACAAGCTGGCCTGTCTGGGAGTGGGTCAAAAAGTTATAGACTGGGTAAGAAATTGGTTAAGCAACAGGAGTCAGAGAGTGGTGGTAAATGTCCACTCTAGAGAAGGCAAGGTTACCAGCGGGGTGTCTCATAACTCAGTAGTAGGCCCAGTCCTATTCAGTGTCTTTATCAGTGACATAGCAGAAGGGCTAGAAGGGAAAGTATGTCTGTTTACAGACAACACAAAAATCTGCAACTGAGTAGATACACTGGGGGGATGAGGGATGATTTGAAAAAGCTGGAAGAATAGTCAAGGGTTTGGCAGCTGGGTTTCAATGCAAAGAAGTGCAAAATCATGCACTTGGGGCACAGAAACTATGGGGCTACATACATATTGGGAGGGCAAGTACTGGCAACCACTAAACAGGAAAGGGACCTGAGGAGGGTAATCATTTCTGATGATTTGAAGGTAGCCAAGCAGTGTGATAAGGCAGTGGGGAAGCTTGGCAGGATGGTTGGGTGTATAGGGAGGGATATCACCAGTAGGAAGAAGGAGGGAATATTACACCTGTACAGATCACTTTTAAGACCCCACCTCGAGTTCTGTGTCCAGTTCTGGCGGCCCCACCTCTGGAAGGACACTGATGAGGTGGAGACAGTACAAAAGAGGGCTACCAAACTAGTGCAGGGCCTGCATCAAAAGCCCTACAAGAAGAGACTCAAGGAACTGAATATGTACTTTCTGGAGGAGAGGAGAGGGTGAAAAGGGAGGATATGCTAGAAACATTCAAATACCTAACGGGTATTAAGGTACATGAAGGTAGCATTTTCCATAGAAAAAGAATCTTGAGGACAAGGGGTCATGCTATGAAGTTGGGGGGAGGCTCAGAAGAAATGTGAGGAAATACTTCTTCATGGAGAGGGTGGTGGATGCCTGGAATACCCTTCCAGTGGAGGTGGTGGGTGCTAAAGCAGTAACAGGATTCAAGCATGCATGGGACAGATACAAGGGGACCTTGGTAGTAAGGCAAGAGGAGGAGACAAACGGAGATCAAGTAGGGGTTGCAGTGGCACAGTAGGCAGGGAAAACAGGGCAGACTAGGTGGGCCAAGAGGTCCTTATCTGCCGACAACTTCTGTGTTACTGTGATGACATTTCACTGCAAATATTCTAAAAGTGTGCAGCCACGCATAGCACACTATGTGAAGTGAAGTGGCCTTACACTCCTAGTGTAGTGTGTGAAGAATAAGATACTTTTTTGGAGTAGACAGTTCATTTCCCACCTGGCAAAGTGCTCAGGCAGTTCATCAGGTAGGAAGGCTGTCAGATATCACTCCAGTAAAAGTGCCACATTGATGTACTGCCACACTAGTATGCACTGTGCTTGTGGTATTTAAGGTGAACAATCAGTAGCTTATGAAAGCTCTAAAACATTCACCGCAGGTGGTTGTTATCTTCCACTGCTACAGCCCTCTTCTGATAGTAGCTGTAAGGGGACAGCTTGCAAGGCAGCAGAATCTCCCACTGCTACAGCCCTCTTCTGATGATAGGCCCCTGGCAGGGTTCTCTGTATCCTGGAAGGGTCCAGAATTTATGCGAACACCTTCCTCACCTCCTAGTTCCACACAATTCTTTCCTGAAAGGGCTGGATATTGGCCCCTCTTCTCTCCCACCTCCCTCTCTCTTGGTCCTTTTGAAGCCTGCTTCCCATTGTTGCATACTTCCATCCTGTCATGCTCTACCTCTGGTGCCTACAACCTGTTTCCCTCCTGTCGTGCTGTAACTCTGTCTTGTGCAGGTAGTGTCCACAGCATACTGGAGGGGCCAGGCCCTGGCAGACCCTTCTCCTCCAACCCTCTCTTCCCTCCTCCACATCCCCCCTTTCTACCCCCACTCTCTGCCTATATGCTCCCACTCACTCACCTTTCCCCCAGCCATAGTTATTGGCTAACCCCTAATCTCTAATGCACTTATAGTAAATCTTGAACTATTGTTCTATCTGTGTGTCTCCTTGCAATTTTGCCCTAGTTCAACCTCCTTAGAAACATAGAAGTTGACAGCAGATAAGGACCACAAGGCCCATCCAGTCTGCCCATTTTTTTCTACCTCATGAATGTGCCATAGGCCTTTACTCTGTCAATGGCCTATCTATTCATACTCATCTGTATTGCTCCCTTATGCCTATCCCATGTGTGTTTGAAGACTGGCACTGTATTCATATCCACCACTTCCTGAGGTAGGCTGTTCCATGCATCCACACCCTTTCTGTGAAAAAGAACTTCCTCACATTACCCCTTAATCAGCCTCCCTCTAATCTCATGCTGTGTCCTCTTGTCCTGTTATGTTTCTTATATTGAAACATGTTAGACTCTTTCACCTTGTTAATGCCCTTAAGATGTTTGAATGTTTCGATCATATCACCTCTCTCCCTCCTTTGCTCTAGGGTATACATACTGAGCTCCATTAATCTGTCCTCATATGTTTTCTGATGCAGTCTCTGCACCATTTTGGTTGCCCTTCTCTGGACTGCCTCAATTTGGTTAATGTCCTTGTGAAGGTGTGGCCTCCAATACTGCACGCAGTACTCCAGATGGAGCCTAACCAGTGTCTTGTAAAGAGGGATTATTACCGCCCTCTTATGACTTGCAATACCCTTACTAATACATACCAACATCCCTCTAGCCTTACCTACTGCTTTAGTGGTCTGTTTGGACGATTTCAGGTCATCTGTGACAATGATGCCCAAGGTTCTTTCTTCCCATATGATTGCTAGCAACTCCTCTCCCAACCTATAGGTGGCTTCAGGGTTTCTCTTCCCTATGTGCATGATCTTGAACTTCTTTGCATTAAATCCCAGTTGCCACTCTTCTGACCATTTTGCTAGTTTATCCAGATCTCTTTTCATTCTGCCACCCCATCTGGATCATCTACTCTGTTGCAGATCTTGGTGTCATCTGCAAACAGACAAGCCTTACCCTCTAGTCCATCTGCAATGTCACTGATGAAGATATTGAAGAGGACTGGTCCCAGGAGTAATCCCTGAGTACCCACTTGTGACTTGCATCTCTTCTGGACTGTATAGCGCTACCACCACTCTCCGCTTTTCGGTTCGCCAACCAGTTTGCCACCCAGTTGACCAACTTGACCCACCCCAAGCCTACCCAGCTTATTAATCAATCTTCTGTGTAACAGTATCAAAAGCTTTGCTGAAGCCAAGGTAGGCAACATCAGCTGCACCCCTTGGTCCACCTCTCTGGTTACCCAGTCAAAGAAATCTATGAGATTAGTTTGACAGGACCTTGCTTTTGTAAACCCATGCTGTCTTAGATCCTGTGCCCCTATGGATTCCAGTTGTTGCACTATCCTTTCCTTAGGAGTGCCTCCATAATCTTGCCCACTACTGAGGTAAGACTGACTGGTCTGTAGTTCCCTGCTTCCTCCCTGCTACCACTCTTGTGGAGTGGGATCACATGAGCCCTTCTCCAGTCATCTGGGACCTCTCCTGTGCGTAGAGACTCACTAAACAGTTCTGATAATGGCTCTGCTAGTTCCACCCTTAGCTCCTTTAGTAACCTGGGATGTATGCCATCAGGTCCAATTGCCTTATCCACCCTGAGCTTAGTGAGCTCTTGTGGGACCTTTTCTTTTGTGAAGGGACTAGGGACTGGTTTGTATTCCATCCAGACGTTTTCTAACTATAAAGCTATGTCCCACCAAGTGTTTGCAAAAGATATGTGTGCTATTGTATCTATCTATCTAGTACAAGACTGTTAGCATTGTATCCATCTAGTTCATACCTATTAGCATTCCTCCTTTTCAGTACTTCTGTATAGTCTGCTCACTTTATTGAATGCAATCAAATTGTATATCTATATTGTGTACCAAATCTCTGTATACTATCCTCATGTTCCCCTACCCCCCAGGCTGCACCAGGAGATGAGCAACTTGTTGCTCAGCGTGCTTTCCTGGTGAAACATTTCAATAAATAAAATAAATAAAAATTATTGCTATAGGGGTACAGCTTGCAAGGCTGCAGAATCTCCCACTGCTGTAGCCCTCTGCTGATGGTAGCTGTAGGGGGACAGCTTGCAAGGCTGCAGAATCTCCCACTGTTGCAGCCCTCTTTTGGTGAATGCTGTAGGGGGATTTAAAAATTGTTGTGGTTACAGAAAATATCAGCTTGCAAGGCAGCAGAATCTGTGTGTGATACAAATGCAATCGGTGCACAGCTGCAGTAAACGGTAAGTAAAACTAATGTTTTTTGCAATGCACACAAATACAGCAGCGCAGATTGAGAACAACCACACACGTGGGTATTGGGCTCTTTTAGTGCTGCTGACTGTTCCCCTTTTAAAGAATGCGTAGTGTACAGTGTGAGTGACCTTGGGAAGCATCTGCAGAACACAGTTTTTCCCTTTAAATTTTTGTTAATTAAAAAACTAAAATAAATAAACAAATAAAAACAAAAACACCCCCTCCATCATGTCTCATTCATCAAAACCATTCCCCTAAGAACTGTGCAGCGGCTACCAGCTATCATCACTGATTCAGTCACATTAAATTGGCAATGACAGGCTCCTGGTTACAGGCCCACCTGAAGTGGCCGACTGATGATCCCACATTATGAAATGGGTACTAGAAGTCCTGAGTCATGATTGGTTGATAGCCACTTTCTGCCAGGCCGTTATCCCAACACAACGGTCCGGCTGAAAGTACTCCCAGATGAGCAGACAGACCACACACCTTTGGAACGTTCTACCGCAACTGACAATGGCCTGCTGCCTGCCTACCTTAGTGGCGACAGCAGTGGCATGGCTGCAGCCTCAGAAACCATAATGCATCTGCTCCTCAAACAGTTCTGCTCCCCCTTGCACAACATCCTCAATTAGTTTTTTTCTCCATCAACTTTTCAGTGTTTTCTTTGTGATTCTCCTGACCGCAACCTACAGCTGGCAGCCATGATTTAAATTTCCAGCTCCCACATGCTAGTGCTTCCAATTACAGTGGCAGGTCCCACCCGGTCAGTAATTGCACATTAAAAAAAATGTTTTTGAATGTCACACAAGCTCCCCCACTTGCCACAAGTTTCAACAAACTGCCCGATTTTCAGAAAACCGCAGCTGCAGAAACCTGCTGTAGATCCTGTCTTCCTGCCACCTACTGTGAAGCCGCTGCTGCCCTCACCCTCCTGACTGCTGCATATACTCGGGCAGGTACTACTTTTTCATTTTTAAAGTAATTCTTTCTATATCCTATGTTTTATACATATGAAACAAACACAGTTTTTTTTTTTATTTCTTAACAGTATTTTGACTCATTTCATAATTGCAATAAGGCACTGGGGTTATAGGGCTAACAGCCCTTTGGTGAGGAAGCACTCAGCTTTGCCTCATGCTTTAACGCACCCGAAGTGGGCCATTATCTCACCATGATGTCCTCCCTGTTATGTGTTATTACTTAAGTAACCAATCTGGTACTACTGCTAGTGTGACTCAATGACATTAGATCAGGGCAACTCCTTAGTCATAGTTCTGAGTGATGTCAGTGAATGAATCAGTCTACATGTGTTTTTTCAGTTGTTGGTTTTGTACAGAACTGTCATTCCCCAAATCTCCATCCGTTCATAGTAGCCGCAGATTCATTAACTTCCCATGCTTGTAGTGAAGTTGACGAGTTTGCCTCAGCTATGATGGGGGAAATGCCAGTCAGGCTACTGTCAGTGAGCAGTGATGGGTTGGGTCACTTGGTTAGCATGGGCCCCTGTTCCATCTCTAGCTTGCTCTCATTTATTTACTTTCATGCAGTGAATGAATCTCGGAGATTGATGATGATTGTAAACCAGGATGATGAGATGTCACCCCAAAAACCCTCTCCGTGCATTGTAGCTGCTAAGTCAATTTCCCATGCCGTAATGGAGTTGGCGAGTTTGCCTCAACTATGACAGGGGGTGGCAGCCTCCCAGGCAGGTCACTGTAAGTGTGCAGTGGTTCTGGCCTGCTCTCATTTTAATCATTTCCTCCCATGCAGTGAAGAAATCGCTGATTACAATGATAACCACTTTTTAGAACTGTCTGATTTTATTTATGTATTGAAATTTCGGATATCACCTTTGAGAACAAGATCATTTCATAGGTTCCACGTCAGACGAACAATACATATTGGAAAATATGAGACAGAGAACAAACAAAACAAGGAATTATACAAGACATTATAAGAGTGTATAACTAGAGAAGTTCCAATACATGTGACATTGTACAATGTATGTGTAACCCCTAGGTGGCACTATCCCAAGGGCTACTACCCCTGCCTGCCTGCCTGCTTGGCTACTGACAGGTTGAGGGGCCTAGGTTCTATGGTGGGTGCCTTCACCCAGAGGTCAGGGTTGGTAATGGTTAAACTAACTTGGGCACAGCCCTCTGGGACACTGTGACCCCCCTTTGTTCCCCCCCAGTGGCCCACACAGTACCTGGGAGTTACCTTCCCAATACCCTACATATGAACACGTTTTAAACATAGAGATATCACTTACCCTCGAGACTGATTCTGCAGCATGTCTCTGAGGACCCCCTGTAAAACAAGGTTAGGCAACATACTCAGATACAATGCAAAGCTGATTCTATATGTACTGACACCACAGACAGTATATAGTTCAGTAACAACAAATTTGATTTATTTAGGGGACAGTAACACGGGAGGGGGCAATCAGGTTTATTTGGTTAGACAAGTTTCAAATCACAGTACTGTGCATACATATAGGGTCCAAAAAGTCACACTCTGGGTACCCAGGATGGGAGGGGGGGACTAGCCAGGTCCATTGCCCGGGGTTGGCCAGCTGGTGCAGCTGGATGGGGCCCTGTAGGAAGAAAATATATGCATAACACAAACTTATAATCCAGAGCCAGATGGCTCAGTTCATAGAAAGAAACACAATAACTCAGATGGCACACTTTTGATTTACAGACTGTTGCAGGGGGTTGTCCTGAATTGTACTCACAATGCCCCACACGGATTTCAAGCTGGAAGGTGTTGTTTCTGGGTTGCCAGCATTCAGCACACAACTCACAGCAGAGGAGAAGTGGAATCACGGTCCCCACAAGCACTAGACACAGTTATATGTAAAGGAAATTACTATACCAGGCAGCTGCTTCTCGATCCCGATCGCAAACACTTGCAAATTACCCGGGAGCACACACAGCATCAACAGTCCCTGACAGGCCGATCACATTCAGCAAACTTTCGGTCTTCTTCAGGTTAAGTCTGGCTTCCACACTTCTGGTTCTTCCTTCTTCTCACAAACTTGGATTCAGTCCGAACTAGCACTCACAAAGGCTGCAGGCCTACTACAGGGCCTCCCATGCGCTTCCTGCGTGAACTACACACCACAGCAAGAGCAGAGCTCCTTCTCTCTTCACTGTCACTACTGAACTGGCTTGCCAGCAACAGTGCAGGCATTTCCTTTGGGTTCCTTCCAGTTCGGTTGGCTGGATCGGCTGTCAATCACAGTAGGGCTCCCTCTGTTGGTGCAAAAAGGCACCAAGGTCCAAACTACATTTCCCAGAGGCACTGGCTATACAGTACAGAGGTGGCTGGCTCAAGAATGAGAGTCCATGTTCTGATTATTCCAAGCAGTCTCCGTTTTAGGGCTCCCCTAACCCAGTTGGCCCAGCTCAGCAGTTCAGGTTCAAAATGGAGGGGCAAACACACAGAGTCTCAGCTGCAAGAAAGGCAGGTTAGACAAACTGCAATTTTACTAACACTCTAACTGATTTCAGGCAAACAGTTACATCTTTCATTTAGGCTTCCTCTGCGCTCTTAGCTACTGCAGAAACAGAGCGATTAGGCAGCAGCTCGGGCAGGATTCGAGCATTAAACCACACAGTCCTCCCATTCAAACTGATTAAGCCTGTGAGCAGGCAGCTCTTAAAGAGACAGTACCAGAGGATCTAAAAGCACTCACTGCAGTGCCATTTAAACGGCGTCAATGCCGAACGCCATCCAGGCTTGGAGCACTTAGCAAGCTCCTGGAAGACTTTTGGGAACCCCCATTTGTAGGGGGGGGTTACATATGCCAAGGTGCAAATTTGATTAAAACCTGGAATTCAAAGCGTCATATTAGAGGGGGTGGGGTCTTATGAAATGACCCTTTACATGAAAATGGGAACAGACTCAGCCTAATATCTAATACTCAACAAGGTAAGGGATGTCATCAGCCCAGGGGCCTCGTCAGAGGTGAGAAGGTATGGGACAGAGCATTTTAAAGGGAGCAAGGGCGCTCAGGAGATATAACAGGGGGGAAGGGGATGGGGAAAGCCATTGAGGGGTGAGGGGAAAGAGTGGAAGAAATCAAGAGGAAATGTGAAAGGAGAATGATTAGCAACTTGGAACAGTTATTTACATGCTGAGAATAGTTATGCATAAGGTTAGGATAGCATAAGGTTAGAATAAGTGCTGGTCACAAGAAGGAAGGTTATTGGAAGCAGCCACAACTGGCATCAGCAACTAGCTGTTGCTTAAGTTTAACTTTGAAAGAGCCCAAGGTGGATGCTGAAGTGATGTCATGGTGCAGCGAGTTCATTCATAGTGGCGCACGGGAAGCAAAGGACCTTTGTCCTAGAGAAATGCGACAAGGAGTATATTAAAAAATCTGGCTAGTAGAGCTTGTGGTGCAAAGACAGTTGATAGTGGGGGTAATAAGCTTTTGCACTCCTGGGGGCATTTTGCCTAAGCTTACCTTTTTGGACAGTAAACATGTTCGGTATATGAGTCTACCTTTGAATTGGAGCCAGTTAGCCTGAGCGTACATGTCGCAGGTGTGGGACAGATGGGCTGAGCTGGTAAGGAGCCGGCATGCTTTGTTGAGTGCAACTATGATACGACGAAGAGTTCTTTCAGTAGCTGATCCACAGATTGGTAAGCCGTAATCAATAAGCGAGACAACAGAGCTTTGAATGACCAGGTTAAGAGCCTCTAGGGTCAAACATTGCTTATGCCTATAAAGTAGCTCAATGCGCGGGTGCTAACAGCCTTAGCAATGTTGTCAACGTGATAGGCATAGGTCATCGTATTGTCAGTAGTGATCCCCAGATATTTAAAGAGCTGAACTAGCTCCAGGGGAGAGCCCTCTTCGTTGGTGATAGAAAGAGGGTAAGTTCTGTGCCTATTCTGGGAGCTGGAGAACAGCATAGTTTTAGTCTTCTTGTAATTCATAAGTAACTTGTGCTTATGGAACCATCCTTCTATGACTACGAAATTACTCTGTCACCTGTGAGGGGGTGGAAAGGCTGTAGGGGGTGGTGCTGCATTTGTCGGTTGAGCTACATCATGGCATCAGGGATTGGCTAGTGGCTGGGGTGGCTGAGGTACCGGGTTTGGGCCCAGCCCAAACCTTTTTATTTTTACTACTTTCACCCCCCCTGACATGCGCCCCCATAGAGTTGAGAATCTTTAAGTAGGGGGGTGCGGTGGGCGAAGCCCACCACGAGGGTGTGTGTGTGTGGGGGGGCACAGCCACCCCACAGAAAGCAGTAAAAATATGTCCTGGTGCCATTGTACTGATGCACTGGGGCTGTCAGAGTGCCGAAAATGTGTTCAGCACTCTGACTGAGCAATAACAGTGATCGCCTTTAGGCATTCGCCGTTATCACATAGACCCCAATCACATGTACCATACGACAGTAATGGTATGCTCATACTCCTTGCATTTACCACCAGGGCAGCATCTGCTGCAATTTCCCTGGAAAAGAAGACCAATGATATAACAATACAATGGCAGTACAATATCCCCACCAAGAAGGGACACAATAGCAAGGTTAAATGTGAAAACTACAATCTGATTTATTCAGGAGGAATGTGAACAAGGGTGGGGCATAAATCTAGCAGTGATTGGCAGATATGATTATAATCAGGTTAGTAAAGCATGCACTGTAAGTCCCTATGACCAAGTCCCACAACCCTGGGTACCCAGGTTGGAGAGCAGGCTAGCCTGAAGCATTGCCTGGAGTAGGCCAGCATTGCAGCTGTTGTTTTGCCCCTTAGGAAGGAAAAACACAGTTAACATGCACTCAACCCAACTACTTGTAATCCAGAGCCAGATGGCTCAGTCTGTTGCGAATAAACCCAGAACAAGATGAACACACAAGTGATTGTAGCTTTTTACAGGGAACTGCCCTGTTTTGTACTCACGCTACCCAAACCAGGATGCAGGACTGACGAAATGAAGACCTCTGGATGTTGTACTGGATTGCCAGGGGAAGCAGGGCCTACACGACTCGCCATGGTGGTCAGCCAGTGGGATACTGGGATGCATAGGAAGGGGCGTCACAAGTAGAAAAAGGGAAGTGGTTATCCCTCTGTACAGACAATTGGTGAGACCCCATCTGGAGTACTGTGTGCAGTTTTGGAGACCTCATCTATGCAAGGACATAGACAGGATGGAAGCAGTCCAGAGGAGGGCAACTAAAATGGTACAGGATCTGCATCAGAAATCATATGAAGAGAGACTGAGAGAGCTTAATATGTATACCCTTGATGAAAGAAGGGACAGGGGGAACATGACAGAAACGTTCAAGTGCCTCAAGGGAATCAACAAAGTCCAGGAGGGTAGCATCTTTCAGAAAAAGAGATGTGTAAGAACAAGGGGACACAATTTAAAGATGGGGGGGGGGATGGCTCAGGGGTAATGTGAGGAAATTATTTTTCATGGAGAGAGTAGTGGATGCGTGGAACTGCCTTCCTGGGGAGGTTGTTGTGGCTAAAACATTGGGGGAATTCAAACATGCATGGGACAGACACAAGGCAATTGTAGTGGGGGGTGGCAGGAAGTAGGCTGTTGGTTAACTAGAATCTGCAGCTTATCCAGTAGGTAGGAAAATGGACATACTGGGTGGGCCAAGTGGTCCTTATCTGCTGTGAAAGTCTATGTTTCTTACCTGTTTGGTGGTGTTGAGCAGGGAGCCGAATCCCAGAGTGGGTCTTTCACCAAAAATGCCTCTGATCCAGGAGCGTCATCCTAAGCTGAGATGGCAGGGTCCAGGCAGAAAGAACAGTTCACATAAAGTCCATGAAAGGTGCTGGAGCAGGTTCTAGCTAGCCTTAACAGAACCAGTGGTGGGGAACCAAATTGCGACCCATGCCATACATTCAGCACATTTATAAGCACTTAGAATATTTGCCACAGTTCCGATAACAGTCTATTTGCAATAGCGCAAGGTCTCTGTGCAAACCCTTCAATCTGAGGCTCGCTTTGGCACCTGGCAAGCTGATCACTTCTGGAGCAAGTCTTCAGTCCACTTACAGGCAATGGTTACACACTCTTCTCTTAAGGTTTCAGGTCTCAATAAGAAATCAGAAGAAGCCCAACTTTTTCACTCACAGTCGTTCTTCACACTGGTAGCAGGCAGGCCGGTACAGCCTTCCCACCGATTCTCCTGCACCACCATGCAGGAGCAGCAGCTCGATAACTCGATCTGCTCACTCTCCAAACTCGAACTCACTACTGACTCACTGCTGCAGGCAGCTCTGGGCTTTCCCAGTGATCCAAAAGTTTTGGTTGGCTGAGAGAACCGTCTGTCACAGGAAGGGCTCCCCCTCCAGGTCCATTTAGGTGCCAAACCTTTACAAACTACAGTTCCTACAGATTTCACTCCCACAAGGCCTCTGAGGACAGTCTCCATTTTAGTTCCCCTGAGGTTCCGATTGGTCCAACACTGGCTGTTACAGAACCAAAATGGCGTCTCTAATCCAAACGTTCATGCTGCAAATGGAAGCAGGTTAGACAAACTCCTATATTATTACTACTGCTACAGATAAACAGTAAATAATTACTTTTCCTAACAGCGCTCCCTCTGTGCTAATAGCGACTGCAGAATGGAGCAGAAATGCAACTCGTCTGGCCAGTCGCAAGCCTTAAATCACTCAGACCCAGCCCAGACTAATTTCCTACCACAGCATAATGGTGCTTTTAAAGAAACAGACATGGAGGTTTAGTAGAGCACTCTCATGTGGACACACACAACTAATGCAGACACAGAACACCATCCTGACAATGGACATTAGACAAGCCCAGGAAGACATTATAGGAACCCCCTATTTGTAGGGAGGGTTACATCTGGAGAAGGTCTTAGCAACATCCAATGGCTAGTAAGGGAGTACAAGTTGAGTTACATGATCAAACTGAGTCTGCACTCGTAGGAGAAGACTATGAGGAGAAGGCAAAACGTATGATCCAGTACTGCTCTGAGGTATCTTGCGATTTCCGTTATCCTTAACAATGACAGTTATTATGGAGTTGGTACATCATGGAAGGAATTAGGGTCACATTTTGAAGTAATAAGTTAGGAGTGAAAGAGACTCCACCAAATATTGGATCCTATGAAGACATGAGAGGTAGAGAAGCCCATACTGCTTGAATTAATAGAATATATAAGGATGCATCCTGCAGAGATGATTGATGTGAGATCTTTTATAGTCCAGTTGAAGATTCCTGAAATGGGTCCTGGGGATGTTGTTGGGAAGTACTGATAATTTTATGGTGACATAAGCATCTATAGAGCATGCTATTCAAGGGATGTTGCTGGACTAAGGTTTCCTCAGGTGAAAAGAACAGGTACTCCATAGAGTGTTGGAAGGGAGCTGTTATGATGGCTGAGGTAGGAGTATGAGAGAGATGAATTGGTAGGAGTAGTTGATCAGGCAGTGATGCCAGACGTCGTACAGGAATGCCCCCAAAGAGACACAGCAAATATGCAGGAGCCCAGAGCTGCCAGGGCGGTGAGGAGGAAGGCAGCAGTCCAAGGATGGAGGGAAAGTCCAAAGTAGACATCTGCTGACTGGAGTAAGGTGTTAGATAAGAAGACAGCAGAGGCCAAGCAGTACCAATGTCGGCAGATGCAGGCAAGGTACAGGACTGGGGCAAATGCCACAGCATAACAGAATAGAATGTAGGAAGCTGCAGCAGGCCACAAGTGGAGGATCCATATACAACCAAGAAGCAAATCCAGGAACAAGGTGCTGTTGAGTTAGGGCACAAGGTTCCCATCTCCAAAGCTGATGGCGAATGTAAATTGCTGATAGCAAAAGATGATACAGTGGTGGGGTATGACGTTCCCATGTCCAAAGGAAATGGCAAACATAGATTGTGGATAGCAGAGATGCAGTGGTGTTGGGGAATGGGTTCCCACCACTGAAGGAGATGGTGAACTTACAAGCTGGCAGTAAAAGGGGTAGCGGTGCTGCACAGGAGGTCCCCACCTCCAAAGGAGATGATGAATTGGAATAGTTGGTAGCAAGGTGCTGCAGTGATGGGGAATGGGTTCCCACCTCCAAAGGAGACGGCGAACTAGAATTGCTGGTAGGGAAATCGCAGGAATCGTTGTTGGAAGATAACTGGATGGGATAAAGGCAGCATCAGGGAAAATTCCATAAGGCTGCAGGAACAGATCCTTGAAGATGAGTAAATGGCACATATCCAGCAGGAAGCAAGGGGAATGTAGGCAGACATGTCCAAGAGGAAGGCAAAATAGGGAAACGTCGACATCCGGTATAGCAACTAGGGTGGAGATGGCAGCATGGAACTGAAGGACTGAAGGTTGAGCCGTAAGGCAAGCCACAGCAATGATCCCCAGGAGCACAGGATGAGGAGGAAGACAAGCAGCAAAGAAGTCCAAGAGTCCAGCAAACTGAGTGGAGAAAGAGACTGAATGGGCTGGCAGGGTCCAAATCCAGAACGTGAGGAGGCCAAGGTGGGGACAAGTACATCAAGTCCATGGAAGTGCAGGATCCAGTCGGGTGAGGTATGATATTGAAGGCAAATTGGGTATGGTGACCCTGTTCCCGAACAGAATGTGGTAACCAGGTGTCAGGTAAAGAATGCAGTTAGTTAACATAGAAACATAGACTTTGACGTCAGATAAGGACTGCTTGGCCCACCTAGTCTGTCCATTTACCTACCTACTGGATAAGCTGCAGATCCTAGTTCACCAACAGCCAGTTGAAACAGTAGATTGCAGGCACAGAGTCCCACCTCCGGTAGTCGGGGCGAGTTAACCTTCACTTGATGCTGTGCCAGGCAGAGCTTAGAGACGGAGACTGTGGAAAGTTGACTAGGAGCATAAGTGGTCGAGACTAAAGACAGAGGAAACAAGCTCTCATCCCTGATAGACAGAGAAAGCTTACTGCACTGCTATGCCTCAGTAGGCAGAGTTAGGGATGGAGGCTGTCAGACTGCTGGTATGGGTGGAGCAAGAAAAGAGCATCTGAGGCTGCTTGAGGGAAAGGCAATACAGCTTAAGGGGTGAGAGGGTCAAAGGGAGCAGGGTAGAATGGTAGAGAGCAGCCAAGGGGATGACCAACACAGCCAGATGAGACACGGGGGAACAAATAAGGTATAGTACATTGGAGCAATAAATGCATGGGGAGTAATAGGTGAACCAGCAGCACAGGGTATCATATGGGATGGACAGGTAAAAACCAGTAGCACATGGGTTGAACAATGCATAGGGAATGGAGGAGGGACAGGCATGGAATTCAGGATGAGAGAGCAAAACAACAGGGAAATGAGCATGAGAAAGGGTCTGGTGGGAGCATGGGAAGGAATCGGAATAGGCGAGTGATGTGCAACAGCCAAGGGCTGAGCACCAGGGGCAACAACACACCCTAGAAGTGCTGAAGCAGTGGCAGAGAGGGGAGCTGAAAACAGACAAATGCCAGAAAGTAAAGGAGAAAAGGGACACAGTGAGGTGACCACATGGTAGTCCTGGAGTGGGAAGGGGACCCAGGAAGAAGAGTGGAAGACAAGCAGGGGGTGGGGACAAAAGACAAACTTAGGGAGTGGTGCAAGACACCGGGGTCACAAGGGACAGGACTGGGCAGAGGAAGTGCAATGTGTTTTTTTTGTTTGTTTTGCATTGTACTGAACCCTTGCAGGAGAGGTGCAAACTGGAAGCCTCCCAGAGCTGCGTAAAGCTGAACAGGCCAAAAGGTGTAGAAATGGGAGCCAACTGTCAGACCAGCAGAACAAAAGTAAATAAAAACAGACAGGGCAGGGAAGCACTCACAGAGGGGGTAATAAGGAGGGAAGGGCAGTTTTACAGAGGGGGAATCAGAGGGGAGGACAGTTTTTTTTTTTTTGCATGATGTCTTGCAGAGAGCAAGCCAGAGCATAAGGACCAACCAGGGAATACCAGTAGGTAAAGGGACGGGGACTAAGAATCGAAACGTGGTCAGGCAACTGAATGCTACCCAAAGTGGTAGTGGAAAGAAAGACATGAACCCAACAATCTGAACAATGGAAAGGAAATGCTACTTTACACTATCAGTACTCACAGGATTGGTGAAGGAGGGTGTACATTCCCATATGACAAGACAGCAGAGCCACTTTGGGAAAGCCCGCAGCATCCCAGGAAGCAGAACAAATAATACCCAGAAAGGCACAATATTGCAAAGGGGTCCCACAGCAGGTGAGAAGCAACGAAGTCCGTCCTGATGAGACCAAGAGAGAGAAGTCGATAGGGAGAAGGACAGGGGTAAATGGAGGAAAAAGCAAAGGCAGCAAGGACAGGAATGGGGCACAAAGGGGTAAGTCCATCAAAAAATGAAGGGTAATGACTTTGAATACCAATGCCAGCAGTCTAGGTAACAAGCTCCCTGAACTGGTGTCCTTGATGGAAGAGGGACACCTGGATATTGTGGCAGTCACAGAAACATGGTACACAGGGAACCATCACTGGGATGTCAAATACCAGGGTACGCAATCTACAGGAGGGACAGGGAGGGTAGAAGAGGAGGAGAAGGAGTAGCTCTCTATGTGAAAGAAGGGATCAAAGCAACAGAACTAAAGGGTAGACAGGGAGGAAAGGAGGCACTGTGGGTCACCCTGGAGACTGGAAATGGCACCACAATCCTCACAGGGGTTGTATACAGACCCACATCTCAGGGGATGAAATGGACAAGAAAATTATAGAAGGCATCCTTAGGATCGCAGGAAAAGGGAAGATATTGCTGATGGGAGACCTGAATATGCCAGATGTTAACTGGAGCACCTTTGCTGCAGCCACATCCAAGAGCAGGGTCATTCTCAATGCCCTACAGTGGGAATTCCTCAGACAGCTACTGTAGGAACCCACTTGGGAAGGAGCAGTCTTAGACCTGGTACTCTCAACGGGAATGGAGAGAGGATCTCAGATCTTGCAGTGGGTAGCCATCTGGGAATAAGTGATCACCAAACAGTGTGGTTCACGATAAACCCAGCCGCAGAGTCAAGCCATACAAAAGTGAGGGTACCGGACTTTAGGAGGGCTGACTTTGTCAAACTGTGAGAGAGTCTCAGAAAAGCACTAGCAAACAGGCAAGAAGGAGGGATGGAGGAACAATGGGGAAACATCAAAACTGCCATCACAGAGGCAACAAGCCTTTGTGTAAAGCAAATAAACAAATCAAAATGAAAGAAATAACACTATGGTTCTGAAAAGAGGTGGTGGGGAAGGTTAGGGAGAAAAAGACAGCATAAGGAAGCACAGAAGGAGCAGGACAGAGAACTATACCAGTTAAAGCTGAAGGAAGCGGGGAACGCAATCAGAAGAGCAAAGGCCCCAACCGAGGAAAAGATAGCCAACCCAGTTAAGAAGGAATAAAACCTTTTATAGGTACATTAGGAGCAAAGAAAGACCAAGAGAGGGGATAGTGAGGCTTAATAAAGGGAGGTGGGTGGGTAGAGAGGGACAGAGAAAAAGCAGGATACTGAACAAATACTTCTGCTCAGTATTCAGAAAAGAAGAGGAGGGAGGTACCTAATCCAATCAATAGAAGCACTCTGGATAGGGGGGTCGATACCAGTTCTTTCACAGAAGAAAGGGTTCTGAAAGAACTCCTAGAACTGAAGGTGGACCACTGACTACCCTTTTTAACAATTCATGGGAGGATGGTATGGTTCCTAATGTCTGGAGGAGGGCGGATATGATTCCCCTTCACAAAAGTGGGAGCAAAGCAGAGGCAGGAAACTACAGACCTGCTAACTTGACCTCAGTGGTAGGGAAAATGATGGAATCACTTCTGAAAGAAAGAATTGTAGAGTACCTAAAGGCCAGCAGGGCACAGGACCCAAGGTAGCATGGGTTCATCGCAGGAAGGTCATGTCGGACAAATCTAATAGATTTCTTTGACTGGGTGACCAAAGTATTAGACCACAGAGGGGCTGTGGACATGGTCTACCTAAACTTTAGCAAGGCATTTGACACAGTCCCACACAAAAGATTAATACACAAATTAGCCATCCTGGGAGTGGGTCCCAGGGTGGTAGCCCAGGTAAAAAACTGTTTGGACAACAGGACACAGAGGGTAATAGTAAATGGAGTCCACTCAGAAGAGGGGTTACTAGCGGGGTACTGCTGGGTTCAGTACTGGGTCCGGTCCTTTTTAATGTCTTTATAAGTAACATTGCAGAGGGACTGGAAGGAAAAGTATGTCTTTTTTGCAGATGACACAAAGATCTGCAACAGTATTGATACACAAGGGGGGGGAGAGAAGGGACTTGGCAAGATGGGAGGAGCGTTCAAAAGTATGGTAGCTTAGATTCAATGCAAAGTAATGCACCTGGGAAACAAAAACCCAGGGGAAGAGTACACATTGGGGAGGGGTTATTAACAACAACAAAAATGGCAAGGGACCTGGGGGAAATCATATCAGATGACCTAAAGGTAAGCAAGCAATGTGAGAAGGCAGTAAGGATGGCTGGGGGCATACTGGAACATACTGTTCTGTAGTTGTTGCTATTACTGTCTGTAACCAAAAATTGTTGTGCTACTGTATACTTCTGTGTACTCCTTGTATCCGGGTTGCACCTGGAAAAGAGCCTTGGCTCAGTGTGCCTTTCCCAGTCACCAATTTTAAATAAATAAATAAAATAGAGAGAGGCATCACCAGTAGAAAACAGGAAGTTGTTATCCCTCTGTACAGACAGTTGGGGGGACCCCATCTGGAGTTCTGCATGCAGTTCTGGAGACCCCATCTCTGCAAAGACAAAGACAGGGTGGATGCTGCCCAGAGGAGGGCAAGCAAAATGGTGCAGGGTCTGCACCAGGAGACATATGAAGAGAGACTAAAGAGTTTAAGATGTATAGCCTCGAGAAAAGGAGGGATGGGGGGACATGATAGAAACTTTCAAATACCTCAAGGGAATCAATAAAGTCCAAGAGGGTAGCATCTTTCAGAAAAAGAGATGTGCAAGAACAAGGGTGCACAATTTGAAGACACAGGGGGGACAGCTCAGGGGCAATGTGAGGAAGTATTTTTTCATAGACAGGGTGGTGGACACATGGAATGACCTTCCTAGGGAGGTCTTGAGGTCAAAAACAGTGGGAGAATTCAAGAATGAATGGGACAATCATAAGGCAATTTTGGTGGGGGTAGGAAGAAGTAGGCTGTTGGTTAACTAGGATCTGCAGCTTATCCAATAGGTAGGGAAATGGGCAGACTAGGTGGGCCAAGCAGTCCTTATCTGCCGTCAAAGCCAATATTTCTAAGCATGGTTACAGAGCAATGGGATGGGTCAATGGGAAGGCACTATAGGGACACAACGGTAAGCAACAACACGCTGCATTTTTGGGTGATGGGCCAGGGTGAAGCAAAGGAAAAGGGGGGAGATGATCAGGATACAGCACAGGAGGGAGACTGGTTGGGAAGTGGAGGAGAGCCTGCAGCAGTGAAGGAGCATGGGGGAGAGGGATGAATGCAAACCTGGAAGACGGAGGCAGCAGGGCAGCCAAGCAGATGCTTCAGGGATGATGGCGCAGCCCGGAAGTGGAGGAAAAGATGAAGCAGTGGCCCCGAGAGGAACAGGGGCCCAGGAGGGAGGAGCTAGAGGAAACCATGTGCTGGAGATGCCAAGGAGAATGCTGAGGAGACTGAGAGACCATCAACTGCAGGAAATATAAGAGGAGTCTTTCTCGCATTTGAAAGCATTGCGATAAAAGCAAGAAGACATTACTGGCACACAAAATCCACCAAAGTTCATCTAGAGTCTGGGAGAGCATCACGAGGGCCAAGGACTACAAAAGATCCCTCGTTCAGTCTAGACAGTGAAGACTTTGTGAGCAGATGGAGAGAAATATCAAAAGAAGAAACAGATAAGTGGATGAACTCAACTGTTGAAAAATCAAACTAAGATCAGGAGGTGATTAACGTGGAACTTAAAGGAAACAGTTCTGCAGACATTTGCTGAGGACAGAAACTTTGGCAGGTTTAAAATGGAACTGCAGAAAGAAATTCAATACTAAGAATCTAAGATCTCTGTTACTAAAAAAATGCAAATTCATCCATAATGAAAATGATTATTTAAAGGATATACAGCTGGCTGAAACAAAATAGTTTTATAAAGCAATGAGGGTCAAAACAAAATGTACATTTCAAACCTACATCTATTATGAAAAATTGGCCATTGGGATCAAGGGAGGAGGCAAAGAACTACAGGCCTGTCAGCCTGACATCGGTGGTGGGCAAGGTGATGGAGGGCATTGTCAAGGAGAGGCTGGGGGGGACCTGGAAAAGTCAGGGTGCCTGGATGATAGACAGCATGGATTCGTCTCAGGGAAATCGTGTCAGACAAACCTTGTGGAGTTCTATGACTCGGTGACAAGTGCCTTGGACTTTGGTAGACCAGTGGACATCCTCTTTCTAGACGTCAGCAAGGCATTTGACTCTGTTCCTCACATGGGCCTGTTGGATTAGCTGGGAGAAATGGGAGTGGGGAACCAGATGATCAGATGGATAGGCAATTGGCTCTAGAACCGGACCCAGAGGGTTGTAGTTAGCGGGATAGTCTCATCCCCAAAGAGGGTCATTAGTGGGGTCCCAGAGGGATCAGTCCCTTGGGCCCCTCCTGTTCAATGCCTATGTCTCTGACATAAGGATAGGAATCAGGAGTGAGATGAGTCTCTTTGCGGGTGACTCAAAACTGGGGGCAGTGGTGGATGGGAGGGAGGAGAGTGGGCCTACAGGGGGACCTGGAGGCTCTGGAAAGATGGTCTAGAAAGTGGAAGCTGAGGTTCAATGCAGGTGTAACCCCTAGATGGCGCTATCCCAGGGGCTACTACCCCTGCCTGATTTGCCACTTACAGGTTGAGGGGCCTGGATCCAATGGCAGGTGCCTCCACCCAGAGGTCAGGGTTTGCAATAGTTAAACTAACTTGGTCACAGCCCTCTGGGACACTGCAACCCCCCTTTCTTCCCACTAGTGGCCCACACAATATATCAGAATTACCTTCACAGTATACACTTACCCCCAGGTCTGGTTCCGCACTGGGACCTCCTGTGAAATGAGATACAGTGCAACAATCACAGTACAGTACTTTAACATAGACAAATACCTCAGGCAGTATAACTTTGCTGAAACAAGCAGCTCTGATTTATTTAGGGGATATAACAAGGACAGGGGAAATCAGGTTAATTAGCTTATCACTCTAATAATCTATCTATGGCTCTGTGCACAGGCCTATCCCTATCAGTTACTGTCCCTGGGTACCCAAGCCCTAGTGGCTAGTCCAAACCGTGGCAGCTGGTAGGGGCCCTTTCACACAGAGAAAAGGAGAATTAAACAGTCAGCAGTACAGTAATTCCATTTGGATTTAATGTGGCAATTCAACAGGAGCGACCCTGAATTAGTACTCACGACCTCCAAATAAGATAGGGTCCTTCAATGTCAGCAGGGCTCACTTGAGGTACACAAACCTCTTCACACATCCATGTAAAAGAAAGCACTATACCAGGCAGGCTGCATCTGTATCCCGATCGCACTACTGCACAATACCCGGAGAACACACAGCAGATTCAGTTCCTGACAGACCGAGTGTAATTTTCAGCAATTCCTCCAGTCTTCTACAGGGTGAGCCTGGTTTCTAGTCTTCAGAGATCCTTTGATTCTTTTCACAGGACGGATTCAGTCCTAACAAGCTGCAGACCGAACTCTGGGCCTTACACACGTTGTTTGACTAAAACTGCACACTGAAAAGTACAGGGCTCCTTCCTTCTTCACTGCCAAAGCTCAACCGAACTCCAACCGACAAAACCGGCACTTCTTTGAGTTCCTCCCAGTTCTTGACTGGATTGGCTGTCACTCACAATAGACTGCTGCTGTTGGTCCAAAAGGCACTGAAGTCTAAACTACATCTCCCAGAGTCACTGCCCATACAATCCTCTTGTGGCTGGCTCAGATTATGAGTCCAAGTTCTGATTCGCCCAAGGCACCATTTTAGAGCTAGCTTACCCCACACTGATTGGTCCAGTTCAGCAGTTCAAAACTAGAATGGGGAACTAGCAGACACAGTTCTGACTGCAAAGAAAGCAGGTTAGACAAACTGTAATTTCATTATTACTCTAAATAATTTCTGGTAAACAGTTACATCTTTCAGATAGGTTCCCTTTGCACTCCTAGTGACTGCAAAATTAAGTGAATTGGCAGCAGCTCGAGTGGTACTCAGAGAAGCACACAGTCCCCCATACAACTAATTATGTCTGCAAGCAGACAGCTCTTAAGAGACAGTACCAGAGGCTCTAAAACACTCACTGATAAATGGCTTAAATGCCAAACACCATTCAGGCTTGGAGCATTCAAGCAAGCTCCTGAAGTCTTTTGGGAACCCCATTTGCAGGGGGTTACACCTTCCTGGTTTGGGAAAGCTTGACGTCCGCCAAGCAAGTACCCCATAAGTTTCAACTGCAACCATATACATTTGCATTAGGCTCGCACATGTAATCATCAGTCAATATATCATTTTACCAAGAACACATTTCTGAAACATTGCAGTACGTCACTTTACACAGTATTACATACACATTGTACCATAACTCAAGTTATTACCTCTTGTACATGAAACCTGAAGAGAGGGGGCCCTTCCCTATCAGTTACCTTTGGGCTGGATGGGGCAAGGGCACCATACTTAGAGGGCAACACAAGTAACTTGGAGTTAGCACTGATGCTCAGTTTGGGCAGTGAGCTCGGGACACATACACCTTTATGGACAACATTGAGAGGCAAGTCCACAGGCCCCCAAGTGAATCATAACTGAGGTGCACCACAGGCTTTACAGCTCGACCAGTCTTTCTAGGGGAACTGTTATAGTCTCTGCACTTGAGCCTCATTTTCAGCATTGTCCTCACTTGTCAGGGGAGTCTCCATGGGGGTAGAGAGGCTAGAACTTGGGGCACTTTCAGCTCCAGGAGTTACAGTTTCTGAGTCCACAACATTTGGCTCGCATGGAGAGCTGGACACTGGCAGTGGACTGTCAGGGCACTCAAAATACTCTTCTTGTTCGGTGTATCACCAGTCTGCCCCAATCTATCATTTTCTCCCTGAAAGCTCAAACAGTTCAACCATGCACAATGATTCCATTTCATCTGATCTGATGCTTTGCACTTCACTTTCTGGGAGCATTGGCTCCAGGGATGAAGCTGGGAGCTTAGACAGTCCAGAAGGTCCAGCTTTGTCTCCAGTATTGACTAGGGGATTGCCCCGAAACAATTGACTCAGTTCGTAAGAAGGATAGTATTCAAAGTCACTCTCACTTTCTTCCGATATGGACTGACAGTCATGCTCAACTGGGACTTGTGGAGGGGAACACTTTAACTTTGCTTCTGTAGGTGCAGACTTTCTTGATCTTTTCTTAGCAGCAGCTCTAGTCACTGGTCCAGAGGGGCATCTCTAGGGCTCAGACTCAATTAAGATTTGTCCAATGGGCAGTAAATGATTTCTATGTATTGTTTTTACATCTTTGAATTATTCTCAGGCCTTACTTTGTACACTGGCAGATCATCTAGTTTGCCCACTACAATGTGAGGGAGATGGTGCCATCGGTCAGCAATCTTGTGCTTGCCATGCAGTCCCAGATTTCTTAGCAATACCCGATCTCCCTCCTGGAGTTCCTGTGCTTTCACCTTTTATCATGCCTTTCTTTGTTGGCCAGATTTCTTTGGCAGCCATGGTTTGAGCCAGTTGGTACGCATGAGTTAGCTGGGCCTTTAACTTTGCACATACTGTAAATAGTTGTCAGCTTGAACCCCATCAGAGAGACCCCAAACACACATCTACTGGTAGTCGAGCTCTTCCAAACATCAGGCGGTAGGGGAGAATCCAGTGGCATCACTTTGGTGCAGTTATAAGCATGTACCAGGGTGCTAATTTGTTGGCTCCATCTAGGCTTGTCCTTTGGGCAGGGTGCCTAGCATATCTAGCAAAGTGCGGTTGAAACGCTCAGGCTGTGGTCCCCTGGGGTGGTAAGGAGTGGTTCTGGACTTTCGCAGACTCCCCACAGAGAAAGCATCTTTGATCAGACGACTCTCAAAGTTCTCCCTGATCAGAATGGATTCTTTGTGAGCCCCATAGTGAACAAAAAGTTTTCTACAAGTACTTTGGCCACAGTGGATGCTTTCTGTCTTCGTGGGGAAAGCTTGGGCATATCTCGTGAAATGGTCAGTGACCACCAGCACATTACTGATATTTCTTTGATCTGACTCCAAACTCAGAAAATCAATACAGACCAGCTCCATGGGTGCACTGGTGGTGATGTTAACAAGGGGCAGCCCTCTGGGGCAAAGCTTTCTCTGTAAGCAGCGACTACAAGTTCGAATGTGTTGCTCCACATCAGCCCCCATCTTAGGCCAATAGAATCTGGATCTCACCAAGTCAAGTGTTCTGTCTATACCAAGGTGCCCCATGTGGTTGTGCAAGGACCTCAGTACTGAGTCTCGAAAGGCAGTGGGCAGCACTAGTTGTTGTTTGTCTACTTGTCCCCTCTGTCTACTGTTTCTCTGTATAACAGTTTATTGATCAGTTTCAACTTAGGACCTTCTTTGTATAACAGTGCAGTTCTCAAATCAGTGGAGCGTAATTTGACACATCTTTTCCTGCATAGAGGGCTTCTAAAGCTGCTTTGATCATGGGATCGCGGGATTGAGCCCGCAATACTGTCATTGTCCAGCTGAGGCAGTGCACCAATGTCTATTGCAGAAAAGTGGCAATAAGCAGCAGGTATGCAATTCTCAGAGGGTCCCAAGCAATCCACCATGCAGTCCACTGCGTCCGTGGACATTTGTTCCTCCCTGTCAAACTTCTGCAGAGTGCCCGAATGTCAGGTTCTGCCAATCGGACCCAATCATTCTGGGGAACAGGCCTCGGAGAGAGCATCAGCATCTATGTGGTTCAGACCTGCTCGGTATTCGAGCATAGTCATATGTAGATAATGCAGAAAGCCACCTATGGCCAGTGGCATCCAACTTAGCTGAGGTCTGCACATAGGTCAAAGGATTATTGTCAGTTTTACTAGTATTTTAGCCCCATACAAGTACTCATGGAATTGGTCAACAATAGCCCACTTCAAAGCTAGGAACTCTAACTTATGTACAGGATAGTTCTTTCGGATGGGGTCAGGCTTCTACCGGCAAAGGCCACTGGTCTCAGGCCATTCTCGTGCTCTTGGTACAACACAGCCCCCAACCCTTGCAAGCTAGCATCAGTGTGCAGGACGTAAGGTTTTCTTGGATCGGCATAGGCCAGCACTGGAGCATGGGTAAGTTGATATATGATCTCATGAAAAGCAGTCTCATAATCAGGAGTCCAGCGGGCCCCAAATACTTCACTGGATGAAAATACACCTTTCAGTCTTGAGGACGCTGCTGACTTTTGGTATTTTTGTGGGTTGGGGATACCTTTGAGTAAGGTTAAGTAAAGGCGGATCACTCTTGAATAGTCCTTGATGAAGCGCCGATAATAACCACAGAATCCCAGGAATTTTGCAGTTCTTTTAGATTTTGGCTGTGGCCAGGTGGTCAAGGCCTCAACTTTACTTGGGTCGGTCTCTATTCCCTGGTGGATACTATGTGTCCCACATACTTTACTGATGTTTGAAAGAATTGACACTTATCAATGGACAGTTTAAGGCCAAAGTCCTCCAGTCGGTCCAATACCTTAAATAATCTGCTCTCATGTTCCTCCAGTGAGCTGCCAAACACAATAACATCATCTAGGTATACCAGGCACTCTAGTAAGTTCATGTCCCCACTGCACGCCTCCATCAATCGCTGAAAAGTGGCTGGGGCACCTGAAACCCTTGAGGCATCCTCATGAATTCATAGAAGCCAAGCGGACAGATAAAGGCCGCCTTTCTCACGGTCCTCTGGGGCCATCGGGATCTGGTAGTACCCACTGTGAGATCCAGCACAGAGAACCACTTGCTCCCGCTTAGGCAGTCCAAAGCATCCTGAATGCGGGCATTGTGTACTGATCAGGATAGTCCGCCGTTTAAGGTGCGATAATCCACACATCCTTACTGTTCCATTCTTTTCCTCACTACCACAATGGGGAAGCATAATGGATTTTGTATTACACCAGCAGCTAACATCTCTTGCAGATGCCGCTCACATCATCTATGTCAGCAGGTGCCAGGCGTCGAGACCTCTCACGAAATGGTCTTTCATGCAGCCGGATATTGTGCTCAGCCCCTGCACGCATCCTACATCCCATTCCTTTAAAGAAAACACCTGGTCTCTCTGGGCAAGCTTCTCACTGATCCTCACTTTCCATTCAGCTGGCAGCGGAGTCGCCAAATCAAACAAGTCAGGCGTTACTCTGTCATTCTTCCTTGAACTCTTGCTGCTGGGTAGCACTGCAGTGTCTGCACAATGCACATTAGCCAGGATGCAACCTCTGTTTACTCGAATGTCTCTTTCAGACAC
Source organism: Neoceratodus forsteri (assembly GCA_016271365.2). Lineage (NCBI taxonomy): Eukaryota > Metazoa > Chordata > Ceratodontiformes > Ceratodontidae > Neoceratodus > Neoceratodus forsteri. Next base: position 1,171,932,686 of record CM057451.1, on the reverse strand, counting down.
ATTATGAACTTGGACCATTACCCTTCTGGCATAAGCATGGGCTCTAGCGGCAAAATACTAGGCTTGACCAGCAGTCCCTCTGGCAATTTTCCATCGCCTGGTGCATCCAACATTAATATTTTATTCTTAACATCCTTTCTGATACGGACCTCTCCTGTAAGGTACACTGGGCATTTGGCGCCAGGATCAGAGACTCAGGATCCTTCTTCCATACAATTCCACCGTTCCTCTGGTTCTGTTTTTTCAGCATCTCTCTGTGCCTCATAGGCCTTCTTAATTAAAGCCGGAACTCTTAAAGCTCTACTAGTCTTTGACCCCTGTTTTTCATAACACAACTGTGCCAGCCTTCCTGAACATATGAGCATTTGTTCCAATCAACAAAGGACACCATCATACAGTCCAGTGGGGGCACCAGGCTAGGGTCTCTACTTATCCAATACCCAGCCACGGAGGTGGGGAAAGACAGCCAAATCTGGATATACCCGGAATAGGGTAGGCCTTCACCTAACCCCATACATGCAGTCCTTCTAATGGTTGTAAGGGTACTTCTGACAAATGCTTCTGATACCAATCCTGGAACATAATTGTCACTTGGGAGCCACTGTCTAATACAGCTCTTGTAGACACTCCATTCACCTTACAGTGGTCTCCATGGAGGGACCCACTATTCTGGACCAGTCTGGAGAGGCGGTAGGTGGGGCCTGGGCAACTGACCTTGCCACAAAAGGACGTGAATTAGCATTTTGGTGCCCTCACTGGGATCATGTCGCACCTCTTAACCACTGATTTCTTCTCCAAGCTCTCCTTGTAGCCTATATGCAACTTGTCAGTGTCTTTGGGACTGGCATTCCCTTTCATGTGCCCATCTTTCCCACAATTATAGCAAAACATACTTTCTGGAGTTTGAGCTGGCCGAGGCGCCACACTGGGAGCCAGGGCGGGGTATTACTAACTGGAAACCTGGGGTGCCATCTCTGTCTGGGCGTGATAAGCATTTGGAGACATCTCGTCAGTTTCTGCACTTCATGGTCAAGGAATTGAGTTTGAGCTGTTATCAGCAGGAGATACATGGGTGGGTACCCCCACCCCATAGCAGATGCAGTCGGATATAGGTCAGGGCTGCATTTGCAGGCGTGGCCTTCATAAAGGGACTGTTTTTGAATTCTCGGATCTCTCTCAACAGTTCGCCCATTGTGGCATATCTTTTCCTTGTCAGAGCACTCATTGACTGTCAACCTCTGCCCCTGAACTTCACTTGATGGGTCACCCTCAGTCACTGGTCGTAGCCACAGCTGTTGGTGCAGGTACCTCCCGAGGTCGCTTTTCTCAACTCCTCGAATTTCTCTCATTAACTCATCATAGGAGGGTGGGGATTCCAGTCGATTTGCCAGGCGTAACTGAAGCAACAGCAGTTCTGAGAAGGGGCAGACTTAAGATTCTGTCCAGTCTGGTTCGTCCAGTTCAATCGCTGGCAAACTACCCTTTTCTGGAGGCATTCTTGCAACAATTTTTCCAGCCGAGACATACACAGACAACAACTCCCTTGGTACTGTTGTGCATTTCTTACTCTCCACCATAGGTCCTCATCAGAATCTGGGCTCCCATACACATTCTCCAAGGCCTCAAGATAGGCCTGTGCAGTCGCTTCAGGGTTACTGGCCCGTTTAGCACGGATGGTAGCCAGGGCAGGACCTCGGAGGCTCTCACTAACCCTCTTTTAGCACCGCCTTCCGAGCATTGCCATTCTAGCACTTGGGGGCAACATAGTCTATCCAGGTCTCCCAGTCATCCTCCCCTTGGGGGTGGGGAGGGTGCCAGAGAAGATCCTCAACCTTCGTAAGAGTCGTGACTAATGGCAGGTGCAGAAATAGGAGTCTGCATTGGTTCAGCCACCATTACGGGCACTGGAGCAGGAGAGGGTGTTGGGGAGGAACACCCCAGGTGGCAAGAATAGTTTCTTCAAGTCCTCCACAGTTTTCCCTCTCCCAGCAACCATTCAGCAAATTCTCCTCAAAAGTTTCAGATAGTGGGGGCTGATCTCCCGGTCTTTACTGTCCTTAGTTATCACCTCAAGCAGTGAGGGCCTCTGGGGTAATGGTCTGTGGCACTTTGGAGCTATCTATGGGATCCTTAAACTCTACTAGGGCCAGGAAAGTGTGGGTGAGCAGATTAGCATGCCGACCCACCACCACAGGGTTTTGTAAACCTTCCACCTTGAAAGTACTCCTGCACAGTGTCCGTATTGATACCCAGGGGATGTCCAGGATAAGCATAGCATTTTGGGGTCGATCTCCTCCCAGTACACCACTCCACCAGCCGTGCACAGCCACTTCTGTCGGGTACCCATTTTTTCAACAGTGGTTCAGAATATGGCCACTAGAGGACACACAATCCCAGCGGTGAGCTCCAAGATGTAACCCCTAGATGGCGCTATCCCAGGGGCTACTACCCCTGCCTGATTTGCCACTTACAGGTTGAGGGGCCTGGATCCAATGGCAGGTCCTCCACCCAGAGGTCAGGGTTTGCAATAGTTAAACTAACTTGGTCACAGCCCTCTGGGACACTGCAACCCCTTTCTTCCCACTAGTGGCCCACACAATATATCAGAATTACCTTCACAGTATACACTTACCCCCAGGTCTGGTTCCGCACTGGGACCTCCTGTGAAATGAGATACAGTGCAACAATCACAGTACAGTACTTTAACATAGACAACACCTCAGGCAGTATAACTTTGCTGAAACAAGCAGCTCTGATTTATTTAGGGATATAACAAGGACAGGGGAAATCAGGTTAATTAGCTTATCACTCTAATAATCTATTTATGGCTCTGTGCACAGGCCTATCCCTATCAGTTACTGTCCCTGGGTACCCAAGCCCTAGTGGCTAGTCCAAACCGTGGCAGCTGGTAGGGCCCTTTCACACAGAGAAAAGGAGAATTAAACAGTCAGCAGTACAGTAATTCCATTTGGATTTAATGTGGCAATTCAACAGGGAGCAACCCTGAATTAGTACTCACGACCTCCAAATAAGATAGGGTCCTTCAATGTCAGCAGGGCTCACTTGAGGTACACAAACCTCTTCACACATCCATATAAAAGAAAGCACTATACCAGGCAGGCTGCATCTGTATCCCGATCGCAATTACTGCACAATACCCGGAGAACACACAGCAGATTCAGTTCCTGACAGACCGAGTGTAATTTTCAGCAATTCCTCCAGTCTTCTACAGGGTGAGCCTGGTTTCTAGTCTTCAGAGATCCTTTGATTCTTTTCACAGGACGGATTCAGTCCTAACAAGCTGCAGACCGGAACTCTGGGCCTTACACACGTTGTTTGACTAAAACTGCACACTGAAAAGTACAGGGCTCCTTCCTTCTTCACTGCCAAAGCTCAACCGAACTCCAACCGACAAAACCGGCACTTCCTTTGAGTTCCTCCAAGTTCTTGACTGGATTGGCTGTCACCACATAGACTGCTGCTGTTGGTCCAAAAGGCACTGAAGTCTAAACTACATCTCCCAGAGTCACTGCCCATACAATCCTCTTGTGGCTGGCTCAGATTATGAGTCCAAGTTCTGATTCGTCCAAGGCACCATTTTAGAGCTAGCTTACTCCACACTGATTGGTCCAGTTCAGCAGTTCAAAACTAGAATGGGGAACTAGCAGACACAGTTCTGACTGCAAAGAAAGCAGGTTAGACAAACTGTAATTTCATTATTACTCTAAATAATTTCTGGTAAACAGTTACATCTTTCAGATAGGTTCCCTTTGCACCCTAGTGACTGCAAAAATTAAGTGAATTGGCAGCAGCTCGAGTGGTACTCAGAGAAGCACACAGTCCCCCATACAACTAATTATGTCTGCAAGCAGACAGCTCTTAAAGAGACAGTACCAGAGGCTCTAAAACACTCACTGATAAATGGCTTAAATGCCAAACACCATTCAGGCTTGGAGCATTCAAGCAAGCTCCTGAAGTCTTTTGGGAACCCCATTTGCAGGGGTTACACAGGAAATGCAAGGTACTCCACCTGGGGCCAGAAACCTGACCAAGTGTACACCCTGGGGAATGCTACAAGTCTCTATGGCTGAGAGGGACCTGGGGGTGGTGGTGGATGTCAAAATGAACAACTTGGAGACTTGTAGGAGGGCAGCAGCCAAGGCCAACAGGATGCTGGGATGCATCGCTAGGGGGATCACCTCCAGAAAGAGGGACATGATGCTTCCTCTGTATAACTGCTTGGTGAGGCCACACCTTGAGTATTGTGTGCAGTTTTGGAGGCCACACTTAAAGAGGGACATTAAACTCCTGGAGAGGGTCTAGAGGAGGGCAACCAAAATGATTTGGGGCTTGGGGGGACAGGACCTATGAGGAGAGGCTCGAAGAGCTAAATATGTACACATTGGAAGAGAGAAGGGACTGGGGGGACATGATAGAGGTCTTCAAGTACATGAAGAGGGTAAATAGGGGAGGAACAGTCAGGGTGCTTCGAAGGAAGGAGGAAGGGGCCACTAGAGGGCATGGGTGGAAGCTGGAGGGGGGAAGATTCAGGGGAGAAAGGAGGAGGTGCTACTTCACTGAGAGGGTTGTGGAGCCATGGAATGCACTGCCTAGGGGGGCTGGTGGAGGCAGAGATGGTGGAGAGGTTCAAGAGGGGCTGGGACAGGTACAGGTACAGGGGAAGGGTTCTGGAAGCAAAATCCAATCCAGCAAGAATATCCGGAACTGGGAAGGGAGAAGCCAGAGAAGGCGAGGGGGGGGGCAGCAAGGTCAGCACCCAGGGTGGGAGCTGACCAATCGAGCAGACTCGAAAGACCGTTAGGCCTATTCTGCTGGCATTTTAGTATGTTAGTATGTCTACTTGTCAGCTAATGACCTGCTAAAGCACAGGGCTGGGATAGTGCGGGGGAGTGGGGAACTAGGGAAGGGTCTTAGGTAGCTTGCTCAGTAGCTTTTGTTGAGGTGTGTGAGACTGTCCTGCTTGCGGCCAGGGATATTCCTTTGCTAGAGATCTGTAAAGCAGTCACCTGGAAAACAGTCCATACATTTACCAAGCATTACTTCCTGGACATCCAGGCTAGGAGTGATGCTCGGTTTGGTACAGCAGTACTGCAGAGCCTATTCCCAGAGTAGGACTAGGTTTCCTCTCATGGAGTACTGGCAGCAGTCTGCAATAGTCAGAATACAGCAAGACTTCATGTTGTTTGAAGAAAAAATTACTCACCTTAGGAATTATGTTTCTTCTAATGAAGACTCTAATGTAGTCTTGCTGTATTCTGACCTCCCTCCCTGCCTCCCCTCAGAATCTGTTTTTGGAAGTGGGCTTATGTTATTTCCACTTATAAAATGGGTTGAGAAATTCCTGCTTCCTGATTAGCTAAGATGTACCTTTGGCCGTGTCCTTATCTGGATATATTGTGCCAGCCGGTACTTCTTTAGCCAACCAGGGCACAGCGCTGGCAAAGATCCATGCTCACCACAAAGCTTTTTTCTATTCTGGCTGAAGCCGTTACTGCTGGCAATGTGGCAACTCCCTGCCCGAGACAGCCTACTCGAAGGCAGGCTGCTATCCTGGAAACCTCTTATACTCCGTGTACGCCTGAGAAAAACACAAGTGCTGTGTCACTCTCACCTTGTTGTTCTGGCCACCGTTCACAGCTCTCCCGTTGAGTTGGATACTGCAGCAGCTTCTCTCCATTCCCGATCTGTTTCTCGGTTTCTCCCATTTGCACGTGTCTAAATGCTGCTGCAGCCTCCCCACATAATGGACTGTCACCAGATGTAAAATACCTCCCCACCACATTTCTAAGAGACACCGCAACTTCCACAGACTGTCACCGGAAGTAAGATTCCTCTGCCAAAAAAAACCCACACGCTCATTTATACAGATTAACGCTTACGGATACGCGCAAACAGAAAGAGCAGCACAAATACAGCACCTGAAGAGGGACATGCTCGCTCCCTACATTACTGCCATACTCAGTTTAAAAAACAGACTGTCAGGTTCTGAGAGGGAAAAACATGTACAGAATGAAAGTGAGGTAAGCACTATCGGGGCGACACAGGATAGTACTGCCAACCAAACCACATACATTGCATACAGGACAGTACAAAGAGGGACTGCTTTATTCCTCTAACTAAAAAACTATTTTTCCTTCATTTTTAAGATTTTAACAGTTTTTTTCTTTTTTTTAATTTTCAGTCTACTTGGGACCCATTTTATAAGCACAATAAGACACTCCAAGGTATGGGTTATAGCCTGATAAAGCATGCCCCAGGTGCTAAAGGCACTTAGCGCAAGCACCTTGTGCCTCATAAGGCACCTGGGGTGGGCTCTTATCAGGCCATAACCCACACTTCATTGTGCCTTATTGCTGGCTTAGTATCTGCCCCCTAATCCTGTATACACCCTGTTTTTAGGAACCTTGTTTACCCCTTGTGTAGTGATATCTAGGTTCCCTGCAATTGATATTTGCAGGCAGTTTTGCAGCTGTGGTCTAGTTGCATTTGGGCTGAAATATTCTCTCCACTACTTTCAGAACAAACCTGTTGCAACAGTACTTTTCTGTCCCTGTCTTCTGTGCTATTTATTTTTCTGTTTATACTATCCTCTGTTCATTTTCCATTCACTCCCCTACTCATAGAATGGTCACCTGTGGGTAGTCTTTCTCTCCCTAGTCTACTTCTGTGCTTTCTGACTCATTTTCTGCCCAAATTTCATTTTAGAATCTGCTGCCTGCTTGCAAATGAATTATCGGAGCTCCCCGCGAGTGTGCGCATGTTCACGCTGTGCGATCGTGCGAGGTGTCTCTGCGAGTGTGCGAACACTCTCTAATTTGAGCCGATGCGCTCAATTCACTGGTTTTTGCAATAGTGATGAATTATGTACCTCCTAGCCAGCGTTTCTCTTGCTACATGCAGCTACTGCAAAGAAAAAGGGTATATGAGTGATTTCGGGCATATAGCCCCAGATTTGAAGATTTGAATCAGTGTAAGAGGAGTCACTGGAACGAGTGCAGCGTTTGCAGTCAGCTGACTATACAAAATGCAGGTACAGAAATAAGAATTCAGAGTTTCTGCTGTTTGTGTGCATAGAGCCATATTTCTGAGCTACCTCATGTAGTGGCTGCTTAATAGAATCTCACCATGTATGCTCTTTGTGTTTTAATGTTGAAAATGATGTAGAAAAGTGGAGAAACTGACCTGTAACAGTTTAGCTGTGTATCAGCTCACCAGACCCTCCTCTCAGCCTTCTATCTATTGAGCCGGCTGGCCCTTGCTCCACTCTAATTATGGTAGAAGCTGATGGGAGGAGCCTGGTTTGCTCAGTAAAATGATAAATGAAAGAATTACTAACGTTTATTGACTTATTGAAAGCTGACAGTAATGTGTATGGTCAAAGAATGCTTAAAGGGAAATGCAGGTTACATTTAAAGCATTTTATTGCTGTATGTTAGTATCTTTTCTGTTTAGGGAGGAGCGTATGTGTACCATGTGACCTGAATTCTGTATATATTGTAAGTGGAAAATGATCTGGGTCAGAGTGTGGTAGGGAGGTGATCCTACCACATGCCTGGCTTGATTCTAGGTAACCCTTTCTTCAGTGAAGTTAACTGTTGAAGTGTTATAGATTTTTGTATTGTTTATTTGTTTACTGATCTTTTATTTTCCGCGTTCAGTCCGTTTATTTTTCCTGCTTTAAAAATAAATTTTGGTTTGAATTCTTTGCATCCTGACCATGTGCTGGACTCCATTTGTTCCCACGTGTACAAGTTGGTGTTAGAAGTGGGATCCAAGGAGGCAAGACAACCTTCCTGGTGGCTAATATCCAGAGACATCATGGAGGAGCAAAAGAAGCAGGAAAAGACGGAAGCACCCACACCTGAGGGAGAGTTGACCCGAACAATGGTAGAAAAGTACCAGGATCTATTGGCCAGTGGTTTGGGTGATGTCAGGCGGAAAGAGACTATGAGATAGGTGAAAGAAGAAGGCGCCACTAGGGGTGAGTATACCAGTATAGTGGAAGAGGAGGAAGAAGAAACACCTCCTACTGAGATGCAGGATCTCCTCATATGGCTGTGCTTGAAACAGATTGACTCTGAAAAACAAAGAAAAAGAGATCGGCTCCAGAACGAGGCCAGGTGGGTGGATACTAACATACTATTTGCCAGTAGATTAGGCCTTACTGTCTATTGAGTCTGCTCGAACCTCAGATCCCTAGTTGGGTGCCGAGGCCCCCCCCCCTTGTGTTCCAGAAACCCCTATCATCCATCCCCACCCCCCGGGACAGGCCATCATCTGATACATCCACTTTCTGTGTCTGTCCCACCTCTCTTGAAGCCCTCCACTGTGGATCTCTGAACCAGCTCACCAGGCAGTGCTTTCCAAGGGTCCACCACCCTCTCAGTGAAAAACCCCCCCACCCTTCCAACCTTCCAACTTCAAACCATGCCCTCTGGTGATACCTCCCTGCTTTAGTCTAAAGATCCTCCATGTTTACCCTATTTATTCCCTTGAGGTACTTGAAGACCTCAATCATGTCCCCTGTCTCTCTCTCCTCCAAGAAAACAGGCAGAGCTCCTCAAGTCTGTCCTCATATGTCAAATCCCCTAGCCCTCGTATCATCTTAGTTGCCCTCCTCTGTACCCTCTCCAGGAGCTGTATGTCCCTCTTCAAGTGTGGTCTCCAGTACTGTACACAGTACTCAAGGTGTGGTCTAACCAGCCCATTGTACAGTGGTAGAATCACTTCCTTGCTCCTAGAAGTGATCCCCCTTACGATGCATCACAACATCCTATTTGCCTTGCTAGCCGCTCTCCTGCACTGCTCAGAGTTATTCACCCTTAAAGCAATATAAGCCATGGGGACTGCTAGACACAACCCACCCAATGATGGGCCCAAGGATATTAAATTATCAAAATTAATGGATAGTGATGATATAGAAGCATACATCACAACATTTGAAAGGGTGGCAACTGCCTGTCGGTGGCCCAGGGACCAATGGGTCGTCTGACTCCTTATCTTATGGGCAAAGCGCAGTTAGTCTATAGCCATGTGGAAACCCAGAATGCAACAAACCATGACCATGTCAAGCAAGCAATTTTGAAAAGGTATGATATCAGCACAGAAACATATCGGCAAAGATTTCAGACATTTAGATACCATACTGCTGATTCAACACAGGAAGCCTATGTCAGGTTACAAGACCTATGCACTAAATGGCTCCAACCCACAGTGCACACCATGACTCAGGCGATGGAATCTATTGTCAGAACAATTCAGAAAGATACTGCCTCATGAAGTACAAACAAGGGTAAGAGAACATGGACCTGAAACAGCAGAAAAAGCTATTAGTCTAGCTGAAGATTTCGTAACAGCTCGTCCACAGTGTCAGAAGGGGGTCTCATGGGATATCCCCTTCCACCACCATGGTAAGACATTCACCTACTACCCCCTCCGCTAATACTATTGTTAGCTCTTCATATGAGAAAAGAAGTACATGACCATATAACCTTGATATTATTTGCCGGGATTGTCAGGCAAAGGGACATATCGCTAGATTTTTCCCCAAAAAGAAAACTGATCCCTCTCATCAGGCTTTAGCGAATTGGGGGCAATGTACTGTGACTGTCAACATTGAAGGGAATGACGTGACTGCATTAATTGACTCTGGGAGCAAGCAAACCCTAGCACATACAGGTGTACTCTGTGGGGCCCCTCAGAACGTGAATCTTGAACAAACTTGGGGTTACTTGTGTACATGGGGACACCTATTTTTATCCCTTGCAAGAAGCAACCATTTCTGCACAAGGTACTGTACCTCACATGAAGGTAGGGATACTGCCACGATTAGCTGTGCCTGTTATCTTGGGGCATGACTTTCCAATGTTTAATAATTTACTGACTGCCTCCTCATCCATTTGTACTGTGACTACTCAGGCCCAGGCACAGCAAGAACAGGCTGAGACATAATTATTTCCATTTGATGATACACTGTTTGAAGCCCCTGGTAAACCCATAAAGTCCAAGAGGCAGAAAAGACTTGATAAATGGACATGGAATAAGAAAAGGGACTCGTGTAGATGATGTTATACTTAAAACCACTATGATACAGTCCTTTGCAAATGATCAAAAGAAAGATGACACAATAACCCCCTTATTCTCACAGGTTGTTCCGGAGGGGGTGGAAGGTATGCCCCCCATGTACAGGATTCAGCAGGGCAAGTTGTATAGAGTATGTGTGAATACCAAAACAGGGGAGAGTGTAGACCAGCTAGTGGTTCCCCGTCAGTATAGAGAACAACTGATATTTCTGGTGCATGATGTTCCCTGTGGGGGTCATGCAGAGAGGGATAGAACACTAAAATACTCCTGTACAGATTCTTTTGGCCTGGTATCCTTAATCAGGTAGCCGAATACTGCAGAAGTTGAAGCAAGTGCCAGATGGTGGCACCAGTCACAAGGAAAGACAGTTGCCCTGCAACCATTACCATTGGTAACTATCCCCTTTGAACGTGTGGCAATGGATACAGGGCCCCTCCCCAAGAGTGCAAAAGGAAATAGGTTTGCAGTTTTTTTGTGTGACTACGCTACTAAGTATCCGGAGGCCCTTCCTTTATGAACTGTCACGGCTGACAAGATAGTGGAGGAATTGCTGAAGGTGTTTAGTAGAGTAGGCATACCAAAAGTCATATTAACTGACAGAGGGACCAATTTTTGTTCCGCTATGTTGAAGCGTCTCTACCAGGCACTGGGGGTGGAAGCTGTATACACTTCTCCATACCACCCCAGGCAGATGGCTTGGTCGAGCACTTCAATAAAATGCTTAAAAAAACAAGCATTTGTCAATGCTGAATGTTTGCTTGCTGGTATTAGCATTGGAAGTGCATGCGGTAGAGAGATGCAGAACAGGAAGGGCAGTGAAGTACTGAAGTGACTCCAACCCCACCCCCAACCATCAAAGATGGACACGCATTGGAGTGTGCCTTTGGGTCATTGGCTAATGGTCACGGCATTTCACCTCACAAGTGTTGAAGTGAGGTGTGCCTTGAGGTGTTCGGCTTTGCAGTCACCCCATTCCATAAGGAAATGTGCTGAAATGGGGTGCAGTATAGGAGAATGGGATGGAATGGGGTGAACTATGGGGAAAACTGTGGGGAACTGTGGGACCGAAGAGTCCAAGGTACACCTCAATGCCTGTCAATGGCTGCAGGGTAGGGATGGGGTGGAATGGCATGCTTATTACAGCCGGCAATCCAAAGTCACACCCCTGATGCTGGTCAGTCTCTACAGTGTGGGATATTATGGTTAGAAACCCTAACGCCCCGGGCGTTTGTTGGTATTTGCATTCCAAATTTTCAACATGGGCTTTTTTTCACCCCACCTCATGAAAGCATTTGGAACCTCTGCTCATGAACAGTGGCAGTGTGATTTTGTTAATCTGTCCTGAATGTTGATGTCCCACAGTGATCGCGCCATTCTGCACCAGTTGTGCAAAACCACATTTCGAACAGGATGTGAGAAATGACAACTGTACTGTTCTTAAGGAGGTGGGGAAAATGGCAATGTTGAAAATCTGGAGTGAAAACAGTACAAGTTCTCGAAGTTACAAGCATGCTTGAAAAATACACAATGCATGCTTGTAACAGTCTTTTGTTTGGAATTTTTTCATCAAATTTGCAACATAGGCTTTTTGGGAGCCCACCTCATGAACAGTGATGCTGTCTTTTCATTAATCGGTCCCAAAATGTGATTCCGCACAGTGACCGCAAAATCACCTTCCAGGACTAAATAACGAAATGACAGTGACTGAATTCATGAGGTGGGATCCCAAGAACCCCATGTTGAAATTTTGGAGCAAAAATGGCCGAGATATCCACCTAAGTTGAAAAACCCCATTTATGCCATTATGCAGCTTACTGGCATTTCTTCAGTTCACGGTCAGCTTTGAAGAATGCAGACATGTTCCTGGTCCACCGAAGATCGGGTACCAAGTCAACCGACAGGAGTTATTTAAGTTAAGGTATCGAAAAAGTACATATTTTGAATATGGTGAGGTGTCCAGGTTTGGAGGCCACATCTCTAATTAAGGACCTAGGCAGGGTGGAGGCAGTTCAAAGAAGGGCAACAAAGATAGTGCTGAAGATGCACCAAAAATCTGATGAGGGGAGAATGGGAGATCTCAATATGTATACCCTGGAGGAGAGAAGAGGAGAGAAGAGATGGGGGGGGGGATAAGAGAGAAACAAATATCTATAAGGCATAAATAATGTACCGGAGCTGGAGGGTAGCATCTTTAAGAAAAGGAGTTGTCCAGGAATGAGGGGGCCGTGGCATGAGATGAGGCTGGAAGGTGGTAGAGTAGACTAAGCAGTAGTGTGAGGAAGTATTTCTTCACAGAAAAAGTGGTGCATACATGGAATGCACTCCTATTGGAGCGGGGGGGGCAAATGCAGTGGGGCAATTCAAGCATGCATAGGACAGGTATTGGGTAACCCTAGCAGCTAGCGATAGGAATGAGAATATAGAGCCTGAGATCAAGTTGTGTCTGCTGTTTTCACAGGAGGCAGGGAAAATGTGCAGACTAGATGGACATAGTCGTGGTCCTTGTCTGATGTCAATTTCTATGCTTATATTATTAATATGTAATAGCCCAGATTTAAACCAACTACATCGGACATGCCCTGCCCAATGCAACTTTCACATGTGTGCCAGGAGCTCCAACCACAACCATAAAACAAAGAAAACATCTACATCAATATTGTGTAAAACAGCAAAAGTTATGCGACCTGCAAACAATTCACGAACAATACCACCAACAGCTTAATCTGGTTCAACTTCCGTTGGTTACCATTGTGATGCTTGGCCAGCTGGTTATGATTGTTCTATGATATTTGTAATATAGAATGTGGTGTGATTGTCTCACATGAGACATCCTGTGCTCCTGGGTGACCCCCCCCCAAAAACAATTTAGTAAAAATAACAGGATATATTAACCTGAAACCAGGAGGTAATTAAAAGACTAGAGAGACTTAATTAAGGGTCTCCTGTTTTCCAGTCTTAATTAGACCTGACCCAGTTGCCAGGATATTGGGCTCGTAAACTTTTATGATGTCTTAGAGGAAAAACATGTTATCCCACCATGGTGCTAAAAGTTATAAAATTCTTTGATATGCCTTGGGAATAGGAACTGCTTAAGGTCAAAGAGTAAATGTTAATTAAGGAGTCATATTTGGAAATGAGTTTTTACTGATGTCACCTTATTTAATATACCTCCTGATAGGACATCCTGTTTGTATATTTTTTTATATTCTAAAAGGAGGAGCTAGATGACATCATAGAAGGGGTGTGGAAACAGAGTTTTAAACTGTATACTGTATTTGAACTTGTGACATATCTTTTTGGGCTCTTAAGAAACAAGGGCCCAGATATTCAAACTGCGCCATTCTGAGGCGCAAGCCCTCGCTGCTCAAAATAGTTGCGCAGGGGTGTGGCAGGCGATATTCAAAGGAGTTGCGCTATTGGCAACTCCTCGAATATCACCCCCAGCCACCGCGCATGGCGTAGGAACTTGCGCCCACCGTGTTGCCAGAGTTGAGCATTAAACCTGTGGTGGCGCAAGTACCATTGCACCATCGCAAATTTCCGATATTCAAAAGGTGACATGCAAATGGGCCATAATTTATACAAGGTGCAGGGGGCCATTTGCATCTATTTATAGCCCCATCTGCATGCCATTAGCATGTAGGTGTGCGATCCCGAGGACTCTCGCCTGGCCGCCCTGCCAGGCAGCAGCCATCGAGGACCGGCGCACCCTGCAGCCCGATCGTAGGCGGTATCTGTGTATACATTTCCCCCACACACAGCTCCTGAAGCCGATCGCGGGCGAAAGTATCATGAACCCCCACACACATTTCCGATGCCGATCGCGGGCAGGCGTGAAAAACCCCAGTGCCCGATCGTGGGCAGAATGTAAAAGCCCCCAACCCAAATATCTCTCTGGTGGTCCAGTGACCCGTAATGCCGATCGCCAGGCAGAATGTCAAGTTACAACCCCCAAACATCTCCCTGGTGTCTAGTGTAGCCCCACCCCACCACCCACCAGCCCTCCACCCCTCCCCGGCGGCGGCGGCAGCATCCACCCACCTGCCGCCCCGCCGCCCGCCGACTGACTGTCGGTAGGGCTGCACACCCAGTGGTGCAGAGCTACAGCCAATGAGCATGCAGCCCATACCGTACATGACAGTCAGATTTGGGAATGAACATCATTCACAATCTGGTTCATCCATCTCTGATATGGGCTGCACACCCAGTGGCTGTAGCTCTGCCAGTAGGCGACCAACCCTGGCTGCAATCATCGGCGGCAGCGAGCGGCAGGCGGGTGGGATGCCGCCGCCCGGCTGCGGAGGCGTGGTGGAGGGCTTCGTGGGTGGGTGGGGGACACTGAACACCAGGAGATGTTTGGGGGTTGTAACTTGACATTCTGCCCGCGATCGGGCATTATCGGTCCACTGGACCACCAGGAGATATTCGGCTGGTGGGGGGCTTTTTACATTCTGCCAGCGATCCGGGCACTGGGGTTGATATAGCCGCCCGGCGATCGGGCATCGGAGATGTGTGGGCGGGGTTTATGTTACTTTCTGCCCGCGATCGGGCATTGGGAGATGTGTGGGGTTGTTACGTTCAGCCCACGATCGGGCTGGTGGGGGAACACAGGACTGAGTTGGGGGGCCAGCCAGGGTGGCAGCTGCTGTGTTGCGCCCTGCAATACAGCAGCTCACCTGTGGTGGCCCTCAACCTGATCCTTTTTGGGGATCAAGGTTGTGCAGGCGCAGGTTGGGGTTGCACATGCACAACTTCCCCGCACAACCCGACTGAATATCGGTTGCTTAGTTTATGCATGGTTCCTCCCCTCCTGTTGAGCATGCATTCATTTGCATTGCACTGCTGCGAAACCTGTTGTCAGTGGCGTAACTGCCTCCCTGCTGAATATCGCAGAATGGCAGCACGACTGGCGATGAACCCTGTTGCGCATGGCTAATCCCTTTGAATATCTGGGCCAAGATCTCTAACTTAGGCACTTAGAAGTAAATACATTAGATAGAAAAGATCTAAATGCACTATGGTAGGAGTTTGCCTGTAGTTTTCTTTGCTTTTCTTTTAAGTGATTGTATGCTCTTTAATATATTGTTCTGTATTTACATTTTTCAATTTTTGTCCATTTTTAGTAAAATCTATATTTGAAAGAGACTGCCTGGGTGTTTGCAAGTTCTTTTTTTTTTGCATGTGACATACAGAGGGTTAAGACTGACAAAAACTGTTCAAAAAGCTTGATGGTGTTACTAAACTGGTAAAAGGTAAGCATATACCTAAGATCTTTTATAGAGCATTAAGGGTTCATTTTGGAAGCCTGGCTTGGTGCCCCCCTGGCATAAGATTGTACCGCAATCCCCAAAGAGGGTATGAATCTGTGCCTGTACATTGGGTACGCTAGCATAAGGTTCACAGTTTGAATCCCCCCAGAACTTGAGACTAAAGGTGATTTGGACCCACAAGCAGACAGGAGGGTTACCCTGTCTGTTACCTGATCACACTCTTGCACTCTGAGGATGCCACTGTGGGAGCAGAGGGCCTGACCTGCTGAGTGCATTTGTGACAACCATCTGTATCCCCCTTCCCCCAGTCACCCTTGAGAAAGGGAATTCTAGTCTCAGTGGGCCTAGTAGGTCAACAAAATTCAATAAATAAATTGTCAGTGCCAGTGGCTCAGTAGGTAGCACACTTGCCTCTGAGGCTGGGAGATCAGAGGGTTGTGGGTTCAGTTCCCACATCTGGCACTTGGGTTAATATCCCAGTACTGACACTGTAGTGCAGCATGAGAGGGGTGCTGCACTTCTGAGGTGCCATCTTTTGGATGAGACGTTAAACCGAGGTCCCATCTGCCTGGATTGGTGGTAGTTCAGGTGGATGTTAAAGATCCCATGGCACTTATCGAAAAGAGTAGGGGAATTTCCCCGGTGTCCTGGCCAAATTTCCCTCATTGACTAAAAATACCACCAACAGCTTAATCTGGTTCAAGGTCAGTTAGCATTCATCTGTATCCCCCTCCCCCCGGTCGTGCCTGAAAATAGGCATGATTTGTCTAGTGCACTTACTGGGGCAACAAAAACTAAATAAAATAAAAATAGACAACACCAGAAAAGCACATCTGGGGAACTAAAGACCAGATCAACACTACAGAAATACTCAAGAAGCTATTAAAGCTACATGGTCTTTAATTTCTTTCACCTCTCCAAGAGCTTAGACAGGAAAACACAATTGCTGAAACAAACTGATGGTGACCGAGAAATACTGCTGTTGAAATAAGCAGCTATATGGTGCTTTGTCTGAAGAGCGAGCGAATATATTTGGTGTGCTGTGATTATGGACAATAGTCTTTAGTAAACTAAAGACTTGGTTCAG
This sequence comes from Neoceratodus forsteri, assembly GCA_016271365.2. Taxonomy (NCBI): domain Eukaryota; kingdom Metazoa; phylum Chordata; order Ceratodontiformes; family Ceratodontidae; genus Neoceratodus; species Neoceratodus forsteri. The sequence goes on along the minus strand of CM057451.1, from coordinate 1,171,916,225 downwards.
AACCTCAGAACCATCACAGTATATGGTTGCATGCAATATCAAAAGAAGTTAATCTCATTAAAATGCTGGTAGCATGGTGAGAAAAGGTGTAAATTACACCATTCAACTAAATCAAGCTTTAATTACAGTGCTTGCTTTTGAGTGATAGGGTAGGTGTTCCTTGTATACAGACTTTAAATCTGCATGGATTTTGATTAAAATGTGTGAAAAGCCTGGGTGGCCCTGCTGATTATAAACTTGAATGTTCTGTAGGGATTGGTGACAGTGATCACTTACTTCTTAAAAAGAGATAGGTGACTTGTCATCAGAACTACATACCTCATATCAGACAAAGCAGCCCCCAAAATATTACATACATATATGTCTGTAAACGTGCTGGTAAAACAGATTATGTATAAAACAGATTAAGCATATTTTAAAAGTTGCCTCTGTAGAGAAAAGAAAATTCCAACCTTGCTCAAACAAAAGTGCTGCATTTAGTAAAAAAACTATTGCATAATGCTGTGAAAAGTTATTTTTGTGTGGTCAGCACTCAAACGGTATCTTTAGTTGGTCAGCATACGAACATACGAACTTGCCAGCAGATACAGGCCATATGGTCTATCTAGTCTGCTCGAGTGTGCAGCACTTCAGCCCATTAGACTGCAGCTGCCCCCCTCCCATTAACTCTTTCCTCCCCCAACTGCCTCCCCGGTATGTATTTTCCCCTTGAATTTGTCCCATCCCCTCTTGAAGCACCCCACAGTCTGCACTGATACGAGTTGCTCAGGCAGTGCATTCCACCCTGTTATCACTCTTTCAGTGAAATAATGCCTCCTCCTTTCCCTCCTGAATATGCCTCCCCCTCCCCTTTAACTTCAGGGAGTGCCCTCTCATATATCTTCCATTCTGGAGAGTGAACCTGCCCTTGAAGCCTACTCTTTTCATCCCCTTCTGGCACTTGAAGGTCTCGATCATGTCCCCTCTCTCTCTCTTCTATCCTCCAGGGTATACATGTTGAGCTCTTTCAGTCTTTCCTCGTAAGTTCTATCCCCCAACCCCTGGATCATCTGTGTTGCTCTTCGCTGCACTGCCTCCAGTAGTTTGATGTCCCTTTTCAAGTACGGGCGCCAGAACTGCACGCAATATTCCAAGTGCAGCCTCACCAGGGACCTGTACAGGGGCAATATAACTTTGCTACATCTGGATGTAATCCCCCTTGCTATGCACCCTAGCATCCTGTTAGCCTTAGCTGCTGCCTTCCTACACTGGGCCCAAGTGGTTTAATTCTCTGGTCACCAGCACCCCCAGATCCTTCTCCTCGTTGGATGTGGACAGTTTGATACCATCCATCCAGTAGCTGTATCCTGGGTTTTTGGCTCTGAAATGCAATCACCTTGCACTTCCTGGCGTTGAACCCAAGCTGCCAGATGTGCGACCACTCCTCGAGTCTTGCCAAGTCCTCCTGCAGTAAATTTTTTTTTTTTTTCTAGTTGTTTAATCAGGAGTAGCGCACTAAGCTGAAAGCTTTTTTACAGGAGTGACCTGGGAGCACAGGGAAGTTAAGTGACTTGCTCAGGGTCATACGGTATGCAAGTGGAAGCTGTAGGATTCAAACCCAGGTCTGGTCTGCTGGATGTCACCAGATTTGCAGCTCAGAGCCTTAAACCACTGTGCTATACTGCCTCCCAACTCCTGGTTAAACAACTAAAAAAAAAAAAAGATTACTGCAGGAGGACTTGGCAAATCTCGAGGAGTGGTTGCACATCTGGCAGCTTGGGTTCAACACCAGGAAGTGCAAGTTGATTGCATTTCAGAGCCAAAAACCCAGGATACAGCTACTGGATGGATGGTATCAAACTGTCCACATCCAACGAGGAGAAGGATCTGGGGGTGCTGGTGACTGGGGAATTAAACTACTTGGCACAGTGTAGGAAGGCAGCAGCTAAGGCTAACAGGATGCTAGGGTGCATAGCAAGGGGGATTACATCCAGATGTAGCGAAGTCATACTGGCCCTGTACAGGTCCCTGGTGAGGCCACACTTGGAGTACTGTGTGCAGTTCTGGCACCCGTACTTGAAAAGGGATATCAAACTACTGGAGGCAGTGCAGCGAAGAGCAACACAGATGATCCAGGGGTTGGGGATAGAACTTACGAGGAAAGACTGAAAGAGCTCAGCAGGTATACCCTGGAGGATAGCAGAGAGAGAGGGGACATGTTCGAGACCTTCACGTGCCTGAAGGGGATGAACAGAGCAGGCTTCAAGGGCGGGTTCACTCTCCAGAATGGAAGATATATGAGAGGGTACTCCCTGAAGTTAAAGGGGGGGGGGGCATATTCAGGAGGGAAAGGAGGAGGCATTACTTCACTGAAAGAGTGGTAACAGGGTGGAATGCACTGCCTGAGCAACTCGTATCAGTGCAGACTGTGGGGTGCTTCAAGAGGGGGTGGGACAAATTCAACGGGAAAGTACATACCAGGGAGGCAGTTGGGGGAGGAAAGAGTTAATGGGAAGGGAGCAGCTGCAGTCTAATGGGCTGAAGTGCTGCTCACTCGAGCAGACTAGATAGACCATATGGCCTGTATCTGCTGGCAAGTTCGTATGTTGACCAACTAAAGATACCATTTGAGTGCTGACCACACAAAAATAGCTTTTCACACATTATGCAATAGTGTTTTTACTAAATGTAGCACTTTTGTTTGAGCAAGGTTGGAATTTTCTTTTCTCTACAGAGGCAACTTTTTAAATATGCTTAATCTGTTTGATACATAATCTGTTTTACTAGCATGTTTACAGACATATATGTGTGTGTAATATTTTGGGGGCTGCTTTGTCTGATATGAGGTATGTAGTTCTGATGACAAGTCACCTATCTCTTTTTAAGAAGTAAGTGATCACTGTCACCAACCCCCACAGAACATTCAAGTTTATAATCAGCAGGGCCACCCAGACTTTTCACACATTTGAATCAAAATCCATGCAGATTTAAAGTCTGTATACAAGGAACACCTACCCTATCACTCAAAAGCAAGCACTGTAATTAAAGCTCGATTTAGTTGAATGGTGTAATTTACACCTTTTCTCACCATGCTACCAGCATTTTAATGAGATTAACTTCTTTTGATATTGCATGCAACCATATACTGTAATGGTTCTGAGGTACTGAACCAAGTCCTTCATTTACTAAAGACTATTGTCCATAATCACAGCACACCAAATATATCCATTCGCCCTTCAGACAAAGCACCATATAGCTGCTTATTTCAACAGCAGTATTTCTCGGTCACCATCAGTTTGTTTCAGCAATTGTGTTTTCCTGTCTGAACTCTTGGAGAGGTGAAAGAAATTAAAGACCATGTAGCTTTGATAGTTTCTTGAGTATTTCTGTAGTGTTGATCTGGTCTTTAGTTCCCCAGATGTACTTTTCTGGTGTTGTTTATAAATTAATTCATTTATTTATTGAATTTTGTTGACCTGCTAGACCCACTGAGACTAGAATTCCCTTTCTCAGGGGTGACTGGGGGGGAGGGGGATACAGATGGTTGTCACAAATGCACTCTGCAGGTCAGGCCCTCTGCTCCCACAGTGCCATCCACAGAGTGCAAGACAGTGAACAGGTAACAGATAGGGTAACCCTCCTGTCTGCTTGTGGGTCCAAATCACCTTTAGTCTCAAGTTCTGGGGGATTCAAACTGTGAATTTGCCACCCTCCTCACCATCCACCTCGGCACAGATCTTGGTGTCATTGGCAAAGAGGCTGATCTTATTCTTGATTCCAGCCGCTATGTCTGCGATGAAAATGTTAAACAAGACTGGTCCCGGTAGTGATCCCTGGGGGACACCACTCGTCACTGCCCTCGGATCCGATGCTTCTCCACCCACAACTACCCTCTGTTGCCTGTCCCGCAGCCAGTTTTCTACCCATCGGGCTAGTTTCCACCCTATACCAAGACTCCTCAACTTGCAGCTCAACCTTCCATGTGGCACTGAATCAAAGGCCTTGCTGAAATCCACGTAGACTACATCTGCCACATGGCCCTCATCCAGTGCACTTGTGACCCAGTCAAAAAAACCAACTAAGTTTGTCTGGCAGGATCTGCCAGCAATGAACCCGTGCTGTCTGTTGTCTTGCAGATCATTATCCACAAGAAACTGCACCAGCCTTTCTTTGAGGATAGATTCCATCGGTTTCCCCACAATTGTGGTGAGGCTCACTGGCCTGTAGTTCCCTGGTTCATCCTTGGGCCTACTTTTGTGGAGAGGTATCATGTGCGCCTCCCTTCAATCTCTGGGCACACATTCCGTAGTTAGCGAGGTGTTGAACAGGTCTGCCAGTGGCTGTGCCAGGACCTCTGCCAGCTCCCTCAGCACCCAGGGGTGTACCCTGTCTGGCCCAGGTGCCTTGTCTACCCTCAGAGACCTAAGGCCCTCCTGCACCCTTTCCATCGTGATGACCCCATCTGTGGTTGTCTCACCCCCCCCCCATGCCTGAGCCTCCTCTCCCTTGTGAACACTGAACAAAAGTACTTATTAAGTACTTCTCCCTTCTTGGCCCCCTTGTCTACCCACCCACCCACTGCTTTTTCTGATCCTAACTATTTGATCCTTGCACTTCCTCTTTTCCCTGATATACCGGAAGAAATCCTTTTCCCCTTCCTTAATCCCCTGTGCTAATTTCCTTTCACTGGCTGCCTTTGCAGTCCTGACTGCTCTGCTCATGTCCCTGGATTTTCTCATATAGTTCCCCCTATCCTCTGCCCTGTCGTTTCTCTTGTAGGTTTGGAAGGCCCTTCTCTTATCCCTTGCCTTCTCCATGACCTCTCTGGTCATCCAGCTTGGATGTGTAACCCCTAGATGGCGCTATCCCAGGGGCTACTACCCCTGCCTGATTTGCCACTAACAGGTTGAGGGGCCTGGATCCAATGGCGGGTGCCTCCACCCAGAGGTCAGGGTTGCAATAGTTAAACTAACTTGGTCACAGCCCTCTGGGACACTGCAGCCCCCTTTCTTCCCACTAGTGGCCCACACAATATATCAAATTACCTTCACAGTATACACTTACCCCCAGGTCTGGTTCCGGCACTGGGACCTCCTGTGAAATGAGATACAGTGCAACAATCACAGTACAGTACTTTAACATAGACAAATACCTCAGGCAGTATAACTTTGCTGAAACAAGCAGCTCTGATTTATTTAGGGGATATAACAAGGACAGGGAAATCAGGTTAATTAGCTTATCACTCTAATAATCTACCTATGGCTCTGTGCACAGGCCTATCCCTATCAGTTACTGTCCCTGGGTACCCAAGCCCTAGTGGCTAGTCCAAACCGTGGCAGCTGGTAGGGGCCCTTTCACACAGAGAAAAGGAGAATTAAACAGTCAGCAGTACAGTAATTCCATTTGGATTTAATGTGGCAATTCAACAGGGAGCGACCCTGAATTAGTACCACGACCTCCAAATAAGATAGGGTCCTTCAATGTCAGCAGGGCTCACTTGAGGTACACAAACCTCTTCACACATCCATATAAAAGAAAGCACTATACCAGGCAGGCTGCATCTGTATCCCGATTGCAATTACTGCACAATACCCGGAGAACACACAGCAGATTCAGTTCCTGACAGACCGAGTGCAATTTTCAGCAATTTCTCCAGTCTTCTACAGGGTGAGCCTGGTTTCTACTCTTCAGAGATCCTTTGATTCTTTTCACAGGCCAGTTCAGTCCTAACAAGCTGTTACACAAGCTGCAGACCGAACTCTGGGCCTTACACGTTTTTTGACTAAAACTGCACACTGAAAAGCACAGGGCTCCTTCCTTCTTCACTGCCAAAGCTCAACTGAACTCCAACCGACAAACGGGCACTTCCTTTGAGTTCCTCCCAGTTCTTGACTGGATTGGCTGTCACTCACAATAGACTGCTGCTGTTGGTCCAAAAGGCACTGAAGTCTAAACTACATCTCCCAGAGTCACTGCCCATACAATCCTCTTGTGGCTGGCTCAGATTATGAGTCCACGTTCTGATTCGTCAAGGCACCATTTTAGAGCTAGCTTACCCCACACTGATTGGTCCAGTTCAGCAGTTCAAAACTAGAATGGGGACTAGCAGACACAGTTCTGACTGCAAAGAAAGCAGGTTAGACAAACTGTAATTTCATTATTACTCTAAATAATTTCTGGCAAACAGTTACATCTTTCAGATAGGTTCCCTTTGCACTCCTAGTGACTGCAAAATGAAGTGAATTGGCAGCAGCTCGAGTGGTACTCAGAGAAGCACACAGTCCCCCCATACAAACTAATTATGTCTGCAAGCAGACAGCTCTTAAAGAGACAGTACCAGAGGCTCTAAAAACACTCACTGATAAATGGCTTAAATGCCAAACACCATTCAGGCTTGGAGCATTCAAGCAAGCTCCTGGAAGTCTTTTGGGAACCCCCATTTGCAGGGGGGTTACACCCTTCCTGGCCTGGGAAAGCTTGACGTCCGCGTCAAGCAAGTACCCCCATAAGTTTCAACTGCAACCATATACATTTGCATTAGGCTGCAATGTAATCATCAGTCAATATATCATTTTACCAAGAACACATTTCTGAAACATTGCAGTCGTCCTCTTTACACAGTATTACATACACATTGTACCATAACTCAAGTTATTACCTCTTGTACATGAAACCTGAAGAGAGGGGGCCCTTCCCTATCAGTTACCTTGGGGCTGGATGGGGCAAGGGCACCATACTTAGAGGGCAACACAAGTAACTTGGAGTTAGCACTGATGCTCAGTTTGGGCAATGAGCTCGGGGTCACATACACTCCTTTCTGGACAACATTGAGAGGCAAGTCCACAGGCCTCCCAAGTGAATCATAACTGAGGTGCACCACAGGCTTTACAGCTCGACCAGTCTTTCTAGGGGGAACTGTTATAGTCTCTGCACTCTGAGCCTCATTTTCAGCATTGTCCTCACTTGTCAGGGGTCTTCATGGGGTAGAGAGGCTAGAACTTGGGGCACTTTCAGCTCCAGGAGTTACAGTTTCTGAGTCCACAACATTTGGCTCGCATGGAGCTTTCGGACACTGGCAGTGGACTGTCAGGGCACTCAAAATACTCTTCTTGTTAGATTGTATCACCAGTCTGCCCCAATCTATCATTTTCCTCCCTGAAAGCTCAAACAGTTCAACCATGCACAATGATTCCATTTCATCTGATCTGATGCTTTGCACTTCACTTTCTGGGAGCATTGGCTCAGGGATGAAGCTGGGGGCTTAGACAGTCCAGAAGCCCAGCTTCATCTCCAGTATTGACTAGGGATTGCCCCGAAACAATTGACTCAGTTCGTAGAAGGATAGTATTCAAAGTCACTCTCACTTTCTTCCGATATGGACTGACAGTCATGCTCAACTGGGACTTGTGGAGGAACACTTTAACTTTGCTTCTGTAGGTGCAGACTTTCTTGATCTTTTCTTAGCAGCAGCTCTAGTCACTGGTCCAGAGGGGCATCTTCTAGGGGTTCAGACTCAATTAAGATTTGTCCAATGGGCAGTAAATGATTTCTATGCATTGTTTTTACATCTTTGAATTATTCTCAGGCCTTACTTTGTACACTGGCAGATCATCTAGTTTGCCCACTACAATGTGAGGGAGATGGTGCCATCTGTCAGCAATCTTGTGCTTGCCATGCAGTCCCAGATTTCTTAGCAATACCGATCTCCCTCCTGGAGTTCCTGTGCTTTCACCTTTTATCATACCTTTCTTTGTTGGCCAGATTTCTTTTGGCAGCCATGGTTTGAGCCAGTTAGTACGCATGAGTTAGCTGGGCCTTTAACTTTTGCACATACTGTAAATAGTTGTCAGCTTGAACCCCATCAGGAGAGACCCCAAAACACACATCTACTGGTAGTCGAGCTTCTCTTCCAAACATCAGGCGGTGGGGAGAATCCAGTGGCATCACTTTGGTGCAGTTATAAGCATGTACCAGGGTGCTAATTTGTTGGCTCCATCTAGGCTTGTCCTTTGGGTGCAGGGTGCCTAGCATATCTAGCAAAGTGCGGTTGAAGCGTTCAGGCTGTGGTCCCCTGGGGTGGTAAGGAGTGGTTCTGGACTTTCGCACTCCCACAGAGAAAGCATCTCTTTGATCAGGCGACTCTCAAAGTCTCTCCCTTGATCAGAATGGATTCTTTGTGGAGCCCCATAGTGAACAAAAGTTTTCTACAAGTACTTTGGCCACAGTGGATGCTTTCTGGTCTTTGGTGGGGAAAGCTTGGGCATATCTCGTGAAATGGTCAGTGACCACCAGCACATTACTGATATTTCTTTGATCTGACTCCAAACTCAGAAAATCAATACAGACCAGCTCCATGGGTGCACTGGTGGTGGTGTTAACAAGGGGGGCAGCCCTCTGGGGCAAAGCTTTCCTCTGTAAGCAGCGACTACAAGTTCAAATGTGTTGCTCCACATCAGCCCCATCTTAGGCCAATAGAATCTGGATCTCACCAAGTCAAGTGTTCTGTCTATACCAAGGTGCCCCATGTGGTTGTGCAAGGACCTCAGTACTGAGTCTCGAAAAACAGTGGGCAGCACTAGTTGTTGTTTGTCTACTTGTCCCCCTCTGTCTACGGTTTCTCTGTATAACAGTCTGTTGATCAGTTTCAACTTAGGGCCTTCTTTGTATAACAATGCAGTTCTCAAATCAGTGAAGCGTAATTTGGACACATCTTTTCCTGCATAGAGGGCTTCTAAAGCTGCTTTGATCATGGGATCGCGGGATTGAGCCCTCGAATACTGTCATTGTCCAGCTGAGGCAGTGCACCAATGTCTATTGCAGAAAGTGGCAATAAGCAGCAGGTATGCAATTCTCAGAGGCTCCCAAGCAATCCACCATGCAGTCCCTCGTCCGTGGACATTTGTTCCTCCTGTCAAACTTCCGGCCAGAGTGCCCGAATGTCAGGTTCTGCCAATCGGACCCAATCATTCTGGGGAACAGGCCTCCGGAGAGAGCATCAGCATCTATGTGGTTCAGACCTGCTCGGTATTCGAGAGCATAGTCATATGTAGATAATGCAGAAAGCCACCTATGGCCAGTGGCATCCAACTAGCTGAGGTCTGCACATAGGTCAAAGGATTATTGTCAGTTTTACTAGTATTTTAGCCCCATACAGTACTCATGGAATTGGTCAACAATAGCCCACTTCAAAGCTAGGAACTCTAATGTACAGGATAGTTCTTTTCGGATGGGGTCAGGCTTCTACTGGCAAAGGCCACTGGTCTCAGGCCATTCTCGTGCTCTTGGTACAACACAGCCCCAACCCTTGCAAGCTAGCATCAGTGTGTGCAGGACGTAAGGTTTTCTTGGATCAGCATAGGCCAGCACTGGAGCATGGGTAAGTTGATATATGATCTCATGAAAAGCAGTCTCACAATCAGGAGTCCAGCGGCCCCAAATACTTCTCGGATGAAAATACACTCTTTCAGTCTTGAGGGACGCTGACTTTTGGTATTTTTTGTGGGTTGGGGATACCTTTGAGTAAGGTTAAGTAAAGAGGCGGATCACTCTTGAATAGTCCTTGATGAGCGCCGATAATAACCACAGAATCCGGAATCTTGCAGTTCTTTTAGATTTTTGGGCTGTGGCCAGGTGGTCAAGGCCTCAACTTTACTTGGGTGTCGGTCTCTATTCCCTCGGTGGGATACTATGTATCCCACATACTTTACTGATGTTTGAAAAATTGACACTTATCAATGGACAGTTTAAGGCCAAAGTCCTCCAGTCGGTCCAATACCTTAAATAATCTGCTCTCATGTTCCTCCAGTGAGCTGCCAAACACAATAACATCATCTAGGTATACCAGGCACTCTAGTAAGTTCATGTCCCCACTGCACGCTCCATCAATCGTTGAAAAGTGGCTGGGGCACCTGAAATCCTTGAGGCATCCTCATGAATTCATAGAAGCCAGCGGACAGATAAAGGCTGTCTTCACGGTCCTCTGGGGCCATCGGGATCTGGTAGTACCCACTGCGGAGATCCAGCACAGAGAACCACTTGCTCCCGTTTAGGCAGTCCAAAGCATCCTGAATGCGGGGCATTGTGTACTGATCAGGGATAGTCCGCGGTTTAAGGTGCGATAATCCACACACATCCTTACTGTTCCATTCTTTTCCTCACTACCACAATGGGGAAGCATAAGGGCTTCTGGATTCTTGTATTACACCAGCAGCTAACATCTCTTGCAGATGCCGTCTCCATCATCTATGTCAGCAGGTACCAGGCGTCGAGACCTCTCATGAAATGGTCTTCGTCATGCAGCGGATATTGTGCTCAGCTCCTTGCACGCATCTACATCCCATTCCTTTAAAGAAAACCACTGGTCTCTCTGGGCAAGCTTCTCACTGATCCTCACTTTCCATTCAGCTGGCAGCGGGAGAGTCGCGAAAATCAAACAAGTCAGGCGTTACTCTGTCATTCTTCCTTGAACTCTTGCTGCTGGGTAGCACTGCAGTGTCTGCACAATGCACATTAGCCAGGATGCAACCTCTGTTTACTCGAATGTCTCTTTCAGACACATTATGAACTTGGACCATTACCCTTCTGGCATAAGCATGGGCTCTAGCGGGCAAAATACTAAGCTTGACCAGCAGTCCCTCTGGCAATTTTCCATCGCCTGGTGCATCCAACATTAATATTTTATTCTTAACATCCTTTCTGATACGGACCTCTCCCTGTAAGGTACACTGGGCATTTGGCGCCAGGATCAGAGACTCAGGATCCTTCTTCCATACAATTCCGACCGGTTCCTCTGGTTCTGTTTTTTCAGCATCTCTCTGTGCCTCATAGGCCTTCTTAATTAAAGCAGGAACTCTTAAAGCTCTACTAGTCTTTGACCCCTGTTTTTCATAACACAACTGTGCCAGCCTTCCGAACATATGAGCATTTGTTCCAATCAACAAAGGGACACCATCATACAGTCCAGTGGGGGGACACACTAAGGCTAGGGTCTCTACTTGTTCGGCCACCCAGCCACGGAGGTGGGAAAGACAGCCAAATTCGGATATACCGGAATAGGGTAGGCCTTCTCACTTAACCCCCATACATGCAGTCCTTCTAATGGTTGTAAGAGTACGTCTGACAAATGCTTCTGATACCAATCCTGGAACATAATTGTCACTTGGGAGCCACTGTCTAATACAGCTCTTGTAGACACTCCATTCCACCTTTACAGTGGTCTCCATGGAGGGACCCACTATTCTGGACCAGTCTGGAGAGGCGGTAGTGGGGGCCTGGGCAACTGACTTTGCCACAAAGGACGTGAGTTAGCATTTTGGTGCCCTCACTGGGATCATGTCGTGCACCTCTTAACCACTGATTTCTTCTCGAAGCTCTCCTTGTAGCCTATGTGCAACTTTGTCAGTGTCTTTTGGGGACTGGCATTCCTTTTCATGTGCCCATCTTTCCCACAATTATAGCAAAACATACTTTCTGGAGTTTGAGCTGGCCGAGGCGCCACACTGGGAGCCAGGGCGGGGTATACTAACTGGAAACCTGGGTGCCATCTCTGTCTGCGTGTGTGATAAGCATTTGGAGACATCTCGTCAGTTTCTCCACTTCCATGGTCAAGGAATTGAGTTTGGAGCTGTTATCAGCAGGAGATACATGGTGGGTACCCCCACCCCATAGCAGATGCAGTCGGATATAGGTCAGGCCCGTACTTGCAGGCGTGGCCTTCATAAAGGGACTGTTTTTGAATTCCCGGATCTCTCTCAACAGTTAAGCCCCATTGTGGCATATCTTTTCCTTGTCAGAGCACTCATTGACTGTCAACCTCTGCCCTGAACTTCATTTGATGGGTCACCCTCAGTCACTCCGGTCGTAGCCACAGCTGTTGGTGCAGGTCCCTCCGAGGTCGTCTTTTCTCAACTCCTCGAATTTCTCTCATTAACTCATCATAGGAGGGTAGAGTTCAGTCGATCTGCCAGGCGTAACTGAAGCAACAGCAGTTCTGAGAGGGGCAGACTTAAGGATCCTGTCCAGCCTGGTTCGGTCCAGTTCAATCGCTGGCAAACTACCTTTTCTGAGGCATTCTTGCAACAATTTTCCAGCCGAGATACATACACAGACAACAACTCCCTTGGTACTGTTGTGCATTTCTTACTCTCCACCATAGGTCCTCATCAGAATCTGGGCTCCCATACACATTCTCCAAGGCCTCAAGATAGGCCTGTGCAGTCGCTTCAGGGTTACTGGCCCGTTAGCACGGATGGTAGCCAGGGCAGGACCTCGGAGGCTCTCACTAACCCTCTTTCGCTTCTGCCTTCCGAGCATTGCCATTCTAGCACTTGGGGCAACATAGTCTATCCAGGTCTCCCAGTCATCCTCCCTTGGGGGGTGGGAGGGTGCCAGAGAAGATCCTCAACCTTGGTAAAGTCGTGACTAATGGCAGGTGCAGAAATAGGAGTCTGCATTGGTTCAGCCACCATTACGGGCACTGGAGCAGGAGAGGGTGGGGAGGAACACCCCAGGTGGCAAGAATAGTTTCTTCAAGTCCTCCACAGTTTTCCCTCTCCCAGCAACCATTCAGCAAATTTCTCCTCAAAGTTTCAGATAGTGGTGGGGCTGATTCCCCGGTCTTTACTGTCCTTAGTTATCACTCTCCAAGCAGTGAGGCTCCCTCTGGGTAATGGTCTGTGGCACTTTGGAGCTATCTATGGGATCCTTAAACTCTACTAGGGCCAGGAAAGTGTGGGTGAGCAGATTAGCATGCCGACCCACCACCACAGGGTTTTGTAAACCTTCCACCTTGGAAAGTACTCCTGCACAGTGTCCGATTGATACCAGGGGATGTCCAGGATAAGCATAGCATTTTGGGGATCGATCTCCTCCCAGTACACCACTCCACCAGCCGGTGCACAGCCACTTCTGTCGGGTACCCATTTTTTTCTTAACAGTAGTTAAGTAAATATGGCCACTAGAGGACACACAATCCCAGCGGTGAGCCTCAAGATGTAACCCTAGATGGCTATCCCAGGGGCTACTACCCCTGCCTGATTTGCCACTAACAGGTTGAGGGGCCTGGATCCAATGGCGGTGCCTCCACCCAGAGGTCAGGGTTTGCAATAGTTAAACTAACTTGGTCACAGCCCTCTGGGACACTGCAACCCCCTTTCTTCCCACTAGTGGCCCACACAATATATCAAATTACCTTCACAGTATACACTTACCCCAGGTCTGGTTCCGGCACTGGGACCTCCTGTGAAATGAGATACAGTGCAACAATCACAGTACAGTACTTTAACATAGACAAATACCTCAGGCAGTATAACTTTGCTGAAACAAGCAGCTCTGATTTATTTAGGGGATATAACAGGACAGGGGAAATCAGGTTAATTAGCTTATCACTCTAATAATCTACCTATGGCTCTGTGCACAGGCCTATCCCTATCAGTTACTGTCCCTGGGTACCCAAGCCCTAGTGGCTAGTCCAAACCGTGGCAGCTGGTAGGGGCCCTTTCACGAAGAAAAGGAGAATTAAACAGTCAGCAGTACAGTAATTCCATTTGGATTTAATGTGGCAATTCAACAGGAAGCGACCCTGAATTAGTACTCACGACCTCCAAATAAGATAGGGTCCTTCAATGTCAGCAGGGCTCACTTGAGGTACACAAACCTCTTCACACATCCATATAAAAGAAGCACTATACCAGGCAGGCTGCATCTGTATCCGATCGCAATTACTGCACAATACCGGGAGAACACACAGCAGATTCAGTTCCTGACAGACCGAGTGCAATTTTCAGCAATTTCTCCAGTCTTCTACAGGGTGAGCCTGGTTTCTACTCTTCGAGATCCTTTGATTCTTTTCACAGGACAGGATTCAGTCCTAACAAGCTGTTACACAAGCTGCAGACCGGAACTCTGGGCCTTACACGTTTTTGACTAAAACTGCACACTGAAAAAGCACAGGGCTCCTTCCTTCTTCACTGCCAAAGCTCAACTGAACTCCAACCGACAAAACCGGGCACTTCCTTTGAGTTCCTCCCAGTTCTTGACTGGATTGGCTGTCACTCACAATAGACTGCTGCTGTTGGTCCAAAAGGCACTGAAGTCTAAACTACATCTCCCAGAGTCACTGCCCATACAATCCTCTTGTGGCTGGCTCAGATTATGAGTCCACGTTCTGATTAGTCCAAGGCACCATTTTAGAGCTAGCTTACCCCACACTGATTGGTCCAGTTCAGCAGTTCAAAACTAGAATAGGGAACTAGCAGACACAGTTCGACTGCAAAGAAAGCAGGTTAGACAAACTGTAATTTCATTATTACTCTAAATAATTTCTGGCAAACAGTTACATCTTTCAGATAGGTTCCTTTGCACTCCTAGTGACTGCAAAAATGAAGTGAATTAGCAGCAGCTCGAGTGGTACTCAGAAAACACAGTCCCCCATACAAACTAATTATGTCTGCAAGCAGACAGCTCTTAAAGAGACAGTACCAGAGGCTCTAAAACACTCACTGATAAATGGCTTAAATGCCAAACACCATTCAGGCTTGGAGCATTCAAGCAAGCTCCTGAAGTCTTTTAGGAACCCCCCATTTGCAGGGGTTACACCCTTCTAGCCTGGGAAAGCTTGGCGTCACGTCAAGCAAGTACCATAAGTTTCAACTGCAACCATATACATTTGCATTAGGCTCGCACATGTAATCATCAGTCAATATATCATTTACCAAGAACACATTTCTGAAACATTGCAGTCGTCCTCTTTACACAGTATTACATACACATTGTACCATAACTCAAGTTATTACCTCTTGTACATGAAACCTGAAGAGGGGCCCTTCCCTATCAGTTACCTTGGGGCTGGATGGGGCAAGGGCACCATGCTGAAGGGCAACACAAGTAACTTGGAGTTAGCACTGATGCTCAGTTTGGGCAATGAGCTCGGGGTCACATACACTCCTTTCTGGACAACATTGAGAGGCAAGTCACAGGCCTCCCAAGTGAATCATAACGGAGGTGCACCACAGGCTTTACAGCTCGACCAGTCTTTCTAGGGGAACTGTTATAGTCTCTGCACTCTGAGCCTCATTTTCAGCATTGTCCTCACTTGTCAGGGAGTCTTCATGGGGGTAGAGAGGCTAGAACTTGGGGCACTTTCAGCTCCAGGAGTTACAGTTTCTGAGTCCACAACATTTGGCTCACATGGAGAGCTTTCGGACACTGGCAGTGGACTGTCAGGGCACTCAAAATACTCTTCTTGTTCGAATTGTATCACCAGTCTGCCCCAATCTATCATTTTCCTCCCTAAGCTCAAACAGTTCAACCATGCACAATGATTCCATTTCATCTGATCTGATGCTTTGCACTTCACTTTCTGGGAGCATTGGCTCCAGGGATGAAGCTGGGGGCTTAGACAGTCCAGAAGGCCCAGCTTCATCTCCAGTATTGACTAGAGGGATTGCCCCGAAACAATTGACTCAGTTAAGTAAGAAGGATAGTATTCAAAGTCACTCTCACTTTCTTCCGATATGGACTGACAGTCATGCTCAACTGGGACTTGTGGAGGGAACACTTTAACTTTGCTTCTGTAGGTGCAGACTTTCTTGATCTTTTCTTAGCAGCAGCTCTAGTCACTGGTCCAGAGGGGCATCTTCTAGGGGTTCAGACTCAATTAAGATTTGTCCAATGGGCAGTAAATGATTTCTATGCATTGTTTTACATCTTTTGAATTATTCTCAGGCCTTACTTTTGTACACTGGCAGATCATCTAGTTTGCCCACTACAATGTGAGGAGATGGTGCCATCTGTCAGCAATCTTGTGCTTGCCATGCAGTCCCAGATTTCTTAGCAATACCGATCTCCTCCTGGAGTTCCTGTGCTTTCACCTTTTTATCATACCTTTCTTTGTTGGCCAGATTTCTTTTTTGGCAGCCATGGTTTGAGCCAGTTAGTACGCATGAGTTAAGCTGGGCCTTTAACTTTTGCACATACTGTAAATAGTTGTCAGCTTGAACCCCATCAGAGAGACCCCAAACACACATCTACTGGTAGTCGAGCTTCTCTTCCAAACATCAGGCGGTAGGGGAGAATCCAGTGGCATCACTTTAGGTGCAGTTATAAGCATGTACCAGGGTGCTAATTTGTTGGCTCCATCTAAACATCCTTTGGGTGCAAGGTGCCAGCATATCTAGCAAAGTCTCGATTGAAACGTTCAGGCTGTGGGTCCCCTAAGGGGGTAGTAAGAGTGGTTCTGGACTTCGCACTCCCCACAGAGAAAGCATCTCTTTGATCAGACGACTCTCAAAGTCTCTCCTTGATCAGAATGGATTCTTTGTGGAGCCCCATAGTGAACAAAAAGTTTTCTACAAGTACTTTGGCCACAGTGGATGCTTTCTGGTCTTTGGTGGGGGAAAGCTTGGGCATATTCGTGAGAATGGTCAGTGACCACCAGCACATACTGATATTTCTTTGATCTGACTCAAACTCAGAAAATCAATACAGACCAGCTCCATGGGTGCACTGGTGGTGGTGTTAACAAGGGGCAGCCCTCTGGGGCAAAAGCTTTCCTCTGTAAGCAGCGACTACAAGTTCGAATGTGTTGCTCCACATCAGCCCCCATCTTAGGCCAATAGAATCTGGATCTCACCAAGTCAAGTGTTCTCTGTCTATACCAAAGGTGCCCCATGTGGTTGCTAAGGACCTCAGTACTGAGTCTCGAAAAACATGGGCACTAGTTGTTGTTTGTCTACTTGTCCCCTCTGTCTACTGTTTCTCTGTATAACAGTTTATTGATCAGTTTCAACTTAGGACCTTCTTTGTATAACAGTGCAGTTCTCAAATCAGTGAGCGTAATTTGGACATACATCTTTTCCTGCATGAGGGCTTCTAAAGCTGCTTTGATCATGGGATCGGCAGGATTGAGCCCTCCGAATACTGTCATTGTCCAGCTGAGGGCAGTGCACAATGTCTATTGCAGAAAAGTGGCAATAAGCAGCAGGTATATGCAATTCTCAGAGGCTCCCAAGCAATCCACCATGCAGTCCACTCGTCCGTGGACATTTGTTCCTCCCTGTCAAACTTCGGCAAGAGTGCCCGAATGTCAGGTTCTGCCAATCGGACCCAATCATTCTGGGAACAGGCCTCCGGGAGAGAGCATCAGCATCTATGTGGTTCAGACCTGCTCGGGTATTCGAGAGCATAGTCATATGTAGATAATGCAGAAAGCCACCTATGGCCAGTGGCATCCAACTTAGCTGAGGTCTGCACATAGGTCAAAGGATTATTGTCAGTTTTACTAGTATTTAGCCCCATACAAGTAACTCATGGAATTGGTCACAACAGCCCACTTCAAAGCTAGGAACTCTAACTTATGTACAGGATAGTTCTTTTTCGGATGGGGTCAGGCTTCTACTGGCAAAGGCCACTGGTCTCAGAGCCATTCTCGTGCTCTTGGTACAACACAGCCCCCAACCCCTTGCAAGCTAGCATCAGTGTGCAGAACGTAAGGTTTTCTTAGGTCAGCATAGGCCAGCACTGGAGCATAGGTAAGTTGATATATGATCTCATAACAGAAAAGCAGTCTCACAATCAAGAAACCAGCGGGCCCCAAAATACTTCACAGGATGAGAAATACACTCTTTCAGTCTTGAGGGACGCTGACTTTGGTATTTTTGTGGGTTGGGGATACCCTTGAGTAAGGTTAAGTAAAGGGTGGATCCTCTTGAATAGTCCATGATGAAGCGCCCGATAATAACCACAGAATCCCAAGGAATCTTGCAGTTCTTTAGATTTTTGGGCTGTGCAGCCCAGGTAGTCAAGGCCTCAACTTTACTTGGGTGGTCTCTATTCCTCGGTGGATACTATGTATCCCACATACTTTACCGATGTTTGAAAAATTGACACTTATCAATGGACAGTTTAAGGCCACAAGTCCTCCGTCGGTCCAATACCTTAAATAATCTGTCTCATACCCTCCAGTGAGCTGCCAAACACAATAACATCATCTAGGTATACAGGCACTCTAGTAAGTTCATGTCCCCCCACTGCACGCTCCATCAATCGTTGAAAGAGTGGCTGGGGCACCAAAACCTTGAGGCATCCTCATGAATTCATAGAAATAGCCCGGACAGATAAACGCTGTCTTCTCACGGTCCTCTGGGGCCATCGGGATCTGGTAGTACCCACTGCGGAGATCCAGCACAGAGAACCACCTGTCCTGCTTAGGCAGTCAAAGCATCCTGAATGCGGGGCATTGTGCACTGATCAGGATAGTCCGCCCGGTTTAAAAAAGCGATAATCCACACACATCCTTACTGTTCCATTCTTTTCCTCACTACCACAATGGGGAAGCATAAGGGCTTTAGATTCTTGTATTACACAAGCAGCTAACATCTCTTGCAGATGCTGCCTCACATCATCTATGTCAGCAGGTACCGTCGAGACCTCTCATGAAATGGTCTTCGTCATGCAGCGATATTGTGCTCAGCTCCTTGCACGATCCTACATCCCATTCTCCTTTAAAAGAAAACACCTGGTCTCTCTGGGCAAGCTTCTCACTGATCCTCACTTTCCATTCAGCTGGCAGCGGGAGTCGCCAAATCAAACAAGTCAGGCGTTACTCTGTCGTTCTTCCTTGAACTCTGCTGCTGGGTAGCACTGCAGTGTCTGCACAATGCACATTAGCCAGGATGCAACCTCTGTTTACTCGAATGTCTCTTTCAGACACATTATGAACTTGGACCATTACCCTTCTGGCATAGCAGCATGGGCTCCAGCGGGCAAAATACTAGGCTTGACCAGCAGTCCCTCGCAATTTTCCATCGCCTGGTGCATCCAACATTAATATTTTATTCTTAACATCCTTTCTGATACGGACCTCTCCCTGTAAGGTACACACACTGGGCATTTAGGCGCCAGGATCAGAGACTCAGGATCCTTCTTCCATACAATTCGATCCGGTTCCTCTGGTTCTGTTTTTTTCAGCATCTCTCTGTGCCTCATAGGCCTTCTTAATTAAAGCGGAACTCTTAAAGCTCTACTAGTCTTTGACCCTGTTTTTCATAACAACTGTGCCAGCCTTCCGAACATATGGAGCATTTGTTCCAATCAACAAAGGGACACCATCCATACAGTCCAGTGGGGGACACACTAAGGCTAGGGTCTCTACTTGTTCGACCACTCCAGCCACGGGAGGTGGGGAAAGACAGCCAAATCGGATATACCCGGAATAGGGGTAGGCCTTCTCCACTTAACCCCCATACATGCAGTCCTTCTAATGGTTGTAAGAGTCACGTCTGACAAATGCTTCTGATACCAATCCTGGAACATAATTGTCACTTGGGAACACTGTCTAATACAGCTCTTGTAGACACTCCATTCACTTTACAGTGGTCTCCATGGAGGACCCACTATTCTGGACCAGTCTGAGAGGCGGTGGTGAGGGGCCTGGGCAACTGACTTTGCCACAAAAGGACGTGAGTTATACTATGCCTCACTGGGACCATGTCGCAGCACTCTAACCACTGATTTCTTCCGGCCTCTCAGCCTATAGCGCAACTTGTCAGTGTCTTTGGGGACTGGCATTCCCTTTTCATGTGCCCATCTTTCCCACAATTATAGCAAACATACTTTCTGGAGTTTAAGCTGGCCGAGCGCCACACTGGGAGCCAGGCGGAGTATTACTAACTGGAAACCTAGGTGCCATCTCTGTCTGCGGTGGTGATAAGCATTTGGAGACATCTCGTCAGTTCTCCACTTCATAGTCAAGGAATTGAGTTTGGAGCTGTTATCAACAGGAGATACATGGGTGGGTACCCCACCCCATAGCAGATGCAGTCGGATATAGGTCAGGGCCCGTACTTGCAGAAATGGCCTTCATAAAGGACTGTTTTGAATTCGGATCTCTCCAACAGTTCGCCCCATTGTGGCATATCTTTTCCTTGTCAGAGCACTCAGTGACTGTCAACCTGCCCCTGAACTTCATTGATGGGTAACACCAGTCACTGGTCAGAGCCACAGCTGTTGGTGCAGGTCCCTCCGAGGTCAGTCTTTTCTCAACTCCTCAATTTCTCTCATTAACTCATCATAGGAGGGTGGGATTCCAGTCGATCTGCCAGAGGCGTAACTGGAAGCAGCAGTTCTGAGAAGGGGGCAGACTTAAGGATCCTGTCAGCCTGGTTCGTCCAGTTCAATCAGCTACAAACTACCTTTCTGAGGCATTCTTGCAACAATTTTCCACCCGAGAATACATACACAGACAACAACTCCCCTTGGTACTGTTGTGCATTTCTTACTCTCCACCATAGGTCCTCATCAGAATCTGGGCTCCCATACACACATTCTCCAAGGCCTCAAGACGGCCTGCAGTGCAGTCGCTCAGGGTTACTGGGCCCGCTTAGCACGGATGTGTAGCCAGGCAGGACCTCGGAGGCTCTCTACCAACCCTCTTTCGCTTCCGAGCACTCCTGCCACTTCTAGCACTTGGGGGCAACATAGTCATCCAGGTCTCCCAGTCATCCTCCCCTTGGGGAAGTGGGAAGTGCCAGAGAGATCCTCAACGTCGGTAAGAGTCGTGACTAATGGCAGGTGCAGAAATAGGAGTCTGCATTGGTTCAACCACCATTACGGGCACTGGAGCAGGAGAGGTGTTGGGGAGGAACACCCCAGGTGGCAAGAATAGTTTCTTCAAGTCCTCCACAGTTTTCCCTCTCACCAAACATTCAAACAAATTTCTCCTCAAAGTTTCAGATAGTGGTGGGGCTGATTCCCCCGAGTCTTACTGTCACAGTTATCACTCTCCAAGCAGTGAGAGCTCCCTCTGGGGTAATGGTCTGTGGCACTTGGAGCTATCTATGGGATCCTTAAACTCTACTAGGCCAGGAAAGTATGGGTGAGCAGATTAGCATGCCGACCACACCACAGGGTTTATAAACCTTCCACCTTGGAAAGTACTCCCTGCACAGTATCAGATGATACCCAGGATGTCCAGGATAACATACATTTGGGGTCGATCTCCTCCCAGTACACCCTCCAACCGGTGCACAGCCACTTGCCGGGTACCCATTTTTCTTAACAGTAGTTAGAACATAGCACTAGAGACACACAATCCAAGGGTGAGCCTCCAGATGTAACCCCAGATACGCCATCCCAGAACTACTACCCTGCCTGATTTGCCACAACAGGTTGAGGGGCCTGGATCACGAAGGGTGCCTCACCCAGAGGTCAGGGTTTGCAATAGTTAAACTAACGGTCACAGCCCTGGGACACTGCAACCCCCTCTTCCCACTAGTGGCCCACACAATATATCAGAATTACCTTCCAGATACACTTACAGGTCTGGTTCCGCCTGGGACCTCCCAGAAATGAGATACAGTGCAACAATCACAGTACAGTACTAACATAGACAAATACCTCAGGCAGTATAACTTGCTGAACAAGCAGCTCCGATTTATTTGGAGATATAACAAGGACAGGAAATCAGGTTAACCATTATCACTTAATAATCTACCTATGGCTCTGTGCACAAGCTATCCCTATCAGTTACTGTCCTGGGTACCCAAGCCCAGTGGCTAGTCCAAACCGTGGCAGCTGGTAGGCCCTTTCACACACAGAAAGGAGAATTAAACAGTCACCAGTACAGTAATACCAATACGTAAATGACTAGTCTATGTATTCTCCCAGTCATCCTCCTTGGGGGGGGAGGGTGCCAGAAGATCCCAACCTTCGTAAGAGTCGTGACTAATGGCAGGGTGCAGAAAGGGTTGTATTGTCCAGCCACCATACGGGACTGAGCAGAGAGGGTGTTGGGGAGGACTTCAGGTGGCAAGAATAGTTTCTTCAAGTCCTCTGCTGTTTTCCCCCTCCCAGCAAACTATTTAGCAAATTCTCCTCAAAGTTTCAGATAGTGGGGGGCTGATTCCGCCCCTTTACTGTCCTAGTTATCCTTCAAGCAGTGAGGGCTCTGTAATGGTCTGTGGTGTTTGGAGTATCTATGATCCTTAACCTCACTAGGGCCAGGAAAGTGTGGGTGAGCAGATTAGTATGCCGACCCACCACCACAGGGTTTTGTAAACCTTCCACCTGGAAAGTACTCCTGCACAGTGTCCGATTGATACCTAGGGATGTCCAGGATAAGCATAGTATTTTGGGCTTATCTCCTCCTATACACCACTCCACCAGCCGTACACACTTCTGTCGGGGACCCTTTTTTCTTAATAGTAGTTCGTAATATGCTACTAGAGGACACACAATCCTGGCTGTGAGCCCAAGATGTAACCTAGATGATGCTATCCCAGGGTACTTCCCTGCCTGATTTGCCACCACAGGTTGAGGGGCCTGATCCAATGGGTGCCCACCCAGAGGGGTCAGTTTGCATAGTTAACCTATCTGGTCACAGCCCTGGGACACTGCAACCTCCCCCTTCTTCCCACTAGGCCCACATAATATATCAGAATTACCTTCACAGTATACACTTACCCCCAGGTCTTTCCGCACTGACCTCCTGTGAAATGAGATACAGTAACTACAGTACAGTACTTTAACATAGACAAATACCTCAGGCAGTATAACTTTGCTGAAACAAGCAGCTCGATTTATTTAGGGGATACAAGGACAGGGGAAATCTGTTAATTAGCTTATCACTCTAATAATTATTTATGGCTCTGTGGCAGGCCTATCCCTATCAGTTACTGTCCCTGGGTACCCAAGCCCTAGTGGCTGTCCAAATCGTGGGAGCTGGTAGGGGCCTTCACAGAGAAAAAGGGGAATTAAACAGTCAGCAGCAGTAATTCCATTGGATTTAATGTGGTACCAACAGATGATCTTGAATTAGTACTCACGACTTCCAAATAAGATAGGGTCCTCAATGTCATAGGGCTCACTTGAGGTACACAAACCCTTTCACACATCCATAAAAGAAAGCACTATACTATAGGCTGCATCTGTATCCCTACGTAATTACTGCACATACCCGGGAGAACACACAGCAGATCAGTTCCTGACAGACCGAGTGCAATTTTCAGTACTCTCCAGTCTCTACAGGTGATTTTGGTTTACCTTCAGAGATCCTTTGATTCTTTCACAGACTTGGATTCAGTCCTAACAAGCTGTTGCACAAGCTGCAGACCGAACTGGGCTCTACACGTTTGACTAAAACTGCACTGAAAAGCACAGGGCTCCTTCCTTCTTCACTGCCAAAGCTCAACTGAACTCCAACCGACAAACTGCACTTCTTTGAGTTCCTCCCAGTTTTTGACTGATTGGCTGTCACTCACATAGACTGCTGCTGTTGGTCCAAAAGGCATCAGTCTAAATTACATCTGTAGAGTCACCGCCCATATAACCTCTTTGTGGCTGGCTCAGATTATGAGTCCACGCTCTGATCTGCCCATAAGGCACCATATTTTAGAGCCAGCTTTTACCCCACACTGATTGGGTCCAGTTCAGCAGTTCAAAACTAGAATGGGGAACTAGTAGACACAGTTCAATTGCAAAGAAAGTATTAGACAAACTGTAATTTCATTATTACCTAAATACTTGGCAAACAGTTACATCTTTTAGATAGGTTCCTTTGCACTCCTAGTGACTGCAAAATGAAGTGAATTACAGCAGCTCGAGTGGTACTCAGAGAAGCACACAGTCCCCATACAACTAATTATGTCTGCAAGCAGACAGCTCTTAAAGAGACAGTACCAGAGGCTCTAAAACACTACTGATAAATGGTTTAAATGCCAACACCATTCAGGCTTGGAGCATTCAAGCAAGCTCCTGGAAGTCTTTTTGGGAACTCCTCATTTGCAGGGGGTTACATCCTTCCTGGTTTGGGAAAGCTTGACGTCCGCTACAAGTACTCTCTATAAGTTTCAACTGCAACCTATACATTTGCATTAGGCTCGGCATATGTAATCATCAGTCAATATATCATTTTACCAAGAACACATTTCTGAAACATTGCAGTGTCACTTACTTTACACAGTATTACATACACATGTACCATAACCTCAAGTTATTACCTTGTACATGAAACCTGAAGAGAGGGGCCCTTCTCATCAGTTACCTTGGGGCTGGATGGGCAAGGCACCATACTTAGAGGGCAACACAAGTAACTTGAGTTAGCACTGATGCTCAGTTTGGGCAATGAGCTCGGGTCACATACACTTTTTCTGGACAATATTGAGAGGCAAGTCCACAGGCCTCCCAAGTGAATCATAACTGAGGTGCACCACAGGCTTTACAGCTCGACCAGTCTTTCTAGGGGAAACTGTTATAGTCTCTGCACTCTGAGCCTCATTTTCAGCATTGTCTCACTTGTCAGGGAGTCTTCATGGGTAGAGAGGCTAGAACTTGGGGCACTTTCAGCTCCAGGAGTTACAGTTTCTGGAGTCCACAACATTTGGCTCGCATGGAGAGCTTTGACACTGGCAGTGGACTGTCAGGGCACTCCAAAATACTTCTTCTTGTTCGGTGTATCACCAGTCTGCCCTAATCTATCATTTTTCTCCCCTGAAAGCTCAAACAGTTCAAATCCATGCACAATGATTCCATTTCATCTGATCTGATGCTTTGCACTTCACTTTCTGGGAGCATTGTTCCAGGGATGAAGCTGGGGCTTAGACAGTCCAGAAGGCCCAGCTTCATCTCCAGTATTGACTAGGGATTGCCTCAAACAATTGACTCAGTTCGTAAGAAGGATAGTATTCAAAGTCACTCCACTTTCTTCCGATATGGACTGACAGGTCATGCTCAACTGGGACTTGTGGAGGGAACACTTTTAACTTTGCTTCTGTAGGTGCAGACTTTTTTGATCTTTTCTTAGCAGCAGCTCTAGTCACTGGTCCAGAGGGGCATCTTCTAGGGTTCAGACCAATTAAGATTTGTCCAATGTGCGGTAAATGATTTCTATGCATTGTTTTTGCATCTTTTGAATTATTCTCAGGCCTTACTTTGTACACTGGCAGATCATCTAGTTTGCCCACTACAATGTGAGGGAGATGGTGCCATCTGTCAGCAATCTTGTGCTTGCCATGCAGTCCCAGATTTCTTAGCAATACCCGATCTCCTCCTGAGTTCCCAGTCACCTTTATCATACCTTTCTTGTTGGCCAGATTTCTTTGGCAGCCAAGTGTTTGAGCCAGTTGAGCACGCATGAGTTAGCTGGGCCTTTAACTTTGCACATACTGTAAATAGTTGTCGCTTGAACTCCCATCAGAGAGACCCAAACACACATCTACTGGTAGTCGAGCTTTCCCAAACATCAGGCGGTAG
Source organism: Neoceratodus forsteri (assembly GCA_016271365.2). Lineage (NCBI taxonomy): Eukaryota > Metazoa > Chordata > Ceratodontiformes > Ceratodontidae > Neoceratodus > Neoceratodus forsteri. The sequence continues at coordinate 1,171,891,001 of CM057451.1, read as the reverse complement.
GGGAGAATCCAGGCATCACTTTTTGCTGAGTTATAAGCATACCAGGGTGCTAATTTGTTGGCTCCATCTAGGCTTGTCCCTTGCAGGGGTGCCTAGCATATCTAGCAAAGTGCGGTTGAAACGTTTGAGGCTGTGGGTCCCCTGGGGTGGTAAGTGAGAGTTCTGACTTTTCGACTTCCCACAGAGAAAGCATCTCTTGATCAGACGACCTCAAAGTCTCTCCCTTGATCAGAATGGATTCTTTGTGAGCCCTTTAGTGAACAAAAAGTTTTCTACAAGTACTTTGGCCACAGTGGATGCTTTCTGGTCTTTTGTGGGAAAGCTTGGGCATATCTCGTGAAATGGTCAGTGACCACCAGCACATTACTGATATTTCTTTGATCTGACTCCAAACTCAGAAAATCAATACAGACCAGCTCCATGGGTGCAATTGGTGGTGGTGTTAATAAGGGGGCAGCCCTCTGGGGCAAAGCTTTCTCTGTAAGCAGCTACTACAAGTTCGAATGTGTTGCTCCACCATCAGCCCCCATCTTAGTCAATAGAATCTGGATCTCACCAAGTCAAGTGTTCTGTCTATACCAAGGTGCCCCATGTGTTGTGCAAGGACCTCAGTACTGAGTCTCGAAAACAGTGGGGCACTAGTTGTTGTTTGTCTACTTGTCCCCCTGTCTACTGTTTCTCTGTATAACAGTTTATTGATCAGTTTCAACTTAGGACCTCTTTGTATAACAGTGCAGTTCTCAAATCAGTGAAGTTGAATTTGGACACATCTTTTCCTGCATAGAGGGTTCTCAAGCTGCTTTGATCATGGGATGCGGATTGAGCCCTCCAATACTGTCATTGTCCAGCTGAGGCAGTGCACCAATGTCTATTGCAGAAAAGTGGATAAGCAGCAGGTATGCAATTCTCAGAGGCTCCCAAGCTAATCCACCATGCAGTCCACTGCGTCTGCGTGGACATTTGTTCCTCCCTGTCAAACTTCCGCAGAGTGCCTGGTACGTCAGGTTCTGCCAATCGGACCCAATCATTCTGGGGAACAGGCCTCCGGGAGAGAGCATCAGCATCTATGTGGTTCAGACCTGCTCGGTATTCGAGAGCATAGTCATATGTAGATAATGCAGAAAGCCACCTATGGCCAGTGGCATCCAACTTAGCTGAGGTCTGCACATAGGTCAAAGGATTATTGTCAGTTTTACTAGTATTTTAGCCCATACATAATACTCCTGGAATTGGTCAACAATAGCCCACTTCAAAGCTAGGAACTCTAACTATGTACAGGATAGTTCTTTTCGGATGGGGTCAGGCTTCTACTGGCAAAGGCCACTGGTCTCAGGCCATTCTCGTGCTCTTGGTACAACACAGCCCCCAACCCTTGCAAGCTAGCATCAGTGCAGGACGTAAGGTTTTCTTGGATCAGCATAGGCCAGCACTGGAGCATGGGTAAGTTGATATATGATCTCATGAAAAGTAGTCTCACAATCAGGAGTCCAGCGGCCTCAAATACTTCACCGGATGAAAATACACTCTTTCAGTCTTGAGGGACGCTGACTTTGGTATTTTTGTGGGTTGGGGATACCCTTGAGTAAGGTTAAGTAAAGGGTTGATCACTTCTTGAATAGTCCTTGATGAAGCGCCGATAATACCTACAGAATCCCAGGAATCTTGCAGTTCTTTTAGATTTTTGGGCTGTGGCCAGGTGGTCAAGGCCTCAACTTTACTTGGTCGGTCTCTATTCCTCGGTGGATACTATGTATCCTACATACTTACTGATGTTTGAAAGAATTGACACTTATCAATGGACAGTTTAAGGCCAAGTCCTCCAGTCGGTCCAATACCTTAAATAATCTGCTCTCATGTCCTCCAGTGAGCTGTCAAACACAATAACATCATCTAGGTATACCAGGCACTCTAGTAAGTTCATGTCCCCACTGCACCCATCAATCGCTGAAAGTGGCTGGGGCACCTGAAATCCTTGAGGCATCCTCATGAATTCATAGAAGCCATGCGGACAGATAACCGCTGTCTTCTCACGGTCCTCTGGGGCCATCGGGATCTGGGTAGTACCCACTGCGGAGATCCAGCACAGAGAACCACTTGCTCCTCGCTTAGGCAGTCCAAAGCATCCTGAATGCGGGCATTGTGTACTGATCAGGATAGTCCGGCCGTTTAAGGTGCGATAATCCACACATCCTTACTGTTCCATTCTTTTCCTCACTACTACAATGGGGGATGCATAAGGGCTTGGATTCTTGTATTACACCAGCAGCTAATATCTCTTGCAGATGCTGCCTCACATCATCTATGTCAGCAGGTACCAGGCGCCGAGACCTTCTCATGAAATGTCTTTCGTCATGCAGCCGGATATTGTGCTCAGCCTGCACGATCCTACATCCCATTCCTTTAAAGAAAACACCTGGTCTCTCTGGGCAAGCTCACTGATCCTCACTTTCCATTCAGCTGGCAGCGGGAGTCGCCGAATCAAACAAGTCAGGCGTTACTCTGTCATTCTTCCTTGAACTCTGCTGCTGGGTAGCACTGCAGTGTCTGCACAATGCACATTAGCCAGGATGCAACCTCTGTTTACTCGAATGTCTCTTTCAGACACATTATGAACTTGGACCATTACCCTTCTGGCATAAGCATAGGCTCTAGCGGCAAAATACTAGGCTTGACCAGCAGTCCTTCAATTTTCCATCGCCTGGTGCATCCAACATTAATATTTTATTCTTAACATCCTTTCTGATACGGACCTCTCCTGTAAGGTACACTGGGCATTTGGCGCAGGATCAGAGACTCAGGATCCTTCTTCCATACAATTCGACCGGTTCCTCTGGTTCTGTTTTTTTCAGCATCTCTCTGTGCCTCATAGGCCTTCTTAATTAAAGCCGAACTCTTAAAGCTCTACTAGTCTTTGACCCTGTTTTCATAACACAACTGTGCCAGCCTTCCTAACATATGAGCATTTGTTCCAATCAACAAAGGGACACCATCATACGGTCCAGTGGGGGACACACTAAGGCTAGGGTCTCTACTTGTTCGGCCACTCCAGCCACGGAGGTGGGAAAGACAGCCAAATTGGATATACCCGGAATAGGGTAGGCCTTCCTTAACCCCATACATGCAGTCCTTCTAATGGTTGTAAGGGTATCGCTCTGACAAATGCTTCTGATACCAATCCTGGAACATAATTGTCACTTGGGAGCCACTGTCTAATACAGCTCTTGTAGACACCATTCACCTTACAGTGGTCTCCATGGAGGACCCACTATTCTGGACCAGTCTGGAGAGGCGGTGAGTGGGGGGCCTGGGCAACTGACTTTTGCCACAAAGGACGTGAGTTATACTTTTGGTGCCCTCACTGGGATCATGTCGTGCACCTCTAACCACTGATTTCTTTCTCCAGGCTTCCTTGTAGCCTATATGCAACTTTGTCAGTGTCTTTTGGGGACTGGCATTCCTTTCATGTGCCCATCTTTCCCACAATTATAGCAAAACATACTTTCTGGAGTTTGAGCTGGCCGAGGCGCCACACTGGGAGCCAGGGCGGGGTATTACTAACTGGAAACCTGGTGCCATCTCTGTTGCATGTGTGTGATAAGCATTTGGAGACATCTCGTCAGTTCTCCACTTCCATGGTCAAGGAATTGAGTTTGAGCTGTTATCAGTAGGAGATACATGGTGGGTACCCCACCTCATAGCAGATGCAGTCGGATATGGGTCAGTCTGCATTTCTGCAGGCGTGCCTTCATAAAGGGACTGTTTTGAATTCGGATCTCTCTCAACAGTTCGCTTTCCATTGTGGCATATCTTTTCTTGTCAGAGCACTCATTGACTGTCAACCTGCCCCTGAACTTCATTTGATAACACCAGTCACTCGGTCAGAGCCACAGCTGTTGGTGCAGGTCCCTCCCGAGGTCAGTTTTTCTCAACCTCCTCAATTTCTCTCATTAACTCATCATAGGAGGGTGGGGATTCCAGTCGATCTGCCAGGCGGAACTGAAGCAAACAGCGTTCTGAGAAGGGGCAGACTTAAGGGATCCTGTCCAGCCTGGTTCGTCCAGTTCAATCGCTGGCAAACTACCTTTCTGAGGCATTCTTGCAACAATTTTCCAGCCGAGATACATACACAGACAACAACTCCCCTTGGTACTGTTGTGCATTTCTTACTCTCCACCATAGGTCCTCATCAGAATCTGGGCTCCCATATTAATATTCTCCAAGGCCTCAGATCGGCCTGCAGTGCAGTCGCTCAGGGTTACTGGGCCCGCTTAGCACGGATGTGTAGCCAGGCAGGACCTCGGAGGCTCTCTACCAACCCTCTTTCGCTTCCGAGCATTGCCATTCTAGCACTTGGGGGCAACATAGTCTATCCAGGTCTCCCAGTCATCCTTCCCTTGGGGGTGGGGAGGGTGCAGAGATCCTCAACCTTCGGGTAAGAGTCGTGACTAATGGCAGGTGCAGAAATAGGAGTCTGCATTGGTTCAGCCACCATTACGGGCACTGGAGCAGGAGAGGGTGTTGGGGAGGAACACCCCAGGTGGCAAGAATAGTTTCTTCAAGTCCTCCACAGTTTTTCCCTCCCAGCAAACTATTCAGCAATTTCTCCTCAAAAGTTTCAGATAGTGGTGGGGCTGATTCCCCCGGTCTTTACTGTCCTTAGTTATCACTCTCCAAGCAGTGAGGGCCCTCTGGGTAATGGTCTGTGGCACTTTGGAGCTATCTATGGGATCCTTAAACTCTACTAGGGCCAGGAAAGTGTGGGTGAGCAGATTAGCATGCCGACCCACCACCACAGGGTTTTAAACCTTCCACCTTGGAAAGTACTCCCTGCACAGTGTCCGTATGATACCCAGGGGGATGTCCAGGATAAGCATAGCATTTTGGGGTCGATCTCTCCCAGTACACCACTCCACCAGCCGTGCACAGCCACTTGTCGGGTACCTATTTTTTTCTTAACAGTAGTTCAGAATATGGCCACTAGAGGACACACAATCCCAGCGGTGAGCCTCCAAGATGTAACCTCTAGATGGCGCTATCCCCAGGGCTACTACCCCTGCCTGATTTGCCACTAACAGGTTGAGGGGCCTGGATCCAATGGCGGGTGCCTCCACCCAGAGGTCAGGGTTTGCACAGCTAAACTAACTTGGTCACAGCCCTCTGGGACACTGTAACCCCCTTCTTCCCACTAGTGGCCCACACAATATATCAGAATTACCTTCACAGTATACACTTACCCCCAGGTCTGGTTCCGCACTGGGACCTCCTCTAGAAATGAGATACAGTGCAACAATCACAGTACAGTACTTTAACATAGACAAATACCTCAGGCAGTATAACTTTGCTGAACAAGCAGCTCTGATTTATTTAGGGGATATAACAAGGACAGGGGAAATCAGGTTAATTATTATCACTCTAATAATCTATTTTATGGCTCTGTGCACAGGCCTATCCCTATCAGTTACTGTCCCTGGGTACCCAAGCCTCTAGTGGCTAGTCCAAACCGTGGCAGCTGGTAGGGCCCTTTCACACAGAGAAAGGAGAATTAAACAGTCAGCAGTACAGTAATTCCATTTGGATTTAATGTGGCATTCAACAGGGAGCGACCCTGAATTAGTACTCACGACCTCCAAATAAGATAGGTCCTTCAATGTCAGCAGGGCTCACTGAGGTACACAAACCTCTTCACACATCCATAAAAGAAAGCACTATACCAGGCAGGCTGCATCTGTATCCCGATCGCAATTACTGCACAATACCCGGAGAACACACAGCAGATTCAGTTCCTGACAGACCGAGTGCACTTTTCAGCAATTTCTCCAGTCTCTACAGGGTGAGCCTGGTTTCACTCTTCAGAATCCTTTGATTCTTTTCACAGGACGGATTCAGTCCTAACAAGCTGTTACACAAGCTGCAGACCGAACTCTGGGCCTTACACGTTTTTTGACTAAAACTGCACACTGAAAAAAGGCTCAGGCTCTTCTTCACTGCCAAAGCTCAACTGAACTCCAACCGACAAAACCTGGCACTCTTTGAGTTCCTCCCAGTTCTTGACTGGATTGGCTGTCACTCACAATAGACTGCTGCTGTTGGTCCAAAAGGCACTGAAGTCTAAACTACATCTCCCAGAGTCACTGCCCATACAATCCTCTTGTGGCTGGCTCAGATTATGAGTCCACGCTCTGATTCGTCCAAGGCACCATTTTAGAGCTAGCTATTCCACACCGATTGGTCCAGTTCAGCAGTTCAAAACTAGAATGGGAACTAGCAGACACAGTTCTGACTGCAAAGAAAGCTGTTAGACAAACTGTAATTTCATTATTACTCTAACAATTTCTGGCAAACAGTTACATCTTTCAGATAGGTTCCCTTTGCACTCCTAGTGACTGCAAAAATGAAGTGAATTGGCAGCAGCTCGAGTGGTACTCAGAGAAGCACAGTCCCCCATATACAACTAATTATGTCTGCAAGCAGACAGCTCTTAAAGAGACAGTACCAGAGGCTCTAAAAACACTCACTGATAAATGGCTTAAATGCCAAACACCATTCAGGCTTGGAGCATTCAAGCAAGCTCTTAAGTCTTTGGGAACCCCATTTGCAGGGGGTTACACCTTTCCTGGTCTGGGAAAGCTTGACGTCTGGCCAAGCAAGTACCGCAAGTTTCAACTGCAACCATATACATTTGCATTAGGCTCGCATATGTAATCATCAGTCAATATATCATTTTACCAAGAACACATTTCTGAAACATTGCAGTACGCCACTTTACACAGTATTACATACACATTGTACCATAACTCAGCTATTACCTCTTGTACATGAAACCTGAAGAGAGGGGCCCTTCCCTACTAGTTACCTTGGGGCTGGATGTGGGCAAGGGCACCATACTCTAGAGGGCAACACAAGTAACTTGGAGCGCACTGATGCTCAGTTTGGGGCAATGAGCTCGGGGTCACATACACTCCTTTCTGGACAACATTGAGAGGCAAGTCCACAGGCCTCCCAAGTGAATCATAACTGAGGTGCACCACAGGCTTTACAGCTCGCACCAGTCTTTCTAGGGGAACTGTTATAGTCTCTGCACTCTGAGCCTCATTTTCAGCATTGTCCTCACTTGTCAGGAGTCTTCATGGGGTAGAGAGGCTAGAACTTGGGGCACTCTCAGCCCAGGAGTTACAGTTTCTGGAGTCCACAACATTTGGCTCACAGACAGAGCTTTCGACACTGGCAGTGGACTGTCAGGGCACTCAAAATACTCTCTTGTTCCGGGTGTATCACCAGTCTGCCCTAATCTATCATTTTCTCCCTGAAAGCTCAAACAGTTCAACCATGCACAATGATTCCATTTCATCTGATCTGATGCTTGCATTTCACTTTCTGGGAGCATTGGCTCCAGGGATGAAGCTGGGGGCTTAGACAGTCCAGAAGGCCCAGCTTCATCTCCAGTATTGACTAGGGATTGCCCTCAAACAATTGACTCAGTTCGTAAGAAGGATAGTATTCAAAGTCACTCTCACTTCTTCCGATATGACTGACAGTCATGCTCAACTGGGACTTGTGGAGGGAACACTTTAACTTTGCTTCTGTAGGTGCAGACTTTCTTGATCTTTTCAGCAGCAGCTCTAGTCACTGGTCCAGAGGGGGCATCTTCTAGGGGTTCAGACTCAATTAAGATTTGTCCAATGGGCAGTAAATGATTTCTATGCATTGTTTTTACATCTTTGAATTATTCTCAGGCCTTACTTTGTACACTGGCAGATCATCTAGTTTGCCCACTACAATGTGAGGGAGATGGTGCCATCTGTCAGCAATCTTGTGCTTGCCATGCAGTCCCAGATTTCTTAGCAACACCCATCTCCTCCTGGAGTTCCTATGCTTTCACCTTTTATCATACCTTTCTTTGTTGCCAGATTTCTTTTGCAGCCATGGTTTGAGCCAGTTGGTACGATGAGTTAGCTGGGCCTTAACTTTGCACATACTGTAAATAGTTGTCAGCTTGAACCCCATCAGGAGAGACCCCAAACACACATCTACTGGTAGTCGAGCTTCTTCCAAACATCAGGCGGTAGGGGAGAATCCAGTGGCATCACTTTTGGTGAAGTATAAGCATGTACCAGGGTGCTAATTTGTTGGCTCCATCTAGGCTTGTCCTTTGGGTGCAGGGTGCCAGCATATCTAGCAAAGTGCGGCTGAAACGCTCAGGCTGTGGGGTCTCCCTGGGGTGGTAAGAGTGGTTCTGGGACTTCAGACTCTCACAGAGAAAGCATCTCTTGATCAGACGACTCTCAAAGTCTCTCCTTGATCAGAATGGATTCTTTGTGAGCCCCATAGTGAACAAAAAAGTTTTCACAAGTACTTTGGCCACAGTGGATGCTTTCTGGTCTTTGGTGGGGAAAGCTTAGCATATCTCGTGAAATGGTCAGTGACCACCAGCACATTACTGATATTTCTTTGATCTGACTCCAAACCTCAGAAAATCAATACAGACCAGCTCCATGGGTAATTGGTGGTGTTAATATGGGGGCAGCCCTCTGGGGCAAAGCTTTCTCTGTAAGCAGCTTATCATAAAGTTCGAATGTGTTGCTCCACATCAGCCCCCATCTTAGGCCAATAGAATCTGGATCTCACCAAGTCAAGTGTTCTGTCTATACTAAGGTGCCCTATGTGGTTGTGCAAGGACCTCAGTACTGAGTCTCGAAAACAGTGGGCAGCACTAGTTGTTGTTTGTCTACTTGTCCCCTCTGTCTACTGTTTCTCTGTATAACAGTTTATTGATCAGTTTCAACTTAGGACCTTCTTTGTATAACAGTGCAGTTCTCAAATCAGTGAAGCTAATTGGACACATCTTTCCTGCATAGAGGGCTTCTAAAGCTGCTTTGATCATGGGATCGAGGATTGAGCCCTCCGACACTGTCATTGTCCAGCTGAGGCAGTGCACCAAATGTCTATTGCAGAAAAAGTGGCACAAGCGCAGGTATGCAATTTCAGAGGCTCCCAAGCAATCCACCATGCAGTCCACTGCGTCCCGTGACATTTGTTCCTCCTTGTCAAACTTCCGTAGAGTGCCCGAATGTCAGGTTCTGCTAATCGGACCCAATCATTCTGGGGAACAGGCCCGGGAGAGAGCATCAGCATCTATGTGTTCAGACCTGCTCGGTATTCGGGTATAGTCATATGTAGATAATGCAGAAAGCCACCTATGGCCAGTGCATCCAACTAGCTGAGGTCTGCACATAGTCAAAGGATTATTGTCAGTTTTACTAGTATTTTAGCCCCATACAAGTACTCTGCGGAATTGGTCAATAGCCCACTAAAGCTAGGAACTCAACTATGTACAGATAGTTCTTTCTTGGATGGGGTCAGGCTTCAATGGCAAAGGCCACTGGTCTCAGGCCATTCTCGTGCTCTGGTACAACACAGCCCCCAACCCCTTGCAAGCTAGTACAGTGTGCAGGACGTTTATTTCTTGGATCAGCATAGGCCAGCACTGGAGCATGGTGTTGACATATGATCTCATGAAAAGCAGTCTCACATCAGGAGTCCAGCGGGCCCCGAATACTTCACCGGATGAAAATACACTCTTCAGTCTTGAGGACGCTGACTTTTGGTATTTTTGTGGGTTGGGGATACCTTGAGTAAGGTTAAGCAAAGGGCGGATCACTCTTGAATAGTCCTTGATGAAGCGCCTATAATAACCACAGAATCCCAGGAATCTTTGCAGTTCTTTTAGATTTTTGGCTGTGGCCAGGTATTAAGGCCTCAACTTTACTTGGGTCGGTCTCTATTCCCTGTGGATACTATGTATCCCACATACTTTACTGATGTTTGAAAAGAATTGACACTTATCAATGGACAGTTTAAGGCCAAAGTCCTCCAGTCGGTCCAATACCTTAAATAATCTGCTCTCATGTTCCTCCAGTGAGCTGCCAAACACAATAACATCATCTAGGTATACCAGGCACTCTAGTAAGTTCATGTCCCCACTGCACGCCCATCAATCGTTGAAAGTGGCTGGGGCACCTGAAATCCCTTGAGGCATCCTCATGAATTCATAGAGCCAAGCGGACAGATAAAGGCTGTCTTCTCACGGTCCTCTGGGGCCATCGGATCTGGTAGTACCCACTGCGGAGATCCAGCACAGAGAACCACTTGCTCCCGCTTAGGCAGTCCAAAGCATCCTGAATGCGGGCATTGTGTACTGATCAGGGATAGTCCGACGGTTTACAGAAGGATCAATCCACACATCCTTACTGTTCCATTCTTTTCCTCACTACCACAATGGGGGAAGCACAGGCGCTTCTGATTCTTGTATTACACCAGCAGCTAACATCTTGCAGATGCCGTCTCACATCATCTATGTCAGCAGGTACCAGGCGGAGACCTCTCGTGAAATGGTCTTCGTCATGCAGCCGGATATTGTGCTCAGCTCCTGCACGCATCCCACATCCCATTCCTTTAAAGAAACACCTGGTCTCTGGGCAAGCTTCTCACTGATCCTCACTTTCCATTCAGCTGGCAGCGGGAGTCGCCAAATCAAACAAGTCTTGTATGCTACTCTGTCATTCTTCCTTGAACTCTTGCTGGGTAGCACTGCAGTGTCTGCAATAATGCACATTAGCCAGGATGCAACCTCTGTTTACTCGAATGTCTCTTTCAGACACATTATGAACTTGGACCATTACCCTTCTGGCATAAGCATGGGCTCTAGCGGGCAAAATACTAGGCTTGACCAGCAGTCCCTCTGCAATTTTCCATCGCCTGGTGCATCCAACATTAATATTTTATTCTTAACATCCTTTCTGATACGGACCTCTCCCTGTAAGGTACACTGGGCATTTGGCGCCAGGATCAGAGACTCAGGATCCTTCTTCCATACAATTCAGACCGGTTCCTCTGGTTCTGTTTTTCAGCATCTCTCTGTGCCTCATAGGCCTTCTTAATTAAAGCCGGAACCTTAAAGCTCTACTAGTCTTTGACCCCTGTTTTTCATAACACAACTGTGCCAGCCTTCCAACATATGAGCATTTGTTCCAATCAACAAAGGGACACCATCATACAGTCCAGTGGGGGACACACTAAGGCTAGGGTCTCTACTTGTTCGGCCACTCCAGCCACGGAGGTGGGGAAAGACAGCCAAATCGGATATACCCGGAATAGGGTAGGCCTCTCTCACTTAACCCCCATACATGCAGTCCTCTAATGGTTGTGGGCACGCTGACAAATGCTTCTGATACCAATCCTGAACATAATTGTCACTTGGGAGCCACTGTCTAATACAGCTCTTGTAGACACTCCATTCACCTTTACAGTGGTCTCCATGGAGGACCCACTATTCTGGACCAGTCTGAGAGGCGGTAGTGGGGGCCTGGGCAACTGACTTTGCCACAAAAGGACGTGAGTTAGCATTTTTGGTGCCCTCACTGGGATCATGTCGCACCTCTTAACCACTGATTTCTTCTCAAGCTCTCCTTGTAGCCTATATGCAACTTTGTCAGTGTCTTTGGGACTGGCATTCTCTTCATGTGCCCATCTTTCCCACAATTATAGCAAAACATACTTCTGGAGTTTGAGCTGGCCGAGGCGCCACACTGGGAGCCAGGGCGGGGTATTACTAACTGGAAACCTGGGTGCCATCTCTGTCTGCGGTGTGATAAGCATTTGGAGACATCTCGTCAGTTTCTCCACTTCCATGGTCAAGGAATTGAGTTTGGAGCTGTTATCAGCAGGAGATACATGGGTGGGTACCCCCACCCCCATAGCAGATGCAGTCGGATATAGGTCAGGGCCCGTACTTGCAGGCGTGGCCTTCATAAAGGGACTGTTTTTGAATTCCCGGATCTCTCTCAACAGTTCGCCCCATTGTGGCATATCTTTTTCCTTGTCAGAGCACTCATTGACTGTCAACCTCTGCCCCTGAACTTCATTTGATGGGTCACCCTCAGTCACTGGGTCTGAGCCACAGCTGTTGGTGCAGGTCCCTCCCGAGGTCGCCTTTTTCTCAACTCCTCGAATTTCTCTCATTAACTCATCATAGGAGGGTGGGGATTCCAGTCGATCTGCCAGGCGAACTGAAGCAACAGCAGTTCTGAGAAGGGGGCAGACTTAAGGATCCTGTCCAGCCTGGTTCGGTCCAGTTCAATCGCTGGCAAACTACCTTTTCTGAGGCATTCTTGCAACAATTTTTCCAGCCGGATAATACACAGACAACAACTCCCTTGGTACTGTTGTGCATTTCTTACTCTCCACCATAGGTCCTCATCAGAATCTGGGCTCCCATACATTCTCCAAGGCCTCAAGATAGGCCTGTGCAGTCGCTTCAGGGTTACTGGCCCGCTTAGCACGGATGGTAGCCAGGCAGGACCTCGGAGGCTCACTAACCCTCTTCGCTTCGCCTCCGAGCATTGCCATTCTAGCACTTGGGGCAACATAGTCTATCCAGGTCTTCCCAGTCATCCTCCTTGGGGGGGTGGGAGGGTGCAGAGAAGATCCTCAACCTTCGGTAAGAGTCGTGACTAATGGCAGGTGCAGAAATAGGAGTCTGCATTGGTTCAGCCACCATTACGGGCACTGGAGCAGGAGAGGGTGTTGGGGAGGAACACCTCAGGTGGTGGCAAGAATAGTTTCTTCAAGTCCTCCACAGTTTTCCTCTCCCAGCAACCATTCAGCAAATTTCCTCAAAAGTTTCAGATAGTGGTGGGGGCTGATTCCCCCGGTCTTTACTGTCCTTAGTTATCACTCTCCAAGCAGTGAGGGCTCCTCTGGGGTAATGGTCTGTGGCACTTTGGAGCTATCTATGGGATCCTTAAACTCTACTAGGCCAGGAAAGTTGGGTGAGCAGATTAGCATGCCGACCCACCACCACAGGGTTTTGTAAACCTTCCACCTTGGAAAGTACTCCTGCACAGTGTCCGTATTGATACCCAGGGGATGTCCAGGATAAGCATAGCATTTTGGGGTCGATCTCCTCCCCAGTACACCACTCCACCAGCCGGTGCACAGCCACTTCTGTCGGGGTACCCATTTTTTTCTTAACAGTAGTTCGTAAATATGGCCACTAGAGGACACACAATCCCAGCGGTGAGCCTCCAAGATGTAACCCCTAGATGGCGCTATCCCAGGGGCTACTACCCCTGCCTGATTTGCCACTAACAGGTTGAGGGGCCTGGATCCAATGGCGGGTGCCTCCACCCAGAGGTCAGGGTTTGCAATAGTTAAACTAACTTGGTCACAGCCCTCTGGGACACTGCAACCCCCCTTTCTTCCCACTAGTGGCCCACACAATATATCAGAATTACCTTCACAGTATACACTTACCCCCAGGTCTGGTTCCGGCACTGGGACCTCCTGTGAAATGAGATACAGTGCAACAATCACAGTACAGTACTTTAACATAGACAAATACCTCAGGCAGTATAACTTTGCTGAAACAAGCAGCTCTGATTTATTTAGGGATATAACAAGGACAGGGAAATCAGGTTAATTAGCTTATCACTCTAATAATCTACTCTATGGCTCTGTGCACAGGCCTATCCCTATCAGTTACTGTCCCTGGGCACCCAAGCCCTAGTGGCTAGTCCAAACCGTGGCAGCTGGTAGGGGCCCTTTCACACAGAGAAAAGGAGAATTAAACAGTCAGCAGTACAGTAATTCCATTTGGATTTAATGTGGCAATTCAACAGGGAGCGACCCTGAATTAGTACTCACGACTTCCAAATAAGATAGGGTCCTTCAATGTCAGCAGGGCTCACTTGAGGTACACAAACCTCTTCACACATCCATATAAAAGAAAGCACTATACCAGGCAGGCTGCATCTGTATCCCGATCGCAATTACTGCACAATACCCGGGAGAACACACAGCAGATTCAGTTCCTGACAGACCGAGTGCAATTTTCAGCAATTTCTCCAGTCTTCTACAGGGTGAGCCTGGTTTCTACTCTTCAGAGATCCTTTGATTCTTTTCACAGGATGGATTCAGTCCTAACAAGCTGTTACACAAGCTGCAGACCGGAACTCTGGGCCTTACACACGTTTTTTGACTAAAACTGCACACTGAAAAAGCACAGGGCTCCTTCCTTCTTCACTGCCAAAGCTCAACTGAACTCCAACCGACAAAACCGGGCACTTCCTTTGAGTTCCTCCCAGTTCTTGACTGGATTGGCTGTCACTCACAATAGACTGCTGCTGTTGGTCCAAAAAGGCACTGAAGTCTAAACTACATCTCCCAGAGTCACTGCCCATACAATCCTCTTGTGGCTGGCTCAGATTATGAGTCCACGTTCTGATCGTCCAAGGCACCATTTTAGAGCTAGCTTACCCCACACTGATTGGTCCAGTTCAGCAGTTCAAAACTAGAATGGGGAACTAGCAGACACAGTTCTGACTGCAAAGAAAGCAGGTTAGACAAACTGTAATTTCATTATTACTCTAAATAATTTCTGGCAAACAGTTACATCTTTCAGATAGGTTCCCTTTGCACTCCTAGTGACTGCAAAATGAAGTGAATTGGCAGCAGCTCGAGTGGTACTCAGAGAAGCACACAGTCCCCCCATACAAACTAATTATGTCTGCAAGCAGACAGCTCTTAAAGAGACAGTACCAGAGGCTCTAAAAACACTCACTGATAAATGGCTTAAATGCCAAACACCATTCAGGCTTGGAGCATTCAAGCAAGCTCCTGGAAGTCTTTTGGGAACCCCCATTTGCAGGGGGGTTACAGATGCTTGGTGCTTGGTTTCTTTTGCCAGCTCTTGAAACAAGCTTTAGTGGATTCAATCAGCCCTAGTTGTAGGATTACCCATTTCTGCTCTGCATCCATGTCAGGGTGAATGCCATCTATGTGTGTTCTCATTAATTGCCCCATCCTGCCAAAGTCTGCCTTTCTGATGTCCAGGACCTTTGGTTTTGTATTGTGGATTTCTCTACCCAAACTGATAGAGAACCACACTGTGTGGTGATTGCTACCAGTGAGTGGTTCTTCCACTCTTACATGAGCTCACTCTATCTCACGTTCTCCTACATACTCCCAAGGAATCAGAACCCAGCAATATCATCTCTCACTGAATATCTCTCCTCCCTTCCCATAAAGCAGAACAAGTCCTAGTCGGGGTCCTCAATGTGAACTGGCTCAGTCCCTCTGCCTCACCAATAAGAGACAACTCACCAAAATCCACTCCAAAAAGCATAACACGCCTTGGGTCACCCCTGCCATATTCCAAATGTTCAGGGATAGGGATAACCTCTGGCACCTAGCCATCAAGACCGGACGGACAGCTGACAGCCAGGCCTACAACGCCGCACTTAACAGGTGCACATGGGCCATCCATAAAGGCAAGGCAAACCACTACCAAGCCACCTTCACCTCCTCGTGGGGGAGTGACTGGACCTTCTGGGACAATATAAAAGAGATAAATGGGAAATCATGCTCCCCCATCCCAACTTACTGTTGATGGCTCCACCTTTACTTACCCAACTGACATTGCCAGCTGCCTTAACTCCTCCTCCTTTACGGATCTTAGCCCTGTCCTCCCTAGCAACATTTTCAACCCTATCCCTGACCCACCACCCCCAGTTCTTCAAAGCCCCTAGTTCTATCTACGCAAAGTATTGGTCCGAGAAGCCAGACCTCTCCTACTTAAAGCACTAAACAGCAGCAGTCCTAGCAACGACTCCCTGGATCCAAAAATACTCTGGCTGGTCCTGGATGATGTCCTGGTCCCACTCACTGGCCTACTAAACTGGTCCCTCTGCCTGGGGCAATTCCCCACAGCCTGGAAAACAGCTATAGTCACACATATTCACAAAGGGGGTGACAGGTCCACCCCAGCAACTACTGTCCAATCTCCATCCTTCCCCCCCCCCTCTACAAAGCCTTAGAAAAAGTGGCGGTCAATCAACTCAATGAATATCTGGCAAAATATGACATTCTATGCCCGGAACAGCATGGCTTCCGCACTGGTCACAGCACAAGTACAGCATTAATGGAGTTCTCCAACTTCCTGCACTCCTCCCTGGACTCCAGCTCCCTAGCTGGAGCAGTGTTCATTGACCTATATAAGGCCTTTGACACTGTCTCCCACCCCCTCCTACTAAATGCTCTCTACCATAAAGGTTTCGCTGCTGGCCCCCTCGCCTGGTGCTCAAGTTACCTACATAGATACATAGATACATAGACAGTGTCGGCAGATAAGGGCCTATGGCCCACCTAGTCTGCCCATTTGAGCTTGTAAGTTCAGTTTGTTTTCCTAGAAGTCTATTTCCTACCCTGACCTCTAGAATTCCTTTATGTTCTATCCCATGCATTCTTAAATCCTGTGATTGTTTCAGCCCCACCACTTCCTCTGGCAGGGTGTTCCACTTGTCCACCACCCGTTCTGTGAAGAAATTCTTTCTCATGTTTCCTCTGAATCGTCCTCCCTCCAACTTCATCCCATGCCCTCTAGTCCTGAAACATCTTTTAAGCTTAAAATAGTGTTTTCCTGCACCCTGTTCCTCCCTGTAAGATACTTGTATGTCTCTATCATATCCCCTCTCTCCCTCCTCTCCTCCAGGGAGTACATGTTCAGTTCCTTCAACCTGTCTTCATAGGACTTGTGATGCAACCCATGCACCATCTTTGTTGCCCTCCTCTGAACCTTCTCTACCCTGTCTATGTCCTTACGTAGGTATGGTCTCCAGAACTGTACACTGTACTCCAGGTGGGGCCTCACTACCTATCAGCCCACTCCCAGCGTGTCAAAAACAATGGGACACTCTCAGAAACCCATCCTATCCACTCAGGGGTACCCCAGGGCTCTATCTTGGGCCCACTACTCTTTAGTCTCTACCTAAACACCCTGCCCAGTGCCTGTTCTGGCAATATTCTCCAGTACGCCAATGACGCCATTATTTATGCCACTCACAGGAATCCCTCCTCCCTCCAAGACTCCCTCCAAAACTCCTTCAATGATGCAGAGAACTGGTTTAAGGACAGCAGACTAGTCATTAACCTCAAAAAAACCAAGTCAATGCTCTTTGCCCACCACCAGAACAAAGCTAGCAACAACCGCCTCCAAATCCTCCCCTGCACCATACAACCGCTTGAGTAAGTTTACTCTTACAAATACCTTGGGATCACCTTCGACTCGGCCCTCACCTTTCATGGCCACATTACAGCCCTCGCAGCCACCGCTAACTCCTGACTTGGCATCCTTGACCGTCACAAGGACGGCCTCCCACCTGATGCTCTCAGGCTTGCCATTACGTCCTCAGTAATGTCCCTTGTGGATTACGGCCTTCAGGTCTATGGTGCTGCTGACTCCATGGCCCTCAACAAGATTTGACTCACCCTAAACAAGGCTTGCAGACTAGTGACCAATGCCCCCAGGCTCACCCACACTTGTCAGCTTTATGACACGGCCAAGCTCCTTAACCTCGATGAATGGCTCCACTACCAAACTTGCCTTCTAACTAAGAAAATTCTTGCTCACGCCCCCGGGAGTTACTGCCTCCATCCAACTTGCACCCTCCACAGTCGCAACCCGAACCGCTGACAAGGTCACCCTACTAGTACCCAGAACTAGGACCACCCAGGCACGGAGGTCGTTCAGCTACAGAGCCCCATCCTGATTCAACTCCCTCCCCGCAGCTATCTCCAGCACTCCCAAAATTGCCCCTTCAAAACCACCCTTCGGAACCTACTGTTTAACACTCGCTGCTGCAACTGTCTCTAACAGATGCCCTGCTGCTCCCAAAACACTCTTGACATAACCCTCTGGGCTGAACTCCCACCTCAACCCCCCTCCACTCCTTCATGGCCTCCCATCCCTCTGCCAGTACCTGCTGGTACTAAATCTGTCACTCTGAAATGTTTCTAATTATTCATTGTGTTCTAGCAACTATGTAAAACTATGTTATTCTGTGTGATTGTATTCTGTAAATATGTGACACAGCATGTCCTCTTTGTGATGAGGTACCTTTGTAAATGAGCCCCTGGCTCAAAGGTTGTAAATCCGATTGCACAATAAATAAATAATACAAAAAAAAAACCATCTGCGACTTGTTCTCCATCCTGCTGCGCTTTCTGCTTTTAAGATCACACAATAAAAGTATTAAAATCATATCTCATGATATGATTTAATACTTTATTGTTTGATTTTAAATGAAGGAAGCACAGCACACCTGTCGGCCTAGGAAAAGAAATCATATACTGCTGCTAACTACTCCAAAGATTACTCAAAGGAACAGTACGACTGGCATAAGCATTACAACCTTTCAAAGTGCTTTTGGCCTTTCCATCTTAAAGGCAAATGCAGGACTACAGAATTCCCTTTATTTAAACACAGTGTGTTATAGGACTAGTCAGACTGCTAGCACTGCCGTACAGCACATTTTTTATGATTTTCTGACTAAACATTTTCTGACTAAAGTGCACATTCTGATTAGAACACTGGTTGGAACCAAAGCTACAGTTGGAATGTGCACTTTAATTAGAATGCAGAAAGCACATAATCACCTGCTCTTCTGCGAACAGTCTGACTATTCCTGTAAGACACCATAATGAGACTGAGCAGTTATAGCACACAATTCAGATCCCCCCCTCCCAAGCACACACACACGGTAGCTTACCCTACATGCAATGTGGTTAGAGAATTTAGAATTCCATCTTCCACTAGCCAATTTAAACCACTATTCCTTCTATTACAGAGCAAGAAGCATTAGTCAAGCACCTACCAAAAAAAAGGGTAGAATGAAAGCAAAGCACCTGTCTTGGTCTGACTCTGTATCTTCTTCCAGGCAGGCTGGCAGTCACGCAGTCACAGTCACTAGTGGCCGCTATGGGCGATCTGCGGTGGACGGTGGTGAATAGCTGACTGTTGCTTAAAGAATCATTTTACTTTATTAATATGACATTAATCCATTATTAAATGAATTGCTCAGTTTCAATACAGTGTGACAGGAATTGTCAGACTGCTGGCAGTAGAGTAAGTGATTTTTTTTTATTGTGCTGTCTAACTAAAGTGCACATCCCACTCTAGCACTGGTTGGCAAGCAGCGCTAGAGTAGGAATGTGCACCTGAATCAGAAAGCACACTAAGAAATCACTTGCTCTGTCTGCCGGCAGTCTGATTATTCCTGTAAGACACTAAATTGAAACTGAGCGTGGCTGCCTAAATGTAATGCACATGAAAGCTCTACTAAACCACATAAACCCTCCGAGGACAACAAGGATAGGAAATATAAGCAGTGGAAGTTTAAACTTTAAGCATCCGCTGCTTATATTTTCTTGTAGACAAACAAGATCTGCAAACCATAAACAAACTGTTCTGCCTAATACATTTATAAACTGTGTGCAGCTGCTGTAGATACAGTACATATCTGCAGCAACTGCTCCAAGTTTATAAATCTTTACTAATCCTTCTTTTAAATTTGATGACATATAAAAACTACTATTAGCTGCACCTGCTAATAATATATTGCTGTTGGCACAGAATAAACAGCAGTCAGCACAAATAGGTGGGCTGCAAAATGACAGAGAAGAAAGCCAGTGCCTATGGTGAATTTCATATCCGCTAACTGACAGCTAACTGTTAACTGCCCTCATTTAATTTTGCAGCGCCTCTTTAGCCACAACAAACCCCTAACCCTCCTCAGTGTCTATCCCACACAAAAAACAAGTCATAGCACACCCTGAACCCCACCTTATCCCACCCCAAAAAAGGGGTAACTCATATGTAACATTAAAACATTGTTCAGCCTGAAGTGGCAACTTACTCATATGATTTCAAAAGGAGTGGGGGGTCTCTTGGTATTCACCTCAGGGCCTATTTACAAGTTCAAGTTAAAGTTTATTGCAGGAAAAAAATCCATTGAGAAAGCTCATTCACAAGGAGGTCCTGGGTTATTTACATAGACATATGGACATAACATACAAGGTGCCTGTTTGAGCTGCAGGATTGTTTTCTCTCGGGGAGGGGTAAATGGCATAACAGCTGTTGGGACGTGGCAGCGGCCACTTAATCCAGAACACCCTCTCCTCCCGTTTTGGGGGTGGTGAGAGAGCAGTCACCATGGCAAGATGGAGGTTGGAAGAGATGAAGTTCGAGAGAGAGCGAAGTCACAGCTGAGATGGGGATGGGTCGCTGCGAGGTTCCAGGAAGCCATTGCCCAAGGATAGTGGTGAGCCAGTACAGATTGGCAGTGTCCTAGTGGGAAGCAGAATGCCCCTACCCAAAGTACAGATCAGTGGGAGGAGGACCATTAGCCACGAGGTGAGAGGCTAGCTGAACCAGCCCTGTGATTGATTTGGACCTATGGGATGGTAAAGCACTGGCCCCAAGGTGAGAGGTCAGGCTAAACTGAGGCGATGGGAACATGACATTTTGGGACTGTGGGGAGAACAACCCTGCAGAGATGTGTGTATTTCTTTGCTACCGGATGAACTGAGCTGCCTGAGGTTTGGGCCACACAGATCACACCTCAGTGAATGGACATGATGCAGAGGGACTCAATTAATTGTGTGACCTCCACGGTCAAGAATAATGTGCTGCCCCCTTGTGTTACTCCCCCAAGGGCAGGTCCTGAGGACAACCATTTCTCCCTTGTGTTATGAACTGCTCCATGGAGTGGTTGTACTTTTATTGAACCAAGTTTATTAAATTTGGGATCCCGTTGTTCTCTAAGCCAGTGAGAGATGTCTCGTTCTTTTTGAACTGCTGATTTGTTTAATCACTGTTGTCCTCCCAACCCAGAACTGGTGGGGTTGGGTGGCAACCCCATCTCTCTTCTATCATGGACTTGGCTGAATGTAGCTACCTTGGAAGGTGTTCTGCTGCGATGGCTGCCCCCTCCCCACAGACATTCAACATCGTACCCCTGACAGCGGGAGGGGTGGGCTATATGTGGGGGTTCATCCAGGATGTGTTTTGGGGTGTTCAGAACCCCCGATCCCAATATTGGTGTTGGGTGAAGACGTCTGTTGAGTTTGAAAGTTTGCTTTGAACTGCTGCACAATTAACATGGCATTCTGAATCGTGATAATTCACACCTTCTACTGGGCTGTGGGATTGCTGAGAGTCTGCTGGAATGGGATCCTATGCCTGGCCCATGTGAATTCTATTCAAATGGGTTGGGGTGAGACTCATGGATTGGACTTCTTGATTCTGGTGGGGTGGAGCCCGTGTTTCCTGCTACCTTGTGCTTGTGTTTTTACCAGACAGACCACGGTGAAAGCTGGTGAGAGCTGGAGATTTGGCTACTGAAACTGCCATTTCTGTTTGTCTTTGGACTGTGATAGCAGATTTGTGTCAGGATGGCACAGAAGCCTTCCACATTGGGTGTCACTGTACCCCTAGAGATGTTCCTGTGGATGTGGTTGCTGGTGGGAAAGTCAACTGTACCTGCAGCATGTGCCCTGTGTCACAGTAAGGGCCCTAGAGATGCACTGCTCCCTGTGTGTGAGGTGTGTCAAGGTCCAACTTCATCTAGTATAACCTGCAGTTTATCCATCACCTCCCTGACTTCAGGTGACACAAGCATGGGAGGTAGGGAGGACCTTTCTACTCATTTGAACCCCACTGGCACTACTGAGCCTGTGTCAATTGCAGCTAAGCAAGAAAATACCCCATCAGAGAGTAGCATAGGGTCATGGTTGTGGAAATGGGCATGTAGCCCCAATTTATGAGTCACCCACCAAATTGTTGATCCCAGAGGATCTTGGCCCAGCTAGGCAGAAAAGTTAAGCAGCTCTAACTGAGCCATCAGAGACTGTTTTGGTGACAAAGCCTGCACAAAAAAGGGAAGCTGATGATTTAGAGACTCCAGGCCTGTCTTCTAGTGCACCCCCATCGTGGAGCCTCCTACCGCAGAGACTGGAGAATGTCCAGTGTGGAAAACAGGGGGCTGGTGTGGCCGAAGCCTGAGCGGAGAGTGAAGAGGAGGAAGAATGGAACTCTGAGAGAGATGCTGCATCCTCTTACTCCTCTGTGGTGACGTCGCCCCCAAAGGAATCTGGGGGGGAGGGTGCCTCCCACTCTTGAACCAAAGAGTGCCAGGAACTTGCCAAGGAGTGCCATCAGCATGAGTGGGAGTACAATAATGGAGTGTCACTCCCCCAAGGGCAGGTCCTGAGGACAACCATTTGCAGTTTGCCTGAGTGGTCGCAGGCTAAAAGACATGCTAGGCATCACATGTGGCAGGACCTTCCACAGTATGATTATCCTTACCTTCCAGAACGTGTCTGGGATATCAAAGTAAAGAAGGGGTCTGATTGGTTGTTCCATGGCATCCTGGGGAAAATGTACCGCAAGAACAATCTGCATGCCAGCAGCCCCACGTCTTCCTTGCAGTTCCATGTCATAACAGCGATCGCAAAATAGCAATCCCTATTATGGCAAATGTACATTGCTGAAAAGCAAATTGGCAATATACACATACTGGTGACGCAACATCTGGCAACAACACTAAGTGTTTTTGTGTGGGGGGGCTTTGCCCCGCACTCCCCGACTACAGAATTGCTAACTCCTGGGGGTGCATGCCGGGGAACACTCAGTTAGGCGCAGAAAAATAAAGGCAGCCACAGGCAGCGGCAAAATATTGTCTCTTGGTCCTGAACCCAGTACCTGCTGCACCAGAGCTAGCCACCCTCAACACCAAACCACATGGCTGGCTTGGCTGCAGCAAGCTCACCACTCCCCTACAAACCCCTTCCCTATCCCTCCCCTTCCCTTCCCCTTGCTATCCCCTCCTTCTGGTCACCCTTCCCTATGATCGCTTTCAAGTAGGGTCGCTACCCTTGTAGGGTAACCCATGGGGATAGCGCTGAATATGAGTCGCTGCTTTGACGATCGCTCATATTCAGTCACTATACTCATAGGATACCCTTCCCTGCAGGCATCCTAGAGGATTGCGAAAGGCATTTATGCCCGGAGTGATTTTGAGGAACTTACTTTGTTCAAGAACTACAACCTGCTGCAGGACATCAATGGTGGCCACACCAAGTACGGTCAGAGAGCTCTTGACTCAGATGGCCACCCTTGCATGAAGCGCCACCCTGACTGCCACTTCAGTGGGGGGGAACGTTACTATGTTAATGCCCTGGAGAGTGGTGATGCTTAATGCCCTACGAACCTCCCGTCATAGGTGAGATCAACCCTTTTTGTGACTGGTTGTAGTTTAAGTTTATAATCTGAGACTTTGGGGGGATTGTTTTTGTACAGTTTCATAATTATTACTGCACTAATCATTGGGTTTAAAGCAATGTGTATGTTGAGTGTGTTTACTTACGTGAGAGTCGACTGTTATTATTGTACATGCACCATTGTTGCTGTGTGATTCAGTTATTGAAAGATCAAGTGATCATCTGTGTCCCCATTTTACAGTAGGGCAATAGCTTCTTCTGGGTTTGATACGGTTTCAGTGGGGAGCTCCAGTTTGGCACGTTAAAAAGTTTTATGTAATAATGGGTTTTGTGAGACATCCAAATAGTATTTGTACTTGAAAGAATATGTGTTTTCAGCAAACCATTTTGAGTATTTAGTAAGATGGATTTTTCTCAAGCTCTGTCTTACACCAAAAATTGTTAATCTTAGCCTTACCATATTTTTTTATATTTGATGCTAAAGTCTAGCTGTCTTGGAAGGTATTCTACTGCAGTGGCTGCCCCCTCCCCATGGACATTCAATATCAAACCCCTAGACAATGGGGAGGGGATGGGCTTACATGTCATTCTCTGAATTTTTGTTTTACTGGCCTGTGCCTCCTGGCATGCTGGTGGTCGGTGAGGGTGACTAGGGTTACCACCTGTCCTGATTTTCACAGGACAGTCATGATTTGGGCAGTTGTGTCCTGCACAAAAACAAGAAAAACACTACATGTCCTGATTTTACAGTAGGAAAAATATTTTCATACTTTCCACTAAATGTTGCAGAAAACTACAAAAGCATTGTTAAAATACCTTAAAATTATAAGAATTAATAGACGCAACCAAGGAACTACAATACTTAGCTTTAATTCTGATTATATATGTAACCCCTAGGTGGCACTATCTGAAGGGCTACTACCCCTGCCTGCTTTACTACTGACAGGTTGAGGGGCCTAGGTCCTATGGCGGGTGCCTCCACCCAGAGGTCAGGGTTTGTAGTGGTTAGACTAGCTTGGTCACAGCCCTCTGGAACACCGTGACCCCCTTTGGTTCCCTCTAGTGGCTCACACAGTACACCGGAGTTACAGCCCCAATACCCTACGTTTACACACTGTTCACTCATATAGATACCACTTACCCTCGAGACTGATTCAGCAGCACGTCTCTGAGGACCCCCTTTAAAGTAAGGTTAATCAACATACACAGCAAAACACAATACTGTTTCCATAAGTACCAGCACCACAGACAGTATATAGTATAACAACAAATCTGATTTATTTAGGGGACAGTAACACGGGAGGGGGAAATCAGGTTAATTGGTGGCATTAATTCACAGTACTGTGCACACATACAGGGTCTGAAAAGTTACACTCTGGGTACCCAGGTTGGAGGGGGGGCTAGCCAGGTCCGTTGCCCGGGGTTGGCCGGCAGGTGCAGATGGATAGGGCCCTGTAGAAGAAAATATATGCACAACACCTAATTGTAATCCGGAGCAGGATGGCTCAGTCCATGAAGCAGTGAAACAACAAGAATTAGATGACACACTTGTGATTGAAAAACAAGCTGCAGGGGAATACCCTGATTTATACTCACAACACCCAAGCTGAGGATTGGATGGAGAATGTCCCTCTGGATTGCCAGAAGATCAGGGCACAAGAACAAGGTCCTTGTGACTGGACCCCACCGCAGTTGATAGCAAATGGATGTAATCCGAATTAAGCTGGGGTTTACTGCCAGCTTCAGCACACAATTCACTGAACAGGGGATTTGAAATAGCCATTCCCCCACAAGCACTACGCAGATTCATATGTAAAAGGAAAGTACTGTACCAGGCAGGCTGCTCCTCGATCCCGATTGCAATTACTGCAAAATACCCAGGAGCACGCACAGCAGCTTCAGTTCCTGACAGACCGAGTGCGATTCAGCAATTTCTCCAGTCTTCTACAGGGTGAGCCTGGTTTCCACACTTCTGGTGCTTCTTTCTCCTCACAACTCGGATTCAGTCCAAACTGGCACTCACAACGGCTGCAGACCGAAACTCAGGGCCTCACACGCGCTTCCCGTATGAAACTATACACACCGGCAGAAGCACACAGCTCCTTCTCTCTTCACTGCCACAACTGATCTGATCTTTCCAGTCACAGAGCAGGGCATTTCCTTTAGCTGCACACTATTCTGTTGGCTGATTCAGCTGTCACTCCCAATAAGACTCCCTTTGTTGGTAGAAAAAGGCGCCAAGGTCAAAACTACATTGCCCAGAGTCACTGCCCATACAATCCGCTTGTGGCTGGCTCAAATTAAAAGTCCAAGTTCTGATTTGTCCACAGGCTCCATTTTAGGGCTCGATTAACCCAATTGGCCCAGCACAGCAGTTTAGGTCCAAAATGGAGAGGTAACACACAGAGTCCCAGCTGCAATAAAGGCAGGTTAGACAAACTACCATTTTGCTAATGCTTTAAATGATTACAGGCAAACAGTTACAGCTTTCAGATGGGCTCTCTTTGCACCTTCAGCGACCGCAAATTGGAGCGATTACTCCGCAGCCGGGCGGGATTCGAGCATTAAATACACCATCCCCCCATACAAACTAATTAAGTCTGCAAGCAGACAGCTCTTAAAGAGACAGTACGTGGAGGCTCAAATAGCACTCACTTGCAACCACAATTAAGCAACTCAGACGCCGAAAACCACCCATGCTTGGAGCATTCAGGCAAGCTCCTGGAAGACTTTTGGGAACCCTCATTTGCGGGGGGGGGTACATATATAGAAAACAAGTCTGTTGCATTGGTTGAGGTTACGTACAATCCTGCAAAAAATCATGTTTCAGCAAGAAATGTCCCACTTTGGACTTCTTAAAAGGTGGTAACCCTAAGGGTGGCTAAAGTTAAATGCTTCTTCCTTACTGTTGAATTGCTGACGCTGTTGACGAACAAGTTACTGCGTGCTGCTGCCACTAGACGGACGCTAATGCTATGATTGAGCATTCATCTACTGGTTAAAGTCACTGTTGCTGTCTCCCTCATGAGTCCTGACTTTGAACTTTATCTTGCTGTCTTACTGAGTCTAAATGATTGCCTTTTCCTTCTTCTGTCTCTTTATGTCTCTTTCTCCGGTGCTAGAAAAAAGCTTTAGAAAAACAACAGAAATGCTACTGCATGCTGGTTCAGCATCACACTGCACAACACCTGCTCTATCAACTATTAAAACTATAACAATGGGGTCTATTCAGTAATTTATTTTCCCAATTGTTTAACCAGGTGAGACACACTAAGCTGAAAGCTTGTTTACAGGTGCGACCTGGGAGCACAGGGAAGTTAAGTGACTTGCTCAGGCTCACACAGTATGCAAGTGGGAGCTGTGGGATTCAAACCCAGGTCTCCAGATTTGCAGCTCAGAGCCTTAAACAACTGAGCTATACTGCCTCCCTAAAGGGGCAAGAATTATGCACAGAATGCACATAACCTGCCTACACTGCTCCGCACCCCCGCACAGGCATGAGTCAGTCGAAATTCATGACCGCTGTTCACCTGTCTGTGCCACTGCCCCCGTGGTGCACAGCCACACAATGGTGTATCATGGCAGTGCAGAGGCGGAACATGGGATTCCAATGGGCATCCAATAGGATGCCCAGCCCAGGTCCCTTAGTGGGTCCCCGTCCGTGCACAGGCAGGGGGTTCTGGGATGGTACACACTGTCCGGTGAATAACCAATGGGTGTTTGCCCAAATGCCCAACCCTGGCCCTCCCAGGTGGCCCAGCAGGCTGTGACAACTGTGTGCAGGGGGATCCAGTGACCCCCATGCCCTGTTGTTGACTTGTGGGGAGGCACATAATGAGTTATGCCAGGGTCTCCCCTTGCATACTTTTTGCAGCCCCGGCATGTCACGCAGTGCTTGTGTGCATGGGCGCAGCATGGGGCACACATTCTGGCATGCCCTCAGCCTGCCCCTGGTGCATAGCTGCTAGGGCAGTCGGGGAATCCAGAGCGCAGTGGACTGGTGCACCTGTGATGAATGCCACTGGGGGTGTGCAGATCACTGTTGCATGGCATTCAGGCATAGGAATGCCTGTGCACCTCAGATGTACAGTGCACAGGCATTCATAGAAACATAGAAACTAATGGCAGATATGGACCACTTGGCCCACCTAGTCCGCCCATTTTCTCTACCTACTGCGATACCACAGATCCTACTTGATCTCTGGCTTTTACCGTCTCTTTCCTACCGCTAGGGTTCCCTTGTACCTATCCAAAGTATTCTTGCATTTCCCTACTGTTTTGCCCCCATCACCTCTGCTGAGAGGCTGTTCCATGCATCCACCACCCTTTCCTTGAAAAAATACTTCCGCATGTTACCCCTGAATCTACTCCCCTCCAGCCTCATATCATAACCCCTTGTTCTTGAACATCTTTTTTTCTGAAATATGCTACCGTTTTGTAACTTATTTATGCCCTTGAGGTATTTGAAGGTCTCTGTCATATCTCCCTTCTCCCTTCTCCAGAATATGCATATTGAGGTCCTCTAATCTTTCCATGTATGACTTTTGGTGCAGACTCTGCACTATTTTTTTTGCCCTTCTCTGAACTGCATCTACTCTGCCTATGTCCTTCCAGAGGTGTGGCCTCCAGAACTGGACACAGTACTCCAGATGGGGTCTCACCAATGATTTGCACAGTGACATCACCACCTCCTTTTTCTGCTAGTGATACCTTTTCCTATGCACCCCAGCATCCCACTGGCTCTCCCCACGGCCTTTTCACAATGCTTGGTCACCTTCAGGTCATCAGATATAATTACCCCTATGTCGCTTTCCTGTTTGGTCATCGGTACCTCCCCCATCATGTACTCCTCCCCTCAGTTTCTGTGCCCCAAATGCATGACCTGACACTTCTTTGCATTATATCTTAGCTGCCACAATCTGGACCACTCCTCAAGTCTGCTTAGGTCCCTCTTCATCCCCTCCCAGAGTGTCAACCCTGTTACAGATCTTATTGTTGTCTGTAAAGAGGCATTCCTTGCCTTCCAACCCCTTTGAAATGTTGCTTATGAAGACATTAGAGAACTGGCCCCAGAACTGATCCTTGTGGCACCCCGCTGGTCACCCTCCTCTCCTCGGAATGAACTCCATTTGCCAATACCCTCTGTGTTCTATCCCTTAACCAATTTCTGGCCCAGTTTACCACCTTGTGATCAACTGCCAGGCTGCCCAGGTTGTTTACAAGCCTCCTGTGTGGAAGGGTGTCAAAGGAATAGTCCCTAATATGACTTGTGAAGCACACATTAAGCATGAGGCTTAATGTTAAGCTGCCGCCCCTTTAAGAGCACTTAGAACTTGCATGTAACAATTTATTGCACTGCCTGGCAGTGCCATGTATGCCTGTCAGTCAGAGATTTGTCAGTCTGGGGCTAGACCTCATGAAGAGAACAACTGCAGTACAGCAAATAAACCTGCTTTATTCTTTATTTTATGCGTCCAACTAGTTATTCGCACGGTCCAGATGGGGTCCTCACCAGCAGCACCAGCAGCAACCAAAGGGTCCGGCAGATGACAGAGAAGGTAAGGGGTCTTTTAGTGGTTGACCATACAAAAAAACACCACACATGGTGGAGAATGCGGCCCTTCTTCTGTCCAGACCCCCATCTCATGTTACCTGCATCGCTGGTTACCCCAAAGTCATCACCCCAGTATGCCTGAATTGTCTGAATGCTACTTAACATACAGCCCTGGCTGCACTGGGGGAAAGTGGACTGTATCCTGTTTTGTACAGCAGCCTGTAGCCCTCTACGGTAATCAGAAAGTCAAACCCTAAAGTTTCTTCACTGCTGGCCAACAGCACAATGACAGCACTGTTAAACATTAAGTTTCTTCAATCTATGCCCCATGGAGCTCCAAACTGACACACACCCCCCCCCCAGCAGTATCACTTCGTGGTAAGGCCTGCAGGAAGCCAGCTCCTTAATCAGTGTCTCTCTCTCTCTCTCTCTCTAGACTGCAACTGGCCCAAAGACAGCAACATTACTAATTGTGCACCACAATCCTAGTCAGTAAAGCACCCGGAAAATAAAATAAAATCTCTGCATTTACTGTACCTGTTGGCGCTGTACTTCTCCATAGCAGCGACCAGCACATATCCTGGGGGCCTCTCCTTGCTCAAACAACTTGGTGCGCACTGATCCCCGACACAACGCAGCAGCGCTTCCCTCGGAACAACAGAAGAAAGCCGCCCAGCCAGTGCCACAAGGACCATGGTTCCTTCACGGCCCTCCAGTAGCTTCATGGAGCCCTCCCCCCGGTCAGGCAACAAGCATCCACTGCCTCCTGCCCAAATATGCGGCTCCCCGACGCCTCAACAGCCACCCATTACAGCCGCAAGACTGTTACCTCCCATCAGCCTCCTGCAATCAGATCCAGCACCCTCTTGCCTCCTACCTCGCGGCTCCAAGCCACACTCACTCCCACAGCTTCTCTCTCAGCACCGCTCCCATTGGTGCACAGCCATGCAGTCCCTCCACAGCACCTAGGGCTTCCCCCTCTCCAAAGTGGCCATATGGAGCAATCCTCTCCCCGACTCCTTGCAGTTGCGCTCCCCTCGGAGCAACAGAAAACCGTCGACCAGCCAGCACCACGAGGATCGCAGCTCCCCCACACTTGGCCCTCCAGCCTGCTCCCTCCCAATCTGCAGCTCTTACCTTGCAGCCGCATGGAGCTCCTCCAGACCAGGAGCACCATTCCTCTCTGCCCAGCAGCATTACGGAGAGATCCACTTGGGAACCGACCTGCCTTCCCTTCATTCCCCACAAACGGACATGCCAAGAGCCAGACAAGCAGGGACAGTTGGGATGCAGCTTTATATGTGTAATCCCTTTGTTACCCGGGGTTACTAGAATCCCAGTAAGACCTAGTGGTAGGCAGGGAAGGCAGCTTGTGAAACTCCAGTTAAATGGGTTTCACACTGTCTCACTCTGTCCTCAGTCACAGCTGAGACTAGAGGGATGACATCATAATAGAATTGTTACAGCTGCATGAGCCACATTTGGAATCTTCAGCTCAGAGAGTTCTTAGAACCTTGGGAATTCAAAAGTCAGTCTTCCGTTTGTCCTTGAGCAAGAAGGAAGCATCAGACTGTAATTTGAGTTTTGCCTCCACACAGAAGGAAGTTTTTCTGTGTTTCACCATTTATCAAGTGGTGGAGACCATCCCCTCGGTCTCAGTGACCCCTCCCTCCGGGGGGGTAGGAAAAGGTCTCTGTGGGTTCCAGGGGCAACCCCCTTCTCCCACCAAGGAAAGACGCTGCCTGATATTTGTGTTGGCTGTTCTACAATACAGCAAAGGTTAAAAGACTTCGTCTGTGGGGCCCTGCAACGATTGGGTGAGTGTTTGGCTCCAGTTAAGGGGCAAACAACTGTTTTTTCAGTCAGGAAATGTTATTGGGGACTGCTGTTTGGGAGGACTATATATACTAGGATGAACAAATGGAGCAGTCAATTCAGTTTCAAGTTTCAAATGGTTTTGTTGGGGTCTGCTGTTTGGGAGGACTATATACATTAGGACGAACAAATGGAGCAGTCGGTTTAAAGTTTAAATGGATCTAGAGTTCGCAGTAGAGGGGGTGCGTCAGTTCATCCACCATGCAATCTACATGTTACAGTCCTAAAGTTTCTGTGTGTTCAGAGAAATGGCTGGGTATGGGCTGTGGGAGCTGGAGGTGGATAAATCCCCATCTTTAGTAACCAGGTCCACCTCTATGGATTTCTTCTGTTTTTGCTACTCGCCTCATGCACTTGGCCAGTGATGGGGTGGGTACCCAGACGTGGGTCGCAACATGAAAATCTCTCTAGGAGTTGATGACTCTAAGTGGTGTAGGGAGCCACAGGATGGGAACATTACTCCTTGTCGGATGGGAGTACTCCTTGTTTGATGGGAGTTTCGATTTGGAAGTATGAAAACAAATCTCTCTAGGGGTCGCAGACTTCAAGTGGTGTGGGGAGCCACAGTTGGGAGCCTCCTTGTTTGATAGGATGTCTTGCCAAGTAAAGTTTGGGTTCATTCTTCAAGTGGACCGTCAGTCGAGTGGCCGGCAGGGAACCCGGGCCAGTCGGGCTGTGTATCCAATGCGCATGCAAAGTCCGGGCTGAGCGCCTGGTGGGTATAAAGCCAGACAACTGTTGTATTGTGTTTATTCCTAAAATGGACCACTGTGTTTAACCTCTAATCTGCATTACAGTTACGTAGCCCTTTGGGGGACCATACAGAGCTTTGTTTATGTTCAGTGAGTTAATAAATAAAGCCACACTGAAAAATTCCAATTCTGGTTCTGGACATTACAGTTATTGCTTCCTGTAGTTGGATTTACTTGGGTGCCCCTGTGCAGAGTAGTCAAACCTAGGTCTCTTGTGCCAGGTAACCTCATCCTTCCCCAAACCCGTAGAGACATATGTATATCCATGTTACAAAAATGGGCATATGCCTCACATATGCACTGCCCACCCTTTCTGCAGTGCCTCATGAACCACGGCTTCCCTTTCTTTCGGCCGCAGAGAGCCTCTGCTTCTGCCGAACCCCTGCAACCACGGAGCGAGCTGCTCCCCATACAACAGCGAGCTCATCCTTCCCATGCTCCAACAAACAGGGTGATCAATAAACGGGACAACAAATAAAATGAGGGACTATGCAGAGAAACAAAGACACAGAAATAAATAATTCAGCAGGCAACTCACATGGAGAGCATATGACTAAATGCAATTTAACCAGTAGGCAGGATCTGAAATGAGGGTCTGGGAAGAAGAAAAAAAAAAGCTCAAGCAGGGTACAAAAACAATAAAAATATGCAAAAGAACAGCATGGGAGACAAAGAGGAAGAGAAAAGAATGAATAAATAAATGTTGCAAGTACAGCCAGGGGGATCAGTAAATATACTGTACCAAGGGGAGCTATGAAATGACTGCACTTACTAAGCCATGTACACAGTAAAAGCACTACCAACAAAACCAAATACTCAGCAGTAACATAACTACAGTAATTCCCCCTCAACTTCTGACTCGCCAATAACAGGGACGGACAGCCCGCCATTTTTCTGTGCCAGCTGGGGAAGAAGCTCAATAATGCGGCAATCGCCATTTTGAACATTGTTAGGCAGCCAGGCAACCTCCTGGAAGAAATCCTCCATCTTGTGCAGAGCAAAACAACAAGAAAGGAGGTGAACCTTCACCCGCTTGCTGGTGGCCATCTTGCTATAGTCAGGCAGTCAAATGCCACAGGAACTGCATGTCACAGTTCAGCGGCCATCTTGGGAAGGGCACAAATTGACCTCGCTCCATTGAAAACAATGGGAGTCCTATTGAAATGAATGGACACTGCAACAAAACCTTTATTTAAATAACAAACAATACAGAATTGAGTGGGAAGTTCTTTATTAAGACGTCATTGATGAACTTTTCTACAAAAAAAAAAAGGTACTTTTGTCTATAAAAATAATTTTTGCTTGGCATTTCATCTACAACACCAGGTCGCTCCTGTAAAAAAGCTTTCAGCTTAGTGTGCTACTCCTGGTTAAACAAGAAAAAAAAAAAAAAAACGGCTTCCTGTCTCCTGCATGACGGCTACTCCTTCTCACCCGTACGACCTTCGCTCAGTGAAACTAAGCTCATCTCCAACCACAATGTCTGACGCCGACACAGATATGGGTGCCGGAGTGTCCTGAGTCTTACCTTCACCCACCTCTAGGGCGTGGGGCTACAAAATCGAAACAATCCTCCATGACATTCAGTCTTCTATTTTGGCTCAAGGAGCACCAGCTATGCAAGCTATTCAAGACGACCTGTCCTACATTAAAGCTATTTCACTACAGTCCACGGTCCATACCAGCCTACAACCAGTACCCTTCTCAGCCTTGCCTCACGAAGATGCTGTCGACTGGCTGGAACAATTCCAAGCCTGGATTTCCTGGCATGGTTGGACTGATCCTGTGTGTATTTCCAATGCTTTGCGCATGCTTCTGAGAGAGACTGCCATTTCCTGGTTCAACGCACTTCCAGACCAAGTCAAGGGAGATGCTGCCACTCTGTACGCAACCTTCAAAGCCCATTTTCTCCAAGCACACCCACCCTGGTTATTAGAGCAACAGCTGTGGGAGCGCACCATGCAACCCTCAGAATCTCTCGAAGCCTTCATTGTGGACATTGAGACTCGATGCAAACACCTACAGAAAGCTGAGAAAGAACAAATCACCACCTTTGTCCAGGGACTGCTTCCTCAACTCTGTTTTTATGTAATCCAGCAGAAACCAGCAACCTGGATGGACACAATCCAAGCGGCACGACTTGCACAACAGTCTATAGCAATGTCCCAGGCTACCAGTGTACAAGCACATCAGTCATCGCAGTTAGCCACACTCGCAACATGTGTCCAGGAGCAGCAATCAGTGATAGAGACGCTCACTACAAGTATCAATACTCTGCACCACAGCTCAACTGCTTCTAATATCTCTGTCAATGTCCTTCACCCAATTCGACAGCGACCTCATCCACCTCCACCTTCACGAGAACCAGTGACCTGCCAGTGGTGTGGATTCAGGGGACATACTGCCGCAGTCTGCCGAAAGCTAAAGTACTACAGAAATCAAGAGCACCACAGGCGTCCACCACTGCACAATCAGCAAGATAACCGCAACTACTCCCAGGACCAGAGGAACACAGCAACTGACCACCCTCTGACTTTCACAATTCAAACAAAACACCTCCTCCAACTGCGAACTCTGGCACACACTCACTTCCTGGAGCAAAGGTACCTGTCATCCGATCACCTCTCCTAGCAAACTATGTACCTGTAACCATCAGAGATTGGTCTACGCATGTCTTGGTCGACACTGGAGCAGAAATATAAGTTATAAACAGCAGTATTCTAGACAACCAAGCTATTCATCACATACCTAATGTCTCTCCAGCCGACATAAAGTACATTATCACAGCAAGTACAGCTTCAGTACTTATCAC
Source organism: Neoceratodus forsteri (assembly GCA_016271365.2). NCBI lineage: Eukaryota > Metazoa > Chordata > Ceratodontiformes > Ceratodontidae > Neoceratodus > Neoceratodus forsteri. Next base: position 1,171,856,896 of record CM057451.1, on the reverse strand, counting down.
AAGCATGGTCCATCTCAAGCTCCACTTTGACTCACAGCAAGCTACTGTCAAGTTTTACACAGTGCCTGATCTTCAACCTGCAATAATTCTAGGTCTGGACTTTCTCAAAGCTCACAAAGCCATCCTAGAACTTTGCCTCAAGAAAATTGTCGCTAGATCCTCGGAGACAACTCGCAGCTATAGACTCGGTCACTGTGCCTCCTCAATGGTTTTGATTGCCAAGATCTGAGGTGAACCACTTCCACAAGGTGTTGTTGGCATTGTCACAGGATCCCTTGTGCTGCATTTGTCAGGTATCCTTCTGGGAAATACCTTATCGGTTGGTGCAAGATGGCGCAGTCTTCCAAAAATGCTGCAACTTCACAGATGAGCCAGTTGTCATTTCAAAGGGTGCCAACATCGGAAAGTTTGTCTGCTTGTCCTCAGGGGACCAGCTCCATCTCATGCAAGAACAGCAGCCTGGTTCCACCAACTCTACTCCTGTCAATACTATCACAACCACTCCAACTTCAACAGAGTTACCTCTCAGTCAGCGACTATCCTCTTCCAAACTTCCAGCATCTCCAACAGAAAAGCAACAACTTTTGAAATTCCTGGAAAATTACCCGGATGTCTTTGTTGGTTCAGATAACAAGCTTGGATGCTGTGATATTCTGCAACACACCATCGAAGTACAGCCCAACCAGAAACCAATCCGTCAGCCAGCCTACAAAGTGGGACATAGACAGAAACAAGTCCTCGAGGACATAATCAAAGACATGATTGACCAAGACATAGTTGAAGAATCTACAAGCCCCTGGGGTGCACCTTGCTTGCTGGTGGTAAAAAAGGACAAAGGGTATCGTTTTGTGGTAGACTACAGAAAACTCAGTGCCTACACAGTGCAGGATGCTCATCCCTTACCTACAACCGAAGATGCTTTAGAGAGTCTTGGTGCAGTCAGTCCTGCTTACTTCACCACTCTAGACCTTCAGAGTGGGTTCTATCAAGTTCCCATTGATCCAGCTTCTCATCCATACACAGCATGGCGCTGCCACTTGGGACTTGTCCAATTCAAACGTCTGCCTATGGGTCTTCGGAACAGTCCAGCCACATTTCAATGCGTTATGGAAGCTGTACTACGTGGGTTGTCTTGGAAGTCTTGTCTAGTCTACCTGGATGATGTGATAGTCTTCAGCAGAACTTTGCCAGAGCACCTCCAACATCTCCAAGAAGTGTTTGAATGTCTCAGACAAGCCAATCTCAAGATTCGCCCAGAAAAGTGGTGTTTTGCGCAGCATCAAATTCATTACCTGGGACACGTGGTCAGTTCTCAAGGCACCTCTCCAGATCCAGACAAGCTCTCAGCAGTCAAAAACTATCCAGAGCCTAACAATCTCAAAGACCTTCGAGCTTTCCTGGGCTTGTCTGGCTACTACCGAAAATTCATTTGCAACTACGCCAAGATTGCAGCTCCACTGCAATCCCTCAGCAAAAAGGGGTGTGAATATAATTGGACTTCTGAATGTAAAGAGGCCTTTGACACCTTAAAACAAAACATAATCTCTTCTCCAATATTGGCCTACCCAAGGTTCGACCAACCATTCAAGCTCTACTCAGATGCTAGTTCCTTTGCAGTGGGCGTGTGCTCTGTCAAATTCAAGATGGAACAGAACGAGTTGTCTCCCATGCTGGGAGCTCTCTTTCCTCAGCTGAGCAGAACTACGGCATCACAGAGAAAGAATGTCTAGCCATGGTATTTGCTGTAAAGAAATTTGACTGCTACCTTCGCTACTCCTCCTTTACAGCTATCGTTGATCACTCTGCCCTCAGGTGGTTATTTGAAATAGGAGCCAGTAGGCAAGTTCACCCAATGGATCGCCATGATGCAATCCTACAACTCTGAAATTCAATACAGACCAGGTCGAGTTCACTCAAATGCTGATGGTGTAAGGCGGAGATGATATCCCTCTGCATCCTCCTCAACAGATGAAGACTCCTGCTTACAAGCTCTTCCCTTCCATGCCACAGATGTGCTTCTTGTGGATACTCCGTCAACACCTCAAGTTGCTTTGCTGCTACCAACTGCCTGCTCAGAGAGACACACAAATCCTCAGTTGCTTCAAGCAGCTGAAGAGCTTCTCATCTCCTCTGCATCTAATCTGTCCCTGGCAACTGTTAAAATGCAACAAAGAACTGACACTCAATTTACAGACATAATCACCTACTTAGAGTCTGGAACATTACTGCAACAAAAGCAACATCACCAAGATGTACTTTTCCTTGCTTCGCAGTACTTCCTCAATGACGGTGTGCTCTTTCACATTTGGACCAAGGAAGCCACGGGTCATCGCGCAGATAGAACTCATGTACAGTTAGTTGTGCCAGCCTCTCTCATCCCTCAGGTTCTTCTCTCCACTCATGCCTCTCCACTCTCTTGAGGTCATATGGGAATTCACAGAACTCTGGAAAAGACAAGGCTTCACTTCTTCTGGCCACACATGAACAGAGACATTGTCCAGTTAGTAAAATCCTGCCAACCCTGCCCTTAGAGAAAGCCTCCGGCCAAACCAACAAAGACACATGTCATCCCAATGTCTGTAGCCACTGAACCAATCCAAAGAGTCAGCACTGACATTCTTGGGCCCTTGCCAACATGCTCTGTCTCTGGTAACAAGTACATTTTTGCCTTCGTAGACTACATGACAAAATATTTGGAACTCATCCCTCTGAGAGACGTTAAAGCCACCACTGTGGCCAGTGCATTTCTCAACACAGTAATTTGTTGTCATGGTACCCCATCGTACCTACATTCAGACAGAGGCACTAACTACCTGCCCACCATTGTATGAGAAACTTGCAAACTTCTCGACATAAAAAAGACACATACCACAAGTTACCATCCACAATGCAATGGACAGAGTGAGAGAATGATTTCCACCATTCTCAGCACACTCTCCAGTATCTGGATGAGACTCACGACACCTGGGACCAGTTTATTCTCTTTGTGCAGTTTGCATACAATACCATCCCTTGTGTCGACAGCACAGAATATACCCCCTTTTTCTTAGTCCATGGATGCCATCCAAAAACTCCACTGGACAGGGATCTCTCACTGTCAGAGGTGCCCAAGTCAGCTTCGTCTTTCATTATCCCTCTTCTGGAACAGTTGGAACTTGCCTGATGAGTTGCAGTCACCACGTTGGGCCAAAGAAAATCGGCAATGAAGAAAATGTCTACAGCCAAGGTGCATGAGCCTTCATTCTCTGTTGGGGACATTGTCTATTTGTACCATCCTGTTCTTGTTCCGGGCACCACCAAGAAATTGCTTCGCCCCTGGACTGGTCCATTCTACATTGTAGAAAAGCTTCCTCCAGTCCACGCTCGTCTGTGACACAAGTCAGATGGCAAGCTGGTAGACAACAAAGTCCATATAAATCGACTAAAGCATGTGTACCTGAATAACAACCTTCCAGATGACCCCAGTCCTCCGACAAATGAAGCTGCTCTTGAGCCTACCATCTTCTCTGAAGCTGAGATCCCTCTGGACAACCTGCAGCCAGTTCCTACAGATCTTCCCACTCCTGGCACTCTCCAGCTGGATTCCGTTTTTCCAGAGGATTTGCCCAGGACTTCCTCTTCTTCTCAATCTTCTTCTACTTCTCAGAACTCTCTTCCACACACCCCAGTGTATCAGATCGAGAAGATCTTAAGAAAGAAGTTTGTCAATGTATCTTGGACTTACAGAGTAAAGTGGTCTGGATTCAATGGTGGGCAGAACTCCTGGGTCACTTTTAATGACTTGACCCCCTCCTGTCAGGAACTAGTGCAATCCATGCATGCCTCCATTCCCACTGACCGGAAAAGTCAGCGGAGGTCTTGAACTTTTGTTACCAGACTCAGTGAACTGTTTTGGGACTAATTCATTTTCTGATTTAACTGTTTGCAGTAAATATCTCGTTGTACCTGTCTCTTATGCACCTGTTGCCATGGTACTATTTACCTGCACTAATGCTTTTTCCCCTTAGGAATGTCTTACCTGCATTAACGCTTTTTCCCCATTAGGAATGTTCCTTTACATGGACAGTTCACCTGTTATGTATGCAGCTGTTATTAAAGTGTGAGCCTGCATTCTGGGTATCCTCCTGCTGCTACCATTCCCTCTCTTCCGGTTTCCTTCCCCCACACTTTAGCACTTGTGGCATGACCAAGTCTCAAGTACTGTTGTCTCTCCCTCCTCTCTGGTGCTACTCTGACTGGTCCCCAGTGTAGTCCAGGTTCTTTCCTTCCCCCCTCCCTGCAGCGGAGTACTGTTCTGTTTTGTGAAATCTAATGCCTTGTAATGCATGAAAATGTGTCTTTGCCTTAAAAATAACTTAAACTGTTTTTCAGAAACTGTTATAGATTTATTGCTTGTTCGAGTGGTGCTCACATTCACTGTTCCGGCAGTGATGTGAAGCACACACATTAAGCATGGGGCTTCATGTTAAGCTAACGCCCCTTTAAGAGCATTTAGAACTTGCATGTAACAATTTGTTGCACTGCCTGACAGTGCCATGTATACCTGTCAGTCAGAGATTTGTCAGTCTGGGGCTAGACCTCATGAAGAGAACAACTGCAGTACAGCAAATAAACCTGCTTTTCTTTCTTTTATGCTTCCGTCTAGTCATTCACATGGTCCAGATGGGGTCCTCACCCGCAGTTCCTACAGCAACCAAAGGGTCTGGCAGATGACAGAGAAGGTAAGGGATCTTTTAGTGGTGGACCATACAAACAAATGCCACAGACTAAAATGGAAGTGCAATTATAGAAATGAAAGGATATGTGTGATTCTCACTGGGATTTGAACCCAGGTATCGGCAATCCATGCTTTAGCTCTTTTATTTATTTATTTAGCTTTTGTTGACCGGGTAAGTGCACTAGACAAATCCTGCCTATTTTCAGGCACGACCCGGGGGAGGGGGATACAGATGAATGCCAACTGACCTTGAACCAGATTAAGCTGTTGGTGGTATTTTTAGTGAATGAGGGAAATTTGGCCATGACACCGGGGAAATTCTCCTACTCTTTTCGATAAGTGCCATGGGATCTTTAACATCCACCTGAACTACCACCAATCTAGGCAGATGGGACCTCGGTTTAACGTCTCATCCGAAAGACGGCACCTCAGAAGTGCAGCACCCCTCTCATGCTGCACTACAGTGTCAGTACTGGGATATTAACCCAAGTGCCAGATGTGGGAACTGAACCCACAGCCCTCTGATCTCCTGGCCTCAGAGGCGAGTGTGCTACCTACTGAGCCATGAGAGTTCAGCCAATTAAGGCCCCCTAAGTTTTCCCATGTGAATCACACATGCACCCTTTTCTGGTGTTATAATGAGCAACCAGTAAGTCTTTTTTGCAGGCTCAAATAACTCCTTTTCTATCTCTTCACAGTGCAGTGTATGCCACTGCGAGGCAAATTTAGAAATCCAATTATAGAAAGGAAAGGAAAGGGAAGTGGTGACAGATGTGTTTGATTACTGGTCTGCTTTAAGCCAGCCAGTGCCTGTGTCAGACAGACTCATTAATACTAATAGTTTAAACCCAACACAAATATATATTTGTGCTTCTTTTTTAATGTTTAAAACCATTTTCTTTCATAATTAAGTGCAGTTACACTAGTCCAGGGTGTGTGTGTGTGTGGTAATTAATACTTTTAGTCACAACCCCTGGCCTGTACAGCCACTGCAAAAACCTTGGCTCAGCTGTGCCATATTCCCAGACCCTACCACTCCCCACAGTCCACAGAATATTGCTGCACACATCCTGACTAGATGTGTTAATGTATTTGCTTAGTTGTGACAATTTGCTCAATCATCATATAAAGGACAATGAGAAGTAAACTGTGCCCCCAAATATTCAATGGGGGGTGACTGCACAGTGCCACTCAGCACAATACCGCCATGCAGTCAAATGCAGCTGCATTGTGTAGCACGTTAGAACCATGTCCGTAATGAGTATGTGTGACGGGGTTGAATAGAACCCTGTCCCAGTTGTTATGGAGAGTTTGAATGGAGGGATCAGTCCTGTTCTTTCCTTTCCTGTCTCTTGTCTGTCTGGTTACGCAACCAAATTTTCCTGTGAGACCTAGAATTTGATCACCCTGACAGTCTCGCAGTTCTCTGCCTCTCACTGTCTCTCAGTCTTCTCTTGCTGTTTCTTTTTCTTCCCTTGCATATCTGCTGGTATAAAAATATATCTGCAAATCATTATGTGGAAATGTAACTGATATTGGGATCCCTTTGTTTAGAAATTATATAGTGTTACAGCTGAAATGTATATAATTATAGTTTGAGATGATTGCAAAAAGCTGTTGGGAACTCAGGAGGTTAACCTGAGAGCAGTTTTTAAGCCCCTTTTCAGAAGCTATGGAGAAGGGGCCTCAGTTCTGGGACATTGTGTTCTTGCAGCACATGCCTGAAATATACTAGAACATTTTAGAAAAAAACAGGATGCTTATTAAGGAGGGGGTTGCAAGGACTTATAAGCGATAGAGCTGCAATGTTTTGGGAGACATGGATTGAAGGAAAACTCAGATGGATCTTCTCTGTTTATTCTGCCTTTGTAAATAGTTATACTGAACAAGTTTATTTTTTTTATGTTACTGCTAGTACTAATAAACACTTTTTGAGAATTCTACAACTGCTCCTAGTTTTTCCTATGCTTCCTGACCTGTGCCTCGATGACAGCATGCAGATAACTTCTTGAGCTTTTACTCCATTTGTGCATTATTAGCATCACATGACAGGAGTACTGGCCAGTGACATTATCCCATGTGAGAACGCTATTATCTCCAACATCCTGCTGTGATTTGAGAGGAAGGATGCTGCTGAGATATATCAAAGAAACCTATCGGAATCAAAGCACACTGGCTATATCAAATGATGTGACAAGCATCATGTGAAATACAGAGCAGTTGGCAGAATATGGAGCTAGTCAGACAATTAACACGCTCTGACTTGAACTCTATCTGAATATGGTGCTGTGCCGGCGGGGGTGCAGAAAAGTATAGGGCATTGCACTGACCTGACTCAGACCCCTACTACAATATATGGCCACAACAACCACAGTTGCTATGTGTTTATTATTTATTTATTTCATTTAAATTCTTCAGAAACAACCTTCGAGTAGGGTGCTCATTTAAAAAGGTCCCACGTTAGGAATGCAAGACAGGTACAAAACTACCAATCACAGAGACATAATCACGAATGTTACATAATCATAAAGAGAAATCATGCCAATTGGAGTATTGACAAACATTTTGCTACAGTAATGTTCAAGAGTTCAGCTGCAGACCAGGAATGGAGTAGAGAGCAGCCCAGTGCCAAGGCATTGTCCAACAAACATTTTACAGCTTTGCATAAAGAGGCTAGTGAGAGATTGGGGGGGGCAAAGAAATGCAGAGAGTGAGGTGGAGTGGCAGTAGTGTAACAAGTAACAAGTTTTAGCGGGCAGTCAAGTGAAGGAGATTAGTAGCTGGTAATGAGCAGGAGAGATAAGGGGTAGTAAAGGTCGGAGCAATGGGGCCAGAAGGGGTGCACCCCAGGGTCCTAAAGGAACTAAGAGAGGTGGTGGCTGAACCTCTGGCAATCCTGTTTAGACAATCACTGGAAAAAATGGGAGGACAGCAGATGTAGTCTCCTTATACAAAAGCGGGAACAAAGAGGAAGTGGGGAACTACAGACCAGTCAGCCTGACCTCAGTAGTGGGGGAAGATCATGGAAGCACTACTGAAGGAGAGATTGGTGGAACATTTGGTTGCCAACAGCCTACAGGACCCAAGGCAGCATGGTTTTACTGGGGGAGAGGTCATGCCAGAGCAACCTCATTGAATTTTTCAACTGGGTGACAAGGGAGGTGGATCAGGGGAAGGCAGTGGACATGGTCTATCTGGACTTCAGCAAGGCCTTTGACACTGTGCCACACAGAAGGCAATTAAACAAACTGGGGAATATGGGAGTGGGCAGGACAGTAGTGTGGTAGCTGGGTAACTGGCTGGTTAGCAGGATACAGAGGGTGGTGGTAAATGACTGTCACTCCACAGAGGGAAGAGTGACCAGTGGAGTGCCACAGGGATCAGTGCTGGGAGCAGTCATATTCAATATACTTATACTATGAATCTATTAGTACCTAAATGTTAGCCCTATACTATATTTTTGTAACAAGATTGTTTGAGTCCTGTTCTGAACTGCTCTGTAATGTTGTATTATGTGTACTTTCTGTGATGTGGAACCTTTGAAAAGGAGTCTTTGGCTCGAAGGTACTTTCCGAATTCTCCACAAAATAAAAAAGAATAAAACATCTTCATCAGTGACATTGTGTAGGACCTAGAAGGCAGAATTTCCCTATTCACTGATGACATGAAGCTCTGTAACAGAGTGGACACACTAGAGGGTGTAGACAGAAGGAGGAGGGACCTGCAGAAACTTGAAGAATGGTCAGGGGTTTGGCAGTTGAAATTCAATGCAAAGAAGTGCAAAATAATGCATATCGGGAACAAAAACGGTGGAACAACATATCAGTTGGGGGGGAGGATATTTTTTATTTATTTAATTTTATTAAACTCTAGGATTACAAATACCTTTGAGCAAGAACTGCTCATTTACAAAGGTTCTACGTCACAGGATGAAGGGTAACATACATGCAAAAGGCAGACAACGTTTACAGTCTAACAATTACAGTTACAGTCATATTTGTTGTTAAAATACAGAGGGCAGCTTAAATAAAGTCTTAGGGTAACACAAAAAAAGAAGCGATCAGAGGGACAGTTTGGGTGGGCAGGGTGGTGGGGAAACAGGAAGAGGTAGGCAGGCAGAGGTGCCCCTGTCAGAATGTAGGGTGGTTGGAAGTAGTGAAAGCAGATTTAGAGAAGAGGGGGCAGATGCCTGAGGGTGCATTAGTGGAAGGAGGTGGTGTGAAAGAAGGGGAGGGGCAGGAGTGAGGTGGGGGTGGGAGGGCATGAATAGGGTAGGAGGCAGGTGCCATAAGAAGGTTAGCTGTTAAGGGTTACAGGTCGCAGGTCAGAAATGACCAGGGGGATGGAGAGACAGTTACTTAGGAGAAGCAGTCACATTGCGTGGTTGAGGTGAGATAGAGTCGGAGATTCCTTTTGAAGGGTCTAAGCAAAGTAGAAAAAAAGTGCTTCCTTGTTGAGGGTGTTGTACCACTGAGGCACCCTGTGTGTAAATGCCCGCTGGCCCATTGTAGTCCTGCACCTGGGAACCTGGAAGATTATCTGTTTGGAACTGTGTGTATGCTGAGTACTGTTATGGGCTGTAAGGAGCTTTTCAACCCCTGGGGGCATGAGCCCTAGGAGTACCTTTTTGGATAATAGGCAGGTTTGGTATTGTATTCGACTGTGTAAGGGAATCCATCCCACCTGGGCATACAGATTACAGGTGTGTGTGTGTATGACTGGCAGCACCCATTAGTAGCCTGCAGGCTTTGTTGAGTGACACTGAGATCCTACGGAGGGCAGTAATGGAGGCAGACCCATAGATGGCAAGAGCGTAGTCTATGATGGAAATGACAGAGCTGTAAATAGCCAATCTAAGGGCATCTGTGGTCATGCAGTGCTTGTGCTTGTGCAGTATGCCAATTCGCATGTTGGCAGCCTTAGCTACATTGTCATTGTGCTGAGCATAGGAGAGCGTACTGTCCAAAGTGATGCCAAAGTACTTGAACTCAGTGACATGTTCGAGTGAAGTCCCCGTGTGGTTCTTGTTGGAAAGAGGCATAGATTTTAACTTGCTCCTTGCATGACAGAATGTCATGACTTTAGTTTTGCTGTGGTTCAGGATGAGTTTATGTGAACTCAGCCAATCTTCAACATGCTTAAAATCTAGCTGCAGCTGGTATTCCAGGAGTTTGGCATCAAGGTGCTTTGTGAACAGAACTGCATCATCTGCGTAGAGTAGTATTTTTTGCTGGCAGAAGTTAGGGAGGTTGTTCAGAAAAAGGGAGAAGAGTAGGGGTCCCAGTATTGACCCCTGCGGGACTCCAGAGAGGACTGGCTTTACATCTGAGGTGACACCGGTGATCCTAACGCGTTGGTCCCTGCCTCCGAGGTAGCTAGCAAACCATTGCAGTGCATCATTGGAAAGCCCAATAGTAGACAGTTGCCTTAGAAGCAGTGGATGATTTACGGTGTCAAATGCCTTTGTTAGGTCAATAAATACTGCCTCCACACAGTTCCCTTGGTCAAGCGTGGCCTGGATGAAACTTGTAAATTCAAGCAGAGCCATGGTGGTACTATGCCCTTTTCTGAAGCCCTGCTGCTCTGGGAATTGAATTTCATACTTATCTAGGAATTCGACTAACTGGTCTGAGACAATTCGTTCCAGGGCTTTAGATAAGGGGGGAGGAGAGAGATGGGCCTGTAGTTGGTGTGTAGGGCCCTATCTCCGTTTTTATGTATAGGTGAGATGGTGGTCAGTTTCCAAAGTGAGAGGAATTGCCCAAGTCTATGGGAGAGGTTGAAGATCTTTGTAAGGGGTTCAAGGATTTCTTCAAGGACAAGCCAGATCAGCTTCAGATCCAGGGAGTCACCACTGTACTCAGTATTTCGGATTGCCTTGCTGATATAGGTTCTGGCTACGTGAGTTGGTATCTCTTTAAAGAAGAACTGCGGAGTTGTGTGTGACTGCGGTGCAGTGTTATGGGATGTCGCTGATGAAGGGACATCAAAGAATTTTGGTGGAAGGACACTGCCCAGGTTGGAGAATGCATTGTTGAAAGTGTTGGAAATAGTGCCACGGTCAAGCGTTGGTAATCCATCAATGTTGAGCATAGTGGGTGGTGCCTTTGGATCCGTGCCTGTGAGTTCTTTCAGGTTAATCCAGAAGTTTTTACTGTTGCCCCAAGAGTTGGTTAGTGACTCCTTGAAATATTTGCATTTAGCATTCCGAATCGTACGAGTGCAGTCGTTTCTGGCAGCTTTATATTTTTGTACGTTCCCAAGCGTAGGTGTTGCATGAGCACAGTACCAGAGGTGATCCCTGTGTTTCAGACATGCCACAAGCCCAGCGGTTATCCATGGGTTTGCCCCGCCTTTGACCTTAATCTTTTTCAGGGGTGCATAGATATCACAGGCCGCAGTGAAGCGGCAGAAGAACAAGTCCAACACTTTGTTAATATCATTGAATGTTTCAATTGGTGTCCAGTCCAGGTTGCACAGATGGGATTTTAGCAGCTGGAGATGCCCCTGCTTAAGTACCCTGGTGTGAAGTAGCTTAGGAGGGGGCTTGATGAGTTTGTTAGCCCTGGAGCAGATGACAGGTGAGTGGTCACTTATTGAGTCAGGGAGTACTGAAACCTGAGAGATTCACTTGGGGCGGTTTGACAGAATCCAGTCAAGAAGGGTGAATGTCCCTGTCCTATAGTTGCACCTGGTGGTGGCAGGAATGGGGTCCTCACCAGCAGCTCCTGCAGCAACCAAAGGGTCTGGCAGATGACAGAGAAGGTAAGGGGTCTTTCAGTGGTGGACCATACAAAAAAAGTCACAGACTAAAATGGAAGTGCAATTATAGAAATGAACGGAAAAGTGTGACTCTCACTGGGATTTGAACCCAGGTATTGGCAATCCATGCTTTAGCTCTTAACCAGCTGAGCTTTGAGAGTTCAGCCAATTAAGGCCCCTAAGTTTTCCCATGTGAATCACAGATGCAGTCTTTTCTGATGTTGCAATGAGCAACCAGTAAGTCTTTTTTGCAGGCTCAAATAACTCCTTTTCTATCTCTCCACAGTGCAGTATATGCCACTGTGAGCAAATTTAGAAATCCAGTTATAGAAAAGAAAGGAAAGGGAAGTGGTGACAGGAGTGTTTGATTACTGGTCAGCTTTAAACCAGCCAGTGCCTGTGCCAGACAGACTCTAGTCATTAATACTAATAGTTTAAACCCAACACAAATATGTATTTGTGTTTCTTTTTTAATGTTTAAAGCCATTTTCTTTCATGATTAAGTGCAGTTACACTAGTCCATGGGGTGTGTGTGTGTGTGTGTGTGTGGTGTGCGGTAATTAATACTTTTAGTCACAACCCCTGGCCTGTACAGCTACCACAAAAACCTTGGCTCAGCTGTGCCATATTCCCAGACCCTACCACTCCCCACAGTCCAGGAATATTGCTGAACACATCCTGACTAGATGTGTTAATGTATTTGCTTAGTTGTGACAATTTGCTCAATCATCATATAAAGGACAATGAGAAGTAAACTGTGCCCCCAAATATTCAATGGGGGGTGACTGCACAGTGCCACTCAGCTCAATGCAGCCATGCAGTCAAATGCAGCAGCATTGTGTAGTACGTTAGAACCACATCCGTAATGGGTATGTGTGACGGGGTTGAATAGAACCCTATCCCAGTTGTTATGGAGAGTTTGAATGGAGGGATCAGTCCTGTTCTTTCCTTTCCTGTCTCTTATCTGTCTGGTTGCACAACCAAATTTTCCAGTGAGATCTAGAATTTGATCACTCTGACAGTCTCGCAGTTCTTTGCCTCTCACTGTCTCTCAGTCTTCTCTTGCTGTTTCTTTTTCCTCCCTTGCATATCAGCTGGTATAAAAATATACAGTATATGCAAATCATCATGTGGAAATGTAACTGATATTGGGATCCCTTTGTTTTGAAATTATATAGTGTTACTGCTGAAATGTATATAATTATAGTTTGAGATGATTGCAAAAAGCTATTGGGAACTCAGGGGGTTAACCTGAGAGCAGTTTTTAAGCCCCTTTTCAGAAGCTATGGAGAAGGGGCCTCCATTCTGGGACATTGTGTTCTTTCTGCACATGCCTGAAATATACTAGAATATTTTAGAAAAAAACAGGATGCTTATTAAGGAGGGGGTTTCGTGGGCTTATAAGCGAGAGAGCTGCAATGTTTTGGGAGACACGGATTGAAGAAAAACTCAGGTGGATCTTCTGTGTTTATTCTGCCTTTGTAAATAGTTATACAGAACAAGTTTATTTTTTTATGTTACTGCTAGTACTAATAAACACTTTTTTTGTGAATTCTACAACTGCTTCTAGTTTTTCCTATGCTTCCTGACATGTGCCTCGATGACAGCATGCAGATGAACTCTTGAGCTTTTACTCCATTTGTGCATTATTAGCATCACATGACAGGAGTACTGGCCAGTGACATTATCCCATGTGAAAACGCTATTATCTCCAACATCCTGCTGTGATTTGAGAGGAAGGATGCTGCTGAGATATATCAAAGAAACTTATCAGAATCAAAGCACACTGGCTAGAACAAATGATGTGATAAGCATCATGTGAAATACAGAGCAGTTGGCTGAGTATGGAGTTAGTCAGACAATTAACGCGCTCTGACTTGAACTCTATCTGAATATGGCGCTGTGCCGGTGGCGGTGCAGAAAAGTATAGGGCATTGCACTGACCTGACTCAGCCCCCTACTACAATATATGGCCACAACAACCACAGTTGCTACGTGTTTATTATTTATTTATTTTATTTAAATTCTTCAGAAACCAGGGAGGGGCTGTGGATATGGCCTACCTAGACTTTAGCAAGGCATTTGACACAGTCCCACACAAAATATTAATAATCAAGTTAGCCAGCCTGGGAGTGGGTCCCAGGGTGGTAGCCTGGGAAGCAAACTGGCTGCACAACAGGACACAGAAGGTAATAGTGAATGGAACACATTCTGAAGAAAGGGGGGTTACTAGTGGAGTACCTCAGGGCTCAGGACTGGGTCCAGTCCTCTTTAACGTCTTTATAGGTGACATTGCAGAGGGTCTGGAAGGAAAGGTATGCCTCTTTGCAGATGACACAAAGATCTGTAACAGAGTTGATACACAAGGGGGGGTAGAAAGGATGAGAAGGGACTTGGCAAGGTTGGAGGAATGGTCAGACATATGGCAACTTAGATTCAATGCAAAGAAGTGCAAAGTAATGCACCTGGGAAATAAAAATCCAGGAGAAGAGTACACAATAGCAGGGGAGGTACTAATGACAACAATAATGGAAAGGGATCTGGTATAGTCATATCAGATTACCTAAAGGTGGGTAAGCAATGTGAGAAGTCAGTAAGGAGAGCCATGGGGATACTGGGATGCATAGGGAGGGGCATCACAAGTAGAAAAAGGGAAGTGGTTATCCCTCTATACTGACAGTTGGTGAGACCCCATCTGGAGTGCTGCGTGTAGTTTTGGAGACCCCATCTACGCAAGGACATAGACAGAATGGAAGCAGTCCAGAGGAGGGCAACTAAAATGGTGCAGGGTCTACATCAGAAACCATATAAAGAGAGACTGAGAGAGTTTAATATGTATACCCTTGATGAAAGGAGAGAAGGGGAGACATGATAGAAACTTTTAAGTACCTCAAGGGAATCAACAAAGTACAGGAGGGTAGCATCTTTCAGAAAAAGAGATGTGTAAGAACAAGGGGGCACAATTTAAAGTTAGAGGGGGGACGGCTCAGGGGTAATGAGAGGAAATTCTTTTTCACGGAGAGAGTGGTGGACACATGGAACCACCTTCCTGGAGCAGTTGTGGGGTCTAAAACAGTGGGGGAATTCAAACATGCATGGGACAGACATAAGGCAATTATAGTGGGGGGTTGCAGGAAGTAGGCTGTTGGTTAACTAGAATCTGCAGCTTATCCAATAGGTAGGGAAATGAGCAGACTGGGTGGGCCAAGTGGTCCTTATCTGCCGTCAAAGTCTATGTTTCTATGTTTCTAGAAACAACCTTTGAGTAGGGTGCTCATTTACAAAGGTCCCACGTCAGCAATGCAAGACAGTTACAAAACTACCAATCACAGAGACATAATCACGAATGTTACATAATCATAAAGAGAAATCATGCCAATTGGAGTATTGACAAACATTTTGCTGCAGTAATGTTCAAGAGTTCAGCTACAGACCAGGAATGGAGTAGAGAGCAGCCCAGTGCCAAGGCATTGTCCAACAAACATTTACAGCTTTGCATAAAAGAGGCTAGTGAGAGATCGGAGGCGAAAAGTACAGAGAGGTGAGGTGGAGTGGTAGAAGCAAAAGTAACAAGTGTTAGCGGGCAGTCAAGTGAAGGAGATTAGTAGCTGGTAATGAGCAGGTGAGATAAGGGGTAGTAAAGGTCGGAGCAATGGGGCCAGATGGAGTGCACCCCAGGGTTCTAAAGGAACTAAGAGAGGTGGTGGCTGAACCTCTGGCAATCCTGTTTAGCCAATCACTGGAAAGAGGGGAGGTACCCAAAAACGGGAGGACAGCAGTTGTAGTCCCCTTATACAAAAGCTGGAACAAAGAGGAAGTGGGGAACTACAGACCAGTCAGCCTGACCTTAGTAGTGGGGGAAGATCATGGAAACACTACTGAAGGAGAGATTGGTGGAACATTTGGTTGCCAACAGCCTACAGGACCCAAGGCAGCATGGTTTTCCAGGGGAGAGGTCATGCCAGAGCAACCTCATTGAATTTTTTCGACTGGGTGACAAGGGAGGTGGATCAAGGGAGGGCAGTGGACATGGTCTATCTGGACTTCAGCAAGGCCTTTGATACTGTGCCACACAGAAGGCAATTAAACAAACTGGGGAATATGGGAGAGGGCAGGACAGTATTGTGGTGGGTGGGTAACTGGCTGGTTAGCAGGATACAGAGGGTGGTGGTAAATGACTGTGTAACCCCCCTGCAAATGGGGGTTCCCAAAAGACTTCCAGGAGCTTGCTTGAATGCTCCAAGCCTGAATGGTGTTTGGCATTTAAGCCATTTATCAGTGAGTGTTTTTAGAACCTCTGGTACTGTCTCTTTAAAAGCTGTCTGCTTGCAGACATAATTAGTTTGTATGGGGGACTGTGTGTTTCTTTGATTGAGTACCACTCAGCTGCTGCCAATTCACTTCATTTTGCAGTCACTAGAGTGCAAAGGGAACCTATCTGAAAGATGTAACTGTTTGCCAGAAATTATTTAGAGTAATAATGAAATTACAGTTTGTCTAACCTGCTTTTTTGCAGTCAGAACTGTGTCTGCTAGTTCCCATTCTAGTTTTGAACTGCTGAACTGGACCAATCACTGTGGGGTAAGCTAGCTCTAAAATGGTGCCTTGACGAATCAGAACTTGGACTCATAATCTGAGCCAGCCACAAGAGGATTGTATGGGCAGTGACTCTGGGAGATGTAGTTAGACTTCAGTGCCTTTTGGACCAACAGCAGCAGTCTATTGTGAGTGACAGCCAATCCAGTCAAGAACTGGGAGGAACTCAAAGGAAGTGCCCGGTTTTGTCGGTTGGAGTTTCAGTTGAGCTTTGGCAGTGAAGAAGGAAGGAGCCCTGTGCTTTTCAGTGTGCAGTTTTAGTCAAAAACGTGTGTAAGGCCCAGAGTTCCGTCTGCAGCTTGTGTAACAGCTTGTTAGGACTGAATCCGTCCTGTGAAAAGAATCAAAGGATCTCTGAAGAGTGAAACCAGGCTCACCCTGTAGAAGACTGGAAGAATTGCTGAAAATTGCACTCGGTCTGTCAGGAACTGAATCTGCTGTGTGTTCTCCCGGCATTGTGCAGTAATTGCGATCGGGATACAGATGCAGCCTGCCTGGTATAGTGCTTTCTTTTATATGGATGTGTGAAGAGGTTTGTGTACCTCAAGTGAGCCCTGCTGACATTGAAGGACCCTATCTTATTTGGAGGTCGTGAGTACTAATTCAGGGTCGCTCCTGTTGAATTGCCACATTAAATCCAAATGGAATTACTGTACTGCTGACTGTTTAATTCTCCTTTTCTCTGTGAAAGGGCCCCTACCAGCTGCCATGGTTTGACTAGCCACTAGGGCTTGGGTACCCAGGGACAGTAACTGATAGGGATAGGCCTGTGCACAGAGCCATAGGTAGATTATTAGAGTGATAAGCTAATTAACCTGATTTCCCCTGTCCTTGTTATATCCCCTAAATAAATCAGAGCTGCTTGTTTCAGCAAAGTTATACTGCCTGAGGTATATGTCTATGTTAAAGTACTGTACTGTGATTGTTGCACTGTATCTCATTTCACAGGAGGTCCCAGTGCGGAACCAGACCTGGGGGTAAGTGTATACTGTGAAGGTAATTCTGATATATTGTGTGGGCCACTAGTGGAAGAAAGGGGTTGCAGTGTCCCAGAGGGCTGTGACCAAGTTAGTTTAACTATTGCAAACCCTGACCTCTGGGTGGAGGCACCCGCCATTGGATCCAGGCCCCTCAACCTGTTAGTGGCAAATCAGGCAGGGGTAGTAGCCCTGGGATAGCGCCATCTAGGGTTACATCTTGGAGGCTCACGCTGGGATTGTGTGTCCTCTAGTGGCCATATTTACGAACTACTGTTAAGAAAAAATGGGTACCCGACAGAAGTGGCTGTGCACCCGGCTGGTGGAGTGGTGTACTGGGGAGGAGATTGACCCCAAAATGCTATGCTTATCCTGGACATCCCCTGGGTATCAATCGGACACTGTGCAGGGAGTACTTTCCAAGGTGGAAGGTTTACAAAACCCTGTGGTGGTGGGTCGGCATGCTAATCTGCTCACCCACACTTTCCTGGCCCTAGTAGAGTTTAAGGATCCCATAGATAGCTCCAAAGTGCCACAGACCATTACCCCAGAGGGAGCCCTCACTGCTTGGAGAGTGATAACTAAGGACAGTAAAGACCCGGGGGGGAATCAGCCCCCACCACTATCTGAAACTTTTGAGGAGAAATTTGCTGAATGGTTGCTGGGAGAGGGGAAAACTGTGGAGGACTTGAAGAAACTATTCTTGCCACCTGGGGGTGTTCCTCCCCCAACACCCTCTCCTGCTCCAGTGCCCGTAATGGTGGCTGAACCAATGCAGACTCCTATTTCTGCACCTGCCATTAGTCACGACTCTTACGAAGGTTGAGGATCTTCTCTGGCACCTCCCACCCCCAAGGGAGGATGACTGGGAGATCTGGATAGACTATGTTGCCCCAAGTGCTAGAATGGCAATGCTCGGAAGGCGCAAAAGCTTAAAGAGGGTTAGTGAGAGCCTCCGAGGTCCTGCCCTGGCTACCATCCGTACTAAACGGGCCAGTAACCCTGAGCGACTGCACAGGCCTATCTTGAGGCCTTGGAGAATGTGTGGGAGCCCAGATTCTGATGAGGACCTATGGTGGAGAAAGAAATGCACAACAGTACCAAGGGAGTTGTTGTCTGTGCATGTCTCTGCTGGAAAAATTGTTGCAAGAATGCCTCAGAAAGGGTAGTTTGCCAGCGATTGAACTGGACCGAACCAGACTGGACAGAATCCTAAGTCTGCCCCTTCTCAGAACTGCTGTTGCTTCCAGTTACGCCTGGCAAATCGACTGAATCCCACTCTCCATGATGAGTTAATGAGAGAAATTCGGGAGTTGAGAAAAGGCGACCTCGGAGGTACCTGCACCAACAACTGTGGCTAGACCAGTGACTGAGGGTGACCCATCAAGTGAAGTTCAGGGCAGAGGTTGACAGTCAATGAGTGCTCTGACAAGGAAAAGATATGCCACAATGGGGCGAACTGTTGAGAGAGATCCGAATTCAAAACAGTCCCTTTATGAAGGCCACGCCTGCAAGTACGGGCCCTGACCTATATCCGACTGCATCTGCTATGGGGTGGGGTACCACCCATGTATCTCCTGCTGATAACAGCTACAAACTCAATTCCTTGACCATGGAAGTGGAGAAACTGACGAGATGTCTCCAAATGCTTATCACGCAAGAGACAGAGATGGCACCAGGTTTCAGTTAATGTCACCCCTTCCTGGCTCCCAGTGTGGATACTCGGCCAGCTCAAACTCCAGAAAGTATGTTTTGCTATAATTGTGGGAAAGATGGGCACATGAAAGGAATGCCAGTCCCCAAAAGACACTGACAAAGTTGCATATAGGCTACAAGGAGAGCTCGGAGAAGAATCAGTGGTTAAGAGGTGCACGACATGATCCCAGTGAGGGCACCAAAATGCTAATTCACATCCTTTGTGGCAAAGTCAGTTGCCCAGGCCCCCACTACCGCCTCCAGACTGGTCCAGAATAGTGGGTCCTCCATGGAGACCACTGTAAAGGGTGAATGGAGTGTCTACAAGAGCTGTATAGACAGTGGCTCCCAAGTGACAATTATGTTCCAGGATTGGTATCAGAAGCATTTGTCAGACGTACCTTACAACCATTAGAAGGACTGCATGTATGGGGGTTAGAGTGAGAAGGCCTACCCTATTCCGGTATATCCGAATTTGGCTGTCTTTCCCCACCTCCGTGGCTGGAGTGGCCGAACAAGTAGAGACCCTAGCCTTAGTGTGTCCCCCACTGGACTGTATGATGGGTCCCTTTGTTGATTGGAACAAATGCTCATATGTTGGAAGGCTGGCACAGTTGTGTTATGAAAACAGGGGTCAAAGACTAGTAGAGCTTTAAGAGTTCTGGCTTTAATTAAGAAGGCCTATGAGGCAGAGAGATGCTGAAAAACAGAACCAGAGGAACCGGTCGGAATTGTATGGAAGAAGGATCCTGAGTCTCTGATCCTGGCGCCAAATGCCCAGTGTACCTTACAGGAGAGGTCCGTATCAGAAAGGATGTTAAGAATAAAATATTAATGTTGGATGCACCAGGCGATGGAAAATTGCCAGAGGGACTGCTGGTCAAGCCTAGTATTTGCCCGCTAGAGCCCATGCTTATGCCAGAAGGGTAATGGTCCAAGTTCATAATGTGTCTGAAAGAGACATTCGAGTAAACAGAGGTTGCATCCTGGCTAATGTGCATTGTGCAGACACTGCAGTGCTACCCAGCAGCAAGAGTTCAAGGAAGAATGACAGAGTAACGCCTGACTTGTTTGATTTCGGCGACTCGCTGCCAGCTGAATGGAAAGTGAGGATCAGTAGGAAGCCTTGCCCAGGAGACCAGGTGTTTTCTTAAAGGAATGGGATGTAGGATGCGCGGCAAGGAGCTGGAGCACAATATCCGCTGCATGACGAAAGACCATTTCGTGAGAGGTCTCGACGCCGGCACCTGCTGACATAGATGATGTGAGACGGCATCTGCAAAGATGTTAGCTGCTGGTGTAATACAAGAATCCAGAAGCCTTATGCTTCCCCATTGTGGTAGTGAGGAAAGAATGGAACAGTAAGGATATTGTTGGATTATCGCACCTTAAACCGGCGGACTATCCTGATCAGTACACAATGCCCCGCATTCAGGATGCTTTGGACTGCCTAAACGGGAACAAGTGGTTCTCTGTGCTGGATCTCCGCAGTGGGTACTACAGATCCGATGGCCCCAGAGGACCGTGAGAAGACGAGCCTTATCTGTCCGCTTGGCTTCTATGAATTCATGAGGATGCCTCAAGGATTTCAGGTGCCCCAGCCACTTTTCAACGATTGATGGAGCGTGCAGTGGGGACATGAACTTACTAGAGTGCCTGGTATACCTAGATGATGTTATTGTGTTTGGCAGCTCACTGGAGGAACATGAGAGCAGATTATTTAAGGTATTGGACGACTGGAGGACTTTGGCCTTAAACTGTCCATTGATAAGTGTCAATTCTTTCAAACATCAGTAAAGTATGTGGGACACATAGTATCCACCGAGGGAATAGAGACCGACCCAAAGTAAAGTTGAGGCCTTGACCACCTGGCCACAGCCCAAAAATCTAAAAAGAACTGCAAAGATTCCTGGGATTCTGTGGTTATTATCGGCGCTTCATCAAGGACTATTCAAGAGTGATCCGCCTTTACTTAACCTTACTCAAGGGTATCCCCAACCCACAAAAATACACAAGATCAGCGTCCCTCAAGACTGAAAGAGTGTATTTTCATCCGGTGAAGTATTTGGGGCCCGCTGGACTCCTGATTGTGAGACTGCTTTTCATGAGATCATATATCAACTTACCCATGCTCCAGTGCTGGCCTATGCCGATCCAAGAAAACCTTACGTCCTGCACACTGTTGCAAGGGTTGGGGCTGTGTTGTACCAGAAGCCTGAGAATGGCCTGAGACCAGTGGCCTTTGCCAGTAGAAGCCTGACCCGTCCGAAAAGAACTATCCCGTACATAGTTAGAGTTCCTAGCTTTGAAGTGGGCTATTGTTGACCAATTCCATGAGTACTTGTATGGGGCTAAAATACTAGTAAAACTGACAATAATCCTTTGACCTATGTGCAGACCTCAGCTAAGTTGGATGCCACTGGCCATAGGTGCTTTCTGCATTATCTACATATGACTATGCTCTCGAATACCGAGCAGGTCTGAACCACATAGATGCTGATGCTCTCTCGAGGCCTGTTCCCAGAATGATTGGTCCGATTGGCAGAACCTGACATTCGGGCACTCTGCCGGAAGTTTGACAGGGAGGAACAAATGTCCACGGACGCAGTGGACTACATGGTGGATTGCTTGGGAGCCTCTGAGAATTGCATACCTGCTGCTTATTGCCACTTTTCTGCAATAGACATTGATGCACTGCCTCAGCTGGACAATGACAGTATTCGGCGGGCTCAATCCCGCGATCCCATGATCAAAGCAGCTTTAGAAGCCCTCTATGCAGGAAAAGATGTGTCCAAATTACGCCTCCACTGATTTGAGAACTGCACTGTTATACAAAGAAGGTCCTAAGTTGAAACTGATCAATAAACTGTTATACAGAGAAACAGTAGACAGAGGGGACAAGTAGACAAACAACAACTAGTGCTGCCCACTGCCTTTCGAGACTCAGTACTGAGGTCCTTGCACAACCACATGGGGCACCTTGGTATAGACAGAACACTTGACTTGGTGAGATCCAGATTCTATTGGCCTAAGATGGGGGCTGATGTGGAGCAACACATTCGAACTTGTAGTCGCTAGCTTACAGAGGAAAGCTTTGCCCCAGAGGGCTGCCCCTTGTTAACATCACCACCAGTGCACCATGGAGCTGGTCTGTATTGATTTTCTGAGTTTGGAGTCAGATCAAAGAAATATCAGTAATGTGCTGGTGGTCACTGACCATTTCACAAGATATGCCCAAGCTTTCCCCACCAAAGACCAGAAAGCATCCACTGTGGCCAAAGTACTTAGTAAAACTTTTTGTTCACTATGGGGCTCCACAAAGAATCCATTCTGATCAAGGGAGAGACTTTGAGAGTCGTCTGATCAAAGAGATGCTTTCTCTGTGGGGTAGCGAAAGTCCAGAACCACTCCTTACCACCCCCAGGGGACCCACAGCCTGAACGCTTCAACCGCACTTTGCTAGATATGCTAGGCACCCTGCACCCAAAGGACAAGCCTAGATGGAGCCAACAAATTAGCACCCTGGTACATGCTTATAACTGCACCAAAGTGATGCCACTGGATTCTCCCCTACCGCCTGATGTTTGGAAGAAGCTCGACTACCAGTAGATGTGTGTTTTGGGGTCTCTCCTGATGGGGTTCAAGCTGACAACTATTTACAGTATGTGCAAAAGTTAAAGGCCCAGCTAACTCATCGTATCAACTGGCTCAAACCATGGCTGCCAAAAGAAATCTGGCCAACAAAGAAAGGTATGATAAAAAGGTGAAAGCACAGGAACTCCAGGAGGGAGATCGGTATTGCTAAGAAATCTGGGACTGCATGGCAAGCACAAGATTGCTGACAGATGGCACCATCTCCCTCACATTGTAGTGGGCAAACTAGATGATCTGCCAGTGTACAAAGTAAGGCCTGAGAATAATTCAAAAGATGTAAAACAATGCATAAATCATTTACTGCCCATTGGACAAATCTTAATTGAGTCTGAGCCCCTAGAAGATGCCCCTCTGGACCAGTGACTAGAGCTGCTGCTAAGAAAAGATCAAGAAAGTCTGCACCTACAGAAGCAAAGTTAAAGTGTTCCCTCCACAAGTCCCAGTTGAGCATGACTGTCAGTCCATATCGGAAGAAAGTGAGAGTGACTTGAATACTATCCTTCTTACGAACTGAGTCAATTGTTTTGGGGCAATCCCTAGTCAATACTGGAGATGAAGCTGGGCCTTCTGGACTGTCTAAGCCCCAGCATCCCTGGAGCCAATGCTCCCAGAAAGTGAAGTGCAAAGCATCAGATCAGATGAAATGGAATCATTGTGCATGGTTGAACTGTTTGAGCTTTCAGGGAGGAAAATGATAGATTGGGGCAGACTGGTGATACACCCGAACAAGAAGAGTATTTTGAGTGCCCTGACAGTCCACTGCCAGTGTCCAAGCTCTCCATGGAAGCCAAATGTTGTGGACTCCAGAAACTGTAACTCCTGGAGCTGAAAGTGCCCCAAGTTCTAGCCTCTCTACCCCCATGGAGACTCCCTGACAAGTGAGGACAATGCTGAAAATGAGGCTCAGAGTGCAGAGACTATAACAGTTCCCCTAGAAAGACTGGTCGAGCTGTAAAGCCTGTGGTGCACCTCAGTTATGATTCACTTGGGAGGCCTGTGGACTTGCCTCTCAATGTTGTCCATAAAGGAGTGTATGTGTCCCGAGCTCATTGCCCAAACTGAGCATCAGTGCTAACTCCAAGTTACTTGTGTTGCCCTCTAAGTATGGTGCCCTTCCCCATCCAGCCCCAAGGTAACTGATAGGAAGGCCCCCTCTCTTCAGGTTTCATGTACAAGAGGTAATAACTTGAGTTATGGTGCAATGTGTATATAATACTGTGTAAAGAGTGACGTACTGCAATGTTTCAGAAATGTGTTCTTGGTAAAATGATATATTGACTGATGATTATGAAGTGCGAGCCTAATGCAAATGTATATGGTTGCAGTTGAAACTTATGGAGTACTTGATTGTGAGCAGACGTCAAGCTTTCCCAGGCCAGGAAGGTGTAACCCCTGCAAATGGGGTTCCCAAAAGACTTCCAGGAGCTTGCTTGAATGCTCCAAGCCTGAATGGTGTTTGGCATTTAAGCCATTTATCAGTGAGTGTTTTAGAACCTCTGGTACTGTCTCTTTAAAAGCTGTCTGCTTGCAGACATAATTAATTGTATGGGGGACTGTGTGTTTCTTTGATTGAGTACCACTCAAGCTGCTGCCAATTCACTTCATTTTGCAGTCACTAGGAGTGCAAAGGAACCTATCTGAAAGATGTAACTGTTTGCCAGAAATTATTTAGAGTAATAATGAAATTACAGTTTGTCTAACCTGCTTTCTTTGCAGTCAGAACTGTGTCTGCTAGTTCCCATTCTAGTTTTGAACTGCTGAACTGGACCAATCAGTGTGGGTAAGCTAGCTCTAAAATGGTGCCTTGGACGAATCAGAACTTGGACTCATAATCTGAGCCAGCCACAAGAGGATTGTATGGGCAGTGACTCTGGGAGATGTAGTTTAGACTTCAGTGCCTTTTGGACCAACAGCAGCAGTCTTTGTGAGTGACAGCCAATCCAGTCAAGAACTGGGAGGAACTCAAGGAAGTGCCAGTTTTGTCGGTTGGAGTTTCAGTTGAGCTTTGGCAGTGAAGAAGGAAGGAGCCCTGTGCTTTTTCAGTGTGCAGTTTAGTCAAAAACGTGTGTAAGGCCCAGAGTTCGGTCTGCAGCTTGTGTAACAATTATTAGGACTGAATCCGTCCTGTGAAAAGAATCAAAGGATCTCTGAAGAGTAGAAACCAGGCTCACCCTGTAGAAGACTGGAAGAATTGCTGAAAATTGCACTCGGTCTGTCAGGAACTGAATCTGCTGTGTGTTCTCCCCGGTATTGTGCAGTAATTGCGATCGGGATACAGATGCAGCCTGCCTGGTATAGTGCTTTCTTTTATATGGATGTGTGAAGAGGTTTGTGTACCTCAAGTGAGCCCTGCTGACATTGAAGGACCCTATCTTATTTGGAGGTCGTGAGTACTAATTCAGGGTCGCTCCTGTTGAATTGCCATTAAATCCAAATGGAATTACTGTACTGCTGACTGTTTAATTCTCCTTTTCTCTGTGTGAAAGAGCCCCTACCAGCTGCCACGGTTTGGACTAGCCACTAGGGCTTGGTACCCAGGACAGTAACTGATAGGGATAGGCCTGTGCACAGAGCCATAGATGAGATTATTAGAGTGATAAGCTAATTAACCTGATTTCCCCTGTCCTTGTTATATCCCCCTAAATAAATCAGAGCTGCTTGTTTCAGCAAAGTTATACTGCCTGAGGTATATGTCTATGTTAAAGTACTGTACTGTGATTGTTGCACTGTATCCATTTCACAGGAGGTCCCAGTGCGGAACCAGACCTGGGGGTAAGTGTATACTGTGAAGGTAATTCTGATATATTGTGTGGGCCACTAGTGGGAAGAAAGGGGTTGCAGTGTCCCAGAGGGCTGTGACCAAGTTAGTTTAACTATTGCAAACCCTGACCTCTGGGTGGAGGCACCCGCCATTGGATCCAGGCCCCTCAACCTGTTAGTGGCAAATCAGGCAGGGGTAGTAGCCCCTGGGATAGCGCCATCTAGGGGTTACAACTGTCACTCCACAGAGGGAAGAGTGACCAGTGGAGTGCCACAGGGATCAGTGCTGGGAGCAGTCCTATTCAATATACTTATACTGTGAATCTACTAGTACCTAAATGTTAGCCTTATACTCTATTTTTGTAACAAAATTGTTTGTTTGTGTCCTGTTTTGAAGTGCTCTGTAATGTTGTATTATGTGTACTTTCTGTGATGTGCAACCTTTGAAAAGGAGTCTTTGACTCAAAGGTACTTTCCGAATCCTTCATAAAATAAAAAAGAATAAAAAATCTTCATCAGTGACATTGCGTAGGACCTAGAAGGCAGAATTTCCTGATTCACTGATGACATGAAGCTCTGTAACAGAGTGGACACGCCAGAGGTTGTAGACAGAATTAGGAGGGACCGGCAGAAACTTGAAGAATGGTCAAGGGTTTGGCAGTTTAAATTCAATGCAAAGAAGTGCAAAATAATGCATATGGGGCACAAAAACTCTGGAACAACATATCAGTTGGGAGGTGAGGATATTTATTTATTTTATTTTATTAAACTCTAGGATTACAAATACCTTTGAGCAAGAACTGCTCATTTACAAAGGTTCCACGTCAGAGGATGATGGGTAACATAAATACAAAGGCAGACAACGTTTACAGTCTAACACTAATTACAGTTCCAGTCATATTTGTTGTTAAAATACAGAGGGCAGCTTAAATAAAGTCTCAGGGTAACACAAAAAAAGAAGCGTTCGGAGGGACAGTTTGGGTGTGCAGGGTGGTGGGGAAACAGGAAAGGTAGGCAGGCAGAGGTGCCCCTGTCAGAGTGTAGGGTGGTTAGAAGTAGTGAAAGCAGATTTAGAGAAGAGGGGGCAGATGCTTGAGGGTGCAAACGTGGAGGGAGGTGGTATGAAAGAACGGGAGGGGCAGGAGTGACGTGGGGGGGAGGTCATGAATAGGGTAGGAGGCAGGTGCCATAAGAAGGTTAGCTGTTAAAGGTTACAGGTCGTAGATCAGAAATGACCAGGGGGACGGAGAGACAGTTACTTAGGAGAAGCAGTCACATTGCGTGGTTGAGGTGAGATAGAGTCGAAGATTCCTTTTGAAGGGTCCAAGCAAAGTAGGAGAAAGTGCTTCCTTGTTGAGGGTGTTGTTCCACTGAGGCACCCTGTGCGTAAATGCCCGCCGGCCCTTTGTAGTCCTGCACCTGGGAACCTGGAAGATTATCTGTTGGGAACTGCGTGTATGCTGAGTACTGCTACGGGCTGTAAGGAGCTTTATAACCCCTGGGGGCATGAGCCCTAGGAGTACCTTTTTGGATAACAGGCAAGTTTGGTATTGTATTCGACTGTGTAAGGGAAGCCAACCCACCTGGGCATACAGATCACAGGTGTGTGTATGACTGGCAGCACCCGTTAGTAGCCTGCAGGCTTTGTTGAATGACACTGAGATCCTACGGAGGGTAGTAGTGGAGGCAGACCCATAGATGGCAAGACCATAGTCTCAGTGGTGGAGCCAGGTTTGGGAGTGTTTGGGAGCTGGGTGGGGGGCATTCAGTCAATCACTGGCTCCACAATGGGCACTAAACAGTGAGTAAAGATGGTGGCAGGGTGCCACTACTCACACTAGGGCAGCCAGGAGTGTCGTCCACCACCCCAACCCCCCCCAGCTCCGCCACTGCGTAGACTATGACGAAAATGACAGAGCTGTAAATAGCCAATCTAAGGGCATCTGTGGTCGTGCAGTGCTTGTGCTTGTGGAGTATGCCAATTTGCATGTTGGCAGCCTTAGCTACATTGTCAATGTGCTGAGCACAGGAGAGGGTACAGTCCAAAGTGATGCCAAGGAACTTGAACTCAGTGACATGTTCGAGTGAAGTCCCCGTGTGGTTCTTGTTGGAAAGGGGTATAGATTTAAAATTGCTCCTTGCATGACAGAATGTCATGACTTTCGTTTTGCTGTGGTTCAGGACGAGTTTATGTGAACTCAGGCAATCTTCAACATGCTTAAAATCTAGCTGCAGCTGGTTTTCCAGGAGTTTGGCATCAAGGTGGTTTGTGAACAGAACTGCATCATCTGCGTAGAGTAATATTTTTTGCTGGCAGAAGTTAGGGAGGTTGTTCAGAAAAAGGGAGAAGAGTAGGGGTCCCAGTATTGACCCCTGCGGGACTCCAGAGAGGACTGTCTTTTCATCTGAGGTGACACTGATGATCCTAACGCATTGGTTCCTGCCTCCGAGGTAGCTAGCAAACCATTGCAGTGCATCATTGGAGAGCTCGATAGTAGACAGTTGCCTTAGTAGCAGTGGATGATTTACAGTGTCAAATGCCTTCGTTAGGTCAATAAATACTGCCCCCACACAGTTCCCTTGGTCAAGCGTGGCCTGGATGAAACTTGTAAATTCAAGCAGAACCATGGTGGTACTGTGCCCTTTTCTGAAGCCATGCTGCTCTGGGAATTGAACTTCATATTTATCTAGGAATTTGATTAACTGGTCTGAGACAATTCGTTCCAGGGCTTTAGATAAGGGGGGAGGAGAGAGATGGGCCTGTAGTTGGTGTGTAGAGCCCTATCTCCACTTTTATGTACAGGTGTGATGGTGGTCAGTTTCCAAGTGAGGGGAATTGCCTGAGTCTAAGGGAGAGGTTGAAGATCTTTGTAAGGGGTTCAAGGATTTCTTCAAGGACAAGTGATATCAGCTTCAAATCCAGGGAGTCACCACTGTACCCAGTATTTCGGATTGCCTTGCTGATATGGGTTCTGGCTACATAAGTTGGTATCTCTTTAAAGAAGATCTGCGGAGTTGTGTGTGACTGCAGTGTGGTGTTATGGGGTGTCACTGATGAAGGGGCATCAAAGAATTTTGGTGGAAGGACACTGCCCAGGTTGGAGAATGCACTGTTGAAAGTGTTGAAAATAGTGCCAAGGTCGAGTGTTGGTAATCCATCGATGCTGAGCATAGCGGGAGGTGCCTTTGGATCCTTGCCTGTGAGTTCTTTCAGGTTATTCCAGAAGTTTTTACCATTGCCCCAAGAGTTGGTTAGTGACTCCTTGAAATATTTGCATTTAGCATTCCGAATCACACGAGTGCAGTCGTTTCTGGCAACTTTATGTTTTTGTACGTTCCCAAGCGTAGGTGTTGCACGAGCACAGTACCAGAGATGATCCCTGTGTTTCAGATGCGCCACAAGCTCAGCAGTTATTCATGGGTTTGCCCTACCTTTGACCTTAATCTTTTTCAGGGGCGCATGGATATCACAGGCCGCAGTGAAGCAGCTGATGAACAAGTCCAACACTTTATTAATATCATTGAATGTTTCAATTGGTGTCCAGTCCAGGTTGCATAGATGGGATTTTAGCAGCTGGAGATGCCCCTGCTTAAGTACCCTGGTGTGAAGTAGCTTAGGAGGGGGCTTGATGAGTTTGTTAGCCCTGGAGCAGATGACAGGTGAGTGGTCACTTATTGAGTCAGGGAATACTGAAACCTGAGAGATTCGCTTGGGGCGATTTGACAGAATCCAGTCAAGAAGGGTGAACATCCCTGTCCTATAGTTGCACCTGGTGGTGGCAGGAATGGGGTCCTCACCAGCAGCTCCTGCAGCAACCAAAGGGTCTGGCAGATGACAGAGAAGGTAAGGGGTCTTTCAGTCGTGGACCATACAAAAAAAGTCACAGACTAAAATGGAAGTGCAATTATAGAAATGAACAGAAAAGTGCGACTCTCACTGGGATTTGAACCCAGGTATTGGCAACCCATGCTTTAGCTCTTAACCAGCTGAGCTTGGAGAGTTCAGCCAATTAAGGCCCCTAAGTTTTCCCATGTGAATCACAGATGCACTGTTTTCTGGTGTTGCAATGAGCAACCAGTAAGTCTTTTTTGCAGGCTCAAATAACTCCTTTTCTATCTCTCCACAGTGCAGTATATGCCACTGCGTGGCAAATTTAGAAATCCAGTTATAGAAAGGAAAGGAAAGGGAAGTGGTGACAGGAGTGTTTGATTACTGGTCAGCTTTAAGCCAGCCAGTGCCTGTGCCAGACAGACTCTAGTCATTAATACTAATAGTTTAAACCCAACACAAATATGTATTTGTGTTTCTTTTTTAATGTTTAAAACACTTTATTTCATGATTAAGTGCAGTTACACTAGTCCATGGTGTGTGTGAGTGTGTGTGTGTGTGTGTGTGTGTGTGTGTGGTAATTAATACTTTTAGTCACAACCCCTGGCCTGTACAGCCACCGCAAAAACCTTGGCTCAGCTGTGTCATATTCCCAGACCCTACCACTCTCCACAGTCCAGGAATATTGCTGCACACATCCTGACTAGATGTGTTAATGTATTTGCTTAGTTGTGACAATTTGCTCAATCATCATATAAAGGACAATGAGAAGTAAACTGTGCCCCCAAATATTCAATGGGGGGTGACTGCACAGTGCCACTCAGCTCAATGCAGCCATGCAGTCAAATGCAGCAGCATTGTGTAGCACGTTAGAACCACGTCCGTAATGGGTATGTGTGACGGGGTTGAATAGAACCCTGTCCCAGTTGTTATGGAGAGTTTGAATGCAGGGATCAGTCCTGTTCTTTCATAGAAACATAGACTTTGACGGCAGATAAGGACCACTTGGCCCACCCAGTCTGCCCATTTCCCTACCTACTGGATAAGCTGCAGATTCTAGTTAACCAACAGCCTATTTCCTGCAACCCCCCACTATAATTGCCTTATGTCTGTCCCATGCATGTTTGAATTCCTCCACTGTTTTAGACCTCACAACCTCTCCAGGAAGGCGGTTCCATGCGTCCACCACTCTCTCCGTGAAAAATAATTTCCTCACATTACCCCTGAGCATCCCCCTCTAACTTTAAATTGTGCCCCCTTGTTCTTACACATCTCTTTTCTGAAAGATGCTACCCTCCTGGACTTTGTTGATTCCTTGAGGTACTTAAAGTTTCTATCATGTCCCCGTCTCCTTTCATCAAGGGTATACATATTAAGCTCTCTCAGTCTCTCTTCATATGGTTTCTGATGTAGACCCTGCACCATTTTAGTTGCCCTCCTCTGGACTGCTTCCATTCTGTCTATGTCCTTGCATAGATGAGGTCTCCAAAACTGCACGCAGTACTCCAGATGGGGTCTCACCAACTGTCTGTATAAAGGGATAACCACTTCCCTTTTTTCTACTTGTGATGCCCCTCCCTATGCATCCCAGTATCCCCCTGGCTTTCCCTACTGACTTCTCATATTGCATACCCACCTTTAGGTCATCTGATATGACTACACCCAGATCCCTTTCCATTATTGTTGTTGTTAGTACCTCCCTGCTATTGTGTACTCTTCTCTGGATTTTTATTTCCCAGGTGCATTACTTTGCACTTCTTTGCATTGAATCTAAGTTGCCATATGTCTGACCATTCCTCCAACCTTGCCAAGTCCCTTTTCATCCTTTCTACCCCCCCTTGTGTATCAACTCTGTTAAAGATCTTTGTGTCATCCATGAAGAGGCATACCTTTCCTTCCAGACCTCTGCAATGTCACCTATAAAGATGTTAAAGAGGACTGGACCCAGTACTGAGCCCTGAGGTACTCCATTAGTAACCCCCCTTTCTTCAGAATGTGTTCCATTCACTATTAGCTTCTGTGTCCTGTTGTGCAGCCAGTTTTCTACCCAGGCTACCACCCTGGGACCCACTCCCAGGCTGGCTAACTTGATTATTAATCTTTTGTGCGAGACTGTGTCAAATGCCTTGCTAAAGTCTAGGTAGGCCATATCCACAGCCCCTCCCTGATCTTTTACTTCGGTCACCCAGTCAAAGTAATCGATTAGATTTGTCTGACATGACCTTCCTGCTGTGAATCCATGCTGCTTTGGGTCCAGTGCCCTTCTGGCCTCTAGGTACTCAACAATTCTTTCTTTCAGAAGTGATTCCATCATTTTCCCCACCACTGAGGTCAAACTAACAGATCTGTAGTTTCCTGCTTCTGCCTTGCTCCCACTTTTGTGAAGGGGAATCACATCTGCCCTCCTCCAGTCCTCAGGTACCACCCCATCTTCCCATGATTTGTTAAAAAGTGTGGTTAGTGGTGTCACTAGGTCCTCCCTTAGCTCTTTTAGATTCTAGGGTGAATCCCGTCAGGCCCCATTGCTTTTGTCCACCCGAGTTTTAGAAGTTCTTTCAGTACTCTTTCTTCTTTAAATGGACTGGTATCAACCCCACTATCCAGAGTGCTTCTACTGTTTGGTTTAGGTAACTCCTCCTCTTCTTATTTTGTGAATACTGAGCAAAAGTATTCATTCATTATCTGCCTTTTCACTGTCTCCCTCTGCCCGCCTCCCTCTCCTTTATTAATCTTCCCTATCCCTCCTTAACCTTTCTATGTTCCCTAATGTACCTATAAAAGGTTTTATCCCCCTTCTTAACTGAGTTGGCTATCCTTTCCTCGGTTTGGGCCTTTGCTTTTCTGACTGCCTTCCCCAGTTCTTTTTGCTTTAATTGATACAGTTCCCTGTCGTGTTCTGTCTGTGATTCCTTATACTTTTTGAATGCAGTCTTTTTCTCCTTAACCTTCCCTGACACTTCTTTTGAGAGCCATAGTGGTTTTTTATTCCTTTGTTTTCTTTATTTGTTTCACACAAAGGCTTTTACCTCCATGATGGCAGTTTGATTATTCTCCATTGTTCTTCCACCCCTCCTTTCTGGCCATTTGCTAATGCATTCCTCAGGTATTCACCCATTATGCCAAAGTCAGCCCTTCTAAAGTCCAGTATCCTTGTATTTGTGATGGCTTGTCTCCATGGTTGTGTTTATTGTAAAGCACACTGTGCAGTGGTGCTTGTTCCCAGGTGTCTACTGACTTTAAGTTTGTGATCCTCTCTCCATTTGGAGTACCAGATCTAATATTGCTCCCTCCGAGTGGGTTCCACCACTAGCTGTCTAAGGCATGCTCCCTGTAGGACATTGAGAATGACCCTGCTCTTGGATGTGGCTGCAGTCCATGTTGCCCAGTTAACATCTGGCATATTCAGGTCCCCTATCAACAGTAGCTCCCCTTTTTCAGCCATTTTGAGAATGCTCTCTATCATTTTCTTGTCCATTTCCTCCCCTTGAGACGGGGGTCTGTATACAACCTCTGTGTGGATTGTGATGCCATTCCCTGTCTCCAATGTGACCAAGAGTTCCTCTTGTTCTCCCCCTTTACTTTTTAGTTCTGTTACTTTGATCCCTTCCCTTATGTAGAGAGCTACTCCACCTCCTCTTTTACCCTCCCTGTCCCTTCTGTAGATTGTGTACTCTGGTATGTTGACATCCCAGTCATGGTTCTCCGTGTACCATGTTTCTGTGACTGCCACAATATACAAGTGTTCCACTTCCATTAGGGCTACTAGCTCTGGAAGCTTGTTTCCAAGACTACGGGCATTGGTATTCATTGCCCTCCATTTAATGTTGGCTTTATCCTTTTTTACCCCATCCCTGCTCTTATTGCCCTTGCCCATTTTTCCATTTACCCCTGTCCTGCCCTCTGTCAAGCTCTGTACCTCAGTGTTTACCCTACTACCTGCCATGCTTTGTGGGGGGAGGCTTGAACTTTCCTGTTTCCTATCAGCACCTTCCCCCTTGGCTAGTTTAAAAGCTTGCCAAGGAAGCCTTTAAACCTGTCACCTCGGAGCGTGTTTTCCTTCCTGGACAGATGCAGACCATCATGCCAGTATAGACCTTCATCTCTCCAGGTGGACCCCCAGTCCCCAATGAAGCCAAAGCCCTGTGCTCTGCACCAGTTTTGCAACCATTCATTAAACCGCATGGTGTGCAGTACCCTAGCCTCACCCCTGCCATAGACTGGCAGCACCTCTGAGAAGGTTACTGTGCTTGCTACCTGACTGAGGCCCCTCCCCAACTCCACAAATTCATCCTGTGCTGCACTGATCTCATGCCTAGCTAGGTCATTTGTCCCAAGGTGGGCAATGATATCTAGTTTCCTCTCCTGTGATGCTGCTTCTGCAATCCTGAGGATTCGCTTCCTGTCCCTCCAAGCCATGGCACCAGGCAGACACCTTACTTCCCTCTCCTCTCCCTTCCCCAGCTCTACACCCCTAACAGCTGAGTCCCCTATCAGAAGCTGTTTCTTTCTTTTGTGTTGTCCCTTGCCACTCTTTTGTGGGTCTTCCTTGTGGATGTCCCCAGCATTCTTCTTGGTCTCCAATGAGGGTGTCATCATAGAGGAACCTTGATTTGCCAGACTGACATATGATTTGTGTAGAGGTGCAACTCAGGGGGCTACGTCTCTGTTCCACCACCCTCACCCTCCCAGAACCTACTGTGGTCCATCTGCTCTTCACACATGGCAACCTCTGAGGCAGTGGTTGTGGAACTGGTGCTCTTTGGGTGGGGGAGTCCTCTTTAGTCCTTGCCAGTTCAGCCTGGAGGTGGGCAACCTCCTCCCTCAGAGCTGACAGTTGCCTGCAAATAGGGCAGCAACGCAGGTTCCAGAAAGTTTCCCGGAAAATTGCTGCCCCACAGCCAGTGCATTGCACCACTCCCCACATGTCCCTCTTCCTTATAATATACAGTGAGTAATATACAATTTTTTTTTTTATGTGTGTGTATACTTACACTTTATGCACTGTGCTGGGTAATTAAGAATATGACAGTTCTGCTCCAAGACCTGATGAGGAAGTGATGTCAGAACCTTGGCTATAAAGGAAATGCCACAACTACTGGTGACTGTTAGAAACAATCAAATACACCACTGCTCCACCACCCTGGTGAGTACTGCCCTTTATAGTAAGTCAACCAACACCACAATGTACTAGACCACTGCTCCTACACAAACCATACTACTGAGTCCAGGGATAAAAACGAACTCACTGTTCAGCCAGCAGGACACTTCCAAAATATTGCACAAATATCCTTCCAAATCCTATGTGTCTAGCACAGAAATCAAGCAACTTCAGTTGTATTACAACCCCTCTGGTTATAAAATTAATACACTTTAATGGAATCCTGCAATTCTTAATGCCAATAAGAAAATAATGAAACTTTCTGTAGAAAGTGTAGCTTACCTTCCTAGTCCCCTACAATATTATGTTTTACCAAGTTACCAGTTCCTCAAATGCGTTCTAGTTTGTTCTCTGCAGTATAGCCAGTTTCTCAGCTTCCAAAAGGAACAGCAAGTCTTCTTTCATTTCCTGTCTCTTATCTGTCTGGCTGCACAACCAAATTTTCCCGTGAGACCTAGAATTTGATCACCCTGACAGTCTCGCAGTTCTCTGCCTCTCACTGTCTCTCAGTCTTCTCTTGCTGTTTCTTTTTCCTCCCTTGCATATCTGCTGGTATAAAAATATACAGTATATTCAAATCATTATCTGGAAATGTAACTGATATCGGGATCAGTTTGTTTAGAAATTATATAGTGTTACTGCTGAAATGTATATAATTATAGTTTGAGATGATTGCAAAAAGCTATTGGGAACTCAGGGGGTTAACCTGAGAGCAGTTTTTAAGCCCCTTTTCAGAAGCTATGGAGAAGGGGCCTCAGTTCTGGGACATTGTGTTCTTTCTGCACATCCCTGAAATATACTAGAACATTTTAGAAAAAACAGGATGCTTATTAAGGAGGGTGGTTGCATGGGCTTATAAGCGAGAGAGCTGCAATGTTTTGGGAGACACGGATTGAAGAAAAACTCAGGTGGATCTTCTGTGTTTATTCTGCCTTTGTAAATAGTTATACAGAACAAGTTTATTTTTTTATGTTACTGCTAGTACTAATAAACACTTTTTTTGTGAATTCTACAACTGCTCCTAGTTTTTCCTATGCTTCCTGACCTGTGCCTTGATGACAACATGCAGATGAACTCTTGAGCTTTTACTCCATTTGTGCATTATTAGCATCACATGCCAGGAGTACTGGCCAGAGACATTATCCCATGTGAGAAAGCTATTATCTCCAACATCCTGCTGTGATTTGAGAGGAAGGATGCTGCTGAGATATATCAAAGAAACTTATCGGAATCAAAGCACATTGACTATATCAAATGATGTGATAAGGATCATGTGAAATACAGAGCAGTTGGCTGAGTATGGAACTAGTCAGCCTATTAACGCGCTCTGACTTGAACTCTATCTGAATATGGCGCTGTGCTGGTGGCGGTGCAGAAAAGTATAGGGCATTGCACTGACCTGACTCAGCTCCCTACTACAATATATGGCCACAACAACCACAGCTGCTACGTGTTTATTATTTATTTATTTTATTTAAATTCTTCAGAAACCACGGAGGGGCTGTGGATATGGCCTACCTAGACTTTAGCAAGGCATTTGACACAGTCCCGCACAAAAGATTGATAATCAAGTTAGCCAGACTGGGAGTGGGTCCCAGGGTGGTAGCCTGGGCAGCAAATTGGCTGCACAACAGGACACAGAAGGTAATAGTGAATGGAACACATTTTGAAGAAAGGGGGGTTACCAGTGGAGTACCTCAGAGCTCAGTACTGGGTCCAGTCCTCTTTAACGTCTTTATAGGTGACATTGCAGAGGGTCTGGAAGGAAAGGTATGCCTCCATGCAGATGACACAAAGATCTTTAACAGAGTTGATACACAAGGGGGGGTAGAAACGATGAGAAGGGACTTGGCAAGGTTGGAGGAATGGTCAGACATATGGCAACTTAGATTCAATGCAAAGAAATGCAAAGTAATGCACCTGGGAAATAAAAATCCAGGAGAAGAGTACACAATAGCAGGAGAGGTACTAATGACAACAGTAATGGAAAGGGATCTGGGTATAGTCACATCAGGTGACCTAAAGGTGAATAAGCAATGTGAGAAGTCAGTAAGGAGAGCCAGGGGGATACTGGGATGCATAGGGAGGGGCATCACAAGTAGAAAAAGGGGAAGTGGTTATCCCTCTATACAGACAGTTGGTGGGACCCCATCTGGAGTACTGCGTGCAGTTTTGGAGACCTCATCTACGCAAGGACATAGACAGGATGGAAGCAGTCCAGAGGAGGGCAACTAAAATGGTTTAGGGTCTACATCAGAAACCATATAAAGAGAGACTGAGAGAGCTTAATATGTATACCCTTGATGAAAGGAGAGACAGGGGGACATGATAGAAACTTTTAAGTACCTCAAGGGAATCAACAAAGTCCAGGAGGGTAGAATCTTTCAGAAAAGAGATGTATAAGAACAAGGGGCACAATTTAAAGTTAGAGGGGACGCTCAGGGGTAATAGAGGAAATTCTTTTCATGGAGAGTGGTGGACACATGGAACCGCCTTCCTGGAGAAGTTGTGGGTCTAAAACAGTGGGGAATTCAAACATGCATGGGACAGACATAAGGCAATTATAGTGGGGGGTTGCAGGAAGTAGGCTGTTGGTTAACTAGAATCTGCAGCTTATCCAATAGGTAGGGAAATGAGCAGACTGGGTGGGCCAAGTGGTCCTTATCTGCCGTCAAAGTCTATGTTTCTATGTTTCTAGAAACAACCTTTGAGTAGGGTGCTCATTTACAAAGGTCCCACGTCAGGAATGCAAGACAGTTACAAAACTACCAATCACAGAGACATAATCACGAATGTTACATAATCATAAAGAGAAATCATGCCAATTGGAGTATTGACAAACATTTTGCTACAGTAATGTTCAAGAGTTCAGCTACAGACCAGGAATGGAGTAGAGAGCAGCCCAGTGCCAAGGCATTGTCCAACAAACATTTTACAGCTTTGCATAAAGAGGCTAGTGAGAGATCGGGGGCAAAGAAATGCAGAGAGTGAGGTGGAGTGGTAGAAGCGTAACAAGTGATAGCTGGCAGTCAAGTGAAGGAGATTAGTAGCTGGTAATGAGCAGGAGAGATAAGGGGTAGTAAAGGTTGAAACAATGGGGCCAGATGGGGTGCACCCCAGAGTCCTAAAGGAACTAAGAGAGGTGGTGGCTGAACCTCTGGCAATCCTGTTTAGCCAATCACTGCAAAGAGGAGAGGTACCCAAAAACGGGAGGACAGCAGATGTAGTCCCCTTATACAAAAGCAGAAACAAAGAGGAAGTGGGGAACTACAGACCAGTCAGCCTGACCTCAGTAGTGGGGGAAGATCATGGAAGCACTACTGAAGGAGAGATTGGTGGAACATTTGGTTGCCAACAGCCTACAGGACCCAAGGCAGCATGGTTTTACTGGGGCAGAGATCATGCCAGAGCAACCTCATTGAATTTTTCGACTGGGTGACAAGGGAGGTAGATCAGGGGAGGGCAGTGGACATGGTCTATCTGGACTTCAGCAAGGCCTTTGACACTGTGCCACATAGAAGACAATTAAACAAACTGGGGAATATGGGAGTGGGCAGGAGAGTAGTGTGGTAGGTGGGTAACTGGCTGGTTAGCAGGATAAAGAGGGTGGTGGTAAACGACAGTCACTCCACAGAGGGAAGAATGACCAGTGGTGTGCCACAGGGATCAGTGCTGGGAGCAGTCCTATTCAATATACTTATACTATGAATCTACTAGTATCCAAATGTTAGCCTTATACTAGACTTTTATAACAAGATTGTGTTTGTCCTGTTTGTCCAGAGTGAAAAAAGGGGGTAAGGCCATCAGGAAATGGATGGTAATGAGTACCGATGCCCGTAGTCTGGGCAACAAGCTCCCTGAGCTGGTGGCCTTAATGGAAGAGGGATGCCTGGATATTGTAGCAGTCACAGAAACATGGTACACAGAGAACCATGACTGGGATGTTAACATACCAGGGTACATAACTTACAGGAGAGACAGGCAGGGGAGAAGAGGGGGAGGAGTAGCTCTCTATGTAAAGGAAGGGATAAAAGTAACTGAACAAAAGAGTAAACAGGGAGGAGAGGAGGCACTGTGGGTCACCTTGGAGACTGGAAAGGGCACCACAATCCGCACAGGGGTTGTGTACAGACCCCATGTCAGGGGAAGGAATGGACAAGGATATGATGGAAGGCATTCTTAGAATGGCAGAGAAAGGAGATACTGTTGATGGGAGACCTGAATATGCCAGATGTTAACTGGAGCATTTGCTGCAGCCACATCCAAGAGCAGGGCCATTCTTGATGCCCTACAGGTGGCAGGCATTAGACAGCTAGTTTGGAACCCACTCATGCGGGAGCAATCTTAGACCTCGTACTCTCAAACAGGGGCAGTGAGAGGATCTCAGATCTAGAAGTAGGTTGCCATCTGGGGACAAGTGACCATCAAACAGTGTGGTTCACGTTAAACTCAGCTACAGAGTCAAGCCATACAAAAAGTGAGGGTACTGGACTTTAGGAGGGCTGACTTTGGCAAGATGGAGAGGTGCCTCAGAAAAGCACTAGCAAACAGGCTAGAAGGAGGTGTGGAGCAACAATGGGGAATTATCAAAACTGCCATCACAGAGGCAACAAGCCTTTGTGTGAGCAAATAAACAAATCAAACGAAAGAAAAAGCCACTATGGTTCTCAAGAGGTGGCTGTGAAAGTCAGGAAGAAAAGATAGCATTCCGAGAGTATAGGAAACACAGAAGGAGCAAGACAGAGAGCTGTACCAGTTAAGGCAGAAAGAAGCAGGGAGGGAAGTCAGAATAGCAAAGGCCCAAACTGAGGAAAAGATAGCCAACTCAGTTAAGAAGGTGGATAAAACCTTTTATAGGTACATCAGCGAGCGTAGAAAGACAAAGGGAGGGATAGTGAGGCTGAATAGAATGAACGGTGGGTGGGCAGAGGGGGACAGTGAAAAAGCAGGAATACTGAACGAATATTTCTGCTCAGTATTCACAAAAGAGGAGGGGGAAGTGCCTAATCCAATTAACAGAAGCACTCTTGAGAGGGGTGTCGATCCCAGTCCTTTCACAGAAGAAAGGGTTGCAAGAACTCCTAAAACTGAAGGTGGACAAAGCAATGGGTCCTGATGGAATTCACCCCAGAATTCTAAAAGAATTATGGAAGGAACTAGTGAAACCACTGGCTACTCTTTTTAATAAATCATAGGAGGATGGTGTGGTACCCGAGGGACTGGAGGAAGGCGGATGTGATTCCCTTCACAAAAAGTGGGACCAAGACAGAGGCAGTAAACTACGACCTGTTAGTCTGACCTCTGTGGTAGGGAAAGTGATGGAGTCACTTCTGAAGGAAAGAATAGTTGAGTACCTAGAGGTCAGTGGAGCACAGGATCCAAGGCAGCATGGGTTCACAGGGAAGGTCATGTCAGGACGAATCTAATAGATTTCTTTGACTGGGTGACCAAAGTAGTAGACCAGAGAGGGGCTGTGGACATGGCCTACCTAGACTTTAGCAAGGCATTTGACACAGTCTCACAAAAGATTGATAGTCAATTAACCAGCCTGGGAGTGGGTCCAGGTGTGGTAGCCAAGTAAAACATTGGCTGGACAACAGGACACAGAAGGTAATTGTAAATGGAGTCCACTCTAAAGAAAGGGCGGTTACCAGTGGGGTACCGCAGGGTTCAATGATTGGGTCCAGTCCTTTTAATGTCTTCATCAGTGACATTGCAGAGGGACTGGAAGGAAAAGTATGCCTTTTGCAGATGACACAAGATCTGCAACAGGGTTGATCACAAGGCGTGGAAAGGATGAAAAGGGACTTGGCAAGGTTGGAGGAATGGTCAGACGTATGGCAGCTAGGATGCAATGCAAAAAAGTGCAAAATAATGCACCTGGGAAACAAGAACCCAGGGGAAGAATACACAATGGGTGGGGAGGTAGTAACAACAACAAAACAGGAAAGGGACCTGGGGGTAATCATATCAGATGACCTTAAGGTTAGCAAGCAATGTGAGAAGGCAGTAGGGAGGGCTCGGGGTATACTGGGATGTATAGGGAGAGGCATCAGCAGCAGAAAACAGGGGTTGTTATCTCTCTGTACAGACAATTGGTGAGACCCCATCTGGAATACTGTATCCAGTTCTGGAGACCCCATCTCCACAAGGACATAGACAGGATAGAGGCAGTCCAGAGAGGGCAACTAAAATGGTGCAGGGTCTGCAAGAGAAGCCATATGAGGAGAGACTAAAGGAGCTTAATATGTATACCCTTGAGGAAAGAAGGAGAGGGGGACATGATAGAAACTTTCAAGTACCTCAAGGAATCAACAAAGTCAAGAGGTAGCATTTTTCAGAAAAAGAGACTTGCAAGAACAAGAGGACACAATTTAAAGATAGAAGGAGGCGGTTCCAGGGGCAATGTGAGGAAGTATTATTTCACAGAGAGGGTAGTGGATGCATGGAACAGCCTTCCTGAGAGATGTATGGGGTCTAAAACTGTGGGAGAATTCAAGAATGCATGGGACAGACAAAAGGCAATTCTTGTGGGGGGCAGGAAGATATAGGCTGTTTGTTAACTAGGATCTGCGGCCTATCCTGTAGGTAGGGAAATGGGCAGACTAGATGGGCCTAGCGGTCCTTATCTGCCGTCAAAGTCTATGTTTCTATGTTTTGAACTGCTCTGTAATGTTGTTTTTATGTGAACTTTCTGTGATGTGGAACCTTTTAAAAGGAGTCTTTGACTCAAAGGTACTTTCTGAATCCTCCATAAAATAAAAAAAAATAAAACATCTTCATCAGTGACATGGCGCAAGACCTAGAAGGCAGAATATACCTATTCACTGATGACATGAAGCTCTGTAACAGAGTGGACATGCCAGAGGGTGTAGACAGAATGAGGAGGGACCTGCAGAAGCTTGAAGAATGGTCAGGGGTTTGGCAGTTGAAATTCAATGCAAAGAAGTGCAAAATAATGCATATGGGGCACAAAAACACTGGAACAACATATCATTTGGGGGGTGAGGATATTTTTTATTTATTTTATTTTATGAAACTCTAGGATTACAAATACCTTTGAGCAAGAACTGCTCATTTACAAAGGTTCCACGTCAGAGGATGATGGGTAACATACATGCAAAGGCAGACAACGTTTACAGTCTAACACTAATGACAGTTCCAGTCATATTTGTTGTTAAAATACAGAGGGCAGCTCAAATAAAGTCTCAGGGTAACACAAAAAAAGAAGCGATCTGAGGGACAGTTTGGGTGTGCAGGGTGGTGGGAGAAACAGGAAGAGGTAGGCAGGCAGAGGTGCCCCTGTCAGAGTGTAGGGTGGTTGGAAGTAGTGAAGGCAGATTTAGAGAAGAGGGGGCAGATGCCTGAGGGTGCATTAGTGGAAGGAGGTGGTATGAAAGAAGGGGAGAGGCAGGAGTGAGGTGGTGGGGGGGGCATGAATAGGGTAGGAGGCAAGTGCGATAAGAAGGTTAGCTGTTAAGGGTTACAGGTCGCAGGTCAGAAATGACCAGCGGGATGGCTACACAGTTACTTAGGAGAAGCAGTCACATTGCGTGGTTGAGGTGAGATAGAGTCAGAGATTCCTTTTGAAGGGTCCAAGCAAAGTAGAAAAAAGTGCTTCCTTGTTGAGGGTGTTGTACCACTGAGGCACCCTGTGCGTAAATGCCCACTGGCCCATTGTAGTCCTGCACCTGGGAACCTGGAAGATTACCTGTTGGGAACTGCGTGTACGCCGAGTACTGTTATGGGCTGTAAGGAGCTTTTCAACCCCTGGGGGCATGAGCGCGAGGAGAACCTTTTTGGATAACAGGCAGGTTTGGTATTGTATTAGACCGTGGAAGGGAAGCCAACCCACCTGGGCATACAGATCACAGGTGTGTGTATGACTGGCAGGGCCCATTAGTAGCCTGCAGGCTTTGTTGAGTGTCACTGAGATCCTACGGAGGGCAGTAGTGGAGGCAGACTCATAGATGGCAAGACCGTAGTCTATGATGGAAATGACAGAGCTGTAAATAGCCAATCTAAGGGCATCTGTGGTCATGCAGTGCTTGTGCTTGTGGAGTATACCAATTCGCATGTTGGCAGCCTTAGCTACATTGTCAATGTGCTGAGCACAGGAGAGGGTACTGTCCAAAGTGAATCCAAGGTACTTGAACTCAGTGACATGTTCGATTGAAGTCCCCATGTGGTTCTTGTTGGAAAGGGGCATAGATTTAAACTTGCTCCTTGCATGACAGAATGTCATGACTTTAGTTTTGCTGTGGTTCAGGACGAGTTTATGTGAACTCAGCCAATCTTCAACATACTTAACATCTAGCTGCAGCTGTTCTTGCAGGAGTTTGGCATCAAGGTGGTTTGTGAACAGAACTGCAACATCTGTGTAGAGTAGTATTTTTTGCTGGCAGAAGCTAGGGAGGTTGTTCAGAAAAAGGGAGAAGAGTAGGGGTCCCAGTATTGACCCCTGCGGGACTCCAGAGAGGACTGGCTTTACATCTGAGGTGACACCGGTGATCCTAACGCATTGGTCCCTGCCTCCGAGGTAGCTAGAAAACCATTGCAGTGCATCATTGGAGAGCCCAATAGACGATAGTAGACAGTTGCCTTAGTAGCAGTGGATGATTTACGGTGTCAAATGCCTTCATTAGGTCAATAAATACTGCCCCCACACAGTTCCCTTGGTCAAGCGTGGCCTGGATGAAACTTGTAAATTCAAGCAGAGCCATGGTGGTACTATGCCCTTTTCTGAAGCCATGCTGCTCTGGGAATTGAACTTCAAATTATCTAGGAATTGAACTAACTGGTCTGAGACAATTCGTTCCAGGGCTTTAGATAAGGGGGGAGGAGAGAGATGGGCCTGTAGTTGGTGTGTTGAGCCCTATCTCCGCTTTTATGTACAGGTGTGATGGTGGTCAGTTTCCAAAGTGAGGGTAATTGCCTGAGTCTAAGGGAGAGGCTGAAGATCTTTGTAAGGGGTTCAAGGACTTCTTCAAGGACAAGCGAGATCAGCTTCAGATCCAGGGAGTCACCACTGTACCCAGTATTTCGGATTGCCTTGCTGATATAGGTTCTGGCTACATGAGTTGGTATCTCTTTAAAGAAGAACTGCGGAGTTGTGTGTGACTGCAGTGTGGTGTTATGGGGTGTCACTGATGAAGGGGCATCAAAGAAGTTTGGTGGAAGAACACTGCCCAGGTTGGAGAATGCATTGTTGAAAGTGTTGGAAATAGTGCCAAGGTCGAGTGTTGGTAATCCCTCGATGTTGAGCATAGCGGGAGGTGCC
Source organism: Neoceratodus forsteri (assembly GCA_016271365.2). NCBI lineage: Eukaryota > Metazoa > Chordata > Ceratodontiformes > Ceratodontidae > Neoceratodus > Neoceratodus forsteri. The sequence continues at coordinate 1,171,813,468 of CM057451.1, read as the reverse complement.
TTTGGATCCTTGCCTGTGAGTTCTTTCAGGTTATTCCAGAAGTTTTTACCATTGCCCCAAGAGTTGGTCAGTGACTCCTTGAAATATTTGCATTTAGCATTCTGAATTGCACGATTGCAGTCGTTTCTGGCAGCTTTATATTTTTGTACGTTCCCAAGCGTATTTGTTGCACGAGCAGAGTACCAGAGATGGTCCCTGTGCTTGAGCCATGCCACAAGCCCAGCGGTTATCCATGGGTTTGCCCTACCTTTGACCTTAATCTTTTTCAGGGGCGCATGGATATCACAGGCCGCAGTGAAGCGGCTGATGAACAAGTCCAACACTATGTTAATATCATTGAATGTTTCATTTGGTGGCCAGTCCAGGTTGCATAGATGGGATTTTAGCAGCTGAAGATGCCCCTGCTTAAGTACCCTGGTGTGAAGTAGCTTAGGAGGGGGCTTGATGAGTTTGTTTACCCAGGAGCAGATGACAGGTGAGTGGTCACTTATTGAGTCAGGGAGTACTGAAACCTGAGAGATTCGCTTGGGACGGTTTGACAGAATCCAGTCAAGAAGGGTGAACGTCCCTGTCCTATAGTTGCACCTGGTGGTGGCAGGAATGGGATCCTCACCAGCAGCTCCTGCAGCAACCTAAGGGTCTGGCAGATGACAGAGAAGGTAAGGGGTCTTTCAGTGGTGGACCATACAAAAAAGTCACAGACTAAAATGGAAGTGCAATTATAGAAATGAACGGAAAAGTGTGACTCTCACTGGGATTTGAACCCAGGTATTGGCAATCCATGCTTTAGCTCTTAACCAGCTGAGCTTTGAGAGTTCAGCCAATTAAGGACCCTAAGTTTTCCCATGTGAATCACAGATGCAGTCTTTTCTGATGTTGCAATGAGCAACCAGTAAGTCTTTTTTGCAGGCTCAAATAACTCCTTTTCTATCTCTCCACAGTGCAGTATATGCCACCGCGAGGCAAATTTAGATAGAAATCCAGTTATAGAAAGGAAAGGAAAGGAAAGGGAAGTGGTGACAGGAGTGTTTGATTACTGGTCAGCTTTAAGCCAGCCAGTGCCTGTGCCAGACAGACTCTAGTCATTAATACTAATAGTTTAAACCCAACACAAATATGTACTTGTGTTTCTTTTTTAATGTTAAAAGCCATTTTCTTTCATGATTAAGTGCAGTTACACTAGTCCATGGTGTGTGTGTGTGTGTGTGTGTGTGTGTGTGTGTGTGTGTGTGTGTGTATGTGTGTGGTAATTAATACTTTTAGTCACAACCCCTGGCCTGTACAGCCACTGCAAAAACCTTGGCTCAGCTGTGCCATATTCCCAGACCCTACCACTCCCCACAGTCCACAGAATATTGCTGCACACATCCTGACTAGATGTGTTAATGTATTTGCTTAGTTGTGACAATTTGCTCAATCATCATATAAAGGACAATGAAAGTAAACTGTGCCCCAAATATTCAATGGGGTGACTGCACAGTGCCACTCAGCTCAATGCAGCCATGCAGTCAAATGCAGCAGCATTGTGTAGCACGTTAGAACCACGTCCGTAATGGGTATGTGTGACGGGGTTGAATAGAACCCTGTCCCAGTTGTTATGGAGAGTTTGAATGCAGGGATCAGTCCTGTTCTTTCCTTTCCTGTCTCTTATCTGTCTGGTTGCACAACCAAATTTTCCCGTGAGACCTAGAATTTGATCACCATGACAGTCTCGCAGTTCTCTGCCTCTCACTGTCTCTCAGTCTTCTCTTGCTGTTTCTTTTCCCTCCCTTGCATATCTGCTGGTATAAAAATATATCTGCAAATCATTATGTGGAAATGTAACTGATATTGGGATCCCTTTGTTTAGAAATTATATAGTGTCACTGCTGAAATGTATATAATTATAGTTTGAGATGATTGCAAAAAGCTATTGGGAACTCAGGGGGTTAACCTGAGAGCAGTTTTTCAGCCCCTTTTCAGAAGCTATGGAGAAGGGGCCTCAGTTCTGGGACATTGTGTTCTTTCTGCACATCCCTGAAATATACTATAACATTTTAGAAAAAAGCAGGATGCTTATTAAGGACGGTGGTTGCATGGGCTTATAAGCTAGAGAGCTGCAATGTTTTGGGAGACACGGATTGAAGAAAAACTCAGGTGGATCTTCTGTGTTTATTCTGCCTTTGTAAATAGTTATACAGAACAAGTTTATTTTTTTATGTTACTGCTAATCCTAATAAACACTTTTTTTGCGAATTCTACAACTGCTCCTAGTTTTTCCTGTGCTTTCTGACCTGTGCCTCGATGACAGCATGCAGATGAACTCTTGAGCTTTTACTCCATTTGTGCATTATTAGCATCACATGCCAGGAGTACTGGCCAGTGAGATTATCCCATGTGAGAACGCTATTATCTCCAACATCCTGCTGTGATTTGAGAGGAAGGATGCTGCTGAGATATATCAAAGAAACTTATCAGAATCAAAGCACACTGGCTATATCAAATGATGTGTTAAGCATCATGTGAAATACAGAGCAGTTGGCTGAGTATGGAGTTAGTCAGACAATTAACGCGCTCTGACTTGAACTCTATCTGAATATGGTGCTGTGCCGGTGGCGGTGCAGAAAAGTATAGGGCATTGCACTGACCTGACTTGGCCCCCTACTACAATATATGGCCACAACAACCACAGCTGCTACGTGTTTATTATTTATTTATTTTATTTAAATTCTTCAGAAACCAGGGAGGGGCTGTGGATATGGCCTACCTAGACTTTAGCAAGGCATTTGACACAGTCCCGCACAAAAGATTAATAATCAAGTTAGCCAGCCTGGGAGTGGGTCCCAGGGTGGTAGCCTGGGTAGCAAACTGGCTGCACAACAGGACACAGAAGGTAGTAGTGAATGGAACACATTCTGAAGAAAGGGGGGTTACCAGTGGAGTACCTCAGAGCTCAGTACTGGGTCCAGTCCTCTTTAACATCTTTATAGGTGACATTGCAGAGGGTCTGGAAGGAAAGGCATGCCTCTTTGCAGATGACACAAAGATCTGTAACAGAGTTGATACACAAGGGGAGGGTAGAAAGGATGAGAAGGGACTTGGCAAGGTTGGAGGAATGGTCAGACATATGGCAACTTAGATTCAATGCAAAGAAGTGCAAAGTATTGCACCTGGGAAATAAAAATCCAGGAGAAGAGTACACAATAGCAGGGGAGGTACTAATGACAACAGTAATGGAAAGGGATCTGGGTATAGTCATATCAGGTGACCTAAAGGTGAAACAGCAATGTGAGAAGTCAGTATGGAGAGCCAGGGGGATACTGGGATGCATAGGGAGGGGCATCACAAGTAGAAAAAGGGGAAGTGGTTATCCCTCTATACAGACAGTTGGTGAGACCCCATCTGGAGTACTGCGTGCAGTTTTGGAGACCTCATCTACGCAAGGACATAGGATGGAAGCAGTCCAGAGGAGGGCAACTAAAATGGTTTAGGGTCTACATCAGAAACCATATAAAGAGAGACTGAGAGAGCTTAATATCTATACCCTTGATGAAAGGAGAGACGGGGGGACATGACAGAAACTTTTAAGTACCTCAAGGGAATCAACAAATTCCAGGAGGGTAGAATCTTTCAGAAAAAGAGATGTATAAGAACAAGGGGGCACAATTTAAAGTTAGAGGGCGGACGGCTCAGGGGTAATGAGAGGAAATTCTTTTTCATGGAGAGAGTGGTGGACACATGGAACCGCCTTCCTGGAGAAGTTGTGGGGTCTAAAACAGTGGGGGAATTCAAACATGCATGGGACAGACATAAGGCAATTATAGTGGGGGGTTGTAGGAAGTAGGCTGTTGGTTAACTAGAATCTGCAGCTTATCCAATAGGTAGGGAAATGGGCAGACTGGGTGGGCCAAGTGGTCCTTATCTGCCGTCAAAGTCTATGTTTCTATGTTTCTAGAAACAACCTTTGAGTAGGGTGCTCATTTTCAAAGGTCCCACGTCAGGAATGCAAGACAGTTACAAAACTACCAATCACAGAGACATAATCACGAATGTTACATAATCATAAAGAGAAATCATGCCAATTGGAGTATTGACAAACATTTTGCTACAGTAATGTTCAAGAGTTCAGCTACAGACCAGGAATGGAGTAGAGAGCAGCCCAGTGCCAAGGCATTGTCCAACAAACATTTTACAGCTTTGCATAAAGAGGCTAGTGAGAGATTGGGGGGGGGGGCAAAGAAATGCAGAGAGCGAGGTGGAGTGGTAGAAGCATAACAAGTAACAAGTGTTAGCGGGCAGTCAAGTGAAGGAGATTAGTAGCTGGTAATGAGCAGGCGAGATAAGGGGTAGTAAAGGTCGGAGCAATGGGGCCAGATGGAGTGCACCCCAGGGTCCTAAAGGAACTAAGAGAGGTGGTGGCTGAACCTCTGGCAATCCTGTTTAGCCAATCACTGGAGAGAGGGGAGGTACCCAAAAATGGGAGGACAGCAGTTGTAGTCCCCTTATACAAAAGTGGGAACAAAGAGGAAGTTGGGAACTACAGACCAGTCAGCCTGACCTCAGTAGTGGGGAAAGATCATGGAAGCACTACTGAAGGAGAGATTGGTGGAACATTTGGTTACCAACAGCCTACAGGACCCAAGGCAGCATGGCTTTACCGTGGGAGAGGTCATGCCAGAGCAACCTCACTGAATTTTTCGACTGGGTGACAAGGGAGGTGGATCAGGGGAGGGCAGTGGACATGGTCTATCTGGACTTCAGCAAGGCCTTTGACACTGTGCAACACAGAAGGCAATTAAACAAACTGGGGAATATGGGAGAGGGCAGGACAGTAGTGTGGTGGGTGGGTAACTGGCTGGTTAGCAGGATACAGAGGGTGGTGGTAAATGACTGTCACTCCACAGAGGGAAGAGTGACCAGTGGAGTGCCACAGGGATCAGTGCTGGGAGCAGTCCTATTCAATATACTTATACTGTGAATCTACTAGTACCTAAATGTTAGCCTTATACTCTATTTTTGTAACAAAATTGTTTGTTTGTGTCCTGTTTTGAAGTGCTCTGTAATGTTGTATTATGTGTACTTTCTGTGATGTGCAACCTTTGAAAAGGAGTCTTTGACTCAAAGGTACTTTCCGAATCCTTCATAAAATAAAAAAGAATAAAAAATCTTCATCAGTGACATTGCGCAGGACCTAGAGGGCAGAATTTCCTTATTCACTGATGACATGAAGCTCTGTAACAGAGTGGACACGCCAGAGGGTGTAGACAGAATGAGAAGGGACCTGCAGAAACTTGAAGAATGGTCAGGGGTTTGGCAGTTAAATTCAATGCAAAGAAGTGCAAAATAATGCATATGGGGCACAAAACTCTGGAACAATATATCAGTTGGGGGGGTGAGGATATTTTTTATTTATTTTATTTTATTAAACTCTAGGATTACAAATACCTTTGAGCAAGAACTGCTCATTTACAAAGGTTCCACGTCAGAGGATGATAGGTAACATAAATACAAAGGCAGACAACGTTTACAGTCCAACACTAATTACAGTTCCAGTCATATTTGTTGCTATAATACAGAGGGCAGCTGAAATAAAGTCTCAGGGTAACACAAAAAAAGGAGCGATCGGAGGGACAGTTTGGGTGTGCAGAGTGGTGGGGAAACAGGAAGAGGTAGGTAAGCAGAGGTGCCCCTGTCAGAGTGTAGGGTGGTTAGAAGTAGTGAAAGCAGATTTAGAGAAGAGGGGGCAGATGCTTGAGGGTGCATAGATGGAGGGAGGTGGTGTGAAAGAAGGGGAAGGGCAGGAGTGACGGGGGGAGGGCATGAATAGGGTAGGAGGCAGGTGCCATAAGAAGGTTAGCTGTTAAGGGTTACAGGTCGCAGATCAGAAATGACCAGGGGGACGGAGAGACAGTTACTTAGGAGAAGCAGTCACGTTGCGTGGTTGAGGTGAGATAGAGTCGGAGATTCCTTTTGAAGGGTCCAAGCAAAGTAGAAAAAAGTGCTTCCTTGTTGAGGGTGTTGTACCACTGAGGCGCCCTGTGCGTAAATGCCCGCTGGCCCATTGTAGTCCTGCACCTGAGAACCTGGAAGATTATCTGTTTGGAACTGTGTGTATGCTGAGTACTGTTATGGGCTGTAAGGAGCTTTTCAACCCCTGGGGGCATGAGCCCTAGGAGTACCTTTTTGGATAACAGACAGTTTAGTATTGTATTCAACTGTGAAAGAGAAGCCAACCCACCTGGGCATACAGATCACAGGTGTGTGTATGACTGGCAGCGCCCGTTAGTAGCCTGCAGGCTTTGTTGAGTGACACTGAGATCCTACGGAGAGCAGTAGTGGAGGCAGACCCATAGATGGCAAGACCGTAGTCTATGATGGAAATGACAGAGCTGTAAATAGCCAATCTAAGGACATCTGTGGTCATGCAGTGCTTGTGCTTGTGGAGTATGCCAATTCGCATGTTGGCAGCCTTAGCTACATTGTCAATGTGCTGAGCATAGGAGAGGGTACTGTCCAAAGTGATGCCAAGGTACTTGAACTCAGTGACATGGAGTGAAGTCCCCGTGTGGTTCTTGTTGGATAGGGGCATAGATTTAAACTTGCTCCTTGCATGACAGAATGTCATGACTTTAGTTTTGCTGTGGTTCAGGACGAGTTTATGTGAACTCAGGCAATCTTCAACATGCTTAAAATCTAGCTGCAGCTGTTCTTGCAGGAGTTTGGCATCAAGGTGGTTTGTGAACAGAACTGCATCATCCGCGTAGTGTAGTATTTTTTGCTGGCAGAAGCTAGGGAGGTTGTTCAGAAAAGGGAAGAAGAGTAGGGTCCCAGTATTGACTTCCGCGGACTCCAGAGAGGACTGGCTTTACATCTGAGGTGACACCGGTGATCCTAACGCGTTGGTCCCTGCCTCCGAGGTAGCTAGCAAACCATTGCAGTGCATCATTGGAGAGCCCGATAGTAGACAGTTGTCTTAGTAGCAGTGGATGATTTATGGTGTCAAATGCCTTCGTTAGGTCAATAAATACTGCCCCCACACAGTTCCCTTGGTCAAGCGTGGTCTGAATGAAACTTGTATATTCAAGCAGAGCCATTGTGGTACTATGCCCTTTTCTGAAGCCATGCTGGTCTGGGAATTTAACTTCATGCTTATCTAGGAATTCGACTTACTGGTCTGAGACTATTTGTTCCAGGGCTTTAGATAAGGGGGGAAGAGAGAGATGGGCCTGTAGTTGGTTTGTAGAGCCCTATCTCCGCTTTTATGTATAGGTGACATGGTGGTCAGTTTCCAAAGTGAGGGGAATTGCCTGAGTCTAAGGGACAGGTTGAAGATCTTTGTAAGGGGTTCTAGGATTTCTTCAAGGACAAGCGAGATCAGCTTCAGATCCAGGGAGTCATCACTGTACCCAGTATTTCGGATTGCCTTGCTGATATAGGTTCTGGCTACATGAGTTGGTATCTCTTTACAGAAGAACTGTGGAGTTGTGTGTGACTACGGTGTGGTATTATGGGGTGTCGCTGATGAAGGGGCATCAAAGAAGTTTGGTGGAAGGACACTGCCCAGGTTGGAGAATGCATTGTTGAAAGTGTTGAAAATAGTGCCAGGGTCGAGTGTTGGTAATCCCTCGATGTTGAGCATAGCGGGAGGTGCCTTTGGATCCTTGCCTGTGAGTTCTTTCAGGTTATTCCAGAAGTTTTTACCGTTGCCCCAAGAGTTGGTTAGTGACTCCTTGATATATTTACATTTAGCATTCCGAATCGCACGAGTGCAGTCGTTTCTGGCAGCTTTATATTTTTGTACATTCCCAAGCGTAGGTGTTGCACGAGCACAGTACCAGAGGTGATACCTGTGTTTCAGACGCGCCACAAGTTCAGCAGTTATTCATGGGTTTGCCCTACCTTTGACCTTAATCTTTTTCAGGGGCGCATGGATATCACAGGCCGCAGTGAAGCGGCTGATGAACAAGTCCAACACTTTGTTAATATCATTGAATGTTTCAATTGGTGTCCAGTCCAGGTTGCATAGATGGGATTTTAGCAGCTGGAGATGCCCCTGCTTTAGTACCCTGGTGTGCAGTAGCTTAGGAGGGGGCTTGATGAGTTTGTTAGCCCAGGAGCAGATGACAGGTGAGTGGTCACTTATTGAGTCAGGGAGTACTGAAACCTGAGACATTCGCTCAGGGTGGTTTGACAGAATCCAGTCAAGAAGGGTGAACGTCCCTGTCCTATAGTTGCACCTGGTGGCGGCAGAGACAAGCCGTGAGAGGTGCTGTGCCGAGATAGCATCCTTATAAACACAGGCCTCAGGCGAAAGCCATTTTATTTTAAAGTCGTCCAGTATAATTATCTCTGAGTTGTGATGCAGGCTTCTTAGGTGTTCCATGACGCAATTGAAGCCACCGGCTTGGTCCTTAGGGGGTATGTAAACAGAGACTACGGTGAGATTTTTATTGTGAGTTTCAAGTAGAACTTTAATGGCAAGGATCTGAGATGGGAAGCCCTAGGTAGGGGAGGGGATGATGTGTCCCATATATGTGTCCCTAAGGTAGATGGCACAGCCTCCGCCTCGTTTCGCAGTCCTGTCCTGTCTGAATATGTAATAGCCGGGGATTGAGACTGCAGTGTCTAGGATCCTAGGGTGTAGCCAAGTTTCGACAACAGAGAGGATATCAGGCTTGTGTAGTTGTATACATGTTTGGAGGTTATCCAGCTTGTTGAGGAGGCTACAGGCATTGATTGAAGCAATGGTGAGGGGGACCCTTCCCTCCTGTTAGGGGGATGTGCCGTTCAGCCAGTTGGTCCTGGATTGGGGTGTACATTACCAGAGAGCAGGAGAAGCATAAGGATGATTCTTAGGAGATAGGTTTTGAGCATATTGCATAACATCTTGTTTGTTAATCTTCTATGCCTCCTGATTCCAGGGGACCAGTTAGATTGTAGGTTACAAGCATTTGCTGGAGGTACACCAGAGGGCTGGCCACATTAAGTTTAAGAAGGTGTCCAATGTGCCACAATGGGGTGCTGCAGGCCGGGGTATTGACATTATGTGAACCCGTAGTCATTCCTGGTGTGTAGTGCATGTCATAGGGAGGTGCTTGCTGTAGGAGAGCTAGGTAGGGGGTGGGAACAGGGAGAAAAAGGGGCAGTGCAGTAAAATCAACACTGCTACTATGAGCGACTTAATATGCCAGTCTAGGCAGGGCATGGTCAATTTCCTGTGTCTGGATAGTCACTCTTATGGGAAGTGCAAGCAGAAGAAAGTGTGAGCTGCTTGTGAGGAGAAGGAGTGGTTAAGCTGCAAGGACTGGTCCAATGGGGGAAGGATACCCCATGTGAGAGGGGTGAGAAGAGGGTATTTAAAGGTGGCCTTGGGAGGGGGTGGGGGGCGGGACTAAAATACAGAGCAAAAGAAAAGCTAGGAGAGCTAGAATACTGGAGAAAGCAGGCGCTCCAATAGCCGTGCAGCCCAATGCTGTCAGGACCAATCACGGGCTGCCAGCAGTAACACTGCACCAATCAGAGTCAAGCAGCAAAGCTCTGGGCTCCAGTGATGTATGGTGCTCGTACCTTGTAGTGGGATCCATCTCTGAGTTCCAGGAGGGTGGGTAGAGTGAGTCAGATGTGGCCGGCGCAGTGGCCGGGGTTGCGGCCGTAGGTCGCCGCTGGCAGCGGTAGTGCCGTCGATGTGGGCAGGATCCCTAGTGGGGAAATAAAGAGAGGAGGCCACGTTAAATGGGCTGAGAGTGTCAAAGGGGCAGGAGACTGTTGGAAGACCGGCCAGCAAGGGGGGCGGGGAAGAATTCGAGACAGAGACAGAGGTGGAGTGGCAGTGGGATGGGTGAAAAAGTAGACAAAGGGATAATGTGAGACACTAATTATGAGCAGGGAGAGGGGGGTTAAAGAGTGGGGGAGGGTAGTGGCAGCGTGTTCTTGGGTGAGTCAAGCGCCAGCCAGGGGCAGAAAATAGGAGAGAGAGTAGAGAGAAAAGAGAGAAAAAAAGAGGAAGGGTTTAGCATGCTGGAATGGGGTTTGCTGGTATGTGGGTGGTAAGGGCAGCAGCGGTTCAAGCTGTGGGAGGGTTTCTAGCTGAAATTATGGTAGTGATCAGAGGGGCGAAAAAGTGAGAGGATAGGAAAACAGTAGATTAACAGTACAGGCAAACACTATAAGAATTAGGTAGCTTAACTCTAATACCTTAAATTTACAGGAATAGTACAGTGTAGCGGCAGATAAGAACAGCAGTCTCAACACAGCATTAAAGTTGACAATTAAGCACTTAGATAAAATAGAGAGTAAAAGAAAAGCTAGGAGAGCTAGAATATTGGAGAAAGGAGGCGCTCCAATAGCCGTGCAGCCTAATGCCATCAGAACCAATCATGGGCCACTAGCAGCAACACCGCACCAATCAGAGTCAAGCGGCAAAGCTTCGGGCTCCGGTGATGTATGGCGCACGTACCTTGTAGTGGGATCTGTCTCTGAGTTCCAGGAGGGTGGGTAGAGTGAGTCAGATGTTGCTGGTGCAGCGGCCGGGGTTGCGGCCGTAGGGCACCGATAGCGGCAGTAGTGCAGTCAGTGTGGGCAGGATCCCTTGTAGTGGGATCAATCTCAGAGTTCCAAGAGGGCGGGTACAGTGAGTCACATGTGGCCGGCACAGCGGCAGGGGTTGCGGCCGTAGGGCGCTGCTAGCGGTGGTAGTGCCGTTGGTGAGGGCAGGATCCCTTGTAGTGGGATCCATCTCCAAGTTCCAGAAGGGTGGGTAGAGTGAGTCAGATGTGGCCGGTAGAGCGGCCAGGGTTGCAGCTGTAGGCCGCCGCTGGCATAGAAACATAGAAACATAGAATTTGACGGCAGATAAGGACCGCTTGGCCCACCCAGTCTGCCCATTTCCCTACCTACTGGATAAGCTGCAGATCCTAGTTAACCAGCAGCCTACTTCTTCCTAACCCCCACCCCCCAGAATTGCCTTATGACTATCCCATGCATGCTTGAATTCCACCACTGCCGTCGGTGTGGGCAGGATATCACATGCACCAAGCAGGAAAGGGACCTTAGGGTTATGTAAGCAATAAGACATGATGGGGTGTGCATTACAGTGTGATAACCACACTCCTAGGGGCGTAGTTAGGCACGAGGCCAAAGGCCGAGTGCCAGTATTCCATAGGAGTGCGGTTATCACAACGTAATGCACAGCCCCGGAGTGTCTTATTGCGCTTATAAAATGGCCCTTTATTTTTAGAAGCATTTTTTTTTATTTTGAAACACATGTTTAAATAAGTAAAAATGTAAGTGAATCTGTGCTTTTAACATAAAATAGTCCTTCTGCCTATTGGTGCTAGATTAAAATAGCGTTATACAGTGTGTGCCTCCCTGCCCACTTAAGCTTCATATTCCCCTGCCAGCCACAACAATTCACAAATGCTGTTTTTCTCATTCTAAGTATGACACATAGCTCCCTTATTTTATTTAATTCTCCTCACTCTGTAGACAAAACTAAAAGGAAGCCATAACAGAGGCTTCTTAGTTCCCCAGTGCTGCAAGCATGAGCGTGGTTCAAAACTGCCACACTCACTGACAGCATCATGAACTGCTCACTCTGTCCTAAAAGCTAAACAGCAGAGTGAGTCATTTACCACCTTTTCTCTTTGTTTATATAGTATTATTGCTTACTTTCTTCATTCTGTGTTTTTACGTTTGCTTGCACGCATGTGCAAGAAACATAGTGCCATCATCGGAGATTTCGGAGGTGTGTCACCTTCTCCTCCAATTCAGTCAGTGTGTTGGCAGGCGTGGCTCCTGTAAGCCATGCATGCTGGAGCTGTCTATGACAAGCTCCAAAATGCAGTGGCATACAGTTCAAGGTAAGCAAGCTTGAGTGAGAGAGCGATAAGATATCGCCTGCTCATGCGCGCAGCTCCCACATACACATACACACACACACACACACACACACACATATATGCAGGTGTGCACGCCCTACTGCATGCACACACTGTATAGCCGACAGGGGTGCCCAATCCCGTCGGCTGTACTCAGTTCCCCTGCCTCCCCAAAGCCTTCAAATGCCACGCTGGCGCCCACCCCAGCGTGGCAACCACGATATAGCCGACGGGGGTGCCCGTAACTTGGCCAGCTCCACTGTCCTCACTTCGGGTACTAAGTGCCACACTGGGAGCCCACCCAGCGGGCAATCGATAAGCTTAGCCGACGGGGTGCCCAATCCCCCGGCCGGGCTGAACGCCTCCAACCATCCTTGTGCCACGCCTGGGAGCCCACCCCAGCGTGGCAATCGATGCTTAGGCCGACGGGGGTGCCCAATCCCCCATCGGCTGAACGCCCCCCCAACCATCCTTGTGCCATGCTGGGAGCCCACCTCAGCGTGGCAATCGATGCTTAGGCCAACGGGGGTGCCCAATCCCCCGTCGGCTGAATGCCCCTCAACCATCTTGTGCCACTGGGGAGCCCACCCCAGCGTAGCAAAACATCCCACGCCGTTCCTTTTTACCTGTAAAGAAAAACGGTCCCACGTAGTCTCCCTAGCCCCTCCCACAACCCGCACTCCACCCACTGTGCACCCTGCCTCCCACACCCCTCACCCCATACTTACCTCCGGACCGCGCGATGATCTTCGGTGGACTGGGAACATGTCTGCACTCTTCAAAGCCGACCGCGAACTGAGGAAATGCCGGTAAGCTGTATAATGGGCTAGATAGGGGGTTTTCAACTTTGTTGCATATCTCAGGCATTATTTGGAATTTTTCCAACAAATTTTCAACATGGGGTTTTTGGGACCCCTTCTCATGAATGATGTCACTGTCATGGCATTATTCAGGCCCGAAGGGTGATTTCGCAGTCACAGCACAAAATCACCCTTCGGGCTAGAATAATGCCATGACAGTGACATCACTCATGAGAAGGGTCCCAAAACCCCATGTTGAAAATTTGGCGTCAAAATTCCAAAAAATGACTGTTTTACGAGCTGCAAGGCTTTGCGCAGTTCCTACGCAGGCTCGTAAGTTCGCGAATTTTCAATATTTTCACTCCAGATTTTCAACATTGCCATTTTACCACACCTTCTTATGAGTAGTACAGCTACCATTTTTACATCTCACCCAAACGTGTTTCGCCATGTAGTGCACAATGGCGCAGTGGGTGTAGATCAATGTACGGACAAATTAAGAAAATCACAGTGACACTGTTCATGAGGTGAGGTGTTAAAATGGCTATGTTGAAAATTTGGTGAAAAAATTCCTAAAGATGACTGTTTTACGAGCGTGCGTTGCACAGTTCCTATGCATGCTCGTAAGTTTGCAAATTTAATATTTTCACTCCAGATTTTCAACATTGCCATTTTATTGCACTTCCTTATGAACAGTACAGCTACAATTTTTCATATGTCGCCCAAAATATGTTTTCGCACATATAGCGCACAATGGTGCTGTTGGTGTGCGAAAGCAATGTTTAGGACAGATTAAGAAAATCAAAGTTACACTGTTCATGAGCAGAGGTCTTAAAATGGCTATGTTGAAAATTTGGTGACAAAAGTCCATAAAATGACTGTGTTATGAGTGAGCATTGCGCAGTTTCCATGCACCCTCGTTAGTTCATGACTTTGTAATATTTTCAGTCCAGATTTTCACCAGTGGCATTTTTCCACACTTCCTTATGAACAGTATAGCTGTCATTTTTCAGAACATGACTGAAGTATTTTTCACGCTTTCAGCAGAAGGTCGCCAAATCAGCTTGATAAAGAAAATCGCGGGACACTGTTCGTGATCGAGCAAATTGCCTGAGTGCGATCTGCAAAACTCAACCAATAGACTTGGTCAGTCGCGTACGCTGTGACTATTTTTTTTATTTTTTTACTATAGATTTAAATGCCGTATTTTTATCCCTGCCAGCCTTTACATCCTGTTCGAATTTTTGCACCTGTGGTGCTGATGTCGTTACTGTGCATAAGCAGCTGCTAACAACGATGTTCCCCTGTCTGTGGGGTCACAAAACAAACATGTTGAAAATTTGGAGTGAAAATACCTATGAATGCCTGAGGTATTAGTTTCCAACCATAACGCCCAACCCTGTAGAGAATGACAGGCATCAGGGGTGTGACTTGGGATTCTTGCCTGTGATGCTCATACCATTCCACACCCTGCAGTCAGTGAGAGGCATTGAGGTATGCCTTGGACTCTTCGGCCCCAAACTTCACCCCATTCTCCTATATCGCACCCATCTCACCATATTTCCTAATGAAATGGGGTGTGCATAAGGGCCAAAGACCCCAAGGAACACTATAACACTTGTCAGTGTCTGCAGGGTGGGGTGTGGTGAAATGGTGTGGCCGTTATGCCTGACGACCCAAACACACATCCCAATGCCTGTCACTCTCTGCAGGGTGGTGGTGGGGTTGGCTTCAGTTCAATACTTCACTGCCATTCCTATTTCTCAGCTCTGTAACTTCTACACTACCACTGCCAATGCCAGCAAGCAAACATTCCGCATTGACAAATGCTTGTTTTTCTCTGTTTCCCCACATTCAAGAAATGGAATGCTTATCATGGAATGTTTACCATGGAATACAGGTATTCAAAATTTTGCTCAGTTCCACTGGCAGAATGTTCCTCTTCTAACATACTGTATACGTACACACACACACACACACACACCCCTTTTCTAAAGCCACAGGCTCCATTATCTCACTGTCAGGGAAAACAGAAGAGATTTCCCCAATGAGCAGGTAAAGATAGAAGGGGGATTTTTCACTGTCAGCAAAGAAACAGTTGTAATGAAAACTATGAACAATACTTATTGTTTCTAATTTGTTTATGTGTGTAAGGAGAGTATGATGATCAAGGAAAAAACATTTAATTAATTTGTTTTATTTTTATTTAAGGTAGTTTTATTGTCAGATCCAGTTGAAGGTTTTTACAGTGTAAAGGTAGCAGCCATGTTTGTGATGGGAAATCAGTTCTGGTTGTAAGGGGACTGATGAAAGATAGTTCTGGTTGTAGGAGGACTGATTTGCTTATTGTGTGATGTGGTTTAGGACCAGGATGACTGTGCATATATAGAGACTTAATGTACGGTTAGCTGATGTTTCTTGGCCAATTAGATTTCTAGATTTTCTCATGCCATTTTATAACATCTCTGGTTCTATGTGATAACAGTGATTGCTGAAAGGCAATCGTCATTAGGGTGAGTGTATATCAGCAAAAATCAGTTTCGGCAATGTACACTCATGGCGCTGACCAAAAATTACGAAAACGTATTTTTTTGGTTTATGCGGGGGGCAGTGCCTGACCTCTACTAAAGTTTTCAACCTGGGGGTGCATGTTGAGGGGTGAAAACAAACAAAAAATTAAATCCCAGACTGGTGCAAAAATACCGATGCGCCCACTATCGAACTCAGCACCCTCCCAACCCTAACCTGCCATGACCCCACCATGCCACTTGGGCAACTTGGCAGTCCACTACACCTCACAAAACCTCCCACCCCTTCCACCCATCACGTGGCGTGCTCGCTCCCCCCGCATGTGTATAGATATAGCGACAGGATGTCGCTATATTTGCATTCTCCCCCTGTCCAGTAGCCCTATGAACAGGCACCGCTACTGAGTCACCCTTTTGTAAGCACTCAATAGCAGATGCCCTTATCACAGGATACTGTCATCTCTGATGACTTCAAGGTAGGGAAACAGTGCAACAAGGTGGCAGGTAAAGCAAATAGGATGCTGGAGTGACAAAGGCAAGAAGGACAGGGATGGGGCAAAAGGGAGTAAGGCCATCAGGAAATGGAGGGTAATGAGTACCAATGCCCGTAGTCTGGGCAACAAGCTCCCTGAGCTGATGGCCTTAATGGAAGAGGGATGCCTGGATATCGTAGCAGTCACAGAAACATGGTACACAGAGAACCATGACTGGGATGTTAACATACCAGGGTACATAACCTACAGGAGAGACAGGCAGGGGAGAAGAGGGGAGGAGTAGCTCTCTGTAAAGGAAGGGATAAAAGCAACTGAACAAAAGAGTAAACAGGGAGGAGAGGAGGCACTGTGGCCACCTTGGAGACTGGAAAGGGCACCACAATCCGCACAGGGTTGTGTACAGACCCCATGTCAGGGGAGGGAATGGACAAGGATATGATAGAAGGCATTCTTAGAATGGCAGAGAAAGGGGAGATACTGTTGATGGGAGACCTGAATATGCCAGATGTTAACTGGAGCACATTTGCTGCAGCCACATCCAAGAGCAGGGCCATTCTTGATGCCCTACAGGTGGCAGGCATTAGACAGCTAGTTTCGGAACCCACTCGTGAGGGAGCAATCTTAGACCTCGTACTCTCAAACGGGGGCAGTGAGAGGATCACAGATCTAGAAGTGGGTTGCCATCTGGGGACAAGTGACCATCAAACAGTGTGGTTCACGTTAAACTCAGCTACAGAGTCAAGTCATACAAAAGTGAGGGTACTGGACTTTAGGAGGGCTGACTTTGGCAAGATGGGAGAGTGCCTCAGAAAAGCACTAGCAAACAGGCTAGAAGGAGGTGTGGAGCAACAATGGGAATTATCAAAACTGCCATCACAGAGGCAACAAGCCTTTGTGTGAAGCAAATAAACAAATCAAAATGGAAGAAAAAGCACTATGGTTCTCAAAAAGAGGTGGCTGTGAAAGTCAGGAAGAAAAATAGCATTCCGAAGTATAAGGAAACACAGAAGGAGCAGGACAGAGAGCTGTACCAGTTAAGGCAGAAGGAAGCAGGGAGGGAAGTCAGAATAGCAAAGGCCCAAACTGAGGAAAAGATAGCCAACTCAGTTAAGAAGGGAGATAAAACCTTTTATAGGTACATCAGCGAGTGTAGAAAGACAAAGGGAGGGATAGTGAGGCTAAATAGAATGAACGGTGGGTGGGCAGAGGGGGACAGTGAAAAAGCAGGAATACTGAATGAATATTTCTGCTCAGTATTCACAAAAGAGGAGGGGGAAGTGTCTAATCCAATTAACAGAAGCACTCTTGATAGGGGGGTCGATCCCAGTCCTTTCACAGAAGAAAGGGTTCTGCAAGAACTCCTAAAACTGAAGGTGGACAAAGCAATGGGTCCTGATGGAATTCACCCCAGAATTCTAAAAGAATTAAGGGAGGAACTAGTGAAACCACTGGCTACTCTTTTTAATAAATCATGGGAGGATGGTGTGGTACCCGAGGACTGGAGGAAGGCGGATGTGATTCCCCTTCACAAAAGTGGGTCCAAGATAGAGGCAGGAAACTACAGACCTGTCAGTCTGACCTCTGTGGTAGGGAAAGTGATGGAGTGACTTCTGAAGGAAAGAATAGTCGAGTATCTAGAGGCCAGTGGAGCACAGGACCCAAGGCAGCATGGGTTCACAGTGGGAAGGTCATGTCAGACGAATCTAATCGATTTCTTTGACTGGGTGACCAAAGTAGTAGACCAGGGAGGGGCTGTGGACATGGCCTACCTAGACTTTAGCAAGGCATTTGACATAGTCCCACTCAAAAGATTAATAGTCAAATTAACCAGCCTGGGAGTGGGACCCAGGGTGGTAGCCTGGGTAAAACATTGGCTGGACAACAGGACACAGAAGGTAATTGTAAATGGAGTCCACTCTGAAGAAAGGCGGGTTACTAGTGGGGAACCGAGGGTTCAGACATGGTCCAGTCCTTTTAATGTCTTCATCAGTGACATTGCAGAGGGACTGGAAGGAAAAGTATGCCTTTTGCAGATGACACAAGATCTGCAACAGGGTTGATACACAAGGAGGCGTGGAAAGGATGAAAAGGGACTTGGCAAGGTTGAAGGAATGGTCAGAAGTATGGCAGCTAGGATTCAATGCAAAGAAGTGCAAAATAATGCACCTGGGAAACAAGAACCCAGGGAAGAATACACAATGGGTGGGGAGGTAGTAACAACAAAAAGGAAAGGGACCTGGGGTAATCATATCAGATGACCTTAAGGTTAGCAAGCAATGTGAGAAGGGCAGTAGGGAGGGCTGGGGGTATACTGGGATGTATAGGGAGAGGCACCATCAGCAGAAAGCAGGAAGTTGTTATCCTCTGTACAGACAGTTGGTGAGACCCCATCTGAGTACTGTGTCCAGTTCTGGAGACCCCATCTCCGCAAGGACATAGACAGGATAGAGGCAGTCCAGAGGAGGGCAACTAAAATGGTGCAGGGTCTGCAAGAGAAGCCATATGAGGAGAGACTAAAGGAGCTTAATATGTATACCCTTGAGGAAAGAAGGAGGGGGGACATGATAGAAACTTTTCAGTACCTCAGTGGAATCAACAAAGTCCAAGAGGGTAGCATCTTTCAGAAAAAGAGACTTGCAAGAACAAGGGGACACAATTTAAAGATAGAAGGAGGGGCGGTTCAGGGCAATGTGAGGAAGTATTATTTCACAGAGAGGGTAGTGGATGCATGGAACAGCCTTCCTGAGGAGGTTGTGGGGTCTAAAACTGTGGGAGAATTCAAGAATGCATGGGACAGACATAAGGCAATTCTTGTGGGGGGTAGGAAGAAATAGGCTGTTGGTTAACTAGGATCTGCGGCCTATCCTGTAGGTAGGGAAATGGGCAGACTAGATGGGCCTAGCGGTCCTTATCTGCCGTCAAAGTCTATGTTTCTATGTTTCTATAGGCAAGGACATCACCAGCAAGAAAACAGAGGTCATAATTCCACTATACAAGACACTAGTGAGGCCCCACCTGGAGTACAGTGTCCAGTCCCGGAGACCTTACCTATGTAAGGACATAGACAGGGTGGAGAAGGTTCAGAGAAGGGCAGCAAAGATGGTACAGGGATTGCATCACAAGTCCTATGAGGACAGTTTGAAGGACTTGAATATGTACTCCCTGGAGGACAGAAGGGAGAGAGGGGATATGATAGACATACAAGTACCGTACAGGGAGGAACAGGGTGCAGGAAAACACTAATTTCCAGTGATAAAGATGTTCCAGGACTAGAGGGCATGGGATGAAGTTGGAGGGAGGGCAATTCAGAGGAAATGTGAGAAAAAATATCTTCACAGAAAGGGTGGTGAACAAGTGGAACACGTTGCTTGAGGAAGTGATGGGGGCTGAAACAATCATGGGATTTAAGAATGCATGGGATAGACATAAGGGAATCCTGGAGGTCAGAGGTAAGGGGCAAAAGACTTCTAGAAAAACTTAAAGTGACCTTACGAGCTCAAATGGGCAGACTGTGTGGGCCATAGGCCCTTATCTGCTGACAGTATCTATGTATGAGAAGTAAAAACAACAATACCCTCAGCTTCACCCAAATCCAAATAAAAAAAGAAGGAAGACTTATTTCCAACTTTAAAAACAGCAGTTTTTATTAAATAGTGTAGCACCCCTCACACAAAAACATTTACGTTTCACGTCACCCTTGACACTTTTTCAAGATTACAATTATTCATTTTAACATGCCTTTTATAGTGCTCAATACCAATTAATTATACAATCATTGTTCTAGCAGCACACGAGAAACCCGTGACAATATTTGAGCAAAATGCTGCTTAAACACATCTTCAATTAAATACATCAATCAATCTCTCAACAACATACAAAGACATCATAATAGTCTATAAAAAGCTTTTAAAAAGAAGCAATGTGCCTTCATTTTCCATCATTGCTTTATCACTATGTGCAAATAAACATCCTTTCACAGCAGTTCACAAAATCAGGACAGCAATATATAGAAAGTACAATTATAAGAAAAATATCACATATAACAAATACAGTACACATATTTATATATCCTACTAAAGCATAATAATATTGAACTTTGTCATATAAATAACACAAATAAACATTCAATATATTTGAATGTATTTTGTGGCAAATATACAGTACCAAAAAACATATATACAAACTATATTGTTTTTATACAATGGACAGAATGCGTGGCAAATCACTCATTCATTTATCTAAAATTCCTTTTTAAATATGGGCCCAGCTGAAAGTGTCCATTTAATCCTGGAAACCTACCAGCTTGAAGTTTAAATTGCCAGTAGGTCTCCTTGCACATCAATTTATTCTTTAAGCCACCCCCCATGTTTCTTATTCAATTTTTCTAAACCAAAAAATATAAAACCATGCTGGTTTCCCTTTGACCAATTGTGATTTGCCAATGCATTCTCTGGTGAAGCTATCCCTATCGGTCTCTGATGTTCCATTATTCTAGTTTTAAATTGCCTCACTGTTTTGCCAACGTAAAAGCATTGGGGCTTGCATATGGCTATATATACATAATCATTTCTGTACTACATGAAATAAAGGCATTTGGCCATATCTCTTGCCCAGAATTGCGTAAAACAACACTGTTTCTAGTACCCATATAGTTACATGCTGTACAATTTCCACATTTAAAATTTCCTCTAGGTAGATGAGATTAATTTTCCACCCTTATTTTTTCACTGCAACTTTGGACCAAAATGTCTTTCAAATTCTTCGCCTTTCTGTATGAAAAGTGAGGTCCATTTTCCACTATATGTTCCAAACTTGGTTCCAGAGACAAAAAGTGCTAATTCCTCTTTACAATATTTTTTTTGTCTTTAGCCTGTGTGTTAAAAGTAGTGACAAAGTTACCATCAATGTATTTATTAGCATTATATTGTTCCTTTCTTTTTTCTTTTACCACCAAGAAGTTATCTCTGGACATCATGCTCACTTTAGTCTTTGCTTTATGCACACATGATTTACTCTATCCCCTATTTTTAAATCTCTCTGCCAACACAGTACAATTATTCTGATATCCTCCCTCAGTGCTACAATTTCTTCTGGTCCTAATTTTATTTATTTTATTTTAGCTTTTGTTGACCAGGTAAGTGCACTAGACAAATCCTGCCTATTTTCAGGCACGACCTGGGGGAAGGGGATACAGATGAATGCCAACTGACCTTGAACCAGGTTAAGCTGTTGGTGGTATTTTTTTTTTTAGTGAATGAGGGAAATTTGGCCAGGACACCGAGGAAATTCCCCTACTCTTTTCGATAAGTGCCATGGGATCTTTAACATCCACCTGAACTACCACCAATCCAGGCAGATGGGACCTTGGTTTAACGTCTCATCCGAAATAAATTGACCAGTGGGTATATTCAAGTTCACATGTTTTGGATGACAACTGGAAAAATGCAATATGCTATTTTTATCAGTCGATTTTCTAAATAAATCTGTCACCAAACCCCCTTCCCCATCCTTCATGACTAAAACATCCAAAAATGGCACTTGTATCAAACTTGATGTCACAGAAAAATGTAAATTATTAGTAGCCTCTAGATACTGTACAAACAAATCCAGATCCTGCTGGTCACCCTGCCAAATAATAAAGACTTCATCCAGGTATCACTTACAAAAAATCAAAAAAAGGATTTTTATCTACATCATATATGGCCAACTTTTCCCACTGGGCCAAATAGATAGTGGCAAAGTTAGGAGCCATGGTTGCCCCCATGACTGTCCCCTTTATTTGATGATATACTGTTTCTTCAAACAAAAAAACATTTTTAGTCAAAATAAATTCAGTTAAATTTACCAAAAATCCCACAAATTCAGTGGTGTACTCAGTATTATTATTTAAAGCATCTCTCAATGCCTCCAACCCATCGCTATGAGGGATATTGATATAAATGGACTGAATGTCCATGGTGACCAACAGCCATTTTTCTTCCACTACCATTTCCTGAATCAACTCTAAAAGTTGCATAGTGTCCCTAAGGTACGATCTGGATTCTTGTGCAACACCTTTAGTAAAGTGATCAACATACTGTGCCAATGGTTCAGTAATTGAATTATTACCCGAGACAATCGGTCTCATGGGGGGGGGGGGATCATTTAGGTTTTTGTGTATTTTTGGTAAACCATAAATGACCGGTCTGACTGGAAAATTTACAGTTAGAGAATCACAAACTTCCTGCGTAATGCATCCATTATTTAGTGCTTCAAATAAAGAGATATCAATTTGTTGCTTAAACTTAATACTAGGATCACAAGACAGTTTTCTATAAAATTCTTGATTATCCAATAAAGAAATCATAGCTGCGTGATACTTATCTTTTTCCATCACTACCACAGCCCCACCCTTGTCCACGGGCTTGATAGTGATGGATGAATTGTTCTTCAGCTTCGTTATGGCATTTCTTTCATCCAAGGTACAATTACAAAATTTTGGCTTCTGTGGATCTTTCATCATTGATGCAATGTCCTTCTCACATGCTTGTAAAAAAAACTCCTACTGTATTATTCATTGGTGGAATAAAGTTCGGTCCCCTTCTCCATTGTTTAGTTTGAAGAAATTGTTCCTGTTCCACAGAATCCAAAGTATCTGTACATAACAAACTTAAATCCACATTGTTATCAAAAGTTGGTAAATGCTCTCCTCCATCAACCCTTTCTTTTGGAAAAAAATACCTTCAGAATAAATTTTCATGCAAAAGCATGAATATCAGCAATGGTATCAAAATGATTAATAGTGGCAGTGGGAATAAAGGAGAGGCCCTTATTAAGAATATTTATCTCTGCTCAGGATAGCGAATAAGATGAAATATTTACCACTAACTGTTCACTGTCCTTTTTATTAGTCAATACTGATGGTTCCTCCATTAATTCATTCTGCCTCTGGGTCTGCCCCATTGGGATTTGCCCCTGAATTTGTATATTGGGTCCCCCCCTTCTCTTTTCCTCACCCCCTCCCCTTTCCCCGTGTGCCCCTTCTGGTTCTTTATCCGAAAATCATATCAGACGTGGGCTGCGTCTTACATGTTTCTGATGCAGTATTGGAAGTTGTAGGAGACAAGGAGTCTCCTTCCCCACAATAGTATTCCACTGTGGAACTTGCACCAAATCTGTTTTTACTCCCTGTTGGTTTAAAGGTGGAATGTCCTGTATAACTTCCACCATAGGATCCTGTCCGTGATGTATGGGTTCTGGGGGGTTGGGGGTTTGTTCTATCATTGGCTGTAATTTTCTGGCCCCTTCTGATATTCCCAGTTGTTGTACTGTTCTGCTTGTAATAAAAAAGGTTGGGGAATTTCATTTTGATCCTCTGTGCTATCGTCATCTGTCTCTCATCCTAATGCGCTAGTGTAAGTGTCATGCAGGGTCTGCACCGGAAGACATATGAAGAGAGACTTAAGGAGCTGAATATGTATAGCCTCGAGGAAAGGAGAGAGAGGGGGGACATGATAGAAACTTTCAAGTATCTCAAGGGAATCAACAAAGTCCAAGAGGGTAGCATCTTTCAAAAAAAGAGGTGTGCAAGAACAAGGGGGCACAATTTGAAGATAGAAGGGGGTGGCTCAGAGGTAATTTAAGGAAGTATTTTTTCACAGAGAGGGTTGTGGATGCATGGAACGGACTTCCGGAGGAGGTTGTGGAGTCAAAAACAGTGGTGGAATTCAAGCATGCATGGGACAGTCATAAGGCAATTCTAGGGGGTAGGGGTAGGAAGAAGTAGGCTGCTGGTTAACTAGGATCTGCAGCTTATCCAATAGGTAGGGAAATGGGCAGACTGGGTGGGCCAAGCGGTCCTTATCTGCCATCAAAATCTATGTTTCTATGTTTCTATTCTGGGGATTCTTTAAAATAGACTTAATGGTCCCAACATTTTTACCCCATTGAAATATATGACAGTGTTCATAATCCCTTTTATCCCTTAAAAATGTCCTCATTTTCACCTTCTTTATCTTCTCATCAGCTGTTTTAATGGTATCTTTTTTTTTAAATTTCAATATACTTTTATTGATATATAATAAACTACAATACGTATACGGGTGACAAGTAGACAGGCAAAAATAACTACCCCAATAAGACCCATGAAAAGGAAACATGAATTGGAATGCATCCACTAGTGTCTCCACCCTCAAGACCCACTCCACCCTCCACCCCAACCTCTCCCCATCAGGTGTGCACATGCTCAGTCATCAGATTATGTTAATAACAAGCTTCCCATATTAAGAGCTATCATGGCTTCCATATAGTAAGTAAAGCATCCAAGGGACCCCACCTGCTCTGATAGATCTGCAGTCGATTATTCATGGCTAAAATGTGCTTCTCTAGCTGAAGGGCAAACAGCATTTCTTTGTGCCATTCAATAATTGAGGAGACTGAATCATCCGTCCAGTGTCTCAGGATAATTAATTTAGCTATTGCTGAAATCAAAGCCAAATGCGCTTTTCTAACATTGGGAATGCTCTCCGGGAATAAATTTAGTAGGCAAACCTCTGGGGTAATATAAGAGTCCAGGCCCAACAAGGGATCAAGTTTATTCCTGATAGCAAGCCAAAATTTCTGGACCGAAGGACAGGTCCACAACATATGGTATAATGTCCCAAGATGATTTACACATCTAGGGCAATCAGGGGAAGGCCTACTCCCCAATTTATATAATTTGAATGGCGTAAAATATAAATTATGCATAACATTAAATTGCATCAGTCGCAATCTATCTTGCTTGACAAACCTGTACAGGGTCTGCCAGATCATAGTCCAGAAACACGGTTCAGCCCTAAGGGAAAATACCTGCAACCAATAATTTATTTATTTATTTATTTATTTATTTAAGAGATTTACCAGGAAGGCATACTGAGCAGAGTACCGCTCGATTCCAGATGCGCCCTGGGGACACACTAATGACACACTAATGACACACCTTGTGGCAGCCCCAAATCAATCGTCTGAATTGCTTTATATACTGCAGACACGGCATGGGGTTCCTTCGCTGCCCTCAGAAGCTTGTTGAAGGCATCTGTTGATCCTTGACTTGTTCTCCCTAAACCCAAATGGGTAAGGACAGCCCTCCTGAGTTGTTCATACTTGAAAAAAGCTGTGACTGGCACTTTAACCTAGTTCTAAAGAGAGCAAATGGAATTACTCTGCCTTCCTCATATATATCTCTAAGTTTGACGTTATTAAGGGAGGGTAAGAATCCCAGGGGAATGGGCTTCTGACCAATTTGGAAGTGGGGATTCCCCACAACTGGTTGCTCTGGCAAAACATGCCAATTATGGGATAAGTGGGTTTGCAGTTGATGCCAGGCCCTAATGGACCAACCTAACGGTATGTTTCGGAGAGGTTTTGGGATTACTTTCGGAGTGGTTTATAACAGGGCCGGGAGAGAGCAGCAGTGCTGAGCTACTAGAAATTGTTCAATGTCTAACCATAAAGGCACATACACTTGCCTCTCCTCTCTCGACACTTCCCCTGACCAGTGAGACATCCTAGCCAGATGATGAGCACAGTAATATGAGAAGAAGGAAGGTTCTGCTAAGCCCCCCCCCGCTCCTTGGGTGCCGAGAGTTTCAAGTAGGAATGCCTGACACTCTTACCTTTCCAAAGGAAGGCAGTTAGTATTTGATTTAATCTGCCGAACCATTTTCTAGGGATAAACAGACCCAACATTCCCAAGGGATATAATATTTGGGGTAAGATATTCATCTTTATAACATTTATTCTTCCCCATAAAGAGAGAGGGAGATCTCCCCATCTGTCTAGGTCTAATTTAATTGTATGCAATAGTTCCGTAAGATTAAGTCTAAGCATAATAGGGATCTCTCTGGCAATCTTAATCCCAAGATACAAGAGGGACTTAGGTTCCCATACTAAATTGGTGTTTCCAAGCACTGACCGGGAAGTATTGTTGTTTAAGGGGAAGACTTTGGTCTTGGATTCATTGAGCTTATAGTAAGAAATTACGGAAAATCACCCTATCTTGGCCAGGAGCTCTGGGATACCCGTTGCCGGATATTGAAGGTGTAAAAGAAGGTCGCCTGTGTATGCTGAAAGGGAGTATCTTTGTGATCCTATTACAACACCCTGGAGCTTGGGGGAGGTTAACAATTTCCTAATCAGGGGTTCTAGCTAAAGGTTGAACAATAGTGGAGAGAGGGGACAGCCTTGCCTGGTCCCTCTCTGAAGTAGAAAGGGAGCCGACAATGTCCCATTAGTCCAAATCCGTGCTGATGGGGTTGTATATAATAATTTAATCCCTCTAAGAAATCTTGAGGGGAAACCCAGATAGGCCAGGGTTTCAAAAAGGAAGTCCCAGGAGACTCTGTCGAATGCCTTCTCGGCATCCAAGGATACCAAAACAGAGGGGACACTTGAATACTTGGATGCCGAGAGGATATATATTAATTTATGTATATGGTCTACTGAGGACCTACCCTTCATGGAACTTATCTGCTCTCTAATGATAAGCATGGGAAGTAACGGACCCAATCTCATAGCCAGAACCTTGGCTAAGATTTTGACATCAGTATTAATTAAGGAGATGGGTCTATAACTTTCTGGATATATGGGATCTTTCCCAGGCTTGGGTATAAGGGTAATTATCGCATTGAGGAAACTGGACTCAGACATCCCCTTGGCAAATCAGTAGTTATAGACTTCCACCAAGAGGGGAGCAAGCTCTTGTGAGCAGCTTTTGTACAAGTTGTTGGAAAGGCCGTCAGGGCCAGGGGACTTGTCTGGTACAAGTTGCTCAATTGCTGCTACCACTTCCTGCACTGTGACTAAGTTCCCAAGGTGTTCCCCTTCAAGGGTCTTTAGCTTAGGAAGATCAGTGGCTTCCAGGTATTCAACTATATCCCGGGCTACAGGCCTTTCCTCCTGAGCTTTGGAATACAGCCTTTGATAATAAGAATGCAAGGCCTCAGACACGTCCCGGGGGGATGTCACCAAGCTGTTGCTGGTAACGGATCTGATACAGGGAATGGCTCGTGAGGCCACAGCTTGCCTAAGCCGAATGGCCAATTACTTACCCGCTCTCTCACCAGCATCAAGATATTTCATGTTGGTGCATCTTAGGGAAAGCTCTGCCTTTTGATATATGAGATCAAAGTACTGACTCTGCAACTGATGCAAAGCAACCCAGTCCTTGTCTGGGGAGTATCAAGATAGGGTGTGTTCCATAGTCCGTATCTGTAAGAGCAAGGTTGCAATCCTATCCCTAAATTGACGACATCTCGTTGCTGACAACCTAAGGCATTCACCCCGAAGAGAACATTTAAGCGCTGCCCAAGCCATATCAATCCTAGGGGTGGACCCTTTATTATCCTGCAGAAAGTTAACCATAAAACATTTAATATGTTGAAGAGATTCCGGTCTTCGGAGCAACTGGTTATTTAATTTCCAAAAGACATCCCTTTGGGTATTTGGTCCCAAGAAATATGTAAGGGAGATAGGTGCATGGTCTGAGATAACTCTCGCGTGTATATCCACATACATTACTCCTGGTAATGCAAAAGAGCTCAATAAGAAAAAATCAATATGGGAGAAGGATTTGTGAGTGGGCGAGAAATAAGTATACTGGCGCTCTTCGTAATGGAGAACTCCAAAAGATCGGCACCAGTCATGAGGTCACCCAGTGCCCTCTGTGAGGGAGACAGACCCTGCTTCCGGGAGGCAGATCTGTCTATATCTCTGGAGGGTACCACATTCCAGTCTCCTCCCAATATACTCAAAATGGGTGGATCAGTTACCAGAAGATCCAGTAGTTTGGTGAAAAAGGCTCGGAATTTGGTCCGTATACGGATCCTAGGGTAATCTGCCGCTCTTCCAGGGACCCACTTAATATTATGTATCTGCCCTCTGGATCCCAAAGTTCCTTGTCCAGCCTAAATGGAATTTTTTTCCCTATTAATATCACAACTCCCCCACTAGATGTGGATTTTCCCGCTCCATAGGCCTGTCCCACCCACATTTTGAGAAATAAGTTAACATCCTGCCTACGGAAGTGTGTCTCCTGGAGACAGGCAATCCCAGCTTGTAATTGATGTAGGTGCCTGAGGACAACCTGTCTCTTGCGTTTATCTTGTGCACCTTTGACATTCCAACTTACAACTTTGTAATAGTTAGCCATATTTAGAGTTATCAAACAAAACTAGAAATAATATGGGTCATTTTGACACCTGTGGTCCCGATCTGATCTGACTGAGCACCAATAATAGTACAGCTTCAAGAAAGTAAAGTAACATGACTGACTTACCCTCCCCATTCCCCCATAAACTACTAGGAAAGGAAACTTATTTGTCATGTTAACCCGTCACCCCAACCCCCCACAATCCCCGTAGACCCCTAACAATATTCTACCCAGCACCACCCCCAATTCTAATTAACTGCACCACAATTCACTCTCAGGTGAGTGATGTCCTAGCACAGTTACTGAGTTGCACCAGCTACCCTCCAGTCTCTCCTTCTCCATCGTCCCCCAACCCCCGCTGCATATCCGACAGTTGTATTCACTGTCTCAGATCCCCCAATGGAACAACCTCTTAACTACTATATACGTAGTACCCCCCAACTAACTAATTCTCTACAATGGTTGCCATAACTTAACATAACAACAGCAGAAAGTCGATCATATAGAAACATAGAAACATAGAAGTTGACGGCAGATAAGGACCGCAAGGCCCATCCAGTCTGCCCATTTCTTTTTCTACCTTATAAATGTGCCATCGGCCTTTGCTCTGTCAGTGACCTATCTATTCATAGTCATTTGTATTGCTCCCTTATGCCTATCGCATGCCTGTTTGAAGCCCTGCACTGTATTCATAGCCACCACTTCTTGTGGTAAGCTATTCCATGCATCTACCACCCTTTCTGTGAAAAGAATTTCCTCATATTCCCCTTAATCGGCCTCCCTCTAATCTCATGCTGTGTCCTCTTGTCCTGCTATTTTCTTATATTTAAACATGTTAGACTCTTTCACCTTGTTTATGCCTAAGGTGTTTAAATGTCTCGATCCTTCACCTCTCTCCCTCCTTTGCTCAAGGGTATACATATTGAGCTCAGTTAATCTGTCCTCATATGTCTTCTGAGTGCAGTCCCTGCACCATTTGGTTGCCTTCTCTGGACTGCCTCAATTTGGTTAATGTCCTTGTGAAGGTGTGGCCTCCAATACTGCACACAGTACTCCAGATGGGGCCTAACCAATGTCTTGTACAGAGGATTATTACCTCCCTCTTCGACTTGTGATACCCTACTAATACACCCTAACACCCCTAGCCTTACCTACTGCTTTAGAGGTCT
This sequence comes from Neoceratodus forsteri, assembly GCA_016271365.2. Lineage (NCBI taxonomy): Eukaryota > Metazoa > Chordata > Ceratodontiformes > Ceratodontidae > Neoceratodus > Neoceratodus forsteri. Next base: position 1,171,784,453 of record CM057451.1, on the reverse strand, counting down.
GCTTGGATGATTTTAGGTCATCAGTGATGATGATGCCCAAGTCTCTTTCTTCCTTTGTGACTGCTAGCAACTCCCCTCCCAGCCTATAAGTGGCTTCAGGGTTCTCTTCCCTATGTGCATGATTTTGCACTTCTTTGCATTAAATCCCAGTTGCCACTCTTCTGACCATTTTGCTAGTTTATCCAGATCTCTTCTCATTCTGCCCACCCCATCTGGATCATCTACTCTGTTGCAGATCTTGGTGTCATCTGCAAACAGACAAGCCTTACCCTCTAGTCCATCTCAGAGGTCACTAATGAAGATGTTGAATAGGACTGGCCCCAGGACTGATCCTGAGTACCCACTTGTGACTTGCATCTCTTCTGACTGTATACCATTTACCACCACTCTCTGTTTTCTGCCAGTCAACCAGTTTGCCACCCAGTTGACCAACTTCTGACCCACCCCGAGCCTACCTAGCTTATTTATCAATCTTCTATGTGGAACAGTGTCAAAAGCTTTGCTGAAGTCAAGGTAGGCGACATCAACTGCTCCCCCTTGGTCCACCACTCTGGTTACCCAGTCAAAGAAATCTATGAGATTAGTTTGACAGGACCTTCCTTTTGTAAACCATGCTGTCTTGGATCCTGTGCCCCTATGGATTCCAGGTGTTGCACTATCCTTTCCTTAAGGAGTGCCTCCATAATCTTGCCCACTACTGAGGTAAGACTGACTGGTCTGTAGTTCCCTGCCTCCTCCCTGCTACCACTCTTGTGGGCGGGATCACATGAAACCCTTCTCCAGTCTTCTGGGACCTCTCCTGTGCTCAGAGAATCACTAAACAATTCTGCTAATGGCTCTGCTAGTTCCTCCTTTAGCTCCTTAAGTACCCTGGGATGTATGCCATCAGGTCCCATTGCCTTATCCACCCTGAGCTTAGCAAGCTCTTGTAGGACCCTTTCTTTTGTGAAGGGAGTAGTGCTCACCTCCCTCCCCCCTGTGTCCATGATGCTGAGCTGTGGGCCCTGCCCTACCTTCTCTTCAGTAAATACTGAGCAAAAGTATTTAGGATAGATGCCTTTACAGGGTCCTCCTCCTCACATGCTCTCTTTTCTCCATTAAGCTTAGCAATACCCCCATATGCTTATGGTTCTTTAAAATACTAAGGAATTCCCCCACACCTTTTTAAAACAGAGTTATTTCCAGTATCTCACTGGGTTCTTGACTTCAAACATACCCTGAAAGGAGAAGGAGAAAAAAAAAAAACCTCCAGCACCCAAACCCTTCCCCCTTCCAGGAACGATGGAAAACGAAACGTGCTTGGCCCACAGCATTTTGAGTTCAGTCATGCCAGCATAATTAGTTTGCAGGGCTACACAGCCCTAGTCAGACAGAAGACCTAGCAATCAGACAGTCCAGCTCTCCATTGGCTGTCCACTATGTTGCTTCAAGTGTCCTTCAAGTATCCCCTATACAAGGGGAACCGTTCTGTCTCCATCACGTCTCTGCACTCTCTTCATAGGGGGGAGAAGAAAATGAATTATAAAGCAAAAGGGAGAAGCTGGCGCTCCACAAATATCCAACGAGGAGATTCTACTTAAACTCACTCTCTGACCCCGAAGATGTCAGCTTTGCCTAACCCTGACGACCTCTTTTCAATTTCAGTACTGAACCACTATGCACAATATACATGTACATATAGTCATTTGAGGCCTTTCACTTGAAAAGGTCTGGGAAGAGGTTTTTAAGCTCTTGCTGTGCTTGCTCTTGTGACTCGAAAGATACCCATTTCTCCACAATCTTCACCTGAAGGACCACCAGATATTTCATGCGGAATGGGGTGCCCGCTGCAATAAGCTTCACCACAATGGAGTGCATTCCTTGCCACTTAATCTGCACTGATTGTGGCAAGTCCTGCGTGATCCGGATTTTATGCCCTTCCCATCGAACTTCTTGTAGTTCACACACCTTCACTAGGACATGTTGCTTGTCTAGGTAATTAAGCATTTTACAGATAAGGGGCCTTGGTGAGGAACCAGGCTGTGGAGGAGGGCGAAGGGCCCACTGTGCCCTCTCTATAATATAAGATGCGCCATTCAGGGAGGGACCGGCGATTCTCTCACATAATTTCTGAAGAAAGAGAATAGGGGCATCACCTTCTTCCTTTTCAGGTATTCCAATTACCAGCAGATTATTTCTTCTGCTACTTCCTTCCAAATCCTCAATTTTCTCCTCAAGCTTTTTAATTCGCTTTCCGTGAAGAGACATAGCCAACTCACTTCTGTCATGTTTTTTCTCTAAGGACACCCAGTTTAACTTCTGAATCAGTTACTCGAACGGTCAGGGACTGAACAGAAGCCTTAACCTGCTGAAGATCCTCATAAATCTCCGTGAGCTTTTCCTGCAGAGGCTGCATCACCTCTAGGAACCGTTCCTCCGAGAGAGCGCCCAAGGTGGAACTGGTTTTGCTAGAGCCCGCCGCCTGATGCTTCGGGCGCTTTGCGGCCTTGTCTTTCTCTGGGGAGGGCGGGGGTGAATGCCTCGGAGGTGCTTTCTTCATATATACCTCCATTTCTTAACCGGATATAATCGCCTCAAGTGTTTACCCGGTAAAATATCACAAATCCGTGGCAAGTTCAAACCGAGGAATCGTGCTAGACAACTGAATTATGCAGCGGGGGCACGGAGCTATGGAGGGCTGCTGCTGCTTCTCAGGCTGCCATCACGTGACCCCTATGCTCTTAATGGTACCTTTAAGTTTATTCAGATACTCGTCATATAATGAATGAGTGGAAAAGGAATTAAATGCTGTTTCCTTATCATTGACTTCCAATAATGTTGCTGTCTCCAAAATCATGGCATGTTTTAAAATAATTGCAATTAGTCCTGCCGATGACTCTAACAAGTGCATTTGCCATCATTTTAAGAATTCCATCTGATTTACCCCAAAAGCAGGTTGCATGACCCATCGCAACCCCTTTGGTATGCGTTTAACAGTCAAATATGCTTCCATTGTCACTCATTGCTAATATAGCCATCTAAGTTTTAAAAAAGACCATTCCAATTGAACATAGGCCTGTTTAATATCATTAACAGACTGGGGTCTTTGTGCCCCCCCTCGGAGTTCTGGGCTATCCACAGGGTCATGGCTAGGGGCATCAAAACATGCCAATAAGGGATTTTCAGTATCTGCATCCGAGAATATGGATTTTAAAATTCCACTCCCATTTCCTTGCCTCAGTGCTCCCCTGGCAATGTTCTGATTATTTAAAACATCAGAGTTGGCAGAAAACCTAAGTGGAGGGGTGCTACTTACATTCCTAGGCGTATTTCTCTCGCCAGCTGACATCTTTTCATGCTGCAGTAATTCCACTGGATCCACGATGGAGCCGTTAAAAACTTACAAAGCACTATATCACCAAGAAAAAACACGGCTCCAGGTTGAGTCAAGGAGAGCCAAGGTACAAAAAATGAAATAAGAAGTAAAACAACAATACCCTTGGCTTCACCCAAATCCAAATAAAAAAGAAGGAAGACTTACTTCCAACTTTAAAAACAGCAGTTTTTATTAAATAGTGTAGCGCCCCTCACACAAAAACATTTACATTTCACGTCGCCCTTGATGCTTTTTCAAGATTACAATTAGTCATTTTAACATGCCCTTTATAGTGCTCAATACCAATTAATCACACAATTAATGTCCTAGCAACACACAAGAAACCCGTGACAATATACAAGCAAAATGCTGCTTAAATACATCTTCAATTAAATACATCAATCAATCTCTCAACAACATACAAAGACATCATAATAGTCTATAAAAAGCTTTTAAAAGAAGCAATGTGCCTTCATTTTCCATCATTGCTTTATCACTATGTGCAAACTAACATCCTTTCACAGCAGTTCACAAAATCAGGACAGCAATCCATTGAAAGTACAATTATATAGAGAATAATAGATAGGCAACTGTGTGTTATGGATTTGTTTTTTACACACCCAAGGTGTGTGATAACCACATAAACCTCGAGGCGAGCTCGAGAGGTTTTATGAGTAATCACACACCAAGGGTGTTAAAAAATCCATACACAGTTGCTTATTTTATTTTTATAATTGCTGGCAACCCTTTATAAAAAATGCACAGTATCTGCTATTTACAAACACACACACACACACACACACACACACACTCTCTCTCTCTCTCTCCACACACACACACTGTCTCTCTCTCTCTCTCTCTCTCACACACACACACACACACACACGCTGTCTTTCACACACACACACACACACACACACAGACACACACACTGTGTTCTCTCTCTCTCTCTCTCACACACGCTGTCTTTCTCTCTCACACACACACACTTTCTCTCAGACTGACCTTTTTTCAGCGACGGCATCTCCCGATCCGAGACACGCATGGATCAACCAGATAGTCCTTTTCTATTTAGAAGGTGGGATCAACCAGATAAAACATTTAAAATCAAATAGAGATGGGAGGGTAGAATAAAAAAGCAGCTCGTCGGCAAGCGGAAAAGCGAGCCGCCATTTTTAAAAGCTATTCAGCCCGCCCACTCACAGAGCGCGAACCAATGAAAAGACAGAATACAGATGAGTGACACACAAAGGAGACAGGTGGTTTTGGAAATGCCGTAATAACTCCTTTTTGAGTTATTACGGCATTTTAAGGTGCTTGAAAACCGTTTGTTAAAGGGGGTTGCCAGTAATTATAAGAGAAATATCACATATAAAAAATATGGTACACATATTTATATATCCTACTAAAGCATATTAATACCGAACTTTGTCATATAAATAACACAAATAAACATATTAAATATATTTGAATGCATTGTGTGGCAAATATACCAAAGAACATATATTCAAACTATTTATATTGTTTTTATACAATGTTGATGTTTTTGTGTGAGGGGTGCTACGCTATTTAATAAAAACTGCTGTTTTTAAAGTTGGAAATAAGTCTTCCTTCTTTTTTATTTGGATTTGGGTGAAGCCGAGGGTATTGTTTTACTTCTCATTTAGTTTTTTGTACCTTGACTCCCCTTGACTCACCCTGGAGCCGTGTTTTTTCTTGGTGATATAGTATCTATGTATCCAAGAGAGGCGAGAAGGATTAGGGGTGGGGCAGGGAGCATGAGCAGTTGGAGGTGAAGTGTTGGGGGGGATACGTGCTAGACAGAGGAATAGTGGAGTTCATGAAGGAAGAGGAGTTTAAATTTCATACACATGTCAGGGATTGACTAGAGTGTGTGGGGAAGGACTTGGAGTAGAGGAGGGGAGGTCATGTACCTTTCCTACAAACACACGTACCAATGTTGACAAGATGCTGTTTCATTTCAAACTTGAAAGTCAGGAGAGTTGCAGTATTGAGTGTCTCACATGACGTGCCGTGTCACCATTTGATATAGCCAGTGGTTTCATCCAGACAATTCCTTTAAAAGAAAGCTGCAATAATCACCAGATTAGGCTTTTTGCAATGAAAACACCTTTTTTCAGGTGTTTTAGCTTACTTTACTTTATTGTTAAAAAGTCCAGGATTCTACAACATGGTGGATACTGCACAGTTACACATGTAGCTAAAACATTGCAAAAAGCCTGATCGGGGGGCTAAGGCTTTAGGGGTGGGGTGGGGGGAGAGTCTGATGATGACATTTCCTTTAACATGTGCATCTCAGCATCATTCCTCTCAAATCAGAGAAACTGGTGCCTTTAAAAAAATCAAGAAAAAGGACCAAGCTTGTAAAACTGCAGTACTAACTTACTTAGTCTGCTCTGTTGTGTGGCTTATAGCTCAGTACGATTACTTACACATTGTTTGGAAGACTATGCCTGTAGTACAGTGGGGCGGAGCAACTAAGCACACCCCTGCTCTGGCCATATAAGGGCCACTCCTCCTCACTCTTCCCTCAATTGTTTTTCATTGTGCCAGGAGGCTCTGTTCCTCCCTTCTCTCCCTGCGCCTTTGCCTCCGCTCATTCTGCTCCCTTGTGCCTCCATTCATGTGGATTTGCTCATCCTGGGTTTTGTTCTCCTGTTCTTCTTGCTGTCCTCATTTGCCTTCAGCTGCTGCATCTTCTTCACTCTGTCTCCCTCCTCTCGCTCCCGCCCCCCAGTGCTGCTTGTCTGCAGCTATTTATCTGTTCTCCTCACTCCCTCTTTTCTTGCCGCTCGTGGACGTTTGTTCATTTCCCCTCCTTGCTCCCTCCCATCTCTGTGTCCACTGTTTCTTCCAGCTCCTTTGTTTTGTTGTCCCTGTCACATGCTGTGGCCTCCCCATCCTGTCTCCCACTTCCATTCCCCACCCCCGTCCTCTCACTCTCTGGTGCATGTTCCGTTCCCGGCACTGTAGTGGCTTTTCCCCGCATCTGCTGGGTCCTCCCCTGTGCTCTGTAGCCCTGTCTGGTTGACATGCCTGAGTTGTGATTGAACCTTGGCCTGTTGCCGGGGGCTCACACTTGCCTTTCCAACTGTCCCCCTCCCCCCTTTCTGTACCGTGCTCTGTCGTGTTCCCGGTCAGCCCGCCAATGCTCCTGGCCCACCTTCGCTCTCTGCTCTGCTTTTTGGAGGTTCCTGCATTGCCACCTTACTTTCACTGCTTGCATATTAGCAACCTAGTTCTGCGTTCTGGACCCCATGCATGTAGTTTTATCATTTTTTATTAGCAACGCACGTCATTCAATTATGCCAGTTCACTCCACGGTAGGTTTTGCTTGCCCATCCATGGTAGGTCAGCTATACTCAATTTATTCAACCTCTACAATTTCACTCAGTGTTTTGGCTGCCGGCATATAGTTAATTATTTCTCCTAACCACCTTATCAGCCCAGCTACACCTGCTGGCATTGACTCAAGTTATTCTGTCTTAATGTTTTAATTAGCTGTTTGGTGTCACATGCTGAGTGGTAGGCTTCTCTTTTTCCCACATGGCGGGGACTGCATAGTCACAGTGGGCACCATGAGCTCAAGCAGTGAAGTAATTTCTCTATACGTTACTTACCCTTGTCAGCCACTGGCCTGCCCAGCCACCTACTATGCTCCGTGTGGCCTATGTGGTGTTACCTGTTCTCATGTACTTAGCAGCCTCTTGGCATTCCCACAATCACCCTATCCTGTCAACCAAATGATGGCCGCTGGCTCCACCCAGCCTTCTACCGTCTTTCCTGCTCATAACAATACACTGGGTTTCACCGATCCTCACCATACCAGCCTTCATGGCATTAATGCAATTAGCATATCAAGCCTATTCGTCTTGAACCTCTTATCGTACTGGCTTCACAGCCTCCTACTACCTAGCCGTGGGCTTCGCACGGCCTTACCGTTTCTCTTACTCGTAACATCCAATTCAGTCCTAATTTAGCTTCCTAATGGACCTGGTTGGCATGCATTTCCATGGTTGCAAAATGCTATCTGCCTTAATTAGACCCGCGAGAAGGTTCCCATTACTCAGTCTGACCTACATGAAGGTCTCTCCATCATCAGCGATCATCTGAGCACAAACTACATGCAGGTCCCATGCTACATTATGACTCCATTCTCTCCACATTTCAGAGACATGCCAACCGTGTCCATTACTTCCAGGTCTCAGGGCTAGCACTGTGGCCGATGGTCTCACTCTGCACACACAAAGTCCACATCTTGAGCATGTGAAGCACGGGGTGGGGTCCTTCTCATCTGGCCCATAGTGAGAATGTCCTCACTCCGGGTAGACCTTCAGTTGTCAACTGTACCAACAGCACCTCTAGATGTAGCATTTAAGACTTCAGCAGCGAGGGGTGGGGCTGTCATGGGAAGGAGCCCTTTAGCTGCTGAGAGGGTTCAAAGGCAAACTTTAAGCTATTCTCCCTACAACTGCCTCTGGTTCACCTGGTTTGTTCTTTTATTGGTAGGCCGGCTGAGTGCCTCAGCGGTCGTTACTCTCCTCCTCCTCCTCCTGTCTTGGAGGTTGGCACTGAGTGCCCCGTGTTGCAGAGATCACTCACAACCCTTCACAGCGGTCCCATTGGAGGGATAGAGTGAGAGTGTTCCCCAAAATTGGAATTTCACCCCTGGATTGGTCTGCTAAATTGCAATAGCAGAGCTGTCACTAAACTAAAATGTCCTGAAGCCTGGAGGGAAGGTGACCTAGGCCTTGGATCCTCAGAGGTTTCCTCCTCAAAGGGTTTTTTTCCTCACCTCCGTGCCAATTATAATAATACCTAGACAGGTGCAGTAATATTCCCTAGGTCATGTAGTCAGGTTTTTGCTGTTGGATAGAGTACGGTGATGGCCTGTAAATGTTCCCTCTCCCCCTCACAGCTGTTCCCTCTCTCCTTAGGAAGCCATGCCTCTGCACTTTCATTCAGACCTACAAGCGGATCACTATTCATCTGTTTCCTGCTTACTGTACTCAAGCTCCTGACCATATCACCAACCAACCTATTACAGGTCTTCGATTCTGATACGCGTTCAGCATCTCATATGCGTTGCTCAACACTCTTTTTGGCTCCTTTCTAAGGTACCTTTAGCCAAGAGAATCATTCTTCTAGGGTTCCTTGCCTTCATACCCCTAGAGGGTGGTGTATCCCACAGATAGAGAGGTGAACAGCCAAAGATTACTCTACATTACACAAGCATAACACTATACCAAGTTGCGTAGACACATTGAATTTTATTTATTTATTTATTTATTAACATCTAGGATTAAGCACCTATGAGCCAGAAGCTTGTTTACATAGATTTCATGTCTAGGATAACTGCATACAGAAGAAAGACAAGCCACTTATTTTGGTAAGGTGCGTGCGCGGCTTAACTTTGAATGGTGCAAGTTTTGGATACATTAGAAGAGCGCTTTGAAGGGTGTTTATTCATGTTGGTCCCGGTACTCGAACACAGAAGGCTATGCCTGTAGTTCAATGGGGTGGAGCAACTAACCACACCTCTGCTCTGGCCATATAAGGGCCACTCCTCCTCACTCTTCACTCAATTGTTTTTCGTTGCCCCACCATCCACCCCTCCTCCAGCAGTTCATCTCTCTCCCTCTCCCATGGGCTCCTTCCTAAGGTACCTTTAGCCAAGGGAATCATTCCTGCAGCACTTCTAGGGGTGGAACCCTCATCTAGGGTTCCTTGCCTTCGTACTCCTACAGGGTGATATATCATGTGGATAGAGAGGTGAATAGCCAAAGGTTGTCTACGTTACACAAGCATAACACTACACCAAGTTGCGTAGGCACATTTAAATTTTAAAAAGTATTCCTTTTCTGACCGCTGGCACTCCTGCTGGCTGCTGCACAAGACTATGTTTTTCTCTGTCTTCTGTCCCCATGACATCTCAAGTTCACTCTCTAAACTTTAGTGAGTCCTTTAAAGAGAAACCTGGCTGGGTACAATTAATACACACACTGTATAAATATTATTAATCATAACTGAAATATATAACAGCAGTTAAAAAATGACCCGAGAAAAAGGAGACCCTCCTTCCCCTACACAGTCCTCATCAGATACTGGCAGTTTGAACCCAGGACGGGTAGCCATACCAGTGTTGCAGGCAGGCAGCGGTGATGTGCCATCAATGTTGCCATCCTTATCCCACTGCTACTGCCTGGGCACAGTATATGTATCTGAGTGGGTTTGACTGCCCCCAATCCCCATTTACTTTTCTCCCTTGGGGCTCCACTTGCAGAGTCCCACCCCTTGACCACCCACGACCACCCACACCTGGTGCCATGCAAGTGGCACATACATGAAGCAGTACCCACAGACCATAGCAGCAGGCAACCTCCCTGGCCCTCTACCTGGGATTGCTGCAGCAATGGACTGTTGTTGCCATCCCTGCTGTGGGAAGCACTGCCATTGTCAGTATGCTAGCACCATTAACGCACTAAATACATGTCCCATGTGCTCCCCATGAACCCAGGTCAGCAGTCGACAGTGCATTTTTAGAGCAATACACTGCCAGAGGCATTGCCCGACCACTGCCCACCAGACCATTTTTAAGTAATTTTGGCAATCATGTCTGGTGAGGTGGCTATGATGTCATCTGGCCAGTTGGCCATCGTGAAGCATGGACAGATGGGATTTAACTCTTGACATTCCCCTGGCTGCTGTTTCCACAAGACTGTCCACATCCCATGATGGTGGTATGTATCAACGTATGGACCACAGTCCCTCCTGGCAGAAGGGTGCACAGTGTGTGTGCATGCCCTATATACTTTTTAAAATGACCCCCACACTCCTAATGTCTCAATCAACTATTGCCCACCATGTGGGTCAAGCAACCTGTACACCTACAGGAAGTGGCAGCAGTAATGCAGTGAGGAAAAGCCTCCCTGGAGCAGGAGGAGCGCATCCCCCTTAACCATTCAATACATCAGGCCCTCCCCGTGCCACTGCCAAATAGCCGCATGTTGGCATTATTGATTCTTTATCATCTGCCAATCCAGCCATAGGTGTTTAGAGCACCCTGGTTCCCCTAGAGCACTCAGGCCCCCCAGAGCACCTTGAACACCTAGGCCCCTTCCAGCACCCCTGCCTACCAAGCACATAGGACCCCCCAGAGCACCCAGGTTCCCCCAAGCACCCAGGCCCACACACACACACACACACACACACACTGACACACAAGGAAACTCCACTGTGTTTGCAGCTAACTCTGCCAGTCAGCACTCTCCCCAGAGCCCAAACGGCAGAGTTCTGCACTCCAATAAGTATAAGAAAAAATTGTCAACATTTAACCAACATTTCTTTGATTTATATTACTTAACTTATGCAACCCTTACCCCGGACAAGTGCGGCATTTTGCAACCAGGACCCCCCTAACTTGTACCACAGACAAGGTAACAAACCACAAGTTGGCATAAACAAAGGTACCACCCCTGGCTTTAGGGTAAATACCTGGCTCGGCATCTAAGAGATCGGGGGGTTAGAGTGCAAAATAACATTTGTATTTACACCGAGTTCTGGGAGAGAGGTGTCAGGGAAATGCTATGTCTCCTATCTGAGGAGGCCCATAACAACTCACTCTTGGAAGCACAGATGAAATGTCCACTACCAGAAAATGGGATTGTATTACATGGCTTTATTTTCTGAACAACGATGGAAAGGCAGAAATGGGTGGTCCCCCAATTTTTATGATACTGTGCTTTACAAAAACAGAACTTTGCAGCAAGAACACTTTGTTTTCTCCAAAACACAGGCAGTATTGACATTTATGCATCCACTCACTGCAGAACGAAACAGTCCATCCTCTGTTCAGGGATCTCTAGACTTTCTCTTTAGTGTCTATTACGTGGGTGGGTCCCACACACTTTAACTTCAAACATCAATCTTTCTGACAAGATGGGCTAAGTTAACACCTGCAGGGCAAACTGTGCCTTTCAGGTAACCAGTTAGCACTGATCAGGGCTCAAGGTGCGGGTCTGCCCACCCTGGCCCCAGCCAGCCTCTGCCATTCCTTCCGGGACACACTCAGATCCTCCAATCCCCCTTGGATTGCTAGAGGCATCCATGCATTTAAATTTGACATTCAGCACAAATTTGTGGTGAGAACTGGGGCTTTGAGTGGTGTAATCTAGCCTTGTCTCTGGGCACATACACCACCAGCTGACTCCCCTGAAACATGTCCATGTTGCTGTACTTATGGTTTGTTTGTTCCTCTGTTATAGACATCAGACCTTTGAAGAAATCCTTTTCTTCCCTTCAGTCCCATAGCTTTAACCACTGACACTCTCTCTTGGTCTCTGCTTTGGGCAGCTAGGCAATCTTCTGGTCCCTCAGAGGACTGCCCCTTGGACCCATGGATTTCTCAGTCCCATAACTGCAGGTCTCCACCACTTCCTGTGGTAATGCTGTTATCTCACTCACTAGGGCAAGGAAATGACCAGAGGTCCTTCACCCAGCCCAGGGCAGGCTGGTAGGTACCTCTCCCTCTGAACACTACTGCTCTCACTCATTAACTCTGCCCTACAAAACCCAAGATTCTAAACTCCCTCCCCTGCAGCTGGCAAAGGGTTATGCTGCTGCGAGAGTTCTAAATGACATCACTCATTTTCTACCTAGGCTAGCTAAGTAAACTACGTGCTGTGTGCAGAGGGTTTCTAAAAAATCCTCTACAAGCTGCCCAGAGACCCTACCTGGTCTAATACTGATAGGATTCTAGTAACCCCAGGGGACTGGGTGGTTACACTTAGGTGTACAGAAAAATAATGCTGAGTGAGCTCCTGGGCCTATTAAGCTAAAGCTATAGTAATAAGTTCACAAGAACTGTTTTTCCTTTAAAAAATGAACTGGGCTGAGGGCTGTACACATTCAAGTTGAAAAAAGTCAAGATTAGTAACAGCAACTACTAAATTATTACTGCTGGTCTGTTGAGCGAAATTGTGGCCTTATCCTGATGAGATAAAGTCAACATGACGACCCCAGCCCAGAGCCCTCAGCCCAGCCACAGTCTGCCAGCCACGCTGTACACACACTAACCAGGTGATCCCTGCAGTCTGGAGATTAAATAAAATAAAATTGGGAAATGATCTGTTATTGAAACTTAATTTAAACTTTCTTAGTTTCTTGACTTTTACTAATGACTGTACTGTTCACGGTTCTCACTCCAGTGGTGGTCTCAGTGTTGCTCGAGCTCATCCCTCCCATCAGACCGTGGCTGGGTTGACCTGGGCACTGAAGGACCGATGCCGAGCATGACTTTAGTTTGGTTTCCTCAGACCACAATGGGTCATGGAGGGACAGTAGCAGCCAGCAGGCTGGGTCAAGTCAGGTGCTGGTGGTGGATAGATACCGGTTTCCCTCTGTCTGCTGTTGGCAATGGCTGGCCTTGGCTGCTAGACTGGCTTTAAAAATGTTCTTTTCTTTTTTTGGGGGGGCAGCAAAATCAATATCTGACCAACAACCTCCCTGCTCCCCGATGATATATTTGGCATGGTAGGTCTGCTTGCTATGTGAGTTAGACTCAGGATGAATGTGTCTCTCTGCTGTCCACTCCCACAATGGCAAATGGCACCAAGCTCGCATGGTGTAAGACGTGTGCTCTCCTTCTGACTGCTCCTCCTCCTCCTCCCGACCTCCACTCACAGACTTCTACTCCACACAAGCGCCCACCTCTCATATGTTAGTTACACAGAAATTGGCCAACAGCAGCAACACAAGCTGCACAAGCAGCTCAAGACATGTGACACAATACACCCCAGAAGACCAGATCTGACACGCGAAGAACCCCACTACCCCCACTGCCAGCCTACCACACATCATCACCTGAAACTCCTTGTCTATTGTTAGATGTCCCCTGGGACACTGCAGGAAAAGAAAACTGGATTTCCTGTTTTAAAATGGTCCTGCCAGCCAATTTTCCTCTCCCACTCACCTGGCCACAACCTCTGCAGAGTAACATGTGAAGTAACATTAAAGTAATGCGTTGCTTATTCAAAAATGTGATCAGTGACTTCACTCCATTACATGTTTCTATAAGTAAATGGTTACCAGTACACGTAAGCAATGTAATTAAACTAATGTAATGTGTTGTTTGTAACACACTACTACCCCCACACTGTATAGGACATTCAGAGCCTTGCCTTTTGTAAAGATCCTGTGAGGAATTCAATGAGGTTTATCTGGCAAGATCTACCCCTTACAAATCCAGGTTGCCTTGGATCTTGGAGCCCCTGTGCCTCCAGAAAGTCTTCAAGTATTTCTTTTACTAGGGATTACAGTAGCTTTCCCATCATGGATTTTAGGCTGACCAGTCTGTAGTTCCCACTGGCCACACCTGTTCATGCTTTTGCACAGGGGAATGAAGTCTGTTACTCTCCAGTCCCCTGGGACCTCTCCTGTACCCAAGGAACAGTTGAACAGGTCTTCCAGTGGCTCCATTAGAGCTTGAGACAGTTCTTTTAGCACCGTAGGGCGCAGTCCTTCTGGTCTGGGGGGGGGGCACTTGTCCACTCTTAACTTCAACAACTCCTTCAGCACACTTTCCTCCAATATAGATCCCTTGCCCCATGTTAGCTCTTCCACGTGCTCCGATCTGGGACAAGGCCACTTTTTCTGCCATAAAGGCGAAGCAAATGTATTTATTGAGGATTTTTGTCTTTTTATCCGTCCTCCTCCACCCCTAGGAATCCCTTCTTTTCCAGTTGCTCTACAATTCTTGCCCTTTCTTCTCTCGTGTATATAAATAAAAAATGCCATATCATTCTCCTTCATCCCTTCTGCTATCCTGAGTTCTGCAGCAACCTTAGCCTTTCTTACTAACTTGCTCGTCTTCTGGCCAAGATTAGTGTCAGTGGCTCAGTAGGTAGCACACTTGCCTCTGAGGCTGGGAGATCAGAGGGCTGTGGGTTCAGTTCCCACATCTGGCACTTGGGTTAAATATCCCAGTACTGACGCTGTAGTGCAGCATGAGAGGGATGCTGCACTTCTGAGGTGCCGTCTTTTGGATGAGACGCTAAACCGAGGACCCATCTGCCTGGATTGGTGGTAGTTCAGGTGGATGTTAAAGATCCCATGGCACTTCTCAAAAAGAGTAGGGGAATGTTTTATTTAAAGAAAAATTAGTGCAGTACATTCAATAAACAAAATACAATGTCAACTTTACAGAAACTGTAAATAAGGTTTGTAAGAAAGACGAAAGGAAATCAACCCACAAATAAAACCAATAAACAAGGGTGAGGGGGGGAAAAAAGGAAAAAGAAGTCAAAAGAAACATTTCAGTTTAAATGGAGCAAAATAAATGCTTACTAATACGGAGAGGAAAAAAGAAAAACATCTTCAGCGTACTGCAGTTTCAATCCATGCACAATTGTTCCAATATGAACTGTATACAGCAGAAGTCAACAACTTTTTTTCCGCATTTTGGATTACCACAAAGCTAGAAACAATCTGTGCAACTATTTGTGTTGCAGAAAACACTTTCTGTTGCAGGAGAAAGGCGCACCTGGCCTGCCATGAATAATAGCGGCAGGATGCAAAGATGAGACGTAAGGTCCCTGGGTGATATTTCTGTAATCCAGGGTGGTATATCCCGTACACCAGTATATCATATGTTACATTCTGAAGTGCCTGTTCTTTCCATTTATGTAAAAGGAGGGTCCAAACAACTTGACTAAATGGGCAATCAATAAAAAAATGATTCATGGTTTCCAGTACCGCTGTGCAAGAGTCTCGGGGGCATAGTCGCTCCTCTACTGATTTATGTTTTAGGTTGTTCTTGACACCCAGTCTTCCATGACAAGCTAGCCAGGAGATATCCCAAAATTGTGTGCGGATCCTGGGGTCAGTTAACTGAGAGAAGGGCGTTTCTAATTCCAGAAGGGAGCCTTGTGTTGATACTATCTGTGGTAAGTAACAGGGGGGAACCTGGAATGCAGGAAAATGGGGGGAGCCGTGAATCAGAGCAGGAGGGGCAGGGGGAAGAGGGAGGAAAGCGCAAGGAGAAGGACCAGTTGGGAGGAAAGGTAAAGGAGAAGGACCAGAAGTACAAGGAGGATTCAGTAAAGGGAGCTGAGGGTTTAGGCCAGGGGAGCTCGACAAGCAGGAGGGACTAAATGGAGACAGCAAGGAAGGGAGGGGCAGCCAGGCTAGTTTAGCAGATGGGGAGAAGGGCAGTTGCGAGCAGTGAGGGGAGTTAACAGGTACAGAAGGATACTCAGGAGGAGGAGGCATAGGATTGGAGGGAGGAGTGGTCAGGGTAAATAAGGAGGGGTGGCATGTGGCACCAGATGAGGAGGAACAGAGCCGGCTGGGTGGAGGCCAGTAGAAAGGATGAGGGACATGGAAGGGGAACTGGAGGAAAGGAGTGGTCAGAGTGCTCCTGTTGGGATTCTATGATCAGGGGTATCAAATGGGATAGGGAGGAGAAGCCTGGCCAGTTAGAGACAAGATGCTTCCCTGGACTAACGATTGCACAGGGCTAAGCACGGTATATCAGCTGGCAAAGTTGTGAGGTTCCCGGACATACTGGTCCACCTGGGTAAAAATGACATTGAGGAAATAGCGAGCTAGAGATACAGACAAGATTCAGGGAGCTCCGCCAGGGTCTGTCATGATATAGGACGACAATTTCCTTCTCAGAAATCCTGCGGTGCCAAGGGCTAGTGGGGAACACAAAGGAAGATTAGGAGATAAACCAGTGGCTCAGGGAGTGGTGTGAGGCCAGAGGGTATGGGATGATGGGGATTGGGGAGACCTGGGAGGATAAGAGGCTGTATGCTGAGATAGACTCCATCTCAATTTGGAGGAGGGAATCCTTAAGTTGAAAATAGAGAGGTTCATTGGTGAAAAGTGGGGTTTAAACTTGTGAAGGGAGGATGGGAGAAAAAGGCTGTCAGGGGTGCCGATAAAGGAGGGACTCTGTCTCCACCCCCGGGAGCTGGAGGATTGCGGAAAAGGCCGACTGGTAAAGTGCAGACCAGGGGAAAACAGAATCCCCATGGGAACACGAGCAGGGGGAAATGGAAGTATAGGGAAAGGGTGAAGATAGTCCTGCTAAATGCCAGGAGCTTGGGAAATAAAATGCCTGAGCTCCAGGCGATGCTAACTGAGGGAGCGGTGGATGTGGCAGAGGTCACTGAGACCTAGGCCACCGCAGGACACGACTGGGACCTGAACCTGGAGGGTTACACTATGTTCAGGAAGGACAGGGGGGAGGGAAGGGGAGGAGGGGTAGCAATGATAGTCAAAAACTGCATTGGCATAGGGGAAGTAGAGGAGGCGGAGGGAACCATGGAAGCAATTTGGGTCACCTTGATAACAAGGGGGGGCAAGAGAGTAAAAATAGGAGTGGTGTATAGACCCCCTGCCCTGGCGGAGGAGCTAGAGGAGAGTCTGGTGGCAGATGTTGGGAGACACTGCAGACTGGGCAGAGGAATGGTGGTGGTGTTGGGGGACTTAAACATGCCAGGAACAGACTGGGAGACTATGACATCTTCTGTGACCAGGGAACAGAGGTTGTTGGATGTGTTTCAAGACGCGTTCCTAACTCAGCAGGTGGGGGAACCGACCAGGGAGGCGTGGGTACTGGATGTGGTCCTGGCAGACAGTGACCAGATTAGGGGCCTGGAGGTAAGGGGCCCATTGGTGGGGAGTGACCATGCCACGGTCTGGTTCTGCCTGGACCTAGGAGGGCTAGAAAGCTGCACAAAGACGGAGGTAACTGACTTCAGAGGAACGGATTTTAAGGAAATGGGAAAGATCCTTGAAGCATTTGGATGGGATTGGGTCAGACATGGAGGGCTGATAGTAGGTGGGAAATTATCAGAGAGGGTGCAAGATGCTACCAGCACCTGTGCAAGAGTAAGACGAAATACGGTGGGCCGAAAACCCTGCTGGTGGACCAGGGAGGTCAGGAGGTGGTGCAGGAAGAAGGCAGCCTATAGGCAATTCAAGTGCTCAAGGAGTGAAAGGGATCGAGGGAGTATGGGCTGATTGCTAGAAGGGCCACTAGGGTGGTGAGGGCAGCTAAGGCAAGGAAGGACAGAACCTGGCCAGGAAATCAGGAGAGGAACAAGGGTTCTTTAGATACATTGGGGAAAAACGAAGGGTGAAGGGCAGATTAGCAGGATTAAATCAGGGGAGAGATGGGCACAAGACCCGGGGGCAGGCTGAGGTACTAAATGAGTACTTCACCTCAGTTTCCTACGAGAAAATGGGGTGCTGCATCATACATGGGAGGAGACAGAGATACTGAGGAGGGGGACCCTTACCGATCGGGCGGGTCTGGGAGAGGGAGGCATCACTGGCAGGAGGGGAGGGCTAAGCAGGGAGAAGAGGTACTGGAAGTGGAAATCACAGCAGCGAGTGAGGAAGCCCTCAGCCCTTAAGACGGAAAAGCACCGGGCTGGATAAATTACATCCCAGAGTGCTAAAGGAACTTATGGATGTCCTGGCGAAACCTCTAGCGGAGCTTTTCACCATCTCTGAGGACAGGGTGGGTGCCCCAGGACTGGAAGGTGGCGCATATAGTGCCTGTCCACAAGGGGGATCAAGGGAGGTGGCAGAGAACTACAGGCCTGTCAGCCTGACATCGGTGGTGGGCAAGGTGATGGAGGGCATTGTCAAGGAGAGGCTAGGGGGGACCTGGAAAAGTCAGGGTGCCTGGACGATAGACAGCATGGATTTGTTTCGGGGAAATCGTGTCAGACAAACCTTGTGGAGTTCTATGACTGGGTGACGAGTGCCTTGGACCTTGGTAGACCAGTGGACGTCCTCTTTCTAGACTTCAGCAAGGCATTTGACTCTGTTCCTCACATGGGCCTGTTGAATAAGCTGGGAGAAATGGGGGTGGGGAACCAGATGATCAGATGGATAGGCAATTGGCTCCAGGACCGGACCCAGAGGGTCGTAGTTGGCAGGATAGTCTCATCCCCAAAGAGGGTCATTAGTGGGGTCCACAGGGATCAGTCCTTGGGCCCTCCTGTTCAACGCCTCGTCTCTGACATAAGGACAGGAATCAGGGTGAGATGAGTCTCTTTGGATGACTCAAAACTGGGGCGGTGGTGGATGGGGAGGAGGAGGGTGGCCTACAGGGGGACCTGAAGGCTCTGGAAGATGGTCTAGAAGTGGAAGCTGAGGTTAAATGCAGGAAATGCAAGTACTCCCTGGGGCAGAAACCAGGGCCAAGTGTACACCCTGGGGGAATGCTAAAGTCTCGATGGCTGAGAGGGACCTGCGGGTGGTGGTGGATGTCAAAATGAACAACTCGGAGACTTGTAGGAGGGCAGCAGCCAAGGTCAACAGGATGCTGGGATGCATCGCTGGGGATCACCTCCAGAAGGAGGAAAGTGATGCTCCTCTGGTATAACTACTTGGTGAGGCCACACCTTGATTACGCGTGCAGTTTTAGAGCCACACTTAAAGAGGGACATTAAACTCCTGGAGAGGGTCCAGAGGAGGGCAACCAAAATGATTTGGGCTTGGGGACAGGACCTATGAGGAGGCTCAAGAGCTAAATATACACATTGGAAGAGACAAGGGACCGGGGACATGATAGGGTCTTCAAGTACATGAAGAGGGTAAATAGGGAGGAACAGTCAGGGTGCTTGGAAGGAAGGAGGAGGGGCCACTAGAGGCATGGTGGAAGCTGGAGGGGAAGATTCAGGAGAAAGAAGGAGGTGCTACTTCACTGAGAGGGTGGTGGAGCCATGGAATGCACTGCCTAGGGGCTGGTGGAGGCAGAGACGGTGGAGGGGTTCAAGAGGGGCTGGGACAGGTACAGGGGAAGGGTTCTGGAAGCAAAATCCAATGCACAAAATATCCGGAACTGGGAAGGGAGTAGCCAGAGAAGGCGAGGGGGGCAGCAAGGTCAGCACCCAGGGTGGGGGCTGACCAATCGAGCAGACTCGAAAGACCATTAGGCCGATTCTGCTGGCATTTTAGTATGTTAGTATGTTAGTAAGTCAGAAAAATGGATATCTAAAACAAAGTTATAAAGCTGTCTCCTGGTTTTAGTCAATATATGTGCAGGGGAGAGTTTCCATTGCCAGATCTTCAGAAAAGGGGGGAAGAGGAAGCTGGGGATACCTAGTTTTCCAAAGTTCCTAGGGATGTCATGCGGGAGTTGTTGCCATATTTGGCATACCTTAACGGTAAAAGAATATATAATTAAATGCCAAAATAGGGGTGGATCATGGAGTAAGTGGGGTATCGTGATTTTTAGGAATAGGCTATGGAAAAATACTATCGGGTTCAGCATCCTTACCCCACCGTGACAATAATCCATGTATGTGTATGATCTTTTTATGGGATTTAAACAGCTGCCCCAAAAGCCTTGAAAAAAAATATTGTAAACTCTTGCCTCCAGAGAAAAAGGGACCGGAAACACTGATGCCACGTGTAAGAAGAGGAAGTATTAAAGTTTTCAATAAAACCTCTTTTCCATTTTGCAATACTATGTACTTTCAAAAGGAAAGGAGTGTGCTGCTCTATTTAATACTATATTCCAGTTATAGCTGGCATCATCTGAGGTGCCGTAATGTAATCCCAGGATTTTTATTGGAGCGATTGCCAGAGGGATATCTACAATATGTGTTGGTAAGTCCATGCTGGCTGAAGCTGGCACCACTAGTGCTGTGCTTTTTGTTATATTTATTTGGGAGCCTGAAGCTGTCTCAAATGCTTTGAAAATGGGGGAAGTACTATCTCTTGAAGATAGGGGGCAGTACAAATGCACAAATCATCAGCATATGTACATACTGGAGGTAGAGGTCTTCCAATGGGGGAAGAGATTCTAGGTAAAGATGGGTGCAGCAGTAGGGTTCGTAATAAAGGGTCCAGTTGGAAAATATATAAAAGAGGACTTAAGGGGCAGCCCTGCTGCACTCCTCTAAGGCCTAAAAAAGGGGGGTATGGGGAACCATTTATATGGGGTTGTATCCAAGCAGTACTATATAAGAGTTTAAGCCAAGAGATGAATTTCTGGGAACATGGTAGTGTGCAAGAACCTGGAACAAATAAACATGGCTGACCGGTCAAAAAGTCTTTCTTGGTCCAATGAGAGTAACAGGGCAGGTGAAGAGGGGTACTACGTGAAATAATGTCTCGAATGAGAGGATAGGTTGGAAAGGATAGATCTGCCGGAAGGGCACAAGTCTGCACCTCAGAAATAATCTGAGCAGCAACAGGAGCATCCTATTGAGCAAGATGGAAGTAAATATTTTATAGTCTCGTTTAGCAGACTTAGTGGTCTCCAGTTCCGTATATCGGCTCTATTCCCTTTCTTGAATAATAAAATCATAATAGCATCAGAAAATCCTTTAGGAGTAGAATTAGTGCTTATGATGGTATTATATATTAATGTCAGAAAGGGGGCCAAAAATAACACAAACTGTATATATAATTCTGCAATAAGGCCATCGGATCCAGGGGAAGTGCTCTTCTTTTGGCGTTTTATAGCCTGCTGGGTTTCCTCTGGTGTTATAGGTTTAAGGAGATGTTTCAATGTATCTTGGGATGGAGGAGGAATAGAAATACCTGAAAGGAAAGGCATGATACTATCCACAGGAGTTGTGGTGCAAACATCGTAGCTAGATAAGAGCTGGCGATACACTTTATGTCCAGCAAGGAATTGTCGGGGGTATTGGAAGCAGGATCAAAAAGTTCCTCTATGTGGGTTGCTTTTACCCTGTCAGTGCAACTTTTATAGATATCTAAGGAGAGACCGGAGCCCTGTGTCCCATGTTAAGCTTCCATCCGTAAAGAATGCGCTCGGTGATACTGGAACTGTTCCATTTCTTCCTTAATGGACTTTATTGTGTGAGAGTAGTCCATGTGGGATGTGAAAGAAAGAAAGAGATATGGCCTGTTGTAGTTTTTGTCTGAGAGTGAGGTATCGAAAATATGAACTCAGTGTTCTCTTCCTTCCTGTATGTAGGAAGAAAATCTTGATATCACTCTTAGTGTCTTCCCACCATTGTAGAAGGGAATGATATACTTCCAATACGGACAGCTGGGCCCTTAGAAGGTCTGTGCAATGCATTGAAATGGCTGGGTCTGTCAACAATGAACTATTCAATTTCCACCTAGAGTGGGGTTGACCAGGAAAGGAGTTCCCTGATGGGGAGCAAACCAGAGAGATCCCCAGATGGTCTGAAGTCTCACGGGGTATGTTCTTGCCTGTGTGACTGAAATATTCCGTGAGACAAAAAGAAAATCTATCCTGGTAGCGTATGGGCCTCTGTGATAGGTTTTGGCATCTGGACCATGTAAAGCGTTATGTCCATCTATGAGGGCCGCAGTCTGAATAATTTTGTTCAGGGCAATAGAATCTGTACAAAGTTTTTGGGTGGAGACGCCCCGATCTGAGAGAGTAAGACCACAGTTGAAATCGCCTCCCATATAGATTTGCCGGTTGGAATACAGGTATGGGTGTATTTTGTTAAATAAGTCTGTTCTGGAGGCAATGCTCTGGGGGGCATATACATTAATGAGCCTGAGTTTGTGTTGTTGGTACGTACAGTCTACAAGCATGGCTCGTCCTGGTATTATGTCTACCAACCAGGAGATTTGTAAATTAAAATTTGCAAACAAAATACCTAGGCCATCACACCTATCCTCTCCATATGACCAGAAGGAAGAGCCCTGATGCCAACGAGTTTTAATTTGAGAAAGCTCATGAGGAGATTTCAAACGGGTGTCCTGGAGAAAATAGATGTCATGGTGTAAGTCAGAAAGGTACTGCATTGTAAAGAGTTGTTTTCAATAGGATTCAACACTGCATGCATTTAGGGTGAAGCAGCGGAGTCCTTGGTGGTGGTTCATCCCAGAAAGTACAGTGCCATTCTGGAGGAGCTACTGTCAGATAATGTTAGCATGGGTCCTACCTCCATCTGCTGAAGGGGGGATCAAGCTGGGAGTCAGAGGAGAAGTCCATACGGGAGGAAGAGACTAAAGAAGAATCTGAGTCTCCATCTTCCCCTTCCGTGTCTCCCCATTGTCCTCTCTTGGCTAAGGCCTGAAATTTATTCCTCATGATAATTGTTCTCTTGGGGGTGGAAGCTTCTGCTTTTCATTTGTCTTTACCCCATTTAGAAGGGGGATTACCACAAAGTGGTCTGAGTCCTTTGGGGGGGAGTAGGCATGGTAGCCTGGGTACTAGCAGGGACTGATTCAGAAGGGGGTACTGCTGCTACAGGGGTGCCAGAGGACTTGGGAATGGCCCCTTGTCCAGACGTAGGTTCAGGCTCTTGCGGGAGAGGAGGTTCTTGTGGCAGGGTGGAAGTGGCAGGGGCCGGGGCCTCCCTGAGGCGTAAAGCCTGAGTCTGGGAATCCGTTATAAGTGCTATCTGGTCCTGGGGAGGGCAGTCGAGCCTATTATGATCCGTCCAAGGGCACTGGTGATAGGAATGCTCCGGCTTGTCACACAGATTGCAGTATAGAGGGTTTGGACAACCTAAACTCACATGTCAGTGTCAGTGGCTCAGTAGGTAGCACACTCGCCTCTGAGGCCGGGAGATCAGAGGGCTGTGGGTTCAGTTCCCACATCTGGCACTTGGGTTAATATCCCAGTACTGACACTGTAGTGCAGCATGAGAGGGGTGCTGCACTTCTGAGGTGCCGTCTTTCGGATGAGACGTTAAACCGAGGTTCCATCTGCCTGGATTGGTGGTAGTTCAGGTGGATGTTAAATATCCCATGGCACTTATCGAAAAGAGTAGGGGAATTTCCCTGGTGTCCTGGCCAAATTTCCCTCATTCACTAAAAATACCACCAACAGCTTAATCTGGTTCAAGGTCAGTTGGCATTCATCTATCCCCCTCCCGGGTCGTGCCTGAAAATAGGCAGGATTTGTCTAGTGCACTTACCTGGTCAACAAAAGCTAAATAAAATAAAAATAAAATAAAATGTCCATAGGATAAGCACAAAGTACATCTGGGCTTGTCATAAGTGCTACTCAGGGTCGCGAGGGGCACTTATGACAGATAGATGGTTGTGGGGGTAAAAACACTAAGCCATGGTCCTGCCTATGTGAAAGCTGCCTGGTAAATGAGAAATACCTTTTCCGTGTTTTTAAGTTGTACCTTTACTTTCCATCTCCCAGTCCATACTAGGTCCTCGTCCAAAATAGGTGGGGGACCTCTGAAATATATGCAAGCTGCCTGAACCAGTACTGGACGTCGCTATACTCACCCCCCTCGCTACAAAACAGTAAGGTAACAATTTTCACAGTTGGTTTCGTGAGGGGGATGAGCATAAAGGGAGCCCAGAGTGGCAGATGTTTTACATGCTCATATTTCTCCCAGAATTTCTCCAAAGTATACACATTTTTAAAACTTAAGTCATACACAGATTCCCCATGCACACGAACGAAGGCAAATAATTCTGTTGCCCCTATCCCTAAAGAGTCCCGCAACATACTGTGCAATACAGTTCTTCTGTCACGGCTTGTAGCAATGTCCCCTATGAACTTCATATGTACAGCATTCCTTCGCTGTGCTGGCTCACCTAAGTTTGAGAACAGATCACTGAGTTTAAATGGGGTCGAGTTAGTGCCCTGACCTGCAGGCTGTGGACCAAAAGGTTCAGCTGCTCCAGCTAAATTATATTCTGAAGTCGAGGAGGGTGAAGTAGATTCATGTCTGGCTAAGTCGGGGCCCATGACAGTATCTGTGATGTCAGGTATTATTCGGAAGATAGCAGGTGTGCTTGAAGCATTACTAGGGAAAGATACTGGTTCTGGAGCTGTTTTCGTCGATAATGGTGTGTCTTCTGAAGATCAGAGTTTGTTGCGTGCCTCAGAGATGATTTCCTGGGCTGAAACAGCCCTTGGGGAGGTCCAGGGTGCTCCTTCTGAATGTTGCTGCCAGCCAGCAGCATGGAGTGCTGCCGTGGGTGACCAAATGCTCTCAATGTCTTCTGCGGTGCGATGACTGTCCCGTAGATGCAAAGAGAGAGGAGCTCCCGATGCAGTGTTTGTGGCATTTCTGGTGCTAGGAGTCATATCAGAAGTGGCAGCTGCAGGGTAAGTTGACAACAAAGGCTGTGAGGAAAACTGTGAATCAGAGTGCATTAGACCAATAAAAAAGTCCTTGTGTACAAAATACATGCTTCGCAGATAATTTTCTATGTCATTAGAAGTGTTCTGAGTTCCTGAAACTGGGTAAAGTGGTGCCTGAAGCAAGTCTTCTTGATGATTGTCTGGTTATTCATTTAAAGTGGTACCTGCAGTATTTCTTTCTACAGATTGCAGCCTTGTAGGTTCTTCAGAGGTAAAGTCAGGTATTCTTGACTCCATGGGTGAAGCTGTAGTCAGGTCAGAATCCAAAATATCTCCAGCAATTCCACCAACAACCACACTGTCATCCGCCATCTTGGTACCACAGACAAAAGGGTCCCCTCTGCTCACAGGGAGCAAGGCCCCCTGCAGGCAAAGAGTTGGGGAATTTCCCCGGTGTCCTGGTCAAATTTCTCTCATTCACTAAAAAATACCACAAACAGCTTAATCTGGTTCAAGGTCAGTTGGCATGTAGCCCCCTCCCCTTGGTCGTGCCTGAAAATAGGCAGAATTTGTCTAGTGCATTTACCTGGTCAACAAAAACTAAATAAAAAAAATAAATAAAATCAATAAAGATATGTTTCCCTACTGGCCTTCCACTGGGACTTTTGCAAAGTTTCAAGTTTATCGAGTTTATTAAGTACAAGTGTATAATCTTAAGAGAGACGCTTTAAAAACAATATAGCAAACAGACATCTAATAAAAAAATTAATACATATTCATCATGCTTTTCTTTGTATGAATTGGCCTTCCACTGGGAGGTTTTGTCTTCTCCGAAAACAGCCTTTTTTCTGTAACCACTTCCCGCACCCCTCTTGAGAGCCATGCTAGACTTTTATTCTTCTGTTTTTCCCCATCTACCTGAATCAACCATTTGCTAAATCTATTCCTGATGAAGTCCCAGCCCCTCCCCACCCCACCCCTCTATCTGCTGGTAACTGACCAAATTAGCTCCGAGTTCTTCTTCCTCCATCTGCCTGAAGTCCATGAACCCGGCATCATTGTTCTAGTGGCCTGCCTATGTGCGCTCAGTGTTAGGTTGAGCCATACTTTTAAACAGTCACTTGTGCTGAGTGGTTCTTTCACCAACAGTTCCCCCATACCTTCACCATTGGTCAGGACTAGGTCCAGTATGTTTCCTTCCCTAGTGTGTTCCGTTACATGTTGGATCAGGAGGTAGTCGAGTCCTGGAGGACTTCCACCACCACCACCCAACTCCTGGTGCTCTGTACTATTGGGATGCTGCAGTAGACATTAGGTACGCTGAAGTCTCCCACCAGTACCAGCCCCCCCCACCACCACCACCACTGTCACGGCAGCCTTTCTATTTTCTGTATTCTTTTGAATATTGGCCCATTTGTTAGCAACTAGACTGCACATCAAAATTAACATATCATTTCATTTTATTATGGAAAAGAAAAAACATTGAGCCAAAGCTTGTGTGCAGTGGTGTCTGTGATATTGTGTCACTTAATATCACAAGAGTCTGTAGTTGCATTTGTGAACAAATACGAACAGATGAAAATGCCAGTGGAAACAGGTCTTGGGGTCTACTGAGTCTCCTCGAGTGCGCAGCTAGCACCTTATAATGCTGCTGCCCCTTCTGTTTCCCCCCATCCTATTACCCCTTCCCCTATCCCAACCTCTCTTGAAGCTGTCTGCCATCTAGCAGGCCACTACCTCACTTGGCAAGAAGTTCCACTTATCCACCACTCTTTCTGTGAAAAAATGTCTCCTCATCTCTCTCCTGAATCTACCCCTCCTCCAGTCACAGTTCGTGTCCTCTCACGTCCCTCCCCTTTCTCCTCTGGAAAATCCTCTCTGTATTAGTCTTGTTTATTCCCTTCAGGTACTTAAAGGTCTCAATCATATCTCCCCTGTCCCTCCTCTCTTCCAGACAGTACATATTCAACTCCCCCAGCCTTTCCTCGTATGGCTTGCCCTCCAATCCCGGGATCATCTTTGTAGCTTTATGCTGTACCCCCTCCAACAATTTGATGTCCTTCTTCAGGAACAGGTGCCAGTATTGCACACAGTACTCCAGGTGGGGCCTGACCAGCAACCTATACGGGGGCAGGATAACCTCCCTACTTCTGGAGGAAATAAACAAACAAGCAACACATTCCACAAAGCTGATTTTTCTCTCTCTTGCCAAGCCCAATTCAGATTCACAAAGAAAATTAATTCATTTGCTACACCTACAGAATCATGAGACATTTTTAAGGAATCATGCATTTGTTCTGATCAAAACGCAAAGTGCGGACCATCTGTGCTGCACAATTTTAGACTACAATGTCAATACATAAGGCGGATGGCTGCAAAAAGCAAGAGGGAGTTGTCAGAATTCAGAAAGCTGTATTCCATGTCACCAGCAAACCTTTAAAATAACTGACAAGTAACACCTGCACAAATGTCACCTCGGATAGAAATGTGTGCCACACTGGTACTCCTTTATGACAGGTATCTTTGTCATCTGGCAGGAAATTTGCTGGTTTGCCCATGTGCTCGTACAAAACTTGTGGTTGAACTGAACGCTTCACTTACAGGACTGAGGAAAGTAGTCTAGAGTCAAGTCGAAGTAATTCAGAAAGCAGGAAGCCACGAGTGGCAAAAAGCTGACACAAAGAGAAAGACAGACACAAAGTGATGCAGAGAGATAAATGTGTATTGTTGTAAAAGTTTCTGTATTTGCTTTATGAAAAAAGGGTTTTGTCGTAGCTGTGCTTCAAGAAACTGGGGTTTGAATGGCTGGAGGAGAAGTGCAGTTGTCCAAGATTTGAGATGTCCAGCAGGTTTCTCTTTTGTCATGGAAGCATAGAGGAGCTGTAACTGAGAACAGGTAAGCAAGCTCAGAAATACAAGATGACAGGTTTTTCTGGTCCATTTGTTTGATACGGTGGTTTCATATTGTGGTGAGTCTCTAGGAAGAGTACCGGGCCCCTCAATAATGGCCCCTTACTCTCTCAGTGATAAATACTGTTTTGGTCCACCGGAGTGTAACCTATAGTATAACCACTGGGATTATTATTTTTTTTTGTTTATGTATATTTTTTTTAATTTTTTATTTATTTACCTGGTTACCAAAGACTAAAATAAAATAAAAAAAATACTGTTTTGATCCACTGGAGCGTAACCTGTGGTCTAACCCCTCAGATTACTCTTAACTTCTAGGTCCTGTGGTAACATGTTCTGAAAACGTTTACCAATGGAAAACATATAGAAAAAGAAAAGTGCGTCTATGATGTTACCTGAAAATGAAATTAGATCTTTTTGCAATACTTGTGAAGATGATTGCATAAACAATACTGAAGTACTACAAGTAAAGAAAATGTTTGCGGATTTAAAGGGCTGAGAGCCTTTTTCTTTCATTTGTACACAAACATGTTCCAGATTACCACCACCCTTTGTATAAAATTTCCTTTTTCAGATCTAAATTGGCTACTTTGGATTCTGAAAACGTGTCTCCTAGTATGGCTATTCCCCCCAACAAAGAATATTGCACATGATGAAGGGACTTGTGGGGCCCTGAAAGCTTCTGTACTGTACAATCTTTATACAAGATGGAAGTTGGTCCAATAAAAGGTATCAAGCTATCCAGTGACCCCTAGAAAGTAGAAAGGCATAACTTTTTCAGAGCTTCATCATTCTTCCGGATACTGTTTTGTAGAAGAATGTTCTGGCTATATCTCTGAGCTTCTGCTGTCATAAAGCAAGAGCTGAAAGCAACTTCTGAAAACTAAAGGCTGAGTTGTCAGCTTAGGATGTCAGGAGGTCTGAGATCCCCCAAAGAGAAACTTCTTATTTTGCCATTTGCCCCACAGTACCTCTGAATCAGCCATGTTAAACCAGTTCTGCAGGTCTGAGTTCATGCATCCGCATAGACGTATTGTGTGTGAGGGCTAAAAACATAGTTTGAAAAGGACGACATGTGGCAAACTGGTCTTGAGAAAGGGACAGTTCAGACATTCAGGAATTGGTATGCTGTGTGTGAGGGTACCTGCAAAGGGGAAGGGGAGGGAGACGAGAGCTAGCAATGCTTGGGGAAATAGTGTAAAGTGAAATAATGATGAAAAGGGTGTTTTTGTAGTAAGTAACAACTTTAATGCATGGTTCCAAATGTTAATTATTTCATGACGAAAATAACATAGCCAGAAGGCCATACCAGGAAATAGGATGCTGTACTGCATACAGTAAGCCAAGCAAATTGCCAGTCGTAGAGTAAGGTAACAGAAATACACATAACGAGGAGTAATTGTTGATCTATTAAGTCTGTCATGATTTCTGTTGGAAGACTTAACACGGTGTCAGCAAAATTCAAGTTCAGATTGTAAAAGTCAAATTGTAAGTGAGGGAACATTGGATCATATAATATTATTTATTAGACCATCATACTGTAGATTTTGTACATAGATACTAAAGAAACACATTTTTGTGGTCCCACAGGTCCATTCATTAGTAAAGGTACAAAGGGGGACAAAGTTATTTCTGTTCACAATGTGTTACACAAAGTCATAGCCCCTTGGGAAACAGCAGACATAACAGAAGGCTTGGTCCCCAAGGAAAACCAGCCTACTACTGCTGGAGTTATGAATACACAAATTTAGGAAATAAAGAGGGCCATTGGCCCATCATGTTCTTTCCTTTTACAAACTCTGGGGGCACTTTGTCACCCCTTTTTCTTCAAGGTATGCATCTAGATTGAGCTTGAATTGGGAGTTAAGAGATGTCTACCTGGTTGTCTTTGTTGTGTAAGTCATTAAATGCTTACAAGTACTCCTTGTGATGGATCTTTGTCATTTAAAAACATAGAAACATATAAACTATTGGCAGATAAGGACCACTTGGCCCACCTAGTCTGCCCATTTTCCCCCGCCTACTGCAACACAGCAGACCCTACTTGATCTCCAGCTTCACCCTCCCCTTTCCTAACCACTATGGTTCCCTTATGCCCATCTCATGCATTTTTTAAATTTTGTTACCATTTTTGCCCCCACCACCTCTGCTGGGAGGCTGTTCCATGCATCCACCACCCTTTCAGTGAAGAAGTACTTTCTCACATTTCCCCTGGGTCTACCCCCCTCCAGCTTCATAGCATGACCCTTTGTTCTTGAACATCTTTTTCTCTGAAACCTGCTACCTTATTAATACCCTTGAGGTATTTGACATCTCTGTCTCATCCCCCATACATATTGAGGTCCTTTTAGTTTATCCTCCTTGGGCTTTTGGTGCAGACCCTGCACCATTTTAGTTGCTCTCCTCTGGACCACCTCTACTTATCAACAAAACTCGTCAGGTATTAAAAAAGAGTGCAGTAGCAGTAAAAACTGTATTCATAATACCTTCGTATTCACCCCCTCATACCTATGGTTCAAATGGAAAGCTCTTGGTAATTCCTAATAATTCCTAATAGCCTCCCAAGTGCTGTACATTTCAAGAGACTTCTTTGCAGAATCAGGTTCGCTTGACATTTGTGAAAGGTGCAAGTTGCTCTGAAACCCCAAATTTCAATTTACTTAAAAATAATTCTCTTAAAATACTATAAATGTCAGGAGTGGTGGCGATGGCGGTAACAATACAATTGTCTCAGGACTCAGTTGTCACCACATAAAACATTAATCTGGAATTAAAGAGACCCTGATTGGGAAAACTTTGAAAAAAGTAAGAATTTGGTTCATATTTCATATATTTTCTGTACTGCATTCCCCATTTTCTTTATTACTCAGAACAGCTGCATGATAGCGGTATTATTGGCTCCTAGATTTGATCTGCCCTGGCTGCTTGTGACATTATAATCCCTTGTTTATGGCATCATAATCATCTCCACAGTAACAGACTGTGATCTCATAAACAGAATTGTGATGTCAGCTGTAGCAAAGTAGCCAAAGAAGATAGGGAAGAGATGTTGCTTTCATGCAAATTCCCTTAGTAATAAGGAAATACGGGTAAGAATAACAGAATTAAAAAACCCATAAATCTAGGCATTATAGCCTAGAGGTTAGAGTAACAAGCTGTGAATGAGCTTGATGCAGTACATCCAGCAGACCTGAGTCTGATTCCCACAACCTCCACTTGCATGCTGTGTGACCCTGAGCAAGTCACTTAACCTCCCCAATGCTCCTACGCTGCTCCTGAAAACAGGCATTGCACCTGTTGGGCCTTACCCCATTATCAAAGGATTAAAAATAAATAAATATAAGCCACGGTGTGTCTAAACATGGCATATTTCAAAATTGTCTCATCCGCGCCAGAAGCGCTTTAAAGAGAAGTGCATTTGTCATTAATAAGGCTTGAGGACCTTTGCCGATCCAGCTGTAAATATGATATGGTTTTGTGTAAACTATATTCAGTATATATATATATATTGTTAACTTATATTTTATTGTATTTGTACAATGGAATATAAGCCGAGACATCTAGAATGCATCCAGATTGTAGGTATACTGCGTTCAATGATAGGATCTAATACATAGCTCAGAGTCTGCTACTTCATATGCGGGAGGATATACCTAATCATGTAGATGCACATATTAGAAAGAATTGCCAGTTCTGCAAAGAACGAGAATAGGGTCATACAAATTGGAAATCTACCAGGAGAGGCATAACACCCCAACTAGATCGGATTTATGTTCTTGATACTCAATCTCAGACCGCCAGCGATATGGGACGCCAACTGAACTGATTAACATCCAAGGGCAGCGAAGAAAACAAACTTCTGGGGGGGGGTTGTTTTTGAAAGTGCCGTGATCAAATAATACTGAAGTGTGACTTGTTCCATGGAACTTGGCTAAAATATTGCATAAAATACATCAGCAGTGAGACTAACTAAACTGTGTTAAATCTATTGCAGTAAGGTTGAAGGTTTTATTGTTGATTTTTGAGCGCTGTGTTCAGGGGTTATACCTAGCAACTGTAAACTATTTATTTTTAAATTCACGTTTATTGAACAAGTTGTGTACAGTACACAAATTTTTAACAGTCATTTAAAGATCTGTTTAACAGAAAGGTGTCCCTAGTTAACTATTCTGGAAATACCTAATGTAGTCTGGCTAGCAATCTGCTTGCGTTATGATGGTAGAGTAGTCTGTACAGAGGAACTGTGTTTATTTTCCTGGTAGCCATGCAGGCTACAAACTCCGCAAATTCTAAGACTCTTTCACAAATCCCAAATACACTTTGGAAAGGCAGAACTGTAAAACTGCTCAGATCCTTTCATATTCAAAGAGACAGCAGAGATTAGCACAGTGGGGTAGGGGCAAAACTGTGCTGCTACCTGGGAGACCTGATACTATGCCTGAATGGGGTGTTCACCCCCCAAGGGATGAGGGGGCAGTCAGTATTTTACAGAGGCAAGAAGTTCCATTCCCAGCGTTGGCATGTGTCCACTCTGCGTTTCAGCATGCACTATCAGCAGGCCAAGGACTGGCACTAAATAGGTCAAAAGGCGACAGTTTGGTCACCATCTAAACAACGTATGCAAAAAGTGACCATGTGGTCACCCTCTGAATAGCATATATCAAAAGATGGCCAATTGGTGACACTCTCAACACCGGAAGTCAAAAGGTGGCCACCCGGTCACCTTATCAACAGAGGTTAAAGCATGTCTAGTACAGCCCCAGGGAGAGGGGCAATAAGAGAGAAACTTATACTACTCAAAAAAGCATCTGCGCCCATGTATTTGGCTAATTTACCTTTTCCAAGACAACAAATTACCTCTCTTTTTTTTTTAAATTTATGTTTATTCATTTTGTCATGAACAATCCATAGAGTTACAGTTAATGGGCTCCAGTTACATTATACATCGTTTGTTAGCTACAGGAGTATGTTATTCATTAATGACACCTCATATGGGGGTATAAACAGAATATCCATCAATATGTGTGTATTTAAGGAGGCTAGCCACACTATAACCTACAGAGTAAAAGGAGAAAAGAAATATTAACATGTTTAAACATGGCCCCGTCTTAGCCATTATCTCCACAGAACACATGTTGTTTTACCGGGCAACTGATGGGTTCATGCAGTCTTTCTTGAGTTCCAGAAAAGGAAAAGAAACATAATAACGATGCTAGTAATGCAAGACAGCTAGATGTTTTGGCCCCTCGAAACTGACTTAATTTCTATATGTGTGAAAAAACATCACCGTAAGAAATTATTTAATCAGAAACAAGTTAGAGTAGGCAGAAACTGTAGCGTTATAAAGTTAACTTTGGCTGTTGAGAGGTACCAAACTTGTATAAAGAGCAGAGAAATCAAGTCCATTTTCAGGCAAGTCTATTATATAGTCTCATATCAACCAAAACTACAAAAAGAAAAGTTTTTTAATATGGCCAACATAAAGGAGACAGCCAACTAATAAGTCTTCTTGTGTATTTAGCATTTAAACCTTCAGTAACAATTTGAGTCCCGTATAGCCTCCATGAGGTATTTCAGCCCTCTTCTTCTGATTCCTCAGCCCCCGGTAACTCCCTCCATGGATGGCTGTGAAATTTGGCTACAATTCTGTCCACTCTCTTCTTCGCTTCTTCCGGGTCATTAAACTGGAAAGTCTTACCACCATAAGTGATACAGAGACATGCTGGGGTGAGAAGAGAGTGAGAAACCCCAAGACTTTTAAGTTGCAGTCTTAAAGGGGTTGAACAGCTTTCGGCAATTTCCGGTCGTGTATGACCAATCTGGGAGTAGCTTGATCTCCTGTTCTTTGATTTTTACTGGGTATTGAGCTCTAGCCCATCCAAGAATAGTATCCCAAATTTCCTGCCCCTCCATTACCAGTAATATTATTCTACTGGCCTCTCGATTAAACTGTGCTCTGTGAAAGTTCACCCTGTAGGCCTGTTTGAGCGACTCCGGAGTCAGGCATATTTCTTAAGGCATTGAGGTTTGGAGCCAATTCAGGAGAAAACATAGCAGGTTGTCACCCTCTGCAACTTCCAAAAGCCCAACAATACATATGTTCATCGCTCTACTGCCATTTTCTAACGTTTCCAACCAGGCTGTCAGATGAGAATTTTTGGTCGTCATTTTGGCAAAGGCTGCCTGCGTGCGTTGAGATCTGCTGTCAGCCTCAGATACCACCTTCATTGCTCCCTCGACCTTGATATCTTGTGTTGTAAGTCTATCAAGGACTTTCTCAATTTTGGTGTCCATCACTCGAACTGCTTTTAGCATCATATCCCATGGCAGTGGAATGCTGTCTGTGCTGGCCTAGCCTGTAGGCCCATTTTCCGTACTTTGCTGAGGTTGGCGCTGCTGCCCTGATTTTTTTCCCGCTCCTGTAGTTTGTTTTTTTGTTCTGCCCATAACAATTTCGGTGTCTACGGGTTCCTTAAAACGTGAACTACCCATCTGAAGCAATTATATTCTTTTAGATTTCCTCTGAATTTAGTAAAATAGATTTTTAGAGGAACTCGATGTAGAGCTGTAACGAACATGTCCTGTCACAAGCGTGCCCCAAACTACCTCTCTAAAGACAGACCATCTGCCTTCCTGCAAAAATCTGCTATAAAGATAGAATGGCTTCTTCTCTTAATATTTTTTAAAATAATAGCTTCTTGAGGAAGAAAATTAGCCACTGCATCTGACTTATTTTCCTGCCCACGCGTTTTATTTGGGTAGTAATAGGAAGTAAGATACTGTGAATTTTTTGACTTGTCTATGCAGCTTGTAAAATGAAAACGGTCTTGAACGGAAGACTGTTGCACTTTAGTGCCCACTTGCAAGAAAGTTCTCTAGAGGCCCTTTTACTGAACAATCCACCTTAGATATACCAGTAACAGTGAGACCCAGCATGGTGTGGGGTGTTGGTGGATAGCTACACACATTGAAACCAGAATGGTCTGAAAAATGGTAGGGCCAAGGATGTAAGAGGTAAATTCTCCCCTATTAATAAACAAACATGATTGCAAATACCGATAGGGCCACTTATGAAAGTGGTATGGCCATGGCCATGGTGCCCTCCCCCCCGATCCGGCACCTATGGACGCACACCCAGAGGCATAAGAAGGCCTAATGCCATAAATGAGAGCCTTACAGTCATTGGAAGTGCAGGTGTTCACCAACACCTCACATCCTGGTCGCTCTTCTTGTACTTAGAAAATGTATTTATTTGATTTATTTATTGAATTTTAGTAACTGGGTGAGCCCACTGGAACCTGAGGTCCCTTTTTCAGGGATGACTCAGAATTAATTACGAACCATAGATTCATACAAATGACAGCTACAGGGACATTGTTAGTTGCAGGCAGAATATCCAGGTCATTTTACAGGGATGACCCAGAATTATTTACAGACAAACTATTCCGACATCTGACATATACAGTAATGGCAAAGGCAAGGCAAGTCAACATTTTTTTAAAAGACACCCAATCCCGGAGGCTCTGGACGCCACATAAATTTAAAAACCAACATTTAGAAACACAAACACACAAACTTTTTTATACAAAAATAAAATAAATAACTCCAACAAAATCTAGAACACTATAATAGGTTCTAGTCTAAACATCAAATACTTGGGAGAATAGGAATGTCTTCAGGCGGGCCTTGAAAATATCCACAGTGGGGGCTTCCCTGACCTGAGCTGGTAATGAATTCCACAGAACGGGAGCCGCAACACTAAAGGCCCTATCACCTGCTGATTTAAGCCTCGTTCTGGGAATGGTCAGGAAGCCACCACTAGAAGATCGAAGAGGGCGGGTAGAAAGTGCAGGTATCAGAAGGTCTGACAGTATTAGTCACAGGTAAAGTATACAGATAACAGTCAGGGTCATAAATACTATACATTACATGGTATTTAGGTACATCCATAGATCTAAATCTACAGCCATAATACATACAAAGTGCATGCAATAAAGTGTAGGAAGCAAAGATCTTATACAGTGCCATAAGGATTTAAGGCACAGCGAGATACAGGGAAAAAAGAAAAGTGCTAAGACTGGCAACAGAACATCTCTGTGGTCATTATAGAAGATAGGAAGTTAATATCATCATTCAACGATAGCAGGAGCAGCAACATTTTTCTAGTAGTAGAGTTTTAAGTCCTTTTTTAAAACCCCCAAGGAAAGAGCAGTTCCGCAATTCAACAGGAAGTGAGTTCCAGTGGGAAGGCACAGAATAAGCAAAGGACCGCTTACGAGTACTTGAATTTTACCCTGGGGACTTCAAGCAAACAGCAGTTAGAAGACCAGAGTAAGTGCCTTTCAGGTCTGGGGACTAATATACCGACTAGATTCAGGGGGGTATAAACTTTAGTGCACTTCATTATGAGGCATAGCAGGGAGTACAGAAACCTTCCCTCCAGGGCAGGCCAATTAAGAGAGGAGAGGACTTCGCAGTGGTGTTTTCAGGTGGCGGGGGGCACCAGATACTAAGTTGTGTAGGACCTGTAGCCTGCTGGATTCTGAGTTCCTGAGGAACTGAAACAATGGAGTACTGCACATCAACGTGAGAAGTGCAACACTGCATGCAATGGCAAGCCTCGTCTCAGGGATATAGATATTGCCTAGGCAATATACTGTAACAGACCAATTGTTTTATGCAAAACTTTGGCAATATGATCTACATGAGGTCTGAAAGAGAATTTTTGGTCTAGATAGACCCCGAGGTACTTTAGATTGTCAGCCACCTCCATATGTGTGCCAGAGGAAGTGGTTACTGAGAGCAGGTGCTGCCTATTGGTACCAATGTTTTTGACCAGAGAGAATCGCTTTTGTTTTCTTTGCATTCAAGACAAACCTGTTGTCCTGAAGCCATTTTTCTAATGTGCAGAAATCAGAGGCAAGTTGGGTGTTGATTGCACTCACATCAAGAGCACATCATCCGCATAGAGTAGTAAGTTCCCAATCCCACACATTTTATTTATTTATTTATTTAAGAGTTTAACCAGGAAGGCATACTGAGCGGGGTACCGCTCAATTCCAGATGAGTCCTGGGGACAATACAAAATAACAAAGTGAAGCATACAAAATGACAAACTAGAGTCAGTACAGTGAAGATAACAGCAGGTCGCAATCCAAAACATGGTACAACGGTACAGGACAAGATGTGCATTAGTTATGCTAGCTGTAGTGCAGATACAGGTAAAGTAAGGTGCTAGTTGCCGTGGTGCAGACCAGTGCAGCCATGACTGTGGGTCCAGACAGGGAAGGGGGTGTAGGGATCATAAAACTGGGTAATGAGGTGGGGGGGTGTTCAGATGTTTGTTAGAGTAAAATGATGCGGGGTGAGGAAGTGCAGACCAATTCAGCCATAACTGAGATTCCAGGCAGGGAATGAGATGAAGAGAACAAACACTGAGTAAAGGGAGGTTCAGAAGTTGTTCAGAGCTATCCATGGGGGGGGGGGATAGTTGTCATAGCGCTGAGAATGTAGTTAGGAACATGAGCAGGAGGTGGTGAAGTGTGCCGACAAGAGATCATTTAGGTGCGGTGAGGGTGAGGAGTGCCGAATGTCCGGAGGAAGGGAGTTCCAAATCTTGGGCATGCAGTTGCTGACAGCTGCCTGACCTGATGAGGAGGATCCTTGAGGAATAAAAAGGAGTCTAGAGTCCCTTCTCCTGAGCTCATATACTGAAGGGGGAGTGAGTGGTCAGGGCCGAGGAGAGGTAGGGAGGCAAGATGTCAGTCCAGTACTTGGCAGTGAAGTGAGCACAGTGTGAGGATCTGTGGTCCTGAAGCGAGGGTAGGCCTAATGTTTGGTACAGGGTACAGTGGCTGGTGGAGTTGAGACAGTCAAGAATGAAGCGACAGGAGTGGAAAAGGGGGTCCAGTCTGGTCAGGGAGGACTTAGGTGCGGCACTATAGACTACGTCACCATAGTCAAAAATTGGCAGTATCATTTTCTGTACAATGGCTCTGTGAGCTGGCAATGGGATGCAGCCACGATTGCGGTAGAGGACACCCAATCTAGGGTGGAGTTTTTTTTGGATTGCATCAATGTGTTCAGAAAAATTAAGGTGCTGGTCAAGCCAAGACCCCAAGGTATCTGAAGGAAGGGCAAGCCTCCAGACAAGTACTATCAAGGGTGTGGAAAAATGAGGGAGAGGTGAGCCGAGCTAGTCTCTGCCTTGTGCTGAAGGTCATGGAGATGGTTTTCTTGGCATCGGGGTGGAGCTGGTTTGAGCGAAACCAGAGCTGGACATTGTTGAAATCCTGCTGCAGTCTGGTCACCATATCCCCAGCAGATGGGCCTGATGTGTACAGCACAGTGTTATCTGCATACATGTGAATGGAGGTGTTTGGGCAGGCAGAGGGGTAGGTCAATGAGAAAAATGGAGAACAGTAGAGGCCCCAGAACAGAGCCCTGTGGAATCTCTGAGGAGATGGGGAGAGGGCCGGAGGAGGCATTGCCAATCCTGACTGACTGCGTCCGGCCAACCAGGTAGGCATGGAACCAGGTGATGGCCAAATGGGAGAGCCCCACGCTGGCAAGCTTAGCCAGGAGGAGGGGATGGGATACTGTGTTGAATGCCTTAACTAGGTCAACAAAGATAGCTGAGGTGATGAGCCCTTTATCCATAGCCATGAGGATGGAGTCCATGAGCTGTAGAAGGGAGGTGGTGGTGGGGTGGGATTTTC
Organism: Neoceratodus forsteri; assembly: GCA_016271365.2. Classification (NCBI taxonomy): domain Eukaryota; kingdom Metazoa; phylum Chordata; order Ceratodontiformes; family Ceratodontidae; genus Neoceratodus; species Neoceratodus forsteri. The sequence continues at coordinate 1,171,746,415 of CM057451.1, read as the reverse complement.
TGAAACCAGATTAGAAGGGGATATAGAAGGAACAGGAGTCAAGGAAAGTGGAAAGTTGAGAGAGTGCAAGTTTTTCTTGGAGCTTGGTTAAGATAGGTAAGAGGGAAATGGGTCTGTAGTTTCCAGGGGAGGATGGGTCACCGCCCTTAGGCAGGGGAATGACCGTGGTGTATTTTCATTCTGCTGGTAACGAAGCTTCTGATAAAGATAGGCAGAAGATCACAGCCAGGGGGGCAGCAATGGCAGGGGCCGATAGGTATAACATTTTAGCGTAGAGGTCTGTGGAACATCTACCCTTGGTTGGGTTGAGTGCGATGAGGGCATTGTACACCTCCAGTGGAGTAACTGGTTGAAGGGAGAAGGAGTGGGTAGATGTGGGGTTTTGGGCAGGCTTGGGGAAAGTGAGAGCAGGTGGGGGTGGGGAAGAGGATAGGAGGGAAGCGGTGCAGTTAACAAAATAAGAATTGAAGGTTGCGGCTACAGCAGGGGGGTTGTTTATCGAGGACGAGCCTATATTTAGTGATGGCATTGGAGGCTGGGGGGGGGTCGTTGAGAAGTAATTTGAGGTCCCTCCAGAATCTAGCAGGATGGTTTATGTTGGCATGGAATGCTGTGTTGAAGTATTTAGCCTTTGCCTGCCAGATTACTCTTGTGCAAGTGTTGCACAGAGTACGGTACTTTAGGTGGTTTTGTGGCAGCCCAAATAACTTAAAAACTTTCCATGCCAGGTCTCGGTCTTTGAGGCAGGCAATGATCTCAGCTGAGATCCAGAGGAGGTGCACGCCTCGCACCCTGTCTCATCTGATAGGGGTGTGGTGGTTCCACATGGCAAGGAACCTAGATTTGAAACCCTGTAGGGCAGTGTCTGGGGAATTTGCATGGTAGACGAAGGACCAGTCAATGTCAGCCAGGTCTAGTAGAAGAGCGGCGATGTTCAGGACTTTGAAAGATCTAGTAAGGAGGATGTGAGGTGCTGATGCTTTAGGCCTAAAGAGCTTCCTGATCATGTATATTACGTGGTGGTTGCTAAGGGAGTCAGGGAGCAGGCCTGCTTCAAGGATCTGGTGAGGGTGGGAGGTAAGAGACCAGTCAATAAGGGAGTGGTTTAGTGATTTGTGGTTTAGGTGGGTGGACTTTAGGCAGATCATTAATATATATGGAGAACAGCAATTTTTTTGTGGTACTTTTTAATGGCGATTTATAGTAATTTTTTAAAGGTAAGTTACAAAATTTTAGAAAAAGCTAAAATAATTTAAAAACTGTCATAAAAACGTACAGGTCTTTAAAAAAATAGTGCCTGCACCAATACAGTTGAACCTTGATTATCCGGACCTCTCGGGAACAGCAAATCTGTCCGGATAATCGATCATCCGGTTAATCGAAAATACACAGAAAATGCAAAGCTGATGCTGTACATTGCGGTTGGAACATGGAACTAATTTTATCTCACGATAAGGCTGCACTTCACTTTCATAAGCAGACATTTTTTCACCCTGGATTTCCAGCTGGCTAATTGAATGTTTCTGCTTGAAGTGCTGCAGCCAGCCAATAGACGCCTTAAAATCTGTTGCTGTGGGATTCTCATTTTCTTTATTTAACTCTAGGCTGAACTGTAAAGCCTTTTCCTGTAGCATTGGCCCAGAGACAGGTGCACCTTGCTACGCTGCTAAGCAAACCAAATGTAGGTTGCCTTTTCAAGTTTGTCATCAGCAGCAGGCTTTAGAGTTTTCTGGCATTTCAGTTCTCTTTCATCCTCTACATTTGTGGCATGCAAAATCAGTTGGTCTTTTTGGTTTTTTATGTCAGAGACGTGCTGTTTACTGATTCCATAGGCCTCTTCACACTGATTGCTTTGTCCACCTTATCCAGCTTTTGAAGTATTTCAAGCTTTTCACTTAGCGTAAGAATTTTCCGTTTGCATTTGACAGCTGTAGTCGCATTGTTTTGCTCAGCCATTTCAGTGCATGTTATGATGCCATGAAAAGCCCTTATGAAGGGGCTTTGAATGTACACTTAAATACGGAAAGGAAAGCAATCAGCAATCGGTGAGTGAGAGTAGGTGTGTCATTAGGTGTTACATTCTGTAGCTCAGCTTACTGTGAAAAGCTTCCGTAGAGCAGTTAAAATGTAAATGCGGGGCTGGCCCAGTGGCGCTGAGGGTTGAGGCGCTGGACACCACACCTCGCGCCGCATGGGCGACCTGGGTTCGGGAATGAGCCCGGGCCGTCGTGGGTCGGCAGAGGAGAGAGAGGATGGAGTGTGTGGAGGACTGCTCTCCTCTCTCGGGGGGGGGGTACCAGGGACTGCCCAGCACCACAGAGGCCCCTGGTGGAGACTGGAGGCACTGCAATGCTCAGGGCTACACTAGAGGGACGCAAAGCCACAAAAGGTGTCTCTGGTGTCATTGCATGCTCAGGCTCTGCAGGGGAGAGAGGGAGAGGCGTAACTACAAGAAAAACACCCCGGTGCACTGAGGAGGTGACGAGGGCCTCAGGGACCTCCCTCACATCCCCAACACCAGATGCCCACAAGGAAGACCCATGGACAACCCCGGAAGGAGATGGACCCTTTAATTTCAGATAGATGCCGCCAGGTAGGAGAGGTGGGCCCTGCCTTGGGGGGTGATCCGGGGCGCTGGGAAATATCCTGATGGGGGGGAGTCTGTGTTGGAGCACCATGCTGAGGAGTAGCAGGGGCTGAGAGTTGAGTAGGCACGTCTGAGAGGTGCCTCGGTGCACCGGTGCTAGAAAAAGAATTGTAAAAAAAAAAAAAAAAATGTAAATTCTGAAGCTGAAGAATGTCACATCTAATGACACATCTACTCAGACTGTCAGAAGGTCAGAGCGACTGTTCCTTTGTTGTTCCATCGCTACAACATTAGAGATAATTACCTCTAACAGCGAGCTGCGAGCAGTAAAAAACAATCCTTGAGCATTTTTTGGTATTTGGTTGGGACTGACACAGAAGTCCGCACAAGCAAGTTATCCAGATAATCAAGATCCAGATAAACGAGGTTCAACTGTAGTTAAGTCACCAAATGAGCCCTGGAGAAGCTGCTGGATGCTGTGTTGCGAGCCATGAGTGAATGTTGCCACCACTTTATTTTTTGTGCAGCCAGTGTTTCTTTTTGGTCATGATGATTCTCGCTCCAAACTAGCAGCCGGCTGACGAGGAGGGAGGGATATTCCCAGAAAGAAGAGAGTGGGCAGGAAGTAGGAAGGTTGGCAACACACAGGAATGGCTCCATGGAGGAGAAAGGTAAAAAGGTCTGACTCCATCCCCATCTCTCTGGTCTCTGTGCCGATCTGAGTCCAAGAAGGCAGCAGCAACTTGAACACTGAGGAGCACAACTGCATAGTACAGGGAGTGGGAGTAACAGTGGGCAGGGGTGCTGGATCAGAGTGGGAGTGACAGTGGGCAGGTGCTGGATCAGAGTGGGAGTGACAGTGGGCAGGTGCTGGAAAAGAGTGGGAGTGACCAGTGGGCAGGTGCTGGATCAGAGTGGGAGTGACCAGTGGGCAGGTGCTGGATCAGAGTGGGAGTTTCAGTGGGCGGGTGCTGGATCGGAGCAGGAGAGACAGTGGGAGGGTGCTGGATCAGTGCAGCAGTGACAGCGGGCAGGTGCTTGATCAGAGCAGGAGTGACAGTGGGTAAGTTCTGGATCAGAAAGGGAGTGACAGTGGGTAGGTTCTGGATCAGAAAGGGAGTGACAGTGGGCGGGTGCTGGATCAGAGTGTGAGTGACAGTGGGCATGTGCTGGACTACAACGGGAGTGACAGTAGGCAGGTGCTGGAGTAGAGAGAGAGTGACAGTGGGTGGGTGCTAGATTGGAGTGGGAGTGATAGTGGGCGTGTGCTGGATCAGAGCGGGAGTGATAGTGCGCAGGTGCTGGATCAGAGCAGGAGTGACAGTGGGCGGGTACTGGATCACAGTGGGAGTGACAGTGGGCAGGTGCTGGATCAGAGGGGGAGTGATAGTGGGCCAGTGCCGGATCAGAGCAGAGTGACAGTGGGTGGGTGCTGGATCAGAGGGAGTGACAGTGGGTAGGTGCTGGATCAGAAAGGGAGTGACAGTGGGAGGGTGCTGGATCAGTGCAGCAGTGACAGTGGGCAGGTGCTTGATCAGAGCAGGAGTGACAGTGGGTAGGTTCTGGATCAGAAAGGGAGTGACAGTGGGTAGGTTCTGGATCAGAAAGGGAGTGACAGTGGGCGGGTGCTGGATCAGAGTGTGAGTGACAGTGGGCATGTGCTGGACTACAACGGGAGTGACAGTAGGCAGGTGCTGGAGTAGAGAGAGAGTGACAGTGGGTGGGTGCTAGATTGGAGTGGGAGTGATAGTGGGCGTGTGCTGGATCAGAGCGGGAGTGATAGTGCGCAGGTGCTGGATCAGAGCAGGAGTGACAGTGGGAGGGTACTGGATCACAGTGGGAGTGACAGTGGGCAGGTGCTGGATCAGAGGGGGAGTGATAGTGGGCCAGTGCCGGATCAAAGCAGAGTGACAGTGGGTGGGTGCTGGATCAGAGGGAGTGACAGCGGGTAGGTGCTGGATCAGAAAGGGAGTGACAGTGGGTGGGTGCTGGATCAGAGTGAGAGTGACAGTGGGCATGTGCTGGACTAGAACGGGAGTGACAGTAGGCAGGTGCTGGACTAGAGAGGGAGTGACAGTGGATGGGTGCTAGATTGGAGTGGGAGTGATAGTGGGTGTGTGCTGGATCAGAGCAGGAGTGACAGTGGGTAGGTGCTGAATCAGAAAGGGAGTGACAGTGGGTGGGTGCTGGATCAGAGTGTGAGTGACAGTGGGCATGTACTGGATCAGATTGGGAGTGATAGTGGGCATGTGCTGGATCAGAGTGAGAGTGACAGTGGGCATGTGCTGGACTAGAACGGGAGTGACAGTAGGAAGGTGCTGGACTAGAGACTGAGTGACAGTGGGTGGGTGCAAGATCAGAGCGGGAGTGATAGTGCGCAGGTGCTGGATCAGAGCAGGAGTGACAGTGGGTGGGTACCGGATCACAGTGGGAGTGACAGTGGGCAGGTGCTGGATCAGAGGGGGAGTGATAGTGGGCCAGTGCCGGATCAGAGCAGAGTGACAGTGGGTGGGGGCTGGATCAGAGAGGGAGTGACAGCGGTCAGGTGCTGGATCAGAGCAGGAGTGGCAGTGGGCATGTTTCATAGGTTTCATAGGTTTATACAAGCTACTAGACTTTCGTCCATAATGCTTGCCATGATTTTAATGTTTTATACCATATCAAATTTGTTTTTGAAAAATTTATTGAGCCTGTGCTTAAAAGTGTCCATACTGTAGATTCACTGTCCACCACCTCAACTGGTAAACTATTTCATATTTTTATACCCCTCTGACTAAACCAATTTTTTCTTCTAAGCATTCTCCATTTGTCCATTTCCAATTGTAACCCATGTCTTCTACTTCCATACCCATATTCCTTTTTAACTGTAAGGCCCAAATTGCTGCTCATTTTTTTTATCCTGCAGTGCCCTATAAATCATACACATAATCCCCCTAGTTCTTCTATACTGTAACGTATACAGTCCCAATTCCTGAATTTCCTCCTGATAACCTTTGTTTTCCATCTGTATGATTTTTTTTGTCGCGCTTCTCTGCACGCCCTTCAACCTCCAAATGTCCGACTTTAAGTATGGTGACCACACCTGCACGCAATACTCCAAATGTGGTCTAACCAAGGCCTGGTAAAGCGACAGGACCAACTTACTGTCCCTACTCCCAATATGTCTGAATATGCGATTTAATGCTTGATTAACCTTCTTAACCAAATGCCCGCAGTGTGAACTAAAACTTAAATCATTTGGTATCACCACCCCCAGATCTCTTTCCTTTGTAGTGCAGTTCAGTGTATTTCCTGCTAGTTTATGTGTTGTAGCTTTATTTGCTTTTCCCAAATGCATAACTGCACATTTAGCAGTGTCTAATAGCAATTTAAAGCGGTCAGTCCACTGATCCAAACTATCTAAGGTAAGTTGTACATTATTTTGTTGTTCTATGATGTTTACTATGCCCCCTATCCTGCAGTCATCTGCAAACTTGGTTATCCAGGTGTTTGGGAATTTACATTCAATAGAGGAGATGTACAAATTAAATAAACACGGTCCTAATACTGATCCTTGAGGAACCCCATTAGTGACATTCTGCCAGTCCGATTTTACTCCATTTACCACCACCCTCTGTCTTCTATCCCTCAACCAGGCCTCCACCCAGTGTATTATATTTTCTGGAATTTTATCATCAATCATAACCTCGATCAATTCTTTGTGTGGAAGTTTATCAAAGGCCTTAGAGAAATCTAAAAAAATGATGTCCACTGCATTTCCTGTCTCTAGTGCTTTATTCACTTTCTCAGAAAAGGTCAGCATATTACTTTGGCAAGATCTGGTTTTAGTGAACCCGTGTTGTGTCTGATCTAATAAATTTTGATGTGATAAGTGATCTATTATATATTCTTTAATTATGCCTTCCAGTACTTTGCCTATAACAGCGGTTAAACTAACAGGCCTAAAATTCTCAGGTTATGTGGTCGGACCCTTTTTTAGTAATGGCACAACTAATGCCTCCCTCCAATCCTGCATCGCTGTTGCTTGATCAATTGATTTTTGGAATATAAAAGTAAGTGCTGGGGCTAGATCATCTGCTGTTTCTCTAAGTATCTTAGGATGGATACCATCAGGCCCTGGGGATTTGTTTATGTTTAATTCTTTTAATCTTTTTAATACTTCCTCCTGTTTAATTTCAATTTGGCCTACCTATGACTAATTTCAGCCCTGTACTCAGGTCAGTTTTTGTGCTGAATACTGAGCTAAAGTATGAATTTTGCATATCGGCTAACTCCTTTGATTCTGTCACCGCTTCACCTGATATATTAATATAAGGACCTATGTTATTTGATGTTTTCTTTTTACCATTTATGTATGAATAAAACAATTTATAATTTTCACCTATCCTCGTAGCCAGTTGTAACTCATAATCTGCCTTAGCCTTTTTTATTTCCTTCTTCAATTTTTTGACCTTCTGTCTATATACAGTATATTCCAACCCTTTATGTTGTGTTTCCTGTTTACTCTTTCAAAAATCTTGTCTTTTTCATTAACTAATTTCTTGATTTTAGTGTTGAACCACCCAATATTTTTTGGTAAACCATTTTTGTTTTTGATGGGTACAAACTGTTTGGTTAGCATTTGTATCTTTTTGCTAACTGTTTCCCACATTTGTTCCACTGTTATATTAACTAATTCCTTCTTCCACCTCCAATTTTTTATTTCTGTTTTTAGTCCCTGGAAGTCAGCTTTACCAAAATTTAATTTATCTGATGCGAATTTACTTATGTTGATGCTATATTCTTCAAACATCTTGAAGAATACCATACTATGGTCACTATTCCCTAAAGGGCTACGAACGACGATATTTTTAATCCTGGGTCCATATTGGTTAGAACAAGATCTAGGATGTTTCCTCCTCTTGTAGGGGGCTGCCACCTTTTGCTCCACTCCTATTTGATCCAAAGCACTTAGAAATTCCATTTCCGTTTCTGTTTTACCTTTCAGGGCAAGCCAATCTATGTTAGGCGTATTAAAGTCCCCAGTAATCAACATATTTTCTGCTGGATCGAGGTTAGCTATATAATTTAGTAGTAGATTATTTTCCTGTTTGGCTATTGATGGCGGCCTATAAACTAGGCCTAATTTTGTTTTTATTTGACTTTTATGCATTATTTTAATCCACAGCATCTCCACATTTATTTATCTCAATCATTTCCTGCTCATGTTTAATAGACTCCTTTATATAAACTGCTATTCCCCCTACCCTCATATGTTCTCTTGATCTGTAGTACAGTTGATAACCCTCAATGTTTTTGTCCCACGTATCCAATTTATCCCACCAAGTTTCAGTTATAAGGGCAATGTCTATATTGGCAGTCATAAGCATGTTTTGAAATTCATGAAATTTGTTGGTTAAACTCCTTGCATTTAGCAATACCACATTCCATTCCTCCCCTACATTACTTTTTAATATACTTTCATTTTTAAGCCCATTTAAGTAATTGGCTTCCTTTCCCCTCCTTCCAGTTTAAATGGAATTGTATCATTTTGTTTATTTTTGTAGCAAAAATTTTGACCCCAGCTCTATTTAAGTGGATACCATCATATTTAAAAATGGTTTTATTTTGAAACGTTCTTGTATTATCCATAAAGCCTATTTGATTCGTCTTACAAAAGTCCCTTAACCATACATTTAACTGATCTATGGCCCAGTTCTTGTATTCATTTATCCCATGCGATGGCAAAATGCCTGAGATTATTATATTGCCCTTTAAACTTTGGATTTTTTTTAACAATGTTCCTAAAACTGTTTTTAATGGTTTCAATCTTGCTCCTACCTATGTCATTTATTCCTACATGTAAAATGACTAGGGGTTCAGGTGATTTTTCTAGTAAGCCATCCAGTATATGTTCTAAATCTGTCACTTTAACTCCTGGTAATGTGCATTTTTCTGTTTCTGTAAATTATTTCATCTGTTCCTCTAGTAATGGAGTCTCCTATAACTATTATATTTTTTTCTCCTTTGATTTGTTAGCTCAGACATAGATGTGTGTGACCCTTGTTGACTATTTGAAACTGAACCATCAAAAAGTCATTCATCTTGTACTACCACTTCCTCGATCTGCTCCTCATTTTGCGACTCTGTACTAGGCTGTTCCCTGTTTTCATCTTCAGGGGTATTTAATGTCTCTCTCTTTTTAGCAGTTTAACTGCTCCTTGCTGAATACTTGTTTTTCCACCATCTGTTTCAGTTTTGGCTATTTTCAGAACTGAGACCCTTTTTTTTTTCATTGACCTGTTCTGTAATTTGTGTTTTGAACCATTTGGGGTACTTGCAGTTAGTTGCTCTCCTTGCTCAATGAAACTATTTGAAGCAAAATCAATAAACCCGTCTAATTCTCTGATTTCTTTTTTCACTTCTAACGTACTCAATAACAGTTTATTTTCCTCCTGCAAGGTTTCTATTAGCAAGCAATTACTGCATCTGAATTGCTGTCACTTTTCCCCTTGAGTGTACATTTTGCATTGAGTACATTGTTTTTGGAACTTCTTGGCCTTATTCTTTGACTGAGCCATTTCCCTTTAGCTTTGTGTCTAAAGAACAATAGTCCTTACAAACTTTTACAATTTATTTACTTTTACCTCTTTGCTTGCCTGGTCCTGGCATCTGCGAGTGGATACAGCAGTTTGTGTCTCTCGGCGCAACACCATACTTCGCTCCCGCTTCGTGTGAACTCCTTTCTTTAAGTCCCCCAACCAGGAAGTGCAAGATAGCCCCTTCCTGTATGACGTGTGTCACCAGCCACGTAGAAGCCAGCAATAACTTAAACTAACTGATTCTAATTTAAAATAAAGTAAAAATGCCACCTCATGCGATGGGCTTTAGGGACAGGGAGCACTTCGCTTGCTTTCCAGCGGCTATTTGTGTTTGCGGGATGCCTCAGGGAACATAGGTGGCTCCTCCACCTTCCCAAATGCTCAGGGCTTCACAGCAGGCCCTATCCCTAGGACACACTCCCAATCTTAGCACAGCAACCAGCCCAGCGATATACCTCTCACCAGAGGCCCTCCAAGTTCAACTCCCAGCCAGGTAACCCCTGAATTATGTTTACTGAGCAACTTTTTTTACCAGCAATGTCTCCAAGCAGTGTTTCGAATGCACTCTAGAATAGGAGTGTACTGGACTAGAGCAGGAGTGACAGTGGGCAGGTGCTGGATCAGAGCAGGAGTGACAGATGGTGGGTGCTGGATCAGAGTGGGAGTGAAAGTGGACAGGTGCTGGATCAGAGCGGGAGTGACAGTGAGTGGGTGCTGGATCAGAGTGGGAGTCACAATGGACAGGTGCTGGATCAGAGCGGGAGTGACAGTGAGTGGGTGCTGGATCAGAGTGGGAGTCACAGTGGGCTGGTGCTGGTTCACAGCAGGAGTGACAGAGGGCGTGTCCTGGATCAGAGTGGGAGTGGCACTGGGTGAGTGCTGGATTACAGTGTGAGTGTCAGTGGGCAGGTCCTGGATCAGAGCAGGAATGACAGCAGGTGGCTGCTGGATCAGACCAGGAGTGACAGCAGGCAGGTGCTGGATCAGAGTGGGCATGACAGTGGGCAGAGGCTGTATCAGAGTAGGAGTGACAGTGGGTGGGTGCTGGATCAGAGCATGAGAGACAGTGGGCAGGTGCTGGACTAGAGCAGGAGTGACAGTGGGCAGGTGCTGGATCAGAGTGGGAGTGACAGTGGGTGGGTGCTGGATCAGAGCGGGCGTGACAGTGGGCAGGTACTGGACCAGAACAGGAGTGACAGTGGGTGGGTGCTGGATCAGAGCAGGAGTAACATTGGGTGGGTCATGGATCAGAGAGGGAATGACAGTGGGCAGGAGCTGGATTAGAGCAGGAGTGACAGTGGGCGGTTGCTGGATCAAAGCAGGAGTGACAGTGGGCAAATGCTGCATCACAGCAGGAGTGACAGTGGGTGGGTGCTGAATCACTGTGGCAGTGACAGCAGGCAAGTGCTGGATCAGAGCGGGATTGCCAGTGGGCAGGTGCTGGATCAGAGTGGGAGTGACAGTACGCAGCTGCTGGATCACAGCGGGAGTGCCAGTGGGCAGGTGCTGGATCAGAGTGGGAGTGACAGTGGATGGGTGCTGGATCAGAACAGGAGTGACAGTGGGAGGTTGCTGGATCACGGCAGGAGTGACAGTGGGCAAGTGCTGGATCAGAGAGTGAGTGACAGTGGGAGGGCGCTGAATCAAAGCAGGAGTGACAGTGGGCGGTTGCTGGATCAGAGCAGGCGTGACAGTGGGTGAAAGCTACATCACAGCAGGAGTGACAATGGGTGGGCTGGATCAGAGCAGACGTGACAGTGGGTGGGTGCTGGATCATAGCGGGAGTGACAGTGGGTGGGTGCTGGATCAGAGAGAGAGTGACAGTGGGTGAGTGCTGGATCAGAGTGGGAGTGACGGTGGGTGCTGGATTAGAGCGGGAGTGACAGTGGGTGGGTGCTGGATTAGAGTGGGAGTGCTAGTGGGCATGTGCTAGATCAGAGCAGGTGTGGCAGTGGGCAAGTGCTGGATCAGAGCAGGAGTGACAGTGGGGAGTGCTGGATCAGAGAGGGAGTGACAGTGGGTGGGTGCTGGATCAGAGCAGGAGTGACAGTGGGTGGGTTCTGGATCAGAGAGGGAGTGACAGTGGGTGGGTGCTGGATCAGACCGGTAGTGGCAGTGGGTGGGTGCTGGATCAGAGCAGGAGTGACAGTGGGTGAGTGCTGGTTAGAGCGGGAGTGACAGTGGATGGGTTCTGGATCAGAGTGGGAGTGATGGTGGGTGCTGGATTAGAGCGGGAGTGACAGTGGGGGGTGCTGGATCAGAGAGAGAGTGACAGTGGGTGGGTGCTGGATCAGACCGGTAGTGACAGTGGGAGGGTGCTGGATCACGGCAGGAGTGACAGTGGGTAAGTGCTGGATCAGAGAGTGAGTGACAGTGGGAGGGCGCTGAATCAAAGCAGGAGTGACAGTGGGCGGTTGCTGGATCAGAGCAGGCATGACAGTGGGTGAAAGCTACATCACAGCAAGAGTGACAGTGGGTGGGCTGGATCAGAGCAGAAGTGATAGTGGGTGGGTGCTGGATCATAGCAGGAGTGACAGTGGGAGGGTGCTGCATCACAGAAGGAGTGACAGTGGGTGGGTGCTGGATCAGAGTGGGAGTGAAAGTGGGCGGATGCTGGATCAGAGAGGGAGTGACAGTGGGCTGGTGCTGGATCAGAGTGGGAATGACAGTGGGAGAGTTCTGGATCAGAGTGGGAGTGACAGTGGGTGCTGGATCACAGCAGGTGTGGCAGTGGGTGGGTGCTGTATCAGAGCAGGAGTGACAGTGGGTGGGTGCTGGATCATAGCAGGAGTGACAGTGGGAGGGTGCTGCATCACAGAAGGAGTGACAGTGGGTGGATGATGGATCAGAGTGGGAGTGAAAGTGGGCGGATGCTGGATCAGAGAGGGAGTGACAGTGGGCTGGTGCTGGATCAGAGTGGGAATGACAGTGGGTGGGTGCTGGATCACAGCAGGAGTGACAGTGGGAGAGTTCTGGATCAGAGCGGGAGTGACGGTGGGTGCTGTATCAGAGCAGGTGTGGCAGTGGGTGGGTGCTGTATCAGAGCACGAGTGACAGTGGGAGGGTGCTGGATCACAGCGGGAGTGACAGTGGGTGGTTACTGGATCAGAGCAGGAGTGACAGTGGGTGGGTGCTGGATCAGAGGAGGAGTGACAGTGGGTGGGTGCTGGATCAGACCGGTAGTGACAGTGGGTGGGTGCTGGATCAGAGCAGGAGTGACAGTGGGTGGGTGCTGGTTAGAGCGGGAATGACAGTGGACGGGTTCTGGATCAGAGTGGGAGTGACGGTGGGTGCTGGATTAGAGTGGGAGTGACAGTGGGTGGGTGCTGGATTAGAGTGGGAGTGCTAGTGGTCATGTGCTAGATCAGAGCAGGCGTGGCAGTGGGCAAGTGCTGGATCAGAGCAGGAGTGACAGTGGGGGGTGCTGGATCAGAGAGAGAGTGACAGTGGGTGGGTGCTGGATCAGAGCAGGAGTGACAGTGGGTGGGTGCTGGATCAGAGAGGGAGTGACAGTGAGTGGGTACTGGATCAGACCGGTAGTGACAGTGGGTGAGTGCTGGATCAGACCGGTAGTGACAGTGGGTGGGTGCTGGATCACAGCAAGAGTGACAGTGGGCAGGTGCTGGATCAGAGTGGGAGTGACAGTACGCAGCTGCTGGATCACAGCAGGAGAGACAGTGGGCAGGTGCTGGATCAGAGAGGGAGTGACAGTGAGTGGGTGCTTGACCAGACAGCTCGTGATAGTGGGTGAATGCTGGATCAAAGCGGGAGTTACAGTGGGCGGGTGCTGGATCAGAGCAGGAGTTACAGTGGGCGGGTGCTGGATCAGAGCAGGAGGTACAGTGGGCGGGTGCTGGATCAGAGTGGGAGTGACAGCAGGCAGGTGCTGGATCAGAGCGGGAGTGACAGTTAAGTGGCTACTCGGTGGTGAACCAGGTTAGACGTCTGACAACTTTTTTAAAATCAGAATTGGGGGCAAAACAAAAATTTGCTGTTAGTTCAAAAATTAAAATTCTTAACCGGTGCATGAATATTACTGATACAGGGACATGGCTAGAACTGAGACTTTATACTTGCTGGTGGATGTTGACACAGAAAGATATGGCATTGGAATACTATCAACCAGTTGGAAAACAGGCTTTTCATAACCCATTTTCAGTCACTTTGCAAGCAAAAGTCTGCTTTATGGTGGGGACTGACCATACTACATATGATGGTTAGGTTTAACCATTGGTCGGTTGTGTCCTTTCGTCTGAAGGTCTCCTTTCCCTACCGAGAGTTAGGGATGGGCAGACCCGAAAAGCTCCTGACCCTTATTATTAGGACAAGAATCCAAGTCAGGGTCCTGATTAGTTCTGATTTATTCTAAATCAAATAAGAACATTTAGGAAATTACTGTTAATACCAGAAAACCATCACAAAATGCACTTAGAAAACAGAACAAAGTATTTTCTAGTCCGAGTGTGTCTGTCTGTGATTTTACACCATCATATATATATATATATATATATATATATATATATATATATATACACACACACATATACTTCTGCACTGTCTTCCCTTGTTTTGGCCGTAGAGAATCCATGAATGTACATGAAGGCACACCCAGTCAGTTGTTCCACTCCACAATCCATACACCATTCTGGGGGAGCACACCTCCCCTATGGATGCACCCACAGAGGAGATTAAGGAGGCTGAGGACACCTGTCACAAGGGAAGCCCACAGGAAGGAGGCAGAGGACACCACAAGGAAAGGAAGCAGCTCCTGGTGGGGAACTCAATTATTAGGGGGACAGAACTGGGGAGAGCAGGGAAAACTGAAGTAAGGTGCCTGCCTGGTGCCATGGCTTGAAGAGACAGGAAGAGCATCCTCAGGATCACGACAACAGCTGCAAGGGATTCCGAGCTGGACATAATTGTCCACCTAGGGACAAATGACTTGGCTCATCATGAGGTTAGAGCAGTGCAGGAGGACATTGCAGAGTTGGGGAGGGGCCTAAAACAAGTAGCACACACAGTATCCTTCTCAGAGGTGCTGCCTGTCAATGGCATGAGTGAGGCAAGGGTACTTTGCACCATGCAGTTTAATGAATGGTTGAAAAAATGGTGTGAGCACAGGGTTTGGCTTCATTGGGGACTGGGGTTCCACCTGGAGGACACCAGCCTATACTGGCAGGATGGTCTGCATCTGTCCAGGAAGGAACAAGTCTTTGAGCAATCGGTTTAAATGCTTCATTGGCAAGCTTTTAAACTAGTTAAGGGGAGGCACTGATAAGCAGCAGGAAAATCCCAGCCTCCCTACAAAACAGGGTACTAAATGAGAAAAGACCGAGGTAGAAAGGTCAGTGGGGGATGCTGCAACAGAAGGTAAAGCCATCAAAAATGGAAAGCAATGAGTACCAATGCCCGTAGTCTGAGTAACAAGCTTCCTGAATTAGTGGCCTTGATGGAGGAGGAACATCTGGATATCGTGGCAGTCACAGAAACATGGTTCGCACAAAACCATGACTGGGATGTAAACATACCAGGATGCACTATCTACAGGAGGGACAGAGAGGGTAAAAGAGGAGGAGGAGTAGCTCTTTACATAAAGGAAGGAATCAAAGCAACAGAACAAAAGGGAAAACAGGGAGGAGAAGAAGCACTGTGGGTAAATTTGGAGACTGGCAATGGCACCACAATCCACACAGGGGTTGTATACAGACCCCCTTCTCAGGGGGAGGAAATGGACAAGGAAATGATAGAAAGTATACTTAGTATGGCAGAAAAAGGGGAGATATTGCTGATGGGCGATCTGAATATGCCAGATGTTAGCTGGAGTGCAGTTGCAGCAGCCACTTTGAAGAGTGGGGTTATTCTAGATGCCCTACAGGGGGCATGCCTTAGACAACTAGTATTGGAGCCCACTCGAGAGGGAGCAATCTTAGACCTGGTTCTCTCAAATGGAGATGAAGAGAGGATCACAGATGTAGAAGTGGGTAGCCATCTGGGAACTAGCGACCATCGAACAGTATGGTTCACAATAAACACAGCAATAGAGTCAAGCCATACAAAAGCAAAGGTACTGGACTTTAGGAGGGCTGACTTTGCCAAAATGGGTGAGTGCTAAGAATGCACTAGCAAACGGGCAGGAAGGAGGGTGGAAGAACAATGGGAATAATAAAACTGCCATCACAGAGGTAACAAGCCTTTGTGTGAAGCAAATAAACAAAACTAAGCGATGTAAGAAACCACTATGGTTCTCAAAGGAAGAGGCAGTGAAGGTTCAAGAAAAGAAAGCTTTCAGGAAGTACAAGGAATCACAGAGAGGCAGGACAGAGAACTGTATCAGTTAAAGCAAAAGGAAGCTGGGAAGGCAGTCAGAACAGCAAAGGCCCAAACCAAGGAAAAGATAGCCAACTCAGTTAAGAAGGGGATAAAACCTTTTATAGGTACATCAGGAGCGAAGGAAGACCAAGGGAGGATAGTGAGGCTTAATAAAAGGGGATGGTGAGCAGAGGTGACTGTGAAAAGGCAGAGATACTAAACAAATATTTTTGCTCGGTATTTACAAAGGAAGAGGGGGTACCTAGACAAACAGTAGAAACACTCTGGATACAGAAGTTGATACCAGCCCATTTACAGAAGAAAGGGTTCTGAAAGAACTCTTAAAACTGAAGGTGGACAAAGCAATGGGGCCTGATGGAATTCATCCCAGAATTCTAAAAGAACCAAGGGTAGAATTAATGACACCACTGACTACCCTGTTTAACAAATCATGGGAGGATGGGGTGGTACCCGAGGACTGGAGGAGGGCAAATGTGATTCCCCTTCACAAAAGTGGGAGCAAGGCAGAAGCAGGAAACTACAGACCTGTTAGTTTAACCTCAGTGGTAGGGAAAATGATGGAATCACTTCTGAAGGAAAGAATTGTCAGTATCTAGAGGCCAGAGGGCACAGGACCCAAGGCAGCATGGATTCACAGCAGGAAGGTCATGCCAGACAAATCTGATAGATTTCTTTGACTGGGTGACCAAAGTAGTAGATCAGGGAGGGCTGTGGACATGGCCTACCTAGACTTTAGCAAGGCATTTGACACAGTCCCACACAAAAGATTAATATACAAGTTAGCTAGCCTGGGAGTGGGTCCCAAGATGACAGCCTGGGTAAAAATTGGCTGGAGAATAGGACACAGAGAGTAATAGTGACGGAGTCCACTTGAAGAAAGGGGTTACTAGTGGGGAACCGCAGGGTTCAGTATTAGGACCGGTCCTCTTCAATGTCTTTATAAGCGACATTGCAGAGGGACTGGAAGGAAAAGTATGTCTCTTTGCAGATGACACAAAGATCTGCAACAGAGTTGATGCACAAGGTGGGGTGGAAAGGATGAAAAAGGACTTGGCAAGGTTAGAGGAATGGTCAAATGTATGGCAGCTTAGACTCAATGCTAAGAACTGCAAGGTAATGCACCTGGGAAACAAAAACCCAGGGAAAGAGTACACAATGGGGGGTGAGATACTAACAACAACAAAAATGGAAAGGGACCTGGGGGTAGTCATATCAGATGACCTAAAGGTGGGCAAGCAATGTGAGAGGGCAGCAAGGAGGACTGGGGGGATACTGGGATGCATAGGGAGAGGCATCACCAGTAGAAAACAGGAAGTTATTATCCCTCTGTACAGACAGTTGGTGAGACCCCATCTGGAGTACTGCGTGCAGTTCTGGAGACCCAGTCTTCGCAAAGACATAGACAGGATGGGAAGCTGTCCAGAGGAGGGTAACTAAAATGGTGCAGGGTCTGCACGGAGACTATGAGAGAGACTTAAGGAGCTTAATATGTATAGCCTCGAGGAAAGGAGGGAGGGGGGACATGATAGAAACTTTCAAGTACCTCAAGGGAATCAACAAAGTCCAAGAGGGTAGCATCTTTCAAAAAGAGGTGTGCAAGAACAAGGGGCACAATTTGAAGATGGGGGCGACTCAAAGGTAGTTTAAAGAAGTATTTTTTCACAGAGAGGGTTGTGGATGCATGGAATGGCCTTCCGGAGGAAGTCGTGGAGTCAAAAACAGTGGTGGAATTCAAGCATGCATGGGACAGTCATAAGGCAATTCTAGAGGGTGGAGGTAGGAAGAAGTAGGCTGCTGGTTAACTAGGATCTGCAGCTTATCCAGTAGTCAGGGAAATGGGCAGACTGGATGGGCCAAGCAGTCCTTATCTGCCGTCAAATTCTATGTTTCTATGTTTCTATGTTGACCCTTGCCATATGTTTGGGAGCACGGTATCACTGCAGCTCCCTTTCTGCCCTAAGTCAGCAGATCCCCAGCCCCTCTTATCTGCAGTCTCCCACCTCATTATGATGATCTGTGATCCACATTCCACAACTGACACCCCATTCTGCTCCAGTACTGTTCACATCCCTTCCCCTCCAACATCCACCCTGCCCGAGCATTATACCCCACTACCCCTCACGTCTGACACCTGTCCTGTCTCAGTATGAAGGCTGCTGCCCCCTCACATCAGGAGTCACCCCATCTTGCACCATATGTATACCCCTACCTGCTCTGCTTACAACCACCATGCTAAAGTATGAACAACCCTTCCCCCACATTTAACCCCCCTACCCCCACTTATCTGCTGGCTGCCATCCTGCCCTTATATGTACACCCCATCCCATATATTTACTAGCATTAACCGTTCCTGAGTACGTAGACCCCTACCTTCACCCTCCTGCTTGAACCCACCCTGCCCAGTGTGAATACCCCTTATCCTTCTGTCTGCTGCACCCACATGCCCTAGCATAACCCCCTGCCATAGTATGTACAGACACACGTCCTTCCATATGCTTTCTGGCACCCACACTGCCACAATCCACATAGTGCGCACACCCAGTCCCATTCCTTTGCTACAATACCAGAACAAAACAGACCAACCACCCTGCAGGGCAAATCCCTTAAATGAAACTGTACTCCCTGGCACACCCAATACAGACTCAGGAGAACCAAGCAGCTCTGATTAACACAGACAAGCAAACAAAAGGTACGGTCATTCACACCACAAGAGCTCTTTGAGACTTCCACCACTTGTGCCCTGTATACTCTTAGCACTGCATCTTGGGCCTTTCTAAGCAAAATCAAGCCATAATCAGCATGCCACAAACAAATGTGAATAACTCTTGAACCGTAAGTGCTACACACAAAGTATCAGTGACAGAGTTGTTCAGCACAACGTTACCTTTCCAATGGTGCTATGCAATCAGTTGTAATCAATTTAGTTTTTATTTTATACTAGCTGAAATACCAAACAACTGATTTTTTTCAGATTTTTTTCAAGATGCTTAGGTGACACATGAGAGACAAATGTCAGCCATGCACACCATACCTTAAACAAATGCAAATAACTCCTAAAGTATATGTGGTAGACACAAAGTATCAGTGGCAAAATTGTTCAGCACAAAATAACCTTTCTAATGGTGCTATGCAATCAATTGTAATCCATTTAGTTTTTATTTTATAGTAGCTGAAATACCAAACAACTGTTTTTTTTCAGATTTATTCAAGGTGCTTAGGTGAAGCTTGACAGACAAATGTTAGCCATGCACGCCATACTTTAAACAAATATGAATAACTCCTAAAGTATACATGATAGACACGAAGTATCTGCAGCAAAATTGTTCAGAGCAAAATAGCCTTTCTAACAGTGCTATGCATTCAATTCTAAGCAATTCGGTTTGTTTAATAGTTAGGTATAAACTGCTGACTTCCTCAGACGTTTCTAGGCCTGAGTGAAAGTCAGTTGAGTACGTCTACAGGCGTTATTGTCCTGAGTGGCTATGCTTTCAGACACCGCCTACAGACGTCTCTAGGCCTGAATGAGTTTAAAGCAACAACAAAGACAACAAAATGTTGAAGCAGCAATTTACATCAGTGATGAAGAAAGAAATAAACATGTCTCTCAACTGTACCACGTTATGAAGGACACGTGATTTATTTTATCACTCAGAACTACCACATCCCGCGTGAAAAAGGTGTTGCTCGCATAGAGAAGTGACTTCTTCAACTTGTCACATTGATGATAAATTAATATACTGTATATAACAAACAGTAGCAGGAGCAACACTAACAGCCCTAGTATTTCTCTGAGTAACTCCATGATCAATGTGTCCAGTAATGTGTCTAACTTCAGCCTTCCCACAATCAGTGACATTGTGATGGTCATCCAGTCATTGCGTCCGACCAACTGTGGTTTGGACCCAGGCCCCACATGTCTCCTAGTGGGCTGTGTGGATAAAATTGGTCCAGTCCTTGCTGAGATAGTCTGGAGGTCTTTGGAGAGGGGGATTTTTCCAAATCCTCTGAAAGAGGCTGTGGTTCAGCCCCTTCTTAAGAAGTCCTCCTTGGACCCGGACTGTCTGGCTAACTACAGGCCTGTCTCTAACCTGCCCTTTGTGGGTAAGGTTATTGAGAAGGTGGTCGTGTCGCAGCTGGATGATCATTTGACCAGCCACAATGTCTATGATTCTCTCCCGTCTGGATTTAGGAAAAGGCATTGTACCGAGACAGCTCTTGTCCGGGTACTAAATGACCTCCTAATAGCGAGAGATCAAAGGACTCATTCCATCTTGGTCCTTCTTGATCTCTCTGCAGCATTTGACACCATGGACCATGGTGTGCTGGTGGAGCGCTTGCAGTTTATCTGTGGATTGTCTGGTACAGTCCTCAGTTGGTTTCAATCTTTCCTCTAGGGTAGGACTCAGAGGGTGGTGTCTGGGATTTTTTCCTCAGCATCATTCCCCCTATCCTGTGGGGTGCCACAGAGCTCTATTTTGGCATCCATGTTGTTTGCAGTGTACATGCTGCCATTGGGAGCGATTATTAGGCAGTACGGTTTGAGTTTTCACTGCTATGCAGATGATACTGAACTGTACATGTCCTTTGTGCCCGGCCAAGATGCTGCCTTTTCGGTCTTTAACAACTGTCTTGCCAAAATCCAAGACTGGATGAATGTGAGTTGGCTGCGGTTGAATCCAGGAAAAACTGAGGTGTTGGTTGTGGACCCAGGTCACCAGGAGGCGGGTTTGTTAGCGGGATCACCCTCGGGTTTATGGCTTGGGGGTGTTCAGCTAACTACCTCAGACTGAGTGCGGAACCTGGGCGTTGTGTTTGATGACTGTTTGACACTTAAATCTCAGGTGTCGGCAGTTGTCAAAGCCTCTTTTTTCCATCTGAGGAACATCGCCTGGGTGAAGCACCTGGTTCCTCCTGACGATCTTCCTACTGTGGTCCATGACTTCGTTACCTCCTGCCTTGACTACTGCAATGCCTTTTATTTTGGGCTACCAGGGGTTGATATTCGCTGCTTGCAGCTAGTGCAGAATGCGGCAGCCATGCTATTGACTGGTTCTTCTGGGGCCGGTCACATAACGCCTGTGCTCCGTGGACTGCACTGGCTGCTAATATGCTGGTGAATCACCTTCAAGATCGGTTTGCTGACCTATAAGGCCCTACACGATCAGGGACCTGGCTACCTGAAAGATCTCCTTTGTCCCTACTGTCCCTCCCGCTATCTCCGATCCACTGACGAGGGATTTCTGGAGATTCCCAGGGTTAGTTTAAAGACTTCTGGGGCTAGATCTTTTAGTTTTATGGCCCCAACCCTGTGGAATTCTCTACCTCATCAGGTGCGAGATTGCCCGACTGTCCAAAGCTTTAAAGGGGCATTAAAAACACATCTTTTTAGCCTAGCATACAATGATTTTTAATGTTGCTGCCTGGATTAATTTTAATACTGTTTTAATTATTTATTGATTTTATTATGTTATGTACAGGCGCCTTGGTTTTGGAAAGGTGCCTTTTTACAAATAGTCTGATTTGATTTGAACATACTTGCACATTTCGAGTGTCAGACTTAGTGCCTTTACATTTAAAGTCAGCAGAAATGGGCAAGACCCCCACCGCGCCGTGCTAAATACTTTCAAAATAGTATTGCCCACCTCCCCCACTGCTGCTACGGTCAATGCTGTGCTTGCTGTTCACAGTCACACTCAATGGCTGGAGAATACCATGATTTAGTTTAAGAAAATCTCATTTTTAATTCTAACCCCTGAGTTGGCCAATCTATCTACGCCGCCTCTGTCGTTGCTGATTGTTAGTGGTCTGTTCCCACACTCTCTCTCTCTCCTATGAGGCGCATGTGGCGCACGCACACTGGATCAAGCAGGAACAGCGGCGATGTGGCGATATAATTCTTTGTTTTTTGTGGTTAGTTGTATGGGAGTGAGTGGTTTGATCACATGGGGGGGGGGTGGATCAGGGTTAAACAAACAGTGAGAGTTAGAAAAGCAGCACAGCATACCCAGACAGCAGCAGTGGCCTGGTCTACCCACGTCCATTGGATCCTGTAAGATCTGGGGGCGGCGGGGGGGGCTGATTTCAAATGGACTGGTCTGCCCAACTCTAGCAAGAGTTCAACAATTTGTGGTTTGAATAAGCAGCTCTGTCCTCCTTCAGCATGTGCTTTCATAAACATAATGGTTTAGCCGTCACAGTTTGCTAGAGAATACCTTTTTGATTTTCAGATTTCTTTTCCAGGGTTTCTAACACATCTTGGTAGCCAACCCAAAACAAGTCTGCATGAAAACACTGGAGTGTCCTCATTGGTTCCTTCATTAATGACATCACAGTGCTTACCCTGACAGCAGACCGTGATGTCAGAAACTAATTACAATGTCCTTCGGGGACAGCCAAATGTTTTTTGAAATGCACAGTCATAGAACGACTGCATTATCTGAAATTATATATTCTGTACACTAATAACAAGAGAAAGTAACAACAAACTAGAAAATACTGACGTTTAACATAACTGTTGTGAATAGAATATATAATATATATTTTTTTGTATTTTTCCTTATCCTCATGGTTTTATGTGATGAGGGTGAGTCCGAAAGACCGCCGATCACATAGACCTAGTAAAAAAGAGCCTGTAGTTAAAAGGGTGACTGAAATTGCAATGACTGTCACAGATAGCGATGGTCGCTACATTCAAACAAAACAACAACTAAAAGAAGTATTTTTATGTGGGGGGCTACGCTTCCTGCACCCCCCAAACTTAAAATAATCAACTCCACGGGGGGTGTGGACTCAGGAGAAAGTTATGTTTTTTAAAAAAGCAAAAAATTTTTTCTCCTGAAATCAGGCCTGAACCTGGGTTTGCTAGCATCGCAAGCAATGGCTTACACCGCTACGCTACATGGCCAGCTCAGCAGGGGTTGGCCACACAACATCTTATATCCTATAGTAGTGAGTGTAGCTCCCTGCTATACTCACTCTACAGAATATATCAATGTTTTTCACCACTCGGTCTCAGTGTGAGCGGTATTATTGAGTTGCTCGTATTGTCGCGCTCAATAATACTCACTCATATAATATGATACCCCCTGACAGGCGCTGCCCACCTCTGCAACATCTGCCTCACAGACCCATTTGTTTCCTTCTCTGTCACATACCTTAATCTTCAAGGGGGTCCACAAACAGCTTAGCTCTCCATGGTGGATTCCATTGTGAGGACGACAGCAGGCTCCTAGCACAGTTCTATACTATGCCAGCATTGATGAACAGTCAGGATTGGCAGGGTTTGAGAGTGCTGGAATGATACTGCCATGCTCCAGAGCTTTCTTGCTTAGTTTGCCCATCACCAGGACACAGACATTGAAGGCACCATGAAGTGTATGCTTCTGCAATGTGTTAACCACGCCCCAGAGTCTGTCTGTGATTCATGCTCCCACAATGTGCTAGCTATGCTCCCGAGCTGGTCTGTGATGCATGCATCCAAAATGTGTGGCAAAGCTCTGGAGTCAGTCTGTGATGTATGCAGCCACCATATGTTAGCCATGCTCTGGAGTCGGCCTGTGATGTGTGCACCCGCAATGTGCGACTACGCTCTGGAGTCAGTCTGTGATGCATGCTCCTGCAAGGTATGGCCACGCTTCAGAGTCAGTCTGTGATGCAGGCTCCCATAATGTGCACCCACAGTTCTGGAGTTGGTCTGTTATGCATGCACCCACAATGTGTGGCAGCACTCCAGAGTCAGTCTGTGATGCATGCACCTGCAATGTGTGGCCATGCTCCAGAGTCAGTTTGCGATGCATGCAATGCAACATGTAGACATGCTCCAGAGTCAGTCTGAGATGCATGCTTCTGCAATGTACTGGCCATGCTCCAGAGTCGGTCTGTGATGCATGCACCCACAAAGTGTTAGCCATGCTCTGGAATCAGTCCGTGATGCAGGCACCTTCAATGTGCGTCCACACTCTGGGAGTCAAACTGTGATGCATGCATCCACAATGTATTGGCCACACTCTGGAGTCGGTCTGTGATGCATGCACACACAATATGTTGGCCACACTCTGGAGTCGGTCTGTGATGCATGCACACACAATGTGTTGGCCACACTCTGGAGTTGGTCTATGATGCATCCACCCACAATGTATGCCCGTGCTCCGGAGCTGGTTTGTGATCCATACATCCGCAATGTGTTAGCCACATTCTGGAGTTGGTCTGTAATGCATGCACCCACCATGTATTAGCCACGCTCTGGAGTCAATCTGTTATGCATGCACTGCAATATGTGGCAACACTCCACAGTGGGTCTGTGATGCATGCACCCACACTGTGTTGGCTACACTCTGGAGCCGATCTGTGATGCATGCACCCGCAACATGTTGGCCATGCTCCAGAGTCACACTGTGATGCAGGCACTTGCAATCTGTGGCCTGCTTCAAAGTCAGTCTGTGATGCATGTGGGTGGCCATGCTCCAGAGCAGGTATGTGGTGCATGCTCCCACAATATCTTAGCCACACTCTGGAGTCAGTCTGTGATGCATGAACCCACAATTTGTGGCCACGCTTCACAGTGGGTCTGTGATGCATGCACCTGCAATGTGTTGACTACACTCTGGAGTTGGTCTGTGATGCATGCATCCACAATGTGTTGTCCATGCCTTGGAGTCCATCTATGATGCATCAACCCACAATGTGTGGCCAGGCTCTGGAGTCAATTTCTGATGCATGCACCCACAATGTATTAGCCATGCTCCAGAGTCAGTCTGTGATGCATGCTCTCGCAGTGTATGGCCATGCTCCAGAGTCGGTCTATGATGCATGCACCTGCAATATGTTGCCCATTTTCTAGAGTCAGTCTGTGATGCATGCACCCACAATGTGTGGCCACACTCCACAGTGGGTCTGCGATGCATGCACCTGCAGTGTGTTGGTTACACTCCAGAGTCGGTCTGTGATGCATGCACCTGCAATGTGTTAGCCACTATCCAGAGTCAGTCTATGATACATGAACCCACAATGTGTGGCCACACTCTGGAGTGGGTCTGTGACGCATGCACCCACAATGTGTTAGCCACACTTTGGAGCCAGTCTGTGAAGCATGCTCCTGCAATGTGTTAGCCACACCCCAGAGTTGGTCTGTGCTGTAGGCACCCACAATGTGTTAGCCACACTCTCGAGTCTGTCTGTGATACCTGCACCCAAAGTGTGTGGCCACACTCTGGTCTTAGTCTGTGATGCATGCACCCTCAATGTTTTAGCCATGCTGTAGAGCTGGTCTGTGATGGTTGCACCCACAATGTGTGGCCCCACTCCAGATTCAGTCTGTGATGCATGCACCACAGTGTTAGCCACTCTCCGGAGTCAGTCCGTGATGCAAGCACCTGCAATTTGTTGGCCATGCTCCAGAATCAGTCTGTGAAGCATGCCTCCAGAATGTAGAGGCCACACTCCTGAGTCAGTCTGTGATGCATGCACCCACTATGTGTAAGCCACGCTCCGGAGTTGGTCTGTGATGCCTGCACCCAAAATGCATGGCCATGTTCCGGAGTTGGTCTGTGATGCATGCTCCCGCTGTGTGTAGCCATGCACCAGAGTTGGTCTCTGATGTATGCACCTGCAATGTGTTTGCCACACTCTGGAGTCAGTCTGTGATGCACGCACCTGCAATCTGTTAGCCATGCTCCAGAGTCGGTCTGCGATGTATGCTACTGCAATGTGTGGCCATGCTCCAGAGTCAGTCTGTGATACATGCAGCTGCAATGTGTTGACCTCACTCCAGAGTCAGTCTGTGATGCATGAATCCACAATGTTTGGCCACGTTCTGGAGTCGATCTGTGATGCTTGTGCCTGCAATGTGTTGGGCACACTCTGGAGTTGGTCTGTGATGCATGCACTCACAACGTGGCCATGCTCCAGTGTCATTCTGTGGTTTCCCTTCCACAAGCATCTCCTGCTACACCTCATATGTGACCACCCAGGTGGGTGGGCAGAGCAGTAGAGGCAGCTACTCTTCCTCGTATGATTTCTGGTTTCTTTTTTTTTGGTTTTGTTTATAGTTCAGTAACTATTCATTTTACCCATGTACACAGTACATAGATATATGAAAAGTCACTGTAGGGTTATGTACCAAAAGTACAAACATGTTATTAAAGGGAGGCAGATTTTTAAGAGAGCTGATTAAAGGGATCTCAAAATTACTGTTAAAAGTGACTTCACCAGTTCATAACACTGTTCTATCATAAACAGTAAAGCAATGAAAATGCCTGGCTGTATTAAACAAAGCTTTCTCTCTAGAAACAGGGACAGGACACTGTCATGCCACTATACAGAAATCTGGCAAGACCTCACACTGACTATGCTTCCCAATTCTAGTCACTGTTTCCATTAAAGTACGTTAAAATCATTGAGGGAATACAGAGGAAGACAACCAAAATTCTATGGGGATTGGAAAATAGGACATCTTGGGAAAGAGTAGCCAATCTTGGCCAGAGAGGGGACAGGACGTTTTTTAGATATGTAAGTGAAAAGAGGAAGAGTGGGGTGAGATTATAAGGTTAAAAAACGGAAAGGGGGACTGTGCGGGAGGGGGGCAGAAAAAGGCAGACACCCTGAACAAATACTTTAGTTCAATGTTCACAGAGAAAAGAAGGGGGAAGGGCCACAAAAAAGTAACAAAAGCTTTGGAGGGGAGGAGGTGGACAAGGGTATTGAGGGAGCTCAGAGAAATACTGGCTGCACCTCTGACAGTTCTACTTACATATGAAGAGAGACTTAAGGAGCTTAATATGTATAACCTTGAGGAAAGGAGGGAGAGGGGGGACATGATAGAAACTTTCAAGTACCTCAAGTGAATCAACAAAGTCCAAGACGGTAGCATCGTTCAGAAAAAGAGGCGTGTGGCCGGCCCGTCGGCTGGCAGTTGGATTTTTCGCTTGCGGCGCGGCGACCGGGTTCAAGGAACGGACTCGGGTCGCTGGAGGGTCAGCCAGGGGAGAAGGACTGCGCCCCACGGCTGCTCTCCTTCTCCGGGGAGGAGCGGGGACAGTGTCCGGGCTTCCAGCGACCCCTGGCCGGAGGCAGGGTGCTCATGAAACCGACCAGCGCTCGCTGACTTGGGCGGGGCAGGCGTTCGGCGCGTCATTGCACGTCCCGCCTCCCAGAAAACCAGGAAAATGGACGGCTGCCGACCTCCCTACATGAAGCCCGCCACGGCTTCGATTAGCCCCCCAGGCCAGCTTCCCCGACCAATTCCGGTCTCTGCAGGGTGTTTGGGTCCGCACCCTGCAGCTCCCTACGTGGGGGTAATCCACGGGGTATCGGGGAGCCAGGGCCGATCTGGGGGTGGAAGCGGGCCCGTGACCGGGCAGAATTACCGGGAGGTCGGCAGCTAGGAAGAGGATAAAGAAGTAAAAAAAAAAAAAAAAAAGAGGTGTGCAAGAACAAGGGGGTGCAATCTGAAGATAGAGGGAAGGGGCGGCTCAGAGGTAATTTAAGGAAGGATTTTTTTATAGAGAGGGTTGTGGATGCATGGAACGGCCTGCCGGAGGAGGTTGTGGAGTCAGAAACAGTGGTGGAATTCAAGTATGCATGGGACAGTCATAAGGCAGTTCTAGGGGGTGAGGGGTAGGAAGAAGTAGGCTGTTGGTTAACTAGGATCTGTAGATTATCCATTAGGTAAGGAAATGGGCAGACTGGGTGGGCCAAGCGGTGCTTATCTGCCATCAAAGTCTATGTTTCTATGTATTTAACAGTTCACTGGAAACAGGAGTGGTGCCACAGGACTGGAGGAGGGAAACTGTAGTCCCACTACACAAACGTGGTAGCAGGGAGAAGGCTGGCAATTACTGGCCAGTCAGCCTGACATCATTAGCGGGAAGGTTAGTGGAGTCACTGCTGAAGGAAAGGATTGTGGAATATCTTGAATCCAGTGGGCTACAAGACGCAAGGCAGCATGGTTTCACATGCGGGAGGTCATGTCAGACAAGTTTGATAGATTAAGGTGACGAGACTGTGGCACTGGGACAGTGGTGCTATTTCAGTTAGTATTCAATCAAGGCACAGAGTGGAAGCGCTCACAGCTCAGAAGGAAGAAAAGTCCAGACCAGTGTTATCGCAAAGGCGTCACAGTTTTATTCATATCCAAACACCAAAGAACAGTCAATTCGAACAGTGCTTCACACTGTGCTTACCTTTCACCCAGTAATTGGGCTTCCTCAGAGCTAATACAACTTCTTAGCAATGTGATTATATACCATGTGCATAATTAATTAATTATCCCTTTAATGAATAATTATTAACATGAGGTCAGAAGGTGATAATTCACAAAGAAAAGATACATCCAGGTAACATTGCTTTTTAAAGAGACATATGTAGTGCCATGGTATTTCTATAGCATAAGCAGTACAACTTTATATGATTCTTTATATAATGCATCACTTTAATGGAGAAAATTAGTAATCCTAAAATGATGCTTCAAAAGTACTGAATGGTTAAATTTCCAATTAGGAAAACATTTTCTTTAGAAAGAATCATGCGTCAGACAGGGCTCATCCTGATTCTCTGCTATGAGGGACATGAGGTCTTTAGTTTCCAGGTTCCCTAAAACAATAACGGGACAAGTCTGAGTTTTATGTAGTATAGTACTGTCAATGAATTATGGATTATGTGATGCGGTCCCCTATGGTGGCACAGACCCTTAAAATAGCTGTGCCACACCTAAAATAGGTAAAGGGGTCAATTTTCATACTGGAATTTCATACTGGAAGATAGAAGTCAAAAACACATAGCCCATACAGACTTCCCCACTATTCAGTGGTGATAACCGAAGTTACCAACTTCAGTGAGATATCTATCTAATCTTTCTTTAAATTTACCCCAATACCCGCCTCTATCATCTTTCCTTAAATTTACCCGCACTATCCGCCTCTATCAATTTCATTAGAATTGTGTCATTTCTGGCACATCCCTTTGTCAAGTGTTTTTATCCAATCCATGGATCCTTTACCTGAAGTCTGTTAGTGTCATGTACAGTTTTTTAAGTACATCACTAAATGCCTCAAAAAGCATCGGATTCCTCCCAGACCCTTTTAGTAGTGGGAGGTCAAAGGCCACTCTAATATCTCTTTTTGCACTTTAAAAATGAGGAGAGCTAAAATTTCTCATTTAAACCTCTGCCATACTGTGCTCCTACCTTATAAGTCCATTTTCGTTCACAACAGTCCAGGAAATTTTCAAAATCACCCCCCCCCCAATATCTTTGGGGATGGTTCCAACCCAAATGCAGTGACCGTGTGTTTTATCCTGGGATGTGCACGTATGTGGGCAGCCATGGCACAGGTAAGATGTTTATTTTTAATGGCCAGCAAGTGCTCATTTATTCAAAATCTATATTTCCTTTTCGTTCTGCCCACATAGAAAGCACCACATGTGCACTTTAAATAGTAAACTACCCCTGCAGTATTGCAGTCAATAGTGCCAATAATCTTTTCTAGCTTACCATTTTTGGGGCTAAGGACGCTATCTCTGCATTCTATTGTACTACATGTCCTACAGAACCCACATTTTTTCGTACCCCATTTGCTCTGAGATTTAATTTTCTTTGGGTCAGGTTGATAACTGTTGACCAGCCGGTCTCTTGATTTCTACCCCTATGGTATACTATCCTCAGTGGCTTGTCTAACATGGGCCTTAGTTCTGGGATACTGCGTAGTATTGGTATATTTCTCTTTATGATCCCAACTACTTCCTGTGTGCCCCCTCCAAAAGTAGTGGCAAAGGTAAGGGGAGCCTCCTTTTCCTTTTTGTTCTTGGGCATGAATAGAGATTCCCTAGTTGTCTCTCTTGTGTCCTGTACTGCTTGTTCTACAAACTTGTCTCTGTAGTTTCTTTCTCGGAATTTGTCAGTAAGTTTCCTCACTCTCTTCTCAAACAACTCAGGTTTTGAACAGTTACGTCTCATCCTCAAAAACTGTCCTTTTGGTACATTTTTGTCAGATATGGAGGGTGGCAGCTTGTAGCCAGAAGGAGGCCAATTTTATCAGTGGGTTTGGTAAACAGATCCTTAGTAAATGTCCCATCAAAATGTTTTATAATGGTAAGGTCTATAAAATTCATAGATGTTCTACTTACATTAATCTTAAAGCTTAAGTTGCTGTTTGTCTGTTCTAAAAAGGACACACAGTTCCCAAGTTCCTGTTCTGTGCCCCTCCATACAAGAAAGGTATCATCTATACAATGACTACAGATGTCAGTTTTTTGTGCAGACATGTTAACCTCCTTGTCATAATTACCCTATCATCCCATTCACTGAGATACAGATTGGCTAAACTGAGGGCCAATGTGAATGTGAGCATGGGTTAAATTAAAAATCTCATGGAGAGAACACATCCATTATTCACCATGAATGACAATAATACGAATGAATTCAACGGAGCAACTGGAGGCACCGTGGAAACAGCAGGGAGCGGTCTGTACAACTCTCTGTTCATGGAGCACATTAGTAATAACCTGCTACTTCTGACAAACACTGGACTGACGGAGTGCTCCTGCATGTCCAAGAACACTAATGAAGGTAATCTTACCATTAGAGATGCTTTTTTCAAACTTGAAAAGATAGCAGCAAAAGCAAGACATCTGCACTGGTTAAAAATCTCCATGCAGGCATATCTGGCAGTAAATAGAGACACGCGGGGTCAAAATATCGCTTGCGGCAGAATGCTGTGTGACTTAATCGCGTTCTATGTTCTCATTATCTTTTTGTTCTGTGGGGGCTCTGCCCACACCATATGGGGGCTGTAACTCAGACCCCCCACTAGATTCTAACTCCAGGGGGTCTAACTCAGAGAGCGCATAGGTCCGGGTGCGCCATAATGACGCATTTGGTTGCTTATGACATTATGACCCGGTACGTAAATAGAGCTCCAAGACATCTGCGTATACAAAAAAGATCTGTCTCAGGTGGAGAGAGAACAAATTTTGTTAAAAAATGGGACACGGTTTTGATTGACGCAATCACTAAATTGGTGGAACTGCTGGTAGAAGATTGTGTTGAACAACAGGCTAAAATTGCAATAGAATTAAGACAACAGGAACTTATTGTTAACACATTCCAGGACCGTGCTGAATTTCAGAACTGCCAAATTAAATTTAGAGATTACCTTAAGTTCTACAATGCGAAATTGCAAGCACAGAAATAAAAAAAAGTTTCTTCGCGACACGCGGGATTATCTACAAAACAAAATCTTTAATTGGAAGAGAACCAAACAATCAGCTGCACAAGGAGACTCAGCGGGTGCTGCTATGGCAACATCTGCAATCACTAATAATGCTGACACACCCCATTCCATTTTGAAATCCACCACTACAATGGAACAGACTGATTATAGGACGGGGGAACAGCATCTCGGACTTTGAGAGCGAACCAGACGTGGATCGTTTTTTAGGCTTTACTCCTGGGCGAGGACAGCCCAAGAGGAGCAATCAGAGAACATGATTCCATTTCCCTGCAGAAACAAGCGATGGAGGAAGATGCGGTATGGCAAGGAGAAGAAGATGAGGAAGGGCTTGCATGGGCCGGGCGGTAACGAACAAATACTAAATGTAATTACTCATTCTAACTGAACTCTGACAGAAGTTGAGTTACAGGTCCTTAACAAAGGTCTCTTTTTTGCGCCCGCATTTTCAGTTAAACAGTTTGATATATATCTAGATATACAAACATTTGCAAGAAATTTAAACCTGAAAGTGTTTTTTGCTAAACAGGGACAGAGAAAGGGGAGAACAGATAGGGAAGTGGGTCGTACTACTGATGATGGTGTTAGAGATGACAATACTGAAAATGCTAATAATTCCCCTTTGTTTAGACCTGTATCTGTGTTTTGCTCCCCCCCTTCACCAGTCAGGGGATACT
Source organism: Neoceratodus forsteri (assembly GCA_016271365.2). Taxonomy (NCBI): domain Eukaryota; kingdom Metazoa; phylum Chordata; order Ceratodontiformes; family Ceratodontidae; genus Neoceratodus; species Neoceratodus forsteri. The sequence goes on along the minus strand of CM057451.1, from coordinate 1,171,715,019 downwards.
TTTTTACATTGTTGCATGCAAGACTTAAACGAATTGTATGGCACTCAGAATTTGAAAATGCCACATTGTAATGTTTAACTACAGATAAAAGGAAAGGCTTACAGACATTATCCAATGATTTAAGTGACACAATAAGACCTGCAGATAAGGGTGGAGGTATTGTGATACTAAACACAGAGCAGTGTGTACAAGAAGCTTATAGACAACTGTCTAACACTGAGTTTTATAAAAAGCTTAGTTACAACCCCATTAACAACATAAAAGGGGAAATAGAAAACTACTTATTGGAATTGCTCCAGAAAGGCATGATTACCACTGATGAACTCTTTTTCCTCAGCATACAAGCACCTAAAATACCAGCATTTTACATGCTGCTGAAGGGGCACAAGGACCCAATAATTCCCCCTGGAATCCCAATTGTGTCCAGTATTGGTTGAGTAAGTGAACCAATCTCAAGATTTGTTGATAGCTTTATCAATATACAAATTGACACAGATTGGCTACTTGTTACCCTTGATGTGGATTTACTGTATACGAATATCCCTAAAGAAGATGGCATAATGGCAGTAAAGAAGGCTTTGTTGAAGTACTCAAGTATGGGTCAGTCACAAATAAATATGATTACTGCACTGACTGATATTGTGTTAAGTAACAATATTTTTATGTTCGAGGGCAACATTTATAAACAAATAAAAAGCACTGCCATGGGTGCTGCATTGGCCCCCAGTTTAGCCAATCTGTATCTCAGTAAATGGGAAGATAGGGTAATTTATGACAAGGTGGTTAACATGTATGCACACAAAACTGACATCTATAAGTGTTAGACAGATGATATCTTTCTTGTATGGAGGGGCACAGAACAGGAACTGGGGAACTTTGTGTCCTTTTTAGAACAGACAAACAGCAACTTATGCTTTAAGATTAATGTAAGTAGAACATCTATGAATTTTCTAGACCTTACCATTACAAAACTTTTGGATGGGACACTTACTAAGGATCTGTTTACCAAACCCACTGATTAAAATAGCCTCCTTCTGGCTACAAGCTGCCACCCTCCACATCTGATAAAAATGTACCAAAAGGACAGTTTTTGAGGGTGAGACATAACTGTTCAAACCCTGAGTTGTTTGAGAAGAGAGTGAGGGAACTTACTGACAAATTAGAGAAAGAAACTACAGAGACAAGTTTGTAGAACAAGCAGTACAGGACACAAGACAGACAACTAGGGAATCTCTATTCATGCCCAAGAACAAAAAGTAAAAGGAGGCTCCCTTACCTTTGTCACTACTTTTGGAGGGGGCACACAGGAAGTAGTCGGGATTGTAAAGAGAAATAAAAATATGCCAATACTACGCAGTATCCCAGAACTAAGGCCCATGTTAGACAAGCCACTGAGGATAGCATACCATAGGAGTAGAAATCAAGACACTGGCTGGTCAGCAGTTATCAACCGGACCCAAAGAAAATTAAATCTCAGAGCAAATGGGGTACGAAAAAATGTGGGTTCTGTGGGACATGTAGTACAATAGAATGCAGAGATAGCTTTCTTAACCCCCAAAATGGAAAGCTAGAAAAAATTATTGGCACTATTGACTGCAATACTGCAGGGGTAGTTTACTATTTAAAGTGCACATGTGGCGCTTTCTATGTGGGCAGAACGAAAAGGAAATTGAGATTTAGAATAAATGAGCACTTGCTGGCCATTAAAACTAAAACTCTTACCTGTGCCATGGCTGCCCACATACATGCTTATCCCAGGATAAAATACACGGTCACTGCATTTGGGTTGGAACCATCCCCAAAGATATTGGGGAGCGGGGGGGTGATTTTGAAGATTGCCTGAATTGTTGTGAATTTGACCTCCCACTACTAAAAGGGTGTGGGAGGAATCCAAAGCTTTTTGAGGCATTTAGTGATGTACTTAAAATACTGTACATGACACTAACAGACCTCAGGTAAAGGATCCCTGTATTGGATAAAAAACATTTGACAAAGGGATGTGCCAGAAATGACATAATTCTAATGAAATTGACCCCTTTACCTATTTTAGGTGTGGCACAGCTATTTTAAGGGTCTGTGCCACCATAGGGGACCACATTGCATAATCTGTAACTCATTGACAATACTATACTACATAAAACTCAGACTTGTCCCGTTATTGTTTTAGGGAACCTGGAAACTAAAGACCTCATGTCCCTCGTAGCAGAGAATCAGGACGAGCCCCTGGCTGACGAATGATTCTTTCTAAAGAAAATGTTTTCCTGATTAGAAATGTAACCATTCAGTACTTTTGAAGCATAATTTTAGGATTATTAATTTTCTCCATTAAAATGATACATTATATAAAGAATCATATAGGAGCCAGATAGATGGTTACGGTACCCACTCAAGATACTGACTCCTGAGCAGACTTGATAGACCAAGAGGCCTACTCTGCTGGCATTTTAGTATGTAGTATGTCATTTTGTATTGCTTATGCTACAGAAATACCTTGGCACTATGTATGTCTCTTTAAAAAGCAATGTTACCTGGATGTATTTTTTCTTTGTGAATCATCACTTTCTGACCTCATGTTAATAATTATTGGTTAAAGGGGTAATTAATTAATTATGCACATGGTCTATAATCACATTGCTAAGAAATTGTATTAGCTCTGAGGAAGTCCAATTACTGGGTGAAACGTAAGCACGGTGTGAAGCACTGCTCGAATTGACTGTTCTTTGGTGCTTGGATATGAATAAAACTGTGTCTCCTTTGTGATAACACAAGTCTGGACTTTTCTTCCTTCTGAGAGTTGAGTGCTTCCAGCCTGTGCTTAAATTTGACAGATTGCTTTGACTGGGTGACCAAGGAACCAGATCAGGATGGAGCAGTGGACATGGCCTACATAGGTTTCAGCAAGGCGTTCAACACGGTTCCTCACAGGAGTGTAGCCAGAAATTTTCGTTTTGTACACAGTCTCCAACAATTACACCCCTCCATAAAAAAAAGTACACATCCTCTCCAAATGGTACCCCCTTCCAAACAAGTCAGATTGTTGTCAGATGATTACTCTAATCTCTAAAGAGGTTATACATGTATCTGTCTCCTAAACAACAGAAGTTTAAACAGAGACACTCCTCAGTAGCCTACACTAAACCAAATATTACAGATTAGAATGAAAAGGTAAACAGTAAGGTATAGTTTGTGACAGGCACTCAACAAAACTGTACACAAATGTGTACAGTGAGTATGCCTACCTACACCCTTGGTTCCTCATAGGAGACTAGTAAGCAAGCTGGGTAGCTTACGAAGGGGTCCAAAGGTAGTAAACTGGATAAGAAACTGGTTAGGGGGATAGGCAACAGAGGGTGGTGATAAATGGCATTCACTCCAAGGAAGGGAGGGTGACCAGTGGGGTGCCTCAGAGATCAGTGCTAGGACTGGTCCTCTTTAATATTTTTATGTGACATTGCAGAGGAGCTGGAAGAGAAGGTCTGTCTCTTTGTGGATGACACCAAAATCTGCAGCAGGGTGGAAACTCCGTGTGTGTGTGTGTGTGTGTGTGTGTGTAAAGGATGAGCAGAGACCTGAGAAAACTAGAGGAGCGGTCAAGGGTATGGCAGCTGGGCTTCAATGTGGAAAAAGTGCAAAATAATGAACTTAGGGCACAGAAACCCAGGGGTGGAGTACAAAATGGGTGGAGTGGTACTGATGACCACCAAGCAGGAAAGAGACATGGGGTAATCATATCGGATTACCTAAAGGTGGACAGGCAGTGTGACAAGGCAGTCGGGAGGGCAAGTGGGATGCTGGGTGCATAGGGAGGGATATCACCAGCAGAAAGGGGATGGTGGTGTTGCATCCTTATAGGTCACTGGTAAGATCCCACATAGAGTATTGTGTCCAGTTCTGGAGACCACATCTTTGAAAGAACATAGACAGAGTCCAGAGGACGGCAACTAAAATAGTGCCGGGTCTGCATCAAAAGCCCTATGAGGAGAGGCTTCTTTTCAGGAATTATCTAAAAGAGAAGTCAATCAGAGAAATCTTCAATGACCAACTTTTCAGTAGGAGAAGGTGGTAGACCATGTTGAAAGCTTAGGAAGGGTCAATTAACATAGCAGCTGAAAAGAGTACCAGGTCCACTCTAGTGAAGTCAGTGATCCGTAGGAGAGAGGTGATGTTAGAATGATTGCACTGGAAGTCAAACTGTAAGGGGCTGCGGAACAAGGATGATCAGAAAGTAGGGAACAAAGAGTGGGCAAAGCACTGTTGAATCTTGAAAGAGCAGGAAAGTGGAGGATAGATTTGTAGTTCCCAGTCATGGAGAGGTCTCCAGACTCCACCCTCATGCAGAGGGATAAATCTTGCAATTTTCTATGCATGGGGTACTTTAGAGAAGAGGGCAAAGACTTTGCAAGAATGAAGACAGGTGCAGCAATGGCCCTGGTGGCTAGAAAAAGGAGTACGAAGTCAAGACCATCAGGACTGCTTGTTTTAGAGAAATCACAAGAAAAACTGGCAGCAAAAAAGTAAATGGCATAGTTCCAGTGACAGAACAGATAGCTACCTATCTGTCCTCTCATCACTACTGCAATAAACTAAATTGTGCAACTAATACTTTTTTGCTCCCAGCCTTTTCTTGTGGTGCACCACCCCCATGCACTCTGGTTGATTTTGGTCAGTTTTGAGCACGCTCGTGTTTCTTTCATTTCAGGGAATTTATTTTTTTTAGCCTTTGGTAACCGGGTAAGGCCCACTAGGCACAAATGCCTGTTTTCAGGGGCGACCTTGGAACACTGGGGAGGTTAAGTGACTTGCTCAAAGTCACACAGTATGTAAGGGGAGGTTGTGGTAATCACACCCAGGTCTGCTGGATGTTGCAAGCTCATTCACAGCTTGGTACTCTAACCTCTAGGCTATACTGCCAGACCAGAACTCCAGTACATGGAGTATATAACTGTCTTGGGTAAAAAAAAATAATAGAAATGCTGTTCCACATTGCCATCTTCCATGAGGGGACAAGCAGAGCCTGGATTTCTCCCTGACCCTTCTCCGTCCATGGGAGTTGTTATGGTGGTAAGTTCACTCCCACTGGGAGGGGGAGGCTCATTTGAAAGCAGTGCCTGTGCTAAAAGTTGACTGTCAGGGGGTGCTTTATTGCTGAGCAGTTTGCATCATTCCACCTCCCAGAAACCAAGAGTCTCATCTCTACACAATGCTGCGTACCAGCCAGGACCAATGGCCCAAGGTCCGGATGGAATCTAGGACTTCCAGTGCACTTCCTTCACAAGCCAAAGTTCACTCATTAGAGCAATACAAAGTGCTTCCACATTGTCTCCGCACTGTCTCCAACCAGTACAACACCAGGAATGCCCTTATGCCTCCTTTCCGGTATACTCAGCAGGGCAAGCAGTCATTTGCTGTAGGGTTGCTAACTGGTTAAACAAACTGCCTGATACACTGCTGAATCTCCCCGAGATTAATCAGTTTAAGAGATCTTCGTGGTCTGCCCTTGCAGTCCAGTGCAACTGTAACTGTTAAATTGTTTTAGTTGGTTTCTCTCTGTACACATCTTATGACTTTTTATACAACAATCATCATGGATTCTTTTTTCAAAACTGTATGTGGTTGTTCTGTCTTAAGTGCCTTGTGCCAAACTCGACTGCATTTCCTCTGGGACTGCTTATTGTACTTGTTTTTTGTGACTGTGTATTTGACCTTTGACGTGGAACCTGTAGCATTAATCACAGCAGAGGCCTCTACAGGGATTAATGCCCACTGAAGCGTTGTTGCCTGAGGCGAAGCCGAGGGTTCAACCCCCCAGCGGGCATTAATCACCGGTAGAGGCCGAGGCTGCCGGTGATTAATGCTCTTGTAACACAGACAAGCGCGATGTCTACTAGGACGATCACAGTGCAGAGTCATTAAGAAAAAAGGCGCCAGAGACGGAGGCAATCTTCATAGAGTTTAGTCTTACTTTACAATGGCATTACTGAAGGCTCTATGATGGCACCCCGCGATAGGCGCAACGCTGTCACATGGTGCAGGAGCAACACGACATTGTGAGCCGATAATGCCGTGTTGCTGTGCTGGGAAGCGCGTTCCCGACTCCAACACGGCATTATTTCTCATACTGCCGTGTTGCTCTTGCACGTTCCCGAGCCCAACACAGCATTATAAGAAATAATGCCGTGTTGGACTCGTGAACGCGCTTCCCAGGACAGCAACACAGCATTATCGGCTCACAATGCCGTGTTGGTCCTGCACCACGTGACGGCGTTGAGCCTATCGCGGGACGCCCTCCTAGACTTCTGAATAATGCCGTGTTACAACTGTAAATGAGCACTTGTGCTCAAAGGTAATCTCTGAAGTTTTAAATAAACAAACAATAGTGCACAGTAAAACTTCATCAGAATCGATATACAGTAGCCTGGAAACAAGGTTCAGATAAGCTTTGGGCACATCTACATCTACAAGGAAATCTTCTTTCCTCCTCCTACTTGCAGCTGTCACTAATTTGCGATACCTCTACTGCCTTCCCACTTTTCTCCCTTCTCCCTCACCCCTGCTCTCCACACTATCTCCCCCCCCCCAGCTCATATTCTATTCTGTTACGCTACAGGCTGAGTTCCAGCCTACTATACTTTAGGAGGAGACTGAAACTCCCCAACCAGTATGAACTTGATGTTTGATTTAATATTTTGTCAGCACTTTAATTGTCTATTGTCCACTGTTTATCTGCACTTTTTGTTAATTGCTTTATATTCTAATGCTGAAGAAGTGTCCGCACACACTCCCCTAGTACTTGTTCTTGTTAAGTGTCTGCATACACTTCCTTTTGCTCCCCTTGTTACCCCTCCCCCAGGTCACACTGAAAAAGGGACCTTGTCTCAGTGAGCCCACCTGGTTACCAAAATTCAAATATATAAATAAATAAATCTGTCGTCAGCTGGTGGGAAAGACTGACAGCAAATTAAATTCTACGGTCCATTTGAATTTTGGGTTGGTTTCTGGGAGAGATCTACCTTCAGGAGCTATTTCCTGTTCATTTACATGCTGTCCTACCTGGCCAGGTTTCTTTAATCCCCGGATAGCTTGTTTTGATACAGGTTTTGGCATGGTTTGTGGCTATCTGTATGGCAGGAAGGGCTGCATAAAGGGCACTGGAGATGGGGACCTGAGATTCAAATGGTGATCTCCAGGGGTGTCATAACAATAGTATAAACTGATGTATTACCATCTGCTAGTATAGTCTAGAGAGGTTAGATTAATGAGCTGCAAATGAGCTTGGTACATCCAGCAGACCTGAGTTTGATTCCCACTACCTCCACTTGCATACTGTGTGACGCTGAGCAAGTCACCTAACCTCCCCAGTGCTCCTGGGTTGCCCCTGAAAATGGGCACTTGTGCCTAGTGGGCCTTATCTGGTTACCCAAAAAAATAAAAATTTGCCATATTTTTTAGTAAGCAAATGAACTAGAAGACTAGAGAAATGGCTGGTGGTAGTAGATACTGTGAATGTAGTTAGCCAAAGGTAGCTGGAAAACTGCCAGGCTTGTTCTGGCCAGAAAGAGAATGCTTCTGTCAAGTTAGGAAAAGAAAAACTGTATAACAACTAAATGAAAAACTAGAAGATTCAACTTTAGTTGCATCCTCTGCGCTGTAAAATCATTTGGCTGAATAATTAAGGGGTTGATATTTGATGACATACTTTAAAAACCGACACTTAGAGGGAAGATTTCAATTTGTCACTGACACCTTAGGCCCGTCATTCTTTTGCACTTTATCAAATTCAGAAAGGATTTATGGTAATGTCCCTAATTAGGAAATTAAGAAAATGATTTTAGAGATGTCACTGTTATCTTTCATCTTTTTGTCTCTGAAATTACAGCACAACATACTGTATAGTATGGGGTGTGTTATGTCTGTAAGTTATTTTTGAATTTTGTTTTTTACGTTTTTTACTCTTGTTCTAACATTTACATATGTAATAATTTCGTCTTGGTGTGCCAGTTTCAATAAGTGCAATAAAATACAATAATGAAGAGAGTCTCTTGACAAATCAGTCAAAAGATGTTAAATTAATGCTTGTGCATTGCAACATGGTAGCAGACCGTGTTTTAACTTCTAAGCCTGGAGGAGTACAATTAGCGCATTAGAAGAAAATTATGTTGGAGATTAACTTGTAGTTTGGACTTCATGTGTTCTGTTGTACCATAAGCGGCAATTTCCACTAGTGTTACTGCTTTGCTGCTAAAGAAAGTGATCAAAAGCCAAGTTTATCCAGGTGGCAGGCCACCTGTTTGAAAATATAAAGATGATGACTCCCCCCACCCCCAGCCGCAGGAGATATGTGATCTCCCACATTCATACTTCTTTAAAAATTGGCAAATACATTAATATTTGATTTAAGTTTGTAGGGAGATCGTTGAAATTAAATGAACCTTCCTCAGTGGTGGTTTTCCTGGATCAAGGGGTGGGGGCATGGGTATTATATCTGAATTACATGCTTTCTTGTTTAGTAAGGCTAAAATAAATGATGATTCAATTCAAAAAAAATTGGCTAATGACGTGCTAAAGAGGTTATCTTTCATTGCAGACATGTCAACACTTTTAAGTTCTTTTGTACATCTAGTTCTCTATTATCCTGCCCCTTGAATAACTGAATAATTGTACAGACAAGGCTGTAAGTGACACTTTGCCTACAAGTGCTGTTATTTTCACTGTCACCTCCCTGAAGTGACAAGCAATCTAATGTAATTTTTTAAAAAGCTATCCTTCATTGACAACACCTTAGATGGCCTCTAGGAACATTTTATATTGTTTCACAATAAAAATTTAATTAAATTGGTATGGATGTACTGTGTTTTGTTACATTATAATTTGCAAAATACGGACATCTTTAGTTGCTGGCGTAATAATACCCATTAGAAAGAGCAATAATAGCGATAATATGTACCCCTATGGAGAGCATTGCCAGGATTTACCCACTGTTTCAGTAGCTACTTTGCCTTGAGTTTGTTATACCAAGATGGTCCATCATAAGGGATTTGTTTTTTATTTCTTTATGGAAATTTGGTGACTGGGAAAGGCACATTGGGCCATAGATACATAGATACATAGACAGTGTCGGTAGATAAGGGCCTATGGCCCACCCAGTCTGCCCATTTGAGCTTGTAAGTTCAGTTTGTTTTCCTAGAAGTCTGTTGCCCCTTACCCCTGACCTCCAGAATTCCTTTATGTATATCCCATGCATTCTTAAATCCTGTGATTGTTTCAGCCCCCACCACTTCCTCTGGCAGGGTGTTCCACTTGTCCACCACCTGTTCTGTGAAGAAATTCTTCCTCACGTTTCCTCTGAATCATCCTCCCTCCAACTTCATCCCATGCCCTCTAGTCCTGGAACATCTTTTTTGCTTAAAAATAGTGTTTTCCTGCACCCTGTTCCTCCCTGTAAGATACTTGTATGTCTCTATCATATCCCCTCTCTCCCTCCTCTCCTCCAGGGAGTACATGTTCAGTTCATTCAACCTGTCTTCATAGAACTTGTGATGCAATCCATGCACTATCTTTGTTGCCCTCCTCTGAACCTTCTCTACCCTATGTCAACACTCATTTTCAGTTGTGACCTGGGGGAACAGCAAAGGAAAACTGTGCACTCAAAGGTAAAGTACTGACAAACTAGGCAATAAAGTTGAAATTACCATTTGAATAACCAGATGTCATTTTATACAGTGGGAAGTTACAGGCAGAGGATAAAACATAACAGAGTGTGTGGTCCTACTGAGATATGTGCACACTTCAGGTGCACTGGTATAAGGCTAAAGGTGAAGTGCCATCAGCACTCAAGAAAACCACATATATTAATGACCACACAACCTAGAGAGTCTTATCCCACTTATAAAATGATTGTCCTTTGTCGTTAAGTAATTAAAGCAGGAAAAGTGAAATTAGTAAGTGCTTAAATACAGTTTCTACTGTTTGGTCAGCTGTTTGGTTTGAGTTTGTTTATTCTGAATGCAGCAGAGCTAGGTTTGGATGTCATCAAGCATTGTTAGAGCTGCCTTGCTGCTGGTTAATCACTACACAGATATGCAAATGAGTGAAGTCTGCAGTTCTTCGAGGTTCTAATTCTCCTCCTGGACGCTCAGCCAATCACATCATTCCAATAACTGCACATCCATGGACCATTTTATAATCCATATTATAAGCCTAATTAATTATTCATGACTTGTTCCACCTCAGTGATTGGCTACTGGATCGATCATTAATGGCCAGTTAATGACCAATCCAGATGTGCCAGTCTCACGAGTGGCCATCTCACACAAGGGCATTGTATAAACCACGAACGGCACCGGGAAAGTTAACAGAAATTTCACTGTCTCCTGCAGTTCGTCATGACCCCTTAACACCACATCAAAAGCAACAGAAACTGCAGTAGTCACTAGTGCAACCAACTCTATAAAGTGTAATAGCTTTTATTACTTTTACTTACAATTATGATCTGGAACTGGCGGAGTGGGCATGCAACCTTTCTGCATGTAAAAAAAAAAAGAAACAGGAAAGCATCCACAAAAAAACTAACAAGAGATTTAAAGGTATCTAGAACTGTAACTGCCAACCTGCTCAGTTACAACCATGCAGCCAACTACTTCACAGCAGATCGGCAGTTTACACATGCAAAGGTTGTGCGTCCGGAGCAGCTTCAGACAAAAAAAAAGATAAAATGGTAACTAAAACCAAAAAGTATAACCTTAACAAAAACAGTTAGGCTTACAATAACATTAACAATCTTACTAGAAGTAATTTCTTGGGGATTAACAACCTTGTGGCAGGTGGTTGCCTGACCCCCCACTCGGTCGTTAATCCCAAAGAAACGACCGCTAGTTCAGTCGTTATTGATTAAGTAATGCACTCTGTTGGGGCAGGTGCCATTGCTGTTTATGTCAATGAACACTTTACTTATTTTGTTTTGTAGCATTTCACCACTGTGTCCTTCCTCCTGGGAGAAAACATACATCATAAAGTAGTCCCTTTCATAATCAATGGAAAATATATACTATTGCTGTTTTGCATTAACTTTTACATTTCAGCACATTATACATATATTTTGTCATTGATTTTGCTTTAAAAAATTAGCATTTGCCTTACTCTAGTAAATATTTGTTCCTTTTGCTGTGTAATAAAGTATCAGGAACTGGGATCCTGTGCCCATGCACTCAGAAAGGATCTCAAGTGAAATTGGTTTTAATTTAATTTTGTAAGATCACTAGTTTTGGTTTTCCATTATTTACAGTGAAGAGCTTTGACTTTAGTTTCTTAAACTCTCACAGTATTTTTTTATATTAATGGCACCAATCCCACGTCCCCTTCCTGACTAAATCCCTTAATATAGTAAAAACCTCAGCCCATGATGCAGTCATTTATATTTGCAAGTCCATTCCAAAAATATGATTTTTCTAAATATATTTTCTATTATAAGTGGGAGCAGAGAGGCAGAAATTGGACTCCTGTGTGTTTCTGGTATTCCTACTGCTCTGCATAACGGTAATTGGTACAGTATTTTTTATTTGTATTTTATTTACATGGAGTATATATGGAGAACACTGCGGCAATCTCAATACAATTCAGTTGGGGGGGTTAAAAGTCAGAGTTTGAGATTAAAAGATTAAATCGGGGGGCTGATATTGCAGCAGTGGTCTAGTGCACCGTAAAGGTAATGTGTTCAGACGCCAAGGGAGGAAGGGGGGATAGAGGTGGGGGCAGCACACATGGCTGTTTGAGCACCTCCTGTGGTGATCTGTGGGGGAGTGGCCATGGAATTATTGGTGGCTATACGATATCTGCCCACCTTTGCCATCAGGTCCGGTGTGGCTGTGAAAGTCTCAGAGAACTGGGAGGAGGAAGGGCTTAACTTGGGGGGGGGGGGGCTATGGCTTGGAATAGCAGGATTCTTTGGCCCATGTAGTGGCAGGTCCAGGAATAAGTGATCACAAGGATACAGATTGGGCACAGGCCTAGGGCAGGGGAACTTTGCTGGATTTAAATCTTGACTATGTTACCAACAACTTCTGGGACAGAGCTTGAGCACAGCATATTTTTACTGGTACATGAGCCCTGTCTGGCTCTTGCCTAGTCAGCCATGGGTCTGCTACATCCCAGTGGCCTGCCCTTTTCTCCAGGGCATCTGCCCAGCCCCTCACTGGATCTTTGTGAAGGTAAGGATGCCCTGCTAGAGCAGTGGGGTAGGAAAGCTGCATGGGATGCTGGGAGGGGAAGTAATAGTTGGCTGGGTTCCAGGGCAAGACAAGGTGGTGTTGGGATGGGAGTTGGACACTGAGTGGTGGTAAGTAATCTTGATGTGTGGCATAAACAGAGATGATAAAATATAAATAAAATGAATTTGCTGATATGGCCCGCACAGTTATACCACTGAGCTTTTTTCATTCATTGCATCCCCATTCTGAGTGCTCATATGTACATCATTCTGATGATGTCATCTAAGCTATGTCATGTCACGTAACTATATATGAAGTTGGGTATAATAATGGCTTACAGACAACAGGGAGTTGAGACAGGGATCCCATTTGAGAAGAAGACCTCTAATGCACCTGTCTTCACAGGAGACAGTAACTATTGAGCCATGTTACTGACCTTCTGTAGTCAGCTGATAGACAGTGTTTTGTCTAGAAATGCTATGCCAGTTATCTATGTGCTGTTTTCTGTGTGCAAACTGTAAATATAAGAAGATTTTATTTTATTTTTTATTTTATTTTAACATCAGTTTAAAAACCTTTGAGCCAGAGGCTCATTTACAAAAGTACCTCGTCAAAAGGAAGACAGAACATACATACATGAAGCAATCCAAAAATACTGTACAGTAATAAGACACCGGCAAATTGCATGCAAGGCGAGACAGTCAACAACACAAATTAACAATAGGCAAAGTCACATTGCAGGTGATGAGTGTCATAACACCATTGTCAGTTAAATGAGATGAGAAATGCAAAACCCCAAATTATCTATCTTTTTTAATTTTGTTTTCCATTAGCTTATCATCGAGGATGGTGGGGACAGGTGGGGGGGTCAGGGGCAGTGGCAGGAGTGTGAGGCGAGCAAGTGATTTTTTAGGCAGTATTTGAAACTAGCGAGTGAGGGGGCATCAGTGATGCCCGCTGGGAGGGAGTTGAGCCACTGATTTACAGTGAATAAAACAATGAAATTCCACGTTCAAGACTTCAGATTCCGGAATTGCACCGGTGATTGTTGCTCTAATTTCCGGATTTTACCAGGATTCTGCTATCATTCTTTTAGTATGTGCATAAATAATCAAAATTAAAGAAGGCTTAATATACAGAGCCTTAAATAAAGCAAACTGAAACTAGTACAGGAAGGAATTATAAGAAAAATACAAGTTTTGTAGATTTACTGATCTGATATAAAATGCCAGATTCCATGAAATCTTTGTCTTTACTGGTTTTCAGACAGCCCTAATTCTGGAATTTTTTCCAGGTTTTCCGGTAAAAACTGAAAAACAGTGGCCTTGAAGATTTGTTGCCATCAGTTGTGTCCTGTGTTTTTATTATAATTGGTACTTCCACAGACACTAACCAAATGTTCCTTACACATCAATGATGAATTTTCTACTCCCCAGACCTTTATGAAATGTAATAGTTTTCAAGCATTAGTGAGGTATAAACTTATAGTAGTAAAATGATCTGTTTTTCATAACAAGAGGTTTAGTTAATTACTTTATAGTGAGAGAAAAATATTTCTATAACATACATTACATTATGCTCTATTTGGCAGCATGCTGAACTGCTAAAAGAGTTCAGCACAGAAAAGAGCAGTGACCAAAGTACTATACAGCAGTGGAAGATCATGTGTGTGTGTGTGTGTGTGTGTGTGGGGGGGGGGGGTCCAGGGTTAGAAACTCTTTTCTTAATCCCTGGATTAGAGGGACACTGTCAACCCCCTTATGCCACAAAGTGTCACTAGTTTAAAAACACATTTTATAATTGTTCACATCCTATAGAGACTGTTGATGCAGCTGGTAGTTTGATTCAGATCTCTTTTTTTCTTTTAAAAAGTGAAAAACAAACTGCCCACCATACTGGTGTTACCACACCAAAACATGTTTGTTTACATTTCTTGACCAGCTCCCACTGCAGCTTTCCTGGACTCAGGAACACCCCCCAACACAATCTAGCCGCTCATTATGCAGTGGGAGTAGAGGAGACTATTGTATCATGAGTGGCTGCACTGTTTGAGGGTGTTTCTAATGTTCAGGGAGTGTGCACTAAGAGTAGTTCAATAATTTGAAGCAAAACAAAGCTGGCAATAGCTACACATTACCATGCACTTTGGTTCTAATAAGCAAGGAGACAGACAAAACAATCAGCAACATCAACGAATTTTAGAGGAAGTAAGAAATTATAAAATGTGTGGCTTTTACCTAAAAATAATATGATGCAAAAAGGTTGACAGTGTCCCTTTAACCCAAATAATCAGGTTCTACCCTGGAAATCTCACTGGTACAGCCCTCCTCTGTCGGGGATTAATGCTTACATATGATATTTCTAAAGCCACCACTGCACACAGATACAGTTTATTGACATTCATTTTAATTTAGTAAAGATTATTTTGTTACAAACATATGTTAAAGTATTTTAAAAGGGGAAAGCAAAACAGAATGCCTTTTAAGTTATGGCGCTTGATCTGTCAACTATAGTAGTGATCAGAGCAGACTGTCACTCCTGCTCTCATTCATGACAAAAAAAAAATAATTTGAAAAAGTCATACGAGTGGAAGCAGCTTACTCTTTCCTTTTTTCCCTGACATTGTTTCTATTAATTCTTCATCTAGATGTTATAAAATAATTTATTTTTAAACAAATAAAAAAAAAACAGGATCAATGCAAAAACATCAGTGTAAGGTTTAGCAAAAAGTCTACTGGTGCTTAAGCTTTTTTAAAAAAAGCACATTATTACAGTATAAAGTATGTATTACTTTAATATTTATTATATTGCAGTACTTATTAACTGAAGTATTGTCTCATTTCTTATTACTGTGGAATAAGAATGCAATAACTTTAAACTGGTGTAGTATTGCCTGCCTTATTACTGCATAACGATGTAATGCTTATTAACTAATGCCACTGCATTTCTTATTATTCATCGCTGTGCTGTCACAATGTAATATCTATCAAGTATTGTACTGTAAAAGGGGTCTGAGAAATAGAACTTTCTGGTTGGCTGTAAGCATTCTATCAGCTTTATGTTAATATTTTATTAAAGAGCAGCCGACACCATCAGGAGAACTTTAACAAAACATAACATTTAGACACATTTCAGCTTGTATTTCACTTTAGTTTTCTGTTCTTCCTCCCCATTATTTATTACTGAGGTCATTTGCATGACAACAGGATCTTTGCTCCTGAAGAGTTAATCTATTCTTGTTGCTTTCTCCCTACCTGAGGTCATAATGCCCTGCTTGTGACATCACAGTTACTCCCATGGCAACAGATTGTGATTTCACAGCAGGGCATTGTGACTTGTAGTAGGGGGTAAAGCTACAGAGGCAGATAAACTCTAAGGGAAATCTAAGTGATAAAATCATGTACTCATGCACATTTACTCAGTAATAAATAACAAAGAAGAGAAACATATAGAATACATATGAAATGCAAACTGAATTGTACCTAATTATTATGTTTTTCAAAGTTTTTTTGTTGGTGCCAGTAGCTGTTTTACATACACATAGAGCCTAATCATACACTGAACAATTAACTCTGTTAAAAAAAAAAAAACTTTGTTATTTTAATAGCAATAAGTCACTCACATGGGTTATGTTAGTGGTCAGTTAAAGGTGTACTACAGTCAAAATTTACAAAAACATGTTCTGCAGAGCATTTTGATATGTGTGTATGTAGTCCTGGCGTATCTTTCCCTTTGTTTGCTTTTATGATTTGTTTCTAAATATTCCCACTAGTTTTATGGCCTCTGGGAATTTCCATGTTAACATGGTTTATTGATCTTCTTTTTCCTACAATGCCTACTGTCTCATGTGACAGTGATGCATCCATGACCACTGATTCAGCAAAGGATAGTACTGCAGCACTACTCTTCAGACAGACACTTGATGTTCTGGTTTTAACTAAATTACTCTAACTCAGTATTTTTTGTTTTCTATGTGTGTGTGTCTAGGTCTAGCCAGCAGTCATACATGTTTTGCTTTTAAAGCTTTTAATTACATCAAACTACACCCAGCCATGAAAAGCACATACATCACTCCGGGTCATCAGTGAAATAATTAATAGACTATAGCTGATTTCTTACAGAATAACCAACTCAATTAGCCCTCAAGTGTTTGCTAGACTGTAAATGTAGCATTCAGAGCTCACTGAATAAGGAAAGTTACTTAAAATCACATCTCTACTGCTATAAAATTGATTCTAAACCAGTACTTGCTGAATCTATGGTCCCAGACGCATCACTGTCACATGGAACAAGAGGCACTGTGGGACAGAGAAGAGCCATAAAAAATGTTAACATGGAGATTCCCAGGGGTCATAAAACTAGAGGACTATACACACACATCAAAACACTCTGCACAACTTATGTTTTTGCAAATTTTGACTGCGGCACTCCTTTAATCACCCTCCAGTGGCATGTAGCACTCAGCTATGCCTTGTGCAACATTACACCCCTAGTGGGTGATTAACAGACCATTAACATAACCCCTGGTCATGCCTTATTACTTAATTAAACCTGTCTGATTTATTTATTTGTGCCTCATGCTCCACCTCCCCCAGGTCGCAACAGAAAACGAGTCTCTCTGTTCTCTGTTTGCCTATCTGGTAAAAACAATTTAAAATAAATTAAGTTAAGTATTTTAGTCTGTCTTATTAATGCATAACAACAATGCACCACATAACTGGTAGTACCACATTCTTATTACTATTTATTAAAAATACATTATCAACTGAAATAGCATTGCTTTAATTATTTTTGCATGTTACCTGTGTAACAATTAAGTGACTAGTGCTGCCTGTCTTATTACTGCACAATAACAATGTTATTTCCATTAACTAAAGCAGTGTTGGCTGTCTTACAAGTGTATGTTTATTATGCAATGCCAATTTAATTAAGTAGTATTGCCTGCCTTATTACTGTATAATAACAATGTAATGACAATTAATAGAAGCAGCGTTGCCTGCCTTGTTACTGTATAATAACCATGTAATAGCAGTTAACAGAAATAGTGTGCCCTGCCTTTTACTGTATAATAACAATGTAAAACCAGTTAAGTGAAGTAGTCTTGCCTGTCTTGTACACATACAATTATAACAACAGTTAACTGAAGTAATGCTGCCTATCTTAGTACTATAAAATGACAATGTAATTCCAATTGAGTGTAGTGTTGTTTGCCTTAGCCCTGTGCAATAATAAGCTAATACAGTACCTATTAACATTATACATTACTGTATAATACTAATAAAATGACTGTCCAGCTTTCAGGAAAGTTTTTTAAAATATAATATTGTAAAATGCCGGAAATGGTCATGGCATCCAAGATAGTAGGATCTTTCAAAAGAGCGTGGGACAAACACAGAGGGATGATGTGGGGACAAGGAAAAGGAGGGGAGAGGACATAAACATCAGTGACAGGATAAATACAAGATCCCAACACAAAGCGGGCAGACAAGATGGGCCTGGAGGTCTCCTTCTGCCAGCTACTACTTATGTTCTTATATTCTTATTAGACAAAATTCAGCTTTGATTTAATTTATTATCTGTATTGATTTACCTCATTCTTCATTACAATGGACATTTGCATGAAAACCATTTTTTCATCCCCCATATTTCATCTGCTTCTACTTTTTCCTCCGCAAATATCATAATCCTCTGTGACATCACAGTCTGCTCCTTCAGAGATTATTCTGATCTCACAGTGGATTCAAGCTTAGTGTAATGGCAAAAGTGGAAGGAGGAGATGAAGTCTGGGACACAACCATTCCAAAAATAATAAAGAATGTGGGGATATACTGCAAATACAGAAAACATTTGCAGATGAAGGTTGAATGGTGATTGTGTTCACATGGACCAAATTGCTTCATGCAGTACCATATGGAGTATCAAGCACTGTCCTTACACTGTTTTTAATACAAAATAACACACAAGGATGTGGTGAAGTCTCTTGGTTATGAGATTACAGGTCAGCAATTCCACCAGAACCACTGTCTCACATACTGACCATGAACAAGTCATGTGACATTCTCATACTTCACCCCCTTCCCAGCTGTATGCAAGAAGTGACTAAAAGGCTGTACCTCCACAGAGAATGAGAAAACACTGGGTAGAATTTGTGAATGAGGATGCAGTGCTCACGGATGTAAACACAAAATATTTAGGTGCTTGTGGTACGCCAAGTCCATTGGGCATAGCTGAACCTGACTTTCAAAAAGCAGGTACTTTTGCATAATGTGGCCATGATTTATGGCAGATTGTGTCTACGTTAAAGCAGCAGTATTTGTAAGTAACCCTACAGCTTTTTTTTTTCAGCAATAATGTTCATCTGGCAAAAATAGTAAGATGCACTTTTTTTTATTTTCGTTTTCTTTCATTCCTGAACCAAGATATGAAATGTTGATATTTTTAAATGTTCCCACTCCTTTGCTAAGCCCACCATGAAAAAAATTAAATATCTTACTACAGTGTTGTGCTGTTTACCATCAGCAACATGTGATATCACCATCCTAATACATCTGCAGTATGAATCTAGTTTGGACTTTCAACAGATAAGCTTAGAAGAAGAGATTTTGAAAAATTGTAGGTGTCAGCCATCTTTAATGACATGAGTCATTAATGACAAAATCAGCTGTATAAGCTGTTTTAACAATGTCTAGGAAAACTAAAAATACTTTGGATATGAATCCTTAAGAGGTCAGAAATACATTGTTGCTAAACTAAACTGTATGATGACAGTTTTTGTTAATTAACACATAGAGCTGCTTTAAGATACAAGCAGCCTCAAGATGTATGCAGCTCACCCCCAAAATAACATACACTAGACCACAGAGATGTGGTGTGGTAGATGTCCTTCTGTTGCAAGGATGGAAAATCCTAATTTATTTACACAAATATGCAATGCAATAGGGACTAATGTCAAAGCAATAGCTTTGAAATAAAATGGCCCACTGATTCTGAGCTGGACTGTTCTGAGAATAAGAATTGTAAAATGAATCAATACAGTGGAATTGAGTCTTTGTTTATGCTTGGCTATTTCTGGGGAAATATGACTCACGGACTGGAGCCTACACATCCCTAAATCTGCAGAACTGTTTTTAATTTGCATGGAGGTTCCCATTTCTGTTTACAGTGCATATGCAAAATGCTAGAAGATTTTTGTGTGTGGAAACAACACTTCAAAGAGGAAGATAAACATGCATGTAGTTTCTTTTGGAAAGACTGAGTAACGAGGCCCCCACGCTGTTCCATACTGGGGAGGGGGATTCCTTTTTTAGAATTTAAACAACTAGAACTAACATTTTTAAATGTCATCAAAACTCAAACCTGAAGCATTTACTTTATTCTGCTGCACACTGTGTTTCTGTGCCACATGTTATAACCCTATGTTTCTTTTCACACAAACTGAGTTTCAATTAAAAAGTATATTATGGTACGGCTGTAGAATTTATTTTTTTTATGTCAGAATTTTTGGCAGGGAGATGTACAGTCTGAGCCACAGTTACTTTCTTTTTCTCTAATTATTCTTTTTACTGAATTTCAATATAACAACAAAATTGATTCAAAGAATGCAGAAGTTACATTAAAGTAAACTTAATAATTCCAAATAATTAGAGCTAAGTACAGACAGCAAACTCAACCAATTAACTATAATAACTATATGCATAAATTTAAAATAAGAAATTACATATTTAATCAATTTCCATGAATCATAATGATAATAAATAACCGCAGAGATGGTCTGTGTTTATTTGAAAGTTTTAACACATTTTCAATTAGAGAGGTGTGGGGGGTGGCAATTATTGGCAGAAGATAATTGTAAAAATGAAGACTGAATAAACTTGTTAAAGATTGGTAATTTACCCAAAATCTGATAACTGATTTTTTTGATTTTCTGCTTGGGCACTCTTAGGTGACCACCCATCATCTATTAAATAGTCAGACTTATCTTTCCACTTCTGAAGAATTATCTCTTTAGTGCAAGTGCAGCTAGATGTAACCATGTCTGATGGTAGTTGTCTATATTCGACAAAATTCTTATAATACCTAGGAGCCATAGTTCAGGATTTACTGGTTCAGAAGTACCTAAAATGTCTTCACATATGTCTCTAAATTCACACAACATGCTTTTTAAACCTGTGGACAATACCAGAACATATGGATTAAAGTGGCATGTGACTGATTACATCTCCAACAAGGACTATTTTCCAATATGCCCATGAATTCTATTTTGGCTGGGCTATAATAGTATCTACAGTATGTATGATTTTAAAATTGATTTTAAAAAGTTTCATCTGGTTCAAGGTCAGTTGGCATTCATCTGTATCCCCCTTCCCTGGGTTATCCCTGAAAATAGGTAGGATTTGTCTAGTGCACTTATCCGGTCAACAAAAACTAAATCAATAAACAATTCATTCCAGATTACATCTGTTATGAGAGTTTGTAATTCTGTCTCAAATTGCAATTTAGCATGAGATATGAGACCCGAGGTCAGGAACTGAAACCATTTTATAGACTATATCAACACCATGTTTTAGTCTCATCAATTTCCAGAACTTATTACATTCCCTATGTTCTGGAATATCATTATTGATAGATAAAATTGTTTTTCTGTAGGAATGACTACATTTGTAAGTAGTCACAACAATGGAATCTGTGTAAGCCATAGTTGACCTTAATCGGGTCAAACCTTACAAGAATGTTGATTTTGGAGTATTGAAGAGTAGAGACATTCCATGCTTTGCTTTTTTTCCCAGGTGTCTGGGTCTAAAATTAAGACTTCTAAATTCAGATCAGAACTACCCCATAGGGGAGTAAACTGAGGTGGGAATGATTTCCACTTAAGTGTGTGTTTCACAGATTTCAGTGTTTTCAAAGTAATACACATTGAAGAGGGTGAAAGTAGATTTCTAGGGATATCTATAAATAAAAAGTTGGAGGGTCTACTAGGGGAAATGATTTTATGATCTATTTCTGCACATAATGATACTGAGAGAGAGTCAACAAAGTCAAAGAAAATTATGGCTTGTTTAAGAAGGAAGACCTTATAATCATTTTTCCACCGGGGAAGTTCAACCTCCACTTTCCCAATGAGCCCTCAGCTTTTGTATACTTAGTCTAGCAAGTTTCCCCACTCCAAAGAAATTATTTTATTACTTTTTAAATTTTCTTAAACCACAAATTACTAATAGTGATTGAAAACTTGTTGAAGAGCAACTCTCTGTTATAATAAAAAACTTAAAAACACTAGCTTTACACCAGTTATGTTATAATTTTATTTTTTCTAGTTATTTG
Source organism: Neoceratodus forsteri (assembly GCA_016271365.2). Classification (NCBI taxonomy): domain Eukaryota; kingdom Metazoa; phylum Chordata; order Ceratodontiformes; family Ceratodontidae; genus Neoceratodus; species Neoceratodus forsteri. Next base: position 1,171,693,492 of record CM057451.1, on the reverse strand, counting down.
CTATTATGTTTTTCTTTTCCCTATCTGTTGGTCTACTAAATACTGTAGATAATGCAGAAATTATTTCACTGAGTCTTTCAAAATGTATCTGACTCTCCCCCGCTAAACACACAATTGCCGTTTGTGACATCACGGTCTGCTGTCATGGTGAGCACTCTGGTGTCATAAACAAAGGCCCTATGAGGTTAGCAGGGGAGAGGTAAATGTTTTGAAATGCTTTTTATATAGACTTTTTAGATAGACTACCAAGACAGGCTGTAAATCTTGCAAAGGAGCATTGAAAATGGAAAACGTATTCTCTAGTAATTTGTAACAGCTAAACCATATTATTTATGAAAGTACATGCTGAAGTGCAGAAGTGCTCTTTACGCAAGTAGAATATTTAGGCACTAAGACCATTTTAATAGATTTGACCTTTCCCCAATGTGAAAAATAAAGTTTCTTCCATCTATCTAAGTCCAATTTTATATTTAGAAAGGGGTTCAAGTTAATTAGGATCAGGCTAGACAAAGTGTGGGAAGTATTTAGCCCTAAATACGTAATATAGTCTTTTACCCATGAAACGTTAATATTTTTTCCATCGTAGTTTCATCAGAGCTGAGTTATTTAGACAAATCGCTTCTGATTTCTCCCAGTTCACTAATAGGCCTGTTAATTGTCCAAATTCTGTTAGTTCTTTTTGCGTTTTAAAAAATGATTTAACTGCGCACTCCGTTGTAATAAGAATGTCATCCACGTAAGTGAATATTTTATTAGTAGTCTTATTAAGTTGGATCTGTATAATGTCCTCGTTCTGAGGTAGTGACCTAATCAGTAGCTCAATGGCTTGCAAGAACAGTGGTGATAAGAGCGGACATCCTTGTCTCGTGCTCTTTTGAAGTGTAAACTTAGAAGAAACCGTGCTATTCGTGAGCACCATAGCAGAGGCATTTGTATAAAAGACTGACACCCACGTACAAAACTGAGCACTGTTTCCATCGTTAGTGAGGGTTTCTTTAAGGAAACTCCAATCCAAAGAGTCAAATGCCTTGCATACGTCAAAGGACAAGGCCGCTGACTGAGATATTGCTATTTCGGGGAGGGAGGGTGCCCAGACTGTTCCTTACCAATAAGTGTCTGAAGAAGTGGAGAAAGTCTATTGGCTAAAACCTTAGCCAAGATTTTGCAGTCACTATTTAATAATGATATAGGTCAATAATTCTTGTTACCTTGTAGGATCCTTATCTTGTTTAAAAATTAGGGTTATAACTGTTTCATCCATAGAATCTGGAATAGGATTTTTGTTCTAGGCTTCCTGATACGTAACTGTTAAATGACCACTTATGATCTGGTTAGGTTCCTTATATAACTCATTAGGGATTCCATCTCAGCTAGGTTATGGTCATTTAAAAGATTCACTATTACGTTTCAATTTCCTGTTTAGTAATAGGCATCCCCAAGTTATCTATGGCCTGTTGAGAAGGGATGGTAAGTTGAAACTTTTAAGATATAATTTGATGTTTTCAGGTTGATTAATTGACTTTGATGTATATAATTGTTCATAAAATGTTTTATATTGCTTTTTTTATTTCAGAGTTTGGGGTTTTTACTTCTCCGTTTTCTGTTACACTAGTCACTGTGTCAGAATTCTGTTTGTGTTTAAGTCTACATGCTAGCAGTTTACCATTCTTTTCCCCTGATTCCCAATAATTTTGTTTCATTCTAAACAGGATGTATTCAATTTTACCACTGTAATAGGTGTTAATTTTATATTTTAGGGAAGTTATCTTTATGAGAAGTTCCTGGTCTTTAGTTTCATTATCTTTGTGTTATTTTAATAGTCTTGTAAGTAGTTCTTCTTTTTTTTTTTTTTTTGGAAATACCCTTAAGTTTTATTTTCTCACAGTTAGCTGAGTAACCAATGGTACGACCTCTAATGACAGCTTTAATAGCATCACATACTACATAATTACTAACTTCTTCAGTTTGTTTCAAAGTAGCCAAAGCTAGTTTCCGGGTTCATTCTGGGAAGTTGATTGACTTGGTAAGGGTCACACATTACACAAATGGCACTTGTGGGTTTCAAACCCAGATCTGCCTGGTCTACAGGTTCCCAGCTAAGTTCTTTAACCCTCTAGGCTATAGTGCTTCCATTTTTAAGTTTCTTCATCTGACTTAAATGAATTGAGTGCAACATCTAATTCTGATTGGGCTTTGGAATACATTTGCATATACTGAAACATGGTTTTTGAATTCTTGGCATGAAGAGATATGCTGTTTGGATGCTATATGATTATTGTTCCATTGAGTATAACCATTTATTGTACAAGGTATGCTGTCTGTAAATTCTTATATTGATGCCATTGTAAATGTTTGAGGCTCAATAGTCCCTTTCTTAAATAAATGAATGTTACATTCACGAAGCACACATTTTATTTATTTATTTATTATTTACTGAATTTTGGTAACTGGGTAGGCTCACTGAGACAGGCTGTCCCTTTTTCAGGAACAAATTGGAATTAATTACATGGAATACATATAGACAGTTTACTAGGTACATACAGTGCATAAGTAAATTACAAATACGGTAAATACAGTTGGATTTTCATTACAGAAACATGTGAGACAGGTCCAGTTATTATATGCAGGATACAGGCAGATATTCTTTTGCACTTAGTACTATTAGAACTTGAGCATATCACAGGGACACATTCAGTATGACAAATTAACAAATTACCTAGCCGAAGCAGGCATAGAATCTACTTACAATAATCCAGTAGCTGATTTTAGAAGACTTGCAGCATAAGCTTCTGACTTGGAAATGCACTTTAACATTATTTACAGGTTTCGTTTAACTGTAGCTGGGTTTTCAGTTCTCGTCTAACAGTCACTTGGTTTAATATTTTGTGATGGGGTGGTGAATGCTTAGTCGAAATCTGGTGCGTGTGGGGGAGGGGGCAAAAGATATTTTGATCAGCACTGCTTGTGTCTTTTAACTCCTTATGAGACAGTGTATTGTTTGATCTGAGATTGTAGTGCAGTGCAGATTTGGTCCAGTGTTATGCAATAATATATAGGTAACTTGTGCATAGATTTCCATGTACTCAAAATCCTTGTTGTGTATGGGCAAAAGCTGTACACAGTACAAAGGTCTTAAAAAGTTGTAATGCACAGTGCACAGTTCAAAGGCCATGAGCAGCTGGGAACAGCTCATAGGTCACAAAGGGTTGCTGTGTATAGATTTTGAGTTTGATTTTGACGGCAGATAAGGACCGCTTGGCCCACCCAGTCTGCCCATTTCCGGATTTCCCTACCTATTGGATAAGCTGCAGATCCTAGTTAACCAGCAGCCTACTTCTTCCTACCCCCAACCCCTAGAATTGCCATGGTTATCTCCTGTAACACCCTCGCCCCCATCCACATAACTTATCTTTAATACAGTAACTGACTGTGAGCGATGAAAGGTTGGTGGTACGGGAGTGGAAAGGTGTCACTTACTACTGTATATAAACTGAGATTTTTACTACTCTCATGTAGTAAATCCGTATACTAAAGGAATAATGCCTGACAGGGTGGGTGTTGTGCTGGGATAACATCCAACCTCGGGTGGTTGGGCCTGAGGCCACTGGCCGAGGGCGTCCAACACCCAGGAAGAGATGTTATCCCAGCATAACACCCACCCTGGAGGGCATTATTCCTATTATACAATGGCTCGTTGTTTTATACAGAAAAAAAAATGTTAAAGAATTTTTTTTAGTGTTTAAAACATTTTTTTTAAGAGAAGATGCAAACAATAATCAAGTGGGAAAAGGAAATAGCAATGGGATCAGCATCATCTAGTTGATCAGCAGGGATGTTATGCCAGGATAACATCCCTGCTGTGATGGCCAACTGACCAATCAGAAGCCAGGATTCTTTCTTGCCATTGTATAATAAAAAATAAAACATGGGCAACCACGCCCAAACCCAGCTTGTCTGTCCATCTCAAGGTTCAGATGACATCATGGCCCTCTCAAGCTTAGCTCTCAAGGTCCATATGATGTCATTTCAAACCCCTGATGGAAACACAGCCTCACTGTGTATGGTTGCCCAGGCATTACTCTCTACATTGTAGGTATGCTGGAGTGCAGTTGCCCGCTAGTGAAAGTATTTGACCGTTTGTATTTGTAGTACATGGTGCAGCGATGAGCTGGTGGCTGCATTATTATTTATTTATTTATTTATTCTAGGGAGGGGGGGACAGGATAGAAACTTTGAAGTACCTCAGTGGAATCAACAAAGTCCAAGAGGGTAGCATCTTTCAGAAAAAGAGACGTGCGAGAACAAGGGGACACAATTTAAAGATGGGGGGGGCAGTTCAGAGGCAATGTGAGGAAGTATTATTTCACAGAGAGGTTAGTGGATGCATGGAACAGCCTTCCTGAGGAGGTTGTGGGGTCTAAAACTGTTGGAGAATTCAAGAATGCATGGGACAGACATAAGGCAATTCTTGTGGGGGGTAGGAAGAAATAGGCTGTTGGTTAACTAGGATCTGCTGTCTATCCTGTAGGTAGGGAAATGGGCAGACTGGATGGGCCAAGCGGTCCTTATCTGCTGTCAAAGTCTATGTTTCTATATCTATGATTACAAGTACCTTTGAGCCAAGGCTCTTTTACAAAGGTTCCACGTCAGAAATAACAAACAACAAGGAAGCAACAGTGAAATAACAGTAAACAATTCATGTACAACAGTGCTGTTGAAAGGGGTCAATTATAGGAAGAGTAAGGGGTAGAGGAAGAGGAGAAGTGTAGGTAGTTAACGGAGGCAGCTATAGTAAGATGGTGAACACAGCTAGGACGCATATGCCCACAAGGAATGGGTAGGGTCAGGCACCCGGGGGTGGCAGAGAAACAGGGATGAGAGGAGAGGGGGAGGATGAAGATGCAGCCGGAGGCATTTATCAAAAAATAAATGGGAAGGAGTGATAGAAGAGAAAAAGGGGGCAGAGTGGGAGGGGATAAGTGCTGTAATGGGGCAAGGAGAGACTAATGAGGTGGTATGAAGACCTGCGATTTGAAGTGGCACCTCAGGAGCTGGGGGGAAGGGGACTGGGGGGGGCCTGGTGTTAAGCAGTATATAAGTTAGGATTAAAGCTGTGTAGGTCATCAGCTAGGAGAGGAAGTCACAGGGGCTAGAGGCAATGAGATGGGCCCGGAGTCTGGTTTTGAACAGACCTAGTCTTGAGGTAGAGGAGATGGTGTGGCTGAGACCATTCACCCACAGAGGAGCCCTATAGACGAAGGAGTGTTGGCCCTGCGTAGTTCGACAGCGAGGAACTTGTAGAATCTGGGTTGTCGAGCTCCTGGTGTTCTGTTGGTTGGTATTTTGATGTAACAAGGCAGTAACACCAGGGGGTGTGAGGCCAAGGTTGATTTTTCCTGCCATAGCACATATGAGATACTTTATACAGTTGGAGAGCTGGAGCCATCCGGGTTGTTCATAAAGGGCACAGGTGTAGGTGAGGCCGTAGGCACCAGTTGTGAGTCGGCATGCTTTGTTAAGAGCAGTTGTTACTGCTGAGAGCCGGACGCTGTGACGGAGCCGTAGATAATGAGGCCATAATCAATAATTGACACCACAGAGCTCTGGACAGCAATCTTTAAGGCCTCTGGGGTGAGGGGTCTGCCTGTGCATGTAGAGTAATCCAAGGCGTGTGCTGGTAGCTTTAGCCACGCTGTCAATGTGAGCCATATAGGAGAGATTAGGGTCAAGCAGAATCCCTAGGTATTTGAAAGAGTAAACTTGTTCAAGGACAGTCCCATGCTTGGTGGAGATGGCAAGGGGGTGTTGCTTGTAACAGTTATGTAAACTGCAGAATAGCAAGGACTTGGTTTTCTTGTGATTGAGGACTAGTTTGTAATTGGAGAACCATGTTTCAAAGGCACTAAATCTGAGTTGGAGGCTGTGTTGTAGTGGTGAAAGGTCCTTGTGCATAGAAAAGACAACAGCATCATCCGCATACTGGATGATCTGTTCTGAGCAGGATTGTGGTAGGGAGTTTAAAAAGAGGCTGAAAAGGAGAGGGCCCAGTATGGACCCCTGAGGTACTCCAAAGCGGACAGGCAAGGTGTCCAAGATAGCACTGGTAATTTTTACTCTTTGAGAGCGGTTGTCAAGGTAGCTTCTGAACCAGCAGGCTGAGTCCAGTGCGAGGCCAGCAAGGAGTAGTTGGTCATACAGCAGCCGATGATGGACCATGTTAAAAGCCTTCGAGAGGTCGACGAAGACAGCCCCAGTAAGAAGACCTTTATCAAGGGAACTATGCACTACAGCGGTAAATTCAAGCAGGGCAGTGGTGGTACTATGCCCTTTTCTAAAACCGTGCCGTTGTGTGCACAGAGTGTAATATTTGTCCAATTATAAAAAGGTTCTCAGAAATGCTGCAATCTGATTGGCTATTAGGGTTCCAACAGCCTTACATTAATCCATGTTATACTATCATGTACAGCCTGATCGCAATGGCACATGGATTCTTCCTGTCAGCATTCCATCCTCTAGCACTGCTGAATGACTGGAATGATGCATTCTGATTTTGAACCAGCATTCTTAAACTGTTGGTAGAAGAACTATTTTATTAAAAATATCCCTCTAAATGAGGAAAACATTCAAAAAGTTTTCTTTTAACCCTCTTCTTTTGGAACTATTTTTATAATAGCAATAAGGCACTCCCAGGAGTTAGATTAACAGTCAGTTAATCAGCCCCTTGGGGCAATATGGCACTCGGCTGTGCCTCGTGCCGCATTATACCCCTAGGGGGTGATTAACAGACTGTTAATCTAACCCCTGGCCATGCGTTATTGCTTAAATAATCAGTGAGCTGGTCCGCAACAATACGCTCTAGGGCCTTAGATAGTGGTGACAATATGGAGATCGGGCGGTAGTTAGAGTGGCAGGTCTGATCCCCAGTTTTGTGGACCCAGGTCACAGTGGCAGTTTTCCATATTTCAGGGAATGTACTGGTGTGACGAGAGAGAGAGGTTAAGAATTTTAGTTAGGGGACTGAGGACCTCGTCAAGTGCAAGTGATAGCAGCTTAAGGTCCAGGGTGTCACTGCTGATTCTGGAAGTGGAGATGGCTGAGGCGATGTGGCGGTGAGCTTCATTCATCTTAATCTCCCTGAAGTAGAAATGAGGGTGGTTTGACAGAGCGCAGGGTGAGTTAAAGGGGATGTGACTAACTGTGAAGAAATCAGGTGGTAGAACATACTGAGGTCAGTAAAAGCCGTGTTAAAGGTATTTGCAATGACCATGGGATCAATGGTAGTGGACCCTTCAACAATTAACATGGCTGGAGGGGACTTTGATTGTTTCCCAGTAATGTCCTTGATATTGTCCCAGAAAGCACTACCATTTCCCCAGGTGTTGGTGAGGATGTCCTTATAATATGAGCTTTTCGTGAAACGAATGGATTTTGTGCAGGCATTACGGGCATGTTTGTATTTTTGGATGTCAGATTGTTTGCCTGTGGCTTTAGCCACTGCCCACAGGTGGTCCCTAGATTTCGGCTGGGAAAGGAGCTCCGCAGTTATCCAAGGGTTGCAGAGGGCTTTAGTTTTCTGTTTTTTTGAAGGAGCTAAGAGGTCATAGGCCTTATTGAAGACGGTGATGAAATAGCTGAGGGCAAGGTTAACATCCATTGCCTTGTAGATGGGCAACCAGGCTTGCAAGGATAAGTACTGTTTGAGATGGGTAAGTTGACCACGGGGGAGGACTCTACTGGTAATGATTATAGGGGGTGGCTTTAGAAATGTATTAGACCATTCACACATAACCGGGGAGTGGTCCCTGAGAGAGTCTGGGAGAATGGAGGTATGAGAGATCCTGGTAGGGCGATTGGTGAGAACCCAGTCAAGCAGGGTACATTATTAATACTGTTACTAATAATACCAGGTTAATAAGTGCTTTATAGTCTGGCCAGTCAGTGCAGTGGTAGTGCTACTGTTTGTGGCGCCAATGACCCAATTTTAGAAGTGAACTCTGGATGTTGGAGAGACAGCCGAGGGGAGGGGAGAAGGTTGCGCATCTGATGAACTTCTCACCTTCTGTGCGAAGGAAGGGATCTGGTGCCTAGCAACATTCTGACACCTAGTGATGGCTAGGGGTAGGCATGCCTGGGACCAGTGCTGCAGCAGAGATTGGTGGGACGTCTGCACATCAGGGGCAGGAGTGCGACCTTCCTTGCACTGACATCATTGCACGTCCACCTCCACCAGGGGTCAACTGATGCAGAAAATCCCTCCATGTTGTGTACCTTGAAATCAGGAAACCTTTCATGGATGGCTCATCCTGAACGATGCCTGATCTGACTTGTCGGGAAACCAAGGTCAATCTTGGTCTCTCCCTTTGCTCCAGGGGAGCACTGCCATGATGGGTAAGTCATGGGCCCCCCATTCAGGCTTACTGGGAGGATGCCAGCTGGGGGGGGGTCAGGGAGCTTTGGGGTTAGCATGGGGTACATCCCTCCAGCAGCGGATAGTATAAGCAGAGTTTAAAAAAAAAAAAGTGCATTTTACAAAATCAGCCTGAAATCATCACATGACAAATTGCAACACTTTCTTTCCTGGATGTTGGAATTATCAGTCAGATTTTAACCCATCATGACCCGAGCATTACTAGAACCTATTAATGCACGTTCACTGATCAGTGTTCGCTTAGACCTTTGTGCATAGGTAGCAGCAGGAATGGTTACAATAATTCGTTTTGCCTTCCAAAGGTCATTAGATCACTAAAATTGGGACTGGAGAGCTGTGCCCAGTTAAGTATTTACAGGATGAGTTTACACTGAAGGGTTACAGACAATGAAACAATATCTAGTTAGAGGGATCGTTATTAAAACCCCTTTAGACTTATGAAGTGTTTTGTTAGAGATCTGAACCTCCATTAAACAAAACCGTTCCTTTTATTTGTTCTGTTTAAACAATAATTTTCAGAGGACAATATGATAAGAATAATCCATGGTTGTGTGTGTGGCAAGAGTGGTTTGGAGGCAGCATAGTGCAGTGGTTTAAGGCTCTGAGTTGCAAACCTGAAAACCTGGGTTTGAATCCAACAGCACCCACTTACATACTGTGTGACCCTGAGCAAGTTACTTAACTTCCTTGTGCTCCCAGGTTGCACCTGTAAACAAGCTTTCAGCTCATTTACCCCCCTCGCAGCGACATTTCGCCAGCAAGGTCCCCCACAGCGACTACAGCACCTAGCCGCGGTGGGAGACCCGCTGGGACCTGGCGCTGCCTGTCGGGGGTCCTGCACCCCGATCAGCTCTGATTGGAGTTGAGAATCTTTAAGTGGGGTGCGGGGTGCAGCCTCACGGAAGTTCGGGCAAAGCCCCCTAAAGAAAACAAAGAAATTAATACCGAACCAGCAGCTGACTGCAGAATGCGGTCGACCGGCTGGTGTCGCTGACAGGGCATTTGACAGAAATTCTGTCGGACTCCTGTCGTGGATCCCTTTTGCTTAGTGTGTCTCTCCTGGTAAAAAAAAAAAAATAGTCCAATTACTGCATGCCCAGGGTGGGTTGTGAGGCCCGAGGCACAGCTGAGGGCCTTCAGTCACCCAGGAAGTAAGGTTATTGTAACACTGCAGCACATGCAGAGTGGATTATTCCACTGATGACATTCAGAAAAAGGTCACAAGTGCTATAGATGTACTTATAAAATAAGTAAAGGAAATCCTGTGTCCTGATTGGTTAGGACACATGTCCTCCTCCGGCTGGCACTTTTTAGGGTACCAAGACACAATGCAGCCTGAGATCCATTTCAGCCTGAAAGTTTTTAAAAATTGTTTATGGCAAGCCCGCCCGGTGACACTGGAGGCTGAGGCACTGGTCGTTACACCTTGCACCACACTGGTGGCCCGGGTTTAGGAATGAGCCCAGGCCACTGAGGGCTGGCAGGTGGGGGAGAGAGGATTGAGCATCTAGAGGACTGCTCTCCTCTCTCAGGGGGAGGGAGACTTGTCATCCCACTCGCTGACTGCCCTCTGGCAGTGGCTGGAGGGCAGTACGGGTTGGGAGGCATGATCCGACATGTTGACGTTGGTGGTGGGGGGGGAACGGAAGAAAAAGTGGAGGAAAAAAGGGAGCCTGGCAGTGCTTAATGATTGCTGCTGCTCCCAACTGGCACCGGCTTCTGGATTGGGTCTCCGGGGGGGGGGAGGTGTAGTGCACCACCTTCCCCCTGGCCCTGCCAAGGGGGCACTGTCAGTGTCAGCGAGTACATGAGCAGGTGTGTTCAGAGAGAGAGTCCCTCCATCCGGAGGGCCAAAGCCACCTGCCAGGGCTCTAAGGAGCATGAAGTATGAACAGAAAAAAAATTGGTTATGGCAGCCCTGTTTATCAAGTAAACATCCACTATTTGCCCTAACCTAGAAATTAAATGTTAAATGTTAAGGAGGCAGTATAGCGCAGTGGTCTAAGGCTCTGAGCTGCAAATCTGGTGACATCCAGCAGACCGGACCTGGGTTTGAATCCCACAGCTTCCACTTGCATACTGTGTGACCCTGAGCAAGTCACTTAACCTCCTTGTGCTCCCAGGTCGCTCCTGTAAAAAAGCTTTCAGCTTAGTGTGCTATACCTGGTTAAACAACTAAATAAAAAAAACAAAAAACATTTAGGACAAATTCATTTCCACCCTACCTAATAAACATTACAAGTCATAGCAAACATACTATGCCCATGATTCACGAATGCCTACATGCCACGCAACGACAGCGTGTAGACATTCCTCTGTCTAAATGCCACGCAGCGGTGCTCTGCACACCCCTGCAGCATTCATGAATGGGCACGCTAGCACCCTCCACACTGGATTCCCAGCCAGCCATGGGCCACCACGCCAGGTCAGGATGGGGGCATGCCAGCGGGTAAGCCCTGAGTGGTGCCATTCATGACGACACTGTGTGCAGTACTGGAGCTGCATCCTGTGTGTGGGGGGGAATGGCATAGCCATTGTGCACCCCTGTTGTGATGCCATCGTTGGCTGCAGCAGTGCACTGCTGGTCCCTTACCCTGCCGCCCCAGCCACATGGACCAGAAGTTGGGCTTGGGGTGGCCACCCAGGCATTTACCTGGCTTCTCCAATGGGCACATGTTTTCCAGTCCCAGAAACCCTGTTCAGCACGGGGCAGGGGATCCACTCAAGGACCGGGTATAGGCATCACATTGGCAGCCCACCCATGTCCGCTAATCAGCCCCCTGCACACTTAAACGCCGGGGCGGGGCGGGGCCGTGGATGGGAGGCACATGGTGGCCTGAGATCATGAATGTCAGTCACGGTGCAGCCATCCGTAGGTGTTATATGCCCCTTTCGTGTGTATAACCCGTGGGTTGGTGAATCATAACCTATAAGAATAATAAACCAATTTTGTACATGAGTTTCTTTCAAATTCTTTGTTGCGGGCCAGTAATCCTTGGCCCCTAATTGCCGGAGTATCACCAGCTGCAGCCTCCTACGCTGCCCGGCTTTCTAGGCCACCTCTGCCACCCCACATCCTCCACTAGGCTCTGTAAGCTGGCCAGCCACCTGCTTGACTGTCTATTTATTTATTTATTTATTTATTTAACAGACTTTAGGATTACAACCTTTGAGTCAGGTACTCATTTACAAAGGCTCCGCGTTAGAAAAAACAAACATAAACACTTAATACATATAGACATAGAATGGCAGCTAAAGGTTAGTTTTTTCAATTTACAATATTGCAGAATCAAGATCAGCTATACATTGTATTGAACGTGTTACCGAGAGCTGTCTGGATATAATATGCAGCAGGTATACACATGCAGTAACATGAATGTCATGCTGCCTAATTTGAAAATGACCAATGAATGCTGACAGTCATTACTGCAGAGTCACAGCGCTGGTGATTTGAAATGTGACTGCTTGCAGCTACAGGCAGCTTTGAACACAATCACAATCCCACTTCAGACAGCCGCCTTAAAAAAAAAATGCACAAAACCACATTTAATCTGTGGGGGAGGGGGGTAATACTGATAAATAAGACCCCCTCCAAAACAAAACTTACTTGGGAGGGCCAAATCAGAGTACTAATACTAAAATAGCACCCTCTACTGGTACAGACACACAGCAGGAGATAGACACACCTTGGGGCACTACTTCGCTGACAAAAAGCAGTGTCATCGAGGCACAGGTCAGGAAGCACAGAGAAAACCCAGGAGCAGTTATAAAATTCCACAAAACTATTTATTTGTAGTTACAATAACATAAAATTAAATAAACCTGTTCAGAATAACTATATACATAAACAAAATAAAATCTCTTGTAAAAAATCTTTCTCAGAAAAAAATCTCCCTTGCAGCTCAGTTTAGCTGTTTTTATAAGACTTTTTTCAACCCCCATCCTTTGCAAGCATCCTGTCCTTTGTCAATTTCAGGAGCTGCTAGAACATTGAGAACTTCCTGAGTTCTCCACAGCGACTGCAAAAGGCTCAGGCATTTGCACCCAAGTAACCTCTAGCTTTTTACAGTTATCGCAAATTATAAATATATACATTTCAACAGCAACACTAAACATTTTCTAAACAAAAGTGATCCCAATATCAGTTTCACTCCATACATTGATTCTCATATACTTTACATTAGCAGATATAGATATGCAAGGGAAGAAAAACAGACAGCAAGAGAAAACAGAGAGACAGTGAGAGGCAAAGGATTGCGAGACTGTTGGGGTTGGTCACGTCCGAAGTCGCACAGGAAAATCTGGCTGCGCAACCAGACAGAGGAGAGAGAAAAGGAAAGAATACAGATCCTTGCATTTAAACACTTTCTCCAAAACAAATGGGACAGGGTCCTCCTATTCTACCCTGTCACAAGAAGAAGTACATAAAAACACACCTTCTGAATCATTTTTTAATGTATTACATTTTTGCATTCTTTACAGTATTTTGTGATGAACTCATTTTATAAGTGAAATAAGACACTCCTGGGATGTGGATTGTTGTCTTATAAGAGCACTTCACAGGTGCTAAAAGCACTCAGCACAAGCACCTCATACCTCACTACACACCTGGGGTGTGCACTTATCAGAAAACAACTCATACCCCATCTTGTCTTACTCCTTGCTTAAAAGGTGTTTACGCCTGCTCCATGACACCAGACAAAGGGGGATTGCCTGGCACACGCCCAAGCCTGGAGAATCAGGAGTGGAGACCAGCAGGGGAGGGCTGAAGAGCATCCCTTAGGCACTCTCCTCCCGGGAGGGAGGGTCATGGAGGCACTGCCCTTCAGAGGCTCCTTGTAGCTGGATTTGGTCTTGCACTTTGTGGCGTGGGTACATAGAAACATAGAAACATAGAAGTTGATGGCAGATAAGGACCGCAAGGCCCATCCAGTCTGCCCATTTCTTTTTCTACCTTGTAAATGTGCCATCGGCCTTTGCTCTGTCAGTGGCCTATCTATTCATAGTCATTTGTATTGCTCCCTTATGCCTATCCCATGCCTGTTTGAAGCCCTGCACTGTATTCATAGCCACCACTTCTTGTGGTAAGCCATTCCATGCATCCACCACCCTTTCTGTGAAAAAGAATTTCCTCACATTCCCCCCTTAATCGGCCTCCCTCTAATCTCATGCTGTGTCCTCTTGTCCTGCTATTTTTCTTATATTTAAACATGTTAGACTCTTTCACCTTGTTTATGCCCTTAAGGTGTTTGAATGCCTCGATCATATCACCTCTCTCCCTCCTTTGCTCAAGGGTATACATATTGAGCTCCATTAATCTGTCCTCATATGTCTTCTGATGCAGTCCCTGCACCATTTTGGTAGCCCTTCTCTGGACTGCCTCAATTTGGTTAATGTCCTTGTGAGGTGTGGCCTCAATACTGCACGAGTACTCAGATGGGGCTCTAACCAGTGTCTTGTACAGAGGGATTATTACCTCCCTCTTACGACTTGTGATACCCCTACTAATACACCCTAACACCCCCTAGCCTTACCTACTGCTTTAGAGGTCTGCTTGGATGATTTTAGGTCATCAGTGATGATGATGCCCAAGTCTCTTTCTTCCTTTGTGACTGCTAGCAACTCCTCCCAGCCTATAGGTGGCTTCAGGTTTCTCTTCCCTATGTGCATGATTTTGCACTTCTTTGCATTAAATCCCAGTTGCCACTCTTCTGACCATTCTGCTAGTTTATCCAGATCTCTTCTCATTCTGCCCACCCATCTGGATCATCTACTCTGTTGCAGATCTTGGTGTCATCTGCAAACAGACAAGCCTTACCCTCTAGTCCATCTGCAAGGTCACTAATGAAGATGTTGAAGAGGACTGGCCCCAGGACTGATCCCTGAGGTACCCACTTGTGACTTGCATCTCTTCTGACTGTATACCATTTACCACCACACTCTGTTTTCTGCCCGTCAACCAGTTTGCCACCCAGTTGACCAACTTCTGACCCACGAGCCTACCAGCTTATTTATCAATCTTCTATGTGGAACAGTGTCAAAAGCTTTGCTAAAGTCAAGGTAGGCGACATCAACTGCTCCCCTTGGTCCACCACTCTGGTTACCCAGTCAAAGAAATCTATGAGATTAGTTTGACAGGACCTTCCTTTGTAAACCCATGCTGTCTTGGATCCTGTGCCCTATGGATTCCAGGTGTTGCACTATCCTTTACTTAAGGAGTGCCTCCATAATCTTGCCCACTACTGAGGTAGGACTGACTGGTCTGTAGTTCCCTGCCTCCTCCTGCTCACCACTCTTGTGGAGCGGGATCACATGAGCCCTTCTCCAGTCTTCTGGGACCTCTCCTGTGCTCAGAGACTCACTAAACAATTCTGCTAATGGCTCTGCTAGTTCCTCCTTTATCTCCTTAAGTACCCTGGGATGTATGCCATCAGGTCCCATTGCCTTATCCACCCTGAGCTTAGCAAGCTCTTGTAGGACCCTTTCTTTTGTGAAGGGAGTAGTGCTCACCTCCCTCCCCCCTGTGTCCATGATGCTGAGCGGTGGGCCCTGCCCTACCTTCTCTTCAGTAAATACTGAGCAAAAGTATCTATTTAGGATAGATGCCTTTACAGGGTCCTCCTCCTCACATGCTCCCTTTTCTCCATTAAGCTTAGCAATACCCCCTCTGGACTTTCTCCTTTCACTAATGTATCTATAGAAAGTCTTGTCACCTTCTTTACTGTTAGGTGCTAGTGTTTCCTCAGTTTGGGACTTTGCCTGCCTTACTGCCTTACCTGCTTCCCTTAGGGCAGTTTGGTATGCCTCCCTATCTTCATCCGCTGTGTTCCTTATATTTCCTGAAGGCCAGCCTTTTGGCTCTGACCTTTTCTGCTACTGTATTTGAGAACCAAAGTGGTTTCCTTCTTCTTTTGCACTTCCTTTTCTGTCTAACACAATGGGATGTTGCTTCAAGTATTGCATCCTTAATGCTTGCCCACTTTGCCTGTACCCCCTCACCTGTGTTTCTTTTTGCCAGGGCTAGCTTAACTCTGTTGGCCATCTTATCAAAGTCAGCTCCTCTGAAGTCCCATAGTTTTGCCTTGGAATGGGATGATTTAGATGTAGTAGTCA
The DNA here is from genome assembly GCA_016271365.2 of Neoceratodus forsteri. Lineage (NCBI taxonomy): Eukaryota > Metazoa > Chordata > Ceratodontiformes > Ceratodontidae > Neoceratodus > Neoceratodus forsteri. The sequence goes on along the minus strand of CM057451.1, from coordinate 1,171,677,951 downwards.
AATTGAACCATACCATGTGATGGTCACTGGCCCCCAGGTGACCTTCTACCTGGAGATCTGTGATCCCTTCTTTGTTAGTCAGTACTAGATCTAGGATAGCCCTGTCTCTTGTGGGTTGTTGTACCAGTTGTTTGAGGCCCTCCCTGCAGGAATCCACTATGAGTCTAGTTCTGGCAGATGTTCCTGCTGGTATTGACCAATCTGTATCCGGCATGTTGAAGTCTCCCATTATCAGAACCTCCCTTTAGCTGTCATGTTTTGTATATCTTCTAACAGTAATGTGTCTATGTCCTCCCTCTGGTCTGGGGGCCTGTAGACAACCCCAGTTCTTATGGCTGTCCCATTTCCTGTTTCCAGGGTGACCCACAGTTCTTCTGGCTCCTTATGTGTATTCTGAATTTCTGTAGCTTGATATTTTCATTAACATACAGAGCCCTCCTCCCCCCCTTTTGCACCTCGGTCTCTTCTGAACAATACATAGCCAGGTACTGAAGTCTCCCAAGTGTGGTTACTGGTAAACCACGTCTCACTAGTACTACTATGTCCAGTTTAGCCTCTGACATTATTGCCTGCAGGTCTGGGATCTTATTTCCCAGGCTGTGAGCATTGTGTACATGATTTTCCATTGGCCAGATTTTGGTGTGTTAGTTGTTGGGTGAAGTTTAGCATTACCCTGTGCATCGTGTGGGGAGACAAACCTTTTTCTTACCTGGTGATGCAAATGAGCGGCAACATGCTGAATTCCTGTTTGACCACTAGCTGAGGGAGGTGTTCTTCCCATTCGACGTATGGGGTGCTGCACCCTCTCCCCATTGCTAGTTTAAATATTCTGCAAAGGCGTCAAACTTCTGCCCCAATGCACTGACTCCTCTTTAGTCAGATGCAGTCCATCAAATTTAAAGAACTTTCCTCCCAGAACTGTTGCCAGTTCCTACAAATCTGTGTCCTTTTCCTGGCACCAGTCCTTGAGCCACGTGTTTAGCTCCCTATCTCCCTTCTCTGATCTTCCGTCCATCTGCCTCCCTCTCCCAGACTGGCAGGATCTCAGAGAAGGAGATGCCAGACGAAATAGATGATAGTTTGTCACCCAGCCTAGTCAGGTGTTCCTTGGTCTCCACAACTGACCGGCTGGCGAGATCATTAGTCCCTATGTGTAATAGGACATCAATGTTTTCTCCTGCTTTGTGAACAATTTTAGCAATGCGGTCACTGTCTCTCCATGCTGATGTACCTGGGAGACATCTGACCATCACCTCTGGCTGGAGATGGGTATCAACTCCCCGAATCATGGAGTCTCCTATGATCAGAAGTTTTTTGGATTTCCTTTGTGCTTGTTTTGTTTTGGTTCCTGATTTGTGTGAGTTTTGTTGTGCTAGCTCCTGTGCCGCAGTGTCCTGCTCTGCAGTGTCTCCTGCCTCTTTATTTGATTTCAGAGATAGAGGCAGATACCTGTTTGTAGTGTTTATATGGTTTTTGGAGGTAATGTGTTGGAGAGCAGAGAGTGATGGGGCACCTGATTTGCCCCTCCTAACCACCTGCCAACCTCCTGGACCAACTACCCTCTGCGGTCGAGGTTTTTCTGTTGGATGCTGGGGAAATGGCGGGTGGTTCTTATAATGTATTTCCTCTTGAATATGAAATTTGAGGTGTGCAATCTCTGCCCATGCTGCCCGGAGCTGAGCCCTAAGATCTCCAAAGGCCCAGCATGTAGGACAGTGTCCTAAATCCTGTAAGACTGTCCTTCTGAAAATTGTTCCACAGTACCTGCAGTTAATGAAATCCATTCCAAATAAGTTGCTGGGTTTATAACCTAGTCAGAGTAATTAGAAGGAAAAAAAAATGCAAGTAATGGTTTAATTGTGCTTTGTTTAACTTGTTATAACAAGTTAAATTACTAGTGCCCTGTAAATGAGATCACCTTGTGGAGGCCCCACTGATCCGCCCTTCCTGCTCTGCCACAGGAAATGTCACAACTGTGGTACCCTATAAAGGAGTTGGCGTGGGGTGGTTGGGGATGGGGTGGGTGGCTGGGCCCTTCCCTGCCTAAAAAGAAGAACCACGACGAAAGAACAAGGAGGTAGGCAGAAACAATCAGTCAACAACAAATGCAGTAACCCTGAAAGCTGTTAGATAAAACTGTAAAACCTGTAAAGCACCACCTGTAATAATTTCAGAGAAGATATACGCTGTAAGAAACACTTTGCTCCAGAGAAAAATAAAGCAGTAACAGAAGATATACCTTTGCAAAAGACAATTTGAATCAGAAGATTACAGCAGTAATCTGTTAGCACACCTGTAGGCACACCTTGTAATAATGCAGAAGAAGGTATACCAGCAACAACAATTTGAATCAGAGAAAAATAAAGCAATGAAATGTTAGCAACAAACAGTAGCAATCCCTGTGAGTAAAAAATAAAAACACCACCACACAGTAAATCTGCTTAGCCAAACTAAGTCTTAATCCTTTTCCCTTGCTCTGGTAAGTTTCTCTACTCTGCCTTTCAAGCAGTCTTAGAAGGAAAGAGCTCAGGTGAAGCTAGGTGTCTTGGCCAGCAAACCAAGTCTTCTACCTCCAAGATATCATGTCGCATGCGCAAGAAATGAGGATGCTACGGCGTGCCTCCTAAGGGGGCAGGGGAAACAGAACAAGAAAAATGACCACCCGTGCTGGCAAGATGATGGCTTCCTGCATCCCCTGGTTGTGAAGCTGGGAAGCCCCTGAGTCGACTCACGCCGCTTGACCAAAATGCAAGGGTGCGAAGGTACTTTGATCGCCCCTCCTGGATGCCTCCACATGGGTAGGGGGCCCCCCTGATGAAGGGATATCTCAGGACAGTCAAGTGGCAGGGCAGACAGATGGCAGAATGGGGGAGCGACAGAGGGTGAGGACTAGGCCACCCAAAGGAGTGGGCGACTGGGTTGGAAGGAAGGGGCATAAAAAGAACATGCCAAAAAAAAGGTGTTTACGTTTTAGTACTGTATTGTAAAAGTAGCACACCAAAACAGTGGGTTGCTGTTTCCTTGTCTGTAAATCCAGGGTACTCCCAGGGGACTGCAAGAATCATTCAACATCTGAAACAGCTCTTCCCCCTCAACCTGAGAGGAAGAATGACACATTGGCTGAAGTGTTTTTTGGGGGAGTGGGTGCTTCCTGCTGTGGTCATCCTGCTCTTCTACAGAAAGGTCTCAAGATAACTCAAAATAATGATGCATCATTATATTTTTAACTAATGAGTAACGAAATTGTAAATAAACAAACTGTGATTATCGGGTGACATTATATACAGGCTTGCCTTGACTTTGTTACGTCTGCTAGTCTGGCATGGTTCTTCGCTTTGGGTGCAACTAAGATTTCTAATCCCTTCTTCCCAAATCATATGTTCACTCTTTTTCCTAAAATTAGAAATGTTAGAAATGATTGCGATAATGAATACAGCATGATAGAAATAAGCATAATATCGCAATACTCAACACTCGATATTGTGACATCCCTAGTCATACAGTGTCAACTTGTTACCAGGTCTCTGGCAGCATCAGCTTCCCCCGAGTTGCACATGGAAATGAGTCTCGGCTCAGTGTGTCTTTCCCTGTTTCAGATTTTTAAATAAAAAGATAAAAATTAATAAATCAGCTGAAGGTGGGGTACAGAGGATGTTTTTACAAGGGAACCTAAAGTCAGTGGAAGGCACAGTTGTCTAGTGGTAAAAATTCTGAACTAGGAACTGAAAGAGCCAGGTTCAAATTCCACAACGGCCACTGTCTCTCTGTGTGACCCTGAGCAAGTCACTTGACCTTCCTGTGTTTAAGTCTCATCCCGCACAGCTGTAAAACTGGGTGACATCAGGACACCACTGGAAATGTGATGCCGTGTCTCAGTTCAGCTCTCCAGGGTAATTATTAAAAAAAAAAAAGTACCATAGTCACAGCTGTGCATACATCTCTGCCAACCAAAGAAAAAAGCTTACTTAAAACAGTTTTTCATGTCAGTCATAAAAGAAAAACTGGCTGGGCAGTTTTCAGTTCAGAAAGGGAGCCACTAGGCTCCATAACTGAATTATGCTACTGCAAGCCGAGAAATGCCTTCAGTAAAATAGCTTATATTTACCTTAGTTATATTTTGACAGTCTGGAGAAAAGACGGCTCCAGCCCCTGTAGATTCTAGACCCAGTTGCAGTAGATACACTTTTCAGGCCCAGGCGCATTCTCTTCTCTCACGCAGCATCAGGGATCAGCCAGAGTTCTCCATATTATACGCTGCGCAAAAGAGCACAAGTTGTAGTGCTGATAAACCACCAGGATGCAACGTTTGCTTCATTAGTCATAAAAGGGGACGTCATATAGCTTGGATTATTGACTAACCCTGACAATGTCCTCATTTATTTGTTTTTCTTTATTTAAAAAATGGTAACCGGGAAAAGTACACTGAGCCGAGACTCGTTTCCAGGCGCGACCCGGGGAAGGGGGAGAAGGACCAAACAGCAGTAGACAACAGCAAAACAAAGATCTGAACAGACAGACAAGCAATGTGTTACAATAACAGAATAAATAAAGAGAATTTATATGTACCACAATTAAAGTGCAATGAACTTTAGCAGTGCTTAGAAACCATGACCAAAAATGTATATGGGTTAAAATCAAAACTTCAAGTGTAACCAGAGGAAGAGTAGCAGGAGCAAGTTTGGGGGGAGGGTCAGCAGGCATTTGAAGGAGTTAAAGGATGAGAAGAGATAGAGGGAGGAGAGGAGTTTGTTTCAGAGGGAGGAAAGCCTATAGGGGAATACAGACTGCTGAGCAGAGGAGTATGGGTAAGGAATGGCAAAAGTGAGTTGGTCCCTAGAGTGGAGGGTGAGGGAGGCAGAGGGGATTTGAGATAGGAGCAAGAAGAGGCAGGAGGGGAGGGTGTTGAACCAATATTTGGACATGAATGTAGCACAATGCAGAAATGTCCTTCTCCACTGGGTTAGAAAAAAGATACCTGATTATTTTCGATTATACCATAAGTATCTACTCTTAGCCAGTCAGAACACAGCAAAACTGTACATTTTTATCCCACAGACTACAAAAAACACACTTTATACACACCCATAGTAGGTTATCCACATTTTACAAACACCCACCACAGTAGATTATCCACATAGAATAAGAAGGGTAAAACATCTCAATTGCCAAAGAGTGTCCCTGTAACAGAACAACAAAGCAAAAATCAAAAACAGCACCACTCAGGCTGCAAGTAAAAAGTGATTTATTAACTTACATACCATCACACACAAAAGCCAGGGACCAGGAGCACTGAGAACCCCGGCTGGTTTCGCACAACATGCATCATCAGAGGGATCCCTCTGATAATGCACAATGAGCCCTATGCAGTATGTCAAAGTGCCGCATAAACTGGGTGCATTGGCACAGCAAAGTCGGACAGCTGCAGACCGGAGGTCATGCGGCATTCATGACTGGGGCACGCAGTTGGTACGTGCCTGATCCCCCGACCGCGTGAACAGGTGGGGGGGGGACCGGGATGTGCCAGAACTACGCGCTGTCCACTAATGGGCGTAAGGCTGGCTACACAGGTGTGGAGATGGGCGGAGGTTATGTCAGTGGGGACCCTGCATAACCTACTGCATGCTCCAACTGTCAGCATCCGCCAGACACCAGGGACCAAGACATGGCTCTCTGTGCTGCCCCTGCCTACTAGGCAGCCAGAGAGGGCAGGGGCAGCAGGACAGGCGACTGCCTGACACTGCAGCAGAGTGGTGGCACCAGGACAGGATATTGCTGGGTGGGTAGGATGGATGGACTGTGGCACAGCCCACCTATGGTGGCTCAGGGGTACAGCCACAATGTGATTGGGGAACAGCTGCCATTACGGGGGTGCAGGATGGAGGCAGGTTCCAAATGCTGGGATCCTGCAGTGTGTTGGGAGGGCACTGGGAGCTGAGGACTGGGCTGGTGGACAGACTGGCTTTAGTGGCCATGCCACTGGGGTCCAGGGGTCTGCAGTAGCCATGCACTACCCCAGTCCATGCTTCACTGTGCAAGGGATCCACTGTTGGACCCAGGACAGGCATCCCATTGGATGCCTGCCTGGGTCTGTGACTCAGCCATTGGCCACCCTGCAGAGTCCTGTGCACCGGCGGGGGAGCCGCAGGCAGGTGGGCACCGGTTGTGAATACCAGCATGTATGCATCTGTCCACGGATGTGCAGCTACATGGGTGGGGTACGCACTATTTCCACGTACCTCCACCCAAATAGTACATAGTGGCCATAGTGCGAAACCAGTTGGGGTTCTGAGTGCTCCCAGTCCGTGGTTTTTGTGCGTAGCTGTATATAAGTTAATAAACCACTTTTTGTCCTGCAGTCTGAGTGGTTCTGTTTTTGATTTTTTTTCTTTATACACATAGAAACATAGAAGGGAGGAATTTAAGAGGAATGTGAGGAAATACTTCTTCACAGAAACGGTGGTGGATGCCTAGAATGGCCTACCAGAGGAGGTGGTTGGGGCAAAGACAGTGGGGAGCTTCAAGTATGCCTGGGTTAGGCACATGCGTATAATAAATAAAGGTGATAATGGAGGGACACCTGTGATCGAATAGAGCCCAGGGTGTACTGTTAGACAGGGAAAATAAGGCAAACTAGATGGGCCTACCAGTTATTTTCTGACAACACATTCTGTGTTTCTATCTTCTATTCTCAGTTTGTCTATCCACTCAGAATCCAAAAATGAGTGATCTAACGAGATAAAATGTGGCTTTGAACAGTAAAGTCATGACTCAGGGCATGTGTGCTAGCGCCAGCGCTAATGTGCATGCCCAGAGTTACGACTTTATTTTTCAAAGCCAGAGTTGATTAAAAAAAAACAAATATGTACCGAAAACACTTTTACAAAACTTCTACTGGTATAATAATAACACTCAGTTAGGTGGAGTAGTAGACTCTCAATAATCGACTTCTGTGGGTGATTAAATGCCACAGAATTCGGCCTCGGCATTTGATCACCCATAGAAGCTGGTTATTGCTTCGTATACTCCAACTAACTGAATGTTACCACTTAATTACACTGTTGGGCAAGATAATCTCATTCCTGTTATACAAAGTTTAAAATTATGGCTTGCATCTATGACATACTTATTTCTTTGATGGTTCTTGCAGGGTGTAGGGAAGTGTAACAGGGTTGAATAAGGCCCTGCCCCATTTGTTATGCAGAAAGAGTTTAAACGCAAGGGTCTGTTCTATCCTCTCCTTTCTATCTCTTCTCTGACTGGATGTGCAACCAAATTCACTAAAAATACCACCAACAGCTTAATCTGGTTCAGGGTCACTTGGCATTCACCTGTATCCCCCTTCCCCAGGTCATGCCTGAAAATAGGCAGGATTTGTCTAGTGCACTTACCCAGTCAACAAAAATGAAATAAAAATAAGTAAAATAAATAAATACATTTTCTTGTGAGACCTAGGAACTGATCACTCAGACGGTTTCACAATTCTCTGCCTCTCACTATCTCTGCCTTCACTTGTTGTTCTGTCTTTTCTTTCCCTTGCATATCTGCAGTTATGAAATATATGCGAATCTTTTTGTGAACCTGTAAGTGATACTGAGATCCCTTTGTTTAAAACTGTATACAGTTATACTGTTGAAATGGTTGCAAAAAGCTATTTGGAATGCAAGGTGTTCATCTGAGATGCAGTTTTTAAGCCCTTTGCAGAGCTGTTAACAAGAGGTCAGTTCTGGGACACCATGTACCGTTGTGCTGCAACTGCAAGGAATGAAACTGACAAGAACATTCTGTGAGAAGCAGTATGTCAACGACGCAAAGACTTGTTGTAAAAAGAGCACCAATGGTTTTGCTAGAGAGACAAGAAGAGTGAGAGACTGAAACTTGGAAGTAAGAGATACCCTCAGAAGGACTTAGTTTTCTCTGTTTGTACTGTCGTTGTAAACAGTTATACTGAATCATTTTTAATTTTTATTTTGCTGTTATTGAGAAAAATAAAATGCTATTTGCGAATTTTGAAACTACTCCTGGTTTTCCATGCTTCCCGACCCGTACCTCGACGACAGGAAGGGAACATGGACATTTTATGTATGTGTATCACACTTTCTGTAATTCATGGACCCAGAAAGCCACTGGTTGGCTTCTGCCACTGTTTGACTTCTAGAGTCTTTGAACTCAGGGACACAATCGACTTTACATTTTTCTATAGCGTCCACGGTCTTACTGCATTATGGTACTATCAATAAAGTATCAGATACTGTTTATTTATTTATTTATTTTTTTTATTGAGGATTTGGAAATACCTTTGAGTCAAAGACTCATTTTCAAAGGTTCCACATCAGTAAAGATAAAAACAATAAGAGAACAACATAGAGCAATACAAAAATAGGTAACAAGCAAGCAAATTATATGCAAATATGCATGAAGTCAGCTAACAAATTAGATACTGTTTCTCTTGATTACCTCCATACTATTCAATAACAGAGTTATAGGAATTATTTGATATACCCTGGGCCAATAGTTGCTATGCCGTGAAATCAAGACAAATTCTAATGTACGTTTTATGACATAATGAATACAAAAAAAAACAATTTAAAAAAAAAAATGCATCTTTAATGTATTGTTTAGGGGAAAATCTGCAATTGTTTCTGGATGGGTACTATAGTGAAACCCTTCTGTAATGTTCAGGCCAGTCTGACTAAATTTCTCACTAGTATCAATATCATTGAAAACTATCAATCCCAGAGAGCACAAGTGGCTAAGAGCTGAACCGACTGCCGTCAGCAAGTGTTTCATTTGGCTGTGAAAGTCAATGGGTCCCCTTGGCAATGAATATGAGAACAAGACAAACGCACACATACCTGGTCAGCATTTGATGTGATAAATCCCTGATCAGGCTGGCCCAGTGACTTTGTGATACCACACAATGCTTTCACTCAGGAGATGTGAATTCCCTCAGGTCAAATGCTCACTAGGCTGGGAGGAAGTGAGGAACATTATGGGGAGGATTTATTCTAATTCTCAGGGGAAACGAGGCTTGAGCTTGTCACTCTGTACAGTCTGCAGCACCCTCTATAGACAGGTTATGAACTTAACCTAAAGAGGCATCTATAAGAGACTGTACTGCAGAAGATGCAGCTTTTCGCCATATGAGTTGGGTTGAATAAACTGTAGAGAAAAAAATACAACAAATGTTGCAGGTGATACCTTTTATTGGACTAACAAAATTATTTTTAAGACTAGCTTTCGTGAGATAAAACTCTTTCCTCAGGTCAAAGTGAAAACAGCTGAGCAGTATGACAGATATAAAGGCTGGATGTGGATTCAAAACCTAGACTATCAGTTTACAGATCAAAGCATTGCAGTCAATTTGCACCTCTTACAAACAGGAAGACTAATTTCACTGGAGTGTCTGTTGGACAGATCAGCTTGCAAGATCAAAGGGCTGCCTAATTTTACTCTTGACTCTGGACCATTAATTACCATTTCTCAATTTAAAGTTTATTAACCATTTCAATGTGCAGAAAGGAGCTCCCTTATACACATAGCTAATAAAGATAGTACGAGATGGCGTAACCAGATCTGTTCTCCCAACTCTCCCTACTGCCCCTCCCACACCCCCCATTCACACAGAGTACAGTTATCTATACCAAGTCAGATTACAAAAAAGGTGGCATATGTAAACTACTGGAAAGAATAAAGTGCTAATAAGGGGCCCCAGATTTTGCTGAATTTCTTGGGTTTGTTATACAGACTAGCTATGGTCTTTTCCATGCTGAGGTTTGCTAGAAGTTCTTGCAACCACTCAATATAAGTGATTTCTACTGTATCTTTCCAATGTCTCAAAACAAGTTTTTTAACAGACATGGCAATGAGAGCTATATGATATTCCCGGTTTAAAACTGGCATAGAGGAAAGGTCTCCTAGTAGACACATTTCTGCTGTAAATAGGTCTGTTAATCCTAGAAGAGGATCTGCCTGTTGTTTAATATTATCTCACAGTGAGGCTACTTCAGAACATGTCCAAAAAATATGTAGTAAATCACCTTCTTCCTGAAGGCATCGGGTACAAGTGGAAGATGGCAGTAGTACCAATTTAGCCATTTTTTGAGGGGAATAATAAAGGTTGTGTAGAATTTTGAATTGCATTAACCGGAGCCTATCTTGTGTAACAAACTTGTGACAGTTTTGCCATACGGAGGGCCATGTGATATCTTGATAAAGAAAAAGGGAGGATCAATAATGGGTTGGGCCAAAATTATTGAGCCAAAGCCCGTCATAAATAATACCATACATTTTTGATACAGCATGAGGGAAACCTGCAATAGGGCCTAACTCTTTTTGAAAGGAAAACTTTGGGGATTGAGATGGGACAGGCCCAAAAACCTTCAAGATTGAGTGACATAATTGAAACATTGTGAAAATAGCAGAATTTAGGATATGGGCTTTATCCAGGATTTCTGGTAAAAGGACAATCTCCTAATTGGGGAATCCATCTCAGCTGAAGAGGTTTACCATCTATTTTGAGGTTAGAATTGCCCCACCAACTTTGTGAAGGATCCCTAATATGTTTATAGTTTAGAAAGGAACCCCTGTTGCAATATATTATGGATATTGCAACAGGTGTGCACTTTATAGAAGAGGGAAGAGAACTTACTGTAGTGTACAGTAGAACCGAGGGGGATAAACCTTGTGCCTGCATAAGACTGAGTTCTGTTTTAAGCCATATAGGTAAAAAGGATCTGAGAGCCAGGGGTTTTCAGTCAATAGCAATCTTAGGTATTTGGTTCCATGGCTGGCCCAGTAATATAGGCCAAAGGGTGGTAGGCATAACCCCCCTTTTATCTTAGGGGCAGCTAATTTATAATATGCTATCCGGGGTCTTTTACTGGCCCAGATAAAATCAGTAATTAAATTGTGAATCTTTTTAAACCATGCCAAAGGAAGCAAAACATTCAGAAGACTGAGTGAATAAAATAAATGTGGAAAAACGGTCATTTTTATTATGTTAATTTCCCCCCAAATAGAGATAGGCAGTAAAGACCATCTTTTGAGATCTTGACTGATCGAGGTCACTAATGGGTCTAAATGTAGTTTTTATTATTTTGTTTGGGTTCTGAGTAAGTACAATTCCAAGATACTTCAGAGAGTTGGACTTCCAGGTGAACCCTAAAGCCGAGATAGTATGTTTCAACACTTTATAATTTAGAGGGAACACCACCATTTTCTCTATATTTAATTTGTAATTGGACATTTTACTAAAATCTTTAAGGATTGCAAGCATTGAAGGGATAGAGTTAGTCAGATGAGACAATTGGAGGAGCAGGTCATCCGCATATGCAGAGACTTCGGGTATTTGATTCTGAATAGCTATGCCTTGCACCTCAGGACAATCTGTAAGTCATCGTATAAGGGGTTCCAAATAAATGTTAAAAAGGAGAGGGGATAAAGGACAACCTTGTCTAGTTCCGGCGTGTAATAGAAAGGGTTCTGATATAACCACATTTCAGACGACATGAGCCAATGGGGTTTTGTAAAGAGCACTCATCTATTTTAGAAATTCAGGGGAAAATCCAAATGCATGCAGAGACCATATCAAATAGTTCCAATCAACCCTGTCAAAGGCCTTCTCGGCATCCAGGGAGACCAGGACAGCAGGAAAGTCTGCATCCCTGGAGGCCGAGAAAACGTGCGACAGAGTACAAAGATGATCTACAGAGGACCTGCCTTTCATGAAACCAACATGTTCTGGACCTATAGTGCTCGGAAGAAAAGTACCCAGCCAGTCTGCCAAGAGTTTCGTTAAAATTTTTATATCTTGATTAAGGAGTGAGATTGGTCTATAGCTTGATATTAAGTCTGGGGGTTTACCTGGTTTGGGCAAGAGTGTAATTAGGGCTTCGAACAAGGATTTATCTGATTCAAGGCCCAAAAGAATAGGATGATAAAGTGAAAGGAGAATCGGGGTTTACTGCTGTGCAAAAACTTTATAAAAATTGGAAGAAAAGCCATCTGGACCTGGTGTTTTATCCGATGGAAGATCTTTGATTACTCTAATTAATTCTACTGAAGAAAACAGGGACATCAAAAAGTGCTTCTGGGAGTCTGAAAGAGAGGGTAAAGTCAATACAGAAAGAAAATATATACCATTGTCTTAAGAAGGTACCTGTTAAAAGAGCCAGAGGTTGCTGATGTGAGGGTTTAAAAAGAAACGCTGAAGCACTGCTTTAAGCATAATCACTGGCAGTGTATTAAAAAAAACAACATCTTTATTAAGTCCTTTTTCTTTAGTGTTAAAATATTGTATCATTTTATTCCAAATGTTTGCCGATCCTGGCTGTTTTGGAAGTTCCCTTTTAACACTCTGACAGTAAAATCACTGGTGGAGTGATCTGGTCTAGAAAAATGTTCCCCTACTGGTGTATTTTAATTTGTATGGGTAACTGTGAATCTGTGGTGATTCATTCTTGTTTTGAGTTCATGTCTGGTTTCACTAATATGGCAGCCTTCCCCACGTCTTCTGCATTGTGTCATGTATACTACGTTGCTAGAAGAACAGGTATATGAGTTTTGGATTGTAAATGTTTTTCCATTGTGATTGACACATGTCTCAGGAGAGATATGTTTACATAGTTTGCAGCGAGGTGCTTTGCATGGTTCTGTACCTTTGTCACCTAGTTGGAACTCAGAAGGAAGTTTGCTTTGCACCAGTTTCTGCTTCAGGTTTAGTGGCTGATGGAAGACAAGCACTGGTGGAGTGGGAAATATATTTTTTAGCTTTTCATCTTCAGACAGCAGTGGCTGTAAATATTTAATTGTTTTCCGTAATTTTTCCAGCTCTGGGTTGTAGGTTACTACCAGAGGTGTGCGATCAGATATTCTCCATGTCTTGTACTATAGCAGTTCTTCCCTAGGCCTAAGGAGTGAAGAATGGATTTTCCTGTCAATGGAGCTGGTTTTATATCCCTTCTGTCCAAAAGCATCTTTTAGTGTAATAAGGTGTCTGTCCCTGTCGTCTTGATTAGAGCAAGTGCAGTGGTACCAGATGGCCTGGCTGCGTATAATGCATGTTTTGGTATGAGAGGGGTGGTAGCTCAAGCTGTACAGATAACTGCATCTGTCTGTAGGTTTTCTGTACACAGATGTTTGTAGTGTTCTATTTTTTTGTGTGACTCTGGTATCCAGCAAATGCACACACTTAGAGTAATTTATTTGGAATTTAATGGAAGGATGGAAGTTATTGAAACTGTCAAAAAATTGCTTTAAGTTTTCCTCTCCTGCTGTCCATATGATAAAGATATCATCAATATATCGATAGTATTTTAATGGTTTATGATGTTGCATGCTGAGGAATTTTTCTTCTAGATCTGCCATGAACAGATTGGCATACTGTGGTGCCATCCTGGTGCCCATAACTGTTCCCATGTTTTGAAGGTAAATGTCAGTGTTAAAGCTGACATAATTGTGTGTAAGGATGTATTCCATAAGTTTGGCTATTACATCTGGCAGATATTTGCTCTCTGTGGTGGCTTTTTGCAGGTATTCATAGCATGCCATTATGCCATCTCTGTGAGGGTTGTTACTGTATAAGGATTTAACATACATTGTGACCAAAACAGTGTCAGGTGGTAACTGGTCAATATTGTGCAGTTTGTTTAGAAAGTCTGTAGTATCCTGTATGAAGCTGTTTGTGTTTTGCACCAGTGGTTTGAGTATACCTTCTATGAGTCCAGAAATCCCCTCAGTTAATGCAGTTCAGCAGTGTCAGTGGCTCAGTAGGTAGCACACTCGCCTCTGAGGCCAGGAGATCAGAGGGCTGTGGGTTCAGTTCCCACATCTGGCACTTGGGTTAACATCCCAGTACTGACACTGTAGTGCAGCATGAGAGCGGTGCTGCACTTCTGAGGTGCTGTCTTTTGATGAGACGTTAAACCGAGGTCCCATCTGCTTGGATTGTGGTAGTTCAGGTGGATGTTAAAGATCCCATGGCACTTATCGAAAGAGTAGGAATTTCCTGGTGTCCTGGCCAAATTTATCTCATTCACTAAAAATAACACCAACAGCCTAATCTGGTTCAAGGTCAGTTGGCAATCATCTGTATCCCCCTCCCCCGGGTCATGCCTGAAAATAGGTAGGATTTCTCTAGTGCACTTACCCGGTCAACAAAAACTAAATAAAAAAATAAATAAAATAAAAAAATGTGTCAATTCCAGATATAATCAGCCTGCCAGGGTGTCCAGATCTGTGAATTTCTGGTAATGGGTAGAAGGTTCCTAGTGCTGGCTTTCTTGGTATCAGATTTTCCAGTTCCTTATGTGTATGTTCTGGAAATGTGCTGATGAGTTGTTTTAATTCTTTCATGAATTTCTTAGTGGGGTCTGCGGTTAGCTTTCTGTAGTAGGTGTTGTCCGAAAGTTGTCTGTAGCCTTCCTGTATGTAGTTGGGTGAATCCATGATCCCAACTGCACCCCCTTATCCGCAGGTTTAATGGTGATGCTTTTATTGTTTTGTAGCTATGAATTGCTTTTCTTTCCAAAGGTGAGAGGTAGTATAGAATTTTCCTCTGTTTGCTGGAGATTTGTGATTGTACCCTATGTTTAAAGCTGTCCATATTCACTGCAAAGAATAGCATTAAGCAGCACAAAAATAAAGACGAAACGTGTCCGACACACTTCTGTGTATGATGGAGCCATAGCTACAAAACCTGATCAGGAAAATCAGAGAAAAGCCATGCTCCAAATGAGGACTAAACTGCAACAAGGTGGTTATGCCATTGTACAGATCACTAGTGATACCTCATCTGGAGTACTGTGTCCAGTTCTGGAGGCTGCATCTGCAGAAGGACATAAACAAAATAGAGGCAGTCCAGAGAAGAGCAGCAAAAATGGTGCAAGGACTGCACCAAAGGTCATATGAGGAAAGACTAGAAGACCTCAATATGTGTTCCCTGGAGGAGAGGAGAGGAGAGGAGAGGAGAGGAGAAAGGGAGATATTATTTATTTTATTTATTTATTTATTTATTGAAAATGTTTCACCAGGAGAGGCACACTGAGCAAAAAGAGGCCTGCCTCATGGTGCGATCTGGGGTGGGTTACAGAAGGGAAGGAATACATACAGTAGTTGAACCATACAATAGTGCAATAGGGATAATATACATAGCTGGGAGGGAATACATTGAGCTTGTTACATAGTCAGAGCAGTACAGAACAGCACAGGATCAGCAAGTACAGGTTATACAGCTCTTGGTTACACAACAAGGTAGGAACAGTACAGAAACAAGATCGTAAGGGCAAGGGATACAAGTACAGGTTATACAGATCATGGTTACACAACGAGGTAGGAACAGCACAGAAACAAGATCCTAAGGGCATGGTATACAAATCATGGGTACCCATCGAGGCAAAGCATGACATACCTAAGTACCAGATTATGGAACAGGGGTAGTAATAGCAGAACTTGAGTGCTAAAAGCAGAAGTTGAGCTACAGGGAGATGCACCAAGTTGACAGGAGGATTTGGAGACCAAGAAGGGGGGTAGCAAAGGAGGGTCTAGTAAGCGTTAGATGTGTAGGGGGGAGGAAGGGAATGGGGCTGGAGGGAGTAGGTTGATTAGGAAGGGGGGAAGGGAGAAGTTGAGAGGGCAAGTAAGTAATGGAGAGAGTGTAAGTGCGCAGGACAGTACATAAGCCAGACAATTAGGCAATGGCCGGGTCACTGGTCAGGCGCGGGAGGGGGGCTGGGGAAGATGAGCTACCAGGGGGATGGTCAGGGGCAGTAGCAACTGGGTGTGAGGAAGTTGGAGAGGGCATAGGAAAGGGAGAGTTTGGATGAAGAATGGCGGATCTGGATGGGTAGGCCATTCCAGAGTTTAGGGAAGAGGTAAGAGAATGCGGATTGGCCAGCGGTAGTCCTTTGGTGAGGGATGAATAGTAGCCTAGCATCAGCAGACCTGAGGGCGTGCGAGGGGGTAGCTGGGGAGGATAGGGCGGATACGAGGTAGGGAGGGAGAGAGCCAAGCCAGAAGTTAGATGCAAATTTAGCGCTATGGATTAGACGCCGGTTACTCAGAGAAGGAAGGGACAGGGAACAATAAAGCAAGCAGAGATTTGTGCGAGGGTGGGCATCGAGAGCAAAGCGGCAGAAAGCATTGAATAGGGGGTCTAATCTAGCTAGGGTGATCTGAGCTGCGGAGCTGTAAACTACATCACAGTAATCAAAGGATGGTAGGATCATTTTCTGGACAATTTCACGTCTGGCCGGAAGAGGGAGGCTAGTGTGGTTACTGTAAGGGGAACCAAGTTTTGGGAGCAGTTTTGAAATAATGGCATTCACGTGAGTGGAAAAGGAGAGGTGACGGTCAAGCCAAACCCCGAGATACCTGAAGGAGGGTACTTCATCGAGGATGGTGTTATTAAGGGTGTGGAATCTCAGAGGGGAGGTGAGTTTGGATAGGTGCTGTCTGGTGCCGAAAGTCATAGAGTTGGTTTTCTTAGCATTTAGGGAGAGTTGGTTGCTATTGAACCAGTGCTGGATTTTGTTGAAGTCGGTTTGGAGTTTGGAGGTGACTTCTTCGTGGGTCTGGCTGGAAGTGAAGAGGACTGTGTCGTCTGCATACATGTGGATAGCAGAAGAGGAGCAAGAGTTTGGTAGGTCGTTTAGTAGGATGGAGAAGAGGATGGGGCCAAGAACTGAGCCTTGGGGTACGCCAGTAGTGATTGGGGGGGGGAGATGTGGTCCTCTATTTTAGTGGATTGGGTTCTATTTAGGAGGTAGGCGCTGAACCAGTTTGTAGCGGTTTCAGATAACCCAGCTCCAGAAAGGCAGAATAGTAAGAGAGAATGAGAAACGGTGTTGAAGGCTTTTGCTAGGTCTATGAAAATAGCAGCAGTGATTAGCCTCTTGTCCATCCCAGTGAAGATGTGGTCTGTGAGTCTTAGCAGGGAGGAGGTAGTGGAGTGGTGTTTTCTGAACCCTGACTGGAAAGGGGTAAAGAAGTTAGTTTCAGAGAGGAAGTGAGAGAGTTGGGATAGCACAAGGTGTTCCTGGAGTTTTGCGAGGGTGGGGAGGAGGGAGATGGGGCAGTAGTTGGATGAAGAGGTAGGATCACCGCCTTTAGGAAGGGGTAGGACAGTGGCATGCTTGCATTCAAAGGGGAGTGACTCGGTAATGAAGGAAAGATTTATCAGGGCTGCGAGGGGGGTAGCAATGGTGGGAGCAGATAGGAAGAGGAGTTTGTTATCAAGACCATCGGGGAATTTGCCTTTGGAGGGGTTTAGGGCACGAAGGGCTTCTAGGGTTTCGGAGGGGGAAATGGGTCTAAAGGAGAAGGGGTTCATGCCAGATGGTTGGGGAATAGAAGACTGAGGAGACGGAGTGGGTACGGGTGGTAGGGCTTCAAGGAGGGCCAGGGCACAGGTAGTGAAATAGGAATTAAACTCGGAGGCTACCTTCAGGGGGTCGGAAAGGAGAGTCCCTTGGGCAAGGAGAAGAGGTGGAGGGCTAGTTGTTGGGGGGAGAAAAGGAAGTTAATGACTTTCCAAAATTTGGAAGGACTACCAAGGTTTGCATTAAGTGTGTTATTAAAATATTCAGACTTAGCTAGGTGGGTGGCCTTAGTGCACCCATTGCGGAGCATGCGGTAGGAGGTAAGGTCGCCTGGGAGGAGCGAGGATTTGTAATTTCACCAGCCCTTATCGCGGGCTTGTTGGCAAGCGATCAGCTCAGGGGTTATCCAGGGTAGGTGGGAACCATGGACTCTAGCCTGGTGTGGGGGGGGGGCGTGGTTTGTCCCAGGCGGAGAGGAAGGTGTTCTGAAAGTGCGTAAGGACCGAATCCATATTAGAGCAGTTTGAGCTTGGGACCCAGTTAGAGTGGTGAAGGTCATCCAAAAGGGGGAAGAGGCTGAGGGATTTGTATGAGCGCTGGAATATAAATTTGGGAGGGGATTTAATTCTGTGGATTTTGCGGACTAATAAGATTAGGTGGTGGTTGCTAATGGAGTCAGAGAGAAGACCTGAGCCGACAACACGGTGTGGATGGGAAGTAAGCGCCCAGTCAAGGAGTGAGTGGATATAATAGAGACATTCAAGTACCTCAGGGTATAAACAAGGCACAGGAGGGTAGCATCTTTCAGAAAAAGTGTACAAGAATAAGGGGACATGATATGAGGTTAGAGGGGGAGTAGGCTCAGAGGCAATGTGAAAAAGTACTTTTCACAGAAAGAGTAGTGGCTGCTTGGAACAGTCTCCCTGCAGAGATGTTGGGGGCAAAAACAGTAGGGAATTCAAGAATGCATAGGCTAGACATAAGAGTACTCTTATAATAGGGAAGAGAGGGTAAGCCGCAGATCAACTAGGGCGTGTGGTATTGCATTTGGTAGGGAAAAGGGGCAAGCTAGGTGGGTCACACGGTCCTTATCTGCCTTCACCTTCTATGTTTCTATGTAACAATGGCAAGTGCAAAATAGTGGTTTGTTCTGAGGCAGTGTACATCGAGAGCACTCCAACTGCATGGTGAGGATTGGAGAACCTGTGTAACTACAACCCTGTTTATACTGCATGAAGAGGGCTGGATAACTTGTGTAACTGTAGCCCTGTTTACACTGCATGGAGAGGATTGGGAACTTGTGTAAATCTTGCAGTTTACACTGCATGGAGAGGATCAGGTAACTAGTGTAACTAAATCCCTGTTTACACTGCCTGGAGATGATTGGGTAACTTGTATAAGTATTGCCCTGTTTACATGGCATGGAAAGGATCGGGTAACTTGTGTAACTATAACCCTGTTTACACTGCTTGGAGAGGATCGGGTAACTTGTATAACTTAATTCCTGTTTACACTGCATGGAGAGACTCGTGTAAGTTTTGTAACTACAGCCCTGTTTACACTGCAAGGAGAGGACTGGGTAACTTGTGTATCCCTGTTTAGACTGCATGGAGAGGACTGGGTAACTTGTGTAACTGTAGCCTTGTTTACACTACATAGAAAGAATTAGTAACTTGTGTAAATCTTGCAGTTTACACTGCATGGAGAGGATCGGGTAACTAGTGTAACTAAATCCCTGTTTACACTGCATGGAGAGACTCATGTAAGTTGTGCAAAATGCCGTTGTTTACACTGCATGGAGAGAATTGGGTAACATGTGTAACTGTGACCCCCTTTACTCTGCATGGAGAGGATCGGGTAAATTGTGTAACTATAGCCCTATTTACACTGCATGGAGAGAATTGGATAACTTGTGTAACTGTAGACCTGTTTACACTGCATGGAGAGGATTGGGTAACTTGTGTAACTATAGCCTGTTTACACTGCATGGAGAGGATTGGGTAACTTGTGTAACTGTAGTCCTGTTTACACTGCATAGAGAGGATTGGGTAACTTGTGTAACTATAGCCCTGTTTGCACTGCATGGAGAGGATTAGGTAACTTGTGTAACTGTATCCCTGTTTACACTGCATGGAGAGGATTGGGTAACTTGTGTAACTATAGCCTGTTTACACTGCATGGAGAGGATTGGGTAACTTGTGTAACTATAGCCCTGTTTGCACTGCATGGAGAGGATTAGGTAACTTGTGTAACTGTATCCCTGTTTACACTGCATGGAGAGGATTGGGTAACTTGTGTAACTGTAGCCCTACTTACACAGCATGATGTGGATTGGGTAACTTGTGTAACTATATCCCTGTTTACACTGCATGGAGAGGATTGGTTAACTTGCGTAAATAAATCCATTTGCACTGCATGGAAAGGATCTGGTAACTTGTTTAACTGTAGACCTGTTTATACTGCATGGAGAGGATTGGGTACCTTGTGTAACTATAGCCCTGTTTACATTGCATGGAGAGGATTGGGTGATTTGTGTAACTGTAGACCTGTTTACACTGCATGGAGAGGATTGGGTAACTTGTGCAACTATAGTCCTGTTTGCACTGCATGGAGAGGACCAGTAACTTGTGTAACTGTATCTCTGTTTACACTGCATGATGTGGATCAGGTAACTTGTGTAATTATAGCCCAATTTACACTGCATGGAGAGGATTGGGTAACTTGTGTAACTGTAGTCCTGTTTACACTGCATAGAGAGGATTGGGTAACTTGTGCAACTATAGTCCTGTTTGCACTGCATGGAGAGGACCAGTAACTTGTGTAACTGTATCCCTGTTTACACTGCAAGATGTGGATCAAGTAACTTGTGTAATTATAGCCCAGTTTATACTGCATGGAGAGGATCTGGTACCTTTGTAATTATAGGAGTAGTGGGAGGATTGATAGGGGTGTCCTTAAAGAATAGATTTCACCCACTACCTGAATGTGAGGAGAGAGGAATGGGGGGCAGGTTAAGATCAAGGGGTCGGGGAAGTAGAACAGGAGGGGGAAGGATTTGCAAAGTAGTCAATGGGGGGGGTATGGGAACATTGAGACTGAGCATGGGGTAGGGGAGGGAGGAGGTCTAGTGACAGGAGGAGAGGGGAAGGAGACAGTGTGTGGGGGTGGCTGGAAAGGGAAGGACATAAGGGGGTGGGAAAACAGAATGAGGGTGGGTAGAGGTATAAAGCTATTAGGCAAGCAGGGATTGGGGATAGTAAGGGCAGGATTTTTAATCAAGATGGATGAGGAGAAGTTAGGTGAAGCAGAAGCTCATACAACAGGCATAGCAGGAGGGACGGAGGCAGGACCGGAGGGGATGGAAGGGTGGTAATCCTAGGAGACTCCATAATTAAGGGTATTCACTGGGGAATGAAGGGGGGCCAAAATACAGATAGGAAGGTGTTTTGCTTACCAGGGATGACAGTGGAGAGTATGTGCCAACAAATTGGGGAGCTGGTGGGGTGGGTGTTGGAGGGAAGCCAGTTGTAGTTATACACCTCGGTAGAAATGTCCTAGCTGGGGAGGAGGTTGGGGTAGTACAAGAAAGATTCAGGGTTTTAGGAAGGACTTGTAGGGAGGTAGCCAGATCACTGGCATTCTCAGAGGTGTTGCTGATACCAAGAGTCAGCATGGTCAGGAAGAAAAGGATAGCCAAGTTCAATGACTGGCTGATGGAATGGTAAAAGGAGGAAATGTACAACTGTACTGGGGACTGAAGGGAAACCTGGTCAAATATAACACTTTTTGTACCAGACAGACTGCACCTCAATAATGGGGACTTGAGAGTCCTCAGGGACAAGTAGGGGAGGTACATAAATCATAAGCTTAATGGGGGGGCAAAGGAGCCTGCAGGCCCCAAGACTCCTGGATAAGGAGGTTAGAAGACCTTCCCCCATATCAGTAGAGAGGACTGGAGGGTAGCGGTGGAGGGAGAGAGAAGGGGTTAGCAGCAGGGGGTACAGTACACAAGCAGTGGGGGAAATTAGAAATACAGATGGAAGGGAAGGCTCTGGGTGGAGGGTGGTGTCCCAAATGCACAAATTTTGGAGGCAGCATAGCGCAATGGTTTAAGGTTCTGAGCTGCAAACCTGGAGACCTGGGTTTGAATCCCAGAACCCCCACTTGCATACTGTGTGACCCTGTGCAAGTCACTTATCTTCCTTGTGTTCCCAGGTTGCACCTGTAAACAAGCTTTCAGCTTAGTGTGTTTCTCCTGGTTAAAAAAAAGTCTCGGAAACAAGATGTATAACCTGCAGGTCCTGTTGGCAGCAAGGGCAGTGGACATTAGGTAGTCACTGAGACATGGGCCACATCAAACCATGCCTGGGACCTCTTGATCGCTAGGTATAAATTATACAGGAGGGAGACGGTGGTAGGAAAAGGGGAAGAGGTGGTGGTTTACATCAGGGAGGGTATAATTTTGCAAGGAAGGAGTCAGAGGAGGGGCAGGCAGAAGCAATGTGGATTCAGTTGGGGATGGTTTACAGCCACCTAACCAAGAGAAGGAAAGAGACAGGGAATTGTAAGTATTGACTGCTGCAGGGAGGGGAGAGGTAGTAATAGTTGGAGACTTCAGCCTGCCCAAGGTGGACTGGAAGGTACCAGCCACGACCTGCACCAGGTGTCAGGTAATCCTAGATGCACTGCAGAGTGGGTTCCTGACTCAGAGCATCACAGTACTGACCAGGGAGGGAGCAATCCTTGATCTGGTGCTGACGAATGGGGACCATGTCTAGGATATGACAGTTAAAGAGCCCCTGGGTGGAGATGAACATCACATAGTGTGGTTCTGGTTGGACATGGGCAGGAAAAATGCCCCTCCCCCCGCTAAGACTAAAATCCTGGATTTTAGAAAGGCAGGATTCAGAAAGATGGGCAAGTTGATATGGAGTCTCCTGACAAGAACTCGATGGGTATGGGGGGTAGACCAAAGGTGGTCCATCACCAATGAGGGAATAAAAACTACCACAGAAGAGTGCATTAGGCTAAAGGGGAAAAACTCAAGGGCCAAAGTCCCCTGCTGGTTTAGTACTGAGGTCACCCAGGTAGTAAGGGACATTAGGCCAGCCTACAAGAAATTAAGAGACCAAGAGAGAGAGAGGAAGACAGGGAGGATTACCTGAAGATGGCTAGGGTAGCAGGTAAGGTAGTATGGTGGGCTAAAGCTCAGAAGGAACTGCAGCTAGCTGAGAGAATTAAGAAGAGGGAGAATGTCTTTTTTCTCTGTATTAGGGAGAGAAGGGACTAGAAAGATGGAATAGTTAGGCTCAGAAAAGGGGAAGATTGGGTGGATGAGAATAGGGGCAAGGCACAGGTACTGAACGAGTACTTCTGTTCCATCTTCACCTGGGAGAAAGACGGACCGGTGCCACTTGGGGGAACAAAAGGAATGGGGGGGGGGGGCAGGGAGCACAGATGTGGTGATGGTGGTGAATAGGGTGAGGACAAGGCTGCTAGCACTGAGAGTTAACAAATACCCATTCCCAGATGGCATACACCCGAGGGTGCTGAGGGAACTGGTGGAGGAGGTTGCAGATCCATTGGCTGGCTTGTTCAATAGGTCACTGGAGTCAGGTATGGTACTGCAGGACTAGAGAATAGCACATGTAGTACCCTTCCACAAAGGCAATCCCAAGGACGACCCATGGAACTACAGCTGGTTAGTCTGACCTCAATCGTGTGCAAACTCATGGAGACCACACTTAAGGAAAGGTTGGTAGAGTATCTGGATCAGCATGGTCTCCAGGCTGTGAGGCAGCATGGATTTATGGGAGGGAGGTTATGGCAAGAAATCTGATTGACTAGTTTGACTGGGTCGCTATATCAGTGGACAGAGGCCAAGCGGTGGATATCCTTTACCTGGATTTCAGCAAGGCCTTTGACTCTGTACCCCACAAGAGGTTGATCAGAAAGTTTTGGATCTCAGTATGGAGCAAAGTTGACTAGATGGGTGGAAAGCCGGCTGAGGGGCAGGACCCAGAGAGTGGTGGTGAGGGGTGAGCAACCTAGCACAAGGGAGGTCACCACTGGGATCCCACAGGGCTCAGTGCTCGGACCAGTGCTGTTCAATGTCTTCATCAGTGATATTGATAATGGCATTAAGGGCAATATTTGCCTATTTGCAGACAATATCGAGTTCTGTGGGAGGATGGTCACAGCAGAAGGAATACAAGACCTAAAGGAGGACGTGGAGAAACTGGAGAGGTGGTCAAGGATTTGGTAGCTTTGCTTCAACGTAACAAAATGCAGAGTTATGCACATTGAAGCCAAGAACCCCAGGACTGAGTACAGCATGGGAGGGGGTCTGGGTATGTGCACCAGAGGAGGAGCGGGATCTGTGATGACCACTAGTGACATAAGCACTCCATGCAGTGTAGGAGAGCAGCAGCAAAGGCAAATAGAATGTTGGGGTGCATTGCCAGAGGGATCAGCAGCAGGCGAGAGGAGGTAATACTGCCCTAGTACAGGTTCTTAGTGAGGCTGCATCTGGAGTACAGTATACAGTACTGGTGCCCAGGCGCCACACCTTAAAAGATTAACCTGTTGGAGAGGTTCTAAAGGAGGGTAGTGAAGATGACTGGGGGCCAGCAGGGTAGAATGCATGAGGAGAGGTTGGAGGCCCTGAACATGTACTCCCTGAAGGACCTCCGTCACGTTATTCCCACCCTTTGGTGAATCCTCCCCCTGAACATGCATAGGTGCTCAAAACATGTAGTATAACAAGGGTTAAAAGCATTAAGTCCAAACAACATCTCAACATGTATAATGTTAAAAAGCAGAATACTGCAGCAAAAAACAAAATGTTTCAGCCTACAAATAAATATATAAACACATCATCGTGTGATAGATGGCCGCAGAGCAGTCATAGTGTACCTCTGAAAAACAAATGGCTCCAGAATGAACTAGACTGGTTTGGGGTTTATTAGGCATAAGTCATTAAAGGAACACTGCCATCCATTTTTGCAACATATTATTTCCAAGGCCACTGATTTACAGTGAATAAAACAATGAAATTCCATTTTCAAGACTTCAAATTCCGGAATTGCACTGGTGATTGTTGCTCTAATTTCCGGATTTTGCCAGGATTCTGCTATCATTCTTTTAGTATGTGCATACAGTAAATAACCAGAATTAAAGGATTAATATACAGAGCCTTAAATAAAGCAAACTGAAACTAGTACAGGAAGGAATTATAAGAAAAATACAAGTTTTGTAGATTTACTGATCTGATATAAAATACCAGATTCCATGAAATCTTTGTTTTTACTGGTTTTCAGGCAGCCCTAATTCCGGAATTTTACCAGGTTTTCCGGTTAAAAATGAAAAACAGTGGTCTTGAATTTATTTCTACTTAAAAAACCCACATTTTTTGATTGCTTACCTTCTCTGGCATTCATTAATGTTGCTGGTTGTTCTGTCTACCTTCTTTCTAATAGGGCTGAAATGCATGCAGATGGTACAGTTGTACCCAACGTTGTTTTGTTTCAGATCCTTCATCTACTCGTATTGCATACTTTTTGAACATTAGGAACAACCCCAGACAGTGCAGCCACTCCTGATGCATACTAACCTCTCCTCCTGCTACGTAATGAGTGGCTAGACTGTGATGGTGGCATTCCCAGCTCCAGGAAAAAAGCAACGGGAGCTGATCAAGAAATGCAAACTAAAACATTTTTGTGTGGTAACACCTGTACGGTAGGCAGTCTGTTTTTCACATTTTAAAAGCAAAATAGAATCTGAATCAAACTCCCAGCTACATCAGCAGTCTCTACCGAATGTGAATAATCATAACATGTGTTTTTACATTTGCTTGTGCACGTGCAAGAAACATTTTGTTAGCATGAACAAGATTTTAGAGGTGCATCAGTGTTGTATCCAATGGAGGTGAAGCTGCACTGGGCTCGTCCCTGACAGCCCAATGAGCATGCAAGCTGACCATGACAGTGGGAGGAGTTTCATAGGCAGAAACTTCAGGTAGTTAAAAGGACTGAAGCATTCCAAAGAGAGAGAAAGAGCACGTTGGTCCTTTAATTTACATAAAGCCGTCTGGCAATCAGCTGAGCGGCTTTTTACGACTTTGTGGATGCTGACATGCACTGGGGGGGGGGCACCATATTTTCCTCATTCTGTAGGACTGTCACTAACAGCAAATCTCTTTATTAGGATAGTTACAAACAGAAGTAACTATCCTATACTATCCTACTAATCTCCCATCCCCTGTACCCCACCTACCTCTCCCTTGCCCCCCCCCCCATTTGAACTAAGACAAGCCTCCTCTGTTTGGCTGCTGTTAGCTTTTTCCAATTGATCTATATTGTGGTAATCAATGCTATATGTTAAGTATGCTCTAACCTTGTAACCACGCTCCTATCTTTATGTATTGGTTTCATCCTACTACAGCACTTCAGCTACTCGATTTCTTCATGATCGTATTGTATGTAACTTCTGTATTTGTCTGGTGCTTTGTGTACCCAATGTATTGTTCATGCTTTGACTTGCAACCTTTGTAAAAGAGCCTCTTGGCTCAAAGGTATTAATCTGAAATGTGAAACAAATAAATAAATAAATAATTAAAGAAGTAGGCAACTCCCATAGTTTTGGCATGGAGCCCCGTGAGATGCTGAGAGTGGATAGAGTGGTTGTGGTAGGTGAGAGGGTATAGGACAGAGCCAGTGCAAAATACAAACTTAACAGACTACTGCCCCCTCAACTGAGACATCTAACAGCTGTTTCTCTGCTCCGACCTGCCATCCTGTCAACATACAGTCTGTCCACTTCAGTGAAGTATTGTTTCAGTCAGCTGATCCTTTGCCTTGCTACAGGAAGGACCAAATGCCTACCACAGTGTACAAACAAAGAGAAGCCAAACAGAACTGAATGCACAACATAAGCAGCCAGTTCAGAAAAGCCACCAATCCACCCCCTATTACTCCTTATCTTATCTCCGTCTTCCCACTGTGTAGTGTCACACTCGGCACCCCACCCCCTCTCCGGTCTGGTACATCCCCCCTCCGCATTCATGACTGTCATGTTCTCCATCACAAGAAATCGATTAGAGTGGCAAGCAACAACTAGGGAATAATATCCCTGCGTAGCGTCACACTCACCACCCCACCCCCACCAACTGTAAATGGAGTGATTGACAAAATCTAGGAAACAAAATACCAGAACGGAGAGTTGCTGAAGACAGTACAGACCAACCAACACCCCTCCCCAGCACAGCAGGCCACTCTGTCCCCCCCCCGTATCCCCATCCTGCTCTACTTATCCTTCTTCCTTTTAAAACTTTTCACTCTGTCTTTCTTGTCAGTTAGTTGTGTGTGTTCTTGCCTCTAATCAGCCACCCATCAACAGAAAAAAGAATTTTCACTCTGGCTTTGATATCAATCAGCGCCTGTTGATTGCTGTCGCTGGGTTTGAAAAAAAAGTATTTTATTCTATAATGCACTTGCTGGAATTATATCTTATTTTTATTTATACTGTTTTACTTGGAAAACGTGGTGCTTTTTAATCTGGGCATGGTTACTATGACGAGTATCCTTTGAAAACACATTGCTTCTGAATCAAGATGGTGTTCTTATGATGGGTACCTTGATAGTCATCATAACAACGCAGTTCTGATTGAAAGGCAGCGTGTTTTTGAACTGCAACACTATAAATCAGATATAATTCAAGAAAGTGCATTTTACAAAACTTATCATAATAACGCTGTCCTGATTCAAAAGCAGTGAGTTTTCCATGTGAAGCAGTATACATAACAATAAGCTAGAATTCCACCAAGTGCATTTTACAGTTTTAAATAATGTACTTTTTGTTTCTCAAACCCAACTACTGTGCCAATCTTCAGCAACCCTCCCATTCTGTTTTTGCTTCCTGGTTTTAGGCCTTTCACCGTGTTACAGTTGCTAGGTCGGGGCAGACTAAAATGCTGGGTGACGGGAACAGCCTGAGAAGTTTACAGCAGGACTCCTGGAAGTAATCTCCAAAATGTAAAAGCATGACTAGGCCACAACAGGGCTACAGAGGGAGACAGTGGGCTGAAGTGCTGGGAAGGGCCTGAAAACTCTTAAAGATCGTTTGCAAAGCCATTCTTGCTCTGTCAATGAAAATTGTCAATGAAAACATGTTCTGTTCCGCCTGTGTTTGTGTCTTGTTCTGTACCATAAATTTGTCTTGCATTTCGTTGATTTTTGATATTTTTAATTTTATCTAGTTGCATGCTCCACCCCCGACGTTTTTGGTCTTTTAATAGCCACAGGCATATCCCCTACTACCGCTGCGTCATTGCGGATGGGTGGGGAATTTAAAGAGCTGGTATTTCTGACTGTCGCCATCAAGAGGCACAATTTCCAAGCAGCTCTAGGATGTCTTCTGAAAGTGACATAGAATTTTTGTCAGCATCTGGGGGAGTTCAGTCCTATTTGTATGAACCTGTGTAAACAAATAAATAACAGCTGGAGTCCTCTGATTCTTTTCGATGATTTCTTTTATTTTCATTTACTGAAAAGTAAGTGAAGTAAATGAAAATAAAAGAAATCATCGAAAAGAATCAGAGGACTCCGGCTGTTATTTATTTGTTTACATAGGATCTGAAGCACCTTTGTGGGAGTCCGAGTTTATTGAGTATTGATCACTATTTCCCAGATATTTTTGTTTGATTTAGCTATTTGTATGAACCCCTTGTGAGCCAGGCACACAGGGTGGAGGAGGAACAATCAGCAAGCTTGGAGAGCAGTGATGAGGAACCTGGGACGGAATTGGCTCTGGATGAATGGTAAATATTTTGGTTTCATCATGTAGTGTCTCGCCCTCCATATTCAACACTCCTCATTCCATATGCTTCCTCATGTAAGTAATTCCTGCTGCCTCACATTACCTTACACACATCATGGGTTCTGTACTGCCTGATTGTTCAAACCAGCCATATCTGTTCAAGCCAACCCCCAAAACTGACCGCAACCATCATTACCTCCTCCGCCCCACACTACAGCCCCAAAACACAAGCCCCACGTACCCCGGGTACCTTCAATTATGTCGACTGGAAGTCACATTGGCTGTAGGCTCACAAGATGCATGTCTGGGACTATTGGCTCCACTTACAGTGACTCCGCCTGTAATAACATTTCATACTCTGTCCGTCCCTACCGTAATCTAGTTATGCAGGTGTATTAGTGTGGTTATGGTACTGCAAAAAAGAATCACTGCATTGTGCCAGGTAATCTAGTTATCTGTTGTCAAGATTATTGTTTTTTGCTCTCCTTGAAGTCATTGCCATTTGTATTATGATATACTGTCCTCAGAAATGTTTGGTTTTGTTCACACAGTCCCCCCCCCCCAAAAAAAAAACCTTCACAATTTTAGACATAATCTGACAGAGGAATACCTGCCTTTCTTATTGCAGCCAGTGTAAGCATCAGTTACATCCAAAAGTCCAATGCTCTATGGACCGCCCTAGAGTGCTGATGCTTCTTCTTGATGGCGCCATGCCCATCTCCCTGTACGTCCCCCGACTTTGCGGTTTGCTGGAGCCATCCCCCTAAGATGCAACCACCCCACACAATCCAGTGATGATTTTGACAATTTGCTTCAACACCCCCCCCCCCAGTTTCTCTATACATTCGGTTCATCGGTTCCTTCGGCAACCTCACAGGTTGTGCATTTCCACTCTCTATTCAGACTGCAGGCTATCATCCCGATACCTGCTCATGCTCTGAGTGACTAATGGCAAACACAAGCAGCACAAGCACAAGTCTTTATTTTATCTAAGTATCAGATAAATCATTCATCAGTGTGTGGTGGCATAAGCAAAATCTAATCTGTATGAGTGACATCCATCTGGTTTGTCAGACCATGAGAGCACGCCAGTTCTTCAGCGAGGGTGTGCATTTGCAGGAACAGCCATCAGAGCACCAAATGTCTGCAGCATGTTTGTGTGCCCGAAGTTGCATTTTTCTTAGTGCCATGCCTGTAACATCCCCTACCCACCCCCAAAATGATGTATATTTTAGGTATTGCCCTTCCACGGTCTTTGACACTCCGCCTGTTTCACTTTACCTGCTGTTCCACTTGTTTGAAAAGCAAGGCATTGGGTTATTTGTTTGAACATCCCCTACTGCCCCAAAACCTTCACCATTTGAGGCACATTCTGATGGAGGAATACCTGCCCGTGTGTCAACCGCTTCCTCCCCCTTTCTTATCACAGCCAGTGTACGCAGCACTTTGGTCCAAAAGACCGATACTCTATGGACTGCCCATGAGTGTCCTAGAAAGTATCATTCACTAGTGTTCTGTTGCAGAAGCAAACCTAATCTATGTCAGACGTGCATCTGGTTTGGCACTGTACTGCACTGTACATAGAATTCATCCGTTCTAGTGTACAGGCAAAGAGTCAATAACTTGCATTTGTCTGACATCGCATTTTTCTGACTCCTGCACGTTGCTCCCGGGTGAGGCTTGCTGCTCATATTCATTCTGTACATTTTCCGGCACCCGTGATCCAATAGCAACATACAAATAGAGCAACAAAGAGGGGGCCAGACATAAGAGATGGGTTGCTAGTCTTTTAGTTCCACACAGGTTTAGGGATCACCGAGAAAGGCTGCAGCGCCAGCTGATAACTGCTTATGTACACTGCTTATGAACACTGTTGGAAATTTGTTGTGTTGGTTGACAAAACTTTTCGTCAGGGTTGGGCAATTATTGGAGAGCCAAAACAAAGTAAGAACCAGCGTGTTGTGAGCGCTGAGGTGATAACTTTTCAGTGAGACCACGGCACTCCAACAATACATCACCGGTTGCCACGTCCCTCTTGCAGTCACAGTGACAGCGTGCTGATTTTGAGCTAATACTGGCAATCAGAAAATTATGAAATTAGAGAAAAAAAATGGTGTCTAGGTAAGTGAAAGTGGACAATTAACATATGGGTAGCAATGTCAGTACTATGCAGCACAATATCTTTTAAAACTAATCCGTTGCACATGATCTTTAAGCAGTGCTCTGTTTCAGTGTTTTGTTTCCTTCACTTTAGATCTTTGTCAGCCATGAGATAATTAGTAGGTCAGACGGACCACACTCCAGTGCTAAGTGAGGGAACAGGCTGAAAACTTTTCAACAGGGCTCCGGTAGTGGTGAGAGGGAGAGGACTGGATGGCTACACAGAAAAACTACAAATGGGAGTATTCATGCAGAACAAAAGAGTCAGACTGTCCGTGAATGGAGTGCTTGGCTCCCTTCAAGTACATAAACTTTTCACCTCGTAAACAGGCGGAGGCAATATAGCACAGTGGTTTAAGGCTCTAGGTTACAAACCTTGAAAATTGAGTTTGAGTCTCACAGACCTCACTTGTATATAGTGTGACCCTGAGCAAGTCACTTAACTTCCTTGTGTTCCCAGGTTGCACCTGTAAACAAGCTTTCAGCTTAGTGTGCAAGGACATAGACAAGATGGAAGCTGTCCAGAAGAGGGCAACTAAAATGGTGCAGGGTCTGCACCGGAAGAAATATGAAGAGAGACTAAAGGAGCTTAATATGTATAGCCTCGAGGAAAGGAGGGAGAGGGGGGACATGATAGAAACGTTCAAGTACTTCAAGGGAATCAACAAAGTCCAAGAGGGTAGCATCTTTCAAAAAAAGAGGTGTGCAAGAACAAGGGGGCACAATTTGAAGATGGGGGGGGGCGGCTCAGAGATAATGTAAGGAAGTATTTTTTCACAGAAAGGGTTGTAGATGCATGGAACAGCCTTCCAGAGGAGGTTCTGGAGTCAAAAACAGTGATTGAATTCAAGCATGCATGGGACAGCCATAAGGCAATTCTAGGAGGTGGGGGTAGAAAGAAGTAGGCTGCTGGTTAACTAGGATCTGCAGCTTATCCATTAGGTAGGGAAATGGGCAGACTGGGTGGGCCAAGCGGTCTTTATCTACCGGCAAATTCTATGTTTCTATGTTCTATGTTTCTATGTTAAGTGTGCCTCTCCTGATTAAAAAAAAAAACAGAAAACCCCTTTGTGATATGCAGCATACAACCTTTTTTTTTCCTTTCTGTACTGTGCACTGCAGCTTTCGAAACCAAGCAGCATATTACACAAACTGCAGGGTATTTCCTTTTAGCATGCTACATTACTGTATGGCCGCTTTTGCACCTCGCTCTCTTTTGTGCTCTGATAGAAACCTATATGAGCTGACCCGCTAAGAAACTACTGTTTCTTTGGGGACACACAGCAAGTGAGTTACGTGGCCTGTCCACTCCCTGTGCTGCCTTTCTTCATGTGCATCCAAACCACAGATATGCTGCATCATACAATTCTGCATGAATCATGCTCAAGCAGCATGAGATTAGAGGGAGGCTGATTAAGGGGTAAGGTGAGGAAGTTCTTTTTCACAGAAAGAGTGGTGGATGCGTTAAACGGCCTACTTCAGGAAGTGGTGGATATGAATACAGTGCAGGGCTTCAAACAGGCATGGGATAGGCATAAGGGAGCAATACAGATGAGTATGAATAGATAGGCCATTGACAGAGCAAAGGCCGATGGCACATTCATAAGGCAGAAAAAATGGGCAGACTGGATGGGCCTTGTGGTCCTTACCTTTTTCCTTTTCATGTGCTACATACAAGTATTACTAAATTATGTTCTCCCACATCAATGGCAATGGTACCCATAACATATGAAATGCTCTCTTGTGACATCGCTTAAGAACAATTACTCAAACAATGCATTTCCTTTGGGTGTTTTCTGTAATGTGTTCATTTTGGTAACAATTTTCAAAGTTTTATATGTCCTTTTCTGTACTGTATTACTGTCCCAGTTTTTTCTCTGGTCTCAGCGCAGAGCTGCCTGCCACTGATGTCACCTGCTCCACCTCAAACAGTGGTACCCCTAGTGGCTTCAGACAATCAACATGGGCTCCCTTGGTTCAAGTGGCAAAAAAAATCACAAGCTGCTTACTTCTTTTCGTGATTAATATGCATTTTCCCACATGTTATAAAAAAAAAAAAAACAGTGACGCACACACTGTTGACTTATAATCTGACTCTTTATGTGTCACCTGTGTTTATCTACCATTTATTTATTTATTTATCTCATGAATAAATAAATAAATAAAATATCTCATAAGTTTCACCAGGACAGACATACTACACTACTTTTCCCTGTATTACTATTGCTATGTTTCTGTATAGAAAATATATTGTTCTGTATGAGAATGCTTTGTGCTTCTTCTCCGCCTTGCTCCAGTTACAATGATTTTGTACTGTCTGATAACACAAATGAGGGAAGTAATACTTTTCTAAGGCTATTCAACTAAGGGTGAAAAGTGTTTGTCTTGTGACACTTTATAAGACTCTCAGTCATTTCTCTGTCCTTTATGTACTTCCTCCTAAATATTGCATACTTATTTATGGTCTAATGCTTTGGAACATTGACGTCAACATACCTAACATGATAATATTATAGGCTTTGTACTTCTTTGTACATAAATGTAGTTATGCAAATTCATCCATATTTTTTTCAACTGTTTTTCCCTCCTAGTCACCACTTGGCTGGGGCCCCATCAGTCTCTCCACCTTTATCCCATCCTGCCTGAGATCCTCTCTTACTAGAGCTGTTCCACCGACCCATCTGAGTCTCACCCATTTGGAACCCCCAGTCATGACCCCCTGGGGCTCCCTTTAAGGCCACAGCGAACATATTTCTCATCTAGTGCCATCGTGGGCAGACGTACAGGAGGGAGGCAATCAAGTCTCAAAGAGCAGGATCCGGCATCGGAAGTAGTAGGCAAGAGAAACATAGAAACATAGAATTTGACGGCAGATAAGGACTGCCTGGCCCACCCAGTCTGCCCATTTTCCTACCTAACAGATAAGCTGCAGATCCTAATTAACCAACAGCTTACTTCCTCCTACCCCCCACTAGGACTGCCTTATGTCTGTCTCATGCATTCTTGAATTTCCCCACTGTTTTTGACTCCACGACCTCCTCAGGGAGGCTGTTCCATGCATCCACAACCCTCTCTGTGAAAAAATACTTCCTCACATTACCTCTGAGCCATCCCCTCTATCTTCAAATTGTGCCCCCTTGTTCTTGCACACCTCTTTTTCCAAAAGATGCCACCCTCTTGGACTTTGTTGATTCCCTTGAGGTACTTGAAAGTTTCTATCATGTCCCCTCTCTCCTCCTTTCCTCAAGGGTATACATATTAAGCTCCTTTAGTCTTTCTTCATATGTCTTCTGGTGCAGATCCTGCACCATTTTGGTTGCCCTCCTCTGGACAGCCTCCACTCTGTCTATGTCTTTGCGGAGATGGGGTCTCCAGAACTGCACACAGTACTCCAGATGGGGTCTCACCAACTGTCTGTACAGAGGAATAACAACTTCCTGGTTTCTACTATTGATGCCTCTCCCTATGCATCCCACTATCCCCCCAGCCTTCCTTACTGCCTTCTCACATTGCTTGCCCACCTTTAGGTCATCTGATATAATTACCCCCAGGTCCCTTTCCATTTTTACTGTTGCCAGTATCTCACCCCCCGCTGTGTACTCTTGCCCTGGGTTTTTGTTTCCCAGGTGCATTACCTTGCACTTCTTTGCATTGAATCTGAGTTGCTATACATTTGACCATTCCTCCAACCTTGCCAAGTCCCTTCTCATCCTTTCAACTCCATCTGGTGTATCAACCCTGTTGCAGATCTTTGTGTCATCTGCAAAGAGACATACTTTTCCTCCAGTTCCTCTGCAATGTCACTTATAAAGACATTAAAAGGACCAGTCTGTAGTACTGGAACCCTGCAGTACCCCACTGTAACCTCTTCTTTCTTCACTGTGGACTCCATTTACTACTACCCTTGCGTCCTGTTGTCTAGCCAATTTTTTATCCAGGCTACCACCTTGGGACCCACTCCAAGGCTGGCCAACTTGTGTATTAATCTTTTGTGTGGGACTGTATCAAATGCCTTGCTAAAGTCTAGGTAGGCCATGTCCACAGCCCCTCCCTGGTCTACTACTTTGGTCACCCAGTCAAAGAAATTTATTAGATTCGTCTGACATGACCTTCCCATCGTGAATCCATGCTGCTTTGGGTCCTGTGCCCCACTGGCCTCTAGGTACTCAACAATTCTTTAGTTCAGAAGTGATTCCATCATTTTACTTACCACGGAGGTCAAACTAATTGGTCTGTAGTTTCCTGCCTCTGTCCTGCTCCCACTTTTGTGAAGAGGAATCACATCTGCCCTCCTCCAGTCCTCAGGTACCACCACATCCTCCCATGATTTGTTAAAGAGAGTAGTCAGTGGTGTCATTAGTTCTACCCTTAGTTCTTTTAGAATTATTGGGTGAATCCCATCAGGCCCCATTGCTTTGTCTACCTTCAATTTTATTAGTTCTTTCAGAACCCTTTCTTCTGTAAATGGCCTGGCATCGACCCTCATCTTCAGAGCGTTTCTTTTGTTTGGTTTAGGTACCTTTTCCTCCTCTTCCTTTGTGAATACTGAGCAGAAATATTCATTCAGTATCCCTGCTTTTTCATTGTCACCCTCTACCCACATTCCCTCCCCTTTATTAAGCCTCAGTATCCCTCCTTTGGTCTTTCTTCGCTCCCTAATGTACCTATAAAAGGTCTTATCCCCCTCCTTAACAGAGTTGGCTATCCTTTCCTCAGTTTGGGCCTTTGCTATTCCGACTGCCTTCCCAGCCTCTTTCTGCTTTAACTGATAAAGTTCTCTGTCCTTCTCCTTCTGTGTTTCCTTATATTTCCTGGATGCTATCCTTTTCTCCTTAACCTTCCCTGCCACCTCTTTTGAGAAGCATAGCGTTTTTTTCCTTTGTTGTGTTTTGTTGATTTGCTTTACACAAAGGCTTGTTGCCTGTGTGATGGCTGTTTTGATTACTCTCCATTGTTCCTCCACCCCTCCTTCTTGCCTGTTTGCTAGTGCTTTTCTGAGGCACTCTCTCATTTTCCCAAAGTCAGCCCTCCTAAAGTCCAGTACTCTTACTTTTGTATGGCTTGATTGTATGGCTGTGTTTATTGTGAACCACACTGTTTGGTGGTTGCTTGTTCCCAGATGGCTACCCACTTCTAAATCTGAGATTCTTTCTTCATCCCATTTGAGAGTACTGGTCTAAGACTGCTCCTCCCGAGTGGGTTCCAGTACTAGCTGTCTGAGGCATGCCCCTGTAGGGCATCAAGAATGACCCTGCTCTTGGATGTGCTTGCAGCAAAGGTGCTCCAGTTAACATCTGGCATATTCAGGTCCCCCATCAACAATATCTTCCCTTTTTCTGCCATTCTAAGGAAGCCTTCTATCATTTCCTTGTCCATTCCCTCTCCCTGAGATGGGGGTCTGTATACAACCCCCATGCGGATTATGGCACCATTTCCTGTCTCCAGGGTGACCCAGAGTGTCTCATCTGCTCCCTGTTTACTCTTTAGTTCTGTTGCTTTGATCCCTTCCTTTACATAAAGAGCTACTCCTCATCCTCTTTTACCCTCCCTGTCCCTCCTGTAGATTGTGTATCCTAGTTTGTTGACATCCTAGTCATGGTTCTCTGTGTACCATGTTTCTGTGACTGCCACACTATCCAGGCAACCCTTTTCCATCAAGGGCACTAGTTCAGGGAGCTGGTTACACAGACTACGGGCACTGGTACTCATCACCCTCCACTTTTTGATGGCCTTACCCCTTTTAGCCCCATTCCTGTCCTTACTGCCTTTGCCTTTTTTTTACGTTTACCTCTGTCCTGCTCCCTAATGACTTCTCTACCTTGGTGTTTACCTGACTAATTACCATGTTTTGTGGGGGGAGGCTGGGATTTCCCTGCTCCTTTTCAGTGCCTCCCCCCTTGGCTAGTTTAAATGCTTGCCAATGAAGCATTTAAACCTCTCACCTAGGATCCTTGTTCCTCCCCCTGGACAGATGCAGACCATCACGCCAGTATAGGTCTGCATCCCTCCAGGTGGCTCCCCAGTCCCCAATGAAGCCAAAACCCTGAGCTCCACACCAGTTTTTCAGCCATTCATTGAATTCCCTGGTGAGGAGTACACCAGCATTACCCTTGCCATAGACAGGCAGCACCTATTTATTTATTTATTTATTTAAGAGATTTACCAGGAAGGCGTACTGAGCAGAGTACCGCTCGATTCCAGATGCGCCCTGGGGGAAGGGATTACAAAGGGAACGTAGTGCAGAAAGAAAACATACATAGACGTGTTAAGTACAATACAAAACAATGAAGAGACTGTCATAGTGCAATATAGCAGATACATTTACATTACAGATCAAAAACAGTTCAATAATTGGGAGCTGACAGCAACATAACTATCAAAAATGGAGAACCATAGTGCAATATTACAGATACATTTACATTACAGATCAAAAACAGTTCAATATTAGTAGCTGACAGCAACATAACTATCGAAAATTGAGAACCAGACCAGTGTTAGCAGCTGGTAGTTAGGAATTGTGAGGGGTACAATGGGGTTAGGAATTGTGAGGGATACAATGGGGGGGATACAGGAGCATGTGGTAGAGAAGTGTGTTTTGAAAGAGCATTCTGGTGTGGGATAGTTGTGGAGTGTCTTATATCAGGTGATAGGGAGTTCCATAACTTGGGCAACCTGAAACAGAAAGCAGCCTGGCCAATCCGGGTGGATCTGTGTGGAATGTGCAGGAGCCTGGAGTCAATGTTTCTGAGTGCGTAGGCCGGTGGGGGGAGGGCAGTTAGAGAGGATGACAGGTAGGAGGGGAGTGTCTGCGACCAGAACTTAGCAGTGGTTCTGGCACAGTGTAGCAATCGGCGGTTATGTAGAGAAGGGAGGTCCAAGGTCTGGTAGAGGTCACAGTGATGAGTATTAGGAGGGCGGTCCAAAGCAAACCGACAAAAGGAGTAGAAGAGGGGATCCAGCCTAGCGAAGGAAGTTGGGGGGGGCACCACAGTAGACAACATCGCCATAATCCATGATTGGGAGGATCATTTTTTGGACTATTGCTAGCCTGGTTGGCAGAGGTATGCAGTTTTTGTTCCGGAAGAGTGTTCCCAGCATGGGATTCATTTTTTTGTGTAGGGCATCTATATGCGTCGAGAAGTCGAGGTACTGATCTAACCAGACACCGAGACACGTATATGAAGTGCAGGCCTCTAGTGAGGAGCTATCCAGAGTGTAGAACGTGGGAGGGGGCAGTAAGTCGGGTTAGTTAGGCCCGAGAGCCAAATGTGAGGGAGACGGTTTTCTTTGGGTTCAAGAATAGTTGATTAGAGAGGAACCAATGTTGGATGGAGTCAAAGTCCTTCTGGAGACAGGCTGTCACTGCATTAGTGGATGGGCCAGAGGCAAACAGCACCGTATCGTCTGCGTACATATGGATAGCCGAAAGTGAGAAGGCAGCAGGCAGGTCATTGAGAAAGATAGAGAACAGCTGAGGGCCGAGTACTGACCCTTGGGGGATTCCACTGGAGACAGGGAGTGAGGAGGAAATAGCTGAGCCAATACGGACCGTTTGGGACCTGCCTGTCAGATAAGACTGGAACCAGTTAATTGCGTTCATAGAGAGACCAGCTTGGGCGAGTTTAGCCAGCAGCAGGTTATGAGAGACTGTGTCGAAAGCTTTTGCCAGGTCGATAAATATGGCTGCTGTTATATCCTCTTTGTCCATGCCTGTAAGGATAGAGTTGGTGAGGCGAAGAAGAGAGGTGGTGGTGGAATGGTTTTTTTCCGAAACCGGCCTGGTAGGGGGTGAAAAAGGATAAAATATCTAGATAGTGTTGGAGCTGGGATAGAACGAGGCGCTCTTGAATTTTGGCTAGGATGGGGAGCAGTGATATGGGACGGTAGTTTGATGGGGAGGAAGGGTCCCCTCCTTTAGCCAGGGGAATGACTGTGGCTTGTTTCCATATTGTGGGGACTGCCCCAAGTCTAAAAGACAGGTTGTAGAGCAGGGATAGAGGGTGGGTAATGGCAGGTGCTGAGAACAGGAGCATTTTTGAGTCAAGGCCCGATGGGCATTTACCTTTGGAGGGGTTTAGTGACTGCAGTATGTCTAGCACCTGGTCAGGTGAGACCGGGCAGAGCGAGAAGGAGGCAGGGGAGGAATCTGTAGGGGGAGCAATGGGCGGGGGATGAGGATGGGAGGCGAGAAGCGAAGCTGTAGTGGTGGAAAAATATGAATTGAACTCAGCTGCAACCAAGCTAGGATCCATGATGATTTTTCCCCTTAGGTTGAGAGTGGGAGTGGGGGGTTGGGCCGGTGGGGAAAGAAGGGATTTTATTGACTTCCAGAATAGGGTAGGGTGAGCGAAGTTGTTGTTGAACGCAGTTTTAAAGTAATTAGATTTGGCCTGGCGTATGAGTCTTGTGCAGGCGTTTCTTAGGGCTCTGTAATGTTGCTGAGCCGTATGAGCACCTGTGGCCTTGAAAGATTTCCAGGCTCAGTCTCTGGCTCGTAGGTGAGACATGAGGTAAGTAGTGACCCATGGTAAGTGGGCTCCTCTTACCCTGGATCTCCTGAGAGGAGCGTGGAGATTCCAGATGTCTAGGAAGTTGGTAGAGAAAAATTTCAGGGCCTCATCCAAGGAGGTGGCTCTAGGGATGAAAGACCAGTCAATGCTGTTGAGGTCGTTTAGGAGAGCAGTCAGATCAAGGGATTTGTAAACCCTGTTGTAAAGCGTGCTGGGTGGCGGGGCCTTGGGACGGAAGATTTTGCGCACCATGTAGATCATATGGTGGTTGCTAAGGGAGTCAGGTAAAAGGCCAGCTTTGATTACCCGATGAGGGTGGGTGGTAAGGGCCCAATCCAGTAGTGTGTGTTTACTGGATTTGAGATTTAGGCGAGTGGGTTCACCTATTTGCTGGTGCAAGTTTTGGGCTGTTATTTGGCATCGCATTTTGGAGGCTGCATTGCCTAGCCAGTTCTGGTTAAAGTCTCCAAGGATGTGGAGTTCACCGCCTGCCGTGAGGGACCTCAGGTTGCCAATGTGTTCAAGGATGCTGCCCAGAGGTGTGTCAGGCAGGCAGTATGACCCTGCCATGTATACTGGGATAGAGTGTGGCAGGGGAATTTTAATTAGAAGAGAATCTATAGACTGTATGGGTACTGTAGGTGTGATTTTGGAAAACTGTAGTTTAGAGGAGATATACATGGCAGTGCCGCCACCCTTCTTCCTGCCCTGCCTGTCTTGGCGGATTAAGGAGAACCCGGGTATTTGGAATTCCTCATCCAGGTTATGGGGCTTCAGCCAAGATTCAGTAATGACTACAATATCGGGGCCAAGGGCTAGGACAGTGGTTTGCAGCGCAGCTATTTTGTTTAGGATGCTACATATGTTTAGGTAGACAATTTTAAACACTCTAGGGAGGTGCATAGCTGGGGCGGGGGATTGGCCAGCTATAGTGGCTGGTGGACCTGGGTTCCATTCTATGTCCCCGGCTATAAGGAGAAGGAGAGCCAGAGTGCTGAGCCATATTGATGTTACTTCCCAGCAGCGTCAAGGGGGACGGTTTGGAGTTACCGAGTTAGGCTTAGGGTCTGAATAGAAGGGGATATATAGGGAAGGTAACTCCACATGAAAAGAGGGAGGGAGGATAGAGGCCCCCAGGGACCAGTTATGCCGGTGGTGCTGATTTTGGTCCACTGGTGCAGAGGAGGAGTGGAGGGGAGGCAATGCAGCCAAAGAGAGAAGTGGCAGTGAGCCAGTGAGGACAGGGTGGGATGAGGGTGGAAGGGAGGATACTGTTAGGCAAAGCAAAAGAATTGCTAATGTGAGATACTGCATTTTTCTTTTTTCTTTTTCAGTGGTAGATCTGAAGCTGCTCTGCGGTGGCCACTAGCGGCTGATTAATATAAAGAGCTAATGGGAAAGTGGGCTGATTGGTTTAGGCACTCACAAGGTCTCACCCTATAAAGGAGGAGCTCACCAAGGGTGGTGGTGGGGGCGGTGGGGGAGCCTGCTGGCACAGTGCAGGTGGGGCTGACTCCTGAGGCAGCTGGAAGCTGGGTTGCTACCTGGGCGCTCCGGTGCTCCGATCTCCGCGGGGGGGGGGTCGGTGGCTGTGGGGAGGGCTGTGCTGCTTGCCCTCACGACCGCTCTACCGCTCTGCTGCAAGGAACAAGAAAAGGCAGCTATAAGTAGAGGTAGGTGGGGAGGTGGAACTACTACAACAATAAAAATGTTTGGGAGGTTTGAACTTAAACAGTAGATTACAGGCTATGAGGTTACTGAAACAATTAGAGAGTTCAGACACAGAATTAAAATTTAAGTCCCCATTACAGAAAAAACACCTATGCAGCGCTATTCCCCTTACGAGTACTGTTACCCAGAAGCAAAATTCCACTGCCGGTATGCATGGGAGGCAGACTGCTGTAATTAACTACGCTGCTCCACAATCCCAACTGAAAAGGCACAGCAGTTTACAGAAGGCAAAAAGGCGCCAAGTTTAAATTTGTTGCGCAGCTCCCTGAGGCAGCTGGAAGCTGGGTTGCTACCTGGGTGCTTCGGTGCTCCGATCTCCCGGGGTTCGTGGCTGTGGGAGGGCTTTGCTGTTGCCCTCACGACCGCCTCTGGGCGCCCAGTGCTCCAATCTCCATGGGGTTCAGGTGGCTGTGGGGAGGGCTGTGCTGTTTGCCCTCACGACTCATTTGCTGGGTGCTCCGTGTGCTCGGATCTCTGCGGGGGGGTTCGGTGACTGTGGGAGGGCTGTGCTGCTTGCCCTCATGACTGCTCTGCTGGGCGCTCCAGTGCTCCGATCTCCAAGGGGGGGATTCAGTGGCTGTGGGAGGGCTGTGCTGCTTGCCTCACGACCACTTACCTGGGTGCTCCAGTGTCTGATCTCCGTGGGGGGATCGGTGGCTGTGGGAGGGCTGTGCTGCTTGCCTCATGGCCGCTCTGCTGTGGTCTGATCTCCGCCAGGGGGTTCAGTGGCTGTGGGAGGGCTTTGCTGCTTTGCCTCACGACCGCTTCTGCTGGGTGCTCCGTGCCCGAGCTCCGCGGGGCTGGGTGGCTGTGGGGAGGGCTGTGCTGCTTGCCTCATGACCGCTTACTTGGGCGCCCGTGCTCCGATCTCCGTGGTGGGGGTTCGGTGGCTGTGGAAGGGCTGTGCTGCTTGCCCTCACGACGCTCTGGGCGCTCCGGTGCTCCGATCTCCGCCGGGGGTTCAGTGGCTGTGGGGAGGGCTTTGCTGCTTGCCCTCACGACCGCTTGCTGCTCTGGTGCTCCGAGCTCCGCGGGGGGGTTCGTGGCTGTGGGAGGCTGTGCTGCTTGCCCGCATGACCGCTACTTGGGCGCCCGGTGTCTGATCTCCACGGGGGTCAGTGGCTGTGGGGAGGGCTGTGCTGCTTGCCTCACGACTTCTCTGGTGCCTGGTGTCTGATCTCCATGGGGGGGGGTATGGTGGCTGTGGGGAGGGCTGTGCTGCTTGCCCTCACAACCGCTCTGCTGCAAGGAACAAGAAAAGGCAGCTGTAAGTAGAGGTAGGTGGGGAGGTGGAGCTACTACAACAATAAAAACGCGTGGGAGGTTTGAACTTAAACAGTAGATTACAGGCTATGAGGTTACTGAAACAGTTAGAGAGTTCAGACACAGAATTAAAATTTAAGTCCCCATTACAGAAAAATCACCTATGCAGCACTATTCCCCTTACGAGTACTGTTACCCAGAAGCAAAATTCCATTGCTGGTATGCATGGGAGGCAGACTGCTGTAATTAACTACGCTGCTCCACAATCCCAACTGAAAAGGCACAGCAGTTTACAGAAGACAAAAAGGCACAAAGTTTAAATTTGTGGCACAGCTCCCTGAGGCAGCTGGAAGCTGGGTTGTCCTGGGTGCTCCGGTGCTCTGATCTCCGCGGGGGTTCTGTGGCTGTGGAGAGGGCTGTGCTGCTTGCCCTCATGACCGATTATCTGGGTGCTCTGTGTCTGATCTCCGTGGGGGGGGGTTCGGTGGCTGTGGGGAGGGCTGTGCTGCTTGCCCTCACGACAGCTGTGTTGGGCGGTCCGAGAAGGTTACTGTATGCGCTACTTGTCTAAGGCCCCTCCCCAAGACAGATGTCTTCCTCCTAGCTAGCCAGCTTTTCCTAGCTTTCTTTGGTCCCCCCCAGAGGCACAGACATGTAATGATGTCCAGCATGGGATAGGCGCACTCCTGAACCTGTCCCATGGATGTCCACT
The DNA here is from genome assembly GCA_016271365.2 of Neoceratodus forsteri. Lineage (NCBI taxonomy): Eukaryota > Metazoa > Chordata > Ceratodontiformes > Ceratodontidae > Neoceratodus > Neoceratodus forsteri. Next base: position 1,171,635,445 of record CM057451.1, on the reverse strand, counting down.
GTCGTCTCCACCGTCTCCCAATGTGCTCCTGGTTAATGCAGTCACCAGTGAGAGTCACAAGAGGCCAGGAACCACAGCCCACCCTCCCAAGGAGAGAAGAGCAGTCCTGCGAATGCTTAATCCACTCCTCCCCAGCCAACCCTCAGCAACCTGAGCTCGTTCCCGACCCCGGCTCATCAGCTTGGTAAAAAGTAAGTCACTAGGCGCCTCAGCCCTTACACCACTGGGCCAGGGAATTCATCCATGTTAATGCAAACCACACCAAAACATATTCGCCAAGAACAAAGCTCCCCCTGTCTCATATCTCAAAGGTGAATACAGATCACACTGTCAGGCGCCACAAATAAGATGAATGGGAATGATTCTCCCCGTTCTCAACCTGTGTGTGATAACTGAAAGTGACCACATTAAGAAATGTTGCTGCATGTATTACTTTTCACAGAAAGTGCATCCCAAACCCCTTTACAATAATAGAAGACCACTGAAGGTAACCTGACGGACAATATTAAAGTAGGCTGTCAAGATTACCCCTTCGGGAGTTCGGTACTTGAGCCATGTACAGTCTGAATTGGGTCAGACCACCGCTGCTGCGGTATATGGAAAGTGCATGCAGTCACCTGCATGGCAGAACAAGGTCTCGTCATACTGTATGTCATCAGGCCAACAGTATTCCAGTTCAGTTCCACTACTGCAGGCTGGCTGCAGGACAAATCAGAGCCTTCCGTTCAGGGGCACCATTTAAGGATAGTCACAGATTGGGGTTCAGACCTCCATAATGTCCACTGCAGCCCACAATAACCCCCTACAGTAATGTTCTCCTTACGTTGTTTATATACATGGTGATGAGTGGAGGGGCTTTGCAACCCCTATGATTCCACTGATATGGGACACTGCAAGACCTATGATTCTGGTGAAATAACACTATAACTCGTCTGTGAATGGATACCGACAGCGCACTCTTCACAGAGATACACACCGGCTTCATAGCTTTCCAGTGAACATGGGGTGCCTTACGGAAATCACTCCTGCTGTGTTTTACCAAAGCACCTGTACCCATCCCCTCCTGCAACAGTAACTGACAATTCTTTTACTGACTTTGACTGCCCAAACAATACTACTGGCAAGAAAAGCTAAAAAAAAAAAGAAAAAAACAACAAGACTTTCAGTGCTGCATGACACCTTGAAAAGGAATCCTGCTCAGTACTTTATATTTACATAGTGCATGCAGGGAACACACACACACACACACACACACACACACACTCACACTCACACTCACACTATCTCTGTATCCAAACAGGGTGCTGCGTCAGCATGTGGGCAGCAAGAACAATGAAATGATTAAGTGCACAGTGACACAAAATAGGATACATGTTTCAGTCACAGGTCTTCAGGAACTGTCTTAAAAAATGACAAAATAGGCTAACTTAACGCCACCCACTTCCTACCTTTTTTCTCTTTAAAGATAACTCCTTACAAGGTGTATGGTCAAAATGTCAGTTCTGAGACTATCTTCCCCCGTGTGACCTGGTTTCCTTAACCACCCCTACAGATGACTTCATATCATTATCATATCCAATGGAGCAAAGCAAAACCAAATTTAACCCCCACCCCACCCCATCGGCATAAGCCTGACAGCCTGTCCATTTCAACCTAACTGAAAGCACACCAAAGGCAGCTTCCACCCTGCGTAATGGTAGGGCATGATTGACCTAAATGATCTGATCTTGCTGCCTGACCCTCTCATTCAACATGTAGCGCTCGCATGAACCCAGCACAACAAATACAGTAATTGGGGTGAGGGAAGGGGGTTTTGCAACACCCTCCGTCATCGACTCCTGTGATAATAATTGCAGCATTTTTGCCACGTTACTTGCCTTGCTGCATCGCCTCTGACAACACTGAGTTCCTCCCTCCATTACTGGAGTGAACCCCCTCCCCCCCGGGTCATTTCTTCTCAATTAATGTAAAAAACATCCTCCTCACTTCTGCAGTAATTATACAGTGCCTTGCAAGAAAGAAGAAAAAGAAGCAGCACCCCCCTTCCCAAACTGGTCGCTTGTCATGATGATGATGATGATCACTCCCCAACCACTGCCACCAGTGTGCTAACATGACTCATTCCCAGAACCCTTCCTTCTCCCACAACTTCCTATTGCTGTGTGTGTTTGTGTGTGTTGGGGACGAGGGTGACATGGCTGTGACGCACAACACTGCTTTCACATCATTCTTCTCATTTCTGCCTCTTGCTTTTCCATGACCTCCCTGACTCCCAGCTCAGCCAGCTGACTTGGCATTGAGGGCTAAGATGGGGCCGTTCGCCATGCTGGCCCCCACTCTGGAATAATCCCAAAGACAGAGGATCTGTAGCGATGACTGGACAGAGAGGGAAGAAAATGATATCAAAATCAACAGATTCCTACTTACAAAGTACACTGATATCACCGTACAAACACGTCTGGGTCATACGTATCACTCAGCTGCATAATCTTGAAATGGTCTCAATTACTTATAGCAGTGATATGTACAGTATCTAACAGCATTTTGTGACATTAACCAAGAAATAAAATCACTTTATGGATCTGTCACTTTAGAACAGGTAAGCAATACTGGTAGGAGTGGCAGTTTTATAACTGAATGCATTAAATACCTAAGCGCTCGACTTATAACTACACAGTGTGCTTCATTGCTTTTCATGAACAGGTATGGGAAACACATATAATCATCAAACGTAGGCAGCTTGTGGTTCTTATCTACGGTCTCAGCTCTGAGCAGCCTGCCATTGATGTCATTCATAAATGACGTCAGTCACAGACACGCATCTGCTTACATGGAATAGCTGATCACAGGTGATGCGACCAGATGCCGTGAAGAGGTTCTCCCTGGACTTTTTTTTTTTCCACACATGATGTCTATGTATAATTATATTTTATCTCATACATCTGCATACAATATTAACAGCTTCAAAAATGTACAAACGTTATTTTCCATTTGCCATTGTACATTATAAAATAGGTAGAAAATTTAAATGATTCTGATTGGCTGAAAGGCACATTTTGGTGTGTCCTTATCCAGCCATAACCTGCCAACTGGTTCTACTTCAGACCCATAAGGACAGTGAACAGTCACATATCCTTACCTGCCTACTGTACCTTTTTGTAAAGGAACCTGCCTCAGCTACAATCCAATTTTCAACAAAACACACTATGTACTGGTAGAGCACACACACACACCCCCCCCCCAGTCCCCCAATGTGGCAAGATAGAATCCCCTGAAATGTAACCGGAAACAATAGTTTTCATTTACAGTACCATTTTTTTTTTACAGTTGTCTTGTCCTTGGACTCTGGCATTGGAGCAGCTGACCAACCCACCTGCCAATCTGACAATGTTGCCCACAGTTATTCCTCACTCAGAGTTGCACAGTGAATGAAAAAATACCAGGCTAAATTGAAAAACCAAAAAAGCAGTGTTTAGTAGAGTGAAACTGCAGTGATAGGTAAGCCGCTTGCTCAAGAAGCACAAAGCAAAAACGTTGAATAGGGCAGCTCCAGTTAGACACGCTCGATCTTGCTAACATCAACCACCACAGTCATATACGTACATCTGTATTTTTTTAAAATGAAACCTTCCCAGTTGGCAGAGTGACCAGCCCGATAGAATCCACAGGCAACGCGAAGTGGTAAATATGTCAGCTGGCAAGGGACACGCTACACTTGCTGTCAAATCGGTCGCTCGCTCCCAATCCAACAGCCGCTCTTAGCACTTCCTCTATGGAAATGTAGATTGGATAGGGGGTTCTAAGGCACCATCACAACAAAAAAGAGCAAAAGAATTGGGGTGGAAAATATCTCAAGGTTGTTTTGGATGTGGGATGCAGGGGGGGGGAGTCAGATTGACACAGCTGCGTTCACTTGTTGTATGGGATACGCTTGTACTCACTACAGAAGAGTACCACTCTCTCACAAGCTCCTAACAGACAGCCTGAGGAAATAAATAAATAAAAAATACATAAAGCAGCAAAACAAAGGTGCTTGGAGGCGAGTATAACACCACCACTCTCTGGTGGCACATCTCCATTCTACAATATTACAGAACAACAGGATACTGAGAATACAAGGAATATTTTTTTTTAATTTTTTGGTATTTCTTTGAATATATATTTTTTTGACAGTCATTATGTTTCAGTTTTTTAAATTATTTACAGTTTACTGGGGAACCCATTTTATAAGTGGAATAAGACACTCCAAGGTGTGGTTTATGACTTGATAAGAGCACTTCCCAGGTGCTACAGTCATAGAAACATAGAAACATAGAAGTTGACGGCAGATAAGGACCACAAGGCCCGTCCAGTCTGCCCATTTCTTTTTCTACCTTATAAATGTGCCATCGACCTTTGCTCTGCCAGTGGCCTATCTATTCATACTCATCTGTATTGCTCCCTTATGCCTATCCCATGCCTGTTTGAAGCCCTGCACTGTATTCATAGCCACCACTTCCTGAGGTAGACCGTTCCATGCATCCACCACCCTTTCTGTGAAAAAGAATTTCCTCACATTCCCCCTTAATCGGCCTCCCTCTAATCTCATGCTGTGTCCTCTTGTCCTGCTATTTTTCTTATATTTAAACATGTTAGACTCTTTCACCTTGTTAATGCCCTTAAGGTGTTTGAATGTCTTGATCATATCACTTCTCTCCCTCCTAGGGTATACATACTGAGCTCCGTTAATCTGTCCTCATATGTTTTCTGATGCAGTCCCTGCACCATTTTGGTTGCCCTTCTCTGGACTGCCTCAATTTGGTTAATGTCCTTGTGAAGGTGTGGCCTGCAGTACTGCATGTAGTACTCCAGATGGGGCCTAACCAGTGTCTTGTAAAGAGGGATTAACCTCCCTCTTCATGACTTGATACCCCCCCTACTAGCCACCCTAACATCCCCCTAGCCTTACCTACTGCTTTAGTGGTCTGCTTGGATGATTTCAGGTCATCGGTGATGATGATGCCCAAGTCTTTCTTCCCTTGTGACTGCCAGCAACTCCCCTCCCAGCCTATAGGTGGCTTCAGGGTTTCTCTTCCCTATGTGCATGATCTTGCACTTCTTTGCATTAAATCCCAGTTGCCACTCTTCCGACCATTTTGCTAGTTTATCCAGATCTCTTCTCATTCTGCCCACCCCATCTGGATCATCTACTCTGTTGCAGATCTTGGTGTCATCTGCAAACAGGCAAGCCTTACCCTCTAGTCCATCTGCAATGTCACTAATGAAGATATTGAAGAGGACTGGCCCCAGGACTGATCCCTGAGGTACCCCACTTGTGACTTGCATCTCTTCTGACTGTATATCATTTACCACCACTCTCTGTTATCTGCCCGTCAACCAGTTTGCCACCCAGTTGACCAACTTCTGACCCACCCCGAGCCTACCCAGCTTATTTATCAATCTTCTATGTGGAACAGTGTCAAAAGCTTTGCTGAAGTCAAGGTAGGCGACATCAACTGCTCTCCCTTGGTCCACCACTCTGGTTACCCAGTCAAAGAAATCTATGAGATTAGTTTGACAGGACCTTCCTGTTGTAAACCCATGCTGTCTTGGATCCTGTGCCCCTATGGATTCCAGGTGTTGCACTATCCTTTCCTTAAGGAGTGCCTCCATAATCTAGCCCACTACTGAGGTAAGATTGACTGGTCTGTAGTTCCCTGCCTCCTCCCTGCTACCACTCTTGTGGAGCAGGATCACATGAGCCCTTCTCCAGTCTTCTGGGACTTCTCCTGTGCTCAGAGACTCACTAAACAGTTCTGCTAATGGCTCTGCTACTTCCACCCTTAGCTCCTTATGTACCCTAGGATCCATGCCATCAGGTCCCATTGCCTTGTCCACCCTGAGCTTAGTGAGCTCTTGTAGGACCCTTTCTTTTCTGAAGGGAGTAGTGCTCACCTCCCGCCCATGTGTCCATGGTGCTAAGCTGTGGGCCCTGCCCTACCTTCTCTTCAGTAAATACTGAGCAAAAGTATCTATTTAGGATAGATGCCTCGTGCCTCACCATGCACCTTGGGCATGCTCTTATCAAGCCGTAAACCACACCTCGCCGTGTCTTATTCCTTACATATTATGGAATTCTACTTCACACTCTGATTTTACACTGCATTCTCTGTGTGGTTATCACCCTTCACTCATACTAAATGTAACAAAACTATACTGCTCACTTCGCTAGATTTATAATAAGTAAATCCTGACTTTCCCCACTGTTATGACTCATTGTCTCCCTTTCTTTCCAATAAATAACTACTCTCGCAATACATCCCTAACACATACACCATAAAAGCAAACATTTGGCATTGACAAATGCTTGTTTAAACTAGGGACACTTTGAGGCCTTAGTGGGTTGACAGTGTCCCTTTAAGCCTAGTCTCATTTACAGTGATGTCCCCACACTCATGGTAATATTAAATACATGCTGAAAATAGAAAACAGAGTTAAAATCGACATTTCAACCTTAGGTCTTCTTCAGAAATTATCTAAAGGACAAAAAATTTTTTTTTCTCTCTTAGATAATTTCTGAAGAAGACCTAAGGTTGAAACATCAGTTCTAACTCTGTTTTCTATTTTCAGCATGCATTTAATATTACCATTTTGTTTTTTCAGACCACATGCTGAGGCAGCAACTTCTTGTTTTTCTTTCCTCCCTACATACATGCACACCTCAGTTACAGGATACAAATTTAAATACATACATAAATCGTATATTAGTAAACAGTAGTAAAAACACAATATATATACAATCACTATGTGAAAGTACAGTTAATCAGTCAAATCATGTGAGTGCTCAGAAATGCTCGTAAGCACATTCAATGTAGATCTAGGGGTTATACGAACATACGAAATTTGCCAGCAGATAAAGGCCTAGAGGTCAATCAAGTCTGCTCGAATGTGCAGCTAGCACCCCTTATTCTGCAGCTGCCCCTCCCTTCCACCCTTCCCCTTCATTAACCCTCCCCCTTGTCCTGTCCCATCCTTGTTTGAAGCAGTCCACTGTTCTGCTGCATACCACTTCAGCAGGTAATGCATTCAACCCAGCCACCACCCTCTCTGTAAAAAAGTGTCTCCTCATCTCCCTCCTGAACCTTCCTCGCTCCAGTCTCATATCATGGCCCCTGGTGGCCCTCCTCTCCCTTACTTTGAACAGCACCTCTATACCCGTCTTGTTTATTCCTTTCATGTATTTAAAGGTTTCAATCATGTCACCCCTGTCTCTCCTCTCCTCCAGTGAGTACATGTTCAACTCCTTCAACCTCCTCTCATATGATAAGTCTCCTAGCCCCTTGATCATCTTTGTCGCTCTGCGCTGCAACCCCTCCAGTAACTTAATGTCCCTCTTCAGATACGGATGCCAGTACTGCACACAGTACTCCAGGTGTGGTCTAACTAATGACCTATACAGTGGCAGAATCACCTCCTCCCTCCTCGAGAGATATACCCTTGCAATACAACCCAGCTTTGTTGGCTCTTGCAGCTGCCTTCCTACATTGTGCCGAGTTGTTCATTGACCCTGTAATAAGCACACCCAGATCCTTCTCCTCCTCTGTCTGGGCTAGCTGCACTCCCCTAGCTGGTAACTCCTCCTTGGGTTCTTCATCCCAAAATGCAGCACCTTGCATTTTTGGCATTAAAGCCCAGTTGCCAGGTGTCTGACCAGGTTTCAAGCTTTGCCAGATCATCCTGCAACCCCTGCCATCCCCCTAGGTCATCCACCACCGCGTCTACCTTGGTATCATCAGCAAACAGACTGTTCTTGCTCTTGATGTCTCATGATATGTCTGCAATGAATATCCCAAACAACACTGGTCCCAACACCGAGCCCTGTGGAACACCGCTCGTCACTGCCCTTGGGTGTGAGAGCTCCCCACCCACCACCACCCTCTGTTGCCTTCCCTGCAGCCAGTTTCCTACCCATCTCACCAGCTTTGCACCGCCCCTGTGCCTACTAACTTCCTTCCAAGCCTTCCATGTGGCACTGAGTTGAATGCCTTACTGAAGTCCAGATACAGGACATCCACTGCATGGCCCCTGTCCAGTTGCCTAGTTACCCAGTCATAGAACTCGACCAGGTTGGTTTGGCAGGATCTGCCACGATGAAGCCATGCTGTCTGCTGTCCTGTAGTCCTTGGCCTCTAGGGGGCCACCAGCCTCTCCTTCAGGATAGTCTCCATTAGCTACCCACGATGGATGTGAGGCTCACTGATCTGTAGCTTCCGTTCATCCTTGGGCACTCTTGTGGAGGGGCACCACATGAGCCATCCTCCAGTCCTGAGGTACACACCCTGAATGTAGTGAGGCATTAAATAGGCTGCCAAAGGTCCTGCAAGGACCTCTGCCAGCTCCTTCAGTACCCTGGGGTGGATGCCATCTGGGTCTGGCGCCTTGTCCACCCTCAGTGCCTTCAAACCCTCTCGAACTCTGCTGTCCATGATTTCCCCATCTGTCACCACTTCCCACCCTGCTTCTGCCATTTCTCCCACCTTGGGTGTCACCCCCCCTCTTCTTTTTAGTAAATACTGAGCAGAAGTACTCATTTAGTGCTTCCGCCTTATCGCACCCTGCTTCCACCCAACCCCCTTTCTTCCTAATCCTTACTATGTGGTCCTTACAGCTCCTTTTCTCCCTGATGTACTTAAAGAAGTCCTTCTCCCCCTTCTTAATGCCTTGTGCCAGCCTGAGTTCCGTAGATGCTTTGGCTCCCTTACTGCCTTGTCACCTCCTTCGATTCTGTCAAGTACTCCTCCTGTCCCTCCCCTCCCTGTTTTCTTGTACTTCCCAAAGGCAGCTCTTTTCCTCCTTACCTTTCCATGACCTCCTTGCTCAACCAGCTCGGTTTCTTAGCCCATGCCTTCTGCTCTGCGCTTTGCAGCAGGTTTTGGTTGCCTCCACTATCCCCAGCTTTATGAGCTCCCACCTCTGGTTAGTGTCCATACTAGATTGAATTCTAGCCAGGTACCCTTTTACCACTTCCCCCATGCTCCCAAAGTCGGCCCTCCTGAAGTCCAGCACTATTGTGCCAGATTCCACTCCTTCCTTGCCCATATTTGGAGGCAGTATAGCACAGTGGTTTAAGGCTCTGAGCTGCAAATCTGGTGACATCCAGCAGACCAGACCTGGGTTTGAATCCCACAGCTTCCACTTGCATACTGTGTGACCCTGAGCAAGTCACTTAACTTCCCTGTGCTCCCAGGTCACTCCTGTAAAAAAGCTTTCAGCTTAGTGTGCTACTCCTAGTTAAACAACTAAATTAATAATAATAATAATAATATCCAATGTGAGCCATACTGAGTGGTGGTCACTCCCTGACAGCGGTTCCTCCACTGTAAGTTCTCTCACAAAGTCCCCATTTGCCAGCACAAGGTCAAGGGTATTCCCTAACCTGGTTGGTTCACTGACCATTTGCAGCAGGAAGCTGTCCTGGAAGGCATCCAGCAGTACCTGCTCCCTTCTGTTCCTGGTTGTTGGGGTGCTCCAGTCCACTCCTGGCATGTTGAAGTCCCCCACAATCACCACACTACCCTTCTCGAGTCCTCCTGATCTGTCCTGCTAGTTCCCTGTCTAACTCCTCCGTCTGAGATGGTGGCCTGTACACCACTCCCATTCTAAGAATCCTATTCTTGGAATCCTGGATTTGCATCCAAAGTGACTCTGTACTACCCTCCTCCCTTTCCTCCCTTACACACTTCAGTCCTTCTTTCACATATAGTGCCACCCCCCTCCTTTCCCAATCACCCTGTCCCTACGAAATAACCTGTACCCTGGTACAGACAGGTCCCAGTCATTGTAATGGGTGGCCCATGTTTTCATGATGGCTGCAATGTCCACCTCTCCCTCTGCCATGAGAACCTGTAACTCTGCAGTTTTCCTCCCAAGGCTCCTAGCATTAAGGGTAACCACCTTCCACCCCCCCTCCCATCCTGCCCTCCTTTCCTAGCATCACCAACAGTACTTGCCTTTTGTCCTTTGTCACTGTTATGGGGGGGTAAGCTCATATGGTTTCCCAACCTGTGGTCTCTGCATATCTCTTCCCCAACTGCCACCCCCCACTCCTAGTTATATTTACATTATACCTTCTCTGCACATCACACGTATTTGGGGTAAAGTCAGGTACCACATTTTAATTTGTTTTGGAGTTGGGGATTTTTTTTTTTTACCTAAAGTCTGAATATTTCAGGGAGAGAATTGCTTGAGACACCCAGTTGCCAAATTGGTACCTGGCTGTTGTGGTAACCATCCAAGGGGATGCTACTTCCAAGAGGCTTGTATTTCTCAAGAGGCATATGCTTTTCCCCAAGTACCAGCCTCTGAGTTCGGTAGTCTGGGACTTTACTCTGTATACATTTTAATAAAAATGGCATTTTATATAGTCTGTATCCATCCATGAGAGAGAGGATGGATTTGTTTTGTGCAAGACACAGCTATGGATATCATGATTTATTTAAAATGAAATGTGACAATCTATTAAATATTGTAATATGTCTAACTTGTGTAATTTGTCTTTTGTGCAAAACTCATAAGCAAGGCTGGCGTAATCAGAAATGGTGAATACTGTGTTTGTGTTTGCGCTGCTTGTAATCTTATCTCATAATCCACACATCCCTTATTACGATATAAGACTCCCAAACATCTGTCTATTCTGTGTATGAGTTTTGCAATGTGTAGATTACCTGTCCCTTGAGTATCTATCCAGAAGCCTAGATATCTGTACCATTCTACTTGCTCAATCCCATTTCCCTCATTAGAGGAGATGACCAATGGGTTTTTATCTATTTTTTTTTAATTTTGGTGTGCTCCAAGTAGCACCGCACTGGTCTTATTTAGTTTAAGAGAATTCTGATTGAAAACTAACTGGAGGCCATCAAGGGCTAATGGCAGCCATGTACCGTTTCCACTGAGGCATTGCAGGTGTAGACCACCAAATCAACTGCATATGGTACAGATGGTAGTCCACCCCCTTCCCCGATGCATCCCCCTTGGCCCCTTAAAGGGGAACTGTCAGCAATAACAGCCTCACACGTAAGTGTGAGGCCGATTCCAATTTGCACTTTGTGTAAAAAAAAAAAAACATTTTTTTTACTTACTGTTTACTGCAGTACAGTAGAATGCATTAGGCTAATTTTGCTGACTTCTAAGATTCTATTGCTGACTTCCAAGAAATCCCAGAATCCCCTGTAACTGACATCAGAGGAGGACTGCAGAGTTGGGAGATTCAATAGCCCTAAGTGTACATGTGAAATGTCAGCTTACTAGTCAATGAAATTAGCTTGATGCAATCTACCACACCGCAGTAATCATTAGGTAACAAAATGTGTTTTTTTCACACAAAGGGCTAATTGGGATCAGTCTCATACTTGAGTGTGAGGCTCTTATTGCTGACAATTCCCCTTTAAAAATTGTGTAGCTAGCAATGACCTAGTACTGACCCCAGAGGGACACCCTTCTTTGTAAGCAATTCTCCTGACTACCTCCCACTCACTATTGCCTTCTGTGTTCTTCCAGTAAGATAACTACTAAACCAATTCAGGGTCCTATCTCCCACACCAACTTCCCTCAACTTTTCAAGCAGTGTGTTATGTTACAGTGTGTTGAAGGCCTTGACAAAGTGAACAAAAATAGCCCCAGTAACGTGACCAAGCTCTGCGGCCTTGTTGATGTCATCCAAGGCCTTTGACACAGAGGAAACTGTACAGTGATTTTCAAGGAAACTAGACTGAAATTTGTTCTGTTTACTTCTTTCTTCCAGAAAGATACATAGCTGTTCTGCCACTATCCTCTCTAGTAACTTTGCCACCATGGGGACTAGTGAGATTTTAAGCAGTACTGACCCCTTTAAAATATGGAAAACACTGGCCCTTTTCCACCCTAATGGCATTTCCCCTATTGCTGAGGAACTGTTAAAGGAGTACTACAGTCAAAATTTGCAAAAACATATGTTGTGCTGAGTGTTTTGATTTGTGTGTTCACCCGTGCTGTGTCCTTCCCTTTGTCTGCTGTTCGTGGTTTTTTTTGATAAATTTGCCTACTAGTTTTATGGCGTCTGGGGAGTTCCATGTTAAAATGGTTTATTGCTTTTCTTTGTCCTATAGCGCCTCCTGTCTCACGTGACAGTGATTGGTCCAGGACCACTGATTCAGTGAGGGAAAGCACTGCAGTAGGAATTTGAAGACAAAAGCCTGATGTTCTGACCTCAACTAAATAACTCTAATTCAATATTTTTGTTTTCTATATGTTTGTCTAGGTCTAGCTAGCAGGAGTAAATGTTTTGCTGTTAAAGCTTTTAATTACATCAAACTACACCCAGCCATGAAAAGCACACACATCATCCTAGGACATCGGTGTTATAATTAGTAAAGACTCTAGCTGTTTTCTTACAGAATAACCACTCAATTAGACCTCAAGTGATTTGTTAAACTGTAAATGAAGCCTTCAGCAAGGCAAGTGACTTAAAATCAGAGCTGTATTATTTAAAATTGACTGAAACCAGTGCTTGCTGAATCTGTGGACATGTGCACATCGCTGTCACATGGGACAGTAGGCATTGTGGGAAAAAGAAGAATAATAAACCATAGTAATATGGAGATCCCCACAGGCCATGAAACTAGCAGAAGAGGCCATGAAACTAGTAGGCACATTGAGAAAAAAGTCCTAATAGCAAAACAAAGGGAAGGACACACCAGGACTAAATACTCAAATCAAAACACTCTGCACAATGTATGTTTTTGCAAATTTTGACCATTACCTTTACGTAGACATGCAAATGGTCTTGAAATCTGCAGTGCGGAGTATTTTAGAAATCTAGGTGTAAGGTTGTCCAGCCCACAGCTTTTCTCGCCCTATAATTCTAGCAAGTATTCACAAACTTCCTGTGCTGATACCTCTTCAAAGACGAATTGTATACCATTCACACTAGCACCTTGTGTTGTTATCCTGTTTTTCCCTCTGACCCACAGCACCCTCTGGAACTCTCACAGTAACAAAAAAAAAAAAAAAACCCCTAATTGAACTCATCTAGTAAATCCTACTCTTTTACATAGTTCTCACCATCATCAGTTGTTCTCACTTCTGTACTCGACTTGTTTTTTTTTCCATTTAAAGCATTGATTGTGTCTGAAAATATTTTTCAGTCACCAGCCAACTCCCTTGTTTTATATTCAAAACATTTTTTTTTGCAGTCCTGTCTTCCCTCAAGTATTGATTTCTTGCTGCCCTGTGTCTATTCCAAATTTTCTGCGTTACTCACTTTACTGGCCAACTCCCACAACTTATTGTTTTCTCTTCTTAACCATGTCACTTGACTACTAAACTATACTGCTGAGTTCTTTTTTTTATTAGATTTTAACAGGAGATGTTTATTATAGATTGCACTTAGTTCCAAAAAGAGGCAGTCCCATGCGTTATTTTAAGATGGGTATTACGTGCAGTCGTTTCCACTTCTATCTAAATCAGCCATTAGGTCCAAATAGTCAAAGGGTACTGGATCTATAGTTTATTGTCCTCGGGGGTCTCTGTGGCTGTAGCTCTTCTCTAGCACAGTATATTGTATGCTGATCACTGTTCAGGTCAGCCATGGTGCCTGTATCTTTATCAGTGTGGGGAGAATGGGTGAAAATCAGATTCACTGTAGTTGAGCTTCTAGAAAATTTAGGGTTGATGTGTGTAGGGTTATTTATTTATTACTCTAACCATAATGAGAGAGCTACACTATGTAGATGTTTAGACTTTCCTTCACTGACCCAATCTAATTTGAAGTCCACCATCGGGAGCAATGCATGGGTTTCAACAAAAGGCAATAGGCATCTGGTTAAGTCCACTGTTTTGGAAGCAGATAATTTGGTGGCCTTCAGCAACCTACTAGGAGCACTGATTTCCCCAGGGAAATATTAATTTCAACCCCTACTAGTTCACAGGCATCACTTGGTACTTGCAGTTCCTTTCTCCTAGCAACCTATTTGTTTCGACAATGTAGTTATATCCCTCCTCTTTTGTTCTTGTCCCGTCTGATTATACTGCAGTTTTCAACCCCTGATAAATCATCCTCTAATTTCTTGTTTAGCCAGGACTCTGTCAATGTTATAATAATAATAATAATAACTTTATTTCTTGAAGCGCCTTTCAAAATTATCAAGGCGCTTTGCAAAAGCGCCTTGTAGCGGTCCTTGACCTCTCATCCCTCGTGTTGACTAGCAGTAACCCATAGGCACTGGTGGCGGCCTATAATACGACCATTACAGGGGCCCTGGATCTTATTGCTCCTGTTTGTGAGCGCCCCCTATCCCTTCACCCCAGGTCCCCTTGGTTTGATGGGACACTGAGGGAGTTATGAGACAGGGTGAAGGTTAGAGCGTTGTTGGCAACCGCCTTAATGCCGACCACCTTAGATTGATGGAGCATTATTCTATCTATCAATCTGCAATCACCCATAAGAAGGCAGAATTCCTGTCCAGGGAGATTGCAGTTGCACAGTTAATCGACCGGCTCAGCTGTTTCGGACTGTAGACAGACTGTGCAACCCAGCCTGTCTGCAAGTCCGAAAAGCCTTTTCGCAAGTAGAGTGCGAGGAGCTCGCTCAGTTCTTTGCAACTAAGGTGGCTGACATCAGGGCGGGCTTGCATCCGACAATCTCTAAGGGTGATGCTGTGGAACAGTATGAGTTCACAATACCTCAGTTCTCTTGAAGTTCCTTTTGCCGACTGGAAGTTGTGGATATTATGAGGATCATCCATAGTGTGCGGCCTACAAGCTGTAGTTTGGACCCTGGACCAACTCCACTAATTATGGGTTGTCTTGAGACCATCGGTCCAGTTATGGTACAAATAGTCTGGTGTTCCTTAGAGTCTGGTGAGATTCCTAACTCCCTGAAAGAGGTGGTGGTGACACCCCTCTTGAAAAAAGCTACTCTGGACCCAGACTGTTTCTCAAACTACAGACCTATCTCTAACCTTCCCTTTTTGGGGAAGGTTATTGCGAAGGAAGTGGCAGCCCAACTGGAAGACCATTTAACCATCCATAATGTCTACGAATCCTTCCAATCCGGTTTTTGTAAAAGACACAGCACCGAGACTGCGCTGGTTTGGGTGCTTAATGATCTTCCGAGGGCGAGATATCAGAAGAGATGTTCCATTCTAGTTCTTCTTGATCTCGCATCAGCTTTTGACACTGTGGATCACTTGGTGTTGTTAGCACGCCTGAGGTCAATCTGTGGAATGTCGGGAACTGTTTTAAAATGGTTCACTTCATTCTTCGCTGGGAGATCACAAAGAGTTGTGTCGAGGGTTTATTCCTCCGGTTCAACTCCTTTATTGTGTGGAGTGCCTCAGGGTTCAGTGCTGTCACCCATGTTATTCGCAGTGTACATGCTGCCCCTCGGAGACATTATAAGATGGTATGGGCTGAGGTTTCACTGCTATGCAGATGATACCCAGCTATACTTGTCTTTTGCACTTGACCAGGATGGAGCACTCTCAGTGTTTAATAACTGTCTGGAAGTAATCCAAGGGTGGATGGATTCTAGTTGGTTAAAGTTGAACTCAGAGAAGACAGAGGTGTTAGTGGTGGACCCGGGTGGTCAGATAGTGAGGTCGCATGGTGGCACGCCCTCTGGAATTTTTCTTGGTGGTGTGTCACTTTCAACCTCTGAACAAGTGCACAACCTTGGGATTGTCCTAGATGATAGGCTGACCCTTCAATCTCAAGTGTCAGCCGTTGTCAGGACTTCCTTTTACCACCTTAGGAATATTGCCAGGGTGCGTCACCTTGTTCCATCTGACTCCCTACCAACGTTGGTCCACGCTTTTGTGTCCTCGCGCTTGGACTACTGCAGCGCCCTTTACTTTGGGCTTTCTGGGGTTGAAATCCGTCACCTTCAGCTGGTGCAGAACGCTGCAGCTCGGTTTTGACTGGGACAAGGAGATCCAGTCACATTACCCCGGTGCTGCAAACTGCACTGGCTTCCTACACGGTGGCGGATCACCTTTAAAGTCATTTTACTGACTTTCAAAGCCCTTCATGATCAGGGTCCGACCTATCTGAAAGAACGTCTGGTGCCTTACTGCCCCGGCCGATCGCTCCGCTTGGCCGACGAGGGGTTGTTAGAGATTCCAAGAGTGAATTTAAAATCTTCTGGTAGTAGAGCATTTTCTTATGCCACACCCACTCTTTGGAATTCTCTACCATGCCGGCTAAGGGAGTGCACCTTCGTGGAGGTATTTAAGAAAGATTTAAAACCCTACTTGTGGGATTTGGCTTATCTGGATGATTAATGGAAACTATTTGTAAATATTGGCTGATCGTATGAGTGATCGTATGGTTTGTTTTAACTAAGTGATGTTTTAATGAATTTATTTTTATATGTTTAAAATTGATATTGTATATTGTGTTTTGATGTAAAGCACCTTGATATTTCTGAAAGGCGCTTTAAAAATAAAGTTATTATTATTATTATTATTATAAAAAGATTGACATAAGAAATAAAAACAATTAATACAATATAAAACAGAGCAATAATCCACAGGGTTCAATTCACTAAATACCATTAAAAGCCTGGGACCATAGAAAAGTTTTTAATGCTTGTTTAAAGCCTCCCATTATATCATGAAACTTGGACTATGTTTCAGTACAACTTTTCTAATCAGTTCTATGTTTGGTACAAGACTTCTTATGTTCGCATATGTAAAAAGTAAACCTTTCTCTTTGTGTACTTGTTTATCATCTACATATGGAAAATGAACATGTAAAACAGTCACAGTGTGCCTCTGAAACACGAACAGCACAATAAATGTACTTAAAATAACTACCGGTCTGCACATGGAAAACAAGCGTAGATGGGTTGGTTCTCTTCCCCCACACTTTGCATCCCTACTGTACTCTCCCCCTTCTTTCCCTTACCTCCTCCGCAGCAGTAGTTATCATTCCCTCTATGTTCCTTCTAGGAAATCCACTGTTGGTCAAATCTGCATTCTCACATTGCTTTCCTAAACTCTGGTCCATGCGACAGGGTTGAATAAGATCCTGCTCTATTTGTTATGCAGAAAGAGTTAAAAGCATGGATGCATTCTATCCTTTCCTTTTCTGTCTCTTGTCTGTCTGATTGTGCAATCAAATTTCCTTCTGAGATCAAGGAACTGATCACTCTGACAGTCTCATGATTCTCATCCTCCTGCTGTCTCCCTTCCTTCACTTGCTGTTTCTTGTTGTTTCTGTCGTTTCAGCCTCCTTTGCTTATCTATGGTTATAAAAATATATGTGGATATTTATGTGAAACTGGGATCCCTTTGTTTGCAGTTTATATAATTGCAGTGTGGAAAGGATTGCAAAAAGTTATTTGGAACTTAGTGGGTAGGATATTCAAAGCAGGATGTGCCTGGGCAAGTGTGGAATTGCGCCAAAGAGCGATATTCAGTGAGAGCCAATGCGTGGCGCAAATTGCAGTGCACCAATGCGCAACCCTAATGAATGCATGCGCAAGTGCTGGGGGCGTAGCCATGAATAAGTGGCGCAGTGCAATATTCAACAGCAAGCTGACGGTGCAAGCGCAGAGCAACAGGGACATGCGCGGAGCAAACTTGAGCCCATAAAATGAAGGAGCAAGCAAGGGACAGAGGCTTGCACCACAGGGGAGCAGGAAAGCGAGAGAGAGCCATTGGCCAGGCAGGACAGCAGGAGGGGCGCAAGACAGAGGCAGGAAGTGCTACACAGTGTGGGACAGGGCATGTGACCCTGAATGTGCCTGCGTGTGTGAGTGTGTGTGTGTGTGTGTGTGTGTGTGTGTGTGAGAGAGAGACAGCAGTGGGGGCAGCAACTGCAGCATGAGCCTGTGAGCCCAGTCACAGGAGTGGCAGTAAAAGTACCCAGACGGGTGGGAGATGGAGGCCACAGCCAACAGGCTGCCAGCAGGGACCCCCAACACAGGTGTGCGCCCAGCGCAGGGGCACATGCAGCAGCACACAGCCAGGGGTGCCTGGGGAGACAGCCACCCGGGAGGGGCAGGACATCCCAGGCCATGGCCAGTGCCATCTTCCAGATGGAGGCAGTAATGAAGGGTGTGAGGAGGCAGATGGCAGAGTGGCGCGGCCGTGGAAGGGCCGATCGGCAGTATGCCTGGAACAGGTGGTACCATGCCCACACCACCTTTGAACAGTACAGTGACACAGAGATTCTGTTGGATCAAGTAACTGGTGTAACTATAGCTCTGTTTACACCACGTAAAGAGGATCGGATAACTGGAGTAACTATAGCCCTATTTCAACTGCATGAAGAGGACTGGGTAACTGATGTAACTGTAGCTCTGTTTACACTGCATGAATAGGATCAGGTAACTTGTGTAACTGTAGCCCTGTTTACACTGTGTGTAGAGGATTGGGTAACTTGTGTAACTATAGCCCTGTTTATGCTGCATGGAGAGAATTCGGTAACTTGTTTAACTGTATCAGTGTTCACACTGCATGGAGAGAATCAGTAGCCCTGTTTACACTATGTGGAGAGGACTGGGTAACTTGTGTAACTATAGCCCTGTTTATGCTGCATGGAGAGGATCAGGTAACTTGTGTAACTGTAGCCCTGTTTACACTGTGTGGAGAGAATTGGGTAACTTGTTTAACTGTATCCCTATTCACACTGCATGGAGAGGATCAGGTAACTTGTGTAACTGTAGCCCTGTTTACACTGCATGGAGAGGATTAGGTAACTTGTTTAACTGTATCCCTGTTTAGACTGCATGGAGAGGATCGGGTAACCTGTGTAACCATGGCCCTGTTTATACCACATGCAGAGGATCAGGTAACTTGTGTAACTGTAGCCCTGTTCACGCTGCATAGCGAGGATCTGGTAACTTGTGTAACTGTAGCCTTGTTTACACTGCATGGCAAGGATCAGGTACCTTGTGTAACTGTAGCCCTGTTTACACTGCATGGAAAGGATTGGGTAACTTGTGTAACTATGGCCCTGTTCACACTGCATGCAGGGGATCAGGTAACGTGTGTAACTGTAGACCTGTTTACATTGCATGAAGAGGACTGGGTAACTGGTGTAACTGTAGCTCTGTTTACACTGCATAGAGAAGATCTGGTAACTTGTGTAACTATAGCCCTGTTTACACTGCATGGAAAGGATTGGGTAACTTATGTAACTGTATCCCTGTTTACACTGCATGGAGAGGATCAGGTAACTTGTGTAACAAACTACAGCCCTGTTTACACTGCATGGAAAGGATTGGGTAACTTGTGTAACTGTATCCCTGTTTACAGTGCATGGAGAGGATTGGGTAACTTTTTTTACCTATGGCCATGTTTACACTGCATGGAGAGAATCAGGTACCTTTGGGCTAACGACTGGCATTCTCATGCACTAGTTTAATAAGTTACGTAAGCTAAAACCAGCCTAGGTTTATTATTATCAGTCCTGTGAGTGTCTCTTTCTTGTTTTTAAGTTCTAAATTTGTGAAGAATTTTGCAATGCATAATGTAAGATGGCGCAACTCAAAATACCTTTAAATTGTATTTTCTGATATGCAATGCAAGAATACGTATACCAGACTCCCCCATTTTTAAAAAGAAGCTGTTGTGGTTTTGTTTTAATGGTACCAGGTTATACGAGCACTGCAATAACAGTGCAGTATTAACCATACTGTGAGAATGTTGAAAACATTGACAACAGGGGTAGACTAGCATTTGGAAAGTACTGCTACTCCTGTTGATGTCTGCTCAAAGGATGAAGGGATCAAGTTGCTGTTGGTGTACTTCTTGTTTGGGCTGCTCCCATGGGGGAGTGGCTAAGGCACCAGTACATGACATCTAAAAGACCTGGGGACCACGGTTTGGTTCCCCCTCTCCCGGCCTTGAAAAATTTCTCTTTCAAAATAAATATTCCCCCCTTCTGAGTTTCTCCCCAATCCCCAAGTCCACATCCCATCAGAGTTGATTATATTAAGCCTAGTGTGGGTTGGTTCTCCATAAAAACAAAGACTTTCCACTGTCATCCTATAAGTTTCTATTGTGTGGGTGACATTTTGTGACAGTTGGTGTATTAACCGACCTTTTTTTGCCTTTTTGTATTTTGCTTGTGGCACTGCATTATTATTGTGTGCCATTTTAGCAGTTTTATTACAGGTGGGAACAGGACTTAGAGAGTACTGCCACAAATAAAAACAAGCACATTTCAATACCAAATGTTTGCTTGCAGTGTAATACAACTTTAAAGAGCCCCTTATGTTGTTGGTATAACTCTGAAAAATATAATATTAAGCATAATATAGCTTATATTTCACACTTTTTTGTAACTGTCACTTTTGTTCCTTTATTACAAAGGACATTTGCATGGAAAATAGATCTCTGCTCTATTTGCTCCATCTGCTTGTCTAATTCTGCAGTCACAATTCTGATTATGATATCCCAATCTGCTGCTGTGGAGATAATTATGATGTCATAAACAGGGCATTATGATATCATGTGTAGACAAGTAGCCAAAGTAAATAAAGTCTGGATGGTACAGAGGGTAAAAGCACATAACTGTAAAACAGTGGGTTGCAGGTTCAGTTCCTCTCAAGACTACAAACAATTCTGCCTAAAGAAATCTGGACTACAGTAAAATTTTGACTGACCCACTGGCACGGAGGAACAACAAAGGGCAAAAACTGAGCACCCCCACCTCTAAAGGTGCTGCTTCGCCAGACCACCACAGGTGGAACTTAGAAAAGCAAAAAAAAGAGCTGAGCACAAAATACTACTGAATGTGTCAAACTTTATTGAGCCACACTCAATACAATGTTAAAACACCCCCTTATGTAGAACCATACATGGGGGCCTTCACTGGATGTGTGAGTGTTCAAACATAGGTGCAACCTTATAAAGTGCAAACAATGCATATTCATTAAGTCATAATACATATTCACTAATTATGTGCCTACAGTTGCTCACCGACTGACATTACATAAGCAAAGTGTTAAGCGCATAGTGGACAAAAATCACTACTACCAACATGTCACTGCAAAATACCAGTTACACAGATACCCAAGATACATGTTCCTATTTTTATTATTTTCCTAAATTGACTTAGGTACCATAGAAGACCAATAGGTAAGCAATAAGACACGATGAGGTGTGCATTAGACAGTTCTAATGCACGGCTAGGGGGACGTGGTGAGCCACGAGGCCACAGGCTGAGTACGTCCAGTTCTCTAGCCGTGCATTAGAAGTGTCTAATGCACAACCCCAGAGTGGCTTATTGCGCTTATAAAATGGGCCTGTGTATTCTAAATGGGGGTTCTAGTTTTAACTGTGCATTAGACACATCTAATGCATGGCTAACAACCAATCAGACTGCTTGAAATACTTTGCCCATTTTATAGTTTGTTTTTAACCCCTGCTCTCCTACTGAAAGGGAAGGGTTCTTTACGCACACATCCCCAGGACTCTGTTGTTTTCAAATGTACTGTACAAATCCCTCAGTCTCCGAGGGATCCAAATAATAACGTACAGCATCAATAGATGCCAAACCCATTCATAGCAAAAAAGTGTTTAATTTCCCACATTGAACCAGGTATTCCAAAAATACTTAGGAGCTGACCAATAGTCGGATGCCCAGTAGGAGGTGGGGGGTTGGAAATTTCTCCATTTGACACTTGTCTCCAAGGCAATATTATTTTTTTATAACATGGGTTAGCTTAGAAAGACCTTAAGCAGACCAGCAATTGGTCAGACAGCAGCACCTGACCGTGGATTAAATGTCTGTATAGGCACAGTTGGAGTGATGCTTCCCACAACAGAATCCGTAAGCAAAGCGGGACTCGTTATGTGGGGTAAAACTCAGAAAGACAAGGCAGCCATTTAAAACATTGGCTAACCGAGCGAGGGCTGCACAGGAGTCAGCCGTTTGCAGAACCACAGGGTCAGCCACTGTCTGCATGTAAGCCACGGTCACCGTGGTGTGAGGCACAAAGACTCGTTCTGTGTGTGCTATCTGGGGCTGACATATATCTGTCCCATTTTCCGAAGCATTGTCAGTCAGTGCGTTTATATGCAGTTTTTGTAATTGGCAAACTGAAATTTTTGGGGGTGTTTTCGGGCGTGTTCTGGTAACAAAACTGGGATGTAAACATACAGTTTGCCAGAAAACCATTGTTAGCCAGTGAACACGTTACCAGGAGAGAATATTCTGGTAACACTGCATTTGCCAGGTAACTGTGTGCGTATAAATGCATTGATTGTTGTGGGACTTGTTATCTGTTGGGAAAGTGATCACTGACAGGCAGGCACGAGAAAATGCATTGAGTGAGAGAGACGCAGCGCTAACTTGATGGCTGCCTGTCAATCCTGTACCCAAGTTCTGTGTTGTTGTGCCAAAGCAGCACACAGCCAGCTGAAGTAGTGAGAAGTGATTGAGTGTAGTGCAGTGACCTCCATCGCTGGCTGTCCCATAGTGACATTCTCCGACCCCTCATGGCTGACAAAGAAAAAGGGAGCCATACACTTGCGATTGCCGCAGCCCCCAGAAACAGAGATAGGCACTGTGGTGCTTGGAGGCCCCCCTCCAGCATTGCAATGTTAGGTGACACAGCCAGGTCCACAGTTCCTGACTGTTGTCGCAATCCCAAGAGAATGATAGCCAGAGTCGGAGTGCCCCCAACATCCCCCCGATGATGTTGCCTGTAAATGCTCCCCTGTTTCTCTGCTGATTGAGAGAGACACAGACTGACCCCTGCTGTCGTAACTTTCCTTATCAGACGTGCTCCTTCCATGTTTCATGCCAGAGAACACCATGGGTGCTAGCTGCAGTACTGGCAGCTGTACCCCCCCTGCATTCACTGCTGGTACCTGTGCAGTAGTAGTGGCACTTGTAGCCCCATCCCACAAGAGGCATCAAGATGGAGCAGCTCCAGAAAGACTGCTTCATACAGAGCCAGTCACATGCTGTGAAATGCAAGTGGTAGTGCCACCTGCACCGCCATCACACCAAGATTTATTAATTTATTTAGTTTTTGTTGACCGGGTAAGTGCACTAGACAAGTCCTGCCTATTTTCAGGCACGACCTGGGGGGGGGGGGGATACAGATGAATGCCAACTGACATTGAACCAGATTAAGCTGTTGGTGGTATTTTTTTTTTAGTGAATGAGGGAAATTTGGCCAGGACATTGAGCAGCGGTCTGAAGAGTGCCTGAAAGGGAGACACTCACATGCTGTGTAGTGGAAGTAACAGGGCAGGTGTATGCCTCTGTGGCTGCTAGTCAATCCCCCTTCCCCCAAGCAGCTGTAAATAATGGCTCACTGCAGTTCTATGCCAGCTGGCACCCCCTTCCCCGAATGCTGAGTGACAGACACAGACAGCAAGAGACACACACACACAGTGACACTGAGCAAGCCATCCACCTCCTGCTGCTTGGAAATGTTGTGTGCAAACGACCCGAATCCTGTGGTGCCTATCAGTATGTGGGAGGACAGAGCAGCACCGTGGCTTGTGGTCTGTCCCTGTTTGTAGTGCCATAGTACACAGCCACTTTGGAACATGGCAACGAGAGTGAGAGAGCACAGTAGGGAGAGAGAGAGAGGCAGAATGTGACAGTAAGCTGGTGACCGAAACAAGAAATCCTTCTCTCTGTCTGTGCTTGGGAGTGTGGGGAGTGGCAGCAGGACATGCAGCAGACAATGTTTTTTTTTTGCTCTCTCCCTCTCTGTCTGTCACTGATCACTGCCTGTCCCGAGGCTGTGGCTCACATACTTGCCCTGCTCCAACCATATCAGACAAGTTCACCCACAACACCTGAAACAGTGACACAGAGCGAGGGAGAGACAGAGCGTGACAGAGACCACACATTATGTTGAGTGATGAGTCTGCCTCCCTTCCTCAACCAGCAAGTTGGAGAGAAAGAGAGATGTGCTACTGAATGGAGAGATACACATAGCGAGAGGCAGTTCAGCAGAATGGGAAGTGCAAGTGTGTGGGGGAGGGGGCACACAGTGAACATCCTAGGCACTGTACCAGTCAATATTATGCACAAAAAATACATATATACATACATACATACATTCAAATCTGCCAGCAGAAACAGGTCTTATGGTCTTTCAAGTCTGCTTGAGCAAGCAGCTAGTACCCGTAGATCGCAGCTGCCCCACCCCACTCCCTCTCTCTGTACTGTGTGTCTAACATTTCTATGTGCTTAACAGCAATCAGCTCTGCATTTTCTTTTGGGGGGACTATTTTGCAAGGTGGCAGGATACAGCACCTGTTTTGCTATTTAAACAGGGGAAACACCCTTTCTGTCATTTTCCCTTGTTTAAACATAACCCATGTTCTACATGCAATAACTCACTCCAGGATGCAGGTTTAAAAGCATTTAATGCACACCTGGGGTGCTGTGAGGACACTCAGCCTGCTGACTTATGCCTTACAACGCACCACAGGCGTGCATTAAATGCCTGTAAACCCACACCGTGTCATGGGTTATTGCTTACAAAAGAAACAGATCCCCAATACCCAAAAGCTGCAAATTATATCCTGCACGGGCATAAACAGATGCTTAACACGATGATGTCAAGAAAGCATATGGCTTCTTGAAAGAAAAGACTATTCAAAAAATCCAGGAATGGACCAATAGTCGGATGGCGGGGATGAGAGGGTAGGAGTGAAGGGGGTCATTTTTGGGATGTTTTTTTAATAACACTTCAAACTTACACAAACTGAAAAGGGTATTAATAATGGTTTACATGGGGTATTGCTTATTTTATCTGATATTTTAACCACTCTAACAATAACTAAAGAAAGTTTATGTTCAAAAAGTTTCCCAATTCAGGAGTTATGAATACAAGGTCTGTAAAACACTCTGAACACATTATCTTTGCAGTAAAAATTACCCAATACCCTGAAAACAGTTTAAAATCTATCGCTTCATTGAGACCACAGGGTTGTAGGGCCTCCAGTCTAGAAATACAGTTGCCTTTTGCAAATGGAGATGTGTCCTGTCTCCACCTCATGGTAAACATAGAAACACAGAATTTGATGGCAGATAAGGACCACTTGGCCCACCCAGTCTATCCATTTCCCTACTTAACGGATAAGCTGCAGATCCTAGTTAACCAACAGCCTACTTCCTCCTACACCCACTAGAAATACCTTATGTCTGTCCCATGCATTCTTGAATTTCCCAACTCTTTTTGACTCCACAACATCCTCAAGAAGGCTGCGCCATGCTTCTACAACCCACTATGTGAAGAAATACTTCCTCACATTACCTCTGAGCCGTCCCCCCTCTATGTTCAAATTGTGCCCCCTTGTTCTTGCACATCTCTTTTTCTGAAATATGCTACCCTCTTGGACTTTGTTGATTCCCTTGAGGTACTTGAAAGTTTCTATCATGTCCCCCCTTCCTCCTTTCCTCGAGGCTACACATGTTAAGCTTCTTTAGTCTTTAGTTTTTCTTCATATATCTTCTGGTGCAGACCCTGCATATTTTGGTTGCCCTCCTCTGGACAGCTTCTACCCTGCCTGTCTTTGTGAAGATGGGGTCTCTAGAACTGAACACAGTACTCCAGATGTGATCTCATCAACTGTCTGTACAGAGGGATAACAACTTCTGTTTTCTACTGGTGATGCTTCTCCCTATGTATCCCAGTATCCCACCCAGCCCTCCTCATTACCTTCTCACATTGCTTGCCCACCTTTAGTTCATCTGAAATAACTACCCCCAGGTCCCTTTCCCCACTGGGTACTCTTCCCCTGGGTTTTTGTTTCCCAGGTGCATTACTTTGCACTTCTTTGCATTGAATCTAAGCTGCCACACATTTGACCATTCCTCCAACCTTGCCAAGTCCTTTCACACCCTTTCCACCCCACTTTGTGTATCAACCCTGTTGCAGATCTTTGTGTCACCTGAAAAGAGACATACTTTTCCTTCCAGTACCTCTGCAATGTCACTTATAAAGACATTAAAAAGGGCCGGTTCCAGTACTGAACCCTGCGGTACCCGACTAGTAACCCCCCCTTTCTTCACTGTGGACTCCGTTTACTATTACCCTCTGTGTCCTGTTGTCCAGCCATTGTTTTACCCAGGCTACCACCCTGGGACCCACTCCAAGGCTAGCCAACTTGTATATTAATCTTTTCTGCGGGACTGTGTCAAATGTCTTGCTAAAGTCTAGGTAGGCCATGTCCACAGCCCCTCCTTGGTCTACTACTCGAATAGTAGTTCAAGCGCCTGATTCGGAGTAGTTTCTGGGTCACATGATGGCCTCGGTGGTTCTGTTAATTGAAAAAATCCCATGTTGTCCCCTTGGTTGTTATGTCTGAAAAATATTTCAGGTAATTTTTTCTCAGAAGTTTAAATAAGTCACCATCCGTCTGAAACTTGTTAAATTCCCCTGCCAGAATAAGCAAAATGCCCTTAAACAGAACCTTCATTTGATTTTCAGTTAATTCCAGTTTAGACAAATTAATTACTTGCTGCGAGGTTGTCTGTTCCAGCCTGAACTCCCCATGTCCTTTGACCCCCTCCTTGCCCACTGTTTCCCCTTTCCTCTTCTTTCTGCGTGTTCCTCTTGCTGGTAAGTTTATTACTCCTCTTCTAAAAAAAACTCACCCCTCTACCTTTGCCTCCTGCTGCCTGGTCACTAGTTACTTCCCTCTGAGAAGGTGTGATGAAATTTCTTCTACGTGATAATGACCTTCCTTTGCTTGATGGTCTGAGATTTTAACCCCAAAAGAAAATGCCCCCCCCCCCTGGCTTCTTTGTTTGTTAGTTTCATTTGTTTTATTTGTTTATACTGATGAGACCATGGGCCAAATGACTCGTTTTCATGGTCGATCAGTGTATAAATAACGATACAATACAATATTGCATATAAACAAAATACAACAAATATAAAATTACATTCAAAACATATACAGCCCATCACAGACAACATTATACAAAGCAATTACATTTACATTTAGCAAAGAGAGTCTTCACGGTCATATGCAAATTTATAGCATTTTTTTTCTCTTCTACTTCTTTCTTACATTTGTGAATTTTTGTCTGTAAGGCTTTATTCAGATTGGAAACATCAATGTTGTTGCAATTCAATTCTGAGTTCCCGTAACTGTTCTTTGGCCCTTTTATACAGTCGCTTGTCCTGCTCTATCAGAATTTGTACAAACTCTTTAGAACATGTGACTAAGGCACTCTCCCATCTCTACTTGAGGTCCTCATCTAGTATTCCTGAGGATGAAGCCTTACACACTTCCAGGCCTCGTGGCACTCTTTCAAGATCTGCATATTGTTGCAAAGCGATTTAGTCAAACCACTGATTCACCTCCTGAATGGAGGACTTTTCAATCTTATGAAAGAGTTCTTTCAGTTCATTAGAGGATGCAGAGTTCTGTGCTTCTCCCCAACATAAATTATGCAGTAAACCCCCTACGGTACTGTCAGCTGCATGGATTAAAACGCAGGGCTCTGTAGGTTGTTGTTTTCTGGACTGATATTATTCTGGTTCTCACCTTCCGAGTCCTGGTAGTGCCGCTCATGGCACTACACTCAGTCACCATGTAGGTTCCAGCCAATACTTTGATTCACGGCTTCTTTTGACAGTTAGAGCTTTTAAACGTTGCTGTATTAAGACTGGAAACTAGGACTGATTCAACAGGATGCCAAAATGTATCCTAATGTAACTCGACTCAGTTGATGGAGTTACTAAAAGTAAAATTCCAGAAGAGCGTGAGGCAATATGTTACTGTTTAAATTACTTCTAAACAGTACGCCGGGGTGGTCTGGTCCCAATGGTCAGAAACATGCCGTCACATCCAGGAACGACAAAGAACAAAACCCATCTTCTAAGATACTGCTTCACCAGACCACCATAGCTAGAACTTAGAGAAACAACGCTTCTGAATGTATCCAGATGTATTGAGCCACACTCAATGCAGTGTTAAAACTCCCCTACACAGTGCATACATATGGGGCTTCATCGAGAGGTTGGATCTTCAGATATAGGTGCCACCCTATAAGGAGCAAACAATGCATTTTCATTTAGTCTTAATACATATTCAGAATTAATGAATTAATGAAGTGCCACAGGTGCTCACCTACTGACATTACGTGATCAAAGTGGTAAGTGCATATTACAAAAGAACCACTACTACCAACATTTCCCCACAAAATACCAATTACATAGATACCCAAGACACATATTTGTACCTTTATTATCATTCTGCTCCTTTCAGTTGGAGAGTAGGGGGTTAACACAAACTCTTGGTCTTCTATGGTACCTGAATTAATTCAGTAAAAATAATAATAAAAGTAGAAATATGTGTCTTGGCTATCAGTGTAAAAGAATGCCTCTGGGAATGATGTCAGTTAAACGTAAGGTCTTCGAAGGTGTATTGTCTTTTTTATCACCCACTGACAGCATTTTACAAATAAAATTGCAACACATCCACAACAACGACAGCTGCCGCACATCCACAATAGCGACAGCTGCCACACATCCACAATAGCGACAGCAGCCACACATCCATAATAGCGACAGCTGCCACACATCCACAATAGTGACAGCTGCCACACATCCACAATAGTGATGGCTGCCACACATCCACAATAGCGATAGCTGCCACACATCCACAATAGCGACAGCTGCCACACATCTACAATACTGACAGCTGCCACACATCTACAATAGTGACAGCAGCCACACATCCACAATAGTGACAGCAGCCACACATCCACAATAGCAATGGCTGTCACACATCCACAATAGAGACAGCAGCCACACATCCACAATAGAGACAGCAGCCACACATCTACAATAGTGACAGCTGCCACCACACATCCACAATAGTGACAGCTGCCACACATCTACAATAGTGACAGCTGCCACACATCCACAATAGTGACAGCTGCTACACATCTACAATAGTGACAGCTGCCACACATCCACAATAGTGACAGCTGCCACGCATCTACAATAGCGATGGCTGCCACATATCCACAATAGCGACAGCAGCCACACATCCGCAATAGCTACAGCTGCCACACATCCACAATAGTGACGGCTGCCACACATCTACAATAGCAATGGCTGCCACACATCTACAATAGCAATGGCTGCCACACATCCACAATAACGATGGCTGCCACACATCTACAATAGCGATGGCTGCCACACATCTACAATAGCAATGGCTGCCACACATCCACAATAGTGACAGCTGCCACACATCTAAAATAGCAATGGCTGCCACACTTTCACAATTGAGACAGCTGCCACACATCCACAATTGAGACAGTTGCCATACATCTACAATAGCGATGACTGCCACACATCCACAATAACGACAGCTGCCACACATCCACAACAGCGACAGCTGCCACACATCCACAATAGTGACAGCAGCCACAATAGTGACAGCAGCCACATATCCACAATAGCGACAGCTGCCACACATCCATAATAGCGACAGCAGTCACACATCCACAATAGTGATGGCTGCCACATATCCACAATAGCGACGGCTGCCACGCATCCACAATAGCGACGGCTGCCACACATTCACAATAGCGACAGCTGCCACACATCCACAATAGTGACAGCTGCCACACATCCACAATGGTGACAGCTGCCACAATAGTGACAGTAGCCATACATCCACAATAGCGACGGCTGCCACACATCCACAATAGCGACAGCTGCCACACATCCACAATAGTGACAGCTGCCACACATCCACAATAGTGACAGCTGCCACAATAGTGACAGCAGCCACACATCCACAATAGCGACGGCTGCCACATATCCACAATAGTGACGGCTGCCACACATCCACAATAGTGACAGCAGCCACACATCCACAATAGCGACAGCTGCCACACATCTACAATAGCGACAGCAGCCACACATCTACAATAGCGACAGCAGCCACACATCCACAATAGCGACAGCAGCCACACATCTACAATAGCAACAGCAGCCACACATCCACAATAGCGACAGCTGCCACACATCTACAATAGCGATGGCTGCCACACATCCACAATAGCAACAGCAGCCACACATCCACAATAGCAACAGGTGCCACACATCTACAATAGCGACAGCTGCCACACATCCACAATAGCAACAGGTGCCACACATCTACAATAGCGACAGCTGCCATACATCCACAATAGCGACAGCAGCCACACATCTATAATAGCGACAGCAGCCACACATCCATAATAGTGACAGCTGC
This sequence comes from Neoceratodus forsteri, assembly GCA_016271365.2. Lineage (NCBI taxonomy): Eukaryota > Metazoa > Chordata > Ceratodontiformes > Ceratodontidae > Neoceratodus > Neoceratodus forsteri. The sequence goes on along the minus strand of CM057451.1, from coordinate 1,171,605,221 downwards.
CACACATCCACAATAGTGACAGCTGCCACACATCCATAATAGCGACAGCAGCCACACATCCACAATAGCGACAGCAGCCACACATCTACAATAGCGACAGCAGCCACACATCCACAATAGCGACAGCAGCCACACATCTACAATAGCGACAGCAGCCACACATCCACAATAGCGACAGCTGCCACACATCTACAATAGCAACAGCAGCCACACATCTACAATAGCGACAGCAGCCACACATCCACAATAGCGACAGCAGCCACACATCTACAATAGCAACAGCAGCCACACATCCACAATAGCGACAGCTGCCACACATCCACAATAGTGACAGCAGCCACACATCTACAATAGTGATGGCTGCCACACACCCACAATAGTGACAGCTGCCACACATCCATAATAGCGACAGCTGCCACACATCCACAATAGTGACAGCTGCCACACATTCATAATAGCGACAGCAGCCACAATAGTGACAGCAGCCACACATCCATAATAGCGATAGCTGCCACACATCCACAATAGTGACAGCTGCCACACATCCATAATAGCGACAGCTGCCACACATCCACAATAGTGACAGCAGCCACACATCCACAATAGCGACAGCTGCCACACATCCACAATAGTGACAGCTGCCACACATCCACAATAGTGACAGCTGCCACACATCTACAATAGCGACCGCTGCCACACATCCACAATAGCGACAGCAGCCACACATCCATAATAGCGATAGCTGTCACACATCCACAATAGTGACAGCTGCCACACATCCATAATAGCGACAGCAGCCACACATTCACAATAGCGACAGCAGCCATACATCCACAAAAGGACCTCCAGCTCCGGTGACTGCCCTGATTAAACCTCCTATTTTCTCACTACAAAACCCTGTTCCATTATTTGACAAAGACATGTTTGGGAAACCTTTTCTCCTGCTATTGTCTGCTCCCCACACCTTTCACTTAACCTCTCTGTTCTGGACTTTTTCCCTATTTGTTTCTCCTAATCTGGCATGACCTCTTTCTTGTAATAATAATGTGATTATTGATATCTCATGTCCTTTTGCACAAGTGATTTGATATGTATTTGTATATGTTTTCTTGCTCTTGACACAACACAAATTGTTGTGTTATCTATGTAACCTTTTGTACTGTACCTAATTGACGTGGAACCTTTGTAAAAGAGCCTCTGGCTCAAAGGTAGTAATTCCTAGAACAATAAACTAAACTAAACTAAAAGCAACAACTGCCACACAGAGAAACAAAAACCAAATGCACAACATATGTTTTTATAAGTTTTGCATGCTGTTTTCCTTTAAAGAGGGATAGTTAAGTGACTGACTGGTCAGTGATGTTCCATAATGACCTGTTTCTACCAGCAACACTTATGTTTTGCCTAGATTTAAACTCAGTCAGCTGAACGCCATCCATTTAGAGATTTCAGGCAATCATCGTTGTAGCACAAAGACTGCATCAAGCCTGTCTGATGTAAATGACAGCTCTATATATAATAGTAGCAGCTTTTATTAGCATTTGCTGCCCTTGCCTGGAGGCTCAGAGCACCATTACAATAATGTGCATCAGTAGAAAAAATAAAAGACTTGAATCACAAAAGAAAAACAATAAAATCAATAAATAGGTTGTTAAATAAGTAAATAAATAAGTCTCACTAAACTTCAGCAGCATTAAAACCAGATAAATAAATAACTGGCTTGTCAGCTAGATGCAAAAGGGGCTTAGTCCCTAAAAGCTTGCAGAAACAAGATCATCTTAAGACCCCTCTTATAGGCCTCCACCAGCTGGGTATCATCAGTATAGCAGTAAACTCCATCTTAAACCATCTAATATCCTCTCTCATTGGCAACATGTACATGGAAAATAACACGGGGGGGGGGTCGGACCCTTGTGCAGTGGAGTTCTGCTGATGCAAACTACAAAAATCTCCTTAGGGAGACTGTCTGTTAGTGCATTGGGGGCCTGATATTCAAAAATGGGCAAAAGTGGAGCGTAAAGTTTTGCACTGCACTTGCCGTTGCTCACAACCCCGAGGATGCTATATTTAGTTGGATAGTGCACTGCCACTATCCAACTGAATGTAGGGGTATGTCGGCGCAGAGCTAAGTTGAATGGCACTGCTCCGACATGGAACTGGGTCATGGAGGGAATAGCGCCCTCAGACCCAACAGCATTGGGAACTCCTGGTGCGATATTCAGTAGGCACCATGCAAATGAGCCCATTGGGCATGTACAGTGCTAAGAGGCAACTTGCATGCACATTATGGGCTTATTTGCATGGGAAGCGGTAGCAGGTTTGTGGTCCTCCTGTGGTCCGACCCACCCACTCTGATCCCAGTCACTGGTAAGATAAGTAATTCCCTGGTGTCCAGTGGTCTCTAAATCCTCAGATCCCTCTTCCTGTGATAATAAGGTTATTCCTTGGTGTCCAGTGGTTTCACCATCCTCCAGTCACTGATCCCATTATAAAGAGAATAATGGATGGATAGGTGGTTATAACGAGGATTTTACAGACCCCCTGAGGTGTGGGATGCCACGTAAATGTTATTATATTCATCTGTAACTATATGGTGTCCTGTTTGTATGTAACCTGTACTTTGTCTGATGAGGAGCCTTTGAAAATGAGTCCTTGACTCAAAGGATTGTAATTCCGATTTGTACAAATAAATAAAATGAATAAAAACAAACTTACTCCTGGTTTGGTGAACTACAGTGCGCTGAGGAGCATGACGGAAGGGGACGGCAGAGAAGAGGAAGTTCACTGCTAACATATGGTAGTTCATGCAATAATGTTTACTTTTTTCTTTTCTTTTTGGGAGTAGCCCTGTTTAAAACTAAAAAAAATTATTAGGTCACTTGCCGAAGCCGAGTCGCAGATGGTGAACAGTCCAGCATGAAGAGTGGCAGCCGCAGGAAGGAAAGGAAGAGCAGGAGCTGGCGCATGCCCAGTACAAGGGAAACCGGGCGCTTGTTTGTCATTATAACCAGATGGTTATAACGATGGAATTGTAACCCGGTTTCCCAAAGGGAAAAAATGATAACCAGTAATTATAATAGAGTTATTCCCTGGTGTTCAGTGTTCCCCCATCCTCTGATCACTGTTACTATTATAATAAAGTTATTGCCTGGTGTTCAGTGTTCCCCTATCCTCTGATCACTGTTCCTATTATAATAAAGTTATTGCCTAGTGTCCAGTGATCCCCATCTTCTGATCGTTGGCCCCATATACAAGAAACAGTCCTGGTAATGAAGTGGTATGCCCTGGTGTCTAGCATCTCCCCTGTACTGCCAGCACTGAGCAAGCCACCCTGCCACCCCTTTGTACTTCTGTGTCTGCTAGTGCCATGGAGATTCACGAAGGTGGCCAGCATAGCCCACCTCTCACCACCTCAGCCAGCTGCCATCTGACCTGACAGGGAGCGTGCATCCTTGGTACAGTAAAGGGCAGTGGGGTGTGTACTACCTCGAAAGCAGAACCCACAGGCTGCCTGAAATGCATTCACATTGAAAATTGCATTTCTGATCCACATAACATTTGAGTTACTTGTGTCAAATGCACTTCCAGTAATGTATACATTCAGGTAGCTATTAGGTTCTGCTTTCGGAGGTAATGCCTTTCCTTTTTGTACAGAGGTGCGCACTCCCTGTCAGGTCAGACAGCGGCTGGATGTAGTGGTGAGAGAAACATAGAAACATAGAAGTTGACGGCAGATAAGGACCGCATGGCCCATCCAGTCTGCCCATTTCTTTTTCTACCTTATAAATGTGCCATCGGCCTTTGCTCTGTCAGTGGCCTATCTATTCATACTCATTTGTATTGCTCCCTTATGCCTATCCCATGCCTGTTTGAAGCCCTGCACTGTATTCATAGCCACCACTTCTTGAGGTAGGCCATTCCATGCATCCACCCTTTCTGTGAAAAAGAATTTCCTCCATTCCCCTTAATCGGCCTCCTCTAATCTCATGCTGTGTCCTCTTGTCCTGCATTTTTCTTATATTTAAACATGTGAGACTCTTTCACCTTGTTAATGCCCTTAAGGTGTTTGAATGCCTTGATCATATCACCTCTCTCCTCCTTTGCTCAAGGGTATACATATTGAGCTCTGTTAATCTGTCCTCATATGTCTTCTGATGCAGTCCCTGCACCATTTTGGTGCCCTTCTCTGGACTGCCTCAATTTGGTTAATGTCCTTGTGAAGGTGTGGCCTCCAATACTGCACGAGTACTCCAGATGGGGCCTAACCAGTGTCTTGTAAAGAGGATTATACCTCCTCTACGACTTGTGATACCCCTACTAATACACCCCTAACACCCCTAGCCTTACCTACTGCTTTAGAGGTCTGCTTGGATGATTTCAGGTCATCAGTGATGATGATGCCCAAGTCTCTTTCTTCCTTTGTGACTGCTAGCAACTCCCCTCCCAGCCTATAGGTGGCTTCAGGGTTTCTCTTCCCTATGTGCATGATCTTGCACTTCTTTGCATTAAATCCCAGTTGCCACTCTTCTGACCATTCTGCTAGTTTATCCAGATCTCTTCTCATTCTGCCCACCCCATCTGGATCATCTACTCTGTTGCAGATCTTGGTGTCATCTGCAAACAGACAAGCCTTACCCTCTAGTCCATCTGCAAGGTCACTAATGAAGATGTTGAGAGGACTGGCCCCAGGACTGATCCCTAAGGGTACCCACTTGTGACTTGCATCTCTTCTGACTGTATACCATTTACCACCACTCTCTGTTTTCTGCCTGTCAACCAGTTTGCCACCAGTTGACCAACTTCTGACCCACCCAAGCCTACCCAGCTTATTTATCAATCTTCTATGTGGAACAGTGTCAAAGCTTTGCTGAAGTCAAGGTGGCGACATCAACTGCTCCCTTGGTCCACCACTCTGGTTACCCAGTCAAAGAAATCTATGAGATTAGTTTGACAGGACCTTCCTTTGTAAACCCATGCTGTCTTGGATCCTGTGCCCTCATGGATTCCAGGTGTTGTACTATCCTTTCCTTAAGGAGGCCTCCATAATCTTGCCCACTACTGGAGGTAAGACTGAGTGGTCTGTAGTCTCTGCCTCCTCCCTGCTACCACTCTTGTGGAGCGGGATCACATGAGCCCTTCTCCAGTCTTCTGGGACTCTCTCCTGTGCTCAGAGACTCACTAAACAGTTCTGCTAATGGCTCTGCTAGTTCCACCTTTAGCTCCTAAGTACCCTGGGATGTATGCCATCAGGTCCCATTGCCTTATCCACCCTGAGCTTAGCAAGCTCTTGTAGGACCCTTTCTTTTGTGAAGGGAGTAGTGCTCACCTCCCTCCCCTGTGTCCATGGTGCTGAGCTGTGGGCCCTGCCCTACCTTCTCTTCAGTAAATACTGAGCAAAAGTATCTATTTAGGATAGATGCCTTTACATGGTCCTCCTCTTCACATGCTCCCTTTTCTCCATTAAACTAGCAATACCCCTCTGGACTTTCTCCTTTCAGTAATGTATCTATAGAAAGTCTTGTCACCTTCTTTTACTGTTCGTGCTAGTGTTTCCTCAGTTTGGGACTTTGCCTGCCTTACTTGCTTCCCTTAAGGCAGTTTGGTATGCCTCCCTATCTTCATCCTGCTGTGTTCCCTTATATTTCCTGAAGGCCAGCCTTTTGGCTCTGACCTTTTCTGCTACTGTATTTGAGAACCAAAGTGGTTTCCTTCTTCTTTTGAACTTCCTTTTCTGTCTAACACAATGGGATGTTGCTTCAAGTATTGCATCCTTAATGCTTGCCCACTTTGCCTGTACCCCCTCACCTGTGTTTCTTTTTGCCAGGGCTAGCTTAACTCTGTTGGCCATCTTATCAAAGTCAGCTCCTCTGAAGTCCCATATTTTTGCCTTGGAATGGGATGATTTAGATGTAGTAAATTGAACCATACCATGTGATGGTCACTGGCCCCAGGTGACCTTCTACCTGGAGATCTGTGATCCCTTCCTTGTTAGTCAGTACTAGATCTAGGATAGCCCTGTCTCTTGTGGGTTGCTGTACCAGTTGTTTGAGGCCCTCCCCTTGCAGGGAATCCATTATGTGTCTAGTTCTGGCAGATGTTCCTGCTGGTATTGACCAATCTGTATCTGGCATGTTGAAGTCTCCCATTATCAGAACCTCCCCTTTAGCTGTCATGTTTTGTATATCTTCTAACAGTAATGTGTCTGTGTCCTCCCCCTGGTCTGGGAGCCTGTAGACAACCCCAGTTCTTATGGCTGTCCCATTTCCTGTTTCCAGGGTAACCCACAGTTCTTCTGGCTCCTTATGTGTATTCTGAATTTCTGTAGCTTTGATATTTTCATTGACATACAGGGCCACTCTTCCCCCCCCTTTTTGCACCTCGGTCTCTTCTGAACAATACATAGCCAGTTACTGAAGTCTCCCAAGTGTGGTTACTGGTAAACCACGTCTCACTAATTGCTACTATGTCCAGTTTAGCCTCTGACATTATTGCCTGCAGGTCTGGGATCTTATTTCCCAGGCTGTGAGCATTGTGTACATGATTTTCCATTGGGCAGATTTCTGTGTGTTAGTTGTTGGGTGAGGTTTGGCATTACCCTGTGTGTCATGATGGGAGACAAACCTTTTTCTTACCTGGTGATGCAAATGAACTGCAAACATGCTGAATCCCTGTTTGACCACTAGCTGAGGGGAGGGTGTTCTTCCCATTCGATGTATGGGGTGCTGTACCCTCTCCCATTTGCTAGTTTAAATATTCTGCAAAGACGTCAAACTTTTGCCCCAATGCACTGACTCCTCCTTAGTCAGATGCAGTCCATCAAATTTAAAGACTTTTCCTCCCAGAACTGTTGCCAGTTCCTACAATCTGTGTCCTTTTCCTGGCTGTGCCTTGAGCCACATCATTGCTCCCTATCTTCCTTCTCTGACATTCCGTCCATCTGCCCCCTCTCTCAGACTGGCAGGATCTCAGAGAAGGAGATGCCGGACAAAATGGATGATAGTTTGCCACCCAGCCTGGTCAGGTGTTCCTTGGTCCCCACAACTGACCAGCTGGCGAGATCATTAGTCCCTATGTGTACTAGGACATCAGAGGTGGGCTGTGCCGGTCCCATCTCCAATCTCTGTGGCATCAGCGGACACAGAAGTATGGGGGGAGTGGCACGGTGGCTTGTTTGGTGCAGGCAGTGCAAGGGAACTGCTAGACACCAGGGACTAGGTAACACACTGCGGGTATGGCGATCAGAGGGTGGAGGGTGCCACTAGACACCAGGAACTAAGTGACAAAGTAGGGGGATGTCAATTGGACAGTGGGGGGTGCCACTAGATGCCAGAGACTAGGTGACACACTACAGGGACAGTGATGGAAGGGTGGGGGGTACCACTAGACACCAGGGACTAGGTGATATACTATGGAGACAGAGATCGGTGGGTGGAGGGTGCCACTAGATGCCAGGGACTAGATGATACACAATGGAGACAGGGATCAGAGGGCAAGGGTGCCACTAGATGCCAGGGACTAGATGACACTCTATGGAGATGATGATCGGAGGGTGAGGGGGACCAGTGGACAGCAGGGCATGTTAGTATTCACAGGGATGGGGATCGGAGAGTGGGGGGACCACTGGACACCAGGGACTGTTACTTTTATACAGGGCCAGCAATCAGAGGATGTGAGGAACACTGGACACCAGGAAATAACTTTATTAAAACAGGGACAGTGACCACAGGAAGGAAGGACCAATGGACAGCATTGCATGCTTGGTACTTAATGGGGACAGGGATCGGAGGATGGGTGGGAACCACTAGCCACCAGGGATATATTTACTTCTAACAGGGATGGGGATCTGAGGGTGGGGAGGGGAGCACTGGACACCAGGGAATACTTTATTGTCTAACAGGTCCAGAGATCAGAGGGTGGGTGGGACAACTAGATACCAGGGACTGTTTTCATTGTCGGCGGGGGATCGGAAGGAGGGGGGCCACTAGCCACCAAGGAGAAGGTTTGCTCCCCAACTGCCAATGTGGTTGTTGGCTGCAGTGGCTCCTCTGGCTACTAGGGCTGCCCAGAGTAAGTCGGGCTTCTGCTTGGTGGTAATAAGGAGGCAGTATAGCACAGTGGCTTAAGGCTCTGAGCTGCAAACCTGGAGACCTGGGTTTGAATCCCACAGCTCCCACTTGCATACTGTGTGACCCTCAGCAAGTCACTTAACTTCCTTGTGCTCCCAGGTTGCACCTGTAAACAAGCTTCAGCTCAGTGGGTCTCTCCTGGTTAATAAAATAATAACACAGCACCAGGTGGCCTATGCTAATACTTTTGTGCAGCGTTAATGGGCTGAATATTGTGCTGCGCTCATAATCATGTCCCTGCCTCTCTCTTTGCCCACTGCATACATTCTTTTTTTGTGCGTGTGCTAACCCTTTCAGCATGCGCAGCTGCCCCTTTTCAATATTGCATTCAGGAGCAGACCCTGAGCAAACGGGAGGGGGGGCAGTCACTTTGCCCACTGGGCACACTTTTGAATATCGGGCCCCTGGTTCTTTTTACATTTTTTATTCAACCCAGCTGAGACATATGATCTCCTTTTAAGAGGAGGGGGGAAAAGTCCTGCTTCTAAACAATGTCACAATTGAGAGAGGCGACTGAAGCCAAAGGAGGTCAAGGGACTTGCTCAGGGTCACACAGTGACAGCAAGTGCCTATGGTGGATTCAGTTAGGTTTTACCACTGCACCATGCTGTCTGCCTGCTACTTGGCCTTTTGACATCTCCTCTTTCATCAAAGGTGGCTTGTTTGATGGACTGCATGATGTAAGTCCAGACAAATAGCACTGTACTACAGTAATGCTGACCACAGGGTGGGGGGCACAGCTGTAAGGGACTGGACACAGAGCTATGAAGGTTTATCAGAGCACTCACATCTGCCCTGATTGCTACCATCCTCCGTTCACTGTACGTTACTCTTTCAGGTACCTGATTACCAAGGGCATGTCCCCCCTCCTCCAGTGTTTTCTATCCCAGAAGCCCCAGTTCTTTTTTCTAAATTTACTATGCACCCAACCTGCCCTATCCAACTCTCTCCCTCAGCCCCACCACCCACTGTCTCTGGCGCTTACTTTCCTACCCTAAAGTACCCCATTGTTTGCCCTCCGTGGCAGAACCCCCCCCCCCCAGTTCCCCAAGTCTGGAAATTAAATGAATGCATATCTTAGCAGAATAATTTAAATAAAGCCAGTGCACATGGCCACTTTAAAAATGAATGGCCTTGGGTTAATATACTCTTGCTACCATTGTTTCCTTTTCAGATATAAATGTTCACCCCCAAAATTACGAGAACCTCCCTATTATGCTGTGGCCTTGATACTCTTTTTGCTTTTCTACACCTAAATTTAACCCTTTCAAAAAAAACTGTAACCCTTTATTTAACTTTTAAGTCCCAATACTGTATTGGTACATGTATCAAAATCCAATAAATAAATAAACATGTATATTTCACCCCCCCCAAAAAAAAAAAGGCTTTCCTGAGAAAAGTTACCCCAGCTCCCTTAGAGTTACGTAAGGCACAAATCTTGAAGAATTGTTAGTTTATGCTTGTGTTCATATTGGGATCTATGCACAAATGTATAGATTGCCTACTTGCTGTGTATCCACATTGTGTAGGCAACCCTAAATCAGAATGCCATGAACCAGGAGTCCAGCGGCCCCTGGTGGCATTTATGGAAGGAGTGTGCACTCCTTGTGCACTTGATCCCTGGTCAGTCATGCAGTTATGTGCACAGTCGGTCCAAGGGTGTATCTAAAAGGCATGCCTGCATTGCGCACCATTCACAAAAATGTGGAGTGCTAGTTGAGGGGGTGCAAGATATGGCAGCAGGAATCCTGCCTTATCTGTTGTACCCCCCTCCCCAAAATTTTACCATTCAGTTGTGGTGGGAACAAACAGACAAAAGAAGTGTTGTAATTTGGATAGCATGGATTTCGTGGGGCCTGCTGTTCTGCAGCCAGAGATCAGTACTTATGTCTTACACCTGCAGCTGCAGCTGCAGAAGGGAAGGCCCCTTGGTGCCTGAGCTTCTACAGCCAGAAGTGTATGTATGTCTTATAGAGTGCATGAGAACTTGTGGCTAGAGAAGTGCTGGCCCCGTAGGGTCCTGTGTTTCTGGAGACATAAGTAGTGTTGCAATTTAGGTATCATGGATCTCTTGTGGAGCCTGCACTTCTGCAGCCAAGGTCAGTGTATATGTCTTACACCTGCAGCTGCAGAAACATAGAAACATAGACTTTGACGGCAGATAAGGACCACTTGGCCCACCCAGTCTGCCCATTTCCCTACCTACTGGATAAGCTGCAGATTCTAGTTAACCAACAGCCTACTTCCTGCCACCCCCACTACAATTGCCTTGTGTCTGTCCCATGCATGTTTGAATTCCCCCACTATTTTAGCCCCAACAACCTCCCCAGGAAGGCAGTTCCATGCACCCACCACTCTCTCCGTGAAAAAAGATTTCCTCACATTACCCCTGAGCCGCCCCCCCATCTTTAAATTGTGTCCACTTGTTCTTACACATCTCTTTTTCAGAAATATGCTACCATCCTGGACTTTGTTGATTCCCTTGAGGTACTTGAATGTTTCTATCATGTCCCCCCGTCCCTCCTTTCATCAAGGGTATACATATTAAGCTCTCTCAGTCTCTCTTCATATGATTTCTGATGCAGACCCTGCACCATTTTAGTTGCCCTCCTCTGGACTGCTTCCATCCTGTCTATGTCCTTGCATAGATGAGGTCTCCAAAACTGCACACAATACTCCAGATGGGGTCTCACCAACTGTCTGTACAGAGGGATAACCACTTCCCTTTTTCTACTTGTGATACCCCTTCCTATGCATCCCAGTATCCCCCTGTCTCTCCTCACTGACTTCTTCCATTGCTTACCCACCTTTAGATCATCCGATATGACTACCCCCAAGTCCCGTTCCATTTTTGTTGTTGTTAGTACCTCCCCTGCTATTGTGTACTCTTCTTCTGGGTTTTTGTTTCCCAGGTGCATTATTTTGCACTTCTTTGCATTGAATCTAAGTTACCATATGTCTGACCATTCCTCCAACCTTGCCAAGTTCCTTCTCATCCTTTCTCCCCCCTTTGTGTATCAACTCTGTTACAGATCTTTGTATCATCTGCAAAGAGGCATACCTTTCCCTCCAGACCCTCTGCAATGTCACCTATAAAGATGTTAAAGAGGACTGGACCCAGTACTGAGCCCTGAGTTACTCCACTAGTGACCCCCTTTCTTCGGAATGTCTGCCACTCACTATTACCTTCTGTGTCCTGTTGTGCAGCCAGTTTGCAACCCAGGCTACCACCCTGGGACCCACTCCCAAGCTGGCTAACTTGATTATTAATCCTTTGTGTGGGACTGTGTCAAATGCCTTGCTAAAGTCTAGGTAGGCTATATCCACAGCCCCTCCCTAGTCTATTACTTTGGTCACCCAGTCAAAGAAATCTATTAGATTTGTCTGACATGACCTTCCTGCTGTAAATCCATGCTGCTTTGGGTCCTATGCCCCGCTGGCCTCTAGGTACTCAACAATTATTTCTTTCAGAAGTGATTCCATCATTTTCCCTACCACTGAGGTCAAACTTACAGGTCTGTAGTTTCCTGCTTCTGCCTTGCTCCCACTTTTGTGAAGGGGAATCACATCTGCCCTCCTCCAGTCCTCAGGTACCACCCCATCCTCCCATGATTTGTTAAAAAGTGTGGTCAGTGGTGTCACTAGGTCCTCCCTTAGTTCTTTTAGGATTCTGGGGTGAATCCCGTCAGGCCCCATTGCTTTGTCCACCTTGAGTTTTAGGAGTTCTTTCAGGACTCTTTCTTCTGTAAATGGACTGGTGTCAACCCCACCCAGAGTGCTTCTATTGTCTGGTTTAGGTAACTCCTCCTCATCTTCTTTTGTGAATACTGAGCAAAGTATTCATTCAGTATCTCTGCCTTTTCACTGTCTCCCTCTGCCCACCTCCCTCTCCTTTATTAATCTTCACTATTCCTCCCTTAACCTTTCTATGCTCCCTAATGTACCTATAAAAGGTTTTATCCCCTTCTTAACTGAGTTGGCTATTTTTCCTCAGTTTGGGCTTTTGCTATTCTGACTGCCTTCCACTTCTTTCTGCTTTAATTGATACAGTTCCCTGTCGTGCTCCTTCTGTGAATCCTTATACTTTTTGAATGCAGCCTTTTTCTCCTTAACCTTCCCTGCCACCTCTTTTGAGAACCATAGTAGTTTTTTACTCCGCTTTGTTTTCTTTATCTGTTTCACGCAAAGGCATGTTGCCTCTATAATGGCAGTTTTGATTTTTCTCCATTGTTCTTCCACCCCTCCTTTTTGGCAATTTGCTAGTGATTTCCTCAGGTATTCACCCATTTTGCCAAAGTCAGCCCTTCTAAAGTCCAGTATGCTTGTTTTTGTATGGCTTGTCCCCATGGTTGTGCTTATTGTGAAGCACACTGTGCAGTGGTTGCTTGTTCCCAGATGTCTACTGACTTCTAAATTTGTGATCCTCTCTCCATTTGAGAGTACCAGGTCTAGTATTGCTTCCTCCAGAGTGGGTTCCAACACTAGCTGTCTAAGGCCTGCCCCCTGCAGGGCATCGAGAATGACCCTGCTCTTGGATGTGGCTGCAGTACATGTCATCCAGTTAACATCTGGCATATTCAGGTCCCCCATTAACAGTATCTCCCCTTTTTCAGCCATTTTGAGAATGTCCTCTATCATTTTCTTGTCCATTTCCTCCCCTTGAGATGGGGGTCTGTATACAACCCCTGTGCAGATTGTGATGCCATTCCCTGTCTCCAAGGTGACCCAGAGTGCCTCTTGTCCTCCCCTTTACTTTTTAGTTCTGTAGCTTTGATCCCTTCCCTTATGTATAGAGCTACTCCACCTCCTCTTTTCCCTTCCCTGTCCCTTCTGTAGACTGTGTACCCTGGTATGTTGACATCCCAGTCATGGTTCCCCATGTACCATGTTTCTGTGACTGCCACAATATCCAAGTGTTCATCTTCCATCAAGGCTACTAGCTCAGGAAGCTTGTTTCCCAGACTGTGGGCATTGGTACTCATTGCCCTCCATTTAATGTTGGCTTTATCCTTTTTCCCCATGCCTGCTCTTTTTGCCCTTGTCTATTTTTCCATTTACCCCTGTCCTGCCCTCTGTTGAGCACTGTACCTCAGTGTTTACCTTACTACCCATCATGTTTTGTGGGGGGAGGCTTGAAATTTCCTGCCTCTTATTAGCACCTCCCCCCATGGCTAGTTTAAAAGCTTGCCAAGGAAGCATTTAAACCTGTCACTTAGGATCTTGGTTCCCTTCATGGACAGATGCAGACCATCGTGCCAGTATAAACCTTCATCTCTCCAGGTGTACCCCCAGTCCCCAATGAAGCCAAAGCCCTGTGCTCTGCACCAGTTTTGCAACCATTCATTAAACTGCATGGTGTGTAGTACCCTAGCCTCACCCCTGCCATGGACTGGCAGCACCTCTGAGAAGGTAACTGTGCTTGCTACCTCTCTGAGGCCCCTCCCCAACTCCACAATTTCATCCTGCACTGCACTGATCCCATGCCTAGCTAGGTCATTTGTCCCAAGGTGGACAATGATATCTAGTTCCCTCTCCTGTGATGCTGCTTCTGCAATCCTGAGGATTTGCTTGTCCCTCCAAGCCATGGCACCAGGCAGGCACCTTACTTCCCTCTCTTCTCCCTTCCCCATGTCTACCCCTCTAACAATTGAGTCCCCTATCAGAAGCTGTTTCCTTCCCCTGTGGTGTCCCTTGCCACCCTTCTGTGGGTCTCCTTGTGGGTGTCCTCAGCATTCTTCTTGGTCTCCACTGAGGGTGCCATCATAGAGGAACCTTGCTCTGCCAGACTGGCATATGGTTTGTGTAGAGGTACAACTAGGGGCTTCACCTCTGTTCCACCACCCGTATCCTCCCAGAACCCACTGTGGTCCACCTGCTCTTCATACTTGGCAGCCTCTGTGGCAGTGGTGCTCTTTGGGTGGGGGAGGCCTCCTTAGTCCTTGTCAGTTTAGCCTGGAGGTGGGCTACCTCCTCCCTCAGAGCTGACAGTTGCCTGCAAATAGGACAGCAATGCAGTTTCCAGAATGTCTCCCAGAAAACTGCTGCCCCACAGCCAGTGCATTGCACCACTCCCCACATGTCCCTCTCCCTTATAATATACAATATGTAATATATATATTTTTTTCTTCCTTTGTGTGGTGTGTTCTTACCCTTTATGCACTGTGCTGGGTTATTAAGAATATGACAGTTCTGCCCCAAGACCTGTTGAGGAAGTGATGTCAGAACCTTGGCTATAAAGGAAACGTCACGCCTGGGGGGTGTGGGTGCGGGGAAGGGTGGGTGGGTAGTCCACAACCACTGGTGACTGTTAGAAACAATCAAATACACCACTGCTCCACCACCCTGGTGAGTACTGCCCTTTATAGTAATTCAGCTAATCTCCAGTAACTGATTTGTCAACTATTTAAAAGTAATTTGATGCAAACCCCATTCCTGATTTAAAAACGAAATTAAACACAAAGCAATACCAATGTAAGACTGTAAAGTAAGGAAAACATCCCTCAGATGTAAGTAAGAGAGATCAGTTGCAGATTTCTAGTCCAATATAGTATATCCCATGCAGCTTCTCAGTTGTTTCAAAGCACAGCCTGTTACACCATTTGAAGAGATGGGCTTCTGTCTGAAACAGGATCACACCAGTAGTTTATAGTAATTGATCAATGCTAGAATAGTCCTCCACCCAAAACAATTGCCTATGATGCAAGGTCTCCCTGACTAGTGAAGACAGTTTTCCCCACCTGAGGCTGTGTCTTGCATCAAATTACAAACTGCAGCCTTTGCTATTCAAAGTACACAGCTACTACCAGTAAGTTATTTCCAACTATATTTATGTAAACTGTCAGAATACTAGCAGACAGTCCAGATAGCCACAAAGGAAAATCAAATATGTAGTTATTTCAACCCTTCTGAAGTTGCTCACAAGATAAGTAGTTTTGAAAACCCCCTTCCTGATTTAAAAATGAAATTAAACACAAAGCAATACCAATGTAAGACTGTAAAGTAAGGAAAACTTCCCTCAGATGTAAGTAAGAGAGATCAGTTGCAGATTTCTAGTCCAATATAGTATATCCCATGCAGCTTCTCAGTTGTTTCAAAGCACAGCCTGTTACACCACTTGAAGAGATGGGCTTCTGTCTGAAACAGGATCACACCAGTAGTTTATAGTAATTGATCAATGCTAGAATAGTCCTCCACCCAAAACAATTGCCTATGATGCAAGGTCTCCCTGACTAGTGAAGACAATTTCCCCCACCTGAGGCTGTGTCTGGCATCAAATTACAAACTGCAGCCTTTGCTATTCAAAGTACACAGCTACTACCAGTAAGTTATTTCCAACTATATTTATGTAAACTGTCAGAATACTAGCAGACAGTCCAGATAGCCACAAAGGAAAATCAAATATGCAGTTATTTCAACCCTTCTGAAGTTGCTTACAAGATAAGTAGTTTTGAAAACCCCCTTCCTGATTTAAAAATGAAATTAAACACAAAGCAATACCAATGTAAGACTGTAAAAGGCAGGACCCACCCTCAGGAGCCTGCATCTCTGCAGCCAGAAGTATATGTAAGTCTTATAGTGTGCATGGGTACCTGTTGTTACAGAAGTGCTAGCCCCATATAGGCCTGCACTTCTTCAGACAAAAAAACTCTTGCAATTTGGGTATTGTAGAGTTATATCTTTGGCTGCAGGGGCATGTGCTTCTGCAGACAGCAGTAGTGTCGTGATATGAGTATCATGGAATTATATCTGCAGCCAGAAATGACTGTGCATGTCTTGCAGTGTGCATGCCACGGATGTAAATCCATAAAGGTAGCACATCAGTGTTATTGCATTTGTGTCATCTGGAAACAGTTGTATGCTGTTTACCTTACCTGATGGTGGCTGTCTGTAGTTGCTTCTGTGGTCTTGTTATTTTGCTGCTGGAGGGGCAGTTAGGGTTGAAAACCCTTATGCCACATTTCTTCACTTTTGTGGTGTTAAGTTGAACTTTAACTGGTGCATTAATGCAGTTTTTTTGCAGTGAAGATCCTTTCTTTTTGAGATAATGGAATTGTGTCCTCATTCTTGCAGGTTCTTTTGGAATCTGTGTCAATTGATACAGATGTGCAGAGCCCCCAGGCCCTGTGCCAATGGAAGAGTCAGTCCCTCTGCTCTGTAGCCATGAATGCAAAGAATTCATGGGGTATCTGTGGGGCTGCAGAAGTGCAGGACCCTCCGGAAGCATGTGACTATAGATGCAGACACACAGGGCCAAGAGTCCATCTGGCTGTGGAAGCACAAGGCCTTTTGGGCCCTGCACTTCTGTGAAGCTATGGGTACAGAGGTGTAGGGTCCTCTGAGCCCTATGTCAAGAGAAGACTTCTCTTCATTATATGGTTATTTGTTGCCTATGTGGCCAACACTGCATCATCCTGCCACAGGCTGGATGATGGTGCCTCATGACAGTGCCATCCCCCCTGCCTCAGCCCATCCAGCTGGCTCACTGAGATCACTCCCAAACTTAGCTTATTGGGACGGGGTTACAACGCACTACCACTGGGCCAAAGGGAAGCCCTGCACATAACATTTCTTCATAACCATTTGACATTTTGACCCCACATCAGAAACTTGGTTGCAAAAATGTGCTAAATCCCACCTGAAAGGTGGTTTTGCAGACTGACTGCAAAATTACCTTTTGACATGTAATTGAAGATTCTTACCATCCTTGTACATGAGGTAGGGTCATGTAAACAGTATATTCAAAATTTGAGACCCAAATATTGTAAAATGGCTAAGTTATGAGTAAAAGTATGTGAGACACAAAAATGGGATTCTCGTGTTGAACATGTAAGTGCAACACAAGAATTCCATTTTTGGTGCACATGGAAAATTTCAGTGTCGTAAATTTTAGTGTCGCATTTTAGTGTCACACTTAAATGTGCAACATGCAAATTACTTTGACCCCACATCATGAACTCGGTCACTAGAATCTGCTAAATGCCACCCAAAAGGTGGTTTCGCAGAGCAATTTCAAAATCACTTTTTGGCCTGTACATGAACATTCTCTTGGTTGTTGTTCATGAGGTAGGGTCATACAAACAATACATTCAAAATTTGGGACTAAAATATTGTAAGACAACCAAATTATGAGTAACTGTATGCAAGACACAAAAAATGGAATATTTGTGTTGCACATGCAGGTGCAACACAAGAATTTTAAGTGTGCACCAAAAATTGAATTCTTGGGTTGCACATTTAAATTTAAGTACAGCTCAAGAATTCCATTCTTGGTGCCCACAGAAAATTTTACCATTACAAATTTTAGTCTTTCACTTAAATGATGTGCATCAAGGAAATTATTTTGACCGTACGACATAAACTTGGTCAGTAGAATGTGTTAGATCCCACTTGAAAGGTGGTTTTTGCAAAGTGATTGTGCAGTGTGACAAAGCAGTGGGTAGAGCCAGTGGGATGCTGTGATGCACAGAGAGAGGTATCTCCAGCAGGAGGAGGGAGCTGGTGTTGCCACTGTATTGCTCACTTGTGAGACCCACCTGGAGTATTGTGTCCAGTTCCGGAGGCTGCACCTCAGAAAGCACATAGCAGGGTGGAGGCAGTACAAAGGAAGGCAACTAAAATGGTGCAGGGGTTGCATCAAAGGCCCTATGAAGAGACTGAAGGATCTTAATGTGTACACCCTGGAAGAGAGGAGAGCAAGAGAGGACATAATAGAGATCTACAGGTACCTCAAGGGGGTGGACAGAGTGCAGAGGAGGAATCTTTTTCAAATGAGAAAGAGCACCAGGACCAGAAAGCATGCAATGAAGTGGGGGGGGGGGCTTAAAGAGATGTCAGGAAGTACTGCTTCACTGAAAGAGTGGTGCACACCTGGAACAGACTACCAGTGGAAGTGGTGGAGGCAAAAACAGTGGGGGGCTTCAAGTCATGCATGGTATAGACTTCAAAGAATATTAGTAAATGGGCAGGGAGGAGGGAGGATTGCCGGAGACCAGTTAGAGTCTGCAGAGGTGAACTAAGCAGGGACCATCTGGGCAGACTGGGTGGGCCAAGTGGTCCTTTTCTGCCAACAAGTCTGTATTTCTAAAATTAAGTCAACAGCCAGTACAGCACAGAGCTTGTTAAGGCTACATTAAAACAGACAGGTTTTGTAATCCACAGCCCTCTTCCCAAAGTGGCATTATTAGCCTTCCAATATCCCACATAGTTAAGCTAGGATCTTGCAACAGTTAGAACTTTTAACCCCAAGGGCTAACCTATTATTCAAACACAGAGAACCACTAACTTTAAGAACCGCAACATAACCAGTAAACAGAAAAAGAATTAGCAAGCAGTTTATGCTTAAGATCTGTATCAGTACTTGTGAACAATGGAGTGTTGAAATCCACCCCACCCCACCCGCACCGAACTATCAAACAATACTATTTCAAGAGCTGTTCAAGTAATCTGCATCTTTCTCAACATATGGCAAAATGTACACGCATACCTGTGACTGCTTAATAGCAATGCAGAGAATTAAAGGAATATTTTACAGCCACTAATCCACGTGAGCACATCTGACCTAGCAGCGAAATAGAAAGTCCGCTATAACTCCATTACCTGATGGGTCACCATTTTGTGAACTCGCTAACTCTGCAGTGCTGTAGAAAGTAATAATAATTTAACCAACAGTGCTTAGTACTTCAGACATGAAACAGATCTGCAATCAGAAGCGACGCCCCCAAAAAGGAAATTAAGGCACGTACGATGTCCCTGAAAGAAAAAAGAGAAAGCAGAGTTCTTAAAAAGTCCATTGGTATGAAATGGTGCTCCGTAAAGTAATTACATTTGCAATAGTCTACGTAACCGCAGGAATACTGACTTATGCACTAAGCAGTTGAAGAAACTCATCCAGCCATACTCGAGTCCCAAGAAGCATGAAAACATTTAAACACTCATTCAGTCGGTTCCCACCTCTGTTCCTGCCATCTCAGTCTCGATACGGTGAATAAGTTCTGTGGCCTCAGCTAACTCATTAAACAAATAAATGTGTCCATTCCAACTGAGCTTAAGTTTTGCAGGTACAAGGAGCTGGTGCTGGAATTTTAATGTGCACAAAGTGCCAAGCACCTTATCAAAATAAGTACAGAAAGGGAAGAGGGAGGGACACCGGCAACCAAATAGGGTCCAGGGTGCAGTAACAGGCAGGGAAATTAGGGCAGACTAGATGGGCCTGCTGGTCATTTTCTGCCGACAAATTCTGTTTCTGTTACAAAAAGCCTTCTGGCTTTCTATTGTCGAATAAGGGAGGTTGGGAAATATTTTTTTATTTTATTTATTTATTCATTAACTAGTAGTAGTAGTAGTAAAATATTTATTCATTATATTGAAACGGCAGCTCAACTGAGTTTAAAAAACTCATTTCCAATGAGATCCGTAAAGGTACAGTGATTACATCAGTTACATAACATGTAAGGATAGTCACGAACATTACAGTCAGACAAACAGACACTTTAACAATTCATAATTACAAATACATATCATAAATACACTATAGATGACAAATACTCCACAGACCTTGTAATATCATCAAGTCAAATATTCCATTCCATCTTTTCCCTTAAATCAGTTAATCCTTCCTTTACCAAACCCGTTTTTTATCTGCTCTACGTGTTTTCTTCCATCCTGGATCCTAATTTCAACAGGCAATGTATTCCACAGAAAAGGGCCCTTATAGAAGAAATGAGCTCTACCCAGTTCAGTATTGCACTTTGGTAAAATATATTCTAGCCCTCTAGCAGACCTTAGCCCAGCTTTAATCACTCTCACTTGTAAACAGTCCATAACATATTCAGGAACTTTGTTACCAAAACATTTCTCCATGTACAGGAGTGCATGCAGAGATCTCCTGTCACTCAATGTATACCATCCTAAGGTTTGATAGAGTTCCTCTCTGTGTATTCTTTTAGGGGCCATAGTAATATAGTGCACACTTTTATTATACATAATAACTGGGTGGGTAATTTGTATTTATTTATTTGTTAAGTGGGTGGGTACATTGGTGCTAGGGTATTCAGGCATGACCTGAGCCACTGAGATGGTAAATAATGGTGGACAGGTAAAACATGTACTTGGCCGGAGATGAACAGCATGGCGCAATGCAACTGATTACCCAGTCAGGGGTGTATACCAATCAACAATCAATAATTAATTACAGGAGTACCAGTTCAATGACATGACTAGAATGGCAGGTTACGAGAGGGACTCCCAACAATAAATAAAAACAATGTACACAGTGAACAGAAAATGCAACAACATGCTCAACCAGGCTTTAAAAGGATGGTCCTAAGACACCACCATATTACCGTATCAGGGGGTGCACATGCAGTCACAGGTACCTCTATAGGCACTTTTAGAGTGTGACTTGAAAAGGGATCTTGAGTCTAGAGAACAGAGGGAAATTGGCAAACTGTTCCAGAGCCTAGGGTCGCCAGTGGAGAAGGCTCTTTGGCACATGCATGGGGAAGCCCGGGGATGAAGAGAAGATGTGAGGAGGACCTGAGGCTACGGGAGCTAGACTTGGGCTTGAGGAGGTCTGGCAGAAGGGAAGGCTCTTTCTCTGTAAGCGTTTGTCAACAACACTGCCTAGTAGGTATTCATGGGGGGCTTGAGGGAGAGCCAGCCGATAGTGTAGTACAGGTAACAATGATAAGTGGTGTAAGGGGCCAATGAAGCAAAGCTACAGATGTTGTGTAAGTTGTGTTGAATCTGGACAGGTTGGAAGATGAGGTTTGGGTGTAACTAGGGGAGCAGTAGCCCAGTAGGGGGAGTAGCATACCCTGTGCTTTGGCCAACTACACTTCAGGGGTCATAAGGTTCTTTATCTTGAAATAGACACCCAGTTGCTGATTCACACACTTAACTGTGAGCCCAGTGTGATCAAGAAGGTTAGAGAGGGGTCAAGTGCAACCATTAGGGATGTAAAGGTAGTTACTGGTTCCAGGAAGGTACCATCCAGTGTTAGCTCACCCATGCCACAGTGACAAGCATTTTGGTGACACGGCTATGGCGCGGGCAAAATGACACCTGACATTACAGTGCCAGACATTTAGTCCCCCAGGAGGTACAGCGCCAAAGTGCCCTCCAAGGAAATGGTTGGCTTTTGCAAGGGACTTCATCCCCCACACACACCCAAAATGAAATATAACCTCCTCTGGGGTGGGCATGCCCTAGAGGAGGTAGAAACTGTGTGGGGTCAAAGGGCAACAGGAGTGAGGGGCAGTCTAAAATCAAGATCACCCCTTTCACCGTTGCCCTTGTTGCTGCACCAAAATTGCTGCAACCAGAATCACTCGGCAACTTGACAGGACACGTCCAGTGTCTGAATGTTCAACTGGTAGAAGGAGCCAGTTTCTACTGGTCAGTAGGTGAGCCTGGGTTTGAACCCAAACAACGTCAGCTTTGTTTTCTTGGCATTGACCAGTAGTCTGTTTGAGACGAACCAACTTCGGATGGCATTAAACTCTTCTGTGAGAGCAGTGGATCATTCAAGTCGGAGCCCTGGCACTGTAAAAGAGAATGAAGTTGCCTGCACACATAAGCATGTTACAACTCTTGCAGGCCATGGGGAAGGAGTTCACAAAAAGGGAGAACAGAACTGGTCCTACTATGGAACCTTCTGGGACCCCACTATTGACACCCAGAGTTGGAGGCCCCCCCCCATGCAGACCACCTGGGTTCTCCATGTGAGGTAGTTGCAAATCCAGGATTCGGTAACAATGCAGGACCCATAGAGATACAATTTATCTAGTAGAATACTGTGGTCTGCTAGATCAAACACCTATAACAGATCCACAAAAGTGGCATTGGTTAATTTGTCTTCATCCCTGCCCTCGATAACATGGTCAGGGAAGTGAGCCATGGCAGTGGTGGTACTACAGTCCTTTCTGAAACCATGCTAAAGACATGATGGGAGTGGTGCAGTGCAGTGGCTGTGGAGCAGCAGTCTTCCAGGAGACATTCTGGAGGATGTGGTGTTGTCTCATCTGTAGGCACCTCTCTGGGCTGAGGGGGGAGGTTGCTCATCTCCAGGCTGAGTTGGCCAGGATTTGGTAGGACCTCCTTTCACACCCAGGGACCACCAGGGCCACTGCCACTGCCTCAGAGGTTGCCAAGAAAGAGGAGTGGTTGGACCACAGTGGGCTCAGGGAGGGTGAGTGTGGTGGAACAGAGGTGCATCCTTCCAGATGTAC
Source organism: Neoceratodus forsteri (assembly GCA_016271365.2). Taxonomy (NCBI): domain Eukaryota; kingdom Metazoa; phylum Chordata; order Ceratodontiformes; family Ceratodontidae; genus Neoceratodus; species Neoceratodus forsteri. The sequence goes on along the minus strand of CM057451.1, from coordinate 1,171,582,867 downwards.
CTCTCCACAAGGGCTCATGTAACTACACAAATACCCCCTTCTCCCACTGATAGGCGATGGCACCTCCCACCCATGGTCCACACTCATGGAGTTGGACTCAACTCTCTCCGCCACCCCCCCTCCCCAGCCCAGAGCTCAATACTATAGAAAGAGCACCCTGGGTGGGGGCAACCCTTCCCTGAAGGGCAGACCCAGGGGATATCTGGTGCCGGGGGGGGCGGAGAAGCCAGTGGGATCACGCAGGGAGGTAGAGGCCGAGGACCTGGGAGGTCATTGGAGAGAGAGTTCGGTGGAGTAAGGAGGGAGCAAAAACACAGTTACGAAGAAAAAGAATAGCAAAGGCCCAAACTGAGGAAAAGATAGCCAACTCAGTTAAGAAGGGGGGAAAAAAACTTTTATAGGTACATTAGGGAGCAAAGAAAGACTAAGGCAGGGATACTGAGGCTGAACAAAGAGGAGGGTGGTTGGGCAGACAGGGACAGTGAAAAAACAGGGATACTGAACAAATACTTCTGCTCAGTATTCACAAAGGAAGAGGAGAGGGACATACCTAATCCAGTCAATAGAAGCACTCTAGATAGGGGGGTTGATATCAGTCGCTTCACAGAAGAAAGGGTTCTGAAAGAACTCCTAAAACTGAAGGTGGATAAAGTAATGGGGCCTGATGGGATTCACCCCAGAATTTTAAAAGAACTAAGGGGAGAACTAGTAACACCACTGACTATTCTTTTTAACTTATCATGGGAGGATGGTGTGGTACCTGAGGATTGGAGGAGGGCGGATGTGATTCCTCTTCACAAAAGAGGGAGCAAGACAGAGGCAGGAAACTACAGACCAATCAATCAATCAAAGTCTTTATTTAAAAACTTTGAAATTAACTCACCCTGTCAGCCTAGCAGCTTTTAAATCTCTATATCTACTTCATAATAAGGAGTTGTGTGCCTGTCTACCCTAAATAGTGACTCCTATAAGTCCAAGCACACTCTAATTACTACTGTTAAAAGACCGATCCCATCTATAATCGACTCTTCCCTCTCCCCTTTTTGTACCCCATATCTGTCCCTTCCACATTCCTTTGACCCTGGTTCCAGCTCTAAATTCTCCATACCGTATCACTATATATCTTTTTATATTAGGTTTTATTTGTGTTCTGTGCACCTGATATGTATATTTCTTTACTTTTATGAAAAACTGTGTCTACCCAAAACTAGCTGTATCTTCTGTTCCAAACATATACTACTGTCAATGCTACCTGCTGATACTTTGTATATACTGTATTATTGTATCTCACTTTATTTTTATTATTATTATTTTCTTGTGTGTTGCATCCCATGTATATTGTCCCTTGTTCCTTGTTGACAAACCCAGGTCCACCTCGAAAATTAGCTTTCACCTGGTTAAACAAAGACTTTGATTGAGACCTGTCAGTTTGACCTCAGTGGTAGGGAAAATGATGGAATCACTTCTGAAGGAAAGAACTGTCGAGTACCTAGAGGTCAGTGGGGCACAGGACCCAAGGCAGCATGGATTCACAACAGGAAGGTCATGTCAGACGAATTTAATTGAGTTCTTTGACTGGGTGACCAAAATAGTAGATCAGGGAGGGGCTGTGGACATGGCCTGCCTAGACTTTAGCAAGGCATTTGACATAGTCCCGGACAAAAGATTAATAAGCAAATTAGCCAGCCTGGGTGTGGATCCCAGGATGGTAGCCTGGTAAATCATTGGCTGGACAACAGGGCACAGAGGGTAATAGTAAACAGAGTCCACAGTGAAGAAATGGGGGTTACTAGTGGGGTACCACAGGGTTCAGTACTGGGGCCGGTTCTTTTTAATGTCTTTATAGGTGACATTGCAGAGGGACTGGAAGGAAAAGTATGCATCTTTGCAGATGACACATAGATCTACAACAGGGCTGATACACAAGGTGTGGTGGAAAGGATGAGAAGGGACTTGGCAAGGTTGGATTAATGGTCACATATATGGGAGCTTAGATTCAGCGCAAAGAAGTGCAAATTAATGCACCTGGGAAACAAAAACCCAGGGGAGGAGTACACAATAGGGGGTGAGATACTGACAACAACAAAAATGGAAAGGGACCTGGGGGTAGTTATATCAGATGACCTAAAGGTGGGCAAGCAATGCGAGAAGGTAGTAAGGAGGGTTGGGAGGATACTGAGATGCATAGGGAGAGGCCTCACCAGTAGAAAACAGGAAGTTTTTTATCCCTCTGTACAGACAGTTGGTGAGACCACATCCGGAATACTGCATGCAGTTCTGGAGACCCCATCTCCATAAAGACATAGGGTGGAGGCTGTCCAGAGAAGGGCAACCAAAATGGTGCAGGGTCTGCACCAGAAGACATATGAAGAAAGACTAAAGGAGCTTAATATGTATAGCCTCAAGGATAGGAGGGAGAGGGGACATGATAGACATGTTCAAGTACCTCAAGGGAATCAACAAAGTCCAAGAGGGTAGCATCTTTCAGAAAAAGAGATGTGCAAGAACAAGGGGGCACAATTTGAAGATAGAGGAGGGATGGTTTAGAGGTAATGTGAGGAGGTATTTTTTTCATGGAGAGGGTTGTAGATGCATGGAAAAGCCTTCCTGAAGAGGTTGTGGAGTCAAAAACAGTGGGGGAATTCAAGAATGCATGGGACAGACATAAGGCAATTCTAGTGGGGGGGTAGGAGGAAGTAGGCTGTTGGTCAACTAGGATCTGCAGCTTATCCAGCAGGTAGGGAAATGGGCAGACAAGGAGAGCCAAGCGGTCCTTATCTGGCATCAGATTCTATGTTTTTACGTTTGCTGGTGGGGAGAGAGCAGGTTGTTCTTAGAGGCATGTTCAGAAATTTGTTGGAAGATAATCTTTACAAGTATCTTGCTTATGTGTTTATTGTATTTTTATTTATTTATTTATTGAAGAAGGCACGCTGAGCAAGAAGTTGCTCATCTCCCAGTGTGACCTGGGGGGTAGAGAACAATGGGATAGAATACAGGGAAATGTTACATTGTTGTCATATGATTTGCTTACTTGCATACAATGAGAGCAGGAGGGATTACAGGTGGATCACATTGGCCAACAATGCAATAGTTTACTACAGTAGATATGAAGACACATATGGTAATTTGGCAACAGTTAGTGATGGTAACACTGGAACACATATAATAACTTGGCAACAGTATGCAGCCCTTGATGTAAGGTGACACAATAGTAACTGATAGCCATTAGCGTAACATAGATATTCAAGATTTACAGTGATTGGAGTAAAGAGAGGAAGAATGGAATGAAAAATTGTGGAGGGCAGAATGGAAGAAGGGAAAGGAAATTTATGGAGAGATGCAGGCAGAACATGATTTTCGAGGCAAACAGAGATGACAGGGTGGACTAAAGTGCATATAAGAGGGATATAGGGGTAGGTTATAAGTGCTTAATTGAGTGTAGGGGTAGGCCAGTGTTAGGTTATGTTAACTGGAAGTGGGGTAGGAGTAGAGGAGAGGTAGAGTATGGCAGGGTGATGAGAGAGGTATTGTGGTGGTGGATCCAGGTCACCGTGTAGAGAAGTTGACTCCTGGGTCTCCCTCTGGCCTTGTGTTAGGGGGTAACCATTTGAGACCTTTTGAACAGGTGCGGAATCTGGGTGTAATAATTGACAGCGAGCTGATGCTTAAGACACAGGTGTCAGCCGTTGTCAAGTCCTCTTTTTTCCATCTGAGGAATATAGCCCAGTTGTGGTCCCCAAAACAAAGACTAAAGCTGGGTCCAGGTCCTTTGCTTTTACTGTACCTTCCCACTGGAACAAACTCCCACTGGAGGTACGGGAGGCAGGGTCGAGCCCCTGCTTCCGGTCTAAGCTCAAAGCACACCTGCTCACCAGGAGCACTTGCCAATGCATAAGGAACTGACCTTATGCCACGGCCCCTCCTCCCTCTCCACCTTCCATATTGTAAATGCCATTAAGTCTTTCACAGTTATACAGTATGGAATTTGCCTTATGTGTGTTATCACTGTTAAACCATTTGGTATTTACGCAAGTTTACAGCTCTGCTTACCTACTTGTACTGCCTGTTTACCTGTATGTTATTTTTACAGCTCTCCTTACTTGCTTTTACTGTTCTGTTTACCTGTATGTTATTTTTTACCCCCGGGTCGCCCCTGAAAAAGGGACCTCCGGGGCCCAGTGGGCCTACCCGGTCAATAAAATTCAATAAATAAATAAATAAAACACCCTGTTCCACATGATGACCTTTCTGTGTTGGTCCATGCCTTTGTTTCTTCACGTCTTGATTACTGTAATGCTCTTTATCTAGGGTTGCCAGGGGTGGATCTCCATCGCATGCAGCTGGTGCAGAACGCTGCAGCCAGGTTGTTGACTGGGCTATTGAGAACTTGCCATATTACACCTGTGTGCTCGAACTGCACTGGTTTCCAGTGCGATGGAGAATCACCATAGGTCCGATTGCTGACCTATAAGACCCTACCCGGACAGGGACGGGCTACTTGCAAGATCTCTTTCGCCCATCCCTCTCTGCCCACTCCGTTCCACCAACGAGGGATTGCTAGAAATTCCCAGGGTTCGTCTTCAGTCATCTGGGGCCAGAGCATTTTCTTTTGTGGCCCCAACCCTGTGAAATTCTCTACCTCGTCTGATTAGAGAGTGCCCATCCACAGAGTCATTTAAAGCATTATTGAAGAGCCACTTATTTGCACTAGCTTTTGAGTAAGTATTTTGCTGCTTTTTTCACTGTTTTTATATTTGTATTTATTGTCGATATATGTTGTTTTGGCTATGTTCTGCGCTTTGGCATTTTGAAAAGCGCAATACAAATAAACACTGATTTTATTTTATTTGATTTGTAGGTGGGGGGTATCCACGGGGGGGGGTAGTTGAAATTCAACAGTGTCCTGTTGTCCCTATCTGGGCAGGGCGGTGAACAGCCCTACTGGTAGGACACAGGTTATAGGTGATGAGAGTTATTTATATATAGTGATGTGAGAGAGGGCGGTGTTGGGGAGGGATGTTGTGGGAGGGGGTAACAGAGGTCAACTATAGTGGGAGGGTAATATCCCACCAGTGTGCTGGGCAACCTTGCCTGCACAAGGCAGTGATCTAGCAGTGACTGAGAGGGTACAGCAAAAGGAGAAATAGGGGAAAGGGGATAAAATTATTGCCCACCATGCGTTATGGATCCTGCCTGCACAAGGCAGTGATCGAGCTCACAGGAGGGAGATAGATTAAGGGACGAAAAAGAAGGGGGAGGAACACTTTAGAAGGAGGGAGAGTAGGGGACTAGGAGGAGCATGATCAGAGGGAAGCAGGAGTGGTGGGGAGTAGGCATATGGTAATATGGGCTTAGGGCAGATGGCTGGGGGATTAGAGAGGGTCATGGCAGACACAGGAAGGGGCAAGGAAGTTCTTGCGGGCAGAGTAAATGGAGTAGCAAGAGGATGAGTGGCGAAGTTGATGGGGAAGTGAATTCCAGATTTTTGGGAGGTGATAAGAATAGCCTGATTGGCCAATAAGGGTGGAGTGGTGTTGGACCCCCAGGGTTTGTGAGTCGGTAGATCTTAGGGAGTAGGAAGGGGGGGCGGTTGTAAAGGCAGGGGAGAGATAAGAGGGAAGTTCACCCAGCCAGTGCTTAGAAGTGAATTTTGCGTAGTGAGAGAAACTTCGGTTTGTCAGGGAATGGAAGGGAAGGACAGGGCATGGTAGAGATCACAATGATGAATGTGGAGGGGGGCACCGAGGGCAAAATGGCAAAAGGAGTTGAAGAGGGTATCTAGTCTGGCCAGGGATGACTTAGGGGCAGCACCATAAACTACATCACAGTAGTCGAAGATAGGTAGGATCATCTTCTGGACAATCTCACAACTAGCCGTGGGTGGGATGCAGGCATGATTCTTGAATAAGGCACCAAGCTTGGGACGCAATTTCTTCTGAATGGCGTTGATGTGATCAGAGAAGTTCAGGTGTTGGTCTAGCCAGACACCTAAATACCTGAAGGAGGAAACCTGGTAAGTCTCTTCCTGGTGCCAAAAGTTATGGGGACTGTTTTTTTGGCGTTGAGAGATAGTTGGTGGTTTGCAAACCAGCACTGAACTTTGTCAAAGTTGTGCTGCAAGTTGGATGCAACCTCGGTGGGGCAGGAGCCAGATGCACACAAGACTGCATCATCAGTGTACGTGTGAATGGAGGAGAAGGGAGAGCAGGTGGACGGGAGATCATTTAGAAAAATAGAAAATAGTATGGGGCCTAACACTGATCCCTGGGAAACACCAGTTCTTATCAGGAGGGATGAGGAAATTGTGTCAGAGATCTTGACTGATTGGGTTCTGCCGGTGAAGTATGCCTTGAACCAGTCTGTGGATAAGGGGGATAGCCCAGCTGTTGATATGGTGTCAAGGACAAGGGAGTGGGAGACTGTGTTGAAGGCTTTGGCCAGATCAACAAAAATGGCTGAGGTGGTTTGGCCATTGTCCATTCCCAAGAGCATACAATCAGTGAGCTGAATAAGGGAGGAGGTGGTGGTGGAGTGATTTTTCCTGGAGCCAGACTGATAAGGGGTGAAGAAGGAGGAGTCATTGAGGAAAGTGGTGAGCTGGGAGAGGGCTAGGTGTTCCTGAAGTTTGGCATGGGTAGGAAGAAGAGAGATGGGGCAGTAGTTGCCAGGGGAGGTGGGGTGTCCGCCTTTGGGGAAGGGAAGGACCACTGTGTGTTTCCATGGGGAAGGTACTGAGGCAGTTGAGAAAGAGAAGTTTAGGATAATAGAGAGTGGGTAGGCGATGGCTGGGGCTGAGAGGGATAGTAGTTTAGGGTCAAGGCCATCTGAGGAGGAGCCTTTGGAAGGGTTGATCGCTAACAGGGCATGTAAGGTGTCATTTGGTGAGACAGTAGCGAAGGAGAAGGGGGAATAAGAAGGGGGTTGTTCATAGGCAATAGGAAGGGGGAGAGGGAAGGGCATCGTTTGGGAGGGATTGGAGTAGCTCATCAGCACAAGTGGTGTAACAGGAGTTGAATTCAGTAGCTACTACAACTGAATCAGCAACGAAGGTGGTGTTTATCTTAAGTATAGGGGTGGGTGGACAGGATGGGGGGTAAAGAAGGCGTAGACCACTCTCCAGAACTTGACGTTAGTTGTGAAGGTAGATTTGAAGTACTCTGTTTTGGCTAGCCTGGTAACCTGGGTGCAGGCATTACGGAGTTTTCAATAAACAAGGAGGTCATTTGGAAGCTGGGAGACTTTGTGCCATTTCCAGGCCCGATCTCTGTCTCTGTGGCAGGCTAGTAATTCAGTGGTAATCCAGGGGAGGTGATGACCTCTAACCCATGTTAGATTTAGCGGTGCAAAGGCATTCCAATTTGCTAGGAAGATGTCTTTAAAATAGATTAGGGCTTTAGTAACCGAAGAGGTGCTTGCTAGAGGGGACCAGTCTGAGAGGGCAAGGCTATGCAGGAGAGATTCCAATTCTAGGGATCCATAAGTCCATATTTGTAGGGTTTTATGTGAGGATTTAGGGCTGTAAACTTTTCTGACCAGAAAACCCAGGTTGCGGTCACTGAGAGCATTCAGAAGGATGCCGGAGGCGATGATTCTATGGGGTGGGAAGTTAGGGCCCAATCAAGTAGGGAGTGGTTTTGGGTTTTGTGATTAGGGCAGGTGGGTTCTGTAATTAGTTGTGTAAGGCTGAGGGCATTGATAGCATTTCTTGTGGTAGATGTTGTTGGGGACAACCAATTTAAAATGAGGTCACCAAGGATGTAAAGCTTGGCAGATTGAGAGAGGGAAGTAATGGAAGTTAGGAGGTTTAGGGAGACAGCAGGCTGGACATTTGGATGGCAATAGATACTGGTTACAAAGATAGGGAGTGAGAAAGGGAGGGTTACATTGATGGCTAAGGCATCATGGGTTGCTGTGTTGGAGGAGGAGAAGACTGGGAAGTATTGGAGGGAGGCGCGGAAATACATGGTCACCCCACCACCCCTGCCTGCTCTGTCTAGTCTTAGGATGGAATAACCGGGGATGGAGACTGAGTGGTCAGGAATCGTGCTCTTTAGCCATGTTTCTATTATAATTAGAATGCTTGGTTTCAGGGCAGCAACCATGGTTTGCAGGAGGTCTATTTTTTTAAGTAGGCTATGAATCTTTAAGTGTAACATCTTGAACCTATTTATGAGGGTTGTTGGGTTATGGGGTATGGGCAGTGGCAGTGGGGGGAGATGGTAGGGGTGAAGGAAGTAGCAGAATCAGGACTGGGGTGGATGTCCCCCAAGGCGAGCAACAGTAGAGCTAGGATGAGGAAGTGTAGCTTCATGGATTTTGAGTGATGGCGCTTGGAGGCCGAGTGAGTGAGGTAGAAGGGATTGGTATAGTGAAGAAGCAGGAGGTAGAGAACAGCAAAGAAATTTGATAAAGTTAATAGGAATGCATGTGGAATGAAGAGGGAATGAGACCAGAATATGTTAGTGGGGACAGGAGTAATAGCATGAATATAAGTTGGGGCCTGGAGACAGGGGGGTTGGATGGATTTGGAGTTATAGGGCCCTGGTCTGGCAGAATCAGGAGGGGAAAGTAGGGAGAGGGTAAGAAATAAGGTTAGGGGGAGGAGGCAGAAGGGAGAAGGATTTGAGTGGAGAAGAAACATCCTTAGAGTCAAGGAGCAGTGTGGGTGGACTTTGGTAGGTAGTAGACTACAACAAGGGGGTGTAGCTAAACAGAGTTGCTTTGCTACCAAGGGAAAGGGGCGCAATGCGTAAAATAAAGCTCCTTCAGGTATCCAGCTGAATAGCCTGTAGTAGGGAAGTAGAAAGTGAAAGATGCTTGCTTAAGTATACAACCCCTGGTGGAGGAGCTGGATAACCTGCTAATGGGGAAGCAGGTACTTAACAAGTTTCACCCTGTCTACCACGTGTGCCAATACAGTACGCTTCACCCTGTGTACCACGTGTGTCAATATGGTGGACCAATGGTTAGTATGTATAAGGAATGTGGGCGGAGACAGCAAACATTTAAGGTGGCCTAGGGAGGAGGTGAGGGGGGTGGGACGAAAAACAGAGTATTGAAGAGCAGAGTAGAATATATAGTGGCACAATATAATTCAATCAGGGAAAACACTGATTTTGATACAAACACGTGAGTTCAACCGTGAGAAAACAGTCTAAGTAAGCAGCAGCTTCAACAGTAGCTCCCAAGTGCTGACAGGAGAAGGAGTTACCGAGTTAATGAGCAGAGCGAGTGCATCGTCATTAGAAACGTTGTATGCTGTCAGTTTGGAGAACGTAAGGGGAACTGGATAGAGACAGACAGGGATGTGGCCAAAACAAGCTAATCAGCAGGCTGTGAGCAAAGTGCAGTTTGTGCAGCACTACGATTCAGGTTCAATTTACAGGAATTAATTCAATAATTTAACACAACAAAACTGCGCTGTAACAATAACTGTAGTCACTGTGTCTGAAGGGAAGGGCTAATAGTAGAGTTTATTCTAATGGGGAGGAAAATAAATCCTGGTATTGTGGATCTAGGTATTACCCCTTTAAGTGCTTTGCTGTAGCTCTTAGGTGCTTCCCCTTTAAAAGGGAAAGTGAAGTGTAACCAAGTAGGAGGTAGGCCGGTCTCTCAGTTCTGGTAGTGTATTCAGTAAAGGAAGGAGGTGGGGGTGGGCCGAAAAATCACTAAGAAATCAGTTCAGGTTAGGCAAATGCTGAAAACAGTGCAGTGAAGGACTGATCAGTTCAGCAAAAGATTCAAGTCAGGCTGATATTCAAGTCAGGCTCTGCAGCCCTGAGGACTGAGCAGCTGACAAGAAAAACAAGCAAGTTGCAGATCTGCACTGTACAGCTCTCAGAACTGTGAAACTGAATGAACTGTGACGCAAAGAGATCAGGACTTCACTACGCAGCTGCTAAAAGAAGAAAAGTAAGGTCTTTTAAGGTTATTTATTTATTTATTTATTGTAAAGTTTCACCAGAAAAGCACACTGAACAATAGTGATTGCTCGTCTCCAGGTGCGTCCTAGAGGAAGGGGTACAGTGGGAACAGCAATACATAAACAATTGGCCATGTTGGATACAAAAATCACAATACATTTGTTTAACTAGCAATATATAGATAAGTGCATTATATACAGGCAAGGGACGAGCCTGGCTGAACATTAAATATATTGATAAAAACGTCATAAGTGCAGATAAGTGCTTTTGGTGGCCGAAGAGGGAAGGATAGGCAGAGAAGGTGGCGTTGGAGTACTGAGAAATGGATTATGTACTGGTACAGTTAGGAGTGAAGAAATTTAGTAAGGAGGAAGAGAGGGATGGAGGGGAGGAAGATTGGCGAATTTGTGGAGGTAGAGAGTTCCAGAGTTTAGGGAGATTGTGAGAAGACAGACTGACCAACATTAGTGGAACGATGCGGGACAGCAAGGGTGCGAGAATCAATTGATCTCAGTGAGTGATGGGAGGGTGGAGGTAGGGTAAGGGAGGAAGAGAGGTAGGAGGGAAGAGAGAGAGAGAAACCAGGACTTTGAGACAAATTTAGCACATTGGGAGAGACAACGGTTAGTTAGAGAAGGGAAGGCAGGAGAACGATAGCGGTCACAGTGGTGAGTGAGTGGGGGAGAGCCTAGTGCAAAACAACAGAAGGAGTTAAAAAGGATATCCAGTTTGGCTAGGAGGACTCGGGAGCAGCACTGTAGACTACATCACAATAGTCAAAGATAGGTAGGATCATTTTCTGGATGAGTTCATGCCAGGCCGTAAGAGGTAGACAATTTTGGTTCCTGTAAAGGGCACCAAGCTTGGGGTGCAGTTTTTTCAGGATGGCATCCACATGCCCAGAAGAGTTGAGGTGTTGATCTAGCCAGACCCCAAGATACCTGAATGAGGATGTATCCTCAAGAGTAGTCCCATCAAGGGTCTGGAAAGAGGAAAGGGAGTGGAGCTTGGAGAGTCTCTGCCTAGAGCCAAAGGTCATGAAGACTGTCTTTTTAGCATTAAGGAACAGCTGATGAGAGCAAAGCCAGTGTTGAACATTGTTGAAGTCCTGTTGGAGTCTGGCTGCTACATCAGCGGGGCAGTGGCCGGAAGTGAACGGTGCAGTGTCTTCCGCATACATGTGTATGGAGGAAGATGAGCAGACTGAAGGGAGGTCATTTAGGAAGATGGAGAATAAAAGCAGGGGATGATGGAAACTGGTCAGTAGTTGTCAGGAAGGGTAGGATCACCAGATTTAAATATAGGAACTAATATGGCCTTTTTCCATGACATTTCCCTAATGTTAAAACAGCCAAGGAGGTCATGGATTGGTTAAAGATGCTAGCAGGGGGTTAAGCTATGTGATTGACCATTAACTTGAGGATCCTCAGGCAGAGACCATCACTGCTGGCATTATCATAGTTGAGGAAAGCCTTAAGGAGAGGACATATCTCACTGGGGAGGTGGCATTAAAGTGGAAGGGGGTAATTCTGAGGTCACAGTATCCTGGCTGTTGTGTGCCAAGGATGAATTCTTAAGTGGGAGTTTACCGAGGCAGCCAGACAAGTTAGTAAATTTAGTGTTAAGGGCCTTACATACAACACCAATTCATACAATTATGCATCACAGTATTTTCCTTCTGTGTTTCACAGTATAAAGAGCGCTGGGTATTTCACAAGAAACACTTGCATCCTGACACAGGTGTTCTCTATATCTTGTTTTGAACATTGACATGGTTCCTCATTGTCTTAGTTGTGCGGAATAGCATTCCAAATCTTTGTGATTTTCTTTCATACAAGATGGCGGCTGCGCTGGGTCAGCCACAAGAAGCAGCAGAGTCAGTGAAGATTTTTAGTTATTTTACCTTTTATTTGTTAATTTGTAATTTTGCTATTCTTATTATTTTAGTGTTATTTTAGTGGTAGTTAGTCAGGGGTGAAGTAGTGATTTAGTTAATGTAAGGAGCGTATCGGGGTTAGGTTTAAAACAAATCAGTTGAATTAAGTTGCACAAAGTTAAAAGTCACATTAAGGTGTCTGTGTCTGTTTTATCTCCTGGACAGCCAGCATTCTGTCACAGGGATATTTTTATTTTACTATTTTACAAATCTTAGAGTGGAAAACACTAGTGTATCTCCCTACTTGGTTATTTGGCCAGGTTCAAGACAAGGAGGAGGAACTGGAGACAGTCAATCTGGCCGTCCAGAAGTGTGGATTTGTTCCTGGGAACTGGATTCTGGAGCCTGGGTTGGAGTCGCTGTGGTGTTCAGCAACTGCTGGAACAGTATTGCAAGGGCTCTGTTTCAGTGGTGCTGCCAGGTCTCGGACTGGGACCAGAACTGTCTCGTTGATCTTTCTTGATCAACAGATGAGGGACTTTATGGATTTTCCTGAACTTGGGCCCCTTTGCTCGCTTTTCTCTTCCTGTTGAGATTGGGGTTAGTCCTGGCCTGAACCCAGGGGAGGGATTACTGGGGTAGTCAGCTGTGTGGGAGACCGGGTCCAGTGCCGCTGGAGAGCGAGCACTGTAGTACCTGGAGCTCCTTGGTTTCTTGGGGGGGGGTTGGCTAGAGAGCCTGCCCCACACTAAGACCTAATTGCAGCATAAAGCCTTTGGCAGTGACTCCTTGGCGGACGGTAGGGTTGCCAGACTGTTCAGGTTGAAGGAAGCTTCTTAGGATCTCTGAAGCTATAGTTATGCTGGGGAAAGTTTTCCTGTAGAACATCTACTTTTTGTACATTTTCAACACTCCAGGGACAGTCAAACTCGTTTCTTTTTTCCACTAATATGAACCTGGTGGGCAGTGAGGGTGCCCTGTTTAAACTGAGTTATTTGGTAAACTATTGACTGTTCTCCTGGCCTATGTGAGAAATAGGGCAGGGGGCAATATTTTCTTCTTTCTGGAGAGATGGGAGCTCCTCAGAGACTAATAATTTATTTTGGAGAGTTTTGTGCGGGTTCTCTTTTTATTGAAATCACCTTCATGCTCTGTAATATAACTTTTATTGTATATTGTTCACTTAATTTGCTGGGTTAAGGGATTTTGGTTGATTATTTGCTGTATGTTTGGATTATTGGTGTGAATGTTTGGTTGAACGTGGTGTATGTGCGGGTGAATATTGTTTTATTTGTTAAGACTGCTGTGTGTTGTGATGTGTTGGGAGGGAAAAAAGGCTGTCAGGCGATATTCCCCCTTCAGGCTTCAAGAGCGCCATCCTTTTGACTACCCCTCTTTGTCATCTGTGACATATTATACTGTAGATGTTGCACTTTGGGGATAGCTAGTAGGCATAGGAGGAGGGGTCCGGAGTCTGGAAGGGGGCTGGAGAGGGGTGGCCAGATTGAGGTGGTGGGGACAAGGAGATGCCCTGGGGCAAAATGGGACCAGGATAGGGGTTTTCCCTATCTTGTTCCCTTACCCAAGGGCTCTGCATTATGCAGGCAGGTGGTGCAGCCTTCCTTGTTGGCTCATTCAACTCAGGCAATGTTGTGCAATGAATTACCAAAATTAGAGAGTGCAAAAAACCTTTAGCACTAAACAAATATTTAGGCAAAGTGAGGACCCAAAAACCAAGAAAAGGGAGCGTTTTATAGTGAAAAACACTCAAACTTTAATAAGGTCATCACAGTAATAGCACAGTAAACAGGTAGTGCTGGTGATTGCTACAGGTAGAGAAAACACCCCTAGCGCCTCGACTCACACAAGTCTTCAAAGGGGGTACCAGAACCAATCATAGACTCGTTTATCAATGTTAAATTAATTAATAATTTATGAGTCAATGACTAGATTATTTAAAGTGACATACATCAAAAAAGAAAGAAGAAAGGAACCAGTGAATTCTTATAATTAAAACAAAACCTGATAACATTTTTCAAAATTTCTTAAAAATTCTTATTCCTTTACTTTAGCAAACATACATTTATAGATTATTTTGAAGAAGTCAGTAAAAAATTTTCAACCGGAATCCTGTTGTAAAAAAAGGAAAAAGACAAAACAAAAATAATATTTTACAGTACAAAAACAATTATTTTAGAACAAGGCTACCAAGGTAATAGTCAAAGGTATCATTTGATATCAGGGAGAGAATCATCATAATTCCTTTAAACCTTGAGAAATGGTTTAATATCCCATTTCTCATTAAGGACATGTGGCCTCATGGAATTCATTTTAAAGATCCACATACACTCCCTTTTTAATAGTTTATTTGCTCTATCCCCTTCCGAGGGCAGACTGGCAACATGCTCAAGCCCCATGAATTTTAGATAATCTGGGTTAGAGTTATGGTACAAGATAAAGTGCATCCCAATAGGAGTGTCCTGACGTCCATTAGTGATGGACCTGACATGTTCCTGGATTCTCTGTTTTAAAGGTCTTATGGTTTTTCCAATATATAACAGATCACAAGAACACCATAAGACATACACCACATACGATGTATCGCATGTTATTAATTCCCGTATGTCAATTGTAACACCTTGTTCTTTAGGATGTTCAAAGATTTTTCCAGTTACACTTCATTTACAGATGCTACACCTTTTACAAGAAAAAAATCCATTTGTTCTTTTCAGTATCCAGGAACCATTGTCAGAAACACCACTCTTTCTCTCTCTACTATGAACCACCCTATCTTTGATGTTCTTAGCTCTACAGAATGAAACCCATGGCTTTGAACCTACTGCATGTCCCACTATTTTCATCTCGTTAATATAGGCCAGTATTTATGTACAATATTGCCCATACATCCTGCAACATGGTTGAATTCAGTGACAAAACTACATATCTCAGGATTGGTGATGTCAGTTCTTTTTTCTAGGATTTCTTCTCTATCCATCTCTCTAACCCTATCGAAAGTCTCAACAAGACGTTTTTCATCATAACCCCTATCTAAAAATCTAGATAACAGCTCATTTGATTGCGTCTCAAAATCTGTATCAGTGCTACAGTTCCATGTAACGAGCATAAATTGACTGAAAGGAATAGATTCTTTAAGTTTCGGGGGGTGGGCACTGTCAGCGTGAAGTAAAGAGTACGTGGCTGTTTCCTTTCTAAATGTCTTTGATTTAATATCAAAGACATTATTGCCAGTGTCTTCACTTGTGAGATTCAGATCTAAGAAATTTAAACTCTTGAAATCAAAAGTATATGTGAAACTCAAATTCAGTTCGTTGTCATTCAAATAATTAATAATTGTCTATCAAATGACAATCACCAGTAAGTTCCTGTCCAGGGAGATTGGCACTGCGGAAAATCAACCAGCTCAGCTCTTCCAGACCATTGACAGATTGTGCAATCCAATCTGTCTCCAGTCTAGTGGAGCCTTGTCACAAGAAAGATGTGATGAGTTTGCCTGGTTATTCACAGGTAAGGTTGCCACCATTAGGTTTGGTATCTGTCAGGCTCCCTCTATGGGGATTGTGGCGGTCGGCAGGAGGCTGCGAGCACCTGGTTTGCCTGGTTTGACTTTGGCTGGCTGGATTACATGGACATCGTGAGGATCATCCAGAGACTTTGTGGCCGACCAGCTGTAGTCTGGATCCAGGTCCAATGCATCTCCTTGTGGGGTGCGGTGAGGAAATCAGCTGGGTCCTTGCTGAAATAGTTTAGAAGTCATTGGAGAGGGGGTCTTCCCAGACCCTCTGAAGAAGGCGGTTGTGAGACCACTCCTGAAAATAATCCTCCCTTGACCCGGACTGTCTCGTTAGCTACAGACCTGTCTCTAACCTCCCTTTTTGGGTAAGGTTATTGAGAAGGTGGTTGTGCTGCAGCTAGATGATCATTTGTCTAGCCACGATGTCTATGACACTCTCCAGTCTGGATTTCAGAAGAGGCATAGCACTGAGACAGCCCTTGTTCAGGTGCTTAATGATCTCCTAATAGCAAGAGATCAGAAGACCTGTTCTATCTTGGTCCTTCTTGATCTCTCATTGGCATTTAACACAGTGGACCATGGTGTGCTTTTGGAGCACCTGCAGTTCATCTGTGGACTGTATGGCACTGTCCTCAGATGGTTTCAATCATTTCTCAAGGGTAGGACTCAGAGAGTGGTCTCAAGAATGTATTCCTCTGATCCTCTCCCCCTATCCTGCGGGGTACCGCAGGGCTCCATTTTGGCACCCATGTTGTTTGCTGTGTACATGCTGCCATTAGAAGACATTATTAGGTGGTATGGTTTGAGGTTTCACTGCTATGCAGATGATACCCAACTGTGCATATCCTTTGTGCCCGAATGGGAAGATGCTTTCTCGGTGTTTAACAACTTCCTATCCGAGATTCAGGACTGGATGAGTGCTAGCTGGCTGAGGTTGAATCTGGACAAAACCGAGGTGTTGGTGGTGGACCCAGATCATCAGGGGCAAGGTGTGTCAGCTGGACAACCTTTGGGTCTTTGGCTCGGGGGGTGTCCAGCTTTCCACTGTAGACTGGGTGTGAAACCTGGGTGTTATTTCTGACAGCAGTCTGACCCTGAAAGCTCAGGTGTCAGCTATTGTCAAGACCTCTTTTTTCCATCTGAGGAATATTAACAGGGTGGAACACTTGGTCCCCCCTGGGGATATTCCAACACTGGTCCATGCCTTCGTGACCACCCGCCTTGACTACTGCAATGCCCTATACCTAGGGCTACAGGGGGTTGATATCTGCCGCCTTCAGCTGGTGCAGAATGTGGCTGCCAGTCTTTTGACTGGTACTTAAAGAATCAGTCATATTTTGCCTGTGCTCCCACTGACTGCACTGGCTGCCAGTGCTGTGGTGTATCACCTTTGAGGTCAGTTTGCTGACCTATAAAGCCCTACATGACCAGGGACCCCGCTACCTGCAAGATCTCCTTTTTCCCTACCTACACTCCTGGTCTGTCCGATCCACCAATGAGGGATTGCTAGAGATTCCCAGGGTGCGTTTACAAATATCTGGGGCCCATTCATTTGCATTTGTGGCCTGACCCTTCGAAATTCTCTACCTCATCGGATAAGAGAATGCCTGACCAACCAAAGTTTTAAGAACTAACTCAAGTCGTTCCTCTTTGGCCTAGCTTTTAGTGATAACATTTAATGTTTCCATCACTTTAGTATTTAGTATTGTTATTGCTGATAAATCTTGGTTTTATACGTTAGGAATTTATGTATGTTATGACTTAATGTGACTTCATGTACAGGCGCCTTTTATAAATATAAAATTGATTGATTGATTGATATTGTAGGAGAAGGATTTTTGTCCTATGGATAGTTTACATAATGGGACAACCAATGTCCATTCAGCATTTGACCTTAGCAGCTTATTGTTATTCTGAATTTTCGCCATAGAAACAGAAACACAGAAGTTGTCAGCAGAAGAGGACACCTTTGTCCACCTAGTCTGCCCTAAAATTCCCTGTCTACTGTATTACCACAGACCCTACTTTATCTCTGGCCTTACCCCCTCCCCACCCAGCCCTGTTTTTAAGGTTCCCTTGTGCCTAACCCATGCCTGCTTGAATCCTGTTACCATTTTGTTCCCACCACCTTGGCTGAGAGTTTGTTCCAGACGTCCGCCACGCTTTCCCTGTCTGAAACTGGACTTTCACCACCATTGCTTACTATTCTGTATGCTACTGACTCCACATTTAGTCAATTTCTACTTTGGCATGCACACAACAGTGGTGTTCTAAATTCCTTGATCTTGATGCAAACCCAGAAATTGAGTGTTATAAAACACTTCGCCTTTTTTGTACTTTTACTGAGGCTGACCCCAATACTGGCACACCATACTCTAATAGTGGAAGGAGGCTACTTTGAGATATTGTCTTTCTCATATCGTCTCCTAGTAAATGCTTCAATCTATATAATGCAAATTTTTTTATGCAGTTGGGTAGTTATATAATCCATATGTTTTTCAAATAATTTTTTATTATTTAATAGCAGAGTTTCTCCACTTCTGATTGGTCAGTGGCCTTGTTGAACGTGATGTTATCCCAGCACAACATCACTACTGGAGACAGGGGAGAGTGGGGATATGATAGAGCTCTTTAAACACCTCATGAGGATAAATGAGGTACAGGAGGGGAGTATTTTTCAGAAGAAAAGGTGCTCAAGAACAAAGGGGATGTGCTGTGAAGCTAGGAGAGGGGTAGGTTCAGGAGGGATGTTCAGTATCCCTGCTATTTCGCTGTCTCTCTCTCTGCCCACAAAGTAATAGGGCCTGATGGGATTCACCCCAGAATTCTAAAAGAACTAAAGGGAGAGCTAGTGACACCACTGACTACCCTTTTTTAACAAATCATGGGAGGATGGTGTGGTACCTGAGGACTGGAGGAGGGTGGATGTGATTCCCCTTCACAAAAGTGGGAGCAAAGCAGAGGCAGGAAACTACAGACCTGTTAGCTTGACCTCAGTGGTAGGGAAAATGATGGAATCACTTCTGAAAGAAAGAATTGTTGAGTACCTAGAGGCCAGCGGGGCACAGGACCCAAGGCAGCAGTTCACAGCGAGAAGGTCATGTCAGGCAGATCCAATACATTTCCTTGACTGGATGACCAAAGTAGTAGACCAGGGAGGGACTGTGGATGTGGCCTACCTAGACTTTATCAAGGCATTTGACACAGTCCCACACAAAAGATTAATAAACAAATTAGCCAGCCTGGGAGTGGGTCCCAGGGTGGTAGCCTGGGTAAAACATTGGCTGGACAACAGGACACAGATGGTAATAGTAAACAGAGTCCACTCTGAAGAAAGGGGGATTGCTAGAGGGATACCACAGGGTTCAGTATTGGGTCTGGTCCTTTCTAATGTCTTTATAAGTGACATTGCAGAGGGACTGGAAGGAAAAGAATGCCTCTTTGCAGATAACACAAAGATCTGCAACAGGGTTGATACACAAGGGGGGGTGGAAAGGATGAGAAAGGACTTGGCAAGGTTGGAGGAATGGTCAAAGTATGGCAGCTTAGATTCAATGCAAAGAAGTGCAAAGTAATGCACCTGGAAAACAAAACCTAGTGGAAGAGTACACAATGGGAGGTAGTAACAACAACAAAAATGGAAAGGGACTTGGGGGTAGTCATATCAGATGACCTAAAGGTAAGCAAGCAATGTGAGAAGGCAGTAGGGATGGCTGAGGGGGGGTGGATACTGGGATGTATAGGGAGAGGCATCACCGGTACAAAACAGGAAATTGTTATCCCTTTGTACAGACAGTTGGTGAGACCCCATCTGGAGTACTGTGTGCAGTTCTGGAGACCCCAACTCCTGAAGGAGATAGACAGGATGGAGGCAGTCCAGAGGAGGACAACTAAAATTGTGCAGGGTTTGCAACAGAAGCCATACAAAGAGAGACTAAAGGAGCTTAATATGTATACCCTTGAGGAAAGGTGGTGGTGGGGGGGACATGATAGAAACTTTTAAGTATCTCAAGGGAATCAACAAAGTCCAAGAGGGTAGCATCTTTCAGAAAAAGAGATGTGCAAGAACAAGGGGACACAATTTGAAGAAAGAGGTGGGACGGCTCAGGGGCAATGTGAGGAAGTATTTTTACACAGAGAGGGTGATGAACACATCGAACGGCTTTCCTGAGGAGGTCATGGGGTTAAAAACAATGGGGGAATTCAAGAATGCATGGGACAGACATAAGGCAATTCTTGTGGGGGGTAGGAAGAAGTAGGCTATTGGTTAACTAGGATCTGCAGCTTATCTAATAGGTTAGGAAATGGGCAGACTAGGTAGGCCAAGCAGTCCTTATCTGCCTTCAAAGTCTAAGGTTCTATGTTTCTATGTGAGGAAGTACTTCTTCATGAAAGGAGTGGTGGAGCAATCCTGTTTATGTGTGAATGATTTGCTTCTGACTGGTGTAAATATTTTGCTCTCTGTATATGTAACTGTATTTGCTCTCTGTAATTGTACTGTCCTGGGTAGTGCCTGAAAACAGGCAGATTTTTGTCTAGTGCACTTACCCGGAAAACAAAAACAAATAAAATTCCTGGAACAGCCTTCCAGCAGAGGCGTTAGGGACAAAAACAGTGGTGGGGCTCAAGAATTCATGGGATAGGCACGAGGGGATCATAGTGGAAAGGAGGGGGGAGAAACAGATGTATGTTGGGCACTGTCTGTGGTAATAGTGTAGGTAGTGAGAATGGGCAGACTGGATGGGTCAAGCTGTCCTTATCTGCCATCAAATTACTTGCTTCTACGTAACAAGGTCCAGCGGACATGACCACAGCAAAAATGAAAAAATCCCCCCCCCTCCCACACACACACACATCTTCAGAACACTGAGACACAACAGCAGAGTGCAGTGCAGTAAACTGCACCCTGGGACAGCACCTGAAGGAACTGTGTAAAGTGGCAGCACACAGAGCAGCAGGTAACATGCACAAACTGTCCCAACCACAACTGTGTTTTTTACGGCTCCATGGGTGGAGCCCTGCAGACGTTCTCATGTAGAAAAGGGCTGACGTCACGTTTTCTGTCCATGGAACTGTTTTTCCTCCGCCTGACCCTCCCCCATGAAGCAATCCGCCCATGTGTCACTAGTTTAACAAGCATTTGTCAATGCCGAATGTTGCTTGCTTCTATGTGCTGTTTAGGTATTTGGAAGTCATTGGAGTGCAAATATTGAAAATTTGCGAACTGTTACCAGCAAGTGTAGGAACTGCGAACGCAGACGCAGAAACAGTCATTGTTAGGAAATTTTCACTAAATGTTCAACATAGCCATTTTAAGACCTCTGGTCATGAACAGTGTCAGTGTGATTTTGTTAATGTGTCCCATACATTGAGTTTGCACACCGACTGCGCCATTGTGCGCTACAGGCGGAAACACGTTTGGGCAGGATGTGAAAATGACAGCTGTACTGCTCATAAGGAGGTGTGGTAAAATGGCAATGTTGAAAATCTGGAATGGAAATATGAAAATTAAGAAACCTAGGAGTGCGCGAAATCAAGAACGCACTCGTGAAAACAGTCATTTTTAGGAATTCTTTCACCAAATTTTCAACATTGCCATTTTAAGATCTCTGCTCATGAACAGTGACACTGTGATTTTCTTAATGTGTCCCATACACTGAGTTCCACACCGACTGCGCCATTGTGCGCTACATGGGTGGAAACATGTTTGAGCAGGATGTGAAAATGACAGCTGTACTGCTCATGAGGAGGTGTGGTAAAATGACAATGTTGAAAATCTGGAGTGAAAATATTGAAATTTAGGAACTTACGAGCCTGCGAGGAATCATGTGCAATTCACCGTAGAAACAGTCATTTCAGAATTTTTTCACCAAATTTTCAACATAGCCATTTTAAGACCTCTGCTCATGAACAGTGTCACTGTGATTTTCTTAATTTGTCCTGTACATTGATTTCATATCGACTACGCCATTCTGCGCTACAAGGGTGGAAACACATTTTGGGTGAGATGTGAAAATGAAAGCTGTACTGCTCATAAGAAGGTGTGGTAAAATGGCAATGTTGAAAATCTGGAGTGAAAATATTGAAATTTCACGAACTTACGAGCCTGCGTAGGAACTGCGCAACACACGCTCGTAAAACAGTCATTTTTTGGAATTTGTGGACCAAATTTTCAACATGGGGTTTTTGGGACCCCTTCTCATGAATGATGTCACTGTCATGGTGGTATTCAGGCCCAAAGGGTGATTTTGCAGTCACTGTGCAGTCACTGCGCAAAATCAACCCGAGGCCTGAATAACGCCATGACAGTGACATCACTCATGAGAAGGGTCCAAAACCCCATGTTGAAAATTTGGTGCAAAAATTCCCAAAAATGCCTGAGATATGCAATAAAGTTGAACCTCCTATCTAGCCCATTATACAGCTTACCGGCATTTCCTCAGTTCGCGGTCGGCTTTGAAGAGTGCAGACGTGTTCCCGGTCCACCGAAGATCGTCGTGCCAGAGTCCGGAGGTAAGTATGGGGTGAGGGTGTGGGGAGGCTGGGTGCGCAGTGGGTGGGTGCGGGTTGTGGGAGGGGTCGGAGGCAGCGCGGCGGAACCGTTTTGTTTACAGGTTTAAAACAAAAAAAGACTACAAGGACATTTGCCACGCTGGGGTGGGCTCCCAGCGTGGCACAAGACAGGGAGGCCGTTCAGCCGCAGGGGATTGGGCACCTCCGTCGGCCAAACAACTGATTGCCACGCTGGGTAGGCTCCCAGCGTGGCACCAGCTTTCTGAGGCGGGGATTAGGCACCCGTCGGCTACACAGGACGTGCGGGGGCATGCACGCCTGCGTGTGGGGGGGAGCTATGCTTATCGCTGCTCACTCAAGCGTAGCTCCCCCTTTCAACTGTATGCCACTGCATTTTGGAGCGTGTCATAGACAGCTCCAAAATGCATTGGCTTACAGGGGCCCCGCCTGCCAGCTCACTGACTGAATTGGAGGAGGAGGTGACACACCTCCGAAATCTCCGATGATGGCACTATGTTTCTTGCACATGCGTGCAAGCAACATAAAAATCACGTATAATGATTGCTCACATTCTGTAGAGACTGCTGATGTAGCTGGTAGTTAATGCTGATTCTTTTTTTTTTTTCTTTTAAAAAGTAAAAAAAACAACCGCCAACTATACTGGTGTTACTACGCAAAAACACATTGGTTTCCATTCCTTGGTTAACCCCTACTGCATCTTTCGTGGACTTAGGGCCACCCTCAACACAGTCTAGCCACTAATTATGCAGTGGGAGTGGAGGAGACTGTTGCACAAGTGGCTGCACTGTTTGGGGTTGTTCCTAATGTTGAGGAAGTATGCAATAAGAGTAGATCAAGAATTTGAAACAAAACAAGGTAGGGTAAACAGCACATTAGCACGCCTTTCAGTTCTACCAGGAAAGGACGCAAGTGATACAACCAGTGACATCAATGAGATTTAGAGAAGGGAATCGATAATAAAATGGGTGTTTTAACTAGAAATAGTGTGATGTAAAAAAGGTTGACATAGACATAGAAACATAGACTTTGACAGCAGATAAGGACCGCTTGGCCCACCTAGTCTGCCCATTTCCCTACCTACAGGACAAGCCGCAGATCCTAGTTAACCAACAGTGTCCCGTTAAATGATTGACACTTTTCCAAAAACCTCTTGGGTCTTTGAACTTTTCCAATTTATAATACAATCAACATTGAGGTACTCAGGGCCCAATAAACAAAAGAATTGCATGGTGGGGGGAGGAGCCCTACCGCTCACATGTGGCAATTTGTGGCAACCACAGAACTGGATGCATGCTCCAACCAAACCAATTCCTATCCACCTATGTCTATGGCTATACATGCTGCCTGGACAGGACAAAAGGGGTTCATTCATGCACTTTGGCATGATCAATAGTCTAAAATCTGTACTAGGGAAGGTGCGCAGTGGGCAGCATCATTAATCAAGGGTCAATGGCATCACCAGCCAACCTGCTGCATAAGTCCACCTGCCCTGCCAAGACATTGCTGTAACCCACTCAGCTCATCTCTGGTTGCCCCAAGCCAGCATGGAGGGCTGGGGATCATGTGTTTACGTGGTCCATTTTTTTGTTTAACATAGTCTGCATTTAGGGATACAGTCCTTGAAGGACTGTCATAGCCCACAATCCCCTGCTTTGCCCAGTGCATGGGATCCACTCAGCTGCTGGACTAGATATCTGACTGGAAGCCTGCTATCTGGTCCCCCTTGTCCTTTGATATGCTCCTGACTCCACTGCGCTGTTTTCTTTTAAGTGGGCAAGGAGGCTGGGGACCATGGATGCCACCATAAGGTGATGATAGAAGCACAGAAAGATAGACTTTGATGGCAGATAAGGACTACTTGGCCCACGCAGTCTGCCCATTTCCCTACCTATTTGATAAGCTGCAGATCCTAGTTAACTAACAGCCTACTTCTTCCTACCACCACACCAGAATTGCCTTATGTCTGTCCCATGCATTCATGAATTCCCCCACTATTTTTGACCCCACAACCTCCTCAGGAAGGCCA
Source organism: Neoceratodus forsteri (assembly GCA_016271365.2). NCBI lineage: Eukaryota > Metazoa > Chordata > Ceratodontiformes > Ceratodontidae > Neoceratodus > Neoceratodus forsteri. The sequence continues at coordinate 1,171,558,973 of CM057451.1, read as the reverse complement.
TTCCATGTGTCCACCACCCTCTTCATGAAAAAATAATTCCTCATGTTGCCCCTGAGCTGTTCCCCTCTATCTTCAAATTGTGCCCATTTGTTCTTGCACATCTCTTTTTCTGAAAGTTGCTACCCTCCTGGCCTTTGTTGATTCTCTTGAGATACTTGAAAGTTTCTATCATGTCCCCCTCTCCCTCCTTTCTGCGAGGATATACATATTAAGCTCCTTTACTTTCTCTTCATATAGCTTCTGGTGAAGACCTTGCATCATTTTAGTTGCCCTCCTCTGGACTGCCTCCATCCTGTCTATGTCCTTGTGGAGATGGGGTCTCCAGAACTGCAGGCTGTACTCCAGATGAGGTCTCGCCAACTGTCTGTACAGAGCGATAACAACTTGTTGTTTTCTACTGGTGATGCCTCTTCCTATACATCCCAGTATCCCCCAGCCCTCCTTACTGCCTTCTCACATTGCTTGCTTACCTTCAGGTCATCAGATATGGCTATGATATGATCCATAGGTGTTTAGCTCTGTGACTCAGATACACTCCTTTATATATTAGGAAATGGAGAGGGAGGAGGGAGAGTCTCCAGAGACCAAAAAGTAAAGCTGCTAAGGGAGTCCACACCTGGACCTCACTCCAATGTAAAACCAGTGTGTTTACTGAGTAGCGAGTGGCTAACAGGCACTAGTATGCATACCCATAATGCCTTGACAAAGCCCATGGTCAAGTGGGTGAAACGTTGGCAGACGCTGGTGGAGTGAGTTTGTAAACTTTGTGCAATAAAGCTTTTTAACTAAAGACCAAGCTATGGTTTCATTTGTCTGCCGGTATGCACGCTAGTGCCTGTTAGCCATTTCTCTACTCAGGGTTGCCAGAGACCAGTTAGGGTCTGCAGAGACAGATTAGGCAGGGACCATCTGGGCACTCTGGGTGGGTCAAGCGGTCCTTTTCTACCAACAAATTGTTTGTTTTTTTTTATAATAAAAATGTTTTATTATTATAACAAACAAAAAATGGTACAAATCAATACAGAGCAGTTATGATCCCACAATTGATACAGAGTAGAGATTATGGCAAAAGGTCATATGATCCATAATTACACAGAAAGAAAATTGATAAATAGCCCAAAAGAGAGACAGCTAGCACTGTTTCTGGTCCAAGCAGTGAACTGTGTCAGTGTGAAGACTGCTTAAAAGTCTGAAACAAAATCCGTCAGAAGTAATCTAGGCTGACGACTAGCTGCATATTTCACATAGAATCAATATAATAGTGTTTGCAAAGTTGATGCGCTAACTGTAAACACTGTCATTAACTTGTGGGTAAGCAACTATATATATATATATATATATATATAGATAGCAAGATCAGTTTTGAAGAGAGGAAGAAAATACAAGAAGAAGTAGAGGCTGAGGAGGCAAAGGAAAGAAGGCAGCGAAGAGGTAATCGAAGTTCTGAAAAAAGGGTCAGAAAAGACCTGGAGAGAGGAGAGGAGAGGCATCAAGGAACAAAGTCAGGGTAGTGGTCCAACTAATAAAGAACCCATTTGCACCATTGAATTTCACCTGAGGGCAAATGGTTTGAAAGGCGGGCAGATATTCTTTCCAAGGTGCATAATTTGAGTGTGATTTCCTTCCAGGCAGCCCAGGTGGGAATGTTCTCTTTGCGTCAAAGCCCTGTGCTAGCTTTTTTGGCCACTAGGAGCAGTAAGATGACCAATTTTAGGGATGGTTTGCTCAAGGCGCAGTGTTCTGGGGGAACTGTGGCCAATATGAATGAAGGGGTGAGCACACCAGAACAATCGAAGATTTCCTTGATTTCTTCAACAATGTCGCACCAGTAAGACTGCAGCAACAGACAGACCCAAAGAATAGGGGTTTGATCAGCCTGGGGATGTCCACATTGACGCCAACAATGCCTGGCCTGGGGGCCTACATATTTAGTGATTACAGCTGGGGTACATTCTGCTGACAAATTCTATGTTTCTAAGCTGTGTTTCTTTGGCAGTCATCTAGGCCATCTTTGTGGATTGGGCACCCAATTCTTAAAGATTTTGTTTGTTTGTTTCACTTACAGCGTTGCACACAGTGATAATTCACAACATTTTCCAAGAATTCTGCTACATTGTTGACAGTAAACAGTGGGCCTCACCGACGGCCCAGCAGCAGCAGGTTGTGCTGTTGTAGAGTTGACCTGGGTTTGGAAGCAGACTCAGTTCACCATGTTAGGAGGCAGGCCAAGCTGGTGGAGCTACCACTTGGCAATGTGTTTCAGCCAGGGACAGGGGGTTGACGATGAGTTCTACTACCACAGTGACCCCTGACGTTAGGATATAAAGCTCGCTCCTGCTGCAGGGACATGCTGTGTGTGTGCAAGGTTACAAGGATGGCAGCGTTCATGTAAGGGGCAGAGGGAGGAAACCCAGGAGAAAATCCCATGCCAGTCTCTATGAAGGCCTGGGTTCCAGGACTCCCCTGGGTTCTGGTGTCAACATTACGGAATCTTACTCCACATATTGGACTGTCTCATGGGGGGGAGGATGGCCTCTCCCCAGAGCTCATGCCACCGAGCGAAAGCTGTGGGGGAAGTCAGGGTGGCACTGCACCTGAAGGGGGGTATGGGAATCGATGATCCTAAACAGGGTATATCACCGGAACCAGAGTATATCCCTGAAACAAGCATGGCTGGGGAGGGAAAATGCTGCATAACAACAAGTAAGCTATAGGATTTAAAAATGAAAGTCAGGGGGTGGAGCTAGTCGTCAGAGGGGTCAGACATGAGCTTCTGCTTCAGATGCTATTATTTGTACATTTGTTCAAAATAAAAGATCAAATTAGTGCAGACTTTATCTAACAGCCAGCTGAAGTGAATGACTTTTACCAACATGGGCAAGCTTAGAGTCCAACAAATCGGTGACAAATGACTTTGTTTGGCCAAAACAGACCTCGAAAGCAGCAAGCAAGCAGGACCCACTAACCAAAGAGGTACCAACCCCAACAGATATGCAGACATAAAAAAATTCCTCAAAAAATCTGTGTAAATTAGTACAAACCATCAAAAAGAGATTTGATGACTTTGCTACAAGGCTTTAATCTATAAAGCCATCTATTTAGGGGTTATCGGAGACTGCTGAAGAGGTTTACATGAGTGCAGAGATCAATGGCCGCTAACTCATAAGTTATTTTGTAAACCACACTGTTAAAATTAAGGTTATACATCTAATTAATTATTCATGAGCCAAGCAAGGCTTCTGATTGGCTACTGGATTGGTCATGGTTAATGTCTTTATAAGTGACATTGCAGACAAACTGGAAGGGAAGGTCTGCCTCTTTAAAAATGACATCACAATCTGCAATAGGGTGGATGTTTGGGGGAGATTAGAAAGGATAAACAGAGACCTGAGAAAACTAGAGGAGAGGTCAAGGGTATGGGAGCAGGGTTTCAATGATAAAAGTGCAGAATTATGCACCTAGGGCCCAAAAACTCAGAACCAGAGTATAAAATGGGGGAAGATGTGTCGACAGTCACTAAATAGGAAAGGTACCTGAGAGTAAAGATATCTGATGACCGCAAGGCAGCCAAACAGTGCGACAAGGCAGTTAGTAGGGATAGTTGGATGTTGGGGCGCATAATGAGGGGTATCACCAGCAGAAGGAGGGAGGTGGTGTTGCTACTGTATAGATTGCTAGTGAGATCCCACCTGGAGGACTGTGTCCAGTTCTGGAGGCCACATCTCCGGAAGGTCACAGACAGAATGAAGGCTGTCCGGAGAAGGGCAACTAAAATGGTGCAGGGTCTGCAAAAGAAGACTTATGAGTAGAGACTAAAGGACCTCAATATGTACACCCAGGAAGAGAGGAGGGAGAGGTGAAATATGATAGAGGCCTTTAAATGCAGACCCTCATGGGGGTAAATAAGGTACAGGAAAGGAGTATTTTGCAGAGAAAAAAGTTGCACAAGAACAAGGAGACATGCAATGAAGCAGGGAGGAGGTCAATTCAGGAGAGATGTGAGGACGTACTTCTTCACAGAAACAGTGGTGGATGCCTGGAACAGTCTTCCAGCAGAGGTAGGGGGTAAAAACAGTGGTGGGTTTCAAGAATGCAGGGTACAGACATAAGGGAATCTTAGTAGAAAGCAAGGGGGGGAGGGAGAGCCAGAGATCAAGCAGGATTTGCAGTCCACTATAGGCAGGGTAACAACAAGGACTGACTGAGTGGGTCAAGCAGTCCTTATCTGCCATCAGATTCTATTTCTATATTTCTAACACAGTGGGTGTATCCTTAGTACTTGATTGTATGGGCAAAAATGGGAGCTTTACATGTGCTTGAGGTGGTAGCCTGTAGCGTTCCTAATACATTAGTTTATACAGGTAGCCTGTGATGTAGGTGACCGCAGTTGAGTGACCCCCGAAAGGGTGACTCAATTGTGATGACCATCACAGGGGCAACCTCTCCGGTAGAGTGATCGGAAGTGGGGGTGAGCGACTGTAGTAACAGGAAGTCGCTACATGTACATACACATTGGAGGGAGTGCATGTTTGTACACACACAGGGGGTGGAGCAAATGCCGAGGCAACATGGTGGGGGGATGTGAGGGGTGGTGCTGCAGTAGGCTGCCGAGCTGGCCCCATGGAGCAGTGGGTCGGCTCAGGGCCTCCATGTCTAGGGTGCTAGGTTCGAGTCTGGAAGCAGGTTCATTTTTGCTGCCCGGCCCTAATTTAATTATTTTTACATTTTGCCCCCGACATGCCCCCTGGGTTGAGAATCCTTTAGTGGGGGTGCAGGGGCAAAGCCCCCACAAGGGAGGCAGGAGTGCAGCCCCTTCATAAACATAAAATAGACAGTCCCGCACTGTTTTGTTGTGTGTGGGTCGTCGAGCAATCAAATTGATTTACACTGCCTGACTTCGCGATAATGGTGGTCACCCTTTGGCGGTCGCCGTTATCACATAGAATGATTTATACATGATACAGACCTACTTTATGCAAGACTATAGCCTGAAAAGTAGGCAGTGTATAACATTCATTTTAACAAAAACAGTTACGTTCCTTTGCCATTAATGATTGTATTAGTTTCAAATAAAAAATACAAGCATTCCAAACATTGGTACATGAAATGTCAAAATTATATCATAAAATCCAACCACCAAACTAGGCATACAACAGTGTGACTTAGTTTACAGTGGATCATTTCATTCATTTCTTTGAAATTACTACTACAGAAAAAACATCTTACATATATAGTTAAGGTATGCCTGATAAGGTATGCAAAGGGGTTAGGGTAACACAGTCTGTTAATCACTCCACTGGGGTGCAGTGTGGCATAAGATACAGCAAAGTGCTATATTGCCCCAAGGAGTGACTGATTGTTAATCTAACTCCTGTACATACCTTACTGCTATTATGATTATTGTAATGTTGAAAAATAATGACATTTTCTCATTTTTGTGGAACAACTTATCAAAAAAAATGCCAATTTTTGATGTCAAATAGTCCCTCCCTCTTGTAATGTGTAGGCTTGCTGGCAAGAAACTGGTCTAGCATGAGACATTTATGAAGTAATTAAGGTGTTTCTATGAGAACTTATGTTCTGTGCCTTCAATTAATATGTACAACTTCTATACATTCACCTCAAAAATAAGGCTTAGAAACATTAGTTTTAATAAATTCCACAAAAAAATATGCTGTAAAATAAGTTTCCTAACCCAATAATTCTGGAGTCACTTTTTCATAAACTTTCACATAACCATTTTTTTTCATGCTGTTTCCAGTTAGTATCAAACATGAAAGACGGTGGTCTTGTGCCCCATAGCATGTATTTATTTTCTTACAACAAGCACTACAAATCTTGTTTTGGTTAATGTTTTATTCAGTACTCTTAACAGTGAGCCTGCACACTACTGTTGGCTAACCTGCTTGCCAGACTATAATGCGTATCCTCATTCCTAAAGTCCCAATTTCAGAACGGCTACAACTTGCATAGGCACTGCTCGTTTTGTCAAAATTAAGCATTCTAGTGGATTAACACACCGTCATCTATAGGAAAACACTGTTACTAGATGCAACTTGAAAAAATCAGATCTTGGCAAAGCATTGGTCTTCATCGGTGATGCTACGTTAAACTGCACTTAGCAAATAGCAATTATTCCTGTCATTGTAAGTATGGGATACTGTGGGGAGTGATATTCTCTAATCCAACAGTTCTCAAACTTTGTCGTAGTGAGCCTCCCCTAAGCCATGGAAAAGATCTTGAGCCTCCCCCAAAATACTGAAATGTTTTTGCGCCCCCATAGAAAAATAGCCTACTTTTCACAGGTACATCAGGAATAAATTGAAACCTCTTAAACCTCTTTGCATAGCTGGCTCTCATGTTAAGCTTATTGTAATCCCTCCCCAACAGGACAACCTACTTGCTCCAATATTTTGACTCTCGAACCATTGTTATCCCTTAATGCCATACCTTCATGGATCAGATTGCTTTCCGTTTGTCCTCTAACTGGAATAACCTTCCTGATGACCTCTGTCTCTCCCCGCTGCTCTTAAGCAACTTCTCAGGGATCATTTTGCTCCCTCTTGCTCTTATTCCTAGTACCTGTGTGGTTAACTCTTGTATTTGGACAGTTCTGCTGCCAGTCTAATTGATGAGTTGTTCCTTACATTCTTAGTTTATTGTTAATTTGTTTGCACTTTTATTCATTTTGTATTGCTTGAGTGTTTTGCAGTTACATTCTAAACTGTATTCTCACTACCCTTCCCTGGGTACACCTCATATAAGCCATGGCTCAGTGTACAGTACCTTCCCTGGTCACAGACTTGTGAATAAATTCACCTACTATTATCCTCTTTCAGTTTGCGTTATCCCTTCACAAAAAATCTATAAAGTTCAAAAGTGATATATAATACTTTTTCAAGACTTGCTTGAGCCTCCCCTGGAACAGCTTGGGGCCTCCCCAAGGAGGCTGGCCTCACCATTTGAGAACCCCTGCTCTAATCCCATAAGATGACAAGGAAACTGTCAGATACAGCACTTTACAGGCAACTGGAAGTGTCACGGCAGTGGAGAGTGTGGGGGGATTGAGGATGCTGCTGTCATTTTTTAACTCATGCTTCTGGCGAGACCCAATATTTTTAAAGATGCGCCTACTGAGAATGTATTCTTAAAGATGAGGGTGTGTTTCATCTATTACTAATTTGTTCCCATTTTTATCATTATTATTTTTATTTAAAATTTCAAAAAAAAATGCAGTTATAATGTAACAACTATAAAGCTAATACTACAATAAATGAGAATAGTATAGAAAGCCATAACTTTGAATACGGTAACTATGGTATTGTAGGATATTTGTGGGTACTGATCCATAAATAATGTATGTACAGTGTATTTCTAAAATAAATCAAGAAGTTAATATACTATGCAGATAATTATTCAAGATTAAACAACATATTATAAAGTAGGTTAAAAAGAGCACTATTCGTTTAAGAATAACATTAATGGTCTTTGGCAATGTAAATTTAAAAAGGGTTGCTATGTTTTATTAAAAACTTCAGATTTCTCAGTCACATTATAACTAACTCTCATTTGCTGCTCATATGCTCATATAAGACCATCCTTTTTCTATAACGAAGTTAGAATCTGTTTCCGAATTCTTTAAAATTTATTTTTTGAAACTCAGAGCCGCTAGCTATTGCCAGGATTTCAGCTGATTATTAGCTTGTGGAACCTTGGAATAGTTGCTTAAGATCCAGAATTCAGAATTAAGCAACAGATTAATTTTTATTATATTTATCAAATCTTCCTTATTTATTTCCAGGTTTTCAGAATTTTTGGACTATCCCAAAGCACGTGTGATAAATATGTGTGGAGATAGTTACATCTCTAGCAGGATCCATGCACATACTTTAATCTTTGCAAGACTACAGTGATAATATTGAAGTATTTTAAATCGAGTTAATTTTCCTTGAAAATCTTTTTTGGCTTTAAAAGTATTAGTCGAGCTGGCCCAGTGGTGCTGAGGGTTGAGGCATTGGACACCACACCTCGCGCTACGCCAGCGACCTGGGTTTGGGAATGAGCCCAGACCTCCAGGGGATGGCAGGGGAGAGAGAGGATCAAGCATCCACAGGACTGCTCTCCTCTGTTGGAGAAGGATCCAGGGTTAGCCCGGTGCAGCAGCGGCCCCCAGTGGAGACCGGCGGCACTGCTGTGCACATGGGCTCGCTAGCAAGGGGTAGACGTCAGGTGGCTGCCTTCCGGATGTGGGTGGTGGCACTCATGTCTCGGGCTGGGCAGCAGTGCATGTCCCACATCGGGGCGTAAACACGGAAAAACCCCTCTGGTCTTACTAGGTGACGGCCCTCACAGAGCCATGCCGCCATACGCCCATCAGTGGAGCCCTTCCACTGCCCCTTTGATCTGCTCAGGCCCTAAGTCGCTCCAGGGGTTTGGGGAGAAAGTAATGTCCTTGAGGATGGAGGGGCTCACAGTGGGAAGTAGAGTGACACTGGCCAGAGGAAAGGTCTGAGAGAGTTCCGGCTCTGGGGGCGACAAAGAGAGTTGAAAAAATAAAAGCATTAGTCTAACGTTTCTTCCAAATTTCTTCACTGATAGAAATATTTAAGTCAGCCTCCCCATGAGACTTAATAGCTGATATGAGAGATATTGGGGGATCTGTGATGGTTTTGCAAATCATACGTGATCCTTCCTTAAGTGCAACAACTTGGAAGAATTTGTCCCATTCCTTATCTAAGACAATGCTATTATCTGAAGACAACAGTACTTTTTTATGTATTTCTAATCTGTAAACAATTACAGAACTGAAACCTACACAGTCCATATTTTTCCATAATGTTTTCGAAGGATAGCATGTTATCAGATACTGGGACTAAAACATCTTGAATGCCAATGATTTGGGCAATTTTCCATATGTTAGTATCAAAGTTGAATTTTTAAGTATTTACTATTCTTTCCAAGTTTTTAAAAAGGGACTAAAATTGTATTTGTCTGAAGCACAAACTTGTAATTGTAAATGAATGTTATTGTTGAATGTTGTATATCTTTTTGTACTGCATACTTGTCCGGGTTGAGCCTGAAAAAGGACCCTCGGTCCAGTGCTCTTACCAATTAATAAATTAAAATAAATTAAAAAAAAATAAAAGATTAATTTCTCTAGTTGTAAGCTAGGATTATGCCATAGAGGAGTAAGTTGCAATGGAAAAGTGTCCCATTCCAACAGTTCTTTAAGTGGCGTTATGGCTTTTAACGGCCATACAGTTCATAGTTGGGTGGGATTTAATAACGGTGGGTGGCTTGATGAATAGAAAATCAGAATATCTATTGAGGACATTAGATTATGTTCTAAAGTCACCTATAGAGGTACAAGGTAGCTTGAGTTTATGAAGAATTAAAATTCAGCCTGTTTTATTAAGAACACTTGTTGATATTTACTCCATCACAGGACTCCCAGTCTTCCATTTTCCCAAGATGCTCTCAATTCAGAAATACAGATTCTAGGGGGTTTCCCAGCCCTTTAGTCATTCCAAATTATTTCTTCTGTTTTTTTTTTGTTTGTTTTTTAATTTATGTTTTATATTTTATGTACATAAAACATACACACATTTCCTCATACAGGGTAACAGGCATAGCAAGGAATAATTTCCATACATACTGTTGATATACACATTTTAAACCCTCATAATCTTTAACAGTAGGAGGGGGGGATATCCAACTTTTCTAATATAATATCCTGAAAAATGCCAGCCATCTCAGTAGCCATGGAAAGTCCTTTAAAGGTAGAATTTAATTAGGTAGTACAATACAGTCATAACAGACTGCTAATTATCCATATGTCAAAAAGACATAGGTAAAGTTACCATTTCCAGAGCAAGAACTACATTCAGCAAGAAAGCAGAAAGAAGGTACATTCAGAACCATGCACCAATAACGTATCAGATTCATTGTAAAACTTGATATTTAAACAGGTAGGTTAACAGGCATCCCGAGTCACAATAGAATTATAGTAAAGAATTAGGGGGAGAATAAGTGTCTCCAGCTTAAGCAGATTGGAAGGAACAGTATACAAAAAAGTGGGTTAACCCACCATATAGCCCATACTGACCAGCCCCATAATCCTTTCCACAATAATATCCAATAAAGTTCCCATCCACCATGCCAGCTACACATTACATTATTCAGGTAATATATGTCCAGAGCAAAAAGTAATGCAAAGTCCCCTAAGTCTGTTACTCAACCCTATGTAACGGGATTACCAGAAACATTGCCACCGAGGTAAAGGATTGACTACCCCAGATTTATCTGTAGTCTGATGTTGTCCGCCCTGTTCAGCTTTCTAACAGCAGAAGAGAGATAGATATTCTGTCTGGGTCCTTCATCCTGGGCCTCCAAACAACGAGTAAGTCCAGTTGGGGCTGAAGGTAGGCTGTAGTTAAAATGAGCAAGTCCCGTCTCTCTGTGCCTTCTGGTAATGCCAGGCACTGCAGGCTTCTGAGATAAGTTCCGGTCCTTCAGGCCTCTACAGATTCCCGGTGTTGCTTAGTTTCCTGCATCTTCTTCTCGGCAATCATCTGGGTAGCTGCTGATTGCTTAATGGGATCCTGTGCTGCTATAAATGGAGCCGTGAGTACGGCATCGTGTTTCTCCAGCCTCGCCAAAGATTTCTGTAATTTAGAATCCACTGATTGTACTGCAGTGAGTATCAGTTGCCACGGTGAACATGTTATTGTTTCCATTGCAGTAGTAGTTCCAGACCACGAGGGATCAGGGGCCTTGTCTGCTTTTTCAGCTTTGAGTTTAACAGCTGTAGGAACGGAGTTTTCTTGTCTCACCATATTATTTAAGGTATCGGTCTGAAGCTGGTGAGTTGAGGAAGCTATTTCCCACAAAATTTCCAATGTTAGAACAATGAAAACTGATATTTTAATCAATTTAGGTGAGCTGAAATGTAGAGCATTCTGAAAATGCTTCTTGCTTGGAGATCGGCTGTTTGCTGCCCTTCTAGTTTTTTTAAACCAGCCATTGTCAATATGAAGGGGGAGATTATTTAAGAAAGAGACTACTGTAAAACTTGAAATTTTCACTGTCAAAAACATTTGCTATTTTCGCTGAAGCACGAATTTGTGCTAAAATACATTTTCACTAATTAGCAGTTTTTATTATAGTGAATGTGGTAATAACGACTTAGTGCTAAATTTAATTTATGCACTTATGGTTGCATTTGTGTTTGAACTAAAATTAATTTGCATAAAAATAACTAGTTTTACAGTAATTTAGGAGCAATAATCAATTTAATTGAATTAAGTATTGCCCCATAGGGACAGAGAGACTTTGGCCCATTTCTATAATTCTGTTTCTGTTAACAAGGATTCTAGATTAAGATCAGTTTAGGTAAATCATTGGAATTGTTCAATCCTAGGTATTTGAGCTCCTTTTCTGGCCTGGATAATTTTATTTCATTTTTTTACAATCTACTGTCCTATGAAGAAATGGATTTAGAATTAAGGCCTCAGATTTATTCCAGTTATTGAGTTCAAGGAGAGTCCAACGAGGTTCCCAGATTGTTGCAGTTCTCTTTTAAAAGAGAGAGATGATGATAACGAGGAGGCCATAGTAACCAGGATATCATCTGCATATGCAAACCGATTTCATACCTCCCACCATAATGCCTTTGATATTTTTTTTTAATCTGTGTTCCCCCCATGCCGACTGGCCCCATCCACTGGTCCCCCCAGCTCTGTCACCCCTGCATCCTCTGGAACTTACTTTGCTTGGCTCTTCCCCAGGGCTTGCATCCCTGGCAGGGTCAGTGGGCCCCCCTTCCCAAGCCCCACCAGGAACAGGATCCAGTTGACCTGGTCATGCCCAGATAGCAGGGCACAGGGCCTGCCAAAGACTGGTGTCATCCTACCAGTCAGCATTTTCCTTTGTTCTTCGACCCCTGGCATGGAGGAAGTGGAGTGCAATGATGCCGATGGCCATGTTGCATGCTCTCCCACATGTAGCACGCTGTGCATCTGCCCTACCTCCACCCCCTCTTGTGTACAGTCTCAGCATGCTGCCCCCCCCAGCAACTGCTAGGGGCCAGGCTTATCCAAGGCACTAGTCCAACCCCTCTCTGGAGGAGGAGAGCAGTCCCTGTGACACTAGATCCTCCTCCTCTTGATGACTCTCCGACTCCCAAGGTCGCTCTTGACCTTGGTTCATCAGGGCCGTGAGTGGTAGCACTATCACTGCACTGGTGGGCTGGCCACCTTTGGTATTTTTGTTCACTTTTGTTGTGTAAATTAGGGGTTCAATAGTTAGTGAAAAGAATAAATGTGAAAGGGTAGTGCCTTTACGAAGTTTAAATTGAGAAGACATCATACCATTGATAATGATTGAAGCTTTAGCATTTGCAGAGAGGACAGATATCCACGCGCTAAATATCTGACTAATCCAGTATGCCTGAAAGGAGTACTACAGTCAAAATTTGCAAAAAAAAAAAAAAATGTCTTGCAGAGTGTTTTGATTTGTGTGTATGGTCCTGGTGTGTCCTTCCTTTTGTCTGCTATTAAAGTGATTTACCAACTTCCCCCGATGTCATGTTTGCAGATCACCTTCCCTTCATTGAGTGATGCAAAGCTCAGCTGTCCTGAAGTTAAGTATTAAATATATTCAGATGCTTAGCTTTTTAACATTTTTGTGCTACAGTTGTCTCTGCATGTTTTTTTCTTTGTTTGAAGTTTGCACATGAGCAGTGCATCCACATGCATGAGTGACATCAGCACAGGGAAGGTGTTCCCACTGCACCTTTCTCACTGCTCATTCATTCATCTTTCCTGGACCCAGCCTCAGTGAGTGCAGATCCAGAGCTGAACTGGCAAAAATGACAGCACTGATGACTGAAACGGTTTGTTATATTGGCAGCTGTTAAACTTGCTTTTGGGATTGCAGGAGTGGTGATTTCTCCTGATTTTCAATTTTACTCATCAATTTTACTCATCTGACTAAGCTCTGTGTCCTAGGTCCATCGGTTCTAGGAACATCACAATCTACATTGCTTGAGTACAGTGTTACAGTTTTAACAAGTGGTGCAAGTACATAATTATAACAAGTCTATATAAAAAATTAATTTTTTTAACCAAGTGGAGCTATAATCTGTAGCGTATTGGTACACAAAAGGATGACTTTTGAACTGGGCGGATCTATAAATTGAAGTAAGCTTTTCAGTATTGGGTCATAGAGGTCTGTGTTAAATGGATGACTTTTTCAACAGTTCAGAATTGTAATGTACAGCAAAAGTATAAGCACTGAGCTGCACAGTCCAATCCCAGGAGAACAGTGCAACAAACTGTGTATTTTTTGGCAAGTGCTGCTTCCAGTGTGATTGCTTCAGTAAACTGCCTTTGCTATTGCATTTCTGATTGTCACCATCATTATAGACCGTTTAGATTTGTTCTTGAGCTCCTGTGTTTTCTTGGACTCATTTGGTATTCTCATGCAAGCACCATAACATGGTGCACTGAATTGTTTCTCCAGCTTGCCATCTCCTCGCTAAGTTTATAAATGAATGCAATAAAATCAGTTATATGCTGTACATAGTTATACTGTACATAGTTTACGGTGTATCTCAAAATTAAAAACAGTTTTTTCACATTTTAACATACAGTCTTTATTTATAATTAGGATTATAGCATCATTGTATGTGCTCCGGAGCATCAGCAAAGGAAGAGACTGCAGTTGTCATTGTCTCCTGACACTGTGGTACCAATGTACAGCTTCTATGGTGTCATATTGCAAAGTGTGCTAGTCAGTTCAGCATACTTAGGGAATAATGTCTGAACCAAAATATGGGCTACACAGGAATGAATGCATAGAGTCTACACAATGCACCATGACATCGGTAAGGTATGGAAGACAGTATAGTGCAGCATCTGTTGTATTTGCTGTACACTTTACGCATGTGCATCAGAGATCCACTATAATGGAAAAAATGGGGAAATACAAATGGCTTGACACAGACCGAAGTGGTAATGTAGTATGGTGACATAAGTGAGGAAGGGTGGTTCAAATACAGTCTAACACTTGATTACCTACCGAGAGGATATGTCCCTTTTTGTAGTGGACCAATCAAATGGTACTTAGGCTATCTAAACATAAATGCGGTCTCTTTCTCCATGAGAAGAGTACTGGCAGTGTCATTTTTAACCTTGGGGGGTTGGGGACGATCACCGACTGTACTGTGTATTTTTTGCTCAATTCATAATGCACCTGGAGGCACACATGTAGCGGCAATAAGCCAATGCTAGGATGGTATTACAGATGCTTATGCAGACACTAATGACAGCTGCAGTCTGTATAGTTCCTGAGCGCTTAGAGGTAACACAAAGCTGGTGCAATAATTTGTAGTTTTAAATTTATAACATACCGTAAACAGGGGAAGCAGTGACTTCAACACGTTACTCAATCACTGATACCTCTAAAGGGGAAAGTACAAGCAGGCCCCCCACCCCCAAACACACACATACACAGAGAAGAAAGCTATAGTGTAGACCAGTTGGCACTAGGGCAAAGACAGACCCAAACAGTATAAATAATTTACAGATAATCAAAGTTCTGTGCTGCAGCATTTTTCTAAGTGTATGTGTGCAGCTGGGGGGTTTGGAATAGTTGGGGTACAAGGTGCCTGCTTGTAATTTCCACCCTGTGCTCCATCAGAGTGAGTGACTGATAAATCAATTGGCGGGAGGTCACTATTAACTAGTACCAGGTGAGGAATTTGGACAAATTGGATTTGGACAAATTGTGAGCCATTTATGCTGCTCAAGCAATGCCACCAGATCGAGCCGTACTCGTTAGCATAGGGAAAGCAACCCCCCCCCCAAAAAAATGTAAAAACCCAGGGTACTATCACTAGCATTTGTGAGGGCACATTGATGCTGGGAGTAACAGAACACACACCATACCTTGATTTTGTACAGTAAAATGACAGCAATGACGGGAAACAAACCATAGCACTAAGTAGCAAAATATAATAATTAATAATAACAGTCTGTGTTGCCAAGTCTGCTCTCACTGCTGTACTGGAATGGATCGGGACTACTGCTGTGCCTGCCTGAGCTACTGCCCACATTATTCTCGCTGCTGTCATAGGGTCATCCCTATGGGGATCTACTATGCAGTGGCTGTCAAATTGTGGCACTATGTCAGTGTCTGAAAGAGCACTGTTAGTGCAGGACAACATAATGCTTTCATCATCAGACCCTGAAAATGAACTGTTTGACATTGCTATTGTTGTGCTGCATGCTGCGACCAAGAGCTCTGTTATCAAGACAGAATTGCTGTGGCCAAGAACTCATTTTAATTGCAGAGCACAGATCTCCCTGTGGTGACATTGCAAAGGTAATGCGTGTCAAAGGTCACCAAATACAGGCTCCAATACACAAAATAACACTTCCTGGTTTGTGAGGGTGAAAACCTGATTTAATTTGCTAAAATAGGCTATATCTATCAAAATACATTGCGAATCAGTTCTATATGCAGTCACCTTGCAGTATATGCGTTCATATATCAAAACTTGGTAAATCGCTTTAAGAGTTTTTTCTAAATTAGCCTGCTAGTTATATGGTAATTGTATGGTTCCTGGAGCTCTTCATCTTAGCAAGGTTTATTCCTCTTCTGTTTCCCATAATGCCTCCTGTCCCATGTGACAGTGACGCATCCAAGACCACTGATTCAGCAAGTACTATAGATAGGAGCCTGTTGTTCTGACCTCCACTAAACAGCTGTAATTATTTTTTTAATTTTTAACGTGGGTGTCAGATCTAGCCAGCAGGAGTAAATGCTTTACTTTAAAAATGTTTCATTTCTTGGCTGGCTCAGCGGTGCAGAGGACTGAGGCACTATGTGTCCTACCTCTGACCCGAGTTCAGGAATGAGCTTGAGACAATGGGGGTTAGCCGGTGGGGAGGAGGACTGAACATCTGAGGGACTGCTCTCCTCTTCCAGGGAGAGCTTCTGTCTCACTCTTTGGCTGCTAACTGGTGAAGGCAGGGTGGCAGCACCAGAGTCTGAGCGCCATATAAGGTAGAGGCCATGGTTTCATAGTGTGCGTGCACCTCCATGCGTGCATGCTTATGTACTGCCGCAGCAAGGGGTTAAGGGAGAAAATGGAAACAGGGAAAGCTCTGGGTTCATGAAGCCTTGCCTGCATGCCTGCCCTGTTCCCACATTACCACCCGACCACTGCCCAATTCTGAATGAGAGTCTTTGGGTGGGGGGAGGATGGACCTCTCCTTCCCAGCTCCATAACGGGAGCAATCTGTGGGAGAATCTTGGGGTGGCGAGGTTGGGGGGGTGGGTGCCAAATGGGGCTGGCAGAGACTGTGCTGAATAGCCTGCCAGAGCCGACCCAAAGGGAAAACAGCAATATGAGAAGAAAAAGTTTTCATTTCATCAAACTACACACAGCCATAAAAAGCATACAAATCACCCCAGATCATCAATGCTATAACCCAACAACTAGCCCTCAGGTATTTGCTAAACTGTAAATGTGGCCATTAGTGCTCAGTGGATAAGGAAAGTTACTTAATATCACAGCTCTGCCATTGTAAAATTGACTCTAAACTGGTGCTTGCTGAATCCATGGTCCTGGATACATCACTGTCACATGGGACTGGAGGTATTATAGGAACAAGAAGATTAATGAACTAAGCTAAGATGGAGATCCCCAGGGGCCACAAAGCTACCAGATAATTAGCAGGCTAATTTAGAAAAAAAACCCTTTTAAATAGCAGACAAAGGGAAGGACACACTAGGACTACACACGCAAATCAAAACATTCTGCACAACATATGCTTTTGTATATTGTGACTGTAGTGCTCCTTTAAGAGTTTCTTTCGGAAAATTCCATTCTAGTGAATTAAAGGCCTTGATTATTTCAATAGATAAAGTCATGACTTCAGATTTTAGGGGGTTGTTTTGTACCCCAGATGGCGGGGAGTAATCTTCTTATATTATTGGCACCCCATCTTCCTGATAAGAAACATATTTGTTCTTCACCAATTGGGTTGTGTATAAGGGGGGAGAGCCTGTTTGCTAAAAATCTTGGCAAAGATTTTTTAATCACTGTTTAATAGTGAGATGGGCCAATAATGTTCACATTGAGAGGGCCTTTTATCTTTTTTTATGTATTAAAATGATAACCTCTGTCATTGAAGGTGGGTGAGTATGTTTTAAAAATGATTACGGACATACAAAATTGCAGAAGATACAGGCCATATGGTCTATCTAGTCTGCTCGAGTGTACAGCACTTCAGCCTATTAGACTGCAGCTGCCCCTCCTCCCATTAACTCTTCCCTCCCCCCAACTGCCCCCCCAGTATGTACTTTCCCTTTGAATTGAAATTGTCCCACCCCCTCTTGAAGCACCCCACAGTCTGTACTGATACGAGTTGCTCAGGCAGTGCATTCCACCCTGTTACCACTCTTTCAGTGAAGTAGTGCCTCCTCCTTTCCCTCCTGAATCTGCCCCCCTTAATGAATAATTAAACGTATTAGATATTTTTTTGTTAATAATGGGGCCTAGTAATCTATAGATTTCATTGAGAAGCCCATCAGGCCCTTGTGTTCAACCCATTGTTAGCTTTGCTAAAACAGTTTCTAATTCTTTTTATGGAAAATATTATTTTATTGTATAAAGATAATAATACATGACATTCAGATACAGGGACAATTATATACATCCCAGGTGTCATTATTAATACATACAGATGTTATGCTTTATAGATATTACAGTGGCACAGTAGCACCACTATAGATAGGGCTGAGCAGGGGGTTCTATGTTAAACCTCAAACTTTTCACTTTAATAGCTTCACACACATTCAATGGATTTGCACAAAATTTTGCAAGTGTGGTCTTGGGGGTAAATCTCTTGATGTGCCAAGTTTCGTTCCAGTTAGATGTGAGGATTCCGCGATTTGGATAGTGACTTTGTGAAAAACATCTGTTTTTTTGTCATCACCTAGCACCCAGTTTGGAATTCTGTTCTGACATTTTCAGGGTAGAAAAGGGACTGGGCTACAGTGGTGCCTTTCACTGGTTTGGTGAAAAAATGTTAATCCATTCCAAAGTTATTACATTTAAAAATGTTGGTTCTGAGCTTGCTCAGTACAGTCCCAAAAGACTGTACTGAGCAAGCTCAGAACCAAAATTTCAAAATAGGTGCTTGGAATGAAAAAATAATTTGGTTCATATGAAAAAGGATCCTTTTTCTGTATGAGGGTAATCCTTTTTTATCAGGGAGAAGTCTTTTTTGTATGGCCATCATCTTGTTTTCAGTTTTTTTAAATGTTCAAACCCCACAAAAATGACATCCTGCACATACACCAACACATCTGTCTTGCTAATTGGGACCCTGTTAGGTGGAATCTGCATCATGTTCTTGGAAAAATAACCCCGAAATATGTTTTTGTTTCATTATAAAATCCTTTTTTCGATTTTCTTTTTTCGTATGGTCACATGAAGAAGGAATTCGGACATATGAAAAAGGATCCTTTCATACAAAAAAAGAATTTGGACTTAATTTTTTCCCCCAATTCTTTTTTCATGTGAAGGCATCCTTTTTCATATGAATGAAAAAAATATACAAAAAAGGATCCCTTCATGAGAAAAAAAATTGGAACCAAAATTAAGTCCCAATTCTTTTTTTGTATGAAGAGATCCATTTTGTTCATTTTTTTCATGCATGCATACATACATACATACAGACATATAAGATGTTGGCAAAGAAGGACCTCATGGCCCACCTAGTCTGCCCAATCCTGCCCCACCTAACAAAACATCCCTAGTTTAACTTCTATGCTGGAACCCCCTCCGCTTGTTACCAGAATCCCTTTATGTCTGTCCCACACTTTCTTTAAGCATGTAATTGTGTCTGCCCCTACCACCTCCTCTGGTAGACTATTCCAAGCATCCACCATCCACTCTGTGAAGAAGTACTCCCTTATGTTACCCTTGACCTGACCCTCTCTAGCTTCCAGCAATGTCAACTCATCCTTTATGCCTTTGGAAAAATACTCCCCTCTTGTACCATATTTATACCCTTGAGATATTTAAAGGTCTCGGTCATGTCACCCCTCTCCCTCCTTGCCTCCAGGGAATACATATTCAGTCCCCTCAGCCTCTCCTCATAGGTCATCCCCTGCAGGCCCCTCATCATTCTTTAGCCCTCCTTTGTACCACTTCCAGCCTGTCTAGGTCCCTCTTTAGATTAGGCCACCAGAACTGAACATTGTACTCAAGATGACTGTACTCAAAATGAGGCCTTACCAGTGTCTTGTGTAGGGGTAACAGGACCTCTCTATTTCTATATCCCACCCCACCCTGGAGGCAGCAACAGGAAAAAACATTATAGTTTCATCTCTCCTGAGTCTTTGCAAATCAGGAGTGGGGTGTACCTTGGGGTTGTCCTCCCTAGCGCTCACCCCATTCTCATATATTTAACACATCTCAGCTTATTTACTGATGGAATGGGGTGAGCGTTAGGGTTGACAACCCCAAGGTATACCCCATGGTTGATTTGCAAAGATGAAAGAGAGGAAAAACTGTAATGTTTTCTCCTGTTGCTCCCTGCAGGGAGGAGGTGGGGTGTTAAAGGGGATCTCTACCATGCAGCCTCACATTGTAAATATGTGAGCCTTGCATGTTCATCTGTTAACACGTGGTGAAGAGCAGTTGTGTTAGTGCCCCACAAAATACGTGTTACAACAATTAACATCCTCCGAAGCACAGCGCCATTTTCACTCTGTTCGGGCATTCTGTGCAGCAAACGTGGCTCCTGTGATGACATCCATGCCTCACCACCTAGTGAGAGCACGGACGTCTATGTGGCAGTCCAATGACACTGAAGCGCACATTGAGCTCATTACTCCAGTCCCCAGTAACAGTGTACATACCCCAATGCTCGTGCCCCTGGTCCTCTATTGGCTTGCGTGGGAAACGGGTGAGAAAAACGTTCTTCTGTGCTTGCAAATTCATTTTGTGTGCAGAGCCCTGCATCTTCATTGATGTACGCAGCTTCTTCCCGTGATGCGCCGGCCCCAGCATGCTCGACAGTGAGCGCGCACGTCTATGCCTGCTGTATGCTTTATAATGGAGCAGATTTGAAAAAATGTAAACACTACATTATTAATATGCATTTTGGTACAGGACAGCTATATGAGCCTCTATTGTGGTGTCTCCTGTTAAATCGAGCGCTGGAATTCACAATATAACAATTGTTTATCTCAGTACTTCCTTACTGATTTTCCCAAATACAGCAAGTCACAGGGACACTGGATGACATACATAACTAGATGATCCCCTGTGCATTGCAATCAGTGTGTTCTTTGATGGTATATTCTTTCCCCAGGTATGGATGTTTAAACACTCTCTTTCTGCTTGTGTGGCCACAAACTGAACACCGACCACACGGTGTCATTCCTGGTTGTAATGGTCCTAATAATAATCGAGTTCTCTTTTGTTCCAGAATTTGAAATTGTAAATGCACTATACAGTTTTTCAGATTTTGCACCCTTTTGGTTGTCACTGTCAGTTTTGCCTGAAAGGCTTGAACATTGCGTTCCCTTCCCAAAATGTACCAATATCAATTGCCAAGTCTTTTGATGTCCTTAAATTAAGCAATAATGCATGACAGGGTGTGGGTTGTGCTAGGATAACCTCATGTATGGGTGGTTGTGCATAAGGCCGCAGGCTGAGTGCATCCAATGTCCCAGAAGTGAGGTTATCCCAGCACAACCCACACCCTGGAGTGCATTATTGCTATTATACAATGGCTCATTGTTATACAAAATAAAAAAAGAAAACATTTAAAAAAATGTTTTTAATAGATTTTTAGTGAGGCAATATATCTTTGCTTCTTAAGAGCGTAGCTATATAAGCTACATAAACTCAGTACAGTGAGGTTGTGCTGGGATAACCTCACTGTGCCAGGAACACACTGACCAATCAGAATCCAGCAACTTTTCTTGGCATTGTATAATGTTGAATTATACTTAGGTGCCAATACCAAATGGTCAACCCTTTCTGATGTGACTCCCTCCCTCCAGAAGTCCTCCTTTGGTTACTCCATAATTGTGTTATGTGACTTTTTTCAGGACTTTATGTCCACGTCCCCTAGTCCTGAACCTCTCTGTCATGTGTGCTAATTCATTTTCAAAATCTACTTGTTTAGTACAATTTCTTTTTATTCTGATAAATTGAGAGTACGAGATACTGTGTATGAAGCTTGGCTCAAGGTAACTTGTTTCACATAATATAGTGTTGTGATCAGTGGGTTTCCTAAAGAGAGTTGCTGTAATTTTTCTTTATTTTTTTATTTTGCAATTTTTGGCAAGGAAAGGCACACTAAGCCAAGGCTTGTTTCTAGGTGCATCCTGGGAGCACAGGAAAGTTAAGTGACTTGCTCACGGTCACACAAGGTCATAAATAAATACACAGTATGTAACTGCCTCATTATCCACAACAAGAAGGGCTCGGCTCTAGAACAGGTTAGTGCGTTCAAATACCGAGGTGTACACTGGGATGAAAATCTTGCATTTGCTCACCAAATTGCAAAAACAGTGAATCAGAAACTGGGTGCCCTCCATAGACACAAGGTCTACACAACCAAGGAGGCTAGGTTGCTAGCAGTCTGCTCCTCAGTCCTCCCAGTTATAGACTATGGATTAGTGGTCTACAGTGCATGCCCAGAGTCAGGCTTAAATAAGGTAAAAGTTGCCCTAAACAAGGCTTGTCGCCTGGTCCTAGGAGCAGATAAGATGACTCACATCTGCGACCTCTACACCAACTCAGGTTGGCTACCACTCAACCTCAGAATAAAACACCAAGTGTGTCTTCTTAGAAAAAAAGGCACCTCTTGGGCTCACCTCCACTGTCCTGAATTTATCATCGGCCTAAAACAAAACAAACACGCCACCCACAGCACTTCCAGGAACCTCCTAGAATACCCTTCTGCAGGACCAGTCAAGCCAAACACTCCTTTCTAATAAGAGCATCAGCATGGCTAAATGATCTCCCTGCAGCTATACAGGACCTAACCTCCTCCGGGCAATTTAAAACTGTCTTAAAAACATACTTTTCCACTAAATTAGAATGCATCTGTGCCTAACTCTAGAATTGCAGCAGCCCCACCCTACTCCCCTCACCCTCACCATTCTACTAAACCCACACTCTACCTTAGGAGTATCCCCTGTGCACGTGTTACATTGACAATGCTTCTCTAAGCAGCTGACTGCATCTGTCACAATTGTTAGTAACAACACTTTATTTCAAAGATCTTACTCGTATCCTCTCATAGTTTATTTGTACCTTTGCTATGGTTTGTACTCAGTATCCTTTCATTGTTTACCTGTAAAATTGCTGTTTAATGTATCTGTGTATCTACATTGCCAATGCAACATACAATTGATGTGGAACCTTTGAAAATTAGCATTGCTCAAAGCTGCATCTCTGAATTAATAATAAATAAATAAACAAATAAATAAATAAAGTGGTTGCTGTGCGATTCAAATGCAGGTCTCCATGTTTGCAGCTCAGTGTTCTTAACCACTATGCTACACTGCCTCCAATTTTGCTGCTAATTATTCATATTTTCAAATCCAAGTATGAATCCTCTTTTTGACTATATTGTAATGTAAATTTTAAGTTATTGTTTCTGGTGTTTAAGAAAACTCTGACTTCCTTCAACATTTCTGCTGTCCCAGTCCAAACAAAGAAAAGATCATCAATGTATCAGAGCCAAGTGCCACTATATTGTCTATGTTGGTTATTTGTCTCATCCAGTATATGTTCCTTTTCAAACTGATATACAAAAGCATAAGCACATGCTGGTGCCATGGCAGTACTACAAGCTTGTTCATAGGTATATAGCTTGTATAGGTCACTGGTTAGGCCACACCTGGAGTACTGCATGCAGTACTGGTGACCATGCCTGAAGAGGGACATTAAGTTACTGGAGAGGGTGCAGCACAGGGCAACAAAGATGATCCAGGGACTAGAGGACATACTCTACGTGAGCAGGCTGAGGGAGCTGAACATGTACTCATGGGAGGAGAGGAGAAGAGAGACAGGGGTGATACAGTTGAAGCCTTCAAGTACATGAAGGGAATAAACAAGACAGGCACAGAAGGACTATTCAAGTTAAGGGAGGGTAGGGACACTCGCGGTCACGATCTCAGATTGGAAGGTGGAAGGTTCAGGAGGGAAATGAGAAGACACTTTTTTGCGGAGAGAGTGGTGTCTGGATGGAACGTGTTGCCTGCGGAAGTGGTATACTGTAGAACAGTGGACTGCTTCAAAAGGGATGGGATAGGGTAAGAGGGAGGGTCAGGGGAAGGAAGTGAGGGGCAGCTGCAGTATAAGGGTTGCTAGCTGCACACTTGAGCAGACTCCATAGACCATAAGGCCTTTATCTGCTGGCAAATTTGTATGTTTGTATAAAATTTTCCTTTAATTTCAAAGTACTTCTGTGTAAAATGAAATTTGCTAATTACCGTAACACCCTTGTAGTCAGCCTCTGATTTTCTCCCCTTTCATTAAACATTTCTCCCGTACTGGTAACTCCTTCCCTATGTGGTACTGAAGTGTACAGGTCAGCAATGTCACAAGTGACTGGCCAACTCCCCTCAACAATGTCATTGTCTTATACCTGTTGCAATTTTTTGATCATGCCACTAGTATCATTTATGTAGGTACACATAGATTCCACTTGAGGCTGTAGGTGAAAATTAATAAAACTTGCTATTTGTTCAACCACTGATTCAAGGCCAGAGACTATGGGTCTGCCTGGCAGTATTACTGGATTTTTGTGAATTTCTGGTGTACAGTAAAAGGTGGGCACATTGTCGAAACCTTTCTCCAGGATGTCCACCTCCCATTCTCTTAACCATCCCAGATCTAAATATTCTCCCAGCATGGCCTCAGGTTTTTTTTTGTGTGTGTTTCAGCAGGGTCACGGGTCACTCTCCAATAATCTATCATGTGTAGTGTCTTCCAGTAATTTTAAACATGTGCCCTTGTATTGCTGACTCTTCCACCACCCACTCATTAGCTTCCTTGATTACTATTGTCTGATCTCTGCCCAGTGTTTCTAAAGCTTGCCTTTCTTCTCTAGTCAGCGGAGTCAGACAGAGCACAGGTGAACTTAAATCTAGCCCAGCACCTACTCCTGGATTTCTTTCTTTGTTTTCTTTTCTTTTTTTTTTTTTTTTTTTTGTTTAAAGTATTTTATTGGTATCATATCACACAAATAATACATCAAGTCAGCCACACTCTCATGCAACCTGTCCTGGGAAAAAACTCTTTGGAGTTACAGCAGGAAAGCAGCGGCTAAGGCAAACAGAATGCTGGGGTGCATTGCTAGGGGGATCACTTCGAGAAGGGAGGAGGTAATCCTGCCACTGTACAAATCCTTGATGAGGCCACATTTGGAGTACTGTTTGCTGGTAAAGAGCAGCTTTTGCAACTAATACACTTCCTTAGCTGCTCAAAACAGTTATTTAAAACTTTTTTCAGAGTTTTACACTAACATTTGCAAATCTATTGTAATGCATGTTATTCAGAAATTAAGACTGTACTTTCGGTAATACAGAATTAACTACTCAAAACAATAAACTCTTTTTTTCGGAATTTTACACTAAAAATATAAACTAAAAACTATAGACCAGTCAGCCTGACTTCCAGAGTGGGGAAACTATTGGAAAGCATATTGAAAGAAAGACTGGTGGATTTCCTGGAAGTAAATGGCCTTCATGATGTCAGACAATATGGATTTGCCCAAGGGAGATCTTGTCAGACTAACCTGGTCAAATATTTTGACTGGGTGACAAGATCTTGGGATGGTGATCAGTTGGTTGATGTCTTGTATCTGGTCTTCAGCAAGGCATTTGACTGTGTACCATATGGGAGACTGTGGGGCAAACTGAGGGATTTGGGGGTGGGGGAGAGATTGGTGCGGTGGATTGGGAACTGGCTGAGCAACAGACAACAGCGGGTGGTGGTAAGTGAAGAGCTATCGACACCCCAGAGGGTCATTAGTGGGGTCCCGCAGGGATCTGTTCTTGGTCCACCGTTATTTAATGCTTTCATTTCAGACATTGTGGAAGCAGTAAGGAGCAAACAAAGCCAGTTTGCTGATGACTCCAAACTAGGAGTGCTGGTGGACAGTGAGGAAGGAAGGAGAACACTCCAAGAAGACCTAGAAAGACTAGAACAGTGGTTGATCACACGGCAGCTGGGGTTTAACCCTTAGAAGTGTAGTGTACTGCATTTGGGAGCTAGGAATCAAGGGTACTGCTACCATTTGGGGGGTTACGGTTAACAGTCTCGGAGGAGGAAAAAGATCTGGGAGTAGTGATTACTGGTAAAATTAATCGCTCAGAACAATGCAGGAAAGCAGCGGCTAAGGCAAACAGAATGCTGGGGTGCATTGCTAGGGGGATCACTTCGAGAAGGGAGGAGGTAATCCTGCCACTGTACAAATCCTTGATGAGGCCACATTTGGAGTACTGTGTGCAGTTTTGGTGCCCTTATTAAAAGAGGTACTTTATGCTCCTGGAGAGGGTCCAGACAAGGGTGTCTCAGATGATCCTCAAAATGGGGACAAGCCTATAAGGGGAGACTTAGGGAGCTACACTTGTACTCCCTGTAACACAGAAGGGACAGAGGGGACAGGACTGAGACCTTTAAATACCTGAAGAATACTAGCAGAGTAAACACTGAGGGTTTGTTCAGACTGAAGGGGGAAGGGACCACGAGCAGTCATAGCCTAAAACTAGTAGGGGGGAAGTACAGAAGAGACCTGAGGAAAAATTACTTCACAGAAAGGGTAGTGGTGCCTTGGAATGTGCTACCTGAGGAGGCGGTACCAATGGAATCAGTGGGAGGTTTTAAGAAGGGATAGGATAGATACATGGGCAAACTGGTTCTTCTTATTAGGTTTCATAATGTGAAGTGCCTCCACCCAGAGTTTACCTTTTAAGTGGGCTAGCTGTTGCCTGGTAAAACCCCCTGGGATGTCATACAACCCACTATTACCATTTGCTACCCCAACACATGACCCAATAACATTTCCCCACATTTCAACATTTTTTGTTATTAAAGACTGTCTCTAATAATATGCTCATGACAACCATTTGTAAAAACAATAATAATATTTATTTAGGGGTCAAAGGAGTTAGGAATGGGCAAACAGGAGGAGTAGAGGTTATGCATCGATTATATTTACAAAATGTACAACTGACTGGTTCGAACTTGGTTTGTGCTGGTGAAAACCCTCCAGCTAGGTAGATACTAGTTAAGCAGAAATCATCATAACCATATTAGTCCAAGGGGACTGACACCCAGAGCCCTGGCTATCAAGCTGTATACTGATAATCAGATGTTACACATCACATTAACCCCCACCACTGGTACCAATTCCCAGACTTGCATGAAACCCCACAATCTCACACTGTACCCTGGGTACCCAGTTACCAAAGTTCTGGATGGTTACAGACTTGGTGGACATTGCAGCTGTGGCATTGGCCAGCTTTGATTTGAAAAAGAGGAAAGCATTTTTTTTAATTTTAGAGCATTTTAACAAACAACTTTAAACTGTTAGCAGTAGTGCAGGGGTTGCCCTGCATGTAGCAGACTGAACAATTCAGTTGGAGGTAACCAGCCAGTTACGTTGGTCAGATCTTGGATTGGCATTCCTGAATATTCAGCACATTTATGTTTGTCACATCCAGCACATTTATATTTCATGACATTATCAGGTGCAGTCACAGAAGGGGAACACCTTCCACCAGGGGCCAGGAGGGCCACCCTGGTTAAATTGAACTAGGTGGAAAGCTCTCATTTCCAGGTTATATAGGACAGTCCAAATTAACTGAAGGGTCTCAGTCTGTTGCAGTGGCAGTGCGGCTATGGCTGGTGGCTCATCTCAACCATATAATTAGCACAAGTACATATCAGCACATTTACTGGTCTGTCCTGGGCTCACAGTGAGTACCCCCAGCACAGTCGAAGTCAGCAAACAGTTTTACTTTAGGGGTCCACCCCGCTGGGCTCAGGTTATATGCAGCAGTAGGGTGCAGACCCAATGGACAGTCACAAATCAGCAGAAGCAATTCAATAGAGGTCCACCTGTGCTGGGCTAAGATTATACGCAACTGAGCAGGGTGCAAACCAAAAACGATCTTCAATCAAACAGTTACTTGGGCAATGATGCCACCGTTAGGCAAGATTTATTTTTTTTCTTGCACTGGGAGAGGGGGGGTACAAGAGTTCTCACTCAGGCTCCTCACGGTCGATCTTCCACAATGAAGGCTCCCGAGTGTTTCAGTTCTCTCACAACTGAGGATTTTCAGCTCTCTCACAGCTGCTTGATGTCATCTGGGTTCAGGTCCACATCTTTCCCCGACGTGGAAGGGAGGGAGGGCTAGCACCAGGGGGACATTCTTGCAACCCCCAGGCTAGCAGGAACTGCATACACTAAATAACTTTAACTTTAACTGCTAAAGAAGGCAACACCCGCTCCTGGACGGAGAGGATTAGCTGGATCTCCTGGCTCCAGGCTGCATTGCTGGGGGCCAGAGCCCCCACCCCATGGGGGTTCCCGCTCGGATCTCCCTCTCGATCCGGCAAAATGCTGGAAAACACAGTCTTTTATAGGGTTCTCCTGAGGCTCCTGATTGGCTGAAGCTCTTGGGTGAATGGCGTCCGAGGGCTGGAGGGCCTGTCAATTAAGAAAATGAATTATGCATGAACCTCACTCAATGCACTGTTGGTTTGCTGTTTTGGTTCCTGAAACTAGGTCCCTGCAGTTCCCCATGAGTACTTGGTATTTTCCCATGAGCTTTGGCTAATGTCCCACAAGTCCTGGCTTTGTTATTCTGGCTTTCCAATTGGTTGTAGCTGCTTAACCCACTGTCCTTTAAGCAGATTAGGTACAGCCTCAAACAAAGTCCTAGTGCAGCCAGAGTGTAGAAAATATTTGCCCCAATGCCCCGCAGTCCTTTAGCCCTGGGTGTGCACTTGCTGTTGCTGCACAGAGTAAACAGATTGCTCAGTCTGTTTTCCTGTTGCTACAACCTTACCTATTGCAGCAGGCAGGCTGTCATTATCTGAGTCCAAAACATTTGTCTGGTGCAGCTAGGATCAAACATCTATTCTATTTAGAACACTTTCCCCCCCTTGCAACATTTTCCTCCAAACATAACATTGCAAGTTACAGTCTTATTTTAATTCAAAAACACTTATTTTCCCTTGTCATCCGCAGCTGAGAACAAGCTGCCCCGAAGGCAGACAGAACCTCATGAATATTCAAAACTGATCGGCTTATTAATATTCATGAGCCCTGGTCGAAAATACTTTGCAGATCTCTTTAAGTTTTAAAGAGAGCAGGCGCTCAGGGCCCTGTCCATGGTCACTGGGTCCTACTCATCACATGGAGATCCCGGGACCAAAGGAACACTCTCCGTTTCGACTACAAAACTTGTGGTCAGAGGATCAAAGGTGTCGCTCGTGCCCGCGCGACCCCCGCTGCACCGAGGTGCGTGGCTAAGTGGGCGATTGTGATGTGGACTTCGGAAGCCCTGTAGGGCTTGCTTTTACACTGGGCTAGCTACTTAGGCACCAGGGACACAGAAAGAACTTGGGTCAGGGCCAGATAAAAATTATACAGGCACTTCCTGGAGGTGCTTGGGAGATGCGATACAGGAGCTGCAGGGCTGCAGGTAAGCCCCCAATTTGGCAGGGGGTTACATAAGGATCTTTTAAAAAAGGCCAGTGGGCCAGCTCCATGGCACTGGGTGAAGGGGGTTCGCCTGGCACGCTGGCAACCCGGGTTTGCACCCGAGCCTGATCGACAAGAGTGGAGACCGGCAGGGAGGGCTGAGTGCTCGCAGGAATGCTCCCCTGCTGGGGGGGCTGCATCCTGCATAGCACTTGAGTGGCTCCTAGTGGTCGGCCAAATGGTGACACACCTTGCGATGTGGGTGATCGCGTGCTGCAAGTGTGTTTGGCCAGGACACCGTGGGCATGCAATGCCAATAGGGAGGGGGATGGGCGGGGCAGAAAATGGGAAATTACCCGTCTGGCCAACTGGTTGACGGCTGCTGGTACCTCCATATGCCTGAAGCCCCAAACAAGTGTCCAGGGTGACTTTCCTCCCCTGGTGCCCCCATAGTGGTAGGGGCCCTCCCAATGAAGGGTCACATTGGGTTACCCGGGGACACAGCAATGAGGGTGGTGGATGGCGTTCAGGACTCAGCAGCGGTGGTAGGGGTCCTTGGCAGGCCTGAAGGACTGGATGGCCAGGGGGTCAGAAGAGCAAAAAGAAAAAACAGTGGCCAAGAAAGGAGCATCTCTCACTTACCGGGGTCAGGCATTCCAAAGAACAGGGGCCGCAACACCAAATGCCCTATCGCCTGAGGATTTCAGCGAGGAACAAGGAATGGACAAGAGGACTGCCTCCACTGAGCAGAGGGCATGAGCAGGACTGTATGGAACCAGGAAGTCTTTCAGGTAGCTTGGACCCAGACCATGCAGGGCCTTAAATGTCAATGAGCAAATCTTGTAGCTGGTGTGCCATTGAACTAGCAACCAGTGGAGAGTGTGAAGAATAGGTGAGATGTGCTCAAACCACAAAGTCCCAGCTGCCAGCTGCACCACCACATTCTGAACTTGCTGAAAGTGGTGCCATCAGCCTCATGGATAATCCAAGGTACAGAGCATTGCAGTAATCCAACCTTGACGTGACTAAAGCGTGTACCAGTGTTGCCAAATCAATCAGTTCAAGATAGGGCTTGAACAAGACGATGTTACAAAGATGGTAAAAGTCACTGTGGATGATGGCTGACACATGGTGCTCCAGGGTCAACTTGGAGTCCACAATGACCCACAGATTCTTCACTCTGTCAGCAGCGCAAAGAGCATTGCCATCTATCAAGGGAATGGCATTGCTACTATTAGTTGCCACTGAACCTGACTAACCCGGTTCCACCAGTAACACCTCCATCTTCGATGGATTAAGCCTAAGCAAGCTAACAACCATCCAATCTTGGATCTCCCTAAGGCACTTGTACATTTCAGAAACAGCAGCATTATTGTCAGGGTACGAGACACACACAGGCGGGTGTCATCGGCATAGCAATGAAACACCAAGCCACAGCATCTAATGATCTCAGTCAGCGCAACATGTACACAACAAATAACATGGGGGGCCAAGATTGCCCCCTGAGGCACACCACAGCCGAGCACAGCACTGCTCGATGTAAAAGAGCTGAGTGCAACCTGTTGCATTCTGCCAGATATGTAGGACTCAAACCACAGCAACACCATTCCCGAGAATCCCACATAGTGCCGCAAGTGATCCAGCAACACCCCATGATCAACAGTATCAAATGCCAAAGAGAGGTCTAGCAGTACAAGAATGGAATGACAATCGGTATCCCTTGCTAGGAGGAGATCATGGTGCGCCCTGACCGAGGTGGTTTCTGTACTATGATGAGGCCAGAAACCAGAATGGAAGGGCTTGTAGATGTCATACCTCTCCAGGTGTTGTTCTAGTTGCACCACCACCATCTTCTCAATCAACTTCCCAAGAAATTGAAGTCTCAAGACAGGTCTGTAGTTGGAGAGAATATCAGGGTCTAGAGAAACCTTCTTAAGGAGAAACCGAACCATGGCTTTTTTAAGAGCCAATGGAAAGAACCCATCCAAAGAGAACACCTGACAATTAGTGCTGCTCAGATAGTGCTTTTGTGGATCCTACCATTATCTGTCAGACAGTGCTGGTATCCTGACTTGGATCCTACCAGATATCCTGTCAAAGACAGATGCAGGAGCCAGAGTCACAGAGTGATGGATCCTAGTTAGGATCCAGGTATCCTGGTTAGGATCCATGGATCCTAGGGCAGATAGTTAGGAACTGGGGCCAGATAGTGATGGATCCTGGTTAGGATCCAGGTATCCTAGTTAGAATCCATGGATCCTAGGGTGGATAGTTAGGATCCAGGGTCAGATAGTGATGGATCCTGGTTAGGATCCAGGTATCCTAGCTGGTAGGATCCATGGTCAGATAGCACTGCTATCCTACCACAGCAACTATCTGGCCAAATGAGAGGTATCTGTTGGTATCCTGATTTCTAGGATACTTTCCAAGCAACACTACTGACAGCCTCCAACACAACTGGACTGAGCAAATCCTTGCATTCTAGAAGAAGTCTGGTCATCTCAGGGTCCAATGCACAGAAAGTGGGGTGCAGACTGGAAACTACTTGAGGAAACAACATCAACTGAAACTGGCACAAACTCAGTCCACAGAAACGGAGTGCCTACAGTCTAAAAAAGGTTGAATACTGTCAGCCGAAGACAGGCTGCTCGGGGATATCTCAGCCCAGACGCTGGACAACTTGTCTAGGAAGAACCGGCTGAACTCCTCGCACTTCTCAAGAGAAAAGGCTCTACAAGACTGCAGATAGACCAAGTTTATCAATCTGTCCATGGTATTGAAGAGCTGAGCTAGTAGGTTCTTCCCAGCGGCAATCACCCATGACAGGAATTCTGCCTTTTTTAGTGTGATTGCTCGCGGATACTCACCATAATGAGCTTAACAGCCACAGCTTTGAGGAGGTGCATCTCCTGTAGGGGCCTCACATGACACCGCACAGATTCCAAGGAAGACAAAATGTTCTTTCTTTTAATCAAGTGATTTACACCCTACACATTCCATTTAGGCCTGTCATACTACCCCACGGTTTGTGCCACACAGACCTATACTGCAGCATGCTGCTTTATGCTTACCATACATTCAGATAAATGAGCCTAGTCCTCCAACCAAAGAAAGCCCCATAAGTTAAGCAGGAGATGACTTAGAGGGAATTATAGAGGAATGCACACAGGCAACGTACGAGAGTGGTTAAAAATCAGGAGTCCTCCATAGAAGCACTTTTATTTCTGGTGTCCATCACCTCTGTCCCCAAAATCTGCAGTAGATTGTGAAAGCCCCTGCAATCCCCATTGTATCCCCTCCCATACCAACACTGGTAGACAAGAATACCCCTGGCTCTTTGGTCTGTACAAAGTGGTGTCCCCCAGTGAGGGTGATCCCATGGTCACCTACTCTCTCCCCAACCATACACGACACAGCTTGTGGAACAAAGATCCCTTAATCCATGTGCTTGGATCAAACCCTGCACAGTTCTTCTTTACCCCACTGTGTGCTCCTACCATCTCGCCCAACCTGAGGTAGTAGTCCAGGTTCTTACTGCTCCCCTGCAGGGATGGGTCAATAGTTTCAAGCAGCTTCCTTCCAGCATAGTGTTGTGGAGCCCTCACGGAGTTCCAGCTTTAAAGAATTATGTCACACTGCTGGAGAGAATCCAAAGAAGGGTGCTGTGGATGATTAGTGGTCTGGAGAGGTTGTCATACATGGATAGACTTAGAGAACTGGACATGTACTCTCTGGCGGACAGAAGGGATGGGGTGATATGGTAGAGACCTTCAAATACCTGAAGGGGTTCAAAAGAGGGAACACGGTGGGACTGCTCAAGTTGAGGGAGGAGGGAACTATGAGAGGCCATAGTCTAAAGTTAGCAGGGGGGCAGTACAGAGGGGAGGCAAGGGGGCATTATTTCACAGAGAGGGTGGTGGCACCCTGAAATGAATTGCTGAATGATATGGTAAAACTTGGAACTGTGGGAGGTTTCAAGAAGGGCTGGGAAAGGCACAGGGGTATGGTGTGGTGAGGGGTTATGGTGATCACCAGAGGAGCACAGGGTGGGGAAGGGGGGAGGGGTGAACTAATGGGGGTGGTAGAGCAGCTGTGCGCCACCAGTGAGCTGCGCCAGGCAGACAAGACAGACCGTTAGGCCTAATCTGGCCGGCAACTATGTATGTATGTCGGGGAGGGTCGGGTGGATGATCCCCACCATTTCTGGAATTTTGTAATGTGCTAATGTGATCCTGAAACAGTCCCAGTGCATCCCTGAAGAAGCTGCTTTTATTGACCATCACACTGTTTCCTGGGAAGGGAGGAGGGAGGGAAGAGGAAGGCACATTTATCTCTACCAGAAGGGCTCCAGTTCCATGGAGACAATGGATCTCCCTGTAAGCATTCACCACTAGATACTTGCATTCTCTTGGTATATGCATAGGACGGTCACTGAAGTGGCTTGCACCATCCACATGCCACAGGCCAGACCTGCTGTTGGGTCTCCCAGGTAGTCAGACAGTAAGGATAAATACATCAGCCTCACTGTTCATAACTGTCATTCTGCTGTAAATGACCAGGGTCGCACTTCAGTGGATTTACCAGGGAGGCGCTAACTACCAAAGGAAAATAGAGAGTGTAGGACCAGCATGCCTTACCTTGTAGACAAGAGGAGTGCATATATTGGGAACCTGAAACCTTGACTAGATTAACGTTGCACCGGTTATCTGATCCTGTCCTCCTAAAACCCCTTGTTTTACATACTCCTGTTAGCAGGTATCACTGGCAGCTCTGCAGGGACACACCAGTAGCTGTAACAGAGCAAGCACAGGCATTATTCCTGAACTTGCAGGTGCGTAATACTGCCCCCACCCCTCTCATTACCCCGCTGCTACACTGTGACTTTCCATTCAAGAAAAGCAAATGGGGGGTTGTCCTATGTCCATCCCTTCATGGATCAAATATTAGATAATGGTACACAGAACTTCCACATGCACCCCATGCTGAACCCCTTCCCCACCGTATCCCACCATGTGTGTCCCCCAATTTCAGAATACTGTACTTTACAAGTGCAGCACAATTTCTACATGGTACTTCATGCTTCTTTTACAGAGGAGAAAATCTTGGCAACAGTGGTTCGCCAGACCCACTGGCCCACGAACACCTCAAGGAAGATTCCGCAGTCAGGATCCCAGCATTCGCAAAGGAGCCTCTGCAGTAGTTTCACTTTCCCTCACAAACGTGAGCACACCCAAGAGGACTGCACTGCAGTTCGTAAGTCAAACTTTCCTGAGGGAGCCTTTGGGCTGTGAGCATTTCCCTTTACGAAGGTTTGTTGTGGGTGAATCAGCATGCCTTTCCACTGCTGGAACAGCATAATGACCAAAACAAAACAATCATCTATGAAAATACAAGATCTCCGTTAGTTGCTGAATCCAGTGGTCCCCTATTTTGATGGGGAAAGGGTCGATGAATCCCAACAGCAGATAATGTGCCATAAAACTGAGTATGGGGAAACAACAGGAACTAGGAGAGGAAAAAACTGTTTGTACCTCAGCAGTGAATTTTTGACAGTCATTCTCAGAAGCACTGACATGCCACTCTATTCCTACTCCCCCCGCAAGCCCCAGTTCATGCTCAGCACCCACAGAGCTCTTAAAAGAACCCCTCTGCACACAAACTCACACACCTGCCACATAAAACACTTAGTGAACTCATATCCATCCTCAAATTGAGTAAAGGACAGAAACACCCCAGCTGTAGTAAGAGCATAAAATAATACCGTTAATTTTACTCGCCCATCCATCCCATCATTCAGCCAATGGTGGTGGCCAGGATCCAGTTTTCCAATGACACACAATCCATATGGAAAAAGACAAAAAAACAAAGATAGTCCTGCACTCTCAGAAGACCATTCTATTGGTCGAAGCGCTGGGGAGGAAATTTGATTGTGGGTTTGCCGCTTGAAGGAGCTATACACTTTGTTATAGTTGAAATCCTAAAAATAAAATCTTGGATTGAATGAATAAATACTGCTTTGGGTTTCAGTTGCACTTGGAGTGCAGGACTATCTTTGTTTTTTTTTTACTTTGTATGGAGCAGGGATTAGCAACCCCTTTAGCCCTGCACCCAGCTCTACTCTTGATGAGCACACGGCATTTTGGAGTTTGGTTATATGGAAAAAGAGAAAACCTGACCTCCACCAGAGCTGGTGTACAGGTACAGTACCTGGGATGTGGGGAAATAAACTGATACACGTCGAATGTTAACAGTCCTGCTTTTCAGTCCCCATTCTGTGCTCAGATGCTGAGTATCCAGTAACTAGCAGTGTCATCTTGGAGTGCATGTCTGCGAAGTCCACCACAGGCTCCACAGTAGCAGCCAAGCTCAGTGGCAGGTGGTGCCACGAAGGCAATGTCCATCTCAGCAGCATTGTCCCCTTTCAGGTCCCATTAGCCATCATATCGCTGTCCTCTGTGGCAGGCGGTTTCTCAAGATTTTGCTGGGTGGCTCCTGTTCAGAAGATGGGGAGCTTGGCCCCAGCATCGAGTAATGACATCCACGACTCCTTGATTGAACCTGGTGGCCCTCCAGTTTCACTATGGGGAGTTCTGTGTTAAGCCCGTGTATGTCGTCTTTTGGGTTTGACAGCTTGCCAGCTTTCCAGCCTTGCTGCTGGGCATCTGTTTTAACCTGTTCTACTGTTGTCCATATGCCTTCAGCTATTCTGAGTGCTGTGTGAAACAGGCTGGAGTGCGAGGCTGTCATGCTTTTGACCCATAGCCTTGGTGGGCTGTTTTAGAAAGTGAGCCACATCTTGCGGGTGTTAAATGACAGTCATGTGCTGTCCTGTTGTTTATTTATTTATTTTTTTAGTTATATTTTATGCCCTGGTTTTTCCCTGCTATTGTGCCCTATCCTGGGTATGCACATGCCATGGTACTGGGGACACTGTCCCGCAGCTTGCTGCCTGCTCGCCTGCACTGCGCACGGATCTCTATCTGGGGGCAGTGGAACTACAGTGAGCAACAGAGTCCTCCCCGGGAAAGGAGAGCTGCCTTTAGGCTGCTCAATCCTGGTACCTGCGCCACCCCCCATGCCGGATTCATTCTGAACCCAGGTCACTGGCGTGATGCAAGATAAGGTGTCCAGCACCTCAGCCCTCAGCACCACCAGGCTGACTTGTTTATTTATTTGAAAATTGGTGACTGGGACAGGCACACTGACCCGAGGCTCATTTCTAGGTGCAACCTAGGGAAGGAAAACAGTGCACAGACAGCAGTTCAAAACATTGTAGCAAGTCAGTCGGACAGTATTTGGTCATACTGCATGTACCTGTAAGGTAGCTTGATAGTTGAGGGTATATTGGAGATTTCTCTTGGTTAGCTCTTTTTTTATAAGACTGCAGGCTTGTTTGCGATTAGCCTGGTTGAGGAGAAATCCTGGAAGCTGATTGGCTGAAACAGTCTTTGACTCGTGATGATATCTCAGTATGTCATCACGATCCAAAACTGATTACCAAGATCAGCCATGTTCTAACACTTCAGGATCATTTTATAATCGCAATAATAAACTCCAGGGTGTGGTGTATCATAACACAGTGTTACTTCTTGGGTGGCCGAAGGCACTTAGCATTGCCTTGTGCCTCACAATGCACCCAAAGTTTAACAATATCCCATGATATACCACACCTTGTCATGTAATATTGCTTAATTATGCTGAAGAAAAAAAATATTTTTTTTTGGGGGGGGGGTAAATAAAATCTATGATACCAATCAGTACAGAGGTCTAATTCCAAAAGTCCAACATACTTCAGCTGCAAAATAACTCAAAGATATCTTAGAAATGTTTGCTATATAAGGTATGGAAGCTTAAATTTAATGCCAAGAATTGTAAGCATATGCATATTAGCACCCCCCACCCAAAAAGACTACTGGATGGGGAGAATGAAGAAGGGTTCAAGTCACTGAGGCGAGGGATCTGCGAGTCATTGTAAGTGACAACCTCATGCCTACGCCCCAATGCAGTAAGGCTTATGAGAAGGAAGGTAGGATGCTGGGATGTATAGGTAGGGCATTCACTAGCAAAAGGGAAGAGGCAATGCAGCACTTGTACACGTCTCTGGCGAGGCCAAAGCTGGAGTATTGTCCACAGTTCTGGAGTCCCGCCGAAAGAAAGACAGGGATTGCTTGGAGAGGGTCTGAAGAAGGGCCACAAAAATGATCCAGGGGCCGTTTAGGAAGATGTTTGATGTGAAGTCAGAAACATACAAACTGACAGCAAATAAGGGCTGCTTGGGCCATCCAGTCAACGTGGAGAGGCTGGAGTCTCTGGAGGCCAGGAGAGAGAGAGGGAGACATGATACAGACTTGCAAATTCTTGAACGTAACAAATAGCACAGTGCAGTGATCTATCCACAATGTGCAAACACACTGTAACCAGGGGGCATGGATGGAAGTTGGTAGGGGGGAGGATTCAAGTGGGTGCAAGGAAGTTTATTTACTGAGAGGGTGGTGGACGAACACAATAGTTTACCCAAGCAAGGAGTTGAGGCCAAGTCAGTGACAGAGTTCAAGCATTGATGGGACAGACACAAGGGGACAGTGTGGGTTATGGGAAGGGGAAGGGGGAAGGTGGACAGCCTGGGGGGTACCAAGATGCCATCAGAGCAATCAGGTCAGTATATCCAGTCTGGTTTTAGGTCGGACATGGGTAGGTAGTGGGTAGACTGGATGACCCCTGGGTCTTTATCAAATGACAAACTGAACCAGCAGTATATCTTAGTGGTTGGAGTAATGAGCTGTGAATGAGCTTGGTACATCCGGCAGACCTGGATTTGATTCCCACAACCTCCACTTGTTTTTTTTTTGGTTTTTTATCTTTTATTTCTTCACTCTGCAGGCTGGGCATCCTTCCAGAGTACCCATTCGGCTTAAGTCTCTACTCCCAACCTGAACCACTGCTTGCCAGTGTCCTCCCCCAACTACCAGGCAGGTCCAGCCCCTGGATCACCCACCAGGGTGGGTCTGCCCTCCCTCAGTGGCCTTTCTGAAGTTAGAGGGGCCTACCTGGAATCAGGTCGGGCCGTGGAGTCCACTGGTGCGCTGGGTCGGCAGTGGGATGTGGACTTTTCTCCTTCATCTCCCGGCTGCGCAGAAGGCTTTTCTCATTTTTTCTTTCCCCCCACCGAGGGCTCAGATGTGCAATGGCGGCTGGGCACGACATGCTGCCAACCGCCAAGCTCCTCCCCTTACAGCATGTGCCACAAAACTGTGTTGCACCCAACCACCGCCAGGTGCCGCTACAGAGCGGCGCATCCCCAAATCCAAATCCTTAGGGAAGGGAGAGCTGTCCACTGGATGCTCAATCCCTTCCCTCCCCTGCCAACCCTGGCTCATTCCTGAACCTGGGTCGCCAGCATGGCGTGAGGTGTGGCGTTCAGCGCCTCATCCCTCAGCGCCACCAGGCCTCTTTTTTTTTTAAGTAACATTTTATTAGTTTCAAAACACAAAATACAATACAGTGCTCATTAGATTATTGGATACAAAGTCATCAATAAAAGCAGAGAAACATTAACAGGTTACCAGAAGGCTACATATACCATAAGTTACTCAATCAGATTAATAAACGGTAATTTGAGGAATGTGCTTGAGTGACAAAGCCACAGCATGCAGTAAACTGATAATACACAACCTTACAAAGCAGATAAAGAGAACATACAGGATGTCACACTACCGATTCTAAAAAGGGGGCCCATGTAGCAAGAAACTCAGATGACTGACTGAGCAGGAGGTGACAAATTCTCTCATTTTGTGCTAACATTGACATATTATAGCACCATTCAGACAGAGAGGGCATAGCCTGTTCTTTCCACTTAGAAGGTAAAAGCCTCTTAAGGGTCAGGGCCACTGACAGAATCCAGTTAATCTGTTTTTTCTGAAGTGGAGTTAGATGTGAAGAAAGCCCCAACACAAAAGTCAGAGGAGACAACGAGATCTTAGACCCTGTAACCGTCTCGTGGATCTTATGAATTTGTTCCCATAGCTGACACACCTGAGGACAGTTCCACAGCATGTGCAGGAGGTCAGTGTGGGGCTCATTGCACTTCCAGCATTCACCCCCAGGGCAGAAACCCATTTTCTCCAATCTGCCCGGGGAATAATAGTATTGATGTAACACTGTGTATTGTATAGTTCTCCCATGAACGGCACTGAAAGCCTGAAGAGCATTTCTCCAGGCAGAATCCCAATCTTCTGAGGAGACAGTCAAGCCAAGAGCAGATTCCCATTTAGATTCTGCATTCTCATTGTGAACAGAACTGTCAGTGCTGCTACGCACTAACTTGTACAGTTTTAATACCCCACCCTTACAGCTAGCTACTCCACAAATTGGGGTCCAGTCCTGCCCACATACATCCAGCAGACCTGGGTTTGATTCTCACAACCTCCACTTGCATAATGTGTGACTCTGAGCAAGTCACTTAACCTCCCCAGTGCTCCCAGATCACCCCTGAAAACAGGCACTTGTGTCTAATAGGCCTTATCTGGTTACCAAGGAGGTAGCTACGACTCTATAATATCTAAAAACTGTTTATAAAGAAAATATACACAGACACACACAGATTATTTTACATAATTTAAGGCTAATATAAAATTGAATGTAAAATGAAATACCCCCCCCACACACACACACATATACGTACACATACACATGCATACATACATACGTATACACATACACACCACTTTCAGAAAACCACCTGGTTACCAAATATGACCTTTAGTTAGTGTGTGGTTGGACGAACATAGTGCACTTGTGATGATGTCCGCAATGTGTTATGTGTTTGGGCTACTCTCTGTTACGCTTCTATTTCAGTAGCAAAGGAAATGACAATTTTCTAAAACGGTCGAGGTGGGTTGCTTCATTTTTGCTTGTCAATAATTTTGGCTCATATGATCTATGTGAAGCAAAATGCCTTTCGAAATTACATTTGTTCCTATTCTTAACCAGTCGATATTATTTTGCTTCAGTAAGTCTCAAAATACATATTTCCTTTTACAATCCAGACCAAGTGGAAACCAAACAAATGAATTTGAAACAACTCTCATTCATTCACAAAATGTAAGGAAATCAAATCACAATGGTCGCCTCCCACGACAGTTTCTCAGTGTCTGGAAACAGCAAACAACCCTTATACCACTACTACACTTAATTTGTTTTATTCATTGGTAACCACGTGGGGCCCACTAGGCACAAGAGTCTGTTTTCAGGGGTGACTGGGAGCACTGGAGAGGTTAAGTGATTTGCTTAGAGTCACACAGTATGCAAGTGGAGGTTGTGGGACTCAAACCCAGGTCTGCTGGATGTACCAAGCTCATTCAGAACTCCATGCCAAATGTGGCACACTGTTTTAGAACATAAAATCCCTGTGAGAGGCTCATTTCTTTCTACTGTCTTTCCCATATACGGCCCATTTCTACCCAGCTCAAATTGATCAAGGGTTTATGCACTGGGCACATCTAGGTTCACAGTTTATCAGATTTTGCAGGATACAGACATAAAAACCTTTTGAGGAATTAAGTGCCAAATCTGGGCTAGCGAATCTGCATTTTTACAGATATTTACAAGCCCAAGACTTTGTCAAACTTAAGTTTCATGCTGGAAGCCAGATCAAGATATTCCTGCCCCCCATTCAGTTACTCAAACATCCTTATAGAGTCAGGCAACACTGGGCATCTTATCTCACATCTCTATAGAGCCATTATACCCCTCAGAAAAGACTCTGTTAGTCAAGTGACGGATAAGTGGGAGAGAGGACTGGGTATGCCCATCTCAGAAAAACAATGGACACACTATATGGAAGACATACATAACGTGACTTCATCACACATTTGGAAAAGCTTTTCTTGGAAACATTTACTAGATTCTTCTGAACCCCAGACTGACAGGTCAAATATATGCCAGTGATCCAAGGGCTCCAAGACATGACTTATGAGAGCAGGTTGGAGGAGCTGAACATGTGCCCCCGGAGCAACGCAGAGATGGGGGGATATGATAGAGACATTCAAGTACCTAAAGGGTATAAACAGAGTCCAAATTCAGGATCGCTTTCCTGTCAATACCTCCACGAGTACGAGAGGCCATGATATGAAATTAAGAGGAGGAAGATTCAGGGGTAACATGCATAAGTCCCTCTTCACCCATGGAATGTCCAACCTGCCAAGGTCATTAATTCCAAAACAGTTAGAAAATTCAAATCAGCATGGGACAGATGGGGGGGTAGTAGTAAGTAAATTCTGAGGAGGAGGATAGGGATCAGTGTAGACTAGATGGATCTTTGGTCCCCATCTGCCGTCACTTTCTATGTTTCTATGTAATGAGAAGGTGTAGATGCTGGAGACAACATGGTGAGCCAGTAGCTACTAGCGCTCCCATGTTCTGGCAGTGCCCATGCTTAGTGCCATTTATGAATGATTTTCAGAGGGAATTACAAGATTTAATTGGAGTCCTAGTGCAGATTGCTGAGTGAATGCTACTCTTTTTTTGGATTTGCATGTAGGATTATGTTCCCCACCACTTGAAAAATGTTTCATATTTGTGTGATCACTGCTAAGAAATGCATTAGAATTACTGTTGACACCTTTTAATGCACGGTTCAGAGACAAGTTTCAAACGCTGTAATAACTGGGTCACCTGAATATTACGGCATTTTCTTTTAACTCTCCTGTAAGTCACATTGGTCAGCTACCTCATTGGCTGCTTTTCTGTGTGTGGGCAGGATGAAAAGTTCGACAATCATGGTGGCTCCGTTTTTCGTTTAGCGATGAGCCGCTAGAGTAACAGATTGTTTCCCCAGTAAGGCTTTCAGTATTATTATTTTAGTATTTTTTAGTATTTATCCAGTTGATCCTGCCTTTACTAACTGAAAAATGTATCTGGTTGATCCTGCTGTGTGACGAACTTGGAAACTGTGAGTCCAACCCAGAGTGATCACCACTGGAACTGTCCCTGACTGGGCTGGCTACCTTCCCACACCACGACTTAAGCACAGTTCAACAGTATAATTTTTAAAACAAAGAGAAACAGAAAGTGTGTGCATGTGTGTATCTGCGCGTGTGTGTCTGTGTGTGTGTGTGCACATGTGAGTGCATGTGTGCACACATGAGTGCTCGTGCATGCACACGTGAGTGCGTGTGTGTGTGTGTGACAGAACTAACACAGTAGCTTTGCCATTCATTCCGTTGCACCAGTAATTATAAAAAAATAATGGCTGTTCAACTGTGTTGTTGTAGAATTTTTTTATACACCCTTAGTGTGTGATGACCTCATAAAGCCCTTGAGCTTCGCTCTCGAGGTTTATGGGTCATCACACACCTCGGGTGTGCAATTAATTCCATAACACACAGCTACATAGCCATTATTCTCTATACAAAACCTTGGCTCACGATGCATATGCTGAATGTACTGCAGACCTCAACTATAGATACCCACGGTTTGAGACCCTGTGGTGAAAATGGGTGTTTATACATTATGACCAAGGCTACTGGTTTTCAAAGAAATATAAAATCACACATGCCCCCATAATGCAAAGCCTCATGGGCTGCATATGCAAATCACCACAGAATATTATGCTGGTTCAACTTTGAGCAGAAATGCATGGTGCCAAAAGGCCTCTTGCATAGTTTGCGAAGGGTGCAAGGTTTTTGTTTTTTATCAGAAAACCCAGTAAAATTCCAGAATTTGGACTGTCTGCATACTGGCAGAAACAGAGAATTTCACAGAATTTGGCATTTTGTATCAGATCAGTACATCTACAGAACTTGTACTTTTTTATAATTGCTTACTGTACTATTTTCAGTTGGCTTTATTTAATGTTCACTGTACTGAAGCAGCAGTGCAGTGAAACTGGGCACAAAAACATGACCCTACTATTTTTTTTGTTTAACTATAAAATATTCCAGGCATCTCCCAGTTTTATTTGGTGGTATCATTTTCTAATTCCACCAAAATTTGAGTATTTTATAAATATTTTAATTTCATTTTTTTCTCAAGAAAAAAAAGATGGCCACGACACTTTGCATAGAAATAGCATTGTAGACCTGGCAAAAGTTAGGATCGGAAAACGGAAGCCTTTTTTTTATTCTGATTATTTATACACATACTAAAAGAATGACAGTAGAATCCTGGTAAAAGCTGGAAATTAGACTACCGGTGCAATTCCTGGAATTTCAAGTCTTGGAAATGGAATTTCATTACTTTAATCACTGTAAATCAGACCTTGATTATGAGTTGAAGACTAAATTTTGTGCCTTAAAAATGCCTTTATTTTGTACTACATCTAAACTGGGTTCTTCATTTGTATTAAATATTTTCAATTTTATGTCCACTAAATTTTGGAGATTTCCTAGTGCCCCCATATAACAGTATGAAAATTAATGAAGCCTGGCCCACCCCAGGCTTTCTTCCACATGTCATTTTTTCGTTGCCTGGGAATACATGTCTGTATCTCTTATTGCAATAGCGACATTGTTTTTTTTTTTATTATTATTATTATTATTTGTTTTTTCTCCCCAGCCATGCTCTGCCAGGTATCTACCCAGCTCCCAGGGATGTACCCTGATCAGGCGTGGTGATCCCCAGCTCACTTCTGGTCACCCATGCCCTCGCCGGTCATCCCCATGGCTATTGGCCCTGTGGCAGGGGCCCTGGGAGGAAGGATGTCCTCCTACCAAGGCAGCTCCCCAAGTCAGCTAGGATCCAGTGCTGGCAAGCGCTAGAACCCAGGACAGCCAGGAAACCAAGGCTGTCATAGAAGCGGTGCCATGGGGTTTTTTTTGCCCCTTGTTTTTCTCCCAGCCACCTCCCTTCCCTGCCATCCACCACCATCTCAGCCATGGGGGAGCAGGCTCCCTTGTTGCACCGCAGGGGTCACTGAGGCAACGGGTGTTCAGGGCCAACCTTCCCTGGACACAGTGCGCTGCTTAGTCACAGCAACTGCATCAGGTCGGACCCGTGGTGTGGTGTTCTGAGCTCGGTCCTGAACTTGAGTTGTCTACACAGTAGCTTGGCGCATTGCTACTGGACCAAGGGGACAGCTCTAGCGTTGTCATTTCTTAGCTGATGTTGCTGTGCCTGTCACAAATTTTCAAAAACTTCTGTTGATAAACAAATATTTGCAAAACAAATAAACTGTCTCACAGTCACTGGTATAGGTGCTCACTCAGTGACTGGGTTTATTTGTAAACGGAGGACGTCATTCTCCTGATAAGAGTTTACCCTTCTCCAACAGCTGGATGCACCTTTTCCTGAAGAAATTCACTTTTATTTCTTTTTTATTTTTTGTAGAGAATTTTTGATAGCCATGAAAGGAGTCAGGAAGAACAAAGTTCTCTAGTTATACGTGTAACTTGACAGCTAAAGTATAGCCAGATGCAAGCTCCCCCCATACTGCCAACTAATTAGCTTCAACCCTGTCATGGGGACGGTGGTTGTGAGAATAGTTTCCATTACGTGTCCATTCAGTCCTTGACTGCTCAAGCAAGGCTTCCAACCAGCCTTCCAATTAGTAATAACAGGAATAGTGGTTTTATTTATTTATTTATTGAAATGTTTCACCAGGAAGGG
Organism: Neoceratodus forsteri; assembly: GCA_016271365.2. Classification (NCBI taxonomy): domain Eukaryota; kingdom Metazoa; phylum Chordata; order Ceratodontiformes; family Ceratodontidae; genus Neoceratodus; species Neoceratodus forsteri. The sequence continues at coordinate 1,171,514,610 of CM057451.1, read as the reverse complement.
CACACTGATCAACAAGATGCTTGTCTGATGGTGCATCCTGGGAGAAGGGGTGATGGGAGAGATACATTAAACAAAATACAAACAGAAACATCTTAAATAGTGATGACAAAAATGTGTTCAACAGTAGCGGAAACCAACCACACAGCTAAGGTTTAGGAAAGCGATTTTTAGGAACATACAGTTGTCAAACAGAGGTCTGGTCTACTAGCAGGAAATGACAGTTCCTATAAATATGGATCCATACAAAGTTTGGGAACATAACCAGTGACTTGTAATAACTGACAGTCGCAACCACAGCTCGTATCACGTAGGCCACTGAACCACCATCAGATCATAAAGGCTTTTCAGGCTTTTAGCCATTGCAGATTTCAACTGGAATTGAGCCAGTGATCCCCTCACCCCATGGCTAACACACTGAGAAAGAATGCAGTTTCTGTCATTTTTGTGCTCAGCACTTCTCTAGATGAGAGCCATCTTTCTGAACTTTAGGAGAAATTGGAGTTTTCCAGTTACATGTAAACTCTGCAGTATAAGAAGGTCAGCATGGCTGGTCTGGTGGCCCAGTGGTAGGGTGCTGGGCTGCCATGCTGGAGAGTTGAGTTCAGGAGAAACGTATCACCCCTTGTTGTTGACACCCCGATGGCAAAACACAGAAAAAGACCAAACGGCGATATTAGGTGGTAATAGTCCTTTTCTGTGTTTCGCTTCTTCCCAGTGTTCCGCCCCTCCTGGACCCAACTCCGACCTGGGTTGGAATCAGTAGTCCGTGGGGTGCGGGGGCAGAGCCGTCTGCATGGGGTTGTGGGGGCACAGCCCTCCATAGAAAACACCATGGTAAGAGCGGCACAATACCTGTGTCGGTATTGTGCTGTCGCTGTGGGGGAGATCGGCATTCTTGCCGACAAGATAACTTGGTGCTTCCCAGTAGAAAGCCCAGGACACTGGCAAACAGATGTTCGAGGTCAATGAGTTCTGCACATGGCAGCCTGTCCTCAACTAGGAGGGAGGCATTGTGTCTCCATAGCATCAAATACCTCTGCCATGGGGCTCTGGAGGGTTCACTTTCCAGTTGCAGGGAAAACTGTATGTTGCTAAGGCCCCCAGTTACTTAGTATGATGCTGTAGCGAGAGAAAGGAGGTCCTATGGAGAAAACAGGGAAGGAAGCTCCAGAACTGCCTAGATGAAGGCTACTGGCATCCTTGACTCTTGAGCCCCATGTTGCTAAAACCCTGGCCAGGGGTTGTTCCTGGGGCTAGGAAGTAGCCAATGAACACAAGCCTGAGGACTCAGAAGGCTGGTATCAGTGGAGACAATCTGAAGAAAAAAAATAAAATAATCAGGGTGTGATAGCATGCTCATATAAATGTTGTAAGTCACATATCCATGACTATGGGTTGCAGGGGTTGAAATTAAGTTTTACAGCCACTAGCCAGCAGGGCTAGTGCCTCAGAAAATCCACTGGCCCCACAGACATTTTAACTGGCCCAGTTGTGCATACTGGAATGTTGCCTTCTCCAGTATAAGCCCACAGGGCTAGTTAAATGAAAATCTCACTAGCCTAATACAAAATGTACCAGCATTTGGCTAGGGGGTTGGTGCCAATTTTGACCCCTGGGTCGGTTGTAGTCCAGTGTATAGTATCATCTCTGCTGGTCTGTATACAGTCGGCGCACTATCTCGCTGCACTGTAACATAGTTTGAGATACAGTGTGTATGAAAAGCAATATAAAACCAGTCCCTAGTCTATTCTGTTCTTATGCCTCTCACTGCATCATACAGTAAGAAAAATTCATAGCCCTGATTGGCTGAAACAACCGTACAGCTATGTAATTATGTACCCATAATTATACGCCTGTACTTCTTTCAAGGTACTAGCCTGTGTACCACACTGAAGACTGAAAATGTCAGTACCCGGCGCAGCCAGTTCCTCTGCTGAATGCAAACCCGTCACAGACAGCAAGAGCTGCAGCAGCCGTCACCTAGCAAAACTCACAATCAAGTCAGCTCTGACAGTAGTCAAAAGTTAAAAAAAGAATTGTTCCATTCTTCACTCCGACTTTGAAATTTAGGAGCCACTCAATGAAGGGAGCTGGAAGTGTTGGGGAGATTGAGGGAGCTGCACTATTGAGGGAGCCGTGCGGTCCGGAAAAGGAACTTTTTTTAAATTTTACTCACAGCCCCTAATCCAGACTTTTTTTTTTTTACTTTAATCAGAAAAATTAGTTGGTGTGATTTTTCTAACACATGTTATCAGTACAACAAACTACTCCAGGGATGTGTGATTATAGCCAAAAATGACACTTCTCTTGGGTATTTAAAGGCACTGGGTGCAAACATCTCATGCCTAACAACACCCTCAAGAGGCGTGTGACTATGTAAGTATTACAAAATGGGTAGTGAGAATCCTGCATCCTGATTGGTCAGGACTAGTGTCCTTATAGGACAATAACTCTGTGACTTGCACTTTTTATGCCCGCTAGTGACGAATTAATCAATACCCCCGAGTTCCTCTGCCTAGCTGGCAATTCTCATACAGCTTGTCTTTCTACTGACCATCCATTCAGCCACCCAAATCTCATGTCCTGTACGCAGGCATACAAAAATAGAAACATTCAGACAGTCAAATGTCTCACAACGGAGTCAATGTATTTTTTTTTTCTAATTATAACAGCACAGTAGAAGTGTCGGTCTCTATCGCAACTGTAGCATGTGAAACCAGCAACTTTCATTGCCACACTCTAGCACTGTAGCTCGTGAAAAGAATAAAAACAAACTGCATCATTTTAAAACCTTTTTCTGCATTAAATAAGTTTTGCCAAATGCTGTTTGTTTTTGTGAAACAACTATTTTTAACTGTTGAAAGCCCCTAAGTGCCACCATCTCTTCAAAAATTAACTGCTTCCCCTGAAAGCTCCACATACATACGAACATACGAAATTTGCCAGCAGATAAAGGGCTAGAGGTCTATCAAGTCTGCGCGAATGTGCAGCTAGCACCCCTTATTCTGCAGCTGCCCCTCCCTTCTACCTTTCCCCTCCATAGACTCTCCCCCTTGTCCTATCCCATCCCCTTTTGAAGCAGTCCACTGTTCTACTGGATACCACTTCTGCAGGTAACGCATTCCACCCAACTACCACCCTCTCTGTAAAAAAGTGTCTCCCTCCTGAACCTTCCTCCCTCCAGTCTCATATCATGGCCCCTGGTGTCCCTTCCCTCCCTTACTTTGAACAGCCCCTCTGTACTTGTCTTGTTTATTCCTTTTCATGTACTTAAAGGTTTCAATCATGTCCCCCTGTCCCTCCTCTCCTCCAGTGAGTACATGTTTAACTCCCTCAAGCCTCCTCTTGTATGATAAATCCTCCATAGAAACATAGACTTTGACGGCAGATAAGGACCGCTTGGCCCATCTAGTCTGCCCATTTCCCTACCTACAGGATAGGCCGCAGATCCTAGTTAACCAACAGCCTATTTCTTCCTACCCCCACAAGAATTGCCTTATGTCTGTCCCATGCATTCTTGAATTCTCCAGCCCTTTGATCATCTTTGTCGCCCTGCGCTGTACCCCCTCCAGTAACTTAATGTCCCTTCTTTTTTTTTTTTCAATTGTTTAATCAGGAGTGGCACACTAAGCTGAAAGCTTGTTTACAGGTGCGACCTGGGAGCACAGGGAAGTTAAGTGGCTTGCTCAGGGTCACACAGTATGCAAGTGAGGGCTGTGGGATTCAAACCCAGGTCTCTAGATTTGCAGCTCAGAGCCTTAAACCACTGTGCTATACTACCTTCAGATATGGGCACCAGTACTGCATGCAGTACTCCAGGTGCGATCTAACTAATGACCTATACAGTGGCAGAATCACCTCCTCCTTCTTCGAGGATATACCCCTTGCAATGCAACCCAACATTTTGTTGGCCTTTGCAGCTGCCTTTGTACATTGTGCCATGTTGTTCATTGACCCTGTAATGAGCACCCACAGATCCTTCTCCTCCTCTGTCTGGGCTAGCTGCACTCCCCCCATGCACTCTGTGAAGCTCTTTCAGCCTGATTTTGGCTCTGTTTAATCTCCAGTGCTGCTAAACTAAAGAGGGCTTTCCAAACTGGGGGGAGGGGGGAATTTACATAGTACCAAGCCCTTCTGCAGGCAAATGAGCCCTCAACTGGCATCAACACATTAGAAAGAGGACTATTGTTTCAATAAAAATACAACAAACAATACTTTTAAAATATTTTAACATTTTTTTTATCATAGAAGATTTTATTAAGATTTTCCAGTTTTTTTTCAGTTTTGCATTACACTTCCATATTCATTCCTCTCATATGTGTAGGAAGATCCTCAAATTATTGCAGTATACATTATTTTACATATGGCTAGACGTATATACTCTGTACATATACATTCATATATAAATACAGTCTGTCCATTTTATTTGTAGCTACTCATTTACTAATAGGCAACTAGGGTAAGTAAGGTGGTCTACCTAATTGCTGATGGTGGGGGGTGGGGAGAGCTATACATAGAGGGGGAAGGGCTTTACACAATGGTGAGTTGAGATAAGAATCCCATTTTTTATGGAAGTGAGCCACTTGACCTGGGGGAGCATAGGACAATCTTTCCAATAGTGCTAATTTGGCTATAGCTGCATGCCATTGTCTTATACTTGGACTGTTAACCTGTCTCCACTGCATTAAAAGGAGCCGTTTGGCCTCTAATAGGGCCACCACGACCATTCTTGGAGGGCCTTTGGCAATGTAGAAAGACTAGACATATCTCCTAGCAAAAGTTTAGGATCTAACTGGAGGTTCCTTATACCTAATACTGAGCAGCAGTCTTGCCTAATTGCATCCCAGAAACCAGAGAGTTGTGGACATTCCCACAATATGTGAAATAGGTGGGCTCCGGGTTGCTGGCATCTCCAACAGTTGGAATGTGGCATTAAATTTGCCGAGCATAGAGCGGCCGGAGTTCTGTACCAGCACAGCAATATATTTAACTGTATTAGTTGTCTTTTGGAGTCTTTATACAGTTTATGTGCATTTTGAAGACATTTAGCCCATGTAGTGCTAGGTATAGTTATCCCCATCTTGGCCTCCCATCGAATTCTGCAATGTTCTGTGGGATCTGGTTGAGAGTCCCTCACTATAGCACAGAATTTACCTATATGACCCCGTGAGGAAGTTTCCTTATGCAGGGTGGTAAGACACTTCCATTTAGAATCTGGTCTTACTTGGGCAGAGAGGGCATAGAGAAGGCTGTGTATTTGGAGATATCGCCAGAAGTCGGTATTTATAAGGTTAAATTTATCCTTTAACTGGGCAAAGGATAATAATGTATCCGTGCCAGGCATCATAAAATCTTTCACAAAGCGAATACCCTTTTTTTCCCAACCAAGCCAGTTAAGAGGTTGCCCCTCTAGTGTTATAAAGGTATTGCGCCAAAGCTCTGCATACTCCAAGGGTGGGGCCCATGCATTCTTGGGGGTATGGGAGAGGATCATAATGTGACACCAGGCATATCAGGAGTGACATATGACCGGAGATAGGCTCTTTCCTGTGGAGCCACTAAAGCTCAGCAAGGACCTAAGTGGGGTTGGGGCCGCCATGTCTATTTCAAGGCCAACCCACACTGGACAAGGTGTATTGGGTGGTACAAACCATCTAGTTATTTGTGCCGCAGTACATGCCAGATGGTAGTTCAGAAACCAAGGGGCTCCAACGCCTCCTTTAGTCCAGTGAGCCCTAAGTTTGTTTTTCCTCATCTATGTGCCTTTTTTTCCCATACTAGATTAGAGACCATCATCTCAAGGGAACCAAGAGTTTGGGAGATATTCGTATTGGAAGATTATTAAATAAATATATATCCCTCGGAAGCAATAGCATTCACATTGCCGCCACTCTGCCCATCAAAGACAAACGTAGTTTTTTCCATCTTTCTATTTCTGCATTTAGTTTTTTTAGCGGGGGGAAAATTAGCTGATTCAAAGTTTTCCCAGTTAAAAGGTATATAGATCCCCAAATAAGAAAAACTTTGCGGAGCCCGTTGAAGTTCTGTGCCATGAAGACATTCCCGTGAGCAGAGTGAGTTCAGTGGGGCCAGTACAGTCTTTCGCTGATTGACCTGCAGACCTGATAAAGCCGCAAAGTTTGTAAGAACTGAGAGAGCTATTGGTAACGAATCTTGAGGACGTGATAGGGTAAGTAGCAGATCGTCTGCATAGGCTGCTACAGTATAGGATTTGCCGTGTGCCGGTATGTCTGTAATCCCTGTTGTATTATCCAAGGCACGAGGTAGGGGGTCTAGGGCAATTAGAAAAAGAAGGGGGGATAGGGGACAACCTTGTCAGATGCCTCTGTATAATGGAAAGGTGGTAGAAATAGTGGAGTTAGTGAGAATCTTGGCTTTTGGAGAATTATTTATTTATTTGTATTTTGGTAACCGGGTAAGCCCACTGAGACCAGAGGTCCCTTTTTCAGGAGCGACCCGGAATTAGTTACAGAGAGAGATACACAATAGCATTCGATACAGAAAAGGACACATTCTAGCATTCTATGCAGTAGTTACAATAATTACATAAATGTACATTAGCAAGGAGCGACACAGAATTAGTTACAGAGTAAGACACATAATAGCATTCTTTACAGAAAAAAGACACATACATGCATTCTTTACAGTAGTTACAATAATTACTCAAAATATACAGTAGCATCCAGTTACAGGGGTAATAAGCTATTGTTAGCAGTGCATGATGTCAGATTATACCTCAGTTTAGTAGGCAATGTGAGATAGTCATGGTAGAACGTCATTTTAGAAACATCCAGGGTGAAGGAAGGTTCAAGGCAGTGAGAGCATAAGGAGAAGTGGGCTGGGGAGCTAACGGTTACAGCCACAAAGGCTGAGATTGAGGAGATATACTTTGAGCCTGGACTTGAATTGGCTAATGGTGGATGAGTCAGTCAAGCTAGCTGGTAAGGAGTTCCAAAGGTGGGAGGCAGTAAACCTGAAGGAGCATTTGCCTTGTTTGGAATGACACGAGGGATATCAAGTAGGTGATTTGCAGACTATCGTAGAGTTCAGCATTGTATTTTGGTAGAGAGTAGTCCATTAAGATGGGGAGGGGAACCAAGGGTAGCGAACTTGAATGCAAGGCAGGCAACTGGGTAGGCTAGTTTGTGCTGAAGAGAGGGCCAGTTAAGTTCCTTAAGTGCCTCACAGTGATGCCTCCTTGGGGAGGAGTTTGAGGCGAAGTGGACCCCTCTGTTATAGAGGACAGCAAGTTTATTGAATTCTGTCTCTCTGAGTGACTGCAGTAGAGGAGCCCCATACAGAATGGAGGGGAGGAGATTGCAGCTGGAAATTGCTCGACGTGCGATGCAAGATAGTGAGTTCCCCAGACGATAGAGCAGGCCAAGCTTTTGGTGGATGGCCCTGGTCATGGAGTCGATATGGGGTCTGTAGGTCATCTCTTGGTCAAGATGGATCCCAAGGTATTTGAAACTGGTTGTGACCTCAACTATTTTCCCTTGGTTTATGCTGATCTGGAGCAGCTGACTTCAGTCAGAGCCCAGATGTCTAGAGCCAAACAGGACGGCTTTAGTTTTTTCCTCATATAGCTTCAAGGAGTTTGTGGAGAACCAGGACTCAAGAGTTGAGAGACTATCCTGCAGTTTTGTGGTGATGACACTAGGTTGAGGGTCACTGTAGCAGATGACCATGTCATCCGCATACAGAATGAGTTAGCTGAGGGAACAGTTACTCTCAATATTATTGAGAAAGAGTGAGAAAAGTAGGGGGCCTAGGATTGAGCCCTGGGGCACCCCAGCGGTGATGGGCCTGGGTCCAGACTGTGTACCCTTCCAGCGGACTTTTTGGAAACGTTCCTTAAGATAGCTCTCGAACCATGAGAGAGAGTGGTCATCTAGGCCTGGGAGCTGGAGTTTAGAGAGGAGGAGATTATGATTGACAAGGTCAAAGGCCCTCGATAGGTCAATGAAGAGGGCACCCATTAGGGAGTCTTGATCCATGGAGGCAAGGATGTCAGTTGTTAGCCGGATGAGAGCAATGTCTAACGTGACCCTTCCTAAAACCATGCTGCACATCAGCCATGAGTAGGTGCTGCTCCAGGTAGTCCTGCAGCTGGTTAAAGACTTGTCTTTCCTGGATTTTTCCAAGAGGACTGAGCAGGGAGATAGGCCTGTAGTTTCCCAGCTTGTCACGGGGCCCACTTTTGTAGACGGGGACGATGGTCGCTACCTTCCACATTGTTGGGACTATTCCTTCCCGAAGTGACCTATTTATGAGGAGGGTGACAGGATGGAGGATAGCAGGGGCAGCATCCCTCAGTAGGTGGGGTTCGAGCCGATCATGGGTCAAGACCCATGAGCAGAATTGGGGGCCAAACCCATATACACGAAGGACCTCATGGAGGTAATTCCATTCTATGGAATCAAAAGCCTTTGCGAAATCAACTGCTAGAGCAACCATAGGGATTTTAGCTCTATTTGCTAGCCATTTTAAATTCTATAGCAATCTGGTATTGCCTGATCCCACCTTTCCAGGCATAAAACCAACTTGGGATGGATGGATAATTGAACCCAGGATACTCTGCAGTCTGGTGGCTAATGTTTTAGCCAGCATCTTTGTGTCTACCGGCAATAAAGATATGGGGTGAAAATTAGAGCAATTTCAAGGGATCCTCAGATTTTTTAAGGATTACTATACTTAAGGCCTCATTCACTGCGGTGGGGAGAGAACCTGAAGAGTGGGCATATTGCAGAGCAAGCAACAAGGGGTTCATTATTTCCTGGTCCAGGGCTTGATATAGCTCGACGGTCATTCCGTGTGGCCCTGGGGCTTCCCCCTTGACCATGCGAAATAGGGCCTGTCGTACCTCAGTCTCTGATATAGGGCAGTCTAAACGGTCAACTTGTTCCTGAGTTAGTGAGGGTATTGTAAAATTTGTACAAAACTGACGCAGTTTGTTTGAGAACTGTTCCTTCGTATCTCTGGATTTGGATTGGTATATGGTCTGGTAGTAATTTTTCATAGTCTCATTAATGCCCTTCGAGTCACTAACTACGGAGCCTGTGGGGGATCTTTAACATTTTTAATTTTATTTTTGCTTTTTTTTTAATTTTATTTATGAAAACCATTTTATAAGAGCAGTAAGATACTCCTAGGATGTGAGTTGCTGCCTGATAAAAGCACTTCCCAGGTGCTGAAGGTGCAATCATCTCATGCCTCACTGCGCACCTGGGGCATGCGTTTATCAGACGACAACCCACACTCAGTCATGCCTTATTGCTTTCATAAAACATGACAGACCATGCAGTTATTGGGTAATAACTGCATGCCCCCACACTCCATGGGTTGGAGGCACCAAGGTGTTAGCTGAGTGCCCTACAACCACTGAGTAGTGGGGAGTGTGATAATTACCCAATAACGCCAAGCTCTGAAGTGTGTTATTGCAGTTATAAAATGGCACCAAAATAATAAAAAACACAAGACTAAAATCCCACTCACTTGCCCACCTCTCACTCACTCACTCACTCACTCACTCATCCACCCACCCACACACCCATTCACTCACTTACCCACTCACCCATTCACTTATGCACCCTCACACCCACCACTCACTCACTCACTCACCCACTAACCCACCCACTCCATCACTCCCTCACTCACCCATTCACTCATTCACTACTCACTCACCGATTCACTTACTCACTAACTCACCCACTCACTCACCCACTCACTCACTCACCACTCACCACTCCCCATCACCTTCACTTATGCACCCTGACACCCACCACTCACTCACTCACCCACTAACCCACCCACTCCATCACTCCCTCACTCACCCACTCACTCACTACTCACCGATTCACTCACTTACTAACTCACCCACTAAGTCACCCACCAATCACTCACCCACTCACTCACCACTCACTTACACATTCACTCACTCACTTACCCACTCACTCACCCACTCATCCACCACTCACCCACTCACCCACCACTCACTTACTCATTCACTCACTCACTTACTTATTCACTCACCCACTCATCCACCAACCCACTCACTCACCACTCACTCACCGACTCACTCAGTCACTCACCCACCACTCACTCACCCATCCATCACTCACTCATTCACGCACCACTCACTCACCCATTCACTCACTCACTTATTCACTTGCCCACCACTAACTCACTCACCCACCCACCACTCACTCACCCATCCATCCATCACTCACTCATTCACGCACCACTCACTCACTCACCCACTCACTCACTCATTCACTTGCCCACCACTAACTCACTCACCCACTCACCCACCCACCACTCACTCGCCCATCCACCACTCACTCACTCACTCACCCACCACTCACTCACTCATTCACTTACCCATTCACCACTCACTCACACTCACACAGTCACTACTCATACTCACTCACTCACCACTCACTAACTCACCACCCACCCACTTGCCACTCACTCATTACCTACACACCTACTTATGACCCACCCATTCACTTGCTTACTTCTCACTCATTCACTCACTCACTCCCTCACTCAGCTTGTCGCTGTTTGCCTATCTGTCTATCTATCTATCTTCTCTCTCTCTCTCTCTCTCTCTTTCTCTATCCATCCATCTACCTACTGGATACAGCATTGACTGGCTTAAACTAAAATACGTACTTAACCAAGTTGGATTTTACATCTTTGCACCTGTGACTGGTGAAGCCACGAGTGAAGTAAGAGGTCTCATCCAATGAGTGCAAATAAATATTTCCAATAGAAAAACACAGTCTCTCCCATTGCGTTCCCTCCAAATGTTGTTATTAACTCCTAACTTCAGAAGGTTGTTATACTGTTGTTGAGACGTCACGCTGTCACTTCTGGGAGGTGGACCTTTCCTACTGAACTCAATGGAGAAAGGTGATGAGGAGTGGGACCTCTCATGCAATTTCATAAGAAGAGAGGGGACTGCGTCACAGTGTGTTCCTGCTCAGTTTAATGCTTGCTTGTACATCATGAGATCTGAGGCTGAGAATGCCACCCGCATCACATCAGCCACATTTATGCAACAGAAATCCCAGTTGCAAATTTTCAGATAAATAAATACATAAAAAGATAGCTTTATACGGATTTTTCTTCTCTTATGCTACGCGCAAGGGACTGATCAGAGCCTTGAATGAGTGTATAAGATTGCTTGGGTATATAGGAGGCTAGAGGCAGAGTGAGACGAGTGGTCAACTGAATGCACTGTACATTTTCCTATTGTCCTAGAAAGCATTAAATCAGGACAGAGCTTGGTTCTACTGTGGCATTAATCCATGGTTGGGCTGCTTGGGGCATAAGGCTGAATTCTGAGTGCACCCAACCTGCCAACCATAGGTTAATGCCACAGGTAGAACCATGCTCTGGAGTGGTTTAATGTGCTTTTAACATGGCAAGCGCAAGGCAACTGTTTGAAGTGTGGTAGACATATAAACAGAAACTCAGAATATTGATGGATAGAACTGTTTATGGTGCTGAACTCTACATGTGTCAGGCTACATAAATCCGCAACTGTGTGCGTGCACGATGCATACTCTCTTTACATTGTTATGACTGTACTTTTAAAATAGCTTGCACAGTTATCTTTTGTTACTATTACAGACAGAAAGAGGAAAAAATTAACCTCAGTGAATAAAACTCCTGTTTTCTAACGTGTTTGTCTTCGTTCTTACTCTAACTTCAGTGTTGCATTATGGGTAAACTAGCAAGATTTACATATCGCCGTGATTGTAGCTTTTTGTGTGATACTACAAAGTATCCTGAGTGGGTGGGACAGAAAGAAAAAATATCTCTGTTTTTGTGCTATTCACGCTTTAGGGAGTGAGAGACTGAGATGGAGACATACGTAAACAGACCGATCACTGCTGTGCTGAGTGTGTCTGTTTCTACAGGTCTGTCGGATGGGTGGGCGGGTGGAAAGCAACTAAACCGGGGAACAGAGGATGGAAGGCTTGTTCAGCTCACTCCTAGCTATGATATGGAACATACAAAACTTTATTTTCCCACTTTTCTTTTTTAAACATTTTGCTGCCAGTACCCATATTGCTCAGACACTACAAGATTCCCTGGGTGGATGGGGGAAGACATGACTTCTGTTTTATGGTATGCTTACTTTCTGAAAGAAATACATGCTTATTCAGTCTAGCGCCAACAGTGACAAACATTTGCTTCATAAAAAAGAATACTGGAATGCGCGCTCCCGATCGCAACCATGGATTAATAAGGAGCATTAATCCATGGTAGCTCTCTGGTCACATGTTGCTATTCCTCCAATCAGTTTCACGTATTCTGGTCTCTTGCTGTTTGCTTGTACTTTGCCATGTTACAAACAGTAATACGTTACAGTATTGCATCAAGTGGGTCTGCTTCAATGCTTCAAATCAATGGTGCCGTATCTGGGGCCAGGATTAAGACACTGTTGTGTTAAACATTGACCCAGGTTCATATGATACTCTGAGGTTGAGAACCTGGGAGTAATACCCCCTGCTACTTGCTGACATATATTCGCTGCTCCTTGTTGCCTGTGTTCTCCATCGAATTATCACCCTGTGGAGGCCTGGCCACTTTGTAACCTCCTTGATCAGCCTACTGCCCAACCCTCCGTCAACTTGTGTTGTACTTGTGCCTTGTACATTGTTCAAGCATACTGTATCCCTGTTACTAAGTGTTGTTTATCATTTCACGTACACCATTATGTATTTTTATTTATTTATTGACACAATTGGATTACAGACCTTTGAGTCAGTGACTCATTTCCAAAGGCTCCTCGTCAACCAACAGATTAAGCAAACATAGACAATGGAACGAATCAGCATAGCACGTTTCATCCACAGGACTAACTACTATAGTGCGAGACATAGAGATGAACTATATACAAGCCATTTGTGCTGTGTGTCCTAAGACACCAGGTGACCTCTACAATTCGGTAGCTAAGCAGTAACACAACTACAGGTGCAGAGAGTGTGATGACCTATACAAGTTGGTAGCTAATACAGTGCAACAGTTATACAGGGTGGTAGCTAATACAGTGCATGAATTATACATCAGATTATACAGGGTGGTAGCTAATACAGTGTATAAATTATACAAGGTGGTAGCTAATGACATTGCAGATACTAAACAGAGTGATGGCTGCGAAGAGTGCAGGTACAGAAATATTGGAGACTACCATAGTTGCGAGTATGCTTTATCTCTGTAACTAATTCCGGGTCGCCCCTGAAAAAGGGACCTTCGAGGCTCGGTGAGCTTACCCGGTTATCAAAATTGAATAAATAAATAAATACTGGTGAGGGAGTTTCTTTCTGTAAGCCTGATACTGTCCTTTAGATTGTTTAAAAGGACAATTCTTCAAGAAACCCATGGGTCATTTTTTTTTTATCTTTATGCAGTCTGTCCTCCTACTGCCTGTTTACAGTTGGAAGACAAAATTTACATTATGAGCCATGCTCCTCACACTCCAGGGATTACTGTACTTGTACATGAGGCAATTAAGCCTATTGGTTAGAGTGCAGTGCTGTGAACCTGGAGACCTGGGTTTGAATCCCACATGCCTTAATCTTTGTGTGACCCTGAACAAGTCACTCAGCCTCCTTCTGTCCAATTTTTCTAATTTCTCTCTAAAATCTTTCCCTGAGTTCTTTGAATCTCACTGTGTACTGAAAATGACAGTAACAATGCCTCCTCTCCCTCTCTTGCACTGTTCTCAAGTAAGCAGTAATGCAGGGCAGAGGTGTGTGTTCTGTTGTGAACATCTCACGCCTCAGGTGGTTGGTCACAGGGCCACAGAATATGTTCATCTAACACACCCAAGAAGTGAAATTATTCCCACAACACACACCCTGAAGTGCATTATTGTTATTACATTGGTTCATTTTTAAACAGTATAAAAAAATAAAAAAAAAAACAATTTTTTAAATAATTCTTTCGTTTCTTTTTGAGTGTGGAAGCATATTTTTGTTACCTAAGAGTATAGCGAAGATACCTCAGCAGTGCAGACAACAACCAATTAAAACCTTTTCATAATGATGATGTGCTAGGATAACATCACTGCGGAAGGTGGTCACTGACCATTCAGGACATGTGATTTTTTCTTGCTACTGTATCATGTTTCTTAGCAACCTGCGAAGCCCAAGCTACCCTACTGAACCAACCTGTCCGAAATGCACTGCATAAATACACTGATGACACAGTTCTCTATTGCAGTGGCCCACGTTGGCTTGTGTGGAGGCTTCGCTTCAAACTCACTCTGTGGTGCCAGAAGCCTGGCTGAAACAGAACCACCTCATTCTCAGCACTAGACCAAGGCAGGGCTGACCAGACGAACCAGCAGCCGCAGTGCACTGCACTGCCGTGCGGCAACACGAGTTCGGATGTGAACCCCAGACATCACTTCAGGAGGCAACCTAGACCAGAGCAGCTGCTGCTTGGCAGAGGGCTGTGGACACGCAGGATCAGGTTGGGTACCTAGTGCTACAGTGACCCCCGTGGTGGGCATGGGAATCTTGCTCCAGCCACACACTGATTGACAGAAATCACTTTAGTGATTTCTGAGTGATTGTATAGATCACGTACCTTATATGTTATAGCGTTATGGGGTTAGGTACCTTATATGTTAGTTATATCATTGTTGAGTTACATACCTCGTATGTTAGCTATAGCATTGTGGGGTTACATACCTTGTATGTTAGCTATAGCATTGTGGGATTACATACCTTGTATGTTAGTTATAGCATTGTGGGGTTACATACCTCATGTTATTTATAGTATTGTGGGATTATGTACTTACTTAGATACATAGATGTCATCATATAAGGGCCTTGTAGCCCATCAAGTCTTCCCTATCCCTCTTTCTAATGCTTATGGTACCCTAGATGCTACAACAGGTCCCCTTCCTTCACCCTAGTTTGATCACTCCCATTCCCATGCTAGCTGCACACTCGGGCAGACTTTGATAGACCAATTGGTCTGTTTCTGCTGGCAGAGTCATGTGTTCGTATGTGCCTATCCCATGCATTCTTGAATCCCTGAACCATGGCCACCCCCACCACTTCCTGAGGGAGACTGTTCCATCTCTCCACCACCCTTTCAGTGAAGTAGAATTTCCTCAAGTTCCCCCTAAGTCTTCCCCCTTTTAGTCTCATGCTGAGCCCCCTTGTTCTGTTATTTCCCTTCTTGTGAAAGATGCTCCCCTCTGGTACCCTGTTGATCCCTTCAGATACTTGAAGGCCTCTACCATGTCCCCCCATTTCCTCCAGGGAGTACATATTGAGAGCTCTGAGTCTCTCCTCATACAACTTATGCCACATCCCAAACACCATTTTTGTTGCCTTCCTCTGTGCCATCTCCATCCTGTCTATGTCTTTTTGGAGATAGGACCTCCAGAACTGAACACAGTACTCAAGATGAGGCCTTACTAGGGAGTTGCATGATGGTACCACTACTTCCCTCCTTCTACTTGTTATACCCATCCCTATGCACCCTAGTATTCTGTTTGCCTTTCCGGCTGCTTTGTCGCACTGTTTAGCCACTTTGAGGTTGTTTTCTATGAATATCCCTAGATCCCTTTCCTCTTTGGTGGCCTCCAGTGTTTCCCATCTAGTTCACACACGACCCTAGGATTCCTTCTCCCCAGGTGCAGAGCCCTGCTCTTTTTTGTAATGAAACCAACTGCCATTTTTTGGAGTAGTTTTCTCACCTCTTCAGATCTCTTCTCATTTTTATCTTGGCGCACTTGCGCAGCCAACATCTTGGGACAGTGCAGCTTTGGACACACGGTCGCTGTTGGGCGAATGCAGGGCACACACCAGTAGGTGAGTCCTTCATTCCCCAATCAGCCTGCATGCTGACGCCACACCATGCATACATAATGTGGCGAGCACATCTCAGAAAAGTCTGCTGCAATCTGAGCAAAGCTCGTCAGATGCAGCAGACCCTTCCTGCGTGCGTGCCAACATTATCAGCATGATGGGCAGGTGGCCGCCCAACTTCCGACTTTGGGGGTGCTCAATCCCCCTGTCAGTTTACCCCACATTCTTGTGTGACAACAGGGGAGCCTACTCTCTGTCGGCATAACCCCTCATTGTTAAATGTCGAGGGGGCCCAATCCCCTTGGCTTGTCCCCCACCCGCTTTCTTTGTGTGAAACGGGGGTGCTCAATCCCCGTCGGCATAACTTCCTCCACCCCCAAGCTGTGTGCCGACGAGGGTGCCCAATCCCCCGTCGGCTACAGACCTCTCCAAACATTTAGGTGGCACACTGGGAGTCCACCCCAGCATGCCAAATTCCCTGAAATACAAAAACTGTCCCGCTATGTTTTTTGGTTTTTTCTTCCCACCTGCAAAAACAAAATGGTCCTCGTAGTCTCCCTGGCCCCCACCGCCACTCCACCCTCTGCTCACCCTGCCTCCCCACACCCCATACTTATCTCCGGAGTCCAGCGCGATGATCATCGGTGGACCGGGAACATGTCTGCACTCTTCAAAGCCAACCGCGAACTGAGGAAATGTCGGTAAGCTGTATAATGGAATAAATAGGGTTTTTTCAACTCTGCTGCATATCTCAGGCATTTTGGGGAATTTTGGCCCCAAAATTTCAACATGGGGTTTTTGGGACCACTCCTCATGAATTCTTGCACTGCCATGGCGTTATTCGGTCCCTAAAGGTGATTTCACAGTCACTGAGCAGAATCACCTTTTGGGGCTGAGTAATGAAATGACAGTACCACTGTTCATGAGGGGGGCTCTCAAAATGCCTATATTACAAATTTGGTGGAAAAACAAAAATTACTGTTTCGACGATGCGCAGGCTTTACGAGTTGCTCACCGACTCATAAGTTAGCGAATTCGCAATATTTTCACACCAGATTCTCAGCATTAGCAGTTTGCCACACCTTCTTGTGAACTGTTCAGCTGTCATTTTTCACATCCTGGCCAAAAAGTGTTTTCGCACTTCCGGCGCAAAATAGCCTGGTCGCTCTGCGAAAGCACTGTTCGGGACACATTACGAAAATGACAGTGACACTGTTCATGACAGAGGTCCTAAAATGCCTGTGTTGATAATTTGGTGACAATACTCCATAAAATTACTATGTTATGAGTGTGCGTTGCGCAGTTTGCACGCATGCTCGTAAGTTCGCAAACTTATATATTTTCACTCCAGATTTTCAACAGTGCATTATTCTACTCCTCCTAATGAACAGTACAGCTGTCATTTTTCACATCCTGACCAAAATCTGTTTTCGCAGTTCCGGCGCACAATAGCACGGTCGCTGTGGAAAGCCCATGTTTGGGACATATTGTGAAAATGGCAGTGACACTGTTCATTAGCAGATGTCCTAAAATGCCTATGTTGAAAATTTGGGGACGAAAGTCAATCAAATGAGTGTTTTACAAGCACGCGTTGTGCAGTTTGCACGCACACTTGTGACTTTGTGAATTTGTAATACTTTCACTCCAACTGTTCATCATTGGCATTTTTCCATTCCTCCTTATGAACAGTACAGCTGGCTGAAATGTGTTTTTGCACATCCGGTGCAGAATTGCATGGTCACTGTGCAAAATCACTTTTCGGGACAGTTTGAGGAAATGACGGTGACACTATTCATCAGCAGAGGTCCTAAAATGCCTATGTTGAAAATTTGGTGCCAAAAGACCATACAATGACTGTGTTGCAAGCGTGCATTGCACAGTTTTCACCCACCCTTGTAACTTCGTCAATCTGCAATATTTTCATGCCACATTTTCACCACTGGCATTTGTGCACATCTCATTATCAACAGTCCAGCTGCCATTTTCCACAGCCTGCCCAAAATGCATTTCCGCAGCTCTACCGCACAATGGCGTGCTCACTGTGCAAAATCACCTTTTGGGACACATTAACAAAATCACAGCGCTATGCGTCTCCACCTCCACCACTGCCAATGCCAGGCGCGACAACATTCAGCATTGACAAATGCTTTTTTCTATACCTTCCTGTGTATCTAGCCTGTTACATAGCTTTACACCATCCCCGAACAGGCTAACCCTCCCTTCTGGACCCTCTGCAATATCACTTATGAAGACATTGAAGAGCACTGGTCCCAGCACTGACCCCTGGGCTATGCCACTTGTTACCTGTCCCTCCTATGAGCCAACCCCATGTACCATCATTCTTTGTGTTCTGTTACTCAACCAGTTTCTAACCCAGGTGACAACCTCTGTCCCCACCCCAGATGTGTCAGCTTGTGGATTAGTCTCCTGTGTGGCACTGTGTCAGGGGCCTCCCTGAAGTCCAGGTAGGCCACATCTACCACTCTGCCCTGGTCTATTTCCTTCATCACACACTCGAAGAACTCAATCAGGTTGGTCTGGCATGACCTCCCTGCTGTGAATCCATGTTGCCTTGGGCCCAGCAGTCCCCTTGTCTCTAGGTAGTCCACTAGCCTTTCCTTAAGCAGACACATACTTCACATGTTAGTTACAGCATGTAGGGTTAGTTAGCATTGTGGGGTTATGTGCCTCTTAAATTAGTTACAGCTTTGTGGGGTTACGTACCTTATATGTTAGTTATAGCATTGTGGGGTTACATACCTTATATGTTAGTTATAGCATTTTGGGGTTACATACCTCATAGGTTAGTTATAGCATTGTGGGGTTACATACCTCATAGGTTAGTTATAGCATTGTGGGGTTACATACCTCATATGTTAGTTATACTGTTGTGGGGTTACATACCTCATATGTTAGTTATAGCATTGTGGGGTTACATACCTTATATGTAAGTTATAGCATTTTGGGGTTACATACCTTATATGTTAGTTATAGCATTTTGGGGTTAAATACCTCGTATGTTAGTTATAGCATTGTGGGGTTACATACCTCATATGTTAGTTATACTGTTGTGGGGTTACATACCTCATATGTTAGTTATAGCATTGTGGGGTTACATACCTCATATGTTAGTTATAGCATTGTGGGGTTACATACCTCATATGTTAGTTACAGCATTTAGGGGTTACATACCTCATATGTTAGTTATAGCATTGTGGGGTTACATACCTTATATGTTAGTTATAGCATTGTGGGGTTACATACCTTATATGTTAGTTATACTGTTGTGGGGTTACATACCTAATATGTTAGTTATAGCATTGTGGGGTTACATACCTCATATGTTAGTTATAGCATTTTGGGGTTACATACCTCATATGTTAGTTATAGCATTGTAGGGTTGCATACCTTATATGTTAGTTATAGCATTGTGGGGTTACATACCTTATATGTTAGTTATACTGTTGTGGGGTTACATACCTTATATGTTAGTTATAGCATTGTGGGGTTACATACCTCATATGTTAGTTATAGCATTGTGGGGTTACATACCTTATATGTTGGTTATAGTATTGTGGGGTTACATACCTCATATGTTAGTTATACTGTTGTGGGGATATGTACCTCATATGTTAGTTATAGCATTGTGAAGTTATGTAATGCTTATGTTAGTTATAGTCCTGTAAGGTTACTTATCTCATATGCTAGTTACAGCATTGTGGGGTTATGTACTTCATTGTTAGTTATAACATTGTGGAGTTAAGCATCTCAGAGGTTAGTTCTAACAATGTGGAAGGTTGTACCCATATGCTAGTTCTAGCATTGTGGGGTTATAATGTTTATGTTAGTAACAGCATTGTAAGGCTACTTACCCCACTTATTAGTTATAGCATTGTGAATGGGATAGATATAAGGGAATTCTGGAAGTCGGGGGTAAGGGGCAACAGACTTCTAGAAAAACGTAAAGGGAACTTACAAGCTGAAATGGACAGACTGGGTAAGCCATAGGCCTGTATCTGCTGACAGTGTCTATGTATCTATGAAGCTGTGTAATGCTTATGTTAGTTACAGCATTGTAAGGTTACTTACCTGTTATGCTAGTTCCACCATTGTGGAGTTACGTGCCTCATATTTTAGTTATAGTATTGTGGGGTTATGAACATAATAAGTTAGTTATATCATTGTAAAGTTATATCATGCTTATGTTAGTTATAGCATTGTAAGGTACATACCTCATATGTTATAGCATTGTGGACTTATGTACATAATAAGTTACTTATAGCATTGTGAAGTTATGCAATGCTTATGTTAGTTATAGCATTGTAAGGTAAGGGATTTCAACCTGCCGGATGTAGACTGGAGTCTCCTAACAGTGGCTTCAGCTAGAAGCAGGGACATCCTGGACTCTTTGCAGGGGGCGTTCCTCAGGCAAGTAGTCATTGAACCAGCTAGTGATGGGGCAATACTGGACCTCATACGCACCTTACCTCATATTCTAGTTACAGCACTGTGGGGTTACGTACCTTATAGCAGTGTCAGTGGCTCAGTAGGTAGCACACTTCCCTCTGAGGCTGGGAGATCAGAGGGCTGTGGGTTCAGTTCCCACATCTGGCACTTGGGTTCATATCCCAGTACTGACACTGTAATGCAGCATGAGAGGGGTGCTGCATTTCTGAGGTGCCATCTTTCGGATGAGACGTTAAACCAAGGTCCCATCTGCCTGGACTGGTGGTAGTTCAGGTGGATGTTAAAGATCCCATGGCACTTATCGAAAAGAGTAGGGGAATTTCCCGTGTCCTGGCCAAATTTCCCTCATTCACTAAAAATACCACCAACAGCTTAATCTGGTTCAAGGTCAGTTGGCATTCATCTGTATCCCCCCCTTCCCCAGGTCGTGCCTGAAAATAGGCAGGATTTGTCTAGTGCACTTACCCGGTCAACAAAATCTAAATAAATAAATATGTTAGCTATAGCATTGTGGGTTTGTATATCTCATATGTTAATTATATCATTGTGGTGTTAAACATCTCATATGTTAGTTATAACACTGTGGGATGATGTACCTCATATGTTATTTATAGCACCGTGGAGTTAAGCATCTGATATGTTAGTTATAACATTGTGCAGTTATATACCTCATATGTTAGTTATAGCATTGTGAAGTTATGTAACATTTATGTTAGTTATAGCATTGTAAGTTACTTTCCTCATATGTTACTTGTAGCATTGTGGAATTAAGCCTCTCAGATGTTAGAACACTGTGGGTAACATACCTCATATATTAGTTATAGCATTTTTTTTGGCTATGTACCTCATATGTTAGTTATAGCATTGTCTGGTTATGTACCTCATATGTTAGTTATAGCATTGTCTGGTTATGTACCTCATATGTTAGTTATAGCATTGTGTGGTTATGTACCTCATATGTTAGTTATAGCATTGTGTGGTTATGTACCTCATATGTTAGTTATAGCATTGTGTGGTTATGTACCACATATGTTAGTTATAGCATTGTGTGGTTATGTACCTCATATGATAGTTATAGCATTGTGTGGTTATGTACCTCATATGTTAGTTATAGCATTGTGTGGTTATGTACCACATATGTTAGTTATAGCATTGTGTGGTTATTTACCTCACATGTTAGTTATAGCACTGTGTGGTTATGTACCTCATATGTTAGTTATAGCATTGTGTGGTTATGTACCTCATATGTTTATCTACATTAATCTGGAATGACACTCATATACTACACTGGGTGGTTTATTCCAAATGCCTAACACACTCTGTGTAAAGAAATGCTTCCTCAGTCCCACCTGAATTGCTCACTTACAAGTTGGTGAGAACGTCCCTTGTTTTCTTTTTAGTGTTATCACTCAGATTAAAGTTTAACATTTGCAGTGGATTAGAAACGTAGAATTTGATGGCAGATAAGGACCGCTTGGCCCACCCAGTCTTCCCATTTCCCTACCTGATGGATAAGCTGCAGATTCTAGTTAATCAACAGCCTACTTCCTCCTACCCCCCACTAGAATTGCCTTATGCCTGTCCCATGCATTCTTGAATTCTCCCACTGTTCCTGACTTCACAACCTCCTCAGAAAGGCTGTTCCATGCATCCACAACTCTCTCTGTGAAAAAATACTTTCTAACAATACCTCTGAGCCGTCCCCCCCTCTATCTTCAATTGTGCTTCCTTGTTTTTGCACATCTCTTTTTCTGAAAGATACTACCATCTTGTTCTTTGTTTATTCCCTTGAGATACTTGAAAGTTTCTATCATGTCCCCCCTCTCCTTCCTTTCCTCAAGGGTATACATATTAAGCTGCTTTAGTCTCTCTTCGTATGCCTTCTGGTGCAGACCCTGAACCATTTTGGTTGCCCTCCTCTGAACTGCCGCCACTCTGTCTATGTCTTTGCAGAGATGGGGTCTCCAGAATTGCATGCAGTACTCTAGATGGGGTCTCACCAACTGTCTGTACAGAGAGATAACAACTTCCTGCTTTCTACTGGTGATGCCTCTCCCTATGCTTCCCAGTATTCCCCCCAGCCCTCCTTACTGCCTTCTCACATTGCTTGCCCACCTTTAGGTCATCTGATATAATTACTTTTTCGATTTTTGTTGTTGTTATTATCTCACCCCCCCCCCCATTGTGTTCTCTTCCCCTGGGTTTTTGTTTCCCAGATGCATTACCTTGCACTTCTTTGCATTGAATCTGAGCTGCCATATATTTGACCATTCCTCCAACCTTGCCAAGTCCCTTTTCATCCTTTCCACCCCACCTTGTTGCAGATCTTTGTGTCAACTGCAAAGAGACATACTTTTCCTTCCAGGTGCTCTCCAATGTCACCTATAAGACATTAAAGAGGACCGGTCCCAGTACTGACCCCTGCAGCACCCCACTAGTCACCCTCTTTTCTTCACTGTGGACTCTGCTTACTATTAACCTTTGCGTCCTGTTGTCCAGCCAGTTTTTTATGCAGGCTACCACCTTGGGACCCACTCCAAGGCTGGTTAACTTGTATATTAATCTTTTGTGTGAGACTGTGTCAAATGCCTTGCTACAATCTAGGTAGGCCATATCCACAGCCCCTCCCTGGTCTACTGCTTTGGTCACCCAGTCAAAGAAATCTATTAGGTTCGTCTGATATGACCTTCCTGCTGTGAAACCATGCTGCCTTGGGTCCTGTGCCCCACTGGCCTCTAGGTACTCAACAGTTCTTTCCTTCAGAAGTGATTCCATCATTTTCCCTACCACTGAGGTCAAACTAACTGGTCTGTAGTTTCCTGCCTCTGCCCTGCTCCCACTTTTGTGAAGTGGAATCACATCTACCCTCCTCCAGTCCTCAGGTACCACCCCATCCTCCCATGATTTGTTAAAGATAGTAGTCAGTGGTGTCACTAGTTCTACCCTTAGTTCTTCTAGAATTCTGGTGTGAATCCCATCAGGCCCCATTGCTTTGTCCACCCTCAGTTTCAAGAGTTCTTACAAAATCCTTTCTTCTGTGAATGGACTAGTATCGACCCCCCTATTCACAGTGTTTCTCTTGTTTGGTTTAGGTACCTCTCCCTCCTCTTCCATTGTGAATACTGAGCAGAAATATTCATTCAGTATCCCTGCTTTTTCACTGTCACCATCTGCCCACATTCCCTCCTCTTTATTAAGTCTCTGCATCCCTCCCTTGGTCTTTCTTCGCTCCCTAATGTACCTAAGGTCAAGGTAGGGAAACAGTGTGACAAGGCAGCAGGTAAAGCAAATAGGATGCTGGGATGTATAGGCAGGGGCATCACCAGCAGGAAAGGGAGGTCATAATTCCGCTATACAAGACACTAGTGAGGCCCCACCTGGAGTACAGTGTACAGTTCTGGAGACCATACCTACGTAGGACATAGACAGGGTAGAGAAGGTTCAGAGGAGGGCAACAAAGATGGTGCATGGATTGCATCACAAGTCCTATGAAGACAGGTTGAAGGAACTGAACATGTACTCCCTGGAGGAGAGGAGGGAGAGGGATATGATAGAGACATACAAGTATCTTAGGGAAGAACAGGGTGCAGGGAAACACTATTTTTAGTGAAAAGATGTTCCAGGACTAGAGGGCATGGGATGAAGTTGGAGGGAGGACGATTCAGAGGAAACATGAGAAAGAATTTCTTCACAGAACGGGTGGTGGACAAGTGGAACACTCTGCCAGAGGAAGTGGTGGGGGCTGAAACAATCACGGGATTTAAGAATGCATGGGATAGACATAAAGGGATTCTAGAGGTCAGAGGTAAGGGGCAACAGACTTCTAGGAAAACAAACTGAACTTACAAGCTCAAATGGGCAGACTGGCTGGGCCATAGGCCCTTATCTGCCGACACTGTCTATGTATCTATGTACCTATAAAAAGGTTCATCCCCTTCTTAACAGAGTTGGCCATCTTTTCCTCAGTTTTTGCCTTTACTATTCTGACTGCCTTCCCTGCCTCCTTCTGCTTTAACTGATAAAGTTCTCTGCCCTGCTCCTTCTGTGTTTCCTTATATTTCCTGAATGCTATCCTTTTCTCCTTAACCTTCCCTGCCACCTCTTTTGAGAACCATAGTGGATTTTTCCTTTGTTTTTGTTGATTTGTTTCACACAAAGGCTTGTTGCCTCTGTGATGGCTGTTTTGATTATTTCCCCATTGTTCCTCCACCCCTCCTTTTACCCGTTTGCTAGTACTTTTCTGAGGTACTCTCTCATTTTCCCAAAGTCAGCCCTCCTAAAGTCCAGTACTCTTGTTTTTGTATGGCTTGACTCTATGGCTGTGTTTATTGTGAACCACATTGTTTTGTGGTCACTTGTTCCCAGATGGCTACCCACTTCTAAATCTGAGATCCTTTCTCCTTCCCCATTTGACAGTACCAGGTCTAAGATTGCTCCCTCCCGAGTGGGTTTCAACACTTACTGTCTGAGGCATGCCCCCTGTAGGGCATCAAGAATGACCCTGCTCTTGGCTGTGCCTGCAGCAAAGGTACTCCAGTTAACATCTGGCATATTCAGGTCCCCCATCAACAATATCTCCCCTTTTTCTGCCATTTTAAGGATGCCTTCTATTATTTCCTTGTCTACGTCCTCCTCCTGAGATGGGGGTCTGTACACAACCCCCATGTAGATTGTGGTGCCATTTCCTGTCTCCAGGGTGACCATAGTGACTCATCAACTTCCTGTTTACTCTTTAGTTCGGTTGCTTTAATCCCTTCCCTTATACAGAGAGCTACTCCTCCTCCTCTTTTATCCACCCTGTCTTTCCTGTAGATTGTGTATCCTGGTATGTTGACATCCCAGTCATGGTTCTCTGTGTACCATGTTTCAGTGACTGCCACAATATCCAGACATCCCTCTTCCATCAAGGCCACTATTTCAGGGAGCTTGTTACACAGACTGAGGGCATTGGTACTCATCGACTTCCATTTTTGATGGCCTTATCCCTTTTAGCCCCATCTGTGTCCTTACTGCCTTTTTCTGCATTTACCCCTGTTCTGTTTCCTACTGACTTCTCTACCTTGGTTTTTAACCTCTCTAACTACTGTGTTTTGTGGGGGAGGCTGGGTTTTCCCTGCTCCTTTTCAGTGCCTCCCCCTTGGCTAGTTTAAATGCTTGCCAATGAAGCATTTAAGCCTATCACCTAGGATCCTGGTTCCCCCCCCACCAGACAGATGCAGACCATCGCACCAGAATAGGCCTGCATCCCTCCAGGTGGCTACCCAGTCCCCAATGAAGCTAAAACCCTGAGCTCCACACCAGTTTTTCAACCATTCATTGAATCCCATGGTGCAGAATACCCTAGCATCATCCTTGCCATAGACAGGCAGCACCTCCAAGAAGGTTACCTGACATCACAAACAGGGACAGTGTGATGGGGGTAACAGTGGGGAGCACCTGGGAAACAGTGACCACCAGTCATTGTGGTTTGAAATCACAGAAAGAGCAGAACCAAACCACACAAAAACACGATCCTGGATTTTAGGGGACAGACTTTGGGAAAATGGGGAGATACTTGAAAGAGGCATTAAGGGAATGGGACAGGAATCAGGGTTGAGGAACAGGCAGTATTTAAAATGGGATTACAAGAACAACAGAATTATGCATTAAGCAGGTTAGCAAGAGGAAAAGGAAGAGGAGACCATTATGGTTTTCCAAAGAAGTAGCAAAGAAAGTGAAAGCCAAAAAGATTGCATTCAGGCAATACAAAAAGACACAGGCAGAAGGGGATAGGGAGAAGTACCAGGAGAAGCAAAGGGAGGCAGGGAGGTCGGTAAGGGAAGCCAAAGCTCAGACAGAAAACACATTGCAAAATCAGTGGGTAGAGGGGACAAAACCTTTTACAGGTACATAAGTGAAAAAAGAAAGACAAAGGAAGGGATAGTGAGACTGAAGGGGGAGGATGGGGGCTGCATGGAGGATGACAACAGTAAAGCTGACATATTGAACAGGTATTTCTGCCCTCCTGACTCTCCATACCCCCCACCTCCACACCCACTTAGCCCCCTGACCCTTAAGCTATCACCCACCGTTGTGCTCTCCCCCTCACCCATCTAGCCTGTAGCCTACTCCCCCTTAATGGCTGTACTTGTTAGTGGTCACGTTAATTGTTCCCTCCGGGAACCTATCTAAGCTCTACAGCTGCATTCTGGGAATTCTCATACTTTGTACATAGTTGGAATCTGCACTTTATTTACCTAATCTGTTTGGGACTATTTTCCTCTGTATTATGTAGTTAAGTGACGGCTTTTGCAATGTAGTCTGTCTCTCCCCAACCTAGTTGTAATGCTGCATAGCCTTTTTAATGATGTGTAACTGACAATGCCTACTAGCTGCTTCTGTTTTTCTCCACTGTCCATGTACTTGATGTTCCCCCACCCTCTGTTCGACAAGGATCCTTTGTAAATGAGCTTTTAGCTCAAAGGTTGTAATTCCGATTTTACAATAAATAAGAATAAATAAAAATAAATAAGGTACAAGACAGTAGCATCTTTCAAAAAAAAAGATGTTCAAGAACAAGGGCCATGATATGAAGATAGAAGGGGGTAAACTTAGGGGTAACATGAGAAAGTATTTTTTATTTAATGGAAAGGGTGGTAGATCCATGGAACAGCCTCCCAGCAGAAGTTGTTGGGGCAAAAACGGTAGGGGAATTAAAAAATGCATGGGACAGACATAAAGGAATTCTAGGGACAGGAAAGAGAGGGTAAGCTGCAGATCCCTTAGCTAAAATTTTATAATCTGAGTTCGTCAAGGAGATATGCCAGTAGTTGGCACAGCAGAGAGGATCTTTATTCTTCTTATTTATAAGAGTAGCTAGTGCTTGTGTTAGGGTGGGTGACAGAATTTTAAGGTGCCAGGCTTCCCTGAACATGGAAAGTAGATAAGAGGATAAATTAGGGCTCATTAGTTTAAAGAATTCTCTAGGGGAAGGCCATCCAAACCAGTGGCTTTCCATGTTGGTAATGGGTTTATGACAGAAGAGATCTCATCCAAAGAGATATCCTTATTAAGTTGCTCTTGGAAGACTTTTTTGAATTTTAGGGGTACAGATAGAGTCTAAAAACAGGCTTACTGCTTCTGCATTAATGGACTTGGGGGGACATAAATCTGTGTGTAAAATTCCTTAAATGCATTGCTAATATCTTTGTTTCTACTAAGTACTTTACTGAGTGGATCTTTAACCCCTGGGAGGATGTTTTGGTCCCTTATTTTTTTAGCCTAGATGCTAAGAATTTCCCCACTTTTTCCCCAGATTCGCAATATCTTTGTCTTGTGTGGGACAGGACGTACTCTGCCATCCTGAAAGCATCTTATTTATATCAAATGGAACAAAATGGAAATTTGTATATAAGCAGTTTTTCTAGACATTTAGAATTTTTGATCTGTTGCTCAAGTATGGCCAAATTGGATTGCTTCTCAACAAGGTATTTCGCCCTTTCCTTCTTTTTGGACGCAGAGAAATTTATTATCTGGCCTCTTATATAAGCTTTATATGCCTCCCATTAATTTATTTTATTTATTTATTTAACAAATCAGAAAGACCATTGAGTCAAGGGCACTTTTACAGAGGTTCCACGTCAAGTCACAATAAAATTTGAAACATAGAATTTGACGTCAGATAAGGACCGCTTGGCCCACCCAGTCTGCCCATTTCCCTACCTAATGGATAAGCTGCAGATCCTAGTTAACCAGCAGCCTACTTCTTCCTACCCTTCCCCCTAGAATTGCCTTATGACTGTCACATGCATGCTTGAATTCCACCACTATTTTTGACTCCACAACTTTCTCCGGAAGGCCGCTCCATGCATCCACAACCTCTCTGTGAAAAATACTTCCTTACATTACCTCTGAGCCACCCCCATCTTCAAATTGTGCCCCTTGTTCTTGCACACCTCTTTTTTGAAAGATGCTACCCTCTTGGACTTTGTTGATTCCTTGAGGTACTTCAAAGTTTCTATCATGTCCTCCTCTCTCCTCCTTTCCTCAAGGCTATACATATTAAGCTCCTTTAGTCTTCTTCATATGTCTTCTGTGCAGACCCTGCACCATTTTAGTTGCCCTCCCTCTGGACAGCTTCCATCCTGTCTATGTCTTTATGAGATTGGGTCTCCAGAACTGCAATGCAGTACTCCAGATGGGGTCTCACCAGCTGTCTGTACAGAGGGATAATAACTTCCTGTTTTCTACTGGTGATGCCTCTCCCTATGCATCCCAGTATCCCCCCAGCCCTCCTTGCTGCCCTCTCACATTGCTTGCCCACCTTTAGGTCATCTGGTATGACTATCCCCAGGTCCCTTTCCATTTTTGTTGTTGTTAGTATCTCACCCCCCATTGTGTACTCTTCCCCTGGGTTTTTGTTTCCCAGGTGCATTACCTTGCACATCTTAGCATTGAATCTAAGCTGCCATACATTTGACCATTCCTCTAACCTTGCCAAGTCACTTCTCATCCTTTCCACCCCACCTTGTGCATCAACTCTGTTGCAGATCTTTGTGTCATCTGCAAATAGACATACTTTTCCTTCCAGTCCCTTTGCAATGTCACTTATAAAGACATTGAAGAGGACCGGTCCCAATACTGAACCCACTAGTAACCCCCCCCTTTCTTCAGAGTGGACTCCATTTACTATTCAATCAATCAATCAAAATCTTTATGTAATCAGGCGAACATCATTGAGCATAGCTCATTTACAAGATGGACCTGAGTGGTCAAGAAGTGCAAGTGTTATTACATTGACAAGGGTATCATAAACAGTAATACAATGACAGGGGTAACAAAAAACAGTAATACAATGACATAAGTGCTAGTATATAACAATATACATATGTACAAGGCATTAACACTTTTAATCTGGGAGACAATAGGCAGTTGGTACATCAGAGTTAATATGTAGATTATAGAACCTAGCAGGCATTTTGAGGGTGAATCTTGGGACTGGGAACGGGAGTTTTTTCAGCATATAGAAACATGAGCAGAAAAAGGGGGTGGGTAGGGCGTGAATTAGCCTTGTGGAAGCAGTTGCAGAGTTCTGGGAATAGGGTGGTGAATAATCTTTGAAGGATATTAAGGGTGGGAGGTTATTTAGCTTCATGGTTTTTGGAGTGAGTTCCAAACAATTGCTAGTGAGTAGCTGATAGCAGCCTCCCAAGCTGGGTGCAGGCATTGGGGACCTTAAGAATGATAATTTTGTTGATCCTTAGGTTGTACTGCCTTAGAAGTGATTTGAGTAAAACAGTCCGAGATGTGGTAGGTAGCTTGCCTGATAAGGCTTTGAATATCCAAATTGCAGCATTCCTATTTCTTCTGTGTTGTAATGATGACCAGTTAACTGCCTTATAAAGGGAACAATGGTGGGTGCTGAAGGGAAGGTCAGTAATGAATCTTATGGACCTGTGGTATAGGGTGTCCAGTTTATTTAAGAGGGGGAGTGAACAGTGTTCATACAGAAAGTCAGCATAGTCAATGAGGGATAGGAATGAAGCCTGGATTAATCTTTTTTTGGAGTCTCTGTTGAGGTAGTGCTTTATTCTAAAAAATAAACCAAGCCTTTGTCTCAGTTTCTTTAGTAGCTCCTCAATATGGACAGAAAAGTCAAGTTTGTTATCAATCCAGACACCAAGATATTTGAAGTTATCAACGTATTCCAGCTTCTCTCCAAGTAAGGTGGTTAGTTGTAGGGTGGTAGATGATGGGGTAGTGGCAGAGCAACTTTGTGAGGAAAAGAGCATAGCTTTTGTTTTTTTGGCATTTAGAAGTAGTTTTTTATCCAGTAAGTTGTGTTGTAGGATGGAGAATTCAGATTGTAGCAGTTCACAGGCTTTAGACAATGAAGGATTGCTAACATATAGCACAGTATCATCAGCAAACAGATGGATGTTTGATTGAGTGAGGTTAGCATCAATATTATTAATATAGATTGCAAAGAGGATGGGGCCAAGAATAGAGCTCTGGGTACACCTCTTAGCAGTGGTTTTAAAGTGGATAGGTAGTTTCATTTTTACCAGTTGTGATCTGTCTGATAGATAGCACTTGAACCAATTGAGTGAAGGGGAATCCAACCCTATTGAACCAAGGGAGGTGATCAGTGATTCATGATCCACTGTGTCAAATGCTTTGCTCAAATCCAGGAACACAGCACAGGTACTATTCTTCTTATCCATAGCAGTCTGCCAGTCGTTGGTTACTTTGGCTAGGGCTGAAATGGTGCTGTGCCTTGATCTAAATCCTGATTGTGCTGTGTTTAGGAGGTTATTGTTATCCAGGTAGACCCTTAATTGTGAGTTTACTAACTTTTCGAGCATCTTGGACAGAACTGATAGGATGGAAATGGGCCTGTAATTATTGAGATCCATGGGATCACCAGATTTGAGTAAAGGAACTACTTGAGCTGTTTTCCAAATGGAGGGAATGGATCCAGTGGTGAGGGAAAGATTGAAGAGATGAGTGAGGGGGCAGATAAGACTTGAGATGCAATCTTGAGGAAGTAGGGGTCCAGGAGTCTGTACCTGCACTTTTGAAGTATCCAAATTGAGAGGAGATCTTCCACTTCTTTCAATGATATTGGGTTGAAGGAGAAGGTTGATGTAGTCTTTGGCCCACGTGGATTGAAGATTCAAGGAAGATCTCAGGAGATTTGCAGGTGAAGAGTCAAATGCTAGTCCAGCTGTGGTGAAGTGGTCATTGAAGGTATTTAGGATTTCTTGTTTATCCGTAATTTCTGTGTTATTTAGTAGCAGTTTGCAGGTTAAGGCAGGAGTAGAGTTTTGGCCCAAGATACCCTTTATAGTTCCCCCAGAGCCTGGTTGGGTTATTATAGGAGGCATCCAATTCAGCTCTATAATAGGCCGCTTTGGCAGATCTTATTTGTGTTGTACATGAATTTCTTGCTTTTCTGAAAATTAGCCAGTCTATGGAGTCTTTAGTTTTTCTTGCCTTTTTCCACAGTTTGTCTCTGGCTAGCAAGGCTGTTTTAAGATCAGTGGTGAACCAGGGGCAGGACCTTGCTTTAGTTCTGATATTGGTGAATGGTGCATGAATATTTAGAGCATTAGTGATAATGTCCTTTAAGATCTGGAGAGCTATTTCCACTGAGGTTGTAAGGTAGAAATCTTGCCAATATATTGTGTTACTCAGGTCATGGAGGTAACCTGGTATGTTGAACTTCTTTTTGACCTTTGGGGACAAATTCAGCAGGGTTGGATGGTTTGGGTGAAGATCTTATGCCAGCTATGGGACAATGGTCACTTACATCATTCGGTAGTACTCCTGCATGAGTATATAAGTGAGCTTATTTACCAACATAATATCCAGGAGTGAGCTGTTGCTAGAATTTTTAGGTTAACCCTGGTTGGGTCTTTTATTAGCTGTGTAAAGCCACAGGTGTCACAGAAGGTTACCAATGGAGCAGATGCATTAGATAGCCAGTTTAAATTCAAATCACCAAGGATGATGGTATCTTCAGGGCCTAGATTGGTTATTGACCCCAGGTGAGATAGTAATTTGAGGCCTGCTGAGGGGCCTATAGCAGCCAATCAATTTAAATGGAGACAAGTTTGGAAGGGATATTTTGATTGATAAACATTCAAATTCCTTTGTTCGGATGTGGTGATGAGGCAGGTAGCAGAGATGGTGTCCTTAATGTATATGGCCACCCCACCACCCCTGAAGGGCGATCTGCTCTGAAGAGCTGATAGTTGGTAAGGTTTACAACACTGTCATTGGTCGATGGTCTGAGCCAAAATTCAGAGATGACCAGAAAGTCAGGCAGGGTATGTGCCACCCAGGCCTGTATTACGGAGAATTTTTTTAAAAGGCTGCTATTACTCTCTGTGTCCTATTCTCCAGCCAATTCTTTACCCAGGCTGTTATCTTGGGACCCACTCCCAGGCTGGCTAACTTGTATATTAATCTTTTGTGTGGGACTGTGTCAAATACCTTGCTAAACTCTAGGTAGGCTATGTCCACAGCCCCTCCCTGATCTACTACTTTGGTCACCCAGTCAAAGAAATCTATCAGATTCGCCTGGCATGACCTTCCCGCTGTGAATCCATGCCTTGGGTCCTGTGCCCTCTGGCCTCTAGATACTGACAATTCTTTCCTTCAGAAGTGATTCCATCATTTTCCTATCACTGAGGTTAAACTAACAGGTCTGTAGTTTCCTGCTTCTGCCCTGCTCCCACTTTTGTGAATGGGAATACATCTGCCCTCCTCCAGTCCTCGGGTACCACCCCATCCTCCCAGAATTTGTTAAAGAGGGTAGTCAGTGGTGTCACTAGTTCTATCCTTAGTTCTTTTAGAATTCTGGGATGAATCCCATCAGGCCCCATTGCTTTGTCCACCTTCAGTTTTAAGAGTTCTTTCAGAACCCTTTCTTCTGTAAATGGGCTGGTATCAACTTCTGTATCCAGAGTGTTTCTATTGTTTGTTTTCGGTAACTCCCTCTTCATTTGTAAATACTGAGCAAAATATTTGTTTAGTATCACTGCCTTTTCACAGTCACCTCTGCCCACCCCCTCCCTTTATTAAGCTCCACTATCCCTCCCTTGGTCTTCCTTCACTCCCTGATGTACCTATAAAAGGTTTTATCCCCCTTCTTAACTGAGTTGGCTATCTTTTCCTCGGTTTGGGCCTTTGCAGTTCTGACTGCCTTCCCAACTTCCTTTTGCTTTAACTGATACAATTCTCTGTCCTGCTCCTTCTGTGATTCCTTGTACTTCCTGAATGCTTTCTTTTTCTCTTGAACCTTCACTGCCACTCCCTTTGAGAACATGTCAAACCAACCTTGTGGAGTTCTATGAATGGGTAACATCAGAACTGGACAGGGGTAAGCCTGTGGATGTATTATTCTTGGACTTCAGCAAGGCGTTTGACTTTGTCCCCCACAATGATCTGGTGGAGAAACTGATGGGGTTAGGAGTAGGCCCTTTGATGGTCAGATGGATTGAAAACTGGCTAGCTGGACGCACTCAGAGAGTAGTGGTCTGTGGGAGCTCTCGAACCCCAGAGAGGTAGGTAGTGGGGTACCACAGGGCTCGGTCCTGGGTCCGATCCTGTTTAATGCATACATATCGGACATCAGGGAGGGTATAGGGTGTGAAATGAGTCTATTCGAGGATGACTCCAAGATGGGAGCAGTAGTTGAGGGAGAAGAGGGAGGTTGGCCCTGCAAGGGGACCTGGACACCCTGGAAAGCTGGGCTCACACATGGAAATTAAATTAATATCACCAAGTGCAAGGTGTTGCATCTTGGTCGGGAAACCCTAAAACACAGGTACACCCTTGGGAGGGGAGGCGCTGAGGCCTCAATAGGGGAAAAGACCTAGGGGTCATGGTGGATACATGTATGAATAACTCTGAGCAGTGCAGAAGAGCAGCTAGCAAGGCAAACAGGATGTTGGGATGCATCGTAAGGGGATCACCTCTAGGAGCAAGGAAGTGATTCTGCCACTGTACAATGGACTGGTTAGACCACACCTTGAGTACTGTGTACAGTACTGGAGACCACACTTGAAGAGGACATACAGCTCCTGGAGAGGGTACAGAGGAGGGCAACAAAGATGATCGAGGGCTAGGGATTTGACTTATGAGGACAGACTTGAGGAGCTCTGCCTGTTTTCATTGGAGGAGAGGAGAGACGGGGGACATGATTGAGGTCTTCAAGTACCTCAAGGAATAAATAGGGTAAACATGGAGGGGACTTTTAGACTAAAAGCAGGGAGGTATCACCAGAGGGCACGGTTTGAAGTTGGAAGGTGGAAGGGTGAGGGGAGAAAAGAGGAGGAGGTTTTTCACTGAGAGGGTGGTGGACCCTTGGAATGCACTGCCTGGTGAGCTGGTTCAGAGATCCACAGTGGAGGGCTTCAAGAGAGGGTGGGACAGACACAGAAAGTGGATGTATCAGATGATGGCCTGTCCTGGGGGGGTGGGGATGGATGATAGGAGTTTCTGGAGCACAAGGGATGGGAGGGTCTCGGCACCTAACTAAGGATCTAGGTTCGAGCAGACTCGATAGACCGTAAGGCCTAATCTGCTGGCAAATAGTGTGTTAGTATGTTAGTATGTATAGTCTAGTCTACTGAAGGTCGAATGCTTATTGGGAAAAAAAAAACATGAAGTCTTTGTCTTGGGGATGCACAAGTCTCCAGATGTCTGTTAGGTCTAGTTCCTTTAATAAGCTGTGAAGTGAGTGTCAGGCATTGGTGAGAGAAAGAGACAGTCTTTTTTTTTTTTTTTTTTTATTTAGCTTTTGTTGACCATGTAGGTGCGCTAGACAAATTAAGCCTATTTTCAGGCACAGCCCAGGGGAAGGGACACAGATGAATGCCAACTGACCTTGAACCAGATTAAGCTAGTGGTGGTATTTTTAGTGAATGGGGAAAGTCTGGCCAGGACACTGGGGACATTCCCCTAGTCTGCCAGCAGGGGGTTTGACTTCCTGCAGAGTGGAGGAGCTCAGTTTGGAGCCAGACAGCAGAAGATGGCTAACATCCAAGATGGTGGATGTGAGGTGGAAAGAGAATCTAGCAGGGCTGCTGCTAACTTGCCAAACTCAGCAAAACCTAATGGAATGGAATCTGAAGCTGGAAATGTTACTTTTAATGCAGAAGACAACTCTAACCCCCATGGCTCCTCTCATTCAGGACAGAAGAGATGTACAAGGTATTGACTTTAATTAAATTCCTGTTTTTTCACCTGATCTTTCTCAAGAAAGCTTAAGACAAGTCTTCAATATGCATAAGGAGTTTATGAAGCAATTGTTACAAGAGGAAAATGCCTCAAATGTTGATATACCAGAAGCAACTTATCCTGCTGCTGCAGGACGCTCTGCTGAAAACTGTTCTCTCACCCTGTAATGCTGAGACAAACTTTTCTGATGAGACTTCTAATCAACCTGCCTCTTTAAACCTTAGGCAGATGAGCAGGAATCAGTATGACTTATCTACTGCTTGGTTCCCTGCAGCTGCATTAAATGCAGCTGGATGGCAGAGACCTAGCAAAACAGATCCCTGGTCCTCACCTGGACCTGTCAGCGCCACGGAGATAATCTCTGCAGCTCAACCAGCCAGCCAAACTTCTCACACGACAGCAGCCTCCTCGCAACAACCCTCTAAGGCTCCCGGGAGCACTCAGGACTATTCTAAAACAGCAGAAGGATATTTACAGTCTCAGGATTTTCCTTCCATGGGCCCCAACAGTGAACAACTGGAATATTCTTCTTCTGAAGATGAACTGCCTCCTGAACTTACACAGAGAGACTCGTTCCCTCAAGTAGGTATCGGGAACACAGACAAACCATTCAAATTAAGCGACTTGTTTACAGCTGTAGGACAGCCTGTTCAGCGGTGTAACGCTGTAAGGCTGAAGTATTTAGGAGATGTGTCCACTGCTCCAACCAGGAAAACAGTTCTCCACAATATGCTGAAGGACATGTTAGGCATTAGCCCATCTGAACTGTTCGCTTTTATTCTTGTACATTGGGTACTAACTTATGATATTAGTTTCAAAACTGTGATAACGTTGGAATAATTTGGGGCAAGGTATGAGCTAGTGAAAACTTCTCCTTTATGGGCTGCTTTTCTCCTTACTCCCCTTACAAAGCCTGCTGTGAAATTGATCACACTGTTATTTAGGAGTGAGGGGGTCAGCATTGCTGATGTGCAGTACTGGCTGTACCAGAGGTGTGAGATTCTAGATACCCCCGACCTATTTTGGATGATGATTTTGTGTGGACCGGGGGTGGAAAATTAAGGTCCAACTATGTCAGAATGAGAAAGGCATTGTACATCTCCCCAGTAGTTTTTACATTGGGAGGGATAAGGGCATTTGTTTCTACCCAGGGCAGCCCCGAACTTGCCATAAGTGTGGGTCTCAGACTCACCTTAGTTACTCCTGCGACAAACCCCATTGCACTTCATGTTTGGCCTATGGACATGTTAGTTTAGGCTACCCTAACCTCCTACTCTGCAATCTGTGCAATGAGCAAGGCCACACGTATCAGCAATGCCCATAGGCTGACCATAACAGGTTAGTCAGGCCCCCATAGGACCAAGTGGCTTTCATCTCAGATTCTCTGACACAGGCCCTCAAACACAGAGAAGAGATAGCATCTCTAACTGTAGCCCTTCCAGTCCAGCAAGTCACAGAGACACCTGGCACCTCGGCTTCTGAACCTCTGGATCTACCACTGACAATGAATCAACCCCCATAATAGAAGATGCTGTTTCAGATCAGGGCCATATGCAACCCTCCCCCGCCCAGGGTTTTACTTTGGTGAAGAGCTCTAGGAGAGGGAAGGGAAAAGGAAATCTGATGCCCATACCTCTAGAAGACAGTCCTAACCAGAAACAAATTCCAGGCTCTAGCAAAATAACATAAACAATGGGGAGATACTGAAGAGGAAGAGGACTCCTCCAGGGCATCCTGTTCCAAAATGGAGGTTCCCTGGAGGAACAGGATAAAACTTCCAATGCTGAGAAAAGACTCCCTCCCAAAAGGTGACTTTTCCTTTTATTTTTTCCTCTCTGCCTGACCCCTTATGCATATTTCCATTAAAATAAGGTGGCTCACTTTAAATGAATGCAGTATGCAGTCCTTCCACAAACAGCTTACCACTATACAATTTTTAGCAGACTTGCCTCATGACATCTACCTGCTACAGGATACCAGAATGAAAACAAGGCATAAAATCGCACAAGCTAAATTGAAATGGTCAAGGGGTCCCTCATTTTGGGCTTATGGGGAGGATTTATGCGATGGGTTAAACATAGAAACATAGAATTTGACGGCAGATAAGGACCGCTGGGCCCACCCAGTCTGCCCATTTCCCTACCTAATGGATAAGCTACAGATCCTAGTTAACCAGCAGCCTACTTCTTCTTACCCCCACACCCTAGAATTGCCTTATGACTATCCCATGCATACTTGAATTCCACCACTGTTTTTGACTCCACAACCTCCTCCGGAAGGCCATTCCATGCATCCACAACCCTCTCTGTGACAAAATACTTCCTTTAGTTCTTTTAGAATTCTGGGATGAATCCCATCAGGCCCCATTGCTTTGTCCACCCTCAGTTTTAAGAGTTCTTCAGAACCCTTTCTTCTGTAAATGGGTTGGTATCAACTTCTGTATCCAGAGTGTTTCTACTGTTTGTTTTAGGTACCTCCCTCTTCATTTGTACATACTGAGCAAAAATATTTGTTTAGTATCTCTGCCTTTTCACAGTCACCTCTGCCCACCCTCCCACCCCTTTATTAAGCCTCACTATCCTTTATGGATTCTTTTTTCTGGATATCACTTTCACATAACTAAAGTGCTGGATATTCTCCCCGGGCGGGCTATGCTTCCTGATTGCCTCTATAGGAAACTAAAATAAAGAATCATTAATGTATATGCCCCCCAGAGTATTGCTGCCAGGTCAGAGCTTTTTCATCTTATCCAACCGTATCTGCACACCTCCAGGCAAGTAATCTTGGGAGGAGACTTTAACTGTGGACTATCCTTGAGTGATAGAGGGGGTACTACAAAAAAAAAAAAGTTTGAAGACTCTGCTGCCCTGAATAAAATTTCAGCTACTGCTAAAATGAATGATGGAATGAGTGCAATACA
Source organism: Neoceratodus forsteri (assembly GCA_016271365.2). Lineage (NCBI taxonomy): Eukaryota > Metazoa > Chordata > Ceratodontiformes > Ceratodontidae > Neoceratodus > Neoceratodus forsteri. The sequence continues at coordinate 1,171,476,633 of CM057451.1, read as the reverse complement.
TTCAAAAGGAAAAAAAAAACACATTATAGGGGCCTTTTTCACCAAACTTTCAACATAGCCATTTTAAGACCTCTGCTCATGAACAGTGTCACTGTGATTTTCTTAATGTGTCCCATACATTGATTTCGCACACCGACTGCACCATTGTGCGCTACATGGGCAGAAACACGTTTTGGTCAGGATGTGAAAAGTGACAGCCATACTGCTCATAAGGAGGTGTGGTAAAATGGCAATGTTGAAAATCTGGAGTGAAAATATTGAAAATTTGCAAACTTATGAGCTTGCGTAGGAACGGCACAATGCACGCTCGTAAAACAGTCATTTTTAAGAATTTTTTCACCAAATTTTCAGCAGAGGCTTTTTGAGAGCCCACCTTATGAACACTGGCAGTGTCGTTTTGTTAATCAGTCCTGAAAGGTGATTTCACGCAGTGACCGCGAAATCACCCTTCGGGCCTGATTAACGCCATGACAGTGCAAGAATTCATGAAGAGGGGTCACAAAAACCCCATGTTGAAAATTTGGGCCCAAAAATGCCTGAGATACGCAACAAAGTTGAAAAAAACCCTATTTATTCCATTATACAGCTTACCGGCATTTCCTCAGTTCGCGGTCAGATTTGAAGAGTGCAGACGTGTTCCCGGTCCACCAATGATCATTGCGCTGAGCTCCGGAGGTAAGTATGGGGTTTGAGGAGGCAGGGTGCGCAGTGGGTGGGTGTGGGTTTGGAGAGCAGGAGGCGGCGAGGGCGTTTCTTGTTTACAGGTTTTTGTTAGGGCAGCGGGACATTTGCCACGCTGGGGTGAGACTCCCAGCATGGCAACTGGAAAGGCTGTTTTTGGGGGCTGGAGCTGATGGGGATTGACACCCCATCGGCCATAACAAGATTTGCCACGTTGGGGGTGGCCTTGTGCCGCAAGGCACCTGGAAAACTTTTGGGGTGCAGCCGTGGAGCTGATGGGGATTGGGCACCCTGTTGGATAACATTTTTGCCATGGGCTCCCAGAGTGGCACCTGGACAGCTTTTTGTGGGGGCGTGGAGCCAATGGGGTTGGGCACCCGTTGGCCATACAGTGTGTCGTGGGGAGGGAGCGATCAGCACGCAATATGCGGCTTGGTGTCAGTGTGTGTGTAAAGAGCTCTGCTCACCTCAAAGCGAGCTCTCTTTCAATTGTATGCCACTGTATTTTCAACTGCTGTCATAGACAGCTGCAGCAGTCATTGGAGAACTGCGGCCGTGCCTGCAAACTCACTGACTGAATTGGAAGACGGGTGCCACACATCCAAAAACTCGAATGATGGCACTATATTTCTTGCACATGCGTGCAAGCAACATAAAAATGGAGGCACAGTGTGGCACTCAGAACTCTAAATCCTCCTTGGATTTATTCAAGGGAAGCTCAGACAGAGAGGCAGCCACCCACATAGAGAGTTTAGTGGATCCAGACACGAATACTCATTATACTACACTACCTTATATAAAAAAGTAGCACAGAAATACTTGGAGCATATGTTTGGGGAAGTGTCACCCACTAAGGGACCTTTTGACCTTCTTACAACCATCACCATACCAAATATCTCTCAGGAACAAGTATCTTCCCTTTTTGCTTCTATTTCAGTGTTAGAAACCAAACAGGCCTTTTCTCATCTGAAGAAACTTACCTCCCCAGGACAAGATGGCCTCACAACTGACTTCTACCAGCATTACATAGATAGTTGCTCCTATTCTGATGATAGTGTTCAATAATTTATTGATATCACACTCACTTCCCCAGCATTTTTCTGATGCTATTATGATTTTATTATTTAAAAAAGGAGATAGGGTAGACATAAAAAACTGGAGACCACTTAGTTTACTCAGTGTTGACTATAAAATCCTAGCTTCCATTTTGCTGAATAGAATATTGGCGGTGACTCCTCTCCTTCTGGCTGAGTCCCAATCACATGCAGTCCCACTCAGATCTATTAAACAAAACCTTTCCTTATTGAGAGACATTTATATTGTTCCTCTACAGCTAATCCTGCAGTGCTAATCTCCCTTGATCAAGAGAAAGCATTTGACTGGGTCAATCATAACTACTTACTTCGGGTTTTGCAGCACTGCCATATTCCACAAACATTTATTCAGTGGATTAAACTACTATACCACACTGCCTGGATCACCCCTCATATAAATAACTCCCATGGGTCACCATTTTTAAGGCAAAGAGGAGTGCGCCAAGGCTGTCCTTTAAGCCCCATACTTTATGCATTTCAAATAGCTCCCCTACTGCAAAAGATTTTACAGCACCCCAGAATCCCACGCATATTCTTACCAACAGGGGCACCACTGCCAGCCATTACAGCCTATGCAGACGATCTATACATTTGTACCACTCCCTCTCAGAGATTCTGATCTGACAGCAAACATCACTACTTTTGAAAATCAATCTGGGTCAAGGCTAAATTATAATAAAAGTTCTGTGTTATACATGCCATCAGAGTCAGCACCTGCACAAGTCTGTTCTCCGGCATACCTGTGGCTACTGGCCCTACTAAAATATTGGGCTCCTGTTTGGCAGTAATGATGACTCTTTCCATAATTGGATGTTGGCCATTAAAAGAGCAAATAGGACAATAGTTTCCTTGAAAGGTAGATCCATATCCAAAAAGAAAAGAATATTTCTAATAAAAATGTTCATTCTGCCTCAATTCTTATATGTGGCCTCAAAATACCCATTGCCATTGGCACTAGAGGCCAAAGTCTACAATGTTTTCTTCCATGGATTTTGGGGCAGCTGGTTTAATTTTTTATTAAACAAAAAGAAAATTGTACAATCAAATCAATAATTCATTTCTCAATACACAATACATAAACAATACATAAACCCCTAGCACCCGAGCTTACTCCCAAACATGGGTCGCCAGCGTAGCGCAAGGTGTGGCATCCAGCGCCTCAACCCTCAGCGTCACCAGGCCAGCCAGCACCAGGAAGTTTGATGCATCAGGTCCTAGTTCAAGCATTTGGATTACTCAAAGTAGAAATGGCAGAGGGAGAATGGACACCAGGTACCGCATTGGAAGGAACAGGCTGGAGACAGAAAGCGGATGGAAGATGTGAACTGGAGAGCGACTGGACGGATTTGTCCCAAAGTAGTAACGGGACCGCAAAAGAAAACACAGGTCATGAGGAAACTCATGTGCAGGCAAAATGGGGAAAAGCTGAACTTACTAGAGCAAGGCAAATTGTAGTGGGGAAACCGTGGGGAGGTCCACTCCTAAGGGGAGATGTGTCTAAAGAAGTAGCACCTTTATGGGTGGCAGAAGGGGAAGAGGTGGGTGGAAAAGAGTCTGGGACTCCTGGGAAGGTTGCAACCACAGGCATGGAACAGGGACAAGGAACCACAAAAGAAGCAGACCCCAAGAGAGTGGGGGAAGGGGATACACAACCCCAAAGGCCAGAGACTGCAAGGGGGGGGGGGCAAGGAGAGATTGTATTCCACAGTACTGAGAGGAGGAGATGACAGAAGAAGTGGACAAGAATCAACAGGAAGATCAAGCTACCCCCGAGGAATAGTTAGGGCTCCCGAGCTCTGATGAGTACATAGATCCATCACCAAGAAGGTTTGCAGTTCATCTGAGATACAAAGGTGGGCTGGAGATTTTCCCAGACAGAATATACATGGGAAGGACACTTTGTATAAGATTCAATGAGGTATGTGGCCTCAGAAATATATGCCCTGTTTCATATATCAGGTGAGGATATATTTGATATTAGCTTTAGGTCAGTGTGTGGGCTGGAGAGGTTTTGGCTCAAATGTGACCAGCTGAAGTGCATCACCATATGGTCCCCTTTTATGGTTAGCCCCATAACCAAACCCAAAATAAAAACAGTGATAGTGGTGTTCAGAAATGAATGTGTTCATGTAGGTGATATAATACAATGGCTTACAAAGAAATGTGAGGTACTTAGTCCTCCCAAGGCGATTATGGACATTGAATTCTTTTGGACAGTAGAATGGCATTTCAAAGTTAAACTCCAACAGACAGAAGAAGGCATAGTCCATATTCCTAACAGATTTTATCTAGGGAGGGACAGCGGAGTGGTTTTCTGTCCGGGGCACCCAAAGGCATGTTACAGTTGTGGAGCTCGAAGGCACCTTTCAAATGTTTGCAACACTATAAGATGTAGGTTATGCGGGGAGTGTGGTCATAGTAACTCCCAGTGCAGACATCATGTAAGGTGCAACCTGTGTGAGGAGTACGGGCATATGTATCAAAGCTGCCAGTGGACTGCTAGAAACAACACAAGGAGTATTAACCCTGAGGAAATAATTAGGAAAGCGCAACAAGAAAGGCCAGCCAGAGAACCAGCTGCCCCAATGGAGGAGAGGAAGGAACAGGTGCCACCAGAACCCATGACCCCGGAAAATCCCACCCCAAAGAAAGGGGGTGCCCGAGAAGCAGAGGTAGAAGAGGAAACAGAGGCAGAATTGCCCTTGGCTGGGATAACAGCTGGGGTAGAACTCAATACAGAAAAAGACATGAAAAAGACAGAGGAATGGAGGTAGTAGAGACAGACCCAGAACAGGGATTGTAGGAAATGCGCCCCCCCCCCATCTAACATTCAGTAAACGACACAGGGATGGAAAGGAGGAAAAAGTTTGTGAAAAAAAAAAGGAACTGCGATGGAATTGTTTCTATCCAACCTCTTTGAGATACTAGGCTCATAAAAGAAAGCTAAAACAAACTTGGATGATAACGATTCTATACAATCTTCACAACAGGGCTCAATAAATGGAGAGGGGTGGAAGGCACGAAAAGTACAAAGAAAGAGAAAATAAAAGTTATTTGGTGTTTTATTTACGAAAAGGAGTTTAGTATAATGCATGATTTTGTTTAGATTAGCTTCTGCAAATTTTTGCAGCATTCTATACAGTAGAAAAGAGAGATTTTGTGCAGGCCATGTTGAGAGGTCTAGCATGGGAAGTTTTGTTTTTACAAGAAACATGGCTAAATTCCATTGACAGAATTGTGCAGGCACAGGGAGGGTGGGTATGGGGGCTTTCATACTGGTCCATAGGGCCAGATAGAGTGGATGGTGTGGGAATATTGTTTTGTGGAAATAGGCAACAATTTCAAAAGCTGTTAGAGACATTCAGCCAGGGATAGCACTGCTAGTAGATGGATTATGGCATAATCAGCCGACAAGGTTTGTGGTAATATATGGGTCTCAGGTGAAAGGAGAAAGGGTGAAATTATTAGAAACAATTCAACTGTATCTGTGTATTAGTAGAAATGTATTCTTTGGAAGGGACTACAATTGCACTTTGGAAATCAAAGATACGAAAACTCTAGGGAAGAAGGTGTACTGTGATTCATATGCTTTGAAGAAGTGTGTGGAAATTGCAGAGTTAACAGATTGCCTACAAAAGCTAAAGCTGAATCACCAGTTAAATTTACGTATGCTAGAGGAAAAATATTTTCAAAACTAGATTATGTATTCATATAGAAAAGAATCTATGTAGTAAAAGTAGAGGTAGCACCCTTAGGTTTCTCTGATCACTTAATGATCAAAACAGTGCTAAGCACAGAACCAGGAAGGAGCCAGCCTAGAACAAGATGGAAAATGAATAACACCTGTTTAAATGAAACAGAAGAAAAGATAGGATTAGCATCCTTATTTGTGGAAAGAGCCTCAGTAGCGGGGATATATGATGACTTGTGTTAGTGGTGGCTGGATAACAAAAAAGAGGTGTGCACATGTTTACGAAAGGAAAAGAGTAAGTAAATTTTTTTTGAATATTTGGGGCTAAGAAATAAGTTGTATAGCTTGTTGGAAGCAGCTTATGCAGGAAATCAGGATCTTAGCGCCCAAACAGAGGATATAAAAACTAAGATGAAAAGGTATGATACAAGAGAGCAGCAACACTAACAGCTGAACTAAGTTCTGGGACACAGAAAACGCCCCTTTTCGACCCATGTGAGGCTTGTAAAGAAAAGAAAAACAGATCAAGAATTACAAAGCTTAGAAATAAGAAAGGGGAGGAAGTCAGTGATACAGAATAAGGGGGTTAATAGAAACACACATACAGGAAGTAATGGAAGGTGCAGACACATCAGAAAAAGAGGTAGAAGGACTCTTGAGAGAAATAGAAATGTCAAAGCCTCAAGAGAGAGAGAAGTTTGTGAGCTACAAAAAGAAATGACAGAAGAAGTGTGGGAGGTAATAAAAGAACTTAAACAAGCAGCGGTCCCACGGGTGGACGGTTTATCGAATGAGATATTCAAGGCATTTCCAGGGTTTTTTTTACAGCTTTTTTAGTTAGGGTATTTAATTTTTTATGTAAGTCTGGAAAATATCTCCTGAGATTACAAGGGGGCTGGTTATCTTTTTGCAAAATAAATAAGATAAAATGGATATAGGGAACTGGAGACCTATAAGTATATTGAATTCAGACTACAAAATATTGGTTCAGGTGTTACAAAAAGGAATAAAGAAATATGCTTCAGAGGTCATACATCAAAGTCAGACATGTGCTATTCCAGACAGGAACATTCAAGAACATTTGGTCACGATAAGGGACATAGTGGAGTACAGTAACAGTGTGGGGAAAAAAGGAGTTGTGATTTTACTGGATCAAAATAAAGTATTTGATCGGGTGAATCATAAATACCTATTTAAGGTACTTAAGCATTATGGGTTACTGGAAAACATAATTATAATAATAATAAAATTTATTTGATTAAGCGCCTTTCAAAATTTTCAAAGCGCTGTACATTAAGAGCAAACAAAAACATATTCAATACATTCAATAAGACAAATATAAACAGATATTACAATACTGCAATATCAAATTAAAACAAAGGAAATGCTACAAAAAAATTATATGTAAGTGCTGATAGTATTTTGGAAGTAGGCCAAGGGGGAGGAAAGCCTATTGAAATATGGGCAAGGGTGAGGCAGGGCTTCCCCCTAAGTCCATTATTATATGTCTTTAGTATAGACCTTCTAATTAGACTAGTCAGTGAATCAGAAGGTATAAAAGGAATTAGGGGAGCTCAAGAAGGGGATGCAATAAAACTAACAGCATATGCAGATGATTTCGGCATATTTTTGTCATCAGCAAGTGAAATTCCATGCCTGGCGGGGGTAATGAATAGGTTTTCCAGAATATCTGGGGCAAAGCTAAACATGGAAAACAGCAGAGGAATGTGGTTAGGTGCTTCAGAGGAAGGTATAACTGAATGGGAGATTAAAATATTGGATGAACCAATTAAGATATTGGGAATTTGGTTTGGGAAAGGAGACGTGCAAAACTAACTGGGAAATAGTGGCAGAAGGAGAAAGAAGAGTGCCACGGTGGAAGGGGTGGAAAATGGCTAAATTAAACAGAGTGTTTATGGTAAAGCAGTTTTTAATTCCATGTTTTCTGTTTGTTGCAACTGTTTTTCCTTTGCCTGTTAGTAGGGAGACCAGAATATTGGGAATATTCCTTCAAATGATCTGGGGTAGCGGTCTGAACCCTATAAAAAGAGAGGTCACGTATTTGACGATTAAAAAGGGGGGGTCTGGGAATGATAAACCCAGTGATATTTTTTCATACACTTTTTTGGTACAAAAACATAACTGTAGTGCTAGGTGCACAGGAAAGCGTAAGGAGTAAATGGAGTTGGAATGTAATGGGGAAGTTTTATGTGAATTGCTTGCTGTATGGGACTACCACGCCCCCCCAAGATGCACAAGAGTAAAGGGCTCCCATCTCCCCTTGGTCACCGCCGACATCATTAGCAGATGCTGATCCAGGGACCAGGCCTGGAAAAAACATAAGCTATCCTGCTTCCTAGAATCCCTGCAAAGATAACGCACCCTCCGCAACTCCTGCACTAAATCTATGCGGCAGGCCAAAAGGAACTACTTCAAGTCAGCTCTTTCCTACAACCTTAGCCTCCCTTCAAACTTTTGGAAAACCATCAAATCCCTACTCACTCCCCCAGTCCAGCCACCAACCCCAACCCTATCCATCCTTGGCAACATTGTCTCAGACCCTAGTGAAGTTGCCACTGCCTTCAATAACTTCTTTACCAGCTGCGCTACGTCCCTCCTACCCAACCACCCGCTCACCCCACCCACATCCAGCTCATCATTGAAACCCCAGAACTCCCCCCCGCCATCACTTTCTCCTTCCGTCCAGTCTCCCCACCCAAAGTACTACATGCTCTACGCACTCTCAACCCCAACAAAGGCAAATGTCCCTTAGGCCTGGACGCCAAGCTACTCCATTTATCAGCCCGTGCCATTGCCGCCCCACTAGCCGGCCTCCTAAACCTCTCTTTCTCCCTGGCTGAAATCCCAGCCACTTGGAAGCAGGCGGTTGTTATCCCCCTACCAAAGGGTGGCGATCCCTCTGTACCTGGAAATTACCGGCCCATCTCCTTACTCCCAATACTGGCCAAACTTCAGGAACACCTTGCCCTTGCCCAACTCACCCAATACCTTGATTCTACCTCCTTCTTCACCCCTTATCAGTCAGGGTTCCGTAAGTCTCACTCCACCATCACCACCCTCCTAAGACTCACCAATGACATCTCCTCAGGCATGGACAAGGGACATATCACCTCGGCTATTTTCATAGACCTGGCCAAGACTTTTGGCACCATCTCCCACCCAAGCTACTAGCAAAACTAAATGATGCAGGCCTCTCCAGCCTTGCCACTAGTTGGTTTCAGGCCTACCTAACTGGCAGACACCAATCGGAGAAAATTGGCTCACAAGTATCTTTCCCCCTCCCAGTCACCATGGGCATCCCCCAAGGCTCAGTCCTGGGCCCACTACTATTTTCTATATTTCTAAATGACTTCCTGCTGGCCTGCACAAACTCAGCCATACAAATGTATGCAGACGACACCATACTGTATGCCTCTGGCCCCTCCACTGGTGCCATGTCCGCTGCTCTCCAACAGGACTTCGATGCCATACAGCAATGGTTCAGGTCCAACCAACTATTCCTAAATGCAAAGAAAAATGTCTCCCTAACCTTCAGCACGCAACCTCAACTCTCCCGCCTAGCTGCTCCCCCGCCTTCCATACCCAGGTCGAGTCCCCCGGAGTCTTGCACCTCCTTGAGATACCTGGGAGTATGGCTTGACCAACACCTTGATTCCTCCATTCACATCGACTCGCTACACAAAAAACTGCACCCCAAACTGGGTGCACTATATCACAACAAAGGGTGCATGCCCACCATGGTCTGGAGGGAAAGAGTGCATAAAATGATTCTCTCAATACTCGACTACGGCGACGTGGTTTATGGCGCAGCACCCTCATCCAACCTGGCCAGCTTGGACACCCTCTTTCATTTCTTCTGTCACTTCATCCTGGACTGCCCCCCAATGACCCATCACTGTGACCTATACAGCTCCCTAGCCCTACACTCACTCACGTCCCGCAGGCTGATCCACTGCTCCAGTGTCATAGATAAATTCTGATCCACATCCCTTCCCTCTTACCTCAGCGTTGCCTTATTGGCCCAACCTTCCCCAGCCTACTCACTCAGAAGCTCTGACTCCAGGCTTCTCCAAGTCCCATTCATACATACATCCAAGGGTCAATCAGCCTTCAAATATCACTTGCTCAAACTTTGGAATGATCTACCTGCAGACATCAGGCTCACCTCTAACCTAAGACTTCTTAACCCGCTTCTCCACGCACATTTCTCAGACACATGCAACTGCTACCACCAACCCTGAACTATAAACCCATGTGCCCCTGCTAGTGATGCATCATTTACTCCCACCTGCACCACCACAGGGCCGGAAATGTTCTAAGCATTTGCTGACTTGCTTCGCTTCCTTGTGCCTAGTTGCAAGTTCACACATTGCCTGAGTACCTACATGTTCTCTGCCTTGTTATACTCTGTACCTATGTTAACATTTTGCAAATACCTATGTACCTAAATGTTCTCTGCTTTGTAAATACTCTGCACCTATGTTAATATCTTTGTAAATACCTGTCCTTGATGTACCCCTGTAACTCCCCAGGTCGCATCTGGAAACAAGTGGTCGCCCGCTCAGTATGCCTGCCTAGTAAATCTTGTAAATAAATAAATAGAATGAAGAAGTGCCTAAAGGGTTAAAACATTTGGAGGTCCCAGGATTTAATAAAGAAACAATCACAAACTACAAAAATGGAAAATTACAAAGCAACAGCTGTAACAAATAACAAGGAAAAATACGTATAGAAAAATTGTTAGGAAAATTGGAATAAGAGAACCAGATTTTATAGGAGGGTCACCAAATAATAAAAAATTGACATGTAAAATGTTGAATAACCCAAGGGTCCCAAGAAAAATGTGGGACACACAGTGGCTGATGGCACATGGAAGAATAGGGGTACGAGGAAATCACAAACATAGAGCCATAGAAGAAAGAAACTGTTTATACCCAGGATGCAGTGAAGAGGTGGAGATGCGAGAACATTTTCTATTTAGAGGTGTTTACGCTAGTCAACTATGGGTGTTTTTGGCTGACAAGTGGAGGATGCCGTGGCTAGTGAATTTAAGTTATAAAAACTTAGTATTAGGAATTTTCCCCACACTATTGTCAGTGTAATAGCAGTACATTACACGTGTTTTTTGCATGCTTAAAATATTATCTGCGCAGAGTCGTTGCCAGTTGCTGCTGCAACAAAGAGATGACGTACGAGGGGTTTAGCAAGCAATGTGAAAGGAGTATGAGAGAGATGTATAAAAAAGAGTGGGGGGGGGGTCATCCAAGAGAAAAAGTGATGATGTGGTGGTGAGGCTTTTCCTACTTTAAAAAATATGCATAAAGATAGAAAAAGTTGGAAAAGGATTGGTTAAAAGGGTATATGTACTGAACTTACACTATGTAAGAATTGTGTTGAGGTATGGTTTACGTATTTATTTAGTGATTCGGAAAAGACCTTTGAGTGCAAGCTCTTTTACAAAAGGTTCCACGTCACAGATTGCAAAACAAAGTACAATAGAAGAAAGCAAAGGTACATTACAATGAACGATACAGCTTGGATTCAGAACTTACAGAATAACTCAAAACATAGATAGAAACATAGAAACATAGATTTTGACAGCAGATAAGGACCGCTTGACCCACCCAGTCTGCCCATTTCCCTACCTAATGGATAAGCTGCAGATCCTAGTTAACCAGCAGCCTACTTCTTCCTATCCCCACCTCCTAGAATTGCCTTATGACTGTCCCATGCATGCTTGAATTCTACCACTGTTTTTGACTCCACAACCTCCTCCGGAAGGCCATTCCACGCATCCACAACCCTCTCTGTGAAAAAATACTTCCTTAAATTACCTATGAGCCGCCCCCTCTATCTTCAAATTGTGCCCCCTTGTTCTTGCACACCTCTTTTTTTGAAAGATGCTACCCTCTTGGACTTTGTTGATTCCCTTGAGGTACTTGAAAGTTTCTGTCATGTCCCCCCTCTCCCTCCTTTCCTCGAGGCTATACATATTAAGCTCCTTATGTCTCTCTTCATATGTCTTCCGGTGCAGACCCTGCACCATTTTAGTTGCCCTCCTCTGGACAGCTTCCATCCTGTCTATGTCTTTGCGGAGATTGGGTCTCCAGAACTGCACGCAGTACTCCAGATGGGGTCTCACGAACTGTCTGTACAGAGGGATAATAACTTCCTGTTTTCTACTAGTGATGCCTCTCCCTATGCATCCCAGTATCCTCCCAGCCCTCCTTGCTGCCCTCTCACATTGCTTGCCCACCTTTAGGTCATCTGATATGACTACTCCCAGGTCCCTTTCCATTTTTGTTGTTGTTAGTATCTCACCCCCCATTGTGTACTCTTCCCCTGGGTTTTTGTTTCCCAGGTCCATCTTCTTCCAGGTTGTGTGCAGGAGTGCTGGGAACAACTGAGAAGCTGTGTGGAATATACTATTTTGGACGAATTATCTGTAACTAAACTCTCTCTCTCTTGGATGTCTGGATTTTTCTCTGTTTGATTAGCAGGGTACTTTCTCTGTCAAATTGTTGTGTAGGGTATCTTGCTGACAGGAAGGCACTCATCGCAGCGGTGGGTGAGAGCTTTTAGTCGATTGTTTTGTGAGGACACAGTTTAGGCCCAACCCTTCCCACCCTCACCCCACCCATCCCTGGAAATAGTTCCTTTATACCTGAGGTTCTGACATCATTTCCTCGAGTGCAAGGTGCATTTCACTGTCATATCCTCTCTAGCACACTGCACTGATAATATAAGCATACACGTTGTATAATATATATATATTTCTATATAATCAAATCACACGCACGCCACATACAAATACAATAAAAAAACTAGATAAACATGTGGGGAATAGTGCAATGTAATGGCTGTGGGTAGCAGTCTTCCAGGAGTCTTTCTGGAGGCTGAGATGCTGCCCTATTTGCAGACAACTATCTGCCCTGAGGGAGGAAGTTGCCTGTCTTCAGGCCACACTGGACAGTAGTAAGGAAACCTTCCCCCAGGCCACACTGGACAGTAGAAAGGGAACCTCCCCCATCCAGGGAGCACTAGCACCACCACCACTACCTCAGAGGTTGCGAAGAAAGCACAGCAGTTGGACCACAGTGGGCTCAGGGAGGGTGAGGAGGGTGGAACAGAGGCACACCCAGTCAATTGTTCCACTCCACAATCCATACACCATTCTGGGGGAGCATAGCTCCCCTATGGGTGTACCCGCAGAGAAGACTGATGATAACTGTCACAAGGGAGGCCCACAGAAAGGAGGCAGAGGACACCAAAGAGAAAGGAAGCAGCTCCTGGTGGGGGACTCAATTATTAGGGGTATAGAACTGGGGAGATGAGAAAATGAAGTAAGGTGCCTGCCTGGTGCCATGGCTTGAGGGACAGGAAGCGCATCCTCAGGATCTGAGAACAGCTGCAAGGGATTCCGAGGCTGGACGAATTGTCCACCTAGGGACAAATGACTTGGCTCATCATGAGATTAGAGCAGTGCAGGAGGACATTGCAGAGTTGGGAGAGACCTAAGACGAGTAGCACACACAGTTTCCTTCTCAGAGGTGCTGCCTGTCAAAAGCATGGGGGAGGCGAGGGTACTGGCACCATGCAGTTTAATGAATGGTTGAAAAATGGTGGAGCACAGGGTTTGGCTTCATTGGGGACTGGGGTTCCACCTGAGGGACACCAGCCTATACTGGCAGGATGGTCTGCATCTGTCCAGGAAGGAACAAGTCTTTTGAGCAATCGGTTTAAATGCTTCATTGACAAGCTTTTAAACTAGTCAAAGGGGGAGGCACTGACAAGCAGCAGGAAAATCCCAGCCTCTCCCTACAAAACAGGGTACTAAATGAGAAAAAGACAGAGGTAGAATGGTCAGTGGGGGATGCTGCACTGGAAGGTAAAGCCATCAAAAATGGAGAGCAATGAGTACTAATGCCCGTAGTCTGGGTAACAAGCTTCCTGAATTAGTGGCCTTGATGGAGGAAGAACATCTGGATATCGTGGCAGTCATAGAAACATGGTACACACAAACCATGACTGGGACATAAACATACCAGGATACACTGTGTACAGGAGGGACAGGAGGGTAAAAGAGGAGGAGGAGAAGTTCTTACATAAGGGAAGGAATAAAAGCAACAGAACAAAAAGGTACACAGGGAGGAGAAGAAGCACTGTGGGTAAATTTGAGACAGGCAATGGCACCACAATACGCCAGAGGGTTGTATACAGACCTCTCTCAGGGGGAGGAAATGGACAGGAAATGATAGAAAGTATACTTAGAATGGCAGAAAAGGGAGATATTGTTGATGGGTGATCTGAATATGCCAGATGTTAACTGGAGTGCAGTTGCAGCTGCCACTTGAAGAGTGCAGTTATTCTAGATGCCCTACAGGGGCATGCCTTAGACAACTAGTACTGGAGCCCACTCGAGAGGGAGCAATATTAGACTTGATTCTCTCAAATGGAGATGGAGAGGATTACAGATGTAGAAGTGGGTAGCCATCTGGGAACTAGCGACCATCGAACAGTATGGTTCACAATAAACACAGCAATAGAGTCAAGCCATACAAAGACAAAAGTACTGGACTTTAGGAGGGCTGACTTTGCCAAAATGGGTGAGTGCCTAAGGAACGCACTAGCAAATGGGCAGGAAGGAGGGGTGGAAGAACAATGGGGAATAATAAAAACTGCCATCACAGAGGTAACGAGCCTTTGTGTGAAGCAAATAAACAAAACAAGACGATGTAAGAAACCACTATGGTTCTCAAAGGAAGTGGCAGTGAAGGTTCAAGAGAAAAAGAAAGCATTCAGGAAGTACAAGGAATCGCAGAAGGAGCAGGACAGAGAACTGTATCAGTTAAAGCAAAAGGAGGCTGGGAAGGCAGTCAGAACAGCAAAGGCCCAAACCGAGGAAAAGATAGCCAACTCAGTTAAGAAGGGGATAAAACCTTTATAGGTACATCAGGGAGCGAAGGAAGACCAAGGGAGGGATAGTGAGGCTTAATAAAGGGAGGGAGGGTGGGCAGAGGAGACTGTGAAAGGCAGAGATACTAAACAAATATTTTTGCTCAGTATTTACAAAGGAAGAGGGGAGGTACATAAAACAAACAGTAGTAACACTCTGGATACAGAAGTTGATACCGCCCATTTACAGAACAAAGGGTTCTGAAAGAACTCTTAAAACTGAAGGTGGACAAAGCAATGGGGCCTGATGGGATTCATCCCAGAATTCTAAAAGAACTAAGGGTAGAACTAGTGACACCACTGACTACCCTTTTTAACAAATCATGGGAGGATGGGGTGGTACCCGAGGACTGGAGGAGGGCAGATGTGATTCCCCTTCACAAAAGTGGGAGCAAGGCAGAAGCAGGAAACTATAGACCTGTTAGTTTAACCTCAGTGATAGGGAAAATGATGGAATCACTTCTAAAGGAAAGAATTGTCGAGTATCTAGAGGCCAGAGGGGCACAGGACCCAAGGCAGCATGGATTCACAGCGGGAAGGTCATGCCAGACGAATCTGATAGATTTCTTTGACTGGGTGACCAAAGTAGTAGATCAGGGAGGGCTGTGGACATGGCCTACCTAGACTTTAGCAAGGCATTTGACACAGTCCCACACAAAAGATTAATATGCAAGTTAGTCAGCCTGGGAGTGGGTCCCAAGATGACAGCCTGGGTAAAGAATTGGCTGGAGAATAGGACACAGAGAGTAATAGTAAATGGAGTCCACTCAGAAGAAAGGGGGGTTACTAGTGGGGTACCGCAGGGTTCAGTATTAGGATCGTCCTCTTCAATGTCTTTATAAGCTACATTGCAGAAGGACTGGAAGGAAAGTATGTCTCTTTGCAGATGACACTAAGATCTGCAACAGAGTTGATGCACAGGGTGGGGTGGAAAGGATGAGAAAGGACTTGGCAAGGTTAGAGGAATGGTCAAATGTATGGCAGCTTAGATTCAATGCTAAGAAGTGCAAGGTAATGCACCTGGGAAACAAAACCCAGGGAAGAGTACACAATGGGGGTGAGATACTAACAACAACAAAATGGAAAGGGACCTGGGGGTAGTCATATCAGATGACCTAAAGACGGGCAAGCAATGTGGAGAGGGCAGCAAGGAGGGCTGGGGGATACTGGGATGCATAGGGAGAGGCATCACTAGTAGAAAACAGGAAGTTATTATCCTCTGTACAGACAGCTGGTGAGACCCCATCTGGAGTATTGTGTGCAGTTCTGGAGACCCAATCTCCAAAGACATAGACAGGATGGAAGCTGTCCAGAGGAGGGAACTAAAATGGTGCAGGGTCTGCACCGGAAGACATATGAAGAGAGACTTAAGGAGCTTAATATGTATAGCCTCGAGGAAAGAAGGGAGAGGGGGGACATGATAGAAATGTTCAAGTACCTCAAGGGAATCAACAAAGTCCAAGAGGGTAGCATCTTTCAAAAAAAGAGGTGTGCAAGAACAAGAGGGCACAATTTGAAAATAGAGGGGGGGCGGCTCAGAGGTAATTTAAGGAAGTATTTTTTTACAGAGAGGGTTGTGGATGCATGGAACGGCCTTCCAAAGGAGGTTGTGGAGTCAAAATCAGTGGTGGAATTCACATGCATGGATAGTCATAAGGCAGTTCTGGGGATGGGGTAGGAAGAAGTAGGCTGCTGGTTAACTAGGATCTGCAGCTTATCCAGTAGGTAGGAAATGGGCAGACTGGGTGGGCCTAGCGGTCCTGCCGGTCAAAATTCTATGTTTCTATGTTTCTATGTTTAGTGCATTACCTTGCACTTCTTAGCATTGAATCTAAGCTGCCATACATTTGACCATTCCTCTAACCTTGCCAAGTCCCTTCTCATCCTTTCCACCCCACTTGTGCATCAACTCTGTTGCAGATCTTTGTGTCATCTGCAAAGAGACATTTTTCCTTCCAGTCCCTCTGCAATGTTGCTTATAAAGACATTGAAGAGGACCAGTCCTAATACTGAACCCTCGTGTACCCTACTAGTAACCCCCTTTCTTCAGAGTGGACTCCATTTACTATCACTCTCTGTGTCCTATTCTCCAGCCAATTCTTTACCCAGGCAGTCATCTTGGGACCCACTCCCAGGCTGGCTAACTTGTATATTAATCTTTTGTGTGGGAGTGACTGTGTCAAATGCCTTGCTAAAGTCTAGGTAGGCCATGTCCACAGCACCTCCCTGATCTACTACTTTGGTCACCCAGTCAAAGAAATCTATCAGATTTGTCTGGCATGACCTTCCCCGCTGTGAATCCATGCTGCCTTGGGTCCGGTGCCCCTCTGGCCTCTAGATACGCAACAATTCTTTCCTTCAGAAGTGATTCCATCATTTTACCCTACCACTGAGGTTAAACTAACAGGTCTGTAGTTTCCTGCTTCTGCCTTGCTCCCACTTTTGTGAAGGGGAATCACATCTGCCCTCCTCCAGTCCTCGGGTATCACCTCATCCTCCCATGATTTGTTAAAGAGGGTAGTCAATGGTGTCACTAGTTCTACCCTTAGTTCTTTTAGAAT
The DNA here is from genome assembly GCA_016271365.2 of Neoceratodus forsteri. Lineage (NCBI taxonomy): Eukaryota > Metazoa > Chordata > Ceratodontiformes > Ceratodontidae > Neoceratodus > Neoceratodus forsteri. The sequence goes on along the minus strand of CM057451.1, from coordinate 1,171,459,630 downwards.
TCAGAGATGAATCCCATCAGGCCCCATTGCTTTGTCCCCCCTTCAGTTTTAAGAGCTCTTTCAGAACCCTTTCTTCTGTAAATGGGCTGGTATCAACTTCTGTATCCAGAGTGTTTCTACTGTTTGTTTTAGGTACCTCCCCTTCCCTTGTAAATACCGAGCAAAATATTTGTTTAGTATCTCTGCCTTTTCACAGTCACCTTCTGCCCACCCTCCTCCCTTTATTAGCTTCACTAACCTCCCTTGGTCTTCCTTCGCCCCTGATGTACCTAAAGAAGGTTTTATCCCCTTCTTAACTGAGTTGGCTATCTTTTCTCGGTTTGGGCCTTTGCTGTTCTGACTGCCTTCCCAGCTTCCTTTTGCTGTAACTGATACAGTTTTCTGTCCTGAGATACAAGTTAAATAACAAGTAAAACACTTTATGAGGGTGGGGGAAGGGGGAATAAGCAGCCACAAAGTGCCTTGTCAGCGGTGTTTCTCAAATAAAGACCTCACTACTTTTGTAATTTTAGTTATTTCAGTAAAGGGCGAAAACAGAATGTATATAGGGTAAGGATCAGGGTTTGGGGGCGGTAGGGTGAACTTTCTGTAATTTGAGAATTAGATAAATTAGGTGTAAATACTGATGATTTTTATGTGGGGAGAAGATATGTGTTGTTTTTTTCACTGTGTATGTATTGTAATGATTTGTTGTGGTTCTTGAATAAAAACTCCCCGACTCTTTTCGAGAAGTGCCACAGGATCTTTAACATCCACCTGAACTACCACCAGAACAGGCAGACGGGACCTCAGAGTCGGGGGGAGACTTTTATCTAAAAGTGGGTCCATTGCTTCAAGTCTCCTCCCACTGTTTCTTTATGATCTGGGTAATTCCTACGTTGGGCTGCTACCAAGTTGAAAAATTAATTTTGTCCAGAGTTTGGAGCATAAACACTGCACAGCAGAATGTTCAAACCATCCAGTGAACTGGAAAGAATTTGGAATCTGCCTTCCGGGTCGGAGATTTGATCAGATTTGACAGAGTTAACACCCTTCCTAAAGAACAGCAGTTCCTCTTTGCTTGCTGTTAAAGGTGCTGAAATCCACTTGGGAAACCCAGGATCTACAGAGTTCAGCTGACTCCTTAGCATCAAAGTGCATTTCCTGAAGAAGGGCAAAATCCGCTTTTTTTTTATTAAAATCAGTAAGGATTTATTTTTTTTTTAATGGGGGTGCCAATTCCCTTAACATTCCAAGAGACAGTTTTATACGGATGCATTACAGAATAAATCAATTAATTAGAGAGAGAAAAAATAGGGTGGTAGGCAAGACCAGATAATCCTATTCTTTATTGAATTTTGTGGACCCGGTAAGCCCACTGCCTAGAAGTCCCTTTTTCAGGGGCGACCGGGGGGAATGGGGATACAGGTGGTAAGCAACTGAAATTGAACCAGATTCAGCTGTTGGTGGTATATTTTCTGTGAATGGGAGAAATTTGGCCAGGACACCGGGGAAATTCCTCTACTCTTTTTCGATAAGTGCCATGGAATCTGTAGCATCCACCTGAACTACCACCAATCCATGCAGATGGGATCTCGGTTTAATGTCTCATCCAAAAGACGGCACCTCAGAAGTGCAGCACCCCCTCATGCTGCACTACATTGTCAGTACTGGGATATTAACTCAAGTGCCAGATGTGGGAACTGAACCCACAGCCCTATGATCTCCTGGCCTCAGAGGCAAGTGTGCTACCTACTGAGCCACTGACACTCCAATCCTAAAGCTGTAAAATCAAATATTAAAGATAAATGTGAAAACTACCAGAAGTAGAGTCAGTCTTTTGAAAACAACCATTAACTAAGAATATAGACTAATAAACTATGTGGAACTGTCTAAAGCAACAATGAAATAAACTGAGTAACAATACAGTAACACTGTGAGCAGAAAGCTGTAGGAGAGTAATCTGTACGTGGAACAGAGATACAAGACAATTTAGTTATGTGATTGTTACTCTGTAAAAAGAGTAACGTAGGTCCAGTAGGTTGGAGTCTTCTGTGTTGCCAAAAGTCCATTGACCCAAAGTCCAAGGTGTTGTTTGCCGTTGAGATCTCAGAGTTGTGGCAGCTGGGTGGGCAAGATGGATTTCACCCTTACTGATAAAGCTGGATAGAATTGCTCTGTATAAAGAAAAACAATGGAGTGACTAAACATAGCTGTAGAGAATATAGTGCCTAGGTAGCTATGGTGATGTATCAAGGTGCAGGGCCTGTGAATGGATCCGGTTGTGGGAGGCAGTGCCTGGGTAGCCAGGTGCAGGGCCTGTGAATGGATATGGTTGTGGGAGGCGGTGTCTGGGTAGCCAGGTGCAGAGACTGTGAATGGATATGGTTGTGGGAGGCGGTGTCTGGGTAGCCAGGTGCAGGGCCTGTGAATGGATCCGGTTGTGGGAAGCGGTGTCTGAGTAGCCAGGTGCAGGGCCTGTGAATGGATCCGGTTGTGGGAGGCAGTGCCTGGGTAGTCAGGTGCAGGGCCTGTTAATGGATCCGGTTGTGGGAGGCAGTGCCTGGGTAGCCAGGTGCAGGGCCTGTGAATGGAGCTGGTTGTGGGAGGCAGTGCCTGGTTCTCCAGGTGCAGGGCCTGTGAATGGATCCAGTTGTGGGAGGCAGTGCCTGGGTAGTCAGGTGCAGGGCCTGTGAATGGATCCAGTTGTGGGAGGCAGTGCCTGGGTAGTCAGGTGCAGGGCCTGTGAATGGATCCAGTTGTGGGAGGCGGTGCCTGGGTAGCCAGGTGCAGGGCCTGTGAATGGATCCGGTTGTGGGAGGCGGTGCCTGGGTAGCCAGGTGCAGGGCCTGTGAATGGATCCAGTTGTGGGAGGCAGTGCCTGGGTAGCCAGGTGCAGGGCCTGTGAATGGATCCGGTTGTGGGAGGCGGTGCCTGGATAGCCAGGTGCAGAGCCTGTGAATGGATCCAGTTGTGGGAGGCGGTGCCTGGGTAGCCAGGTGCAGGGCCTGTGAATGGATCCGTTTGGGAGGCGGTGCCTGGGTAGCCAGGTGCAGGGCCTGTGAATGGATCCGGTTGTGGGAGGCAGTGTCTGGGTAGCCAGGTGCAGGGCCTGTGAATGGATCCGGTTGTGGGAGGCAGTGCCTGGGTAGCCAGGTGCAGGGCCTGTGAATGGATCCGGTTGTGGGAGGCGGTGTCTGAGTAGCCAGGTGCAGAGCCTGTGAATGGATCCAGTTGTGGGAGGCGGTGCCTGGGTAGCCCGGTGCAGGGCCTGTGAATGGATCCGGTTGTGGGAGGCGGTGCCTGGGTAGCCAGGTGCAGGGCCTGTGAATGGATCCGGTTGTGGGAGGCGGTGCCTGGGTAGCCAGGTGCAGAGCCTGTGAATGGATCCAGTTGTGGGAGGCGGTGCCTGGGTAGCCAGGTGCAGGGCCTGTGAATGGATCCGGTTGTGGGAGGCGGTGCCTGGGTAGCCAGGTGCAGGGCCTGTGAATGGATCCGGTTGTGGGAGGCAGTGTCTGGGTAGCCAGGTGCAGGGCCTGTGAATGGATCCGGTTGTGGGAGGCAGTGCCTGGGTAGCCAGGTGCAGGGCCTGTGAATGGATCTGGTTGTGGGAGGCGGTGTCTGGGTAGCCAGGTGCAGAGCCTGTGAATGGATCCAGTTGTGGGAGGCGGTGCCTGGGTAGCCCGGTGCAGGGCCTGTGAATGGATCCGGTTGTGGGAGGCGGTGCCTGGGTAGCCCAGTGCAGGGCCTGTGAATGGATCCAGTGTTGGCAGGCAGTGCCTGTGTATCCAGGTGCAGGGCCTGTCAATGGATACGGCTGTGGAAGGCAGTGCCTGTGTATCCAGGTGGAGGGCCTGTGAATGGATCCAGTTGTGGGAGGCAGTGCCTGGGTAGCCCGGTGCAGGGCCTGTGAATGGAGCTGGTTGTGGGAGGCGGTGCCTGGGTAGCCCAGTGCAGGGCCTGTGAATGGATCCAGTGTTGGCAGGCAGTGCCTGTGTATCCAGGTGCAGGGCCTGTCAATGGATACAGCTGTGGAAGGCAGTGCCTGTGTATCCAGGTGGAGGGCCTGTGAATGGATCCAGTTGTGGGAGGCAGTGCCTGGGTAGCCCGGTGCAGGGCCTGTGAATGGAGCTGGTTGTGGGAGGCGGTGCCTGGGTAGTTAGGTGCAGAGCCTGTGAATGGATCCAGTTGTGGGAGGCGGTGCCTGGGTAGCCCGGTGCAGGGCCTGTCAATGCAACTGGTTGTAGGAGGCAGTGCCTGGGTAGCCCGGTGCAGGGCCTGTGAAAGCATCCAGTTGTGGAAGGTGGTGCCTGGGTAGTCAGGTGCAAGGCCTGTGAAAGCATCTGGTTGTGGGAGGCGGTGCCTGGGTAGTCAGGTGCAGAGACTGTGAATGGATCCAGTTGTGGGAGTCGGTGGCTGGGTAGCCAGGTGCAGGGCCTCTGAATGGAGCTGGTTGTAGGAGGCGGTGCCTGGGTAGCCAGGTGTAGGGCTGTGAATGGATCCAGTTGTGGGAGGCAGTTCCTGGGTAGCCAGGTGCAGGGCCTGTGAATGGATCCGGTTGTGGGAGGCGGTGCCTGGGTAGCCAGGTGTAGAGCCTGTGAATGGATCCAGTTGTGGGTGGCGGTGCCTGGGTAGCCCGGTGCAGGGCCTCTGAATGGAGCTGGTTGTACGAGGCAGTGCCTGGGTAGCCAGGTGCAGGGCCAGTGAAAGCATCCGGTTGTGGAAGGCGGTGCCTGGGTAGCCTGGTGCAGAGCCTGTGAAAGGATCCGGTTGTGGAAGGTGGTGCCTGGGTAGTCAGGTGCAGGGCCTATGAAAGCATCCAGTTGTGGGAGGCGGTGCCTGGGTAGCCAGGTGCAGGGCCTGTGAATGGATCCGGTTGTGGGAGGCAGTGCCTGGGTAGCCAGGTGCAGGGCCTGTGAATGGATCCGGTTGTGGGAGGCGGTGTCTGGGTAGCCAGGTGCAGAGCCTGTGAATGGATCCAGTGTTGGCAGGCAGTGCCTGTGTATCCAGGTGGAGGGCCTGTGAATGGATACAGCTGTGGAAGGCAGTGCCTGTGTATCCAGGTGGAGGGCCTGTGAATGGATCCAGTTGTGGGAGGCAGTGCCTGGGTAGCCTGGTGCAGGGCCTGTGAATGGATCCAGTTGTGGGAGGCGGTGCCTGGGTAGTCAGGTGCAGGGCCTGTGAATGGATCCAATTGTGGGAGGCAGTGCCTGGGTAGCCAGGTGCAGAGACTGTGAATGGATACAGTTGTGGGAGGCGGTGCCTGGGTAGCCCAGTGCAGGGCCTGTGAATGGATCCAGTGTTGGCAGGCAGTGCCTGTGTATCCAGGTGCAGGGCCTGTCAATGGATACAGCTGTGGAAGGCAGTGCCTGTGTATCCAGGTGGAGGGCCTGTGAATGGATCCAGTTGTGGGAGGCAGTGCCTGGGTAGCCCGGTGCAGGGCCTGTGAATGGAGCTGGTTGTGGGAGGCGGTGCCTGGGTAGCCCAGTGCAGGGCCTGTGAATGGATCCAGTGTTGGCAGGCAGTGCCTGTGTATCCAGGTGCAGGGCCTGTCAATGGATACAGCTGTGGAAGGCAGTGCCTGTGTATCCAGGTGGAGGGCCTGTGAATGGATCCAGTTGTGGGAGGCAGTGCCTGGGTAGCCCGGTGCAGGGCCTGTGAATGGAGCTGGTTGTGGGAGGCGGTGCCTGGGTAGTTAGGTGCAGAGCCTGTGAATGGATCCAGTTGTGGGAGGCGGTGCCTGGGTAGCCCGGTGCAGGGCCTGTCAATGCAACTGGTTGTAGGAGGCAGTGCCTGGGTAGCCCGGTGCAGGGCCTGTGAATCGAGCTGTTGTGAGGTCGGTGCCTGGGTAGTCAGGTGCAGGGCCTGTGAATGCATCTGGTTGTGGGAGGCGGTGCCTGGGTAGCCAGGTGCAGGGCCTGTGAATGGATCCAGTTGTGGAAGGTGGTGCCTGGGTAGTCAGGTGCAAGGCCTGTGAAAGCATCCGGTTGTGGGAGGTGGTGCCTGGGTAGTCAGGTGCAGAGACTGTGAATGGATCCAGTTGTGGGAGTCGGTGGCTGGGTAGCCAGGTGCAGGGCCTCTGAATGGAGCTGGTTGTAGGAGGCGGTGCCTGGGTAGCCAGGTGTAGGGCTGTGAATGGATCCAGTTGTGGGAGGCAGTTCCTGGGTAGCCAGATGCAGAGACTGTGAATGGATCCAGTTGTGGGAGGCAGTGCCTGGGTAGCCAGATGTAGAGACTGTGAATGGATCCAGTTGTGGGTGGCGGTGCCTGGGTAGCCCGGTGCAGGGCCTCTGAATGGAGCTGGTTGTACGAGGCAGTGCCTGGGTAGCCAGGTGCAGGGCCAGTGAAAGCATCCGGTTGTGGAAGGCGGTGCCTGGGTAGCCTGGTGCAGAGCCTGTGAAAGGATCCGGTTGTGGAAGGCGGTGCCTGGGTAGTCAGGTGCAGGGCCTGTGAAAGCATCCAGTTGTGGGAGGCGGTGCCTGGGTAGCCAGGTGCAGGGCCTGTGAATGGATCCGGTTGTGGAAGGCAGTGCCTGGGTAGTCAGGTGCAGGGCCTGTGAAAGCATCCGGTTGTAGGAGGCGGTGCCTGGGTAGCCAGGTGCAGGGCCTGTGAATGGATCCGGTTGTGGGAGGCGGTGTCTGGGTAGCCAGGTGCAGAGCCTGTGAATGGATCCAGTGTTGGCAGGCAGTGCCTGTGTATCCAGGTGGAGGGCCTGTGAATGGATACAGCTGTGGAAGGCAGTGCCTGTGTATCCAGGTGGAGGGCCTGTGAATGGATCCAGTTGTGGGAGGCAGTGCCTGGGTAGCCTGGTGCAGGGCCTGTGAATGGATCCAGTTGTGGGAGGCGGTGCCTGGGTAGTCTTGGTGCAGGGCCTGTGAATGGATCCAATTGTGGGAGGCAGTGCCTGGGTAGCCAGGTGCAGAGACTGTGAATGGATACAGTTGTGGGAGGCAGTGCCTGGGTAGCCCGGTGCAGGGCCTCTGAATGGAGCTGGTTGTACGAGGCAGTGCCTGGGTAGCCAGGTGCAGGGCCTGTGAATGGAGCTGGTTGTAGGAGGCGGTGCCTGGGTAGCCAGGTGTAGGGCTGTGAATGGATCCGGTTGTGGGAGGCAGTGCCTGGGTAGCCAGGTGCAGGGCCTGTGAATGGATCCAGTTGTGGGAGGCAGTGCCTGGGTAGCCAGGTGCAGGGCCTGTGAATGGATCCAGTTGTGGGAGGCAGTGCCTGGGTAGTCAGGTGCAGAGCCTGTGAATGGATCCAGTTGTGGAAGGCGGTGCCTGGGTAGTCAGGTGCAGGGCCTGTGAAAGCATCCGGTTGTGGAAGGCGGTGCCTGGGTAGTCAGGTGCAGGGCCTGTGAAAGCATCCGGTTGTAGGAGGCGGTGCCTGGGTAGCCAGGTGCAGGGCCTGTGAATGGATCAGTTGTGGGGGCTGGAGCATCCAGTTGTAGGAGGCGGTGCCTGGGTAGCCAGGTGCAGAGCCTATGAATGGATCCAGTTGTGGAAGGCGGTGCCTGGGTAGTCAGGTGCAGGGCCTGTGAAAGCATCCGGTTGTAGGAGGCGGTGCCTGGGTAGCCAGGTGCAGGGCCTGTGAGGTAGTCAGGTGCAGGGCCTGTGAAAGCATCGTTGTAGGAGGCAGTGCCTGGGTAGCCAGGTGCAGAGCCTGTGAATGGATCCAGTTGTGGAAGGCGGTGCCTGGGTAGTCAGGTGCAGGGCCTGTGAAGGCATCCGGTTGTAGGAGGCGGTGCCTGGGTAGCCAGGTGCAGGGCCTGTGAATGGATCCGGTTGTGGAAGGCGGTGCCTGGGTAGTCAGGTGCAGGGCCTGTGAAAGCATCCGGTTGTGGGAGGCGGTGCCTGGGTAGCCAGGTGCAGGCCTGTGAATGGATCCAGTTGTGGAGGCGGTGCCTGGGTAGTCAGGTGCAGGGCCTGTGAATGGACTGTGATGATCCAGTTGTGGGAGGCGGTGCCTGGGTAGCCAGGTGCAGAGCCTGTGAATGGATCCAGTTGTGGAAGGCGGTGCCTGGGTAGCCAGGTGCAGGGCCTGTGAAATCATCCGGTTGTAGGAGGCGGTGCCTGGGTAGCCAGGTGCAGAGCCTGTGAATGGATCCAGTTGTGGAAGGCGGTGCCTGGGTAGTCAGGTGCAGGGCCTGTGAAAGCATCCGGTTGTGGAAGGCGGTGCCTGGGTAGTCAGGTGCAGGGCCTGTGAAAGCATCCGGTTGTAGGAGGCGGTGCCTGGGTAGCCAGGTGCAGAGCCTGTAAATGGATCCAGTTGTGGAAGGCGGTGCCTGGGTAGTCAGGTTCAGGGCCTGTGAAAGCATCCGGTTGTAGGAGGCAGTGCCTGGGTAGCCAGGTGCAGGACCTGTGAAAGCATCCGGTTGTGGAAGGCGGTGCCTGGGTAGTCAGGTGCAGGGCCTGTGAAAGCATCCGGTTGTATGAGGCGGTGCCTGAGTAGCCAGGTGCAGAGCCTGTGAGGTAGTCAGGTGCAGGGCCTGTGAAATCATCCGGTTGTAGGAGGCGGCGCCTGGGTAGCCAGGTGCAGGGCCTGTGAAAGCATCCGGTTGTGGAAGGCGGTGCCTGGGTAGTCAGGTGCAGGGCCTGTGAAATCATCCAGTTATAGGAGGCGGTGCCTGGGTAGTCAGGTGCAGAGCCTATGAATGGATCCAGTTGTGGAAGGCGGCGCCTGGGTAGCCAGGTGCAGGGCCTGTGAAAGCATCCGGTTGTGGAAGGCGGTGCCTGGGTAGTCAGGTGCAGGGCCTGTGAAAGCATCTGGTTATAGGAGGCGGTGCCTGGGTAGCCAGGTGCAGAGCCTATGAATGGATCCAGTTGTGGAAGGCGGTGCCTGGGTAATCAGGTGCAGGGCCTGTGAAAGCATCCGGTTGTAGGAGGCGGTGCCTGGGTAGTCAGGTGCAGAGCCTGTGAAAGCATCCAGTTGTAGGAGGCAGTGCCTGGGTAGCCAGGTGCAGGGATGTTAATGGATCCGGTTGTGGGAGGCAGTGCCTGTGTAGCCAGGTGCAGGGCTGTTAATGGATCCGGTTGTGGGAGGCAGTGCCTGGGTAGCCATGTGTAAGGCCTCCAAGCAGCCAGCATCATCCAGCTGGTCAGGTGTTTCCTGCCTTTTCCCCCCCAATACCCCCAGGACACTGGCAGCAAGGATGCGCACGCACACATGCCAGCATGCATCATGCAGCACCAGCCGACATCCTCCCACCTACACCCCAGTCCCAAATGCACTGCCACTTGTGGTCACTGAGGTGGCAGTATCATAACCGAACTGGCTACTTTCCCTCCCCTGGAAGACAGCTTTCTGTGGAACACTCAGTCCTCCTCCCACCTGCCATCTGACAACCCAAACTCGCTCCTGAACTCAAGTCACCAGCATGGGAAATGGTAGCTCTACCGCTGAGCTCGGGGGCCAGCCCAAGGTCAGGAGCTTTTAATGCTTTTCTGTAGCAAGAGAAAGCCAGCATCAGCCATGGTTGCCTATACATCCCTTAAGGTATCCTCACTGATTCCATTAACATAGAAACATAGAATTTGATGGCAGATAAGGACCGCTTAGCCCACCCAGTCTGCCCATTTCCCTACCTGATGGATAAGCTGCAGATCCTAGTTAACCAGCAGCCTACTTCTTCCTACCCCCACCCCCTAGAATTGCCTTATGACTGTCCCATGCATGCTTGAATTCCACCACTGTTTGTGACTCCACAACCTCCTCTGGAAGGCCGTTCCATACATCCACCACCCTCTCTGTGAAAAAATACTTCCTTAAATTACCTCTGAGCCACCCCCCTTCTATCTTCAAATTGTGCCCCCTTGTTCTTGCACACCTCTTTTTTTGAAAGATGCTACCCTCTTGGACTTTGTTGATTCCCTTGAGGTACTTGAAAGTTTCTATCATGTCCCCCCTCTCCCTCCTTTCCTCGAGGCTATACATATTAAAAGAAGAATATTCAATAAACTACAATTTCAAAACTTTCAATAGTAGTAAGTAAGTAAAATATTCTATTCATAGAACTTCTTATGAATCTGGATAATTTTGATTGAGTTACAAACTCATTTACAATGAGGTCCACAGAAGATTATAAGAATTCGTAAAAAGAAAAAACATTATTTTTTACTTAGTTTTTGTTTACTGGGTAGGTGCACTAGCCATAGCAGTGACTATTTTCAGGCACGACCCGGGAGGGTACAGTACAACAATAAAGGGAGACATTTCAATACAAGTACAGAAATAGTTGACAATGGTTATACAATTACAGGAGAACATTTCGATGCAAGTACAAATTAATTGACAATAGTATACAGAGCAATTTGCAGATGCAGTACCAGTGTAGAGAAAAATTAAAGATAAGGGAGGAGCAGCACAAACCAAAGACTGCCGAAAATTTGCTGTAAGGAAGAAAACATGAACCAGATTGAACATTTTAGTGTTGATAAGGGAAAGAATAAAGTATTGTAGGAGGAATACTGGAAGTGATAGAAGTGAGAGCAAGAAGGGAAGGATATGTCAAGAAAGGAAGGGATGAGAGTGACAGTACAAAGGGGGGTGGAGCAGATTGGTAAGGATAAGCGCATTGGCGAAAAAGAGGGTCAGGCCAGTAAAATGCCATGGAGAGAGAGGAGGGCAGGAACAAGAATAACTATGGTGGTTTGAAGCAGGTGCATTTGTGGGAAGAGTCGAGATGGTTTCGCAACCCTTTTTTAAAAGATGCATGAGATGGTGATTGGCGCAAAACTAAAGTAAGGGAGTTCCAGTATTTGGGGGCATGGCAGATGAAAGCACTCGCACCTTTTGTGGTTTTGTGTCTGGGGATGAAGAAAGGGGCCTGGTAAGCAGACCTTTGCCCATAACAAGGTGTTAGATTTTGAAAGATTTTTGCAAGGGATGCAGGTATTTGTAGGTGGACCGGATTGTCAATGATAGAGCCGTACATATGAAGCCTCAATTCATTCAGAGGAAGCCATCCTAGGTCTGAATAGAGGAGACAGTGGTGTTTGAGACGGTGGGCGGAGGATGCATAGTGACAGATATTGTTACATGTGACATCCCATTTCTGAAGGATTGATTTCCACACAGAGGCATAAGTTGCAGCACCACAGGTGAATGCTGGAAGGAGTATGCCACGGGCTATGGCAAGCCTTGCTGAGGGAGTGAGCACATAACTGGTTCAGTAGGCTATTCCAAGTTTGGAATTGAACAATTTGCAGGTCTGACTGATGTGTAAGTCAAACGTTAGTGTCGGATCAAGGGTGATGCCCAGATATTTAAATGAATTTACCACCCCAACTAGTGAGCCATTTAAGGAGATGACTTTAAAATTTGGATGTGCATGTTTGAGTCTCACATTATATCCAAAGAGCATAGCCTGGGCTTTGGATTCATTTAATACCAGTTTGTAAGTAGATAGCTATTCCTGTACTAGCTGAAAGTCAAGAGAAAGTAGATTGTTTATGTCCTCAATGCTTTTTGCACCAGCATACAGAACAATATCATCTGCATATTGCAAGGAGGTTGTCCTGTGGAGGTCAGCAGAGATGTTGTTTACAAAGAGAGAGACGAGTAGGGGCCCAAGTATGGAACCTTGAGGAACCCCAATGTTTATCATGGTCTTGTCTGAGATAGTTGAATTGTATTTCACAGTTTGAGTCCTGTCTGAAAGGTAGTTCCTAAACCACCTTACAACATTATCTGAGAAGCCTAGTGATCCAAGGGTGGCAAGAAGGATGGAGTGATAAACTAGGTCAAATGCTTTGTTCATGTCTATGACAATTGCCCCAGTGAGTAGGCCACAGTCCATGGCCTCTAGAGCATCTGACGTGAATTTGAGAAGGGCAGTGGTGATGCTATGGTCTTTGCGAAAACCATGCTGGGCAGATGAAAGCAGGTCATATTTCTGAAGGAAATCACTTGTCTGGGCAGCTGCAAGCTTCTTGAGAATTTTATTTAAGACAGACAGTATGGCAATGGGCCTATAGTTTGAGGGATCTTTTCGACTCCTTTTTTGAAAACAGGTAATCCTAGCTGTTTTCCAAATTTCAGGGATGTAGCTTTGGCACAGGAAGAGTGTGAAAATCTTGGCTAGGGGAGCAGCTATAAAGGGTGCTGCGATCTTAAGGAGCTTTGGTTCTAGACTGTCAGAGTCAGCTGCAGTGCATTCCAGTATACTGTTTAGCAGTCTAAGCACTTCACAGTTTGTGAATGATCTGAAAAAGAAATGAGGACCAATTGTATTTTGCTGGTTGGATATGTCTGGCTGGACAGGGAAAGAGGAGGTGTAATTAGTTAAGTCCGAGAATTTGTTGTTGAAGAAGTTGGCAATGGTTCTGGGATTATTACAGTGTACCCCGATCCACAGCAGGAAAACTGAATAGAGCAATAAATAGAATAAAATAAAAATTCCTAACATTTGACAGTAGCTATGGAAGAGCATTGTCTAGAATTACAAGTTGAGCTTCTAAACCAGAGTTGTATACATTTCCAGGAATTATTCCCCCCAACACTCTTAAGGGTGCTGGTAATTTATTCCATTCAAAGGGGCCCTTATAGAGAACTGATTGATGACCAATAGTAATGTGCTACAAGCCAGCTTTGTCACAGCTTCTGTCCTGGAAGCTAAGAACTGGACTTATAGGCAAGGAGGTTTGGAAAATCTTGAACACGTCATTTTTGTCTCTTCATGGCATGTGAAAGCAAGAGAATATTGGCTGGGACCAATTTTGTTATCTTTTACAAATGAAAACCAGAAACACTCCATTGACTCAGAAAGAATAGTAAGAATTGGGGCAGTTGAATTCTTGTAGAAAAGGGATACCTAGATGTTAAAATTAGCACCACATCCAAAGTGGCTCAATACCATAAACATGTAATCCCAAGACAGCGAATCAAAAGCTTTAAATAAATCAAGAGATAGAACAATATATGGTTCTTTAAGTTTATTGGCATGCCGTGCAACACGTAAGAGTCTTCCGGCATTGTCAGCCCCAGACCTACCTTGTATTAGGGTCATGGGTGTAGGCAGACATACTCCAAGCACTTCATGGTGTGCAATTTTATTTAAGTGGGTAGCAAATAGGCTCTGAACTACTTCCTTTTTCCATGAAAACTAAAAGAAAATATTGAACCTTTCTGTAATTTTATTTATAGGAGTCAAAACTGGGACTGGTCACTAATACTCTCTTTGCATCCCAAGGACAATATAACTTTATAGGCTCTGGGCTGGTATGTGGGTATCTTAGGGAACAATGCATGGCATTTGCATTTACCCATGCATGGCAACAACCATTGTCATGAGTTACAAAAGTTGTATTTACTGTGGCAAATGAGGCAACAAACACAGTCCTGGTGTACATTTGTATATTGTCTGGCTACACTCCGGGAGGAGGGGGTAGCAGCGAGTCCACTTGGTGTGCAGATCTGAAATCCCTGGCTATACCCCTGATTAGGGTTACCACCTTTTAAGAAGCCAAGAGTGGGACATTACTTACTGTAACACAGTTTTTCACAGGACAATATGTAACCTAATGCAACAGACTTATGTCCTCTAAATAATCAGAATTAAGACTATGTGTTGTACTTTCTTAGTTGTTTCTATTGTTTCTTATTTTAAGTTGTTTTAGTTATGGTAATAATAGATTTCTGTAACATTTAGAGGAAAGTTAGAAAATAATTTTTCTACTGTAAGATCAGGACATGTAGCATTTTTCATGTTTTTGCAGGACATAGCTACCAAAATCAGGACTGTCTTGTGAAAATCAGGAAAGGTGGTAACCCTACCTTGTATGAACGAACCTTTCCTTTCCAATTAGGTCACTAATGGCTTTTGAATTCATACTGTTAAAACCTTAGCTAAAATGTTATAGTCAGAATTCATCAAGGAGATAGGTCAGTAGTTGACACAGCAGAGGGGATCTTTGTTCTTCTTATGTATAAGAGTTGCTAGCGCTTGTGTTAGGGTGGGTGGGAGAATATTAAGGTGCCAGGCTTCCTCGTACATGGAAAGTAGATGAGAGGATAATTTAGAGCCTATTAGTTTAAATAATTCTTTCGGTAGGGCATCCAAACCAGGGGATTTCCCTGTTGGTAATGGGTTTATGACAGAAGAAATCTCATCCAATGAGATATCCTTATTAAGTTGCTCTTGGAAGACTTTTCAGATTTTATGTTTATGGATGGAATCTAAAAAAGGGCTTACTGCTTCTGCATTAATGGACTTGGGGGGTATAAATTTGTGCATAAAATTCCTTAAATGCATTGCTAATATCTTTATTTCTACTAAGTACTTTACTGAGTGGAGCTTTAACCCCTGGGAGGATATTTTGGTCCCTCATTTTTTTTTGGCCTAGATGTTAAGGGTTTCCCCACTTTTCCCCAGATTCCCAATATCTTTGTTTTTGTGCAGAACAGGGCATACTCTGCCTGTGCTGAGAGCATCTTGTTTATATTAAATTTAACCAAAACAATTTTGTATATAAGCATGTTTTCTAGACAGTTACAATTTTTGAGCTGTTGCTCAAGTATAGCCAAATTGGATTGCTTCTCAACAAGGCATTGCTCCCTTTCCTTCTTTTTGGTTGCAGATAAACCTATTATCCGGCCTCTTATATTGGCTTTATATGCCTCCCATAAACCGATGTAAGAGACTTCACCTATGTCATTAATATTGAAATAATCCACTGTTTCCTTAGATACCCATTCTATGAAGTTTTTATCCTTTAACAGAGAGGTGTTGAATTTCCATCTGAATTCCTTAGGTCTACCCGCCCCCAAGACATTATTCAAGTCAATTACGTCATGATCTGAAAGCGCAATGTTGTCTATGTTGGCATTCAGGGCTGAGTTAACAAGATCAGCAGAGATAAATATATAGTCTGCTCTACTGATCTAGTTCCTTTAATAAGCTGTGAAGGGAGTGTCGGACATTGGCGAGAGAAAGAGACAGTCTGTGGAGACTTTTATCTAAAAGTGGGTCCATTACCTCAAGTCTCCTCACACTATTTTTTTTATGATCTGGGTAAGTACTACGTTGGGCTGCTATCAAGTCAAACAATTAATTTTGACCAGACTTGGGAGCATAAACATTGCACAGCATAATGTTCAAGCCATCTAGTGAACCATAAAGAATTTGAAATCTGCCTTCCACATCAGAGATCTGATCAGATTTGACAACGTTAACACCCTTCATTATTAGAATAGCAGTTCCTCTTTGCTTGCTGTTAAAGGTGCTGAAATCCACTTGGGAAACCCAGGATCTACAGAGTTCAGCTGACTCCTTAGCATCTAAGTGCGTTTCCTGAAGAAGGGCAAGATCCGCTCTTTTTTTCATTAAGATCAGTAAGGATTTTTTTTCTTTTAATGGGGGTGCCAATTCCCTTAACGTTCCAAGAGATAATTTTATATAGATGCATTACAGAATAAATCAATTAATTAGAGAGATACAAAATAGGGTGGTAGGATAGACCAGATGACCCCAAAGCTGTAAAATCAAATATTAAATGTAAATGTGAAAACTACCAGAAGTAGAGTCGGTCTTTTGAAAACAACCATTAACCAAGAATATATACCAATAAAGTATATGGAAAAACACTAACTACTAACAAAACTGTCTAAAGCAACAATTAAACTGAATAACAATACAATAACACTGTGAGAAGAAAGCTTTAGGATAGTAATATTTATATGGAACAGAGATACAAGACAATTTAGTTATGTGGTCGTTACACTGTAAAAAGAGTAACGAAGGTCCAGTGGGTTAGAGTCTACTGTGTTGCCAAAAGTCCATTGACCCAAAGCCCAAGGTGGTGTTTGGCATTGAGATGCTGAGTTGTGGCAGCTGGGTGGGCAAGGTGGATTTCACCCTTACTGATAAAGCTGGATAGACTTACTCTGTTGAAATAAAAATGATGGAGTGGCCAAAATGTAGCTGTAGAGAATATAGTGCCTAGGTAGCTATGGTGATGTGTCAAGTCTATTCAGTGTGCAGAAATCCCCAGGGAGTGAACAAAAATACATAAGGCAATTCTTGTGGGGGGTAGGAAGAAGTAGGCTGTTGGTTAACTAGGATCTGCAGCTTATCCAGTAGGCAGGGAGATGAGGAGACTGGGTGGGCCAAGCAGTCCTTATCTGCCGTCAAAGTCTATGTTTTTATATATATACACACACACACAGAGACACACACATATACATACACACACACGCACACACAGACACACACACACATACACACACACACACACACACACACACACATACACACACACACATATACACATACACACACATATACACACACGCACACACAGACACCAAAGAGAAAAAAAAGCAGGCTCTTTAATGGTGGCTTGTAGAATGAGTAATTAAACAGAGAGATTTAAAAGCATGCAAAGTCTCTGAAGACAACTGGATAAGTTGAAAGTTAACACGGCCATCCTACCTCATAGGAATCACAGCCAGGATACTGTGTTCAGTGCCCCTAGGGCTCAGGCATACTAAGTCTTTCAGAATAGAGCAATTTTACCTCATAGGATGTCTTGCCAGCATAAAGCACTCAGTGCCCCTGGGTTCAAGCATGTGGGAGGCCTTTGCATCTGCTGAAATCACTTGCTGTATAGGAATTTAGAAGCCACCACAAGATCTACTAGTCAAATGATGAAACATAAAAACAAATGTATATTCAAACCACCGTAAAATCCTGCACACTTTTCTAGGTATAATCAAATCAATCAAGAGACATTGGCAGAAATGCTACCAGTGCAATATAGGACAATGAGGCACAGGCATAATATTGTAGGAGGTATTGCAGCAGTATAAATAATTATCAAGTTAGTATGGTCAATAGACAGAGCAATCAGAACATATTAAAAGTCACAATAGTCCAGTGGTCTGACGTATCAATGAAGAGATTGGAGCCAATAACGTGTGAGTGAAGATTTTAAGTTGTTAACCTTGCAGTCAAACTTAGGGAAAGTGTTTCCTGGTGAGAGATTCAGAAGTCAGACGAGTCACCATACTGGAAGAGTAGAGTCCATAATTATAGTGGAAAATACAGGGAGCTACTGGAGCAACCACAGGTCGATCAAGCCCTGACCCATGATTGGTTAAAAAGAGGTGAATTTAGGCCATGAGATGAGAGACTAATAATGGCAGCCCAAGATAGTGGGCTACGCACAAGATGGTTCACAAAATCCATAGAAAAAACAGGAGAAACAGACAAGTGCAGATTCTGTAGTACAGAATTAGAAACAGTTCGCATCTTGTGGCTGGATGTGAAGTACTTATGGCAGAAGGCCTGTATACTGAAAGACACAACAATGTAGCAAGATTGATCCACTGGAAACTGTGCAAACACTATAACATACAGGTAGCAGAGAGACACTGGAAACATGAACCACAAAGAATCACAGAGAATGAAGAAGTAATGATCACATGGGATCACCCCATACCAACAGCCAAGAAAGTGGAAGCAAGAAAGCCTGATATTGTAATACAAGAAAAGAGGACAAAGGTAGCATTACTGATTGAAATAGCCACCCCTAGTGACTACAGTGTGCTGCGTACAGAGAGACACAAAATCATGAAATACCAAGATATGCAGTCAGAAACCAAACTGATGTGGAATAAGGACACACAGATTGTTCCAGTAGTGCTTGGAGCAATGGGACTAATCAAAAAGAATTTTCAGGCACATTTAAATATGCTACCAATATTTGTGACACCTTATGAACTTCAAAAGGAAGCTATTTGGGGACGTTGCGTGTGCTGAGAAGAGCGCTCTCAGCAAACATCAAAGATTAATACAGTACTAATTTCTTGAGTTTTGAATATGCCCTGGCTAAAGAATGGGGTCCATTCTTGCCACGGTATTAGAAATCCCTAAACATTTGGAGACATTAACCCCGAAGAGTAGCATGGTAGGAGCTTTGTAGCTCAGGAGGAAGTAGAGGTGAGTAACATAAGCTTCTCGGGATGCAGTTCCTTGTTGGTGCACAGATTCCAGAGAGACAGTAGGGATATAGGGTTCTGCAGCCATATGATCTGCTTCTGGTCTTGTTTCCAGATCGGCGGAGGTTCATGTATGGTTGCTTGCTCTGCTGCAACTTCTCTTCCTTGGATTTTCCTTGAGCTGTGAGGGTCTGGGAATACTGGAGGGGAAAGTATGAGCTTTGGGCTTCTGTTGGATTCCAGGTAGTCAAGAGCGCTTATCCTTATTGCAAACCACTGCCAAGTACAAATGAGAGGTAGAGACGGTTGGTGTTGGTGTTGGTGGTGATGGAAAGGAGGGCCTGGTTTACAGTGTTGAAGATCGGTGATGCTCTGCAGTGGATGAGATGGCATGAGGGCTGGGGTTGAATATTCCAAGCTAGACTGACCTTGTATTGCATTTGAATTGAGATGACAGTTGTACTGGGCTTCAGCAGAAATAAAAATGACGGGTTCTTGAACCCCCTGGGCATAATCCCAAAGATCACCGACAGTGTCACACCTTACAAATCTGCCCCTCACCTCTTGTATAACCAATGTGGCTGGGTATTAAAACTAATATTATACTACAATAGTCTGCAGTTGTTGTTTTTCCTCAAAAAATGCTTTTCTTCTCCCTATAATTTCACTTGAGAAGTCTTGGAAAATCAGAATGTGCTCCCCCCCCTCCAAACCAACAATTTTCTTTCTCTGACCAGGCCCAAAATTTCTTCTTTAATAGAAAATTTTAGCAAAAAAGCTATAATGGGTCAGGGTTTGGTATTGTGGGTTTTAGGACCCAAAGACCTGTGCGCCAGTTCAATCTCTAATGGCCAGGGCCACTGATACCCAAGCAAATCAGGCAAGAAATTCTGTAGAAACTCTATCATGTTATTGCTTCAATTCCTTCAGGAACCCAAAAAAAACCTATGCTATTGCACCAGCCTCTATTTTCTAAGTCATCAACTTTCTCCATAAGATCATTCCTCATTTTGTTTAGTTAGTGCAGCCGATGACAGTTTAACATCAATAATGTCTAATTTGATGTCAGACAACATGGATTTGAGTTGTTGTATGCCGTCCTTACTTGCATTATTGTTACTGGATTCAGCACAGCTCCCAGCTCCATTTTTCCACGGCTCAGGTGTCTTGGAGACAGCGGTTGGCAAACTGTAGCACTAGTAGTATCAGGATACAACAAATAGTTAAAAAAAGGACAAAACTAAGAATACCTTCTGGAATTTTGGATATTTCATTAGTACTCACTTAGTTAAAATGAGTGTCAGTGTCTCAGTAGGTAGCACACTTGCCTCTGAGGCCAGGAGATCAGAGGGCTGTGGGTTTCAATTCCACATCTGGCATGAGTTAATATCCATTACTGACACTGTAGTGCAGCATGAAAGGGTGCCTAAACTTCTGAGGTGCCGTCTTCGGATGAACGTCAAGGCCGAGATCCCATCTACCTACTTGGTGGTAGTTCAGGTGAATGTTAAAGATCCCGTGGCACTTATTGAAAAGAGTAGGGGAATTTCTCCAGTGTCCTGGCCAAAATTTCCCTCATTCACTAAAAAAAAAAAATACCACCAACAGCTTAATCTGGTTCAAGGTCAGTTGGAATTCATCTGTATCCCCCTCCCCCAGGTCGTGCCTGAAAATAAGCAGGATTTGTCTAGTGCACTTACCCAGTCAACAAAAACTAAATAAATAAATAAAATGAATTCAGTTGTTTTGGCAGCAGAAAAGTAAAACTGAGCACAAAATCACTGAAATAAAAGGGGGTAAAAACCGAAGCTACCACTCAGCCATCCATACTCATTAACCTGCGGCACGTGCTTCTTCTCTGTTATTAACTGTTGAAGATGACTATGCTATCACTCACCTAGCTAATCATTTGTGTGAATCTAAGAGAATTAGTCAGAAAAAAAGTGGGGAAATGCTGGTAAAATGTAAAATTTATTCCATGAGGGTTTGAGATTCTAGAGCTCCACGGACACGATGGGCCAGATTTTGAGAAGAGTGATGCAGCTTGTATCATGCCTGTGTCAAATCCATTCTTTGGAGTAGCTGTACCAAACACTTTGCCATAACTGCACCTGATTTTAGTAGGTCGGGTGCAGTTGTGACTCTTTACCCGATTTACACCAGCGTGCATCAAACATTTGGCACAAGGCCTATAAAAAGGGTACCTGGTATTGCTGCAAGCCAGACCAAAAGAAGTTGATTTAGCTTATGGCAATTGGTGCACAGGGTAGAAAATCCCGCTCACTGGCTAGGAGAATGGTGCAAGGCCCGTGCGCCCTGTTCAGCACACCCGGGGCTTGAGGTAATCGGGCACCTTTGAAAATCCAGTCCTACAGTATATATTTTATTATAATACTGAAAGTTTATTGGTGTTTTAATGATATGTGTGATTTTGTGGTATTTGAAATGTAAACTGCATTTTTTAATATTTTATATTGTTGTAATGATCTTTTAATTATGATTGAACAATAAAATATGAAATCTCTGGAAGAAAAAAAAAAATATATATATACACACACACACACACACACACACACACACACACACACACACACAATATCCCTCAACAAGCTTATTGGCCTCTGCTAACAAGAAATTTCAGACCTCATCCAGCTTGGTATAGCACTGTACTGTGTTAAGACAGCAAAAGACCAGTACAGCCACAGAATCGGCTGTTCACTGTACTGGTCCACCGTCTTACTGATCTACTTATCTCCTAGGAGTTCGCCCTCCCCGAAACAACTCTAACTCAGGATTGGTAATCTTTAGTGCAGGGATGTGAAGTACTGAGGTAAGCCCCACATAAAAAACACTTGTGTTCCTGGATGGCACAGTACCAACTGTCAGCATTGTTAACGGCATTCGACAGGATTCCTGTCGACTCGGCGTGGTGGAACCATCCAGCTTAAGGTTCCTGAGTATCAAAGAGGCCTCTCTCCACCCACTGCAAAAATCAGAGATGGTGGCATTGTGAAAAAGACATTTTCTCTGATGTAAAGAAGCTCTGCAGTGAACAAGAGCAAGCCAAACGCTGAACTGCACTGAGGAACCAACGTGGTTACAAAGACAGTTATTGTATGTATTTATTAATTTACTTTTTGTTGACCAGGAAAGGAGGACGAGGCAGTTCTGCTTATTTTCAGCCTCATCCCTGGGGGATACAAATGGAAACCAACTAACACTGAACCAGATTAAGCTGCTGGTGATATTTTTCTGAAATGGGGGTAGTTTGGCCAGGGCACCGAGGAACTTTCCTCGCTCTTTTCAAGAAGAGCCATGGAATATTTAACATCCACCTGAACAACTGCCAGAACAGGCAGAGGGGACTTTGGTTTAACATCTCAAGCAAAAGTCATATTATCAGATAAATACAGATCAAATGGTAAAAAATTACACACACACACTAATGTTGCTGTGTTTTGCACCAACACTCTTCCTTGAGAAAGCACCGAGTGTTGGTGTGAAAGGTCTGGTGTCAGTTTGGGTATAACTTTTGCCATTGTATCTGTAATTATTTGATATAAACAGTTTACCCCTGTACCTGCTTGGGCTAAATCAATTATATTGTAAATAATATAGAGTTATATATAACCTGAAACTATTTGCAGATACTAAAATCTAGTCTAAATTAGGTATTTATTTAAGCATGTTACTAAGATTACCTTTTTGTATGTAAATGCATCCAAATGTTGTGATTCATGTACAGCTGTCTCCGTGCACAGGCGATGGTTGAACACAGGCCCATCTCTAATCTTATTATCCTGGTTAAAAATAAATTTTGTTCATCATTGTCAGTGTCATCATAAAATCAGTGGTTATACTGGAAATGTTTTGGTGGGAGAACTATCACCTCTAGATCTGTAGGTCGTGGAACTGTCAACAGTGGGTGTGGAACTCTTCTATTGTATTCAATTAAGAACAATGACAGCAGTGCAGAAACTCTTGTGCCATTTAGAAAAAGGTGATGGAACATTCTTCCAGTGGGTTCCTGCCAATTTAAAGGAGTAGTACACCCTCATATCTTGTAAATGTTATTTGTTTCCTTGTCAACAGACAACTCTTTTCATGTAGCTGGTAGGGATATATGTGTTTGCTTTAGTTTATTCTCACTGTTCTTATCAGCCCTGTAACTAGCCTCGGGGGTCTCCATTTTCTGGTTATTGAAATCTCATTGTCCCTGACAGTTGCATTAAACATGATGCCACAGCACCCACTCACACCATGTAGCTCCATGCCGAAGTATACATAACCTGAAAAAGAACCTCTCTAGAAACACACAGATTTAATACATTTTATGGAGAAACCCTGCATTATATTTAAGACCGTTTGTAAAGCTAATTGAAGGTAAATGTGGTATTTCACACCTTGCTGCAGCTTCTTTTGTTGAACTGTAATTACGCAGACAGACACACTGTAGAGTCTAAAGGGTGCTGATGCATCATGTTCTCATATGCTAATGCAGCTCTCAGGCACAATGAGATTTCAATAACCATAAAATGGAGACTCCCCAGGATAGTTACAGGGACTTGTATGAACAGTGAAATTAAACTAAGGCCAAGGCCCCTGGAATTCTGCGGTTCTGCAGTTGAGGAATTTGCCGCAGAATTTCCATAATGCCACAGAATATATATAGTGCCACAGAATTCATTGTTTTTGGTGAATTTTCCTATAAATATACTGTTTTTCCATAGTGTCAGGCTTTCTTTCTCACCTTGTTTATCCTGAAGCCCCTCCTCTATGCTCAGCATATGATGTCATCGATGACATCACATCATATTTAGCTAATGACAGGACTGCAGTCTGCCAGAGAAATGAATAAATCATGCCACAGAAATCAGAAAATGCTGCCGCAGAAGTCAAGAAGCCCTGCCACAGAAATCAGAAAATTCTGCCGTAGAACACCAGGGGCCCTGACTAAGGCAAACGCATATATCCCCAACAACTACATTTAAAGAGTTTCTGTTGACAAGGAAACAAATAACATTTACAAGACTGGAGAAGGGCTTATGTGATCCTGCTTCCCAAGAGTGGTAGCAGGGAGGAGGCAGAGAACTACAGACCAGTCAGTCTTACCCCAGTAGTGGGCAAGATTATGGAGGCACTCCTTAAGGAAAAGATAGTGCAACATCTGGAATCCATAGTAGCACGTGATCCAAGACAGCATGGATTTACAACAGGAAGGTCCTGTAAAACTAATCTCATAGATTTCTTTGACTGGGTAACCAGAGTGGTGGACAAGGGGTGCAGCTGATGTTGCCTACCTTGACTTCAGCAAAGCTTTCAATACAGTTCCACACAGAAGATTGATTAACAAGATGGGTAGGCTCAGGGTAGGTCAGAAGTTGGTCAACTGGGTGTCAAACTGGTTGGTGAGCAGAACATAGAGAGTGGTGGTAAACGGTATACAGTCAGAACAGATGCAAGTCACAAGTGGTGTACCTCAGGGATCAGTCCTGGGGCTAGTCCTCTTCAATACATTCATCAGTGACATAGCAGATGGACTGCAGGGTGAGGTTTGTCTGTTTGCAGAGGACACCAAGATCTGCAACAGAGTAGATGATTCAGATGGGGTGGGCAGAATGAGAAAGATCTGGATAAAATGGCAAAATGGTCAGAAGAGTGGCAACTGGGGTTTAGCATAAGAAGTGCAAGATCATGCACATAGGAAGAGAAACCTGAAGCCACCTATAGGTTGGGAGGAGTTGCTGGTATATCACAGGGAAGAAAGAGACTTGAGTATCGTCATCACAGATGACCTGAAACCATCAAACAGACCACTAAAGCAGTAAGTAAGGCTAAGGGATGTTATGGTGTATTAGCAGGGGTATCACAAGTCATAAGAGGAGGTAATAATCCCTCTTTACAAGACACTAGTTAGGCCCTATCTGAGTACTGCATGCAGTACGGAGGCGCACCTGCACAAGGACATTAACAAAATGGAGGCAGTCCAGAGAGAGGCAACAAAATGGTGCAGGGACTGCATCAGAAAACATATGAGGACAGATTAATGGAGCTCAATATGTATACCCTAGAGCAAAGGAGGGAGAGAGCTGATATGATTGAAACATTCAAACATCTTAAGGGCATTACCAAAGTGAAAAAGTCTAACATGTTTCAATATAAGAAAAATAGCAGGACAAGAGGACACAGCAAGAGATTAAAGGGAGGCCGATTAAGGGGTAATCTGAGGATGTTCTTTTTCACAGAAAGGGTGGTGAATGCCTGAAACGGCCTACCTCAGGAAGTGGTGGCTATGAATACAGCGCAGGGCTTCAAACAGGCATGGGATAGGCATAAGGGAGCAATACAGATGCGTATGAGTAGATTGGCCATTGACAGAGTAAAGGCCGATGGCATATTTATAAGGTAGAAAAAATGGGCAGACTGGATGGGCCTTGCGGTCCTTATCTATTGTCAACTTTTTTGTTTCTATGGCATGAGGGTGTACAACTCCTTTAACCCCTGTATAAAATAACTGTCTTTGTAACCGACTTGATTCCTTAATCCAGTGAAGCACATTCCACCTAACTCTCTGTCTCTGCAGTTGTGCTGCTGCCTGCAACAGGCACTGCATTTTTGGAGATGCCCCTCTTGCTTGTGTTTTTATTTTGTATATTCTTTTATCCTCCTTCCTGCACCCACCCTCCCTCAAGGTGGCCAGCCTTCGCCTGCCACCACCTCTTCGTTCTTGCCGTTCTGATGCTCACCACCGCCTGGCTGACTCGGATACATCTCTTCATCGGGGCCCCCGCCTGGGCCATTGGGAAGGGAGACCAGAGTGCCTGTAGGCACTCCCTGGCTTCTGTGCTGGGCGAAGGGATGCACCTTTGGGGGCTTCACAGCCTGGGGAGGCGGGGCCACCGTCATTCGGTCAGCATGGATGCCATTTTTCCTTTTTTCCTTTCCCATCTACAGCACTGCTCCTGTAGTGCTCCCGATCTCCACCAGGGGCTGCTACAGAGCAAGGCAACCCCTACAACCCACCCGAGGAGAGCAGTCCTCCAGATGCTCAGTCCCCTCCTTCCCCTGCCAACCCCTGGCGTCCCAAGTCTGTTCCCGAACCCAGGTCACCAGTGTGGTGCGAGGTGTGGCATTCAGCACCTCAACCCTCAGTGCCACCAGGCCAGCTCCTCCTGCTTGTGTTTGATAAACAGTATCTTAATTCTTCCAGCCACATATCTTTGTCTGGGGGATGAGGCATTTCCCATTTAAATTTTGCATTGCTTATCAGTTAGCAAGGTCATCATGATTGATCATGTAATGAAAACAGGGTGATATTCATTCCTCCCCTCAAAACAATTTCCCAGAATACTGACCTTTAGCTGGGAGGTATTGGAAAAAGAAAGCACATTTGGGAGAATGTCACAATGCTGTATGCTCTGACAAACGTAAAGCAGCACTGCAACACAAGAGGCAACATATTTGACCCCACCTTTTTGTCACTATAAAATATTCTAGGCATCTTCCAGTTTTATTTGGTGGTAAAATGTTCTAGTTACACCAAAATCTGAGTATTTTACAAGTGATGTAATACACAGTAGTTTTTTTCTCAAGAAAAAAGATAGCTGCCACATTAGCTATAAAACAACATTATAGGCCTGGGAAGTATTAGGATTTAAAAAATTAAAAAAGCTCAAGGTGCACACCATAGGAGGTACCTAGAAAAGTAGATTTGACAGGTGTGCTTATATTTTTATGGCTGCAGTGGGCGTAGCCCTGCAGCCATCTTGCAAGCAAAGTAGAGAAAACGGAGCTTTCTAGATACCGAACAGACTTGTTAGGTAACGGAGGTAAATGACAGTCACTGCACTATTTTGTCTGTCAGTACCGACAGAATATGGCACTGTCCGCAGTGTCCAAGATGATGACTAGAGTTCTCTGTGTGTGCACGATGATTCGTGCATGCACACCAAACTCTAGCAGCACAGTGGCATAGTCTGCCATTTCAAGATGGCTGCTGGAGTTTCTTGCGTGGCGGCGACTCATGCATGCACACTGGCTCCAGCGGCCATCTTGGACATGGCAGACTATGCCACTGTGCTGCCAGAGTTCAGTGTGCATGCACGAGTCATCACAGATGTGCAGAGAACTCTGGCCACCATCTTGGACAAGGTGGACAGTGCTGTGTTCCTCCCTGACCTCAGCTGCAGCCGTACTGGCTCTGGCCAGATTTTGTTATTAACTGTGGCTGAAATTAGCTTTTTACAAAAACATTTTCCATTGCACTGCTGCTTTAAGATAGGCGCATATCATATGCAAAAATAGTCTCCTCTTCCTGCAGACTTTGCTTACATCAGAGAAATACTGCGTTCTTCTATGCCAGCAACCTGTGTTCGGGAATGAGCAGGGGCCACTGGGGGTCAGCAGGGAAGGAGAAGGATTGAGTGTCTGATAGACTGCTCTCCTTCTCCAGGGAGGGTTTATTTATTTATTTATTTAGTTTTTGTTGACCGGGTAAGTGCGCTAGCCAACAAGTGACTATTTTCAGGCACGACCCGGGAGGTACAGTTACAGAACACAGTGATGCATAAGAGATTACACAAAGCAGGATACATTTGCAGGATACATAAGAAATTACACAGAGCAGGATACATTTGCAAAGGACAAAGTCACACAGTGTAGTCAAGCATAGCAATAAGGATAAAATTACATGTATTCAGTTGTTGAGAACTAGGGAGAGGTGGTAGGGACAGGTGTAAGGGTAGGGCAGGAGAGACGGAGACAGGGGGTGGTAGGCTAACAGTAAAAAGGGAGACAGGAGGGAGGTTGAGGCACCAAGCGGCATTAGCGTGGGAGAAGGTTACCACCTGTGGCTGACGGTGGAACCGGGAGTCGGCAAGAGAGACGGAGAGGTCGGGAACAGGACAGTGAAGCTATGGGTGCAAAAAAGAGAGGAGAGAGAGTGATGTGCAGGGGAGGGCGGTGGGGGGCTAGGTCAAGGGTGAGGAGGATTTGAACTAAAGGAATGGGGAGGGAAGGGTAGGGTGGGAAGGGCAGGGTATAGGGGAAAAGGGATGAAGGGCACGGAACAGATAGGGAAATGAGTGGGGTAGAGATAGAGTGCACCTAGTAAGAGCGAGCGGAGCAGAAGAAGGGAGGAGGACAAGAGGCGAGGTGGTGAAACGCATTGGCGGGTAGAGTAGTAACCTGCGGCCGAGCCGGTGGAACTACGAGACGGCAGGAGAGAGAGGGGAGTCACGCAAACTGGTGGGAGGCGGGATAAAATAGGAGAGAGGGGTGAGGACTGAGCATAGGGAGAAGAGGGAAGAATAAAAGAAGGAGGGAAAGCTGGCAGAGAGGGGCAGAAAGGTGAAAGAAAGGTAGGAAGGGTGGCGGCAAGTTACGGCATTAGCGTACAAGGTAGCAACCTGTTACCGGCCGGAAACCGAAGACGGCAGAGAGGGGAGTGGAGGGCGGTTAGAGGGGAGTGAGGGCGGCAAAGAGCAGAAGAGGGGAAGGGCAGGAAAAAGGGAGGGGGTAATGACAGGGGGTGCTGGAGAAATGGCTAAGTGGGAAGGGAAGAGAGCGGGGCTGGGAAAGTAAGTGTTACAGGAACAGAGGGTGCAGAATAAGGAATGAAGGTGGGGGAAAACAGCTCAGGAGCAAGGGCAAGCTAAGTGACTAGGCAGTAATTAGAGAGCTTTACAATTGGCATCAGAACAACAATGTTATACAGTATCAACAAACATGAAACATAAAAGCAAAAAACAACCAAGAATAAAAAAAGCTCAAGTGTCTATAATACATAATAGGGGAGGGGAGGAGAACAGGTTAGGAGCATGGGATTCAAGAGGGATTTTGGGTTTTCCAGTGGTCGGCACTTGTTCGCCCCCCAGTGGACGCTGGGAGACAAGGCACCACACTACAAGATGGGGAGGAGTCAGAGCAGATGCCTGGAGCGAGCATGTGCAGATGTGTGCAAGCTCTTCTCTGCTGCATCACTGCACACCCCCAACTCCTGGGGCGAACAAGAGAAAAACACACTGCCGTGGTACAACGGCAGAGGGCACCTCGCAGGCTCCACTCCCTGCTAGCCACGGCGCTGGCCCACTGAATTTGGACCTTGGTGGGGTTTGGAAAACCTGCTGACCTCACCGGGGGAGGGTAAGCCCTGGAGTTCAGGTCATCTGTCCTGGAGATCCGTGAACGGGGCAGGGGCACCTCTTGAGGACAAGCCGTCAGTAGAAGAGAAAATAATAGCTATAAAAAAGTGTATATGTATATTATATATATATATATATATATAAAAATGATGGACAGCTTCAAGAGGGTTGGGACGGAGTGAGAGGAAAGGATATGGGTGGAAGGGGAGTGAGTGGGGAGGCGAAGTATAGGGTGGTCAAAGGGGAAAATGAGGTGCAGTTCGCTTTGTAAATTCTGTACATAGGGAGCTACACAATTGAGCAGACTAGAAAGATCATAAGGCCTTTATCTGCTGGCATGTTCTTATGTAAATAAATAAATAAAACATGAACAAATTAATGTGAGGTCACCGTACTGTATCCTTGCTGCTTTTTGATTTGTTTCCTACCTTGAATATATCGTTTACTTTCTGTACGGTAATTGTTTGGCAAAGTACTGCTTGTACTCTGTATATTTGTACCCTCTCATTACCTATCCCCCCCCATCACAATTAGAAACGAGCCCCGGGCTCTCTGTTCTTACCCGGTGAAATATGTTTTAAAAAAATTAAAAATAAATAATCTTTATAAGATTTGATAAATGAGCATAGAGTCATTCTTCTAAGTATGGCTGCTATCAATGCGAAGGAAACAGAGAGCCTCCCCTCAGAAAGTTTTTTGTTTTTTCCCTGTAGCATGCCCATGGTTTCCTGCGGACCTTTTCTCTTTTTCACTTTTACTATGAAAAAGGAAGCAAATAAAAAAACAGCCAGCTACATCAAGATATTCTACAGGCAGTGGGCCGGCCTCCTTCCAACCAGGCTGGAATCTCGCAGCCAGTGGAGCCAGGCAGCTCGGCAAGCTCCAAGAGCAAGGGTGTCCAGCGCCTCAGCCCTCAGTGCCAACAAGCTAGCATATATATACTTTTATTATTTTTCAGTTTCTCTTCCCCCACCCCGAGGCAGCAGCACACATGCGCGTGATGCTGTTGAGGTGCATGCATGCCAGGATCCAGTGTCCCCTTCCACCCCTTCCCTTACTGGGTCGCCGCACCGTGCCTCCTACATGCCCACCAGACCTCCACCCAGTGGGAGCAGGACTACAGACGGGTGGGCATCCACTCCTTTGGAGGGAAGAGCTGTGGCTCTATCCTGCTCCAACCTCCCCCCCCTGAAGCTGGCACCTCGGTGACCCTAGGTCATTCCCGAACCTGGGCCACTGGCATAGTGCAAGGTTAAGGTGCCAGCACCTCAGCCCTCTGTGCCACCAGGCCGGCTTCAAGCTGTCCACCATTTTAGGGATACCATTTCTTCCAGTAGCTCATCCGCTTAGTCACCAACCTCTCGGTCCAAAAGTGCCTCCTTGACTCCCTCCTAAACCTTCCCCTCACCAGCTCAGGCTGTTAGCCAGGTGGGTAGACTGATCCCTGGGACCATTTCCAGGCAAGACCTGTCATCAAGATGGCACACATCAGCATGAATATACAACGTTTATTTATTTATTAGCATTTTGGGTAACCGGGTAAATCCACTGAGACAATTATAGTCCACTTTTCAGGGTCATTACAAGTAGTAGAAACAAAATATACAAAGCAAACATTACGAGTTAAGCAGGGTGGTGCAAGGTTACACTGACACAAAGCACCCAACATTGCTATACAATACAGAAAAAAAACCAAAACAATACAAGTTGAGACCAAGTGGAGCAAGCCACTCAGACTGCTGCCTAATGTTTTGTGGCTTTTGCACCACTTTTGCAGTTTTTTTTTTCTGTGCGTTGAAACAGAGACATTTACAGACAGAAAAAGAGCACAGGCTCAGTTTTCAAAGGGTGACATGCAGATACATCAGGCCCTGTGATGACCCCATTTTAGTGCAGCGTCGCCAAACTCCTTTGTATAGCTACCCAATTTTAGTACATTAGAGCAGTTCTGACACTTTCCATGATTTACAACAGCTTCTGCCAAGGATTTGGTGCAAGCCCCGTAAAAAGGGTCCCCCAAAAGGTGCATGTTAGACCAGGGAAAGGCTGGTCTAACTTACATCATTTGGCGCTTGGGATTAAAAATCCTGATTGTCAGCCAGGAAAATGTCACGAGCCCCGTGCGCCAAACGATCGGCACCAAGGGCTTGCGGCATTCTCGGAGGTCTGAATGTTGAACCCAAGGAGTTTATTTAGTGAGGCTCCACCACTGCAGTGACCCCTTGCAGTGCACCAGAGTACCTTCTCTCCGATGAGGGGAAAGAGTGCACACGCAGAGAGCACCTGCACTGTACAGGGCTGACTGCAGCACCACCGGGCACCTGGGAGGGACTTGGGGACAACAAATGGGGAGAAAACCAAGGGGTTTTGAAGGTGATAGAATGCAGCCCTGTTCGGTGGTGACTTCCCCCCAGGATGGTGGCGGCATAGCAGCTGATGCATCATGGAGGTTGCCAGGCACACCCGCAGCACTAGACCCCAAACCAACCAGACTTACGGTCACCAGAACACTTACCTTCTCAAACTGCTGAAAAAGCTTTACTTCTGTGACGCAGATTGTGCAGTGATAACAGATAACATGACACAAAGTGCAGAGGGCTTAGGCGGCGGTAAAACTCAGTCATCCTCTCCTTCCATTCACACACTGACACTCTATCATCCACCATAAATGTCCGTATAGGCCCATTGTATCGGCACAAAGATTGTCTACCTCCGGAAGCCCTTAATCTGGCTGTCACCTCCTCAGTCCTCTCCCTAGTCGATTATGGGCTCACTGTCTACTCAGCTGCTGAGCACACAGCCCTTAACAAAATCCAACTGGCCATAAACAAAGTGTGCAGACTCCTCTCCGGGGCAGGCAAGTGTACCCATACTTGTGCCCTATATGCCTTGACAAATCTCCTCACCCCAGATGAAAAGCTATTTTATCCAACTTTTCTCCTCAAAAAGATAATACACCTGGGGCTTACCCCATTGGGGGTTTCTGCCTCTTTCCTATCCTCCCACACCTCGGTCAACACCAGCACCGCCAACCCACAGGTGTGGTCTATCCTGAGGGTTAGAACCTCCTTAGCCCAAAGGTCATTCCCACACAGGGCCCCAGTCTGGTACAACGAACTCCCCTCCGATGTCTCTTCTATCTAGAAATTAGGACCTTTCAAGTCAGCCCTCAAAGAGCACACTCTCGCTTCATGGCACTGCCAATGTACCAGCTAGTGCCGGGTCATCTATCTATCATCTTATGGGACCACCCTGCCACTGAGCTCCTACCAATAGGGCTACCAAACATTACCTATTAACAATGCCTCCTCTGGCTGCACTCACAAGATATCTGCCTAATTCTCTACTTCGCTATAAATATCAAACTAGTTACTCCCTCCCTCTAGCAGCAAACTTATTGTCCTCTTGAAAACTATAAAATACAGCTCTCGGTAACACGTTCAATGCAATGTACAGCTGATCTTGATTCTGCAGTATATTGTATAACTAAAAAAACTGTAACCTTCAGCTGCCATTCTATGTCTATATGTATTAAGAATTTGTATTTGTTTTTTCTAACGTGGAGCCTTTGTAATGAGTCCCTGACTCAAAGGTTGTAATCCTAAAGTCTGTTAAATAACTCAATTAATTAAATATCACGCCAGCACTCACTCAGTGTTAAAAATCGGCATACACCAGGAGGCCGGTAAGACAGCATGCAGGCATGCTCTCATGCAAACTGTATCACAGAAATAAAATCTTTTTCTTC
Source organism: Neoceratodus forsteri (assembly GCA_016271365.2). NCBI lineage: Eukaryota > Metazoa > Chordata > Ceratodontiformes > Ceratodontidae > Neoceratodus > Neoceratodus forsteri. Next base: position 1,171,427,830 of record CM057451.1, on the reverse strand, counting down.
ACTTCAAGAAGGTAAGCATTCTTGTGGTCTTAAATTTGGTTGGTTTGGGGGTCTAGTGTTGCAGGAGTGGGACTTTTTGTTTCCATTGTGTCATTTAGTTCAGGCCTCTGAGCTTGCATGAATCATATTGGTGGCCGCCGGTGAGGTGCGAACATTCCAGTTTGATTCTGTTTGCATGGTTGCCTGGCACAGCCTGACCCAAGGACAGGGCAGACAAGCCCAGAGGATAAAAATACAGAAAAAAAAAAAGGAGTGGTGGGGGCAGGGCTAAATTACAACCAGTTATGTCTTGTTTTTTAGCCAATTACATCATTCTGTTACAACTTCCCGAGAGAAACATTTCTTTTTAATGTTACTGTTTAGGTCTAATATTACCAGAGTGGCAGTTTGAGGTTGTGTAGTAAATTAAATTAACAGAAAAGAATGTAGTTATAAACAATTTGTGATGTGAGGAAATGTTCATGGTACCTTTCTGCAGACAGCAAGAGTGTGTATGTGTGTGTCTGCACGCACGTGTGTGTACGTGTCCTAGTATTTGTGTGTGTGTGTGTGCGTGTGTACATGTCCTAGCATTTATGTATGTGTTTATGTGTATTTGTATGTGTGCGAGCATGCGTGTATGTGTGTGCAAGCATGCATGTGTGTGTAGTGTCCTAGCACTTGTTTGTGTGTGTGTGCATGTGTACGTGTCCTAGCATTTATGTATGTGTGTATGTGTATGAGCATGTGTGTATATGTGTGTGTGTGCAAGCACGCATGTGAGTAGTGTCCTAACATTTGTGTGTGTGTGTGTGTCTGCGCACACGTATGTACGTGTCCTAGCATTTGTGTGTATATATGTGTGTGTGTGTACGTGTCCTAGCATTTATGTGTGTGTATGCGTATTTGTATGTGTGCGAGCATGTGTGTGTGTGTGCGAGCGCACATGTGTTTGTGTGTGTGTGTGTGTGTGTGTGTGTGCAAGCGCGTATGTATGTGTACGTGTACTAGCGTTTATGTATGTGTATTTGTATGTGTATGTGTGTGTGTGTGTGTGTGTGTAAGTGCGTGTGCATGCGTGTGTGTGTGTGTGTACATGTACTAGCATTTGTACGTCTATGTATGACAGTGCATGTATGGAGCCCCTCTCTAATTCCCCAACACAGATACAGTTGGACATTGAGTACTATTCCTGTTCTCCAGATCTCAGACCCCGTCCATTCATGTTTCTGGCTGGTAAACCATATATTATTTACATTGCTCTGGGCAATCCCAGTGTCAGGTTCCGAAGCCGTCTGTGGCAACAAACCAAGGCTATGAAACAGATAAAAAGAAGGCCACTCTGCAACTTGAGTTTTCTTTGTTTTGTTTCTTTATTTTATGCCATTTTTGCAATCAGTGTTTTGCAGATTCAGTTACTCCACTTCTTCAGGGCGTGGTCCACACGTCTGAGTTAACTATTCTATCTTTTATAGTCATTCTTTCATGATAAACCACTGCTGTATACTTTGAAATCCGATTCTTTCTTTTCAGTTGATTATGCCAGATCTTTCAGTGCGCACAGAGTTTTCTGATGCATTTCTCAGACAACAGGTTTCCTCCTTTAAGATGGTGAGCCCAGGTTTTCATTAGTCTTCTCAGGTGTGTTTAGAAACCAACGGTTTAGCAATTCTTCTCTTTGGTGATGGGGGATCCAGTTCCGGTATGGTCAGAGCCAACTAGAACCTCTGCCATTTTCTGTAAAAGTACCTTACCAGAACCTTTTTTTCAGGTTCTGATCATTTTTCAAACATTGATTTTGAAGCCTAGTTTGCTTCTCATGCAGGTCTTTGTCTAGTTAGAAGGGTGGCAGTGGTAGAAAAACCCAAAAGGAGGCTGGAGGTCATATAGCACCACTCCGTGTTGTTTTTGATTCCTTTCCCTTCACTGACAATAGCTGAAGGGTTGACAGTTAAGCAATAATACATGACAGGGTGTGGTATATCATGAGATATCATCACGCCTTGGGTGCGTTGTGAGCCACAAGGCTGCAGGCCGAGTGTCTCATGCCCCCAGAAAGTAATGATATGTCACACCCTGGAGTGTCTTATTGCCTTTCAATCTCTAACTAATAGGAGGTCATTCAATACATGTGAAGTCTCCATGCTGTGTGTCTTCCTAAATCCAGACTGGAGAGCTTCATAGACATTGTGGGTCACAAGGTGATCATCCAGTTGCAGCACAACCACCTTCTCAATAACCTTACCCACAAAAGGCAGGTTACAGACAGGCCAGTAGTTAGCTGGACAGTCTGGATCCAAGGAGGTTTTTTAAGGAGTGGTTGTATGGCCGTCTCCCTTGAGGGGATTAGGAAAGACCCCCCAAGGATAGGGAGGGCGATCTGCAAGACCACCAGGATGATTTCTGCTTTTCATGATGTGTGATCAGGGCTTGGGGTCCGCTACTGCCAGGGAACTATATATAATTACTTATGGGGCATCTGAATGGGGTCCACCAGACCACCAGAGAATGCTTTGTTAGGTTGCTGCAGGCTTGCAGAAACCTGTCCGATTGCACCCTCTATTTGGTGCACGGCTAGAGTTGCCCACAAGCCACAAGACTTTGCTGCCGGGCTGCCAGAATGCTTCTCAATAGAGAATCAGGTGCAGGGTCCCTGGCACACCAGTAATTGGCACAAACCTTTTTGGCGTGGCTTGTGCAGAGTTTTGAGAATCGGGTCCATTGTCTATATCACCATCTCGGAGTCAAATCATCTCATAAAGGCCACTCGCTCTTGGGGCTTGGGACTTTATTGCTTGTTTAACCCTGAGGTGGTGCTACTTCCTTATACCTGACAGATACCTATCAGATATTCTCTCTCTATATATAAGCCTATTTGATCATCAAGAACACATAGATCAAATCTATAACTCCTTTGGAAACCTTGTCACCTCTCTTTCAGACACTTTGAATACCTTTAACACCACTTCACAAACGTCAGCATCTCCGACAAGCTCCAGAACTCCTTGGGACCATCCATGGTTGGTCTCTCATAAAGCAGCCTAGAGCCTGACCCACATGCTCTACACAGAAACATAGAAACTGATGGCAGATAAAGGCTGCTGGGCCCACCCAGACTGCTCATTTCTGTTAACATTCATTTTTTGCTGCAGACCCTACTAGATCTGCCAAACTTTAATTTCCAGAAAATCACCACAGCAGAGGTCCTCAAAGCACTAAAGGGCCTCAGCCCAAACAAGAGTGCTGGTGCTGTCTTCCTTGACCCAAATCTATTCCGCCTTGCAGCACATCATATCTGCACCCCAGTTACCATGGTGTTAAACACCTCCCTTGATTTTTGTGAGATACCTGCCATCTGTAAATGTGTTAAGTTGTGTCCCTCCACAAAGGAGGGGCTAAGTAGGATTTGAATCAATACAGACCCATTTCAGTCCTTCCTGCCCTCTACAAGGTTCTTGAAAGTGCACTCACTCGCAGCTGACTGAGCATTGCAGTCTGCACAATCTGTTCTCTCTCTCATGCATTCTGGCTTCAGGAAGGAGCCTTCCACTGTATCTGCATTGCTCAAGGTCACCAATAATCTCCACATAGCTATGGATAATGGTCTCCTCATTGAGGCAATCTTTGTGAACCTCTCCAAGACTTTGAACTTGGTGGATCACGCAGTACACCTTTTCAAGCTCAAAACGCTAGATCTCAGCCAACCGGCCATCAAATGGTTTGAAAACTACCTGAGTAACTGTACCCAGATAGTGTCCATACAAGGCATTCATTCAGATCTTGCTATTTTAAATCTAGGGGTTCCTCAAGGCTCAATCCTTGGGCCTCTGCTGTTCTCCATTTTTGTTAATGACCTCACAAAGCAAAGCAGCAGGTATCATCTACCTATGTATGCAGATGACATCATACTCTACTACAGTGCAATGATAATGTACGCGATTAATTCAGTACTCCAATCTACTTTCAACACAATCTCCTTCTCATTCGTCAACAACTACCTGATCCTTTATGCAACAAAAACTATGGTGTTTGGATCCCAGAACGTGCTAACTCATTCAGCTGATTCACTTGCAATCATAACATCAGATGGCAACACTATTGAACAAGTCAACGTATTTAAATATCTAGGAACCTGGCTTAATGTTTTACTTGCATACAGCAGGCATGTTGATCACAGCTTGTTCTAGAGCCTTTCCCCCAATGAAGGACACGACACCCAGTATTCTCTTTGGTTGCTCAGTCGGCACACCATTTAATTAATTTTTCCAATCAACTTCACATCATACAATACTGAGTTCCTTTCATTACCATATTTAAAACACTTTGATTCATTTATTTATTTACATATTCATCCTCAATCCAAAATATCACATTCAAAATATCACATACTTGCCGGGGGTCAACCGGGGGGTGGGGGACAGGGACTGAATGCCCGATGGCTGCTCTCCCTCTCCGGGGAGGGCTGTAAGCTAGCCCTGCTGTGATACTGCCATCTTCTGGGTGAACCTAGGTATTGGCAGTGCGGTTGTGGGAACCATTGGAAAGGGAGGGGCTTGCGTCAGCTGAGGGCCCTCAGCGGAGACGCATCTCAGCGCGCCTCTGCCTCATTGGCCCTCCTCGAGAGCCGACATAAGCAGAGGGAGGGTACAGAACAAGGAAACACCCTGCCCAGGATCTAGGTGATGAACCCTGGCTCCACATCTAAGGTAGGAACAGGGCAGACTCCATTGTGCATGCGCCTCCGAGGATTTAAGGGAGGTTTGGGGAGTGCCTCCTTCGCCTGCCGGGGTAATCCAGATGCCCTGAAGTATGTACTGGAGTGTGCAGCACTCTAGCAGCAGACTACCTGGTCCTGCTAAGGACATATAGAGATGCAGTGGGAGTTCCAAGAGGGATCCCAGGCAGCAGAGTTAGACAGATAAAAATAAAGTAAAATTATATATGTATATATCACATTCTTTCTCTCCTTCACCCCCAGATGTAGACCTGAGGGGGTCTTTCTTTATTGTTCAAATTTTGTCTTCTTTCACCCCTAGATGTAAATCTGAGGGGTAATTTCTTTAATTCTGGGCCAGGTCCATTTCTGCCCCCATTTCTTTTCTCCTGGGTGTCCACACCTCTTCTCTACACCCCACATGGTGTAAATCCAAAATTATGTCCACCCCAACTAAAGGACTTTATTCTTTACCTTCTTCCATACCCTGTATTTTGGGTTGTGGGTGAGAAAATAAATTCTGCTTAGCAAAGTGAGGGAGAGCCCCTCAATCACGGTCCCTTATATTTCCCCTTTACTCCACCCTTTAGCTGTTACTCTCCTCTCTTCTATTCCCCCCAATTACCCATTCCCTTACCTTCCTTAGTGCCACCCCCTTTTGGAGCTCATATCTCCTTTGGCCAAGCCCCCTTTTCCTTTCTAGCCCTCCCCTTCTGACCTCACCCAGACCCCTCCCCCTTTCTTTCCCCGCCCCCTTCTTCTCCCCTTGCTCTCTGATACTCCTTCAAGGCTCCAGGCCTAGAACAATGGGGCCTGTGCTTTAAAGACAACCCTTCTTGTTCTAGAGCCTTTAGCCCAGTAAAGGGCACTACACCAAGTATTTTCTTTGGTTGCTCAGTCGGAAGGAAACAGGTGGTCTCCACTTCCTGCTCCCTTCTACTGACTACTGGAGACTTCATATCTACTGTGCAAACAAAACCCTTTGCTGCCCCTGATCGTTTGTGCAACAACAAGTGCAGTTCATCCTCTGCTGTGACTGGTCTGCCCATCACTATCTGCTGTATAACCAGTTTAACTGGACAGGTCCAGAAACAGACATAACTACCATTGGCTTTCTTTGTTGTACAAATGTGCACAAGGAAAAGCCCTGAGTATCTTCTTGCTCATCTCACACAGTCAAGCAGTGCCTACTCACTGTTCAACAGCAGCACTTACCATCTGAATCCAGGATGAAATGTGAATTTATTAGAAAGGACTTCACATTTGCAGCACCAGACGCTGGGACAAACTCCCTCTCCAGCCGAGGAATGCTTCAAGCTAGCAAGCATTCAAGTCCAGTCTTTTCAGCCACCTTAAAACTCCCTGTATTTGTTTTGTCACAGAATCCCCATCTAACTGGCCCTGATCATGTTGCAGAACAATGTTCATGCTGTTTGTTTGCAGTGAACCCACTTTGTTAGCTTGTTTTGATTACTGTCTGGATGTACTCACCTTCAGACTTTGTTTTCTTGTCTTCACTTGAGCCCGTTTAACTATTCCTGCTGGACTATGTTAACCTGTTGACTGCTGCTATTCTGCCTGGGACCCCATGAGAATGAGATCGCATCTATCTCATGGCACTATCCCAGCTGGAGTTATTTCAAATAAATAATAATCTGGTGTGCTATATCATCTAGTGCTTAGAGTGGAGTGCTGAGAAACTGGAGGCACAGGACTGAGTTCTACAACCGCCACATACTCACCCAGTGACCCTGAGTAAATTACTTAGCCTCCCTGTTCTTAACCTTTCTGTACTTTCACTGTAGCACTGTGCTCTTTAACTCTTCCTGTCTGCTGATTATGGCAGAAGCATTTTCTCCCCTCCCTTTCTTGGCTTGTAAAGCACTTTGGGATACAGTTTGTAAGAAAGAACACTACTTAGAGCATCGGCTTTGGAACTAGGATACCACAGGTTCAAACCCCAATACAGCCAAATACCCACCAGCGGACCTTGGGCAAGTCACTTAACTTCTCAGTACTCCAATTCCTCACCCCCACCCCCAACCCCGTGGAAATGAGCACGAGCAGGACACCACTGGAAATAGGATACTGCGACTCAGCTGAGCTATCCTAGGTAAAGAAACTGCAACAAAATGCTATATAAAACCAAATCTTTTCCTAAATATCCATGCACATCTTAATCAAAATAAAAGAGGCAAAATCTGAAAGACACTACACAACTTTTTATGGTCATGGCAAAAGTAAACTCCAGTGCCACAGGGGTCCCTACTGGTGGGTCTGGGGCGCTCCCTACGCAGAGGTGCGGGACAGTAAGCAGGCTGTGTCCAGTTTAGGTGAAGAGGGAGGCTTGTAGGTGAAAACTAGAAACCCCTGCCACTAGGCAGGATACGGGGTGCTGTGGACACTCATGGTACCCACGCCATGTGAGCCTGCTGCCTTACTGGATCTTGGGTTGGGGAAGGATGGCTCTCCACCAGACCCCTGCCAAGGGGAGGGGCCATGGGTCAACATGTCGAGCAATGGAGTTGGTGGCAGACAGGGGTGTTGGTTGCTGCCACAATCTGAAGGAAAAATGACTGAACGAGGTGTGGAAAACTAAATAAACAAAAGAACATAAAATCTAGTTAAATTCTGCATTTTATTTAAAATGTTGACCTGTCCTCTCCCTGCACAGCATGAGGAAACAGCAAGATTATCGGTATATTACTGTATTTACTCTTGCAGACTGAGATGTGGGGTGACCATTTCTAATTAATGTATTACCCCTTCCTCTCCACTCCCCCCCCCCGTGCGGTACCTAAGGGGGTGGAGGGGCTCTCAGATTGTCTTCCCTTCCCCAGGTAAGCATGCATGAAATGAAGACTTGAAACCACTCTGCTGAGTATGTATGGTGTCTCATTTTGTACAGAGTTGCAAAAGTAGACTTGAAAATTTTCAATAAAGAGTATATTTACCAACAAAAAATGTGTTGGCCAGAAGCAGCCAAGTACAACGGAGTTCGTTTGCAGACCACAAGGCACAGAACATAGAAGTTGTTAGCAAGAAAGGACCTCTTGGCCCATCTAGTCTGCCCTATTTCCCTACCCACATAGCCATCTCCTGCACCATTACCCAATGCACCCTGGCATTCTGCCCATCTGGCGCTAGAGATTTATTGACTTTCAGGGCCTCAACCCTGTTGAGTGCCCTTTCAGTGGTTCCACCATGCCACAGCAACACGGAGTTCGCTGACCATCAGTACAGAGATGGCACAACACCTCTAATTGCTGTCGTGCTGTCGCTGGACAAAAGTGTGTTCCACACCCCTCATGCAGGGGGCTCTACCGCCCCACACCCCCTGCACTTAAGATTACCAACTCTGAGTCGGAGTTGGTTCTGGGAGGGCAGACACCCAAGAGGCAGCAGTGTCGGGGATACCAGCGGACCATCACAGCAAACTGCTGAAAATGTTGCTGTGATGGTGTTCGCTGTATTCCCATTATGACTGAGCGGATACCTCTTTTCAGCCACTATCAAATCAGTTCCATACTCAGTTTTGCCCACCATGCCCCATCTGTCTCTAACTTCCTCATATAGTGGACCTCCTTCTTCTTTGTAAAACCAAACAGAAGTGATTGGTCAGTATTTCTGCCTTACCCTTGTCTTCTTCCACCCACCCACCCCTTCACCCTATCTTAGCTTGACTATGCCTCCCTCATCTGTCTCTTTTCCCTAATGTAGGTTTAATGTTCCTTATTCAAGGCTCGGCTCAACTACCCTCCTCATCTCTAATTATCAAGCAACCCAGCACTAAGACTCTCTTCCCGTTATTTTTCTTTTTCTTTTCTAACACTCCCACCCCAGCAGGCTCCTCCTGCAGAAACTGGGCTGCACCACTAGGCTCCTTCCACACAGACTGACCTTTTTCCAGAGATGGTGGCTGACCCATGCTATTACTGTGAAGCCTGTGGTTAGTTACCTCTCTGGTGTCTCCAGGGGCTCATAAGGTTCATTGTTGCTATTCTGGGGACTAGGACCTCCCACCCAAACCATCGACCTTCCCCATCCCCAACATACACTCACTCACCTCCCTCCCAAACATACACCAACCTTCCCTCCTCCCAGACATACACCCAGCTTCCTCCCTCCCAACTCACACCAACATTCCTCCCTCCCAACATACACCAACCTCCTCCCAACATACACCCACCTTCCTCCTCCCAAACACACACCATCCTTCCTCCCTCCCCAACACACACCTTCCTCCCTCCCAACATACACCCACCTTCTCTCCCTCCCCAACATACACCAACCTTCCCCTCCCAAACACACACCAACCTTCCCTCCTCCCCAACATACACCCATCTTCCTCCTCCCCAACCTCACCAACCTTCCCTCCCTCCCAATATACACCCACCTTCCTCCTCTCCAGCATACACCCACCTTCCTTCCTTCCTCCTCTTCCTCCCTCCTCCTCCCTCCCTCCCCAACATACACCAACCTGCACCAGACTCCTTTTGGCCTCTGGGGAAGAGATGTTCATGCTCCAGGCCCCGAACAGACAGGCAACCCCTTATCTCCCAGAGCATTCTGTGGAAGGTGGCCATGCCAGATGACTCCAACAGTGTAGCTGTACAGCTATCACTTGGTAATGCCAGTGACCCAGGTTCTGGAATGAGCCTGGGTTGCTGGAGAGGTTGGCCGAGGGAGGATGGCTAAGTGCCCCATGGACACCGCCTCCTCAGGGGAGGGAGGGAGGGAGGGTTCCTGGTCTCCCGCTGTTACACTGCCACCTGGGTGACCTTGGGTGGAAAGGAACCATCATTCAGGGAGGGAAGCGTCGGCACTCTGACATTATGATGTCAGTCCTGGTCCTGCCGATGCTCAAGGGAAGGGGACAGAAAACAAGTAAAATCCCTGACCATGCAGGATGCCACCTGCCACTCTGCCACAGGTCCAGCACCACCAACTGGGCTTGCTCTCTGTCACCAACACTTGAACTTGCTTTCTCCATGGGGGGTTATCTATGGGGCAACATGGGCGTGACAAGATAAGTCCCAGGGAAGGTGGGTGATGGGGCCTGGCTGAGCGGTAGGGCAGAAGGGAGCTGGTCGAGTTTGGCGGCGGGGGGGGAGTAAAGTAAAAAAAAAGAGGCCATGCCACATCGTCCACAACTTATAATCCCCCCAGCTCTCTTGACTACACAAACATTACAAGCCCTTCTTTGGGGGGATATCCCTTGTAATGCAATGTGTATGTAATTAGGCTGGTTACTGCAGTAATTTGCATGCCTATACCTTCCCCAGATAGAGAACAGAGATCAAGGGTTATTTACTAGGGAATCAGGTACTGCTTTTACCAAATATTAGACCTACCCCAGATGGAGATGTAACCCCTCACGTGGAGAGGCTTACCTGGACTGCCTGACATCACCCTCATTCCTGATGATCAAACTTTGTTACAACTCTTTTACTCGCCCACGTGTGTGCTCCATGAGAGAGAGCACGATGCAGTGCTGCAATCTGCTGGTGCTTCCTACTCTCAGTGCTACAGTGGGGGCAGCCACGATTCTTCACTTGTGGTCCCCAAATCCTGTCGAAGGGGACCAGAAACACGCAGGTCGCATTTTCTTCGGCACCTCATGCACCACATGAGACTTTGGCTGCCATCACATGCAGAAGTGCATACTGCAGGGGCTCTGCCCAAGCACTTTCTGCTCGTGACCCTGCCTGCTGCCCACTCCCAGCACTCCGATCAGATAATAATAGCCCAGGAGGATTTGTAGCTAACCCTGGGGCCAGCGCATATACCAGGGCATGCTAAACATATTCAAATAAAGATACTGCAGCACTGAGCTCCTGCAGAAACATAGCCTCACCAGCCAGCCAACCAATCAGAGGGCAAGGAAACCCTAGCAACAGAACTGCAAAGACTTGTGGGAAAGACACAGAGCAAATGTGCTGGTGGCCTAAAGGGATCGATGAGAAACCAGGACAGGATAGAAGGACTGATTGACAGCCCTGCCTGACAAATCGTACACTGAGTTTGAGAAAGAAGCTTCTGGGTACACGAGGAGCTCATGGCAATTGGAGAGAGATGCTGGAGTGAGCAGACCTGCTGCTGGGGGAGACAGCTAGAGGCCTAGCCAGGCCTAAATCTTGTGAGCCCTCACCTGGGCTTATCCTGCCAAAATATTGTGAGCCTCATCCTGGGCTCATATTGCTGTGAATTGTGTTTGACGGGAACCTGCTGAAAGCGAGATGCTTAGCAACTGTGCCTGTGGGAGCATCTTTATTTATTTAGCTTTTGTTGACCGGGTAAGTGCACTAGACAAACCCTGCCTATTTTCAGGCACAACCCAGGGGAGGGGGATACAGATGAATGCCAACTGACCTTGAACCAGATTAAGTTGTTGGTGGTATTTTTACTGAATGAGGGAAATTTGGCCAGGACACCGGGGAAATTCCCCTACTCTTTTCGATAAGTGCCATGGGATCTTTAACATCCACCTGAACAGGCAGATGGGACCTCAGTTTAACGTCTCATCCAAAAGATGGCACCTCAGAAATGCAGCACCCCTCTCATGCTGCATTACAGTGTCAGTACTGGGATATTAACCCAAGTGCCAGATGGGGGAACTGAACCCACAGCCCTCTGATCTCCCAGCCTCAGAGGCGAGTGTGCTACCTACTGAGCCACTGACACTGACCATCTCCTGCAGAATGAAGCTGCCGTGAGACAACCCGAGACAGTCAAGTGTCAGAAAGCTGCTGAGTTGGGAGATCGGAACCCGATACCTGCATCTTCAGCAAGCAGCTGTGGAAACAGGTAGGGGGCTTGGTAGCCCTTATCAAATGGGGATAATTGGGGAACAGGGAGTCAAGGGGCACGTGCCCTGTGTATGTGGCTACGCTTGATATGTGGGGATCACTCCTAAGGTCTGGGCTCCTCGGGAACTGTGAAGCCACTGCGTAGTGTTTCTTGGACTGTGCTGTGAGAGTTGAGCTAGAAGGACTGCGCTGCTGCAAAGTGTCTGAGAGCAAGTCTGAAGTGCTTCATCTCCAGGCTGCTGGAGCATAAACCTGACTACTGCCTGACCTGCTGCTGTGTGCTGGTTCCCACCTCCACAGAGCTGCTGCATCCATGGGTCACGGGAGTGCTGGCGATAAAAGGCTGGGGTCCTTTGTATTTTCCCTGTCTGGATTACAGTCACCTCATTCAGATTACAAAGTTGATTTTCAAGCATTTTATATTTAGGATTTCAAGTTCTTTAATTGTGCTAGCAGACCATGGCCTGTTGAGGATTTAAAATGTAAGTTTGCTGCCACACCTGGCATCATGCTGGCGACCCGGGTTCAGATGCGAGCCCGGGTTGCCAGGGGGTTGGTAGGGGAGGATAGGATCAAGCATCTGGAGGACTGCTCTCCTATCCTTGGGAGGGTTGTGGGCATCCACCGCTCTACAGCGGCCCCTGGGGACGCCCCGATGCACTGCTAGAGCTGGTGCAATGGAGGGAGTAGTGCAGCAGACATCAGCACATCAGTGCGCGACGTCATTGCACGTCTGCACTAGTGGGGAAAATACAAGGAGGAAAATCAGCAGCACCACTTGCGGCAGCTTGATGGCCGCAGCTTCCTGAGCCCAGCGGCGGCCCGGGCGTGACCTAACATGCCAGATTGGATCCTGGCCTGGCTGGGACTTAGGGGTGTCCTTTCGTGAGTACAGCAGAATATACGTAGGTGTGGGGGTGCCCTGGGGGGGCCGGGGAAGCGTGGTGGCAGCTGGATGTAAGGCAGAGTGGTGGCTGCATAACGAGGAAAAAATAAAGCAGTGATAAGAAAAAAATGCAAGTTTGCTAATTGTTCAACAAGTTCATTAGTATGAAATTAGGAGGGTGCAAGAGAGGGAATCATTGCTCATCCCTACACACTACAGAGGTATACAGCAAATAGATTGAAGGGACTTTCCCTTTTAACCCTGACTGTAAGGAATGATGTGCTTCCAGCAGAACCCAGCCCTCACCTCTCCAGAATTCCTTCCATCCTTTTGACCTCCTTTACCCCTGGTCCCACCCAAATGATATGAAAATTAGGTTGTTTCTGCCACTAATTGAAAGTCAATTACAGCTCTGTATCCCCGATATCACAGTTTCAGCTCAGCTTGCCCTACTTCTCTCTCTCCCTGCTTTGTCTCCCTCCATTTTGGATCAAACCCTGGTCAGAATCTCAGATCACTGTTTTGTTTCGTTTGTTTGTTTATTTGTTTGGTTGTTAATTTATTTAATGGGTAAGTACACTGGAATACAATTCCTTTTACAGGTACAACCCAAGGTCTAAAAACATAAATCACAAAACAGTATACATTATAGACTGAACATTATTGCAGTGTCAGTGGCTCAGTAGGTAGCACACTTGCCTCTGAGGCCAGGAAATCATAGGGCTGTGGGTTCAGTTCCCACATCTGGCACTTGAGTTAATATCCCAGTACTGACAATGTAGTGCAGCATGAGGGGGTGCTGCACTTCTGAGGTGCTGTCTTTTGGATGAGACATTAAACTGAGGTCCCATCTGCCTGGATTGGTGGTAGTTCAGGTGGAGTTAAAGATCCCATGGCACTTGCTCCCGAAAGGGTGGGAATTTCCTGGTGTCCTGGCCAAATTCCTCATTCACTAAAAATACACCAACAGCTAATCTGGTTCAAGGTCAGTTGGCATTCATCTGTATTCTCCCCCGGTCGTGCCTGAAAATAGGTCGATTTGTCTAGTGCACTTACCCAATAAATCATACATCACATGTTATAGGAAATATAACATTTCATGTCAGATTCACTACAAAATTGTTCATATAAATTATGAACATTCCTTTGAAATAGAATAAAAGTGTACTTGAAAAGGCACTACAACTTGATAAACACAGAATCTGTGATGGTATTTCATTCCAAATAGTAAATGTATTGAGTAGGCCCACTGGGATTAGAAGTTCCCCTTTTTTCAGGGGATGGAGGGAATACAGATGGTAAACAACTGAAATTGAACCAGATTAAGCTGTTGGTGGTATTTTTAGTGAATGGGGGAGGTTTAGCCAGGGGAAATCCCCTACTCTTTTCAATAAGTGCCATGGGATCTTTAACATCCACCTGAACTACCACCAATCCAGGCAGCTGAGACATCAGTTTAACATCTTATCCAAGAGATGGCACCTCAGAAGTGTGGCACCCTCATGTTACAATACAGTGTCAGTATTCTGATATTAATGCAAGTGCCAGATGAGGAACTGGAACCCACCACCTCTGATCTCCCGGACTCAGAGGCAAGTGTGCTACCTACTGAGCCACTGACTCTGTAGTATGCTACCCATTTAACATACACACCAGGGGAACATTTACAAGAAAGTGCTTATCTGAGGAGCGAGAACAATAGATTTGTACTCCCTCAGATGGTTAGTGAATTGTTATTGGTTTGAGACATGGCAGTACCAATTTTATTCTGACAGGTATCTGGCTTGATGTTTAGGCCCCATGGATTTTGACCTGAACGGGAGGAAATTGCTAAGTACTGTATTTTCACTGTATGCTTGGCTTGTCCCTTTGGACCAATTATATAGGATGTATACCTGAATTTCTTTATTTCCCATTGTTAAGTATTTTCTCACTGTATGTCTGATTTTATTTATTTCAAAATTGGTAACCAGGAAAGGTACACTGATTGAGGCTCGTTTCCAGGTGTGACTGGGGGGAGAGGGGATAGGGAGTACAAAAACTGTAACATTTCAACACATTAAAATATGGATGCTCAGACAACATTACAGGTGCAATGGCAATATGATGACCACGTAGGTGACGCAGCAGCTTGGTTCATTGCACTGATGTTAGGACGACGAGTGGAATACAGAAGTACAATAAAGTGTGCAGTGCCTGTCGGCCCAGTGGTGCAGAGGGCTGATGCACAATGCGCCTTACCTCTCACCATGCTGGTGCCCCAGGTTCAAGAATGAGCTTGGGTTCCTGGGGATGGCTGGGAGGATTGAGCATCTGATGAACTGCTGTCCTCTCCCTTGGTGGGGGGACAAAGCTGTCTTGCTATTTGGCGGCCACCTGGTGGAGGCTGGGTGGCAAAGCCAGAGTTACAGCAGCACAAATAAGAGGGCCTCAGTTACATAGCATGAGTGCACCTCCATGTGCACACACGTATGGCCCACCATGGCAAGGGAAGAAAGTGGTGGTGGAAAATGGTGGTCACAGGCTAAATGAAGCCCTGACTGCCCACACTGTTGCCGGCTTGCTGACCCCTCATTCTGGATGTTGGGTCTCCATATGGGGAGGAGGATGGACCTCCCCTTCCTCGCCTCGCAACGGCGTGAATCCATAGGAGATCTGGGGGTCGGTGGGCCGCAGAGACAGATGCCGGGTTGGGGAGGCAGGAATGGTGCTGATCAGCCACTTGCAATGGGCCCAAAGGGATAAAAATCAATATGACAAAAAGCCGAGTGCCTGTCATGGAAGGTGACAAATGCTTTGGGGTATGACTCAGACTGGTGGTGTATTTTAGTATCCTGGAATCTGTCATGAATTGTATTTGTTTGTCTGTCATTGACACCAACTGTATTGTTTTGGTTGTAATTCTCCCAGGCCGTGCTTCAAAATAGACAAATGTGTGTCTAGTGCACCTTACCCGGTTAATAAAAACAAACTAAATAAAATAAATTATTTATTTGAATTTTGATGACCGGGTAGGCCCACTGAGACATGCAAGTCCGTTTTTCAGGGGAGACCTGGAATTAGTTACATACAAAAACTGACATAACACTTTCAGTAGTAGTAGTGGTAGTAGTAATATAATAAATTGTATTCATAAAAAAAAACATCTATGAACAAGGATAGATGTTACAGCTCCATTGAGCGCAGCTCATTTCCAAGGAGGTCCTTGTAACTTTATCACACTTACATGAGTATCAAGGGTTACATAAGTAACTATTATTATAAAAAGGGTCTGAGAACTGGAGCTTTCTGATTGGCTGTAAACATTCTAACAGCCTTATGTTAATCTTTTATTAACATACATGTAGAGCATAACCATATGATGACCATGGTTTAACACTGTTTAAAAAAACATTCTTATTATAATAGCAATAAGGCATTCCCAGGGGTTATGTTAATGGTCAGTTATTCATCCTCTAGGGGCATGTGGCACTCGGCTATGCCTCGTGCCACATTACACCCCTAGAGGGTGATTAACAGACCATTACCATAACCCTTGGTCATGCCTTATTGCGCAATTATTCACAGCAGTTCAGGACATAATAGGTTTCATTCAAACATCATATTATTGCATTCAAACATTATAGTACTGCATTCTGTTTGCAAGAACAGTAATAAAGTTACGCACATCTGTTCAGTATATAGGAACATTATAAATTACATTCAAAGCATCATACTAATGCAGTCTTTTAACAAGGACAGTGAATGCAGTGCAAGACAAGACGTACTTGGGAGAAATGACAAGTAAGCAATGAACAGTATACAAACAGTGAACATTAGTTAATTACAGTCGGAGTATAGACGGTATAGATATTCAGGATAGAGTCACAGCACAGGTTCTACAAGGTATCCTCACAATCAGTAACATGGGAAAAATCACTAGAACATATCATGAGCTTCTACCCCTGGTGTTATTAAATTTATTTTATTTATTGAATTTTGGTAACTGGGTAGGCCCTCTGAGACAAGACAGTCCCTTTTTCAGGGGCGACCCGGGAAGTGCAGTACATTGATAGTGCATTCTTTGATACAAGAAATTAGACAAGGAGTAGTCATACAGTAAGAGAGTACATTAATTACATTCAGTTATGTAAAATAAGCAATCTAAAACACAGTCAACAAAACCTTACATGAGGCATCATTTACAGTATTTTTTGTTTTGTCTTGGAGAGCAGGAGACAGAAGTAGAAAGTTTTGCTAGGAGAATCGTGCGAAGAGTGAACAGGGGTTAGGAGTCAGCGGAAGCAGGAGCAAAGGTGGAGCGGTTAGGTGAGATAACAGCGAACTTTGAAATTGAGAGAGTAAGGTGCAGACCAGTATAGAAGGAGGTAGAGAGTTCCAGTAGGGCACAGCAGAATATGCAAATGATCTCTGAGCCATGGAGAGTCGTAAGTCTGGCACTGAGAGAAGAGGCAAGGAGGTAGATCTGAGGGTACATCAAGGGAGACGACATTGAACAATATCAGCAAGGCAAGGAGGAGTGAAACGATGTACAAGTTTATGTATAAAGCTTAGTGTGGCATAGCGTCATTTTAATTCATAGAGTAGCCGTCCCATGGCAGACAGGACATTGTAGTGATAGTGCCGAGCATTGGCCCTGAGAGCTAACCTGCCAACTCTGTGATAGGCCTGTGATAGGAATGATAGTATGGACATGGTAGCAGAGAGCAGTAATGGAGCACCATACATAAGGAGGGGCAGGAGTGTGGCATCTGCAGTCTTGCAGCAGGTGGTCAATGTAAGGAATGGACGGATATGGCAGAGGGCACAGATTTTTTGGTTTATGGTTTTGGTGATGGCTGTAACATGCACATCCAGGGTAAGTGAGGGATCTAAGGTGACTCCCAAGTATTTGAAGGACCTGACCAATTCGAGTGCAACCCCAGTACATGAGAGTACAGCCAGAGGGGGGAGGGTTGGTACGGATGAGTTGGAGAATAACATGCTGTTTGTATTTTTTAGCATTAAGGGCGAGCTGCTTCTGAAGGAACCAGTCCTCAAGGTGTGGAAATCAGAGGCTAGCGTTGAATTGAGCCACCCGATATTAGGAGAAGAACGGTAGATGACAGCATCATCTGCATATAGGTGAACAAAGGCCCCACCACAATTATTAGGAGGTCATTAATATACAGAGAAAAAAGCAATGGGCCCAATATGGAGCCCTGGGGGACTCCATGGGTAATGAGCCTCAGGTCTGATAGGGAGCCTGCCCATTTTACTTTTGAGTGCAGGCCGTAAAGGTAACTTTGGGTCCAGGACAGGGCAGTAGCATCAAGGCCAAGGACATGCAGTTGCTGTAATAGAAGGCCATGGCTGACCAAGTTAAAAGCCTTGGTCAAGTCTTGAAATGCTCTACTGCACGGCCATGGTCCATTTCACGGAATGTGTCAGAGGTGACTTTAATCAGAGCTGTAAGTGTACTGTGGTTTTTCCTAAACCCATGCTGAGAGGTTGAGAGCAGATGGTGGAAATAAAGATAATCCTGTAGGTGGTCATAGATTATCCGCTCTTGTATTTTTGCTAGGGGGCAAAGTATTGAAATAGGCCAGAAATTGTCCACTGTCAAGTTGGGACCTCCCTTGTGGATGGGGATGACCACTGCTACTTTCCATTTTTCAGGGACGGTGCAAGTAAGGAAGGATCGATTAAATAAATCTCGCACAGGGTGGGCTAGGGCATCAGCTCCCAACTTAAGGAATTTAGGCTCTAGAGTGTCATGGCCAGGTGAGCTGTCAGCCTTCAGGTTCATGAGGAGACACTGAGCCTTCGCAGGGTTGCAAGCTTTAGATGAAAGACGAGGCGGTCCATAGAGTAGACTGATGGCAGGGGGTCAGGTTTGGGGGGGAGTGGATGAACTAGAAAATAGTGATGTGTACCTAACCAGATTGGTGAAAAACTCATTGAAGTCAGAGGCGATGGAGGGGGGTCAGTGAGAGAGACCCCCTGGGCATCAAGGGAACTGGGGATCTCAGAGGTGTTACCCTTCAAAAGGGAGTTAACCTGTTGCCAAAATTCTTTTGGATTACTAAAATGCTCATTCTGGAGTCTCTTGAAGTGGAGTCATTGTGCTTTTGGATTGAGTTCTATCAGCTATTCCTTAGTTACCTATATGTCTGCCTGTTGATAGGTAGCCGCTATCCATATAAGTCCTCCATGCCTTATTGCGAGTGGACATAGAGCTGCCTTGAATCCTTGGGTGAACCGGTGCTTCAATACAGCCTTTTATCTGGCAACTCTTTAAAAGGTGTTAGTCAACAATGTTAGTGCATTTTGCCACGAAATAGTCTCGTGCCAAGTTACCGTCTGGCAAGGTATTTATTGGATCCAAATCATTTTCTCGATGGTATCAACAAAGTTGTTGGTGTCAAACCTGGACATGTCCTGAACAATTATGATCTCAGGTAGGGGGTTAGGGAAGTTGTTACGCCATACACAGAGTGTAGGGGAGTGGTTGCTTATACCGTCTGAGAGGACCTCCGCTAATTTTATCTCCGGGGCACAGGTTGTGACCACCTAGTCAAATAAAGTATGGTTACCTGTCTTTGCATTACTACGAGTAGGGTCACCAATCATTTGAACCAGATTTGAGTCAGCCAGGACGGCAGTCAGTTTGGAAGAGTTAGAATGTAGCCAGTCAACACTGAAGTCACGTCCAAGTATGAGGTCATGCTGTGGGAGGTTAGCAAGGGAGGTTATGAAGGAAGGGAGGCCAGGGACTGTTACCTTAGGGGGCATGTACACACAACCTACTATGAGTTTTTTACGGTGCCAGGGGTGAGGGAAAGGAAGATAGATTCAACAGCAGAAGGTCCAGATTCAGACACGGGTATTTCAACAGTGTCTAAGTGCTTCCTGGCATACATGAGGACACCATCACCCCTTTTTCCCCATTGATCCTTCTTGAAACATTTGTATCCAGGCACAGCAACCTCATGTTGTTTGATGCATGGTTTCAGCTATGTCTCAGAGATGCCCAGGATGTCAGGAGTGTATTGATTAATCCAGGCTTCTAGCTCAGACATATTAAGTCTGAGACTACATATGTTTAAATGAGCAATTTTTAGCCCTTTGGGCATTTGATATGATGATGTCGGTGGGGGGGGGGTTAGAGGCTGATGAAGGTATGGTGGGTCCAGGATTTGGCTCAACGTCACCCGCAAGGGTTAATAGCAGGAGAAGTAGTAGGAATGGTCGGATTGAGGAAATAAGTAGCTGCTTTACATTTTTAGCAAAAAGTGAGGACATTTCCAGCCTTCTGGTAAGCCAGTAACCAAGATATACAGCTCCACGTTTGGCAGAGCAAGGGACAGTGAGATACACAGACCCAGAGTTCAGTATCAAGACTGTGTTGACTTAAAACAGCGGTGCCATGTTATGGTAGCCTAAACTTCTAAAAATGAGGTATCTTGGTAATACAATGAGTTGGATGAGTATATCTGTGTTGCAAAGCATAACAGTATATGAAATGGCCCCTCATCACATGACAGAGACAGACAATGCATCACGTGGGTAGGGGGAGGAAGACTTCACGTGTGTCACTGATTCTTTTGCTTCCCTTTAGTGACAATGGGCTGCAGCTGCAGTTCGGATTATGATGATGACTGGGTGGAGAATTTGACGAGATCTGTGAGCACTGCCATTGCCCATCGTGCCAGACAGTAAACTCCAAGTAACACAAAAGGTTTGACTCCTGCCATTTGTTTTCCTTGAAAGTATTTTAAAAGTTACAAAAATACCACTTGAATTATTAAAATGTTCTGTTCTGTCTAAATCAGACAGAAAATATTCTAGATTTTGCTTCCTGCAGCTAGCCTGAGTTTAGTAACTGGTTAATGAAGAAATAGTCAGTCCAATGCACAAAGTGACAAGTAAGCAATAAGGCATGACAAGGTGTGTGTTATCATGTGATAACGTCACTCCTGGGGTGGGTTGAAGAACGAGGCGAAGCCGAGTGCTTCCACCACCCCAGGAGTGACGTCATTACACAATAACACACACCTTGGAGTGCCTTATTCCAATTATACAATTGCTCGATGTTATACAAAATTAAAAAAAAAGTTTTTAGTATCCAATAAATCAATACGTTGGTGTTATTGTGTAATAACAGCACTGTCTCAGGCACCCACCAACCAGAATACAGGAAATTTCCTTGCCATTGTATAATTGTGAAGTAGTTATGACTACAGACAGGTGCATTTTTCTGTGTACAATCTTGTTAACTTAAAGCAGCAGTGCCATGATATTGGGCAAAGCATTTGACCCTACCTTTTTTTCATTGTAAAACATTCCAGGCATCTTCAGTTTTAACTGGCGGTAACATTTTCTAATTCCACAAAAAAAAGAGTATTTTATAAATGTTTTAATTTAGTTTTTCTCAAGAAAACAAGATGGTACATACATTTGGTTTAGAAAATAGCATTATAGACCTGGCAAGGTTAGGACTGAGAAAATAATTAAAAAAGCCTCATGATATACAGCATAGAAGGTACACAGAAAAGTCGATTTGACAGTTATGCTGATAGTGTTATTAATTGTTGCTGAAATTAGCTTTTTTTTTGGAAAAGTATTTTTCATAGTACTGCCGCTTTGAGAAAATAAAACAATCTCATTTTATGTGGAAGAATAATGACTCTTCATCATGCACAACAATATTTAGCAATGAAGAGAGACAGAAGCTGAACTGAAGGAAACCAACACTAACGTGACGCAAAGGCAGAGGCCAAACTTAAAATGTCAGGGGGGCTTACAGATAGCAATAGGGGTTTCTCCCTCTACATTAGGGAGAAAGGAAAAACCAAGGATGGAATTGTCAGGTAGAATGGAGGAGTAGTGGGCAGCCCGTGATAAGGACAAAATGGACATACTGATTGTATAGTTCTGTTCGGTCTTTATGGTAAAAGAGAAGCAGCCACTTCCCCAGAGTGGGAGAAAGCCTAACCAGGGAGGGGCAGGGTATGGTGGATATGGGAGCTATGAAGGAGGAGAGGGTTAGGAAACGGCTAGGGGCACTACTGTAAGACTAGTTATTTTTACGCAAATTAATTTTAGCGCAAACATAAATATAACCAAAAGTGTGTAAATTAAATTTAGCGTTGAAGTCATTAGCACCTCATTTACTATAATGGGAAAACTGCTAATTAGTGCAAATATATTTTAGTGCAAATTAGTGCTTCCGCGAAAATAGCGGGAATGATTTGGCAGTGAAATTTTCAAGTTTTACAGTAATTATACAGAGTCAGACTGTAATACTGGGGGCCCACATGGAAAGTAGATACAGGGCCGACCTGGAAAAATCAGTGAGGAGAGGCCCAGGGTGGCACACTTATATTAGTATTCCACTTAAATGTAATTCACTTGCACTTTATTTGCATCTAACCTCTAACTACAGTGCAAGAAATACACCATTTAATTAAAAAATTTGATAAATGCAAAGATTTTCAGAGTTTAGAAGGTGGCCAGGTACCTAACAGAGGGGGCCCACCTGGAAATGTCCATGTGTCCTGGTGGGCAAGTCCGACTCTGGCACTAAAAGCGGACAGATCCCTGGGCCCAGAAGGTCTGCACCCAAGGATGCTAAAAGAAAGGGCTCAAGTGTTAGGGGCACCACTGACAAACCACTTCAACTCGCACTGGAACAGGAGAGGTTTTGAACAACTGGTGGGTGGCTGATGGGGTGCTGCTACGCAATACTGGACGAGGGATTATACACTTACAGCAGAAGTGCAACGAAAAATTGTTTTCCAAAACAGCAAGTTTCAGCTACAATTAATACAAATATTAGCATACCTATCAAATCTACTTTACTAGCTACCTCCTATGCTAAGCACCATAATTTTTGTTTAATTTTCTCGATCCTAGCCCTTACAAGTTTAATTGGTACTTCTGAGCCAAATGTAGCCCCCATTTTATTCTTGAGAAAAAGCTAAATTGAAACTTTCATAAATTAGTCAGATTTTTTTGGGAACTAGAAAATGTTACCACTAAATAAACTGGAAGATGCCCCAAACCTTGTATAGTGAAAAAAGGCAGGGTCAAAATTTTGCCAAATTTCGTTGTATTGCCGCTTTAACTATAGGTTGGCCAGCCTGACCTCATTAGTGGCTAGAGGGATGATCAAGGAAAGGTTCTTCAGGTTCCTGGAGATAAGCAGTTTGCAGGTCATTATACAATGGTGTGTGAAAATCCTGTAACATCATTGGTCTAAACATGTCACATGACCATTGGTAAATCCTGCATAACCCGACTGAGGAATGGCATTTATAAAAACCATAATGAAACACATTTTTAATTTATTTTACACATGGGTCCATTATTGTAATACTAATAAAGACTCTCAGGGTGT
The DNA here is from genome assembly GCA_016271365.2 of Neoceratodus forsteri. Classification (NCBI taxonomy): domain Eukaryota; kingdom Metazoa; phylum Chordata; order Ceratodontiformes; family Ceratodontidae; genus Neoceratodus; species Neoceratodus forsteri. The sequence goes on along the minus strand of CM057451.1, from coordinate 1,171,405,061 downwards.
GAGTTATTGGGTGATTTACCACTTCTTGTGTGGTTAAGTCACTCGGCTCGCCTCATGACACCACACAAGGCGTGGTAATCCTCAACCAACCCACACCCTCATTGTGCCTTATTGCTTAAATAACAGCATATGTTCAAGAGGGAAGGGAGGTGATCTTGCCAGATGAACCTAACTGACTTTTCTGTTGGGTCACTGATAAGCAAGGATGTGGACATTCTATACTGGGACTTCAGTAAGGCATTCAGTTATGGCCCGCCCAGAAGGCTGGTTGTAAAACTGAAGATCCTGGAGTAGGGTTAGTCAACTGGGTCAGAAATTGGCTAGGAGGGAGGACTCAGAGGATGGTGCTGAATGGGGCATTCTCAGAGATGAGGGAGTTCACTGGGTAGGGTGTTACAGGGATCGGTCTTGGGACTGGCGCTTTTTAACATCTTCATTTGTGACTTTGATGAAGATATTTAGGGCACGAAATGCCTTTTCATTGGTGACGCAAAAATCTGTGTGATAGTGATCACCGAGGAGGAGGACAGAAGGATACTAAAAGATGATTTTGGAAGGTTAGAAAAGTTGTCCAGGCTATGGAGGCTGAAATTCAATGAAAAAAAGTACAACATCATGCACATCAGAGCAAAAATACCCATGAACCAAATACAGGATGGGTGGGGTGAGGGTGGAATAGACAATGGAGGAAGGAGATCTGGGGGTTATCATATCTGCTATATATTTTAAAGAACATCAAAAGTAGGAATGAAAAAGTGATAGCCCCCCTTTTCTCAAGTCTCGTTAGACCTCACTTAGAATATTGTTCTGCAGTATGTGTACCTCAACTCATTAGAGGCAATAAACTAATTGAAAATATTCAGCGTAAAGTCACTAAAACAATTAAAACTGTGTGGAATTTCGACTACGGCACCAGGCTGAACAAACTGGGTCTCTATTTAATGCAGTACAGAAGAATGAGGGGTGATCTGTGCACAGTATACAGAGCAACAAACGAGGAACCAACATTCAAAACTATTGGGTTGATTAATAATTCATCTAAAGCTAATACTAGATCACACGACAAAAAATTAATGGGAACTTTAAATAAAACAAACAGAAGAAATCATCGGTTCACACGAAGAGTAATAACAATATGGAATGGCCTACCAAAAAGTGTCATTGAGAGCAAAAAAACTGACATTTTCAAAAACAGTCTGGATACATACATGAGTAACAAAATTCTCCTTTCCACCAATGATAACTGGTGGCGAGCTTATAAAAGGCATAACTGCCACCTTAACTGTAACTACCTATGAACCTATGGTAGCCTGAAACATTTAGCTCAATGCAATAAGCGCTGGGCAAGACCAATAAAATGTTGGGATGCATTGCAGTGGAACAGTAGTAGGCAGAAAGAGGCAATACTGCCCCTGTACAGATCCCCATAAGGCAGCACCTAGAGTATTGCATGCATATCTGGAATCCACAGCTGAAGAAAGATAAAGATAGGGTGGAAGCAGTCGGAGGAGGGTGACCAAGATGATTCAGGGGTAGCAGAGGGTCCTGCAAGGAAAGGCTACAGAACTTAACATGTACTCACTGGAGGCCAGGAGGGAGCAGGGAGTGGGTACACGAGCAGAGGCATTTAAGTTTTGGATAAACAAGGTTAATCTCAGTGCACTGTTTGTCTCAAGTGCAAATACAAACCCTAGGGTAAAGCAAGAAAACTGCTTGGGAGGGGTTCAAAAGGGACGTGAAAAATGCTATTTCAGAGGGAATGGTGGAAATATGGACCAGACTGCCCAGTGCGGTAGTCTGTGATAGAAATAGTGGTTGGATCCAAGCAGGGGTGGGACACACACGGGGGCCAGATTTTTAAAGGAGGAAGCAGGGCTTATGTCAAAGCCTGCATCCAACCCATTTTTGGCACAATTGTGCCAAACACCTGTGCTGCAGCTGTGCCTGATTTTAGTAGGTCGGGCCCAGTTGTGACAGTTTACTCACTTTACGGCAGCTTCTGCCATACATTTGATGCAAGCCCCCGAAAAAGGGCACCCGAGAGAACTGATGCAAGCTAGAGCAACAAAAAGCTGGTCTAACTTATGGCATTTGGTGCGTGGGATAGAAAATCATGATCGCCAGCCAGGAGAAAGCAGCAGCTCCGTGTGCTGTATGTTTTAGTGCACGCAGAGTTGTGGCATTGGAAGCTTTTGAAAATCTGGCACATGGAGTTTTGTAGGGGTACCGGAAGGGGAGCAAACCGGAGTGGCAGAGAAGAGTGACAAATAGGGGCTCCATCTCAGGGGTTAGGCGGGCAAAGAGCAGACTGGATAGACCAACTGGCCTGCTTCTGCTGACAATGCTTTATGTTTCTATGTAAGCAAGAGAAGAACAATGGCAGTTCTGCAAGGAATCAGGCTTGAGCTTTGAAGACGCTAGAGAGCCAGGAGCCAAATTATGAGGAAAGATTGCAGCAACTTCTGGAAGGAAACCAGATTGAGGATGATTGCAAAAAAAAAAAGATATTTTCCGATCTGTAGCTGGAGCAAAAACATTTTTCCAGCTTACAGCAGTGAGATACTGATTTTCAAAAGTGGAAATACGGATGCAAAATCAAGGTACATGTGTGCCCCTGTCTCCAGGCTGTGTCTGCACAAAACTGTCTGCTGTTTGGCCACCTGATTTTCAAACAATGCATCTGTTTGCAACATAAAGACACACATTAGTTTACAGTCATTTTATGTCTAAATTCAATGTTATTTGCATCTGAATATCGACACATGTTCTGACAGGACGGGCATCAGGGCTACACCATCTCTAACATGCTCTAGTGTTCACAGGTGCAACATCCACCTTTGAAAGTAGCAGCAGATGGCCTGAAGGATGCAGGGTTTTGAAAATGCGGCCTCTTCTATCGCCAAAGAAACCAGGCAAGACTGCATTTTCAGAGTTTCTCACAACCTTGAGAGACTGTTATTTGCCGACAGCAAATGTGACAGCTGCAAGGTTTAGGTTTTGCAGCCCGAAGCAGGAACTAAGTACTGCAGAGTGTATTGTATGTTTGAAGAAGTTATCTTCCTCTTGCTTATTGGGAACCAAATGAGAGACCAGTTTGTATGTGGCGTCATCAGTTGGAGCCGGACATTATCCACCTGCTCCTGCAAGCATCTAGCTTAGTCACCAGGGTAAAGTCACAATTGACATTGGCAGTCCTTTTCAACAATACTGTGTGTGGTAATGGTTCTGTATGCCCGGACCTGAAGTAAGGCTTTTGGCAAAATGTAGGAAAGGAGTAGTCCTCAAATGACACCTATCAGGCAAAATTTGCAAAAGGAGGCGGACATATTCAACCCAGATAGTATTAAAGCCCTGAGGAGAGTTTCCCATCTTCAGGCCACTGGACAGTGATAAGAGAGACCTCCCACCCAGGCTGCACCAGGACCACCACCACTACCTCCAGAGATTGCCAAGAAAGCGAGCAGTTGGACACACAGTGGGCTCAGGGAGGTGAGGGTGATGGTACAGAGGCACACCCAGTCAGTTGTACCACTCCACAATACATACACAATTCTGATGGAGCATGGTTCCCCTATGGATGTACCTGCAGGCGAGACTAAGGAAGTTGCGGACAACTGTCGAAGGATCCCCACAGGAAGGGAGGCAGAGGACACCACAGGAGAGGAAGCAGCTCCTAGTGGGGGACTCAATTATTAGGGAGATAGAACTGAGGGGAGCAGGGAAAACTGAAGTAAGGTGCCTGCCTGGCGCCATGGCTTGGAGGGACAGGAAGCGCATCCTCAGGATCATGAGAACTGCTGCACGGGAGACTGAGCTGGACATCATTGACCACCTAGGAATGAATGACTTGGCTCAACATGAGATTAGAGCAGTGCAGGAGGACTCTGTGGAGTTGGGGAGGGCCTAAGGCAAGTAGCACACACAGTATCCTTCCCAGAGGTGCTGCCTGTCTATGGCAAGGATGAGGCAAGGGTACTTGCACCATGCGATTCAATGAACGGTTGAAAAATGGTGCACAGGACAGGGGTTTGGCTTCATTTGGGACCATGGTTCTACCTGGAGGGATACCAGCCTATACTGGCGGGATGGTCTACATCTGTCTAGAAAGGGAACAAGTCTTCTGGGTGATCGGTTTAAATGCTTCATTGGCAAGCTTTTAAACTAGTCGGGGGGGGGAGGCACTGATAAGCAGCAGGGAATTCCCAGTCTCCCCCTATAAAACAGGGTAGTAAGTGAGGTAAAGACCAAGGTAGAAAGGTCAGTAGGGAGCAGGACAGGGGTAAATGGAGAAAGCAAAGTCAATGAGGATGGGGATGATGCTACAAGAGGTAAAGCCATCAAAAAATGAAAAGCAATGAGTACCAATGCCCATAGTCTGGGTAACAAGCTTCCTGAATTAGTGGAATTGATGGACGAGGAACATCTGAATATTGTGGCAGTCACAGAAACATGGTACACACAGAACCATGACTGGGACGTAAATATACCAGGATACACTATCTACAGGAGGGACAGGGAGGGTAAAAGAGGAGGAGGAGTAGCTCTCTACATAAGGGAAGGGATCAAAGCAACAGAACAAAAGGGTAAACTGGGAGGAGAGGAAGCACTGTGGGTCAATTTGGAGACAGGCAATGGCACCACAACTGCATAGGTTAGATATAGACCTCTCTCAGGGGGGAGGAAATGGATGCAAGAAACGATAGAAAGTATCCTTAGAATGGCTAAAAGGAGAGATATTGCTGATGGGGATCTGAAAATGCCAGATGTTAACTGGAGTGCATTTGCAGCAGCCACTTCTAAGAGTGGGATGATTCTAGATCCCTACAGGTGGCATGCCTTAGACAACTAGTATTGGAACCCACTGAGAGGAACAATCTTAGACCTGGTACTCTCAAATGGAGATGGCGAGAGGATCACCGATTTAGAAGTGGGTAGCCATCTGGGAACTAGTGACCATCGAACAGTATGGTTCTCGATAAACACAGCAGTAGAGTTAAACCATATAAAGGCAAAGGTACTGGACTTCAGGAGGGCTGATTTTGGCAAAATTGGCAAGTGCCTAAGGAATGCACTGGCAGATGGGCAGGCAGGAGGGGTGGAAGAACAATGGGGAATAATCAAAACTGCCATCACAGAGGCAACAAGCCTTTTGTGTGAAGCAAATAAACAAAACAAAACAATGTAAGAAACCACTATTGTTCTCTAAGGAGGTGGCAGGGAGGGTTAGGGAGAAAAAGAAAGCATTCAGGAAGTACAAGGAATCACAGAAGGAGCAGGACAGAGAATTGTATCAGTTAAAGCAAAAGGAAGCTGGGAAGGCAGTCAGAACAGCAAAGGCCCAAACCGAGGAAAAGATAGCCAACTCAGTTAAGAAAGGGCATAAAACCGTTTACAGGTACATCAGGGAGCGAAGGAAGACCAAGGAAGGGATAGTGAGGCTTAATAAAGGGGAGGGGTGGGCAGAGGGTGATGTGGAAGGCAGAGATACTAAACAAATATTTTAGCTTAGTATTCACAAATGAAGAGGGAGGTACCTAAACCAAACAGTAGAAACAATCTGCATACGGGGGGTTGATTCCAGCCCATTCACAGAAGAAAGGGTTCTGAAAGAACTCTTAAAACTGAAGGTGGGCAAAGCAATGGGGCCTGATGGGATTCATCCCAGAATTCTAAAAGAACTAAGGGTAGAACTAGTGACACAACTGACTACCCTCTTTAACAAATCATGGGAGGATGGGGTGGTACCCGAGGACTGGAGGAGGGCAGATGTGATTCTCCTTCACAAAAGTGGGAGCAAGGCAGAAGCAGGAAACTACAGACCAGTTAGTTTAACATCAGTGATTGGGAAAATGATGGAATTGCTTCTGAAGGAAATAATTGTTGAGTACCTAGAGTGGGAAGGTTATGTCAGACGAATCTAATAGATTTCTTTGACTGGGTGACCAAAGTAGTAGATCAGGGAGGGGCTGTGGACATGGCCTACCTAGACTTTAGCAAGGCATTTGTCACAGTCCCACACAAAAGATTAATATACAAGTTGGCCAGCCTGGAAGTGGGTCCCAAGATGGTAGCCTGAGTAAAGAATTGGCTGGAGAACAGGACACAGAGGGTAATAGTAAACGGAGTCCACTCTGAAGAAAGGGAGATACTGGTGGGGTACCGCAGGGTTCAGTACTAGGACCGGTCCTCTTTAACGTCTTTATAAGAGACATTGCAGAGGGACTGGAAGGAAAAGTATGTCTCTTTGCAGATGACACAAAGATCTGCAACAGAGTTGATACATAAGGTGGGGTGGAAAGGATGAGAAGGGACTTGGCAAGGTTGGAGGAATGGTCAAATGTATGGCAGCTTAGATTCAATGCTATGAAGTGCAAAGTAATGCACCTGGGAAACAAAAACCCAGGAGAAGAGCACACAATAGCAGGGGAGGTACTAACAACAACAAAAATGGAAAGGGATGTGGTGGTAGTCATATCAGATGACCTAAAGATGGGCAAGCAATGTGAGAGGGCAGTAAGGAGGGCTGGGGGGATACTGAGATACATATGGAGAGGCATCATCAGTAGAAAACAGGAAGTTGTTATCCCTCTGTACAGACAGCTGGTGAGACCCCATCTGGAGTACTGCGTACAGTTCTGGAAACCCAATCTCTGCAAAGACATAGACAGGATGGAGGCAGTCCAGAGGAGGGCAATAAAATGGTGCGGGTCTGCATCAGAAGACATATGAAGAGAGACTCAAGGAGCTAATATGTATAGCCTCAAGGAAAGGAGGAGAGGGGGGACATGTTAGAAACGCTCTAGTACCTCAAGGGAATCAACAAAGTCCAAGAGGGTAGCATCCTTCAGAAAAAGAGGCGTGCAAGAACAAGGGGCACAATTTGAAGATAGAGGGGATGGCTCAGAGGTAATGTGAAAATATTTTTTCATGGAGAGGGTTGTGAATTCATGGAACAGCCTTCCTGAGGAGGTTGTGGAGTCAAAAACAGTGGTGGAATTCAAGAATGCATGGGACAGTCATAAGGCAATTCTAGGGGGTGGGGGTAGGAAGAAATAGGCTGTTGGTTAACTAGGATCTGCAGCTTATCCATTAGGTAGGGAAATGGGCAGACTGGGTGGGCCAAGCGGTCCTTATCTGCCGTCAAATTCTATGTTTCCATAATAGTATTTTTATTATTTATCAAGCCATCTGTTACCACCAATGTTTTGTAGCCGTAGACCACATCCTCAGGGCTTGTGGTGGTCTTTTTTTAGTATTCCTCAATTCTTTATTGATAATGTCTGCTCAAAGCTAGAGATCTACCCTTCTCCATCTTATAAATACTTGGGCCTACTGTCAGGTCCACTTTCTCATTAATAACTGAGGGCTCCAAATGCTGTTTCTCACAGTGTTTCAGTGGTGTGAGACTACTTCGTCAACTTGGAGCTCTTTTCAACAACAGGAAACATACAAACAGAAACTCTTCCAGTAGAAGAAGGCCTTCAGGTATATCCAGTCATCCCCACCAGGTTGTATATCCCTACTAAGAGATCATGACCCACTCTCCCTGGCCCTGTCAGCAGAAGAACCACACTCAAACACAGGATGCTGCTCAAAATCTCGTTTAATGTCGTTTAAGCCACAGTAGAGTCAAAAACAGTAAGTATCCAAATTAAACCATTACACAGTGGGGCCCAAACAAACAGCCCAGCGCTTCAATCAATTGTGTGATTTTCTCTCAGGGTGTCACCTTAGGAAGCTCTCACGATTGAAGCATTGAATGTTTGTTTGGGCCCATGGCATGTGGTTTAATTCAGATACTTTGCTGTTTACCTTTTGCTCCATTGTGGATTAATCACAGATTAAACAGGATTTTGAATGAGCCCAGGCCACCGGGGGTCAGCAGGAGGGAGAGAGGATCGAGTGTCCAGAGGACTGCTCTCCTCTCTCGGGGGGAGGAAGACTTGTCGTCCCACTCATTGATTGTCCTCTAGCAGTGGCTGGAGGGCAATACGGGTCTGGAGGCACATACCGATGTCCTTCCGTCTGTAGGGGAGGGGGAGATGGGAGAAAGAGGAAAAAGGAGCAAGCCAGGTTCCACGATGGCCCCCGCGTCCTTGATGGCCGCGCCCAGAGTCTGGATTGGGTCTCAGGTGGTGGGGGGAGCCAGCACTCTCCTCCCAGGCCCTGCCACTGGGGCAATCATGCAGGGAATTTCTGGGGTTGGGAGAGCAGGGATGCTGGGACGGAGAATGAGTTCCTCTGTAAGAAGGACCACAGCCACTTGCTAGGGCTCACGGAGGATAAAAACCTATATAGAGCGAAAAAAATTGAAACGACATAAGACTTTGTGTTGGGGAAGGGCCTGGGTTCTGTGTGTTTGAGGAAAATGAAAGCAAAGCGGCAGGTGGAACACGCTTGCATTGTAAAAAAAAAGATGTTGTACCACAGATGGGTACAACAGCATTCTATGACTTTTGAACTATGGAACAACAGCTTTTTAGTTAGGATGGAATTCCATGCACAACAAGGGGTGACCATATACTATAAAACATGCACTATATGGATGAAGTTTATAAAAACAGAATAGAATATCATTTATACCGAGTCATTATACATTTCACTACAAATTTCTTGTAGTCCAAACTGCAATTTCTCAAAGAGAAATGAAGGTGTGTCAATTCAGACGTGGTCTAAAAACCCAACAAAAAACACTTTCAAACTAGTCACTGGGCTTTCCAGTACAGAGGTCGATTTTGGCGATAATCTACTTGTCCGGAGTGGAGTACAAACTGCCCCAAGTTAGCGCAGTTACCCTCATACCTGTTTGTGCTGGCTTGTGTGGAGAATTGTGCCAAAGCTATTGCTCTTCAGTTCTGACACAGCTACTTCTAAGAGCAGCAGGTACCAAGTTATTAAAATTAAATGGCGTATTTTTGAATTTCTGGGGTAGAATTTGTGCGTACGTTTGTTCTTGTTACTCATTGCATCAAATCCCTTGCTGGCAGCGGCAGGGGACTAGTGCAAACTTCTGCTGTCTAGCTGGGTAGACTAGAAAGTCCAGAAAAAAGAGCAACCAGGGTTGTTAGAGGTCATCGGTGTTGAAATCATAGGACATGGGGTGTATGAACCCACCCCCTTCACCCTTGTTAAAGATTATCAAAACATGGGTCATGACCTAAAACAAAAGAGAAAAACTATTGGAATATAACACAGGAGAAATTTCTTCACCCATAGTGTGGCAGGTATCTGGAAAAATTTGCTGATTTATGTATTTATTTCGCTTTTGCTGACCAGGTAAGTAAACTGGACAAGACAGTTGCCTATTTTCAGGTACGACCCGGGAGAGTACAATGAAATACAAGTTCATACAGAGGACAACATGATAGAAGTTAGGCATTACACAGAAGCAGGTAGAACCAGATGAACATAACACAAGCAGTCAGTAAACACAGTTAGAATAGGAACAAAATATATACAGAGAGTCACCAAGGCTATGAACCATGCATTATACAGTTCTGTACAGCTCAGAGCCCCAAATGTAGAGCCGCAGTCAAAGCATCGCCTGAAACAGAGAGTAAATACGTTGATGGCAGTAATCAACCGCTCATCCAGCGAGTCCCGTCAGTTCCCTTAGGTCCCAATTACATAGATACATAGTTACATAGATACATAGACAGTGTCGGCAGATAAGGGCCTATGGCCGACCCAGTCTGCCCATTTGAGCTTGTAAGTTCAGTTTATGTTTTCCTAGAAGTCTGTTGCCCCTTAACCCTGACCTTCAGAATTCCTTTATGTCTATCCCATGCATTCTTAAATCCTGTGATTGTTTCAGCCCCCACCACTTCCTCTGGCAGGGTGTTCCACTTGTCCACCACCTGTTCTGTGAAGAAATTCTTCCTCACGATTCCTCTGAATTGTCCTCCTCTAACTTCATCCATGCCTCTAGTCCTGGAACATCTTTTTCGCTTAAAAAATAGTGTATTCCTGCACCCTGTTCCTCCCTGTAAGATACTTGTATGTCTCTATCATATCTCCTCTCTCCCTCCTCTCCTCCAGGGAGTACATGTTCAGTTCCTTCAACCTGTCCTCATAGGACTTGTGATGCAATCCATGCACCATCTTTGTTGCCCTCCTCTGAACCTTCTCTACCTTGTCTATGTCCTTACATAGGTATGGTCTCCAGAACTGTACACTGTACTCCAGGTGGGGCCTCACTAGTGTCTTGTATAGTGAAATTATGACCTCCCTTTTCCTGCTGGTGATGCCCCTGCCTATACATCCCAGCTTCCTATTTGCTTTACCTGCTGCCTTGTCACACTGTTTCCCTACCTTGAGGTCATCAGAGATGATAACCCCAAGATCCCTTTCCTGCTTGGTGCATGCTATATCCTCACCCCCAACTGATATATTGTGCCAGGGTTTTTGTGCCCCATATGCATTATCTTGCACTTCTTTGCATTGAATTTCAACTGCAAACCCTGACCATCCTTCAAGTTTCTGAATGTCGCTCTCATTCTGTCTACACCTCTGGTGTGTCTACTCTGTTACAGAGCTTTGTGTCATCAGCGAACAGTGAAATTCTGCCTTCTAGGTCCTGCACAATGTCACTGACGAAGATGTTGAATAGGACCAGTCCCAGCACTGATCCCTGTGGTATCCCACTGATCACTCTTCCCTCTGTGGAGTGACAGCCATTTACCACCACCCTCTGTGTCCTGCCACCCAGCCAGTTACCTACCCACCACACTACTGTCCTGCTCACACCCAAATACATGAGTAGTAGCAATGTGCACAGTTACAGGCACTAAGGCCCTGTCCACACTACCCCTCTGTAACGTTACAGAGTGCCCAAACCATTACCGCAATGGTTTGCATTTACACCTGTAACGTTACAGAAGGCGTTTTCGTAACCGTTGTTGAACCACCTATGAGGTGGTTTCAACAACGGTTATAACTCAGTTACCTACGATAGCGTAACTGGGTATAGTGTGGATACGCGGCACCAATCCCCTAGCGCAGCGCAAGCTGCATTGCAGGATCGGGTGCCATGGTAACAGTCGCCCAGCTCCCAAAGTGTGGACCGGCGATGCCGGTACCGTAACGGTCACACGGTCAGTGTGGACATACTGCACCACTCTCCAATTGTAATGGTTTCTATCCGTTACAGAGTCTGAGTGGTGCAGTGTGGATGGGGCCTGAGTTACAGGGTGATGCTCCTGATGGGCTATTCAGCTGGCTTCCATCTTAATGGCAGTATAACCTAGAGGTTAGAGTAACGAGCTGTAAACAAGCTTGTTACATCCAGCAGACCAGACCTTGGTTTGATTCTCACAACCTCCACTTGCATACTGTGTGACTCTAAACAAGTCACTTAACCGCACAGTGCTCCCAGGTCACCCCTGAAAACAGGCACTTGTGCCTAGTGGGCTTTACCTGGTTACTAAAGACTAAAATAAAAATAAATATCTTAAGTTTTATATCCTATACTAGTGCAATTTTTTTGTATTAACTTTTCTATGGCCCAGTGCAAAGAAAAGTTAAAGGCAACTCCTGCTGTGAGTGTCAGCAGTCGTAAGATATCCCTGCCAAAATCAGTCCCATCATTAAATCAAGGGTGCAGGCATTTCATGAAACCTGTGTTGGCTCTAGACACCAAAATAATTAGTCATTTAGCTAAACCCCATATTTTCTTTCACCCACTACCTATTTTGATTTAACCATTTATCAACATTAGCCATTTGTTTAAAATGGACACCTGCTATCTTGGCACAAAAAACACTAGACAATAGTGGGTAAGTAAAATAAAATTGCCAAACTATTAAAGAAAAAGCCAATTGGCTAGGTGGCTAATATGTCCAGCCACCAATGCTTGAAAATGAAAGTGATGCCATTGTCATCAAGCTGTGCCCAGCAACATACAGCTTGCTCAAGAGGGACGTCACTTTCTGTCTCAAGGTTCCATGAACTGGTTACTGCCTTGATTTAGAGCTAGCCCAGTGGCACAGCAGCAGGGCTGTGGCTTGTGATGCTGATGGTCTCAGTTCTTGCGCCAGGCCTAGATCATGAGAGGGCCAGCATGGGGAGGAGGAGGATTGAGCACCCTACAGGATGTCCTTCTCTGCTGAGAAGGGAGGGTAGCACAACTCACTGTGCTACTGCTTTCTGGGTGACCACTGGTGGTGGTGCAGTTGGGAGCATGCTGTCTGTGATGGATGCGGAGAGTGCATGCATCGGTTCAACAGTGTGACAGCATGTCCTACTTGCCCCTCATGTCCATCTCTTGCTCCTGCCTGACTGCAGACCCCAGAAGACCTCCACCATTAGCGGCAAGATCCCATGATGGAAGCTGCCATGGGGCAATCTAGGGTGGCAACACAGTGACGTGTCACAAGTCCTCTGGGTTCCAAAGGACAGATCAGGAAGAGCTATGTAAACAGGTGGAGCCTTACGGCACTGGTGGAGACTGAATGAGGCCCTGACCATGGGGCCTGGGAGGTACAAAAGGACTGAAAAAGATGAGACAGCATTAGATAATGTCACCTCAGACTGTTTACACCTACATGTAAGCCAGATACCTCCTTTAAAAGTGCTTGTCATGAGCTTTCAGGTTGTAATTGAGATAAAGTAAGTGCTCACTGAATGTGGGAAGCCTACCGTAGTTTAATACTGACAAGAAAACAGCACTGAGCCTCAGCACTCGCTCTGCAGAGTGGAGCTTCGTCAGAGGCGTGCCTAGCTTCCTTAGCTTGAAGGTTGTGGTGGCATACACTACATCAACCACAGAAAAACAACAGCTGATCACTGTGGCAAACAATCAGGACAGAGCTTGTTTGGGGATTCAGAGTACATGCTATTAGTGATCATGTCATTTAAAGACCACCTTTCCTGCTCTTTTTGGAATCATCCAACAAAAAAACAGGAAGAACCCTCATGTGCCTTCATTTCTACTAGAACCAGAGTTATAATTTAAATATGCCACAATTTCTGAAGGGAAGGAACTGTATTTTGGTTCCATGGAGCTGAGCTACTGATCTCTTCCACTTCCTGGTACTGAGAGCTGCCCCCCGGCTAGCACATTTTGTGATGTCATTAAATGGAGAGCGCAGGGCTGCACTCCAAAGACATTCATGGGGCTGCTTTTTTAAATTCAGTTTATCATATTTCAGATAGCCATTTCGAAAAATAGATCACTGCTCAACTAACACAAGGATGTTAGCTGAGCAGTGGACTTGATTTGTTCCAATGGCTATTCAGGAATGCCAAAATGGACTTAAAAAATGCCCTAATAACATGTCTATGGAGTACGCCCCTGTGGTCTCCATGTAATGACATCACAAAACGTGATAGTGTGGGGGCAACTCTTAGCATCAGGAAGTGGAAGGGATCAGCAGTTCCAAATTCCTATCCCCTCCCTTAGAAAATCAGGGCATATGTAAATATATATATATATAAAGGATAAGGCTGACACCAGTGGAATTGGGGGCAGGTAAGGGTCTCTGTTTTTTGTTGTCAGCATCAGATCAGGTGCCCTTTATGTTTTACCCCTTCTTTAGGAAATCCTAGATTTATTCCTGACACTCTGTTCAAGAATGGGGTCCCCGTCTAGAACATGCCATAGGTGCTGGATGATGCTGGAAGTTTGAAGAGTCAAGCGATTAAAGGTGGTGACAAATGTCATTGGTTGTTCCAGTGTTTTATCTTTTTGTGTCGGGATCAGTAAATCTTTATGACTGAGCCATATGACTCTATTTAGAGCATCTTCTAATATGCTTTCAGATTAGCCCCTGGTGAAAAAAAGGGTTTTCGAAGCCTGTGCTTTGACACTGAAACTTTCCATAGTGGAATAGTTGCAGTGTCTGCAGACAAATTGTCCGTATGGGCTACCTCTTCAAATGGTGTGGATTGGCACAAGCAGCATGCAATGAGGTGTTACCTGGAGTGGGCTTCCTAAAGGTTTCAGACGTTACCGCATGCCCACCCATACCACGGAGGTAGAGATTCAAAAAGACAATTGATTTGGGGTCACATACATGGGTAAATTTAAGTCCCACTTCATTCTGGTTTAAACACCATACAGAATAATTAGCTGTAATCAAACTGCTCTTCCATATGACAATCACGTCACCTATAAACCTACCTCAAAAGTGATTTTGAGGTAGGAAAAAAGTTTTGTCAGCACTGAATATGCAGGCCCCCTCTCACCGAGCCAAAAAAAGGTTGGCATAAGAGGCAGCCCTCACAGTACCCATGGGTGTGCCTCGAGTCTGCAGGTAATATGACAAAATGCAATTTTGGGAAGCCTCCCTACCTAGCCCCCACCTGGTGGGTGAAGCCAGAGCTCTGTGTAGGTAGGTGACCATGACCGTAGAGGCTCAGAGGGGCAGCTTGCAGGGGCCTAAGGGATTAGGAGCATAAACAGAAATTAAAAACAAGCATTTGTCAATGCCGAATGTTGTCGCGCTGGCATTGGCAGTGCCGGAGCTAGAGACGCATAATAGGAGTGGCAGTGAAGTACTGAAGTGATGCCAACCCCACCCCCACCCTGTAGAGAGCAACAGGCATTGGGGTGTGCCTTTGGGTCGTTAGCTATAACGCTCATGCCATTGTACCTCACCACACCCTGTATACACTGAAAAGTGTCGTGTGTGGTTTGGGGTCTTTGGGCGTTATACTTACCCCATTCCACAAGAAAACATGCTGATGTGAATGCAGTATAGGAGTGTGGGTGAACTTTGTACGAATAAGTGCAAGGCACACCACGATGCCTGTCATATCTGTAGGTTTGGGGTGGAATGGCGTGAGCATTATATCTGATGATCCCAAGTAACACCCCTGACACCTGTCAGTCTGTACCAGGTGGGTGCTACAGTTGGAAACCCTAACACTGTAGGCGGTGGTGGTGGTTTCACCCACATTTTCAACATGGGCTGTGTGGGGGTTGGGGATAACAGATGGACCAGACACCAAAATTCAGGTTCAACACACAATCTCTGTTTGATATTTATTCAAAACACAACAAATACTCTTGTTTGCAACAGCAAACTATGAATGTATTTTCTCTACACCTAGACAGCACCTACTAACATTGATCTCTGAACCTATTTGTTAGTGGAACTGTAGCTATAACCCTTATGCAAGCCCTCATTTGCTTACATAGTGGGGGCCCAAAAAGAAGAAAAACAAAACAAGCTACAAACAAAGAACCTCAATGCAGAATCACTGAAAAAAGGTCTACCCCAAAGGGCACTGGCAACAAATCAAGTTTCAAAGACATACATCATCATACATACTTTCATAATGCAATGCTTGATGGGATACATGCAAATCATCATGCATTTTCTTACTTAAGTTTACAACAATATACATGCATTTTCAATAGCACAACTAGCTTAATTTCTATAATAGACACCTAGTACTTTTTATCATTATCAAAAACGCCTAGTGCCATGGCATTTTAAACATTTACAGGTTTCATAAACATAAGGTATATATACATTAAGGTATTTTATAACATAGTGCTATTACATACTAAATCCAACAACAATAAACACAGTGTGTTTTATGTACACTTGGAGGTCACCACAATAACCTCCTTGTATGAGGACCTGAGAGGGAAAACCAAAAGTAAAGAGGACACTATAGCATAGTCAAGAAAGAGAAGGGGATGCCCATACGTGGCCAACCTTATGGACTAGAAATTGTAAAGGATAGATTAGGCTTAGCAATTCAAGAACTGTTTCAACAGATTTAAGAAAAGGTTGTTCCTCAAGAGTGGCAGGAGCTCCCGGTCACAGGCTGCTTGTCAGGCCACCTCATGAAAAGCGGCACAATCACTTTGTTAGCTGAAAGGTGGTTTTGCACAGCGGCTGTGCCATTTGGTGACAGAGGGACCAAAACACATTTTTGGGCAGGATGTGGAGAATGAATACTGTATTGTTCATGAGGAGACGTAAAAATGGCAACGTTGAAAATCCGGAGTGACAATATAAAAACTGGTGAAGCAATGAGCATGCATGGAAACTGCGCAACACACATCCGTAACTCAATTATTTTTGGGGAGTTTGTTAGCCACATTTGTAACATAGGTAGTTTGGGACCTCCCCTATGAACAGGGGCACTGCGATTTGTTAATCTGTCCCAAAAGTTGATTTCCCACAGTGACCACGCCATTGTGCGCCACAGGTGCAGAAACACGTTTTGGGCAGGATGGAAAAATGACAGCTGTACTGTTCATAAGGAGGTGTGAAAATGCCAGTGTTGAAAATCTGGTATGGAAATATTGCAAATTTGCAGAGTTAAACTGGTGCGTGGAAATCACGCAATGCACGCTTGCAACATAAATCATTTATGGACTTTCAGCACCAAATTTTCAGCATAGGCATTTTAGGACCTCTGCTCATGAACAATGTCACTGTCATTTCCTCAAACTGTCTCAAAAGTGATTTTGCACAGTGATCACGCTATTCTCCGCCGGACGTCCGGAAACACATTTTGGCCAGGATATGTAAAATGACAGCTGTACTGTTCATCAGAAGGTATGGGAAAATGCCAATTTGAAAATCTGGACTGAAAATATAACAAATTCACAAAGTTACGGTGATGCGTGGAAACAGCGCATAACTGCCTTTAAAACAGCCACTTTTTTATTTTCACACCAAATTTGCAACATAGGCTTTTGAGAAGCCCCCTCATGAACAGTTGCACTGTTGTTTTGTTAATCGGTCCTTAAAGGTGATTCTGCAATGAGGACTGTGAAATCACCTTTGGGGCCGATTAACACCATGACAGTTCAGAATTCATGAGGAGGGTCCCAAAACCCCATGTTGAAAATCTGTGCCAAAAGTCCAAAACATGCTTGAGATATGCATCAAAGTTGACAAAACCCTATTTATTCCATTAAACAGCTTACGGCATTTCCTCAGTTCGGGGTCGGCTTTAAAGAGTGCAGGCGTGTTCCAGGTCCACGAAGATCATCGTGCCAGACTCAGAGGTAAGTATGGGGAGGGATGTGGGAGGCAGGGTGCGCAGTGGGTGGGCGTGGCAGGTGGGCAGGGAGACATGAGCAACAGTTTTCTGTTTACAGGTTAAAAAAATAAAACATAAACATCAAGGGACATTTTTTTGCAGGACATTTGGCATGCCGGGTGGGCTCCAGCGTGCCACCTAAGTGTTTTTGGGGGGCGCTGTAGCTGCCGGGTGGTGGGCACCCGTTGTGCCAATGGCTGGGGGCAAGAGCCAAGGAGGATTAGGCACCCCTTTTACACATAACAAATGGGGAGATGCATTATGCTGGTGGAGTGGGCTCCCCGTCCAGCATATACATTGGGCCGGGGTATGCCAATAGGGGGATTGGGCACCTCCAAAGTCAGCAGTATGCCACCATGTTAATTTTCTTTTTTTCACCACCAGGGAAAGCACGTTGGGAGGTCTGCTGCACATGACGAGCTTAGCTCGAATTGCAGTAGACCTTTCATTTGATCCCATGGCCACAATAGGTATGCACGGTGTGGCGCCAGCCTGCAAACTGATTGGGGAATGAGGGACACACCTACTGATGTGTGCCCTGTATTCACCCAACAGTGACCGTGCCTCCAAATCTGCACTACCGCAAGATGTTGGCTCGCCAAGTATGCCAACATAAAAAGATATTAACCTGGTGGCCTCTAGAATGAAATTAGTAGGAAAATCTGCAGCAAGAGAGCAGTGTGTTATGTGAGATTCCGTTGCCAAGAGTTAGAGCTCTTGCTGTATGCTTCTGTATAACCTAACTACATCTATAGACAGCCATATGAACTCAGAGGACCTTTGCCACTGTACATTACAGCGTTATGCATTTACAAATACTGTCTAGGTTAATCTCAGTCATACACGTAACCCTCCCCCAGCCCCCTTCCCCTTTTTCCTAGCTAGTTCTGGACTGCATATGCCTTACATGAGCTGCATTTTTATGTTCAAACTTTGTTCTCCAACAGCTCCAGTCCTCTTTGTATTTCATATAAATTTTTGGCGGTGGATTTTTTTTTTTTTATTTACTGCAGCTTTCTGCGTACATTCATTGTTCACTGATGACCTTCTATATCACGTCAACTAGTGCTGGTGTCTGTACCTTTAACAGTTACCTTTATATGAACGCTGTCTATGTGTGTTAGGCACGCCCCCTGACGAAGCCTCACTCTGCAGAGGCGAAGTGCTGGGGCTTAGTGCTGTGTTTTCTTGCCAGTATTAAACTACGGATGGCTTCACATTTAGTGAGTACTTTCTTTATTTTATTCTAAAGTGCTGCACATTTGTTTTGCACATTCTCTTGTTTTAGTTCAGCCAGGATCAGGACCATGAGTGTGTGTTTTTGTGCTTTTTTTCAAGTTATAATTGACCTTCCACACCTGTATTCCCATGCAACCTGCACATTGAGGACTAACCGATATAAAGGGCAGGTCCTTCTGTCCCAAATGGGTCCTTAAAGGAGATTATTTGTACCTGGTGTCCATCAGAGTTTGAAATCCATTGAAAAACTCTTTTGCACAAGGTATCGGGCTTACCTGCAGCTGCTCTGGCAATATCCATAACTAAGTCTGTGCAATACTGATGCTACAGCTACAGTGCCATCATGTTATGGAACTGTGTGACGTCATAGAGGAGCAAAGTATGCTTAACTACACAAAGTTGACCACAGTTTGTTTATTGTTTACTGAAATTTTGTTGACCAGGTGGGCCCACTGACACAAGACATCCCTTTTTCAGGGCCAGCCCAGAATTAATTACACTTAATAATGCAGGTATACATACAGAGTCAAATACATTACAAATGGTGTGCTGAGAAAAATTTACAGAAGTACACAAAAAACATGTAAAGAACAGGTACCAGGTTAAATAAAATAATCTACAATGTGTACAAACAACTAGAATACAATCATAGGTGATGAGTACGAAGGCATGGTGCACATCCTGCGAAAGCTGTTGTATACAGTCAGAGTTACATCCCAGAGTTTGTTCCTTCCTGACTTCAAACATTTATGAAAAGGATGGCAATGTAGTTTCAGTATTGAACAGACTTAGTTATTTGTATCTCTGGAATGCTTCCTGCTACAGGGGAACAAAATAGTGAAAAGGAGGCAGTACAGTGTATGGTTAAGAGCACTGAACTACAGATCTGGAGAACCGGGTTTGAATCCCACAGGCACCACTGCGTGACCATGAGCAAGTCACTTAACTTCCCTGTGCTCCCAGGATGCACTTGAAACAAGCCTCGCTTAGTGTGTCTTTCCTAGCTAAAACTGAAAAATAAAAATACATTGATTGAAAGAACTTTTCAAGGGCTTTACAGCTGTGACAATCATCATCTTTGAATTTCCCCTTTCATAGGAAAGTTTCATCATGATTTGTAGTTTTTGAACTAAATTGTAAATTAGAACTATTTTGTCCACCCATGTTTCACCTTACTGACAGAATCTGTCTAAACCATTAAAGGGTCTCGATTTTTCTTGAGGATGACCTTCCTTATTACAACAAGAGCCATGGGAATCTTTAAAAAGGCAAAATCTCTTTTTCATTCTACAGTTTTCAAATGGGCCAGACGTGAGAGATCCATTAGTGACCTACGAGCCTCAGTCGCCTCCCATGTCTCCACTGCAAGGTAACGTATAGAACTTTACATTATGGCTCTTATAAAATCAAAATTTGAATTAGGTCCCAGAACAGGCTACAGGAGACTGAGTAATACTAATAAAGGCAATACAATAAGGAAAAAAAAAGTTTGGTGCAGTTTATGGAAACCTGTTAAAGATGGGTTTGGAAGGTTTCGGCTGTATTTTCGTACCTTATTATTGCATATATATATGTATATATATATATATATATAGTTATCCTGACTATCTCCCTACCTCAGTTACAAAGATAACAACCAAGGAAATGACAATGTTTATATTGCATTAGATCACAGAAACCGTCTTGTGATGGGACAATAGCAGACTATCTGATGACGCATGCATGAACCCATGGAGGCAGTCTGGTGTAGTGGTAAGAGCACTGGCTAAGAACCTGGAGATCAGAGGTTCTAACCCATATCAGGTCAATACTCACTGTGTGATCTTGATCAAGTCACTTAGCCTCCTGTTGCCCGAAGATCATCCAATTACAGTAATGGTTGAAGCAGAAGCCCACTAAAATGAGATGCTGCATCTATGCAGGCCATTCTCAGAAATCAGCTGTAAAGAAAAACCGCTCCCTAAAACCCTGGGTTAAGTTCACAAGTGGGGAGGAGTGGTGGTCCCAGCAGACAGTAGTGAAAAAGCCCAGCATTTAAAAATCAGCAACAATAAAAAGGGCCAGCAAACTATGTCACCTGAACCAACTTTACGTGTAATTGTTGCTGTCAGTGTTTTAGGATGATCAGTTATTAACAGTATGGATTTCTCTTTTATTTGATCCCTGTGTTTGTTTATACTTCTCATGTTGATGCGGAACCTTTATAAATGAACTGATGGCTCAAAGGTATTTATAATCCTAGTACTAAAATAAAAAAATTAAATAAAAATAGTCATTCATGTTCGAAGCACTACTTACCTCTTGCTGGTTAGCAAGAAAATTACTCCCGCTCTATGGGAATTAGCACCTCCTTTTACCAACCAGCTGTCTGCCTGGGTATCTTAGTGATACACTGTTTACACCCCGCAGTCGCAGGGTTCAAAGCTACCCATTGCAAAACTCACATATCACAGCATGCTGTGTACGATCTATCGACTCATGAAATTCAAATAACTGTTTAGTCTGTTTGAAGCAAACATGCACCTGTCCTTTGTCATGTGCTTTGTTTTCATGACAGGTACATGCAGCATCTGCTAGGGGTGCCACATACCCCTGCTGAACTCTTCTGTACAGTGCTCAGCCTGTGGAAGAATGCATGCTGTAACCGAAAAAGTCTCAGTAGGGCCTCCCGAGGGTACAGGGATATAGGTGAAAACTGGACTATGGGGACTGGACCAGACAAGTAAAAGCCAGACTGAGGCCAACCCATTGGTACAGGTGCTGCACTACCACTTCCGATGCCGGTGACCTGGGTTCGGGAGTGACCTCAAGTCATGGGGAGCCGGATGGGGAGGCAGGATTGAGCATCTTGGAGGATGCTCTCCTTTCCTGGAGTGGGAGGGCCCTTCCACACTGCCAAACTGCCCCTGGATGCAGGGGATAGTAGAGCTCAGCATGGCCAGGGGTGGGAGGAGTCATGCTGGCTGCATGTGATGTCATGACTGACATGCACACTTGTAGTCCTAGCAAGTGTGATTTCAAAGGACTGGGTGAAAAACTGGTGGAAAATGGAACCCCAAGCCCGGATGATGATGATGATGATGGTTCCCCGGCCCCACCAGATCTTCCTGCCTGGACCTCCGAGCCTGATGCCTTGATATCACAAGAAGTGATCAAGGGCAGGGCCTCGCCTTGTCCCTGCCTGGGGGTAAGCCGCGCTCCCACTGGAGGATGGCTCATCGAGTCCGGCCAGGTAAGCAGGAACAGTGGCTAGCCTTGGGGAACACGGCGGAGATTGGGCTCAGAATGTCAAGGGGGCACAACACAGAAATTACAAAAAAAGAAGAAAGGAAGTAAGAGCCAGGCCGGCCAATCTGACCAGCAACATCTGTGCAGCTCAGGCCTGGTCTGGCCGGTCAGGATTTTACCAGGCTGAACGGATCTGGTTCTTTCAGTCCAGTTTTCAAGTCGCAGCTTCCTGGCCCAAGGCCAGGACCACTGCAGTGATGCAAGAATACATCGTCAATACTCTTCGCAATGCGATACACCACACCAAGCAACACACCTGCAATCAGTCATCCAGTCCCTAGCGTTCTGTGTCCAGTCCTCCACCCAAGTTGCTGTCATGGCAGCTGAGCCATCAGGCTCCCCATGCAAGGTAAACTTCAGTGCAATCAGAAGGCACTCATGAAACTAAATGAATACTTGTAGCACACTTTGTTAATGCCAGTCACCTCCTGCTTTCTTACAGACAACCTAGTCATTGCACTGTACAGCTATGAGCCAGCACACACAGATGACCTTGGCTTTCAGAAGGAGACAAGCTACTGAATACTGGAGAGTAAGTTACCCATTTGTTCTGTATCACTGGGTACAAAGTCAAAATTAGCTGCAGGTAGATTTTCCTGGCATCAGAGCTACATTGTTAATGCCGAGTCTCTCTCTCGCTCTCTTTCTCTTTTAGCAAGAATGATGAGTGGTGGAAGGCAGAGTCTCTGACCACTGGACAACAAGGATATATTCCCTATAACTTCGTAGCTAAACTGCACACATTAGAAACTGAGCCGTGAGTAAAAAACAGAACTCTTCTTTGCTTAATTGCTTCCTGTTTCCTTATACTGTGATCTAACATTCTTAAAGAGGAAGGTAAGTAGGTCAGGTTCAAATTCTTTTTTTTTCATAGAAGTTTTTCTGGCTCCTGTGTCCAGGAGCAGCTGAATCAGCCGGTCCCTAGCCCCCAGGCCAGCTTTCCACCTCCCATGGCAGCATGCTCAGTCAGGTTCTCCACACAAGTTCTCCTCTCATGGCAGGGCCGGAGGAAGAGACCATCCTCTCCTCCCAAGAATACACAAATCCAAGGCAGACTGAAACACACACCGACTGGTAACGCAGGTGTGGAGAAGGCTGAGCAGAGCTTCATGAAGACTCTTGTCAGAATAATGTCTTCAGCCTGATGTAGGGCAGATCCCTGATCTGAGGTATATGCCAGTACAGCAGGTGCCTGGTTGTGGTATAAAAATCTATATGGGAGCTAGTCTGTTTGTGCAGTGGTAGCACTGCCGCTCCTGACGCTGGTGAACTGAGTTCAGGAACGAGCCCGAGCTGTCTGGGGCCAGTTGGGGGGGGGGGCACGGACTGAGAGTCCCAGAAGATGCTTTCCTCCTCTGGAGCAGGAGGGTCTCATTTTCCACTGCCACAATGCCCCCCGGTAACAGGAAACAATAGGGTGCAGCATGACCAGGGGTGGGAGATGCCATGCTGGCTGTGTGTGATACCACATGCTTGCATGCATGTATACTCGCAGTCCTTGCATGCCTGACTCCTGGGGGCCGGGGACAGAAAAAACATGGAAAAAGGTGACCAATGCCCCATGATGATGGCCCCCCAGCACCATCAGATCGCTCTGCCTGCCCCCCCGAACCTGCCGCAAAGCGCAACTAGAAATGCTCAAGAGAAATGGGCCCTAACCCAGCCCCACCTGGGGGGGAAAGCCTCAGCTCCATAGGGGACGGTATCTTGTGGTGATCAGATAATGGGGACAGATGGCTGGCCTTGGGGACCGGAAGGAGATGGGGCACAGACTAAAGGGTGGGCACAAAGTGAAGGGGAACAGAGTGAAAGGGGCACAGAGTGAAGGATCATAGATAGAAATTACAAAAAAAGGCCATATGGGAACAAAGAGTCAAATAAATTACCAAGGCTGCCCGATGGTGGTGAGTGGAAGCATGTCACACTTCTGTACCAGTACCCTGGGTTCAGGAGTGGACATGGGAGCCAGCATCAGATGTGATCAGGGTTGGGGAGGGTTGCTGAGGGTGATGTGGGGAACCACAGATGTAGCAACCCCTCCCAGTGGGCAGGGGTGCCTGCTGCCCCACAGGAGGCTGCACTTGCACATTTTGCTCTGCATCTGGCAAAGCTGTCAGATGCTGATATCTGACACAAGGGTGGGCGGTAGTAAGGAAAAAAAACAGGATTATATACCACATTGTCACCACAAGAATCTCCACTGGTGGGAGCAGTTGGGTTAGCAGGGGAGGATGGGGGGACCACCGTGGGATGGGGTATATCTCCCAGCCAGCAGACTGGATGGGTGACAATGGAGGAGAAACAATTTTAGAAAAAGGGAGAATTACTGAGCACTCGCTTTAATGTGCTGAAACAGCATCATCCTTCTAGGGGTGACCACTAAGCAATAAAAGATGATAGGGTGTGCTTTGTCCAGGGATAACAGCATGCCTTAGGTGGATTCAAGTGTGAGGCCAAAGGCAGAGTGCTTCCCACACCTAAGAAGTGCCATTATCACAGAACAAATAGGGTTGCCACCTTTGAATGAGGCAAAAACTGGACCCTAAGCTCCACCCCTAGTCCCCCCCCCTTTTCATGACTCATCATGCATTGCTCCTCCTCCAAAGCTATTTATTATATCAGTAAAAGGCAACACTTAAAGCAGCAGTTCAACAAAAATGTCAAGATACTGTACTGTACCTGTTAAATTACTTTCCTAGGTTCTTCCTAGTTATTTATTTACTTGTGTATTTATTTATTGACATTGGTTTACCAGATAAAAATACAGAGATAAAAGAAATCCCATTTACAGATATGATCTGGGAGGAGACAAGTGAAATACTGTAAACAGCATACAGTAGTACACAGGGTATATAATAATACATAAATAAATTGTTTCCTATAATCTGTACTTTATATCTTTTTCTAGCTCCATTTTCTTTTCATGTCCACAGTACTGTTTCAAAGCCAAAGAGGCAACCATACTTTTTTTCTTGAGAAAAAACAATTTAATATTTAAAAATGCCTAAATTCTGTTAGAGATGAAAATGTTTACCAGCAAATGAAAGTAGAAGTTCACTTGGGAACATAAGCAGCAGGCTGGTAAGGACAGAGGTCTGGGGTTATATTCTGTTTTAACTGAAATATTTGAATAGTTTTGTAAGTTAAATTAGTTCTATGTGTTAAAAATTATTACCTTGAGTTAGGACTGTTACTTGGGCTGTGATATTGTAACTTTGGAGGCTTGGGAACAGTTGTTTGGCAGGGATAATTAGAGTGAAATTTAAACGTGTTGTTTGCCTGGTTTTTGGTAAGAGTCCTCCCACCCACCCTGTTTTGTAGGCTTTCTTAAATACTGAAAAGCCACTGGGGGTTGGGATTGAAGGGCTGAGTATTTCTGTTTGGGACTGAAATTCAAAGCAACAGGAGTTGGTGGGCCTGTGACATCATACGGTACCTAATGTCTGTATACACACACTGTTAGTGGGACTGAACACACACTGGACTGTATGTGTTTGTGAGACTTCAGAACTTTATTGGTGGGGTTGAAACTGGGTTTGTAAGTAACTGCAGTCAGTATAGAGAGAAACTGTATACCAGGGGAAAGGGACTGAGAAAAGGGGGTGTGCCATTATAAACAGAGGGATAAACAGGGTGCCATATTCCACCATGGCAGGACATCTTCAGAAGGGTTGTAGGCTGCACAGGCTGTGGGATGGCAAATTCTCAATTGGGCCTGAGAGAGGGAGCTGCCCACTCTGTAGACAGCTATCTTGCATCAGGAGTGAGGTATATTGGTTAAGGAGTAAGCTGGGGAGCTGGGGGGTGTCCAAGGATAAGGGGTGTGGATATGGGCAGCAGAAGGGTGGGGCTGAGGGGAGGTTGGGGCAATGCTCGGAAATTACAGGACGTTATGTTACAGCAAGCAGAAGGGGGGATATTAGGGACAGAGGACCCTTAGATAGGGATGTTGACGCTAAGGGGAAAGCGTACGGGGTGAACATTCTGAATACAAAGAGAGTGGAGGGGAAAGAGTCAGGAGGGGCTGATGTGCGGAAGCCTAAAACAGCAGACTGTGGGAAGGGCACCCTAAAGTGAACAGAGCAAGAGGGAAGAGAGGCACAGTTTAGAGGTGCAGTCAGGGGAAACTCGGGTTACTTGATGGAGGCTGACATAGAGTGTCACAATAAATTTGAGCTACTAAGCAACCTAGAGGGGAGGAAGGGTTGGTGAAAATGAGGAAACTTATACAGAGGCCAGGAGGAGGAGTTGGATACCCATAGGGCATCACAGACCCGGCAATGGAAAGGATAGAAATAGTCCCAGAGGGAGAAGGGGAAACATAAATGTTAAGCAAATGGGGGAGATGCAACATATTGCAGACATGAGGGAGGAGAGCATGATTGGAGAGAAACTAGGAGACAAGGAGGTGGGAGAGGAGTACCCCTTCAGCAGGGGGGTCAGTACCAAGGATGGGGCCCTAGCTAAAGGGGACCCACAGAGAGCCTGTGGAGGCAGGGGTACTATTACAAGGGGGAGGATGGCGGTGTGGGGGAAGGGGAAACCATCAGGGCCAGGATAAATGGTTCGGATAAGAGAGGGTTAAAGGGACCACCTATTCAGAGGGTTTGAGTTAAGTGGGCAAAATAACGAGGCAGAAGGGGAGGGTGACTAGGGGTCTCTAATAAGGCAGGAAGATTCCATGGAATTGAGATCATGAATAAAAGGGGGAAGGGGGGCTGAGAGGGCATAGTGGGAGTAACCATAAGGATGATGGCGGTGTTAAGATTCTGTTATTGGGCGACTCGATGATTAAGGGTATCCAGTGGGAGGGACAGCGGATGGATGCCATAGCCAGGTGAAGGTAGTGAGTATCTCTGGGCTGACAGTGCACAGAGCAAAGTTCATGGTGTATGAAATGGTTAGGGATTGTGGAGGGAAACCGGATTTCCTGGTGCATTTGGGAACTAGCGATCTAGAGGGAAATAGCATTTTGGAAATCCAAGCACGGTTCCAAGAACTTGCCAGAGTCTGTGGGGCTAATGGATGCAACATTTCCTTTTCGGAGATATTGCCAGTACCAAAGGCCTCAGTGGAGAAAAAAATGAAGCTCACAGAGGTTAATGACTGGCTCAGGAAGTGGGGTGAGAGAGTGGGTTGGGGTGCTAGGGAACTGGAATGGGTTTGGGAGGATAAGGGACTGTATGCAGGACAGGCTTCATCTTGCCCCATTAGGGAAGAGTCCTTAAACAGGGATGGCTGACTACATTCAAAAGGTGGGGTTTAAACTTGTGAGGGGGAATGGATAAGGAGGGGCTGACCAAGCCCTCTCCTCCAGATGAGGGAGTAGCCTTCAAGCCAAGGGGAGGGGAAACATACTGGGGTGGAGGTTTCAGGAGGAGCAGAGGGAGGATGGAAGTATAAGGAATCTGGGTGGGGTTCGACAAGAGGATCAGGGATAGAGGTGGGGGTTGGTGTTAGTAATTGCCAGGAGGCTTGGGAAACAAGTTGCCCAAGAGTTCTAGAGCCATGCTGTTAGAGGGGTGGATGTGGCGGTCAGGAGGCGTGGGCCAACAAATACCATGACTGGGACCTAAGCGTACAGGGTACACTATGCTTAGGAAGGATAGAAAGGAGGGCAGAGGTGGAGTGGCTATGTTCATTAGAGATGACATAGAAATTGCTAGGGTAGAAGAGGCAGAGGGAAACGTGGAGGCCTTATGGGTCACCCACGATCCACAAGCAGGAGATAAGGTCAAGCTGGGTGTAGTATAGGCCCCCGGAATGAGTGATGTTCTAGAGGATAGTTTGCTGGACAACATCATTGTCCAGTGTGGACCAAAAGGGAAAGAGTGGTGCTGATGGGGACCATTAGTCGTGGTACAAACTGGGAACCATGTCCCTCTATGTGCCAAGGAGCAGAGGCTGCTGGCGGTTTCCAGGATGTTCTTAACACAGCATGTGATGGAGCCCACAAGGAGGGGCATGTCCTGGATGTGGTTCTGGCAGATGGGGATATAGTAGGGACATGGTTATACAGGACCCTCTGACTGGGAGCGACCACAATACTGTCTGGTTTCAAATAAGCATGGGATCTAGGACACTGGCAGTGGACTTCAGGGGGGCAGACATTGTGGGCATGGGAAATATTCTCGAGGATCACTTGAAGGGGATTACATCAATGACAAGTGTGGAAAAGAGATGGGAGGTCATAAAATGGGGACTTCATGAGGCAGTCAGGATCTGCGTTAAGTTGAAACGTAAGGGAGCAAGGTCACATAAACCATGCTGGTGGTCCAGTGAGGTACAGGTAGAGCAGAGAAAAGAGGCGGCCTACAAAATATAAAACAACAAGAGGGATAGGGATAAGGAAATGTACCATCTTGCATCTAGAAAAGTCACCCGTATGGTGAGGGAGCAAGTCCAGTAAGATGAGCGGCTGGCACAGAGGATACATGGAGGAAAAGGGGTTCTTCCAGTACATTGGGGAGCGGAGAAAAACTAAGGGCCATCTCAGCAGATTGAGATCAGAAGGAGGGTGGGCGGAAGAGGCGAGGACCAGGCAAAGGTATTTATCTAGTACTTTGCCTGTGTTCACTCATGGAGGAGGATGGGATATCTACAAAGCAAGGCATGAAGGGATAGAAGTGGCAGTAAGGTGGATCAGGGGAGCAACAGAAATGGAGCAAGAGGGAGGGAGAAGTACCCCAGGGTGTCACATCTGGATAAGGATAAAAGGCCAGTAAGGTGGAGGGATGGATGATGCTATCTCCACCAAAGGTCTGTGGTTAGCCCTCAAGGCCCTAAAGAAAGACAAATCTCCTGGGCAGGATGGCATTCCTTCCGAGAGTACTATGGAATTGGCAGACACTGGCTGCAACCTCGATGGAGCTCTTCAATAGGTCACTTGAGACAGGGAGGGTACTTAGGATTGGCGAGAAGACAGGTGGTGCCAATCCACAAAGGGGTCGAGGGAAGTACCAGGTAACTATAGACCCATCAGTTTGACCTCAGTGGTGGGAAAATTAATGGAGAGTATATTAAAGGAACGACTGAGGGTGTACTTGGAGGAGGTGAGAGGTCTGGATAGTCGGCAACATGGGTTTGTGCCAGGTAGATCATGTCAAACCAACCTTGTGGAGTTCTACGAATGGGTAACATCAGAACTGGACAGGGGAAAGCCTGTGGATGTATTATTCTTGGACTTCAGCAAGGCGTTTGACTCTGTCCCCCACAGTGGTCTGGTGGAGAAACTGATGGGGTTAGGAGTAGGCCCTTTGATGGTCAGATGGATTGAAAACTGGCTAGCTGGATGCACCCAGAGAGTAGTGGTCTGTGGGGAGCTCTCGAGCCCCTAGAGAGGTTGGTAGTGGGGAACCGTCAGGGCTCAGCTCCTGGGTCCAATCCTGTTTAATGCATACATATCGGACATCAGGGAGGGTATAGGGTGTGAAATGAGTCTCTTCTGCGGATGACTCCAAGATGGGAGCAGTAGTTGAGGGAGAAGAGGGAGGTTGGCCTGCAAGGGACCTGACACCCTGGAAAGCTGGGCTCACACATGGAAATTAAATTTCAATATCACTAAGTGCAAGGTGTTGCATCTTGGTCGGGGAAACCCTAAACACAGGTACACCCTGGGAGGGGAGGCGCTGGAGGCCTCAATAGGGGAAAAAGACCTAGGGGTCATGGTGGATGCATGTATGAATAACTCTGAGCAGTGCAGGAGAGCGGCTAGCAAGGCAAACAGGATGTTGGGATGCATTTTAAGGGGGATCACCTCTAGGAGCAAGGAAGTGATTCTGCCGCTGTACAATGGACTGGTTAGACCACACCTTGAGTACTGTGTACAGTACTGGAGACCACACTTGAAGAGGCTCATACAGCTCCTGGAGAGGGTACAGAGGAGGGCAACTAAGATGATACGAGGGCTAGGGGATTTGACGTATGAGGACAGACTTGAGGAGCTCTGCCTGTTTTCATTGGAGGAGAGGAGAGACGGGGGGACATGATTGAGGTCTTCAAGTACCTCAAGGTAATAAATAGGATAAACATGGAGGGGCTCTTTAGACTAAAGCAGGGAGGTATCACCAGAGGGTATGGTTTGAAGTTGGAAGGGTGGGGGGGGGAGAGGAGGAGGTTTTTCACTGAGAGGGTGGTGGACCCTTGGAATGCACTGCCTGGCGAGCTGGTTCAGAGATCCACAGTGGAGGGCTTCAAGAGAGGTGGGACAGACACAGAAAGTGGATGTATCAGATGATGGCCTGTCCTGGGGGGGGGGATGGATGATAGGGGTTTCTGGAGCACAAGGGATGGGAGGCCTCAGCACCCAACTAAGGATCTAAGGTTGAGCAGACTCGATAGACCGTGAGCCCTAATCCGCTGGCAAATAGTATGTTAGTATGACAACTGCCTCTGTTGTTACTGTTACAAAAAGGTAGGGGCAGCTTTACTATTATGCCACTTTAAGATGCAGTGGAAAGATTAGGTTAAGTAAGTGCTAATGGTGTTAAGGCCACACTTTACACCTCCCAGGTCGACTACTTTCACAAACAAAGGGCTATACTGACAAGAGAACTTGTTTGTAACCTGGTCATGTAGCTGAAACAATGAATGATATGACAAAATCTGTTTCAAAAGTATTTGAGCACTCAGAATGGCTCAAAAAGCTGACCAGCACAGAGCAAAACCGGATTACCTGATAGGGACCCTGAAAACCTGATCACCAGGTGAAAAACCTGACAGGTGGCAACCCTACAAAGCTGGCCCTGGACTACCTTATCACAATTATGAATGGATCCATTAGGCTTAGTAAAGAAATAATTACAACTTTTTTTTATTTAAATGAGAAAAATATGCAAATAAAAAAAAGAAAAAGAAAAAAACAGTCCTATGTCAATAAATAAATAAAATAAATACAGGCAGATAGCTGGACAAATGTGCAGTCTCGGTGTGCCTTGTCGGTCCTTTTCTGCCATCACAATTCAATTCTATGACTCTATTGAGCCATTGTGATTTTACTGTTTGGCCTGTAGATGACAGATGCTGCATTTTTTAAATACAAGTAAGCGAACAGAGGCGTATTGATACAGCTGTGCCTACTTAATGTAAACAGTTACATCATACATGTTTTTCCAGTGCTGTTGTGCTGGGATCATACTAGATCAGACATCAGAGCATCTTCTTAATGCAGTTTGCTAACAGATCGTCAACATGGCTTTAAGGCAGGGTATAATGCGGAAACGGCCTTGGTGAGGTTCACTGGAGGAATATGGAGTGCTCTTGATAAAGGTCTCTCGGTTGCTGCCCTCTTTATGGACCTCAACAAGGCCTTCGAACTCGTAGAGCATAACTTACTCCCCTGTATTTTGGACAAGTTGTAGTTTTCCCACGAAGCCATTAAATGGTTTTCCCAGTACCTCTCAAACGGGATACATGTGACTAGCATTGATGGTCATTATTCTTCTTTCAAGTCAATTGAATGTGGAGTTCCCAGGGATCCATCCTGGGACCGTTCATATTTTTTTTTACATGAACACTGCTCCGAGTTCATGGTGTCTCCAAGTTCTATCATAATGTATTTAGATGATGCAGTCATTTACAAGACCAGTCAAACATCAGGAGCCTTCAAAAATTCAGATTGATTTGGACTCATTCCAGAATTGGCTACTTTCTAATTCCCTAGTACTCAACTAAGCTAAAACTAAATTTATATTGTTTACTAACAAAAAAACAATGCTCCTGCCATGGAACCTGTCCAAGATGCTAAGGAAATACTACATTGAACTGGTTAATACATTCAAATATCTGGGACCGTATTTGATACTAATCTCTCTTTGAATATCATGTTTCATATATTATCAAAAAAATTCATCAAAGACTAGGTTGTCTGTTTAGAATCAAGCCATTTCTAACAATGGAATCAAGACATTTATTGGCTCACAGTTTTCTTTTCAGTGTCCTGGATTATGGGCTTACTATCTGTGCCGTCATGGGTCGTAAGTCCCTGGACAGACTAGGCCCAATTCCAGGACGCCTTACGCATGGCACAAGGTGATTTATGCCAAACCCTATGGCGCAAATCGCACCTTGCTCCATGTGATACGCAGGTTGCGATTCTGAGTCGCAGCTTGCACCATGCCGCATGCAGGTTGCACCAAAGGTGGGCTATGCCACCCACTACTCCTGCAACCCACTGCGACATGGTGCAAGGGTGGGTTATGGCAGCACATGTGCCCTATTCTGAGTGGGCGGCTGCTGTAACCCAGATACGCCACTGCAAGTCCCACAATGGCGCTGCAGGTTAGACCAGCATGGAGGTGGTCTAATGGGTATCCGTCCTGGCAAAACAATGGATCCCCATGAGTGCCATGGAATGCACACTGATGTGCCTAAACCCCCAGCACAGTGATGCCCCCACCCTGCCCCCAATTTCAGGGTGCCACCGGTCAGTATTACGCCATGCCCCTTGCCCCTGTGCCACCCAGCCCACCCCATCAAGGCCCTCAGGGGATTGTGGCCATGTTACAAGGTGGGGGGGCTCTGGGAGGGCAGTTGATTGTGGTCTGTGACTTGCAGCACCCAGGTCCATTGCACCATTCCTGTGGCACAACCCTGCGACTACCGCAAGTCGTGAGTCATAGGTGCTGGGGACCCTGCCAGTCCTGGAATAGGGCACAGGGTCCCTAACGTAATGGCACATGGCAAGTTGCGCCATGCATTCTGGAATCGGGCCCACTGAGTCTTACCTACAACTCTATCTTGTGGTTCATGCTTTGTGCCCCTGTAAGAACCAATCACTGTCTTCTTTTGAAACTCTCCAATTGTCTTTCTCTCAAATATAATCCACTTTAAAATAAGTATTTTTAAGTTCAAAATTAAATTTGGTTCCCTACCTCTTTCAGTGAGTTCATATTTTTCCAGATATGTGAATTCTAAAAGCACCAGAACCCAATCTAAGTTTAAATTTGGCCTACCATTTTTTAAGAAAGCTTTAGGCCATCGTTCCCTACTATATAGGGCCTTGCACTTTTTTAATTCTCTCCCCCAGGATGTGTCAAATTGTAATTAGGTAACATCTTTTAAATCAAGACAAAAAATACTTGTATCCCTCACAGGAATGTACATTTCGATTCTGCTGTATTTTTATTCTGTAATGTTTGTATTGTATTTTGTAACTGTATTTATGTAATGCTTGTCGTCTGTGAAAACGGGCAGTTATGCTCATCAGACTTACAAGGATAAAAAATAAAATGAAATGGGCTGTCAGCACTGGGTTTTGAGGTCCTCAGTCAATCAGATTTCTGGATACTTTGGACCCATTTCATAACTGCTTTTTTATTTAAACTCTGTTTCTGAACTTCTGTCAGGGCAAGGATGTAGGGAAAGACCTTATCAGACTATGAGCCTCCGCCAAAACGTACACCTTCAGGTCATTTTGGTGTGCAGGAAGTCCAAAGTTCCAGCGTCTTGCTGCAGCTGCCTAGAAGGCTTTTTTCTTTGGAGTTTCCCCCTGAAGCTCAATGGTACAAAGTACGGCATGTATGCTCCCATGAATGTGCATGCCGACATCTGCCGAGCTCCAAGCCCACATGCACACAAGGTGTCAGAGCCTCTAGGAGTTGGACTAGTGCCGACCACCCTGACCTTCCCACCACAGAGGAGGAGAGCTGCCATCGGATGCTCATCCCGCTTCAGCCAACTCTCTCTGATGCTTCAGGCTTGTCCTGAATCTGGGTCATCAACAGGTTGGTTCCAATACTATTGTACAGACTCCAACTGAATCGTACTCTTTGTTTTGGTTCTCTCCAGGTGTGCCACTGGCGTTGCAATGACGCGTGCCCGCATGGATGTAAGGCATCCGATGGCTACCCCTCCCCCATCCTGTGTTTCCCAGCTGTGATTCCACCAGGGCACCACTAGGTGGCAGCTACATAGCAGCAGCAGTGACCTGCTCTTCCCCCCCACCTTGTCCCTGAGGAAAGAAGGCAGTTTTTTGGTACACTGTATCCTTCCTCCCTCCCCACGGCTGGCCCCTGACTACCTGCACTCATTCTCAAACAAGGGTTGCCAGTATCATGAGTGGCAGCATTACTGCTGTGACAGTGGGCCGAGTCTCATTCGTACTCAAAGTAAATTTGTTACTTTTGAAAAAAACTTTGAAAACCATAATATTTTTACATAATTCAGTTATATATTGTCTGTATTTTTTTTCTTTCCTTTGTTCTCCATGACTTGATTCATTTACTTGGAAGTGCAATGATTGACTCCTATTGCTGTCTGCTCCTGCCATTTTTTCCTTTACTTAAATCACAATCTTCTGTTTGTGATATCATAATCACTTCTATAGTGGTAAGCTGTGATGTCACAAACAGAGAGTTATTACTTCAGCAAAGGATTAAAACAGCAGAAGAAGATAAACTCTGAGGGACAGGGATCCTGTTACTATGTAAACTGGCTCAGTAGGTAGCATGCTTGCATTTGGGGCTGGATGATCGGATGGTCATGGGTTCTAACCCCTTACTAGGTACCTTGGGTAATACAGAACTGACACAGTAGCACAGTACAGTGGGGGGAGGGGTGCACTGGTGAGGTGCCATCCTTCGGATAAGATGTTAAACTGAGGTCCCTTCTGCCCATCTCCGGTCACTGTCCAGGTGGAAGTAAATAATCCCATAGCACATATCGATGAAGAAAGAACTGGAAGGGGACAGGATCAGTTGTGTTCCAGGACAGTAGCTGCTGCTGTTGTTTTCACAGGGTTCTTGTGGATTTTACTTGGTAGGTTAGTTCTTTTCTTTCTTACTTCTAAGGGGCTAGCAGGGTATTGTTTTGGGGACTGCTGGATGTTTGTAAACTGATTTGGTGGCTGTAAGTGGGGCTCATTTTGTGGATGTTTCACTGTGTAACAGGCTGCACTGGTAGAGGCCTATTTCTTCTGATTTAAAACCTATTTGGTGGGATTTGCTTGGAGATGGTTATTTGAATTGGAGACCTATATCTGTTAATTTCAAGCCTATTTTGATGTGGTGTTAGTGAAGCTGATTAAATTGGATACCTGTTTCCTTTGGCAGCAAACATATTTTAGAGAGCTTTGACTTGAATTTTGATTCCTTGTGCTGACTCCATTAGCTGTAAAGGTTAGTTCATAGTGGGGAGGGTGTTAATGGTCTGGCCGGTCTCACTCAGCCAATTGACTGGAGGCAGAGCTGAACCAGGTTGAGGTGTTAGCTGCTTTGTCTTCTCAGAAAGAACTGGAAGGGGACAGGATCAGTTGTGTTCCAGGACAGTAGCTGCTGCTGTTGTTTCACAGGGTTCTTGTGGATTTTACTTGGTAGGTTAGTTCTTTTCTTTCTCTTACTTCTAAAGGCTAGCAGGGTATTGTTTTGGGGCTGCTGGATGTTTGTAAACTGATTTGGTGGCTGTAAGTGGGCTCATTTGTGGATGTTTCACTGTGTAACAGGCTGCGCTGGTGAAGCCTATTTCTTCTGATTTAAAACCTATTTGGTGGGATTTGCTTGGGCCTGGTTCTTTGGCTGCTGGGCTTGGAGGGAGACACAGGGCTGATACACTCTCTCTCTTGAGTCAGGTGTCTGCCCAGGACCCACCCTCCCCAGAAGTCTGTGAATTTATAGGGAACACCTGCCCTGCAATTGGAGGGAAAAGGCTGCAGGTGCAGCTCATGTAGTTCTAGCCACTGGGGTTGGATTTAAAGGCTGGGAGAGAGGAGCTTAGGGAGTTGTTCATTTCAGTATAAGTTTAATGTGTTGTACTGCACCTAGTAACAGGGTTACTGGTGTACAGTGGGACTGTCTCTAAGATTAGTGGGTGACCAGATTAGGCAGTAGGGGTATCTTGGACTGGGGGGAACCTGGTGGCTCACCCAAGGAAACCTATTTGGAAGGGGATGGAACCACACATCATTAGGGCCGGCATCTTTGGGAGGGTGGTGGGGTGCACAGGGTGTGAGCAGCCATGATACTGGACTGGGCTTGGAAGTTCGGTGGTTGCCCAGTGTGCTACCAGCTAGTACAGCTTAGGGAGGAGGTCGGGGATGAGGAGAAAGCTGGGGAAGGGGTGGTATGGTTGGGGAAGGGGCTGGGAATCTCCACAGGGTTGCACCAAGCACTGGGTGGGGGCATAGGGAAAAGTGCAGGAGAATACTCAGGGGTCACATAGGGACCCTGGCAGAGGTCAAGGACACTACCAAGGAAGCAGGCAGGTAACTGGGGACCCTCACAAAGGGGGATGGAGGCACAACATTCTCAGGGAAGTAGGCAGATGGCAGGGCTGGACAGAAGGAAGCAAAGGCGGGGAGGTGGATCAGACCTTACACTCCAGTAACCGCTCAATTCTCTTCTTCTGCTCAAGGATGAGGGGTGATGTAGCCATGACAGAGGTGGTTAGAGACGGAAAGGGAGTGGGAGTGGGAGGCAGGAGGCAGGGACCAGATAGCAGGAAGAACAGGGGGACCTGGAATGCAGGAGAATGGGGAGCAGTGAATCAGAGCAGGAGGGCAGGGGAGAGGGAGGAAAGTGCAAGGAGAAGGACCAGTTGGGAGGAAGGTGAAGGAAGAACCAGAGTACAAGGAGGATTCAGTAAAGGGAGCTGAGGGTTTAGGCCAGGGGGCATGACGAGCAAGGAGGAACTAAATGGAGACAGGAAGGAAGGGAGGATGAGTCAGGCTAGTTTAGCAGATGGGGAGAAGGACCAGTTACGAGCAGTGAGGGAATTAACAAGGTACAGAAGGATACTCAGGAGGGCATGGGATTGGAGAGAGGGGTGGCATGGTAAATAGGGAGGGGTGGCATGTGGCACCCAGATAGCCAGGAGGAACAAGGAGCCGGCTGGGTGGAGGGCAGTAGAAAGGATGAGGGACATGGAAGGGGGAATGGAGGAAAAGGAGTGGTCAGAGTGCTCCTGCTGGAGATTCTATGATCAGGGGTATCAAATGGGATGGGAGGAGAAGCCTGGCCAGTTAGAAACAAGATGCTTCCCTGGACTAACAGTGCACAGGGCTAAGCACGAGTATATCAGCTGGCAAAGGATTGTGGGGTTCCCCAGACATACTGGTCCACCTGGGTACAAATGACATTGAGAAATAGCGAGCTAGAGATACAGGCAAGATTCAGGGAACTCGCCAGGGTCTGTCATGACATAGGATGCAGTTTCCTTCTCCAGAAATCCTGCCAGTGCCAAGGGCTGATGGGGAGACACAAAGGAAAATTGAGAGATAAACCAGTGGCTCAGGGGTGGTGTGAGGCCAGAGGGTATGGGTTGATGGGGGATTGGGAGACCTGGGAGGATAAGGAGCTGTATGCTAGAGATAGACTACATTTCAATTTGGAGGGAGGAATCATCAAGTTGAAAATAAGCGGTTCATTGGTAAAAGTGGGGTTTAAACTTGTGAAGGGGTGGGATGGGAGAAAAGGCTGTCAGGGGTGCCGATAAGGAGGACTCTGTCTCCAACCCCTGGGGACCAGGAGGATTGCAGGAAAAGGCCAGCTGGCAAAGTGCAGACCGGGAAACCCAGAATCTGAGGGAACACGAGCAGGAAATGGAACTATAGGGAAAGGGTGGAAGGTAGTCCTGCTAAATGCCAGGAGCTTGGGCAATAAAATGCCTGAGCTCCAGGCGATGCTAACTGAGGGAGCAGTGGATGTGGCAGCGGTCACTGAGACTTGGGCCACTGCAAGACATGACTGGGACCTGAACCTGGAGGTTACACTATGTTCAGGAAGGACAGGGGGAGGGAAGGGAGGAGGGTAGCAATGATAGTCAAAACTGCATTGGCATAGGGGAGTAGAGGAGGCAGAGGAGAACCGTGGAGGCGGTTGGGTCCTTGATAACAAGGGGGCAAGAGGTACAAATAGGGTGGTGTATAGACCCCTGCCCTGGCGGAGGAGCTGGAGGACAGTCTGGTGGCAGATGTTGGGAGACACTGCAGAATGGGCAGAGGACGGTGGTGGTGTTGGGGGACTTAAACATGCCAGGAACAGACTGGGAGACTATGACATCCTCTGTGACCAGGAACAGAGGTTGTTGGATGTCTTTCAAGACAGCGTTCCTAACTCAGCAGGGAGGGAACCGACCAGGGAAACACGTGGTACGGATATGGTCCTGGCAGACAGTGACCAGATTGGGGGCCTGAGGAAAGGGACCCATTGGCGGGAGTGACCATCCACGCGGTCTGGTTCTGCCTGGACCTAGGAGGGTGAAGGCTGCACAAAGGCGAAGTAACCGACTTCAGGGGGCGGATTTAAGGAAATGGGAAGGATCTTAAGGAGCATTTGGATGGAATTGGGTCAGAACATGGACGCTGATAGTAGGTGGGAAATCATCAGAGGGGTGCAGGATGCTACCAGCACCTGTGCAAGAGTAAGACGAAATGCGATAGGGCCAAAAACCCTGTTGGTGGACCAGGGAGGTCCAGGAGGTGGTGCAGGAAGAAAGCAGCCTATAAGCAATTCAAGTGCTCAAGGAGTGAAAGGGATCGAGGGGAGTACGAGCTGATGGCTAGAAGGGCCACTAGAGTGGTGGAGGCGGCTAAGGCAAGGAAGGAGCAGAACCTGGCCAGGGAAATTGGGAGAGGAACAAGGGTTCTTTAGATACATTGGGGAAAGACGAAGGGTGAAGGGCAGATTAGCAGGATTAAATCAGGAGAGATGGGCACAAGACCGGGGGAGCAGGCTGAGGTACTAAATGAGTGCCACCTCAGTTTTCACCAGGGAAAATGGGGTGCTGCATCATACATGGGAGGAGACAGAGATACTGAGGAGGGGACCCTTACCGATCTGCAGGTCTGGGAGAGGGGAGGCATCACTGGCGGGTGGGGGAGGGCTAAGCAGGGAGAGAGGTACATAGTGGAAATCACAGCAGAGAGTGGAGGAAGCCCTCAGCTCCCTTAAGGCGGAGAAAGCACGGGGCCGGATAAATTACATCCCAGAGTGCTGAAGGAACTTGCAGATGTCCTGGCGAAACCCCTGGCAGAGCTTTTCACCATCTCTCTGAGGACAGGGTGGGTGCCCAAGACTGGAAGGTGGCGCATATAGTGCCCTATCCACAAGGGGGATCAAGGGAGGTGGCAGGGAACTGCAGGCCTGTCAGCCTGACATCGAGTGGTGGGCAAGGTGATGGAGGGCATTGTCAAGGAGAGGCTAGGGGGACCTGGATAAGTCAGGGTGCCTGGACGATGACAGCATGGATTCATCCCGGGAAATAGGTGTCAGACAAACCTGGTGAGGTTCTATGACTGGGTGACAAGTGCCTTGGACCTGGGTAGACCAATGGATGTCCTCTTTCTAGACTTCAGCAAGGCATTTGACTCTGTGCTCATGTGGGCCTGTTGGATAAGCTGGGAGAAATGGGGTGGGAACCAGATGATCAGATGGATAAGCAATTGGCTCAGGACCCGGACCCAGAGGTGCGTGGTTGGTGGGATAGTCTCATCCCCAAGGAGGGTCATTAGTGGGGTCCCACAGGATCAGTCCTTGGGCCCCTTCTGTTCCAACGCCTCGTATCTGACATAGGACAGGAATCAGGGTGAGATGAGTCTCTTTGCAGATGACTTGAAACTGGGCGGTGGTGGACGGGGAGGAGGGGAGGGTGGCCCTACAGGGGACCTGGAGGCTCTGGAAAGATGGTCTAGAAAGTGGAAGCTGAGGTTCAATGCGAAATGCAAGGTACTCCACCTGGGGCCGAGAAACCCAGGCAAGTGGTACACCCTGGGAATGCTACAATTCTGATGGCTGAGAGGGACCTGGGGTAGTGGTGGATGTCAAGATGAACAACTCTGAGACTTGTAGGAGGGCAGCAGCCAAGGCCAACAGGATGCTGGGATGCATCATTGGGGATCACCTCCAGAAGGAGAGTGATACTCCCTCTGTATAACTGCTTGGTGAGCCCACTTTGAGTACTGCGTGCAGTTTTGGAGGCCACACTTAAAGAGGGACATTAACCTCCTGGAGAGGGTCCAGAGGAGGGCAACCAAAATGATTTGGGGCTTGGGGGACAGGACCTATGAGGAGAGACTCGAAGAGCTAAATATGTACACATTGGAAGAGAGAAGGGACCGGGGGGACATGATAGAGGTCTTCAGGTACATGAAGAGGGTAAATAGGGGAGGAACAGTCAGGGTGCTTCGAAGGAAGGAGGAAGGGGCCACTAGAGGGCATGGGTGGAAGCTGGAGGGGGGAAGATTCAGGGGAGAAAGGAGGAGGTGCTACTTCACTGAGAGGGTGGTGGAGCAATGGAATGCACTGCCTAGGCGGCTGGTGGAGGCAGAGACAGTGGAGGGGTTCAAGAGGGGGTGGGACAGGTACAGGGGAAGGGTTCTGGAAGCAAAATCCAATGCAGCAAGAATATCCGGAACTGGGAAGGGAGAAGCCAGAGAAGGCGAGGGGGACAGCAAGGTCAGCACCCAGGGTGGGGGCTGACCAAACGAGCAGACACGAAAGACCGTTAGGCCTATTCTGCTGGCATTTTAGTATGTTAGTAAGAGTATGGGAGTTTCCCTGCTGTGCTGGCCAAAATTCCCCCGTCAATAAAACAGGTCCATGCAAACCCACCCTCAGGATGCATCTGGAAACAAGCTGCATCAGCTTAGCTTGCCTTTTCTGGTCAAAAATTATAAATAAAAAAAATCAACTTAGTAATGAAGAAAAAAGGAATAGAAATACAGAGAAGAGATAAAACACAAAATTATGTTTAAATATTATGTTTTCAAAATTTTCCCAAGTGACAAATTTTCTTTAAATAACTTTAGCTGCGTTGTTGCTTTCTATCTCTGCAAGAATGAGAATGCATGTGTAACCCCTAGATGGCGCTATCCCAGGGGCTACTACCCCTGCCTAGTTTACCCACTAACGGGTTGAGGCACCCCTGGATCCAATGGTGGTGCCTCCACCCAGAGGTCAGGGTTTGCAATAGTTAAACTTACTTGGTCACAGCCCTCTGGGACACTGCAACCCCCTTTCTTCCCACTAGTGGCCCACACAATATATGCAGAATTACCTTCACAGTATACACCCCCCAAAGGCTGAACCAGGCACGGGACATCCTGTAAAATGAGATACAGTGCAACAATCACAGTACAGTACTTTAACATAGACAAATACCTCAGGTAGTATAACTTTGCTGAAACAAGCAGCTCTGATTTATTTAGGGGGATATAACAAGGACAGGGGAAATCAGGTTAATTAGCTTATCCTTTACTATCTACCTATGGCTCTGTGCACAGGCCTATCCCTACAGTTACTGTCCCTGGGTACCCAGGCCCTAGTAGTAGTCAAACCGTGGCAGCTGGTAGGGGCCTTTCACACAGAGAAAGGAAGAATTAAACAGTCAGCAGTACAGTAATTCCATTTGGATTTAATGTGGCAATTCAACAGGGAAGCGACCCAATTAGTACTCACGACCTCCAAAGAAGATATGGTCCTTCAATGTCAGCAGGGCTACTTTCAGTCTCCAAGACTCCTCACACATTTATATGGTAAAAAAAGAAAGCACTATACCAGGCAGGCTGCATCTGTATCCCAATCGCAATTACTGCACAATATCAGGAGAACACACAGCAGATTCAGTTCCTGACAGACCGAGTGTAATTCAACAATTTCTTCAGTCTTCTACAGGGTGAGCCTGGTTTCTACTCTTCAGAGATCCTTTGATTCT
Organism: Neoceratodus forsteri; assembly: GCA_016271365.2. Classification (NCBI taxonomy): domain Eukaryota; kingdom Metazoa; phylum Chordata; order Ceratodontiformes; family Ceratodontidae; genus Neoceratodus; species Neoceratodus forsteri. The sequence continues at coordinate 1,171,363,883 of CM057451.1, read as the reverse complement.
TTTTCCTGGGGGCGGATTCAGTCCTAACAAGCAGTTACACAAGTTGATGAGCCGGAACTCTGGCCTTGCACATCGTTTTTTGACTGAAACTGTGCACTGAAGGAGCACAGGGTTTCTTTCCCCTTCACTTTCAGATCTCAAACTGAAACTCCAACAGACAAAAACCGGGCACTTCCTTTGAGTTCCTCCCAGTTCTTGACTGGATTGGCTGTCACCCACAATAGACTGCTGCTGTTGGTCCAAAAAGGCAATCAAGTCTAAACTACATCTCCCAAAGTCACTGCCCATACAATCCTCTTGTGGCTGGCTCAGATTATGAGTCCCAAGTTCTGATTCGTCAAGGCATAATTTTAGGAGCTAGTTTACCCCACACTGATTGGTCCAGTTCAGCAGTTCAAAACCAGAATGGGGAACTAGGCAGACAGTTCTGACTGCAAAAGAAAGCAGGTTAGACAAACTGTAATTTTATTATTACTGTAAATGATATCAACATCAGTTACATCTTTCAGACAGAGTTCCCTTTGCACTCTAGTGACTGCAAAAATGGAGTGAATTGGCAGCAGCTTGAGTGGTACTCAATCAAAGAAACACACAGTCCCCCATACAAACTAATTATGTCTGCAAGCAGACAGCTCTTAAAGAGACAGTACCAGAGGTTCTAAAAAACACTCACTGATAAATGGCTTAAACGCCAAACACCATTCAGGCTTGGAGCATTCAAGCAAGCTCCTGGAAGTCTTTTGGGAACCCCCATTTGCAGGGGGGTTACACCCTTCCTGGCCTGGGAAAAGCTTGACGTCCGCGTCAAGCAAGTACCCCCATAAGTTTCAACTGCAACCATATACATTTGCATTAGGCTCACACATGTAATCATCAGTCAAAAATCATTTTACCAAGAACCATTTCTGAAACATTGCAGTACGTCACTCTTTACACAGTATAACTACACTATTGGTACCATAACTCAAGTTATTACCTCTTGTACATGAAACCTGAAGAGAGGGACCCTTCCTATCAGTTACCTTGGGGCTGGATGGGGCAAGGGCACCATATCATAGAGGGCAACACAAGTAACTTGGAGTTAGCAATTGATGCCTCAGTTTGGGCAGTGAGCTCGGGGACACATACACTCCTTTATGGACAAACTGAGAGGCAATCCACAGGCCTCCAAAGGGAATCATAACTGAGGTGCACCACAGGCTTTACAGCTCAGCCAGTCTTTCTGGGGGAACTGTTACAGTCTCTGCACTCTGAGCCTCATTTTCAGCATTGTCCACACTTGTCAGGGGAGTCTCCATATGGGGGTAGAAGGCTAGAACTTGGGAACTTTCAGCTCCAGGAGTTACAGTTTCTGAGTCCACAACATTTGAGCTCGCATGGAGAGCTTTCGGACACTGGCAGTGGACTGTCAGGGCACTCAAATACTCTTCTTGTTCAGGTGTATCACCAGTCTGCCCCAATCTATCATTTCCTCCCTAAGCTCAAACAGTTCAACCATGCAAATGATTCCATTTCATCTGATCTGATGCTTTGCACTTCACTTTCTAGGAGCATTGGCTCCAGGGATGAAGCTGGGGCATAGACAGTCCAGAAGGCCCAGCTTTGTCTCCAGTATTGACTGGGGATTGCCCCAAACAATTGACTCAGTTCGTAAGAAGGATAGTATTCAAAGTCACTCTCACTTTCTTCTGATATGGACTGACAGTCATGCTCAACTGGGACTTGTGCAGGGGAACACTTTAACTCTGCTGTGGGTGCAGACTTCCTTGATCTTTCTTAGCAGCAGCTCTGATGTCACTGGTCCAGAGGGGCATCTTCTGGGGGGCTCAGACTCAATCAGGATTTGTCCAATGGGTAGTAAATGATTTCTATGCATTGTTTTACATCTTTGAATTGTTCTCAGGCCTTACTTTTGTACACTGGCAGATCATCTAGTTTGCCCACTACAATGTGAGGGAGATGGTGCCATCTGTCAGCAATCTTGTGTTTGCCATGCAGTCCCAGATTTCTTAGTAATACAGTCTCCCTCCTGGAGTTCCTGCTTTCACCTTTTTATCATACCTTTCTTTGTTGGCCAGATTTCTTTTGGCAGCCATGGTTTGACCGGTTAGATGCGCATAAAGTTAGCTAGGCCTTTAACTTTTGCACATACTGTAAATAGTTGTCAGCTTGAACCCCATCAGAGAGAGACCCCAAAACACATCTACGGTAGTCGACTTCTCTTCCAAACATCAGGCGGTGGGGGAGAACCCAGTGGCATCACTTTGGTGCAGTTATAAGCATGTACCAGGGTGCTAATTTGTTGGCTCCATCTAGGCTTGTCCCTGGGTGCAGGGTGCCTAGCATATCTAGCAAAGTCGGTTGAAACGTTCAGGCTGTGGGTCCCCTGGGGGTGGTAAGGGTGGTTCTGGACTTTCTCACTCCCCACAGAAAGCATCTCTTTGATCAGACGACTCTCAAAGTCTCTCCACTTGATCAGAATGGATTCTTGTGGAGCCCCATAGTGAACAAAAAGTTTTCTACAGTACTTTGGCTACAGTGGATGCTTTCTGGTCTTTGGTGGGGAAGCTTGGGCATATCTCGTGAAATGGTCAGTGACCACCAGCACATTACTGATATTCTTTGATCTGACTCCAAACTCAGAAAATCAGCCAGACCAGCTCCATGGGTGCACTGGTGGTTATGTTAACAAAAGGGGCAGCCACTCTGAGGCAAAGCTTTCCTCTGTAAAAAAGCAGCGACTACAAGTTAAGTATGTGTTGCTCATCAGCCCCCATCTTAGGCCAATAGAATCTGGATCTCACCAAGTCAAGTGTTCTCTATACCAAGGTGCCCAATGGTTGTGCAAGGACCTCAATACTGAGTCTCGAAGGCAGTGGGCAGCACCAGTTGTTGTTTGTCTACTTGTCCCCTCTGTCTACTGTTTCTCTATATAACAGTTTATTGATCCAGTTTCAACTTAGGACCTTCTTTGTATAACAGTGCAGTTCTCAATCAGTGGGCGTAATTTGGACACATCTTTTCCTGCATAGGGCTTCTAAAGCTGATTTGATCATAGGATCGCAGGATTGAGCCAGACCAGAACTGTCATTGTCCAGCTGAGGCAGTGCACCAATGTCTATTGCAGAAAAGTGGCACAAGCAAGCAGGTATGCAATTCTCAGAGGGTCCCAAGCAATCCACCATGCAGTCCACTGCGCCGTGGACATTTGTTCCTCCCTGTCAAACTTCGGCAGAGTGCCCGAATGTCAGGTTCTCCAATCGGACCCAATCATTCTGAGAACAGGCCTCCGGGAGAAGCATCAGCATCTATGTGGTTCAGACCTGCTCGGTATTCAGAGCATAGTCATATGTAGATAATGCAGAAAGCCACCTGTGGCCAGTGGCATCAACTTAGCTAGGAGGTCTGCACATAGGTCAAAGGATTGTCAGTTTTTACTAGTATATTTAGCCCCATACAAGTACTCATGGAATTGGTCAACAATAGCCCACTTCAAAGCTAGGAACTCTAACTTATGTACAGGATAGTTCTTTTAGGATGGGGTCAGGCTTCTACTGGCAAAGGCCACTGGTCTCAGGCCATTCTCGTGCTCTTGGTACAACACAGCTACCAACCTTGCAAGCTAGCATCAGTGTGCAGGAGACGTAGGTTTTCTTGGATAAAGCATGAAGGCCAGCACTGGAGCATGGGTAAGTTGATATGATCTCATGAAAAGCAGTCACAATCAGGTCCAGCGGGCCCCAAATACTTCACTCGGATGAAAAGACACTCTTTCAGTCTTGAGGGCCTGACTTTTGGTATTTTTTGTGGGTTGGGGATACCCTTAAAGGTAAGGTAAGTAAAGGGATCACTCTTGAATAGTCCTTGATGAAGCACGATAATAACCACAGAATCAAGAATCTTTGCAGTTCTTTTAGATTTTTGGGCTGTGGCCAGGTAGTCAAGGCCTCAACTTTACTTGGGTGCGGTCTCTATTCCCTCGGTGGATACTATGTGTCACATACTTTACTGATGTTTGAAAGAATTGACACTTATCAATGGACAGTTTTAAGGCCAAAGTCCTCCAGTCGATCCAATACCTTAAATAATCTGCTCTCATGTTCCTCCAGTGAGCTACCAAACACAATAACATCATCTAGGTATACCAGGCACTCTGGTAAGTTCATGTCCCCCACTGCGCTCCATCAATGGATGTGAAAGTGGCTGGGGCACCTGAAATCCTTGAGGGCATCCTCATGAATTCATAGAAATAAGCGGACAGATAAAAGGCTGTCTTCTCCACGGTCCTCAGGGGCCATGGGATCTAGTAGTACCACTGCGGAGATCCAGCACAGAGAACCACTTGCTCCCGTTAGGCAGTCCAAGCATCCTGAATCGCGGGGCATTGTGTACTGATCAGGGATAGTCCGCCGGTTTAAGGTGCGATAATCCACGCACATCCTTACTGGCTCCCATTCTTTTCCTCACTACCACAATGGGGGAAGCATAAGGCTTCTGGATTCTTGTATTACATAATGCTGTCATCACACCAGATGCCGTCTCACATCATCTATATCAGCAGGTGCCAGGCGCGAGACCTCTCACGAAATGGTCTTTCATCATGCAGCGGATATGTGTGCTCAGCTCCTTGCACGCATCTATCATCCCATTACATAAAAAAAACACCTGGTCTCTCTGGGCAAGCTTCACTGATCCTCACTTTCCATTCAGCTGCGCAGCGGGAGTTGCGAAATCAAACAAGTCAGACGTTACTCTGTCATTCTTCCTTGAACTCTTGCTGCTGGGTAGCACTGCAGTGTCAGCACAATGCACATTGACGGGATGCAACCTCTATTTCTCTCGATATCTCTTTCAGACTATTATGAACAGGACCATTACCCTTCTGGCATAAGCATGGGCTCTAGCGGGCAAAATACTAGGCTTGACCCAGCAGTCCCTCCAGCAATTTTCCATCGCCTGGTGCATCAACATTAATATTTTATTCATAACATGTCCTTTCCTGATACGGACCTCTCCCTGTAAAAATTACACTGGGCATTTGGTGCCAGGATCAGAGACTCAGGAATCCTTCTTCCATACAATTCCGACCCGGTTCCTCTGGTTCTATATTTTCCAACTCTCTCTGTGCCTCATAGGCCTTCTTAATTAAAGCGGAACTTCTTAAAGCTCTACTTAGTCTTGACCCTGTTTTTCATAAATAATAAATGTGCCAGCCTTCTGGAACATATGAGCATTTGTTCCAATCAACAAAGGGACACCATCATACAGCCTCCAGTGGGGGACACACTAAGGCTAGGAGTCTCTTGTTAGCCCACTCCAGCCGGAGGTGAGGAAAGACAGCCAAATTCGGATATATACCCAGAATAGGGGTAGGCCTTCCTCACTCTTAACCCCCATACATGCAGTCCCTTCTAATGGCTGTAGGCGGCACGCCTGACAAATGCTCTTGATACCAATCTGAAACATAATTGTCACTTTGGGGAGCCACTTCTATTACAGCTCTTGTAGACACTCCATTTACCTTTACAGTGGTCTCCATGGGAGGACCCACTATTCCGATGATCTGGAGAGAAGTGAGTGAGGCCTGGGCAACTGACCTTACCCACAAGGGCGTGAATTAGCATTTTGGTGCCCTCACTGGGATCATTTCATGCCTCTTAGCCACTGATTTGTTCTCGACACTCTCCTTGTAGCCTATATGCAACTTTGTCAGTGTCTTTTGAGGATTAGCATTCCCTTTTCATGTGCCCATCCTTCCCACAATTATAGCAAAACATACTTTTTGGAGTTTGAGCTGGCCGAGGTGCCACACTGGGAGCAGAGGCGGGGTATTACTAACTGGAAACCTTGGTGCCATCTCTATCTGCGGCGTGATAAGCATTTGGAGACATCTCGCCAGTTTCTCCACTTCCATGGTCAAGGAATCGAGTTCGGAGCTGTTATCAGCAGGAGGAGATACATGGGTGGGTATCCCACCCCATAGCAGATGCAGTCGGATATAGGTCGGGGCCTGCATTTGCAGGCGCGGCCTTCATAAAGGACTGTTTTTGAATTCCGGATCTCTCTCAACAGTTCGCCCCATTGTGGCATATCTTTTTCCTTATCAGAGCACTTTGACTGCCAACCTCTGCCCCTGAACTTCACTTGATGGGCCACCCTCAGTCACTCGGGTCATAGCCACAGCTATTGGTGCAGGTCCTCCGAGGTCGCTTTTCTCAACTCCTCGAATTTCTCTCATTAACTCATCATAGGAGGGTGGGATTCCAGTCGATTTGCCAGGCGTAACTGAAACAACAGCAGTTCTGAGAAGGGGCGAGACTTAAGGATTCTGTCCAGTCTGGTTCGGTCCAGTTCAATCGCTGGCAAACTACCCTTTCTGAGGCATTCTTGCAACAATTTTTCCAGCCGAGACATACACAGACAACTCCTCCCTTGGTACTGTTGTGCATTTCTTACTCTCCACCATAGGTCCTCATCAGAATCTGGGCTCCCATACACATTCTCCAAGGCCTCAAGATAGGCTTGTGCAGTAGCTTCAGGGTTACTGGCCCGTTTAGCACGGATGGTAGCCAGGGCAGGACCTCGGAGGCTCTCACTAACCCTCTTTCGCTTTTCGGCTTCCGAGCATTGCCATTCTAGCACTTGGGGGGCAACATAGTCTATCCAGGTCTCCCAGTCATCCTCCCCTTGGGGGGTGGGGAGGGTGCCAGAGAAGATCCTCAACCTTCGGTAAGAGTCGTGACTAATGGCAGGTGCAGAAATAGGAGTCTGCATTGGTTCAGCCACCATTACGGGTACTGGAGCAGGAGAGGGTGTTGGGGGAGGAACACCCCAGGTGGCAAGAATAGTTTCTTCAAGTCCTCCACAGTTTTCCCTTCTCCCAGCAACCATTTAGCAAATTTCTCCTCAAAAGTTTCAGATAGTGGTGGGGGCTCATTCCCCCCCGGGTCTTTACTGTCCTTAGTTATCACTCTCCAAGCAGTGAGGGCTCCCTCTGGGGTAATGGTCTGTGGTACTTTGGAGCTATCTATGGGATCCTTAAACTCTACTAGGGCCAGGAAAGTGTGGGTGAGCAGATTAGCGTGCCGACCCACCACCACAGGATTTTGTAAACCTTCCACCTTGGAAAGTACTCCCTGCACAGTGTCCGTATTGATACCCAGGGGGATGTCCAGGATAAGCATAGCATTTTGGGGGTCGATCTCCTCCCCAGTACACCACTCCACCAGCCGGTGCACAGCCACTTCTGTCGGGGTACCCATTTATTTATTTATTTTTTTTTTTTCCCTTAACAGTGGTTTGTAAATATGGCCACTAGAGGACACACAATCCCAGCGGTGAGCCTCCAAAATGTAACCCCTAGATGGCGCTATCCCAGGGGCTACTACCCCTGCCTGATTTGCCACTAACAGGTTGAGGGGCCTGGATCCAATGATGGGTGCCTCCACCCAGAGGTCAGGGTTTGCAATAGTTAAACTTACTTGGTCACAGCCTCTGGGACACTGCAACCCCTTCTTCCCACTAGTGGCCCACACAATATAGCAGAATTACCTTCACAGTATACACTTACCCCCAAGGCTGGTTCAGGCACCGGGACATCCTGTAAAATAAGATACAGTGCAACAATCACAGTACAGTACTTTAACATAGACAAATACCTCAGGCAGTATAACTTTGTTGAAACAAACAGCTCTGATTTATTTAGGGGGATATAACAAGGACAGGGGGAAATCAGGTTAATTAGCTTATCACTTTACTATCTACCTATGGCTCTGTGCACAGGCTATCCCTACCAGTTACTGTCCCTGGGTACCCAGGCCCTAGTGGCTAGTCCAAACGTGGCAGCTGGTAGGGGCCCTTTCACACAGAGAAAAGGAAAATTAAACAGTCAGCAGTACAGTAATTCCATTTGGATTTAATGTGGCAATTCAACAGGGAGCGACCCGAATTAGTACTCACGACCTCCAAAGAAGATATGGTCCTTCAATGTCAGCAGGGCTACTTTTGATCTCAAGAGACTCCTCACACATTTATATGGTAAAAAGAAGCACTATACCAGGCAGGCTGCATCTGTATCCCAATCGCAATTACTGCACAATAACCAGGAGAACACACAGCAGATTCAGTTCCTGACAGACCGAGTGTAATTCAACAATTTCTTCAGTCTTCTACAGGGTGAGCCTGGTTTCTACTCTTCAGAGATCCTTTGATTCTTTTCTACAGGACGGATTCAGTCCTAACAAGCAGTTACACAAGTTGTAGACCGGAACTCTGGGCCTTGCACACGCTTTTTGATCTGAAACTGTGCACTGAAGGAGCACAGGGTTTCTTTCCCTTCACTTTCAGATCTCAAACTGAAACTCCCAACAGACAAAACCGGCACTTCCTTTGAGTTCCTCCCAGTTCTTGACTGGATTGGCTGTCACTCACAATAGACTGCTGCTGTTGGTCCAAAAAGGCACCAAGTCTAAACTACATCTCCCAGAGTCACTGCCCATACAATCCTCTTGTGGCTGGCTCAGATTATGAGTCCCAAGTTCTGATTCGCCCAAGGCATCATTTTAGAGCTAGTTTACCCCACACTGATTGGTCCAGTTCAGCAGTTCAAAACCAGAATGGGGAACTAGGCAGACAGTTCTGACTGCAAAGAAAGCAGGTTAGACAAACTGTAATTTTATTATTACTGTAAATGATTTCTGGCAATCAGTTACATCTTTCAGACAGGTTCCTTTGCACTCCTAGTGACTGCAAAATGGGGTGAATTGGCAGCAGCTTGAGTGGTACTCAATCAAAGAAACACACAGTCCCCCATACAAACTAATTATGTCTGCAAGCAGACAGCTCTTAAAGAGACAGTACCAGAGGTTCTAAAACACTCACTGATAAATGGCTTAAACGCCAAACACCATTCAGGCTTGGAGCATTCAAGCAAGCTCCTGGAAGTCTTTTGGGAACCCCCATTTGCAGGGGGGTTACACATGTGTAACTGTGTATGTAACATTATAAATCTCATTAATTATTCATGAGTCCACTGTGTGCTTGGATTGGCTGCTGTACCCAGTGGTAATCTCTCAGATATGCTCAGCACAGTTTGAAGCAGTAGGGCATGCACTTCTGTAAAGAATATTTCACTTTTTCACAAAGGTCTAGTCCTACTGAACCTCTGGTACACAGCTCTTTTCTCACCCTCCTCACCTAGCTGTTTAACCAGCATGGAGGAAAGGAGGGAGAGGGAGACATTATGGAAATTTTCGGTACCTCAAGGAATCAACAAAGTCCAAGAGGGTAGCATCTTTCAGAAAAGAGGTGTGCAAGAACAAGGGGCAAATTGAAGATTGAGGGGAATGGCTCAGAGGCAATGAGGAGGTATTTTTTCATGGAGAGGGTTGTGGATGCATGGAACAGCCTTCCTGAGGAGATTGTGGAGTCAAAAACAGTGGTGGATTTCAAGAATGCATGGGACAGGCATAATGCCATTCTAGGGGTGGGAGTAGGAAGAAGTAGGCTGTTGGCTAACTAGGATCTGCAGCTTATCTATTAGGTAGGGAAATGGGCAGACTGGGTGGGCCAAGTGGTCCTTATCTGCCGTCAAATTCTATGTTTCTATGTTTCTATGTTTCTATGTCATTTAAAAAACCAAAAGCTAAAGCTGAGGACCCTGCAATACGAGCAGACTAGATAGAACAAATGGGAGGCAGTATAGTGCAGTGGTCTAAGGCTCTAAGCTGCAAATCGGGAGATCTGGGTTTGAATCCCACAGCTCCCACTTGCATACTGGGTGTCCCTGAGCAAGTCACTTAACTTCCTTGTGCTCCCAGGTTGCACCTGCAAACAAGCTTTCAGCTTAGTATGTCTCACCTGGTTAAACAATTGGAAAAAAAAAGGCCTTTTACTGCTGGCTTCTTCATGTGTTCATAAATAAACTAGACCTATAATCACAGTCACATTCTCACAAGCAGACATTTTCTAGACTTTATGCCCTAACTGGGGTTAATGGCCCTCAGCACATCAACACCCCGCCACAGGTGAGCATCAATCCCAGGAAATGTCCGCTTCAAGAGGTCATTATTTCTCAAATAACTGGCTGCCATGCTTTAAAGGGTCATGTTGAAAAGAAGATATGTGTTGTAACTGAGCCCTTGTAGAAATAATGTTTCCCACTGCATGGTCAGCATTAGAGGTGAGCACTGACTTTCAATGTTGCCCCCTAGGTGGTACTTCAAAGGTATCAGCAGAAAGGATGCAGAGAGACAGCTTCTTGCCCCCGGAAACACACGGGGCTCTTTCCTCATCAGGGAGAGTGAAACAACGAAAGGTAAGTCTTACTGGAGCAAGAATGTAAAAACATAAAATCGCATGGTATATGTAATATTGAAAGGATCTAGGACTTACATGACAGCTTCATTTCACTTGAAATGATCAAATGATACTCATTGAACACTGGCGTGGTTAACTAGGGAATCACATGACAGACAGGGGATTATGATGCCATAACATGCCAACTGGTGGGTTTATATCCTGAGGCCAAGGATTTAAACCATTTGGAATTAATGTTACCGTAAATTATAACTGCCTGTCTGCGTTATTCCACATACAGAGTGCATTGTGTATTGACTGGTTTGAATTTTGTTGACCGGTGGCCCACTGAGACCTTTTTCAGACATGACCCGGGTTTAATTACATGTACAGTCAATACAAGAGTCAACAACAAAAATCAGTATGGCAATTCAAGGTAAGGTTTTCAATAGCATTTGCAAAGAAAAAAATAGAACGGTTTACAATAAATGCAAAACAAACAGGTGACAGTAATTCAGGATAAATGATGGTTATGACTGCAACAATAGCTAACCAAGCAGAAGCATTTGACAAGAATTAAGGAGTGTTTGCAACAGAATTATGTAGCTACCCCAGTGAGACTGCTAAGGATCCCAGCCTGGGCAAGTGCATGGACAACACTTCAGAAGTATTTCATTTTTTATTTTTACACTTGAAGGCTAGATGACCACAACTGTCCGTTTCACAAGTGTCAAGCAATACAAGAACAATTAAATAGACATAATACAATATACAAAAACAGACTATACAAATACGCTTATTTAGAGTTGCATGAACAGTCATTTAAAGAATCCAACCATAATTTAAGTTGACTTTTAAAAGTATGGATCGAAATACATTCCAACAGATCACTTGGAATAGAATTTGAAAAATGAGGGGCACGATACAATAGAGATTTCTGACCACAGACTTTTTTACAAAGTGGGAGTTGAAAAACAAATCTACACTGAGATCTAGTACTAAGTACATTAGGGCTTTTAGGGAATAGTGCATAAAAAAAGCAGGAAGAGAATCTCTTGCAACTTTAAATAGCAAAGATCCTAAACAAATCTTCACCTTATTAATTAATGATGGACAGACACTCAGACTCTTTATACAGTATACAATGATGTGTACTCAAGGGAAGGCCTGTCATGAGTCTTAGTGAGCTATTATAGACTGAGTATAGTTTTGCCAAAACCCTTTCACTTGTTGCAGTATAAATTGCTAGTCCATAATCGAGTACTCCAAAAATACAACTATGGGTGAGTAGCCTTTTAGAATCATCAGTTAAAAACTGTTTAATCCTGTACATGCAACCCAGCCTCTGATACATAACTTTAATGATACTGATAATATGGGTTTCAAAGGTAAGACCAGAATCCAGGATAACACGTTTTAAAGGACCTGAAGTTAGAGCAGGCCTGTGTACTGGCCGGTGGATCATTGCACGGCCTAGGGGCCACAGAGGCAAAGAACCTCATGCCAGCAGATGCTGTAGATTGTGGGATCGAGAGGAATGAGTGGGAGGAGGATTGAAGGGCTCAGATGGGCTGTCCAAAAGCCAGGAGAGATGCAAGCTTGGGGGTGATGAGTACACACTTTCATGAGTCAGGCAGAGAATGGCAAAGTATATACTCCTCTTTTCTTGGGAGGGGCAGTTTAATGTGGAGAGAGTCTTGCAGTGATGTTCTCTTTTCCACTCGCCACTGCCAAGTGAGACACACAGCAGTAGAGGGATTTTAGTTTATTGCGTTCACCCTCTTTGAGAGAAGAGAAGATGGGGGCACCATTCAGGATGGTGGGTGCTGGGATGCTGTGTGCTATGGATAACCTAGCTTCTTTCAGTTTATAAAGCTTATTTTCAGTAATTTTATAGCGTGTGACTATGCAGAGCTTTTTTTACCAGTTGTTCTTCTTCAGGAATATCTATTAAGAAATAAAGTCATCACATATTTTCTCAGCCTTTCATTCCACAATCCAAGATGACTAGCGTTAGAACACAATGCATCTCCTAGGGTAGAAACGCTATCATCTTATGGAGATATAATACTCTTCCACATGGAGGCAATTTAGATGGTGACACTGCCAGTCATCTCTTGTGCGCTGTCATTGAGGAAATGTTGCAGATCAATTGCAGCACATTGGAGATGGCTGGTGCCATACTGCAATGTGGCCAGTCATCCTATTAGCTTCTTCCAAGTGATGGAGCACAGAGATGACAACCAACAGCATTACTACGTAAATCGCATCATTGTGAATTGTAGTCACAGTGTGACTGGTTACCATTTGAGCAGCGTCATCAATATTATGTTGAAATCTGTATTAGTAAAATAATTTGTTTGTTGGCCACTATAGACCAGAAGCCATGAACAGCTGTTTTCCACAAAAGCACCTGCCTACTCACTTTTTAAACCTATTAAAAACTGCTGTTCTGCTCCTATTTTGGGGGATATTGTTGACTCACTTGAAAGAATTCTCTCCACTTTGGTAGTAGTGTGAAATTCAGTCTCATGGGTCACCTGGTAGGTACCATCACCACTGCGCCCCCAAAACAGCAACAGCAAGACAGAGGCCCAAGCAGCAGCCTCCCACTCACTCATCAGAGGTGGGTAGGACCTCCTGTGCAAACTGTTCTATGGACGGGTCATGCCTGAAGACGGTCCTCAGGATCAGTGCACCTATGCAGATATCAAAGACATACATACATAAATAAATAAATAAAGACAGTCTGAGCTATGGATGAGAAGATGGAAAGTGATCCCCGTCCAGCTGAAGACGCATGCCGCCAGAATGGACGCCATTGAAGATAAGACATTGGTGGTGGAGGTCCTGGCACTGAAAGCACTTGAGGCCATAACTAAAGAAAACACTGCACCTAAATTTGTGTTGAGACTTTAGAAAATCAAAAACATTCCCTCAGTCTGACGATTATAGGCATGCCACAGAGGACTAAGGGAGCGGACCTTAAAACCTTTATTCATAGCTGGTTACTACTTCGACACTAATTGGAAATGGACTTGTACCTAAAACAGAATGACCCCAGAGCAAACCCTTAACTCCAAACTTTTCACGACAGTGATTGTCATTATGGATAGCAGAGCTACAACGAACTCTCTCTACAAGCAGTCAGAGTGCTCACTCTGATTGAGATGGAAGATTGAATGGTAAGGCTTTCCTCCAGTCTCATATATACACAACCAGGGACAGAGAAGCAGTTTGATAGGACCCGCCAGCAGCTCTGATCCTCGGGCACTGTACCGCTATCCTCTTACCTGCATCTGAGGATGCAGGGGAATACATTCGAATTCACAGACCCCACAGAGACGGGTAAGTGAGGAGACTAAACCCACAAAGAATTTTGCCTGTGAGCTCTAGAGAAGGCAGGAAACCATTTTTTCAATTAAAATTTTATTGATGTTTAAAATAAAACAGCATTATATAAGGATTGATGAATTAATACAGGAAAATAACACAAAGATCATCTTGCAGGGAGAAGTGCTAAAATTAGCTTACAATGTTTATCAGTATATATTATAAATAAGAATCTATTAAATGAGAATCAGAATATTTATCTAGCTATAATCTATAACTGACAGAATTCAAGAATTATAAACAAAAGTCCTAAAAGGGACCCATGTATCCTTGAAAATTTCATTCAGATTAAGCAAAATATGACTAATCCTTTGATTATTTGCCCAACTTGCAAGGAAGCAAGCCACTGATTTATCGAGGGACTTTTGGATCTTTCCAACTCTGTAATGATAGTCTATTAAAAGCAAGTGCAGTGGAGAAGATCCAAATGTTCTTTTGTTTTGTATACCACGAATACCAGAGATATCCCTAAAACAAGCACCAGAGGAGGAAAAGGGATAGTTGTCCCTAGAAGAGTTTGACAAATCGCATGTATTTGTTTCCACATATTCAAGACTCCTTTACAGTGCCAAAATAAATGACCCAAGCCTGCTTTTTCCGTGCCACTTCTCCAGCAAGCGTCATTTTGAATAAGACCTAATCTATATAGTTGTTCTGGGAAATAATAAAAATAGTGTAGTATTTTGAATTGGACAAGTCTTCCTTGGGTTTCCCTACAACATTTGACTGCATTGTCCCAGGTCCTATCCCAAACGGTATCTGTAATTTGCCATTTTAAATCATTTTCCCATTTTGCTTTAGCTGAACCTGTCATGGAAGGGTCAGTTCCATTTAAAATTTTATAGATAAGGCAGAAAGCCTTGGGCAAGTAGGCTATTCTAAAGAAGATACAAAATCGCACATGCCCCCACAATGCAAAGCATCATGGGCTACATATGCAAATCACCACAGAGTGTTAGGCTGGTCCAACTTTAAGCAGAATTGCATGGTGCCGAAAGGCCTCTCACACAGTTTGCAAAGGGTGCTAACAGAAGACAATTGTCTCTTGTATTCTAAAGAAGTTTTCCCAAGCTACACAAAAAAGAGTAAAATCTGCTTCTAGGAAGTTAGCGTTCAAAAAATGCCGTATTTGTAGATAAAAGCTAAAATTGAACTTGTTTCGATGGAATTTACATTTTTAATCTTCAAAGGAGTGTAATCTATTGTGACTATCCAATAAGTCACCAATACTGTTGATGCCTTTGGATATCCAACCATCATAAGAGAGACCCTTGCATTCAAAGTTAATGATTTATTGTGCCATAGAGGCATGAACTGGAGAGGAACATGTTCCATTTTCATAAGTTGATTGAATTTTCTACAAGCGATTATTGATATTTGGAGAACGGGATGATTTTTTTAGATTTAGGGGCAATCGTCTAAATAATAAATCAGATAAGCTTAGCGGAAAGACAAGATCTTTTCTATCCTGAACCATAGAGGAGTAATGGATCTATTTAGGGAGCTAAACCATAGGGTGATTTGTTTAAGCTTAAAAGCCCAAAAATAACCACGCCACCAAGGGAAGGCCAACCCTCCCACTTTTATGGGGGTTCTTAATTTGTTTTTAGCTAAATGAGGGGGTGCCCCTTCCCATAGAAAATTTGAGATAGCTCTGTTAATTTTGCAAAACCGTTCAGGTGGAATTAGGCAGGAAAGTTGTTCATAAAATAGAAGAATTTTGTAGCTCTAATCATTTTTATTACATTTATTTTCCCCCAAAGGGATAAGTGCAATTTAACCCATTTATCTCGATCTATTTTCATGTCATTAATTAACTTGGAAAGGTTATGATGGAAATTTTGTCTAATGAATCAAAGACATTTATGCCTAAATCGACAGACCTTTCAAGGGCCATGATATATCTAGATCCTTTTTAGCTTTTCTGTCTCAATTGAGGGTCGACTTAACTCTAAGCACTCAGACTTGTTCCAGTTTACAAAAGACCAGAAATATTTCCAAAATTTGCAAGAGTTCTTTAACATTTTGAGGGAAGTCAAGGCTCAGAAATAGTCACTAAAATATCATCAGCAAAAGCAAAAACTTTGTTAGAGTCATTTCCAAATTTAATCCCATAGACTTTGTTTGACTGCAAGATGTTCCTAACTAGAGGCTCAAGAGCAAGGACAAATAACAGAGGGATAAAGGACAGCCCATAGATCCTCTGAATAAAGGAAAGGAGGTGACCTGAGTCCATTCGAAATTACAAGCTCTCTGTTTGGTACAGTATATAAAGTTTGGATCCGTTTAGAATACCAGTGCGAAACCACTGAATTCAAAACTCTATTCAAATAGTTCCATTCTAGGGAATCAAAAGCCTTACCAATGTCCAAGGAGATCCCTAGAGAGGCCATTCTCTTGTTCTCTTGTAATTTAGTTGCCCATAATACAGAGAACAACCTTCTAAAGTTATCTGAGGCCTGCCTACCTTTCATGAAACCCACCTGTTCTTTACCTATCAGTTTTGATAATACTGTAGATATTCTATTAGCTAATATTTTAGCAAGGATCTTATAATCAAAGTTTAACAATGAAATACCATATTCCATTTCGTCTTTTCCTTTTTTATGTAATAAACAAATGTAGGCCTCATTCATTGAGTCAGGAAGGGTACCATCAGTAAAGGAGTCATGAATAGCTTCTAGCAAGTGAGGACTAATAGCTGGGCCCAAATGTTTGCAAAATTCACTTGCCAACCCATCTGGACCTGGGGCCTTCCCTTTTGGCACCCTGGCAATGGTTTCTGAAATCTCTATAATGAAATTGGCTTAGCCAGCATATTTCTGTCAGAGCCATCTAGAGTGGGTAAATTGGCATCTTTAAGAAAACCATCTGTATCGGCATTCAATGCTAGCCCTTGTGATTTGTAGAGATCACTGTAAAAATCCATGAAACATTTATTCATTTCTTTCTTATTGTATGTTTTAATAATAATAATAATTTTATTTATGAGTGCTTTTCAAATACCAAGGTGCTTTACAGTGTTAAAATATTATTCCAAAAAACTATTACAATTAATGAATAAAACAACAATAACAAATAATAACAGTTCACTGAAAAGCCTGACTCACAAAAATAAATTTAAGCCTGTTTAATTCCCCACGGTCATGCATTCCCGGAGCTGAGAGGTAGAAATTCCACAGGGTAGGGCCACAAACATAAATACACGGGCCCCAGAAGATTTCAGAGTAATCCTCAGAATCAACAACCCCTTAAATCAGCCAGCCGGAGCTATTAGCACAGGTGTAGGGTATCAGAAGCCTTTTCAAGTAGTCGGGACCAAGTCTGTGTAGGGCTTTGTAGGTCAACAAACCTACCTTAAAGGTGATCCACCACTGAATCGGCAGCCAATGCAGTTCGCGCCTTTGGGGGTGATATGTGATCGAGACACCCCTGTCAACAATCGGGCAGCATTCTGCACTATGCTTTCTGGCAGGATGCTCGACCCCAAGGAAGCCCCAAGTAAAGGGTTGCAGTATTCAAGGCACAAGGTCACAAAGGCATGGACCAACACGGCAGATTGCTGGACGGAACACAGTGTTTGACCTGGCAATGTTCCTAAGATGATAAAAGGCAGACTTAACGACTGCTGACACCTGATAATGAAGGGCAGTCGTGGTAAGTACCACTTCAGGTCACACACCCATTCAGAGGTAAGGATCTGAGTGCCCCCAGAAATAATCCAGAGGGCTGATTAGTTCTCAACCCTCTACTCTGTGACCTGGGTCCATGACCATAACCTCGGTCTTTCCTGTGTTCAACTTTAACCAGCTCGAATTCAGCCAGTCTTGGATTTCAGTGAGGCAGTTATTAAATACTGAGAGAGCACTAACATGGTAGGCGCAAAGACAAGTAGGCTAGGTATCATCAGCATAGCAGTGAAACCTCAGCCCATACCATCTTACAATGTCTCGAGGGTAGCATATATACACTGGAAACAACATGGGGGACAACACACCGAACCCTGAGGGACCTCACAGGACAGAGAGCGAGTCAGAAAAAAAATCCTGACACAACTCTCTGTGCTTCCTGAGTTAGGAAAGATGTAAACCACCTGAGTACTGTACTTGTCAGGCCACAGATGGACCTCAGGCGCTCGGTAGCACCCCATGGTCCACAGTGTCAAAGAGCTGAAGAGAGAGATCTAGGAGTACCCACTTTTATTCCTAATCCTTTTAATAGCATTCTGATTTGTTTCTGTTTGATCCTAAAGCCAACAGTTTCCCAGGGTTTCAAAGATTCCCAATATTTTTGTTTAGTATGGAAAGAGAGTATTCAGCCTTGGCAGATTGTATTTTATTTATTTCATACTTTTTGATATATATCTACTTTCTCTTTATGCCCCCTCCTCACTGCACCAGACTCTTCTCTTCAGGGATCCCTAGCTGTGCACGCTCCCATAGTCCCACCCCAGGTACCTTCCTCTGGGTACCAGCGAGCCTTCCCCCATCCTGCCTCAGTTTACCCCCTGGGTGGGGGGGAGGGGGACTCCCCAAATCCTCCTCTCAGTCCCTAAGTGTGTTCACCATTCCCATCTATGGAGCCTGGTTGAGGGTTTTCTCGGGACAGCTGAGTCCCATCTACAGGAGCCCGGTGCAGGGCTTTTTGCTTTTTCTGGCCTATCCACAGGATGTCAGCCTTGCAGGGGAGCCAAGGGGCGGAGCATGTAACAAAATGCAGATGCTCCAGCTCCTAGCTGCATCCCCTCCTGCTTCTTGCTGTCCTCTGCACCTCCACCGTGGTCACCCAAGTTGTGGCAGAGTGGTGGGACAAGCAACCCACCCTCCCAGAGGAGGAGAGCAGCCTCTGGGCTCAATCCTCCTCCCAGCCAACCCTCCAGCCACCCAAGTCCGTTCCAAACCCGGGTCACTGGCATCGCAAGCGGTAGCCCTACCACTGCGCTGGCAGGCTGGTCTATTTATTTCATACTTGAATCCCAAAATTTCACACATTACATCTTTTTATGTTGTCTTGTGCGGACTGCACAGACAGCATATTGGGGTTGCTTGAAGTGGAAGAGCAGGTTTTGGAGGTGCGGTCATGTTGTGGCCAGTGGTACCACTGCTTTTTAGGGCTGGGCTTCGTGGCATGAATTAGATTGCATGCTGTCTATGAAGCAGTTGCAAAACGTGCCACCAACATGAAACATTTTAGCCACTTCAATGAGAGAGTGACCCCTCATTGAAGGGCGTGCCTTGCCTGGTGTAACATTTCAATAAACATGGCGGGTGACGGCTCACCACCCGCTGTTCACAGTCCCTAAGAAGCCAACGTGGGGGGGGTGCCAAATCCCCCTGTCAACATATGTGATCCCTTTACTGATGTGGTCTGCCGAAGGGGTGCCCAATCCCCCTCGGCATCATGCTTCTGAACACAGATATGCTTGACAATGGGGGTACCCAATCCTCCTGTTGGCGTGTTAACCCCCCTCCCTATTTTCCTGCCCTTGTCCCACCCTGATTGTGTGCCACTCAGAGGCCCTCCTGTGTGGCTAATCCTCCCCAAAAAGAATGTGCCACACTGGGAGCCTACCCCAGTGTGGCCAAACCTGTAAAAAGAAAAAGAAAATGGCCCACAGTGAATTTTTTTAATTTTGTTACCTGAAACAAAGGAAACGGTCCCTAGCTGTCCTGTCCCCTCATCGAGCCCGCAGCCACCCTCTGTGCCCCCTACCTCCTCACACACACCCCTCACTCCATACTTACCTCGAGAGCCTTGCACGATGATCTTCGGTGGACTGGGAACACGTCTGCACTCTTTAAAGCTGACTGCAAACTGAAGAAATGCTGATAAACTGTATAATGGCATAAATGTTTTTTTTTTTCAACTTTGGTGCACATCTCGGCCATTTTTGCAAATTTTGGCACCATATTTTCAACATGGGGTTCTTGGGACACCACCTCATGAATTCAGTCACTGTCATCTTGTTATTCAGTCCCAAAAGGTGATTTCGTGGTCACTGCATGGAATTGCCTTTTGGGACTGAGTAATGAAACAATAGCATGACTGTTCATGAGCTGGGCTCCCAAAAAGCCTATGTTGCAAATTTGGTGAAAAAATTCCAAAAAATGACTGTGTTACGAGCATGCATTGTGCAGTTTCCATGCACGCTTGTAACTTTGAGAATTTTTAATATTTTGACTCCAGATTTTCAACATTGACATTTTTTTCACACCTCCTTATGAACGGTACAGCTGTTATTTCCCAGATCCTGTCCAAAATGTGTTTTTGCACATCTGGCACACAGTGGCGCAAGAGCTGTAGGAAAACAATGTTCGGGACAGAGTAAGAAAATCACAGTAACACTGTTCATGAGCAGAGGTCCCAAAATCCTATGTTGCAAATCTGGAAGAAATTCAAAATGATCGTGGTGTTATGCGTGTGTGTTGCACAGTTTCACACACGCTTATAACTTTGAAAATTTTTAATATTTTTACTCCAGATTTTCAACATTGCCATTTTTCCACACCTCCTTATGAACAATACAGCTGTCATTTTCCACATCCTGTCCAAAATGTGTTTTAGCACATCTGGCGCACAGTGACATAGTCACTGTAGGAAAACAATATTCTGGACAGAGTAAGAAAATCACAGTAACACTGTTCATGTTCGTGAGAGCAGAGTCTGAGAGTAAGATTTCTGGTCTATTGGCTAAGTGAAGTGAGAGCTTGCTTGTCCTTTCATTAAACATTTTACAGTTATCTGCCTAGACCTATTATTGAGGAAGCGCTGGACTACTGTTACTGAACTAAAAGTAAAAATAAGCAATTTATAGTTGTGAACTGTGAGAGGATTTATGTAGACTGTATATGAACGGAAAATTTTTGTAAGATTTAATTTTGACTTGGTGCTTTAAATAATTCATTTAAGCAATAAGGCATGACAGGATGTGGGTTATTGGGGTATTTACCCACGCCTTGTGTGGTCTGTCATGAGGCACAGCCAAGTGACTTAACCACACA
This sequence comes from Neoceratodus forsteri, assembly GCA_016271365.2. Taxonomy (NCBI): domain Eukaryota; kingdom Metazoa; phylum Chordata; order Ceratodontiformes; family Ceratodontidae; genus Neoceratodus; species Neoceratodus forsteri. The sequence goes on along the minus strand of CM057451.1, from coordinate 1,171,343,193 downwards.
AGAAGTGGGTAAATCCCCCTATAATTCACACTATTGGAGTGCCTTATTGCGATTATACAATGGACCCATGTGTAAAATAAATTTTAAATGTGTTTAAGTATGTTTTTTATAAATGCCATTTCACAGCCGTTGGTTATTACAGGATATACCACGGTCATGTGATGTGTTTTGACCAAAGAGGTGACAAGATTTTCACACCCCATTGTATAATATTTAATTAGCTGTTGGGGTTATATTGATGTATGGGGTTAGTAATTTTGTATTGTTTGTGAAATAGATGATTGTAGTGAATGTAATGTTTGACTGGACCTCTGGTGGGGTTGTGTGAGAGACACCTCGCTGTAGGTGCGTGCATATGTGTGTTGGTGGAAATTGTGGTTGAAACATTTTTGGTTTTATTTATTAATTATTAATTTAAGATGTGTTGGGAGGGTATTAAGATGGTCAGGCATTATTCTCCCATTATGCTCAGGGATCTATGCCCCTTCGACTGCCCCCATTAGCAATAGAAGTTTATAAGAGATGTCGAGCTTTGGGGATAGTGAGGAGATGGTTGAGGGGGATGAGGCCAGGGAATGGTGGGAGAATGGAGATGGGTGGGCGGATAGAGGTCTCCGGGACTAGGAGATGCCCTGGGGTGAAATGGGGTCAAGAAAGCAGTGCTCCCTGCCTAACTCCCATACCCAAGGGCTCCACAAACAGTGGGCAGCTCCTGGGATCTTCCTTGATGACCCATCCAACCCCGGTGGTGTGTAATGCCAGATCAATTAGGAACAAGACGGCTATTATAACTGATCTTGTTGGAACATTCAATCTGACATGCATCACTGAAACCTGGCTAGATGAAAATGCAAGCCCTATTTTGGCATCTGCTGTTCCAGTCGGGTTCTCGGGGATACACCGCCCAGGTTGGATCACAGGGGCTAGTGTGTAGCCATTATGTTTAAAACTGAGCTGAGCCTTGTGGATGTACCTGTAGGGTGCTCGATCCTTTGAGTGTATTCTGGGAGCAGTTGTAGGGTTCAGGATACTCCTCATCTACCATCCACCCAGTGATGGTGGAGAATTCCTGAAGGAGTTTGCGGACTTCATTGTCAGTGTGGCTTTGGAGTTATCCAGATGGTTAATTCTGGGTGACTTCAATGCCTGGATCGACGATTAATTCTCGCAATTTGGAAATAATCTCCTCCAGCTTAGGACAATGCTGGGCCTTACATGGGTGGTTACCTCTGCTACCCATATAGGGGGTCACTCCTTGGATCTTGTGTTCCTCCTGGGGATGGAGGTCATGGAATTGGAGGTGGAACCAATCGGTTGGTCAGACCATCACACCATAAGGTTCAGCTTCAGTTAGGCCTGCCCCTACAGAGATGGTCCAGTATCTCCCATTCAGGAGATTTACCCCAGAGGGCCTATCGGTGGTGCTAGACCTATCGGGTCTATCAAGTGAATGCAGGAGTCCAAGGGATCTTGTATTTTCCTATAATAAGGCGGTGGGTGATGCCCTGGACTTAATTTCTCATGTTCGTGTTCGCCCACGGACCCCTTTGTTTGATGGGTTCTTGAAGGAGCTGAGGAGAGTGGGGTGAAGATTAGAGAGAGTTTGGCAGAAATCTGGCCTGGTTACTGACAGGCTTAGGTTGATGGACCATTATAAGGCCTATCAATCAGCAATCACTCGTAAGAAGGCAGAATTCCTGTTCAGGGAGATTGCTGCTGCACGGAATTGACCTGCTCAGCTTTTCCGGACTGTGGAAAGACTGTGCAATCCAGCCTGTCTTCAGTCTGGAAGAGATTTTTCACAAAAGAAGTGTGATGAGCTTGCCTAGTTCTTCACAGATAAGGTTGTCAGCATCAGGTTGGGTATTGGCCCAACTCTTTCTATAAGGGATTGCGGAGATCAGTGGGAGGTTGCGAGTACCCGTCTTGCTTGGTTTGACTTTAGTTGAACGGAATTAATGGACATTGTGAGGATTGTCCAGACTTTGCGACCAACCAGCTATAGTTTAGATCTGGGCCCTACATCACTATTGGTAGGTTGTGCAGATGTTATCTGCCCAATCCTTGCTGAAATTGTCTGGAGTTCCTTGGAGCAGGAGGTCTTCCCTGATCCCCTCAAGGAGGCAGTCATTCGATCATTCCTTAAAAAATCCTTCTTGGATCCAGACTGTCTAGCTAACTACAGACCTGTGGTTATTGAGAAGGTGGTTGCGTTGCAGCTGGATGACCACCCCTACAACCCTAATGTCTATGATGCTCTCCAATCTGGGTTTAGGAAAAGACATAGCACTGAGACTACCCTGGTCTGGGTTTTAAATGATCTCCTAATGGCAAGAGATTGAAAGGCCCATACTATTCTAGTCCTTCTCAATCTCTTGGCAGCATTTGATACTGTGGACCATGATGTGCTATTGGAGTGTACCGGACTCTTTGTGGACCAGGGAGGGCCGTGGACATGCCTACCTAGATTTTAGCAAGCATTTGATACAGTCCCACACAAAAGATTAATACACAAGATAGCCAGCCTTGGAGTGGGTCCCAAGGTGGTAGCCTGGATAAAAAATTGGCTAGACAACAGGATGCAAAGGGTAGTAGTAAATGGAGTACACAGTGAAGAAAGGAGGGTTAATAGTGGGGTATCACAGGGTTCAGTACTGGGACCGGTCCTTTTTAATGTCTTTATAAGTGACATTGCAGAGGAACTGGAAGGAAAAGTATGTCTAGTTGCAGATGACACAAAGATCTGTAACAGGGTTGATTCACAAGATGGAGTGTAAAAGGATGAGTAGGGACTTGGCAAGGTTGGAGGAATGGTCAAATGTATGGCAGCTCAGATTTAATGCAAAGAAGTGCAAGGTAATGCACATGGGAAACAAAAACCCAGGGGAAGCGTACACAATGGGGGGTGAGATACTGACAACAGTAAAAATAAAAAGGGACCTGGGGGTAATTATATCAGATGACCTAAAGGTGGCCAAGCAATGTGAGAAGGTAGTGATGAAGGCTGGGGGGATACTGCGATGCATAGGAAGAGGCATCAATAGTAGAAAACAGGAAGTTGTTATCCTCTGTACAGACAGTTGGCGAGACCCCATCTGGAGTACTGTGTGCAGTTCTGAGTCCCCATCTCCACAAAGACATAGACAGAGTGGAGGCTTTCCAGAGGAGGACAACCAAAATGGTGCAGGGTCTGCACCAGAAGACATACGAAGAAAGACTAAAGGAGCTTAATATGTATACCATCGAGGAAAGAAGGGAGAGAGGGGACATAATAGAAACTTTCAAGTACCTCAAGAAATTAATAAAGTCCAAGAGGGTAGCATCTTCCAGAAAAAGAGATGTGCAAGAACAAGGGGGCACAATTTGAAGATAGAGGGGGGACGGCTCAGAGGTAACGTGAGGAAGTATTTTTTCAGTGAGAGGGTTGTGGATGCATGGAACAGCCTCCCTGAGGAGGTCATGGAGTCAAGAACAGTGGGGGAATTCAAGAATGCATGGGACAGTCATAAGGCAGCCCTAGTGGGGGGTAGGAGGAAGTAGGCTGTTGGTTAACTAGGATCTGCAGCTTATCTGTCAGGTAGGAAAATGGGCAGACTGGGTGGGCCAAGCGGTCCTTATCTGCCGTCAAATTCTATGTCTACGTCTATCTGGTACAGTCTTATGTTGGTTTTGATCTTTCCTTACAGGCAGGACACAGAGGGTTGTCACTGGAATTTATTCCTCTGATACCGTCTCCCTGTCCTGTGGGGTTCCGCAGGGCTCCATATTGGCACCCATGTTGTTCGCTGTGTATATGCTGCCATTAGGAGATATCATCAGGCGATACAGTTTGGGATTTCACTGCTATGCAGATGATACCCAACTGTATATGTCCTTTACTCCTGGACAGGATGATGTGATCTCTGTGCTTAACAGCTGTCTAGCCGAGATCAGAGACTGGATGAGCACCAGCTGGCTGAGGTTAACTCGGATAAGACTGAGGTGTTGGTTGTGGACCTGGATTTACCCTGAGGCGGATCTTAGGGTGGGTTACCCTCAGGCCTGTGGCTTGATGGTGTCCATCTCTTGACCTCAGATCAGGTGTGTGTAACCTGGGAGTTATTTTTGATGACGGCTTGACCTTAAAATCGCAGGTGTCTGCCGCTGTCAAATCTTCCTTTACCATCTTAGGAATATCGCCTGGTGAAACACCTGGTTCCTCTGGCTGACCTTCCCATATTGGTCCACGCCTTTGTAACCACCCACCTTGATTACTGCAATACCCCTTTACCTAGGGCTTACAGGGGTTGATATCCACTGCTTGCAGCTAGTGCAGAATGCGCCGGCCAGGCATTTGACTGGTACATCCAGGACTAGTCATATTACGTCTGTGCTGCGCGAACTGCACTGGATGCCAGTTCAGTGGCGGATCACCTTTAAGGTTGGGTTACTGACCTATAAAGCCCTACATGAACAGGGACCCCAGTATCTGCAAGATCCTCTTACTCCCTACTGCCCCTCCTGCTCACTCCGATCTGCCGACGAGGGATTACTGGAGATTCCCAGGGTTCAGTTAAAAACATCTGGGGCACGTGCTTTTTCCTACGCTGTCCCTACCCTGTGGAATTCTCTACCTCATCGGATAAGAGAATGCCTGACTGTCTCGAGTTTTAAATCTGAGCTCAAGACTTCTTTGTTTTACAAGGCTTTTTCTGAAGGTTTTTAAAATATTAACTGTATGTTTTATCTGATTGTTTATCTGATTCATTTTATTGTACAGCACCTCGATACTTGAAAGGCGCTTGAAAAATAAAGTTTACTTACTTTACTTACTTATAAGCAGAGGTCCCAAAATGCCTATGTTAAACGGTTGGTGAAAAAATTTCACAATACGGCTATGTTACACACGTGTGTTGTGCAGTGTCCACGTACAGTCGTAAGTTCGAGAATTTTTAATATTTTCACTCCAGATGTTCAACATTGCCATTTTTGCACACCTTCTTATGAACAGTATAGCTGTCATTTTTCACATCCTGCCTGAAATGTGGTTTCACACATCTGGCGCGCAATGGCGCTGTCGCTGTGGGAAATCAATGTTTGGGACAGATTAAGAAAATCATACTGCCACTGTTCATGAGCAGAGGTCCCAAAATGCCTATGTTAAAAATCTGGTGAAAGAATTCCAAGAAAAGACTGTTATGAGCATGTGTTGCACAGTTTTCATGCACGCTCATAACTTCTAGAATTTTTAATATTTTCACTACAGATTTTCAACATTGCCATCTCTTCACAGCTCCTTATGAATGGTGCAGCTGACATTTTATGTGGTGCAGAATGCGCGATCACTGTGGGAAATCAACATTTGGGACACATTAACAAAAATCACAGCAACATTGTTCATGAGCAGAGGTCCCACATGCTTTCATGAGGTGAGGTCACAAAAGGCCATGCTGAAAATTTGGAGTGCAAATACCACTAAATGCCAGGGTGTTAGGGTTTCTAACCATAACATCCCACCCTGTACAGACTAACAGGCGTCAGAGTGTGCCTTCGGCTTGTTGGCTGTAATGCTCATGCCATTGCACCCCCACCCCTACTCTGCAGCCACTGACAGCCATCCACATGTGCCTTGGACTCTTCGGCTCCAAAGTTCACCCCATTCTCCTATGCTGTTCCCATCTCAACATATTTCCTTATGAAATGGGGTGAGTGTAAGGCCTGATGACCCTAAGGCACAACGCGACACTTGTCAGAGTCTGCAGGGTAGGGTTAGGTGAAATGACATGAGCGTCATGGCCAACAACCCAAAGACACACCCCAATGCCTGTCACTCTCTGCAGGGTGGGGTGGGGTTGACGTCAGTTCTATAATTCACTGCCATTCTTACTATGAGTCTCTCTAATGCCTGCACTACCAATCCCAATGCCAGAAAGACAACATTCAGCATCGACAAATGTTTGTTTTCAGAGAGTTCTGTTTCATATCTGTTAAAGCCTTGCCTAGCAATTCCTCTTTTTTGTTCAACTCCTTTTGCCTTTCCCGCTTTCTTTTGGATGCAAAACTAATAATGTCTCCCCTTATAAAAGCTTTATATGCTTCCCATATGACTTTCACTTCTGTTTCTCTATTACAATTGATTTTAAAATAAGTGGACGTATCTCCCTGAATCCATTCCTTAAAGTTATTATCTAATAATTAGGATGAATTAAATGTCCAACTGCTAGATCTCCCATTGTTGTTTTCAAGTAATAAATAATTCTTTAGTAAACTGTGGTTTGAAATTAGAAGGTTCTCATACCTCACTTGACTAATACTGTTACAGAGTGCTAGAGGCATGAAGACATAATCTGACCTACTGAATATCCCATGTCTTGCTGACAGAAAAGAAAAGTTTCTTTCAGTAGGGTGCATAATCCTCCGAACATCCAATAAACCAGTCATCAACCAAACTATGTAAGCTTTTTTGAGAAGTAGACATAAATCTAGAATTCCTTGATATAGACCTATCCAAAATGGGATCCATTACTTCATTAAAATCTCCACCTAAAATAATCTCATAGTCCCCCACACTGGCTAGAATAAAGGATTAATTCTGATAGAATTATTTTTTTTTTTTTGTGCATAAATGTTACATATGGCCACATTCCTATGATAAAGGCTCCTTAATAAAACTTGATATCACCTCTCTCTGTCTGTTAAATGGGTTTGTTTGATAACATTTGCCCGACATAGAAACATAGAATTTGACGACAGATAAGGACCGCTTGGCCCACCCAGTCTGCCCATTTCCCTACCTAATGGATAAGCTGCAGATCCTAGTTAACCAGCAGCCTACTTCTTCCTACCCCCACCTCTAGAATTGTCTTATGACTGTCCCATGCATGCTTGTATTCCACCACTGTTTTTGACTCCACAACCTCCTCCGAAGGCTGTTCTATGCATCACAACCCTCTCTGTGAAAAAATACTTCCTCATGAGATACCTCTGAGCCACCCCTCTCTATCTTCAAATTGTGCCCCCTTGTCCTTGCACACCTCTTTTTTTGAAAGATGCTACCCTCTTGGACTTTGTTGATTCCCTTGAGGTACTTGAAAGTTTCTATCATGTCCCCCCCTCCCTCCTTTCCTCGAGGGTATACATATTAAGCTCCTTAAGTCTCTCTTCATATGTCTTCCGGTGCAGACCCTGCACCATTTTAGTTGCCGTACTCTGGACAGCTTCCTTCCTGTCTGTGTCTTTGCGGAGATTGGGTCTCCAGAACTGCATGCAGTAGTCCAGATGGGGTCTCACCAGCTGTCTGTACAGAGGGATAATAACTTCCTGTTTTCTACTGGTGATGCCTCTCCCTATGCATCCTAGTATCCCCTCAGCCCTCCTTACTGCCCTCTCACATTGCTTGCCCACCTTAGGTCATCTGATATGACTATCCCCAGGTCCCTTTCCATTTTTGTTGTTGTTAGTATTTCACCCCCATTGTGTACTCTTCCCCTGGGTTTTTGTTTCCCAGGTGCATTACCTTGCACTTCTTAGCATTGAATCTAAGCTGCCATACATTTGCCCATTCCTATAACTTTGCCAAGTCCCTTCTCATCCTTTCCACCCCACCTTGTGCATCAACTCTGTTGCAGATCTTTGGGTCATCTGCAAAGAGACATAGAAACAAAGAGCCCTGTTTATCAGAATAGCAACCCCTCTTTTTTTTGGAGGAAAAACTACAAAAGCCTACTGTGGAAACCCAGCTATGGGCTAATTTAGCAGCCTCCGCAGGTAAAAGATGAGTTTTCTGTAGTAGGGCTATGTCAGCGCTATGTTTATTTAAGTGATTTAAAACTCTGAATCTTTTGACAGGTGAGCCCATACCTTGAGCGTTCCATTGTGACTATGTTAACATCAGTCATAATGGTCTAGGCTAAAGCACAACAAAGTATAAACAGGGCTCTGAGTTTTCCACAGTTCCATGTCCACGCCATCCGTGGAATTTGTGTCAGCGGCAGAAGGTATAGCCATCTGCAGAAGTTGCAGCCGACCGTGAGCCACATGGTGCCCTACTGCTGGACTCATCAGCTGAGGAGTTTTAATATTTGTGACCCACTTGGAGCAGGTTGTTAAACACGAAGCAGCGCTGACATTTGCTAAAACCAATTTGGAGTTGAAGAAAGTGATTAGCTTCTGATTTTGTGTTCATGTCAGCGAGTCTTCGGCTTCTCCAATGGACCATTGAGATACTTCAACATAATCCCTTAACTGATGAACAGCCTCATTTCACGTGGCGACTTGCTGTATGAGGCACTTTGTATAAGGTGAGCTTTTGTTTCCATTAGACTGCACTTGGAGCCTAAAGTACTAGCCCACTTTCAGAGATCTCACTTCTGGACTTTACTGTGCCAGTTATTTTGCGCTTTGCTACTCTACCGAGTACTTCCGACCTAGCTCCATGCCATCTCGGTGCCCTGACTTCTGACCATTTATTCTTGTTCTAGGCTTTGGACTGGGTCCCCAGTTGCTCAATTGACTGCAGGAATAGCAGCTCTAGTCATCACTTGCATTGGTGCAGCAGCCTTGTCTCTATCTGGAATCGTTTTTCTCCATGTAAGCCCTGGGGCTTGGATCTGCTATTTGCAACAAACAAATAATCAGGAGCAGATCAGGGCTATTTTCTTTTTCATGCATAAACCCTGATCCGATCCTGCTCTTTTTGTTTGCCTCAAATATTGGGACCGAGCCCCGGGGAGCAACGGAAGGGTTTACATGGAGGTGATTGATTTCAAGTTCAGACAAGGCTGCTGTACATCGCTCAGACAAGTGATGACTAGAGCTGCTACCGGCAGCCCAGGAAAGCCATGGGGACTTCTGTTAAATAAATCCCATATTCAAAAACAGGCATTTTCTACTAGCCCATTTGGGGAAAAAAAGTTGTAAGTAACGTCCTGTGCCCATGGGTTCTCTCCGCCTCTGCAATTGTTGTGTCTTGAGTGGTGCCTGAGGTCTGGACCCAGCCGCCAGTATGGAATATCGATCACTATGTGCAGGTTAAGCAGTGCAGCTTGTCCCCTAGCATGGAGCATGCCGTGATGGGACGTCCTAGGGTGTTTTTTTTTTACCGTATAGGGGTTGGAGCCCCAGTGGAGTAAATGAATAAAATAACAAATCTATACTGGCCACTTGTCTGGAGTTCAGTTCAGTTTAGTCTCGTGGTTTGATTCACTTCTGAGTTTATCTCTTGGTACTGAGAGAACTCAGTAGCTGTACTGATGTTTTTCTTCTGGTGTACACTGCCTATTGTAAATTGCTGGACTGTGAGTAAACATCAAATAAGGAAGTAGTTTTCTGGGGTGCAGGAGAAGCGAGTGGAATGTGGAGTCTGTTACACCTTTATTTTTATTCATATAAAATATGTTCTGAGCTACTTCTTACTGGCGGGAGGGGGGGCTGTAATTTAAAAAAGGTAGATTTATCCAAGATATTTTTTATGTAAATAAGTTCTTAATGAGGATCGATTATTAGTTATTCAAATATCCAATCAGATTGATTAGTAACAATATGAAATCTTAATACCTGAAAATGATCTACTAAATATTATTTTTTATTTAAGTTGTCAACTATGTAAGGACACAAGGGCAGCAAATTCCCATTTCCATGGGGGACTCAAAAATTACAGTTACAAAATGTACAATACAAACAGGTACAATACATAAAACATCCACAGTAAGGCAACCCTAAAAAAATAACTTTTTGAATGGCTTTTAAATCTGTAAATTAGTTTTATTGTTTAACATTTGAGAATGAACTACAGATGTGTACTGATTGATGCTCACTGATACTTTTCAGTATAACTACAAAACTCCTGATTGTACTTGGCTGGTTCATTTATGATTTATGATTTATCATAATGTTTTATGACTAGGAGTGGGGGGGTGGCAGTTGGGGAAGAGATATGCAGAGACCACAGGTTGGGAAACCATATGCGCTTACCCCCATAACAGTGACAAAGGACAAATGGCAAGTACTATTGGTGATGCTAGGAAAGGGGGGCAGGATGGGAGGGGAAAGGGTGGAAGGTGGTTACCCTTAATGCTAGGAGCCTTGGGAGAAAAACTGCAGGGTTACAGGTTCTCATGGCAGAGGAAGAGGTGGACATTGCAGCCATCACGGAAACATGGGCCACCCAATACAATGACTGGGACCTGTCTGTACCAGGGTACAGGTTACTTCGTAGGGACAGGGTGATTGGGAAAGGAGGAGGGGTGGCACTATATGTGAAGGAAGGACTGAAGTGTGTAAGGGAAGAAGGGGAGGAGGGTAGTACGGAGTCACTTTGGATGCAAATCCAGGATTCCAAGAATAGGATTCTTAGAATGGGAGTGGTGTACAGGCCACCATCTCAGACCGAGGAGTTAGACAGGGAACTAGCGGGACAGATTAGGAGGACCTACAAGAAGGGTAATGTGGTGATTGTGGGGACTTCAACATGCCAGGAGTGGACTGGAGCACCCCAACAACCAGGAACAGAAGGAGCAGGTACTGCTGGATGCCTTCAGGACAGCTTCCTGCTGCAAATGGTCAGTGAACCAACCAGGTTAGGAAATACCCTTGACCTTGTGCTGGCAAATGGGGACTTTGTGAGAAACTACAGTGGAGGAACCGCTGTCAGGGAGTGACCACGCTCAGTATGGTTCACATTGGATACGGGCAAGGAAGGGTGGAATCTGGCACAAGAGTGCTGGACTTCAGGAGGGCCGACTTTGGGAGGATGGGGAAGTGGTAAAGGGTACCTGGCCAGAATTCAATCTAGTATGGATACTAACCAGAGATGGGAGCTCATAAAGCTGGGATAGTGGAGCAACAAAACCTGCTGCAAAGCCCAGACCAAGAAGGCTAGGGCTAAGAAACTGAGTTGGTTGAGCAAGGAGGTCATGGAAAAGTAAGGAGGAAAGAGCTGCCTTTAGGAAGTACAAGAAAACAGGAGGGGAGGACAGGAGGAGTACTTGACAGAATCGAAGGAGGTGACAAGGGCAGTAAGGGGAGCAAAGCATCTACGGACTCAGGCTGGCACAAGGCATTAAGAAGGGGGAGAAGGACTTCTTTAAGTACATCAGGGAGAAAAGGAGCTGTAAGGACCACATAGTAAGGATTAGGAAGGAGGGCGGTTGGGTGGAAGCAGGGTGAGATAAGGCGGAAGCACTAAATGAGTACTTCTGCTCAGTATTTACTAAAGAGAAGAGGGGGGTGACACCCAAGGTGGGAGAAATGGCAGAAGCAGGGGGAGAAGTGGTGACAGATGGGGAAATCATGGAGAGCAGAGTTCGAGAGGGTTTGAAGGCACTGAGGGTGGACAAGGCACCAGGTCCAGATGGCATCCACCCCAGGGCACTGAAGGATGGCAGAGGTCCTTGCAGGACCTTTGTCAGACCTATTTAATGCCTCACTACATTCAGGGTGTGTACCTCAGGACTGGAGGATGGCTCATGTGGTGCCCCTCCACAAGAGTGGCCCCAAGGATGAACCAGGAAACTACAGACCAGTGAGCCTCACATCCACCATGGGCAAGCTAATAGAGACTATCCTGAAGGAGAGGCTGGTGGCCCTCCTAGAGGCCAAAGGACTACAGGACAGCAGACAGCATGGCTTCATACATGGCAGATCCTGCCAAACCAACCTGGTCAAGTTCTATGACTGGGTAACTAGGTAACTGGACAGGGGCCATGCAGTGGATGTCCTGTATCTGGACTTCAATAAGGCATTTGACTCAGTGCCACATGGAAGGCTGGAAAGGAAGTTAGTAGGCACAGGGGTGGGTGCAAAGCTGGTGAGATGGGTAGGAAACTGGTTGCAGGGAAGGCAACAGAGGGTGGTGGTGGGTGGGGAGCTCTCACACCCAAGGGCAGTGACGAGCGGTGTTCCACAGGGCTCAGTGCTGGGACCAGTGTTATTTGGGATATTCATTGCAGACATATCATGGGACATCAGAGCAAGATCAGTCTGTTTGCTGATGATTACCAAGGTAGGAGCGGTGGCGGATGACCTAAGGGATGACAGGGGTTGCAGGATGATCTGGCAAAGCTTGAAACCTGGTCAGACACCTGGCAACTGGCTTTAATGCCAAAAGTGCAAGGTGCTGCATTTTGGGATGAAGAACCAAGGAGGAGTTACCAGCTAGGGGAGTGCAGCTAGCCCAGACAGAGGAGGAGAAGGATCTGGGTGTGCTCATTACAGGGTCAATGAACAGTTCGGCACAATGTAGGAAGGCAGCTGCAAAGGCCCACAAAATGCTGGGTTGTATTGCAAGGGTATATCCTCGAGGAGGAGGAGGTGATTCTGCCACTGTATGGGTCATTAGTTAGACACACCTGGAGTACTGCATACAGTACTGGCATCCTATCTGAACAGGGACATTAAGTTACTGGAGGGGTGCAGCGCAGAGCGACAAAGATGATCAAGGGGCTGGGGGACTTATCATACGAGAGGAGGTTGAAGGAGTTGAACATCTACTCACTGGAGGAGAGGAGACAGGGTGACATGACTGAAACCTTTAAATACATGAAAGGAATAAACAAGACGGGTACAGAGGGGCTGTTCAAAGTAAGGGAGAGGAGGGCCACCAGGGGCAGTGATATGAGACTGGAGCGAGGAAGGTTCAGGAAGGAGATGAGGAGACACTTTTTTACAGAGAGGGTGGTGGCTGGGTGGAATGCGTTACCTGCTGAAGTGGTATGCAGTAGAACATTGTACTGCTTCAAACGAGGAGGGGACAGGACAAGGGAGAGGGTTAATGAAGGGGAAGGGTAGAAGGGAGGGGCAGCTGCAGAATAAGGGGTGCTAGCTGCACATTCGAGCAGACTTGATAGACCTCTAGGCCTTTATCTGCTGGCAAATTTCGTATGTTCGTATGATTGTACTTGGCTGGTTCATTTATACAGACTGTTTTGGCATTTTTTTTTTTTTTTTTTGCTAGTCTGCTTATGTTTGTGACTTGTCTACATGAACCAATGTGACAACCGTGATTTATTAAGCAATAAGGCATGACCAAGGGTTATGTTAATAGTCTGTTAATCACCTTCTAGGCTGTACTCTGTGGCACGAGGTAGCCGAAAGGCCACGTGCCCCTAGAGGGTGAGTAACTGACCATTAACATAATCCCTGGGAGTGTCTTTATTGCTATTATAATAAAAAAATGTTTTTAAACAGTGTTAAACCTTGTTCAGCATATGGTTAAGCTCTAAATGTATGTTAATAAAAGATTAACATAAGGCTGTTAGAATGTTGCAGTGTCAGTGGCTCAGGAGGTAGCACACTCGCCTCTAAAATGGGGAGATCAGAGGGCTGTGGGTTCAGTTCCCACATCGGGCACTTGGGTTAATATCCCAGTACTGACACTGTAATGCAGCATGGGAGGGGTGCTGCATTTCTGAGGTGCTATCTTTTGGATGAGATGTTAAACCGAGGTCCCATCTGCCTGGATTGGTGGTAGTTCAGGTGGATGTTAAAGATCCCATGGCACTTCTTGGAAAGAGTAGGGGAATTTCCCCGGTGTCCTGGACAAATTTCTCTCATTCACTAACAAAATACCACCAACAGCTTAATCTGGTTCAAAGTCAGTTGGCATTTATCTGTATCCCCCTCCCCTGGGTTGTGCCTGAAAATAGGCAGGATTTGTCTAGTGCACTTACCCGGTCAACAAAAGCTAAATAAATAAATGTTTGCAGCCAATCAGAAAGCTTTATTTCTCCGACCCTTTTTATAATTAAACTTAAGTTTACATACACGTAAAGATATATGGAACATAATGAACTGCTTATGTTGTTGTGTGTGTGTTTTCCAAGCATTATTATTTATAAATGGTATTTATTATGTGTCATGCATTACCCATTCATCAGCGCTTGAAAAGGTGTGAAGGTGGTATCTAGCACAGCTGGCATCTTTAATTGCATCTTGTCACTGTACAAATAAAAAAATTAAAACAAAGAAGATGCACACCCAGTTTGCGAAAAGGTTTTACTAGTGGCTGAATAATTTTCTTGTGTGTAATCACACAACAGGTACCCTCATGTAGTTTCTGTAACAAAAGCATTTCACAATAGGTTATTCTAATTTACCCATACTGCTTGCATCACAAATGTAATTATTCTTGACTGGAAACAAATGAAGTGAAATTAACACAGACTATAGAAACATAGAACATATAAGTTGATGGCAGTTAAGGACTGCAAGGCCCATCCAGTCTGCCCATTTCTTTTTCTACCTTATAAATGTGCCATAGGCCTTTGCTCTGTCAGTGGCCTATCTATTCATAGTCATTTGTATTGCTCCCTTATGCCTATCCCATGCCTGTTTGAAGCCCTGCACTGTATTCATAGCCACCACTTCTTGTGGTAAGCCATTCCATGCATCCACCACCCTTTCTGTGAAAAATAATTTCCTCACATTCCCCCTTAATCGGCCCCCCTCTAATCTCATGCTGTGTCCTCTTGTCCTGCTATTTTTCTTGTATTTAAACAAGTTAGACTCTTTCACCTTGTTAATGCCCTTAAGGTGTTTGAATGCCTCAATCATACCACCTCTCCTCCCTTTGCTCAAGGGTATACATATTGAGCTCTGTTAATCTGTCCTCATATGTCTTCTGATGCAGTCCCTGCACTATTTTGGTTGCCCTTCTCTGAACTGCCTCAATTTGGTTAATGTCCTTGTGAAGGTGTGGCCTCCAATACTGCACACAGTACTCCAGATGGGGCCTAACCAGTGTCTTGTAAAGAGGGATTATTACCTCTCTCTTACGGCTTGTGATACCCCTACTAATACACCCTAACATCCCCCTAGCCTTACCTATTGCTTTGGAGGTCTGCTTGGATGATTTCAGGTCATCAGAGATGATGATGCCCAAGTCTCTTTCTTCCTTTGTGACTGCTAGCAACTCCCCTCCCAGCCTATAGGTAGCTTCAGGGTTTCTCTTCCCTCTGTGGATGATTTTGCACTTCTTTGCATTAAATCCCAGTTGCCACTTTTCTGACCATTTTGCTAGTTCATCAGATCTCTTCTCATTCTGCCCACCCCATCTGGATCATCTACTCTGTTGCAGATCTTGGTGTCATCTGCAAACAGACAAGCCTTACCCTCTAGTCCATCTGCAAGGTCACTAATGAAGATGTTGAAGAGGACTGGCCCCAGGACTGATCCCTGAGTACCCACTTGTGACTTGCATCTCTTCTGACTGATGCCATTTACCACCACTCTCTGTTTTCTGCCCGTCAACCAGTTTGCCACCCAGTTGACCAACTTCTGACCACCCGAGCCTACCCAGCTTATTTATCAATCTTCTATGTGGAACAGTGTCAAAAGCTTTGCTGAAATCAAGGTAGGCGACATCAACTGCTCCCCCTTGGTCCACCACTCTGATTACCCAGTCAAAGAAATCTATGAGATTAGTTTGACAGGACCTTCCTTTTGTAAACCCATGCTGTCTTGGATCCTGTGCCCCTATGGATTCACAGGTGTTGCACTATCCTTTCCTTAAGGAGTGCCTCCATAATCTTGCCCACTACTGAGGTAAGACTGACTGGTCTGTAGTTTCCCACCTCCTCCCTGCTACCACTCTTGTGGAGCAGGATCATATGAGCCCTTCTCCAGTCTTCTGGGACCTCTTCTGTGCTCAGAGACTCACTAAACAGTTCTGCTAATGGCTCTGCTAGTTCCACCTTTAGCTCCTTAAGTACCCTGGGATGTATGCCATCAGGTCCCATTGCCTTATCCACCCTGAGCTTAGCAAGCTCTTGTAGGACCCTTTCTTTTGTGAAGGGAGTAGTGCTCACCTCCCTCCCCCGTGTCCATGATGCTGAGCTTTGGGCCCTGCCCTACCTTCTCTTCAGTAAATACTGAGCAAAAGTATCTATTTAGGATAGATGCCTCTACAGGGTCCTCCTCCTCACATGCTCCCTTTTCTCCATTAAGCTTAGCAATACCCCCTCTGGACTTTCTCCTTTCACTAATGTATCTCTAGAAAGTCTTGTCACCTTCTTTTACTGTTCGTGCTAGTGTTTCCTCAGTTTGGGACTTTGCCTGCCTTACTGTCTTCCCTGCTTCCCTTAGGGCAGTTTGGTATGCCTCCCTATCTTCATCCTGCTGTGTTCCTTATATTTCCTGAAGGCCAGCCTTTTGGCTCCTGACCTTTTCTGCTACTGTATTTGAGAACCAAAGTGGTTTCCTTCTTCTTTTGAACTTCCTTTTCTGTCTAACACAATGAGATGTTGCTTCAAGTATTGCATCCTTAATGCTTGCCCACTTTGGCTGTACCCCCTCACCTGTGTTTCTTTTTGCCAGGGTTAGCTTAACTCTGTTGGCCATCTTATCAAAGTCAGCTCCTCTGAAGTCCCATATTTTTGCCTTGGAATGGAATGATTTAGAAGTAGTAGCTAAATTGAACCATACCATGTGATGGTCACTGGCCCCCAGGTGACCTTCTACCTGGAGATCTGTGATCCCTTCCTTGTTAGTCAGTACTAGATCTAGGATAGCCCTGTCTCTTGTGGGTTGCTGTACCAGTTGTTTGAGGCCCTCCCTGCAGGAATCCACTATGTGTCTAGTTCTGGCAGATGTTCCTGCTGGTATTGACCAATCTGTATCCGGCATGTTGAAGTCTCCATTATCAGAACCTCCCTTTAGCTGTCATGTTTTGTATATCTTCTAACAGTAATGTGTCTGTGTCCTCCCCTGGTCTGGGGCCTGTAGACAACCACAGTTCTTATGGCTGTCCCATTTCCTGTTTCAGGTGACCCTCAGTTCTTCTGGCTCCTATGTGTATTCTGAATTTCTGTAGCTTTGATATTTTCATTGACATCCAGCCCTCCTCCCCTTTTGCACTCGGTCTCTTCTGAACCATACATAGCCAGGTACTGAAGTCTCCCAAGTGTGGTTACTAGTAAACCACGTCTCATTAGTGCTACTATGTCAGTTTAGCCTCTGACATTATTGCCTGCAGGTCTGGGATCTCATTCCCAGGCTGTAATATTGTGTACATGATTTTCTATTGGCCAGATTTTGGTGTGTTAGTTGTTGGGTGAGGTTTGGCATTGCCCCTGTCGTCGTATGGGGAGACAAACCTTTTTCTTACCTAGTGATGCAAATGGACTGCAAACATGCTGAATCCCTGTTTGACCACTAGCTGAGGGGAGGGTGTTCTTCCCATTCGGCCGATAGGGTGCTGTACCTCTCCCCATTTGCTAGTTTAAATATTCTGCAAAGACGTCAAACTTCTGCCCCAATGCACTGACTCCTCCTTAGTCAGATGCAGTCCATCAAATTTAAAGAACTTTCGCTCCCAGAACTGTTGCAGTTCCCACAAATCTGTGTCCTTTCCTGGCACCAACACTTGAGCCACGTGTTTAGCTCCCCATCTCCCTTTCTCTGACTTTCCGTCCATCTGCTCCCCTCTCCCAGACTGGCAGGATCTCAGAGAAGGAGATGCCAGACAAAATAGATGATAGTTTGTCACCCAGCCTGGTCAGGTGTTCCTTGGTCTCCACAACTGACCGGCTGGTGAGATCATTAGTCCCTATGTGTACTAGGACATCAATGTTTTCTCCTGCTTTGTGAACAATTTTAGTAATGCAGTCAGTGTCTTTCCATGCTGATGTACCTGGGAGACATCTGACCATTACCCCTGGCTGGAGATGGGTATCAACTCCCCGAATCATGGAGTCTCCTATGATCAGAAGTTTTTTGGATTTCCTTTTTGCTTTCTTTGTTTTGGTTCCTGATTTGGGTGAGTTTTGTTGTGCTAGCTCCTGTGCTGCAGTGTCTTCTGCCTCTTTGTTTGATTTCAGAGATAGAAGCAGATACCTGTTTGTAGTGTTTATATGGTTTTTAGAGGTAATATGTTGGAGAGCAGAGAGTGATGGGGCACCCGATTTGTCCCTCCTAACCACCTGCCAACCTCTTGGACCAACTACCCTCTGCGGTCGAGGTTTTTCTGTTGGATGCTGGGGAAATGGCGGGTGGTTCTTATAATGTATTTCCTCTTGAATATGAAATTTGAGGAGTGCAATCTCTGCCCATGCTGCCCAGAGCTGAGCCCTAAGATCTCCAAAGGTCCAACATGTAGGACAGTGTCCTAAATCCTGTAAGACTGTCCTTCTGAAAATTGTTCCGCAGTACCTGCAGTTAATGATATCCATTCCAGATAAGTTGCTGGGTTTATAACCTAGTCAGAGTAAGAGTAATTAGAAGGAAAAAAAGAAAAAATGCAAGAAATGGTTTGATTGTGTTTTGTTTAACTTGTTATAACAAGTTAAATTACTAGTGCCCTGTAAATGAGCTCACCCTGAGCCCCACTGATCGACCCCTTCCTGCTCTGCCACAGGAAATGTCACAACTGTGGTACCCTACAAAGGGTGTAGTGTGGGGTGGTTGGGGATGGGGGTGGGTGGCTTGGCCTTCCCTGCCAAAAAAAGAACCACAGAAGAAAGAACAAGGAGGTAAGAGCAGAAACAGTCAACAACAAATGCAGTAACCCTGAAAGCTTATCCTAATGTTAGATAAAACTGTAAAACCTGTAAAGCACCACCTGTAAGAAGACATATGCTGTAAGAAACACTTTGCTACAGAGAAAAATAAACCAATGAAATGTTAGCAACGAACAGTAGCAATCCCTGTGAGTAAAAAATAAAAACAACACCACACAGTAAATCTGTTTAGCCAAAATAAATCTTAATCCTTTTCCCTTGCTCTGGTAAGTTTCTCTACTCTGCCTTTCAAGCAGTCTTAGAAGGAAAGAGCTCAGGTGAAGCTAGGTGCCTTGGCCAGCAAACCAAGTCTTCTCTATGTTAACAAAAGTGACAAATAGATTGATCAGCAGATTATTTGAATATATGCATAGCAAAACAAATATGTGTGTGTCCGCGTGCCTTGTCTAACTACCTATCTATCTACACATCTATCTATCCTGCAACAATGTGTCAAACGTTTTACCAGGAATACTGATCTAAATCCACCAAGAAGCTAAACAAATCACTACACCCCATTCCCTTGTACTCCACACTTAGCAGTTTATTTTTCAAGTTAATAAAGGATGGAAGCCAAGGGTTAATGTTGCAATATACTAAGAAAATGTCAAATATGAAGAAAACAAAAAGTGTAAAAATATGGGGAATAGTGTGAAAATTATGTGCCGCAGAATTGCCGCAGAAATAGCCATCCACCGCCGCAGAAGTTCTGCGGCATATGGAAACCTGCTGCAGAACTTTGCTCCAAAGTGCCGTAGAAAAATTAGGACCCTGACTGTAAAGCAAATAACACAAAAGAAGATAGAGTAAAAGAATTAACAGCAGAGATGTAACCTTTAAATGTATGTTGTTGCAGCCACCAATAAGGGTGTACAAACAATTACAACTATGTACAAACTGAATATACTGACACTACTACACATTCAGACAAACACAAAAAGAAGGCGTGAGTAAACCCCTGAGAAGAAGTCTAAAATGGAACCCATGTCCTTACAACAGCACAAACAAGAGACTCAAGCTTATTTTTAGTGTTAATAATAACAACTCTAGATGAATAAGCTTCTAAATGTGAATTATTTATACCAGCCAATATCCCACACAATAACAACTTTATCTTACCCAAATACTCAAGCTGTAGCCTCCAGGGACACCCTAATTTCAAAAAAGGCAACCAGGTGTCAAGCCGTCCCACCAGTACTAACCTGTTAAGAGCATAAAAAAAACTCTTTAGGTAGGTCAGCCCTAGGAACAATTGGCCCATTGAACAGACAAGCATTTATTTCACATTTGTGACCATGCTTATGTCTGAACAATTTTAACTAACCTGGCCTTTCTCAAAACCCTAAATGGAGGCTAATGACAGCAAACTTATAGGGCTTAAATGCTTGTGAGGGGATAGAAGGCTAGGAGGACAAAGTTAGAATATATTAGTAAGTCAAATATACTTAAAAAAACATTGCTACATCTGCATTTTATAGAGCTGCAATTCTTGTGAAGGGCAGATTCAAAACTGTATATCAGAACCAACGTCAAGGTTACAGCTTTAAGAAGATTCAATCTCCACTCTGTCTGATTAAAATGACACATAAAAAACTGTATAAAATAATCAATATTCTCATTTCACGTGAGCAATTTAATGAGATTCTATAATATATGAAATCTGCAATAATTAGGTGAAATCCATGTACCTTAAAGCTTGAGACTCCAATACCCTCCCCCCAAGTAACATATCGATAAAGCAGGCTGTTATTTTCAGGGAGCAGCTCTGGAGCACTGACCTTTTCCCCTGACCCTGCCTGTAAATATAAACAACATGGTAACACACATTTAAATTGAATAATTTGTAAGTATCACTCTACTACATGGAGATAGATTAAAAACATTAAGAAAAATTTTAAAACTGACATAAGAAAGTCTGAGAAAAGCAGCCGACAAAGCAGCGATCAAGTGATAGCAGGCTTCCAATCATTGCGCAGCCACCACGATGAACTGAGAGATTTCAATATTCTCCACTCAGGTTAATCAGCAGCAAAGTGGTGGCACAAAAGTCATGTCTCTCCTTCAAGCTCCAAATTACTAGGTGAGTATGGCTGAGCGAACATATCCTCTACTTGGCTAAAAGAACTTTTTAAACTTTCAGGGCGGGATATTCAGACTGTGCCAGGCTGTGGCGCAAGCCTGGGCGCAGCGCAACTTGGCTGCACAGGGACGTTGACAGGGTGATATTCAACGGAGCTGCGCCATGGCACAGCATCGTTAAATATCACACCTTGGCCACCCGCAGTGCACATGGCGCAATGGTACTGCGCCAGCGCAAGTGGCCAGAGTGGAGCAGGGGGATGCGCTAGCACAAGTTCCATTGTGCTAGGCACAACAACCGTAATATTCGAAAGTGCACATGCAAATGGGGCCATAATGTATGCAAGGCGCAAATGGGGCCATTTGCATGTCATTATGGCCCCATTTGCATGCAGATGCGCCGATCCCTGGCGACTTGCACCTGGTACACTGCCAGATTGCAGCCATCAGGGACCGACACCCCCTGCACAAGTGGCAAAGTGCCCCACTGCCCAATCACGGGCATATGTTTCATTATAAAAGTCCCATATCCCTGGTGGTCCAGTGGACCACTCACAGCCCGATCGCGGGCATTTGTGAAAAATAATTGTCCTATATCCCTGGTGGTCCAGTGGACCGCTCGCAGCCTGATCGCAGGCATAAATACATGTCAAACGGTTAACTCTATCCTTGGTGGTCCAGTGGACTGCTTGCAGCCTGATCGTGGACATAAGTACATTTCAAACAGTTAACTCTATCCCTGGTAGTCCAGTGGACCACGTCCAGCCCGATCGTGGGTGTCGTTTCACAATAGAACACACCAAAGCCATCCCTGGTGGTCCAGCGGTACTCCCCTCTCCACCCACCCACTGAGCCCCAGCATCCCACTCCCCCCCGGTCAGTGGTGGGCGGCAGCCCCACCACCCACTGCCCGTCGACTGACTGCATACGGTGGGGCTGTATGCCCATTGGTCCACAGTGTGGGCCAATGGGCGTCAGGTATATGCCGTACTACACAGTCCAGATATGTGAATGATCCATATGCAGTCAGGTCGACGGGCGGCGGGCGGCTGGCGGGTGGGGCTGTCGCCCACCGCTGATAGGGGCGAGTGCTGGGGCCTCAGTGGCGGTGGGAGGGGCTACCGCTGGACTACATAGGATGGCTTGGTGTGTTCTATTGTGAAACGACACCAAGAATTGAGATGGATGTGGTCCACTGGACCACCAGGGATTTTGGAACTCTTTTGTTATTACATATGCCGCAATCAAGCTGCAAGCAGTCCACTGATCACCAGGATATGGGACTATTAATTATAACAAATAGCGCATTTACGTCATATGGGGCGCCACCACGGCAGGTGCCATCGAGTTGGTGTCCACCCATTGCGGTGGCAGCTGCCGTGTTGTGCCCCGCAATACGGCAGCTCACCTGTGGGTGGCCAGCTGTTGATCCTTTTTTGGCTCACCTGTGTGCAGCGCGGGTAGGGTTTGTGCATGCATGGGCTCAGCACATCCCGGGCTGAATATCGGGATGTACGGAGTATGCATGGGCACACCCCCCTACCTGCACTGCATACATTACTGATGCGCTCCAGCGCATCAGGATTGTGCCAGGCTCATTCCCCCTTTGAATGCTGCACGGGCGCATCAGTGGGTTCGCATGGCACAACTGCGTTCGCCATGTGCAACCTTTCTAAATATCCCACCCTCAGGAAATTGTGGAATAAGCATTTGGAGACCTGTATCTTTGTGTACTGAAGCTGGGCCAGAGTTAGGTAGAGGGCTGTTTACTCGATGATGCCCTGTGTTGTTTGGGATCACCCTTTGCTCTTAAAAATGCAGTCTCCTAGATATTTTAGAGAACCAAGCCATCGACTTGTGCTTCAGAATCGGTGCAAATGTTTGTTTTGCTCTGTTTGCAAGCCTCTCTTAGGCAGTGATGTGCGTGGGCGCATTGCTGTTCTTGGGCTCATGGCTTGAATTCGAGTTGAATCTGTCTTACTTGGGTTCCAGTTGTGGCTGTTGGATTTCTTTTTGAACATTGAGCCTGGCTTGGTCAATTTTTAATATTTCAAAGGCCTCAGGCCATGACTGTGAAACAAACTTCCAAGCCTCATCCAGTGAAGTAAAACTATTAAGGTCCACTGCCCTGGAAATCACTAAAACCGCAGAATTTTTATATAATGAGCCACGTTAAGTTTCTGCAGTACAAGCATGTCTCCAAATAATTTTATTTTCTCCACAATTTCTGACAAGAAATCTTGGAACAGATAGATCTTATTATTGTCCCAGTATAAAGACTTCTTCTGCCTGGCCACTGACAATATTTCTTCTTTCACATTGAACCTCAGGAACCTGGCAATAATTGGCCTGGGCTTTTGGCATGGTTTTGAGAGGCTGTCACAGATCTATGTCCCTCTGATCTCAAAAGGCCATGCCAGCTGAAATTTAAAATAGATAGAAGAAACTCCTGCAAAATCTTATCATGTTACTCCTTCCAACAGCTCAGAAACCCCTATAATCCTTGAATTGTTTCTTCTGCTACGATTTTCCAAATCATCAACCTTTGACCCTATAGCTTCTGTTTTGGACAAGACCAAGTCAGTATCAGATTTATCTTCGATTCTGCATAAGGAATCTTAAAAATAAGCAAACCTCTCTCTAAAATCTCAGCTTTCTGGTTTTCTGCACTTGTTTCCCTTTTCTTTTTTTTTTACCAATTATTTTACCAGGTGAGATACACTAAGCTGCAAGCTTGTTTGCAGGTGCAGCCTGGGAGCATGAGGAAGTTAAATGACTTGCTCAGGGTCACACAGTATGCAAGTGGGGGCTGTGAGATTCAGACCCAGGTCTTCAGAGTTGCAGCTCAGAGCCTTAAACCACTGCGCCATACTGCCTCCTTTTCAGGCTTATAATATCCACAGACATAGATTGTAACTTTTCTTTAATAAATGTCATGTCATCGCCCCATAATCATTTTGTTTAAACTTTTTATCATTGCTGTGCTTTGTTTTGTTAGGGCTGACAGATAGAAACATAGAAGTTGACAGCAGATAAGGACATAAGGCCCATCCAGTCTGCCCATTTGTTTTCTACCTTATAAATGTGCCATCGGCCTTTGCTCTGTCAATGGCCTATCTATTCATACACATCTGTATTGCTCCTTTATGCCTATCCCATGCCTGTTTGAAGCCCTGCACTGTATTCATAGCCACCACTTCTTGTGGTAAGCCATTCCATGCATCCACCACCCTTTCTGTGAAAAAGAATTTCCTCACATTCCTCCTTAATCGGCCCCCCTCTAATCTCATGCTGTGTCCTCTTGTCCTGCTATTTTTCTTATATTTAAACATGTTAGACTCTTTCACCTTGTTAATGCCCTTAAGGTGTTTGAATGCCTCGAACATATCACCTCTCTCCCTCCTTTGCTCAAGGGTATACATATTGAGCTCTGTTAATCTGTCCTCATATGTCTTCTGATGTAATTCCTGCACTATTTTGGTTGCCCTTCTCTGGACTGCCTCAATTTGGTTGTCTCCTTGTGAAGGTGTGGCCTCAATACTGCCGCAGTACTCCAGATGGGGCCTAACCAGTGTCCTGTAAAGAGGGATTATTACCTCCCTCTTATGACTTGTGATACCCCTACTAATACACCCTAACACCCCCCTACCTTACCTACTGCTTTAGAGGTCTGCTTGGATGATTTCAGGTCATCAGTGATGATGATGCCCAAGTCTCTTTCTTCCTTTGTGACTGCTAGCAACTCCCCTCCCAGCCTATAGGTGGCTTCAGGGTTTCTCTTCCCTCTGTGCATGATTTTGCACTTCTTTGCATTAAATCCCAGTTGCCACTCTTCTGACCATTTTGCTAGTTTGTCCAGATCTCTTCTCATTCTGCCCACCCCATCTGGATCATCTACTCTCTTGCAGGTCTTGGTGTCATCTGCAAACAGACAAGCCTTACCCTCTAGTCTATGTGCAAGGTCACTAATGAAGATGTTGAAGAGGACTGGCCCCAGGACTGATCCCCTAGGTACCCCACTTGTGACTTGCATCTCTTCTGACTGTATACCATTTACCACCACTCTCTGTTTTCTGCCCGTCAACCAGTTTGCCACCCAGTTGACCAACTTCTGACTCACCCGAGCCTACCCAGCTTATTTATCAATCTTCTATGTGGGACAGTGTCAAAAGCTTTGCTGAAGTCAAGGTAGGTGACATCAACTGCTCCCCCTTGGTCCACCACTCTGGTTACCCAATCAAAGAAATCTATGAGATTAGTTTGACAGGACCTTCCTTTTGTAAACCCATGCTGTCTTGGATCCTGTGCCCCTATGGATTCCAGGTGTTGCACTATCCTTTCCTTAAGGAGTGCCTCCATAATCTTGCCCACTACTGAGGTAAGACTGACTGGTCTGTAGTTCCCGCCTCCTCCCTGCTACCACTCTTGTGGAGCGGGATCACATGAGCCCTTCTCCAGTCTTCTGGGACCTCTCCTGTGCTCAGAGACTCACTAAACAGTTCTGCTAATGGCTCTGCTAGTTCCACCTTTAGCTCCTTAAGTACCCTGGGATGTATGCCATCAGGTCCCATTGCCTTATCCACCCTGAGCTTAGCAAGCTTTTGCAGGACCCTTTCTTTTGTGAAGGGAGTAGTGCTCACCTTCCTCCCCCCTGTGTCCATGATGCTGAGCTGTGGGCCCTCTGGAGACCGCATGGGGGCGCTCTCGGACTGCATGATTGAGGCTGCCGGCTTATGCTTGCTGTCAGATGGCACTGCGGTCTTTCAAGGAGCCACTGAATGTAAAAACTCAATTATTAAGAAAAGTGCTTGTCCGACTGGTGCCCCATTTAAGACATCGGTTTAGCAGTACTGGATAAATATTCTGGTCACCGAAATTTTATAAAAAAAATAACTTTAACATTGTTGAAAAATGAATAAATCACATTAGGTGAGAGAGCTACACTCTCAGGCTGTCTTCCTTTCAAGCGCTGGTGCTTGACCGAGAGCAGGAAACCACGATCAATACCCTGGACTTATAAAGCACTTATGTTGGGTTCTCGATGATCAGGGACTCCACTGATTCGCTGGAGTCAATATAGTTCTGTTTTGTTTTTTTTTTGTGGCAGGGGAGAATAATAACAACATTTTCTTGCCAAGGTGCTGACCATCTGGAACTTTTAATTGTGGCCTTTTTTCTTCTCTCCTCTGTATACTAGGCAAGACCAAGACAGCGCCTATGTGGCCACAAAGGCTCTGTGTCCCTTCTTCTTTTTACTGGCAGACAATTTCTCCTGCCATAGCAAATACTGGGTAATAGAACGGAAGAAGGCACTTTGCCCATTTTACCATTCCCTGCATAGAAGGCTCATTTTAACCCTTTGGAGCACATCATACAATCTAGTTCCCCTTTGAAGTCATTTACTGTTGTACTCATTACAATATTCTCCAGTAAGCTGTTTCAGTTTCTTGCTGTTCTATTTACAAAAGCATAATGCATCTCATTTGTCTATGCCGCCTTCATTTTTATTTGAAATGTGTGTGCTCTCAGGCCCATCTCCTCTCTTCCTTCTTGCCTCCAAACTGTACACATGTAACTTTTGTAGCCTAGTCTCATAATCATTGTTTTTAGTCAACCATATCAGTTTAGTGAAAGATCTTTGGATTTTTTCCATCCTATTTATCTGATTTATTTATTTAAATGTTTTACCAGGAGGGCGCACAGAACAACAAGTTTCTCGTCTCATGGTGTGACCAGGGAGGGTTACATAGGGTTGTGAAGGATGATCAGTTACAATAGCATGTGGGTAGTACAAACACTACAACATTGTAAGATTGTGCAATAGTTGGAACACAAGGCACTGTACAATAAACAGTAGTGGAACATCGAGTAAATTACAACACATGCCCAAAATCATACAAAAGAACAAATAAATGTACAAAACAGTAATAATGCAATAGAACTATTTATAGTGCATGAGTGTACCAGGAACAGGCTCGAGGTAGTACACAAGTGCTGTTGGAGTAAAAAGGATGGGGTTAGGTTGTGCACACTGGTGACCCAGAAGGGCAGGTGGAGAAGGGAAGGGGGAGTGGCAGGAACTGAATATGAGGAGAAGGGGTAGCCATTTCCTGATTGCCCCCCTCAGAATGTTGAGAACCCTGCGGGGAGCGGGGTCATGGAAGGAGGGAAGAAACTAAGGATAGATATTAAGGAGGGTTAAAGCAGGAACAGCTGAGGGAAAGGTAATTGTGTAGGGCAGAGGTAAGGGAGTAGTTGGAGGAGGAATGTCATATTTTGGGGGGAAGGAATTGATTTTATCTCTCCCTTTGCATAAGGGTTCCATAAAGGTGACCCATAATCAATATGTGGTCTAATCAATATATTGTATATGATTTGGGTTTCTCCTTCCCATGTGCATCACCGTGCATTTTCATTACTAAAGGCATCTTGTCCCTTGACCATAATTCTACTAGTTTCAGATCTTTGTCTAACTCTTGAATACTCTCTGCAGATTCCACCGAACCTCCCAACTTTATATCACCTGCAAATTTCACTATTATATTCCTAATTCCTAAATTTATATCCACAATATATAATGAGAACAAAGCCGGTCCCAGCACCGACCCCTGCAGCACCCCACTGGTCACATCAGCATATTCTGAATACATCCCCTTGACTCTGACCCTTTGCTTTCATTCCCTCAGCCAGTTCTGAACCCAGAGCCAGACTGACAAGTGCTGCGGATAGATCATGGCTGACTAGCAAGCGCAGCTGTTCGTATTCATGCTGTTCTGTTTTTATGTTTGCTTGCATGCATGTGCAAGAAACATAGTGCCATCATCCGAGATTTCGGAGGTGTGTTACCCCCTCCTCCAATTCAGTCAGTGTGTTGGCAGGCGTGGCCCCTGTAAGCCAATGCATGCTGGAGCTGTCTATGACAAGCTCCAAAATGCAGTGGCATACAGTTCAAAGGGGCTACGCTTGAGTGAGCAGCAATAAGATATTGCCTGCCCATGCGCAGCCCCCCCACACATGCTCACGCAGGCGGCGCCCGCACGCACACACATACTGTATAGCCAACGGGTGCTTCTAATCACCGCCGGGCTGTGCTGCGCCCCCGCCTCCCCTGAAGTTTGAAATGCCACGCTGGGTGCCCACCCCAGCGTGGCAACTAATGATATAGCCGATGGGGTGCCAACTCCCATCGGCTCCACTGTCCTCACCCCCCGAGTAGTGGGTGCCACGCTGGGAGCCCACCCCAGTGTGGCAATCGATGCTTTGGCCGACGGGGGTGCCCAATCCTGCATTGGCTGAACGTCCCCCCGCCAACCGTCCTTGTGCCATGCTGGGAGCCCACCCCAGCGTGGCAAATGTCCCGCGACATCACTGTAAACGAAAATAACACCTGTAAAGGAAAAACGGTCCCACGTAGTCTCCCTGGCCCCCCTCCCACAACCCGCACCCACCCACTGCACACCCTGCCTTCCCACCCCCTCACCCCTGCCTCCGGACCTCGGACGCGGCGATCTTTGGTGGACGGGAACCGTCTGCACTCTTCAAAAGCCGACCCGCGAACTGAGGAAATGCCGGTAAGCTGTATAATTGGCTAGATAGGGGTTTTCAACTTTGTTGCATATCTCAGGCATTTTTGGAATTTTTGCACCAAATTTTCAACATGGGGTTTTTGGGACCCCTTCTCATGAATGCTGTCACTGTCATGGCATTATTCGGGCCCGAAGGGTGATTCTGCAGTCACTGCGCGAAATCACCTTTTGGGACGATTAATGAAATGACACTGCCAATGTTCATAAGGTGGGCTCTCAAGAAGCCTATTTTGAAAATTTGGTGGAAAAATTCCAAAAAATGACTGTTTTACGAGCGTGCATTGCGCAGTTCCTACGCACGCTCGTAAGTTCGCGAATGTTCAATATTTTCATTCCAGATTTTCAACATTACCATTTTACCACACCTTCTTATGAGTAGTATAGCTGTCATTTTTCACATCTCACCCAAAACGTGCTTCCGCCCATGTAGTGCACAATGGCGCAGTCGGTGTGCGAAACCAATGTACGGGACAAATTAAGAAAACCACAGTGATACTGTTCATGAGCAGAGTTCTTACAATGGCTATGTTGAAAATCTAGTAACAATCCTAACAATGACTGTTTTCTGAGGATCGTTGCGCGGTTCCTACATGCCTTTCGTAAGTTCGCAATTTTCAATATTTACACTCCAGATTTTCAACATTGCCATTTACCACACCTTCTTATGAGGCAGTACAGCTGTCATTTTCACATCTCACCCAAAATGTGTTTCCGCCCATGTAGCACACAATGGCGCAGTCGATGTGCGAAATCAATGTATGGGACACATTACGAAAATCACAGTGACACTTTTCATGAGCAGAGGTCTTAAAATGGCTATGTTGAAAATTTGGTGAAAACATTCCTAAAAATGACTGTTTTACGAGCGTGCGTTGCGTAGTTCCTATGCATGCTCATAAGTTTGCAAATTTAATATTTTCACTCCAGATTTTCAACATTGCCATTTTATTACACTTCCTTATGAACAGTACAGCTGCCATTTTTCATATGCCGCCTAAAATGTGTTTTTGCACATGTAGCACACAATGGTGCTGTTGGTGTGCGAAAGCAATGTTTGGGACAGATTAAGAAAATCACAGTTACACTGTTCATGAGCAGAGGTCTTAAAATGGCTATGTTGAAAATTTGGTGACAAAAGTCCATACAATGACTGTGTTATGAGTGAGCATTGCGCAGTTTCCACGCACCCTCATAAGTTCATGACTTTGTAATATTTTAAGTCCAGATTTTCACCAGTGGCATTTTTCCAAACTGCCTTATTTACAGTACAGTTATCATTTTTCACAACATGGCCGAAATGTGTTTTCACACTTTCAGCGCAGAGATGCGTGGTCGCTGTGGGAAATCATTGTTCGGGACAGATAAAGAAAATCACAGTGACACTGTTAATGATTGGAGGCACCAAAATGCCTGAGTTGACAATCTGCTGTAAAAAAAATCCCCAACCTAATTATATTACGGGTGTGCGTTGCACAGTTTCTATGTATGCTCGTGACTTCACCATTTTTTTAAATATTTTTACTGCAGCTTTGCAACATTGCCATTTTTTATACCTCCCCATGAACAGTACAGCTGTCGTTTTTATGTTTGCTTGCACGCATGTGCAAAAAACATAGTGCCATCATCCAAGATTTCGGAGGTGTGTCACCTCCTCCTCCAGTTCAGTCAGTGTGTTGGCAAGCGCGGCCCCTGTAAGCCAATGCATGCTGGAGCTGTCTATGACAAGCTCCAAAATGCAGTGGCATACAGTTGAAAGGGAAGCTACGCTTGAGTGAGCAGGGATAAGATATCGCCTGCTCATGCACAGCTCCCCTGCACACACACAAACTCCCCTCCCTGCACACCGCATATAGCCGGACAGGGTGCCCAATCCCCGTCGGCTTGTGCTGCGCTCCCCCAAAGCCTCCCAAATGCTCGCTAAAGCCAATGGGGTGCCCAATCCCCGTCGGCTACTATCTCTCCCCATACTATAGCCGACGGGGTGCCCAATCCTGTCAGCTTCACTCTCCCAGTACAAGGTGCCACCCTGGGAGCCCACCCCAGCGTGGCAACAAATGTCATGACGACAGGTGCCCAACCCCGTCGGCTGAAGGCCCCACCGTCCTTGTGCCACGCTGGGAGCCCACCCCAGCGTGGCAAATGTCCGTCGTCAATTTTTTTTTAAACCTGGAAAATAAAAGCGGTCCCACGTAGTCTCTCAACACACCTCCCACAACCCGCACCACCCACAGCCCACCCTGCCTCCCACACCCCCAACCCCCTCACCCCATACCTCCGGACCTCAGCGATGATCTTGGTGGACCAGAACATGTCTGCACTCTTCAGGCGACCGCGAACTGAGGAAATGCCAGTAAGCTGTATAATGGGCTAGATAGGGGTTTCAACTATTGCATATCTCAGGCATTTTGGAGAATTGTTGCAAATTTTCAACATGGGTTTTGGACCTTCTCATGAATGATGTCACTGTCATGGCGTATTAGGCCTGAAGGGTGATTTCACCCAGTGACCGCAAATCACCCTTCAGGCCTGAATAACACCATGACAGTGACATCATTCATGAGAAGGGCACCAAAACCCCATGTTGAAAATTTGGTAAAAAATTCAAAAATGACTGTTTTACAAGCGCATGGTGCAGTTCCTACGCAGGCTCGTAAGTTCGTGAACTTTCAATATTTTCACTCCAGATTTTCAACATTGCCATTTTACCACACCTTCTTATGAGTAGTACAGCTGTCATTTTTCACATCTCACCCAAAACGTGTTTCCGCCCATGTAGCGCACAGTGGCGCAGTCGGTGTGCAAAATCAATGTACGGGACAAATTAAGAAAATCACAGTGACACTGTTCATGAGCTGAGGTCTTAAAATGGCTATGTTGAAAATTTGGTAAAATTCAAAAATGACTGTTTTACGGTGCGTTGTACAGTTCCTCATGCGCTCATAAGTTCGCGAACTTTCGATATTTTCACTCCAGGTTTTCAACATTGCCATTTTACCACACCTTCTTATGAGTAGTATAGCTGTCATTTCTCACATCTCACCCAAAACGTGTTTCCGCCCATATAGCGCACAATGGCACAGTCGGTGTGCAAAATCAATGTACGGGACAAATTAAGAAAATCTCTGTGACACTATTCATGAGCAGAGGTCTTAAAATGGCTATGTTGAAAATTTGGTGAAAAAATTCCTAAAAATGACCTAAACGCACACCCCAATGCCTGTCACTCTCTGCAGGGTGGTGGTGGGGTTGGCTTCAGTTCAATGCTTCACTGCCATTCCTATTACGCAGCTCTGTAACTTCTACACTACCACTGCCAATGCCAGCAAGCAAACATTCGGCATTGACAAATGCTTGTTATAATGTGCTGTGCTCCCACAACTAAAGCTGTCTACTTCTGTTTAAAGCATTCATTCAGATCAGAGCTGAAGACAGCAGGGAAATCAAAGCAGTTTCCTTCTTTTGTTTTAGAGCACATAATAGTTTAACAGTGTGTGCCTAGACCATATTTATGCATTAAAGAGATAGTGTACTGCCTAATTACATTTTAAAAGCTGCCATATGTTTCCTCTGAATTGCCCTTCCTCTGACTTCATCCCATGCCCTCTAGTCCTGGAACATCTTTTTTACTGCAAAATAGTGTTTTCCTGCACCCTGTCCCTCCCTGTAAGATACTTGTATGTCTCTATCATATCTCCTCTCTCCTTCAGGGAGAACATATTCAGATCCTTCAGTCTGTCCTCATAGGACTTGTGATGCAATCCTGTACCGTCTTAGTTGCTCTCCTCTGAAACTTCTCCACCCTGTCTGTGTCCTTAGGTAGATAATGATCTCCAGAACTGGACACTGTACTCCAGGTGGGGCCTCACGAAGTGTTTTGTATAGTGGAATTATGACCTACCATTTCCTGCTGGTGATGCCTGCTTATACATCCCAGCATCTTATTTACTTTACCTGCTGCCTTGTCACACTGTTTCACTACTTTGAGGTCATCAGAGATGATAACCCTAAGGTCCCTTTCCTGCTTGGTGCATGATATATCCTCCCCCAACACTGATATGTTGTTCCAGGGTTCTTGTGACCCATATGCATTATTTTGCACTTTTTTACAATAAATTTCAACTGCCAAACCCTTGACCATTCTTCAGGCTTCTGCAGGTCCCTCCTCGTTCTGTCTACACCCTCTGGCATGTCCACTCTGTTACAGAGCTTCATGTCATCAGCAAACAGGGAAATTCTACCTTCTATGTCCTGCGCAATGTCACGGATGAAGATGGTGAATTGGACTGGTCCCAGCAGTGATCTCTGTGTCATCCCACTGGTCAGGCTTCCCTCTGTGGAGTGACAGCCATTTACCACCACCCTCTGTGTCCTGCCGCCCAGCCAGTTACCTACCCACCAGACTACTGTCCTGCCCACACCCATATTCCCCAGTTTGTGTAACAGCCTTCTATGTGGCACAGTGTCAAAGGCTTTGCTGAAGCCCAGATAAGTCACGTCCACTGCCCTTCCCTGATCCACCTCCCTCGTCACCTAGTCAAAAAATTAAATGAGGTTGGTCTGGAATGACTTCCCTCCAGTGAAGCCATGCTGTCTTGGGCACTCTAGTCCACTGGCAATCAAATGTTCCACCAGCCTATCCTTCAGTAGTGCTTCCATGATCTTCCCCACTACTGTGGTCAGGATGACTGGTCTATAGTTCCCCGCTTCCACTTTGTTCCCACTTTTGTATAAGGGGACCACATCTGCTGTCCTCAGTCTTTGGATACCTCCTTGTTTCCAGTGATTGGCTAAACAGGAGTGCCAGAGGTTCAGCACCATCTCTGTAGTTCCTTTGAGGACCCTGGCGTGCACCCCATCTGACCCCATTGCTTTATTGACTCTTATTCCTTCCAGTTCCTTTAGAACCCTTTCCTGTGTAAAGGAACTTGTGTTCATTTCCGTGCCCTTCCCACCCCTTGTACTCCCTTCAGGCCCATTACCCTCCCCTTCCTCAGTAAAGACAGCAGAAGTATCTGTTCAGTATGTCAGCTTTACTGTTGTCAACCTCCATACTGCGCCGTCCTCCCCCTTCAGTCTCACTATCCCTTCCTTCACCCTTCTTTTTCACTCACATACTTGAAAAAGGTTTGTCCCCTCTAACCACTGATTTTGCGATGCAAGGACAGTTGCAGGTGGGTGTGGAAAAGTAACGAAAAAGAGAATTAAGGAATGTGAACTTTTTATTTCTGAAGTAGTTTTCTTTTTCCTTTTGCTCATCAGAAAGTATTCTGTGTGATTATATTGTGCTGGATGTGTGGAACAGCTCTTAGCCTGGCCGCTGACATATCTAACTCCACTGCCCCCACTACATCATCAGCATTGAGACCTCACCGACTGTGACATCACTGCTGCTTAGGAACAGCATGTGAGTGACTGCCAGGGTATTCACCTGTGATGTCACAGTCAGTGGGATCTCAATGCTGATGGTGTAGTGGGGGCAGTAGAGTTAGATATGTCAGCGGCCAGGCTAAGAGCTGTTCCACACATCCAGCACAATAGTATCACATAGAAGACTTTCTGATGAGCAAAAGGAAAAAGAAAACTACTTCAGAAACAAAAAGTTACAACTGACTGCTACTTAAAATTTGCATTCTTTTCATGTCTGCCTGTTTTGGCTCCACCGGCTCTTTAATGTTATCTGAAGGATATGCGTGCGGAGTCCTACGTAAGAATTAAACTATTAAGTTTTCATTCCCGAATTCTCTTTTTCATTACTTTTTCACACCCACGTGCAACTGCCCCTGACCCTTTACCTTAGATGACCTCCCCCCACACCCGGACACTTACTGCTTCGGCCATGTTTGCTCCTCCCATCCCATAACACCCTGTTGGAGTATTTCTCTATGCCTTTCCAAGCTCGTTTTATTTTCAGGTTCAGTTTCTATGTACCACGTGCACCTTGTTCCACCACTGCGCCCTCCACTGTTTATTTATTGTGCTCCATTTTAAGGTACTGTGTTACTTATTTAGATGGTTGTTTTCTTTATACATGAGTGATTTTTTATGCTAAATAAAAATGCTATCTGTACCAGAGAACACCACCTAGTTAGATAAATGTTTTATCTCCACAGTAGGGGATGTCACAAAATGTATCTAGCTAGTTGGGAACATCACAACAAGCATTTCATTCTGCCGCCTGCGCACTGCGGTTTCTACAGCCGTATGCTCCTGCCAGCACATGCTACATTGTTCAATCAGCGTGTCACTCTGACTTGGGAACATGTCAATCATGGCTTCACTCAGAATTCTAAAAATAAACAGACTAAGACAGTAAACTTTTATGTCTTACTCAGAAGTCACTATTGTATAAGCCACACATATGATGTGTGTTCATGTGATAGAGTATTTATCTTCATTCGTGGTCAGTGACCTCACTCATGGCTTCATCACTCATAACGGTCAAGACGTCACTGATCACTCATGAAGAGAAATACCATATTTCATGGATGCCCATCACATATTCCATATATATCTGCTGATATGCTATCAATTATTTCTCCTTTTGTACTATGTTCTATCCCCCTCACTCCAGGACACATCTGAAAATGAGCGGTTATCAGCTCAGTATACTGTATCTTTCCTGGCAAAACTTTTGAAATAATTAATTAATTAAAACTGATGGAATATGGGATTGTATATCATCCAGTTGGGATGTTGTACTGGGCATGGGGTCATAATGTCGCATGACATTATGCTGCATGGTAAAATCGCGCTGCCAGTACAGTGTGATATTGCCATGTGGCATATCTCTGTTTTCTGGGGGGGGGGGACTCGCCCCCACCCCCCCCCGTTATGGGGGGGCTCTGCCCCATGAACCCCACCAATATAGATTCTCAACTCCAGGGAGGGTTCAAGTTGGGGAGCGTGCAAAATTAAAAGATAAATAAAAGTTTCTGTTACTGGGACTCAAACCCAGTTGGATTCCCTGCTGCTGTGGCTCAGTTTGTTAAGCCACAGCAGCTGGTCTAACACAACCCACCCAGCAGAGGTCTTATCCTCTGCCTGGGAGAGTGAGAATAATGCAATATCACGTACAGCAGTATACGAGGTGTTGCACTATTTGCTCACTGGTGCAGCGCTGTACCGGGTTAGCCATAATGTCATATGCTATTACGCATGCAACATTATGACCTGGTACAGTTATACTGGTATTAGTCTCAGGGCATATCTTGATTAATTTATCCCAAATTTGGCCGCTGTTAGCATTTTGGTTGTAAGATGAAAGTCTATATATTTTTCTTGGTAACACCAGAGGTAAGACTGACTAAATGTTTTAAGCTATTCATGTAAGCCACTGTGTATTGCCTTACTGAGTGATAATCTTGCATTGTTGTTAATTTTA
Source organism: Neoceratodus forsteri (assembly GCA_016271365.2). Taxonomy (NCBI): domain Eukaryota; kingdom Metazoa; phylum Chordata; order Ceratodontiformes; family Ceratodontidae; genus Neoceratodus; species Neoceratodus forsteri. The sequence continues at coordinate 1,171,307,677 of CM057451.1, read as the reverse complement.
AAATAATTGAATGTAAGTTTTAAGAAAGAAAAATTATTTATGAGTTGGAGGCATCTATCCTAGTTAATCTGTTTACCGTTAGAAGTATATATAGGGCTGGCAGTATAGCCTAGAGGTTAGCGGAATGAGGCATGAACAAGCTTGGTACATCCAGCAGACCAGACCTGAGTTTGAGTCTCACAACCTCCACTTGCATACTGTGTGACTCTGAGCATGTCACTTAACCACCCAGTGCTCCCAGGTCACTCCTGAAAACAGGCACTTGTGCCTAGTGGGCCTTACCCAGTTACCAAAGACTAAAATAAATAAATAGCTTCTATAATATCGGGTCTAAAAATCTAGTTGCCTTGGGGTGGATTTTCAAAGGGTGGTACAGGGCTGGCATTAAGCTAGGCACCACAGCACTTTGAAACCACTGTATCATCAATCCCTTTTGTCACAACTGCACCTGATTTTCTACAATTGGACGCAGCTGGAACAGTTTTCCTGATTTATGGCAACTTGCACTAAATCTCAGGCACCAGCTCCACAAAAATGTTCCCCAAGACTAATGCAATCAAGACCTCAAAAAGATAGTCCATCTTGCATCGACTGCTGCACAGGATGGAAAATTCTGTTAAAGGGCCGCAAGCCCGGTGCACTGTATCTTTGTTGCACCCAGGACTTTCGGCAGTCTCAGAATTATGAAAATCTGTCTCCTTGTCTTACCCCTTCAGAGGATAGCCCAAGGACAGAGAACATTTTCATTTTCGGCAGCCAAGCTTTGAAATTCACTTCTTACTGAAATTCTTTTTTGAAACACTAAATGAAACAGATTCTCAGTCCCCTTTCTGAATGTCATTGTTTTAACTAAACTTCTAGCACTCCACTGTTACTTTCAAAGACTAACCTTATCTTGCATATGGTCATAATACAGTGTTCACGGTATGGAAAATTTAAGCAATAATGCCTGACAGAGTGTGTGTCGTACTGGGATAACGTCATGCCTCAGGTGGTTGGGCACGAGGCTGCAGGCCGGGTGCGTCCAACAACTGAGGCGTGACGTTATCCCAAACGACACACACCCTGGAGCGCATTATTGCTATTATACAATGGCTCGTTGTTATACAGAAGAAAAAAAATTATTTTAAAGATGTTTTTGTGTGGAAAAATATTTTTGTTTTTTAAGAGACAATGGAAACAATCAAGCAAAGCAAATCTAGCAAAAGCAAAAGTTCATCTACAGGTTCACAGTGAGGCTGAGACTAGACCCGTGATGTTGTACTGGGATAACAACACGGGTCCAGCCCAAGACTGACCAATCAGAGTCCAGGATTTTTTCTTGCCATTGTATAATATGTATTCATTATGTTTCATATCTGGGTTACCAAAGGCTTACCCAGACAGCAATCAAAAAGTTAAATAAAATAACAAAAAACAGCCAAACAGCAGGTTAAAATCTGTGACCTTGGAGGCAGTGTACTGCAGTGGTTTAAAGCTATGAGCTGCAAACCTCAAGACCTGGGTTTGAATCCCACAGCTCCCACTTGCATACTGTGTGACCCTGAGCAAGTCACTTAACTTCCTTGTGCTCCCAGGGCGCACCTGTAAACAAGCTTTCAGCTTAGTGTGTCCCTCCTGGCAAGAAAAATAAAAATCTTTCCATGGATCAGGTATTCCATGTCCCATCCAGATGGGGTGACATCATAATCTTGATCATTTTTGTTGCATTGTCAGTTCTGTGTTCTGTTTAATTTAGATTTATTTTATTTCTTTATTTGAAAATTGGTGACCGGGAAAGGCACACTGAGCCAAGGCTCATTTCCAGATGCAACCCGGGGAATGGAGTAGCAGATAAAAAAATACATCACACGGGCACTGTTATGCAGTTACAATAAAGTGCACTCAGAGACATGGTTAATACAGGCATAAGTGCAAAATAAACAAGCAAGGAGCAAGCAACACATGAGCGTTTCAGCAACACTCTCCGAGGTATGAAGCAAATCCACGAGGGACAGTCAGGAAGGGGGGAAACAGGAGCACGTGGGTAGGGAAGGAGTTTCAGCTGGTGCTTGAGGGAGCCAAGGGAGTCAGAGAAGTGAAAGAAAGAGGAAAGTTGATTCCAATGTGATGGGAGGTGATAGGAAAAGGCTGACTGCCCAGCACGGGAGTGGGGATGAAGAATAGTGAAGGTGCAAGGATCCCTGGAGTGGAGGGACAGGAGGCTGAGGAAATAAGGGAGAGAAGTGATGAGAGGTAAGAAGGAAGGGACCCAAACCAGTATTTGGAAATGAATGCAGTACCGTGGATCTGGTGATGTGAGGGTAGAGGGAGAATAGACAAGGAGGTGTATTGTGGGCAATGATGAGCACAAGGAGGGGAGTTGGTAGCAAAGCAGCGGGAGGAGTTCGGAGGGTGTTCAGTCTGGCCAAGGATAGTCAAAGATCAGGAACACCATTCTGGTAACCAGCTGACAGCAGACCAGTAGAGACAGATAATTTTTATTGCGGTATAAGGCACCAAGTTTAGGGCGGAGCTTCAGATAAGTGCAGCGTTTCCCACAGAAAAAATGGAAATGATGGGTGCATTTGCTGAGGAACATAGGCACAATCTGTTCTAGCACCTCCTTTGTTTCCTCCCCCCCCCCAATTCTCTCTTTGGGTCCCCATGCTGTTCTTTCTGTATATTTCTCTGTAACCCTAGGCCACCTTTCCTTTGCTGTTTTATTCACTGAAGTCCCTTAACTGCTGTAAAAAATTACAGTATTGGGGACCAAGAAAGCATGGGGGAAAAGGATAGGGGTATTATAAAAAATTTGGGGATTCTAAATAAAGAGGGGTCAACCCCTATGCGTAGATTCTTTTCAAGGAAACCCATTATAAGTTAGGTTTTATAGCTTTTGTACACTAGGTGCGTTATTAATAATGACCAGAACCAACACACAGCCTGCTGTAACCCAACATGGGTTATCACAGCTGATGCCATCTCTAGGGAGAAAGCATTACCCCTCCCACCTAAGAGCAGGTAATCTGGACTTGAACAGGGTTGACCAGAAGTGCACTGGTGAAACTGCACTGCCCTGAATATGTTAGAAGAGTACAAACAAATCTGCAAGTCACTTCAGTTAAAGCAGCAGTACTACCGAATCAGGAAGTGATCTATCAAAATTCTGCTTTTTGGCTGTCAGCATGCAGCAAAAGTTCCAGTTTCCATACCTGTAAATGTTTTCTTCCAGTCATCTTTAGTTTTTTAGATATTTGCAATTTATTTGAATTGTTGTAGCGCTACAACAAATATGGCAGCTGACTAATTTTCAGCTGCGGTTCTTCTACAGGTCACATCACGTCTTTTGACAACAGCAGAGGGACCCTCTGCTGACCATTCCAGATGTCCCTGCAAGTCATTCATTTGTGCAGTTGACAGCATAGGGGTTCCAGTGCAACATGACTAGTGGCAGAAATGTAAACAAAAGCAGAGAATAACGGAGACAATTACTCGGTGATAGTACAATGCCGGCGAGAAAGAGTACCAGGTATATCATTAGCAAGGCACAGGGAATAAACTGTCAAAAAAGTGCCATTTTTTTTTGTAGTACTGCTGCTTTAATATATTTTGCACAAAATATCCTATCCACTGAATGCTGTTTCATATATACTTTATCTCCCAGGCTGGTGCAGTCATCAAGGTTATATCCAGTGTTCAGGGATATACCCTGTTCAGGTATTTTCAACATCAATTCAGATGGTAGCTGGGGATCTCTCCCTGGTTTTTGTCTTGCCTTCCTTCACCCCGTGATGTGAGCCACTCGTCCTGTGGCCTCGGACAATGTAGCATGCTCTGGGTGCGAGTACCACCCCTTACGTGGAAGCAGGCTCCCTCCCCCGCCCACCACGAGGGAGTCATTGAATCACCTGCTGCCCTCCATCCCCCACCCCGGGCTGGCTCTCACTGCCGCTGGCAACATTCCCCAGTATAGCCCACTATCAGACTGGCACAGGAGTACAATCTGCCTCCTCTCGCCACTGGCAGCCTATTATCCACTGTATTTTAATTATTTTTTATTTCACTCGTTACTCTCCTTAGCTGCACTCCTCTTATATCCCCCGGGGTTGCACCATGAACGAGCCTCAGCTCAGTATGACATTTCTGGTTGCCAGTTTTGAAAGAAAGAAAGGAAGGAAGGAAGAAGGGAAGGAAGGAGGAAGAGAGAGGAAAGAGGGAGAGGAAAAAGAAGAAGAAAGAAAGAAAGAAAGAAAGAAAGAAAGAAAGAAGGAAGGAAGGAAGGAAGGAAGGAAGGAAGGAAGGAAGGAAGGAAGGAAGGAAGGAAGGAAGGAATTTCAGAAGTCTTTATCATCATAAATCCAAATGTAATCTTAATAGTCAAGCTCAATGTTGCTGCCAAGTTGAAACCCCACCAGCTAAGACCTAACACCCAAGTTCCAAATCCTTTAAGAAACTGATTAGTGGTAGGAGACAGAGTGTAATGGTAAATGGAGGGTGACCAGCAGGGTGCCTCAGGGATCAGTACTGGGACCGGTCCGCTTTAATGTCCTTGGAAGTGACATCACAGAGGGGTTGAAGGTGAAGGTCTGCCTCTTTGCAACTGACACTAAAATCTGCACTAGGTTGGACACACGGGGAGGGGTGGGTTAAAAGGATGAGCAGAGACCTGTGAGAACTCGAGTAGTGGTCAAAGGTATGGCAGCTGGGTTTTAATGCAAAAAAGTGCAAAAGGCAAGGGAAGGCAACTTTATTTATAAGGCGCCCAATCCCGGAGGCTCTGGGCACCGAACATAACTAAGGACATACAGCGGTGAATTAAAACATAATAAAACCTCATAGAAACCAAAACAAAATTAAAATTCATCAAGATAAAAGTTTTCAGGAGTCACAATGCACGTAGGGCATAGAAACACAGGGGTGGAGTACAAATTGGGTGGAATGGTATTGATGACTACCAAGCAGGAGACAGACCTGGGAATAATCATATCTGATGACCTAAAGGTGGCCAGGCAGTGCAACAAGTCAGTTGGGAGGGCTAGTGGGATGCATGGGGAGGGGTACCACTAGCAGAAAGAGGGAGGTGACAATACGACTGTATAGATCATTGGTAAAATGGTGAGACATCCCAGAATACTGTGTTCAGCTCTGGAGACAATATCTCTTGAAGGACATAGACAGAATGGAGGCAGTTCAGAGGAGGGCAACTAAAATAGTGAAGAGTCTGCATCAAACGCCCTACAAGGAGAGACTAAGGGAACTTACAGTAATATGTACACCTTGGAACAGAGGAGGGAAAGGGGGTGTGATAGAGACCTTTAAATACCTCACAGGGGTGAATAAAGCACAGGAGGGAACTATGTTTCAGAAGAAAAAGGTGCTGAAGAACAAAGGGACATGCTATGAAGCTGGAGGGGGGTAGATTCAGGAAAGATGTGAGGAAGTACTTCTTCGCAGAAAAAGTGTTGAACTCCTGGAATAGCCTTCCAGTGGAGGTGGTGGGGGCAAAAACAGTGGTGGGGTTCAAGAATGCATGGAATAATAAGGGAGTCTTAGTGGAAGGAAAGGGGAGGGAGAATGGGCTGGAAATGAAGTAGGATCTGTGGTGATACTATAGGTAGGGAAAACTGAGCAGACTAGGTGGGTCAAGTAGTCCTTGTCTGAGGAATAAATCTATGTTTCTATATTTAGGTAAATAAAAATGTACGTAAGTTTTTCCTTCAATTATTATGAATCTGCTTAAACAGGCACTCCAGATTCCCTCCCGGGGTTCCCGTTTTAAATTACTTCTTATAAAAGAGTAAGATATAATAAGCAAAAAGCTGTGGCTACAAATTGTAAATGCTGCTAGCCAGTGGTCACTGATCAATAAACTGATTAATTCTGCTCAGTCGTCACTGATCACTTTTTTCCTTTTTTCTCTCAAAGGTTCATTTTCCTTAACAGTGAGGGACTTTGACGAAAACAATGGAGATGTGGTCAAGCACTACAAGATCCGGAACATGGACAACGGAGGGGTCTATATCTCACCGCGAATAACCTTCAACAGCCTCAGCGAGATGGTGCAGCATTATATGAGTAAGCATACATACATACAGGCTAGCTACGGGGGCCATGCCCCAACTGACAGCATAGAGGGCTGGTCATGCAGGTACAGTAGCTACAGGCCATGTCACCACTGGCAGCCACAGAGGGCTGATCATACAGGCTAGCTACGGGGGCCATGTCACCACTGGCAGCCACAGAGGGCTGATCATACAGGCTAGCTACAGGGGCCATGCCCCAACTGACAGCATAGAGGGCTGGTCATGCAGGCTACAGTAGCTACAGCCGTGCCATCACTGGCAACCTTAGAGGGCTGATCATACAGGCTAGCTACAGGGGCCATGTCACCACTGGCAGCCACAGAGGGCTGATCACACAGGCTAGCTACAGGGGCCATGTCACCACTGGCAGCCACAGAGGGCTGGACATCTCAGCTGAAAGCCTCAGATCAGCATAACGTGTCATCAACTGCCAAAATGTGCTTCCGTTATGCCTTACGCTGCTTGATGCATTTTCTGTTCTTTCATGCATTTTGCATTTTTCCCTTATGTAAGCAATAACAGCAGTTACTTGGATTTCTTTCCAAAACCAGAAACACTTCTATCTGGCCCAAAGTGCCACCACTGTGGCAGAATAAACCAACAAATATTCTCCTATTAAAGCACTGTATTTACCGTAGAACCAAAATGCCTTGTCCTGGGATGTGCAGTACTTTTGCAACCTGCATGGTGGTTCAGTGGGTTGGGAAAGGGAATTTGCTTCTCTAGATTTGTGGGAGGTTGTCGTCTCTGATAGGTGACACTCTCTGAAAGGAAGCAATGAACAAAGGGAACAGAGGAACAGCAACGCTCATACATCAGCAACTGAAAAACATTGCACCAAATAACATACGCTAAAAGTGTTTAGACATGGCTGTAATGGCCGAGTTGGGTACTGGTAACAAATACAATGTCCCCAAACCCCCATGATGCCATTACAGCCTTGTCACGCATGCCTGGGTGAACTTTCTTTTGTTTATCATAAGATGACACCATTATAAAATCTCTCTTGTGCATACCTGAGATCTGTGTTTAACACGCTGTCAGCTCTGGCTCACGCCTTGTATCTTTGTACCCTGCCTTTCCAGAGACTCCGGATGGCCTGTGCACTCGACTAGTGAAGCCCTGCCAGACAAATAAACCCCAGAAACCCTGGTGGCAAGATGAGTGGGAGGTTCCACGGGAGAACCTGAAGCTGGTACAGAGACTTGGGGCAGGGCAGTTTGGAGAAGTCTGGATGGGTAAGCAGCAGTCTCGCACACTGTTAAACAATGGCTGGCATAAAAGGCATCCATTTCTGTGGCAGCATCAGCTTTGCCTGTAAATGTAGTATGTGCTGGTTGTCAGCTGACACAATTAATTATTTTTATATTTAAATGTTATTAAGATTTTCCTTTGGTACACTAGACAATGACTAACCGTTACCAATACAAAGGCAAACAGTGCCATCCCTAACCAGATTACAAAATAGCAGGAGTTATAGGTATGTTGCCAGACAATATTAATAGCATACCTACTTTACGCCATCCAGTTTTGTGTTCCTAAAATTACATCTCACCAAGTGTCTGTGACCTTCGGCAACAGCTAGAAACTGGATAGGCTCTCGCCTTCACCTGTCTTCTCCACGTGGGATGGCACCCCTCTGAAGGATGTCCCTGCCTTCCAGTACCTCATTGTTTGGCTTCATAGCAAGTTGGACTTCTCTGCAGACACAGGAACATAGACTTTGATGGCAGATAAGGACCTCTTGGCAGCCTAGTCTGCCCATTTCCCTACCTACTGGATAAGCTGCAGATTCTAGTTAACCAACAGCCTACTTCCTCCTAAAATTGCCTTGTGTGTGTCCCATGCATTCTTGAATTCCACCACTGTTTTTGACCCCATGACCTCCTCCAGAAGGCAGTTTCATGTGTCCACCACCCTCTCCATGAAAAAATACTTCCTCACATTGCCCCGAGCCCCCCCCATCTTCAAATTGTGCACCCTTGTTCTTACACATGCCATGCCAAGCTCCATCCCAAACTCGGTGCCCTGTACTGCAACAAGGACAGCCCTGTCCCCTCAGGTCAGTAGGGAGCTCCAGTCTTCGACTGTGTGGATACGGAGCTCCAGTCTTCGACTGTGTGGATACGGAGCTCCAGTCTTCGACTGTGCGGATACGGAGCTCCAGTCTTCGACTGTGCGGATACGGAGCTCCAGTCTTCGACTGTGCGGATATGGTCCATGGCCTCGCCCTCTCCTTTTCCCTTGTCAGACTGGATAACCTCTGTAACGCCTTCTGTCACTTTGCTACAACTCTCCCCCTCTGTACCCATCACTGCTCCCTCTACTCCTCCTCCTCCTCCCTCTCTGTCCTCCTAATGTCAACAGTCCCACTGTGCTTCTTTGATTGCTAAATACTGGTTTGAGTCCCTTCCCTTCTACCTCTCCACCCTCCTCTGCCCTTGTCCCCTGTTCCTCCTACTCTTTCTCGCTCCAGGGATCCTCGCAACTTCTCTATTCCCCACCCCAATCCTCTGCTGGGCAATCTGCCTTCTCATACCATCTCTCCCTCCCTTTGGAATCTCCTTTCTTCCTCCATCTGCCTCTTCAACTCACTCCACGCCCTTTGATATCATCTAAGGCCCCTTCCTGCTCCTCCCCATCCCGGTCAGCCGCACTCATGACTCTACTTCCCCTCCCCTCCCCTCCTGCCCTCCCACTTTTTTTACCAGGCTAAATGTGGCTTAGCCTGCAGTCTGTATCTCTGCAAGCAATAATACCCAACAGGGTGGGTGGTATTGGGGAATACCGGACCGCCCAGGGATGTAAAGCCCCTGGAAGGTCCGGTATTGCCCATACCTCCCACCCTAGAAGGTATTATTGGCGCTTAAAAATAGGCACTGCATTTTATATGCTTGAAATAAACAAGTTTGCATGGTATAACTTTTAATATCTAGTATTTTATTTGTAGTGTTGAAAAATAGTTCCTCTGCCTGCTTTTTAAAATTTTGAACTGACTTTTTCTTTTATTTGTTGGTTGTCATGGCTACCTCCCCATCGCTACTGGCATGCGACTTGCGTTTGAATTTTGTTTTGCTCTGTTTTGTTTTTCTAATGTTTGCAGCCTGTTTCTTTTCCTTTTTTGTTGTTTACTGTAGCTGTGGAGCAGTTACCTCGGGGAGATCAGAGGATACGTCGGACATGCGTAAAGCGGAAGTAGAGTAGAAAGGGATACCACAAAATTGTTTTTAATTTCCCAAAATACAGGCAAGGTTTGCCTTTTTTATTTCATTTGTTTGGGTGCTGAATGTAAGGAGGGATCAGCAGTAGCAGTGACTGAGGGGCTCCTCAACACCGCACCGACCGGACCACGGAGCAGCGAGACCAGACTTTGCCGGGCATCACGTATTGTGAGGTGTAACTGTCTATTTAAGACTAAATGGACTGACAGTTGAATACTGTGGTGAAGTTTACGAGTCATGGAGTGGGGTACTGTTGTTAGAGGACCTTGGCAGCAGCCCAGTATCTCTCGCTTAGCGAGAGAAAAACCATGGTGGTTGTTTCAAACCGAGTGCCCAGTGCTTCAGCCAATGGTGAAGCAAATTGGGCACAATGATATCTGACTGGGCATCTGGCTATTTTGGACTGGTGCTTTTTATTTGGTGGGCATCTATTGAAAGTTAATGTACCCTTGTTGAAGGGGCACTAGCCAATCAGTTGCCTCCAAAATAAAAAGCCCATTTTCTAAACCCCGAAGAACTGTCACCTTCTACAACAGGCACTGTGCACTTTCTATAATTAGCTACAAGCCTGTCTACATTTCATCTGCAAGACCAGAGCTGTTGTTAATGTGTTTGTTCATCTGCATCTGTAAAGACGTCTGTGTAACTGCTGGTTGAGGTTTTCATAATTTACCTTCTTTCTGCACTCTCTTCCCCTGTCCCCCGGGTCACATCTGGAAACGAGCCTCAGCTCAGAGTGCCTTTCTCAGTTATCAGTTTTCAACTAAATAAATAAGTTCAATATTACCCTCAGTATCTTGACTTCCCATCCCTCCCAACTCCTGTCTGTCATGCTTAAGAGATGGAATCTGGATTAACATCCACTGTGTATAAATGACTTTAATTACTGAACTCCAGTCTCCTAATGTGGGACTCCCAGGTCAACCACTTCTTTGTGATGCATTTCCTAGTGGCTACTACATTGGTGACTACATTCACTAGAAATACCACCAACAGCTTAATCTGGTTCAGTGTCAGTTGGCACCCATCTGTGTCCCCCTCCCACGGGACGAGGCTGAAAACAGGCAGAATTGTCTAGTCCTCCTTTCCCGGTCAACAAAAACTAAATAAATAAATACTAAAGGGATACCCAGCAGGTATTTTCATGCTGGGTCATTCATCTCCTGGGGAACAATGTAAACAAAAATAATTGGGCTATAAGGACTACAAATGGAGAAAATAGATTTTGCAGTGCCCTCTCTAACTCCTGGAAAAGGGGTGTACTCATGGGCACAGTTTCCAGCCACACTTTCTTTCTTTGCAGGATTTGCAATGCCAGAGAAAGGAAGTGTGTCCGGGAAGAGTTAGGTCCAACCATGTGAGCCTATAGCTTAGGGGTTAGCACACCGGGTGGTATTGTAGGGGCCTGAGTTCAATTACCAGTAGGTCAAAGCATTTCTTTCTCACTACAATTTCTGATTTAAATCACTTAGCAGTAGCTAATTCTGCACCAAAAACATCTAGCTGTCATCTTGAATGCTCCAAGTTGCAAAATTTGGAATACCAGAGAAAGGAAGTGTGTCCCGGAAGAGTCAGGTCCAACCATGTGAGCCTATAGCCCAGTGGTTAGAGCACCACGGTGGTATTCTATGGGTCTGGGTTCAATTCCCAGAGGGTCACATTATTTCATTCTCACTACAATTTGTGACTTAAATTGCTCAGCAGTGGCTAATACTGCACCAAAAAAATCTATTATCTTTCTGGGGACCCCAAATACAGGATGTCATCTGTATATAAAGCTATACTATTCTCAGAGACATGGCCTGCCCACATAATAGTCCACTATCTCTGGGTGTATCCACACTGCCTGAGCCAATGACTCTGTGAATACAGCAAATAACAGTGGAGACAAGGGGCAACATTGTTGAGTACCCCGTACCAGTTCAAATTCAGAGAAGGGGTGCCCATTGGCCTGCACTTGGGCCTGTGGACTGCTATACACTGAGAATAGATGGTCCAGGAAGGAGGAAGGAATGCCAGATTGGTGCAGGGTGGCATTGTGAAAGGTCCAAGAAACACAATAGAACATTTTCTCTGCATCAAGTAAGGGGGGAGGACTTGGTGTATATGGCATGCTTTAATAAGGAGAGATACCACACATGGGCTGCCAGGTTCTGACAAACCCTGTCTGGTCTGGGTGTGTAAGGGTGGCAAGGAGACCATCCAGTCTATGGGCCAGGATGAACATGAATGCTTTATAATCAAAGTTTAACAGAGATGGGTCTGTATGTGTCACATCTTTCCACCAGTTTACCTCATTTGTGTATTATGGAGATCATGATATATTTCTGGGAAAGGTGGGGGAAGGTCCCTGCAAGCAGGGCATGGAGGAGAAGCAAAAGTAAAGGGCGGAGTTCTGGTGAGAAGGCCCTAAGGTATGATGTAATGATTCATTTTTAAAATGGGTTAAGAGAGCGATGCAGTGTGATTGGCTCTCGGTGCCCAAAAGCACTATGTTTATGTCACAACACAACCTACGCTGGCACTTCTTTCGGCTGCCAACCCCAGTGGCACTCTTTGCAGGCCTCTACCCTGGTCTCAGGGACATACCTTATCGGACAGAAAATGTGAATGGCTGCACAGAAAACACTGGAGCAGTAAACTACTGCAAGTAAAATACTTTATTGTGCAAAACTCACTTGACTCTTGCCATATTTCAGGATACAAGGCACAAGAAAACTTCCCAGCACTTTGGTCAATCATATGGCCTTCCTCGGGGCAGGCTAATCCAATTATTGCCTTTTTACTTCCATGCGGTCCTCCTTGATGTCCCATCCCCCATGTCTTCTTTTCCAAGGCAGGGGATCTGGGGAAGGTCATTCTCCCCCTGCCTCCCCCAGGCTGTTCACTGTTTGGACAGGATCCAGCAATGGCCAGCGTTAGGACCCACAAGGTCTTGAGAGACAGGTTGTCATGTATACTGCATTTGGGTTTTCTAACCTGTATCCCTATCCCTCTCTCCCTCCTTACCCGGTGTGGATGCTGCTTCTTGGGCCTTGGCTGAGTGCAGTGAGGACAGCGCAAGCACCCTTGACCCACTGCGGGTGCTACGGCGGCACAGGATGTCTGACACCAACCCTCCCAACCACAACGCACTGCTGGGCCTCTAGACCACTGAGGTGACAAAACAGAACAAAATACAAGGCAAAGCATTTTAAAGTTGAAAATGAAACTAACACCCATTTTCTTGATGCAAACATGCACTCCAGAGTTTGTTTATTTAATTTTTGTTAACTAGGTAAGCCGCACAAGGCCGAGGGCCTATTTTCAAGTGTGACCTGGACACAGGAATAAATTACAATAAAGCATACAGTAAACACTTCATGCTGCATATAAAAATGACATCAATTATCTACAAAATGTATAAATATTTATACATTAAAAAAATGACAGTAAAATAATAAAGAAGAAAAAAATTATCAAAGCAGTTACAGCTAGTTTGTGAAAACAGGTGTTGTTTTAACCTGGTTTTAAGCTGCACCATTGTCTTTGACCTTCGACCATCTAAAGAAAAGCCATTTCAGCTTTTTGGTCCCTAAGAGTCAAATGATTTCTGTCCTAATTTGGTCTTAACATAAGGCGATACCAAACTCTTAGAGCCAGCAGATCTAAGAGTTTCTGACCTAACAGTACGTGGGATACAAAAAAGTTGTCAAGGCCATATGGTATACCTGAACTTTAGTATTCTAAACATAAAAACCCACATCAAACAATCTTTTATTTTTTGGTTACAGCCAATCGAGTTTAGCAATAGTAGTTTTCATTTATGACGCACTTCCACCAGAGGCTCAGGGCACCATAACAAAAAATAACACTTTTTTTTTCCCAACTTTATTTATCTCTCTTACCTCCTGAACTCTCTCTGGAGAGGTCTCTCGGAGCCTGCCATTATCCCACCCACCTGAAGCTCTCTCTCGCTCCTCCTGGCACCCTGCTCTCCATCCACTGCCTGGCCACCCAGCCCCCCAGCTCTGAGTCCCCCAAAGTGGGACTGCCAGATTACTCCTCCTGGCACTCTATATAGACTCTAGATAGGCGACCGGGAACAGAGGAGAGCAGAGGAGATGAGAGAAGCAGCCTGACATTAGGTGTGGTTGGCTGACACCCCTGGACCCTCCTTCACCTATCAAGAGGCAGAGGGTTTTTCACTTGTGTGGTTATACCCTTTACCCCTCCCTCCTGCAGAGCCCGAGCGTGCAATGATGCCAGGATGTCCAAGGTGTTCTGCAGCTCACCATTATGCCCTGAGCATGTTCCAGCTCCCACCGGGGCCGCTAAGTGTGCCGGCTAGCCCCTGGACCCCCTTGAGAGAGAGAGAAGAGCAGTTCTCTGGATGCTCGATCCTCTCTCCCTGTCAATTCCCCTCAGTGGCCCGGGCTTTGACCCCTGAACTCCAGACTGCCACAAGCGCAAAGTGTGGCATCCAGTGCCTCAACCTTCAGCACCACTGGGCTGGCTACAAAAATAACACTTAAAACATTAAATTCTACCCAATAAATAGACAAAACAAAACAATTTTACCATATGGATCATAGTTTACTATATAGATGATAACGATGTTTGTCAATCGATTTGACTGTGATACAAACGTACATTTGCTGTTATAAACATCATCCCATTTAGACAGGACTGCATCACAGGCATTCAGATGTACTACATAGCTTTGAGTATGCTGTAATAACCCACATCCTAGGTCGTTAAAGGCATCTGGCTACGCCTCATACCTCACAACCAAATTGGGGGGGTGGTGTTACAGTGCACGTCACACCATGCCAGGGGTTACTGCTAACGTACTGGTCATTTATTCCCAGGGATGATGGTGGGAACGGGACTCAGGTCACTAATTAAGTGGAGTTTGTTCTCAGCCCAGTTCCTGGTGGGCAACATCTGTCATCTCAAGACCATCCCTCACATTTCATCACAGTTGTCCTGAGCCAGCCTTAGCCAAGCTCAGTCTCATCACACACTGGGAGCCCCATTTGTGGGAGGCCCCAGTCTGAATTGGCTTGAGCCATCAATCTTTGACATTTTTTTATTTTTTTTATTTGCCTTTTAAATGGAGTCCTGTTGCAACATCAAATGATGGACATCTCTGGTGACCTGAAACTTCCAAAGTGGTATCAGAAAGTCATGAGATTATGTGCCATAGTCAGCCCGACTGATAAGAGGCTGAAGGGGCAAACTGGTATGGGGCCCCCATGACTGATTGTGCTAGGGGCCCCTAAAACGTAAAGCTACCTCTCGAGTTGCCAGGTAACACTACTCACAGCGAGGTCAAGGATGGAATACAGTGTGCCCTGTTAATTATCGAGTGACCTTAAAGGCACTGAAGCACCACACTTGCGTGTTTTCACCACCACCATCTGATAATGCACCCCATGGGGCCGTAGTTTGTTCCCAAGCCAGTCTGTCACATTTGGGTGCCTGAAGATTGGGGCATGCGTGGCACCCTTACCAACCCCTAGGCCCCCATTTTGTAGCACCTTGCTCAGCACAAGTGTTACCAAAGCCCCAAACTGTTTTGGAGCTAGGTGCAAGGTGTTGCCATTTGTTGCACAGCGTGCTTGATAACCATCAAGCAGCTTACCGGAAAAGCCATTTGTTGTGGCTGCTGCTGCTTCTGTTGCTAGGGGCTGCTGGGTAGGTTCGTTTGTAGTTTAGACTGCGTATGAAGATGAAGCAACCACAAGAACAATGAAACAGCTGTCAAGCACTAGTGAGCAATAACGGATAGCTGATCTTATCGCAAACATCCTGTTTAACCCGAGGTTTTTCCTTTTGGTACATTCAGTGAGCAGCTTGTATTCTCATGAGTTAAACAAGGTAAAAGAAAATTCAAAGAAATGTTTTTTGGGATCTGCTTAAAACTCACCCAAGTAGAGACAACAACGGGGCTCATTCTTTTTTCTTTTTTTTGTTGCCAAAGGGATTCCTTTCTGTCCTCTGGCCACCCACCACCTTCACCTGACCTTCACACACTTCCAGCCACCTCCCAGCCCTGTCAGGCATGCCCCCACCCCCAATGTCAGGCCAGCAGGAATCCACATGGAGTGGGGTCTGAGAGTACTGGCAGCTGTGATACAGACAGCCATAGTATATGTTTTGTTTTTTTCTGGTTTTCCCCGTCCCCTTAAGTCTCCCTCCTCCCCTCCCACTGATGCAGGTCAGTCCCCTGTCAGGCTTCGCATGCACGCTGCAAAGCCATGCAAAGAAGACTAGCTCTCCAGCCCATTGCAGGGGTTGCTGTGGTGGTAGAACCCAGCCTTGTCCCTCCCTGGCTGGGAAAGCAACCAACCACAGTGCTACCCCAGCCCCCCCTCGACTGTCCAAACCATCTCATAGGTCTGCTCCCAAGCCAGTCACCAGTGCAGGACTCGACTCACTGGTCTAACCAGGCTTACTTTTACAAATGAGGATAGACACATGGGCCTCACGTGAGATGCAGGAGAGCACGTGCTTTAGTAAACAACATGGTTAGGGTGGGGCTGGGGTTGACCATGACCATATAAATGTACATTGAGACTGTAAGTAGGGATAGGAGAACAAGTTCAAGTAGGTTCAGAACTTTCCAGAACCTTTACTATTATTTGTAAAGAACCCTGTCAGAACCTTTTTTCATGTTCTGATCATTTTTAAAACCTTGATTTTGGAGCCTTATAGGCTCTCCCTAAGCAGAAATATAGAGAATACTGGATGGGTAGCTGTGCACAACCAGTGTGTTCTGCCACAGAGGAGTTCTGATTCCCTCTGACTTCAACAGTGAAGCTCCAGACGTGCGTGGGAATCAGAACCCCGAGGTGGCAGAGCACAGACAGTGGTTATGCATAAAGTTACTTATCCTGTATTTATTTTATAGTGTATAGTAACTATGTGAAATGTGTGCATTGTGGTTCTTTCTCTTTCATAACTAAACTGACTTGGGCAGTCTCTCGAGGTTTTAGAATGCTGTTGTACCGCAGAAGGGTATAATCACATTCCACGACCTTTGAACTGTGGTATAACAGCATTTTGAAAAGGATATATTTCTACAGGTATATAGAACAATGCACTACTATACATTATAAATTATGGCTGTAATTAATGATTAAATGCAAGGTGTTTTTAGACTCCTTTCACTTACAATAAATTATGGTTGGAATTAATGGTTAAAGCAGTTTTTTTTCCCTAGGCTAAGTTTCTGGAAGTTCTAACAAGGCACAGTTAACTATCAGAACTTTTCAGAACCTGAGAACCTTTAGCGCTTCTCCCATCACTAACTGCAAGTAAATACTTCAGAAAATGTATATAAAGTTCTGATCATTAATAGTGGGCATTTTTATTGCTCTGATAACTGGTTCATAAAAATGTGTTATAACTACCTGGTTGTAATTATGTATTACACCCAGGCAGTTGTAATCACTCCCTGTCAATCACACGTATGCTGTGAGTGGCATAAGCACTAGTCACACAACTGCCACAGTAATCAAACATGTTCACTTCTAATTATAACAAAAAAAAAAAAACAAGACATGAGTGGGAGTGTGTAAACCAGCATTTTGCACCCACCCATGTAATATTCTCTATTAAAAAAAACACACAAATGCATACATTTTACCAAAATACTTGCCAGCTGCGGTTCCATGGGTTTTTACTTTGGCTCATTATGTTGCTTGCACGCATGTGCAAGAAACATAGTGCCAACCGGAGATTTTGGAGGTGTGTCACCTCCTCCTCCAATTCAGTCAGTGCGGTTGTGGCAGCGGCCCTTATAAAGCCAATGCATTCTGGAGCTGTCTATGACAAGCTCCAAAATGCAATGGCATACGGTTGAAAGGGGAACTAAGCTTCGAGTGAGCACCGAGAAGATGCTCGGCTGCTCACGCGCAGCTCCCAGAACACCGCAGCAGGCGTCGCGCCCGCTCCCCACTGCGCACTGTATAGCCGATGGGGTGCCCAATCCCTGTCGGCTGAGCTGCGCCCCCACCAGTAGGGTGCCACGCCTGGAGCCCACCTCCAGCGTGGCAAGCTATCTTTGGTCGACGGGTGCCCAATCCTCATTCAGCTGAATGCCCCTCCTTGTGCCATGCTGGAGCCCACCCAGCCGTGGCAAAGCGTCCAACGTCGTCCATTTTTTCCTGCAAAGAAAAAGGTCCCCACGTAGTCTCCCCTGGCCCCCTCCACAACCCGCACCCACCCACTCGCACCTGCCTCCCCACCCCTCACCCCATACTTACCTCCGGACCTCGCGCGACGATCTTCGGTGGACCGGGAACATGTCTGCACTCTTCAGAGCCGACCGCGAACTGAGGAAATGCTGGTAAGCTGTATAATGGGCTAGATAGTCATTGTGCAAAATCACTCTTCGGGCCTGAATAATGCCATGACAGTGACATCATTCATGAGAAGGGGTCCCAAAAACCCCATGTTGAAAATTTGGTGCAAAATTCCAAAAAATGACTGTTTTACAAGCGTGCGTTAAGCAGTTCCTACGCAGGCTCGTAAGTTCGTGAATTTTCAATATTTTCACTCCAGATTTTCAACATTGCCATTTTACCACACCTTCTTATGAGTAGTACAGCTGTCATTTTTCACATCTCACCCAAAATGTTTCCGCCCATGTAGCGCACAATGGCGCAGTCGGTGTGCAAAATCAATGTACGGGATAAATTAAGAAAATCACAGTGACACTGTTCATGAGCAGAGGTCTTAAAATGGCTATGTTGAAAATTTGGTGAAAAAATTCCTAAAAATGACTGTTTTACGAGCGTTGCATGCGCAGTTCCTACGCACGCTATAAGGTCGTGAAATTTTCAATATTTGCACTCCAGATTTCCAACATTGCCATTTTATCACACCTTCATGAGCAGTACAGCTGCCATTTTTCACATCTCACCCAAAACGCATCACCTATGTAGCACAATGGCGCAGTCGGTGTGCAAAATCAATGTACAGGACAAATTAGAAAATCACAGTGACACTATTCATGAGCTCAGGTGTTAAAATGGCTATGTTGAAAATTTGGTGAAGAAATTCCAAAAAATGACTGTTTTACTAGCGTGCATTGTACAGTTCCTATGCACGCTCGTAAGTTCGCGAATTTTCAATATTTTCACTCCAGATTTCCAACATTGCCATTTTGCCACACCTTCTTATAAATAGTACAGCTGTCATTTTTCACATCTCACCCAAAATGTGTTTCCGCCCATGGAAGCACAATGGCACAATGTAAAAGTAGATCAATGTATTGATAAATTAATAGAAAATCACAGTGACACTGTTCATGAGCAAAGGTCTTAAAATGACTATGTTGAAAATTTGGTGAAAAAATTCCTAAAAATGACTGTTTTACGAGCGTGCGTTGTACAGTTCCTACTGACGCTCGTAAGTTCGTGAATTTTCAATATTTTCACTCCAGATTTTCAACATTGCCATTTTACCACACCTTCTTATGAGTAGTACAGCTGTCATTTTTCATCTCACCCAAAACGTGTTTCCGACCATGTAGCGCACAATGGCGCAGTCGGTGTGCGAGATCAATGTACGGGATAAATTAAGAAAATCACAGTGACACTGTCCATGAGCAGAGGTCTTAAAATGACTATGTTGAAAATTTTGTGAAAAATTCCTAAAAATGACTGTTTTACGAGCGTGCGTTGCGCAGTTCCTACGCACACTCATAAGGTCGTAAATTTTCAATATTTGCACTCCAGATTGCCAACATTGCCATTTTATCACACCTTCTTATGAGCAGTACAGCTGCCATTTTTCACATCTCACCCAAAACGTGTTTCCGCCCATGTAGCACACAATGGCGCAGTCGGTGTGCAAAATCAATGTACAGGACAAATTAAGAAAATCACAGTGACACTATTCATGAGCTCAGGTGTTAAAATGGCTATGTTGAAAATTTGGTGAAGAAATTCCAAAAAATGACTGTTTTACTAGCGTGCATTGTACAGTTCCTATGCACACTCGTAAGTTCGTGAATTTTCAATATTTTCACTCCAGATTTTCAACATTGCCATTTTACCACACCTTCTTATGAGTAGTACAGCTGTCATTTTTCACATCTCACCCAAAATGTGTTTCCGCCCATGTAGCGCACAATGGTGCAGTCGGTGTGCGAAATCAATGTATGGGACAAATTAAGAAAATCACAGTGACACTGTTCATGAGCAGAGGTCTTAAAATGGCTATGTTGAAAATTTGGTGAAAAAATTCCATTCAGATGTTCTGCAATATTACTAATGAAGACATTGAACAGAACTGGCCCCAGGACCGATCCCTGCAGCACCCACTGGTCGCCCCCAGACTGCATACCATTTACCACCACTCTCTGCCTCCTGTCTGTTAGCCAGTTTCTAACCCAGTTTACCACTCTTTCCCCATGTCCAGCCTACCCAGCTAGTTTATCAGCCTCCTATATGGGATGGTGTCAAAGGCTTTGCTGAAATCAAGGTAAGCCTTGTCCACTGCCCACCCTGATTCACTTCCTTTGTCACCCAGTCAAATAAATCAACCAGATTTATCTGACATGATGTCCCCACTGTGAATCCATGTTGTCTATGGTCCTGGGTTCCAGTGGCATCTAGATGCCCCACTATCCTTTCTTTAAGCAATGTCTCCATGATCTTCCCACTACTGAGGTGAGGCTGAATGGCCTATTGTTCCCCGCCTCCTCCCTGCTGCCGGACTTCTGTAGAGGGACCACATGTGCCCTCCTCCAATTCACTCATGTTGAATGACTCCGTGAACATGGCTGCCAGAGGTACTGCTATCTCCCTTCGCAGTTCTGTTAATATCCTTGGGCGTATGCCATCTGGTTCCATCGCTTTGTCTACCTTCAATTTAGAGAGCTCCTGCAGAACTCTTTTGCCTTTGAATGGACTTTGTCCACCTCTTCACCCCTTGGCAGCTGCTGTCTGCTGTGGCCTTGCCCTCCCACTCTTCTGTGAATACTGAACGGAAAGACACAGTGGATGTCTTGGGAGGAAGGCATGGAACTATCACTTCCAAATACCTAAACAGCACATACAAGCAAGCAACATTCGGCATTGACAAATGCTTGTTTTATTTACTTACTTACGTATGTAGATATATATGTATTTATATATTTATTTATTTATTGTTAACCAGGTTGGTGCACTACTAGACAAGAAAATGTCTATTTTCAGGCACGACCCAGGAGGTTACAAGCATCAGCCAAAAATTACATACAGCTTTGCAGATAATATTACATAGTGCGGAACAATAACAATAAAATACAGACCTGACAAAGATAATGTCTTACAGAGCAAGTAAAGTGCATAAAAGCACGGATAAAACAAACATAAGTACACTGCGAAAATACATAATGCAACACACATACTTTTTGCAAGAAGTTGAAGACAATAAAAGACAGATGTGACAAGAAAACAACAACATGCAGGCAGGATCATTCCAACACAAATAAAACAAACTCTGGTCAGAGCCAATATTGCTGCGCCGAACTTTTACAAGCGCCGCCGGTGTGCTGTGCACAAGATGGTGGCAATGACAGAACTGCACATGCGTGAAACTCGTGCATGCGCAGTCTGATTTGGTGCTGCTATGATATGCCTGGCGGCCGTCACTTTCGCAGGTGCAGAAGAAAAAGAAGTGCCCCCTACTTTCATACGCTGAAGACACAAGACTTTATACCACTCGTATTTTGCATGTCACTACACTTCAAAATGTTCCGCAGGATTTTGAAAACACACAGGATGCTGTAATACATCTCCGTTTGTGACTCAGTCCAGAAAAAGAAGTCCTCAGCCAAGCTCTCTGATCATTAATTTTCTTTCCTGTGTTACTTTCTTTGTGCACCAGTGATGTCTGTCTATCTACATGGCTTGTACTCATTGTATTACTTATCACTACCTCTGTAACTGTCTCTGTGTGGCCCGGGTCATGCCTGAAAACGGTCCCCTGGATCAGTGCACTTACCCGGTTACCAAAGACTTAAATAAATAAATAAATGCTTTCTGCCTTTGGTAACACTGAACTCGCTCAATCACATTGTTATAAATATCTTGGCATTTTCTTGGGCATTTCTTTTTCTTTTGGCAGTCAGATACCTGCAACCAATTTAAAGCTGGGCATTTTTCTATCAAAATTAATCTACCTCTTCATTTTCTGTAAAGAAACAATTGGTCTCTTTCATCTCTTTTTCTCTTTATAAATAAAGCAGGACCCCATTGAAAATGAGATATGACAGCTCAGCTGGCCTAGTAACCTGTGTAAATAAACTGTATATAATAATGGGCACAAAGCAAGACCCACAAATTTTTCAGTTCTGGCTCCGTACTAAGGGTCAATATTCCTACCGTGGGTGATATGAAAGGCTGAGAAGTAAAATTGCCCCACATTTTGTCAGTTCTACCCCAGTACTATGGTCTAATATTCCTCTCGAGGGGTGATAATGAAAAGCTGAGAGAACAAGTACTCTACTGACCTGCCCCCTTCTCCGGAAGAGCAATTCCATCTAACCTGGCACTGACGAGTTGACAGAGGGTGCAGTGCATTCTGGGAGTTGTAGTTTCTCATGTCCAACATTATCTTTCAGTGCAGCGTGATTGAGAACCTCAGTCGCACTTCCATTCCCAGAGTTCCCAGTGAGAGACCACCCTCTGTCTTTTGCAGTGCCTCCTGGGAGTTTGAGTTTCTCACTCTTGGCCATTTCCATGGTCGCCTGTTGCATAGGCAGTGAATGGGAAATACAGTTTCCAGTTTCATCAGGATCAGTTGGCTGCTGCCTCTCCCCAACCCCATATCAAAGTCTGCAGGAGAGGGCGAGAGTGGTGGCAGAGGGAACAAGGGGGATGCCTTATGCGTGAACAAGGCAGGCAGGAGCAGGTTGAGGAGCTGGGAGAACTGTAGGGAAGATTGTTACAGACAACACCTCAGCTCGGCAGGGAAAGGCTGATGGACGCAGAGGAGGCAAGCCAGTACTGCTGCTCTACAATGAGGAAATTATACTAATCAGTTTTTAGTGGGGATTTGTTTCCTACACATGGAAGAAAACACTGTTGCTGGGGCTGAGAGAGAGAGAGAAAGAGAGGGATGGGGAGGAGGAGGATGGTGGTATTAGAAGTGTGCAATGTTAACGGCAAAGGCAGGCTACACAGTGGCGTGCTGAAGCTGGTTGTTTTGTCGCTAACATACTGGACATGGAGCTAGCAACTGGATGGAAAATTGCAGCCGATGAACAGTAAATGCAGCCCACAGCAACTGCAAAATGAAAAAAAAATTAATATTATTTGTATTTAACCCCACCCCAAGTCTGATTTGATGTCATTCAGTGGAAGGGAATGGGGAGGGTATTAATTTGAAGGTAGTCTGTGATGATCGGTTTGAATTGGCTGCAAGAAATACAAGCTCTGGTAAGAGCCAATACAGAGCTTTTACACGTGACGCTGGTGTGACGTGCACACGATGGCGGTGATCGAACATACACTGTCTAATTCGGCGCCACCATGCTGTGCACAGCAGCCATCACTTCCGTAGTTGCATAACTGTGCTTCCACAGTACTGCGGCATAGTTTAAGTGGGTGTGTTTATACGGCTGGCGGAAGGGAAGTGCCACATAAACACAACTACTTAAACTGTCGCGCAGCACTGTGGAAGCACACCAGACAGCGGTCCAGTCACGTGCTTCTACAGTGCTAGTGTGCTATAATGTGATCACATAACAACTGCGGAGCGCCACCAATGCAGCCGTAAAAAATAAGTATATTGGTGAACAGCAGGAAAAGTCAGATTACTAGTACAGAGTATCAGGTATAGGAACATTTATCAGTGGAACTTAAACTTGTGACATTTTTGAGACCAGGGTGGGGCTGAGAGATCTAAACGTTACGTGAGAGGGTCTTCCATACCCTCAGTGCAATGACAGCAAATGCTTGCTCACCCATTTTAGTGATGCACTTGGGAACAGTCAGGAGTGACAGATCGCTGGATCGCAGGGGGTAGGCCTGGTCAGAAAGTGTCAACAGAGCTCAGGGTTTTATTTAACTCTAAAAATTGATTAGTGTTTTGCTCATAAAAGTGCTAAAACTTTGTGAAAGTGAATAGCTCTTGCCTCACTGTGTTTAACAAACACAGCACTTCTAGAAAATCTATATAAATACTTTCTGTACAGTTAGTATTATCCCAAGAAAAAAACTGCTAATCAATTATTTAAAACCCTGGAGCTGCTAGGGTGACAGGTTTGGATGATCTAATAATGTGTCAACAACACAGCCCAGGGTATAGAGGTGACATGGGGAGGGGGATAGCCAACCTACTGTAGGCTGGAATATAGTACACAGTGGTGGGTCAGCCGGAGAGCAGATAAGGCAAAACGACATATGTTATATTGTATGTGACATTCCATTTGGATAGGTTGCATGCACGGGCTTGATAGAAGGAGGGGAGCCCATATGTAAGACTTGGCAGAAGGACTCCCTGGGCTATTACAACTCTTGCAGTGGCAGTCAGAACATATCTGATTCTGTAGGCGAGCTCAGGTTTAGCAGTCGCATGCAACTGCAGGTTGTGTTCCTAGCCCCTGTGCACAAATGGGTTTGTGGCAACATTAAGGAGTAGGAGGAGGGCATAGGGCCCTCGTGCTGTTATTTTATACTTCCAACAAACACCTCCTTTTCACTCAGGATCAACTTCTACAAGTGCTCACAGTGACACCCACCGATAGTGACAGCAGGGCTGTGACTTACCAGCAACACTGAATATGTCTCCAGCAACATGACCAGAGTACTGCCACTGAGAATCCCTCCCCTCCATGTTTCTGTTATAGTGTACACTAGAACACTGTCCTGTATAGACTTCCATCCCTTTCAAAATGCTGTTATACCACAGTTCAAAGGTCATGGAATGTGGTTGTACCCATCTGTGCTACAACAGAATTCTGGAACCCTCTAGAGACTGCACAAATCAGTTTTGTTCTTAAAATGAAAGAACTGCCCCTCACACATTTCACATAACACTATACACTATAAAAAATATGTGAGGAGCAACTTTATGCACAACCTTGGGGTTCTGATTCCTGTGGTCAGAGGGAATCAGAATCCCTTTGTGGCAGAACACACTGGTTGTGCATAGTTGTCCATCCAGTATTCTCTGTGTATTCCTCCCCTCCTATCCCCCAGAAAAGTATAACTTATGGAAATAAGGATGAGTTATGTGGTTACCTTGAGGCAGATGTAGTTGATATACATATCCCATGATGCTTTGCATTATGGGGTTATGTGTGATTTTGTGGTTGCTATAAGTATACATATCCCTCAATCAGCCCTTTCCTCCATGTTTCATACAATGTCGAGGTGACAGTAGAAGGCTTTTGATAAATGGCTTATCATTCACTGCTGACACAGAAACATAGAATTTGATGGCAGATGAGGACCGTTTGGACCTACCTACATTGTTACCACAGATCGTACTTGCTCTACAGATTTCTCCCTCTCCCTTCACTTTCACTAAGACTCCATTGTGCCTATCCCATGCATTCTTGAACCCCACTACTGTTTCCACCCCCACCACCTCCACAGGAAGGCAGTTCTAGGAAACCATTACTCAGTTTGTACTTCACATCTCTCCTAAATCTACTCCCCTCCAGCTTCATAGCATGACCCCTTGTTCTTGAGTACCTTTTTTCCTGCAAAAATACTTCCCCTCCTGTACCTTATGTAAAAGGTTTCTGTTATGTCGCCTGCCTCCCTCCCTCCTCTCTTCCAGGGTGTACATATTGAGGTTCTTTATTCTCTCCTTGTGGGGCTTTTGATGCAGACTCTGCAACATTTTAGTTGCCCTGCTCTGGACAGCCTCCACTCTGTCTATATCCTTCTGGAGATGTGCTCTCCAGAAACAGACATAGTACTCTAGGTGGGGTCCTACCAGCAATCAATACAGAGGCAGCACCAACTCCCACTTTCTGCTGGTGATACCTCTCCCTGTGCATGCCTAAAATGAGGATAAATAATTTAGCTCCATGGCGTAAGCATCATCAGCATTTCTCTCCAATTTGGGCAGGGCACAAATATACATTTGTAACCCCTAGGTGGCGCTATCCTAAGGGATACTACCCCTGCCTGCTTGGCTAGTAGCAGGTTAAGGGGTCTTTACTGTCTTTTGTTATCACTCTCCAGGCAGCTGGAACCCCTTCTGGGGCAACAGTCTGTGGCATTTTAGAGCCGTCCACGCGGTCACTACACTCTACCAAAGCTATAAAAGTTTGGGCGATCAAATTAGCCTGTCAACCCACCACCACAGGGTTTTTTAAACATTCAACTTTGGAGAGTGCTCCCTCTACAGTGTCTTTACTGGTACCCAGGGGAATATCCAGTATAAGTAGAGCATTTTGGGGGTTGATCTCCTGCCCAGTACACCACCCCACCAACTGGTGTACAGCCATTTCTACTGGGGTAGACATTAATCTTTAACAATAATTCATAATTTTTGGCCACTAGAAGGCACAAAATCCCAGCGGTGAGCCTCCACAATGTAACTCCTTGGTGGTGCTATCCCAAGGGCTACAACCCCTGCCTGCTTGGCTAGTAGCAGGTTAAGGGGCCTGAGTTCTGAAATGGGTGCCTTCACCCAGAGGTTAAGGTTGATAGTGGTCAAGCTAACCTGGGCTTAGCCCTCCAGGACACTGTAACCCCCCCTCTTTCCTTACTAGTGGCCAGAACAATACACAATAATTACTTTCACAATATCCCTGATACACCACACAAGTACCCACACTGTTTGCACTTGCCACCAGGGCTTTCCTCTGGCCCAGCCCTGGAGACCCCCTGTAAAACAAGGTTATACACAGCAAATAACAGCAGTACAGTACTCTTGCACAAACTGGAACCACAGTCAAGGTAAATGCAAAAAATAGTTAGATCTGATTTATTTAAGGGGCTTGAACAAGGGAAGGGCATAATCAGGTTAATTTGCTTAAAGGCTCTATCAATCAAATAGTTATGCATGCACTTCAGGGTCCATAAACAGTCACACTCTCTGGGTACCCACATGGAGAATGGTGGGCTAGCCAGGAACGTTGCAGCTGGTTGGGGCCCTGTGATGGAAGAAAACAACATGTACAACACACACTATTTGTAGTCTGGAGCCGGAGGGCTCAGTTTGTGAAAAGAAAACAACAAGACAATCAGATGACGCACTTTTAGATTAGGCTGTTGTTGCAGGGAGCTACCCTGATGATTACTCATGATACCCAAGACTGGACACAAGCTGGACAAAAATTGAGACAGCAGGTGGTTAATCTGGAGTGCCAGGAGAAGCAGGGCCCACATGATTCACCGAGGCGTCATTTCTGTTCAAGCATGGAGCAGGGGGCTGATTCCCAGGCAGGTCTCTCACCAGTGGCTTTCTCTGTGCAGTCAGGTAGTCTGGCAGGGCCAGTGTGGCATGGCCCAGGCCGAATGGAGATGAACGCGGATTCAGTCCAATTAGGCTGAATAAAGCTTCCAGCAAGCAGAACATAGTTCACATAGCGGGAACTCCAAATCACGACCCACTTTCAATACACAGCACATTTACATGTAACGAAATTCTACTGTACCAGGCAAATCGCTCTCCGGTCACGATTGCAAAGTCTCTGCACAAACCAGGGATTCAAAAGCAGCTGAAAATCCTGACAGGCTGATCGCATTCAGCAAATCTCTGGTCTTCTTCAGGTTAAAGCCTGGTCACAGTCCAGTGGCTTAAATAGTCCTCACAACTCGGATTCAGTCCGAATAAACTCTATTTTTCCCTCTCAGGGACAGCAGGCAGACAGGCAGGTCAAAACTCAGCCCTTTCATAGTTCTCCCATGCAAAACTACACAGAACTGCTGCTCAAAATCACTTGCGTTGGTATTTCTTCACTTCTCAGCTCAAAACTGAAACTAGCTGCAGCAGCCTGGGAAATTCCCCAGGATCCAAAAGGTTCGGTTGGCTGATCCTCCTGTCAGTCACAACAAAAGCTCCCCCCTTCAGGTGCAAAAAGGTGCAAAAAGCCCAAAACTACAATTCCTACAGATTTTGACTCTAGACAGCCCCTACCAGAACTGATTGGTCAAATTCACAGTCCCTGGCCAAATGCTGGGAATAAACAAAACAGTCCTTGCTGCAAAGAAGGCAGGTTAAATAAACTACATTATCATTATCACTCTAAATGATTTTCAGCAAATAGTTACATCTTTCAACAGAGCTCCCTCTCAGATTACTTATGACTGCAATCCAGGCAGCTCTTAAAGAGACAGTGCACAGACGCTATACAGGCACTCACTGGCAATCACATTTAAACTGCTGAAACGCAGGACACTAGCCTGGCAGTGAGCATTTAGGCAAACTCGAGGAAGACTTTTCGGGAACCCCCATCTGTAGGGGGGTTACCACATTCTTTATTTTATTTTATTGAGATCTCGGATTACAAGTACCTTTGAGCCAGAGGCTCATTTACAAAAGTTCCACGTCAATGAGTTGATGGTAACAACGACCATGTTGCGGATGATCACAATACAATAACATACACAGGTTACTTAACAAACAGTAGGTTACCAGGTGGTACAATAAGAGTGATTATTGTTTACAAACAGCGGTGATATGGCAAAAATCAACACAGCAAACAAAAATCCTCATATCAAATTATTTCTGTGTCTTAGCAACCAGAATGGCATTGTCAGTGGACAGGGGGGCAAAGGCGAGAGGGAGGCCTGAGGAAAAGGAGGAGAGTTAGGTGAGATTAGGCATGCGAGAGGAGAGGTAGGTGAGTAAGGATGGGTTGGTAAGGGCAGGAATGGTGAAGGGGTAGCTCCTAGCTACTGGGAGAGTAATGGGATGCGGAGATGAAGTGCCTGAGGGTATAAGTAGGCAAAAGTGCCAAGGAACTTATAAAAACGTAAAAGTGCAGCCAACGAGAGTGTCACGTAAGACTACCAGGTAACTGAGTTTAGGTCTGAAAATCACAGTAACTGAGTTCCCTAAGGAACACTTCAAGCTTCTGCTTAAAGGGGCCAATTTTAGGTTCAATTAGTATTTCCAAGCAGATAGAGTTCAGCCAGTGCCAGTGGGAAGCTCGGTACTCGAACAATCTCTGTCCTTGCAAAGTGTGGCAAAATGGTACCTTAAATGGTTGGGTGATTTTTCCTCTAGTGGGGTGGGAATTACCCCACGTGTACACACTGTTCACTCTTAAAGCACCACTTACCCTCGAGACTGATTCTGCCGCACATCTCTGAGGACCCCCTGTAAAATAAGGTTAAACAACACACACAGCAAAATACAATACTGTTTCCATAAGTACCAACACCACAGATAGTATATAGTATAACAACAACAAATCTGATTTATTTAGGGGATAGTAACACGGGAAGGAGAAATCAGGTTAATTGGTGGCATTAAATCACAGTACTGTGCACACATACAGGGTCTGAAAAGTCACACTCTGGGTACCCAGATTGGGGGAGGGGGGGCTAGCCAGGTCCATTGCCTGGGGTTGGCTGGCAGGTGCAGATGGATAGGGCCCTGTAGTAGAAAATATATGCACAGCACACAATTGTAATCCGGAGCCAGATGGCTCAGTCCATGAAGCAGTGAAACAACAAGAATTAGATGACACACTTGTGATTGAAAACAGGCTGCAGGGGAATACCCTGATTTGTACTCACAATACCCAAGCTGAGAACCGGATGGTGGATGTTCTCTGGATTGTCAGAACAACAAGGCATGGAGACAAGGTCCTTGTGACTGGACCCCACTGCAGTTTATAGCAAATGGATTTAGTCCGAGACAAGCTGAGGTTTGCTTCCAGCTTCAACACACAGCACACAGCACAGGGGATTGGAAATAGCGATTCCCCACAAGCACTACGCACATTCGTATGTAAAAGGAAACTACTATACCAGGCAGGCTGCTCCTCAATCCTAATCGCACTTACTGCAAAATACCCGGGAGCACACACAGCAGCTTTAGTTCCTGACAGACAAAGTGCGATTCAGCAGTTTCTCCAGTCTTCTACAGGGTGAGCCTGGTTTCTACTCTTCAGACTTCCTTCTTTCTCCTCACAAGTCGGATTCAGTCCGAACTGGCACTTGCAATGGCTGCAGGCCAAACCTCTGGGCCTCACATGCGCTTCCCACGTGAAACTATACACCGCAGAAGCACAGAGCTCCTTCTCTCTTCACTGTCACAACTGATCTAATCTTTCCAGTCATGGAGCAGGGCATTTCCTTTAGCTCCACACCATTCTGTTGGCTGGTTTGGCTGTCACTCACAATAAGACTCCCTCTGTTGGTGGAAAAAGGCACCCAGGTTAAAACTACATTTCTTAGAGTCACTGGCCATACAATCCCCTTGTGGCTGGCTCAAAATTGAGAGTCCAACTTCCGATTCATCCACAAGCTCCATTTTAGGGTCTCTCTATCATCCTGATTGGTCCAAGTCAGCTATTCAGGACCAAAATGAAAGAGTTACACTGAAACAGTTTGTGCTGAAATGAAGAGAGGTTAGACAAACTACATTTTCTCAGTCACTGTAAATGATTTCTAGCAAACCGTCACATCTTCCAACAAGGCTCCCTCTGCACATGTAGCAACGGCAGAAACGGAGCGAATTGACAGCCGCCTGGGCAGGTTTCAGGCATTAGAACACACAGTTCCCCCATACAAACTAAGTAAGTCTGCAAGCAGACAGATCTTAAAGAGACAGTATGTGGAGGCTCAAATAGCACTCACTTGGAACCACATTTAAACAACTCAGACGCCGAACACTGCCCAGACTTGGAGCATTCAGGCAAGCTCCTGGAAGACTTTTGGGAACCCCCATTTGCAGGAGGGTTACATTACCCTTCTTATGAACTGAGTCATTGTTTCGGGGCAATCCCCTAGTCAATCATGGAGATGAAGCTGGGCCTTCTGGATTGCCTAGGCCCCCAACTTTGTCCCTGGAGCCAATGCTCCCAGAAAGTGAGATGCATAGTATTAAGTCGGATGACATGGAATCATTGTGTATGGTTGAACTGTATGAGCTTTCAGAGGAGGAAAATGATGAACTGGGACAGACTGGTGATATCCCAGAACAAGAAGAGTGTGTTGAGTGCCCTGATAGTTCACTGCCAGTGTCAGAAAACTCCCCATGTGAGCTAAGTGTTGTGGACTCAGAGACTGCAACTCCTGGAGCTGAAAGTGCCCCAAGTTCTAGTCTCTCTACCCCAATGAAAGTTTCTCTGACAAATGAAGACACTGCTGAAAGTGGGGATAAAACCATAGAGACTGTAATGGTTCCCCCTAGAAGGACTGGTCGAGCTGTGAAGCCTGTGGTGCGCTTAAGCTATGATTCTCCTGGAAGACCTGTGGACTTGCCTCTTAATGTGGTCCACAAGGGAGTGTATGTGTCCCCGAGCTCATTGCCCAAACTGAGCATAGGTGCTAACTCCAGATTACTTGTCCTGCCCTCTAGGTATGGTGCCCCTGCCCTTTCCAGCCCCAAGGTAGCTGATAGGGAAGGGGCCCCCTCTATCCAGGTTTCACGTGCAGGAAGTAATGACCTGATTTTAGAATGACATTATATGTATAATGTTGTGTAACATGTAGTAAGCTGTGAAATACAGAATAAGTGCATATGACAAAGATTTAACAAGTGACAGTGGTTTAAAGAATGCAAACCTAACTGTTAGTGATGTAAATGTATTTGGTAGTCTTCTTTAAAGTGTTATAAAGGTACCTACTTGACGCGGATGCCAAGTTCTTTTCAGAACAGGAAGGGTGTAACCCCCCTACAAATGGGGGTTCCTAAAAGCCTCCTAGGAGTTGCTTAAGTGCTCCCCCTGCCTGCTGGCATTCGGTGTTTAAGCCATTAGAATGGTACTGTGAGTGCTTGTAGAGCCTCCACATACTGTCTTTTTAAGAGCTGTCTGCATGCAGACATAATTAATGCCTATGGTGGGGGACTGGTGTTTCCCTGCTCGAATCCCACCTGAACTGCAGTGTAATCGCTCCATTTTGCAGTCGCTGAAAGCGAAAAGGGAGCCCATCCGAAAGATGTAGCTGTTTGCCTGTAATCATTTAAAGCGTTAATGAAATTGCCTTTATTGCAGCTGGGACTCTGTGTGTGTGTTGCCCCTTCATTTTGGACTTGAACTGCTGTACTGGGCCAATTGGATTTAAGGGAGCCCTAAAATGGAGACTGCTTGGGCCAACCAGAATTGGGACTCTCACCGGAGCCAGATTACAAGGGGAATGTATGGCTAGCGCTTATGGGAATTGTAGTTTGGACCTTGGCACCTTTTTGCATCAACAGAGGGAGCTCTGGAGTGATTGACAGCCGAATCCACCAACTGGACCTGTTGAAACCTAAGGGAAATGCCCTGAACTGAAGCTGCAGAGGGAGATCGTTAGTAGCAGTTAAAGGAGTAGGAGCTCTGTATTTTTCTGCGGTGTACAGTTTGCGCGGGAAGCGCGTGAGAGGCCTTGAAGTCGGCCTACAGCCATTGTAAGTGATAGTCGGACTGAGAGTGGAAACCAGGCTCACCCTGTAGAAGACTGGAGATATTGCTGAATCGCGCTCAGTCTGTCAGGAACTGAAGCTGCTGTGTGTGCTCCTGGGTATTTTGCAGTAATTGCGATCGGGATCGAGGAGCAGCCTGCCTGGTATAGTAGTTTCCTTTTACAAACGAATATGCGTAGTGCTTGTGGGGAATCGCTTTTTCCTGTCCCCTGTACTGTGTGCTGTGTGGTGAAGCTGGAAGCAAACCCCAGCTTGTCTCGGACTAAATCCATTTGCTATCAACTGCCTTGGGGTCCAGCCACAAGCACCTTGTCTCCATGCCTTGTTGTTTCTGGCAATCCAGAAGAACATCCACCATCCGGTTCTCAGCTTGGATATTGTGAGTACAAATCAGGGTATTTACCTGCAGCCTGTTATCAATTACAAGTGTGTCATCTAATTCTTGATGTTTCACTTCTTCATGGACTGAGCCATCCGGCTCTGGATTACAATTGGGTGTTGTGCATATATTTTCTTCTACAGGGCCCCATCCATCTG
The DNA here is from genome assembly GCA_016271365.2 of Neoceratodus forsteri. Taxonomy (NCBI): domain Eukaryota; kingdom Metazoa; phylum Chordata; order Ceratodontiformes; family Ceratodontidae; genus Neoceratodus; species Neoceratodus forsteri. Next base: position 1,171,275,330 of record CM057451.1, on the reverse strand, counting down.
CACCTGCCGGCCAACCCTGGGTAACGGACCTAGCTAGCCCCCCCAACCTGGGTACCCAGAGTGTGACTTTTCAGACCCTGTATGTGTGCACAGTACTGAGATTTTAATACTGCAAATTAACCTGATTTCCCCCTCCTGTGTTCTATTCCCCTAAATAAAACAGATTTGATGTTATTGAACTTTATACTGTCTGAAATGTCGGTACCTCTAGAACAAGCACTGTACTGGGTTGTGGATGTTGATTAACCTTGTTTTACAGGTTGTCCTCAGAGACGTGCTGCAGAATCAGTCTCAAGAGTAAGTGGTACTTTATGAGTGAACAGTGTGTATACGTGGGGTATTGGGGCTGTAAATCCTGTGTACAGTGTGAGCCACTAGAGGGAATAAAACGGGGTCTCAGTGTCCCAGAGGGCTGTGACCAAGCCAGTCTAACCACTACAAACCCTGACCTCTGGGTGGAGGCACTCGTCATAGAATCTAGGCCCCTCAACCTGTCAGTAGCCAAGCAGGCAGGGGTAGTAGCCCTTGGGATAGCGCCACCTGGGGGTTACATACGCACACCTCTGGATGTTTTAGGGAATATACGCACGCCTCTGTGTGTTGTTGGGGAACATACTCACACCTCTCTGTGTTGTTGGGGAATATATGCAGGCCTGTGGGTGTTGTTAGGAAATATATTCATGACTCTGAGTGTTAGGACATATACGCACGCCTCTGGGTGTTATTAGGGAACATACACCCATGGGTGTTGTTATGGAATATACTCATGACTTTTGGTGTTGTTAGGGAATATATGCACGCCTCTAGGTGTTGCTAAGGAATATACGCATGCCTCTGGGTGTTGTTAGGGAATATACGCACTCTGGGTGTTGTTAGTGAACATACACACACCTCTGGGTGTTTTTAAGGAATATATGCATGCCTCTATGTGTTGTTAGGGAATATACGCACGCCTCTATAGGTTGTTAGGGAATATACGCACACCTCTGGTTGCTAGGAAATACACGCATGCCTCGGTGTTGTTAGGGAGTATACACACATCTCTGGGTGTTGTTAGAGAATATACACATGCCTCTGGGTTTTGTTAGGGAATATACACACACCTCTGAGTGTTCGTATGGAATATATCACACCTCTGGGTGTTCGTATGGAATATATGCACACCGCTGTGTGTTGTTAGGGAATATATAACGGCCTGTCTTGGGTGGGTTGAAGCATGAGGCAAAGCAGAGCGCTTCCACCACCCGAGGAGGGCTGTTATCCCACCAGAATCCCCCCCCCAAGTGCCTTACTGTGATTATAAAATAGGTCCCAACACTGTTAATACATTTAAAAAAAAATCAAGCCGGCCCAGTGGCATGGAGGGCTGAGGCATCCGTGCCTTATCTCCTGCCATGCCGGTAACCCATGTTTGTGGTGCAAGCGGGCCGCTAGGGGTCGGCTGGGGAGGGAGGGAGAGGATCAAGCATCCAAATGACTGCTCTCCTGTCCCGGGGAGGGAGGACTGGCGCTCCAGCCGAATGACTGCCACTGGGTGGATGCCCGAGGGTAGTGTGGGAATGATGGACGCCAAGGAAGGGAGGTGCTACGGGACTTCTGCAGATGTACACATGCCTCCATGTACGCATGCCTGGCATGTGTGCCCCAGCAACAGGTGATGGGAGAAAAATGGAGGGGAACCCCCCCCCCCCACCTGCAGGTGACGACTGACCCTCTGCAGGCTCCACACCTGGTGACTGGGCAGAAATCTGGAAGGTAGGTCCTGGTGATACCAGGGTGACAGGGCTGGGGGGAGTCAGTGTGAAGGCGGCAGCTAGGGGCGGCAAAAGGAGATAAATAGAATATGGGAAAAAAAGAAAAAAACTAATAAAAAAAATTAAAACATCTCTATGTGTGTTTTACGTTAGTAAAACAAAAGAAATATAAAGAATTAGTTCAAAAGAGAAAAAGCAGTGCCTGTCCGCTCGCTGTCACTGACTGCCTGCTCGCAGTCACTGATTTCCCACTCCAGTATTTCTAAGTCTTGGCCCTACTCCGGTCTCTGTCAGTACTGTCCATTTCAGAAATTTAAAAAAGAAAAGCAATGTTCCTGACTGGCAGCAAGTGTTTGAGCCTGTCTATTTGTTTTTAATCTGCATTTTAGATCTGCGATTACAGAGTGGGTGGGAGCTGCTGGTCTTACTGTGGAGGCGCGAGCATGTGGGAGCTGCTGATTTAAATCTCATTTGGCAGTTGCAGTGAAAGACAGGAATGTTAATTTTTTTTTTTAATTCCTAAAATGGACAATAGTGGCAGAGATCGGCCCAGGGCCAAAACCCAGAAGTACTGGAGCGGGAAGTCAGCAACAGTGAGCGGGCAGTCACTGAGAGTGGTGAAGGATATGCCATAGCTGATGGTAAGGAGATTTGAGTGCCAGAAGCTACTTTCACCCAGGCCACTGTACTAGGAAAATGGCCTGTCTACAAGCAGCTCTCGACCAATCAGGAGCTGTCATTCTAAATACCCATTTCATAATAGGGAATATATGCATGCTTCTGGGTGTTGCTAGGCAGAAGTCATAGCCATAAGTCATAACCAATTTAAGAACATCCTGCTTATAAAAACATCCTAATTCCTTTCTCTTAGGCGGGCCTGAATACCTTATTTCAAATATTCAGCCAAATATTCATATTCGGGGCCCGAAATATTCGGAAATTCTGTATTCGTATTTGTTATTCATGTGCCTGTGGGAGGGGAGTATAAAAAAGAGCCCCCACCGTCCTTCCCAGCCCAGTCGTTTAAAGAACAGCTCCTGCTCTGCTACACTCAGCTCAGCCACTCTCTGCTACAAGCTGAATCCCTCTCTCCTTCCCCTGCACCCACAATTTAAGGTTTTAACAAAAAAACTCACCCGATGGGTGACTGCCAGAATCACCCGCCCCTCCCCATGGCCTGTCGCTGTCTCATATAAGCGCTTTTGTTTGCTTTTTCTATTTATTTTCTCCCACCCGGCATCAGCCCAACTCCCACCTCCTCCCCCAGCACCCAAATCTTCTAAACAGAAGAGGGCCCCAGGTAATGAAACAGACACAATCTGCCCCCCTCCACGGCAGGCTACCTTCTTCTGAGATGGGCTCCCGTGCTTGCTCGCGCATAGTAAAACACCAAATCATATGGTAAAAAGTCTGGCGCTCAAATTTAATGCAAAAGTTCAAGATCACTTACATGAGGAGGAGGAATCTAAAAACACAGTGTTGGATGGGTCATACAGAGTAGACCTCAAAAGAACAAGACCTACGGGCTGTTACAAATGACAGCCTTAAGACCACTGCCTAATGCAATAAGGCCTATGAGAAAGCAAGGAGGATGCTGGGAGCCATGGAAAGGGCCTTCTCTAGCAGAAGAAGGAAAGTGATTTTGTACCCTCTATGGGTCACTGGTGAGGCCGTACTTGGAGTACTGTGCGCAGTTCTAGAACTCTCACCTTTAAAGGACAAGGATCATTTCGAATAAGTCTAGAGGAGGGCAATTAAAGTGATACATGGGCAACTGGGGAAACCTCTAAGGCCAGGCTGACTCTGAACAAGTACTACATGGAGGTCAGATGGGAAAGGGGGATGGACAGAGACATTCCAGCTACCTGACGGTCATGTCAGGAAGGTCCAGCAGGAAGCTCATGTCAGACGAATCTAATTGATTTCTTTGACTGGGTGACCAAAATAATAGACCAGGGAGGGGCTGTGGATATGGCCTACCTAGACTTTAGCAAGGCATTTGACACAGTCCCACAAAGATTAATAATCAAGTTAGCCAGCCTGGGTGAGTCCCAGGGTGGTAGTCTGGGTAACAAACTGGCTGCACAACAGGACACAGAAGGTAATAGTAAATGGAACACATTCCGAAGAAAGGGGTTACTAGTGGAGTACCTCAGGGCTCAATACTGGGTCAGTCCTCTTTAACATCTTTATAGGTGACATTGCAGAGGGTCTGGAGGGAAAGGTATGCCTCTTTGCAGATGACACAAAGATCTGTAACAGATTTGATACACAAGGTGGGGTAGAAAGGATGAGAAGGGACTTGGCAAGGTTGGAGGAATGGTCAGACATATGGCAACTTAGATTCAATGCAAAGAAGTGCAAAGTAATGCACCTGGAAAGCAAAACCCAGGAGAAGAGTACACAATAGCAGGGGAGGTACTAACAACAACAAAAATGGAAAGGAACCTGGGGGTAGTCATATCAGATGACCGAAAGGTGGGTAAGCAATGTGAGAAGTCAGTAAGGAGAACCAGGGGGATACTGGGATGCATAGGAAGGGGCATCACAAGTAGAAAAGTACGGTGACGTAGTCTACAGTGCCGACCCCAAGTCGACCCTAGTCCAGCTGGACCTTCTTTTTCATTCCTTCTGCCTTTGCACTGAATGCCCTACTCCTCACATCACTGTGCCCTTTACCAATCTATGGACCTCCCCTCTCTTCATAATCGCAGGCAATCCCACTGTGCCGAAATTCCAGCCAAGTTTTGGTCCCTGCACCTCCCTTCCTACCTCTCCACTGCCCTGGGAAACCCCTCCACCCTAGCCTACTCTCTCCGAAACTTGGACTCTCATTCGCTCGCAGTCCCACTTAGGTCCTCTACTACCGATCAGGCTGCTTTCAGCTACCACATACCCACTTTGTGGAACTCCCTCCCTGCAAACATTCATCACTACTCCTCTCCTCGGCACCTAAACTCCTTACTTCAAGCTCACTTCACCCCTACCTGCTCTTGTGTCTAGGCTGTTCTGCTCTCAGTATGATGTGACTGTATTTTGACTGCACTTACCTACTGCAACTAAATTATGTTTAACCTACTGTTCACGTTGTCACAACTACGCTGTCAAACTACTATATAGTCTACTGTTTTCCTGACCTCTATGCCTAGTCATTTGGTCCAAATGTTTAGAGAATTAATTCGATGTATTTTTTCTCCTGTATATATGCCTTCAACTATTGTCTATGTTCCCCCTTCCCCAGGAAGCATCTGGAATCGAGCATTTAGCAAGCTCAGTATGCCTTCCTGATTAAATGCTTGAATAAATAAATAAATAAAAAGGGAAGTGGTTATCCCTCTGTACAGACAGTTGGTGAGATCCCATCTGAAATACTGTGTGCAGTTTTGGAGACCTCATCTACGCAAGGACATAGACAGAGTGGAAGCAGTCCAGAGGAAGGAAACTAAAATGGTGCAGGGTCTGCACGGAAGACATATGAGAGAGAGACTGAGAAGCTTACTATGTATACCCTTGATGAAAGGAGGGACAGGGGGACATGATAGAAACGTTCAAGTACCTCAAGGGAATCAACAAAGTCCAGGAGGGTAGCATCTTTCAGAAAAAGAGATGTGTAAGAACAAGGGGCACAATTTAAAGATATGGGGGACGGCTCAGGGGCAATATGAGGAAATTTTTTTTCACGGAGAGAGTGATGGATGCATGGAACCACCTTCCTGGGGAGGTTGTTGGGTCTAAAACAGTGGGGGAATTCAAACATGCATGGGACAGACATAAGGCAATTGTAGTTGGGGGTGGCAGGAAGTAGGCTGTTGGTTAACTAGAATCTGCAGCTTATCCATTAGGTAGGGAAATGGGTAGACCGGGTGGGCAGTGGTCATATCTGCCGTCAAAGTCTATGTTTCTATGTTTCTGAAGGGAATAAACAGGGTGAACAGCCAGAAACTGTTCAGGCAGAGTGAGAGGTTTGCGACAAGCTGGCAAGATTGCACAACTGTAAATTAGTGGGGGATTAAGGAGGGATGTGTGGTGGGTAGGGGAACTATCTACCAGGACATACAGTTAACCTGGAGACAATTACAGACTTATATAAAGGGTGGGATAAGTATATGGGATTGGGGAGTTGGGAGGGGTTGGAACATCTTGCAGGCTAGAGCTACTAGTAGGGCGCACTGTTGAGACCCCACCATTGTTAAACTGGACGGACTAAGGAAGGGTCCAGGTACACATGATGGACCGCAGTAGAAGTCAATGTTTCTTCTGTTTTTCTTCCTCCTCCTCCTCCACTGGGGGGGGGGCAGTCATCACCTGAATGACAACAGTTATCAGTGCTGGTGGACAGACTAGTGTGTAGGGGGGGTGCAGCTCAGCATCAGTGTCTGGCCACAAACTAATGAGCGCACACACCATGAAGACCGAGCTGTCCACATCCCAAGAGCTGGGAGAACATAAAACAGGAAAACCCCGATATGCGGCAACATGAAGCCTGCCCTTTCGGATCCCAAAGCTACCGGCTGCACACTGGCCTCCTCACACAATAAGCAGGGCCTGAGAAAGCTCATGACTGATGACACTCCCAAAAGAACCCACCGTGGAGAAAATGCTCTCCGCAGACCCCACCCACCGGGAAAGCAGGTAAGCAATAGAGATGATTAGCAGATAGGGCTGGGAGGTAACCTAGCAGAGGTAGGCAGTATGCCAGAACCACAAGTGAGTTATGAAAGTCCTGCCCCTAACGTGTGATGATAAATGTAATATTCTGAGGGAGGCCACTGTGTGTCCCACAGGGGCCTGCACTTCTGCAGCTAGATATGTGAGTTTGTCTTACAATGTGCATGAGTATCTGTGGCTACAGAAGTGCTGGCCCCATAGGGACCTGCACTTCTGCAGACAAAAGAACTCTTGTAGCTTGGGAATCACAGATTTGTATTTGTGGCTACAGGGGCCTGTGCTTCTGCAAATAGAAATAGTGTTGTGATTTGAGTGTCATGGATTTCTATCCACAGCGCCAAATAGGTGTGTATGTCTTGCGGTGTGCATGCCAGATACAAATCCACAAAGGTAGACCATCAGAGCTACTGCATTTGTGTCATTTGGAAACAGTTGTATGTTGTTTTTCTTACCTGATGATAACTGTCTGTGGTTGCTTGTGTGGTCTTGACCATTTGCTGCTAGGGGGGCAGTTAGGGTTCAAAACCCTAACGCCACATTTTCCCTACTTTTGTGGCATTACGTTGAACTCTAACTGGTGCACTAACATAGTTTTTGCAATGAATATATAAAAATACATGATTGGAACTTTTGCCCCATAGGAACCATTATCGTGTATTTCTCGGTATACCTCACCAATTAAAGTTGTATACCTTCCAGTTAGAAACACAGAAACAAAGAATTTGATGGCAGATAAGGACCGCTTGGCCCACCCAATCTGCCTGTTTTTTTCCCAGTTCCACCAAGCCATGGCAACAGAAAGTTCACCAACATCCTCTACAGCGACATGATGCCACCGACAGTCCTGACAGTGCCACGTCCCAACATCAACCGGGAAACACACCGACACTAAACCAGTTTACCCCTACTTATTATAGAAACATAGAAGTTGACGGCAGATAAGGACCGCAAGGCCCATCCAGTCTGCCCATTTGTTTTTCTACCTTATAAATGTGCCATCGGCCTTTGCTCTGTCAGTGGCCTATCTATTCATAGTCATTTGTATTGCTCCTTATGCCTATCCATGCCTGTTTGAAGCCCTGCATTGTATTCATAGCCACCACTTCTTGTGGTAAGCCATTCCATGCATCCACCACCCTTTCTGTGAAAAATTTCTGACATTCCCCTAATTGCCCCCTCTAATCTCATGCTGTCCTCTTGTCCTGCTATTTTTCTTATATTTAAACATGTTAGACTCTTTCACCTTGTTAATGCCCTTAAGGTGTTTGAATGCCTCGATCATATCACCTCTCTCCCTCCTTTGCTCAAGGGTATACATATTGAGCTCTGTTAATCTATCCTCATCGTCTTCTGATGCAGTCCCTGCACCATTTGGTTGCCCTTCTCTGGACTGCCTCAATTTGAGTTAATGTCCTTGTGAAGGTGTGGCCTCCAATACTGCACGCATACTCCAGATGGGGCCTAACCAGTGTCTTGTAAAGAGGTTATTACCTCCCTCTTACGACTTGTGATACCCTACTAATACACCCTAACACCCCCCTAGCCTTACCTACTGCTTTAGAGGTCTGCTTGGATGATTTCAGGTCATCAGCGATGATGATGCCCAACTCTCTTTCTTCCTTTGTGACTGCTAGCAAGTCCCTCCAGCCTATAGGTAGCTTCAGGGTTTCTCTTCCCTATGTGCATGATTTTGCACTTCTTTGCATTAAATCCAGTTGCCACTCTTCTGACCATTTTGCTAGTTTATCCAGATCTCTTCTCATTCTGCCCACCCCATCTGGATCATCTACTCTGTTGCAGATCTTGGTGTCATCTGCAAACAGACAAACCTTACCCTCTAGTCCATCTGCAAGGTCACTAATGAAGATGTTGAAGAGGACTGGCCCCAGGACTGATCCCTAAGGTACCCTACTTGTGACTTGCATCTCTTCTGACTGTATACCATTTACCACCACTCTCTGTTTTCTGCCCGTCAACCAGTTTGCCACCCAGTTGACCAACTTCTGACCCACCCGAGCCTACCCAGCTTATTTATCAATCTTCTATGTGGAACAGTGTCAAAAGCTTTGCTGAAGTCAAGGTAGGCGACATCAACTGCTCCCCCTTGGTCCACCACTCTGGTTACCCAGTCAAAGAAATCTATGAGATTAGTTTGACAGGACCTTCCTTTGTAAACCCATGCTGTCTTGGATCCTGTGCCCCTATGGTTCCAGGTGTTGCACTATCCTTTCATAAGGTGCTTCCATAATCTTGCCCACTACTGAGGTAAGACTGACTGGTCTGTAGTTCCCCACCTCCTCCCTGCTACCACTCTTGTGGAGCGGGATCACATGAACCCTTCTCCAGTCTTCTGGGACCTCTCCTGTGCTCAGAGACTCACTAAACAGTTCTGCTAATGGCTCTGCTAGTTCCACCTTTAGCTCCTTAAGTACCCTGGGATGTATGCCATCAGGTCCCATTGCCTTATCCACCCTGAGCTTAGCAAGCTCTTGTAGGACCCTTTCTTTTGTGAAGGGAGTAGTGCTCACCTCCCTCCCCCCTGTGTCCATGATGCTGAGCTGTGGGCCCTGCCCTACCTTCTCTTCAGTAAATACTGAGCAAAAGTATCTATTTAGGATAGATGCCTTTACAGGGTCCTCCTCCTCACATGCTCCCTTTTCTCCATTAAGCTAACAATACCCCTCTGGACTTTCTCCTTTCACTAATGTATCTATAGAAAGTCTTGTCATCTTCTTTACTGTTTGTGCTAGTTTTCCCTCAGTTTGGGACTTTGCCTGCCTTACTGCCTTCCTGCTTCCCTTAGGGCAGTTTGGTATGCCTCCCTATCTTCATCCGCTGTGTTCCCTTATATTTCCTGAAGGCCAGCCTTTTGGCTCTGACCTTTTCTGCTACTGTATTTGAGAACCAAAGTGGTTTCCTTCTTCTTTTGCACTTCCTTTTCTGTCTAACACAATGGGATGTTGCTTCAAGTATTGCATCCTTAATGCTTGCCCACTTTGCCTGTACCCCCTCACCTGTGTTTCTTTTGCCAGGGCTAGCTTAACTCTGATGGCCATCTTATCAAAGTCAGCTCCTCTGAAGTCCCATATTTTGCCTTGGAATGGGATGATTTAGATGTAGTAGCCAAATTGAACCATACCATGTGATGGTCACTGGCCCCAGGTGACCTTCTACCTGGAGATCTGTGATCCCTTCCTTGTTAGTCAGTACTAGATCTAGGATAGCCCTGTCTCTTGTGGGTTGTTGTACCAGTTGTTTGAGGCCCTCCCCCTGCAGGGAATCCACTATGTGTCTAGTTCTGGCAGATGTTCCTGCTGGTATTGACCAGTCTGTATCCGGCATGTTGAAGTCTCCCATTATCAGAACCTCCCTTTAGCTGTCATGTTTTGTATATCTTCTAACAGTAATGTGTCTATGTCCTCCCTCTGGTCTGGGGCCTGTAGACAACCCAGTTCTAATGCTGTCCCTTTCCTGTTTCCAGGGTGACCCACAGTTCTTCTGGCTCCTTATGTGTATTCTGAATTTCTGTAGCTTTGATATTTTCATTGACATACAGGGCCCTCCTCCCCCTTTTGCACCTCGGTCTCTTCTAGACAATACATAGCCAGGTACTGAAGTCTCCCAAGTGTGGTTACTGATAAACCCGTCTCACAATTGCTACTATGTCCAGTTTAGCCTCTGACATTATTGCCTGCAGGTCTGGGATCTTATTTCCCAGGCTGTGAGCATTGTGTACATGATTTTCCATTGGCCAGATTTTGGTGTGTTAGTTGTTGGGTGAGGTTTGGCAAACATGCTGAATCCCTGTTTGACCACTAGCTAAGGTGGGAGGGTGTTCTTCCATTCGAACTTGGGGTGCTGCACCCCTCCCCATTTGGTAGTTTAAATATTCTGCAAAGGCGTCAAACTTCTGGCCCAATGCACTGACTCCCTCCTTAGTCAGATACAGTCCATCAAATTTAAAGAACTTTCGCTCCCAGAACTGTTGCCAGTTCCCTACAAATCTGTGTCCTTTTCCTGGCACCAGCACTTGAGCCCGTGTTTGCTCCCCTCTCTCCCCTTCTCTGACCTTCCGTCCATCTGCTCCCTCTCCCAAACTGGCAGGATCTCAGAGAAGGAGATGCCAGATGAAATAGATGATAGTTTGTCACCTAGCCTGATCAGGTGTTCCTTGGTTTCCACAACTGACCGGCTGGTGAGATCATTAGTCCCTATGTACTAGGACATCAATGTTTTCTCCTGCTTTGTGAACAATTTTAGCAATGCGGTCAGTGTCTCTCCATGCTGATGTACCTGGGAGACATCTGACCATTACCCTAGCTGGAGATGGGTATCAACTCCCCGAATCATGGAGTCTCCTATGATCAGAAGTTTTTTGGATTTCCTTTTTGCTTTTTTTGTTTTGGTTCCTGATTTGGGTGAGTTTTGTTGTGCTAGCTCCTATGCTGCAGTGTTCTGCTCTGCAGTGTCTTCTGCCTCTTTGTTTGATTTCAGAGATAGAGGCAGATACCTGTTTGTAGTGTTTATATGGTTTTTGGAGGTAATATGTTGGAGAGCAGAGAGTGATGGGGCACCTGATTTGCCCCTTCTAACCACCTGCCAACCTCCTGGACCAACTACCCTCTGTGGTCGAGGTTTTTCTGTTGGATGCTGGGGAAATGGCGGGTGGTTCTTATAATGTATTTCCTTTTCAATATGAAATTTGGCGTGCAATCTCTGCCCATGCTGCCGGAGCTGAGCCTAAGATCTGGCCCAGCATGTAGGACAGTGTCCTAAATCTTGTAAGACTGTCCTTCTGAAAATTGTTCCACAGTACCTGCAGTTAATGATATCCATTCCAGATAAGTTGCTGGGTTTATAACCTAGTCAGAGTAATTAGAAGGGAAAAAAACGAAAAAAAATGCAAGTAATGGTTTGATTGTGTTTTGTTTAACTTGTTATAACAACAAATTAAATTACTAGTGCCCCTGTAAATGAGCTCACCTTGTGGAGGCCCCACTGATCCACCCCTTCCTGTTCTGCCACAGGAAATGTCACAACTGTGGTACCCTATAAAAGGAGTGTAGTGTGGGGAGGTTGGGGATGGGGGTGGGTGGCTGGGCCCTTCCCCTGCCGAAAAAGAAAAACCACGGACGAAAGAACAAGGAGGTAAGAGCAGAAACAATCAGTCAACAACAAATGCAGTAACCTGAAAGCTTATCCTAATGTTAGATAAAACTGTAAAACCTGTAAAGCACCACCTGTAATAATTTCCAGAGAAGATATACGCTGTAAGAAACATTTTGCTACAGAAAAATAAAACAATGAAATGTTAGCAACAAACAGTAGCAATCCCTGTGAGTAAAAATAAAAACAACACCACACAGTAAATCTGCTTAGCCAAAATAAGTCTTAATCCTTTTCCCTTGCTCTGGTAAGTTTCTCTACTCTGCCTTTCAAGCAGTCTTAGAAGAAAAGAGCTCAGGTGAAGCTAGGTGCCTTGGCCAGCAAACCAAGTCTTATAACTAACTCCATGTTGCACAGACAGTGGAGAAATGGCCAGTCCTGCTGCCTGCACACCAGTCGCCACAACATGTTGTCACCTGCAAATACAGCTCGCCGCAAAGTGCGGTCGCTGCTCCTGTGTCATTGTAGTGGAGTCGCTGTTACAGTGTCGTTGTACCAATGGTATACGTTTTTTTCCTACCTACATTACCACCAAAGACCATGCCCTATCAATAGTTCTGTCTTCCTCCCCCTTCCTTTCCACTATGATTCCCTTGTGCCCATCCCATGCATTTTTGAACCTCACCATTGTTTTCACCACCACCACCTACACTGGAAGGCTGTTCCAGGAATCCACCACTCTTTTTGTGAAGAAGTACTTACTCACATCCCTCCTGAATCTACACCCCTCCAGCTTCATAGCATGTCCCCTTGTTCTTGAGCACCTTTTCTTCTGAAAAATACTCCCCTTCTGTACCTTATTTACCCCATGAGGTATTTAAAGGTCTCTATCATGTCCCCCCTTCCTCCTCTCTTCCAGGGTGTCCTTACTGAGGTCCTTTAGATTCTTCTTATAGGGCTTTTGATGCAGACCCTGTACCATTTTAGTTGCCCTCCTCAGGACTACCTCCACCTGTCTATGTCTATAGGAGGTAGTATAACACAGTGGGTTAAGGCTCTGAGCTGCAGATCTGGAGTCCTGGGTTTGAATCCCACAGTCACTTAGGTGCATGCTGTGTGATCCTGAGCAAGTCACTTAATTTCCTTGTGCTCCCAGGATGCATCTGGAAACAAGCTTCGGCTTAGTGGTCTACTCGTGGTTAAACATTGTTCCATGTCCTTCTGGAGATGTGATCTCCAGAACTGGACATAGTACTCTAGGTGGGGCCTTCCCAGATATCTATGCAGAGGCAACACCACCTCCCTTTTTCTGCTGGTGATACCCCTCCCTATGCATCCCAGAATCCCACTAGCCCTCCCGACTGCCTTGTGACACTGCCTGGCCTTCTTTAGGTCATCTGATATGATTACCCCCAGGTCTCTTTCCTACTTGATGGTCATCACTACCACACCACCCATTCTGTACTCTGCCCCAGGGTTTCTGTGCCCTAAGTGCATTATTTTGCACTTTTTCACATTGAAACCCAGCTGCCATACCCTTGACCACCCAGGTCTCTGCTCATCCTCTCCACCTTATTGCAGATTCTGGTGTCATCCACAAAGAGGCAGACCTTCCTTTCCAGCTCCTCTGTCATGTCACTTATAAAGACTTTAAAGTCCAAGCACTGATCACTGAGGAGGCACCCCGCTAGTCACCCTCCCTTCCTTAGAGTGAACTCCATTCACCACCACCCTCTGTCGCCTATCCCCTAACCAATTTCTTATCCAGCTTACCCTCTTTGGACCCACTCCTAAGCTACCCAGCTTGCTTACTAGTTTCCTATGTGGAACGGTGTCAAAAGCTTTACTGAAATCTCGGTAGACCACTTCCACTGCTCCACCCTGCTCTAAATCATTTGTCTCCCAGTCAAAGATATTTATCAGATTCTTTTGACATGACCCCCATGAAACCACGCTGCCTTGGCAGTGATTCCAATAACTTTCTCACCACCAATGACAGACTGACTGGCCTATAATTGCCAGCCTTCTCCCTGCTACCTTTTTTGTGTAGTGGGACTACATCTGCCCTCCTCCAGTCCTCTGGAACAACTCCAGTTTCCAGTGAGCTGTTAAATAGGACTGTCAGAGTGGCATCCAGTATTTCCCTGAGCTACCTCAATACCCTTGGACACACCCCGTCTTGCCCCATTGCTCTGTCCACCTTCAGATTAGCAAGTCCCTTCAGGACTCTCTCTCCTACAAAAATAGACTAGTCTCCTCTCCACCTCCCTCCCTCCAAAGCTTCTGTCACTTTTTTGGGGCCCCTTCCCTTCTTCTTCCTCTGTAATGTGCTAAAGGGACAAGTCAAGTTATTATTTAGATCTTTAAGATAATTTCAGCCTGAGAATAGAATATACAGTACCTCATAGGTGATTTTAATATGCTGGGGATTACGCGGAATGTAAAGACATGGTGCAAACTTCAGTAGAAAACGAGTTCCTCAACACCATTATGGAACTCATTATGGAGCAGTTTGTTAATCAGAATACCAAGGAACAAAAAAATGTTACACCTAGTATTATGTAATACAGATGGGGAGCTTGCTGACTGCAAAGTATTTGAACCATGGGCAGGAAGTGACCATAATATGGTCAGGTTTGAATTAACCTTCAAAGGGATAATGGAACAAGGTGGAACCATTGTAAGATGTTTCTCCAAAGATGACTTTGATGGTGTGAGAAGGAAGTTCAGCAAATGGGATTAGGAACATGAGCTTCAGGGTCATGATTTAGAGGAAATATGGGATGTTCTGAGTAGCAAAATAAAAGAATTCAAGAAAAAAATATATTCCAATTAAAACAAAATAGGGGCATGGAGGGTAATTACCCCAGTGGTTAAACAGAAAAGGATTCTAGAGAATGAAAGGGAGGCCTACAGAGGGGCAACAAAGGGTAACAACATGACAAATGGGGCTGCATGCAGAAGGTTTATAAAACAGCGCAAGAACGAAATAAGGAAGAGCAAAGCAACAGTGGAATTTAAATTAGCAGCGGCAGCTAGAGATACTTATAAATCTTTCTACAGCTACATAAATAACAGCAGAAGCTTACATCACACAGGAGGCCCATCACTTGTTGGGGAGGACGTTATAACAAGGAATGAAGATATAGTGCTAGATATTTAAAAGTGCTCCTGGCAGTGGCGCAAGTGGTTGCTTGGCACAACTGAGTTGAGCTGGAGCAACAAAAGGATGTATTCAGAAGAGATGTGCCATGGCGCATCTCGTCTGAATATATCAAAAAATGCCTGCAGCGCAAATACAATTTATTTATTTATTTATTTAGACAGCAGTTTGGAAAACCTTTGAGCCACAGGCTCATTTACAAAGTACCTTGTCACAGTAAGACAAACAAATACAAAGTATAACAGTATAACACAGTATAACAGTAACTTAAGACATAGATACAAACAAGCTGGTACAGGTAGGATTGATGCAAACAATACCAGAGTTATGTTGTCCTTAGCAGCTTAGTAGTAAGCTTTGTCATAAGTATTGCGTCGACTTTGACTAGTGGCAATTACAGCTTGGTGTTAACAAGGTGGTTCCGTAAGGAAGTTTTGAAGCACGATATAGTTGGAGCTCGGAGATGGAGGGTCAGTGTGTTGAACCAGGAGGGGCCCTAAAGCTGAAGGCTCTTTGGCCGTGAGAGGTCCTAGCTCTAGGGATAACAAGAGGGTTTTCCCAGAGGTCCAGTATGAACTAGTGGGACAGAGCGACGGATGGTGGTGGTCAATCCTGGCGGGGATAGCCCAAGGAGGGTCTTTTTTATAAGGGTACAGGTCAGATATTTGAGGCGCTCGTCAAGATCAAGTACCAGCGCTTTAGCGTACAGTAGACAGATGTGTGTTAGCCTAGGTGCCCCAGTAATTAACCTGCAGGCCTTATTCAGAGTAGTGCGAATTTTATGGAGTGCAGTCTGATCAGCAGCACCATACACCGGCAGTCCATAGTCCACTAGGGACAGGATAGAGGAGGTGACTACGAGTCGAAGAGCCTCCGGGGGGAGGCAGTGTTTATACCGATGTAAGATGCCCAATCGGATATTAGTGGCAGTGGCTAGGGCAGTGATGTGTCCATGGAAGGAGAGGGAGGGGTCAAAATGGATCCCTAGGTATTTATAGGAGCAAACTTGCTCGAGTGGGAAAGAGGACCCAGAGTGAATGAGGAGTTTGAAGTTGCAGGACTTGTCTTGAGGATGAGTGAAGAACATGGTTTTTGTTTTTTTAAGATTTGTCACTAATCTATGTTCCTTGAACCAGCCCTCAGCTTCAGCGAAGGACTTCTGCAGCGAGTCCTGGAGGGCAATAGGGTTATGACTTGAGGCAAAGATGACTGCATCATCAGCGTACAATAGAATGTTCCCCGAGCAAGAGCGTGGAAGGGTGTTAAGGTAAAGGGAGAATAGTAAGGGGCCCAGAATGGAGCCCTGGGGAACCCCAGAAAAGATGGGACAGATGTCTGAGTAGGTCCCATTAATTTTTACATGCTGTGAGCAGTCAGACAGATAACTGGTGCACCAGGAGATAGGCCCAGCAGCAAAACCAGAGAACTAAGGGCATCAAGAAGGAGGGTGGGAGACAGTGTCGAAGCTTTAGAGAGGTCAATGAAGACCGCACCAGCCAGAGAATCAGTGTCTAAGGAGGTGGAGAAAGTTGGAGAACTCTAGGAGGCTGTGTTGGTACTTTGGCCGCTCGGAAGCCATGCTGCTCAGGACATAGGACATAGTAGGTGGAGGTAGTCAGAGATTTGAGAGGCCACCACTTTTTCCAAGGCCTTGGAGAGAGGAGAGAAATGGAGATTGGCCGATAGTTTCCAGCCACAGTCCTATCACCACCTTTAAAGACAGGGGTGACAGTGGCGACTTTCCAGGCAGTTGGAACCTTCCCCAGGCAAAGAGAGTGGTTGATGAGGCGCGTGATCGGGTAAGGGCTCTGTCTAAGACCAGCCCGAGGGATACCGGATCAGGGTGTCACTGCCCGATACTATTACTCTTGGGGGCAGTGACAAGATGTAGCCTAAGTTCTTGGGCAGAAACAGGGAGGAGGAAAAATAAGGGTGAGAAAGATTTCTGGCAGGTGCTGGGGAGGAGGGTCAAAAAATGTGTAGGGAGGATAGGGCTAAGGTCAGTGAATGAGGTGTTGAGGTGGTTGGCTATGAGGGCTGGGTCTGAGGAGATCACGCCATTAATGTTGATCTGGGTGGGTGGAGAGGAGTGTGCACTCCCATTTAACTGTTTAATGTTATCCCAGAAGGTTCTGGGGTTTCCCCATGAGGCAGTGAGTGAGGACCGATAGTGCTCAGACTTGGCCTTTCTGATGGCCCGAGTGCACTTGTTTCGGGCGGCAGCATATAACTGCCTGTCACTGGGCCGGCCAGTCTCAATGGCACGGTGCCATAGGTTGTCCCTGTGTTTGAGTTGGTGGATCAAAGCTGGGGTTACAGGGGCATTCTGCCTTTTAGAGCAGCGGGTCGACATTGGGCAAAAGATATCACAGGCATTATTAAAAGTTCGGGTAAGAAGGAGAGAGCTGTGTCGATGTCAGGAGTTGCCTGTATAGAGACCAGTCAATTAGGGACAGAAGTTCCTTAAGTTTTATCAGTCCACCAGGTATTAGGCGCCGGCATGTGGACTGTGCTATGGATTTGGGGACTGAGGATGACCAGTGGAATAGAATGGGGGAGTGATGCTGAGAGAGTCTGAGAGGACTTGTACATTTGGGATCCGATTAGGCGGTTGGTGAGTACCACATCAAGCCAGGGTACTGGAGCCTCTCTTGGGGTTAGTCCTGGTAGGGTGGGTAACTAGTTGCGTTAGGTCTATTACAGAAAAGGAGTCACTGGTAGAGGGAGGAGGGGCTGAGCCAGTTGACATTTAAGTCACCCACCAGAATTTGATCAGCGGAAGGAGGTAGTGAGGAAGGTATTCTGTAAGAGGCAATGGCCTGTGTTTGGTCCCTAGGGGCACGTATGCAGTAGTCAGATAAAGGGGTCCCTTTAAAGGGTCAGGGGTTAGTTTTAGCGTAAGTACCTGGGCCCTGAGTCAAGGATGGGAGCAGGCAGGCTAGATGCGGGAGGAGATTCCTTGACATAAATAGCGCAGCTGCCGCCCGCTTCCCAACACGGTCGGACCGGAAGAGGTGAAACCAGGAAGGGAGATTAGGAGTCAGGGAGGATTTGACAGCCAAGTCTCAACCAGAGCGATGACATCAGGGTTAATTGATGTGACCAGGCATTGTAGTGAGTCAAACTTTTTAGAGGCTACAGATATTCATGGAGACCATGCATAGGCCTGTGGTGTTAGTGGGAGCTCCTGGGAACCGGGCCAGGGTTTGGATGAATGTTCCCTGACAGGGTAGTAGCATGACTAACACCCTGGCTGGGAGATGGTGAGAGGTTTTCCTCACGATTGACATGAGGGGAGGGAGGCTAAGGGAGCAGGGGTGGGCAGGGTGGTACAGGAAGGAAGGCAAGAATAAGAAGACTCCCAGATGTGCCTGAGGCGAGGAGGAAGCTAGGGAGGGCAGGAGGACGAGACACACAGAGGCCCCAAGGGGCAAGAGAGCAGGTTCAGGAGCAAGGGGAGGGAGGGGTGCCAGGGCACAGTGCGGAGTAGCAGATGGGCAAGTGGGAAAGTGCACTGCTAGTGGGGATAGGCACAGGCAGAGCGTGAGGCAGGGCCAATACATTGTGGTGAGCAAGATCCAAGGAAGTAGTACTGTACAGGTAGGAGTAGGAAGTAGCGAGGGCATAGGTCCCTCTAGTGGCCAGCAGGTATAACCTGTAAATGGAAAGTGGGAAATAGGTTCTGGGCAACAGGACGTGATGTCACCGGATGTGATGTCACGGGGTGGATCTTTAAATTGACAGCCGCCCTGGGTGGGTGGGTGGTTGAGGCGGGCAGGGCAGGCAGGCGGAAGCTGTCGTCGGGCTAGCACCCCTGCAGGCGTCCAGACGAAGAGAAGAGGCTCTCTTTACCTCGAAAGTTATCAGGCTGGAAATTCAGCTTCTTCAGCTCCTCAGGTGAGCTGCTTGTGTTGCTTGTTTGTCCAGAGTGCCTGCCGCGGTCGGCAGTGAGCTTGGGGGGGGGGCTGCCTATGTAGTGGAGAAAACAAAGCCTCTCATTACTATGCAGCGGGAGAAAATGTTGTGACTAACACAAAGGGGCTCCACTCTAAGCAAACAGGGCTATTCCAAAATGAGGTCACACTAGGACCCAGCTATCCTAATACCTTCAGTTACAAGCACAATTAGATCCAATACCACCATATTAAGCAAGTCTGCTCTATATTAGCTGCTTAGTATATTGGCTTTAAGGTATAATCAGCAATTAGATCCAATACCACAATAATAAACAAGTCTGCTCTATATTAGCTGCTTGGTATATCTGGCTTTAAGGTATAATCAGCAAGGCAACTCTAGGGCACCCAGTGAATCCCTAGCTTTACACTTCAGCATTAGTAGCACAAAGAGAAGCAAATAACAAGCCCCCAGCGGTGAACGGGAACAAAGTTCATAAAATATAAGTGTTCATCCAGCTAGCACCCCCTGCAGGCGTCCAGACGAAGAGAAGAGGCTCTCTTTACCTCGAAAGTTATCAGGCTGGAAATTCGGCTTCTTCAGCTCCTCAGGTGAGCTGCTTGTGTTGCTTGTTTGTCCAGAGTGCCTGCCACGGTCGGCAGTGAGCTTGAGGGGCTGCCTCGAAGTTATCAGGCTGGAAATTTGGCTTCTTCAGCTCCTCAGGTGAGCTGCTTGTGTTGCTTGTTTGTCCAGAGTGCCTGCCGTGGTCGTCAGTGAGCTTGGGGGCTGCCTCGAAGTTATCAGGCTGGAAATTCGCTTCTTCAGCTCCTCAGGTGAGCTGCTTGTGTTGCTTGTTTGTCCAGTGTGCCTGCCGTGGTCGGCAGTGAGCTTGGGGGCTGCCTCGAAAGTTATTAGGCTGAAATTGGCTTCTTCAGCTCCTCAGGTGAGCTGCTTGTGTTGCTTGTTTGTCCAGAGTGCCTGCTGCGGTCGGCAGTGAGCTTGGGGGTGGGCTGCCTCAAAAGTTATCAGGCTGGAAATTCGGCTTCTTCAGCTCCTCAGGTGAGCTGCTTGTGTTGCTTGTTTGTCCAGAGTGCCTGCCGCGGTCGGCAGTGAGCTTGGGGGGCTGCCTCGAAAGTTATCAGGCTGGAAATTCGGCTTCTTCAGCTCCTCAGGTGAGCTGCTTGTGTAGCTTGTTTGTCCAGAGTGCCTGCCACGGTCGGCAGTGAGCTTGGGGAGGGGGCGCCTCGAAAGTTATCAGGCTGGAAATTGGCTTCTTCAGCTCCTCAGGTGAGCTGCTTGTGTTGCTTGTTTGTCCAGAGTGCCTGCCGCGGTCGGCAGTGAGCTTGGGGGGGGGGCTGCCTCGAAAGTTATCAGGCTGGAAATTCGGCTTCTTCAGCTCCTCAGGTGAGCTGCTTGTGTTGCTTGTTTGTCCAGAGTGCCTGCCGAGGTCGGCAGTGAGCTTGGGGGGGGCTGCCTCGAAAGTTATCAGGCTGGAAATTAGGCTTCTTCAGCTCCTCAGGTGAGCTGCTTGTGTTGCTTGTTTGTCCAGAGTTCCTGCGAGGTCGGCAGTGAGCTTGGGGAGGGGCTGCCTCGAAAGTTATCAGGCTGGAAGTCGGCTTCTTCAGCTCCTCAGGTGAGCTGCTTGTGTTGCTTGTTTGTCCAGGGTGCCTGCAGTGGTCGGCAGTGAGCTTGGGGGCTGCCTCGAAAGTTATCAGGCTGGAAATTCGGCTTCTTCAGCTCCTCAGGTGAGCTGCTTGTGTTGCTTCTTTGTCCAGAGTGCCTGCCGCAGTCGGCAGTGAGCTTGGGGGGCTGCCTCGAAAGTTATCAGGCTGGAAATTCGGCTTCTTCAGCTCCTCAGGTGAGCTGCTTGTGTTGCTTGTTTGTCCAAAGTGCCTGCCACGGTCGGCAGTGAGCTTGTGGGGGGGGCGCTGCCTCGAAAGTTATCAGGCTGGAAATTCGGCTTCTTCAGCTCCTCAGGTGCACTGGCGCATCCCCCAGACAGGTCTGAATACCAGGAATGGGAAATGCGCCAGCGCATCAGAGATACACCGGGCTCAAAAATCCTGATATTCAGACCCAAATATGCAAATGGGGCCATAATGCATGCAAGGCACAGATGGGGCCATTTGCATGTCATTATGGCCATTTGCATGAGTTGTGAAGGGCTGGCCAGTGAAATGCACCTAACGCCCTGCACAGCAGACAGTCCCTGTCCCAGGTATTGCAGTAGTAACCCATCCCTGATCCGTACCTCTATCCCCATACTACAGATGTATATATTTCCCTGGTAATCCAGTGGTTCCCCCCTTCTGCATCCCATACCTCAATCCCCGTAATGAATACATATTTATATCCCTGGTAGTCAAGTGGTACCCCCCGCCCCATCCCGTATCTCGATCCCCGTAATTAATGCATATTTATATCCCTGGTAGTCAAGTGGTACCCCCCTCCCCATCCAGTATCTCTCGATCCCGTAATGAATACATATTTATATCCCTGGTAGTCAAGTGGTACCCCTCCCCATCCTGTCTCGATCCCGTAATGAATACATATTTATATCCTGGTAGTCCAGTGGTACCCCCCCTCCCCATCCTGTACCTCAATTTCTGTACTGAACAAATATGTATTTCCCTGGTAGTTCAGTGGTACCTCCCTCCCTGCCCGTAACCCCGATCACCCAAAAACCGCATCCCCACATCCATGGTAGTCTAGTGGTCCCCCACCCACAAAGGAACCCATCCCATCCCGCTCCCCACCCCCAGGTCATCAGTGGGCAGCAGACCTGTCTGCACACCTCCATAGCTGCCTGCCAAATGATAGCTTACAGTATGTGCAGCAAGCTCATTGGTCCACACTGACGATCAGTGGGCTTGCTGCGTGTACTGTACTAGTCTGTCACGACGCTGTGAATGAAGTCATTTATTCGTTCTTTTTGTAACATCCTTGTTGGTCCAATAAAAGGTATCAAACCATCTGTTCTGGATTTGTAACAACTTAGAGAAGCTTTTGTTAGATCTGAAAGTAAATAAAGCCCAGGGACTGATGCATAATGCACCCTAGGACTATTACGGAGCTGGCAATGGAAATATTGGACCCACTAAAATATCTATTTCAAAGATCATTAAGCACAGGCAGGGTAGTAAGTTCCTGGAGGGAGGCACATGTGATACCTATTTATAAACAAGCATTTGTCAATGCCGAACGTTGGTTGCTTATTAAACATTTTTTTCTGCAATTCTCAAATCCCCTTTTCAGAAAAAAACACTATTTTGCACCCATGCCTATAAAGCTGTCAGCTATTTTTCTTTTATCCTTATTTGAATGTCTTCCTCCCCTTAGTCTAGGATGCCCATTACAATACCAGCAGTAGCCAAAAAAGCTTACTGAACATATAGAACGCCAGAGGGCAAAGATCATCCTAGCGTCCATCCTAAGGTGGACTCAGTAGTCATCACAGCAGCTCATGACATGTCCACTAAGCCGAGACATATGAGCACCTCTCCTCCTGATAAGGAGTCGAGACAGCTGGATCAATTTGGAAGGAAGTTCTGTTCTTCCTCCACGTTGGCCACAGGTGCCTAGAACTATGTAGCACATAGGCTGGTCTACCAGAAGTCTCTCTTTGGCCAGCTGGAGCCTCCCATTGATGCTCTGCCAGACTCTGAGTCCAAAACTATATTGGCTGACTCCATCAGGTCCTCCAAGGTTGCCTATTAGCATTTCCTAAGGGCCACCTATGACGCCATGGACTCCTTGGCCAGGGGCACTGCCATGGCAGTTAGCCTCAGGGGGTTTTCCTGGCTAAGAGTTTCTGGATTGGTGCCGGATGTTCAGGCGACCATCCAGGATGTTCCCTTTAGGGGCTCATTCCTCTTCGGAGGTGATGCCCAAGACATCATCACTAGTCTGCAGGATAAGGGCAAGGCCCTAAAGTCAGTTCACACCATGTACCACCCTTAGTTTCAGGTCAAAAAGCCTTTTTGTCACCAAGCTAAGTAGCAGACAAAGCAGCAGCAGCAGCAGATGGGCCAGACATCAGACAAAACGTTGAGCACCATCAGCATCGGCCACCCCTCCCACAAAAGCCCAAAGAGCCTCTGGTGCACCTCTCCCCTCTCACTTGACTCATAGTCCACCCTCCCTCCTCCCTCCTCCCTGTCAGTTGGAGGAGTCAGTGGGCAGAAGGTTCGCCAGTCACCTGCCAGGATGGGAGGCAGTCACCACTAACTTATGGGTACTTCAGTTGGTCGGGCAGGGCCACACTCTGGAGTTTCTAGAGAAACCCCCAGACAAGCCTCCAGGTGTGTCCCATTATCCAAAGGACACAGTCCCCTCTTAAGGGAAGAAACTGAGGCCCTGTTACAAAAGCAAGCAATAGAGCCTGTTCCATCAAGCCAGGTAGGAAAGGGGTATTATTCCCACTTATTCCTGGTCCTGAAAAAGACAGGAGACTTGCGTCCCATTTTGGACCTCAGCTCTCTAAACCTGTAAATAGAGTACAAACAGTTTCAAATGCTGACCCTCCCGCGTCTGCTGTCCCTCCTGCACAAGGAACAGTGGCTCTGTGCCCTGGATATGCAGGATGCCTACCTGCATATCTCAGTTGTTCAGGCCCATCGCCACTACCTCAGGTTCACCTTTCAGGGGGAGCATTACCGGTTCAAGGCCCTCCCTTTTTGTCTGTCCTCAGCACCTCGGGTTTTTACCAGGTGCCTTGCCATAATGGCGGTGGCCTTGAGGTGCCAGGGCCACTATGTGTTCCCCTGCCGCGATGACTGGCTCCTGTCAGCGCCATCAAGGGAGTGGCTGGAACTTTCCCTTTCAGCTACTCTGGACCTCTTTGCGCAGGTTGGAATCACTGTCAGCCTTCCCAAGTCCCAACTTGCCCCTTCCCAGTGCATCTGATTTATTGGAACACTGCTGGATACAGCCCAGGGTATGGATTTCCTCCCTTTGGACAGGACGGAAACATTGCAGAAGCAGGCTCGTTTGGTAGCCTTCAGCAGGCGGGTCATGGCCAGGTCGGTTCTCTGACTGCTTGACCTTGTAGCAGCGGCCGTCCTTACTGTTTCTTTAGCCAGGCTCCACAGAGCGCAGTAGGATCAGAGGTTGGATGACCTAGACCACATGGTCATGGTCTCCAGTTCAATGCAGTGGAATCTTCTATGGTGGCAGGATCTCAACAACCTCACCAAGGGGGTCCCCTTCCAGTCCCTTCCTCCCACTCAGACCCTGAATACAGATGCATCAGGGATGGGTTGGGGCACTCACCTTGGGAGCCACAGAACTCAAGGGCTGTGGTCTCCATCAGAGCTCTCTCTGCACATAAATGTGTTGGAGATGAGAGCAGTGCTATATGCCCTTCAGGCTTTCTAGCACTTGCTTCACCAGTGCCCCCTGTTAGTCCAGTCAGACAATATGTGTGTAGTCTGGTACCTCAATAAGCAAGAAGGCACTCAATCGTATCCCCTCTGCAGGGAGGCGATGTGGGTGTGGAATTGGGCAGTTCTGTATCGAATTCACCTCAGAGGAGTTCACATTCCAGGCATGCAAAACATCCTAGTGGACAGTTTCAGCTGCACCAGAGTAAAAACCCATGAGTAGGAGCTTAAACAAGAGGTGATCGACCACATTTTCCAACTGTGTGGTCGACCAGACCTGGATCTGTTTGTCTCCCCATACAATGCAAAACTACCCAGGTTTTGCTCATTTGCTCCCAGGCATGGTGTTTTTTGGCGAGATGCACTACCTCTCTGCTAGACAGGGAGGTTTTTATATGCCTTCTCTCCCTTTCCAGTTCTGCAGAGGGTGCTGCTTAAGCAGGCAGGCAGAAGGGGCTCACATGGTTCTGACTGCTCCATATTGGCCTCACTAAAATTTGGTTTCTGTTTCTTTAGCAGCTAGCAGTGGAGCCTCCAGTTCTCCTGCCCCTCTGCCATGATCTCCTGACTCAGGAGAGGGGCACACCGGTCCATCCAGGGCTAAAGTCCCATCATCTTCACAAATTGCACCTCAGGACATAGCTGCTTCACATTTTGGAGTTTCCTTCAGAGTGGCACAGATCCTGGTAGAGGCTAGAAAACCTTCTAGGAGGATGACCTATGCTATGAAGTGAAAGCATTTCTCCATTTGGGCCACCTCGAAGGGTTGGGACCTTTTTACATGCCCTGTACCTCAAGTCATGTAGTATCTCCTACAGTACATCCCTATGACCTGGGCCTGAGTTACTCTTCGCTGAAGGTCCACCTGTCGGCTATTTCTGCCTACCACACCTTGGTGGGTCGCAAAACTGTGGCTCAGCTGGAGGTTTCCAAAACCTTCCTCAAAGGAATCCTCCACCTAAAACCCCCGGTGCGCAGTCCTGCGCCACCTTGGGACCTTAATTTTATTTCGGAGAAACTGACCTTGCCTCCATTCAAACCAGCTGGTTCATGTGATATGCACTATTTATCTTGGAAAGTGTATATATTTAGTTGCAGTCTCTTCTGTTCGGAAGATTTCCGAGATTCTGAGCCTTGTTTAATTTTTCACAGAGACCGGGTGGCTCTGTGTACCAACCCTCAGTTTTTACCGAAGATGGTTTCTGAATTTACATTGAACCAGTTGATTCAACTGTCAGTGTACTACCCTGAGCATTCCAGTCAGGGGGAGGCAATTCTGCATACCTTGGATGCTCATAGAATCCTGCGTCATTACACTAACAGAACCAAGTCCGTCCGGAAATCGTACCAACCTTTCATTTGTTTTGCACCCAAGAGAGAATGTGCCACAGTTTCCAAACAGTATTTATCCAAATGGTTGGCAAACTGTCTTGTTTTCTGTTACCAGACATATGGTAAAACCCTCCCGGGGGAGGTTAAGGGGCATTCTACCAGAAGCATGGCTGCCTCTACTGCTTGTTTCAGGAATGTATCAGCCGCTGACATCTGTACCGTGGCTACTTGGAGTTCTGTCCACATTTTCACAAAGCATTACAGTCTGGACATTGCCTCTAGGCGCAGGGCAGACTTTGGCCTAGCTGTCCTCCAAGGACTCCTGTCCTAAACTTTCTGCCCTCTTTTAGATCCTTTTCTGCATCCCATGTTTCAGGTCCTTGATTCACATTGCTTGGGACTCAGTCCCTCAAGGTAATTACCTACTGCAAGAGCCCTCTCAAAGTAAGATAGTACAGTTATGTAAGAACTTACCATGACAGTAGATCATTGAGAGAGGCTCTTGCAGTAGTTAACCATTTTTCCCTCCATCCATCCCCCCCAAATTTCTTTGCTGCTCTTTTCCATGAGCTCATTTTGAGCTCCAGGAGACCCTTTTTTTCTGTTCTTCTGTCTTCCTTTTCCGGGGTCTCCAGCAGGAGAACTGGATGGTGGTTATGGGGACCACCCACTATATAGTGTCATGCTGATGTCCGTCATGTGACATCGGGTGGGCAGTCCCCATCAGACACTGCTAGCTAAAGTTTCCATATGGTCTTGATGCCAGGGGGTGCAGACCTCAAGGTAATTACCTATTGCAAGGGCCTCTCTCGAAAATCTGCTGTTACCGTAAGTTCTTACGTAACAAGGCTTTCTCCTTTTTGTGCTGTAATGGCATTTGTGCACAGCTTGGCTCACATGCAGGTTTTGGGTCAGATCCAATATGGTGAACAAGAGTATAATATCATTAGATGAGATTTCCGTCATAAAGAATTCTAATCTAATGTCATCTTTGATCTTGTAAGCACTACGACTATTAGCAGTAGTTGTAGTAGTGGTAATATAGCACTGGTAGGTGGTGTGGGGAGAGAGGCTTAAGGGGGCTTTGCCAACTGAAACTAAACGACCCACTCTGTGTGTGTGTGGGGGTGTGTGGGGTGAACAGCCCCTTGATTGTCTCAATTCCTGTCAGTGGGTACACTATCACCTGGCAACAGCTGGCTCTCATGGAAATCTTGTCTACCATCTTGGATCTGCCCCAGAAACTGCAGCCACTCCTATCACTTTTCCTGTTCATCCTCTTTGTAGTTTGTCTGCTTTGTTGTGGGTCAGATAGGGTTCCTGTAACATTGCTATGTGTGTTTTATGAGACTTAAAAATCATTCAGGACCCCTGTTCTTTTAGTGGGGAAATCCAACCCTTTGACATTCCAGAACAGGGTGTTAAGTAATCGTATAAAAATCCTAATGCCTAATTAAACTGGAAAAGACCAGGTGGGTTTCCTAGAAGGGAGAATTGGAGCAGATAATGTACGCAGATTGATTTCTTCTTTATGGGCAGCATGTAAAATAGGTCAATAGCATTGACTTTCCTAGATACTCAGAAAGCATTTGACTCCATTGAGTGGCCATATCTGAGAGAGGTGCTCATAAAATTTGGCCTAGGGCAGACTTTCCTAATATGGGTAATACCATGTATAAAGGTACCACGGCCTCAGTGTTAACTCATGGCACAAAGTCTAATCAATTTTCCTAGAGAGGGAGCGCTAGACAATGATGTCGACTTTCCCCTCGTCTATTTCTGCTGGCAATAGAACCTCTAATAGCTAAAATAACAGCACGCACCAGCATTAAAAGAATTATGGTGAAAAAGAATCAGTAAATTTCTGGCTTACACGGGCAGTCCCCTAATAACTATGCAAAACCTAAGGAAATCTTTAAAGGCAGTAATGGAAATTCCTGAGATGTTATCATCATTGTCTTGGCTTTTCCATTAATTAGGAGAAATCTGAAATATTCCCATTTAGCAGATAATGTACTAAACATTTATCACCTACTGCAGATGGTTTGAGAGGTTTGAGATTGCCTGATGAATATATGACTTAGGACTTAAAATGCTAATAGATATCTCAAAAATGATAACCCAAAATCTAATACCTATTTCAGAAGTAATTAGCTCGGAAACAGAAAGATGGAATCATTTAAATATGTCACTTTAGGGGAAAGTGAATGCTATCAAACTGATTCTTTGTTCACAATCTTATATACCCTCAAGTAATTTATGCATAATAATGCACATTACAAGGTCTTGAAAAAGCATCTATTGTATGTGAAACATGTGTTGACGGCTTGTAGTATACTCAGGGGCTGCTACATGTGCGTGGAACACAAATAAAGCTTTTTATAGTATCCTAACATTGGATTTTTTGGGGTGGAGTGAGCAGCTGGGTTTATTTGCCCTTTTATGACATGAAAGGGAAGTAGTGTAAATTTGTCCCATGTACGGTGGTTCTGTCCCAAAATCAGACCACTCTGGAAGGAAGTATTATCCTTCTGCAAAGCAAAAACTGAAATATAAATTTCCAAATGACCCGCTGTTACTACTTCGGGGAGATGGTTCAAAGATACAGCATATGTCAACCTTACATCGTAAATGGTTTATGTTCCCTACACTTTGTCTCAAAAGCAAGATCTTATCCAGATGAAAAGACATCTCAGTCCCCTCATTAAACAAATGGCTACAGCTTATGGGCAAACTTACCACCAATGAGTCTATGAGTTACACAGTAACTGACAGACTTTCCATGTCGGATGATATTTGGAACCCTTGTCTGGCAATATGTTTAAGTGTCACAGTACGTTACCCAATACAGTAGAAATGGCATAGTTAAATACCCAACAAAATCTGTCATAAACCAATGTTATCACATTATTGTATGTAATCTTTAAGGTTATGAAACTCTAATTGGAAAGACTATAGGCCGGTTAGCCTCACCTCGGTAGTGGGGAAGATCATGGAGACATTGCTTAAAGAAAGGATAGTGTGGCATCTAAAAGCCATCGGATCCTAGGACCATAGGCAACACGGATTCACAGCGGGAAGGTCATGTGAGACAAATCTGGTTGATTTCTTTGTCTGGGTGATAAAAGGAGTAAATTAGGGTGGGGCAGCGGACTTCGCCTACCTTGATTTTAGCAAAGCCTTTGATACCGTCCCACATAGGAGGCTGATAAACTAGCTGGGTAGGCTGGGCATGGGGGACAGGGTGGTAAACTGGGTTAGAAACTGGCTAACTAACAGGAGGCAGAGGGTGGTGGTAAATGGGGTGCAGTCTGGGGAGAGGGGGTGACCAATGGGGTGCCTCAGGGATCGGTCCTTGGGTCCGTCCTGTTCAATGTCTTCATTAGCGACACTGCAAAGGGACTGGAGGGAAAGATCTGCCTGTTTGCAGATGACACCAAGATCTGTAACAGAGTGGATCCCCAGAGGGGGTGGAGAAAATGAGGAGGGACCTGGGGAAGCTTGAAAAATGGTCTGAGGACTGGTAACTGAAGTTTAATTCAAAGAAGTGCAAAATTATGCATCTGGGACACAAAAACCATGGGGAAAGCTACAAGATGGGTGGAGTTGCTGACAGTCACAAAGCAGAAAAGGGACCTTGGAGTAATTATTTCAGATGACCTGAAAATGTCAAAGCAGAGTACTAAGGCAGTTGGGAGGGCCAGTGGCATGTTGGGGTGCATAGGCAGGTGTATCATCAGCAGAAGGAAGGAGGTAGTGATACCATTATATAAAACCATGGTCAGGCGTCACATGGAGTACTGTCTGCAGTTCTGGTGGCTGCACCTTTGTAAAGACATTAACAGGCTGGAGACTGACCAGAAAAGGGTGATTAAGATGGTACAGGGCTTGCAACACAAGACTAATGAGGAGAGATTAAGGGACCTCAATATGTACTCACTGGAAGAGATGAGGGAAAGAGGGGACATGATAGAGACATTCAAGTACCTCAAGGGTATAAACAAGGTGCAGGGGGAGAGAAATTTTCCAATACAGGAGGAACACAAGAACGAGGGGGCATGACATGAAATTGGAAGGTGGGAGGTTCAGAGGGAATGTGAGGAACTTCTTCACATGGAATGATCTGCCGCAGGAGGTGGTAGGAGTGAGCACTGTGGATGAATTCAAGCATGTTTGGGACAGGCATAGGAGAACCATAGAGGTACAGCAGCGGGTGGGTCGGAAGCAGTTGTCCAGTACAAGGGTTTACGGGCAGACTAGATGGGCCAGGCAGGCCTTACCTGCCAACAGTTTCTATGTTTTCTAGACTGATACATGTGACTAGATAGTCAAAGATTTTTTTAAATTGTACATGTTGATAGAAGACCTCTAATCATTGCATATTTGTCATATTGATAACTGTAATGTTGTATTCTTTCTGTTATGATTAGCATTTGTTATGTTATCTGTTTTCTCCGAAACACAATAAAAATCTTTAAAGCAAAAAGAAATGGAATCATAGCTTATAGCAACTGAAAGTAATCTGAACCATTCTTTCAACAGAACACTGCTACCTCACTAGCCATCATAAGTCCATAGTAGTATTTCTTTTACTGATCAACAAGTCACATAATTACAATTTGTTAGATGCAGTAAAAGAACAGCACTGAAACTATTCAGTAAATCTGACAAAGCACCGGGCTTGGACGTGAAATGTCAAGCTTTTTTGTATCCCACTTTTTTTCATTTGCCAGCACTTTAATGTATTTAAATAAATATTTGATATATTTCGCAAAGCAGCCTGATTTAGTGGATATTTTTACCGAATAGTTTCAGTACTGGGCTTTTTCTATGTTTACCAATATTGTGGTATAGCCACTTTGCACAAACCTCTGTATCTGAGCAGTTTTTCTCTGCATTAAACATTATAACATGTTACAACCATTATGACAACATATAGTAAACTAAAATCAGATGATATGACAAAGAGCTAAGTGATTCCTGATATTATTTAATGGCAAAAAAGAAAGCTGGCCTCTGACTGGTCAGTCTGGGACTGGACCCGTGATGTTATCCCAGCATAACATCACAGATCTACCTCCAGCACACACATGACCAAATGACCACACAAAAAAAAAATCAGTCCATGTCCTGCGTTCAAGGGAAGTGATAGCCAAGCTTGCAAATCAGCTTCTCACCCCTCACTGAGCTCAAACGTCCTGCTCCGGCAACATTCACTTTTTTTTTTACTTAAAAAAAATATTTAAGTCATAGTGAAATGTAAAGCATTAAGATTTGCTTTACATGTCACTTGTGACACTGCCACCTGCTCTCCAGAGACTCCCTACTGGCAAATGAAAAAGTCGTGATTACTGATGACTGGCAGACTCAACACGTGCTTCACCAGAAAAGGACATAGCGTGTATTTCTTTAAAAACACATAACACACTATCAGTGAAGGGCCAGTTCCTCATTTCATTTGTGGTCTCCTGGTAGAAACAATATGACCAGCTGTACCAGAAGATCTTTCAAAATGCAACAAAACCTCCAGAACAATCCACAGTCTCTAAACACCACAGGACAGTGTGTGCTCATGGAACAGCTCATTCTTTGGTGATCGGGTTGGCAGACAGGGTCAGTGTAAAACTTTAGGTCCCACATTAAAAACGGGAGAGATTTTTGTTTCCAACTTTGGTCTCTTGCTGCATAACCAATGGCAAAAATGACACAGGAAAGGGAAGAGAGGAGAACGATGAGAGTCACAGGCAGGGATAAGTCAGAGAGGGGTTACTGTGGCAGACTGAAGAGCCACAATAATAACAGCTCCACCTACTGACCAATGCTGTCAATCAGCACTATTTTTTTTCCAAAAGTATACTTACCCATTAAAAAAACAGGAAAAAATGCACTTTTATATGTACTGTTTCATTTATTCTTTTTTTTTTTTTTACGCATGAGCCATTGCATAATAGAAATAATGCACTCCAGGGTGTGTGTCATGCTAGGATAATGTCACTTCTTAGGAGATGCAAGCACTCAGCCTGTGGCCTCATGCACAACCACCCAAGGTGTGATGTTATCCCAGCATGACACACACCCTGTCGTTCATTATTTGTTTATTATAAAATGGTGGGAATTTCCTGCGTACTGATTGGCTGGGACCAGTGCATTATTATGGGAGTAAAATGCAAAGTAAAAAACAAGTCCTGCCAATCAGGACACAGTACCATATAAAACTCGATGTGCCAGTATTAAGAACATTAACTTTTAAATGTCAACAAAATAAAAAGGTAATATTAAATGCACACTGAAACTAGAATCAACGTTTTGACCCTAGGTCTTCTCCAGGCCTGCGACTTTTTGCCTAACTTCACCCCTGTGAGTGCAGTTATCACAGCATAATGCACACTCCATCATATCGTACTGCCTACTTAAACATAGGTTTCAATATGCAAGTGAAGCAGATACAGTAGCCCTACTGCAAGTTTTTTTTTCCATTAGAAGTAAATAGTATTGTTGTGAGAGCTGTTGGAGTTCACTTACTGTTAATGCTATGGGGGCTAAACCCCAGTGTCTCCACATTTATTTATTTGAGTTTTGGTGATTGGGTAGGACCACTGAGACAATTACAGTCCCTTTTTCAGGGTCAACCTGGCGTCATAAGTGATACAGTAAAGCAGAGCAATTGTACAGTGAGTCAGTGCAGTACAGTATCAAACTTGACATACATTGTGCAGCGGACACTATAATGTAGAGCTACTTATGTACACCATATCTACATACCTATAATTCAAAGCTTGATTTTTCAACCTTACAAAAATACCTTCAGAGCCCATACTCACTCACTCAGGGAGGGGGGTGCATGAGTTACTGACTCAAGTAACTTGTTCAACAGAGTTAGATGGGCTACGAAATCCAAGCATTTACCACTGTGCAGATTTGGGTATCCCGTGATTTTGGCGACGCGATTGGGCACCTACTGAAGAAGCGACTGAATCGTGGTGTCCGTCATCAGGCGACAGGGGAAGGTGGGCGACCGGATAAAAGTCGAAATAGTGACATCCTGTTGCTACACGCCCATATGAAGGAGCACGCTTGAGCGTGGGGTGGAGGGAATGGAGGGAATGAGGGGTGGCACCACAGCAAGCTGCCAAGCTGCTCTTGTGGTGTGGTGGGTAAGTTCAAGGCTGGGGTGGAATGGTGCTGGGTTCAGGTCTGGGAGCAGGTGCTTTTTGTTGCCCTGGCCCAAATATTTTTGTTCATTTTGCAGCCCCAACATGCACCCCTGAGTCGAAAATCTTTAAGTAGAGAGGTGCAGGGAGCACAACCCCACCACATAAACTGGAAAATGCACAGTCCCTGGTGCCATTTTGCTGTGTGTCAGAGTGTACATTGCCAAACATGTTTTGTGATGTGCCATCACCTAACCACATAAATCCACAGATTTGACTTATTTTTATTAACCATGTAGAGCAGGAAGTTGTTTTTTTTTTTTTACAGGAAAGACCTGAAAGCACAAGGAGGTTAAGTGACTTGCTTAGGGTCACACAGCATGCAGGTGGAAGCTGTGGGATTCAAACGCAGTTCTGGACTGCTGGATGTCACTAGATTTGCAGCTCACAGCTTTACACCACTGTGCTATACTACCGTACAGGTAGTACTATATGTTTATTTCTACAGTTCCCACATTTCTGCTGGATGTAAGAGTAACTAGAATGTTTAGAAATAAACAGTCCCAACTGGCTAACTACAATGTCATGAATTGTAATGGAATATATAGATATCCTCTGCTTTCTCAGCCTATTTATCCTTGAAATGTTTGGTGTCTTTTTGTCTGCCCTGGCAGGATATTACAACGGCCACACGAAGGTGGCAATCAAAAGTCTGAAGCATGGCAGCATGTCCCCGGGTGCCTTCCTCGCTGAAGCCAACCTCATGAAGAGCCTGCAGCATGACAAACTGGTGAGGCTGCATGCTGTGGTGACCCAGGAACCCATCTTCATCATCACAGAGTACATGGAGAAGGGTAAGGAGAGCCTTTTTGCCTGGTTTATGGTTCATTCCTGGCCTACATGGCACAAGAGAGTCTATGCACGAGGTTTTGGTGAGAGGACTGCGAAGCAAGGCTGCGCAGTTCTGGCTGCCAAAATCTCATGCAAGTACTCTTGTACCATAAGAGACAACCTACAAAGGCTCTATCAACCTATTATAATATCTGACGAACGCTGCTATCCTTAAAAATCTAGCATTTTACAACATTGTTGTACCCTCGATGTTGCGTTACATTGTCATTATATCATCGTGCGATGTCATATTAATGGTATATAATGACATAGAACACATTCGCATGCACAATACGCTACTCCTTGGTACTTTCCTGAATCGCTACACAGTGAAAGCTGGACCTGGGAGAGAGTGTGGTACAATATAAAAAAAGCTTAAGTAAGGATCCTACCTCTCTTTTTAAATCTGTTACGGGGACCATACACTGTAAAAGATAACGTATGGTCCACTATCGGCAACAAAGCGTATGTTGCCTCCTTGAGGTTGCCAAGATGACTGAAACCTCTCGAGAGTTACTCTCGGTTGCAACATACGCTTGTTACCAATAGCCGACTATACATTATCCTCTATATAAATCATATTAGTTAGCTAGAGTGATTTATTTAAGTGACAATTTTCAGCTTTAACTGTCTTCCCTCCGGTTGTAAAATGAAACACTTAAGCAATACGGCATGACAAGGGGTTGTGTTGTGTTGTAAGCACCACTGGAGGTTGATAATGAATTTGTCAACCTGCCGCACAGCGACGGCACAATACCGGCATCGGGATCGTGCTGTCCCAAAATGAAGTGTTTTTTGTGGCGGGGCTATGCCCCCCCCCCAGATTTCTATATAATCAACTCCAGATCAGAGTTGTTCCAGGGAGGGGGCAGAATACCAGGAGAAAGGAATCACCCAAAAACAAACCACTACAGTGACAGTCGCTGTAATGGTCAGTTTTCAGGATTCACTGGTGGGGTGTTGGGCTGGAGGGGGAAACCGGGTTGTGCTGCAACAGCAGTATGCCTCTGATGGGTTGAAGTGCTAGGCTGAAGGCCAAGTGCTACAACCACTCGTGAAGTGCTATTATCCAAGCACAATGTACTCCCCGGAGGGCTTTTTCTGAAAGTTTTTTTTTATTAGAATTTGTAAAAAAAAAAAAAAAACATAAAGTTAAATAGAAAATAGTTCCTGTCAGCAGTTGTACTTTATAGATTTGGAAGTGGGGGTGCCCACACTCCTTGAGTTCTCCTTCAAAGCAGAAATCAGGCCAATATATAAGGATAGCAATGTGAGTGCCTTGTGTGTTTATTTTTCTTCAGATTGCCAGAAGGGAAGGCCAATGTTTCTTTTTTTAATTTTTGTTCCGTATACACTGTTTATACTCATTTGGCCAGGACAGTATATAGATCCGTTCAGCACTTACCATCCTACATAGCCCCAGAACTTACATAGTGACCTGAATAGCTCCATGGACCCCCACCCCTTAATGAATCCACCAGGCTTTCTTTGACTAGGGACTCCATCAGCTTACCTACAGTGTAAGATTCCATTCCCTTGATGGATATTTAAGTTCATGGGGGAAAAAAGTATACACATAGAAACATAGAATTTGACAGCAGATAAGGACTGCTTGGCCCACCCAGTCTGCCCATTTCCCTGCTTACTGGATAAGCTGCAGATCCTAGTTAACCAGCAGCCTACTTCTTTCTACCCCCAACCCCTAGAATTGCCTTATGACTGTCCCATGCATGCTTGACTTCCACCACTGTTTTTGACTCCACACTTCCTCCGGAAGGCCGCTCCATGCATCCACAACCTTCTCTGTGAAAAAATACTTTAAATTACCTCTGAGCCACCTCCATCTTCAAATTGTGCCCCTTGTTCTTGCACACCTCTTTGTTTGAAAGATGCTACCCTCTTGGACTTTGTTGATTCCCTTGAGGTACTTGAAAGTTTCTATCATGTGCCCCTCTCCTCTTTTCCTCGAGGCTATACATATTAAGCTCCTTAGATCTCTCTTCATATGTCTTCGGTGCAGACCCTGCCATTTAGTGCCCTCCTCTGGACAGCTTCCATCCTGTCTATGTCTTGTGAAGACTGGGTCTCCAGAACTGCACACAGTACTCCAGATGGGATCTGACCAGCTGTCTGTACAGAGGGATAATAACTTCCTGTTTTCTATTGGTGATGCCTCTCCCTATGCATCCCAGTATCCCTCAGCCCTCCTTGCTGCCCTCTCACATTGCTTGCCACCTTCAGGTCATCTGATGTAGCTACCCCAGGTCCCTTTCCATTTTGTTGTTGTTAGTATCTCACCCCCATTGTGTACTCTTCCCTGGGTTTTTGATTCCCAGGTGCATTACCTGAACTTCTTAGCATTGAATCTGCCATACATTTGACCATTCCTCTAACCTTGCCAAGTCCCTTCTCATCCTTTCCACCCCACCCTGTGCATCAACTCTGTTGCAGATCTTTGTGTCATCTGCAAAGAGACATACTTTTCCTTCAGTCCCTCTGCAGTACTTAAAAGCATAAGACGTGGAGAGGACTGTCTGCATTGAACCTCCTGTGGTACCCCTACTAGTAACCCCTTTCTTCAGCTGCATCTATTTATTTATTACTCTCTCGTGTCCTATTCTCCAGCCATAATTTTTACCCAGGCTGTCATCTTGGGACCCACTCCCAGGCTACACCCCTATTAATCTTTTGTGTGGACTGTGTCAAATGCCTTGCTAAAGTCTACGTAGGCCATGTCCACAGCCCCTTCCTGATCTACTACTTTGGTCACCCAGTCAAAGAAATCTATCAGATTTGTCTGGCATGACCTTCCCACTGTGAATCCATGCTGCCTTGGGTCCTGTGCCCCTCTGGCCTCTAGATATTTGGCAATTCTTTCCTTCAGAAGTGATTCCATCATTTTCCCTACCACTGAGGTTAAACTAACAGGTCGATAGTTTTCTGCTTCTGCCTTGCTCCCACTTTTGTGAAGGGGAATCACATCTGCCCTCCTCCAGTCCTCGGGTACCACCCCATCCTCCCATGATTTGTTAAACAGTGTAGTCAGTGGTGTCACTAATTCCACCCTTAGTTCTTTTAGAATTCTGGGATGAATCCCATCAGGCCCCATTGCTTTGTCCACCTTCAGTTTTAAGAGTTCTTTCAGAACCCTTTCTTCTGTAAATGGGCTGGTATCAACTTCTGTATCCAGAGTGTTTCTACTGTTTGTTTTAGGTACCTCGCCCTCTTCCTTTGTAAATACTGAGCAAAAATATTTGTTTAGTATCTCTGCCTTTTCACAGTCACCCTCTGCCCCCCTCCCCCTTATTAAGCCTCACTATCCCTCCCTTGGTCTTCCTCGCTCCTGATGTACCTATAAAGGTTTTATCCCCTTCTTAACTGAGTTGGCTATCTTTTCCTCAGTTTGGGCCCTTGCTGTTCTGACTGCCTTCCCAGCTTCCTTTTGCTTTAACTGATACAGTTCTCTGTCCTGCTCCTGTTGATTCCTTGTACTTCACAGCTTTCTTTTCTCTTGAACCTTCTGCCACTTCCTTTGAGAACCATAGTGGTTTCTTACATCGTTTAGTTTGTATATTTGCTTCACAGGCTCGTTACCTCTGTGATGCAGTTTTATTATTCCCATTGTTCTTCCACCCCTCCTTCCTGCCCATTTGCTAGTGCATTTCTTAGGCACTCATCCATTTAGCAAAGTCAGCCCTCCTAAAGTCCAGTTACCTTTGCCTTTGTATGGCTTGACTCTATTGCTGTGTTTATTGTGAACCATACTGTTCGGATGGTGGTGGCTAGTTCTCAGATGGCTACCCACTTCTACATCTGTGATCCTCCTTCATCTCCATTTGAGAGAAACAGGTCTGAGATTGCTCCTCTCAAGTGGGCTCCAATACTAGTTGTCTAAGGCATGCCCCTGTGGGCATCTAGAATAACCCCACTCTTGAAGTGGCTGCTGCAACTGCACTCCAGTTAACATCTGGCATAATAAATAAGCCCATCAGCAATATCTCCCCTTTTTCTGCCTTACACTACAGCTATCCAATGTTTCCAGACTCCCGCAGGAACTAGCTGTACTGGGGCATTTCCAGTCCTGTGCCCCCCATGTAAATGAAGGAGTGAGTGCCAACCACTCTCAGGTGGTCCTAACATTTAGCTTAATCTGGTAGATAGGTAGCTAGCTAACTTCCTAATGTTTTCACATAAAACTGTATATCCTGAAATACTACAGTATGTAGACATTTTATTCCTGGACGTGTGTAGTTCCACATACTCATTATATAAACCAATGTTTGACTTTTCTTCCTGTTGAAATCTTTGACAAAAAAATTTTAATTGCATAAAAGGGAGTGAGCTGCAGTCAGATTGGTGCTGCCACTTATAGGTAACTTAGCCTCAACATAAAATGAATACAGAACATGGTGTGACAAACTCCTTCAGTATAAAATGGTTCCAAACACTTTTGCAGAGACAGATTTGAAAACTGGTGTCTACTTTCACTTGTAACGTGGCATAAATATAAGACTAAAATAACTGTCTAAGATTGGTTAAACAGCATCAGGTGATCATAAAGCAACCATGGATTAATGCCACAGTAGAAGTTGCTTGTAAGTATGAACCACAATAAAATACATAGCACAGTTCTCTAATAATCCATGCTTGCTCTAGCAAGTCTTTGCTCAAGTGCAGTTCCCATGGCAACCCAACAGACGGCTGTCAGACAGTGCTGTGATACTAGTATCGTTTCACAGCCATCGTGAAAACAGCGGATGTCCCTGATTTTCCCACTCACCCACCCAGTGGATCACCATTCACAAGTGAAGTACCGAAGGAGAGCAATGCATAATTTTTGTGTCTGTGTGTGTGTGTGGAGTGGTGTGCATCACTAGCTTGGTAAATACACACTATTGTAAAGATGAGCCTTGCAGCTTATGTAACAGAAAGCAAAAATAACAAAGACAGTGAGGTAAACAAAGCAAGATCAAAGAAAGAGGAGAGGCTGCTTCTATGACTGAAAAGAAAAATAAAGGAAGTGAGAAAAACAAAAGGAAATCAAAGAAAGAGAGTAACAATACTAGTCAAAACAAGTATTTGAAAAGTGAGAGTAGTAAACATCATTTTGTTCTATCTCCTGATGAGCTAAATAATATAGAGATGAAAAAAGTGAAGTTAATACAAAAATAGTACTTCGTCTATGAAAGTTTTTTCAGATTGGCTCAATTCAGTACATTTGGAAATTGGTCTAAAAATCCTGGGCTGTAAAACAGTGCTGTGTTGCTAGCATTGTTTCACCGCCATCTGTTGGCCTGCCAAGGGAACAGCAGGAAGATCTACCCTAGAATGGTCCCATCATGCATTGCAACTAATGTATTGTAATACACACACGAATATAGGAGAACCTAGCATAGAACGTTAACTGCAAGTTTTTGAAATGTTTTAAAATATGTCTTGATGTTAGGAAGCTTAAAACTTGTAATGAAAGCTATTTTTCCAAAAATGAAATGGCAGCCACGATGTTTCCAATAGGTGTGTTCCAATTGTTTTGTACTATGTGTACACCACGTTCAACAGTTCAGCATAAAGTATTCCTAACCTAGAATCAGTCTCCCTGTTCTCATTTACATGGTGAAACTTAGTCATACAATGATTGCCATGTTACAAGCACATTAAACCAGTCCAGAGCGTTGTTCTACTTGCGGCATTAATCCATGGTTGGCAGGCTGGACACACACGGCCTTCGGCCTTGTGTGCCAACCAGCTCAACCATGGATTAATACCACAGTAAAACCATGCTCTGTCATAGTTTAATGGTTACTCAAGATACTACAGCCAAGACAGAGACATGCTGTAGGCCCAACGTTTTACATGTCACAGATTCTTCTTCTGCTGTCAGGGGTGTAGGAGTTACTAACAGCTGAAATGTTGGGTCTTTAGCTTGCCTCTGTATAGGT
Organism: Neoceratodus forsteri; assembly: GCA_016271365.2. Taxonomy (NCBI): domain Eukaryota; kingdom Metazoa; phylum Chordata; order Ceratodontiformes; family Ceratodontidae; genus Neoceratodus; species Neoceratodus forsteri. The sequence continues at coordinate 1,171,236,051 of CM057451.1, read as the reverse complement.
TGTGGTATCAGGCGAGAAAATAAATGGACACTTTTTCAGATCTTTCTCTGCAACATTACCTGGCATCATCGCTTCCTGAAGAAGGAGTTTGTGAGCACCGTGCCTTGCATTCCTTTTGTGATGCCGCGACCCTTGGAATGGAGAGCAACGCTGATTATTTTGGACCACCATGAGGTCTTAAGCTGTGGGGAGGGTTCTGCAGCAAGGGGTGACAAGGTTGAGAGATTGCTAGGGTTGAAGGGGCAGAGGCAATGAGAAGGAGGTATAAATAAAACATTAAACAAGCATTTGTCAATGCAGAATGTTGTCTTGCTGGTGTAGGCAATGGTAGTGCAGGAGTTAGAGAGACGCATAATAGGAATAGCAGTGAAGTATAGAACCAACATCAACCCCACCCTGCAGAGAGTGACAGGCATTGGGGTGTGCATTTGGGTCGCTGGCCATAACGCTCATGCCATTTCTTCTCACCCTACCCTGCAGTGTCTGACAAGTGTCACGTTGTGCCTTGGGGTCGTCGGGCCTTATAGTCACCCCATTACATAAGGAAGTATGTTGAGATGGGTGCAGCATAGGAGAATGGATTGAACTTTGGGGCTGAAGAATCCAAGGCACACCTTGATGCCTGTCAGTGGCTGCAGGGTTGGGGTGGGGGTGGAGGACCAATGGCATGAGCACTACAGCAGACAATCCAAAGACACATCCCTGATGCCTGTTAGTCTGTACAGGGTGGCATGTAATGGTTAGAAACCCTAATGCCCTGGTCGTTTGTTGGTATTTGCACTCCAGATTTTAAAACATGGCCTTTTTGGATCCCACCTCATGAAAGCATTTGGGACCTCTGCTCATGGACAGTGTCCCTGTGATTTTATTAATCTGTCTCGAATGTTGATTTCTCACAGTGACCGCACCATTCTGCACCACATTAAAATGTTAGCTGCACTATTGATAAGGAGGTGTGAAGAAACGGCAATGTTGATATTCTGGAGTGAAAATATTAAACATTCTCGAAGTCATGAGCATGTGTGAAAACTGCGCATCGCACGCTCATAACACAGTCATGGAATTATTTCACCAAATTTTTAACATAGTCGTTTTGGTACCTCTGCTCTTGAGCAGTGGCACTATCATTATCTTAATCTGCCCCGAACATTGATTTCCCACAGCGACCGCACGATTGTGCCCCAGATGTGCGAAACTATATTTCGGACAGGATGTGGAAAGTCAAAGTTGTATGGTTCGTAAGGAGGTGTGAAAAAATGGCAATGGTGAAAATCTGGAGTGAAAATATTACAAATCTGCGAAGTTACAAGGGTACGTGGAAACTGGGCAATGCATGCTCGTAGCACAGTCATTTAATGGACTTTTGTCACCAAATTTTCAACATAGGCATTTCAGGACCTCTGCTCATGAACAGTGTCACTTTGATTTTCTTAATCTGTCCCGAACACTGATTTTCCACAACGATCGCGCTATTCTGCGCCAGACATGCGAAAACACATTTCAGCCAGGATGTAAAAAATGGTAGCTGTACTGTTCATAAGGAGGTGTGGAAAATGTCAATGTTGAAAATCTGGACTGAAAATATTGCAAATTCATGAAGTTATGAGCAGGCATTGAAACTGCGCAATGCACACTCCTAAAGCAGTCATTTTTGGGATTTTTTTTCACCACATTTGCAACATAGGCTTTTTGAGAGCCCACCTCATGAACAGTGGCACTGTCATTTCGTTAACCAGTACAGAAAGGTGATTCCATGCAGTAACAAGAAATCACCTTTCGGGATCGAATAACGCCATGACAGTGACTGAATTCATGAGGAGGGATCCCAATAACCCCATGTTGAAAATTTGGCACAAAATTCTCCAAAATGACCAAGCTATGCACCAAAGTTGAAAAAACCCTATTCATGCCATTATACAGCTTACCAGCATTTCTTCCGTTCACAGTCGGCTTTGAAGAGTGCAGACATGTTCCCAGTCCACCGAAGATTATTGCGCCAGGCTCCGGAGGTAAGTATGGTGTGAGGGTACGTGTGGGGAGGTGGGGTAGGTAGTGGGTGGCCGTGGGTTGGGGGAAGGGGCCTCAGAAAGCAAGGGACCGTTTTCTACTTTACAGGTTAAAAAAATTAAAGTAAACATTGCAGGAAGGTTTTTTCCTTTGACAGGTACATTTGGCACACTGGGGTGGGCTCCCAGCATGGTACCTGCATGTTTTGAGGTAGGGGGACTGGAGCCAATGGGGATTGGGCACCCCATCAGAAATTAAAAAAGGGTGTTTGGTAGGGGGGAATGATGCCAAGGGGGATTTGGCACCTACCTCAGCAAGAACTGGCATGGAACATGATGCCGGCGGGATGGGCTTCCCTGTTGGCAAATGAGGGGTATTGATGCCAACAGAGGATTGGGCACCCCGGCGTTGGCTTTTCTGGGGACTGTAAGAGGTGGATGGCACAGCTGCTGCCATGTCTCATTGAAATGTTATACTCGGGAAGGCACACCCTGCAATGAGGTTGAGCTCCCTTACTGCAGTGGCTAAAACATTTTAAGTTGGTGGCACGCTTTGCAAATGCTGTCATAGACAGTGTGCAATCTGATTTGTGCCACACAGCCAAGCCCGAAAAAGCAGTGGAGCCACTGGCAACAACACAACTGCACCTCTAAAACCCGCTCTTCCACTTTAAGCAACCCCAATATGTTGTCTGCGCTGCGTGCACAAGACAACATAAAAATGAGAGAAGGGTACAAATGTTTAGACTGGAAAAGTCAGCAATTGCAGACCAGTCAAGGGTTGTTCAGTTCAGGCAGTCTGAGCACTGGTGAATCACCAACAGACACTGTAGCCCAGTGTTAAGAGCACAAAGCTGTGAATGTTGTAACTCAGGTTGAAATACCTACCGCCATTACTTCTCACCTACCTCTATCACATCATAAACTGTCATTACTTCTCATGCACTTCCATAACTTTTCACCCCTCCATTACTTCTCACCTACCACTTCTCTCCAACCACCATTAAATGTAATCTACCACTCTCACTTGTCACCTGCCACCATAATATTGCACCAACCACCATAAAATGTCACCTACCACCATTACATGTCACCTATCACCATTACATGTCACCTATCTCTGTCACTTGTCACCTAACACCATCACTTATCACCTGCCATAATCACTTGTCACATACCACCATCACTTCTCACCTACAATCATTGCATCACCTACCACCATAACTTGTCACTTACCATCATCACATTACATTACACCATCACGTTACCTACTCCCATCGCTTGTCACCTGCCACCATCACTTCTCACCTACCACCATCACATGTCACCTTCCACTATCACGTCACCTATCACAATAACTTGTCACCTACCAGCATTGCATGTTTTCTACCACTGTCCCATGTCACCTACTGCCATCACTTGTCACATACCACCATCATGTTACCTACCACCCTCAGATGTCACCTACTGCCATCACTTGTCACCTACCACATCACATTACCTACCACCATGACTTGTTACATACCATCACATGCCATGTCTTCTACCACAATAATGTCACCTACCACCATCCCTTGTCACCTACCACTGTCCCATGTCACCTACTGCCATCACTTGTCACATACCATCATCATGTTACCTACCACCCTCAGATGTCACCTACCACCATCACTTCTCACCTACCACATCACATTACCTACCACCATGACTTGTTACATACCATCACTTGCCATGTTTTCTACCACAATAATGTCACTTACCACCATCCCTTGTCACCTACCACAATTATGTCACCTACTGCCATCACTTGTCACCTACTGCTATCACTTGTCACCAACTTCCATCACTTTGTTACCTACTACCATCATGTCACCTACCACTACCAAATGTCACCTACTATCACTTGTTTCTTATCATCATGTTACCTATCACCATCATGTCACCTACCACCACTCCTACTCACCTTTTACTATCACATATCCCCTACCACCATCACATGCTACCTAACATCATAATTTCTCATTTACCTCCATAACTTCTGACCTACCACCATCATGTTACCTACTGACATCACTTCTCACCTACTACCATAACCTCAATTACCACCATAATATGTTACCTTCCACCATTACGTTACCTACTGCCATCATGACACCTACGGCCATCACTTGTCACCTACTACTGTCACGTCACTTACCACCATCACTTTACACCTACCTCCATCACATCTCACCTACCAGCATCACATGTCAGCTACTGCCATCACACATCACTTAATACTAGTACTTATTACCTACCATTGTAACATGTCACCTAATGCCGTAACATGTCACTTACTGTCATCACTTCTCACCAATCAAAATCACATGTCACCTACCACCATCATATGTCACCTACTGCTATTACTTCTCACATCTCTCCACCACATAGCACCTACAACCCTCATGTCACCTACCACACCATGTGCCACCTACTACCATCACATGTCGCCTACCATCATCACATGTCACCTTCCACCATCACACGTCACCTACCACTGACACATGTTACCTACCATCACGTCTTATCTACCACAATCATATGTCACCTTCCACCATCACGTCACCTATCAACACAACTTGCCACCTACCACCATCACATGTCACCTTCTATCATCACATGTCACCCACCACCATAAATTGTCATCTATCAGCTTCGGAGGTCACCTGCCATCACATTACCTACCACCATTACATGACACATACCACCACTGCTTGTCACCTACCACCATCGCTTGTCACCTACTACCATCCCATGTCACCTGCTGCCATCACATGTCACATACCATCATCATAACATCCTCAGATGTCACCTACCACCATAATTTCTCACCTACCACATCACATGTCACCTACCACTAAGACTTGTTTCATACCATCACTTGTCATGTCTTCTACCACCATAACATCACCTACCACCATCCCTTGTCACCTACCACTATCCCTTTGACACCTACCTCCATCATATGTAACCTACTGCCATCACTTGTCACCTACTGCCGTCACTTTGTAACCTACTACTATGTCACCTACCACCACCAAATGTCACCTACCACCATCACTTGTCACCTACTATCGTTTGTTCCCTACCATCATAACATGTCACTTATCACCATTATATCACCTACCACCACCCCTGCTCACCTTTCACTATCACATGTCACCTACCACCATCACTGGTCACCTACCAGCATCACTTGTCACCAACCACCATCACGTGCTACCTAACAACATAATTCCTCATTTACCTCCATCACTTCTCACCTACAACATCACGTTATCTACTGCTATCACTTCTCACCTACCACCATAACGTCACCTATCACCACAATATGCCACTTTCCACCATCATGTCACCTACTGCCATCACTTCTCACCTACTACCATAACATCACTTACCACCATATTATGTCACCTAACACCATTACATGTTACCTACCAACATCACGTCATGTAAGGCCATCACATGTCACTTACCACCATCACTTCTCACCTACTTTCATCACTTCTCACCTACCACCACCTGTCACCTACCACCATCACGTCATCTACTGCCATCACACGTCACCTAATACTATCACTTATCGTCTACCATCATAACATGTCACCTAGCATCATCACGTCACTTACTGTCATCACTTGTCACAAATCACCATCACATCACCTACCACCATATGTCACCTGCTGCCACCACTTCTCACCTCTCTCCATCACATAGCACCTACAGCCCTCACAAGTCACCTACCTTATCACGTGTTACCTACTACCATCACATGTCACCTACCACCACTTGTCATTTACCATCACATGTCACATACTGTCATCACACAGAAACATAGACTGTTGGCAGAAAAGGACTGGTAGCCCCATCTAGTCTGCCCCATTTTCTTTGCCTGACACTACACCCCAGACTCCTTTTGGTAACAGGTGTCCCTCCCTCCTCCCTTACTTCTATTTATTATAACCATGTGCCTATCCCATGCATACTTGAAATTCCTCACTGTCTTCGCCCCCAGCACCTCCTCTGCCAGGCTGTTCCAGGTGTCCACTGCCCTTTCTGTGAAAAAGTGTCCTCACATCCCTTATTAAACTCCTCCCCCACCAAGCTTCATAGCATGCCCCTGTGTTCTGGTGCTGCTCCTTCTATTAAAGAGACTCCCCTCCTGCATCTTGTTCACCCCATAAAGTACTTATCGGTCTCAGTCATGTCCCCTCTCACTCTCCTCTCCACTAGGGAGTACATGTTGAGCTCCCACAGCCTCTCCTCATATGGTTTCTTTTGCAACTCATGCACTATTTTAGTAGCCCTCCTCCAGATGGCTTCCACCCTGCTCATGTGCTTGCTGAGGTGCAGCCTCCAGAACTGGACATAGTACTCCAGGTAGGGTCTCACAAGTGAGCGATATAGGGGCAACACTGCTTCCCTTCTCCTGCTGGAGATCCCCCTCACTATGGACTACAGAATGCTATTCACCTTGCCTGCTGTCCTATCATACTGTCCTGCCACCTTGAGATCATTAGCTATGATCACCCTTAGGTCCCTTTTTTGCTTGGTAATGGTAAGTACATGCTGCCTCATCTTAACCAAAGCCCCTGGGTTTTCCCACCCTAGGTGCATGGCTTTGCAATTTTTGGCATTGAAACCCAGCCGCTACTCCCTAGATCACTCCTCTATTTTTCCCAGATCTCTTTGCATGCTCTCAACCCCCTCCTGGGTGCCCACCCTATTGCAGATTTTTGTGTCATCTGCAAAGAGACATATCATCTCCTCCAGTTCCTCAGAAGTATCACCTATGAAGACGTTGAAGAAGACAGGGCCTAGAACTGATCCCTGTAGCAATCCACTAGTCACTCTCACGTCCTCTAAGTGACTGCAGTTTACCACCACCCTTTGCCTCCTATCTTTCAACCAGTTTGATACCCAGCACACCACCTTTTCCTCACCCACAGGCTACCAAGTTTCTTTATCAGCCTCCTGTGTGGAACAGTGTCAAAGGCCTTATTGAAGTCCAGATAGGCCATATCCTCTACACTCCCGATCCACCTTCCTAGTTACCCATACCAAGTCAAAGAAAGCTATGAGAATTGTTTGACAAGACCTACCCCCTTAAAGCCATGCTACCGGTGGTCCTACAGCCCATGTATCTTGAGGTACTCCACTGGTCTCTCTTTCAGTATGACTCCCATCAACTTCCCCACTACTGGTGTGAGACTGACTGGTCTGTAATACTGGCCTCCTCCCAGCTACCACTCTTGTGCAGAGGGACCACTTTAGCACTACTCCATTCCTCTGGAACTATCCTCGTCTCCAATGAAGTGCTAAACAGTGTTGCCAGAGGGGCGGCTAGCACTGTGCGCTGTTCCTTAAGTACCCTTTGGTAAATCCCATCTGGCTGTATTGCCTTGATTTGCTAAAGGGTTTCCAACCCATGGTGGACTCTCTTCCATAAATGGAATCACTTCTCACCACCTCCCCTCCATCACATCACCTACCACCATCACGTCACTTGCCACCATCACCTATCACCATTGCATGTCATCTACTGCCATCATATATCACCTGCTGCTATCACGTCTCACCTCTCCCCATCACATAGCACCTACCACCCCCACATTTCACCCACCCCATGTCACCAACCACAAGCTCATGTCACCTACAACCATCACTTTTCACATACCACCCTCACGTGTCACATTTCCCATCACATGTCACCTAACAACATCAAATGTCACCTACCATCATTACATTTCACATACCACCATCACATATCACTTACCTCCATCACTTGTCATCTACCACCACTTGTCACCTACCATCATCACTTGTCACCTTCTACCATGACATTTCACCTACCACCATCATTACATGTCACTTACTGCCATCACTTGTCACCTACCTCCATCACTTGGCACCTACCTACATCACATCACCTAGCACTATCACTGGTCACCTACCTCCATCGCTTGTCACCTACTGCCAACACTTGTTCCCTATCACCATCATTACATGTCACTGACTGACATTGTTTGTCACCAACTGACATCAGTTGTCACCTACCACCATTACTTGTGACTTACCACCATCACTTGCTGTCTACTGCCATCACATATCACCTACCACCATCCCATGTCACCTACCGCCATCACTTGTCACCTACCACCAGTGTTGGAATTACAGGGGGGCTTGCCAGGGTTCAGACCCGGTAGCTCTGAAGTGAGCCCTGGTTGCTCACACATCACTGCCATTGACTTATAATGGGAAGGGGGGCTCAATTTAAAGATAGGACCCTTATGACCCCCCCAGCTCCCAAAGCTCATTAAGTGATCTACAATACTCGCTGGCATCCTCTCCAGCTAAATAACAGACACTGCAAATTGGTTAGAAGCCGTAGGTGGTACAATCAGAGAGTAGTCCCTCTAGAGGTGGTGGGTATCCTGACCATAAATCAGTTCAAAAAAAAAATTAGATTCTCATTTTAGGGCTGCAGACAGCTTACATCAATATGTCAAGTGAGCACTATGGACGAAAGTCTAACATAAAGCTCTGTACAAACCTATGAAACCTATAAAGTGTAATTCCAACACTGCCTACCACCCTCACATATCACCTGCCACCATCACCTGTCACCTACCACATCACTTGTCACCTGCTGCCATCATGTCACCTACCACCATCACATGTCACCTACCACTGTCACTTGTCACCTATTACTATTACATATCACTTACCACCGTCATTTGTTACCTATCACCACCACTTAGCACTTGTCACCTACTGCCATCACTTGGCACCTACCACCATCACACATCACCTACCACCATCTCATATCACCTACCACCATTACTTGTTACCTACCACCATCACTTTTCTCTTGTTGCCTACTGCCATCACTTGTCACCTACAACCATCACTTGGCACCTACCACCATCACACATCACTTGCCACCATCTCATATCACCTACCACCATCACTTATCACTTGTCATCTACCACCATCACTTGTCACCTACCAACATAATTTGTAACCTACAACCATCACTTGTCACCTACTGCCATCACATCACCTACCACCATCACGTCACCTACCACCACATGTCACCTACTGCCATTATTTGTCACCTACCACCATCACATGTCACCTACCACAATCACTTGTCACCTACTACCATCACTTGTCACCTACCACCATTACACATCGCCTACCACCATCACATGTTACCTACCACCACTTAGCACTTGTCACCACCACCATCACACGTCACCTACTACTATCTCATATCACCTACCACCATCATTTGTTACCTACCACCACCATTTAGCACTTGTCACCTACTGCCATCACTTGTCACCTACAACCATCACTTGTCACCTGTCACCATCACACATCATCTACCACCATCTCATATCACCTACCAAGATCACTTGTTACCTACCACCATTACTTATCATTTGTTGCCTGATGCCATCATTTGCCATCTACCACCATCACTTGTCACCTACCGACATAATTTGTAACCTACCACCATCACATGTCACCTACTGCCATCACATCACCTACCACCATCACTTGTCCCTACTGCTATCACATCACCTACCACCATCACATCACCTACCACCATCACTTGTCATCTACCACCATCGCTTGTCATCTATCACCATTACATATCACCTACCATCATCACTTGTTACCTACCACCACCACTTATCACTTGTCATCTACCACTATCACTTGTCACCTACCAACATCATTTGTAACCTACCACCATCACTTGTCACCTACTGCCATTGTATGTCACCTACCAATATCACATGTCACCTACCTTCATAATTTGTCACCTACTGCATTATTTGTCACCTATCAATTGTCGCCTACCACCATCACTTGTCACCTACCACTATCACGTCACCAACAAACATAATTTGTCACCTAAAAACATAATTCGACACCTACCACTATCACATTACCTAGCACAGTCTCTTGTCACCTACCACCATCACTTGTTACCTACCGCCATCAAATGTCACCTACCACCATCACATATCACCTACAACCATCTCATATTGCCTACCACCATCACTTGTCAACTGCAGCCTTGACATGTCACCTACAGCCAAGACATGTCTTCCACCACCATCATATGTCACCTACCACCATCACTTGTCACCTACCACCATCATATGTCATCTACCACCATCATGTTACCAACCACATCACGTCACCTACCTCCATCACTTGTTACATACTTCAATTACATATATCCTACCACATCACATGTCACCTACCATCATCACTTGTCAACCTTCACCATGAAATTTCACCTACTGTTATTACATGTCACCTACCACCATCATTACATGTCACCTACTACCATCACTTGTCACCTACCACCATTGGGTGTCACCTACCACCATTGGGTGTCACCTACCACCATCATTTGTCATCTACTACATCATGTCACCAACCACAATATGTCACCTACCTCTATCACTTGTCACATACTGCCATCCACATAAATCCTACCACAATCACATGTCACCTACCATCATCACTTGTCAATTTTACCATGAAATTTCACCTACCATCATCACATCACCTACCACCATCATTACATTTCACCTACTACCATCACTTGTCACCTACCTCCATTACTTGTTACCTAACTCCATCATATGTCACCTACCACCATCACATGTGACCTACTGCCATCACATGTCACCTACCACCATCACGTCACCTACTGCCATCACATGTCACCTACCACCACCACGTCATCTATCGCCATCGTTTCATGTCGCTCACTGCCATCAGTTTTCACCTACCACTCTCATGTGGCTTTTAATGTTAAATTGTCCTCTGATGGAATTTAAAGTAGATAGGGGCAATATCAGGAAAAACAGGACAAGAGGCCATGCAAACTGCAACAGAAAACCTATGTTTATTATTAGCTCATTCAACTTCTTTTACTACCGACATTGTCTTCCTGAATATAATTGACTGGTACAAGAGGGTATGCAATTAACAATGCAGTATGGGTTTAATCCCCATCCTTGTATGGATACTAGAGGATAGGAGTTCCTGGGCAGGGCAATACTAAAATCATGACGCCTAATTTCAGAATAGTGAGGTACAGGGAGAGAGGCTGATTGAATCTCAACTGTTAGGCTCAAACTCTCCACCTGGGGGGGCCAAGGGACCATACCAGCGCCTGGTGCTGTCAGTGATCAGTCCACTTTCAAGCCAGCCCCCCCCCCCGCTACAGTAAAGGGGTCGCCACTTAAAATGCAGAAGGAGAATGATAAGGCGAAAATACTCTCCATCCCTTGACACTAGGCCCATTGGTGTGCGGAGTTCACAGTAGAGTAATGGGACTTCATGGGGTAATACTCTCCATGTGGGAGCCTCCTGGCTGTTAGGTGAGAAATTACCATGCGACACAGAGGGAGAATCACATGGCACTCTGTAGTGAGCAGGCCACATTCTGACAGCCTCCTTCTGTCACATTTTTTCCTGGCTTTTAACACGGGAGTGGAATCAGGAAAATAACAGAACACTCCTCTCACCTTCAATCCCAGATTAGTCTTCTTGGAACCTGCAAAAGGAAGTTCCACCCAGAGTTAATTAAACCACTGTCGGTCAATCAGAGTGACTCATTGTTTTCACTCTGTTTATGTAGCTCAGATGCCTTTTAGGAAATAATAATCAGAGACCCCTGGGGCAAAAGCCTATTGTTTTTCTTAAGCCAGGGGCTGATTTCTTCCAGATAGTAACTGTGTAAGAAGTACCTTCTGAACACGAAAAAAAATGCATAAACAAGATCGGACATGCGGTGTTGTCAGTGGTTTCCTCTCTCAATGTTCTGTACCCTTTCTGTAGCTTCAGAGAGACAGAGTTGAGTTTGCTGGCTATATTCAATTTCACAGTTTTTTTTTTCTTTGAGATCAAGAATTTTTGTATAGGGGGTGCCTGCCATGCAGCAGATACACACAGTTACAAACAGCCCATAAATGACTAGTATATGTAATCTACGTGGATCAGGCGCCCAGGAAAACAAACAAAATGCTACGGGAACAGGAGCTTTGTGCAATGCTAGACTGCTAAAAGAGTACAGGCAATGGAGCAGTAGTCATAGACAACCAGCATCCTACCTCACTAGTGCACCACATTACCTGGAATGTTCCAGATATCCCCAAAAACTTCATGTAAGGGCTGGCCCATTGGCACAGTGGTAGAACTGTCACTTCTGATGCTGATGATCTGAGTTTGCACCTCAAGCGTGGGTCGTTGGAGGACTGGCTGTGGGGGAGGGAATTAAGCATTTACAGGACCATTCTCCTCCTCCTCCTCCTCTGAAGAGGAGGGAGGGCTGTGTAGCCTGGCATAAATCTGGCCACTAGCAGCAACTAGGGGCAAGGCAGCCAGGGACTGCACAGCACTTGGGGGGGGTGAGCAGCAGTGACCATTGATGTCCTGTATGGTGGAGGGTGCACAATATCATCTTGAGTGGCATTGCACATCCTCTCTGCCTACTGGGAAGAAAACCAGGGAGGAAAGCCAGGGTAGGGCACAAATGAGGATCTGACCCTCACAGTCCCCTCACTGGTAGAAACACACCGCATCAATATGTTAGTGGCAGGAAGTGGGCTGCCGACCCCTGCCTCAAGGAACATGCTAGACTGAGCCAAGGTTGGCTAGACTGAGCCAAGACCCTGAAGAATCAGGTGACAGGACTTGGGGGGGGTGCAGGAATTAACAGTCTGCAGTGGAGGGGGGACAATGTTAATTAAAAAAAGCCATGGCTCTGAGGGTTGAGGCATTGGATGCCACGCCTTGCACCATGCCCGGTGACCCGGGTTTGGGAGGGAGCCTAGGCCATCTGGGGTCAGCTGGGGAGGGAGAGTATTGAGAGTCCAGAGGACAGCTCTCCTCTCCCAGAAGGGAGGGGGCACAGGCTCGGCACTTGACTGGCCTCTGGCGGTGGCCAGAGGCACAGCAAGTGCAGAGCAAGTAGAGAGAGGGTTGGGAGTGGCAGACATTGGCGGTGACGCCTTGACGTCCGGGTGCATGCCACTCCCTAGAACTGGGAAAATCAGCACCAGAGCTCTGGGAAGATGGAGTTGCGAAAGTGGAGACCCTAATGGCTCATGTCTGCCTGATACTCTGGGGGGACCAACAAAACAATTAAGTATCTCAGGGTGTTGGGCCCCACCCTGTACTTGCCTGGGGGGTATAGCCACAGCTCCATGGGGGCCCGTCGGAGGTCAGGTAGGTAGATTAGTGGGGTGCCATATGTGTGCATCTCCCAATGATGCAGGGCTCTGGTGCAGGGGGAGAATAAATATAAATTTCAGAAGAAAAAAAGCCATTTGCTCCGCATGCTGTCATTCCACAAAGCAGTGCTTGCATCACATTAGTGTCCAACCACTTGCTTTGCCATTGTGAACTGGCACAGTTAGCAGGCCGTAAGCCTACAGGACAAATGTAATTGTTGTACAATACTTTGTAATGCAATCCTGTAATGAAAATTTATCTGCTCTTTGTATTACACTGTAATGTAGAATTTATACTGTATTATACTGTACATTTTATGTTCTGTCTGTATTTTACTGTAATGTAGAATGTATTCTGTATTATACTGTATATTTTTATATTCTGTCTGTATTATACTGTATATTTTATGTTTATTCTGTATTATGCTGTATATTTTATGTTCTGTCTATATTATAGCGTACTGTATAATTTGTTCTATATTATACTGTACATCTTATGTTCTGTCTGTATTATACTGTATATTTTACATTTATTCTGTATTATACTGTATATTTTATGTTTTGTTTGTATTATACCGTAATGTAGAATTTATTCTGTATTATACTGTATATCTTATGTCGTGTCTGTATTATACTGTATATTTTATGTTTATTCTGTATTATACCGTATATTTTATGTTCTGTCTGTACTATACTGTATATTTTATGTTTATTCTGTATTATACTGTTTATTTTATGTTCAGTCTGTATTATACCGTAATGTAGAATTTATTCTGTATTATACTGTACATTTTGTTTATTCTGTATTATATTGTATATTTTACCTTCTGTCTGTATTATACTGTATATCTTATGTTCTGTCTGTATTATACTGTATATTTTATGTTTATTCTGTATTATAATGTATATCTTGTGTTCTGTCTGTATTATACTATTATTTTAAGTTCTGTCTGTATTATACTGTATATTTTATGTTCTGTCTGTATTATACTGTATCTGAATCTTGTCATCCTTTTGTTGTATTTGTATCCCCTGTCCCCAGGTCGCAACTAGAAACAAGCTTCTGCTCAGTGTGCCTTTCCCGGTCACCAAATTATAAATAAATAAAAACAGTCTAAGAAAGATTCATGAAAGGGACACAGAGAGTCGGATTCTAGGAGCCACTCTGCAAAAAACCAAAATCAACATTCCACATTTGGACTGTGTGTTTTGCATTATGTTCCATTCTGACTGGTTCATTCACTTAAGCAGTTTGCTTACTTACATAAACAAACCAGGATGAGTTACAAGACCAGCTGAGCTGGGACTTTATCTAGCATGTTATAAACAACAGCATGTTCACAAGGATTCCACAAACTTGCAAACTAAGATTTCACAAAGATTTCATTGTCCTTTAATATAAATCTGGCTTTTCTTACTTTTCTATGTTGTGGTATTTTGACACAGGCACACCCACGGTACAGAATATGTAAACTAAGCTGATAGAGGCCTGATTGTAAGTTGCTTGTTGGTCTAGGGGCATGATCCTTGCTTTAGATGCAAGAGGTCATGTGTTCAAATCCTAGATGAGCCCTTAAAATGAATAATATCTAACTAAGAAAGCAGTATTTTTCTATGTTTCTTTCAATTTGAAGATGAGGGGGTGGCTCAGAGGTAATTTAAAGAAGTATCTTTTCACAGAGAGGGTTGAGAATGCATGGAACGGCCTTCTGGAGGAGGTTGTGGAGTCAAAAACAGTGGTGGAATTCAAGCATGCATGGGACAGTCATAAAGCAATTCTAGGGGGTGGGGGTAGGAAGAAGTAGGCTGCTGGTTAACTAGGATCTGCAGCTTATCCATCAGGTAGCGAAATGGGCAGACTGGGTGGGCCAAGCGGTCCTTACCTGCCGTCAAATTCTATGTTCCTTTCTGTGTTTTAGCCAGCAAGGAAGCAGACTGATGGCGGGGTCTGACCACCAGCACTGTATCTTGCCCACCACCCTTTGACTCACCCAAACTCTATGTATGCACCTAACAGACCACTGGCCCACTGCTGAGGTCACTGGAATGTAGCACCTCCTTCTCTGCTGGCTAGGAAGCATTCCCGCCAGCAGCATGGAGGCTCCGCAACCCTGGCACCACCGATAAACAGCGTCCTGGGTCTGCGCCTGCACCCAGGTCACCTACGTGGCAGCATGACCCACTACTGCTGGCCCCTCATGGAGCCCATACCTTAAGAAGGATATATTTTATTTATTTATTTAATTGAAAAGTTTCACTAGGAAAGGCACGCTGAGCTTTAACAGCTCATTTCCAGGTGCGTCCTGGAGGAAAAGGGAACTGGGGATACACAATTCAATAAAGAATAGAAAACATAGTGGAAGACTGAACAAAAAGGTGTTATCTGTACAGTAAACTCAGTAGAACTGATTACATACGACAACTGATTTGCATACATAAAACAAAGATTTGTATACAGTAAGTTCCATGGTGTATAGAAACAGGAACTATAAACAATATACATCAGCATATAAATAAACATATAATTTTCGTTTTATGTACAATCATAATAAGCCAAAAATGAGCACGTCACGCGTGCCATAAAGCAAACCATAAAGGACGTCATAAACAGATGCACACGTGGGACGGAGTAGGACAACCAGACAGTCTAATCCACCCATTCGGGATGCACAAACCCCACAAAGGGAAAGGCAGGAGGTCTGTAAGGAATAGAATTGGGGGGAACAGAAAAAAACAGTACAGTAATAGCAGGAATGATGAAAGAGGGATGAGACAATTGGAGTGACAGGTGGCAGCGGGAGAGGAGGCAAATAGGGAGCAGGTGGAGCAAAGGGGGGGAACAAGTGAGAGGAGGAGTGGAAATTAAGGAGTCAGGAGAGAGGGTCGGGTGGAGAGGTCAGGAGCAGTCACAGGAGGGGATGTGTAAATATGAAGGAGGCAGGAAGAGGCTAAACGAATGTCTAAGGGGGAGCGTATTCTAAGTTTTGGGGAAGGATAGGACAAGGCAGCTTTTCCAGAAGTAGAAGACTTGGGGGCAAAGGTCCTGTGGGTGGAGTTGTGGAGGAGAAACAGACTGGAGACCATGCAGATAAGGCGACAAAAAATGATACCGGGCCTGCAGGAGTTTTCGTACGAGGGGCACTGATTATGTACTCACTGGAGACTAGGAAGGAGAGGTGGGACACGAAAGAAACTTTTAAGTTCATGAGAGGAATAAATAAGGTACCCTGCTCTGAACTGTTCAACAAGGTTTCCAGCTTAAATACTAGAGGGCACGCATGGAAGCTATGGGGGGGGGACCCAGGAAACATTATTTCTCAGAAAGGGTAGTTGAGCCATGGAATGGGCTGCCTATGAAAGTGGTGGGAGCCAGGACAGTGGCAGCTTTCAAAAAGGGCTGGGATAAAGTGAATACATAAATAAAATCCAAGGAAACTGGACTGGTCTGAGTTCAGAAGGGGGGTTAGGTCCTGGGATCTGAGAAAGTCTCAGGAACTATTCGGCAGACTTGATGGACCCTTGGTCGCCTTCTGCCATCAATTTGTCTGTGTTTCTATGGTGTCGCCCAGGTCCTGGGTTTTGAATACTATAGCCCCCTCCCCCCCAAAAAAACAGCTCTTGCTGCCAGCTTGCAGTGGAAGAACAGTTTCTGTGCTGTCAACACAGCGTTAGCGCTGCCGCTCGCAACACCAGTGACTCAGGTTTGGAAGTGAACCTGAGTCATTGGGGACCAGCTGAGCCGGGGAGGGGGACTGAACATCCCAGAGGATGCTCTACTCCTCTGGAGGGGGGCATCAGCCTGCTCTGGTGCTCCGCTCGCAACACCAGTGACTCAGGTTTGGAAGTGAACCTGAGTCATTGGGGACCAGCTGAGCCGGGGAAGGGGACTGAACATCCCAGAGGATGCTGTACTCCTCTGGAGGGGGGCATCAGCCTGCTCTGGTGCACAATTGCCAACTATGTGACCACAGGTGACAGTGTACCCAGGAGTGGCTCAGTGGATGAGGAGACACTTGCGTGACATGCACCACACTTGTGTGTGTGTGTGTGTGTGTGTGTGTGTGTGTCTTGCATCACTCCTGAGGCCTGCATCTCAAGGGAGGCAGACATAGGAGTAAAACGGTGGCAGGCTGAGACAGAGTGATTGACCAACCCCTCGCAGGTCCTACATAAGCCCTTCCCAGGAATCAGATCTTGTACAGTGGCAGTTCAGGGTTCTTCTGCACCCCACCACAGGTGGGAGGAAGCCATGGTGGCAGACAGGGAAAGCAGGCAAGACTATGAAAAGCTGGGTGATGAGGCTGGGGTGTCGGTCCTGATGGGGGGGGGGCAGAGACCTACCGGGAAGAGGCCACAAAAGAAAAACAACTGCGGTATTTTTTTTTAACCACAAAAGGGCACCGAGGCAATCCAGCGGGTACCTCAAAAATGGTCCAGGGTATGCATAGAAGGCAAGAGTTATGAGGAGCGACTAGTGGCCCTTAACATGTTTTTGTTGGAGAAAAGGAGGCTGAGAGGGGACATGACTTTAGTTCTCTGCATACGTAAGGTATCAACCAGGTTGGGCAAGGAGGTGGACAAGTCAGGGGTCTGGCTTAACTCTAGGAGCCAAAGCACGAGCCGTGCCATGGCTGCTGCACACTGTCCTCTAGATTACTGACAGCATCCTTCATGAGTTTTCTGAGAGGAATTGAAGGTTTTGATTATAACTGGCTTGAACTGACCTTGGCTCACAATTGGTTATGAAGGTCAAACCTAGCAAGGCACTAGGCTTGAATCAGTCTCGAGACAAATCTGGCTTGCCCACCTTTAGTCGAACGAACAGAAATGATCGAGATGCTGTCTTCCAGCAGGGTGTGGTGCCACGCCCCGATGTTCAAGGATGGTACATTTCAGGGTAAAGTTAGGAAGCCCTTCTTCTCACAAAGGGTGGTAAACCTATGAAACAGCCTATCAGCAGAGGCAGTGAACATGAAGACAGTACTGGCCTTCAAGGTGAGCCTAAACAAACGTCTGCTTACCAAGGGAATCACAGGGTGGCCTGGGTAGCAGAATGGTTAGGGAGCTCTTCTAAATGAATGCTTGTTTACACGGTATAATCACTGTCTCCCCTTCCCCCAAGGCATAACAACACACAGGGACTCCCTATTAGGTAACAAGGGCCAATCAGAGTTCCTTACAGGAATTATAGCTCAGGGGACATTAAATGTATGCATTTTTGGGGCACCATTACACACCACACACAAAAACATACTGTCCAGGTCAAAAGCTGGAGTGCAGCCACCAGCTGTTTTACTCAGTCTTAGATGGTAATTGCATCTTCAAGCTCATGCACATTCCAATTTATGTTATCAGCACTCCTGATCATCTGAATTAATAAAATTTAATTAATTTATTATTTAATTCATTCATTCATTTGTTTACCCTGGAGTGGGTTACTCAACCCAACCTCCCGGGGAGAGTCGGAGAACCTATGGACTATGGCATGATATGTTTCACAGGACCCACTGAGGAACACATCTATAGAAGACCCTTGACCACCACCCTCACCGCGCCAGGCTCCACAAGGAGAAAACCCCATGACAGTGAAAGCTATACATGTAGGTCACTGGAGTTTCACAAGTTCTCAAAGACACTACTTCATCTGAAACAGCAGAGCACATGAACGGGAGCTGAACCATCTAAATCCAGTGCCAGGCAGCATAGATATTCCCATCGGACTGTCCCACACTACTCTCACCCCACTTCTCTCACATTAAGCACCACCACTCGAGTGCTGTTGATCAGGTGCCTTTCTGGGTAACACAGGCAGGCATGCTTGGTCCTTAACCCACCAACCTCAGCCTCACTGGCTCCTACTGGGAGAGACTGAGCTTCACATGTCGAGCACCGAAGCGCCTGTACTTACAGCCTCCTGTTACCTGATCAGTGAAGGAGAGGATCACACATTTGGTCTTCAATTCGTTTCAATTATTAGTTTATTTCTTGTTTCACGGGATCTGCCCTCATCCGGACCAGTCCCCAAGCCCCATCACCTGCCGGCATCTCTGGGGCTTACCTTCATGCTTGAATCTGTCCTCTGCCACAGAACATTTGGAGGTGCCCAGACCCTGTTGTGGGGCCTGCAGTGGACAGGGTCATCATGCAACCACTGTCAGGGTGTTTTCTGTTGTGTTCTCCCCCAGTGCCAACAGCACATGCAATGATGCATTGTGCTTATTCTGTCTCCATGGAGATGCCCTCCCCCAAGTGTCCTGTGGTTAGGAGCCGTTTTCCTTGCATCTCACTGCACTGCCTCCCAGATTCCTTTAGGTGGCAGCCGGCAAGCAGAACATGTGTACCCCCCTCCCTCAGGGAGAGAGATGTCCTTGAGATGCTCAGTCCTCCCTCCCTCCCCGGCCAACCCCCAAGTGACACCCCTCCCCCCCATTTCTGAACCTGGGTCACCAAGGGGGAGATACAGGTTACTCACCAGTACAGGAGTTCTAGGAATGGTATATGTTGTTCATCCACACTTATTGGCAGGTTCCTTGCCACTTTAAATCTTGCCGGTAGTTCTTCAAGCTGGCTCCTCCCACTCACCCGGGTGGTAAAACTCTCGGCTCCACCCCATGACGCCAGATCTTCCTTACCGCTTGGAAGCTCAGGTTCCCTCCTTAGCACTCTGCGTTTTCGACTGGTTCCTGGAAATTTCGGTCTTCGAAATCAATTGGAAGTTTTCTGAAACTTTGATCTTCTTCTTCTTCTTCTTCTTCGCTGTGGCGATGGCTCATTTGTTTTCCGGCTCTGGGAGGCACCCGGCTAATTCCTCCAGAAAATACCCACACTCCACGTGTGTTTACTGCCTTGACTTGGATCATGATCCTCAACTTTGCGATTTTTGTTGTGCCCTTTCGGCCAGCTGTCTGGAGGATCGCGCGGCCCGTTAGGGGCTCGAGCGACCGGAAATCTTTCCCACTCCGGAAAATTCCTCGGAGACTCGTCGGGCAGTGTCCACATCGGTTGTCTCAGCTGAGCAGCTCGATCTTCTTTCTTCCAGGGAGGGGGGCGGCTGCCCCTCCCTCTTCCTTGGTCACAGCACTCATCCCGCTCTCCTTGAGTTCTCCTCATGCAACTTCATTCAAGGAGCTTCGCCAGTCCCTTTCCTCAAAGGAAGAGGGACCTTCAGGACCTGCCTCTCGGCCCAAGTCCAAGGAGTCGCAGGCTAAGTCCCTTCATCAGCGCTGGAGGGAGCGGGAGAGTTCCCCCTCCCCTGCCGGCCGATGTTCGACTTCAGTCGAGGATGCGGCTCTGGCCACTAGCCTCATGGTGTCCCCGTCAGGTCAGCCGGCCAGGACTCCTGTTGATGAGTCTCTCGACCCATCATTTGGGCTGTCTTCTGCTAGAGCCACCACCCCTTTGCCGGTTCCCCCGGCAGAGGCTGAGGTTCTGCCTGCACCTTCGGGTCCACAGACCTCGTCCCTTTCTTCCGAGCTGAGGGAGGAGTGGACACACCCCGCTCCTTCCTAGGCCCACCCTCGGTTCCCCTGAGGATTCGGGTCTTGGTCTTGGTCCTCCTTTCAGTCAAGCCGCTCACGCTGACCTCGGTGTTCTCGGTCAGGGCACCGAGTCAAGTGGCATTGCTGTTCTTCCTCGTCCCCCTCCTTGGATGAGGAGTGGCTTCGATGCCGATGGCGTTGACGTTATGAGGAGTTTGTGTGGCAGCAGCTGTTGTTGTCTGGGAATCAATTGACCCCGATTCATTCTCCGGCTAGTAAGCAGCTGCCACCCGATCAGCTGACTGAACCGCTTGAGGCAGTCAAGGTGCCCTCTCTGGGGCTGGTTGCTTGTCCGATCTCTGCTGCCCCACCGTCCTCGGTGGAACCCAGGCCGGGTCATGACCTATCCCGCAGGTTATCTGTTCCCCTCACTCCCGCCCACCCTCGGCGGACCAAGAATGTCTTAGGCCTGAGGCAGCTTTTTGCAGACCCCTCAGAGCCTGAAATTGACTCCTCTATGTTCCCTAGTGGGGAGGACCCAGGGTCTCCTCCGGAACATTCTGCGGACAACTGCTCATCATCCTTTATGGGTCTGCTCCAGCTCATCTTGGAATTCACCGGGATGCAGCTCGAGCCCATTTCCAAATGGGCCCTGCCCACTCTACGGATTCTAGGCCCAAGGGCTCACCCTCGAGGCCTTCCCGGTGGCTGAGGTCATGTGGGCCTGGCCTTGGAGCCCTGACGGTGGCCTACTTCCTGCCCTGCGCCCTCGGCCAGGATGGCCAGGAAGTACTCTGTCCCTGTCGGTTCTCTGCCCGGTTTCTCGGAACACCCCTCAGCTGAGGGGTTAGTTACCGACAATGTTTTCCAGTGTTCTGGGAACGCTAGGGATGTGGATAGGCCCCCTGACAAGGAGTCCAAAAGGATGGACTATGTCGGGCGCAAGGTTTATGCCGCGTCCTCCCTAGGCCTCCGTCAGGCCAGCTCAGCTGCACTGATGGCACATTTCTCCCACACCCTTTTGGGCTCCCTGGACGAGGTCCTCCCTCATCTCCTGGCTGACCTGTGGACCATGGTCCGGTGGGTGCGGGACCAGGGTAGGGCGGTGCAGAAGCAGCAGCTCCACACGGCTCTGGATCTAGGCGACTCCTGTGCCAGATCAGTGGCGACCGCAGTGGCCTTGTGCCGAAGGGCGTGGCTGAGGTTATCCTCCTTCTCTTTGGAAACCCAGCATGAGTTGGCGGACATTCCCTTCTTGGGGACTGACCTTTTTGGCCCTGGAGTGGAGGGACACCTCCAGGGGTTCGAGAAGTCTGATGCCACTCTGGACTCAGTCACCCCCGCTAGGAGGGACAAGGGCAGCCGGCAGCCTTTGCGTAAGCCCCTTTGCCCCCTGGTTCCTGTGGCTCGATCGGCTCAGCACGAGGGCCAGCAGGCAGGCGCTAGGCGGCCTGACTCCAAACCAGCATCTTCCTCCAAAAGGAAGCAGGGAGGTAAAGGCTCAAGAGCTCCCTTGGCCTCTTCCTCCCCCAAGCCTGCTCAGTGATGGGCTAGGGGCACTGTCCCCGGCCCCGTCGCCCCTCCTGGGTTCCCCCATGGGGGGACGGCTCCGCACCTCCTCCACTTGGTCCGCTTCCCGGATCTCTGAGGGTCGGAGGTGCTAAGGGAAGGCCCTGTCTTGGATTTGCGAGCAGGTCCCGCCCTTTCGAGCTGTTGCCCCATGGGGATCTTGGGGTCCACAGCCTCTTCATCGGCCCGCTGAGCTGACTTGCCTGGCCCTCTAATTAGAGGTAATCAGGAAGGTTGAGGATCCTCCTTCTGACCCTGGGTTTGAATCCAGGTTTCTCTAGTCTCATACGGATGGGGGGCTTGCACCCCATTCTTCCACATGCCTGGATGGTCTCTCTGGCTTAGATATCCCATCCTTAGAGTGGGCGTGTGGCTCCGCTCCTGGGCCTCCAGGACGCACTTACTCTTCATTCCGTCCGTTTCCAAGGAGACTCCTCCTTTTCCAAGCAGGGGATCTCCTTACGGGTTCCAGGCCAGGCCCTTCGGTCTCAGCCCAGCAGCTTTCTGCGGCATCGAGGGGCCCAGCTGGATAGTGGCCTGACTTCAACCCTTTCCAGGTGGAAAGGGTCGATCTGGAGTTCTGGGTCTCAGGCGGGTCTCCTGTTATCGGAGCCACATTGGAACTCGTGCCTTAGCGGGTGATCCTTCTTCGGGACCAGACTCGACTCTTGAGTCCGAGCTCGGCTCCCGGCGGACAGGGCTGAGGTTCTTCCTCACTTTTCCTGGTCAGGTCTGACCGGGCAATTGCGCCCTGCCGGGACCTCCTGCTCCTCCTGGGCCTCGTGGCGGCCGGCCCAGCGTGGTCTGTTTCATGCATTCCCCTTGGGGGGACTGGCCAGCCAGCGGTAACAGTGCTGCTTCCTTTCGGACCAGTTCGTGACTACGGCCCAGTATGTAGGGAACACTCTCCTTCGGACCATTCCAATTCTTGCAGGAGTACATCCTGTTTGTCTGCCCTGAGCCGACGGTCTGCTCTGACTGATGCTTCTCAGATGGGTTGGGGTGCCCATCAAGGGGAATACATAGTGCTCTGCCTTTGGTCCTCTCAGTAGTCCCGATGTCTTTTCTACCCACTGGAGCTCACAGCGGTCTGCTTGCTTGCACCACTTGCACCGTTTGTGCGGGGTCCAGTGGTTTAAGTTCAGGCGGACAACACCACGACCATGTGCTACCTACCCTGCCAGGCTCGGACAAGCCCCTTGCATCTCGTAAGGAGGCTCTCCATATTGGGTCTTTCGCGCAGCTGGGAGGCGGTTTCCTAGCCATTCGATGGTGGGAGCCTCCAGCACCCTGGCTGATGCCCTAAGCTGGACATAGGCGGTGCCTCACGAGTGGTCTTCCCTGCTGAAGGTAGCACAGGATCTTCTCCCTCCTTCCCTCCAGGGAGAATCCGAGGCTGAGACTGTCTCATGCCCGCCCCCTCAGCAAGGTTTGCTGCAGGGCATGCCATCGAGGTCGCGGAACCCGGGCCTCTTCTACGCCTCTCTCCCATTTCCCTTGACCCACGGTCAAGGCGAGGAGGGACTAGGCGCAGGCGATGCTGGTAGCCCCAGACTGGTTGGTCAGCTCTGGTATCCAGCTCTCCTCAGTCTCAGCCCCAGACTCCCGAGGCGGCTTCCAGCCCGCCCAGTCCTGATCTCAGTTTTCAGAGGAAGGTTTTCCATCTGGACCTTCAATCCCTGCACCTACAGGCCTGGTCCCTGTGCGGCTAGGGGCCAGGCCTGGGGTCTTTCGGCAAGGTCCTCAACGTTTTCGAGGCGTCCTGCCGGGAGTCAGCCAAACATGCTTGCCTTCAAATGGTAGAGTTCTCCATTTGATGTTGGGACAGGGCTGGAGCCCTCTCTCTCCCATCCCCCAGCGAGCATTCTGGACCATCTGCAGTCCATTCCTTTTGAACCAGGGCTTTGGCCGACGACCCTCTGGGTGCTTCTGTTGGTCACCCCTGTTTTCCGAGCATGGGCCGGAAGGCAGTCGGTGGTGCAGAAAAGGTGGTCTGGTGCTTTTCCAGGCCTCGATCACACCTCCCCTTCGGGGAGAGTATCCCCATTTCTGTGGGCTCTTCACTGGTATGGGCTTAGCTCATGGGCAAGCAATTCGAACCTTTGCACAGGTGTGAGTTTCCCCCACCTGTTGTGGAAGGACAACTTCTTGGGGCTTCTCTGCCATCCAGAAGGAGGGGAGAGTTCCAGGCACTCCTTCAAATCTCCCTGTCTGGCCTTCCACAAGGACAAGATTGTCCTGCGCCCCACCCGAAATTCCTTCCGTAGGCAGTGGTGGTAGGTGGTCTTTCCCTAGCCGGGTATTTTCTCTGCCGGGGTTCACCCCATTCACGCCTCGGAGGCCGTATATAGGATCCATTGGGATCCTATTTGATGCTCGCCTACCCAGGAAGCATAGGGCTGAAGTTCGGGAGAGGTTCACCAGCTGTTTGTCATCTACGCTGAAGCCGCACCTGGCAGACCTGCAGCCAAGCGGACGGCGAGCAGGCGGGTCACCGCCTGCATAGGTCTCCGCTATAGGTGGGCAGGCATGGAGCCTCCCAGAGGGATAAGTGCTCATTTTACTCACCCTTCCGCTGCATTGGTGGCTGCTTCCGAGGATACTCCTGTTTAGGATATCCACAGGGCTCCTACCTGGAAGCAGGCTATACCGTTCCCCCTCCACATCGACCTTGGGTCACGCCGGGATGTTGGTCGGGGCCTCGGTTCTCCAGTCTTTATACCTAACTAGGGGGTGTGTGCTATGCCTCCCTCCTCCCAGAGAACTGCTAGGAGTCTGCCAATAAGTGTGGATGAACAACATATCCATGTCCCTAGAAATACAGGTTACTCACCTGTAACAGGAGTTCTAGGAATGGTATATGTTGTTCATCCACACGACCCACCCGGCCTCCCCGGCTTTGACGCACAACCTGGCTTCCAGCGGGCTAGATCTGGCATCATGGGGCAGAGCCGAGAGTTTTACCACCCAGGTGGGTGGGAGGAGCCAGCTTGAAGACCTTCCGGCAAGATTTAAAGTGGCAAGGAACCTGCCAATAAGTGTGGATGAACAACATATCCATGTCCCTAGAACTGATGTTACTCACTATGCCACTGAGTTTGGTCTTCAGTTCTAATCAAGTTCTTATTAGGGGCAACTCCAGTTGATGGCCTCCACCACTTCTCTCCTTGTGGGGTCCAAGCCAAATGGGGAAAATGGGTGGATCAACTTTCTAAAAATTGGATAGCACTCCTCTCCTCTGCCCTGGAACCCCGGCCCATCTCTTCATCTGCTCTCCTTCCAGAAGTCCAGCAAAGATATCCAGTCTGGCTTCTGCTTTCTGCTCACTGCAGAATAAATGAGCAACAAGGAATCGGAATTAACCCCTTAGTGCCTAGACAGCCATATAATCAGGAAAACCACAGCGATCCCAGGAGTTACAGTAACATATTTCCTCATCACAGCTTATGAAGCAGGTGGGAAGGCAGGGAGTTGTGGCGACATAGAGCCTTGACCCACAGATCAGAAACTGTACAAGTTTAGTGTTGTAAAAACAAACATGTGAAAATCAGAATGGCATCTCTCTGTTATAATAAAAAGCTTACAAACACCACACTTAACATCAGTTATGTTTTCACTTTACTGTTTTCTAGTTATTTGATTTTTATGTTGGCTCACGTATGCGCAGCCAACATCTTCTTGATAAGTAGAATTTGGGAGCTTGGTCACTGTTGGGCCAATGCAGGCACGATCAGAAGGTACATCCCTCATTCCCCAATCAGCCAGCAGCAGGCGGTGACCTCACACATCCCTAATGTGGCCACCAGAACAAAGAAAAGGTCTGCTGCAATGAGCAAAGCTCTCATGCAGTGTGACCACAACACACCTCCCAACTTGCACTCAACATGGCGGCAGTGACTGCCGCCGCTGCCTGTCACAATGCCGACGGGGAAGCCCACTCCCCGTCGGCATAATGTGCCCCTTCCAATTTAGAATGTATGCCAAAGGGGTTCCCAATCCCTCTTGGCATTATGTGCCCCCCCAACAGTTGTTCTTTGCCGATGGGGGGCCCAGTCCCCGTCAGCGTTTATCCCCATCCCCTTGTATTTTGCCAATGGGGAGCCCACTCCCCATTGGCATAATGCATTCCTGCCCCTCTGTTGTTGCTTGCCGAGGGGGTGCCCAAACCCCCTCGGCTCATGCACCCCCAATATGTGCTGACGGGGGTGCCCAATCCCCCATCAGCTACAGAATCCCCCCCAAAAAGAGACTTAGTTGGCACACTAGGAGCCTATCTCAGTGTGCCAAATGCCCTGCAAAGCAAAAACCATCCCACAATGTGTTTTTTTTTTTAAAGCCATAAAAAAAGAAAATGGTTCCTCGTCATCGCCTTGACCCTCTTCAGCAACCCACGCCCACCCTCTGCGCACCCTGCCTCCCCACAGTCCCCCCAACTCATACTTACCTCCGGAGTCCAGCACAATGATCTTTGGAAGACAGAGAACATGTCTGCAGTCTTCAAAGCCGACCAAGAACTGAAGAAATGCCAGAAAGCTGTATTATGGCATCAATAGGATTTTTTTTAACTTTGGTGCATATCGAGGGCATTTTTTCAACATGGTGTTATTGAGACCCCTACTCATGAATTCAGTCACTGTCATGGCGTTATTCGGTCACTGCGTGGAATCACCTTTTGGGACCAAGCAACTAAACGACAGTGCCACTGTTCATGAGGGGGGCTCTCAAAAAGCCTATGTTGCAAATTTGGTGACAAAACTCCCAAAATGGCTGTTTTACGAGTGTGTGTCACGCTGTTTCCACGTACACGCATAACATCGTGAATTTGTAATATTTTCACACTGGATTTTCAACATTGGCATTTTTCCACACCTCCTGATGAACCGTACAGATGTCATTTTGCAAATCCTGCCCCAAATGTGTTTTTGCATGTCTTGCACAGAATAGCATGGTCGCTGTGCAAAATCACTTTTTGGGACAATTTGAAGAAATGATGGTGACACTGTACATGAGCAGAGATCCTAAAAAGCCTATGTTGGAAATTTGGTGCTGAAAGTCCATAAAATGACTGTGTTACAAGAGAGCAATGCACAGTTTCCATGCACCCTTGTAACTTCGCAAATTTGCAATATTTCCATGCCAAATTTTCAACACTGGCATTTTTTCACACTTCCTTATGAACAGTGCAGCTGTCATTTTTCACATCCTACCCAAAATGTGTTTCCGCACCTGTGGCACACAATGGCGTGGTCGCTGTGGGAAATCAACTTTTGGGACAGATTAACAAAATTACAGCACTATTGTTCATAAGGGAAGATCCCAAAATGCCTATGTTAAAAATGTGGGTAATAGACTCCCAAAAATAATTGGGTTACGGACATGTGTTGCGCAGTTTCTTTGCATGCTCATGACTTCACCAATTTTTCATATTGTCACTCCAGAGATTCAGTGTTGCCATTTTTTATGCCTCCTCGTGAACAATACAGTTGCCATTCTCCACATCCTGCCCAAAACTGTGTTTTCGTCCCTCTGTCACCAAATGGCACAGCCGCTGTGGAAAACCACCTTTCAGCTAACAAAGTGATTGAGCCACTCTTCATGAGGTGGGCTCACAAACAGTCCATGTTGAAAATTTGGAGTGAAAATACCACCGCATGCCTACGGTGTTAGGATTTCCAACTGTAGCACCCCAACCAGTACAGACTAACAGGTGCCAGGGCTGTGACTTGGGATCATCGGATGTAATGCTCACGCCATTCCACCCCCCCACCCCCACCCTGCAGCCACTAACAGGCATCGTCGTGTGTCTTGCACTGTTTGGCCACAAAGTTCACCCCACGCTCCTATACTGCACCCACGTCAGTGTATTTCCTTATGGAACGGGGTAAGTATAATGCCCAAAGACCCCAAAGCACACCACGACACTTGTCAGTGTCTACAGGGTAGGGTGAGGTACAATGGCGTTACCATTATAGCCGACGACCCAAAGGCACACCCCAATGCATGTCGCGCTCTACAGGGTGGGGGTGGGGTTGGCATCACTTCAGTACTTCACTGCCATTCCTATTATGCGTCTCTAACTCCGGCACTACCAATGCCAATGCCAGCGAGACAACATTCGGCATTGACAAATGCGTGTTATTTTAATGCAACAATTATCTCACTGAATCTTTCAAAATGTATCTGACTCTCCCCTGCTAACCACATGAGCAAAATGATTTCATAAACCAAGGCACTGTGAGCTTAACCGGGAGAGGCAAATTTTTTCTATGCAGACTTTTTAGGCGGACTACCAAGATGTGTTGCAAATTAAATGTAATTACTATGTATTTGTATGTGTTATATGTTATTTACTGTTATTATGATGTATCTGTATGTGTCACGTTATTTACTATTACTAGGTGTCTGTATGTGTCATATGTTACTTACTGTTATTACTATGCATCTGTACGTGTCATATGTTATTTACTGTTATTACTATGTTTGATGTTTTTATGTTACTCTGGTTGCCCATGAAAATGGGTCTTTGACCCATGGATCTACCAGATTAGTTAAATAAACAAACAAAACAAAAAAATGTATTCCCTAGTCAATTGTAACAGCTGGAACATCTTATTTATGAAAGCACACGATGAAGAATAGATTAGCTTCTTAAAGTTGTGTATCTGATTTATATAATTCGTGTCTTGTTGTTATAACTGTTTATACGTGACTTGGGATTTTCTGTGAATGTGAATGTGAATGTTGTGTCTTATGGAACGTTTCTTGTAAATTATCCATTTTTAAATAAAAATAGACACTTTTATTTTCATACATCTGTTTGCTCCTCGTGGCCACCTACTCCTTCATTGGGCCTCCACCCCCCCGGGGGGAGCTGTCACAAACCGCCATGGGGAGACATACATTTTGTGTTTTTCTTCCCTCTCCTCCGAAGCACCGGTGCTTGGCAAGTATGTGCACAGAGGCACATGTGCACTCCAGGAAGCGAGTACTTCCTCCACCCTCCCTACGTCAGCCCTCGACTCTGCTCTAACAGCCAGCCTCCACTGGTGAGAGCCAACAGCGAGGACGATCCTCCCAATCCAAGCTGAAACGTCATCAGCCGCTACTGTCAGCTTCCTGCCCCCAGCCAATCCCTGGCAACCTAAGCTCACTCCCGACCTCGAGCCACCAGCGTGGTGCGAGTGTCGCGTCCAGCGCCTCAACCCTTAGCACCACAAGGCTGGCAATTAGAGACTCTTCTGAGCTTAAATTAGTACACTACTGTTGTGGGGAGGGAAGGCAATCAACTCTGCCATGCGATCGCCAGCTTGCTGACCACATGTGGTAATACAGACCAAGTGGTGGGGGGGCTGCTACTACCTGACCACACTTGTGTACACATGTCCAGGGACCCTTGATGCCAGCATCCCATGGTGAGGCAGAGAACAGCAAATTCCTGGGCCCACAAGTAAATCAGCGGTATGTTTAGGCCTAATGCTGTCATCTGCTGTATAGGAGTACTGGATTTGATCATTGGCGGGGTCTGGGGAGCCACTCCGACCTCGCCGGGGTTGGTAAGCTCTGGGTGGGCATAAGCAGTGACGGGGCAGAGAAGCTATGTAGGGCTGATGGGGAGGGACTTGAGAAAGGAGAAACAAGAAAAAATATCTATCAGACTCTACAGGAGTTATCCGATCCAGAAGGGAGGGCTATCCAACTGAAATGGCAAAGAGAATTTAATAAGTGGCTTCCTAATGAGCCGTGGCAACTGATTGCATATTTTGACCAGCGCTTATCGATCGCGTAACACGCTGGAAAGCCTGAAGGAAGCTGGCTTGAAAAGAGGCTGCTCGATACTTTTTTAAAACACTGGTTATAATCATCAGGTAAGATCCGCCAGCCAGATATCGATGTGCAACAGGGACCACACACCCATGTGCTTTGTCATGCACTAAGCTGGGAGTCAGTGGGAGGAACTGATAAGGATATAAGGCAGAGGATAATTATGATGATTATAATAACAATAATACACATTTTCATTCACACTATATGGTAAAGAGTCAGTACAGTACAACTCACCTAGGTACTTCCTTTCTCTGTCTCTGTCTTTCTGGGGGGAAGGGTCATCACATCTTCTTTGATTTCTTTTAGCCAAAAGGGCCCCTCTGGCACCTCTCCAGGAGGGTGGAAAAGTCTTGGCTGCAAAAACATAGAGAGCTTAAGGCTGAATACTTTTATGTTTTGCCCTGCCCATGCATTTGAACAAACTCAGTGTTCTCATTGACCCAGTGAATGTGTAATTATTGTATAAATGTTGCACCTGGGGAGACTTGTCAATAAAAGGCATCAGTGTGAAAAAACACCACTGAATTGAATTGCTATTCTTAGCCACTGTTAGCTCATTGGTTTAATTTAAAAAGAATGACTGAAATATGATCACCACTGCTTGACAGCATACCTGTAACCTCAAGAGCACGGGTGTCTGGGAGTACGGAGCTTGCAGATAGTATTATCTGAGACAGGAAACACCATTCAGAGTCAGATATGAATCACGTAGCATTGGCATTATTGGTCTGGGCAGCTGCATGCCTTCCCATCCTCCTGGCCAAAGAAGAGTACGTGTGCCTGCCCATCCTCCTCATTGAAAGAAGAGTATGTATGCCCACCCATCCTCCTCACTGAAGGAAGAGTAAGTATGCCCGCCCATTCTCTTCCCTGAAGGAATGGTACGTAAGCCTACCCATCCTCCTGGCCAAAGGTAGGGTACTTGTGCCTGCCCATCCTCTTCATTGAAAGAAGAGTACGTGTTCCTGCCCATCCTCCTCACTGAATGAAGAGTACGTGTGCCCGCCCATTCTATTCCCTGAAGGAATGGTACGTAAGCCTGCCCATTCTGCTGGCTGAAGGATGGGTATGTGTGCACACCCATCCTCCTCACTGAAGGAAGAGTAAGTGTGCCCGCCCATTCTCTTCCCTGAAGGAATGGTATGTAAGCCTACCCATCCTCCTGGCCAAAGGTAGGGTACGTGTGCCTGCCCATCCTCTTCATTGAAAGAAGAGTACGTGTTCCTGCCCATCCTCCTCACTGAATGAAGAGTACGTGTGCGCGCCCATTCTATTTCCTGAAGGAATGGTACGTAAGCCTACCCATCCTCCTGGCCAAAGGTAGGGTACGTGTGCCTGCCCATCCTCTTCATTGAAAGAAGAGTACGTGTTCCTGCCCATCCTCCTCACTGAATGAAAAGTACGTGTGCCTGCCCATTCTCTTCCCTGAAGGAATGGTACGTAAGCCTGCCCATTCTGCTGGCTGAAGGATGGGTATGTGTGCACACCCATCCTCCTGGCCAAAGGTAGTGTACGTGTGCCTGCCCATCCTCTTCATTGAAAGAAGAGTACATGTTCCCACCCATCCTCCTCACTGAAGGAAGAGTACGTGTGCCCGCCCATTGTCTTCCCTGAAGGAATGGTACGTAAGCCTACCCACCCTCCTGGCCAAAGGTAGGGTACGTGTGCCTGCCCATCCTCTTCGTTGAAAGAAGAGTACGTGTTCCCGCCCATCCTCCTCACTGAAGGAAGAGTACGTGTTCCCACCCATCCTCCTCACTGAATGAAGAGTACGTGTGCCCACCCATTCTGCTGGCTGAAGGATGGGTATGTG
Source organism: Neoceratodus forsteri (assembly GCA_016271365.2). Taxonomy (NCBI): domain Eukaryota; kingdom Metazoa; phylum Chordata; order Ceratodontiformes; family Ceratodontidae; genus Neoceratodus; species Neoceratodus forsteri. Next base: position 1,171,204,055 of record CM057451.1, on the reverse strand, counting down.
TGCCTGCCCGTTCTCCTGGCTGAAGGATGGGTACGTGTGCCCCTCCGATCCTCCTGGCTGACGAGAGTGCATGCCTGCCCATCCACCTGGCTGATGGGTGTGTGTGCCTGTACTCCTGGCCGAAGGAAGGGTAGGCATGCCCCCCCAGTCCTCCTTGTTGAAGGAAGGGTGCATGTGCCCTCCAATCCTTTTTAGCCACAGGGGGGTGTAAGAAGCCAGAGCTGAAGGAGTAGGTGAGGGAGCGTCACATCACAGATGTCCTTGCCTGGGAGGTGCCTACTGTTGCATTGGTGAGGGGCTGGTCTGGTGCCCTGTGCTAGGGGAAGCACGCAGGCATTACAGCTTTGCTGCAGGGTGGCAGGGACTCTAGCTGCACCCAGAGGAGTGGACACGCAATGTGTGCCACCACGTGGCTGACTGCAGGACATGGGACAAGGTTTCTTGTTGCAGCCTTCCACCTGAGGGCATGAGTGCCAGGTCATCCTCTATGCCTGAGGATGGCATGAGGTCAAGACACCTTGCAGGGTGAGGGAGTTGCACAGTACATCCTCAGGTCTGGCGTGGGCCAGGTCAGACCCAGGGTGCTCGAGACATTCCTCGACCCAAGAAGGAGGTGGATTGGTAACTGGAGGTTGCCCCTGGGTGATTGAAATAGTGAGATCCGTAGAAGTGTGATGGAATCTCAGAGTGACACCCTCGAGGAGTGCCTCCTGATGGCATCAAAAAGGAGTCCCTTGAAGAGCGTGAGTGGTAGTTTGGATAATCGGGTGGCCTGATATGGAAATTGCTCTGGAGGCCATCTGCTCAAAATGGAAGGATGGACTGCAAAGGTTCGGACCAGAAGTTGGTGAAAGGAAATAGAGGGTCTCTGAGAATGTGGGGAAGGGGTTCACCATTGGTAAGTTGGGCATTTGTGATCATTATGCTGGGTCATTCCTGGGGGGGGGGGTTACAAGGTGCTGCTGCATATGACGCTCTGGCCGAAGCTTGCCTGGACATTATGCGCAGGCATCGGGAGTTTTAGGGTGCTATAGCACAATGAGGGAATGTTGATCAGGTGGGCCGGTAAGGAGGAAAAATATCACCTTGAACATATGGGTACCCTACTACTCAACATCTTTTACCTCCAGACAGAGCAGTACCATAGGATCTGCCACCCCCATCCAGGGCACAGTCACAGGTTAGTCAGTGCTCTAATAATGGGGGGGGTTGCATCTGTACAGTACAAGCCACTGCTACCGTACAAGTCGCATTAAACTGTTCCCCCAATGAGTTGGTTTAGCATTGTTTTTTACAGTTGGCAATGCAATGGCACTCATACTACTTTGCTTTTCAATGTTTAATCAACTCAAGAGCAATGTTTATAAAATGTATTTGCAACTCAATTGGAATGCATTGGCAGTCCAGTTACAGTGCAATGCAAAACTGAATTTTAAATGCAAAGAAACAGTTTGTGAAGGGCTTTTTGTTCGATCTAGCAACACTTATGCAACTCAGTATGAAATGCTAAAACAACTCATTGGAGGAACAGTTTAATGTGACTTGTACTGTAGACATTCAAAACAGAAACTGTAGTGAGAAAAAATTATATGTTGTCATGGAGCCTAGGTTCAGTTCCCACTTCGGGTAAATTATTTCTTTCTCATGACAGTTTTTGTTTTGCTACCTAATAATGGCTAATACAGAACAGACCACTTCCTTCTACCCAGTATAAGGTGACAACTGTTCAACCCATGTGAATATTTCCACACCGACTTCCTTGTATAGAATAATGTAGGCAACTCTGAAAACAATGATTTACAAAAACTTGAAGGCAATTGTGCAACGGGAAAAATCTTCTTTCCTTTAAGAGCTTTTTTTGCTTTTAAATTTAAACATAAGCCGAAAGGACACAGTGTCCTTGGCACTTGTGGATGTTTTTGTCTTGCTGTACTGTAACGTAAATGTTCCTTAGCCATAACAATACTTTAATATCTGGGATCTTCCTGTATTTGGCTGTTTCTGCCTCAGGGCATTTCCTGTATAGAGCTTGGACTCTGCTCTGAAAATAAACAGAATGCCACTTTTTGATTTTATATATATATATATATATATACACACACACACGCACACACATATCTTGTTTATACAATGTAACCAATCTGCCTCTTAACAGTTCCTTTGCCAGCCCGATGCAAGTGGTAATGTGGGTTCAGGATTGAGCCTGGAGCTTCAGAGGGTCAGCCGGGGGTGGGGGGCATCTAGCATATAGCTCTTCTCTGAGGCAGATGGGCTGCAGTGTTCACTGACTGTCCAAGCCCTAGCGTTAGCTGAGAGTCAGTAAGCCAGAGACTGCAAAAAAAAGAATTTCGAGGAAAGGCAATGTCAGTGCCTCAGAGGTGGGAGCACATCTGACATTGCCAGGACTTCATTTCACAGCCTGTCCTCCAAGGGGGCAACCCACAGACCAATAAAATCCCTTGACAGCAGCATAACGCTCCTAGGCCAGCTCTGTTCCCACTCCGAAAATATGCCAAGCCTAAGACTCGGATGGGACTACATGGTGGATCTTGGTGGATCCCCTCGGGAAGCCCTGCCGCGTAGGATAAAGGTGACAGACCGCCCACCTGGGTAACTTCCAGGTTGATGGCCGGTGGGGAATTGGGGATTGTGTGTCTGGGGGCAGACAAGGGGTAAATCCCCACCTGGCTCAAAAGCCTAAAATAGAATTGAAAAAACAGTCCCCCTTTGTAAAGGGTGTTATTTTCCTCTGAAGTAGTTGGGGGTCGTTCAGAAAAGAAAGTGGGAGAGAACAAGCTCCCTCTTCTCTGGTCCTCTGTCCCATCCACCATTCATTCTTTCTCCACTTGGGCTGCTTTGAAGGCTCTTCTCCATGAGCATATCACTCACACCTGTACCTGCCAAAAATTCCCTATACTGCCTTGGAACAACACTCGTGATTGCAAGTTATGTATTTATTTTATTTATGACTTTGTTAACCGGGTAGGTACACTGATCCTAGGGACCATTTTCAGGCATGACCCGGGCCACGTAAGGTGGCACAGAGTAGAAACATCAGAATAACAAGAACATAACAAGAGCAGGTAACACATAGTGAAAGGTTACAGTTGTTACATTTGGCAATACATGGTGGCAGTAGTTGAGGGACAACAAATAACAAAGCAAAGCAAGGCTCATGGTGGGACAGTTTCAATAAATAAGAGAACCTATTTGGCCCGACCCCTGGAACCTATGGGGGGGGGCTAGTCCTTAAAGCAGTGGCAGGTGGACGCCAACAGGAGCCAGTCTTTGAGGCGAGTCTTGAACTGGTGATGAGTGTTTATGGTGCGCAGTTCAGTGGGCAGCTTGTTCCATAGTATAGGGGCTGCTACAGACAGGGTTATAGCACCCATGTTCATAGCTACCCTGGGGATTTTCAGGGAAGGGATACTGGAGGAGTGTAGGCAGCGGTGTGAGGTTTGGATGGTGAGAAGGGGAGCAAGAGGGGGTTTCTGGCCAATACTGATGGCAGAATCGATAAAACTGTACAGTGCAAGGTCAAAGCGGGCTTGTAGTGGGAGCCACCCCGGTATAGTGTAGAGTGTACAGTGGTGTGTGGAGAAAGGGGCCAGCAGGGAGAAGCGGCAGGCACTGGTGTATGCTACTGATAGTTTTGCCATGGTGGATGCGGAGGTCCTGGAGTAGATGGGAGAGCAGTAGTCCAGGATAGGTAGCAGGTTTCCCTGGATGATGGCATGGCGAGCCTCAGGGGTGAGGTACTGCCAGTACCTGTAGGCAGCCCCTAGTTTTTGGTGAAATCTTAGAACCAGGGAGTTTATCTGCTCTGTACAGGAAAGGGAGGGGTCAAGCACAACTCCTAGATATTTGAAATGTTTGACGTCCTCTAGGGCATGGCCATCAGGGATGTAATTTGTCCCCTGACTCAGGCAGCCCTTGTTTGCTACTTCCTGAATCTCCAGTCCACCGTATTCAGGGTGCTCTAAAACTGTACATTTATATATATTGTAATAATTTGCATTTCTGCACATATATAGTACTGCTGTTCCATGCCTACTCCTGTTTACCTGGCGTGACGTTTGTTGATTGTATACATGCTACTGTACTTTTTCACCCTTGTACACCCCTTCCCGGGCACCTCAGGAAACAAACCTTTTTGGCTTTTATTTATTTATTAAATTTTGATGATCGGGTAGGCCCGCAGAGCCCCGAAGTTCCCTTTTTCAGGGGCGATCCGGAGATCTTTCCTTGTAAAAATCTTTCAAAAAATAAATAATGTAAATCAAGTCTGTGCATGAGGTGGGGAAAGAGGGAATAGTGGAAAGAGACCTGGAAAAGGCAGACAGCAAGAAATGCCATGCACAACACAGACCTGGAAAGGCATGTGAGACTGCTACGTATGGTGTAAACCCAAGCTGTTTCATAGTAATCTAGGTGCTTCCTGGGCCATAGTGCAATCATGCCATAGATGAACAGGTCTGATGCATACTGACTTTCTTGCAGTTGTTTTCATCTATTCATTTCATAGGCTTTTAGTGGAAGTAAAGGAAGTCTGTCACTGAACAGCGCCCTCTGGCAGTGAAAGCTGTGAATAACAGCCAAAAGCAGTGCTGAGTAACTGTAACTGCTAGAGACTCCTACTGGTGGTCCCTGGGCTAGCAAGTAGAAAAGTAAACAGAGCTGTCATCTGTCAGCTAGGAAGCAAGGAATCAGGAATGGTTTTATATAGTGTTTTTGCTACGCTCTGTAAAGTATCTTACAAGCCATGCACAGTTGTGTACGCCATTTGCCGAACAGAAGGCAGTTAGGTGAAATGGAGGGAGGGTAAGGAAAACTCAGGGAGGTGGAGACAGAGCAGGTGAAGCACAGGAAGTCAGTGACTTGCTCAAGGTCACAGTGTATTAGTGTTGATGGGATTCAGGTGGGGGATGGGCAAACCATTCCAGAGTCTCAATAGAACCCCAAACGGTTCTTGTTTCAAACGTTGCAAGTTGCACTCATTTGCATTTTGAATCTCTTAAACTATGTTTTTATGAAGAGGTTATTTGGGGTCTAAGTTTTAGGAACAGCCAGGTTTTAGTTTTTCTATCCTACAAAGATATTTTTCCTCAGCCTTGTTGAAGACAGAGGTGTTACTGATTAAACCAGGCTGGGGTGGGAGCAGCAATGATCAGTGATGGTGTCTTGCTGGCATCATTGAATGGCAGAACACTATGATCTGCAGAGAAGGTACGCAATCTGAGCATCACTGTGGACAGGGGATCGACACTAGAGCACCGGGCATCGTCTGCAGTCCGCAATGGCATTTACTATCTGCGTACTATCGCCTGAATTCGAGACTATCTGGCACCCTCTGACTGGGAAACTTTAGAGCACACATTCTTCTCCCAATAGGATTAGTGCAATGCTCACTATTTAGGGCTATCTGTGAGGCTGGTGTGTTGCTTGCAACTCACGCAGAACTCAGTAGCCTGGATGCTTGCAGAGACGTCATGGTCCGAGCATATCATGTCAGTCCTGTAGAAACTGCATCGGCTGCCAGTATGGTGGCGTGTCAGCTTCAAGTTAAGTTAATTAATTTGCGTGATTTAGGCTCTGGTTACCTGGAAGACCTTCTGACCGAATGCACCCTCGGCCGCCCCCTTCATTCCTCAGAGGCAGATGTCCTCATGGTTCCACGTTCCCATCTGAAATCATCATGAGATACAGCCTTCTGCATTGCTGCTCCTATCATGTGGAACTCACTTCTTGCTTTCATTAGAGGGGCCTCATCACTGGAACATTTTAAGGGTTTGTTAAAAACTTGCGTGTTTAATTTGGCCTTTGGGACTGCTTCAACAAAGAACAGGGGCTGTGTTTCTTTCGTGTTGCCATATATAGCCTGACTGTTCTATCATATTCTGTTTTAAGATTTTAAACTATTGTTCTGTACAGCGCCAAGAGGTTTGGATGTGCACCTAACAAATAAACTGCCTTGCGTTTTTCTTTTCAGTAAAGCTATTTGCTACCCTGGCCTGCATGAGTGGGCTATAAGCGCATCCCCCTCCCCAACCAGCATCCGCCTCCCTTGGTACATACAGGGCATGGTCCCCATGGGTTGCACCCCATGGTGGGTTCAGGAGGAAGAGAGCCATCCCCGGTACTCATATCCAGAGTCCTCCAGTGGTCCGGGTGGTTGTGTTTGCCGGGAGCAGGAGGGCAGTGCTTTACGAAGCTTGCACAGCTGTGTTTCCTTGTTCTTCTAAGTTCCTAACTGCGGTAGCACTTATGTACGTGCATGTGGAGGCACACACACTGTGAAACCGACGCCCTTCTCGTCAACATTGCTCATGCCTGCACTACAACCAGGCTTCCAACTGGCAGCAGTTAGAGACCAAGCAGATATGCCTCCCCACCGTGGGAAAGGAGAGGAGAGCAGTCCTTGGAATGCTCAATCCCCTCTCCAGTCAGTCTCCTGAAACCTGGATTGACTCCTGAATGTGGGTCACTGGCGTGGTGGGCGGCGGGTTCAACACTCTTACTAAGCTACACTATTACACTCTCCCTATCAAACTACCTATCTTGGCTCAGCCCTCCCTTGCTTACCCTACCATATCTACAGTATACTCTACTTCAGCTCCTTCCCATAAGGGCTCATTTACCACAAGCCTTGTAACTCAAGGTCTTGATTCTAACATTGTCCCTCTGGCCTTGTCCCCCCAAGGGCTTAACTCTAACATTGTCCCTCAGGCCTTTTCCCTCAAGGGCTTGACTCTAACATTGTCTCTCGGGCCTTGTTCCTCAAGGACTTTTCTCCAGCACTATATGTCAGACATTGTCCCTCAAGGGCTTGGCTCAGACATCGTCTCTAGAGCTTTATCCCTCAAGGGCTAATCTCCAACATTGTCTCTCTGGCCTTGTCCCTCAAGGGCTTGGCTCCAATACTGTGTATCAGGCCCTGTCCCTCAAGGGCTTTTCTCCAACATTGTCTTTCAGGCCTTGTCCCTCAAGGGCTTGACGCCAACATTGTCTCCTGGGCCCTGTCCATCAAGGGCTGGGCTCCATGACCATCTACGAGTCTTGTCACTAAGTAGAGTATTTGGTCAGCCAAGTGTGAAGCAGCTGTATGCAAGTCTTCCTTCTTCTGGGGGTTCCTTGAGTAATCAGTGTTGTTCCTTTAGTATCCAGCTTTGGCCTCTTAACACTTTCCCAGGGGTTGAGTGCTTTCTAGGTAGGGATTTCTTTAGTTGTACAGCTACCACTACAGCACTTTCAGGAAAGAGGAAGTCTTCCAACACAAGGAAAGCCCTGTCATCCCCCTTAATTGAAGCCATATTTCAGAAGTCCTTTTGCAGTTAAACTTGAAAATCCTTAGCTTGGAGGGATGGTGAACCAGACCTTGGCTCCTCAAAGGTTTCCTCTGTGCTATGTTTTTGCCCTCCTCCATGCCAAAGGTTATAAAAATATCAATATTTATAATTAATGTTCCTCCAAATATTGAAGCTGGATTTGAGTCTGTATTCTGATAGTGGCATTTGTACAAAGATTGATCAGCAGTTCTGCATCCCTTTACCCGAGGCTGTCTCTCTTCTCTACTTATAGTAAGCCAATTCAGTAGATGAGGTAGGTGAGGTAGTGAAGAATAAAAGGGGACCTTCAAACATTATAAGGCCAGTCAATCAGCTGAAGACAGGGAGGTCTGCTTGAACACACTGAAAGAAACCAACAGGATGACAAGATGGGTGAAAGCAGAGGCCGTGCTTAGATATGCAGAGGGGGTAAAAGATGGGGACTAGGTGTTCTTCCACTGCATTAGTAGGAAGAAGTGGATAATTAAGGATGGGATTGTCAGGCTAAAACAGGGGAGGAAACAACGCAAACCAGGGAGTAGTGTGCTCTGCTGGTATCAGGAGTTTGGTACCGGGTTGGAGCTGCTGACTCCCCGAACTGCTTAAGACTGTACCAAACGAAGCCGGGCATTCAAGGTTAGAGCACCTCGGCCTGTCCTAAAGAAAAACACTGGAGGCTGAAATGCAAACCAAGGGATATATTTTTCATACAAACAAACAAATTTGCCAGCAAATAATGGCCTTATGGTCTATTGAATCTGCTCGATTGTGTAGCTTGCAGCTCTATTCTGCAGCTGCCCTCCCTCCCCTCAATGACCCCCTTTACCTGTCCATCCCTTTTGAAGCAGTCCACTGTTCCACAGGAAACCCTTTCCGCAGGTAATGCATTCCACCCAGACACCACCCTCTCCTTAAAAAGTGTCTTCTCATTTCCCTCCTGAACCTTCTCCCCTGCTATCTTAGATCATGACCTCGGATGTCCTTCCCCCCCACCTTGAAAAGCCCCTTCGTGCCCATCTTGTTTATTCCCTTCATGTATTTGTGGGTTTCAATCATACCCCCCCTTCCCTCCTTTCTTCCAGTGAGTACATGTTTAACTCCCTGATTCTGTTCTCATAGGGTAAGTACCCCAGCCCTTGGATCATCTTTGTTGCCCTGCGCTGCACGCCCTCCAGCAGCTTACTGTATTTCTTCAGGTATGGGCGCTAGTACTGCATGCAGTACTCCAGGTGCAGCCTAACCAGTGACCTATACAGTGGCAGGATCACCTCCCCCTCCTGAAGGATACACCCCTGGCAGTACAACCCAGTATACTGTTGACCCTAGCCGCCACTTTCCTACATTGTGCTGAGTTATTCATTGAGCTCGTAATGATCACCCCCAGATCCTTCTCCTCCTCTGTCACAGCTAGCTGAACCCCCCTCCCCCCAGCTGGTAGCTCCCCCTTGGGTTTTCGTGCTGAAATTTGAGCACTTTGCACTTTCTGACGTTGAACCCCAGCTGCCAGGTGTCCGACCAGTCTCTAATTTGGACAGATCATCTTGCAACTCCTGCCACCCCCAATTCATCCACTACTGCTCTCATCTTGGTGTCATCTGCAAACAGACTGATCTTGCTCTTGATGCATATCGAGATGTCTGTTATGAATATCCCAAACAACACCGGCCCCAGCACCGAGCCCTGCCATACTCCACTTGTCATCATCCTCAGAGATGAGAGCTCCCCTCCCACCACCACCCTCTGCTGTCTCCCTTGCAGCCAGTTCACTGCCCATTCCACCATATTTGCCCCTGCACCTGTATCTTCCAGCTTACTTCCCAGCCTCCCATGCAGCATCAAGTCAAATGCCTTACTGAAGTACAGGTACAGGACATCCACTGCATGGCCACATCATGGTAGCAACAGACATGAAAAGCACAAAGTTCAACGAGCCGCTGAAGCCACAGGACACCCCAGTGCTTTGACCATAGTCTTCGTTTGGGGTCCCCCTAGAGTGCCTGGCTTCCTTTGGTACAGTGTTAAAAACAGGGGAGGAGTGGGGAGACAGTGAAAAGCGCACATACTGAACAAATGTTTCTGTTCAGTGTTTAGAGGAGAGGAGATGGGTCTGCTCCCACAGTGTAGGATCAGGCCCAGCAGAGAGCTGTAGGAGGAGGAAAGGGTTATGAAAGGGAACATTGTTTAACAGGAGTAGCACACTAAGCTGAAGCTTGTTTCCAGATGTGACCTGGGAGCACAAGGAAGTTAAGTGACTTGCTCAAGATCACACAGTATGCACCTAGGTGGCTGTGGGATTCAAATCCAGGTTTCCAGACCTGCAGCTCAGAGCCTTAACCCACTGCGCTATACTGCCTCCTGAAAAGACTGGGGGTGCTAAAGTAGACAAATCCCAGGGATGATCTGCACCCAAGGGTGTAGAAAGAGGTGGCATAAGTGCTTGTGGCACCACTGGCAAACTTCTTAAGTTGTTTGCTGGAGACAGGAGAGGTGCTGAGTGACTGGATAGTGGCTGATAGGGTGCTGCTACACAAGAGAGGAAGTAGGGATGACCCAGGTAACTACAGGCAGGTCAGCCTGTATTCGAGAGTGGGGAAGTTACTGGAGACAGTTTTCAAGGAATGACTGATGGAGTTCCTGGAGGCAAATAGGTGGCAGGACAACAGACAACACGGGTTCGGGGGTGGAGGGATCTTGCCAGACAAACATGACTGACTTTTTCAGTTGGATAATTATGACAATTGACAGGTGCCAGGCTGTGGATGTACTGCACCTGAACTTCAGTAAGGCATTTGACTCCTGACTAGAAGGAACCTCGGTTTAATATCTCATCTAAAGGACAGCATCCCAACACTGCAGTACCCCCCTCATACTGCACTAAAGTGTCAATTATGCTGGCTCAGTGGTGCAGAGGGCTGAGACGCTGGATGCCTTACCTCGAGCAACGCCGGCGACCTGGGTTTGGGAAAAGATGCAGGGTTGTCGGGGGACAGCGGGGAAGGAAAAGATCGCGTGTCCAGAGGACAGCTCTCCTTTCCTAGGAGGGAGGGGGGTAACAGATCCCACTGTCTGGTGACCCCTATTGGAGACTGGGGAGATGGCAGCAGTTAGGGTCTCTGGAAAGGGGAATGGCTGCGTGCTCCCTGTGAATGTCTTGTGAGGGCTGGCACATGTCTTCGTTAGTGCCCATTGCACAGCCGAGGCAATGGGGACAGAAAATGTAAACCCCGTCACCTGGTAGGTGAAGGGGTCCAGTGGGACAGCCCCCATATAAAGTTTCAGGTCCTGCCGGCCAACAATTGTCTCTCCCTCCTCTCCCTGGTTGCTCTACTAGATTCTAGATAGAGCGCTAGTAGGAGTCAGGGGTTCCACACCAGGGAGCTCAGAGCCGGGGAGGTTGAATGGCCAGAGGAGTCGGAGGGAGACAGGCCCAAGCCAGGAGTCAGTCGGTGGGCTTCAGGAGTGCGGGAGAAGGCGGTACCCCGTGCTACCACACCAGAGAGAGGCCAGGAGTCCTGTGAGTAGGGGGCATAAAGAAAGTTGAAAAAAAAAAAAGTGTCACTTATGGGTATTACCCTAAGTAACTGGTGTAGGGATGGAACCCACAACATTCCGATCTTCCAGTCCCAGAGGCAAGCATGCTAGCTACTGACTCACTGACACTGCATATCAGAGCAAAGAACCCAAGAGCTGAACATAGGTGGTGAGGTGAGGGTGGAGCAAAATAAAGAGCAGGAGTGTAGCTAGACTGTAAAAAATATACATTATGGCCATGGTTGGCTCCTGAGGCACTTGTTGTACAACATGGCAATGCTTGTTGCCCCAGTCCACTGGTAAACAGAGTTGCCGAACATAGCTCCCACAGGCACCTACGCACCACCCCTGCAACCTGCTTGCTACAGTCCATACACCTTATGGTTTTACAGTTATGCTTGTATTTGTTGTCTTGTGTTTTCGTATTATTCCATTCTCCTGTTCCCCTAAGACACACCCAGAAAACAGCTGTACAGCTCAGTGGGGCTTCCTGACCAACTCTCTAAATTAACCTACCCCCTCTCCACCCTTCCTCCCTCTCCCCTTGCCCCACCTCTCCTCACATCCCTCCACTCACCCCTCTCTACTCTACCCAGCCCACCCTCCACATCCCTTCCTGCACCCTGTGCCCTGTTTGTCTTGACAAAGCCTACTGGCTGATATCAATGTATTGTATACATTTTCCTGTGCCTGAAACTGATTACCATAATGTGTCTCTGCTGTTTTACGTTGACTCTCCATTATGATTTTGTGTCAATTATGAGTTTTGTACCTCCTATTTACACTTTATTGTACCGTACTTTACTGTCCTGTTTAATCTGTTGTCCTTTCTACTGACGTGGAACCTTTGTAAAAGAGTTCTTAGTTCGAAGGTATATGTAATCCGAGATTTAAATAAGTACATTAATATAAATACAAATCTGCACAGTTCTTGGGTGCAAAGACAACCTCAGTGGTCAACCCCCTGAGTTTAGACACCCATAAATAACAAGCATTTGTCAATGCCGGATGCTTGCCGCTGGTATTAATGTTGTACCAGGTCAAGGTGAAGATCCCAGGCCATGCTGGAAGAGTAAGGGTTGGACCCAGGGGCTGGACAGGGGGCAGTTATGGTGGGACATCAACTGACAAACTGAAGGGAATTTAAAAGAATAAAAAATACAGTTTTTACCATGCTCTGCTTGGAGTGGGGGCTGGGCTCTCAGTGTAGAGGTTCCTCTGCAGCAGTGCTGCTGTAGCCTGCTGTACTTGGGTGACTTCAGAAAGTAAAGTGGTTTCTATTCCCACCAGTCTGGTGTGAGAACATCATCAAACTGAACTGCAGGCTGTGGTAGAGTTGTGCTCTATGTTAGGAATAACTGGAGCACCCAGGGACATATTTTTCTAACCTCTCCCCTTTTCTGTCTAGTAGTCTGCTACAGCAGTGCTATTTTCCTATCCTATTTATTTCCCATTTTATGCCTCAGTAGATTGGTCATCTACTGTACCTAGATAGTCTCCCCTCTCACTATTCTTTCTCTTACATTTTTTTTCTTTTCTGTCCATATGTGGTGCTAAAGTGCATGCCCTGCTGAATAAAATGCTTATGAATAAGCATATAAGAAAAACAGGTTAAGAAAGTGCTTATAGGGCTTTAGCAGTCATAAAGTACAAAGCATGTTTGCTGGCTGTTGTTATAAATGAAGTGCAGAGGGTACTTTATATGTTTGAAACCCTGATTCTAAAAAGCCTGCAGTGCTTGCATTCAGGACAGAAGCAGTCTAGCTGGAAGAAGGCTGGAACGTAGTGAAAAGAATGTGCATAGTAAAAGATAAGCCAGTGTATTTCCCTGCTGTGACACAGAGAGAAACATAAGATCAGCTGTGTTTGTTGAAAGAGCTGATTTATGAATGTGTCTGTCGGCACAATGTTTTGAAGTCCATGCCTGAACAGTGTCATTGTCTGGCTTGCAGATTATTGTTCAAGCCCCTTGTAAACTCTCTTGCACTGGATCACTGCAACACACCTCTCAAAGCCCTCTACTATACCAAAATGCTTTGCCTGCGGCAAGCATAAAAATTACTGAAAGGATCTGCTGACCCTGTGACGTGTTACAATGAAGAGTGGCAGCAGTGGCAGAATGTTGTTGTTGCCCCCCACCCCCAACCCACTTACAATAAAATTGTGAATCATGGAGTTCATGGACTACGTCTTCCTTAACCCTCACTAAGGAATGAAAGGGATCTGGGGGTTATCATGTATGATAATCCGTAACAATCAGCTTAATGCTGATACCTCCACGGCCAAGCCTCAAGTATTCTGGCAAGCAGCTGGCTGGGTCCCCAGTCCTGCTTTGGGTTAACTTCCACACCACTACAGTTTTTCTCCCTCCATTAGAAGGTCAGGCAATAGCAGCTCCTCAGGTCAATCACCTGTTGTCAGTGATCTTCTCATTCATCTAGTGTTGCTGCCACTTCTGAATATGCACTTGCTAGGCGTTCACGTTGAGCTGTACCACACTTTATTCTCTGCACAAGCAACTTTTTTTTATCTATTCTAATTTTTTTTTCCTTAGGTACTTTATTCAGTTTTTACTTTTAGGTCCCGGTCCCAAACCGCGCGTCCCCGACATGATGCATGTGTGTGGCGGCACACACATGTTACGCCTTGCGGGACGCCCTACCCTACCAGTCACTCTGTTACCGTCTGTGCCATCCACCATACCTCCATCTGGTGGTGGCGGGACTATGGACAGGTGACTGCCCTCTCCCAGGAGAGGAGAGCCAACACTCGATCCTGCTCCCCCTCCCCCGTGCGGCACCCTGGAGACCTGAGGTTGTTCCCAAACTCAGGTTGCCAGCATGGTGCGCAGTGTGACATCCAGCACCTCAACCCTCAAGCGCCACCGAGCCGGCATTATCTATTCTAATTTTATACTATTTTTTTTCTGAATATTATTTATTTATTTATTTTATTTAAACATTGGTAACCTGGAAAGGCACACTGAGCCATGGCTCATTTCCAGGTGCAACCCAGGGAAAAAACAGGGAAACAGGGAATGACAGTGAACAGGATGTACCATTAACACAGTAACAGCATACAAATCTTTTGCTACAATGTATTGTGCTGCTGTTCTCCCACTGCTTCCCTCCTCTGGCTCACACCTGGAAACGAGCCTTGGCGCACTGTGTCTCTCCCAGTCTTCAGTGTTCAAATAAATAATGCAATATGGCAATGCCAACAAAAGTGTTGAGATGCACTGGCAGGGCAGGGGGATCAAAAAAAGACGTGAGGATGTGATACTGCCCCTATACATAATTCCTAGTAAGGCCACAGCTAGAGTACTGGGTGCAGTTCTGGAATCCACGCCTGAAGGCAAGGACAGGATGGAGCTGGTACAGAGAAGGGTTACCAGGATAACTTAGGGGTAGCTGGGGAGGTCCTATAAAGAAAGGCTAAAGGTCCTGAGCAAGTACTCGCTGGGTACAAGGAGAAGGCGGGGAAACATGATAGAGAAGTTCAGGTTTCTTAGGGGATTAACCAAGTTAACAGACAGACATTCTTTCATGCAGTGTGAACACAAGCATTGCTGATAACTAGATGAAACTGGTAGTGGGGGGGGTCAAAAATAACATGAAAAAAATTCTTTTTCACAGAGATGGTGGTGGAAAGTGGAACACATGGCCCACGGAAGTGGTCTGTGCAAAAACGGTGGCTGGGTTCAAGGAGGCATGGGGTATATAGAGCAGTTTAATTGTGGGCATGGAGGGGGAATGACAGGAGGGTCGGAGGGGACAAGTGACCATTAGGGGTCTGTGTCAGTGGTTAGGTAGGACAAAGGGCAGACTGGACAGACCAGTGGCTTTCTTCCTTCGTAGTTTTCTACGTTTCTATAGCAGTAAGTGTTCATATCTATCCATATCTATCCATATCTATCCATTTCTATCCATATCTATCCATATCTATCCATATCTGTCCATTTCTATCTATATCTATCCATATCTATCCATATCTATCCATATCTGTCCATTTCTATCCATTTCTATCCATATCTATCCATATCTATCCATATCTATCCATATCTATCCATATCTGTCCATTTCTATCCATTTGCTCTTCCTGGTCTTTGTCCTTAAGGTAGTGTAACTTTGGTCTAAGGGGCCTTCGTCCCTGCGGTACTTCTAATGGTGGAACCCTCCTTAAGAAGGTTTCTTTGTCTTCACTGCACCATGACAGGGTGGTAGCCCCTGTAGCAGGGACAGAAAGAGCTTAAGAGAGATATGCAACCCATGCTGCACAAGCATTCAGACGTGCTGCCCTACAGCAACTGTACTCATTTTCATTACCTCACTCGAGTAAAACATATTCAGTAACCCACCTCAGTACCTACGGTGCTAACAATCATTTCCGATTCTACCATTCATTCCAATCCTTTCAGTCTGCCCAGCATCCCCTGTTGTTGCCCAAACTAATCCTACATAAAGAGCCCAACAGGTCAAATGAATGCAACAATCTAATTACTGGTTAAGAGTTTTTACAACCCAGTAAGCAGGTTGTAATTCCCCATTACCAATGCGAATAACAGAGCAACAAACAGAAGCGGCATAGCAACAAGAACAAAAAAAAATAATCACACTTTTGTTTTCTGCTGTACCACACTGCTGTTCTGGGGTTCTCTGACTGGATGGAAGACTGGTGTGGTACAACTTAACTCGTAAAATGGCAAGAAAAAAAAAACAGAAGAAATGTCATTTGGCTTACAGACACCACCCAGCTGAGTATTAAATCTCCATAAGTATGCAGTCAGGTGCCGAATCTTATTTTCCTCCGAAAAAAGAAATACAGGAGCCATTTTATAACTGTAACAAGTCCTTCAGGGTGTGTATAATAGGATTTTGAAGCACTTCCTGGGGTGTAAGGACAAGCAACCTTCTGCCTTGTGGCTTAATACAACCCTGGAATGTGCATTCAAATCCTATAATGTACACCCTGTCATTGATTATTACTTGCATAATACATGGGGTAGTTTGCATTGCAAGAATTTAATACACACCCAAAGTGTGTGATGCTACTTACCATAAACCCCAAGAGTGAAAGCTTGAGAGGTTTATTTAAGCATCACCTACTAGGGTTTGTATTATTTATTTATTTTTCTTTTTTTCCCCAAATTGTTTAACCAGGTGAGACACACTAAGCTGAAAGCTTGTTTACAGGTGCAACCTGGGAACACAGGGAAATTAAGTGACTTGCTCGGGGTCACACAGTATGCAAGTGGGGGCTGTGGGATTCAAACCCAGGTCTCCAGATGTATAGCTCAGAGCCTTAAACCACTGTGCTATACTGCCTCCAAAATTAAATCTGAGTCATCACACCACCCCATGTTTTATTTTATATAATCAATGGCCACCAAGTTTTTCATCCCCCCCCCCCCCCGCTGCTGAAAAAAGAAGTAAAATGGATAAATAATAAAACAACAGTATTTAATGCATAAAGTCAGTTTTTAGATGTATGTTTCTATTTTCCTGTTCTTGGACGAATGTCTAGCTTTGATTTCTCTGAGCATATTGACTATATCCACTCTAAACTTTCGGCCCAAACTGGGTATCTTATATAGAATCAAGGACTGCCTGTCCCTCTCGATCTGTAAAGAACTAATCACCAAGCTAATCCTCCCCATGTTTGACTATGCCAACATTGTCTACAGCTCAGCCCCCCAATCGCCCCTCTGTAAGTTGGACTCTCTGTTCAATGCTTCCTGTCACTTTGGCTTCAAACCTCTCTTTCCAAACCCATCACTGTACTCTGTACTCTGCCCTTGCCCTCCCCTCCCTTGCAAATCACCACCTTGCCCACTGTGCCACGTTTGTCAGCAAGTACTGCTTCTCAGCCCGCCCCCCCATCTCTCCACCCTCCTATTCCCCTCACCCATGTCAGGCTACTGCCTTAGATCCCGTGATTCCCGTACTCTCAATCTCTCGCCTCCGCACTCTCAAGCGGGCAAGGCCGCTTTCTCCTTCAGACTCCCAGATCCATTGAATCATCTCCCCCACTCTGTCCAGTTTGCTCCCACTCTAACCACACTAAAACAACAGCTAAAGCTCCTCCCACTACCCCCCTGCAATTGCTCCCCTGACCCTCCTAGACCCAGTCCCCTACTCCTTACCCCCTGCTTACTTCCTCTGCTGTCCCCCTACCCTCACTCCTTTAATTCTTCTCAGTTATCCTTCTCATTTGCCAGTCCATTCTCTAAGCAAAGATTTTCCTTGCAAGCTGGTACCACTGTCTGGTTTTCCTGTACTATGCACAATGTAAACACTCTCCTATATCTGACCAATTGCACTTGTATGTTGTATATAATGATACCTAGTATAGTTTGTAACTTAAATGTATGCAGTATATTGTCAATACTGTATACTATTCTATTTGTTTCTAACTATGATTGCTGCATTGTTGTGCTACTCGACCAGGGCCGCAGTAATGGCGGGATAAGTGGGGAAGTTGTCCGGTGCCCGGAGCTCAGGAGGGGCCCTCCTGAGGAGCTGGCATTACCTCTGTCAATAGCTGGTTTGGGAAACAGGGACCCATTCCAAGTGACTTGTCCAGGGCCCCAGGATTCATAGCTGCAGCCCTGTACTCGACTATTGTATAGCCCGCTACAGTTTCCCCTGGGTTGCACCTGGAAGCAAGCCTTGGCTCAATGTGCCTTTCTCAGTTACCAATATTTGAAAGAAATAAAATAAATAAAAAAAAATGAAACACACTTCCATCATGTTCCCTTCTGCTATTTTTAAAGCTGCCTTATCAAGCATCGTTACTGGATGCTGCTGTTTTGCGGCCAAACTCATGTACGCCACATTGTTTTCACTTCCTTAATGTCAGTGGGATAGTACAATGCTTTGGGATTAGACTTTTACTTGTGACTGCGACCTACTCTCTCTCGCTCAGTGGCAAGAAAACTGTAAAGATTATTGTGAGCGTGCTGCGAGCGAGGTTGTGAGAGACGAGCATGCAGCTGCTTTCTTTGGGTTCAGCATGTGTTTTATTTATTTATTTATTAATACTACCAGAATTACAAACCTTTGAGTCACAGACTCCTTTACAAAGGCTCCACATCGTGGTAGACACAGGTGTGAAACAGACAATGTAACATATGAAATACAAAGTTGTGCAATAGAGACAGGCCGAGCAGTTAGGTACAAGCAGTGCAGTAAGTGTGCAAAACAATGCAATAAATGTATGCAAAATATATGACAAACAGTGCAGTTTATATACATTAAAAGCTGGAACATATATACCTATGGGCATACAACCAAGAGGGAAGTAGGCTGGACATTTGCAATCCTTATTATGGCAGGTAATGACTGGTCATCTGCACAGAGAAAAACGGATGACCAGTGTTTAGAACAACACAAAACAAAATATGGAGAGAGTGGTAACTTCTTTTTTTAACACTCTCTAGATGTGGGATGCTTTAGGAAAACATTCGATCTTCACTTTTGTGGATTAAGTGGCATCACACACACACACACATCAGGGGTGTGTAAAATCTTATTATACACAACTACAGATTATAAGTAGCAGCCCCTGACTCACTGGCTGCCTATCAGGAATTTTATCATTAATTCTTTAATTATTGATTTGTTTTTAATGTATTATTTTAATTGGGATTGCTAGTTGGGTAGAAGTTTTATTTGTCTGTATTAATTGTTTATGAACTGTTTGAATTTTGTACAGTGCCCTGAGCCCCCAGTAATGAGTGCTCTATAAGTTACTTACTTAATGTCAATGTATTACTATATATATATATATATATATATATATATATATATATATGTGCACATTGATATATATGTATATATATATGTATGTGTATGTAATAGATAAACCATTCTGAGGTGTGCGGTCGTGCTCTGATATACGCACGCCTTGGCGTGTGTTGTTATGCCCGAGGCCACAGGCCAAGTGCGTCAACCATCCAAGCCGTGCATATATCAGAGTGCAACCGCACACCTCAGAGTGGTTTATCTAGCTTATAAAATGTCAAACAATCAATCAAACTTTATTTAACCAGGCAGTTACATCATTGAGCAGGCTAATTTTCAAGATGGTCCTGGACACAGAGGACACTTTTGCTTACAGCAGACAACACTTCATACAAAAGTACTGTAGACATCGGTACAGGCAGTTACAGTATACAAAGTCAGTACTTGGATGAATCAGATATGTAAAGCAAGTGCAAATATAGGCATTTAAAGTGCAGCGTATACAGGTTGTAGATTATAAAGTACAAGTGAGGAGAGGAAGGAGGGATATAGAGAAGGACAGTGGGAAGAAAGGGTATCAGACACATAGCAGAGAGGGAAAATAGGGCAGCCTAGTAGAATGAGGTCCACTGCGATGCTAATTGATGAGAGAGGGGAGGTAGGAAGGGGGAGATGGTTGCCCTAAAGGGATGCTGGCTGACACGGGAAATAGATGGCCCAGGATTACAGAGGTTAAGGGACTCAGCTGAGTGGGGTAAGGCTTTACCTGAAACAATCATACGCTGGTTTCAGTCCTCTATAGAGCAGCCCCCTAAATATAAAATGGCTGGGCAGCAGGGAGATTTTAAGTAATTTTTGCATGCTATTCCAAAGCGCTGGTAAAAAGGAGCTAATGGCAGTTGCGCCAAGACATGTCCTTGTTCGTGGTAGCTTAAGGAGGACAAAGCAGAAGTTCCTTAATGCATAGGCACCTTTTGAACATTCAAACAGGTCACAGATATAGGGTGGTAGTTTGTTGGACAAAGCCCGGAATAGCCACATGAGGGCGTTTAGTTGCCTCCTCGTGGAGAGGGACGGCCAATCTAATGATTGGTACAATGAGCAGTGATGAGTCTGCAAGGGCAAGTCAAGAACAAATCTCAGTGCGCGATAATAGAGTATATACAGCTTTTGGAGTGCATACTGGGGGCAATGGCTGTATAGGAAGTCGGCGTAGTCAATCAGGGGAAGAAAAGTTGTTTGAACCAGCCACTTTCTAGTTTCCAGGGTTAGTAGGCATCTTATGCGGTAGAAAATCCTGAGGCGCTGCCTTAGCTTTTTTGTTAACTCACCTAGATGAACACCGAAGGTGAGTTTGTTTTCCAGCCAGGCTCCCAGATATTTAAATTTATCCACTAGCTCTAGTGGTTCATTAAGAAGGGTAATAATCTGTGGGGTCCCAGGCATCCCCGTATTGTGGGATGGAGAGATAATCATAGCTTTTGGTTTTTTTGTATTTAACAAGAGCTTTAGATTCAGCAAGTTGTGCTGGAGGATGATAAAGTCTTTCCGTAGCTCCTTGTATGCAATGTCCAAGGATGGGTCGGTTGTGTAGAGGACTGTGTCATCTATGAAGAGGTGAACGTTTCCAGCAACCAGGCCAGAGTCGATTTAGTTGATGTGAAGGGTGAAGAGGACAAGCCCCAAAATGGAACCTTGCAGAATGCCTCGGGGCAGTGATTTTAGTGGGGAGCATTCCCCTTGGGCTTTAATTTGCTGTGTACTATTTGTAAGGTAGCAGCAGAACCACTTTACTGCAGCAGAGGTTAGACCGATGCTACTCAAAAAAAATCAAGAAGTATGGAATGATCAACCGTATCAAATGCTTTGCTGAGGTCAAGGAAGAGTGCAAAGATGTACTATTTACTGTCCAGGGCTTTTAGCCAGTCATTTGACACTTTGGCAACAGCAGACACGGTACTGTGCTTGGGTCTGAAACCTGATTGGACTGGATTGAGGATTTTCTCATGATCCAAGTACTCCCTTAATTGAGAGTTTACAATTTTTTCAAGTAGCTTGGATAAAACAGGAAGAAATTAAATAGGCCTATAGTTGTTCAAGTCAGGGGGGTCTCCTGACCTGAACAGGGGGATAATGTGCGCGGTTTTCCAACTAGGCGGCAATTCCCCTTGGGATAATGAGCTGTAATGAGATGGGCAATTGGAGCTGTCAGATAATAAGAACCTGCTTTAAGAAGAAGAGTTCAAGCGAATCGGCACCAATGCTCTTTTTGGTGTCCAGCGAGAGGAGCAGGTCCTCTACCTGTTTGTGGGAGACTGGCTAGAACTTGAAGAGGGGGTGGTCAGTGGGGGGGGGGCTATGGTTGGTCTAGTAGCTATGCTGTGGTGCTTGTAGCACTCAGTTTACTAACAGGTGACGTGTCGAATGCGAGGCCTGCAGTGGCGAAGTGGTTATTGAGCTGATCGAGGATCTCAGACCTATCTGTGTAGGATGTGTTAGTTGCCACAATTTTACCCAGTAGCAGGGTGGTAGGGGAATGTCCCTCAACCTCTCTCAGTATCTGCCAAAAATTGGTGGAACATGTTTTGTTTGCCACCAGGGCTGACTGGAAGAACCGTTGTTTTTCCAACCTTACCAGTTTGGTGCAGGCATTTCTGGCTACCTGGAAGGAGAGGCAGTCTGAGGCAGACTGCAACTTCCTAGCCCTTTTCCAAAAGGTGTTCCTATGCTGTAAGGCCCTCTTAAGTAGTGGGCTAAACTAGTCAGGTGCGCGTTTCCTGGATTTGATTTCCCTTAAGGGTGCGTGTTGGTTGACAATGTTTACTAGCAGATCCTGGAAGATACAGAATGCTTCAGACACAGAGGGTGCAAGGTAGAAATCCGGCTACTTTATGTTCCCAAGATCTGACAGGAAGGCCGGGAGACTGAAGTATTTTAGGTTGCGCTTAAGCTTGAAGTAGAGGTGGAGGGGAGGTGTGAGGAGCACCTAATGCAGACGACTGTGCAGTGATCACTCAGATCATTGTGGAAGACCCCTGCATGAGAGATATTATGTAGCTTGTTGACAAGTATAAGGTCCAGAAGTGAACTTCGGTCTGGATTTTTCTTGTTAGGTCGTGTAATGTCAGAGATAATCTGAGTGAGCCCGTGCTCATTGCAGAAGTCCTTAAGCTTGTTTGTGCTGGCATCATTCCAGTTAAGGTTAAGGTCACCCATGATAATGCATTCCGTGTTCGCTTTTTCCAGGAAAGAGTGAATATGGAGCAGTATACACAGGTCCGCTGCAGGGGGTCTATAGCAGGCAGCTACCAATAAGGCTATACCAGGCAAGAGGGTCATTTTGAAGGCGACATTCAAATTCCTTGGGCATTGCTGTGTGAACAGTATCGGTGGTTAGGAATTTATCTTTAATATATATGGCAACACCACCACCTCTGGTCAACCTGTCACACCTGATCAAGTTGTATGCCGATATGTTAAACATTTTGTTAGGTAAAGTATTTTTCAGCCAGGTTTCTGAGAGCATTGGCTACATCAGACTTGGCATGTAGTACCCAGGCGTGGACCTGGTCAAGTCTGTTGGCAAGGCTGCATACGTTCATATGCAGGAAGCTCAGATCCTTTAGCTATGGGAGCCACCCAGGCAGTTAGCAGGGGCCACTGGGTTTAATTCCACACTGCCTGCACAGAGTAGCAGTAGTACTAATAATTTCCTGAGACATCTCACCAGGAATCTTGGGAAGGCTTTGTTTGGTTCTTTGCCTTGGACACTATCAAGGGCAGTGGTACGGGAGTTTGGTGGCCAGCAGAAGTTGATCAGAGCAGATAATACTACCCTAACAGAGAGGGTAAGGGGGGTCTGCTTAGAGAATGTTGGGCAGTAGGAGGTGTAAAGGGTTGGAAATGTGTAAAGAATATTGCCTTTGGAGGAAGTTAACTGGTTGGCAGACACTGTTGAGCTTATTTCCAGTCCTATAGGAGTATTCGGGCAGGATGAGTCTTTCCTGGGGTCCAAAATTGGCTCCACTGTCAGAAAAAGGATGTAGCCAGTGAGGAAAAGGGGGGCTGTGGAAGCCATTTCTTGGATGTATTATAATAGCTAATGAAACAGTACTATCTAGAGCTGTAAAACCACAGCCAGGGAAACAGAGGGCAGGGCTTTAAGGAGAAAGTGTCTCATAGTGGCGATATCTTTAAGAGGAGGGCAGGATCAACAAAGGGGGTGGGAAGACAGAAAGCTTTACGCTCAGAGCACTAGTACTGGGAGCCAATGGGGCAGGATGGGGTAGTGGAGGGAGGAGCTTAAGTGTATTTAAGGGTGCCCTGTGAGGGGGAAGGGGGCTGGGCGAAAACTTTGGTAGCCGGAGCAGCAGCCAGTGAGGCAGGGGCTCTGTATAGGCCGTACCTGATGCTTGATTCCAGGGGGCCGGTGGCAGCACTCTCTTTGGCGCTGAGAGAGGCACAGAGTGGTGTCCAGGCATGCAGAAGACGAACCGCGGGAGCGGTAGGTAGCCCAGTGGGCTGCAAGGACGCCTGTTGGAAAAGAGACAGAACAGGGATTTATAGCACTCCAAAGGGGTGGGAGTAAAACTAAGATTAGATGTCAAAATTGTTTTGGAGAGGGGTAAAAGTGCAGGTGTGCGGTCGCGCTCTGATATACGCACGGTCATGTGATGTGATCCAACAAACCAGCAGACATAATTTTCTACCCATTTTATAAATATATATATATATATATATATATATATAATGCAAATTAAGCAATTAGATACAGTCATGGTTAGACCCAGGTCAACAGGATCAGTTGCTTTAAAATCATTTGTTCAAAACAAGATAGTTTTGAACAAATGATTTTAAAACAACGATATTGGAGGCACTGTTCAAAACTGGTAAGCATGGTTCACATTCAGCAAGTGCCTCACATCACTGTGC
The DNA here is from genome assembly GCA_016271365.2 of Neoceratodus forsteri. Taxonomy (NCBI): domain Eukaryota; kingdom Metazoa; phylum Chordata; order Ceratodontiformes; family Ceratodontidae; genus Neoceratodus; species Neoceratodus forsteri. The sequence goes on along the minus strand of CM057451.1, from coordinate 1,171,180,525 downwards.
AAACCCTAAACATTTTATAAACAGAGCTGTGGGTTTTTTTCTTTTCTTGATGAATTAAAAGAAAAAATAATGGCCGCTGTAGTTCATTCTGACCCAACTAGTTCTGTTTCTGTAGGTAGCCTGGTTGATTACCTGAAGACCCCAGAAGGCTCCAAACTGAAAATCACCACACTCATAGACATGGCAGCTCAGGTAAGTGACACTGGATTGCGGTTACTGCACAGACTCCCATACAGGATTATACACGTGGCTATGAAGCACATTCTGTGTGCTGTAGGACGATAAAACTATATTTAGAAAGTAGAAGCAAGGAAACTCAAGGAGGTAGTAGAAGTAAAAGGGTGGGAGCGCAGAAGGAGAATAACAGCCGACTTTCACAAGTGTCTTATTGAGTTAGATGAGTTACTGACACCTTAAGGAAAAGCACCCAGATTCAATTCATTGTATATAAAATGGAGTCTAGTCAATTCTGGCTCCTAATTAGTCAGGAGTTTCAGGACCCCATCACATGATAAAAACACAGAAACATAGAAAATGATGGCAGAAGGAGACCAAGGGTCCATTAAGTCTGCCCATGAGTTTCTGAGACCTTCTATGAGTCCCCTGACCTGACCCCCGACTGTTCCACCACAGCTTGAATGCTGTCATGTTCTTTGCTTCCACTATCTCAGTAGGCAGCCTTTTCCAAGGATCCACAACCCTCTCTGTAAAGTAGTACTTCCTTTGATCCTTCTTGAAGCTCCCCACCTCCCCCATAGTTTCCAATCATGACATCTAGTAGTTGAGTTGGGGATCCCATTGAACAGTTCTGAGTATGGTACCTTATTTATGCCTCTCAGGAACTTGAAAATCTTGATCATATCGCTTCTCTGCCTCCTAGTCTCCAGCGAGTACATAATCTAGTTCCTTTAGGCACTCCTCATACAGAAGCCCTTGGAGGCCCTGTATCATCTTTGTTGCCTGTCTCTGCACTACTTCTAGCCAACCCTGTCTTTCCTAAGGTGTGGACGCCAGTACTGAACACAGTACTTCAAGTGAGGTCTCACCAGTGACCTGCAGCATGGAAAGATCACTTCCCTGTTCCGGCTGTCAAATCCTCTCCCTATACACCCCAGCATTTTGCTGGCCTTACTGTAAGCTCTGTTGCATTGGCTGGATTGTTTAAGGTTGTCACATATGATGACCCCTAGGTCCCGTTCTTCCTGAGAGGTTTTAATTTTGACCCATTGAGCCAATGCTCAGTCCTTGGGTTCCCTTTGTCTAGATGCATCACCTCATACTTCTCCACACTGAATCTTAGCTGCCAGATAATAGACCAACTTTCCAGCTTCTACAGGTCCTTTTCTAGATTCCCAACCACCTCATTGCAACTCTGCTGCCTAGTTTGGTATCATCCATGAAGAGTGAAAGCTTGCCCTGGATACCTACACCGATACCGCTAATGAACATATTAAACAGGACCGGGCCAGCCAGCCCGGTGGCACTGAGGGTTGAGGTGCTGGACATCACACCACGTCTCGGGTCACTGGGGGTCAACAGGGGCGGGAAGGAACTGAGCGTCCGGAGGACTGCTCCCCCTTTCCTGGGGAGGGATCCAGGTTAGCACCGCTCCTGGGCAGCCCCTGGTGGAAACCAGTGGCAGCACATGGAACATGCGGTGCTGAGCTTGGGGCGGAGTGACGACGGACATCAGCACGCTAGTGCCTTGGACGTCATTGTATGCCTGCACTCTGCAGGGGAAGCACCACCATGGAACAAGACCCCTGGAGGATCGGGAAGGTGACAAGGGCTCCGGGGACCCAGTCCACATCCCCAATGCTGGGTCATCCTTCCAACGGCTCCAAATGACCCCCGGCCAAGACAGACCCTCTAACTTCAGAAAAGCTGCCAGGTAGGTGAAGTGGGCCCTCCCCGGGGGCAATCCAGGGGTCTGGGAAGTCCGGTGGGGGGTGCTGAAGGGTGGATGACCACAGCGGGAAGTAAAGGCATAGGGTCATGTGGGCACCTCTGAGAGATGCCCACAGGAGAATAAATAGAGTTTAAAAAAAAAAGAGGACTGGGCCCAGGACTGACCCCTGGGGCACTCCACTGGTGGCCTTCTCATCTGACTTTGTCCCTTTTACCACGACCCTCTGCCTTCTGTCTCTTATCCAATGTCTTACCCACCTGACTATGCTCCTGGTAATGCCTAGGTCCTCCAATGTCTTCAGCAGGCATTTGTGTGGCACTGAGTTGAAGGTTTTGCTAAAATTTAAGTAAAGGAGGTCCACTGGGAGGCCCCTATTTAATTCCTTGGTCACCCAGTCAAAAAATGTAATTGGGTTCGTCTGACATGATCTGCCCGCTATGAACCCATGCTGTCTGGTATCCTGAAGATCGTTTTCTTCCAGGTACTCTACTAGGTTTTGCTTAATTAAGGTCTCCATTCATTTTCCTATCACTGATGTTAGGCTAACTGGTCTGTAGTTGAGCCACTGCATGAAAATGGGCTACCACTGGACTGACCAACGTCTAAAGCATGACAAACACAGGAAAATTGCTGCTCTGCAGTGGGTGATGCATTATGTTATTATGCCCCATGAAAGCTGATAAATAAAAAAAAATGATGGCAATACATGTTTGGTGTGTCATGGAAACGTCACTTTTTCTGGACAAAATCCACCATTTTGGTTGGCCATTTTGTGACATTGTAAGGGAGGTTGCACAAAACTGTTTATTGTGACTGAATTGTGATGTGGTTCTGAATAAACAGTTGTTATACACAGTCTGGTCTCCTGGTTTTATTTTACAAGCATTTTTTGTGTGCTGTAGCAATCACCCCCACCCCCCTGGTAGCCCCAAACATTTGGACTTGAATGTAACCCATTATGTCCAACTATGTTACATTCACATCTCCCCCTTTAAACTGGCAACTACTGTTTTTTTTAATTAAATTTTGCAGTCTGGCAACCTTGTTTCATTTCTTCCAGATCCCACACTCCCCTCAGAGTTCCTCCCTTTCCCACACCACGCTCATGATATTATCAGTTAACACTGATGTCCTCCTTATGTCCAACCCCTGGGACGTTCATACGAGTCTCAGGTGGGAAAGGATGAGCAGCCTCTTGTGCCAGCGTGTTCCGGTGAAGTTGCTAAAAGTGGACTGGACTTGTGGATGCTTTAAAACGAGCAATCCCACAGTTGCAATCCCCTTTCTTTTCTAGCTAGCATTAGTGGAAGATTTTTTGTCCCCTGCAGAGCCCCGGTTACATGGCGATCCTTCATCCAGAGAGTTACAGTACGTGGCGGGTTACCTTCATCACCGGGTAAGCCACACGACTCATTTCTTTCACCATGGCCACTGTATGGGAGCAGAGAAATTTATGTTTTATTTTTTTAATTTTTGCACCCATTTAGAACATTTAGCTTCCATTTATGATGTTCAACTCCAGTTCAGGATCTTGTTTTTTGGTGGGCTCAGCAATCGGGTAGGGCAGAAAGTACTGTTTGCCCTTTGTGTGGTTGCTGCTTTTGTGAGGAGGGCCAATACCCTTTAATAATTTGGTGTATTTGGAGCGGTGAACATCGGGCCAGAAATGCATGCAGTGCAGTATCATCTGTTCACTAATTGAACTCCCCGAAACCTTTCCCTGGCAACATGCACCTGAAGAACCCAGACTAAAAGTAGGGAGTGAGCACAGCCACAGTGAGTTCAGTCTTTATGCGTGGCCTGATTTATTTATTTTTCACACCCAGATGTAAAAGGGGGTGGGGGCCAAAAGTGTGCTTGCTCATGGAGCCAAAAAGTGTGCTTGCTCAGGGAAGCTTAATTCATTCAGTGCACAGTATTATGTGCTTGGTGCCATTTCAACCTGGGGAACATGGTTAATGTTGATGTCCATGAACACAGCCCACAAAGTGGTCATTTGTTTGGCCAACAGCATGGTCTGTGCTGGGACATATGGCTTGGACTACAGACTGTGGCAGTTAAATGATGCACATTAGAAATGCTTGGGGGAATTTTCTGCATTGGGCACATGCTCCAGGTCCATGGCCCTGATCTCCGCAAGGCTGCATGGCTTGTGTCAGTCATCATTTTTGTTTAAAGTCTGAATGGCATGTCAGGTTTCATGGTGCTTTTTTTGGTTTTGGGACGTGATCCAGTGCACAGTTGTCCAATGCCAGTTTGTTGTTGGGGTGGGAGGGGTGCATGCAGCATTGCCTGGGCCTTTGTTTGGAAGCCTGCTGTGGTGTGTTGGCCTTGATCAGACCATTTGGAATCCTCAAGATTCACTTTTGGGTTCCAAATGGTCTGCTTGAGGCCAACACCACAGCAGGCTTCCAAACTAAAGACACACAATATATAACCTGATGTTTGTTGATTTTTTTTTGGGGGGGGGGGCATTGTTTCTTTGTTTGGAACTAACAAGCTATGCATGCACTTTTAGAGTTTTATGTTCCCAGTTACATTCATATCCAGAATGTATGTTCCCAGTTACATGCACTTCCAGACTTTTATGTCCCCTGTTACATGCACATCTCCAGTTTTATGTCCCTGTTACATGTGCAATTTTTAAAACATTTTTTCTCTGAACACGGAGAGTGATTTATCCCGTAACATAATAACTATTCATTAGGTAAATACCAGCATACAAAAACCAAAAACAATTTTGATAAGTGAGGCATTTTAAAAAATATCACCAATGTCACAATTTGGTAGCCGTTTTTCATGCACTGACTCAGTTGCCAGTTTCCTCCCTACTCCCTCCGTTATGTAGAGGAACCACATCTGCTCTTCTCCAGTCCCTTGGCATGACTCCTGTCTGCAGTGATCTGGTAAACAGGTATGCCAGTGGGCCCACAAGTTCCTCTACAAGCTCCTTTAGCACTCTTGGATGCAGCCTGTCTGGCCCAGATGCTTTGTCCATCCTTAGCTGTCCTACAGTCTCCCTGCCCCTGCTGGTGGTAAGTGATGGCATTTCCATTTGAGGTACCCCGTTGTCAGCTGCTTTAATGCCACTGTCTAGCACTGGTCCACTGTGTTCCTTCGTGAACACTAAACAGAAGAAATTGTTCAGAGCAGTGGCCTTCTGACCATCATCCTCAATGATCCTGTCCTCATCTCTAAATCTAATAATCCCTTCCCCTTTCTTCCTTTTTTCTTGAATGTAACGAAAAAATTGTTTATTCCCTTTTTTGATTCCTGCCGCTATCCTAGTTTCAGCTCTGCTTTAGTTAGTCTCACTGCCTTCTTGGCTTCCTTGCTGTTCCGTGTGAACTCGTCCCATTCCTTCTCTCCCTTGTTTCTTTTGTGCTTGTGGAAAGCTTCTCTTTTGTCCTTAATTGCTTTTTTGACCTGGTTAGTGAACCATAAGGGTCTTTTATGCCTGTTCTTTTTTGACACTGTCTTGATGCACAGTTTGGTAGCTTCCAGGATGGCCTTTTTAGCCATTCCCCAAATGTCTTCTGTCTCCAACTTCTCCTGGATGCTCTCTAATTTGTTTTTGACTATTTTCCTCATCTTGTCAAAGTTTGTTCCCCAAAAATTTAAGATCTCCATCCTGGATTGAGATTTTACATCCCTATGGGATATCTCAAACCAGATGGAGCTGTGGTCATTGTTGGCCAATGGTTCCCCAATCCTAACTGCCCTAACCATTTCTGAATTTGTGAGGACCACGTCCAAGATGGTATTTATCCTAGTCGGGGTGCTAACAACTTGGGTGAGTAGGCAGTCTTGTAAGGTGTCTACCACAGTTTGAGTTCTAGATGACCTAGCCATAGGGCTGCTCCAGTCAACGTCAGGCATGTTCAGATCCCCCACCACCACTGAATCACCTTTCTGTGTCACCCCACTGATTTCCTCCAGACGTTCTTTGTCCTTGTCCTCTGCCTGACCAGGCAGTCTGTATACCACTTCAGTGTAGAGTTTCCTATCTGATACCTGACTGAGCTGCACCCATAAGGACTCTACTGCTTCCTTTTTGTAAATATCAAGTGTAGTGGCTTTTATTCTATTGTTAACATATAGTGCTACCCCCGCACCTTTCCTGTCCTGCTTAAAAGTGTGTAGCCTGGGATGAGAGATCCCAGTCACTGTCTGTTGCCCATGTGTCAGTGACGGCCACCAGGTCCGCCACGGATTCTGCCACTATTGCCTGTAGGTCACTCATTTTGTTCCTCAGGCTCCTTGCACTGAAGCATACCCCCTTCCATGAGTCGTTATTTGCACTAACCTTCCTCACCTTTGACCTCACCTGCTGGTTTTTGTTTTTCTAGTTTCCTTTACAGCCTGCTCCAAGACCCCATTTGTTCCCCTTGATTGCTCCCAGATTGTGGGAGAGAGTTCCTGGTTTGAGGGGGAGTGCCAGCTAAGCTCCTATCATTTTTGTTGTAACCAATGGGTTCCTTAGTGACAGACTCCTCCTCACCTAGTTTAAATGTCCGACATGGACGTCCAATTTCTGCCCACGTGCACTCACCCCCTCCTTGGTCAGGTGGAAACCATCGTACTTGAAAAACATTCTCTCCCAGAAGTCCCCCCGGCCACCTACGAAGTGGTAGCTATTTTCAAGACACCAGGCTTTCAGCCATGCGTTAAATTCTTCCAGCTCCTTTCTTCTTTTCTTGTCCGCACTCTCACATTTGCCTCTCACTAGGAGGACTTCAGAGAAAGCCAGGGAAGGCGATCGAACAGCCAACCTTTCACTCAGCATAATGAAGTTTTGCTTAGTCTCTTCTACCATCTGATTTGCCAGGTTATTGGTTCTGAGGTGAACCAACACCCCCAGTCCTTCTCTCACTTTGTCCACTATCCTCCTGATACATTCTGTGTTGTGCTTGGCCGAGGATCCAGGAAGACATTTTACTGTGACATCTGTTTGCTTCTCTTCTCCCAGGTGCCTCTCAACTCCTCTTATCATTGAGTCTCCCAGTATGAGTATTTCCTTACGTTTATTCCTGTTCCGCTTCTTCTTGCTGCCACTGGATACCATTTCCCCAATCTGTGTTGTCCTGTTGACTTCCACTATGTCCTCTCTCTTGGAGACTGGATCTTGCACGTTTGCCAGTGGTGCAAAGCAATTTGTGGTTATATTTGTCTGCGCAGGGTTTCCTCATTTTTTCCCGTACCCTTCTGGGCAGGTGGGCCTCTGAGGGGGTGGACATGGGGGGGGGGGTGAACACCAGTACAGTTGATGCTGCAACCTTGTTATTTCTTTCCAAGCTGCTTCCAGATGAGCCCTGAGCTCATGAAGATTTTTATATATGGGGCAATGGCCCGCTCTCCAGATACTTAAGCAGTGTCCTTCCCCATTAAAGGTCTTGAGTCTTGAAGGGGTCCCTGTTGGCTTAGCGGACTCTTTCAAATACCTAGGAGTCACACTTGACCCTCAGTTATACCTCTCCCTCTATATTCAAAATGTGTGCAGGGCAACAAACATCAAACTTGGCCTTGCATATAGGGCTTGTGGGTCCCTTACAGTAGCTACGCGCCTTGCCCATGCCAAAGGAATATTTCTTCCCTCACTCAGCTATGGGCTGACGAACTTTCCTCTTGCCACTAAAGCTAGCCTCGTAAAATGGGATGTGGTATACAATAATATTTACTGCTTTGCTCTCACTGTCCCTCGACTTACCCATCACTGTGAGTTATATGAGACGCTTCACTGGTTGTCCCTGAGTAACTATCACTCATTTGTTTTGGGCTGCTTCATAGACAAAATTGTCCATAATGCCTTCCCCCCGTGCCTTGTCTAAACTACTTCAGCCAGCGTTACTATCATACCAACTCAGGTCAACTGACTCGCTGTCCCTCCTCATCCCCAAATCTCATAACTTGTCAGGTGATTGGGTATACCATGATGTGAGTTACCGCGATTGAGCGACCCCCTAAAGGGCGACTCAATCGCGGCACATGTCACAGGGGCTACCGGTCAGGTACAGCAACTAGAGGGGGTGAATTGGTGACTATAGTGACAGGAAGTCACTACAGGCATGCGTGCGGGGGGGGAGCAAGCACAGTCCACAGGTACGCGTGATGGGGGGTGGGAGCGAGCATGCTCAGCAAGGGGGCCGCCGAGGTGGGCTGACGAGCTGGCCCTGTGGTGTAGTGGGTCCGCTCGTGGCTTTGGTAGGTAGGGTGCTGGGTTCAGATCAGGGCGCAGGCTCGTTTTTATTGCGCCTGGCCTGAATTTTATTTTTTTTATGTTTTGCACCCCCCCCCAACATGCACCCCTGGAGTTGAGAATCTTTAAGTGGGGGTGGGGAAAACAAAATACAAGTCCCCAGCACCGTTTGTTGTAAGGCTAGGAGTCAGGAGAGCACCAAATTTGATTTTCGTGCTCTGAATTTACCGTGAACGGCGATTGCCCTTCGGCGGTCGCCGTTATCACATAGAACCTGGTGATCATGCCTTTGTTGTCTGCTCCCCTCATTTCTGGAACTCACTTCCCGTACCCACCTACCCACCAGATGTACTCCCTCCCATCGTTTGTTTACTAGATCTCTGTGTACACACTTGAAATCTGCCTCTGCCTGTAACTATCCCTAAGCTGCCTGCTAACTCTTATCTCATCATGGTGTGCCCTACCCTCTATCCTGGTCATTGGACCACAACCCCTCTGAGCTAAGAAAGGTTACCATTGTCCCTTATTACTGCTTTACACCTAAGCACTTGTTGTTCTTAAATAGGGGTCCTCGCACCATGTCCTACTTTAATGCTCTTGTCTCTTTCCATGATATGTATATTACCCTTTATTGCTTGTTTGACTTTACTGCTATTGCACATGTTTTTTAATGTTTGCACTGTTCAATGCCTGTACTTCACTTCTTTGTCATGCTGTTATCCTTGTGTAAATTTATCTTGTAATCTCCCGGGTTTGCTTCTGAAAATAGGCATTCCTTGTCTAGTGTGCTTATCCGGTAAACAAAAGCTATGAAATAAATAAAGATCCCTGAAGATAAGTGCCCTGCATCCACGGCAATTTACTATATCCATTGTAAGTGGGATCTGTACTTTACTATGAAGGAAGTTCTTGCTGTCAAATAAGTTCCCCTTCTGCTACTGCCAGGAAGTTCCTGCTGTCAGCTCCTTTGCAGTGCTTATAAAAATAGGCCAAGATCCGGGTGCGTAGGTGGAAGGGTGAGAGGGAGGGCAGAGCCTCTATCTAGTGCACTGATATGGTGCTCCTATACTTGCGTTTGTCCCCAATCTGCCGGAGCAAAATGACAAAAAAACGTAAAGAGATTCACTCATCCAGCGGCAATGTGGTGATTTGCTGGGATGAAACAAAAAAGGCAAGAGATTCACTCAGTCTGGCGCTCTCGCATTTACATTCGTTCCCACATTGCTTGGACAGAAACTATTTATCAGGAAGCAGGTTCCCCTGCACTTCTATCCGTCCCTCAGTCTGTAGCAAACAACAAAACAATGAAAGTTACGACCGTAAAAGCAGGCGCTGCTGCTCCTCAGCCCGTCCCCCTGCTAGGACAAAAGACAAGTATTGTCAAGAAGGTGTTCCTCTGCCATTATCCACCCCTTAGTATTAAGAAATTAACAAGGGATGGAAATGAATTCAAAGAAGACGCTACTGCACCTTAGCCCATCCCAGTCTGTTTAAGAGAACTACAGCCGAATACCAGATTCAGCGGCTACTGCATTAACCTAACATACACCCCTGCTCAGAAGACACAGTAGTGCTGCATTAATCGATAGCACAACCAGTCAGGCACAAAAAGATCAACATGCTAATTACATGCTCAGGATCAAAAAGGTCACAATGCAAATTAAACAACACAGCAACATCAAAAAAGAGATCTTGCAATTAAAAAATTAAAGACAGGCTGGCCCAGTGGCATAGAGGACTGAGGCACTGGACACCTCACCTCTTGCCACACTGGTGACCCGGGGTTGGGAAAGGACCCAGATCACTTGGGGGCAGGCAAGGTGGGAAAGGATCAAGCATCCACAGACAGCTCTCCTTCCTTGGGGAGGGAGGGTTGGTGAGATGCATTGCTTGCCTGACACCCAACGGTGGCTGGGTGTCAGCACATGCATGCCACCATGTGTGGGAAGGGATCCTAATTCAGGATGCTGGGGCAATCTCTGCGGAGGTGGAGCTTGGACATTGCGTCCATTTCATGCCCAAGGGCCCATGGAAAAAACTCCGAAGGCAGCAGGATGATGACTGACCTCCCCACAGGTTCCACACCAGTGGCCAGGCACAACCGAAGGTCCTGTGGTAGAGGACTGACAGTGTAGTTAAGTCCCGAGGGAGTCGGGTGACGGAGCTGGGGGGGGGTCGGTTAGTTGGGGGCTGCCAGGGGTGAAATAGGTAATAAAATGTGTATGGGGGAAAAAAAAGACACACAACGCCCCCCCCCCCACACACACACACAGAAACACTGCTCAAGAATCACAAACTGTAAAGGAAATCCATCCAGCAACTTTGAAAAAAACATATTTCCTACTCACAAATCCAAACCCAAAAAGCCTGGTGCTGCTCACAGAAGAAACACGTTTTTAAATGCCTAATAAAAGCGAAAATATATTTCAAAACTATGGGCCCAATTCTAAAAGAGATACGTATGGTGTAACAACACTTGCACCAAGTAGAATGCCACAAGTAGCAACTTACACCAGCAGTTGCGACTTGCAGGATTCTACAATGTGCCCTGCGACATGTCGCAGGCAATTTGTGCCAAAGAGCAGTTATGCCAGCAGTTGCTCCATAAACCCCCTGCAACATGGCACTAGGGGGTTTACGGCAGCAGTTGCGCCCTATTCTAGTAGGGCAGCAACAAAGTCCACAATGTCAGGATTCTACAAGAACCCCCGGAGGAGAACCGGGAACGTAAGTTACACTAGCATTTACCTGGCGTAACTGTTCATATGTCCTCTGGGGGTTCCATAGACCCGCTGCACCCACTCCAGGATGTGCCCCCCCATGCCCAGAACACCCCGTCGGCACCCCACAGGGCAACCCACAACCCCCCCAGTCCCTGGGCCCCTAAAGCAGCCATGCCCAACTGGGAATCTCGCACCCCCAGAACCCCAGACCTTAAATGCCCTGCAGGCAGCCACACACATCTTGCCCCTGAACCCCACACTGCTAGCAGTCCTGCAGGGCAGATGTGCCCTCCATCCAGTCCCCGACCCGATGTTTTGCCGCTAATGTTCCAAACTTAAAACCCCGAGATCCCTGGTAGTCTAGTGGCCCCACCCCCACACCCAACAGTGCCAGTCCACTCACATCCCACACTCATCTCCAGCTGGTGACTGGACAGCCCATTTCTCACTCCACAGCCAGCCACCGATTACCTAAGCTTTACTTGGGAGAGTCAGACTCAGAAATGAATGAATACTATTCATTTCTGAGCGTATCTATACAGTAAGCGCCCGCGCGCCAGTCGGTGGCTGACTGTGGAGGTGAGAGGTGGGCTGTGCCAGTCACCGCTGGGGATGGGTGGAAAAGACTGGCGCTGGGTGGGTGGGTGGGGGCCACCAGACCACCAGGGCCTCGGGGTTTTAATTTAAACATTTGCATGTACACAGTTGGGTCGGGAATGGATGGGGGGCACAGCTGTTCATGCGGCTTTGGGGGCACGTACGCTGCTGGGAGGGGATATGACTTGCGACATGCCCCCAGGTATGCCCTTAGGTTGGCGTACCTGTCCGCATGTCGCAAGTCATGGGACTTAGATCAGAGTCCCTGCCCCTTCTAGAATAGTGCACAGGGTCCAAGTCGCAACAGCATTTGGCGTAAGTCACCTTTGGCAGCGACTTGCGCCAAGCTTCTAGAATCAGGCCCTTTGACTCTACAGAACAACAGAAACATGCATACATACATCTCTAAATCATCAGCAAAACTTCTATAAACATTGCTTTAAAAGCTAGTAAAATATCCACTTACTTATCTGGCACACAGAAATAAACACAGGACAGCCCACACTCCCTGCTCAAAGCCAATCAACTGAAGTGCAGTGCACCTGAGTGAAGTCAAGGACATCCAATCAACAGCCTAGGTTCCCAGGCCTGACTCAGATCACATGGAAAGCATAGGAAGCACAACCCCAGCTCCAGTTTATCCTCACGGATTCCATGGGATATGTAGGAAGTTAAAAGTCAGAAATATCTATTTAAAGCAACAGGACCAACTATAACCGTGCAACGCCTACCCACTACTTGCAGTGCAACCGCATCCAACTAGTGCAGCTTACCAGCTGCAACCTAACCCCTGCCGCATATCTAATTTATGCTAACAGCCTAAAGCCAACCATTTAAAGGAACAGCACCAAATTACAAGACTACTACTACACTGCTAAAAAACTAACATCACTAAACATTTTATAAGTGGAATATGATAATCCCATCAGGGGGATTATGCTATGTCAGTTTACTTTATGGTGGTTGAAGTCTCTCACCCTTCAGACTCGGGACTCCAACCCACCACTTTAATAATGTAGCATAATCACCTCTTTGTCATGCGTTACTCTGTGCATGTTCTGTGCTTTTCTTATTTGCAAGTACAAGGATCGTCTCCCATCCAAGTCAGACTGTGGTACGGAGTTGCATCTGAAAAGAAGATATTGGGAGCCCACCTGGAAAATCAATTGAGGGGATCAGTGTTGACATTTCCATAGCCACACTCCACTTAAAGAGCTGGTAGCACCAAAAATATAGACAAAAAGTGTTACTAATTGTTAAAAGTAGTCAGTTCTTACTTTTTATTATTGAAGTATTTTTTTTCCTTTTCCTCCTGTTCATTAAAAAGTTTTCTAAGTTATATTTCGATTTTATATGATATATTACGGGAGCATCCCAGACCAATCACAGCGTTTCCTTAAGTTGCGCGTAAGGTACTCTTATTCCCGTAAGAGTGTCTCACGCACTGAGCCACAATAATGGGCTTCTTACTGACCAGTCATGCCATCAGTATTTTGAATAAAAAAAAATACATATATTTTTTTTAATAAAGTTAGTAATCTATAATAATTTGACGGGTCCCTTTTGGAGGGCCTCCTAAGTATCGTGCAGACTTAGAACCACAGAACTGCACTCCTTCTGTTCACAGTCCTCTGGTCCTAAGAACGAGCAAGGTGACACTCATTTCCATAAGAAGCCCTCCAGCGGGACCAAGCGTATAGTACAGTGTAAGCCGCTTAATGCGGACACATTGGTGTATTGCAATTGTGTCCATGTTACACCATGTCTGTAGTTGCTGGCAGGTGGTGTTGTAGGACAACCTGCGGGAATGTGTTTGTATTCACAGTACAGCATTGTACGTTATGGCTATGGCATGAACATTATGAATGTGGGAACATTACTGTTTGCTGTGCCGTACTGGCTTTTCATTTTGTTCAGTCTTTTCTGTTCTGTGTGCTTCTTCAAGAGGGGTGAATGGTTAAAACAGTACAGTATTTGGGAACAATTATGAAGAAGGAGGATGGCTGGAGGAGGGGAGTCGGGGGGGTGTTTTGTGGTTGATGGGGGGGAGAAGGGAAGGGAGGGAGTGTCTGAACACTGAAAGGAGGTGCCTCTTTTTTTCTTTTCCCTTTCTTTCTTCTTCTCTAGGGCAGTGCAGGGGACTAGTAGATGGCGAGGAGGGCCTGTGCGTTAGTTTGGATTCACGGGGCCTAGCCTTGCCAGTAGGCATGAAGGGGAGAATGGAAGGATGAATGAGCGCTAATACTTAAGGTGAAGGCTCTGGGATGTGAGAGAGGAGGAGAACGACAAGGGACAGACTGCTGCAGGAAGCAGGGAGATTCAGCGAAGACAAAGGCAGGGGAATGGAGATGGAATCAACATGTCGTGAGGGATGGGGAGAAAGGCTGGAACAAATGGATAAGATGCACTGGGTGACCAAGGACCGTATGGAGCAGGAGACAGGTGGTTAGAAGAAGTACATAACCTGGGGAAGGTTGATCGAAGATTTTTCTTCGATCAAGCCCTTTAGCGAATCATAGAGGGGAGAACATACTACTTACAAGAATACTGTATGTTTCGAAAAGGAGGGAAAAAACACACATTGTACATAGGTTGGGGGGTTGGGAGTTTAAATGTTTTGTTATATATGTTGTTCAAAAGTTATATGTTAAGTCCACAATAAGAGAGACAATAGGTAGAGAAATGCCACACATAAAGAACGTAAGAGGGACGTCTAGGGATATGAGGGATGCAGAGGTTTGTTTGATATTGAGATGGATCAAAGGGAGAGAGTGAAGGTAGCCTCCTGGAATGTGTGAGGCGTCTCTTCCCTGATTAAACACACTTCTATTATTACAGCCCTTAAGAGAGTAAGGGCTCAGGTGGCTGTACTACAAGAGATGCATCTGACTTCCTCAGAACACCAGAAGCTGGTGAGGAACTGGGTGGGAACTTGCTATGCTGCTTCCTTTTCTTCTCATAAGAGAGGAGTAGCAATGCTGATACACAAGCACCTCCCTTTCAAGGTCTTAAGAGTGGTACAAGATGAAAAAGAGGGGAGATATGTGTTTGTGGAGGGAATGTTATATGGGACCCAGGTAACATTTGAAGTGTATATGCCCCGCAGTCTTTGAACCAATGTTCTATAGAAATTTGCTAGAGTTGTTAACTAGGGAACAATTTCAGGGGCTGATTATGGGGTGATTTAATTGCACGGACCCAATTATGGATCACCCAGGAGGGAGGGGTGGGGGAGGAAACAGTGGAGAGAGGGCATGGTAGAACTAGATTTATTCGACGCGTTGAGGACAGCTAACCCGAACCTTAAGGAATTCACTTTTTTCTCCAATCCCCACAAAACGTGGTCGAGATTAGACCACATTTATATAGAAGGTTGTTGGTACCACAAGATGGTAGATGTGGGGCACAAACCTATTAATGTCTCGGATCATTCCATGGTGACAATGACATTAGAAATGGAGGTTGGTAGGGTGAGGCCTGCCTCATGGAGGTTCCCTTTATACCTGATGGGGAAGGAGGAGTTTCGGAATTTCTTGAAAGAACAAATAGAGAGATATGTGGCATTCAACAGAGACACGGCACCATCCAGACAGGTCTTTTGGGATGCAGGGAAGGCCTACTTAAGAGGGGCTATTATAGGGTATGTGGCAGGATATAGGAAGGTGCAGACTAGACGGTACGACAAACTTTTCCAACAGGTTAAGGAGCTGGAGCGCAGGGTAGTGGGGGGGGATGAAGGGAGTACCCAGATGCTGGCAACGGCGAGAGGGACACTTAACAGTATGCTGGCTGAGCAGGCAAGAAGCCAGACATGGTTTGTGAAGTAAACGTTTTACGAGTGGGGTAATAAACCAGGACCCATGTTTGTTAATCTTATTAGAGGCAGGAGGGGGGTGACGAGAATTCAGGAGATACAGGGGGAAGGAGGAATGCTGTTGAAAGAACCTCAGGCCATTAGGGAAAGGTTTAGGAAATTCTACCGGGCCCTATATGAGAGTGAGTGTGAGGGTCAATTAGATAAAGCAAGAGCTTTTCTCGATGGGATTAAGCTCCAGAAAATTACTGAGAAGCAGAGGGAGGAATTGGATAAGGACATTTCTAAGCAAGAGATTAGGAGAGCTATACGGGATATGAAGGTAGGTAAGGCATCTGGACCGGACGGACTCCCAGCCAAGTTGTATAAGACAATGGGGCAAAAGGTGGTGGCTTTACTCTGGGAGGTATTCCAGGAACCAGGGGAAGGGAACCCGCTCCCTCCCACCATGGGGATGGCGACAATTTGTGTCATTCCAAAACACAGAAGGGATCCACAGGATTGTGACGCATACCGGCCTATATCCTTATTAAATGTGGATGTTAAGATCTATGCTAAGGTGCTAGCCGGTCGCTTGGAAGGGTTGATGCCATGGATGGTGCATCAGGACCAGACGGGCTTTGTAAAGGGCAGACACTGCTATCATAATGTGAGAAGGGTGCTTAATGTGGTGCATTGCTCTTCTCAGCATCCAGGAGTGACAGCGGTTTTGGCAATGGACACCGAGAAGGCTTTTGACCGCACTGAATGGGGGTACCTCTTTGAGGTTCTGAGTAGGTTTGGCCTGGGTGAAAGGTTTGTAGACATGGTGAGGGTCTCGAACACCTCTCCGCAGGTGGCAGTGCTAATTAATGGAGTGCTGTCACAGTGTCTTACTCTGTCTAGGGGAACGAGGCAGGGATGCCCACTCTCCCCACTGCTGTTCGACCTGGCAATTGAGCCTCTGGCCATAGCCATAAGGCAGAACACAAGTATTGAGGGAATGGTGGGGACAGGAGGACAACAGCATAAAGTGTCGTTATATATGGATGACATGATTTTATATCTGGGCAACCCGGAGAGATCTATTCCTCTACTATTGGACATGATAGACAGATTTGCACTCTTTTCAGGATACAAGGTAAACTTGGATAAATCAGAGGTAATGTATGTGGGAAAGGGGAAAATAAAAGGAAGTGAGGTCTGGGGCTTAAGGGAAGTCAGGTCATGTTTCAAATATCTGGGAGTAAATACTGGGAGGAATATCTCGGAACTATATGGACTGAATTATAGGCCGATGGTAGACAGCATGATAGCAGATATGAAAAGATGGAGAGCATTACCGATATCTTGGATTGGGCACATGAACCTGTTGAAAATGAATGCTCTGCCAAGGATACTATACTTGCTGCAGATGCTTCCAATGGGTCTGACCAAGAAAGATAGTAAGAGGCTAGAGAGAGACTTTTCTGATTTATTGTGGAGGGGAAAAGGGCTAGGATCAGTCTGAGCAGACTAAAACTAAACATAAAAGAGGGAGGGCTAAATTTCCAGATATAAAGAACTACTATCTGGCCACACAGGTAAGAGTGGTTATGACTGGATGGCTAAACCGAAGTAGCCAGCTGGATAGATTTAGAAGAAATAGAGGGTCAGGGCAGATTATCGGCATATTTAGCCGGGAAGGGGAAAAAAGCTTATATGGCTCAGAAGCGAACAAATCCAATGGTGGTCTTGACACTAGAAAGCTGGGAGCAGATTAAGAAACTGATAGGGAGCACAGAGGTGGAAACGATGCTTCTTCCACTAAATAGAAATCCTTTCTTTTGTCCTGGGTTGGAAGACCAAGGCTTCGAGGAGTGGAATAATAGGGGGATACATAGCGTAGGGGACCTCCTTAAAGGGTCAAACATAAGCTCTTTTCAGGAGCTAAAGGAGAGTAGAGGGATTCCCAATAACCATATGTTTAGGTTTTTCCAGGCCAGGGATTACTATAAGAAGCTGAGGAAGTATGGGCCCCAGCCACTTCCATTACAACATATAGAGGACTTGATTGGCAAAGCTAGAGAGGATCCTAAAGGGATGATCGGGGATGTGGCCCGCATACTTTGGGATAGTCTGTGAGGGAAGGCAAGCAACATTAAAGAGCGGTGGGAGAAGGACTTTGGGTTCTCAATTTCCAATTCCAACTGGGGAATCATGGTCGAGATGCTTATGGGCCTCTTGATGTCAAACAAATATAAGGAATCGGCCTATAAGTTCATTCATAGATTGTTCTATCCCCCGGTAATAATGCATAAATATCAACCAGAGGTATCAGATATGTGCAATAGATGTGAAGAGCAGAGGGGCACGTATCTG
Organism: Neoceratodus forsteri; assembly: GCA_016271365.2. Taxonomy (NCBI): domain Eukaryota; kingdom Metazoa; phylum Chordata; order Ceratodontiformes; family Ceratodontidae; genus Neoceratodus; species Neoceratodus forsteri. Next base: position 1,171,162,946 of record CM057451.1, on the reverse strand, counting down.
CACTGTTTCTGGACTTGCCCTTGGCTGCAAATTTTTTGGAAAAAGGTGGTGCAGCATATGAAGGGGAATATGGAGGTGGATATCCCTCTTCATCCGATTGACCTTTTATTTGGTGTAGAAATGAGGGGAGGAGAAGAATGGGCCCCACCTAAGAAATGGATCAGGATTGTGTTATCACGGGCTAGACAAGCTATTTTGAATACAAGGGTGTCGGCAAAGGACCCTTCTATTGAACAATGGCGTCCTATGACCACTGGCGCCCTGGCAATGGAGAAATGGGCCTACCAAATTCAGGGTAGGACGGAGTCCTTCATTTCTATGTGGAACCCCCTTCTGTCAGCATTAACTATGGAAGAAGCGGTGATTCTGCAGATGGGTGCCTGAGGAGGGGAAGTGGGAGCAGAGAGACTTAACTTAAAATAAAGCAAGATTGAGAAAGGTGGCATAAATGAAATATAGAATGGAATCTTAATGTGACTACAGAAGCTGACTGAAAAATATGGGATGATTTGCAAGGAGTAAAGTATATGAAATTTTGGTAGGATGTGGACAAATGTAAATAGTAGAGTTGTTCTTTTTTCTTTCCTTTTTTGTCTCATTGGGTGATATAGTCTAAATGTATAATGTCTGTACAAGTTTTTCTTTTTTTGTTTGTGTCACTATTTTGTATTTTGTCTTGCTATTTTGTATTTTGTCTTGCTTTTTTTTTTTCGGTAAATGTTATGTGTATAAATGTTTATGTATGTGTAAAATCCAATAAAAATGTTAAACAAACAAAAAAAAACAGTACAGTACACAGCAGTGTACATCCCGAAGTGTCATTCTTTTCCCCATAGTTTCTGTGATTTGCATTGCTTTGTGCAACAGAAGGGGACCACTGGAGTGCAAAAAGCTAAGTAAATCACCCAGGAAGCAGCAAAGGACTTAACGAGGAACACATCGTTTGTCTTCTGAACTGTCCGCATTTGCCGGTCTGTAAGGTCCATGGTAAACGATGCATTTATCACTGATTTAAATGGCTTTGGTTTGGGTTAGTACTTTTTGTCCGTGTAACCCGATTGTCCGAATTAGCCGTGTCCGCCTTTGGTGGAGTGCACCGTATTAGTTTTTGTGCGAAGAGCGGTACTTTACCCAGCAACTGGCATCTCTAATTCTATTACTCTTCATATCAACGGGAGGTAATACCAAAAGCAAACTGAGTCTAATGAAACATAAAGAGATCCATTACAGATAGCGACAAAGTCAGTTATACCACCACTGTGCAGGGCACACATAAGGCCATTACTGGACACACAAAATAAAAAAAGTTCTAAACTGTAATTTTTACGTTATTTTCATGCTTTTGTTTTTGATTCTGTTTTTCCTCTGTTTATTTATACTCTTGAGTCAGAGTAAACTATGCAACGTCTCTTCTGCAATTTTTTAGCTGGAATTGTGGAGGGAAGGAATCCATGCTGTGAAGTTAGTGCTCTTTTTTAAAAAACAAAGAACCTCTGTGTGCAAGCACTGAGGCAAGGGTTACCCCAAAGGGCATTTGGCTGGGAAGCCAAGTTTCAAAGAAATTCAAAATCACACATGCCCCCACAATGCAAAGCATCATGGGCTGCATATGCAAATCACCACAGAATATTATGCTGGTTCAACTTTAAGCAGAAATGCATGGTGCCGAAAGGCCTCTCACACAGTTTGCAAAGGGAGACCGCAAGGCTCTGTGTGAGTTTTTTTAGTACTGAGATGCTGTTGTGAGAGAACAGGCAAGCCGAACTCTGCTTCAGCTGCTTGAATTGGCTTGCGCTCTAAACCGTCTATCTGGTCAGTTAGAACATGATGCTGATTAGAGCAACTGAGTAGAGGAAAGAATTCACATTCTAAACTGTGACTTACTATTTGTTTGTTATTTCTTTGGTAACTAGGTAAGGCCAACTAGGCCCAAGTGTTTGTTTTCAGAGGCAACCTGGGACAGGTTAAATGACTCACGCAGAGTCACACAGAATGCAAGTGGAGATTGTGGGACTCAAACCCAGGTCTGATGGATGTAACATGCTTTTATAACTCATCACTCTAACCTCTAGGCTATACTGTCAGCACCAAATTATTTCTACAAACGTTCCAAAGTGTTTCAAAAACCCTAATGAAACAGGTTGATTGTGTATTATAACCTTGGTTATACTTAAAAAGATTACTGGAATCCTAAAATCCAGTTCCAAAATCAGAAATTGAAATCAGATGCTGAAGTACTTAGATCGGAATCAGATTTCATACTTAGATACTCCAAAATCAGCTGGCCAGATGGGATTTTGAGGTATACGATCCCCCCCTAACATATGTACTCTGTTGTGTTTCAGATTGCCGAGGGCATGGCGTTTATCGAGCAGAAAAATTACATCCACAGGGATCTGCGGGCTGCCAACATCCTGGTCTCTGAAAACCTCTGCTGTAAGATTGCAGACTTTGGACTGGCCCGACTGATCGAGGATAACGAATACACTGCCAGAGAAGGTACAGTACAAATCAGCCAGTGGGGTTAGCAGCTGCTAGAGCAGGTGGTACACCTGAGCAGACTATTCATTTACAGCTCTGTCCCCAAACTGTTTAAGCAATCTGATACACATCTATAGAACTGAAGCTAAAAGCAAAAATGTTATGAGCTCCATATTACCAGTATAAAGATGATGTTTGTGGCTCTTATTTTGACACAGTTGCAGTGCTGTTTACTAATTATAAGGCCAATTCTGGGGCAAGGGGGTCAAAAATGTTACCAACATGGTGAATAAGAGGACACCTGTGGCATTTTTGAAACAGGTTACAGGTTAAATATCTGTCTTTTATTTTCAATTTTTTAAATGGGGATTTCTTGGGGGCTTAAAACTATACATTGTAAGTGTTCTATTTTGCAATATTATAAATAGTAGGTGAGGTTGAACCACACCTTGCAGGCAAGGTCCTAACTGTTGCTCCATTTTGAAGGAATGCTACACCCTCAAATATCTTGCAAATGTTATTTGTTTCCTTGTCAACAGACAACTCTTTTCATGTCGCTGTTGGGGATAGATGTATTTCCTGTAACTATCCTGGGGGCTTCATTTTCTGGCTGTTGACATCTCATTGTGCCTGAGAGCTAGATTAGCACATGAGAGCATTAGGTGTCTGCACCCTTTAGACTCCACAGTGTGCCTGTCTGCTTACTTAGAATTCAACAAAACAAGTTACAGCAAGGTGTGAAATATCACATTTACCTTCAATTAACTTTGCAAATTGCGTTAGATATAATGCGGGGTTTTATCCCTTTAAAATGCATTTGATCTGTGTGTTTCAAGAGAGTTTTTTCAGGTTATGTGTACTTTCGGGCATACGGATGCATGGTGTGAATGGGTTATGTGACAGCATTTTCTCATATACTAGTGCAGCTGTCAGGGACAAAAAGATTTCAATAACCAAGAAATGAAGACCCCTGGCTAGTTACAGGGGCTGATATGAACAGTGATAACAAACTAAAGCAAACACATATATCCTTAACAGTGACACAGAAAGAGTTAGCTGCTGGCAAGGAAACAAATAACATTTTTTTTTTATTTTTTATTTAATTCACATATCAGATTTACAAACCTTTGAGTCAAAGACTCATTTACAAAGGCACCTCGTCGTCGCAGGGAGGGGAGACAATATATTTGTGAAGCAAGACGGTGGGGAACAGTACAGGTGAGATACAAACAGCATACACAGCAGGCATTTCAAAGAGCAAAAATAGGTTGCAGAAGAGCACACAAAAATGAAGCCACTTGGGGTCCCAATGGGTCACACAAGATACAGTGTGTGGTGTACAGACTAAAACAGGCTAATTGAGTAAACTAGTGCATACGTAATACTATAGGGGCAGGTTGGTTTTGAATGGCGCGCTCGGAAAGCCCTATGATGGGCAAATACAGCTCACAGTGCTAGTGAGGTATTTGCGCAGGCGGTTTTGAAGAGGCCGATTTACAAGCTGTAAGGGTGTAGTACTCCTTTAAACTCTGAAAATCAGTTCAAAATGGGTACTAGTAGAGCCTACGGGAAACAAGTCCTTTAAACTGTAGATCTTTTTAAAACTCTTTTATTTATTGTTTTTTCCCCTTCTCCATCATGACCCCTGACAGCCCCATTCAAGGGGGACCTCACAGCCCTGTCATACCAACCCGAACCCCAGAGACTGTCCCATACCTCTTGTGGAACTGCCCCTCCATTATGGGCCTTATGGGTTGACATTTCCCACTGTTGACTGAATTTTGGGGAGGGGGCTACCGTGTTTGTTGGTCGAAGGATGCGGGGCCAGAGAGTATCCAACAGAAACGTCATCCTGCTATCTGGGAGTTTCCACTGTGTTTCTCCCTTTCCAAGAGTATGGCCACAACTTTATTCCACAACTGCATGCAATGGGCATGCGCGGAGGAGACCCTGCATCTTCCAGCCTAACCGAAGCCCCGAGTGGATCATCCTGGTTACAGGAAGCATACTCAGCCAGTGTAGCTTGTGATCATTTCTGTCTGGAACACTTCAGCCTAATATCTGTAACAAAGCACTGCTGATCTTCGATAAATCGATCGCCTCCATTAATTACCACTTATGGGTCTCAGACAGAGGCACTAGGACCCAGCGGGAGCAAAGCTTTGGCTGGCAATGGTTACTGGGAACTGGTGTCCGTGCACCCCTACGTGGTGCTGCGCACTAGCCAATAATGTTGCCAGCTTTCTTACCAACCTCAGTTCTGTTCTTCCTGCCATCAAGAGCACACCTTGGGAGCACTCCTCAGTTTGTCTTGTGACTGCCAAAGTCCTTTTTCTGCTGCATCACTGTACTTTTTTTGGTTTTAAGGTGCTGTCTTTGTTCATTTCTTTTTCACACTATGCCAAAGGGAAAGTCTAAAAGGGCTGTGTTGAAGGAGAAAGTCGACAGCCACCCATCATATGTCATTGTTGCCCATGTGGGAACAAAATGTCTGCTACAAACTGGCATCAAACTGGTGTGGCCTGCCTTGGGCAAGAGCACAACATGGAGGCTTGTGATGGCTGCAGATCTCTAGACTGCTGCACCCTGAGATGCCCGATCCCCTCCTTCAGAGGCAGGTGTTGTATGCGTGCATCCAAAGTAAGTTCTCTAGGCTTTTCCCCTGGGCTTCTTCCTTCAACTTCTGGTTCCAAGGAAGTACAGAGTTCTCCTTGACCTCACCATGCTTTGGTGCTGGAGACTCTGGTTGTAGGGTCTGGTGGACTAGAAGGCTCCTTCTGGGCAGCCAATAAAGAACCCTTCACAGTCTGATCACCTAGAGCAGCAGGTGTCCTCAGTGGTGAGGCAGCAGCTACAAGCTCAGTCTACACTGGTGGATACCTCAACACCATCGTCTGGTGTCCCCTGTGGTGACAGTAAGGATGGCAGCAACCTTCCTCCCAACACTGTCCATAGTGTCATGGAAAGGACCAGCACTGAGGATGTTGTCAGTGCTTGATCCAGCTTGGAGCCTGTGCCTGACCGTGGTGTCACTAGTGACACCAGGGAGAAGGACTGCTCCGAGAAAGGTGACAGTGTCAACAATAGCTGTGGTGTCCATCCAATGTCAGTTTCCAGGAGCAGTGCCAACAGAGATGTTGACTCTGAGACGGAACTCAACTCTGGTGTTGTCCGCAACATTGTGGAGAGTGATGGCACTGAGCATAATGTCAATGTTGACACTAAGCACAGTGTTTAGGATAGTATTGGCTAGATGATGGGGAAAGTCCTGTCTCCAAGTACATTACCAGACCTGAGCATTGTGGTGGCACCAGCTTGGAGTCAGGTGATGACCCAAAGCCAGGTTTCTCGGCAGAGCCACAGGATGTCATTGTCACCAGTGAGGACTCGGGCTGCCCCGTATAACCTGTAAAGCTTCTCTTTCTTCACTTGGGGGTTCCTCCCAAGGGTAACGCCTCTGATGTAGGAGCACACCTTTCGAGTGACTCAGCCAGGCCCTCCCCTTGGACAAGGCCTCCTGTGCAGTTTTGCAGCCCAGGCCAAGGCCCTCAAGACCAGGAGTTTCCAATTTCAACCCCCTCTAGAAGGGCATCTCTGCTTTTTTGAGAAGATGCCCTCATTATTAGGTCCCTTATGGCCGCTAACTTGGGATCAACACCAGGCAAAGGTCAGTGCCTTAGAGGACTGCCATAGAGCATCTAAGAGTGCACAGTACAGGCTCTTCTTCCTGGACCAACCCTCTACTGGGTACCATCCAGTAGCCCTGTCTGTGGGGGTGTGCATGGCTCTAGACTGGACAGTACAGGGTACACCCACGTTGCCAGTGGGAGGAGTCAGGTTAGTTTTTCTGCTGTGGTTTCTCTGGTTATGCCAGAGAAAATTCTCCATACTCACTTGACAGGTATGGCTTTTCCTTGCCCTGTGCCAGTTTGCTGTCATGACCTGTAGGCACAGCGGTAACTGGGGAGATGAGTTCATGTCTGCTCCTTAGGGTTTGATAGCCCTGCAATGTGAGGTGCATCAGCATTTTTTCTGTCTCTCCCTGTGGAGCGGGAGCATACCCAAACTGTTTAACAAAAGCACAGTTCCCCATACTGGTGGTATGCTAACTGCTTATTAGAAGTAATGTGCAGTTTTCTACTGCTTGGCACATTTGTGCTGTCTCAGTTACAAGGAGGGGGCTACATTTTTGCACACTCCCTTGTGTTGTCCGCCAGAGCCACCTGCTGAAGCCCTGCCACCTTAGTCCCACTACCTCTTTCAGACCCTTTTTGCTACTGGCTAGTGCTGGTTTGAGGCTTTGGATCCTTACCTAGACTACTTATAGAAACATAGAAGTTGGCAGCAGATAAGGACCGCAAGGCCCATCCAGTTTGTCCATTTCTTTTTCTACCTTATGAATGTGCCATCGGCCTTTGCTCTGTAAATGGTCTATCTATTCATACTCATCTGTATTGCTCCCTTATGCCTATCCCATGCCAGTTTGAAGCCCTGCACTGTATTCATATCCACCACTTCCTGAGGTAGGCCATTCCATGCATCCACCACCCTTTCTGTGAAAAAGAACTTCCTCACATTACCCCTTAATCGGCCTCCCTCTAATCTCCTCCTGTGTCCTCTTGTCCTGCTATTTTTCTTATATTGAAACATGTTAGACTCTTTCACCTTGTTAATGCCCTTAAGGTGTTTGAATGTTTCAATCATATCACCTCTCTCCCTCCTTTGCTCCAGGGTATACATATTGAGTCTGCTAATCAGTCGTCATATGTTTTCTGATGCAGTCCTCACCATTTTGCTGCCCTTCTGACTGTCTCAATTTGGTTAATGTCCTTGTGAAGGTGTGGCCTACAGTACTGCACGCAGTACTCCAGATGGGGCCTAACCAGTGTCTTGTAAAGTGGAAGTATTACCTCCCTCTTACGACTTGTGCTACCCCTACTAATACATCCTAACATCCCCCTAGCCTTACCTACTGCTTTAGATGTCTGCTTGGATGATTTCAGGTCATCAGTGATAATGATGCCCAAGTCTCTTTCTTCCCTTGTGACTGCCAACAACTCCCCTTCCACCTTATTGTGCCATGTGCCTCTCTGTCTAAAAGTTGGCAGTCGGGTTTTATTTTGTTGTTAATTTATTTTCCTGCATCCTTTTCCCTTTCCCTTCGGGCGTGTGGATTTCAAACCCACCTTTTTGCTCTTTCCCTCTCCTGTTGACTAGAACTGAGGTTGGCAAGGGAACTGGCAATGGGTTATGGTTAGCATGGCACCACGTGGGCCCCCCTCCCGGCCAAAACTTTGCTTCAACTGGATCCTAGTGCCTTCGGCCCACACCCATAAGTGGTAATTAATGGAGACGATATTCTGGAAGATAAACAGTTACAGTAAGTACATAACTTTCATTTCTAGCACCTATTACCACGTCATTGACTGGTTTACTCATCTGAATTACATACCTGACCATCTGCCTCATCTGGACAGGAAATCAGATTTACCTGCAGGGTATCAAACGTCTATGCAAAAGACCCTACTAAGAATGCTCAGAATTGAAATTTCAAATCCTTATAACCTGGGAACAGATTAATATTTTTTCACCAGACCAACGAAAGGCACCATTCTGGGGCAAGCCCCTTCTACCCTGAAATGTTCAGACCAAAATTCCAGACCATCTGGGATGTATAGGATGACAAAAAACAGAAAAAAAACTATTTTTCCTAAAAACGCAGTACCTGGGTCTCCGAATCCACACATCCAACTGGAACAAATCTTGACAAATCAAGAGATCTTGGCCCCAGACTGCACATACCAAATTTCATGCAATTCCATTGAATGGGGGGCGAAGGCTATTTAGGTGCAGTTAGGGTTTAACATTAAACACCATGCTACTCAATACATATTTGAAGATAGAGGGGGGACAGCTCAGCGGTAATGTGAGGAAGTATTTCTTCACAGAGAGGGTTGTGGATACGTGGAACAGCCTTCCTGAGGAGGTTGTAGAGTCAAAAATAGTGGGGGAATTCTAGAATGCATGGGACAGACATAAGGCAATTCTAGTGGGGGGTAGGAGGAAGTAGGCTGTTGGTAAACTAGGATCTGCAGCTTATCCGTTAGGTAGGAAAAGGAGCAGACTAGGTGGGCCAAGCGGTCCTTATCTGCTATCAGATTCTATGTGTGTGTGTGTGTATATATATATATATACATGGGATATATGCGTTGACAACATATAATGATTTATTTGTTAGGTATGTTTGACTGGTTTCCACGCGTGGCATAAGCCACGCCGTGAGGTGTCCGATATCAAACAGCACAAGTGTAGATAAATCATTTATCTGACAGCTCACCATTGTATATTTCATTTATGCAATAGGGATGCTTTCTAGCAGTGCAGGAACATTTGGTTTTAACTGTTTATCTTTATTTTAAATGATAATTTCTGGGAGTTTTGGTTAACTTTCCTAGAGTATGTCTGCCTAGCATAGTGGTTGCTATTAAATGAAACACCACTCATTTTGTAGAAAACTTCTTGCTGAACAAATGACATGCTCACAGTACCATGCTATCTTTTTCATTTTAAAGTTATTCACCTTTGTCAAAAAAAGGAAAAGAAAATTGAATTGTATGCTGTTCTGTGCCAATTATAAAAAAAACTAAAAGGTATCTATAAATGAAACACCATTCCTTTTTTATATATTTTTGTGCTGAAAATGTTTCGTGCTCACAGTACTATGCTATCATTTGTTGTTTTAAAGTTATTCAAATTTGTTTGTCAAAAAAGTCAACAAAACTTACATTTTCTTCAGTTTTTTGCTAATTATAACAAATCTGTAAGATATCTATAAATGAAACACCACTCATTTTGTAAATAATTTTGTGCTGAACAATTTTTGTGCTCACAGTACCTTGCTCTTTTTTCAGTTTAAAGTTATTCTCATTGGAATATGGTTAGTACTGCTTCTGAGGCCGAACATTCTGAATGAATTCCGAAGAGATTTGTGACATAGTATCTGTGTACATAGATGAGTAACTGTGTGTATAAATATGGGATATGTGGGGGGTGCTCCTGTGGGATAACCAAGTATTTGTACAGTAGCCTGTAACCTCACGAGTGGCGAAGCCACGAGTGAGGATTGCATAAGGTCACAGGCTACTGTACAAATAACTTGGTTATCCCACTGGTGCCCCACGCATATTTGATTTCGCAACAAGATGTTTTTGGTTTAGTTTTCTTATATTTTATTTTTTTCTTAAGTTCCTTTCCATGTTTTTTCTCTGTGCCTGGTTGCTCTGTTTGGTTTGTAGGGTTGCTGTGCTGAGAAAGAAGAAGGGGAAAAAATTGCATTTTTTTCTTAAGAGTGTTTTTATTTAAAATTTGGTTCTGGTTTTGGGGGGAGGATTTGGTTAGGGTGGGCATTTTGTGAATCTTTGGGACTGTGATAGCTTGGCTTGTAAAGAGCACTGTGAGAAAGTGAAAGTGTAACTGGGAGGCAGTACTGCTGAGCAGGTAGCACAGGTGGTGGACAGTGATGTAGTCACTGTGTGGATAAATGGTGGATGATGTAATCACTTGGGATAACTTGAAGTTATTCCCATAGTGATTACATCACCACCCATTTATCCACACAGTGACTCAGATAACTGAAGTTATGCATCAGTTTTTATCCTGACACCTGTTGCATAAATAAATTTATACACACAGTGACTCAGATAAATGGATTTCACACTCTGTTTATCTCCACACCTATTGATATATATATATATATATATATATATATATATATATGTGTGTAATAAATATACCACTTTGAGGTGTAAGTGTCAAGACTTCGATATACGCACGCCTGGGTGTGCTAGAGCACGAGGTCAAGGCTGAGTGCATCAACACCCAAGGTGTGCGATATCAGAGCGCAACCGCGACACCTTAGAGTGGTTTATCTATCTTATAAAATTTCAAAATTGTTTTGGAGGGGGGTGAAAGTGCAGGTGTGTGGTCACGCTCTGATATTCGCATGGTCATGTGATGCTCATCATCCAATAAAACAATTTCCCCTACTCATTTTATAAATACATACATACTTATTATATATATATATATCATATATATATATATTTATACGTACATACACACACACATACAGGATATGCCATGGCCCGTCTATGAGTACCATTAATTTTCTCCCTGAGTGCAGCTTGACCTAATGACATCACGAGTAAACTAATTGTAACATGTTTTTATTTTCCTTGTGCCATGGTTTCACTGGTAGTGGTGGAGTGAACACGAGTGCCTGTACTAATGAGTTTGTTGCCACGAGGGAACATGGATTCAGTTTTGGTTTTCACAGAAAATAAAAGTAATAAACTGCAGCCCTGCCATTTCGATGATGGGGACCAGGCTACAGTTCAGTTAGTCTACATGGTGCGGTTTTCCAGGAATATTATTTGTGAAGGTGAAAAAATCATAGTTTGTGCTCTGGGTCAGTTTTTATCCAAGATGGCAGCAGGGTCAGTTTTGGAGCAGAAGTACAGCTGTTATGGGAGAACGGGAGTTGTGGGAAGATGAAGCAGCATTAATTGAGGTAATGTGACTGTTCTAAGGTTGGGAAATGTTTACAATAAGCTTACTGCGAGTGTTGTGAGCTGGAGAAAATTCTTATGTACAGACAGATAAGTTAGAGCTGAGTTTGTTGTACAGCAGTGTACTGGTTGTTGTACTAGAAAGGGAAAGTGGCTTCTCATGCAGTAATTAGATGAATCTGTTAGTTATTTTTTGACTGGGTGATGAAGGAGGTAAATTGGGGGAGGGGCAGTAGACGTCGCCTACCTCAGTTTCAGCAAGGCCTTGAGCACCATCCCACATAAAAGGCTGGCTAACAAGATGGATAGTCTGGGCATGGGGCACAAGGTGGCAAACTGGGTTCAGAACTGGCTAACAGACAGGAGGCAGAGGGTGGTGGTAAATGGGATCCAATCCGGGGAGAGAGGGGTGACCAGCTGGACACCTCAGGGATCGGTCCTAGGGCCAGTCCTGTTTAATGTCTTCATCAGTTACATTGTGGAAGGGCTGGAGGGTAACGTCTGTCTGTTTGCAGATGACACCAAGATCTGCAACAGGGTGGATACTGCAGACAGGGTGAAGAAAACAAGGAGGGACCTGGGGAAACTTGAGAAATGGTCTGACGTGCGGCAGCCGAGGTTTAATTCAAAGAAGTGCAAAACGATGCGCCTGGGATGAAGGAACCCTGGGGAGAGCCGCAGGATGGGGGAGAGTTGTCGACGATCACCAAGGAAGAAAGCGACCTGGGGGGTGTCATTCCAGATGATCTAAAGGTGTCTAAGCAGAGTGCGAAGGCTGCAGGGAGGGCCAGTGGCACGCTGGGGTGCACAGGCAGAGGTATCACTAGCAGAAGGCAGGCAGTGGTGATGCCAATGTATAGAACACTAGTGAAGCCTTACCTGGAGTACTGTATGCAGCTCCGGAGGCTGCACGTTTGTGGGGACATTGACAGGGTCGAGGCGGTCCAGAGAAGGGTGACTAAGATGGCACAGGGCTTTCACCAGAAAACATATGAGGAGAGATTAAAGGACCTCAATATGTATTCTCTGGAGGAGAGGAGAGATCAGGGGATATGATAAAAACATTCAAGTACCTTAAGGGTATAAACAAGGTGCAGGGGGAGACATCTTCCAATATACTTTGGGAGGAGTGCAAGAACAAGGGGGATGATTTGAAATTGGAATGTGGCAGGTTAAGGGGAAATGTGAGATAGTTTTTCTTCATGGAGAGGGTGGCAGACGCATGGAACAGTTTGCCACAGGAGGTGGTGGGAGTGAGCACAGTGGAGGGATTTGAACATGCCTGGAACAGGCACAAGGGAACCTTAGAGATGGGAAGGAGTGGCGAAAAGCCGTTAACCAGTTAGAGTCAGAGGCTGCAAACAAGTGTAGGCCTTACAGGCAGACTGGATGGGCCTAGCAGTCCTTATCTGCAGAGAATTTCTATGTTTCTATGTAGTATCAGCTGGCAGGCAGGCAGGGGCAGACGGACACTTTGACTATATGTATAAACTGATTTTGATGCAGATACTACAGGTATATGTATGAATGTAAGGTTTTACATTTTTACATGTAGTAGCACTGATAAACATATTTATCAGATGGTTTTATTGTCCACACATATTGCATATGTAATGGATATGCAAAGGGGACAGTTTGATACAATGATTTATCACTAACATGGACACTATGTTCAGTAACTTGCAGGCTGATTTCAGCAAGCTACACACTTGGTTCTCTGCCAAAGGCATGGTTCTCAACTCCAAGAAGACCAAGTTTATGATCTTCTCTGGCCTAAGAAAAGCCCCAGTCATGGGCTGATCACTCTTGTACAATCTTGGTAGCATCATAGAACAAGTCTACGAATTCAAATACCTTGGATGGTACTTAGACCCTCACCTGACCTACAATACCCATATTACCAACCTCATCAAGAAAATCCATATGTGGCTAGGTCTCTTGTACCGAATCAGAAAGTTCCTCATCCCCGTCTCCAGACTACGCCTCACCAGCTCTCTTGTCCTGTCCCTCCTTGATTATGGCTCTATTGTCTTCTCCCCCCCTTAACACATCCCCCCTTTTCTCCAAACTCAGGACTACATACAATAATATTGCATGCTTCATGACTGGCCTCCTCTGGATGACCCTTCACTGTGCCCTCTATGCCTCCCTCAACTGGCTCACCCTTGAAGGCAGGTTCCAACTTAAACTGCTCTCTTTCCTACGAAAAGTTCACTTAACCTGCAGCCAATCAGCATTACCTCTCTTTTCCCCTTATTGGTTCCCAAGCACAGTACAAGAGGGGCTGCCTTTCATGTCTTTGACACCCCTTTTTACTGCACCAAGCATGCGCAGAACTCCATCACATACAAGGGCCCTACATTTTACAGTAAACTGCCCCCTGAACTTCAGGCCTGTAGTTCAAACCTGACTAATACTCTTCTCTCCTTGGACTGCCTATAGTTAATGTCAATAACACTGTTTGACCTGTTGTAATGAAACTGTATCTACTAACTTTGTCTAAATGTACCCCACTGACTATGTATGTACTCCAAAACTGTGTTACTGTATTCCACTAGAATCCTCGCCTAATGTAAAGTGGTTGGTGTACTCAACCCCAGGTCACCCCTGGAAAAGGGATCTCTGTTCTCAGTGGGCTTACCTGGTCACCAAAATCTAAATAAATAAATTGGCTCTTTCACCTCCTCCCTCAAGGATCACCTCCTCCAATCCACCACCTGTGTCTGCCCCAGTAGGTAACCCCCCCCCCGAATGTCCACCTACCCTTGAGTTACCTTAGAGTTTATAAGTATCTGTATATTGGCTTTATTGTTGTGTGCTCTGTATTTTTTCCCCTAATCTAGATTACCCTGTCATTTATACTGTTTCTGTTGTGTATGTCATAACATTTTGCAAATATTGTTTTTGCCTTTTTCTCTGTATCATTGAATTTGTATACCACTGGACATTTGTGAAAATGGGCATTTTTGCCCACATGCTTTCCAGTATAAAAATAAAATTGAATTGAACTGAATCTACTCTATGTAGGGAAAGGGGAAATTGTTTACCCAGGAAAGGCACACTAAGCTGAAACTGGTGTCCAGGTGCAACCTGGGAGCACAAGGAAGTTAAATGACTTGCTCAGGGTCACACAGTATGCAGGTGGGAGCTGTGGGATTCAAACCCAGGTCTCCTGGTTTACAGCTCAAAGCGCTGAACCACTGTGCTATACTGCCTCTTATAGGAGTGCTCTCTGACCTCAGGTAACCTCAAGAGTGCCGTAAGTTATAAGTGAGGTGTCCAAAGGGCAAACTGCATGAATATAGATAAATCATGTATCAAACTGTCTCCATTGCATATTTCATTTATGCAATAGGGACCAAATTGTAAAGTAGAGACACATTTTTTTTTTTATTTTTTTTATACAAAGTGAGTTTGATTTTTTTTAAGAAATTAAAGTGGACTTTTTGTGATTTTGTGTGTATACTTCCACGTAAGGCTGCGGTCACTAGAAGGCTGCAATGGATGCTGTGACCTCCTGAAGGCTGTGATGTCACTGATGTGAATAGTGATTGGCTCAATGTGCCTGAGAGAAAAAATAATTTAAGGAAAAATGGTGGTTCCTGTTAGCGAGTGGGAAAGGAAGGGTGATGGCACCAAACAGTTTTATGCATTACATTTTGGTTTTGCAGTCTGCCATTTTTTTTTTTTTTGTAACAAAATTGTGGCAGTTAGCTGCATAAGTGATCACCCTGGTGGACAGCCAGACAGTGCAGGTTCGCGGTCTAAGAGCTATAAAAGGACTGGAGAAGGAATACTGATTTCCAGTTTGTGGTTTCAATGTAAATGAAGACAGTCTTATTTGGTGGGAGGTGGGCATGTTATATTCTGCCCGCAGGAGATATTTTCTTCTTTAGGCAGCACAGCATGTGGTGGCAGCTGTGAACATTAGTGCTGGCAGGCAGGAAGAGGCACAGTCATTGCTGCTGCCAGGCAGTCAGATGGCAACAGCAGTAGTGGTGCGAGCAGGGCTTGGTGGCTACAGGGTTTGGAGAGGAGAGCACGCAGCTGAGTGGGTGGCTGGGGGACGAGGTGAAATTATGACAATATTGTTAGTTTTTTTAAATGTTGGCATGTGGGCATCATGGTTTCAGCATCAGATCTAGAAATTGTTCAAGGGGTAGTAGGTTTTCAGTTATGCAGCTGCATATAGAAAACCAAGCACAAACAGATCATGCTGTCTAGTGAAGTACCTCATACAGCATGCATGAGTACCTCTGGCTGCAAAGCCACAGGCCCCTGTGGGACTTGTACTTCTGCAGTCACACTTACTCATGCACACCGTGCAACATACACACAGCTGTGGCTGCATAAGCACAGGTCTCTCATCCTTCCCAACCTGTTTGCAGGAAACCCCACCCTCTTTCCCACATGTTTACATGGAGAATCCCCTTTCTCACATGTTTGCATGAAAAGCCTGCCCCTTCCCTACACATCTGCAATGCATGGAGACCTTGTTCCCTTCCCTACATGTCTGTATGGACAGTCCACCTCATTTCCCATGCATTTGCATGGTGACACCCCCATCCCCACATGTCTGCATGGAGATCCCACCTCCTTCCCCACGTTTTTATGGAGACCACCCTTCCACACATGATTGAATGGAGATCCTGCCCCTTTTCTCCATTTTTTTGTAGAGACCCTGCCTCCATCACCATGTGTTTGCAATGTGTTCTGCAACCCTACAGGGAGACGTTAAGGTCCAATTGCACACGGCACACAGTCACCAGCGGTGAGTGATCCCATTTTCATGTTTGTGTTCATAGTTCTGAAGAAAAAGGGGAAGCAAAATAAAATGGGATGCATACCAAGCATAGAATGACATCTCTAAAATGTTTTCTTCCTTCAAATTTTCCCCTGAGATGGCAGGACCACTTTAAGGGTGGAAAAGAAAAAAGATGGTTCCCAAGCAACGATTGTGAGAGTACAGGTGACGTTTTAATGCCTGAATAACAATCGCATCTCCAAACAGCAGGTCATTCTGCCATAGAAACCCTTTCCATGCATAAATGCAAACACACACATTTTCCCCATTTGTTTGTTGAATGAAGATGCAGTATCCCCTGCTCAGAGGGGACCATTATTTTCTGCCCAGGTTTATTGCTGGGTGGACAAAGGCAAAGAAATGTTTCGGTAACTTGCTTAAGATTAGGTCACACAGTGATTAAGTGGTTCTCGTGGAACAGGAGTCTTGAATCTCATGGTTTTCATGCCCCTTACCCTGCCCACTGGCCTGCACTGTGTCCTTATCATATGTGAAACACATGTGGCCAATGCACTGTTCGGGCTGGCATACGCATCATTTGTGTGTGCCCAGCTTGGACAGCTCCGCATAGTCATACAATAGAAAGCGCCTTGTGCAGCCGCAGGACACACTCGCTTCCCCCCCTCGATCCATGTAGAGTTCCTTAAATGGGACATGGTAGCCTAGGGGGAGCTTATTCTAGCCTTAGAGTGGATATCCTGCAACGCAGCTACAGAGGATCATGGAATAGATATGGGAGTCTACTGCCAGGACTGTTGTGTTACGGCAGAGTCCTCCTGTTGTAATGTATGCATCCGCCACCAACTACTGATGCACACAAGTGCCCCCGTGCACACCATGTCATAATGAGAGACACTTGAGAGGTATGCTGGCCTCGTGTGCTGAAAACCCTCCCAGCTGTCCAGCTAAACTACATGTATGGTTGGGATGGGTTGGGTTGGGGTGGTGGTGTCCCACCCCAACCCAACCATACATGAAGCTGGGCAGCTAGGAGGGTTTTCAGCACACCAGGCCAACATACAGTGCTTCTCAAGTGTCTCTCATTATGAGGGGCAGCCCTCATTCTACCCCTTAAAATTACCCTGTCCCTCTTCCGTCCTGCATGGAAACGGTGCTGCACACACAGAGAATGTGCTGTAAATTCAGACTTTAAAGGAGAAATTAATAATATTCTAAGATGCTGAATCAAAAATAAACTTTGTACACGTAAAGGTAATGGTTTCCACAGAGTACTGAACTTTTATCTCCATGTTTGAGGATGTGTCCCTCAATATGAGACTGTGTCCCTCACTGTCCCTCATTTTGAGAGTCCGTGTCCTTCATTTCAGTGGCAAAAGGTTGAGAGGTGTGCAGGCCAGTGGCCAGCTCTGAAACTTATTGTCATATCGCGGCCCACTTGCACACCATGTGTGGGCTTCATACGTAGAATCCATCTTTTGCATAGAAACATAGACTTTGACGGCAGATAAGGACCGCTAGGCCCATCTAGTTTGCCCATTTCCCTACCTACAGGATAGGCCACGGATCCTAGTTAACCAACAGCCTATTTCTTCCTACCCCCCACAAGAATTGCCTTATGTCTGTCCCATGCATTCTTGAATTCTTCTACAGTTTTAGACCCCACAACCTCCTCAGGAAGGCTGTTCCATGCATCCACTACCCTCTCTGTGAAATAATACTTCCTCACATTGCCCCTGAACTGTCCTCCTTCTATCTTTAAATTGTGTCCCCTTGTTCTTGCAAGTCTCTTTTTCTGAAAGATGCTACCCTCTTGGACTTTGTTGATTCCACTGAGGTACTTAAAAGTTTCTATCATGTCCCCCCTCTCCCTTCTTTCCTCAAGGGTATACATAATAAGCTCCTTTAGTCTCTCCTCATACGGCTTCTCTTGCAGACCCTGCACTATTTTAGTTGCCCTCCTCTGGACTGCCTCTATCCTGTCTATGTCCTTGCGGAGATGGGGCCTCCAGAACTAGACACAGTACTCAGATGGGGTCTCACCAACTGTCTGTACAGATGGATAACAACTTCCTGTTTTCTGCTGATGATGCCTCTCCTATACATCCCAGTATACCCCCAACCTCCCTACTGCCTTCTCACATTGCTTGCTAACCTTAAGGTCATCTGATATGATTACCCCAGGTCCCTTTCCTTTTGTTGTTGTTACTACTTCCCCACCCATTGTGTATTCTTCCCTGGGTTCTTGTTTCCCAGGTGCATTATTTGCACTTCTTTTGCATTGAATCCTAGCTGCCATACTTCTGACTATTCCTCCAACCTTGCCAAGTCCCTTCTCATCCTTTCCACACCTCCTGTGTATCAACCTTGTTGCAGATCTTGTGTCATCTGCAAAAGGCATACTTTTCCTTCCAGTCCTCTGCAATGTCACTGATGAAGACATTAAAAAGGACTGGACCCAATACTGAACCCTGCACTCCACTAGTAACCCCTTCTTCAGAGTGGACTCCATTTACAATTACCTTCTGTGTCCTGTTGTCCAGCCAATGTTTTACCAGGCTACCACCCTGGGTCCCACTCCCAGGCTGGTTAATTTGACTATTAATCTTTTTGTGGGACTGTGTCAAATGCCTTGCTAAAGTCTAGGTAGGCCATGTCCACAGCCCTCCCTGGTCTACTACTTTGGTCACCCAGTCAAAGAAATCTATTAGATTCATCTGACATGACCTTCCTGCTGTGAACCCATGCTGCCTTGGGTCCTGTGCTCCACTGGCCTCTAGGTACTCAACTATTCTTTCCTTCAGAAGTGACTCCATCACTTTCCCTACCACAGAGGTCAGACTGACAGGTCTGTAGTTTTCTGCCTCTGTCTTGGTCCCAATTTTGTGAAGGGGAATCACATCCGCCTTCCTCCAGTCCTCAGGTACCACACCATCCTCCCATGATTTATTAAAAAGAGTAGCCAGTGGTTTCACTAGTTCCTCTCTTAATTCTTTTAGAATTCTGGGGTGAATTCCATCAGGACCCATTGCTTTGTCCACCTTCAGTTTTAGGAGTTCTTGCAGAACCCTTTCTTCTGTGAAAGGACTGGGATCGACCCCCTCTATCAAGAGTGCTTCTGTTAATTGGATTAGGCACTTCCCCCTCCTCTTTTGAATACTGGAGCAGAAATATTCGTTCAGTATTCCTGCTTTTTCACTGTCCCTCTGCCCACCCACCGCTTATTCTATTCAGCCTCACTATCCTCCCTTTGTCTTTCACGCCGCTGACGTACCTATAAAAGGTTTTATCCCCCTTCTTAACTGAGTTGGCTATCTTTTCCTCAGTTTGGGCCTTTGCTATTCTGACTTCCCTCCCTGCTTCCTTCTGCCTTAACTGGTACAGCTCTCTGTCCTGCTCCTTCTGTGTTTCCTTATACTTCCAGAATGCTATCCTTTTCTTCCTGACTTTCACAGCCACCTCTTTTGAGAACCATAGTGGCTTTTTCTTTCATTTTGATTTGTTTATTTGCTTCACACAAAGGCTTGTTGCCTCTGTGATGGCAGTTTTGATAATTCCACATTGTTACTCCACACCTCCTTCTAGCCTGCTTTTCTGAGGCACTCTCCCATCTTGCCAAAGTCAGCCCTCCTAAAGTCCAGTACCCTCACTTTTGTATGGCTTGACTCTGTAGCTGAGTTTAATGTGAACCACACTGTTTGATGGTCACTTGTCCCCAGATGACAACCCACTTCTAGATCTGAGATCCTCTCACTGCCCCCGTTTGAAAGTACGAGGTCTAAGATTGCTCCCTCGTGAGTGGGTTCCGAAACTAGCTGTCTAATGTCTGCCACCTGTAGGGCATCAAGAATGGCCCATCTCTTGGATGTGGCTGCAGCAAATGTGCTCCAGTTAACATCTGGTATATTCATGTCTCCCATCAACAGTATCTCCCCTTTCTCTGCCATTCTAAGAATGCCTTCTATCATATCCTTGTCCATTCCTTCCCCCTGACATGGGGGTCTGTACACAACCCCTGTGCGGATTGTGGTGCCCTTTCCAGTCTCCAAGGTGACCCACAGTGCCTCCTCTCCTCCCTGTTTGCTCTTTTGTTCAGTTGCTTTTATCCCTTCTTTTACATAGAGAGCTACTCCTCCCCCTCTTCTCCCTCTGCCTGTCTCTCCTGTAGGTTATGTACCCTGGTATGTTAACATCCCAGTCATGGTTCTCTGTGTACCATGTTTATATGACTGCTACGATATCCAGGCATCCCTCTTCCATTAAGGCCATCAGCTCAGGGAGCTTGTTGCCTAGACTACGGGCATTGGTACTCATTACCCTCCATTTCCTGATGGCCTTACTCCCTTTTGCCCCATCCCTGTCCTTCTTGCCTTTGTCACTTTCTCCATTTACCCCTGCCCTTCTCCCTATCGACACCTCTATCTTGGTGTTTGCCGCACTTACTACTGTGATTATTTGGGGGCTAGGATTTTCCTGCTCCTTTCCAGTGCCTCCCCCCTTGGCTAGTTTAAAAGCTTGCCAATGAAGCATTTAAACCTATCACCTAGGATCCTGGTTCCCCTCCCGGACAGATGCAGCCCATCATGCCAGTATAGGCTTGCATCACTCCAGGTGGACCCCCAGTCCCCAATGAAGCCAAATCCCTGAGCACCACACCAGTTTTTTAACCACTGATTGAATCCTATGGTGTGGAACACCCTAGCCTCTCCTATGCCATAGATGAGTAGCACCTCCGAGAAGGTTACCGTGCGTGCTACTTGACTAAGGCCCCTCCCCAATTCCACAAATTCTTCCTGCACTTCTCTAATCCTTCTCTTAGCCAGGTCATTTGTCCCTAGGTGGACAATGACATCCAGCTCCCTCCCCCTGTGCAGCTGCTCTGGCGATCCTGAGGATTCGCTCCCTGTCCCTCCAAGCCATGGCACCAGGCAGGCACCTTACCTCCCTCTCCCCTTCTTCCCCCAGTTCTACCTTCCTAACAATGGAGTCCCCCACCAGGAGTTGTTTCCTTCCCCTGCAGGGTCCCCTGCCACCCTCCTGTGGGTCTCCTTTGTGGAGGTTCCCAGCATCCTCCTTGGTCTCCACTGTGGGTGCCTCCATAGAGGAACCACACTTTGCCAGAATGGCATAGGAATTGTGGAGAGGTACAACTGGAGGGATGCGCCTCTGGTCCACCACCCTCACCCTCCCTGAGCCCACTGTGGTCCAACCGCTCCTCTTTTCTTGGCAACCTCTGAGGCAACGGCAGTGGCACTGGTGGTCCCTGGATGGAAGAGGAGGTCCCACAAATCCTGGCCAACTCAGCCTGGAGATGAGCAACCTCCTCCCTCAGCCCAGAGAGGTGCCTGCAGATGGGACAACACTGCATCTTCCAGAACATCTCCCGGAAGACTGCTGCTCCACAGCTACTGCACTGCACCACTCTAATCATGTCTTATTTCTGGCCCCTTCACTGTTTGCAATCCTTACTCTTTCCTCTGTTTTTTTTCTCTCTCTCTCTCTCCTTACTTTCTGCCTGTGTGCCCTTTAAGCTCCTGATTGTCCTGTTCTGAGACAAGAATATCCTATATTTCTCAGTAGACCACTTACTTGCTCAGAGGCAGACCTCCAGCAGCTAGAGGGGGCCGGAGAGCTACTCTTGCCCTTCTAGGATGGTGGGTCCTTCGTGATTCTGTGATCACTCACTTCCTGCCCCTAAACAGGAAGTTCCTGTTGTCAGTCAAATCCTGTGCCTATAAAAATAGAACTAGCTTTGAGGGGGGATGGGGGGTGGAGGAGAGGGAAGGAGGACAATATAGTCCCAGCAGAGAAGTTCAGTCACACTGCAGTCCTTTCTCCTGGTGTCTTCTGCCAAGCTATTAGCAGAATCTTTCTAAGGCAGTCTTTAAATGTAGCTTCCGTCTAGCTAAGTCACTCCCCCCCTACTTACCAGATCTTTCTACAAGTAATTTAAACCTCACAGCAGTTAAGTCCTTTCAGTCACCTGAGATTTACACCTAGATAACTCTTCAGATACCCATTCAGCTCAGTTAACCCAAACACACACTTTTTTTTTTGTATGTTAGTTTGTTTACCCTAAATTAAAGGTCCAAGTACAAAAGTTCTTCTACTTGAGTCCCAGCAGAGAAGTTCAGTCACACAGCAGTCCTTTCTCCTGGTGTCTTCTGCCAAGCTATTTTATTCATACAAACGTAATTCATTAGTACTATTGCCACGTGGCACATTTTCAAAGAAAGTCCCAGGTAATCCAGGCCCTCAGTTCTAGGGGAAACAAAACCATAAGGAGTGGAGCCAGCTCTTACCCCCAATCACATAGATGTACAAGAAATGACTGCTCACTTACCAAATAGTAATTTGACAAATATTTCAATTTTCTGAACACAATGTACAGAATATTTATTCATTTATTTAAAATGTTGGTAACCATGAGAGGCACGCTAAGCTAAGGCTTATTTCCAGGTGCGACCAGGGGGGCACAATACTAATAGGGGGTGTTTAACAGACACATAAGTATACAAACACTTTCAAATTTGACTTTCAAATGTCCCTGCAGCCAAACAGTAAGCTTTTATTCATTTATTACCCCTAAAGATTCATAGGAGCCCCTATGCCCCGTAAAGTGACTGCACTGTTAATCACTTTCCTTTTTTCCCCACTCCAGTCACTACAGCCATTCTGGGCTGCCCCTAGGCAGTCACACACTATCCCATTGCAATCTACCTGTGCACCAAATTCTCAGACCCAGTGCACCCAAAATACACATTTTTATTTAATGGATTTCCCCTTTGGCAGGTAATCATGCCCTTGTCCTTACATCTTGCCACCCAGTAACATATTTATTTTAATCCTGGCCTGCTGCTAGTGCTAAAACGCTTCTATTAGCACTAGACAGGCTCAGGCTCATGAATTATTCATGTTGCCTCATGAATATTAATGAGGTGGCACTCGGACTCTCGAGCGTGATTGGCGCTCATGAAAAACACTCTCCTTCCTCTCCTGCCACCTCTCTGGTCCCGATACCCCTTTTACTTAGCCCTGGCACTGGGACCACTGAAGAGACAGCCCAAGCAGCCACCGAAATGGGCAAATGAAAATGTGCTGGTGAGATGGGTAGGAAACTGGCTGCAGGGAAGGCAACAGAGGGTGGTGGTGGGTGGGCAGCTCTCACAGCCAAGGGCAGTGACGAGTGGTGTCCCACAGGGCTCAGTGTTGGGACCAGTGTTGTTTGGGATATTCATTGCAGACATATCATGGGACATCAAGAGCAAGATCAGTCTGTTTGCTGATGACACCAAGGTTGGCATGGTGGTGGATGACCTAGGGGGATGGCAGGGGTTGCAGGATGATCTTGAAAAGCTTGAAACCTGGTCAGACACCTGGCAACTTGGGTTTAATGCCAAAACGTGCAAGGTGCTGCATTTTGGGATGAAGAACCCAAGGAGGAGTTACTAGCTAGGGGAGTGCAGCTAGCCCAGACAGAGGAGGAGAAGGATCTGGGTGTGCTCATTACAGGGTCAATGAACAACCCAGCACAATATAGGAAGGCAGTTGCAAAGGCCAACAAAATGTTGGGTTGTATTGCAAGGGGTATATCCTCGAGGAGGAAGGAGGTGATTCTGCCACTGTATAGGTCATTAGTTGGATCACACCTGGAGTACTCGCGGCAGTACTGGCATCCGATCTGAAGAGGGACATTAAGTTACTGAGGGTGCAGTGCAGGCGACAAAGATGATCAAGGGCTGGGGACTTATCATACAGAGGAGGAGGATAAGTTGAACATGTACTCACTGGAGGAGAGAAGAGACAGGGGTGACATGATTGAAACCTTAAATACATTATAGGAATAAACAAGATGGGTACAGAGGGGCTGTTCAAAGTAAGAGAGGGAGGGCCAAATAGGGCCATGATATGAGACTGGAGCGAGGAAGGTTCAGGAGGGAGATGAGGAGACACTTTTACAGAAAGGGTGGTGGCTGGGTGGAATGCGTTACCTGCAGAAGTGGTATGCAGTAGAACAGTGGACTGCTTCAAACGAGGATGGGACAGGACAAGGGGGAAGGTTAATGAAGGGGAAGGGTGGAAGGGAGGGGCAGCTGCAAAATAAGGGGTGCTAGCTGCACATTCGAGCAGACTTGATAGACCTCTAGGCCTTTATCTGGTGGCAAATTTCGTATGTTCGCTTCTGCACGAGTGGAGTACCTGCCCTGCACCGGAGTGCAACTACAGGTGACAGCTCCACAGTTCGGCTCCTCTGGCCCCATGGCTCCAAAATATATGACAGAACTGGTGGGGGAATCGCGGACACACCAGGGGACCACAGAAGATTTACAGGGGGAACAGCCAGGACCTGCGAAAAAAGAAATGGGGGTGGAAAAAAAAAACAGGGGAAAACAGGAGCCCCAACGGGGGCAATGAGGTAAGCCCCCAGGTCAGGGGGGTTACAATAGCATCTTTTTTTCTTTATAAAAAAGTCACAGCAGTCCCCCCCAAAGTAAAACAACTTGCCATTTCTTTGTTCTGTTCCATGATCAACATTAAATTTATACACCTTTAAAAGATACAGGTTTGGAAACTG
Source organism: Neoceratodus forsteri (assembly GCA_016271365.2). Lineage (NCBI taxonomy): Eukaryota > Metazoa > Chordata > Ceratodontiformes > Ceratodontidae > Neoceratodus > Neoceratodus forsteri. The sequence continues at coordinate 1,171,138,561 of CM057451.1, read as the reverse complement.
GGAGGTTATTGGTTAGCAAGTAGCTAACTGGGAGGTAAATGAGGAATTTAAAATCTTATGACCTTTGAACTGTGCAGAACAACTGTTCAGAATGCACACAACCACACTTTGGAATGTGCACACAGTTTAGAATGTGCACAGTATAAAAGACTGTATGGTTCTCCATACACAAGACTGTGTCTGAATCTCAGAGTTGCCATGGCAACCAGAGACCTCGAGAACACAGCTCGAGAGGTCCCCTGGTTGCCACATCAACCTTGAGATTCAGATAAAATAGTGGTCTGACTTCATAATAAACAATTAGAAGTAGCAAGGGTTAATAGTAACAAAATAATTAATTATTTCACGGTTAGAACACCTAGACTGTGGAATAAACTACCACAAGAGATAGTTGACTCTACAGACATTACAATTTTTAAAAATAAATTAGACATATGGATGTCTGAGCTAAGAGTGGGTTAATGTTCCATGTGTATGAAGGACAATCCTGATGGGCAACCCGCCTTCTTTTGTCCGGAAATACCAAAGTACCAAAGAACGCCCAACCCTGTAGAGAATGACTGGCATCAGGGATGTGACTTGGGATTCTTGCCAGTAATGCTCATACCATTCCGCACCCTGCAGCCAGTGAGAGGTATCGAGGTATGCCTTGGACTCTTCGGCCCCAAAGTTCACCCCATTCTCCTATATCGCACCCATCTCACCGTATTTCCTAATAGAATGGGGTGCACATAAGGGCCAAAGACCTCAAGGAGCACCGTGACACTTGTCAGTGTCTGCAGGGTGGGGTGTACTGAAATGGCGTGGCCGTTATGCTTCACGACCCAAAGGCACACCCCAATGCCTGTCACTCTCTGCCGGGTGGTGGTGGGGTTGGCTTCAGTTCAATACTTCACTGCCATTCCTATTACGCAGCTCTGTAACTTCTATACTACCAGTGCCAATGCCAGCAAGCAAACATTCAGCATTGACAAATGCTTGTTATGGTGCATGGTATTCTATGTACAGAGAGACCAAGCCTGTTTCTTTACTGCTACATTCAATTTATTGAAACACTAAAAAACATTGGTGAGCAAACATCAGCCCTGAAAAAAATGCAGTTTGTCAGAGTCTGAGCTACTCTCAACATAAGTTTCTCTTTGCTAACTATCCAACTGTAAAAATGAAAGGAAAAGTGTGACTCTCACTGGGATTTGAACCCACGTCCTCAGCAATCCATACTTCAGCTCTTAACCAACTGAGCTATGGGAGTTCAGCCAATTAAGGGTCCTGAGTTTTCCCATGTGAATCACACACATATTGCTTTCTGGTGTTGCAATGAGCAACCAGGAAGTCTTTTTACAGACTCAAATAACTCCTCCTCTATCTCTCCCGACTGCAGTATGTGCCACTGCAAGGCAAATTTAGAAATCCAATTATAGAAATGAAAGGAAAAGTGTGACTCTCACTGGGATTTGACATTCCACTGAGTCTTCATTCACTCACTCTGTGATCTGATTACTGTGCTGTAGATACAAAAAAAACTCCACTAGAATCGTGAATTTAACTAATGACATTTTCTGTAGTGCGATCAGCAGTGAGCAGGGTATAGAGGGGGAACATCACTCTCATGACATCAGCTGCAGCTCAAGCTAGACAGCCACGCAGGTGCATTTTATTCTGTTGTGCTGCAGTAGTGATGTCATTACTGTAGCACTGCAATGTTGCGACATCACTACTGCAGCACAATGATGGTCCGGGCATGGATTTCCATTCTGAATAGTATTCCACCCTATATCACGAGGATTTTGAGCAGGCTAATTTTTATACAAAGAATATCCACATGAACCGTTCATGCACCTAAATCAGGAGAGAGGAACACACACGCAATGAAGCACGAAACAATTTAGATTTTTGTTCTCTCCCCTTGCACTCATTTTGGGTCCTACACACTCAGCAAGTTTCCCTTCAGCTCCACACCAAGCTAGGTCGTGGATGTGCGCCACTGACACAGTGTCCCTTTAACCCCTCCCATCCAGTAATCTGTCCTGTTTTTATTTTCACTAGGTGCATAACCTTATATTTTTGGCACTGAATTTCAACTGCCAAACCTTAGCCCACCTCTCTAGCCTTTGTAGATCTCTCTGCATCTCCCTGACCTCTTTGTCACTATCTATCCTACCACAGAGCTGTTTATTTATACCTTTGGTGACCGGGTAGGTGCGATTATCCAAGGGATCGTTTTCAGGCACGACCCAGGCCATAAACAATGACACATTTAGCAAAACAGAATACAGGAGGAGTAACATGGCTGCAATGCAGGCCATTAACAATGAGGTGCAGGGAGTTACAGTACAGAAGGTATTAACAACGAGAATACAATAAGGTAACAAGGTAATATTGCAGGCTAGTGACAAATCCACGTACCTCTTCACAGGAAGATGGAGAACAATACAGTGATTTGACGAATGAGCTAGAATTGCATGGCGCCGAGGGGAGTTGAGCCTGACAAGTTGAGACTTTCAACTGATCCATCTTTTTTTTGGGGGGGGGGTAGCAGTTTGGATTGAGTCAAGGCCATCATACAGTTCCTTTTTTAATTATTTCTTGTTTATTTTTAAGTATTTAAAATTGGTAACCAGTTTATTGTGCAGACGGGTCCAAGCCCCAGCATCCACAGCTAAATAAGAGTTATGACCTTCTTCAGCTACTGAACTGTCCAGATTAGGGGAGTGCTTGGCTTCTTTGTGAGCCCCCCCCCCCGGCAAGACACACAGGAAATGGCCCACTTTCTAATCTGCAGTTTCTGCAGCTGATACTTGGTAAATGTGAAATTTTCTGGTGGGTTTGGTTAATCTGTAGACAAAAGAGCACAAAGTTATTTGCATCAAGGGAAACACAAGTGACCCAAACAGGAAGCCAGATTACCACAGCGTTATACAAGCCTTTTGTGCTGGCTGCCTCTCTCTCTCTCTCTCTCTATCTCAGCCTCTCCTCTCCCTCTTCACAACTTGAGCTGAAGTTGTACAGTGCAGAACTACTGCACCCTCCATCTGCTGTACTACGGAACAAAGGGGATCGGCAGGGCTACGGATACCACAAGGCTGCCAATGTTTCTATTTTAAGCTGGTTCAGGTCGGACCTACCTCTTGGCTGGAAGAGTTGGTCAGCTTTTGAAGAGACACTATAAATACACTTCCGTGTGCATTTGCTTCAAATTCTATATTTTATAACTTTGATATGTTTTATCAATTTCCTTTCCTGACCTCCCCATATTTTGCCCTAGCAACACTGTTCCCCCAGTAGAAAGGTGGGCAGCAGGACTTCCTGCAGAACCACCTCCAGTGGGTTGCAGCTCCATAGATCAAGCCAGTAGAAGGTACTAGAAGCAATGTGTTGAGCAGTACCTACCCACTCCACCCCCACCCCTAAAAACAAGACTTGACAAGTTCCAAGGATGGGGGGGGGGGGGTGGTAGCATGGAATACGTAACAATATAATGGGACTGTAATATGAAATGGAGTGGCTTAAAATTACAAACCTCAAATTTTGCTTGTAACCTCAGTGATGCCATGTACCAAAGGGCAACTACCCCTGACTTGGGGGCCCAACCATGGTTGGGGGCCTGGGTCCTATTTCTGATGACGGTAGGGTTCTTTCCCAAAGATAAGTCAAACAGCACGGTGCCTCCACCTAGAGTTAAATAACAGTGGGCCAGATGTATGTGCAGTACACCCCCCTGGGATGCTGTACCTACCCACCTTTACCATACAGTCACCCCACTCATGGATTACCATAAACCAAAACACACAATTTCAGTAACTCATAATTATTTACTTACACTAATGATTGTGCTCACAGGGGCACAAATAATACGCTCAAGAGCAAGAAACATTTTTGTAAAAATGGTTAACCAACAATTTATTTACAAAGGGTGGGATGGGTTAGGAATGGGAAACTGAATGTAGAGCGTTGTTGTTTTTTTAATGCAACTCCTCTCTCCCCAGCTGGCCACTCCTTCGGGTCACCTAGGGACCCTGCTGACACTCCACCTCACCGCACCACCATCCCGCTTCTGGGGAGAGGAGGGTTGGAATGTGGTTCGGTTGCAGACTCCTGTCCAGCTGTCTGCACAGCTGGCATATATCATCTGTGGTACTACCAGCTGTGGAGTTCTGGGAATCTCCTGAAGATGTGGCAGTGACCTACTCTTCAGCGTACAGCCTGGGGAATGGTTGCTGAAGATTCTCTACAGTTAGATAGCCCAAGCCATACCTACCCTCCATATTTATTTATTTGATTCTAGGATTACAATTACCTTTGAGCCAAGGCTCTTTTACAAATGTTCCATGTCACATGTTACAGAAGACTACATTAAGCTGCAAAAGAAAACATTGAGGTTGAATTAGAGACATAACACAAATCAACGCTAAAAACTGGACAGAGGGTTGGAGGAAAAAGAGAAGGGGGTGGTAGCAGGAGGTAAGAGAAGGAGCAGGGGGAGAGAGGGGGTTAGGGGGAGGAGGAGGGGATAGTGACTTGAGGATGGGGGGGCAGCCAAAGCGGTGTTGTCCGGGGCATAAGTGCAGGAGAGAAATTGGCCCTGGAAGGACAAGTGCGGGAGGCCAAGGGCCCTGCAACAGCAAGCTCAGGAGGAGGGGTGCTGAAATTGTTAGCCAAGGCAATCGCAGGTGCTGGAGGCAATAAGGGTGTTTCAGAGCCTGGTTTTGAAAGCACCAAACAAGGTGGTAGAGGTAGTGTCAATAGCAAGACCATTTAACCAGGTGGAGGCCCTGTAAGCAAAATATCTTTGGCCTTGGGTTGTGCGGTGGCAGGGAATTTGAAACAGTAGTGGCTTTGATCCCCTGGTGATTTGACTGTTGGTTTTTGGTTGAAGGAGGGTTCAGACTCCTGGGGGGGGGGGCAAGCTCCATCAGGATTTTCTTTGCAACAACACAGGTTTGGTACTTAATTCTATTTTCAAGCTGCAGCCAATTTGTTTGAGTATAGAGGTCACAGGTGTGAGTGGGACGTTTTCCACCACTGATGAGTCAACAGGCCTTGTTTAGGGTGGTGGTTACCCGTCTGAGTGCTGTGGCAGTGGCGGAGCCAGATGACAAGGCCATAGTCAATCTGAGAGATGATGGAGCTCTGGACAGCAGCTGCTAGGACCTCTTTGGTTAGGTGTCACCGGAGGCGGTAGAGCAGGCCCAGTCTGGAGTTCGTAGGTTTGGCAACGTTGTTTATGTGGGCAGTGTAGGATAGGTGGGTGTCTAAGGTGATTCCAAGATATTTGAAGGATTGGACCTCATCCAGTGGGCCACCTTGGCTGGTGTATTGTTCATTACTTCTCACTGAGTAGCTATTACATTACAATCCCTTTCTAAAAAGACCTCCCAATTCCCCCTTCCCTATTTGCCAGTAAAGCCTACCCTAGACAGGGCGTTAGGGGTGTCAGGACATTTTGCTATTAACCTACTATTTTACATTCCCTTCCTTCCCAAAGAGCCCTATTCCCGTTCCCTACATGCCAATTCACTGTACCCTAATGTTTTTTAAAAAGTTGCCACATGACCAATAAAGTCTGGGTGTCTTCCCATACAATTACGTTAAATGGTCACCATTACTGAAACTGTGGCCACTACACATTAATTAGCCCCCAGCTACTAAACCGGAAGCTGGCTTTTTGTATTGTTACGAACCGAGCCAGAACAGGAACTCCATCAGGTCAGCTGGTAGGAAATCCCTGTATAGTAAGGTTTGCCAATTGTGACTATTACCACATGATCCCACCCGGATATCAAAACCAGAACTGCAGTACTCTGAACTGGCAGCATCTTATTCGAAAGCGTTATGTATTTAAAGCAATGAACCATGACAGGGTGTGGGTTATGCTGGGATTTACCCATGACTGGTGTTGTTTGGTGATGAGGCTGCAGGTCGAGTGGTTTAAATGAACATACAAACATATGAACTTGCCAGCAGATACAGGTCATTCGGTCTATCTAGTCTGCTCGAGTGTGCAGCACTTCAGTCCATTAGACTGCAGCTCCCCCCCCCCATATGCCCTCCCCCAATCTTGCACCGCTCTCCCGGTTTGTACCCTCCTTGAATCTGTCCCACCCCTCTTGAAGCCCCCAACACTCTGCAGTGATACGACTTCCTCTGGCAGAGCTGCTCCACCCTACCACCACCCTTTCTGTGGAACAGTGCCTCCTCCATTCCCTCTTGAACCTGCCCCCTTCCAACTTCATAGAGTGTCCCCTGGTTTCTCTTCCACCCTTCAGATTGAACATACACCTGGTGTCTGCTTTGTTCAAACCCTTCAGGTATTTAAAGGTCTCAGTCATATCCTCTCAGTCACATCACCTCTCTACCTTCTTTCCTCCAGGGTATATATATGTATTTATTTAGTTTTTGTTGACCGGGTAAGTGCACTAGACAAGTCCTACCTATTTTCAAGCATGACCCAGGGGAGGAGGATAGAGATGAATGGCAACTGATCTTGAACCAGATTAAGCTGTTGGTGGTATTTTTAGTGAATGAGGGAAATTTGGCCAGGACACCGGGGAAATTCCCCTACTCTGAGTAGGTGGAGCCTTTGCTGCTGGCTGCAAGATGGCCAGTTCGCATGATCCCCTGGAGGAGATGGACGCTGTTAGCTCAGGGGAGTCGGCCTCCTCCTCTGTGCTACCTTCTCAAGAGGCCCCAGATGCATGTCTTGCTGTAGCTGATGTTAGTAATATGACTATTTTTGAATTTGACTCCGTTCTTCAAAACGACCCTAAAGAAGTTGTTTCCAGTCTACCTGATGTGCAAAGTGGCTCCGCGTTCAGTTCCAGTCTTCAGGAGCAGCGCAAGGCGTTAGTCCTGCAATTGCAGCTTTTAGATTCGCATTGCGAAGCTTCTGCGCAGGCGCATCCGGCCGCCCCTTCTCTTGTTCTCCTTCTCGACGTCGGCATTGGAAAGCCCCAGTCGACGGCCTACCAGTGGATTCAGCTTCTGTTCCTGCTGTAGAGAATTCTCTTCAGCCCCCTGCTACTGCTGTTTCTCGGACTACTTCAAATGACCCACTCGACTACCGACGCCGGAAAAGCCAGATTCTGAAATCCCTGCAGCTATTCCCTGCTCTGTAAGTGACTTTAGCACTACAACTGCTTCCGCTTTCGCTTTCGAGAAACCCACAGTATTTTTTCTCAGCTACACAGGAACCTGGCTGGTCCAAACGAGGGGTTCCTTATTCCCAAAAAATTAAATCTGGCCAAAATACTGATTTAGACTGGTCACCAGAGTCAGCTTTATTACATGCTGGCTGGGAAACAGATATTGAAGGGACTTGGACTCCTGATTCTCAGGACCCTGTCTACATTAATATGCTTCAAAACTCTGCTAAGAATAATGACCTGAGCTCCAAAGAACCCCGGTGTGACTCTTTCTTCTTCTACTGTTACTAGTAACACTATTGTTGTTTCTAAGTCTATTTCTACTGTACCTGAACCCACTACTGTTTTCTCAGGACCTACTTTGTTACCTACTGTTGCTGCACCTAAAAGTTCAACATTTAAACTTACTAATTTATTTTCCTCCAAAGGCGAACCTGCACCTAGGAGGAATGCAGTACGTTTGCTTTACAAGGGTGGATTAGAACTCCCACCAGATCGTTTGTATATAGCTAAAACCCTCCTTAAGGGTTCCATGAAGTTTTTTTCTTCTGAGATTTTTGCCCTGATTAATATAGGTAATTCCAATTTTGATGTTAGTTTTAAACAAATGTCTGGGCTTGATAGATTCTGGGCCCAATATGACAAACTTCAGACTACACCCATTTGGTCCCCCTTCCAGGCCATCCTCTCACCAAACCTGCCATTCGTAACATTACTGTTGTTTTTAAAATGAGGAGTTCACATTGAAGACATTTTATTTTGTTAAACAAACGCTGTGAAGTCTTGAATAGGCCTACCCCTAATCTAGACTCTGAACAGATTTGGGATGGCAGTTGGAAGGTCCGTGTTGCTTTTTCCACTAACACTGGCCCACGACATTTGCCTAATTTTTCTTTCTAGGTAAAGACAAGGGCTTCATTTTTACGCCGAAACCCAAGTCCTGTTTTAAATGTGGGTCATGTACCCATTTAAGTTCGGCTTGTGATACCCTTAAATGTAGCCACTGCTTTGAATACGGTCATATTGCAGCTAAATGTACTAATTCATTTAAGTGTAACTTATGTGATGGGACTGGCCACGCATATGGCAGGTGCCCCTGGGCCTCTCATAACAGAGAAGATTGTCCCTCTCATGATGGCATTATTACTATTGCTCAACAGTCACTTGCCCATAGTCTAGCTTCCTCTAATTCAGAGGTTACCCCTCCTCCGGTAGTTGGAGATGTCTCTTCTGTTCCAGTTTTCCAACCCTCTTTTCCTGTTACACCTACTCCTACTGCCATTGTGGTTTCCTGATACTACACCCTGCTATTCCAGATATGGATATGCCTCCGGGTCAAGAGGGAGATAATTTAGTTTTACCACTGTTACCCATAAACGGACTAGGAAGGGTTTAGCTGTTGCTACTGTAGTAAGGAACCCCTGCACGGAACTGGCAAACCTCTAACAAATTTATGTTTTAGCCACAGATTTTCAGACAAAGACTCGGGGTGAGGATACTGATTCCTCCTCTCTTCTTTCTTTCCGGATGGGGTGATGGGGCTGATACGGATCCCATTGCAAAACGTAATAGGCAGCTACGAAGGGTAAGTCACCATCTATTACTTAAATCCTGTCTTCCTTAAAGATCTGCTCTTAAATGTGAACAGCATTAAAGGGAAGAGAAAATTAGGGGTTTTTTTAACCCTTTCTGATTTACAGTGTGACATTATCTGCCTTGTTGACACTAGATTAAAGACCCATGGGGAATTATTCAGGCCTCTAAGGCATGGACTGCAGGCCTTCTTTTGGTCTGTTGGACCTGATACTTGTGATGGGGTCGGGATATTGTTCTCCAGCTCTAATTTTACAGTCTCTAGACTTGTAGATATTTCCTGGTAGAGCTTTGTTATTAGATTTTCATATAAATCTGAGAGATTTCGATGATTGGGACCCTACGCTTCAAACCAAGGCTCAGAGGGCTTCCCTTTTCACCAAATTAAGCCCTACCTTTTTCATCCACATTACCCTATGGGTCGGAGATTTCAATTGCGCTCACATCAAACAGATCGAGGCCTAAAGACTTCTAAGTTATTTTGTGACTCTGTGGCTTTAAATAGTGTGGTCTCTATGGCCAAGCTTGTGGATGTTTATAGACATTTCCATAAAACAGGTGGGTCCACTTTTTAAAGGGTCCTTACATACTAGGATAGATTTTTTTTTATCTAAGATTTTGATTTTACTTTCCTGTACAACTGTGGCTACCGATTTTCGGATCACGCTGCCCTATGTGCCACTTTTTCCTGGGACTCTGCTCCTAGATGTAAGAAAGCCAGTTGGCGCCTTAATGATTCTCTACTTAATGACCCTCTTTTTCTTAAACTTTGGCACAAAGAGTTTACAGCTCGGTTGTCAGTAGTTGATTTTTATGATACTGGGATGGATTGGTGGGAGGAATCTAGCTAAGCTGGAAACAGTTTGTTCAGAAGGTAGCGGCAAAAACAGAATACTAAATATTTGTCTTATCTGTCACTACGGCATCAGCTACAGCACCTATTCTCTTTAGCTAGCTCTACTACTCATGATTTTAGCTCTCAGATTAGTGAGGTCAGCGCTAAAATGAGGTTATCCCAGTATAATCGTGTTGACTTCTTGGTCAGAGACGCTGTTTGGCACTCATCTTACTAAAGGTTGTTTAGACCCATTTAAGGCCTGTGAAGATAGAGTTGAAGCTAAATTAATTACCTCTCTATTGTCTCCATCGGGGGAGTTACTTAAGAAACCTGAGGATTTGCTTCACTGTGTTGAAAATTATGTTTTCAACATGTTTGGCACTAAAGCTGACCTTGACAATGCGGATCATTTTCTTCGCTCACTGTCCTTACCTCAGCTTTCGGACTCTGATCGAAACAAGCTTTCTTCGGTCATTACTGAACCAGAGGTATTGGCGGCCATTACTAGTTTAAAATCGCATTCTGTTCCGGGGTCTGATGGCTAACCCCACATTTTTCAAGACTTTCTCTGCTGATCTTGTTCGGTTCTAACTATTCTCTATAATGAGATGTTACATTCTGATGCCTTGGCTACTTCTATGAAAGACGCTTTACTGATTTTACTGTTTAAGAAAAAAGGGGATCCTTTGACATTACAAATTGGAGACCAATCAGTCTGCTTAATGTGGATTATAAGATCCTTGCCAAAATTCTTTATCTAGAATGATTACTTTGGCATCACACATGATTAGCTCAACTCAAACCTGTGGTATCCCAGGTAGGCATCTTTCTGACAATTTGATTTTATTGAGAGAATTGTTTACTCTGGGACAACAAATGCTGTAACAGGATGGATTATAAGTTTAGACCAGGAAAAAGCATTTGATACAGTCTCATGAGTTCTTATTTCTAGCCCTGAAGGCTTTTGGGTTCCCAGTATGCTTCCTTTCTGGCTTCGTTTATTATGGGAATGTTGTGTCACGTCCTAATGTGAGCGGCTGGATAGGCGTCCTACTATTCTGGCCTGTAGAGATGCGTCAGGGTGCCGTTAAGTTCTTATTATATACCTTTTTATTGATACTCTTTTGAGAGCTTTTTTTCTTTGCCCACAGATTATTGGGTTGCTCTGTACTCCTCCTCTTACCACTTAAAATATTAGCTTATGCGATCGATTTAATTTTGGCTGTGGATTCTTCCACTAAACAAGAGGATATTGTTCAGGTTTTACAGGCATTCTCTTCTGTTTCAGGTTCTAAGATAAATTTTACAAAAGTATTTGTGTACCACTAGGCATACTTCCTCCCTAGTACGGGCCTTTATGCTGGTGTTTCTGTATCCACTAATGTTTTTCGTATTTAGGTATTTTTTGTTGTGATGATCCGATATCTATAATTGGAATCTTGCCCACAAAGGCAGATAATGTGATTAATGGGTGGAAAAGCATTTAATTGGGAAGAAGAAACGGTTGTGCTCCTTAAAACTCTGGTTATACCGATTTTCCTGCATCTTTGTTATGTGTTCCCCACCATTTCCCTATTTTCCAGATTAACGGGATTTTTTCAAAGGATTGTGGGGATCCAGGCTAAACCCCATTAAAAGACATATTACTTACAGACCATGCGAAGGTGGACTTGGTATGATCCACCTTCTTTGTTTTTTTTTACAGCCTTTTTCTTCATTATAATTATGGGAAAGTGCTGAAACCAGGGACTGTTTTTTGAAGCCCTATTTTTAGCATGGTTCTCCTCTGTCTTGATAACTGGCAAGCCTCTATAAAGGGGTATTTTCAAATCCCAACTGATCCTCTTATGGGAAAGAGAGTTTTAAGATGGCCTTGACCTGGTGTCTTCATCCTCAGGACTTTTGTATCTTATCTAGACCCCAACTATATGAGCGACTTTGGAGGTTGGAGGCTCAGGAGGAGATTGTTTTTCCGCTCTGCCCTCTGGACGCCTCCCTGGGTACTCCACCAACTGCTAAATCAACGGCTGCCATCGATTTATGGATATGGTATGGTTATGCAACTATGATAGACTAGGAGTTAACAACAATCATAAGCATAAAGCCTTGTCTTTGAGATATTGTCCTAGATCCTCTTGCCTCAATGTTTGTGAAACTCAGCAACATTTATTTTGTGAATGCCCTTTTCTTTGGAAGTCTGGTCTACCCTATCTGCTAACTGGGCAGAACCCTTGCTGGCCTCTCTTCTTATGAACATGTTATGTTTTGCACGAATGACCTGCTTAATAGAAAGTATCATGTTGACAGTTTATATATAATTTTTGCTATTATTCGTTATTATTTATGGCAAGCCAGATGTTTGCTAGTGTTACACCAAAAAACTATTTCCATTCATGAAGTATTTTGTAATATTCGGGCTGCTTTGTGTTCTGTAAAAAAGTCTGACTTCTTACTTTTTTCTACTTCGCAAGCTGTATTGTTTTGGAAACATTGTGATACTTTCTTCTGTTAACTGATTTTTGCCTTGTTTGGATTGTTTCTGTTTATTGAGTTGTTTTGTTTTTTTGTAATGAAGCCCACTTTATTACCAATAAAATTCCCCTACTCTTTTCGATAAGTGCCATGGGATCTTTAACATCTACCTGAACTACCACCAATCCAGGCAGATGGGACCTCGGTTTAATGTCTCATCCAAAAGACGGCACCTCAGAAGTGCAGCACCCCTCTCATGCTGCACTATAGTGTCAGTACTGGGATATTAACTCAAGTGCCAGAAATAAGAATTGAACCCACAGCCCTCTGATCTCCCGGCCTCAGAGGCGAATGCGCTACCTACTGAGCCACTCAATCTCTTCTCGAATGGTCTGTTCCCCGTCCCCCCCCAACCCCCATGGTCATTTCTATTGCCCTGCGCTGTACCCCTCCAGTAGTTTGATGTCCCTTTTCAAGTAGGGGTGCCGGAATTGCATGCAGTACTCTAGGTCCAGTCTCACCAGGGACCTGTACGGGGCAAGATGACCTCCCCATTCCTAGAAGTAATTCCCCTTGCTATGCATCCTAGCATCCTATTTTCCTTCACTTCTGCCTTCCTCCACTGAACAGAGTGGTTCATCTCTCCGGTTACCAGCACTCCCAGATCCTTCTCCTCCTTGGATTTTGTTAATGGGACACCCTCCAGAAAGTAACTGTGTCCTGGGTTCTTGCCTCCTAAATGCATCACTTTGCACTTCTTGGCACTGAAACCAAGCTGCCAAGTGTGAGAACATTCCTCCAGTTTTGCCAAATCCTCCTGAAGTACTTTTGCCCCTCCCTCCCCCCCCCATCTACCTTGGCACAAATCTTTGTGTCATCTGCGAAGAGACTGATTTTGCTCTTAATCCCTACTGCAATGTTGGCTATGAAAATGTTGAACAGAACCAGTCTCAGCACTGAGCACTGTGGTACACTGCTTGTTACTGCCCCGGGGTTCAGATGCCTCCTCCTCCCAACTACTACCTTCTGCTGTCTACCCTGCAGCCAGTTCTCGACCCATCTGGCCACTTTCTTTCTTTCTCTCAGACTCTTCAACTTGCAGGTCAGCCTACCATGTGGCACCGAGTCAAAGACCTTGCTGAAATCCAGGTAGAGGACATCCACTGCATGTCCCCTGTCCAGTGCCCTCATAACCCAGTTGTAAAAATAAACCAAGTCCGTCTGTCAGGGTTTGCAGCCATCTGTAGCCAGGAGGGAGAGAAGAGAAAGCTGCAGTCTGAGGTACATCACATCTATCGCAAATACTAACATACTTAAATTGCCAGCAGATTAGGCCTAGTGGTCTATCGAGTCTGCTTGAGTAGCAGCCCTACAGTCTACTCACTGCGGCTGCCCCATCCCTTGTGACTCCCTGCAGACCCTTTTCCATACCCTGCTTCCCTCAGCTGGACTTTACTCCTGTGTCTGTCCCACCCTCTCTTGAATCCTCCCACTGTCTCCATCTCCACCAACTCCAATGGCAAGGAGTTCCAGGGCATCACCACCCTCTCTGTGAAGTAGTGACACCTCACCTCCCCCTTAAACCTCCCCCCACTAATCTCAGGCTTGCCCCCTCGTGGCTGCATCCTCCCTCAACTAGAACAGTCCATCAGAGCTGACCTGGTTAATCCCCTTCAAATATTTAAAGACCGCCATCATATCCACCCATCCCTCCTCTCCTCCAGGGAGCACGTGTTCAAATCCTATAGTCTCTCTGCACAGGACAGGCCCCTCAGGTCATGAATCATTCTTAACGCTCTCCTCTGGAACCTCTCAAGAAGGGAAACATCCCTACTAAAGTATGGGCACCAAAACTGCCCACAGTACTCTAGGTGCAGCCTGACCTGGCAGTTGTACGGGGCAGTAGGACCTCTCTCCTCCTTGATGGTATCCCTCTGGCTATGCACCCCAGCATCCTATTTGCCTTCACAGCTGCCCTTCTACACTGCTCAGAGTTATTCATTTCTGCATCTATAGCCACCCCGAGATCCTTTTCTTCCCTTGAGACCACCAGCTTTACCCCTCTGAGACTGTAGTCTTATCCAGGGTTCTTGGCCCCCAAGTGGAGTACACTGCACTTCTTGGTGTTGACCCTCAGCTGCCAAGTGTGAGACCACCTTTCAGGTGTCTCCAAGTCCTCTTGCAGCATCCTACTCCCCTCCTCCTTGTCTACCGCTGCTCCCAGTTTGGAGTCATCCATGAATAGACTCAGCCTGTTCTTAACTCCAACCCTGATACTGGAAATGAATGCGTTAAATAGGACCGGCCCCAACACCGATCACTAGCGACCCTTCTGGGAGACAAGACCTCACCACCAACCACCACCCTCTGATACCTATCTGTTAACCATTTCCCAATGAAGTGCTGTAATAGACGTATGGCAGAACTGCTTGTGGGTTGTACATTTTTTTTTTTTTTACATTTTGCTGTATTTTAAGTTTAGGTAATGATGGTGTCAGTTTGCTAAACATGCAGGATTTTTCCGACGGTGTTTAGTAGGAAGGCAATTTGGAAAGCCGTAGTGGGAGTACTGATTTACATGCTTTTACTTTTGGTTTTGAGACGTAGCTGACTGGCACCTGTTGCAGTGGAAATGCTAGGATTTACCATGACTGAAAGATGCCAGTCAGCAAGTCACTGTGCCTTATTCTCAGTAGAGTTGGGTGGACCAACCTACTAAGAATCAGAAAAACCACCCCCTGCCCCCCACCCCCGGATCTAGTGCAGTCCAGTGGACCTGGATCATCAAGAACCTAGAGTCTAATTGTACCAAGTCCGGGTCCACTGAGCTGCTCCATATTAAACGCTGGAGTTTAAATTTTTTATTTTTTTTTAAGGAAGCGGTCAGTACTGGAAGCTCACCAACCCTAAAGCTTTACCCCAATTAGGCTTTGTAGAGAAAAAACAATTTTCTGCATTTTTACTTAGTATTTTACTTTTTGAAAGTCTCAGTATTCCAAAACATGGGGGACGCTGTGTGGAGCCATTTCATCTGAAACTGTGGCACCGCTCAACTTATTTGTATTGAGGCTAGAGGTGCAGCACCGCACTTTCAGATGAAATGGTACCACGCAGCATCTGCCATGCTTTGGAATACCAGATTTTTCAAAAGTAAAATAGAGTAAGTAAAAACATTGAAATGTTTTTTTCTCTATGAAAAGCCTAATTGTGGGGGAGGGTAAAGCTTTGAGGGGGTGGGGAGCTTCCAATACTGACCACTTTCCTTTAAGTTAACAATGCTGGAGTCTGAATCAGAATGTTATGGGACACGGGTTTAATCCCAGGAGTGGGACTGGGAGCCTGGGAGTGGGACTGGGAGTCGGGAGTGAGGCTAGGAGTCAGGAGTAGGATTGGGAGTTGGAAGTGGGACTGGGAGTCAGGAGTGAGGCTAGGAGTCAGGAGTGGGATTGGGAGTTGGGAGTGGGACTGGGAGCCTGGGAGTTGAGCTGGGAGTCGGGAGTGGGACTGGAATCCTGGGAGTCAGGAGTGGGATTGGGAGTTGGAAGTGGAACTGGGAGCCTGGGAGTGGGACTAGGAGTTGGGAGTGGGACTAGGAGCCTGGGAGTTGGGCTGGGAGTCGGGTGTGGGACTGGAATCCTGGGAGTCGGGAGTGGGACTGGAAGTTGGAAGTGGGACTGGGAGCCTGGGAGTTGGGAGTGGGACTGGGTAGAGGACAGATGGATAGCATCAGGCACTGGCTAATGACTACTAATCAGTTAGGAATCATCATTCACCACTAGCTAACTCTCCTGAAAGCTATTAAGATCTGAGGTACTTTGCTCTGTTGCGCCTCGCTGGCTTCGTTGGCTGCTGTCATATATGAGAGAGACAGTTTGTTTTTTGTTTAGTTCACTAAACTACGCTTCATTCCAGTCACTGTTGAAGTCCTCCAGACAGAAGTTGAATCATTCTAAATTGATTCAGGAACTTCTAGCTGGACTAGGACACCTGGCTGGAACAAAGTCGCTTAGTCATGCAAAAAACAGTCTCTGTGACAGCAGCGGCGAGTGATATCAGACAGCAACTGAGCAGACAGAACAGAAATGAAATATTTATTTTACTTACTCACTGTCTGATGTGAAAGAGAAAATGAACAAGCAGTACACTATTTCCTTTCCCTTGGCTAAGCCTTCTATCCCACCCTTCCTTCAAGAAGGCAGTATAGCACAGAGGTTTAGGACTCTGAGCTGTAAATGTGGTGATCTGGGTTTGAATCCCACAGCCCCCACTTACATACTGTATGACCCTGAGCAACTCACTTAACCTCCTTCTGCTCCTAGATCACACCTGGAAACAAGCTTTGGCTTAGTGTGCTTTTCCTAGTTAAACAATTCCCCCCCCCCATATCAAGTTTGCTCCAAGACTGCAGGTAGGCCAGCCCACCTCCTCCAATCACTTGAGTTGACACTTCTCTGTGTTCTCCCCACCTGCCCTCCTCCACAAGTCCCTTTGCTCCAGCCCTTACAGTCCCGTTGTGAGGTGAATTGTGCTGCCGGCACATTGCTGCTTTTATTCCGACCTGACATGAGGTCCCTGCTTGAGTGCTTGTCTGCACTCTTTTGTTGGCAATGCTGGCGCTGGGGCGGGGGGGGGACTCAGGGAACACACACAGACTGACACAGTGAAGCATCGCGCTGTCGCCACATGCACACACACACACACACACAGCTCCATCACACGACCAGCTATCATGGTCACATGGTACATGAGGTATAAAAGTGAGAGTGGCACCGCACATTCAACAGAGTGAGTCTGGGAGTCACTGAGTGAGGACGTGTGGAGAGCTAGCATTTTGCTCAGTCAATTTGGTTCACCCTCCCAAAAAAAGTTGTAAAACTTGCTCTGACTTGGAGTCTTATGGCAAGTCAGACACCGATCCTTAAAAGTACCTACTACAAACGAGGAAGGATACAATCAAGAACTAACTGAAAGAGGAAAAAAACTAGATGAACATGGCGGGGGAAAGAGCAGTAACTCACTGTCTCAGTCTGGGTGTCAGGCTGGCCTAGGCTGATGGCCGCACTTCTAATCTGAATCTGGCTACACTAGTTAAAGTAATCAAATGTACTAGTGCCAACCAGTTGGTTTAAAAAAATCCAGCAAAGTAAAGTAATTACATTTCTCTTTCAGTGGACCCAGCCATTAAACTAAATGGAGGCACAGATGTTTCTACACTTAAGTCATGGACTGAACACTGCTTTTTTGTAATTCTGGAAACTTTTGGGAAGTTAGCAGCAGACAGAGACTATAAGGGCTATGCAGCAGCAGTCATGAGTAACTGTCTTTGTTTGCTTATTATTTCACTATACCAAAACAATACTAGCCTATTTGCCTTGGCCGGTAACTCTCTACAGCATTTCATTTCTGAAATACCTGTCTGTGTCTGTCACTCCTGCCTTGGTTTTACCTCCACGCCACTACAGTTTTCACCCCCCATTACGAGGTTGGGCAATACCTTGCCTCTAAGGTCAAGCACCTGTTTGTCAGTACTGTCTTTGTTCAACCAAGTATTGCTGCCACTTGCAAGGCACTCTTATTGAGCTGTATTGCACTTTATTTTCTGCACATACCATTGTCTATTATTTATTTCATTTTATTCCATCTTTTTACCAAATGTTGTTCTATGCTTTGCTCTATGTATTATGATGTACTTCCACTGTTCCTCTCCCCCCCGGGTCACACCTGGAAATGAGCCCTGGCTCAGTTTGTCTTGCCTGGTTACCAATTTAAAATAAATAAGTAATTAATTAATTATTGACCTGGTGTCTGTCCCCGGAGGGGAATCACGTTTATTATTCAGTTTGTGCATTGCTCAGTTGCATCAGTCTTTGCTGTCACATTGACGGTGGTACTCTCTGGTTTTACAGACACCCACATCTGGTTCATCAAATGTCTCTCAGTACAGCTGTGTAGAGCACAACTATCGGGCACCTTATACTCACAGGCTGTCACTCTCCAGTTGCTGGAAGCTCTCTCTCTCTCTCTCTCTCTCTCTCTCTCTCTCTCTGTCACTCCCTCACTCCTTCCCTCTCTCTCTCTCTCTCCCCCTCTCTCTGCATTCAGCAATCTCCTCTATCTAGGCTGTGAAAGCACAAGTCTCCCTACAAAGTGTCTGTCTGCACAGTTCACCCTTGCTCTGCACATAGTAGGGGAGTAAGAAACTAGGTCATAGGTGTAACCAGTCAGTGGAAGGTTTATTTTTAGGAAAGTTAATTTTTCAACATTTTCCAGCAGTAGCCTACATTGTGCATCTATTGCCACATTACCAGCAGAGCCGAAGGGTCACTCTGAAAATACACATGGTTGGGGGCTAGACCACGCATTTCAAAGCTACCTGCACGAGTGCAGGCCACACAGGCTCGCTGCTTTGCCTTCATGTGTTGGGGTCTTTCATTCTGGCACGCAGTAATGAGCCGTAGCCTGGGCAGAGGCAGTGATACGTGGAGAATGAAGGGCTGAGGTTTCAATGGCAACAACACCCAAGTGACCCCAAAGCTGACTAGTGGGAGTGGAACAAATGACCACAGACAACTGTTTTGTAGCCTAAGGGAGAAGAGAGGGTTGTGAAGGTGCAGGAGGAATGGATGAGGGAGCTACATCTGTTATCACTGTTTTTTCTCAAAACTGAATCTGTTTCTTGAATGATTTTTTTCTCTGCAGTTTTGGAATATATTGGGGTCACGCTGTGGGAATGCTTTCATCTTGTTCTGTGGGTCCAGTACTATGGCTATAATATAATGATATGCCTCCAGCATTTCAAAGAGCTTCACATCATCTCAAATGTTTTTTAATTATCCAATGGAATACGGGTATGTCTTTTTCCTGGGTGGCAAGTGTCTCTCAGTGGTATGAGATTCTCCCATCTGAAACTGGCTTTCTGGAATGTCCACATTATCCTTGATTGCATTTAGCTGAAATCTAAGAATCTTAAATCAGTGGGATTGTTGTATTTGGCTGAGTGTGGCACTGTTAGTACTCACTTTCCTAGCATTTTTTTGGATGGGTTGCAGGACCTTGATGAGAAGTTCTAAACTAGCCCACAGTTGAGGATTAATGCATGCATCAGGAGCCCCCATGCTATTCTCCAGTGTGTGTCTTACAGACTTTTTTTTTTATGGCTGCAGTGGGCATAGCCCTGCAGCCATCTTGCAAGCATGAAGAGAAAAGGGAGCTTTCCAGATGCTGACCAGACTTGTTAAATAGTGGTGGTAAATGGCAATTACTGTGCATTCACCACACTATTTTGTCCGTTGGTGCCGGTGAAACATGACACTGTCCGCCGTGTCCAAGATGGTGGTGGAGTTCTGTGCGCATATGCAACGACTTGCGCATATGCACTGAACTCCGGTGGCACGGCAACAAAGTCCGCCATTTCCAAGATGGTCACCGGAGTTCTCTACGCATGCACGAGTCGTCATGCATGTGCACAGAACTCCGCCAATATCTTGGACACAGAAGACAATGTTGTGTTCCTCCTTTAGCTCGACTGCAGCCGTACCGGTTCTGGCCAGATTTTGTTTCTCAGGCAGTCACTGGAACATGTAAAAGGTAGAATTCCACCTTGTTGCAACATCCTGGATGAGTTTATTCTGAGGCAGTCTGTGTTCTTCCTGTATGGCCCCCAGTCACTGTTGTGCTTTGTAGGAGTGGCTGAAATGTGTGCATATTCTTTTAGCCACATACATGACAGCTTTTATTATCTCTGTCCTCTTCCAGAAAGGCATGCGTAATTAAATTTAGGCAGTGTGCAAAACATCAAATATGCACAAAGACCCATCAAACAATGCTTTCTTTCAAGCATTAGGGTACGATCGGGGGTTGGTTTACCAGTGGTTAATCTAACCCCCCAGGTGCATAATGAGGCCACAAGGTATCCGAGAGCCTCAAGCACCCGGGGGTTGGATTAAGTGCTGGTAAACCAACCCCCAGGAGGACCTCAGTGCTACTATAAAAATAGACAAATAGACAAATATGCAGAAACTCTTCTATATATTTTTGCTATACTCAAATGTTCAAAAGATTTTTTTTATTTACCAACTATACTTTGCATGTTTATGAGAAAAAAAATACCTTTTTGTTACTTTTTCTCTTAGTTTTCATCAAATCCATTAGAGATGTTTAAATTATATACATTCATTCTGAAATACAGGACTGTCATATGAGCAAAGTATAGAAAAAGAACAGAAAAAACATTTTAGTTGATTTACTGATATATGAATCAACTGTCATCTTTATCCCTACTCCACCCCACCCCGGAACTATCCAAGTCTCCAGCTTGCCTGTAAAAGTAAAATGGCTAACTCCTTCCTGCTACTTTTACAATCTTCCTGGCTACTTTATTACAGGAAAGACCTGGACAGTTTCCATCGGGGGCATTATGATTAATTTGGGAATAATGAATCTCCTAACATGCATTTACTTGTTTTACTGCTGGTCAGTAGTCCTGTGTTTAAATAAAAACAGAGTTTGAACACAATATTTAATAGAAAAGGTCTGGCTGTAGATAAAACAGTAAGTGCCCACTGTCCACTACAGCACGTAACTCATGTGAACTGTAAATGTCTGCCTGACAGTTTTCTTTGTTTAATTCATTTTTTACTGTCTTCAAGGAAGAAAATTTGAAGTGGTCACTCTTTGTGAAAAAGAGAGGCAGCTAGGGGCTTAGAGCTACAACAGACTGATGCCTCCATGTATCATAAATGCCCCCCCCTCGGGGATTCACAGTGAGACACTAAGGGCCCCATTTTCAGAGCCAGTCGGCTGCACGCACAAACAGGTGCACTGTGCAAAACAATACGGCTGGTCGGCTCTGGCACCATATTCAAACAGATAGCGCAATCCAAACCAGCCATGCTGTCTGTTTGAATATCAAACCCCAGTAGCGCGGCACACAGCAAGCAGTCACAATGTTTGATGCAGTGCTACCAGAGGGTGGGACTGAAGACCACCCATAGGGGTAAAGTGCAGAAAACACTGGTTAGTGCTGCAGCCCTCATGGGCAATATTCAGCCCAACATGCAAATGCGCCCACTGGCTATGCACAGTGTTAAGGGGCCCTTTGCATGCCCCTTATGGGCTCATCTGCACGTGAGTGACCAGCCCGAGTGCAAAGGGCCAGGTACCCCCCAGTCCCGATCCCTGTCCCCGTACTGAAATAAAAACACCACTGGTGGTCCAGTGTCCCTCCCTAGCCCTGATCCCTGTCCCCGTACTGAAATAAAAACACCACTGGTGGTCCAGTGTCCCTCCCTAGCCCTGATCCCTGTCCCCGTACTGAAATAAAAACACCACTGGTGGTCCAGTGTCCCTCCCTAGCCCTGATCCCTGTCCCCGTACTGAAATAAAAACACCACTGGTGGTCCAGTGTCCCTCCCTAGCCCTGATCCCTGTCCCCGTACTGAAATAAAAACACCACTGGTGGTCCAGTGTCCCTCCCTAGCCCTGATCCCTGTCCCCGTACTGAAATAAAAACACCACTGGTGGTCCAGTGTCCCTCCCTAGCCCTGATCCCTGTCCGCATGCTGAAAAAAACACCACTGGTGGTTCAGTGTCCCTCCCTAGCCCTGATCCCTGTCCGCGTACTGAAAAAAAACACCACTGGTGGTCCAGTGTCCCTCCCTAGCCCTGATCCCTGTCCGCATGCTGAAAAAAAACACCACTGGTGGTTCAGTGTCCCTCCCTAGCCCTGATTCCTGTCCCCATATAGAGAAATAGTATCATTGATGATCCAGTGGTCCCTCTCCCCTCCCCAGTTCCCCGATCAGCACTCCCATATCAAAGAAATAAATCCCCGGTGGTCTAGAGGTAGAAGAAGAAGAGAAGAGGAAATTGTTTAACCTGGAAAGGCACACTAAGCCAAAGCTTGTTTCCAGGTGCGACCTGGGAGCACAAAGAAATTAAGGGACTTGCTCAGGGTCACACAGTATGCAAGTGGGGCTGTAGGATTCAAACGCAGGTTTCCAGGTTTGCAGCTCAGAGCCCTAAACCTCTGCGCTATGCTGCCTCCTAAGGTCCCTCCCCCATTCTCCGATCACCTCACCATACCAAAGAAGTAAATCCTTGGTGGTCCAGTAATCCCTCCCCCCTTCCCCATTCCCTGATCATTGCCACAACAACCACAAAACCCTGACTGTCTAGTGGCCTCCCACCCACCCTACACTGGCAAGCAGTGAGCCACCACCCCACTCACCTCAACCCAGCCCATCCTGGTGACTGGCCCAGCTCTCCTCACACTGCCACAGCCAGTCTGACTGAACTGTCAATGGCGTGTACAGTATATAGTATCGCTCATTGGTTCATGGTCAACCAATGAGCGCATACTATATACTGCACATTCATTGACAATTCAGTTGGCTTGCATGGCAGTGTGAGAAGGGCTGGGCCAGTCACCGCACAGGCCGGGTTGGGGATGGGTGGTGGTCACTCACCCGTGGGAGAGGGGTGGGGGGCCACTAGATTACCAGGGTATTGTGGTTGTCATTGGGGTGGCAATTGGGGAATGGGGGACGGAGAGGGACCACTGAACTACCAGGTATTTACTTCTTTGGTACAGGGGAGGTGATCAGAGAATGGGGTGGGGGGAAGGACCACTGGATCACCAGGGATTTATTTCTTTGGTACGGGGGCTGCGATCAGGGAACGTGGAGGGGCGGGACCACTGGATCGTCAATGGTGTTTTTTTTACCTCTGGGGGCAGGGATCGGAGCTGGGGACGGACCACTTGACCACCAATGGTGTTTTTTTTTTAACTATGGGGAAAGGGATTGGGGCAGGGGAGGGACACTAGACTACCGGGGTTGATTTCTTTTATGTGAACAGGATCAGGGCTGGCAGCCCTTGACAGTGTGTAGACCAGGTGCAGGGGGCACACACACCCTCTGCACACTGTTAAGGGCTGGGTTTCAGAAGCACTAAAATGCACTGGCGCTGGCTGCCATTTCGCCTTCTGAAACTTTCTTCGTGCCGCACATATTCATGAGGGATCCTCATTTGCACTTGTGCGGCACAATATTGTGTGAGACAGTCCTGTCAGGGGTGTGTGGTGCATATGTGCCTTTTGAATATGGGCACGCCCCCGACAGCTGGCGCTATTCCAGGTTAGTGAGGGAGAACCGTTAACCATTTGAAAATGGGGGCCGTGATCAATAACCACCACTACTGGTCAGGCAGGAAAGCAGGACC
The DNA here is from genome assembly GCA_016271365.2 of Neoceratodus forsteri. Lineage (NCBI taxonomy): Eukaryota > Metazoa > Chordata > Ceratodontiformes > Ceratodontidae > Neoceratodus > Neoceratodus forsteri. The sequence goes on along the minus strand of CM057451.1, from coordinate 1,171,115,296 downwards.
CCTGCATGGTGCCACGCATTCAGAACTGACCAGCACTTCTGTGTCATAATAAGCTCAGAGTTTTCATTTCCTGATGTAACCCCCAGGGGCGCTACCCTTAGGGCTACTACCCCTGCCTGCCTCCACGGAGACCGGGTGAGGGGCCCAGAGCAGTTGGCAGGTGCCTCCACCCAGAGGTCGGGGTTAATACTGTCGAGATTGCCTCGGTCACAGCCCTCTGGGTTACTGCAACCCCCCTTTTTCCCACTAGTGGCTCACACTGGGTACCTACAAGGCTCTTCACCAATACACTTACCCCCCAGGTAGTATCTCTCAGCTCACTCCAGGGACCCCCTGAGAAATAAGATACAGTTATATCACAGTCGCTATGCAGCAGTTCAACAGGGATGCACAAACCAGCCAGGGTGCAGTTGCAACACACAAATCTGATTTATTAAGGGGGGGTAACAAGGGTGGGGGGAATCAGACTAATTGGTTTATCATCATACTTCATTACCTAGAGCTCTGTGCACAGGCCTATCCCTACAAGTCACTGTCCCTGGGTACCCAAGCCCTAATGGCTAGTCCAAACGTGGCAGCCGGTTGGGGCCCTTAACACAGATAGACACTGTAATCCTGAGCAAGTCAGCAGGGAAAGAAAGTTCGTTTAGGCAGTCAAAAGTACAGCAATACGATTGGAAAACCACTGATTGCACACTTAACAGGGAGCTACCCTGATTTAGTACTCACAACCTCCAGCCAATCCCGGGTCTTCCAACACTAGCAGGGCTGAGCCTGAACTTCACAAGTCTCTGTACGCATTTATATGGTTATCGCAATCCAGGCAGAATCCCTCACTGGCAGCAGGATTAACTTGAACTCACAAGGCTCTTTACACACTTATATGGTTATCGCAATCCAGGCAGAATCCCTCACTGGCGGCAGGATTAACTTGAACTCACAAGGCTCTTTACACATTTATATGGTTATCGCAGTCCAGGCAGAATCCCTCATTGGCAGCAGGATTAACTTGAGCTCACAAGTCTCATAGTACACTTATATAGTAAACAGCAACAGGCAAAAAGTCCTTTAATTGCAGCAGGACTAACTTGAGCTACTCACACATTTATATGGTAAACAACAATAGCAAAAGTCCTTCAATTGCAGCAGGACTAACTTGAGCTACTCACGCATTTATATGGTAAACAGCAATAGCAGAGGGGTACCACACCAGGCAGCTGCTCCTAGGCTCTTCAGCTTTCACAGTCACTCCAGCTCTGCAATGGCAGCTTTTGTTTTTTTTACTCCTCCCGCGGACCGAGCGCAATTCAGCAATGTTCTCCAGTCCTATTACAGGTCGAGCCTGGTGGGTAGCTGTACGGAGCACAGCCTCCTCTGACCGCCCGTCGACGGATTTCAAGACGAACTCCTCACAGGAAAAACGGCCGACTTAGGCCTTCACGCGCTTCCCGCGCGAACACTCCCCAGCGCAGAAGCACACAGCTCCTCACTCCTCACTAGCCACAACGATTCTGAAACTGGCAACACCCAGCACTCCTCTTAGTTCGGGCACGACCCGTTGTCATTGGCTGGCCGAACCTGCCAGTCACTTCTCACGGCTCCCATTAGTGCAGAATGAGCGCCATAGTCCATAATGCCTTGTTCCCTCTAAACAGCTCCTCTATTGGTCAGTCAGCTCTGTGGGATTCCAAAGTACTGATTGGTCCAATTTCACAGTTCGGGACCAAAATGGAGGAGGCAATCAAACTCTCTGTGCTGCAAAGCAAAGCAGGTTAGAACAACTATGTTATCATTATCTTTACAACTTATTTTAAACAACCACCTACATCCTTTATTAGGGCTCCCCCCTGCACTATTAGCGATGGCAGAAGGGAGCACTACTCAGCAGTCCGGGCGGGAGTCGAGCATGACAACACTCAAACCCCCTCCCATTTTAACTAATCCCAACTGCAACAGGCAGCCCTTACAGGGACAGTATATGGAGGCCTTAAAAAGCACTCAACGGACCCCCATTCTGGCAGCTTCATGCCGACTACCAACCAGGCATAGGGCACATTAGGAACCCCCATTTGCAAGGGGGTTACACTGAAATGCTGTTTACAATTCTATGTGTGTGTCATAGATCCGCATGCTGTTTTAGGCACTTTTAGGGCAGATTTACAGTTTTCCTCACTTTTACAAAAGGTTCTGACTAGAATCAGAACTAATCAGAACTTAGGACTTTACATAGAAATTGTCAGCAGATAAGGGCCTTCGGCTCACCTTGTCTGCCCTATTAGCACTAGCAATTGCGCTCTATCATGCACTGCTGGCATTAGGTTGCAGCCCCCCAACCCCGACTACAAGCAATCCACTATGCCTATCCCAAGCATGTCTCTTTGTTTGTTTTATTTATACTGGGAAAGCCCATGGGTCAAAGACATGTTTACACGGTCGACCAGTTTACATACAAACAATACATATAGTAAAGTACATAAAACTAACATGCTGTGTTATATTATCAAACACACACAGACACAGCACAATTAAATAAAACACATTCACTTTCAGACATTAAGTAATTTTTTAACTTCATTCAAAAAGTCAGAAGCGAAGTATTTACACAATCAAAAGTCGACTGCAAAATATTGAAAAAATAAGGAAGCACATATGGAAAAGACTTATGTCTTAGTGAAATTTTCATCCTAGGTATTGCAAAAAATATTTTCTCACATAATGTAGTTGAAACAGGACTGAAATGTTTCAAATCTGTAATTGTTTCTGCCCCCACCACCTCTGCTGGCAGGCTGTTCCACTTGTCCACCACCCTTTCTGTGAAGACGTACTTCTTCATGTAACCCCAGGTGGTGCTATCCCAAGGGCTACTACCCCTGCCTGCTGGGCTAGTAGTAGGTTAAGGGGCCTGAGTTCTGAAACAGGTGCCTCCACCCGGAGGTCAGGGCTGGTAGTGGTCAAGCTAACCTGGGCACATCCCTCCGAGACACTGTAACCCCCCCCCCCTTTCCTTACTAGTGGCCGGAACAATACACAATAATCACTTTCACAATACCCCTGATACACCACACAAGTACCCACACTGTTTGCACTTACCACCAGGGCTTTCCTCTGGCTCTGCCCTGGGCCCCCTGTAAAACAAGGTTATACACAGCAAACAACAGCAGTACAGTACTCTTGCACAAACTGGAACCACAGTCAGGGTAAATGCAAAAAAGAGTTAGATCTGATTTATTTAAGGAACTTGAACAAGGGAGGGGCATAATCAGGTTAATTTGCTTAAAGACTCTATCATTTAAACAGTTATGCATGCACTTCAGGGTCCATAAACAGTCACACACTCTGGGTACCCAGATGGAGAACTGTGTGCTAGCCAGGAACGTTGCAGCTGGTTGGGGCCCTGTGATGGAAGAAAACAACATGCACAACACACACTATTTGTAATCCGGAGCCGGAGGGCTCAGTTCGTGAAAAGAAAAACAACAAGACAATCAGATGACACACTTTTAGATTAGGCTGTTGTTGCAGGGAGTTACCCTGATGATTACTCACAATACCCAAGACTGGACACAGGCTGGACAAAAATCAAGACAGCAGGTGGTTAATCTGGTGTGCCAGGAAAAGCAGGGCCCACATGAATCGCCGAGTCGTCGTTTCTGTTTATTTATTTATTTGCACATCGGTTTACAACCTTCGAGCAAGAGGCTCATTTCCAAAGGTACCTCGTCACATAGAGGACAAATACAAGCATTCTCGGTGTTCAAGTGTGGAGCAGTGGGCTGACCCCAGGTAGGTCTCTCGTCGATGGCTTTCTCTGTGTAGCGGGTAGTCTGGCTGGGCCAGTGTGGCAAGGCCCCAGCCAAATGGAGACAAATTTAGATACAGTCCATTTTGGGCTGCTTCCAGCTTCCAGCAAGCAGAACACAGTCCACACAGTGGGGAACCAAATCACGACCCACTCTCAATACACAGCACATTTACATGCAAAGGATTCCACGGTACCAGCAAGCAGAACACAGTTCACACAGTGGGGAACCAAATCACAACCCACTTTCAATACACAGCACATTTAGATGTAAGAAAATTCTACTGTACCAGGCAAACCGCTCGCCTGTCATGATCGCAAAGTCTCTGCACAAACCGGGGATTCAAAAGCAGCTGGAAATCCTGACAGGCTGATCGCATTCAGCAAAATCTTTGGTCTTCTTCTGGTATGAGCCTGGTAAAAATCAGTCGCTTACTTCAGTCTCACAAACTCGGATTTAGTCTGAAATAATTCTCTTCTCTCCCTCTCAGGGGCAGCAGGCAGACATGCAGGCCAAAACTCAGCCCTTTCACAGTTCTCCAATGCGAATCCACTCAGGATTACTCAAGATGACTGTGTCAAGTATCTTGCTTTTTCAGCTCCCAACTTAGATCTGACTCAAACTGCAGCAAGTTTGGGAATTTCCCCAAGATCCAGAAGGTTCATTTGGCTGATTCATCTGTCAGTCACAACAGGAGCTCCCCCTCAGATTACTTATGACTGCAATCCGGGCAGCTCTTAAAGAGACAGTACACAGAGGCTAAACAGGCACTCTCTGGCAATCACATTTAAACTGCTAAAACGCAGGACACCAGCCTGGCAGTGAGCATTTAGGCAAGCTCGAGGAAGACTTTTCGGGAACCCCATTTTTAGGGGGGTTACATTCACGTTCCCTCTGAACCTCCCTTCAGTTTCATCTTGTGCCCCCTCGTCCTTGAGCATCTTTTTCTTTGGAATATAATATTCTCCTGTACTTTATTCTTCCCTGTGAGGTACTTAAATGTCTCAATCATTTCCCCCCTCACCCTCCTCTCCTCCAGGGAGTACATATTTAATTCCCTCAGCCTGTCCTCATAGGGTTTGCGATATAGTCCCTGCACCATTTTGGCTGCCCTCCTCTGAACTGCCTCCACCCTATCTATGTCCTTACATTGATGAGGCCTCCAGAACTGGACACAGTATTCGAGGTGCAGCATCACGAATATCCTGTATAGTGGAATTATTACCTCTCTGTTTCTGCCGATGATTCCCCTGCCTATGCATCCCAGCATCATGTCTGCCTTTCCTGCCGCCCTGTCACACTGCCTACCTACCTTGAGGTCATCGGAGATGATCACCCCCAGGTCTCTTTCTTGCTTGGAGCATGCTGTTCCCCCCCCCCGTTGATATGTAGCTCCTGGGTTTTTGTGCTCTGAGTATTATCTTGCATTTTTTTGCATTGAAGTCCAGCTGCCAATCCTCTGACCAACCCTCCAGCTTCCTTAGATCTCCCCTCATTCTATCCGCTCCCCCTGGTGTGTCCACCCTGTTGCAGAGCTTAGTGTTGTCAGCAAACATGCACATTTTCCCTTCCAGACCCTCTGCAATATCACTGAGAAAGACACTGAAGAGGACTGGACCCAGCACTGTTCCATGTGGTACCCCACTGGTCACTGCTCTCTGAAGAGTGACTTTGGCCTGGATGTTGATCCTGATAATAAGGGTCAGGGCCTTTTTTGGCCCCCCAATGTTAATTCTCAGACTCCATTGTGTAATTTGACTTTTCCCATATCTGAAGCTTTAATGCAGTACAGATGGAGTCACAAGAGTTGGGTTACAGGGAATCCACTTCAGTAGCTTGTGCTTCCAGCACCACCTAATGGTAAATGAAAATTCCTGCAAGCTAAACTGGCCAGAGCTGCAGGGTTTGCAGTTTGAGAAAGAAAGGCCTCTGGAAGGCAAGCTAAGTGCATAATAAGCTGGGTGGCTAGCACAGCTGGTGGCATACCTGGACAGTATTCAGGTGAGCCCCAGTTTTGTGCCTATATATTACATAATTGTTTGTGTCTCCCATGCCTAGTGGTAGCTACCAATTCCAAAACACCACCCTAGAACACTGCTAGCTGCTCTAGACATGCAGTGTGAGAATGAAGGTGGTCACAGCAAACAAAGGCTGAGCAGTTCACCTGGTAGAACACCTGGATGACGTTCCCCGGGCCTAGGTTCAAGTCTCAGGTCACATGATCTCTTCTTCATACAGTTTGCATGCTGAGGTGTAGCAGAGGCCAATGCCAGACTGAGACTACCAATTCCTTTTTCAAACTGCAGATGAAAATTAAGAAGCACATGGTCTGATACCTTTTATTGGACCAACATAGATGGTACAAAAAGAACAAAGTGCCTAACCTTTCAGACCAACCAAGTCCTTCAGAAGCTGGTGACAGTTATTTATAAAATTTCATACTACACACACCCAGTTCATACGTTAAAAAAACTAGACAGAATTCTCATTGGTTTAAAGTACTCATTTAAACCACAAACTGAGACATTCAGAATTTATGATAGTGAAACTTTCTGCTTGAAGAGTTCTTATCTTGTTCTGGGACATTTGACCTTGAATGGCTCCTAAGCTAAGAACAAACTTGTGAAATGTGATTCCTCTGCTGTAAACTGTAGTTATGGTTTCAATGAGTATTTTAAACCAATGAGAATTCTTTCTGTTTTTTTACATATGATTTGGGTGTATGTAGTATATAATTTTATAAATAACTGCTTCTGAAGAAGGTCTTGGTTGGTCCGAAAGCTTAAGCACTTTGTTCTTTCTGTACCATCTACGTTGGTCCAATAAAAGGTATCAAACCATTTGCGTCTGGATGAAAATTAATGCACTCTTAATGCTGATGGATGGTTTAGGCTCCCCTATACTACCCACACAACAGTTTCTATATGGCGGTGATCTGGTAACTGGCTTGGTAATATTTAAATTTCACAAATGGCTTCAGTAAAGTGTTGAATGATTCCTTAGTAAGTAGTGATGGGGAAGCATCCATTTCATGACCAGAAGGGGAATGTGATGGTGTTGAGGTCTCACCAGTCCAGAAAAAAACAAGAATTTGTCAATGCCAAATGTTGTCTCGCTGGCATTGGCATTGGTAGTGCCAGAGCTAGAGATGCATAATAGGAATGGCAGTGAACTATTGAAGTGACGCCAACCCCACACCCACCCTGTAGAGAGCGAGAGGCATTAGGGTGTGCCTTTGGGTCGTCAGCTATAACGCTCATGCCATTGTACCTCACCCTACCCTGTAGACACTGACAAGTGCCATGGTGTGCTTTGGGGTCTTTGGGCATTAAACTTACCCCATTCCATAAGGAAATACGCTGACATGGGTGCAGTATAGGAGAATGGGGTGAATTGTGTGGCCGAACAGTGCAAGGCACACCATGATGCCTGTCATTATCTGCAAGGTGGGGGTGGAATGGCGTGAGCATTACATCTGATGATCCCAAGTCACACCCCTGGCGCCTGTCAGTCTGTACTGGGTGGGGTGCTACAGTTGGAAACCCTAACACCGTAGGCGTGCGGTGGTATTTTCACTCCAAATTTTCAACATGGGCTGTTTGTGAGCCCACCTCATGAAAAGTGGCACAATCAGTTTGTTAGCTGAAAGGTGGTTTTGCACAGCAGCTATGCCATTTGGCGACACAGGGGACGAAAACACATTTTGGGCAGGATGTGGAGAATGGCAACTGTATTGTTCATGAGAGGGCGTAAAAAATGGCAACATTGAAAATGTGGATTGAAAATATGAAAAATTGGTGAAGTCATGAGCATGCATAGAAAGCGAAAAACACACGTCCATAACCCAATTATTTTTGGGAGTTTGTAAACCACATTTTTAACATAGGCATTTTGGGACCTCCCCTCATGAACAGTGGTGCTGTGATTTTGTTAATCTGTCCCAAAAGTTGCCACAGCGACTACACCATTGTGTGCCACAGGTGCGGAAACACATTTTGGGCAGGATGTGAAAAATGACAGCTATACTGTTCATAAGGAGGTGTGAAAAAATGCCAGTGTTGAAAGTCTGGCATGGAAATATTTGCAAATTTGCGAAGTTACAAGGGTGCATGGAAACTGCGCAATGACCGCTTGTAACGCAGTCATTTTATGGATTTTCAGCACCAAATTTTCAACATAGGCATTTTAGCACCTCTGCTCATGAACAGTGTCACCATCATTTCCTCAAACTGTCCTGAAAAGTGATTTCACACAGCGACTGCGCTATTCTGTGCTGGACGTGCAAAAAGACATTTCGGACAGGATATGTAAAATGACAGCTGTACTGTTCATAAGGAGGTGTGGAAAAATGCCAAATCTGAAAATCTGGAGTAAAAATATTACAAATTTGCAAACTTACAAGTGTACGTGCAAACTGCGCAACACATGTCGTAAATCAGTCATTTTATGGAGTATCGTCATGAAATTTTCAACATAGGCATTTTAGGACCTCTGCTCATGAATAGTATCACTGTCATTTTTGTAATCTGTCCCGAACACTGATTTCCCACAGCGACCGCACTACTCTGCGCCAGAAGTGCGAAAACATATTTGGGCCAGAATTGTGAAAAATGACAGCTGTACTGTTCATAAGGAGGTGTGGAAAAATGCCAGTGTTGAAAGTCTGATGTGAAAATATTGCAAATTTGCGAAGTTACGAGCGTGCGTAGCAACTGCGCAATGCACGCTCATAAAGCAGCCATTTTTTGGACTTTTTCCACCACATTTGCAACATAGGCTTTTTGAGAGCCCACCTCATGAACACTGACACTGTCGTTTCGCTAATCAGTCCCGAAAGGTGATTCTGTGCAGTGACAGCGAAATCACCTTTCGCGGCCGAATAACGCCATGACAGTGGCAGAATTCATGAGGAGGGGTCCCAAAAACCCCATGTTGAAAATTTGGTGCAAAAATTCAAAAAAATGCCCGAGATAGGTATCAAAGTTGAAAGAACCCTATTTGTTCCGTTATAGAGCTTACCGGCATTTTGCCAGATCATGGTCGACTTTGAAGAGTGCAGACGTGTTCCCGGTCCACCGAAGATCGTCGCACCGGAATACGGAGGAGTAAGTATGGGGTGGGGGTGTGGGGAGGCAGGTGCGCAGAGGGTGGGCGGCAGGTTGCGGGAGGGGCAGGGAGACGCGATAGGGACCGCTTTCATTTTCACAGCTGTTAAAAAACATTGTGGGGCTTTTTTTTTTTTTGCAGGGCAGTTGGCATGCTGGGGTGGGCTCCAGCATTACAACTAAGTCTTTTTGTTGGGGATTCTGTAGCTGACAGGATTGGGCATCCCCTGTCGGCACATACTGGAGGGAGGGGACACGTGAGGGGGATTGGGCACCCCTCAGCAAGCAACTAAAGGGCGGGGACACATTATGCCGATGGGAGTGGGCCCTGTCTGCAAAATAAAAGGGATGGGGATAAACTCCGACAGGGATTGGGCCCCCCATCGGCAAAGGAAAACTGTTGGGGGGTGCATGGCCTTGAGGATTAGCCACCCCTCGGCATCACGTTATACATGTGAGGGGCACGATATGCCGACAGAGTGGGCTCCCCATTGGCACTGTGACAGGCAGCGGCGGCAGTCACTGCCACCATGTTGCCTGCACTTCGGGAGGCATGTTATGGTCACTCTGCATGAGAGCTTTGCTCTCATTGCAGTGGACCTTTTCTTTGTTCTGGTGGCCACATTTGGTATCCGTGAGGTCAGAGCCTGCTGCTGGCTGATTGGGGAATGAGGGAAGCACCTTCTGATGCATGCCCTGCATTCGCCCAACACTGGCCGCGCCTCCAAATGTGCTACCACCGCAAGATGTTGGCTGGCGCACAAGCACGCGAGCCAACATAAAACACAAAAGTAAGCTGATGCCACCAAAAGCTGGTTCAGAGATGTAAAAACCTATATGTGAGAACAGACACGATAATGCACACAGGAATACAGACGCACACACACACACACACACACACACACACACACACACAGTGAAAAGCTCAGTAATATAAAATTCCTAATATTCACACTGGCAAACAGATATGCCAATGTACCATGCTCACACAGTAATACAAACTCTCCAGAGCTTTCACCCATTTCTCAGAGTTGCCAGCTCCCTTGGGGGGGGGCACACCTCCCACTTTGTGGGGGTTTACTGTTATTTCTGTCATCTCTAGAGACAGTAAACCTGCAGACTACTACAAATCGTATAGACCAATCTCAGTACTCGATACGGACTACAAATTTCTTATGTATATATTAGAAAAAAAAAAGGGATGTCATCGTCCCCCGTCTGATCCACCCAGACCAGATGGGATTCATCAGATCCCAGCAGACGATACACAGCATCAAGAGATCATTATCGATCCTCCAATGTGCTTCCACGTCAGCCTTCCCAACACTGCTTGCTCTTAGTCTCAATGCAGAGAAAACATTTGCCTGAGTGTCTTGGACCTTTATCCACACTGCTCTACATAAATTTGTCTTCCCCCCTCCTTTCATAGAACGGTTATTTAACATATACAAGGTGCCAAAGGCACAAATAAGAGCCAGTGGCCACGTCTCCTCCATATTTGAGCTCCAGAGGGGAACCAGACAGGGCTGCCCCCTCTCTCTACTCCTTTTTGCCATCTATGTTGCGCCTCTGCCCAGGCAATCAGCTGGCATGAGGGAATACGGAGTTACCAGGGGCAGAATGGATCAGAGCATCAAAGAACACCTTATGCTGACAATGTCCTCCTATGTCTCTTGGCCCCAGATGCTGATCTCCCGGTAGTCTGGCCCATATTGAAATTATTTGGGTCTGTGGTTGGATGCAAATGTAAAGAAAACAAGATAGAAGTCATAACGGTGACCCCCCAGCTGCTTTGTCCTCCAAATACCCCTTTTAGTGGGGTCTAACCCAGATGAAGTATCTGGGGGCCAAACTGACAGCTTCAGTGTGTCCCAATTATTTTTAGCCAGTTTATCTCCTTTGCTGACACAGATGCAAATAAAACTGTGTAAGTGCTTGGCAATGCCACTGTCTCTTTAAAGAACGGTAGTGACCATTAAGATGAAGGTCCTGCCAACATTTCTCTTTCAAGGAATAGCTCGACTGGTGATTGCTAACCACTGGGCAGCCTGGCAGAAAATTATCTCTAGGTTCCTGTGGCTGGGCCATCAACCCCCACACACACACACACACACACACACACACACACACACACACACACACACACCCTGAGTTTGCCATGCTAGACTATGCAGACCAAAGGATCGGGGGGAGTGGCTCTCTCAGACCTTAGGCTATGCTACAAAGTGGCATAAATACAGCCGGTACTATACTGGCTTAGAAACGCCCCGTCACAAAACTGGGCCCAGTTGGAGAGCAGCAATACTCACCCAACCCCCAGAGAAAGGACTTCTAGATTGGCAAGCTTTTGCTGTCCACTCCTCATGCCCTTCCCTTTTTGTACTTACGCCACATGTTATCTGGCCACAGTAGATCACAAATTCTAATTTTAAGGTGCAGTTGCTCTGGCTCTTGCCCTGGCACTTACACGAGGACTTTGCCCCGGCAAGACCTGACACTGGGTACAAAGTCTGGTATTGTATGGGATGTAACTATCTCTTTCAATCACTACAGGGCAAAGAGGTGAAATCATTTCAGATGTTGAAAGGAGGCCTAGATTGCCCCCTGACAAATATGTTGAGATATTTTCAGACCAGGGCATATGTTCTAGACTGGAAAAGAAGGGGTCCACAATTAGACTCCAGAAAACCATGAATGCATCTGACAATATCAGCCGTGTTGGGGGTTAGCACACCCCATCTTTCCTCTCAGTTGTATTCCACCCTTAGCAAATTAAGGCATTCTCCCCTTCCCCAAAGCCTTCGACAGATGGAACCAGGAGTTGGGGCATCCGTCGGAGCCAGAGATGTGGAAGGTTAACTTACTCCAATGCACATAAAATCTCCTCCTCCATGGCCAGGCAGGAATTTAGTTGGAAATGCATAATGAGTTTTTTCCTAACCCCAGTTCAGTAGGTCCACAGGAAAATAAGAGGAACAATGCACTGTGGTGAAGGAAGGGCGACACACCTCCATATCTTCTGGTCATGCCCAAAGCTGTTACTCTTTATAGGAGCAATTGAGGGGGCACTCATAGAAATATTCCATCCATCTACGTCACTTAATGGAAACATGTTCCTTTTCTCACTGTATCTGCAGGGAATGAGAGATCCCACTGATAGATACTTACTGGGGATCGTTCTTGCAGTACAAAAAATGTATCACTGAAAAATGGCTGTGGCCCAACCAGACGAAAGGCACTCCGCTCACTGCTGCACCTGGCCACAGTATGCCAACTGTTTGCAGAAGAAAGACTGGCACTAACACCAAGCACTGCTGCAAAGCTCATTTATTAATCAATCAATCAATCAAATCTTTATTTATCTAGGCGAACATCAAAGTGCAGTTAAACATTATCGGAAAAGACGTACATGGTGCAGCACCACACTGGGAGACAAACCACGCTAGCTGAAGCCCCGACCGTTTTGGCGCATGTACGCCTCCTCAGGGAGGCTGGTCCGGCACTAGGACACTGTGTTTATTGTAAAATATTTAAAGAGACAGTGCAATAAAATAAAAACAAAGTGTAGTGCAAAACCAAAGAATAAAAAAGAGAAAAATTTAAACCTTACAGTAGCTCATAGTAAGTGGTGCTGGCAATATTTCCTATAAAGCAGTTTTTTTAGTGTAACATAATCTCGCAAGGTGGAAATAGCATCCACGTATCAACTACATTGCATAGTGAGAGAGCACCACGCTTGTGATATCATAGCGGCCAACTGCGCTTAGATTGACCTCCCCAGTCACTATATAAAGTACTGAAAAAATTCAAAAATGATCATATTGTTGGCAAAAGCACCAGTAGGGAGGTCAAAAAGGTCAAGTGGGATACAGTATACTTATCCTATACCCGATAACAGCAAGCTGACAAAGCTGAGATATAAACAAAACAGTACACCTGTATATTAGCAAAACAACTCAGCAAACCAGCTTTTTTAGAACCAGGAGGTAGGGAGGTCACTAGGGTCATCTGAGGTCTTAATATGCTCATGGCATAGAGAATCATTTTTACCCGGAAATGGTGCAATATTGAAATTATCATGTATTCCTGGTGACGTCAGAGTGCCTAACTGGTAGATTCAGAAGGCTTCTCTCCAAAGGATGAGTTTACCCACATCTCCACCTCACTTCCCCACTGTGACTTTTTTCAGTGCTACAAAATGAGAACTGATGTTTCCTTGAACTGGGACTTTTGGAAACGTGTTTGGATACAGCATTACATCTGTCTCCATTCCTGATGGAGCTGAGATGTTCCCCAGTGCATAGTTTAAACATGCATGAGGTCTTGCCCACGTTAGAAGGCCTGACATTTGCACGTGCCGAGATATATAATACCCAGAGTAGAAGAGTTAATGAGATGTCAGATTTTGTATTCATTTTGTATGTTGACAGTACTGAAGGTGTTGGTTCTTTGTACATCGCTGCAGTATCTACAACAACTACAAGCTGTAACAACCTGTTAGGGGGTCTGCTAGCCACATGGCTAGCATGCTTGGCATGGACTGTAGGCTGTGGACAAGTAACTGGTAGGCAGCAGCAACTTAAATGTGAAGGGCTCCTATCCTCTTGTTCCGAGATTCTTGGAGTCTCCCCAGGATCTGTACTAGGCCCTCTCCTGTTTATGGTTTTCATTTTTATGATGTTCCTAGATGCCGGACTACACAAGGCCAGTGTGCCTTTTCTTACAGAGCACCGCTTTGGTTTAATGGGCTACACAGTGAATTAGCTAACCTACCTAAGCTTGGACAGTTTAAGCGTATGCTCTGGCATCATCCCTTAGCTGAAAGCTCCTGCGAGTGTGACACCTGAGAAAACCAGCTACCTAGTCTACAGCATTTAATAGCCTCCACATCCTTGCATTTGACCTGCCCCCCCGACATGGGGCTATTTGAACTCACCCCCATCTCTTATTCCCTCTTTCCTATTGCCCCTACCACTATTTTCTATGCCCTTCACTCCCCCAGCTATCCCCCCATCTAACATGCTTCTTCCTCTCCCGGTTATGTTCCCTGTCTGACAAAGCCCCTGGCTGCAGCCCCATCTCCCTTTTTGTCTTACCGCCCCCTTTTCCTTTGTTAGCTCTTCTTATATCTGACCCCTCCTGCCTTGGTGTAGCGATATATAATTGATAACTAATGTAATGTCTGCTCATGTTGGTGCTTCCTGTGTCTGCTGTTGTTTGCTAAATGTAGAAACTCAGTGTTTGTCTACCTGTGTATCTGTGTAACCCCACTGACGTGGAACCTCTGTAAATGAGCTGATGTGCACTCAGAGGTATTTACTCCGAGTTTGAATAAATAAAACACCAATGACCTGGGGGCAACACAGAAGATGTCTGTCTTCATCGTTATGCCGATGATGCAGTTCTATATGATGCCCAGCCCACTCCATCTGATGCACTATTTGATCTGCAGACAGCATTTAATATGCTGCAATTCGAACTGTTCGCTGTTAAGTTTCTTCTAAACACCTCAAAAACAAAATTTATGTTCTTCGCTCCAAGCAGCAAGCAGCCTGCTAGCATCACTCCCCCACCCACCAGTATTATTTTGTTAAAGGAGAAGTCCACCAAAACTTGAAAAACATATGTTGTGCAGAGTGTTTTAATTTGTATGTGAAGTTCTAGTGTTTCCTTCCCTCTGACTGGTATTAGGAGTTTTTCCTAAATTAGCCTGCTAGCTTTAGGGTAGTTTTACGACCCCTGGAGATCTCCATATGAAACAGCTTAATTGTATTCATTTGTCCTACAGTGCACCTTGTTTCATGTGATGGTGATGTAGTAGAGACCATAAATCCAGCAGAAGGCATTGCTTTACAATCAGTTCACAACAGTAAAGCTGGCTATATTTTAAAATCTGTAGAATTCAGCTTAGTGACTACCCTCATCATAAAGGTCTTACTGTCCTGAAAAACTTTGCTGCTGGTAATTTTTGTGCAGCTTGTAATGCTTCCAAGATATTTTGTTTGTTTGGCGTGTGTGTGCTGAATGTTGGGTCTCTCTTACATCACCGTCACATGAGACAAGATGCACTGTGGGAACAAGAAATACAATAAAGCTGTCAGGTATGAAGATCCCAGGGGTCGTAAAACTAGCACAAAGCTAGCAGGCTAATTAGGGAAAAACTCCTAAGACCAGTCAGAGGGAAGGAAACACTAGAACTTCACATACAAATTAAAACACTCTGCACAACATATATGTTTTCAAGTTTTGGGTGGACTTCTCCTTTAATGGGTGCTTGATAGCCTGGAATTAGCAGACACATTTAAATACCTGGGTCTGTGGTTAGACAGGAACCTTAACTTTGTCACCCACACTGAAACTCTGAGTAAGAAACTGTATCAGAGGTTAGGTTTCTGTTACAGAAATAAGTATTGTTTCCCTACCAATGTAAGGAAAAGATTACTTAAAGCAGCAGTGCAACGAAAAATGTTTTTCCAAAACAGTTTGTTTCAGCTACAGTTAAGAAAAATATTAGTTAACTGTCAAATGTGCTTGTCTAGGTACCTTCTATGCTACACACCAAGAGTCTTTTTTTATGTTTTCGATACTAATCCTCACCAGGTATACAATGCAATTTCTAGGAAAAAACTGGCGGCCCTCTTTTTTGCTTGAGAAAAAATTAAATTAAAACGTTTATAAAATACTTACGTTTTGATGAAATTAGAAACCTGTTCCACCAAATAAAACTGGATGATGCCTAGAATCTTTTATAGTGAAAAAAGGATAAACAGTATCATAAAAAACCTGAAATTTTAAATCCCGAGCTGCAAAAGCCCGAGCCTGATGTCCCGAAATGCCAGCTGCCCGACACGCCAACATCCTGACGACCAGCAGCCCGACACGGGACATATGCCATGTATGTGGGTACCCCCCTACAATAATATTTATTTTATTTAAAATTTGATGACCAGGAAAGGCACACTGAGCTGAGGCTCGTTTCCAGGTGTGACCCAGGTACAATTTGTACAGAGAGTAACAATAGGCGAGGAAAACAGACAGTTCACATGAACATTTTACAGAGAGTATAATATAACCAACTCCAAGTTGTGGCAAGTTCCAGTGTCGGGCAGTCGGTTGTCGGGATGGTGGTCTGTCGGGCAACCAGTGTTTCAGGATCTCGGGCTTGGGTTTTGTGTCTCGGGATTTGAAATGTCTGCATTTCGTAATACTCCCTGAGCTAGGGTAACATTTTTTGCCTAATTTCATTGCACTGCTGCTTTAAGGTAATTTTTTTGACACTTCTTGATTACGGTGACCTAGTGTATAGAGGTGATGCTGCTTCACAACGAGCTAAAGTAGATGTTGGATATCATAGAACACAATGTTTTATTACCAATTTGCCTGCCAGGACTCACCAGTGCACCTTCTATATGTCACTTGGCCGGTACTTCGTAACCTCTAGGAGGCAAAAAACTGTATATTTACACAAAGGCTATGAAATGCTGTTCCGAAATATATCTTGGCCCTCTTTTTTTTTTTTTTTTTTAATCATACTATGTTTCTTTCCTGCCGGCACCCCTAGCCCTACGGATGGGCTCGGCGACCTATACCCTCACCCGGGGATGCCCCCCGAGTGGGGCTGCCAAGGCAGAACTAAAGGTGGCTGGAGGGTTGGGCACCGAGCCCGGCTCATACACACAGGGGCCTTATGTTTTTTTCAATGGAATCGCTTAGAGCTGGGAGCGTGCAGTGACTCCGATGCCAGGCGTCCGCCATAGCTCCACCCATGTTCTGGCGGTGCCATGTCCCCGGCCTCCAACAGGGGGCGAGCGACACTGGGGCCAGCTCCCTAGCCCTCCCAGGAGAAGGAGAGCAGTCCTCCGGATGCTGGATCCTTCTCATCCCCTGCTGACCCTTGGTGACCCAAGTCCATTCCCAAACACGGGTCACCGGCTTGGCGCGAGGTGTGGTGTCCAGTGCCTCAACCCTCCGCACCACCAGGCCGGGATCTTGGCCTTTTTTTCATACAATCACTACTGTCTGATAAAAAAAAGCCTTTGTGGTGCACATGGGGAAAAAACTTGCGGGTCCGCAAGTTTTTACCACATGCTTGATATTTTCCATCACACAGCCATTTTGCAACTGGCTCCATGATTTATGGTGGCTTGGGGAAGCCCCCTATTGTGAAGGCGAAATGTAAAGCTGGTAGCTGTTCTCCGTTACCACACTTCTTGTTACTGCCTATTGCTCTGAAGATGTGGCAGCTCGAATAAAGCAAAGAACTGAAGAGCAACAGTGTCTCTGAGTCTCCTTTTGGTGGGGTGAGTGCAGTCGTCTACTTACTGTTTGGTGGCACAGCTGCGCCAACATGCTACACTTGGTAGTACCAGATGTAGCATCCCCACAAGAGGGGAAGGAGTCCAGCGGTCACTGCCGATTCCAACAAATCAACCACCTGAATCCTGCACTGACCTCTGAAGTGGACACCCTCACACAATGTGCCAAATGGGGTTGTTTTGCATGTCTCTAAGGCTAGCTGAAGCCCCCGCAGCTGCGCAGTCGCCCATGTGGAAAACAGGAAATGCCGCCCATGCAGTGATATTTTTCTGTTGTTTTTACCACACTGGCAGCTGCGGAGTGGGACTTAATCCCAAAAGTTTTTGAAAATCTGACCTCTAACCTTTACAATTTGAGGACTAATAGCATTCCCCATGTTAGAGGTCCCCACAGGTATGTGTCTAAATATAGTAACCTGGCTCTCAGCTAGTTTTCCCCAATGTTTTTGGAACGAGTTGCAAGCGTCTCTTAAATTAAACTTGTTGATCAGAACTGTTCACGACAGTAGTAGAATGATGCTCTCATGGCACCCTCTTAAATGAAACCCCAGGGGCCTGTGGTTGATCTCTGTCTCTCCCCTTCCCTACCCAGGAAGCCCCGCCACAGGGGGCTAATCTGTGGGCCACCCAGTCTGGGAGGCTTGGGGAGGATGCTGGGTGCAGCCCAAGGGTCACATGAGGGGTACATCCCTGCCTGCCCAGAGGGACGAAAAGCAGAGTTGAGAAAAAAAATTTTGTTAGAAAATCATTGTACCAATAAATTCACCTGTCAATAGATTTTTCATCTTCATTGCAGCCTGTTGCTGCATTCCTCAGCTTGTTTTTTTGATTTATTGCTTGATACAATCCTTGTACTTTGTCTTTTATTCTTTGTTCCTGCATAGCGTCCTTTTATATTTTGTGTAATTGTCGCTTATGAACTCTGAAAATATGTTATATAATAACTGGGTGTTGTTTTTTTCCCCATAGGGGAAACCCAGTTATAATTCACCATTATAACCAGCTGGTTATAAACACAAACACACACCGGGTTTCCCCGACTGTAGGCGTGTGCACAGCGCTTCTCCACAACAATCTTGAGCACATCGAGTGTCCGGACAGTTTAAACTGAAAAGTTTACTCCTCACCTCTGCCCTGCACACCTGAATGATGTTACCAAACAAAGATGGTTCACAAAGAACCATAAAGCTCCCTGCTTTCCAGATTGCAAAACCAAGAAAAAAAGCCCTGCCTTCGTTATGGAACACCCTTCAAAAATCATTAAAACTAAAGCATACTATTGGCCTGAATGCATTTAAGTCCATGCTTAGACTCATGTTGAAGGAAAAATGCAACTGCTATGTCTGAATTCTCTTGTCGACCTTGAACCATACCCTTGGGCTCTCTCTAGCACTTATACCCTCCTTCCACCCTTACTCTCCTCTAACCTAGTCCTCCTTTCAGTTCCTCTCCCCTTGGCCTGTACAGCATCCTTTTCCCTCCTTCTCTTCCTAAGCACCGTCTTCCTTTCTTTCCCTTCAACCTGTGAGATGAGGGGATAGCTGCACACTCAAGCAGACTTGATAGGCCATGAGGCCTGTTTCTGCTGGCAGTTTTGTATGTTCGTATGTTCGTAACCTGAGCCTCCCCTCCTACCTCACCACCCTCTTGTTAATAGCACCTTCCCTACTGTTGAGCTTTGTCCTTCTCTGTCACAACCTTAGTATGCATTTGTATTGTCTTGCTCTGTAGCATTGATTTCCCTCATTCCTTTATCTTCCTCCTATTCTCCCTTGTAATTTGTGGATTAGGCATCTGCATGTGTCTTTAGTTTCCACTGTATATGTTTGGACCGGAACCTTTTTTTTAGATTCACCTGTATAAGTATCTGTAAGCACTGTATTTTGTTTTTTCTGTATGATTTGAGTCTCTTCTGTTACGAATCTATGTCCCCCAGGACCTCCTTGCAAATGAGTTGTCTCAATGGTGATATCCTGGTAAAATAAAATTGAAAGTGCCTTTGCGGCTTTGCTTTACGGTTCAGCCCAATGGCTCACTGTAAGTAGAGCTGCAGCGTAGCTCTGCCCTTGGCTGTGCCAAACATGGCAGTTGCTAAGATCCCAATAAATACATAAAAAAACATTGAATGTCTGAAGGAAAATTAAGAAAGAGGAACGGGAGAGACCAAGAAATCGAACAAAACTATTTCTTTGTGCACAGCAGCACCATCTAGTGGCCATAGTGGGCACTTTTAAACACACTCAAATCCTCAGGGTGAAAAAACTGCACATAGAAATTAAATAAAACAAGACATGGGGTGGTGTGTAAAACTCAAATTTTATACACATCCTCAGTGTATGATGCGTTTATAAACCCATTGAGCTTCGCTCTCTAGTTTATGTAGCACCCTGCATGTTGGGTGTGTGTAGCATGCAGATAGTAGAAAACAATATATGTGACTGTTGCCTATAGCTACCACCACTGCTGAGTGATATACCTTCCAGCACTTTAATCTTACCCCAACTTATGAGCTCTGGTTCCTATCCCCCTCCGCCTATGCTGTATCCCCTTGCTCACTCCTATTCTCTCTTCCAAATCTCTACCCCTTCCCCCCTCCCCCACTTTCTATCCCCTGTCCCCTCTTACTTTACTCTTACCCCACCTAACTACCACTTCCCCCCCTTTTGCTCTCTTTTCTACTTACCTATCACCTCCCCATTACCTACCCTCTCTGCCCCGATAAGGCATGCTAAGCTGCCTCTTCAACTGGTTCCTGCTCCCCTTTATTGTTATACTGAGTGCCTAAAAATGATTTTAAAGAACTATTTACAACGTAATATTCATTGTATAATTGTGATGTTCCCTGCATTTATTACTTTTATTTTTTTTTTTTAGTTTTTGTTGACCAGGTAAGTGCACTAGACAAATCCTGCCTATTTTCAGGCACGACCCAGGGAAGGGGATACAGATGAATGCCAACTGACCTTGAACCAGATTAAGCTGTTGGTGGTATTTTTAGTGAATGAGGGAAATTTGGCCAGGACACCGGGGAAATTCCCCTACTCTTTTCAATAAGTGCCATGGGATCTTTAACATCCACCTGAACTACCACCAATCTAGGCAGATGGGACCTCGGTTTAACATCTCATCCGAAAGACGGCACCTCAGAAATGCAGCACCCCTCTCATGCTGCTCTACAGTGTCAGTATTGGGATATTAACCCAAGTGCCAGATGTGGGAACTGAACCCACAGCCCTCTGATCTCCCAGCCTCAGAGGTGAGTGGGCTACCTACTGAGCCACTGACACCGCTTATTATTAATACCATTGTATGTCTATGTACTACTGTTGTGGAACCTTTGTAAAAGAGTTTTGTTGCTCAAAGGTACTGTAATCCAAGACTTAAATAAATAAAAATAATAAACATTCTTGTTACACACACCAACCCATGCATTATTCTACATGTAATGATCTATTACATTGTGCTCTTGATATATGTACTGTTACCTGTCCTAACCAGGGCCTCCTTGCAAATGAGCACTGGTCTATGGAGCTTTCCCTGCTAAAACAAATAAATACAATACACTGACCCCCAATCCATCAATTTTTGGGTAGAGTAACAACAGTAGCTCAGTAGCAGGATAACTCTGTGTAACCCCTAGATGGCGCTATCCCAGGGGCTACTACCCCTGCCTGATTTGCCACTAACAGGTTGAGGGGCCTGGATCCAATGGCGGGTGCCTCCACCCAGAGGTCAGGGTTTGCAATAGTTAAACTAACTTGGTCACAGCCCTCTGGGACACTGCAACCCCCCTTTCTTCCCACTAGTGGCCCACACAATATATCAGAATTACCTTCACAGTATACACTTACCCCCAGGTCTGGTTCCGGCACTGGGACCTCCTCAGAAATGAGATACAGTGCAACAATCACAGTACAGTACTTTAACATAGACAAACACTCAGGCAGTATAACTTTGCTGAAACAAGCAGCTCTGATTTATTTAGGGGATATAACAAGGACAGGGGAAATCAGGTTAATTAGCTTATCACTCTAATAATTACCTATGGCTCTGTGCACAGGCCTATCCCTATCAGTTACTGTCCCTGGGTACCCAAGCCCTAGTGGCTAGTCCAAACCGTGGCAGCTGGTAGGGGCCCTTTCACACAGAGAAAAGGAGAATTAAACAGTCAGCAGTACAGTAATTCCATTTGGATTTAATGTGGCAATTCAACAGGAGCTAACCCTGAATTAGTACTCACGACCTCCAAATAAGATAGGGTCCTTCAATGTCAGCAGGGCTCATTGAGGTACACAAACCTCTTCACACATCCATATAAAGAAAGCACTATACCAGGCAGGCTGCATCTGTATCCGATCGCAATTACTGCACAATACCGGGAGAACACACAGCAGATTCAGTTCCTGACAGACCGAGTGCAATTTTCAGCAATTCTTCCAGTCTTCTACAGGGTGAGCCTGTTTTCTACTCTTCAGAGATCCTTTGATTCTTTTCACAGGACGGATTCAGTCCTAACAAGCTGCAGACGGAACTCTTGGGCCTTACACACGTTTTGACAAAACTGCACACTGAAAAAGCACAGGGCTCCTTCCTTCTTCACTGCCAAAGCTCAACTGACACTCCAACTGACAAAACCGGGCACTTCCTTTGAGTTCCTCCCAGTTCTTGACTGGATTGGCTGTCACTCACAATAGACTGCTGCTGTTGGTCCAAAAAGGCACTGAAGTCTAAACTACATCTCCCAAGTCACTGCCATACAATCCTCTTGTGGCTGGCTCAGATTATGAGTCCAAGTTCTGATTCGTCCAAGGCACCATTTTAGAGCTAGCTTACCCCACACACTGATTGGTCCAGTTCAGCAGTTCAAAACTAGAATGGGAACTAGCAGACACAGTTCTGACTGCAAAGAAAGCAGGTTAGACAAACTGTAATTTCATTATTACTCTAAATAATTTCTGGCAAACAGTTACATCTTTCAGATAGGTTCCCTTTGCACTCCTAGTGACTGCAAAAATGAAGTGAATTGGCAGCAGCTCGAGTGGTACTCAGAGAAGCACACAGTCCCCCATACAAACTAATTATGTCTGCAAGCAGACAGCTCTTAAAGAGACAGTACCAGAGGCTCTAAAAACACTCACTGATAAATGGCTTAAATGCCAAACACCATTCAGGCTTGGAGCATTCAAGCAAGCTCCTGGAAGTCTTTTGGGAACCCCCATTTGCAGGGGGGTTACATCTGCATGCCCTTCCCCAACCCACAGGGCACTGTTCGTAATTCACACTGTCATGTGGCAGTAGCTATGAGCACACCTGAGAGGCAGTTGGGAGGAGGGATCTCATGTCCTTGATGATCCTGTACAGACTGACTGATCGTGTACTGTATTTTAGACATATCCCATCAAGCTGATGAGTATATTTAGTAACGGCAATTTTGTTGCCGTGACAATGGCAACAGTGAAAGGGGCGAAGCTCATTTTAGATCGCCCCTCACTCCTGTCGTCCTTTGCCCCCACTCTGTTTCTACCCCCTCCAGAGTTATATTCAGTTCTGGGGGGGTGCGGGAGGCAAAGCCTCCCCAGCTAAAAACTATCATTTACCAGGAGGGAAGCTTTAGCGCTGGTGTATCTCCTGGGAGACGAAATGCCTGGCACTGCAGTGCTTGGCGACATTTTGCCAGTGCCATAATCGACATCAGCAAAATGTTTGTCACTGCGGCATGGGTGAGCCATTTTGCTAATAGTGGATATCAGAGCTCAACACAGAGTAGGTTTGTATTTTAAAAAAAATAAAAACGCTGGTTCAGCACAATGCTTAACTTCTGTATTTTTGTTCAAGGTGAGCAGCAGTTTTGATTACAGGAAAGATCACTGAAATACATTCTCAAGCAGTCAAAAGGGATTGGAAAAACAGTGCTAGTTTATTCGTTTAATTTTAATTTTTTGAGAAAACAGTTCCATAGAAAATAGCTTTGAGCTGGGCTTAAAAATGGCTGCCAGTTCCAATTTTACCGTTCTAAGTTGGCGCGTTGATATGGTTGGTGATGTTAGAAGGCTGGCACATGCACTTTTATTTAGATATTGGTCATGTCAACACAAAGGTATGGGTGCCGGCCTCCGTCAGCCAATCAGAATGCAGGGATTTCCCTAGCCATTTTATAATTAAGTGATAATATACACAGAATTTGATGGCAGAGGGAAATCAAAGGTCCACTGAGTCAGCCCTTACTATATTACATCACCCAGCAACCTACTGTACTGGTGGTCTGTCACCCTCCTTCCTCACTCCACCACCCTATAAATCTATGTTGCCCTCCTGATAATGAGTCCCCCTACTCCAACCCAACCATTTTTAAACCTGTTAAGGGTAGCTGCCCTCACCACTTCTGCCAGCCGCCGGTTCCAGGGTTCCACCACCCTCTCAGTGAAGTAAAACTTCTTCATATTTCCCTTGAACGTGCCCCCCCCCCCACCAACCTGCAGCCATGCCCTCTAGTGACGGCACATCCTTTTTTCTTACAGACAGGTCCTTGTTTTTACCCCTGAGCAACTTATATGTTTACTTTGTGCCCCTTCACTCTTGTTTGGCCTCCAGTGAAGTACTGTACATATTTAGGGCCTCCAGACCATCCTCACAGGATCTGCCCTGTGGGTCCTGGATCATTTTGGTGACACTTTGCTGCACCAACTCTCACCTGTCAATGTCTTTACTCACTAATACGAACATACGAAGAAGCCAGCAGAAGAAGGCCATTTGGTCTTTCAAGTCTGCTCATATTGCAGGGTCCACAGCTTGAGCTACTGTCCCTGCCCTCCCCACTCCTCCCATCCTCTCTACCCATGGCCCTTACCCTCCCTCTATGCCTATCTCAGCCTCTCTTAAAGCTTCCTACTATCTGCAACGAGATTACCTCTTCTGGCAGCACATTCCAAGTGTCCACCATCCTCTCTGTGAAGAAGTGCTTCCTGACCTCCCTCCTAAACCTCCCACCCTCCAGCTTAAGACTGTGCCCCCTCGTGTTATGGTTGCCACTCAGTTTAAAGAGATTCTTCTTATCCACCTTACTTATCCCTTTCAAGTACTTGAAGGTCCCAATCATGTCCCCTCTCTCTCTCTCCTGTCTTCCAGGGAGTACATGTTCAGTACCCTCAGCCTCTCCTCATATGCCTTACCCTGCTGACCAGCTATCATCTTTGTAGCCCTCCTCTGGACCTTCTCCAGCAAGTTGATCTCCTTTTTGAGGTGTGAACACCAGTACTGAACTCCATACTCTAGATGCTCAGATACTCAGATACTCAGGTGAGACTCCAAAAGAGGGCACAGTATTCCAAGGCAAGGCCTCGCCAAGGATCTGTACAGTTGCAGAATCACCTTGCTTCTCCTACTCTCAAAACCCCTCTCTATACAGCCCCATACAGTAACAGAAACACAGAATCTGTTGGTAGAAACGGACTGATTGGCATACCCTGTCTCCCCAGATGGTCCCTACTTAGTCTGCCACCACAGACCCTAAATGGTCTCCCACAACCCTCCTTCCTTCCTGCCTATTCACTAAGATTCCCCTGTATCTCTCCCACACATGCTTGAAGCCCCCTACTGTTTTCACTTCCACCACATCCTCAACACCTTGCTGTGTTGCATTGACTCGTTTGGTTGATGGAATCACTGATTATGATCCCCAGGTCCATCTCCTCTTTTGAAGTGGCCAGCCTAACTCCTCCCGTCCAGTATTCTGTGCGTGGAATTGGAGTCCACCTCCCTACATGCATTACCTTGAACTTCCTAGCACTGAATCTCAACTGCCAGACCATAGACCATTCCTCTACTTTCTCTAGGTCTTTCTGGAGCTCCCGCACCCCTTCTTCATGATCTACCTGCCACGCAGCTTTATGTTATCAGCAAGGAGACAGACGTTTCCCCCGATACCTTTCCCTATGTCACTTATGAACATATTAAATAGGACTGATCACAGCGGCACGCCACTCGTGACCTCCCGGTCCTCTGATTTAGCCCCATTTACCACTACACCCTCTGTTGCCTGCCCCCGAGTCAACTTCCTACCCAGCTAACTAAACCCCATTTTACTTCCAAGTCTTCCATCTTTTTTCAGCAGCCTGCCATGTGGTACCAAATTGAAGGCCTTACGGAAGTCAAAGCAGAGCAAATCATGCACCTGTCCGTTTGTCTATCACCTTGGTGACCTAATAAAAAAAAAAGTATCAGACTGGTGTAGCTTGACCTCCCTGACACTAACCTATGCTGTTTGTTGTTCTCTAAGAAGGCCACCAAACTTTCTTTGGCTATGGTGTCCATCAGCTTTATTTACTTATTTATTTATTGATTGATTGATTGATTGATTGAAATATTTCACCAGGAAAGTTACACTGAGCAACAGTATGCTCATCTCACAGTACGTCCTGGGGGAAAGGGTAGTGGGATTACAGAATTACAAGCATCAGTTACACAAACAGTGGGTAAACACTGTAAGTACAATTTTCAGTACAGAGAGTAGGACCACAGGTACATTAGTCAAATATGGGTAAAATCATTTTCAGTACTAATTTGCACCTTGCCGTAAGCCGAATGCAGCTACGGTTTCTGTAGAGGGCACCAAGTCTGGGTCGAAGTTTCTTTAGAATGGCATCAATGTGTACTGAGAAGTTGAGACACCAGTCAAGTCAAACATTGAGGTATCTAAAGGAGGAGGTGTCCTCAAGAACAGTCCCATCAAGGGTGTGGAAGGTGGGCTGGGAGGTAAGCTGAGCCAGTCTCTGCTTAGTGCCGAAGGTCAGAAAGACTGTCTTTTTGGCATTAAGGAAGAGTTGACGGTCTCTAAGCCAGAGCTGGACATTTATGAAGTTGAACAGAAGTCTGGTAGTGACATCAGACACAGATTTGCCAGCTGTGTAGATTACAGTGTCATCTGCATATATATGTATGCTGGATGACGAACAAATCTGAGGGAGGTCATTTAGAAAGATAGAGAAGAGGAGCAGCCCAGGTACAGATCCCTGGGGAACTCCAGTGGTTATGGGCAGGGGAGGAGAGATGGTATCGGCAAAGCGGACTGATTGCCTACAATAGAGGTAAGGCTGACAGATCTGTAGTTGCCCGGACCTTCCCTGCCCTCACCCCTTGTGGAGTGGCACTACATTGGTGGATCTCTAATCTGCTGGCATCACTCTGGACTTCAGTGAGTCATTGAATAGAAGGGCCATGGATACTGCCCATTCTGCAGTCAGTTCCCTAAGTACCCATGGATGTAGGCCATCTGGGCCTGGCTTCTTGTCTACCCTGAAAAATTCTAGTGTAACCCCTAGGTGGCGCTATCCCAAGGGCTACTACCCCTGCCTGCTTGACTAGTAGCAGGTTAAGGGGCCTGGGTAATGAAACCGGGTGCCTCCACCCGGAGGTCAGTGTTATTAGTGGTCAAGCTAACCTGGGCACAGCCCTCTGGGACACTGTAATCCCCCCCCCTTCCCTTCTAGTGGCCTGAACAATATACAATAATTACTTTCACAATGACCCTTATTCACCAGACAATTACCCACACTGTTTGCACTTACCTGCCACCAGGGCTGGTTCCTCTAGCTTGACCCTGGGGATCCCCTGTGAAACAAGGTTAAGCACAGCAAATAGCAACAGTACAATACTTTTAGCACAAACTGGAAACACAATCAGGTTAAATGCAAACAAAGTTAAATTTGATTTATTCAGGGGACTTGAACAAGGGAGGTGCATAATCAGGCTGATTTGCTTAAAAGCTATATTAATCAGACACTTATGCATGCAGTTCAGAGTCCCTACACAGTCACACACTCTGGGTACCCAGGTAGGAAAACAGTGGGCTAGCCAGGAACGTTTCAGCTGGTCGGGGCCCTGTGATGGAAGAAAGTAACATGCACAACACACACTTTTTGCAATCCGGAGCCGGAGGGCTCAGTTCATGAAAGAAAAGGCAGCAAGACAATCAGATGACAACACTTTTAAATTCAGCTGTTGTTGCAGGGCGCTACCCTGATGTTTACTTACGATACCCAGTACAGGGACGGTTTTAGAGTTTTGGGGGCCCCCAGCAAGACAAGTCATGGGACCCTTCCTCAATCCAAACATACTTCATATTTTACTTTGTCCAAAATGCACATTTTATTTTCAATACAACCAGTAACATTTGTGTTTTTAAGGAGTGGTAGCAATGTTAGTTTTTGTGGCCCCACTGTCCATTAAATCAATGTCTATTCATTAGCCTCTGAGTGGACAGGGCATACCTTAGCGAATCATTTCATGATGTTATAACACCACAAGAAAAGGCTCCACAGAGCCTAGTGATGTCTTTTGGTGCTGTTTTACATTCAACATGAATAATAATAATTAAAAAGAAATGGTACTCTGGATATGGCTAGGGCCCCTTGTTAGCAGGGGGGCTCCCAGCAACTGCAGGGTTCGCTAGTGCCTAAAACCGGCTATGCCCAGTACTGGACATAGACAGGATGAAATCCAGACTGCAGGCTGTTGAGCTGGAGTGCCTGGAGAAGCAGGGCCCACATGAATCATTGAGGCGTCGTTCCTCTTCAGGCATTGAGTAGGGGGCTGATCCCCAGCCCGGTCTCTCGTCAATGACTTTCTCTGCATAGCAGGTATTCTGGCTGGGCCAGTGTAGCAGGGCCCAGGCAAATGGAAATGGATACAGATTCAGTCTGTGGAGCGGGATACAGCCTCCAGCAAGCAAAGCACAGTTCAGACACACAGTGGGGAACCAAATCCCGACCCATTATAAGCACACAGCACATTCACATGTAAGGAAGTTCCACTGTACCAGGCAAATGGCTCTCCGGTCACAATTACAGAGTCTCTGCACAATCTGGGAGTTTAGAGGTAGCTGGAAGTCCTGACAGGCCGATCACATTCAGTAAATCTTTGATCTTCTTCAGGTTAAAGCCTGGTCATAATTCAGTGGCTTAATTCACTCTCCAAATTTGGATTCAGTCCGAAAAAAAAAACATAAGTTCCCTCTCAGGGACAGCAGGCAGGCATGCAGGCCAAACTAAGGTCTTTCCACAGTTCTCCCATGCGAATCCACTATGGATTGCTGCTTGAACTATCTCGAGCTGTTACTTCTTCACTTCCCAACTCAGATCTAACTGAAACTGCAAGCAGTGTGGGACTTTCCCCAAGATCCAAAAGGTCTGGTTGGCTGATCTGTCTGTCAGTCACAACAAGGGCTCCCCCTCCAGGTTACTTTAGACGCCAAAAGCCCAAAACTACAATTCCTACAAGTTTTGACCCCACCAAGCCCCTGTAGGCAGGCTCCATTTTAGAGTCCCAAATGTACTGATTGGCCCATTCTGCAGTCTAGGACCAAGATGATGGAAACAAACAGAACTGTCCATGCTGCAAAGAAGGCAGGTTAGAACAAACTGCAATATTATTACTACTCTAACAAATGATCAACAAACAAGTACATCTTCTAACAGAGCCCTCTCTCAGATTAATTATGACTGCAATCCAGGCAGCTCTTAAAGAGACAGTACACAGAGGCTATACAGGCACTCCCTAGCAATACATTTAAACTGCTAAAACACAGAACACCAGCTTGGCAGTCAGCATTTAGGCAAGCTCAATGAGGACTTTTCGGAAACCCCCATTTGTAGGGGGTTACACCCTTCCCTGCCTGGAGAAAACTTGGTGTCCGTGTCAAGTCTGTACCATCATGCATCAGTTAACATAAACTTATTACTTTACTATACATATTTACTACACTTCATGATACTATATCCATAAGGACAATACTTATGCATGTTTCATACAGGTAATACTGATTCCACTATGATTAACATACTTGTGACATCACAATACTGATTCATGTTATTACTTCCTGTACATTAAACAATGTAGGAGGGGGCCCGTCCCTATCAGCTAACTTGGGGCTGGATGGGGTAGGGGCACCATACTGAGAAGGAAGAACAATCAGTCTGGAATTGGCCATTAAGCTCAGTTTGGGTAGTGAGCTCTGAGAAATATAAACACCTTTGTGAACCACACTGAGAGACAAATCCACTGGCCTCCTGGGAGAATCATAACTGAAGCGCAATACTGGCTTGACAGCTCAGCCAATCTTTCTGGGGGGGAACAGCTACAGTCTTAGTACTTTCAGCACTAACTTTGGAGCTTTCATCATTCGTGAGGGGTGCCTCTGCACAGATGGGAATGTCCAAACTTGGAGCACTGTCAGCTCCTTGCTCTGTAGGCTCTGTTTCCACAACACTTGGCTCATTTAGATAAGGTTCTGGCACAATTAGGCTTTGTGGCACTGAAGGCAGGCTGTCAGCACTCGCATATTGTTGTTCAAGATCTTCCTGGACATAAGTCTCCACCACTCATTCACACTAGTGGGATTAGCGCCGGAGGCACTAGGACCCATCGGGAGCAAACTTTTTGCTGGAGGGTCGGCACGAGAGACGGCGCCGCGAGGCACGGAGCCGCGAGCAGCAGCTCGAGCGGCAATGACTATCTCGATGACGACCCTCCAACCACCTCAGTTCCTTTTTTCCCGCCGTCGAGTGCGCTTCAGTGACGACGTCGCTCGCCTGTCGGGAGTCAAACTTCAAACTAGCGCCATAGTTTTCAGTTTATTTTTTTGTAACATTATCACGATAGTAGTATCGCTTAATTTATTCTATTTTCATTAAATTTTTCTAATATTTTAAATTTAACTTACTTGAAGAAGTCTCGGCCTACTGGACGGAGTCGACCATAAGCAGGTCAGGTGACGGTAGGGAGACTTCGTATGAAAGCTGTTCAGTCAGCCGGGCTGGGTCCGGTCAGCCTCCTTCTCCTCAGCGGGGTTCCGACAACGGTCAGTCCGATGCCCGGGATGGGGTGTCCGTCGGCATAAAATAAATGGTCGCATTTCGCACCGTTCGCCTCGAGCTCTTCTTGGCCCACAGGTCAAAAGAGAAGGCATCACTCGAGGTCGCCTTCTGGTGTCTCGCGGGCCGACGGTCGGTTATCGCTAAGGTTGCCGCTTCTTCCTCCTTTGGAGTCGCCAACTGCCGGTGATCGCCGCCGTTTTGACATCGGAGCCCTCCTCATTTATAGGTAGGGCTCCAGATGAGCAGTTTCATCAGTGGGCGCTCTTATGGAGCGATAGGCTCAGAGGTTGGTTCTCCTGCCTGACTCGGTTGCCACGGGCCCCGGGCTCCTCCGACAGTCGGGTAGGCGGTTGAACCTTCCTAGTCACGGGCGCCTTCTTCGTTGCCGGTGACTCCAGCCAGGTGTTTCCCCTCACATGGCTGCGGCGCGGGGCAACAACGATGCCCTTATCTCCTGTTTTTCCTTCTTAGCTTTCCAGGTTCCTGGGGTGTTTCGGCGCCTTCTGCGTGGGTCTCTGTCGGCTTGTCGGGCGCCGTTTCGGTGCCGCTGGGCCTTGCGGCGCCATCCGTGGTGCCGCGTGGTCTTGCGGCGCCGTTGGGTCTGGCGGCGCCGTTGGCGGTGCCGCTTGGTTCGGCGGCACCGTTGGCGGCACCGCTTGATCTGGCAGCGCCGCTTGCAGTGCCGCATGCCTCTTCGGCGCCGTGCCGATCTGTGGTGCCGTTTTCAACCCGTTTTGCCTTCTCGGCGCCAGGGGCCCTCGGGAACTCTCCTTGTTTCTCTGCTATTTCCTCCTCTCCTAATTTTCACTCCTTTCCTGTCCAAACAGTCCTTCCTAGACCATCAGGAGATGATGTTGAGCCTGATCCAGACCTTCGGTTGGGTGATGAAGTGGAGGAAACAGGATCTTTCTTTGCTACAGAGCCTGTGGTCGAGAACCTGTCCTTTAAGTCTCTGTTGAAGAACCTGAGATCCACTCTTTCTCTCCAGACTACAGACATCGATCCTGGGAAGATATTAAGACTCCAATACCTTCATGCCTCGGAGATCCCTACGGATTTGACTCCTCCGATCCAGCCTTTCCTTGAGACGCTGTCTC
This sequence comes from Neoceratodus forsteri, assembly GCA_016271365.2. Classification (NCBI taxonomy): domain Eukaryota; kingdom Metazoa; phylum Chordata; order Ceratodontiformes; family Ceratodontidae; genus Neoceratodus; species Neoceratodus forsteri. The sequence goes on along the minus strand of CM057451.1, from coordinate 1,171,084,110 downwards.
AAATGGTTTGGAATAATCCTGCTCTTATTCCCTCAGTGGCTAAATCCATTGATAAGAAGTATTCAGTTCCCAAGGATCGTCCCATTTTGGCATCCCAAGCCTTTGCGGATCCTATTGTAGTCCTGGCAGAGAATGATAAGGTCGTTCTTCCTCAAACTACTACAGTTCGACCTATTAACAAAGAGTCTCATAAGATTGATACATTAGGTAAGAGAGTCTTTGCTGCCTCCACTCTAAGTATGACGTGTTGCCAGTTATCAAGGCTATTTTCTCAGTATGAGTATATCCTGTGGCACTCTTTGAAAGAATGGTTGAAGCTCTTCCGGTTCGGACTCCAAGTCAGAGCTTCTTCTCACGTTACTAGAGGTATTGGGTCCAATAACCAAGCAGGTCAAAGCCTCTATGGGCTGTTCGACACTGCTTCTCGCTCAGCAGCCACAGGTATTTGTACTCGGCGCCATTCCTGGCTCGTACTTCTGGCTTCACGAATGATGCTCAGCAGCGGGTAATGGCGCTGCCTTTGATGGCTCCTTTCTTTTCGGCCCTCAGGTGAACAAGCCTTAGAGGCCACTCAGAAGACTAGGTCGGCCATTAGTTGGCCAGACCTCCACCTGCTCCCTCTCGGGGGCATGTGAACAGACGTCAGTTTCATAGTCGTCAGTCCTTTCGAGGCAGAGGCAGAGGAAGCTTCCATAAAAGCCAACCTGCCCAACCTCAAAAGAAAGCACAGCAGAAAGTGCAGGGGCCTAAAGCCCCCAGCGCCACCTTATGAATTGCTGGCCCAAGTTCCATCCACATTGCCCGAGGTGGAACTTTCTCTTCCGGTGGGAGGTCATCTGATGTACTTCTACAACCAGTGGAAGTCCATAACTTCGGACAAATGGGTCCTTTGGATAATTCGGGAGGGTTATTCTCTCAATTTTTTGGAAACCCCCCCGAATTGTCCTCCCAGACGACAACCCAGGTTGTCGGTCTCTCAGTCAGACCTCCTTGCCGCCGAGATCCAGGGCCTTCTAAGCAACAGGGCAATAGAACTAGTGCCCCCGCATCTCCGAAGCACAGGGTTCTACTCTCATTACTTCCTGGTTCCAAAGAAATCTGGGGAATCGCCCCATTCTAGACCTCAGAAAGTTAAACAAATTTCTCCCAGGAGAATTCAAAATGATTTCCTAGGTACCCTGTTACCCCTGCTGCATCAGCACGACTGGCTGGCCTCCCTGGATATGCAGGACGCCACAGCATATCCCCATACACCCGACCCACCTGAAGTTCCTCAGGTTTGTAGCTCTGGGTCAGCATTATCAGTTCAGAGTCCTGCCTTTTGGGCTATCCTCGGCGCCCTGAGTTTTATAGAAGTGTTGTGCAGTTCTCACTGCACATCTCATGAAGATAGGACTCGAGTGTTTCCTACCTGGACGATTGGCTTCTAGCAAGCCCTTCCAGCCAAGGGACTTTGGAAGCCGTGCAAGCGACTTCTCGTCTTCTTCGTCCATGGGAATTCTGCTGAATTTGAAAAAATCACAACTGCAGCCCTCCCAGAGGCTCCTTTTCATAGGGACGCTCCTAGACACCTCTTCCGCGAAGGCTTTCCTTCCAGAGGACAGAAGACTCGACATCCTTCGGATGGCCCGTTACATCGGGGAGAACCAATCGGTTACAGCTCTCTCGATGCAACGCATGTTGGGTCTCATGGCATCCTCGGTGTTCACTGTACCCTGGCCTGGTTGCACATGAGAACCACCCAATGGATGCTCTCCACTCAGTGGTCTCCGACCTCTCACCCCCAGTCTTATCCCATCAAGGTGATGGAGCCCCTTCGAAGGTCTCTCACCTGGTGGACTCAAGAGAGCAATCTCCTGGAAGGGTTCCCCTTTGCTCCCCCGGATCATCAGATCTCCATCACCACAGACGCATCGCTAATGGGATGGGGACCTCACTGTCGCTCCCTTCACACTCAAGGTGTATGGACTCAGTTCGAAACTCATCTCCACATAAATGTCCTGGAGATGAGAGCGGTCCTCTACGCGATCCGAGCTCTGAAGGATATCCTTTGTCACAAGAACATTCTCCTTCAAACGGACAACAAAGCTGTGATGTATTACATCAACAAGCAAGGCGGTGCTCATTCTTACCCCCTTTGCAGGGAAGCAATGAGGGTGTGGGAGTGGTGCTTGGAGCACAAGTCTCTGATTCAGGCGGTTTATCTGCCAGGTATACAAAACAATCTAGCAGATCACCTCAGCAGAACGGAGGCAGACCCTCATGAGTGGTCTCTCGATCCAGCCGTAGCTCGGTCACTATTCGAAGAGTGGGGGACTCCAGACCTGGACCTTTTTGCATCCCCACTCAACGCAAAACTGCCTCTTTTCTGCTTCAGAAATCCAGGGCCTGGCATTTTCTGTCAGGATGCATTCAGGCTGCGGTGGACAAAACGCTTTCTTTACGCCTTTCCACGCTTCCTCTAATCCAGAGAGTTCTCCTCAAGTTCGAGTCTCAGGGGACCAAAATGATTCTCATTGCTCCTCCTGGCCTCGGCAACTATGGTTTCCTCTGCTCAACAGTATGTTGGCAGCCTCCGAGACCACTTCCTTGCAAATCAATCTTTTGACTCAGGGTTCGTTGGTCCATCCCAACCTGAAATCACTTCACCTTCATGCTTGGCTCCTGAAGAGGTAGAAGTGAATGGTTCAACGTCTCTCGAGAGTCTCGAACATCCTTCTGGCTGTGCGAAGCCAGCCACCCAACATCGCGCCCAAATGGAAGCGCTTTTCTCTCTGGTGTGCAAAGTCCTCTTAGAATCCTTTCCTGTCCTCCTGACAAGGTTCTAGAGTATCTTTGGACCTATCAAACTCGGGTCTCCAGTACTCCACAGTTAAAGTTCACCTTAGTGCCATCTCAGCGTTCCATGAGCGGTTTCTTCCTTGACTCTGGCTCAGCTTCCTATGTTGAAGAGATTTCTTAAGGGATTCTTCATACCAGACCCCTGTTAAGCATCCAGTTGCAGCCTGGGACATTAACCTGGTGCTGGACATGCTCACCGGAAGCCTTCAACCCTAGCTACCTGTGAGCTAAAATTTCTTACCTGGAACGTTTTCTTCCTGGTGGCCATTACCCACAGGGTCTCTGAGATACATGCCCCTGGTTACGACCCTCCGTATACTGTATTCCATAAAGACAAGGTAGTTCTCCGACTCATCCTAAATTTCTTCCCAAGGTTGTGTCAGAATTCCATCTAAACCAACCTCTGGTACTTCCTCTTACTTCGCTAATTTCCAAAATGAAGGAGCGATCTCTTCATTCCTTGGATGTTAAAGAGCCTTGGGTTCTATTTAGATAGAACCAAGAATTTTCGCAAAGACTCAGCAACTGTTTGTTTCTTTCAGCGACACCGGCTGGGTCAACCTGTCGCTATCAGATGCATCTCATCATGGTTAGTGGCATGCCTCTACATTGCTACTCCATGGCTCAAGTTAAATTGGAGGGTAGAGTGTACGCTCCACTCTACTAGGGCGGTCGGCATCTTAGTGAGGAGATCGCAATGTTCCAATTGCGGATATCTGCAACGCCACCTGAGCTCAGTGCATACATTGTTAACATTATGCACTGGATGTTCATGCCAGGCGACATTCCGATTCGGCAGAACTATCCTTAATGGGCTTCTATCTTGACGTGAGCTCTGGCTCTCCTGCCACCCTTTGGGGGATTATCAGCTTGGTACTCTCCCACTAGTGTGAATGAGTGGTGAGACTTATGTCCAGGAAGATATAGAAAATTACATACCTACCGTAATTCTTGATCTTCTTGGACGAGTCTCCACCACTCATTCACACGCCCACCCTCCATCCCCCGAGCTCACCGCTGTGTTGGTCTTCACTCCCTCAAATCTTTAGGCCGTGAGGACTTCTTTGCTGACCCTTCTTACACGGGTCATACGGACTATCTTATGTCTGTTTTTTAAGGTTGGATTTACTCTTTACGTTAGTTGCGCTGCACCTCCTTGGTAAAAAAGGTACTGAGGCGGTTGGAGGGTCGTCGTCGAGATAGTCATTGCCGCTCGAGCCGCTGCTCATGGCGCCGTGCCTCACGGCGCCGTCTCTTGCGCCGACCCTCCAGCAAAAAGTTTGCTCCCGATGGGTCCTAGTGCCTCCGGCGCTAATCCCACTAGTGTGAATGAGTGGTGGAGACTCGTCCAAGAAGATCAAGAATTACGGTAGGTACATAATTTTCATTTCTGGTGTGTCACCAGACAGACTTAGACCATCAGCCCCTTTTTCAGGCAAGTCACACAGTTCCACAAAACACAGAGAGTCAGCAACCTCAGATGTGATGCTTTGCACCTCACTTTCAGGGAGCATTGGCTCCAAGGACGAAGCTGGGGGGTTAGGCAGTCCAGAAGGCTCAGCTTCATCCCCACAATTAGTCACAGGGTTACCTCGAAACAGCTGACTCACTTCGTAGGAGGGGTAATAGGCATTGTCACATTCAGTATCATCAGAGGTGGACTGACAGTCACTATCATTCTGGGCCTGCTGTGGGGGAAACCTTAGATCTGTAACTACTGGGGTAGGTTGACTCTGTCTCTTTTTTGCAGCAGCATGAGTCACCGGCCCAGGGAAGACAATGTCTGCTGGCTCAGCTTTCTGTACATACTGCAGGTAGTTTTCAGCTCAGACCCCATCTGTAGAGACCCCAAAACAGACATCAACTGGCAGGCGGGCCTCCCTCCCAAACATGAGGTGGTATGGGGAGAACCCAGTGGCGTAATTTTTGGTGCAGCTGTACGCGTGTACCAAGGTGTTTATCTGCTGGCTCCACTTATGCTTGTCTTTCGGGTGGAGGGTGCCCAGCATGTCTAGAAGGGTGCGGTTAAAATGTTCTGGTTGAGGGTTCCCCTGCAGTGATAGGGTATGGTTCTTGACTTCTGCACCCCCCACAGAGAGACCATTTCTTTGATTAGCCCAAATTTCGAAGTCTCTGCCTTGGTCACAGTGGATCTGCTGGGGGGCACCATAGTGGACAAATAAATTTTCCACTAGCACCTTGGCCACGGTAGACACCTTTTGATCTTTAGTTGGAAAAGCTTGTGTATACCATGTGAAATGATCCGTAACCACTAACACATTGCCAATATTCCGCTGATCAGGTTTTAAACACAAAAAATCTATGCAGACCAGTTCCATGGGGGCGCTGGTAATGAAATTGACAAGGGGGACAGCCCTCTGAGGCAGGGCTTTTCTTTGGTGGCAACAACTACAGGTCTTTACATGGTGCTCAACACTGGCCCCCATCTTGAGCCAGTAGAATCGAGATTGTACCAGGTTGAGAGTCCTGTCAATACTGAGGTGCCCCATGTGATTGTGGAGGGACCTCAGTACCAAGTGTTTAAAGGCCATGGGCAGGACCAGTTGTTGCTTGTCTACTTGACCACTACGATCCACTGTATCTCTCTGTATAACAACTGATTGAGTAACTTCAACCTGGGGCCTTCTTTAAACAATAGGGCAGTTCGCAAGTCAGGGGAACGCAACTTAGACACATCTTTCCCCGCATTAGGCATCAAGTGCGGGTTGAATCATAGGATCTTGGATTGAGCCCACTGAATACTGTCATTGTCAAGTTGAGGTAGTGCACTAATATCTAGAGCAGAGAAATGGCAATAGGCAGCCAGTATGCAGGTATCAGGAGGGCCCAAGCAATCTACTAGACAGTCCACTGTGTCTGCAGACATCTGTTCATCTCTGTCAAACTTTTGGCACAATGCTCGGATGTCAGGTTCAGACAACCTGACCCAGTCACTCTTGGAGACTGGCCTTCATGACAGGGCATCAGCATTAATATGGTTCAGTCCTGGCCTATATTCGACAGCATAATCATAGCTTGAAAAAGCAGAGAGCCACCAGTTCCCAGTGGCGTCCAACTTAGTTGAAGTCTGTACATGAGTTAACGGGTTATTGTTGGTTTTTACCAATATCTTTGCCCCATAGAGGTACTCATGAAACTGGTCGACAATGGCCCATTTTAGGGCAAGGAACTCCAGCTTGTGCACAGGATAGTTTCGTTCTGATGGGGTCAAGCTCCTGCTGGCAAAAGTCACTGGACGTAAACCATCCTCATGGGCTTGATACAGCACAGCTCCTAGGCCCTGCAGACTAGCATTTGTATGTGGCACATAGGACCTGGTAGGGTCAGCATAGGCGATGATGGGGGCATGGGTGAGCTGGTATATGACTTCTTGGAAGGCTGCTTCAAATTCAGGTGTCCAGCAGGGCCCAAAAGGTTCACCTGTTCGGAAGTATACTTTCTTGGGTTCTTTGACAGACCCTTTCTTGTATTTACGGTTGGTAGGGGGGTAACCCTGGGTGAGATTCAGGAGCGGGTGAATCACTTTGGAATAGTCTTTCATGAACCTGCGGTAGTAGCCACAGAACCCCAGGAAATGCTGTAGTTCTTTCAAGTTATGGGGCTGGGGCCAAGTAGTCAGTGATTCAACCTTACTGGGATCAGTCTCTGTCTCTTCTGCAGATACTATGTGCCCCACATACTTCACAGAGGTTTGAAAAAACTGGCACTTGTCAATGGACAGCTTGAGGCTGAAGTCTTCCAATCGGGCTAGGACGTTAAACAGTCGGGTCTCATGCTCCTCTAATGTGTGCCTGAACACAGTGACATCATCTAGGTACACTAGGCATTCCAGCAAGTTCATATCTCCTACAGAACGTTCTATCAGTCGCTGAAAAGTGGCCAGGGCACCCGAAATCCCCTGTGGCATTCTCAGGAATTCGTGGAACCCCAAAGGACAGATGAAGGCTGTTTTCTCATGGTCCTCCATGGCCATCAGAATCTGGTAATATCCGCTGCGAAGATCCAACACTGAGAACCATTTGCTCCCATTCGAGCAATCCGGGCATCTTGTATATGGGGCATGGTGTATTGATCTGGGACAGTCCGCTGGTTCAGGGTTCAATAATCAACACACATCCTCACAACCCATTCTTCTTACACACAACCACAAAGGTAGAGGCATATGGGCTCCTTGATTCCTGTATCACACCAGCAACAAGCATTTCCTGCAGGTGTCTCCTCACATCATCTATGCCCACTGGGGCGAGGCACTGGGTTCTCTCTTGAAATGGCCGTTCATCATGCAGGCGTATATGATGCTCTGCACCCTGGACACACCCTGCGTCCCATTCTTTTAACGAAAACACTTGGTCTCTCTGGGCGAGTTTCTTGCTAATCCTAGCCTTCCATTCAGCTGGCATCGGGGAATCACCAAAGTCAAAGAAGTCCGAGGTCACTCTCTCCTTTTGGTCAGAGTACTTGTTATTGGGTAATACTGCAGTGTCTATGCAGTGTACTATAGCTAGAGTGTACCCTCTGTTCACCCAGACCTCCCGATCTGACACATTTCGGATCTGGACTATCACTCATTGTGCATAGGCATGGGCACAGGCAGGCAACATGCTGGGTTTAACCAATAATCCTTCTGGCAACTTTCCATCACCTGGTGCATCCAACATTAATATTTTGTACTTTACATTTCCCTTTAGGTGGACGTCTCCATGGATTGTGCATTGGGCGTTGGGGGCCAATACCAAGGAGTCAGGTCCCTTTTTTCACACTGTCCCCACTGGCTCATCTGGGTCCTCTTCATTGGGTTTATGTTGTAAGTCACATGCCCTTTTCACTAAGGCTGGAATTCTTAGGGGCCCATCCAGTCTGTTGCCCTTGTTTCTCATGGCAGAGTTGTACTAGTCTCCCAAACATGTGAGCGTTTGTTCCAATTAACAGGGGAACCCCATCATACAGTCCAGTGGGTGGACACACTAGGGCCAGTGTCTCTATTTGCTCCTCTACACCAGTTACAGTTGCAGGAAAAGACAACCAGAGGTGGACATATCCTAGGTAGGGATAAGTCTTGTCACTCAGCCCCCTCAAATGTAGGCCTTCCAGGGATTGTAATGGCACATCTGATAAGTGTTTGTCCTGAAATACAATGGTTACTTGCAACCCACTATCAAGCACAGCCCGAGTAGGAATACCATTCACAGCCACAGTAGTCATCATTGAAGGGCCCACTATTTTGGACCAGTCTGGAGGGACAACAGCAGGGGCCTGGACACATGATTAAGCCACAGAGTGGTTTGAGTTAGGATGGCCGAAGCCTTTACTGTGGTCATTTTGTGCACCCCTTGACCACTGACTCTTTTTCTGAAGCTCTCCTTAAAGCTGGCTCACCACTTTCTCCAAGTCCTTCTGAGACTGGCACTCCCTTTTCACATTGCCATCCTTGCCGCAATTGTGACAAATGACAGGCTCTTGGGGAATCCTTGGGGAAAACATAGCAGGGGATGCTGGAGCATCAACGGGAGATTGTGATCTGACTTCTGCTGGTAGTGTACCATGTCTCAAAAGTTCCTTTAGGGTGGCAGTCAATTTCTTGAGCTCAGCCGAGAAGCCACCCTCAGTAGAGGATACCTGAGGGTGCACCCCCACCTCCATAACAGTCACGTCCTGACAGGGGCCAGGGTCTCTGTCAGCAGGGGATACCTCAGCGAACGCACCCGGTTGTATTTTCTGACTTCCTTCAGCAACTTCTCCCCCCACCGTTTAGCCCACGGTGGGACACTCGTAGTGGTCTCCATTTCAGAAGGGGCTTATAGTGCCATGATGACTTGGGCTGCACTCACCCCGTAAATACAATCTCCCTCTTCACCTTCTACCTCCCGGAGTTCTTTTGTCAAGTCACAGTAGTCAGGTGGGTTACCTCTCCTATCCTGGAGCCTTAACTGGATAATCTGCAGTTTAGAATGCTTGGCATGTTGCAGTATGTGCCCCAATCTCACATGGTTCAAAACAGTGGCCGCTACCCACCTTTCTGGTAAGCTTTCTGCACAGCTCTTTTAGGCGAGTAACATACACAGACAAACCTTCCCCCTTCCATTGTTTGGTACCTTGGAATTTCCGCATCGAAGTCTCCCCTGACTCAATGCTCCCAAAATTGCCTTCAAGTACAGATAGGTACTTTCTGAGCAGATGCATCAGGGTTCGTGGACCTCAAAAATGTATTGGCTTCAAGGCGGGGCCCCTCAGACTTTCTATGATTCTTTTCTGCTTCTCAGCCTCCGCACACTGCCACTCGGGTACCAAGGAGGCAACATAGTCGATCCGGGAGCCGGAAGGCTCAGCTCGTGAAAGAAAATGCAACAAGACAATCAGATGACAACACTTTTAGATTTAGCTGTTGTTGCAGAGAGCTACCCTGATGTTTATTCATGATTCACGATGGAAAAGCAGGGGTACAGACTTAATCCAGTCAATAGAAGCACTCTGGATAGCAGGTTGATATTAGTCCTTTCACAGAAGAAAGGGTTCTGAAAGAACTCTTAAAACTGAATGTGGATAAAGCAATGGGGCCTGATGGGATTCACCCCAGAATTCTAAAAGAACTAAGGGAAGAACTAGTAACACCATTGACTACCCTTTTTTTTTTCCGCCTTCCTTGCCCCTGGCCTGCCACTCCTTCCGGCTGCACATGACCCCCCCCCCCGACCTTCCTCGCCCGACACCCCTTCCACTTACCCCAGATCGCAGCCAACCCATGGGTAGCCCGGCGTAACCCTTTGCCGAATGGGTCCCTCTCTTCTGAGGGGGAAGGCACCAGGAGGGGGATACCAATGCACTTTACAATCAGTCCCCGGGCACTGCTGAGTTGGATTCCGGGGTGTCGGGGCACCTGAGGCGGTGGGGAATCGGCAGCCATCATCCGGCAGACCAGACAGCTCTTTTCCCCTTTTTCTGTGGGGAGTGACGTCCTGACGTCAAGGCATACGCTGACGTCTGCCACTCCCCCTTGTACACTGAGCCCTGGCTATACTGCTGCACTCCCAGCCTCCACCAGGAGTCAGCCTTCGCCAGTGCGCATCCCCTGCCCTCTCCCCGGAGAAGGAGAGCTGTCCTTGGATGCTCCATCCTTCTCCCCCGGCCGGACTTCCAGCGACCCGAGTCCATTCCTGAACTCGCCGTCGGGGCCGCAGACGGAAATCCAATCACAGCCGACGGGCCAGCTTACTACCCTTTTAATAAATCATGGCAGGATGGTGTGGTACCTGAGGACTGGAGAAGGGCAGATGTGATTCCCTTCACAAAAGTGGGAGCAAGACAGAGGCAAGAAACTACAGACCTGTCAGTTTGACCTCAGTGGTAGGGAAAATGATGGAATCATTTCTGAAGGAAAAAATTGTTGAGTACCTAAAGGCCAGTGGGGCACAGGACCCAAGGCAGCAAGGATTCACAGCAGGAAGGTCATGTCAAACAAATCTAATTGATTTTTTTGACGGGGTGACCAAAGTAGTAGACCAGGGAGGGTCTGTGGACGTGGCCTACCTAGACTTTAGCAAGGCATTTGACACAGTCCCGCATAAAAGATTAACAAACAAATTAGTCAGCCTGGGATTGGGTGCCAGGGTGGTAGCCTGGGTAAAACACTGGCTGGACAACAGGACACAGCGGGTAATAGTAAATGGATTCCACAGTGAAGAAAGGAGGGTTACTAGCGGGGAACCGCAGGGTTCAGTACTGGGGCCAGTCCTTTTTAATGTCTTTATAAGTGACATTGCGGATGGACTGCAGGGGAAAGTAAGTCTCTTTGCAGATGACACAAAGATCTGCAACAGGGTTGATACACAAGATGGAGTGGAAAGGATGAAAAGGGACTTGGCAAGGTTGGAGGAGTGGTCAAATGTATGGCAGCTTAGATTCAATGCAAAGAAGTGCAAAGTAATGCACCTGGGAAACAAAAACCCAGGGGAAGAGTACACAATGGGGGGTGAGATACTAACAACAACAAAAATGGAAAGGGACCTGGGGGTAGTCATATCAGATGACCTAAAGGTGGGCCAGCAATGAGAGAAGGCAGTAAGGAGGGCTGGGGGATATTGGGATGCATAGGGAGAGGCATCAAAAGTAGAAAACAGGAAGTTGTTGGCCCTCTGTGCAGACAGTTGGTAAGACGACATCTGGAGTACTGTGTACAATTCTGGAGGCCCCATCTCCGCAAAGACATAGACAGGGTGGAGGCTGTCCAGAAGAGGGCAACCAAAATGGTGCAGGGTCTGCACCAGAAGACATATGAAGAAAGACTAAAGGAGCTTAAGATGAATAGCCTCGAGGAAAGGAGGGAGAGGGCCGACATGATAGAAACTGTCAAATACCTCAAGGGAATCAACAAAGTCCAAGAGGGTAGCATCTTTCAAAAAAAGAGATGTGCAAGAACAAGGGGGCATAATTTGAAGATAGAGGGGGGACGACTCAGAGGTAATGTGAGGAAGTATTTCTTCACAGAGAGGGTTGCAGATGCACAGAACAGCCTTCCTGAGGAGGTCATAGAGTCAAAAAGAGTGGGGGAATGCATGGCACAGACATAAGGCAATTCTAGTGGGGGGGGGTAGGAGGAAGTAGGCTGTTGGTTAACTAGGATCTGCAGCTTATCCATTAGTTAGGGAAATGGGCAGACTAGGTGGTCCAAGCGGTCCTTATCTGTCATCAGATTCTATGTTTCTGTACCTAATACTGGACACAGGCAGGATGAAATCGAGAACATGAAGACACGGTCGCCTTTGTGTGAGCGGCGGCACACTGGGGTGGGCTCCCAGTGTGCCACACAGTGGGGGTGAGTGGGGGAGGAACATGCAACATGGTCACCTTTGTGTGACGGTGTGGCACACTGGGGTGGACTCCCAGTGTGCCACACAATGGGGTAGTGGGGAGGAACATGCCGACAGTGCGCCTTTGTGGCGGGCGGCACGCAGGAGTGGGCTCCCAGTGTGCCACCTGATAATGAGGTGGGACACTGCCAACATGGGGACTGCACCCCAATGTTGGCTTTATTTGGGATTGTGTGGAGGCAGCAGAAGCCGCCATGTTTATTGAAACGTTTCACCAGGAATGGTACGTACAGGAGGCATGTCATCTCTGCCGCTGCATGACGAGCTTGCTGATAGCAGTGGCACATTTCTTTCAAGCTGGTGGCACTTTACACAATTTTTGCATCAGCGCTAGTGTGTTGGCTAATTGGGAAATGAGGGACACACCTGCTAAAGTCTGCCCTGCATTTGCTAACACTGACACACCTCTCACTGTGCTACTACTACTGCAAGATTTGTGATTTTGTTTTGTGCTATTTTATACTTCGTTAGAGTCAGGAGTGGTACCACAGGACTGGAGAACAGCACATGTAGTGCCCCTCCACAAAACAGGGCCCAAGGATGACCAGGGAATTACAGACCAGTCAGTCTGACCTCCATTATGGGCAAGCTCATGGAGACCATACTAAAGGAAAGATTGGTGGAATATCTAGAGGAACATGGTCTTCAGGATGCGAGGCAGCATGGGTTCAAGGGGGGGACTGTGTCAAACATGTCTGATTGACTTCTTTGACTGTGTCATTAAGTCAGTAGACAGGGGCCATGCAGTAGACATCCTATATCTTGATTTCAGCAAGGCCTTTGACTCTGTGCCCCACAAAAGGTTGATCAGGAAGTTAGTGGATTTCGGGGTTGGGGAAAAGATGGCCAGATGGGTGGAAAACTGGCTGAGGGACAGAACCCAGAGGTTAGTTGTGGGGGGAGAGTTATCTGGCACTAGAAAGGTAACCAGTGGGGTCCCGCAGGGCTCGGTGCTGGGGTCGGTGTTGTTCAGTGTCTTTGTCAATGACACTGGGATGGCATTAAGGGCAAAATGTGCCTATCTGTGGATGACACCAAGCTCTGTGGAAGAGTAGACACAGCTAAAGGGATACAGGACCTACAGAAAGATCTGGAAAAGCTGGGGAGGTGGTCCAAGATCTGGCAGCTTGGCTTCAATGCCAAGAAATGCAAAGTTATGCATACTGGAGCCAAGAATCCCAGGACAGAGTACTACCTGAGTGGAGTCCGAGTATCTACATCAGAGGAGGAGAAGGACCTGGGAGTGATGATCACTAGTGACCTGAAGCACTCCACATAGTGCAAGAAAGCAGCAGCAAAGGTAAACAAGATGCTGCGATGCATATCTAGGGGGATCAGTAGTAGGAGAGAGGAGGTTATACTGCCCTTGTACAGGTCACTGGTAAGGCCGCATCTAGAGTATGGAGTTCAGTACTGGTGCCCACACCTCAGAAAGGACATTAACCTGCTGAAGAAGGTCCAGAGGAGGGCTACAAAGATGATAGCAGGTCAGCAAGGTAAGGCATACAAGGAGAGGGTGAGGGCACTAAACATGTACTCCCTGGAAGACAGGAAAGAGATAGGGGACATGACTGGGACCCTCAAGTACTTGAAAGGAATAAATAAGGTTGATAAGGAGAGTCTCTTTAAGCTGAGTGGCTACCATAACACGAGGGTGCACAGTTTTAAGCTGGAGGGTGGGAGGTTTAGGATGGAGGTCAGGAAGCACTTTTTCACAGAGAAGGTGCTGGACACTTGGAATGCACTGCTGGAAGAGGTGATCTCATTGAAGACAGTGGGCAGATTTAAGAGAGGCTGGGACAGGCATGGGAAAAGGTAAGGATCATGGGTAGAGAGGATCAGAGGAGTGGGGAGGGAAGGCAGGGACATTAGCTCAGGCTGTGAACCCTGCAGTAGGAGCAGACTTGATAGACCAAATGGCCTTCTCCTGCTGGCTTCTTCGTGTAACCCCTAGGTGGCACTATCCCAAGGGGCTACTACCCCTGCTTGGCTAGTAGCAGGTTAAGGGGCCTGAGTCCTGAAACGGGTGCCTCCACCCGGAGGTCAGGATTGGTAGTGGTCAATCTAACCAGGGCACAGCCCTCCGGGACACTGTCACCCCCCTCCTTCCCCTCTAGTGGCCTGAACACTGTACAATAATCACTTTCACAATACCCCTGGTACACCACACTGTTTGCACTTACCACCAGGGCTGGTTCCTCTGGCTCGACCCTGGGGACCACCTGTAAAATGAGGTTAAGCACAGCAAATAGCAACAGTACAGTACTTTGAGCACAAACTGGAACCACAGTCAGACTACATGCAGAAAAAGTTAGATCTGATTTATTCAGGGGACTTGAACAAGGGAGGGGCAAAATCAGGTTAATTAGCTTAAAGGTTGTATCAGTCAAGCAGTTATGCATGCGCTTTGAGTCCCCCCACACAGTCCACCTCTGGGTACCCAGGTAGAAAAGAGACGGACTAGCCAGGACAGTTGCCCAGGGTTGCAGCTGGCTGGGGCCTTGTGATGGAAAACACAACATGCACAGTACACAATATTTGTAATCTGGAGCAAGAGGGATCAGTTCATAAAGGAAACGAAACAACAAGACAATCAGATGACACACTCAGATTAAGCTGTTGTTGTAGGGAGCTACCCTGGTACTTACTCATGATACCCAAGACAGGACACAGGCTGGACGAAAATCGAGACTGCAGGTAGTTGATCTGGAATGCCAGGAGAAGCAGGGCCCACACAAGTCACAGAGGCATTGTTCCTGTTCAAGCGTGGGGCAGGGGGCTGATCTCCAGGCAGGTCTCTCATTGATGACTTCTCTGTGCAGTGGGTAGTCTGGCTGGGACAGTCTGGCAAAGCACAGACCACATGGAGACAAGTTCGGAAGCAGTTTGTTTTGGGCTGGATACAGCTTCCAGCAAGCAGAACACAGTTCACACAGTGGGGAACTAACTCACAACCCACTAGCAGCTCATAGCACATTTGCATGCATGGGAATTCTACTGTACCAGGCAAGGCACTCCCCAGGCACAATCGCAAAGTCTCTGCACACACCGGGAGCTCAGGGGTAGCTGGAACTCCTGACAGGCCGATCGCATTCCACGAAAATATTCGGTCTTCTTCAGGTTGAGCCTGGCCCACTTCAGTAGCTTGCTTTAGTCACACAAACTTGGATTTAGTCCAAAATAATTCTCTTCTCTCCCTCTCAGGAACAACAGGCAGACATGGAGGCCAAACTCTCAGCCTTTTATAGTTCTCCCATGCGAAGCCACTCCGGATTGCTCTCACAATCACTTCAGCTCCTTCTTCTTGAGATTCCAGCTCAGAACTAAACTGAAAACTGTAAGCAGCCCGGGATGGCTCCAAGATCCAAAAGATTTGGTTGGCTGATTTGGCTGTCAGTCAAAGCAAGAGCTCCCCTTTCAGTTGCAGAAAAAGGCATAAAAACTCAAACCACAGTTTCTATAGATTTTGAATTCAGACAGCTCCTGTAATCCGGCTACATTTTAGGTCCCACCAGAACTGATTGGTCCAATTTGCAGTCCAGGACCAAGATAGTGGAGACAAACAAAACAGTCCTTGCTACAAAGAAAGCAGGTTAGACAAACTACATTATCATTAACATTCTAAATGGTTTTCAGCAAATAGTTACATCTTTCAACAGAGCTCCATCTCAGATTACTTATACTGCAAGCAAGCAGCTCTTAAAGAGACAATACACAGAGGCTATACAAGCTCTGGTAATCACATTTAAACTGCTAAAACACAGGACACTAGCCTGGCAGTGAGCATTTAGGCAAGCTCAAGGAAGACTTTTTGGGAACCGCCATTTGTAGGGGGTTACATTCATATGTTCGTATGTGTGTATGTAAGATGTTGCTTGTGCGTGCAAAAAACAACATAAAAATGTATCAGGTATTTGATATACTGCATATTAGGTGAAAAAGAACTGCATTGTATTACGGTTTTGGTGTATATCAGAGAGTTTAGGGTAAAAAAAATACAGAGTGTGGCCACCAGTGATTTCTGGTGGCCACACTTTGAGGCCCCTTGAGGCTGCCGGGATTTGGGGCTTAAGAACCTGTGCCCTAGTGGAACTAGGAAGTTTGCAATGTTTTTCTTGGTTGTGCACTATGAAGTAAGCTGTGTGGCAAGGGAGTCCCCTAGAGGACATATTATATAACTCTTCTCTGCCCCCCCATCTATTTATTCTGGCTATGTATTATCATGGAGTCATACTATCTGTTACAGGGCTGATAAACTTATGTTGCCACTTTCTTGCTTTTATATATATTTTGTAAGGGGGGTGCGGTTTTGCTTTGTAAAAACTACACTGCTATGACTAGGAAGGTCCTTTTTTTTATTCTTTATTTTTCAGGTCAGTATTACAGCAGGATTACATATGTACAGCAATTTCATTGTTTATAATATACACGTACAGTGGAAATTAATTTATTACAGGACATTATTTCCAGTTTAAGCCATTTGTACAAATCACTTCAGGCATATAATGTCCGTCGGTATCATTGCATTGATAATGAACTACATGTGGGAAGAGAGAAGCAGGTACCAAGGGGCTTATCTCATTAAGGGATAAATGAGTCATCTAACAGGGAGATATAGAGGACCCATGACCACCAATAGATTTCAAACTGGGGAATATGATCAGCTCTTTTAGCAAACAGTCATTCCAGATAATACATTTCTGACACTATAGAGTGCCAGTGGGTCAAAGTTGGGGTTGTGGACTTCCGCCAACCTTCTTAGCTGCCGCCAAATACAAATAAAACTTGCTTTTTTTTTGAGGTACTGAGCCTTCTTCCCCAATGTATAACAGAATCATTTGATTTGTTAAAAGCAAGTCTGTATCGATTAATATTAGAAGACTCCTGGCAATATCTTTCCAGTACTGGGAAATTTTTGGACATGTACAGAAAATATGGGAGGTATTAGCCTCCACCTGCCCACAATCTCTCCAACACTTCCCCAAGTTTCCAGGTAGGAATTTAGCTAGTTTATCTGGTGAGATAAAAAATGCATGCGGCATTTCCAAATATATTCGAGCCAACAGGGAGCTGAAGGAGCCTTCATGGACAGGATAATTGGCTCTAGCCATTTATCATATGTAATCTGGGTATTTAATTCTTTATTCCATTTGGTCAGAACATTCTCTGTGGTCTGCTTCCAACTTTCTGTCAAGGCTCTGTAAAGCTGACCAATTAATTGTGTTGGAAGTTTACCCTCAATTGCCTCAATTATCAGATTCATGAAGTTAGGCTTTGGGGAGGGACGGGCCAATCGAGTGGAACCTAGATCTATCAGATATGAACGTATCTGCAAAAATCTAAAGTGATGTGTGACAGGGGAGTCCAAATTTAGACTGTAGGGAGGCAAAGGGCATCACCCCATGCATGTCTAGAAATTGGTAAAACATCAAAAGGCCCAATTTATGCCACTCCTCGTATGTATGGTCTTGGCTAGCTGCTATGAACTGCTTTTCTCTAGTCACCAATCGGAAATAAAAAAAAAATCTCTGCAAGTTCCCGAGCTGACCTAATTTCATACCATATTTTTAGTATGTTACGGGTCCCTCACATAAAATCCCTCAAAACTGGAATGGAGTCTAATGGAGAAAACAAAACCGGGATTATAGCATGAAGGTCATTCAGGGTAAATTCAATTAATTTCCATGGGGGCATAGTATGTCTATTAAGCCACAGAAGTCCTGTTTTTTATTTCTTATAACAGTCAGTGTAGCCTAATGGTTAGAGCACAAAGCTGTAAATCTGGAGACCTGGGTTTCAATCCCACAGCTGCCACTTACATACTGTGTGACCCTCAGCAAGACACTTAACCTCTTTTTGCTTAATTCTCTCCTGGGTTGGACCTGGAACAAGTATCAGCTTAGTGTTCCTTCCCAGCAAGGCATTCTAAGTAAACATTCCCAAAAGGTGCTGCCTCATAGTTGGGATGTTTTGGCCTGTCCTTCTGACCTACATGAGGATTAGTTGTTTACTGTCCTGCCTCAAGCACCTGGGACAGTTTGTTACTTAAATCAATATTTCCTTTTTTTTTTTTGCTCCCAGTCTGGCCTTTTTTGGCCATCTCCCATTCCCAGCCCTGTCACCCACCTTCTCCCATACTTACCCTGGCTGCCTCCTTGTTCTTCCTTGGTTTATCCCCCAAGGTGGGGTCGATGGGGTTGGCCTTGCCGTTGCCGAAGATCAATGCTCAGTCCTGAGATGGATGCCAAGGTCGACACTGTGGGGCTTGCGGAGAGGAAATGGCATCATTCTGTCAGCTGTTTTTGTTTCTCTTTTTCTTCCATGCCCTCCAGACGCCAACCAGTCATCAACTGTATGACGCACACACCAGAAGTGTGTCACGCATTCAACTCCATTGGGGTCTCCTCCCCAACCCTCTTGATGCTGAGCCCCTGCCTGCACCACCATCTGTAGTCATCTTGGGGTAGTCACGAGGTGACAGCTGCACCCTCCCTTCCCAGAGGAGGAGTGCATCCTCCGGGATGCGCAGTCCTCCTCCCCTTGGCTGGCCCCCGAATGACACGTACTTGTTCCCGAACTCGGATTGCTGGCACCATGAGCATTAGTGCTACCACTGCACTGATGGGCCGGCGTATTTACTTTGTACTGTGGTTAATCCATTTATAGACATAGAAACATAGAAACAGAATTTGGTGGCAGATAAGGACTGCTTGATCCATCTAATCTGCCCATTTCTCCCTACCTACACTATTACTGCAGACCGTGTCCAAGCTACAACTCTTTCTTCCTCCCCACCCCCCACCTCCATTTAGATGTGGTATCCGGTCAAGTTAGCATGGGAATAATGAGGGGATGGCAGGTGGCACCCAGATAGGGGGAGGAGCAAGGAGCCGGCTGGGGGGATGGGCCGGTAGAAAGGATGAGGGACATGGAAGGGGGGGAATGGAGGAAAAGGGGCGGCCAGAGTGCTCCTGTTGTGTGATTCCATGATCAGGGGGATCAAATGGGACAGGGAAGGAGAAGCCTGCCCAGTTAGAACAAAATGCTTCCCTGGACTAATGGTGCACAGGGCTAAGCACGAGGTATATCAGCTGGCAAAGGATTGTGGAGGTTCCCGGACATACTGGTCCACCTGGGTACCAATGACATTGAGAAAAATAGTGAGCTAGAGATACAGGCAAGGCTAAGGGAGCTTGCCAGGGTCTGTCATGATATAGGATGCGCAATTTTCTTCTCGGAAATCCTGCCAGTGCCAAGGGCTGGTGGAGAACACAAGAGGAAGATTAGGGTGATAAACCAGTGGCTCAGGGAGTGGTGTGGGGCCAGAGGGTATGGGTTGATGAGGGATTGGGGTGAGACCTGGGAGGATAAGGGCTGTATGCTAGGATAGGCTCCATCTCAATTCGAGGAAGGAAACTTGTTGAAAAATAGAGGGTTCATTGGTGAAAGGTGGGGTTTAAACTTGTGAAGGGGGAGGGATGGGAGAAAAGGCTGTCGATGGGGTCCGATAAAGGAGGGACTCTGTCTCCACTCCCCTGGGGAGCTGGAGGAATGCAGGAAAAGGCCAACTGGTAAGGTGTGGACCAGGGGAAGACAGAATCCCCACGGGAACACGAGCAGGGGAAATGGAAGTACAGGGAAAGGGTGGAAGGTAGTCCTGCTAAATGCCAGGAGCTTGGGCAATAAAATGCCTGAGCTCCAGGCGATGCTAACTGAGGGACAGGTGGATGTGGCAGCGGTCACTGAGACCTGGGCCACTGCAGGGCATGACTGGGACCTGAACCTGAAGGGTTACACCATGTTCAGGAAGGACAGGGGGGAGGAGGGTAGCAATAATAGTCAAAAACTGCATTGCCATAGGAAGAGTGGAGGAGGCGGAGGGAACTGTGGAGGCAATTTGGGTCACCTTGATAATAAGGAGGGGGCAAGAGAGTAAAAATAGGAGTGGTGTACAGACCCCCTGCGCTGGCGGAGGAGCTGGAGGACAGTCTGGTGGCAGATGTTGGGAGACACTGCAGATTGGGAAGGGGAAGGGTGGTGGTGTTGGGGGACTTAAACATGCCAGGAACAGACTGGGAGACTATGACATCCACGGTGGCCAGGGAACAGAGGTTGTTGCATGTCTTTCAGGACGCGTTCCTAACTCAGCAGGTGGGGGGAACCGACCAGGGAGGAGCAGATACTGGATGTGGTCCTGGCAGACAGTGACCAGATTGGGGGCCTGGAGGTAAGGGACCCACTAGTGGGGAGCGACCATGCGATGGTCTGGTTCTGCCTGAACCTAGGAGGGGTAGAAGGCTGCACAAAAACGGAGGTAACTGACTTCATGGGGGCGGATTTCAAGGAAATGGGAAGGATCCTTAAGGAGCACTTGGATGGGATTGGGCCAGACATGGACGCTGACGGTAGGTGGGAAATCATCGGGGGGGGGTACAGGGTGCTACCAGCACCTGCGCAAGAGTAAGACGAAAATGCGGTAGGGCCCAAAAACCCTGCTGGTGGACCAGGGAGGTTCAGGAGGTGGTGAGGGGAAAGAAGGCGGCCTATAGGCAATTCAAGTGCTCAAGGAGTGAAAGGAACCGAGGGGAGTACGAGCTGATGGCCAGAAGGGCCACTAGGGTGGTGAGGGCGGCTAAGGCAAGGAAGGAGCAGAACCTGGCCAGGGAAATTAGGAGAGGGAACAAGGGGTTCTTTAGATACATTGGGGAAAAACGAAGGGTGAAGGGGCAGATTAGCAAGATTAAAACATGGGAGGGATGGGCACAAGACCCAGGGGAGCAGGCTGAGGTACTAAATGAGTACTTTGCCTCAGTTTTCACCAAGGAAAATGGGGGGGGCTGCCTCATACATGGGAAGGGACGGTGAACTGAGGAGGGGACCTCACCGATCGGGCGGGTCTGGGGAGGGGCATCACTGGCAAGTGGGGGGAAGGGAAGCAGAGGATGAGGTAGCGGAGGTGGAATCACGGCAGAGAGAGTGAGGGAGCCTCAGGTCCCTTAAGATGGAGAAAGCACCAGGGCCGGATAAATTACATCCCAGAGTGCTGAAGGAACTGGCGGATGTCCTGGCGAAACACCTGGCGGAGCTCTTCAGCATCTCTCTGAGAACAGGGTGGGTGCCCCAGAACTGGAAGGTGGCACATATAGTGCCTATCCACAAGGGGGGACCAAGGGAGGTGGCAGGAAACTACAAGCCCATCAGCCTGACATCGGTGGTGGGCAAGGTGATGGAGGGCATTGTCAAGGAGAGACTGGGGGGGGAACCTGGAAAAGTTGGGGTGCCTGGACGATAGACAGCATGGAGTCATCCCAGGGAAATCATGTGAGACAAACCTTGTGGAGTTCTATGACTGGGTGACGAGTGCCTTGGACCTGGGTAGACCAGTGAACGTCTTCTTTCTTGAATTCAGCAAGGTGTTTAACTCTGTTCCTCATGGGAACCTGTTGGATAATCTGGGAGAAATGGGGGTGGGGAACCAGATGATCAGATGGATAGGTAATTGGCTCCAGAACTGGACCCAGAGGGTTGTGGTTGGTGGGATAGTCTCATCCCCAAGGAGGGGCATTAGTGGAGTCCCTCAGGGATCGGTCCTTGGGCCCCTCCTGTTCAACCCCTACGTCTCTGACATAAGGAAGGGTATCAGGAGTCAGATGAGTCTCTTTGCGGATGACTCAAAACTGGAGGCGGTGGTGGATGGGGAGGAGGGGAGGGTGGCCCTATAGGGGGACCTGGAGGCTCTGGAAAGGTGGTCTAGAAAGCGGAAGCTGAGGTTCAATGCAGGGAAATGCAAGGTACTGCACCTGGGAGCCAGAAACTCGGACCAAGTGTACACCCTGGGGGGGGAATGCTACAAGTCTCGATGGCAGAGAGGGACCTGGGGTGGTGGTGGTTGTCAAGATGAACAACTCAGAGACTTGTAGGAGGGCAGCGCAAAGGCCAACAGGATGCTGGGATGCATCGCTAGGGGATCACCTCCAGAAGGAGGGAAGTGATACTCCCACTGAATAACTGCTTGGTGAGGCTGCACCTTGAGTACTGCATGCAGTTTTGGAGGCCACATTTAAAGAGGGACATTGAACTCCTGGAGAGGGCCCAGAGCAGGGCAACCAAAATGATTTGGGGCTTGGGGGATAGGACCTATGGGGAGAGTCTCGAAGAGCTAAATATGTACACATTGGAAGAAAGACGGGACCGGGGGGACATGATAGCGGTCTTCAGGTACATGAAGG
This sequence comes from Neoceratodus forsteri, assembly GCA_016271365.2. Taxonomy (NCBI): domain Eukaryota; kingdom Metazoa; phylum Chordata; order Ceratodontiformes; family Ceratodontidae; genus Neoceratodus; species Neoceratodus forsteri. The sequence continues at coordinate 1,171,062,155 of CM057451.1, read as the reverse complement.
GGATAAATAGGGGAGGAGCCGTCAGGGTGCTTCGAAGGAAGTGGGGGCAACTAGAGGGCATGGGTGGAAGCTGGAGGGGGGAGATTCAGGGGAGAAAGGATGAGGTGCTACTTCACTGAGAGGGTGGTGGAGCCATGGAATGCGCTGCCCAGGGGGCTGGTGGAGGCAGAAACGGTGAAGGAGTTTAAGAGGGGGTGGGACAGGTACAGGGGAAGGGTTCTGGAAGCAAAAATCAGTGCAGCGATAATATCCGGGACTAGGAAGGGAGAAGCCGGGGGGCAGCAAGGTCAGCTCCCAGGGTGGGGGCTGACCAAGCGAGCAGACACGAAAGACCATTAGGCCTATCCTGCTGGCATTTTAGTATGTTAGTAACATTATTAGTTACATATGTAGCGCAAGCGCTTACAATAAAATAAATACAAAGAACGCTTCCACTGAGTTCATTCTTATCCGTTCCAGAATTAGAATGAAGACTTTGAATTAAATGTATTTTCACGACTTTCAACTGTTGTAAAATATGTTTATTCAAAGTCTCTTGTAGTAAGGTTGGTACTTTTCTTTTATTTTTAGTTTCTTTTGAAAAAGAGAGTCATGGACAGCGTTGGGAGGCTGGCGATCGCCAGCACTAAGTATGTAGAAAAGCATTATTGTGTCACCTGTCCTTGCAGTGGGGAAAAATAAGATTTCAAAGTTACTGAAGCAGCTTGGTCTTTTAATTCTAGTTCAAATTTTGGCATAGTAGAGATGGACCTTCCTGTCTCAGTTTAGTGTGGCAAGACTCAGGGACACTACATGATAAGTAATTTTCTTTCCCTGCTTAGCAGTGCAAAGCTCAGCTCAGAGCCTCTAGCTGTGCAGTGAGTTTGAAGCTCCACCTTCCCCATACTGAAGCTGCTTTTTTTCCTGCCATATTTCCCCCACTTGCAATGATTGTTCTGACTGGCAGCACCACTGAGCTCCTGAAATTCCTGTCGTACTAGTTGTCAATTAATGCCCCTTTTTTGAAAATATTTCCTATGAGTGATCTCTCAGCTTAGTTTTCTATGGCAATCTTGCGATCTTGCTCGGAGGTAATATAAGGAAGTAATTTTTTCACAGAGGGTTGTGGATGCATGGAACAGCCTTCCGGAGGAGGTTGTGGAGTCAAAAACAGTGGTGGAATTCAAGCATGCATGGGACAGTCATAAGGTAATTCTAGGGGGTGGGGTAGGAAGAAGTAGGCTGCTGGTTAACTAGGATCTGCAGCTTATCCATTAGGTAGGGAAATGGGCAGACTGGGTTGGCCAAGCGGTCCTTATCTGCCGTCAAATTCTATGTTTCTATGTTTTAGTCAGTCCACAAACTAAATGATGCAAGTCAGTCTACTGAAACTGCATTTTCAGTTTTAGATATAATGTAGTGCTCCAGACTGCAACTTGTGCTATGGTGCACTCAGTCATGTAAAAAGGGCGATTCTAGCACTGAAATCAATCTTGTGCATTATGGAGAGGGAAGAAGGACAGCACAGTGATGCAAAAATCAGAATAGAAATAAACAGTAGTGGACACATTCGCACAAGTAATTGTTAATGATATAATTTATCAAGAACAGATCAAAGTCTGCTCTGAGTTAATCCTGCAGCAATTATGTATTTTGAATACTGACATGGTCTGTATATTTAAGCAATAAGGCATGACGGGGGGGTGTTATGGTTTGATAACGGCCCATCTCAGGGTGGGTTGAATCTCGATGCGTAGCCAAGTGCTTCCACCACCCAAGAAGGGCAGTTCGCCCACCGTAACACACCCCCTGGAGTGCCTCATTGCGATTATGAAATGGGTCATTTTTAGTAAATTTTATGCATTTTTTAAACATATTACTTTCAGCTAGGCCGTTGTGCTGGGATGACAGCCCAGCTGAAACAAGCTCTCACCCAATCAGAATTCAGCATTCTTTCTACCCATTTCATAATAAGTGTTATGGACTAATATTTCTGATTGTCCTTGACTTTGACCTATATGTAATAAATTATATACTCACTCTTTTCCCCTGCAGTAGTGGCCACTAATGTGCTTTTTAAATAGTTACACAAAATTAGTTTTTTCACAAATGTCTCTAAAATAAATTTATAGCATAAATTCATGGAAGAAGAAAAAGCGATTGTATCAATTAGTCCCCTCTAGCATCAGCAATTTTGATACTGTACGTTTATTGCTATTTTTTGAATAGTATTTCCTTATAAAATCTGTCTCCAACTGGTTGTTTTGTTTACCATGCTTTAGGGTAGCAGCTCTAATGATGCATAATATATACAAAGACGTGCTGGTATGCATTAACTGGTATGTCAAGACAAATTCCACTGAACAACTTTATTAGTTTTCGCTGTAGTGTTTTCCACTCCAAATTCTGCCTTTGTTTTTAAATTCTGAATTTTATTTTGGTAATTTTATTGTATTTTAACATAGGTTTTATCTATTTATGTTTGTTAAGTGCGCTGTGCCTCAGGGAATGGGCGTCCTATAAATAAAATGGCCTCGCCTTGCCTATATTGTAAATACAAGTAAAAAAAGAGGACAGGAACTTATCGCTAATCGGCAGCTGTTTATAAAAAAAAAGTTTCTATTTTCAGAGACTATATTCATACACCCAGCTGATTCATGGTTAACTATCTGAATAAATCATGCTGTTAGGGAGGCAGTATAGCACTAGTGGTTTAAGGCTCTAAGCTGCAAATCTGGTGACATCTAGCAGACCAGATCTGGGTTTGAATCCCACAGCTTCCACTTGCATACTGTGTGACCCTGAGCAAGTCTCTTAACTTCCAGGTTGCTCCTGTGAAAAAGCTTTTAGCTTAGTGTGTTACTCCTGGTTAAACAACTAAATGAATGATGTATTTTTTGGCAGATGGAAAAAAGGGAGGCATAAGCTGCCCCCTCCCCTTACAAGACAGAACCAGAGGAAATGGAGGACCCCAGACAAGGAAATTCTCCAAGGGTAAACGTTAGAGAGAACAGCATGGAGGTAGAAAACCAAGGGAACTGGAGCAAGAGTTGTAAAAATAGAGGGAGAAAGGAGGTGGGGCAGAAGGGAAAGAGGGGGAAGTTAGCTCAGTGGGGAAAAAGTGTTGAAGTCCATGTGTGCAAACACAAGAAGTCTAGGTAATAAAATCTGGAAAAAGACAAAGAGGAAATCATGGCAGAGGTAGACCTCGATATTATGGCAATTATGTAGTCCTGGTACACAGACAACCATGACTGGGCCATGGACATACCATGCTACACTCAGTTCATGAAAGATAGGGTGGGAAGGAACAGAGGTCAGGTGGTGCTGTGTGTAAGGGAGGGGTATGCCCTCTGAACAGAGAAATCTTCACAGCAAACACGTCGATGCTGACAACATCAACAGTTCGCTGGAAAGTCCGCCTGGGACCCCAGCACTCTTTCCCCCGGTCCTGCACCCCCTCCCAGAATCAACTCTGACTCAGAGTTGATTATCCTTAAGTGCGGGGAGTAGAGCCCCCTTCCCCACATGTGGGGTTCGGGGCGAAGGCCCCCAATGTAGAGCGGTTGTTTCTGTGATGGATTTATGTTAGCTGCAAATTGCGGTCGACATATGTCCATTGCTGTGATGTCAGGCAACAAAATATTTGTCGAATCAGCATCGTAGAGCCGTAAGGAAGGTATCTAAGTGATGGAGATATAGAGAATCAAGGTGGGAATTGAAGTGATTGGAGGTAATGCGGGTCACCCCTGGAGACGGAAACTGGATCTATTATTCACACTGTCATGATCTTCTGACATCCAACACAGGGTAACAAACTGGATAATGCTCTGGTGTAAGTCATTCGCACAATGGCAGAATAAGGAGAGGTGCTGCTGCTGAGGGACAGCAGTCTACCGGCTGTAGACTGGAGACTCCAAACTACAGTTTCTGCTAAATTCTATGCCCCCCCCACCACAATATGTCCAATTAGCCTGCTCCCTCAGCCACCCAGACTGATGCACAAAATGACCGGGACCATTCGCAGTTTATGTTTACTCCAGGAGGCAATCGAAGTGGGACTGAGTGCGTCGGTTGAAAAGACTCCTCATGCAGTGCATCCGTCTTTCGAAGACAGGCTGGTGTAACATGAGGTAGAGCGATTGGCACAGAACTGAAAGCAATTGGTATTGATTAGTCTGAACGACTGAGGGGAATTGGGGAAAACATCGGACGATCTGGATGTAAGTAGCTCAACTGCAGTAGTTTCTGTTTCATTTTGTGTGTGTGGTGCGATTGTATCGCGGTTAATCTTACTCTACATCTTTCTGTTATCAAGGTACAGCCTTAAGCATATGTGAGGGGTTGGAGGTCATTTTACTGAAGTGCTAGGAAAAACATTGACATTCACAAACACATCGAGCCCCCTTCCTCTAAAAACTGATCTCACTTAAATGAGCGGGCATTGCCTTTTGAGTAAACCTCTTAAAATGATTGACAACTTAACACATAGGAAAACCAGAATGTGTCATATCAAGTAAGTTTGTAAGGGAAAAGAAAGACAAAAAGGCAGCTGTTTTCTCTTTGCTGTTTACCTGAGGTATTTGGACAGGAATGACCTAGCTTGCAGGCAAGAATCAGTCAGTAGTATGGAATGAACTATTTACATAGCCAAGCTGTCGCCCTCAGCCTTCGAGGAAAGGAAGGAAAGGGGGGACACGATAGAAACTTTCAAGTACCTCAAGGGAATCAACAAAGTCCAAGAGGGTAGCATCTTTCAAAAAAAGAGATGTGCAAGAACCAGGGGGCACAATTTGAAGATAGAGAGGGGATGGCTCAGAGGTAATGTGAGGAAGTATTTCTTCACAGAGAGGGTTGTAGATGCATGGAACAGCCTTCCAGAGGAGATCATAGAGTCAAAAACAGTGGGGGAATTCAAGAATGCATGGGACAGACATAAGGCAATTCTAGTAGGGGGTAGGAGGAAGTAGGCTGTTGGTTAACTAGGATCTGCAGCTTATCCGTTAGGTAGGGAAATGGGCAGACTAGGTGGGCCAAGCGGTTCTTATCTGCAGTCAAATTCTATGTTTCTACGTTTCTATGTCACAGCTACATGTTGCTTCTGCACTATCAATGCCTAACATCAAAACAGCAGATGCAAGCAAGCAACGATTAACACTGACAAATGCTTGTTAACCTTACAGTACCTCCCCAGACTTCCAGCCCAGTGGCGCTGAGGGTTGAGGCGCTGAACGCCACACCTCGTGCCATGCCAGCAACCTGGGTTCGGGAACAAGCCTGGGTCATCGGGGGGCGGCAGGGGAGGACTAGGATCGAGCATCTGACGACAGCTCTCCTAGCCCTGGGGAGAAGGGAGGGATACACGCCGTGCTCTGCTGGTCCCTGGGGACGATGCCCGGTGGTACTGCAGTAGCATGGGTGCTAGTGGGGGGGGGAGCATGGCAGACATCTGCACATTAGTGCGCTGATGTCCTTGCACATCCGTGCTTCCAGGGAACCAATGGAGGAAAAAACAACACACAGATCCGCGGCAGCTTGATAGCCGCAGTTTCACTGGCTGATGATACCTGGACATGTGCCGGTAATGGTTCCTCGCTGGGCGTGGGGGCTTCAGAGGGCCCCCTTCGCAGGCAGAGATGCGTCTGCCAGCTGGGCATGGAGCTTCAGGTTTGGAGGTGGAACGGAGGAGCGGCGGCTGGAGGTAAGGCAGGACTGTGGTTGCAAGGGAAGGAGAAATTGTTAAATGATAAAAAAAAAAAAAAAAGTACCTCCCTAGACTTCCTCTTTTTGCTTACATACCTGAAAATGTCTTGTCCCCTTTTCTTACTGCCTGTGCTCTTTTCTCTTCAGTTTGTGCCTTTGTACTCCTTATTGCGTTCCCTGCCTCCCTCTGTTTCATTTGGCGGTGCATCAATGACCAGTACATTGGCTGGGGATGGCACCTTATTTAAAGTGAGCCAATCAGGCAGTGCACCATATTTTAAAAGGCAGCCAGCTTTGGCAGTTACATTTTAGAATAGGGCCTCAGCCGATGGGAGATCCGCCTTGCCGACTGGTGGCTGAGCTTAATTTCACACCAGAGCTCTGATTTGAAAGACTAAGAGACCCCCACTCCAAATTTGGGATAAAATAAGTGAGTAGCCATTTGAGGCAGAAAGCACATTTAATGATCTGCCAATTTTTTGGGGGGGAAGGGGTGCACTGGATCTTTTGTTTTGTTTTGACTGTGTATGCCATAACCAGTAGTACCCCAATGAGAAAAGTAATTTAATATGTGTGATACTGCATGGGTTGAGCATTTAATTTTGGTTTTGTTCCCCCTGTTTCCCATGACACACCTCCCTATCCTCCTCCCTCTGCATCTTCTTATACCTACTGAATGCTACATGATCCTTCTCCCTTCCACTGCAAAACCTCTGTTGGGCAATCGACCTTTTCCCCATGCCTCTGTAACAGCCTTCCTTGCCTCTGTAACCACAGAGGGTGGTGGTGAACAGAATTCAATCCAAAGAGAGGGGGATGACCAGTGGGGTCCTGCAGGGATCAGTGCTTGGACCAGTCTTCTTTAATGTCTTCATAAGTGACATTGCAGAGGGGCTGAAAGGGAAGGTGCGACTCTTTGCAGATGACGTGAAGATCTGCGGCAGGGTTGACACTCCAGGAGGGGTAGAGAAAATGAGAAGGGACCTAAGCAAGCTTGAGGAGTGACCAAGGGTGTGACAGCTAAGATTCGATTCAAAGAAGTCCAAATCATGCACTTGAGGCACAGAAATGGAGGAGGAGGAGTACATGATGGGAGGGGGAAGGTACTGACGACCACCAAACAGGAAAGGGATCGGAGAGTAATCATATCTAATTATTTAAAGGTTACCGAACAATGTGAGGACACTATAAGGACAGCCAGTGGAATACTGGGGTGCACAGGGAGAGGTTATCTCCAGCAAAAGGAAGAAGGTGGTGATGCTACTGTATAGAACATTGGTGAGACCTCATCTAGAGAACTGTGTCCACTTCTGGAGGCCGCATCTCTGGAAGGGCATAGACAGAGAAGAAGCAGTTTAGAGAAGGGCAACAAAAATGGTGCAGGCTGCATCAAAAGCTATATGAGAGGAGATTGGGGGATTTCTATATGTAGTCCCTTGAGGAGAGGAGAGAGAGGGGGATATGATAGAGACTTTCAAATACCTCAAGGGGTGTAAATAAGGTACAAGAGGGTAGCATCTTTCCAAAAAAAAAAAAGATGTTCATGAAAAAGGGTCATGATATGAAAAGAGGGGGGTAGACTTAGGGGTAACGTGAGAATATTTTTTCATGGAAAGGGTGGTGGATCTATGGAACAGCCTCCTGGCAGAGGTTTTAGGGGCCAAAACTGTAGGAGAATTCAAAAACGCATGAAACAGACATAAATGAACTCTAGTGATAGGAAAAAGAGGGTAAGCTGCAGATCATTTAGGATCTGCGGTATATGAAACAGGTAGGGAAAATGGGCAGACTAGGTGGGCGAGGCGGTCTTTATCTGCCGTCAATTTCTGTGTTTCTGTTTTTCTGTAATAGACTCTCCAACCTCAGGAGCAGACTCCTCTGCTTCCCCCCTCCTCTGGAACAGCCTCCCCACGTGTCAAAGATCTTCGGCCCCAGAACAGCCTCTCCTGCCTCTGGAACAGTCTCACCACCTCTAGAACAGCCTCCCACATGTCAGGAATAGCCTCCCCCACCTCTAGGACAGTGTCTACTGCCTCTGGAACAGCCTTCTTCACCTCTGGAACAGCCTCCTTCTGCCCCTGGAACAGCCCCCTCTGTAACAGAGTTTGGAACAGCCTTTTTTGCACCCCCCCTCCTCCTTCAAAGTCCTCCTCCGAGATTATGCCAGCCCCCCCATTCCTGCAACTAGCCATATTCCGGATGCCATCGCTTATTAAGTGTGTTGTATGACACAATCTCCATGATTGCTTGCCCAAACAATGTCATTATAACTCACTAAGTCCCTTCTGTCTTAATTGTCCTACAAATGTCAATTTACCTATTGTAATTCACAAACGTCTTTCTGTGGAAACACCACTGTTTCAAGTTGATGTGATGTGTTATCTGTACTGTTCTACAAATGTTGATTTAATGTCTTATCTGTATTCAATTCCAGGTCACCCCTGAAAAAGGGACTCTTAACGGTCTCAGTGGGCCCACCCAGTTACCAAAATTAATTAGTGCAGTGGTCTAAGGCTCTGAGTTGTAAATCTGGTGACATCCAACAGACCAAACCTGGGTTTGAATCCCACAGCTTCTACTTGCATACTGTGTGATCCTGAGCAAATCACTTAACCTCCTGGTGCTCCCAGGTCGCTCCTGTAAAAAAGCTTTCAGCTTAGTGTGCTATACCTGGTTAAATAAATAAAAAAATATTGTCCTGTTCCCTTTCTCTCTGTCCCATCCTGCTGCTTTTCCTCTCCCTCCTTATCCCACTCCTTTATAATCAGAATAGCCCCAATTTGCATACTCTATGCCTCCCCGCCCTTCTACTAGTTTAGGGTACTGCATTGTATTTACATCCACTGGACTATGTTTATTTTATTTTGTACCATGTAACTCTTGCACTGACTTCATTCTGATCTGCTGCTTTCATGTTTCTGTTTTTATTTTTTAATTTTTACTTTGCACACATGGGAATTTGCACCACTTTTAATTTTGTGCCTTTGCTGTCATTTTCCCTCTTGTAACGCCTTACACCTGAGCACTGACACCTTGTATCTTTCCCAGGCAATAAATTTTATTAGAATAAAACAGTACTTCAGCATGTTATGAGACCTTTTAAACACTACCAAGGTGTGTTATACACTTGAGTGGTTTTTACAAGTACCACACCCGGGGGGGGGGGGTTGAGTAAAACTGCCAAGAACTACACTACTGCTCATTACGTTACTTTTATAACTACTAGTATGAGAAAAGAGAGTGGCTTGTGGGGGCATGTGACATCGCAAACGTGTATTACAGAGTTTGACAGCAACTGGTTCTAGTTTGAGATCATCTTTAACCAGTAATTATATACAGAATAATTTGCAGTTGTTTGTAATGTTCCTAGTTTCAAAACTGTTAGTCACAGTCCCCAATGATCCATATTTCACGGTACCGTAATAAAAACTTTGTGAAATGCTGCAGTTTGTATTGTTTTGTTTATATGGGTAACGTTCTGTGCAGTTTTCTTCATGGAACTGGTAAGTTGAAGTTTTATGTCACAGTTTTTGTATAAAACTCTATTCAGATAGGGCAACAGCTCTTACTTAGCATTCTGTACACAAACCAGCACAATACTAAATGTTCCAAATTTCTGGTACGAAAGGAACCGTACAGAGCATTGTCCATAAAAAGAAAATTATACAAAACACAGCATTTAACATCAGGGCTTCTTCAGTTGCAGTTACCCATGGATCATTGGGAAGCACGTGTTTCCTCTTTGTAAACTGGAACATTATAAACAGTTGTCAGTCAGCATAAATTTCCTGGCCCCTTTCAAGAGGAAAGTTCATGAACAGTGTCCCCGATAGTGTGATAGTACTATATACTCTTTTAAACGGGCATTGTTCCTACTGGTAGGGGTAGCACTCTGGAGCTATTCACTACCAAGTCTGCCCTATGCTGATTTGAGGCAGCAGCCATTTGATGGAATGTTGAGACGTAAATGATGTCATGGGGAGAGAGGGAGCTGATTGCCTAACAGCATAAAGCAGACCGTTTATGGGAAAAAGTTTTAAATGTATTTTTACTTTATCAGGGGCATTTGCCATGAACTTTTTACTTTTTTTAAATCTGTTTATTAAAGCATTTTTAATTTTACAGCATATAAAAATACGAACAGTTCCAGCTTACAAGGTGACATAGCCACTCTTATTTCATTGTGATGGTACTTACCTAGTGTGGGTAGGTAAATGTATTGCATTTTCCGTACCTAAAATGCTGGTGCAACACACAGAAAAACTCTACAAAACACAAACAAGACACGTGTTTTGAGGACTGGGTGGATTCATGGGTCATGTAGTGGCCATTCATCATTGAGGACCTGGGTTCCAGTTTTGTCAAGGGGAGCAAAATACCTGTTCATCCCACTTGTCCTGACCTTGGTCTAGAGAATACTAGTTGATTTATAGAGGGGGGGCGGCTCAGAGGTAATGTAAGGAAGTATTTTTTTCACAGAGAGGGTTGTGGATGCATGGAATGGCCTTCCAGAGGAGGTTGTGGAATCAAAAACGGTGGAATTCAAGAATGCATGGGACAGCCATAAGGCAATTCTAGGGGGTGGAAGTAGAAAGAAGTAGGCTGCTGGTTAACTAGGATCTGCAACTTATCCATTAGGTAGGGAAATGGGCAGGCTGGGTGGGTCAAGCGGTCCTTATCTGCCATCAAATTCTATGTACGTGTTTAAAAAAGCAAAATCTTTGTGGTCAGGATGAAGCTTCAGTTTCATAATATATCGGAGATACTTCGTGTGCTGCTCTACTGTCTGGCATGTACTCCCTGTTGGAGGGACTGGGGCACTATCGGATTATGGTGCTCAGGGGAACCAACTCTATCTTGTGTAGCCTCCTAGCCTGATTACTGCTTGCTGCACCTCGGGGAATGAAGCCACGTAGGGCCCCCACTGCTTCTCGAACTTATCTGCCCACTCTTTTAATTCATAAGTGAGATATTCAAGCTGGAACACCTTATGGAGAAAATCACTCCACATTTGTAGAATCTTTCAAAGGAGCAGTAATTGTTAGTTAGCAAACAAAGTAGAAAATAGGCAGAATTGCCTATAGTGCTCCTTTCCCAGTCAACAAAAACTACAGTAACAAAAAAAAAAAAGAGATGGTCATCACTCGGAAATTTTTAAAAATCTTTTCAATTGAGGTTAAGTTTTGAACATAGATACAGAACTGGGTTCATACTGTGAATGTATTAGGATGGTGTTGCCATATGTTTCTGATGAAAAATAGCACAGCACAGCACCAAGATATTTAATTTTTGCATGGCGAGCATGTCATGGGAGCGAGAATGTTTTAAAAATTCCAAATTCCAGATCTCAGTTCAGCAATGAAAGAAAATGAAAAGAAAAATAAATATATTGGTGTTGCCGGGAAAACTACATGCCGGTGGCGACTAACAACTGCTGCTGCTTTAAATACCCAGGAAGCATAATAGAAATGATGTTTGTGATGGGACTCCTGGCCCTGGAGGAGTATCATGATGGCCACACTCACAATGCATGCTAATGTCAGCAGCGCGCTGGCTGCTGGGATTTGTACAAGGCATCTGCATAAACGGCCTTGCTACAGAAACCTGCACACATTTACTGGTATAACTCACTGCCATGGTTTCTGGGCAAAAAGGTCCCCAAAATGTGATAGTACTGCTTTAGTCAAATACAGAGTAAAGAGAATGTGACAGGACGTCACATCAGCTGGACCAACACCACTAAAAGCAACAGTGGTAACTGAACTGCTGAAAATCATAATTCATTTCTCCTCTTTCTTTTTGGTAGGTGCAAAATTTCCGATTAAGTGGACCGCACCTGAGGCAATCAACTATGGCACCTTCACAATAAAATCGGATGTTTGGTCCTTTGGAATTCTGCTGACAGAAATCGTGACCTACGGGAGGATACCCTATCCAGGTATATTCACTTATCCTGGAGCCAGGTTTTGAGGACTGGGTGGATTCATGGGTCATGTAGTGGCCATTCATCATTGAGGACCTGGGTTCCAATTTTGTCAAGGGGAGTACCTGTTCATCCTACTAATCCTGACCTTGGTCTACAGAATACTAGTTGATTTATAAATGTATATATTTTATAATTTATTCACATAGGAGAGTGCAGCTGAGAGGCAGCATCTTGTTTCTAGTGGGGTCCTGGGTAGCCATCTGGGAACAAGCGACCACCAAACAGTGTGGTTCACGATAAACACAGCCATACAATCAAGCCATACAAAAGCAAGAGTATTGGACTTTAGGAGGGCTGACTTTGGGAAAATGAGAGAGTGCCTCAGAAAAGCACTAGCAAACAGGCAAGAAGGAGGGGTGAAGGAACAATGGAGAGTAATCAAAACAGCCATCACAGAGGCAACAAGCCTTTGTGTAAAGCAAATCAACAAAACACAACGAAGGAAAAAAACGCTATGGTTCTCGAAAGAGGTGGCAGGGAAGGTAAAGGAGAAAAGGATAGCATTCAGGAAATATAAGGAAACACACAAGGAGAAGGACAGAGAACTTTATCAGTTAAAGCAGAAAGAGGCTGGGAAGGCAGTCAGAATAGCAAAGGCCCAAACCGAGGAAAGGATAGCCAGCTCTGTTAAGAAGGGGGATAAGACCTTTTATAGGTACATTAGGGAGCGAAGAAAGACCAAAGGAGGGATACTGAGGCTTAATAAAGGGAGGAATGTGTGACGGTGACAATGAAAAGAAGGATACTGAACGAATATTTCTGCTCAGTATTCACAAAGGAAGAGGAGGGGGAGGTACCTAAACCAAACAAGAGAAACACTCTGAAGACAAGGGTCGATACCAGTCCATTTACAGAAGAAAGGGTTCTGAAAGAACTAATAAAATTGAAGGTGGACAAAGCAATGGGGCCTGATGGGATTCACCCAAGAATTCTAAAAGAACTAAGGGTAGAACTAATGACACCGCTGACTACTGTCTTTAACAAATCATGGGAGGATGGGGTGGTACCTGAGGACTGGAGGAGGGCAGATGTGATTCCTCTTCACAAAAGTGGGAGCAGGACAGAGGCAGGAAACTACAGACCAGTTAGTTTGACCTCAGTGGTAGGTAAAATGATGGAATCAGTTCTGAAGGAAAGAATTGTTGAGTACCTAGAGGCCAGTAAGGTAGGACCCAAGGCAGCATGGATTCATGATGGGAAGGTCGTGTCAGATGAATCTAATAGATTTCTTTGACTGAGTGACCAAAGTAGTAGACCAGGGAGGGGCTGTGGACATGGCTTACCTAGATTTTAGCAAGGCATTTGATACAGTCCCACACAAAAGATTAATACACAAGTTAGCCAGCCTTGGAGTGGGTCCCAAGATGGTAGCCTAGATAATGAATTGGCTAGCCAACAGGACGCAAAGGGTAGTAGTAAATGGAGTCCACAGTGAAGAAAGGAGGGTTACTAGCGGGGTACCGCAGGGTTCAGTACTGGGACCGGTCCTGTTTAATGTCTTTATAAGTGACATTGCAGAGGAACTGGAAGGAAAAGTAAGTCTCTTTGCAGATGACGCAAAGATCTGCAACAGGGTTGATACACCAGATGGAGTGGAAAGGATGAGAAGGGACTTGGCAAGGTTGGAGGAATGGTCAAATGTATGGCAGCTCAGATTCAATGCAAAGAAGTGCAAGGTAATGCACCTGGGAAACAAAAACCCAGGGAAAAGTACACAATGGGGGGTGAGATACTGACAACAGTAAAAATGGAAAGGGACCTGGGAGTAATTATATCAGATGACCTAAAGGTGGGCAAGCAATGTGAGAAGGCAGTAAGGAAGGCTGGGGGAATATTGGGATGCATAGGGAGAGGCATCAATAGTAGAAACAGGAAGTTGTTACCCCTCTGTACAGACAGTTGGTGAGACCCCATCTGGAGTACTGTGTGCAGTTCTGGAGACCCCATCTCTGCAAAGACATAGACAGAGTGGAGGCTGTCCAGAGGAGGGCAACCAAAATGGTGCAGGGTCTGCACCAGAAGACATATGAAGAAAGACTAAAGGAGCTTAATATGTATACCCTTGATGAAAGGAGGCAGAGAGGAGACATGATAGAAACTTTCAAGTACCTCAAGGGAATCAACAAAGTTCAAGAGGGTGGCATCTTTCAGAAAAAGAGATGTGCAAGAACAAGAGGGCACAATTTGAAGATAGAGGGGGGACGGCTCAGAGGTAATGTGAGGAAGTATTTTTTCACAGAGAGGGTTGTGGATGCATGGAACAGCCTCCCTGAGGAGGTCGTGGAGTCAAGAACAATGGGGGAATTCAAGAATGCATGGGACAGACATAAGGCAGTCCTAGTGGGGGGTAGGAGGAAGTAAGCTGTTGGTTAACTAGGATCTGCAGCTTATCTGTTACGTAGGAAAATGGGCAGACTAGGTGGGCCAAGCGGTTCTTATCTGCCGTCAAATTCTATGTTTCTATGTTTCCTGCTTCAATCTATGTCCACAGCTGGGTGGACTTGCCAAGGTGATTATTTGTGGCCAGCGGGGGTTTGAATCTGTGAACTCATGGTTCCCAAGCCAATACTAAAATAACAAGATTCAAGCATGCATGGGACAGACACAAGGGGACCTTAGGCAAGGGGGAAAAGACTGGAGATTAAGTAGAGTCTGTGATGGCACAGTAGGTAGGGAAATATGACAAACTAGGTGGGCCAAGCGGTCCTTATCTGCTGACAACTTCTATGTTTCTGTGTAATACTCTAACCACTGAACCACACTGACTTGTCATAAATATACTAGAAAAAAACAAACTGGGATTGTCCTTGACAAAATACCTCAAGTAGCTTCCGATGTATTAGCCAATATTATACCAAGTATTGTCTGCCTAAATCTAACAGTTTGACACCTGAATGGATGTGCGTCGATGTATGGAAAATGGTTACCAACAAGACACGTTCGTGCTGCCATCACACTAAGCTTTCAGTTTTAAAACTAATGTCCTAGTCCCAACCGTTTGAAAGGTAGCCCTGGAAAAGAAATTAGCTGCAGAATGAGCTCACTTTGGAACCGTTAGGGTGAGGAACTTCATTTAAAAAAAAAAAAATCTTGGTGTCAGATTGACATGGCTATGGCATGCTGGTACGGCGTTCATGTAGCAATACACTAATCTCTGCATCAATTGACAATGCACATGTTTTATTTTCACAGTTTTTAGCCAGGAAGACACATTAAGTTGAGGCTTGTTTCCAGGTGTATCCTGGGAGCACAGGGAAATTAAGTGACTTGCTCATGGTCACACAATATGCAGGTGGTGGCTGTGGGGTTCAAACCCAGTTCTCCAGATTTGTAGCTCAGTGTTGTTAACCACTATGCTATGCTGCCCCACAAATTGGTAAGCCCATATCTTTTATAACATGCAAGTTAGAACTTCATGCTAGATACCCTCCTTCCCAGTGGTATCCAACATTAGCCTTCTTTTCTTTTTTATCAGCAATTTTTGGCCCCTTCTTTTCACCAATGCTTAGCTCTCTCAGGACCTCCCAGGCAAATCCAACCCTCCGCAGCCAACTGGCACGCCCCAGTCATCAAAGGAGCCATAGTTGGATAGTGAGGGTACTGTACAACCCTGACTGGTGTCATTCATCAGGCAGTGAGGAGGTGAAGGTGTGAGGCCCAGATACACAAGGGTAAAGCCATTTTCCTGATTTTTACCTTGTCTCTTTTGTGAGATGCCAGCAAGTTAGGATGTCAAGCATGCCACCGCGTAGCATTGGTCAGAGTCTCTCCACCCCCGAGGTGTGCTGCCAAGAGTGGGCTCCCAGATGGCACTGCTGCAGTTGAATTGTACTGATTCCCACCCTCTGATCAGTGCATCCCCCAGGATGCCTCATCCTCCTTCCTTGGCCCTCCCCCAACAAGCCAGGCTCGTTCCCAAACCCCAGTCACTGGCATTGTGATTGATAGACCTACCACTGCATCGCTGGCTAGCTTATGCTGTATAATAAAATGGGTAAGAGCAATACTGTACTGTGATTGGTGGAATCCAGTCACATGACCATGCTGTTATCCCAGCACAACAGCACAGGTCAGAAATGCTGAACTTTCTGAACCTCATTACTTTGTCTTAGAAAATCAGAAAATCCATTTTATAAACGCAATAAGGCATTCCAGGGTATGCGTAATTGAGGGATAACAGGCACTTCTCTGGTGTGTAAAGCCCTTGGCTTTGCCTCAGGCTTCACTTCCCAAGGTGTACCATTATCCCACAATAATGCACACCGTTATCATACCTTATTGCTTAATTAGCTTTTAGCATGTACAGCTGTGGTGATAGTTGAATCTAAAGTGAGATTGATGTAAAACCAATACTTTGATGTATGCGTTGGATTAAAGTAGTCAGTATTTCAATGTACCAAAATACAGTACATAGAAACATAGAATCTGATGGTAGTTAAGAACCTCTTGGCTCACCCAGTCTACCCATTTTTGTCCCTGCCTATCCTGTCACCTTAGACCCTACTTCATCCCCAGCTCCCTCCCCTTGCCACTAAGATTCTCTTGTGCACATCCCATGCATATTTGAACCCCACCACTGTTTTTGCTCCCACCACCTCCACTGAAAGACTGTTCCAGACATCCACCACTCTTTCAGTAAAGAAGTACTTCAACACATCTCTCCTGAGTCTACCCCACTTCCAGCTTCATTGCATGTCCCCTTGTTCTCGTGCATCTTTTCCTCAGAAAAAATACTCTGTCCTGTACCTTATTTAACCCCATGAGGTATTTATAGGTCTATCATGTCCTGCCTGTCTCTCCTCTCTTCCAGGGTGTACATATTGAGGTCCTTCAGTCTCTTCTCGTAGGGCTTCTGACGCAGCAACTGCACCATTTTAGTTGCCCTGCTCTGGACAACCTCCATCCTGTCTATGTCCTTCCTGAGATGTGGTCTCCAGAAATGGACACAGTACTCCAGGTGGGGTCTCACCAGCGATCTGTACCGTGGCAACACCACTTTCCTCCTTCTGCTGGTGAGGCCCCTCCGTATGTATCCCAGCATCCCACTGTCCCTACCTACCTACTGCCTTGTTGCACTGTCTTGCCACCTTGAGGTCCTCAGATATGATTACCCCCAGGTCTCTTTCCTGTTTGGTGGTCAGTGCTACCTCTTCCCCCATTTTGTAATCTGCGTCTGGGTTTCTGTGCTCCAGGTGCCTGATTTTGCACTTTTTCACATTGAAACCTAGCTGCCGTGCCCTTAACCACTCCTCGAGTTTTCCTAGGTCTTGTCACCTTCTTTCCACCCCATATGGAGTGTCTACACTGAAGAGGACTGGCCATAGTACTGAGCCCCGAGGCACCCCGATGGTCACCCTCCCTTCCCTAGAGTGAACTCCGACTACCACCACCCTCTGTGACCTATCCATTACCCAGTTTCTTAACCGGGTTACTACATTAGGACCCACTTCTATGCTGCCTGCTTTCTTTATGAGTCTTTTATGTGGTATGGTGTTGAATGCCTTACTACAGTGTAAGTAGGCTACACCCAGTGCCCCACCCAGGTCTAGTTTCTTAGTCACCTAGTCAAAGAAATCTATCAGATTTGTCTAACTTGACTTACACCCATGAATCCATGCTGCCTTGAGTCTTGTAACCCGCTGGATTCAAGATAGTCCACAATCCTTTCCTTTAGCAATGACTCCATTAACTTCCCCACCACTGTTGTCAAACTAACCGGCCTATAGGTGCCAGTCTCCTCCCTGCTACTGCTTTAATGAAGCAGGACAACATCTGGCCTCCTCCAGACTCCAAAGCCACTCCTGTTTCCAGAGAGTTGTTGAATAGTGCTGTCAAAGGTGCAGCCAGTGCCTTTCTGAGCTCCCTCAACCTTGGGTGTAGCCCGTCTGCCGCATTGCTTTGTCCACTTTCAGATTTTCGAGTTCCTTCAGGACTCTCTCCTCTGTAATGAACTTGAGCATACCTCCCTCCCCCTCAGTGCTCCTGTTGCTTTTAAGTGCCCCTTCCCTTCCCCTTCCTCAGTGAAACTGAACAAATGTATTTGTTCAGAATACCTGCTTTTTCCTGATCCTCCACTACTCAGTCCCCCCATCCCTTGTTAACTTCACAATCCCCCTCCCCATCTTCCGCTTTTCGCTTATGTACCTAAAAATGGTCTCGTCTCCTTTAGATACCCTTGGCCTATTCTTTCCTTGGTTTGCACCTTTGCATTCCTCACCACTTTCTCTGTTTCCCTCTGCTTCTCCTGGTACACCTCCCAATCATCTTCCCTCTGCATCTCTTTATACCTCCTGAGTGCTACTCTTTTAGTCTTTACTTTTTCAAGCAACCTCCATTAAGAACTGTGACAGTCCGGTTTTCTATTTTTGTCTACTACGCTTTTTAATGTTACTAGTCCCCTCCACAGGCTCAGCCCACACTCCCTCACTTACCTGGCACAATGATCACGAGGCCAATCCCGTTGGGTGGGGCGCCCGAGCAACCTGACCGCATGGTAGCCTATACACGCTTCCCGGCAGAAGAACCCACTGGGAGGCCTCCCTGGCTTACACCCCAGGGTGGGGCCACAGGACCGGGCCGTATCAATGAAGACAACTCGTTTGGGTCGTGGCCAAGCGTTGCGAAGGGGCAAGGCAGAGTGGAGCGTCATTGACTGAGCTGGCAACGGATTTTCCATCAGAGACTCCCCAGGAGGCACAGCATGCAGTGACGTAGTGCACAAGCTCACGGACGTCCCGAACGCCACCCTAACAGCTCAGCTCAGGCAGCTGCATTTCCCCCGCCTCCACCAGGGTCAATCACACCAGGTACTCCCACCCACCTCCCTGGAGGAGGAGGCCGTCCCTACAGGTCTCAGTTCTCTTCCCTCCCTCGGCCTGGCCCTCCAACACCTCGGGTCCGCTCCTGAACCCGGAGCATTGGCGTCGGAAGTAAGCCCAACCACTATGCCTGCAGGCCATCCACAGTCTGTTTTTTTTTTCTCCTGTGTTTGCTCGCTTCCTCTGTGCAGAGGTTTATTGCCTTCACTATGCCATCCCTTAACTTAGCCCACTGTTCCTTCACCCCACCCAGGTCAACCCCCTCTACTCAGTCATCTATAAGGCATTCACCTTTTTTTTTTTTTAAATCTGCCCTCCTAAAGTCCAGGACCCTTGTCCTTGTGTGGTTTGCTTCCATTGCCTTCCTTATGTTGAACCACATTGTATGGCGAACATGGTTCCCCAGGTGGCATCCCACCTTGATGTCTGCAAGACTGTCCCTGTTAGTGAACTTCAGGTCTGGTGTTAACCCATCATGAGTAGGATCCTTCACTAGTTGACTGAGCAGCACTAGCTGCAGGCAGTCGAGGATGTCCTTGCTTCTAGCTGAAGCTGTGGTTGGGAGGATCCGGTCCACACTTAGTAGAGTGAAAACCCCCCCAACACCAACAGCACTTCCCATTTTTCTGCCATTATGGTAATGGCTACCCCCCCAGTGCCTTATCCAGTTTCTCCCTCTGTGCTGGAGGGCTGTAGATCACACCAGTGTGAATAGTAGTTCCGGTTCCTGTTTCCAGGGTTACCCACGGTACCTCCATTCCCTCCATTCTGCCCTGGATTTGCTGTGTCTCTGTTGCTTGGATACCTTTCCTTACATACAGCACCACTCCTCCTCCTTTCCTTCCCACCCTGTGTTTCCTGAACTGAGTATAGCCTGGTATGGCCATGTCCCAGTCATGGTTTCCTGTGCACCATGTCTCAGTAATGGCCATAATATCCACATTTGCCTCTGCCGTGGTGGCCTGTAGGTCCGGAATTGTATTTCCTAGATTTCTTGCCTTTGCACTCATGGCCTTCCACACTTTGTTCCCACCCTGCCTGCTACCCCACTCCTTTCCCTTTTGCCCTGCCTCCTTTTCCCTCCTCTTTTTACAACTTGTGTTCCTATCCCCTTTGTTTTCTACGACACTGCTTTTTTCTAAATTTTGCACCCTGGGGGATTTACCTCCCCTCAAGTGCTCCTTTCCTTCTATTCAGTCTGTGGAGGTGGATGGTCAGTCTATGTCTCCTTTATTCCTTCTGTCACCCTCCTCAACCAGTTTAAACATTCATCAAAGTAACATTGAAACTGTCCACCGAGGACAGTGGTTCCCCTCTCAGATGAATGCAGGCCATCACCCCCTGTGTAGGCCTATATCCCTCAAGGTTAGTCCCCAGTCCCCAATGTAGCCAAACCCCTCTTCTCTACACCATTCCTTCAACCAGAAGTTGAAGTTCCTGATGTGAAGAACCTTATCCTCTCCCGATTATAGACAGGCAGCACCTCAGCGAAAGCCACTGAGCGCGCTACCTCCCTAATACTCCTCCCTAGGTACCTAAAATTTCCCTGCGCACTCACAGCCCCATCCGTAGCCAGGTCATTAGTCCCAACGTGGACAATGACATCCAGTGACCCCTTCTGTGCCGCTGCCCTAGCAATCCTTTGGATATGCTTTCCATCCCTTCGAACTGAGGTGCCAGGTAGGCACTTCACCTCCCTCTTTCCCACCCTTCCTGTTCCCAAATCTACCCCCCTAACTATCGAGTCCCTCACCAGAAGTTGATCCCTCCTCTGCTGGAGTTCTCTACCTCCCACCTTGAGGCCTCCCCTACAGAGGACCCCAACATAAACATATAAACATAAAGATAAAGACTACTACTCCTCATGTCCATCCTCACATCTGAGGCCTCTTCCTCCCTGACTAATGAACCCTCTGGTACCTACATACATAGATACATAGACAGTGTCAGCAGATAAGGGCCTATGGCCCACCTAGTCTGCCCATTTGAGCTTGTAAGTTCAGTTTGTTTTCCTAGAAGTCTATTTCCCCTTACCCCTGACCTCTAGAATTCCTTTATGTCTATCCCATGCATTCTTAAATCCCGTGATTGTTTCAGCCCCCACCACTTCCTCTGGCAGGGTGTTCCACTTGTCCACCACCCGTTCTGTGAAGAAATTCTTTCTCATGTTTCTCTGAATCGTCCTCCCTCCAACTTCATCCCATGCCCTCTAGTCCTGAAACATCTTTTCGCTTAAAAATAGTGTTTTCCTGCACCCTGTTCCTCCCTGTAAGATACTTGTATGTCTCTATCATATCCCCTCTCTCCCTCCTCTCCTCCAGGGAGTACATGTTCAGTTCCTTCAACCTGTCTTCATAGGATTTGTGATGCAACCCATGCACCATCTTTGTTGCCCTCCTCTGAACCTTTTCTACCCTGTCTATGTCCTTACGTAGGTATGGTCTCCAGAACTGTACACTGTACTCCAGGTGGGGCCTCACTAGTGTCTTGTATAGCGGAATTATGACCTCCTTTTCCTGCTGGTGATGCCCTGCCTATACATCCCAGCATCCTATTTGCTTTACCTGATGCCTTGTCACACTGTTTCTACCTTGAGGTCATCGAGATGACAACCCCAAGATCCCTTTCCTGCTTGGTGCATGCTATATCCTCACCCCCAACTGATATATTGTGCCAGGTTTTTGTGCCCCATATGCATTATCTTGCACTTCTTTGCATTGAATTTCAACTGCCAAACCCTTGACCATTCTTCAAGTTTCTGCAGGTCCTTCTCATTCTGTCTACACCCTCTGGTGTGTCTACTCTGTTACAGAGCTTTGTGTCATCAGCGAACAGTGAAATTCTGCCTTCTATATCCTGCGAATGTCACTGATGAAGATGTTGAATAGGACCGGTCCCAGCACTGATCCCTGTGGTACCCACCGGTCACTCTTCCCTCTGTGGAGTGACAGCCATTTACCACCACCCTCTGTGTCCTGCCACCCAGCCAGTTACCTACCCACCACACTACTGTCCTGCCCACACCCATATTCCCCAGTTTGTGTAATAGTCTTCTATGTGGCACAGTGTCAAAGGCCTTGCTGAAGTCCAGATAGGCCATGTCCACTGCCCTCCCCTGATCCACCTCCCTAGTCACCCAGTCAAAAAGTTCAATGAGGTTGGTCTGACATGACCTCCCCCTGGTGAAACCATGCTGCCTTGGGTCCTGTAGTCCATTGACAACCAGATGTTCCACCAATCTCTCCTTCAGTAGTGCTTCCATGATCTTTCCCACTACCGAGGTGAGGCTGACTGGTCTGTAGTTCCCTGCTTCCTCTTTGCCTCTACCTCTACTACTTCCTGTCTCCCACCCAAACTCACCCCCCCTTTTTTCCTGTCCCCTCTCACTTACTCTCCCGCTCACCACCTTTCCCTCCTCTCTAGCCTCCTTTTGGCCTAATGATCACCCTCTCCTGGAAGTTTCATAACCTCGAAACTGTCTACTCGCTGAACCTGTTATAGCTTGTTTTTCTATGAAACTTAAAAACGTTACTGCCTTAAACTGTTAATAGCAAATTTATGATGTAACTTTCCTGTCTGGTTTTACCTGTAATGTGTATCGTGCTTTGTTAAATGTTCTTTGTGACGTGGAACCTTTGTAAAAGAGCCCTGGCTCAAAGGTATTAATTCCTAGACTAATAAACTAAACTAAAACATTCTCCCCGGCCTCTACCAATGGTGCCTCCTACCGGCAGTCCTGTCCCGCCAGAGTGATGAATGAGTTTCATAGTGGCACAGGCTGAGGAATGTGCCCCCAGCCTACCACCTCCACCCTCCTGAAGCCCACCACAGTCCAGTCGTCTCTCTCCTAGGCATCCTCTGGGGCAACAGTGGAATACTCAGTGGCCCTGGGTGGGTTGCAGAGGTCCCCTGAATCCTAGCCAGTTGGAGTTCAGTGATCTCTTCCCTCAGTCCAGAGATCAATGTAAATATTGAGCAGATGGCTTAAAATAATTGTAAATTTTTTTTGTCAACATTTTCTCTCTTTTGGTTCATATACTTGAAAAATAAATCGCATAATGACACAACTTCGAACACGGTAAGTATTTTGAAAATGGGAACTGAAGATTTTATGTTACCAATCAGGTAACCCCACAACCTTCCCGTGCTTGCCTGTGAAAGCATCAGAAGAAAACAAAGCCAATTTTCTTGGGGGTGTCCTTCTTCATGCCCCTCCCATGGCATCCCAATGGCTTGCACCACCCTAGGAGGGGCCTCCACCAGGTATCCTGGCCAGTGAACAAACAAACAAACAGCACAAAGGGGCTTGAACTAAGGTTCTGCACTGGTGCTGCTGCAAAGTCACACAAATGAAGAAATCGCATGGGTGGTGCCTTAAAGGCAGAGAAATAGTATTCCAGAAAGTTGGGGTGCTCTCCCTGGCTCTAAGCATGTGTTCTTCAACCACGCTGATTTTCTTCAGTCCTGCTGGCCTCACACTCTGACACTCTTCAGTCATACTGGCTTCACACTCTGACACTCTTCAGTCCTCACACTCTGACTATCTTCAGTCATTCTGGCCTCACAGTCTGACCCTCTTCAATCCTTCTGGCCTCAAATTCTGACCCTCTTCAGTCTTGCTGGCCTCATGCTCTGACCCTCTTCAGTCCTGTTGGCCTCACACTCCGACTCTCTTCAGTTCTGCTGCCCTCACATTCCTCTAACCCTCTTCAGTCCTGCTGGTCTCACACTTTGACTCTCTTCAGTCCTACTGGCCTCATATTCCTCTGACCCTCTTCAGTCCTGCTGGCCTCACACTCTGGCCCTCTTTAGTCCTGCTGGCCTCACACTTTGACTCTCTTCAGTCCTACAGGCCTCATATTCCTCTGACCCTCTACAGTTCTGCTGGCCTCACACTCTGACCCTCTTTAGTCCTGCTGGCCTCACACTCTGACCCTCTTCAGTCCTGCTGGCCTCACACTCAGAGTCTCTCTCTCTCTCTCTCTCTCGCTCTTTAGTCATGCTGACCTCACACTCTAACTCTCTTCATTCATGCTGACCTCACACTCTCTCTTTAGTCCTGCTGGCCTCACACTCTGACCCTCTTCAGCTGGCCTCACACTCTGGCCCTCTTCAGTGCTGCTGGCTTCACACTCAGACCCTTTTTAGCTATGCTGCCTGCACTCTCACGGTCTTCTTTAGCCACACTGACCACACACTCTCACACTCTTCAGTCATGCTGGCCTCATATTCTGACCCTCTTTAGCTACACTGGCCTCACTCTCAGAACCTCTTCAGTCATGACACTCGCACTTCAGACCCTCTTCACCCACACTAGCCAAACACTCTGACCCACTTCAGCTATGCGGGCCTCACTTGCAGATCCTCTTCAGCTATGTCAGCCTCACTCTCGGATCAACTTTAGCTGCACTTGGCTCACTTGCAGATCCTCTTCAGCTATGCTGGCTTCACTCACAAACCATCTTCAGCCACACTGGATGTGCACTCTGACCCTTTTCACCCACACTGGCCTCACGTTCAGACCTGCTTTACCCACGTTGGACACACTTTTGGACCCTCTTTAACCACACTCTTTGACACTTTCCAGCTTTACTGACTACACACCCTGACCATCTAACAATGCTGGTGGCCCTCCCTTCACTTCTCCGCCATACAGACAGAACTCTTGCACCTCTGCCAGTTGCGGCTACAGCATTCCATGCAAACACTTCAGGCAAAGTTTCCTGAGTCACGCTTGGAAACAAGCCTCGGCTCGGTGTGCCTCTCCCAATCACCAGTTTTAAATAAATAAATAAATAAAAGGGGGAGCTTTAGTGTCTTTCTTACTTTGCGGGCCAAAGGAGCAGGAGAGATAATGTTTTAAAACAATGAAATAAAATTTCATTTCAAAAATTGTCTTTCTTTTCTAATGTTTACAAACCTAGGCATGACTAACCCTGAAGTGATCCAGAACCTGGAGCGAGGTTATCGCATGCCAATCCCAGACAACTGCCCGCAAGAACTGTACGACATTATGATGCGTTGCTGGAGAGAAAAGCCGGATGATCGGCCCACCTTCGAATACTTGCAGAGCGTGCTGGAGGACTTCTTTACAGCCACGGAAGCCCAGTATCAGCAGCAACCTTAATAAAGGACATGGCACAGAGCTGAACTGAAGGGGGGGCCGGCTCAATGATGTGGCAGGGATTGGCTTTTCACATCCCACACCTGAAGAACACTTCACAGAGTCAAACTGAAGGGGGTTGAGGGGGGCTTAATTATGTGGCAGTGGTAGGCTTTCCTCATTCCACCATCTTTCGGGAACACTTTCCTTTCTTTTCTGGCAGGTCAGTATTGAAGCCTTTTTGTTTTTTCTTTAATCAGAAAGCTGTTGCAACTTTTAGAATTGAAATCACATTCAATTATGGCTTAGAATAGGTGTCTGACAGTGTTGGAGTTATGTGTGTGTATGGTGGGGGTTCCACAGCCGTTCTGTCCCCTGGTTCTGAAGTGGTCCCTGGCAGTACATGCCACACTGTCATATGCTTTTTATGGAGGTGGGGGTGCTCTGTTTTGAGACAGACCAAAGGGGGGCCCCGTTACTCCTATAACTCCGGAAAAAAATGTTAGACAAATCTGAGCGCAAAATCATTTCAATCACCACCTCACACAACAGTGACAACTGCTGACCCCCTTTCAATGCAACTTTTTAATAGTTTTACTAAATTAAAGTATATAGGTTACATTATTTCCTACATCTATCCTGTTAGGGCTATGAGAAATAGCCATCTCTTTAGTGCAGACACATGCTGTACAGAAATAGTTTTTATTGTATTTGCTGTTTTTTTTTTATATTTAAATTTTATTGACACAATAGAGAACATGAATAAAAAAACAACAGGCAATATCTGGTACACAAGGTATTGAAAAGGACAAATCAAGGGAAAAGAATAGGGGAATTCTCCCCGTACACATGGTAAATATCAGACATAAACATATATAAAATCAATACAGTGAAATGAAACTATAATCTGATAGTATTCAATCAGGATATCATTATCGAATGGGGGCGGAAGGGGGCACCCTGATACAGGGCAACCAACCAGCACGGGAAAAGAAAAAGAATAAAATTGTATGCAAAGAAAGAAATCCCAACATAATTTATCCTCATCAAAGTGGGAGGCAAACTTGGGTCCGTAACTTCTGCATGGTCTTAAGGAAGCCAATGTTCATCGACAGAGGCATAATAAAAAACCCAGGGCCTCCAGCTGATCTCAAACTGCTCCAACCGTTTCTGTTGAACTGCTATAAATGTTTCCATAAAATAAATCTCGAACGTAATAGAGTGCCACATTGCCAGTATTGATGAAGCAGGTTTCATCCTTAAGCAAGTAACCGCTTTTTTAGCGGCCAATATGTATATCCACAGCAGGAACGTACAGGGTAAATGCTAATTAGAGGGAAGTACCGACATCAAAATAAATTCTGGAGTCACTTCAAAAGATTGGACAGTCAGCAGGTTTATCTGAGTCAGCGGGGGTGTCGGCAGGCATATGCACTGTACTCAGCAGAGTACAGTAAAAAAAAATCAGGCAGGGGCAACAAAAGGAGAGAAGCAGGGACATTGTGAGTCACACTGTGTCCGTGTTGCGCTGAGCCCTTTTGCCTTTGTAGTTCGCTATGGGGCATGGATGCCACCAGCCAAATACACAAACATGAACAATGTACCAGGCAGGCAGAAGAACAAAGGAAGGAGGATTACAGGAAGAAACTGGTTATTTGAACTCAGACATGGCAAACAGGGGGCTATTATTGCCGTGGCATGGCAGCGCATATTTTGGTTTATTTTACAAAAGGGGAGGGGCAACAATGCATCAGTTTTGAGTACAAGTTTAAAATTCCTGGCTACACCCCTATGAGTCAGCACTGACATCCAGAAAGGATGGAGAAGGGAGCAAAAATAAAAAAATATGGGCTTGGACAGCTGGATTGCGTCCACTGTGTCACCAGCAATCTCCAAAATTATGTGGAAGGACGTGTTAAAGAATAGCAGGGGTACGGAACTATTGTGAATGACATTTCAATGCAAATTCATGCCATATGGGAGATGAGGTGCTTTTGTAGGCTGCAATAGTTGAACTCTCCCATTCGGTGTAATCAATGGAAACTTGAAGTTCCTGATGCCGTTTGTCCAAAATCAACCGAGATGATTCGGTATTGAAGTCTTGCAACCTCTTATAGACATTCCCAATCACATGTTCCCAGGTGCGGTCATTCTGAAAGTCGATTATCACTGCTAATAAAATAGGGAGACTGGTAGGAAGCTTAGTATATTCTTTACATTTATGGAGCAGGTATGTACGTACCTGCAAGTAACAGTAGTGTTCTCTACCGGTAAGATCATATGTCTGCTGAAGTTTTTCAAAAGGGACCACTCCATAGTTATCTAAAAACTATTTGCTGTTTTTTATCTTTTCTATGAGCTTGCATCAGGTCTTTGATCATTCCATCAAAATTGCCCCTTTGGGCATGTTACTTCATGTTTTATTTGCCCAGACCAAACAGTATTTACCATTTCTGTTGTCCTTGAACAGCTGGGGAAAGCGAATAAAGGTCTGAGGGTGCACAGGGGAGGAATCAGAATTTTTGTATGGGTGGTTTTCTCAAGGCGGTAGCATTTTTCACAGAAAAATGTAAAGTGTTACCTTTTAAAAAACACAGTTTAGGCTAACACAGCTACTGTTTGCTGGCCTAAAGGGGGAAGTGAGTGCCTCCTTGTGTGAAAGGGAATGCATACATTCCACTGCACATGGCTGCATCTGGGCCTTCCGGTACCACCATTTTGGAAGTTTTTGAAGCAATGGTATTTGTTAGTTGGCAACAATTTTCCACATATAGTTTTTTTTCCAACAAATGTATATTTTTTTTCTGATTCCCTAAGACTCATAATCTGCATCTTTTTAAGTTCCTAAGATATTTAAAAAAAATGCTTTTATAACTTTTTTTTTAAATTAATGACTCAAGTGATAAAAGATGGTTGCCACTCAGAATATTTAACAATCTGTTCAGCCAAGGGTACCTTTTGGCTGTAAAAGCCAAATACTGGATTTATACTGTGGATATATTTTGATAGTGCTAGCAGATGTTGCTGATGTTTAAATAGCACTACACCACACCATCTGTAATCTTTTCATTCTGAGCTTTGCAAGGTTGCAAGAACTTTCAAAAACTTCAAAATCATGTATCTCAGTTCAAGAACGAAAGAAAATGTAAAGTGGTAACGTGCTGTTTTTGCTAGAAATATGGTATTACTTTAAAGAAAGAGACAACTAAAAAATACTTTTGCTTTAACTTCCCAAAAATAATATAAAAACTTCCACAGTGAAACTGGGAAGGGGATGCATCTGACTCCCATGAGTGGACAGAAGAAAATCAGGTGACATCCAGATCTACAGACAAGAAGTCAACACTGGTTACTTTCCAGTATCATTGTATTACCAACTCCCACAGCAAGGCCTCTCTGAAAATATTAACTTCAGAAAGTCAGGACTTGTGGAATACTGTAAAGTCTACAAAAACTGGAATGACTTCCAAACTGGGGGCCACAGACGTTTTTGACTTCCACCACAGAATAATGACCAGTACCGTGGGTGCATCATCCATGCCTCTCAATCTTTTGTTACTGAAATGAGAGGCGTGGACACTCAAAATGTGGGACTATGAAGGACACTGGCCCTTATAATGAGGGACACATTTTCAAACATTGGAGATATAAGCTCAGAACACTGTGCAAACCATTACCCGTGCTTGTAAACAGTTTATTTTTGATTTAGCATCTTAACATATTATGAATTTCTGCTTTAAAACCTGAATTCGCAGTACCTTCTCTGTGTGGGCAGCACCTTTTGCATGAGGCTAAAGCAAGACAGCACGCACACACACACACCAATGAGAGACAAAGCATTACATTTATTAAAGTGGCCTGAAGGCAGGCGCTGTGTAGGGGGTGCTGTGCCACTCTTGCATGGAAGCACTTTAATAAATACAATGCTTTGACTCTCAGTGGTGTGTGCGCCCTCTTGTTTTAGCATAGTGTTTTGGGCTACAGCCCTTTGTGGGTAGCACCTTCAGCCATGTTGGCGTGTGTGTTTTTTTTTTTTGTTTGTTTTGTTGACCTTTTTAATTAGGGACGTGTGAGGGGCAAAGCAATTTTGAAGGGTAAAATGGGGGATATGCCTCATATTCGGGGACAGTTGAGAGGCAGGGCACCTGCTAGCAGTGGAACAGGCAGTGAATGAAGAACATTATAGGAAGGCATCATTAAAATAAGAGCATACCCCCTCCTCTGCCAACCAGAGGTATGGGGAATTGTTGTTTGTGACTGACTGGTGACTGCACAGTAAATGAGAGTGGTATATTTTGCTGTACAGTACCTGTGCCAATTGGGGGATATTGGGCTGAGCAGTAAGCATCAAGTGGGGGAGGGGGGCTAACATGGAAAGGCATGTGTGCTGTAACGTAATCACCTGGATTAAGGTGTCACATATCAAGTGAGGTGAGTGACATCTTTATGGTTCCAGACAAACCAGTTATCAGGCAGGTAGCAGCACATAATGTTGGCAGAGAGGAGCTCACAGTTTCTGCTTATACAGGGGTCAAAGTACAGTATATATGGAATTTTTAACATCATGGACACAAAGATTCCGACTTTTGCCAAGATGGATCCATCCGTTATAAGCAGGTGTCTGCTGTAAGTGGGTCAGACTGTGTTTGCCTTTTTTTAATGACATTATTTCAGACAGAACATATTCTACAAATAAGTTATAAGCTGATGACCCAGTTATGTTGTCTCCAGCCATAAAACTGAGTGAAGCCCAAAGGTTATTATAATTGGACTTTTCAAGTTTGCAATGTTGATTTATCGCAAATAGTCTTGAAACGAGCATCAACAGAAGTAAAACAATGATGTTTTAGACCCAGCACATGCAAACAGAGAACGGCCTCTCCTAAACTCTCAGAGCGCTAATGGGAAAAGCACCGCTAAACAGGTAACAGCCCAGCACCTACTCCAGTCACTGCTCCCCACACATACTTCAGTGATAAAGTGCTGACATCACCGGGGATCTCCCATCCCCAAGAAAGGACCAGTGTGCCAGCACAAATGGGTTCGGGGGAGGCACTAGTTGCCATTGTCACTGTGTTTCCTTGCTGCAGTTTAAAATGCTGAAATAAACGATTTGTTCATTGCACCTTCTCTTCAGTGGAATTGTTATCATGTTTTGGAGCAATGATTGGTGAGAGTGCTGTTCTGTTTTATTTTTAACAGTTTTTTTGACCCTTCAAATCTAAGAATGCAAAACCAACTGAATTTTAATGTTACTGTGATTGATAGGAGTCCAACAGAGCAAGTAAAAAAATGCAAATATTTAGGATTTTTGGTAGCCCTATTATTAAAATGTGATGTCAGAACACTTACAGAACTAAGCAGTAAGCAGACTAGTGCCCCATATTTGAACATTTTGCACAGAGTGAAGTAACTCTGTGCCGCGCGAACAGGACTTCACGTGCCGGATATGCACTTTGTGCTCCACTTGCCATAGTTGAAGCCCCAGTTTGCAAGGCACAGACCTATTTGCACATCAGTACAAAGGCAGGGCTGGAAAGTGGGTGCTGGGTACACATGGCCCAGTGGGACATCAGAAGCCTGTTGGCTGTGCCAGCTGCTCATGCAGTGCTAGTTAACACTTGGGAAACGCATATTTTAACAGCGTGCAGGTAATGTGGGACCACATAAAACATTTTACCAGCACTGTATGAGAGCTAGTTATGACACAGTGTGGGGCCAAGAGAATGGACAAATTCTTGTAATGGAACTCTCAGCAGCACTGTTGCTGGAGTTGGGAATACTTTGATGTGAAACCAGTGCAGACAGTGGACCTCAACATAATGCTATACTGATGCAGCAGGCCTTGATCAAGCACATTACAAATGTCATACTGGCCTCCCTAATCACAGCAATACATTTGTTTACTGTGCGCACAGGTGAACTGTATCCTCACGTCTCATACTTCTCACATGTGGAACTGGATTGCTCTGTTGTACTACACAGCCCACAGCCTCCGTCCACTGTGTAAGGTTCAGTGTGCCTTGATAACGGCCTGTAGATGGTAGGTCATGAGATGGTAAGATGTTAGGACTTTGCATGTTGAATAAGGTTGTTAGCATTTTATGGACCTGTATAGAGGATAATGTATGGGCAGCCATACACAACAAGCCTATGTCAGCATTGAGAGGTTTCTATGGCAACCAGGACCCTCAAGAGCAAAGCTTGAGAGGTTTCCAGGTTGCTATAAAAAACTTGAGATGAAGACACAGGCTTGTCTGTGCATGGATGCGCATAAACTATCTTTTATGGTGTGTGGGCCTCCGTGCCCTTTTCAGACCCTTCACTTCCTTTCAGTGGATTGGCGGTTGGGGGGGAGGCACTTGAGGGCTGGCGGATGACTCAAATTACTGACTCAGTGTGCTGCAGCTGTTTCTTTAACTTCAAGGTTTAAAACAAAAACAGATTTGAGCTTGATTAGATTGAGAAACATAGCTCAGTGGCAGCCTTCTAAGTTGTGCTGCAGTAGTGACATCACTACTGCGGCACAGTAACATAATGACATCACTACTTCAGCACAACAAGCATATTCCAGGCGTGGAATTCCATCCCCAACAGCGTTCCACCGTACACTGTACTACAGTTCTGCGCTGCAGTGCTGATGGGTTTGTGCCTCGAAAACTGTCCAGCTGGCTCAAGTGAAGAGGTGCTTACTGTGGCTGGTTGCCACTGCTGTTCACACAGGGTTAGCCCTTTTCTCTGCGCAGCACTCGCAGGGTATATGTTAGAAACTTGTTAGTGCTGGACAGAGTTGCGAAGAACTAGAACAACATATGGCGTTCTATTTGTTATGTGAACTTGAACAAGGAATTCCAGTGGCTGATAGATTACCATACATTCTTTTTTGTAATACAGGGCAATCGATCTGTCAATTGAAGATATTTACTCCATCCCCCACCCCAAATACTGAACAAGGAGTCATTCTCACACCTTGCCACTCGCTCTCTTTCTCTCTCTCTCACCAGACTGAACAGCTTTGTCAGTTAGCTTTGTACTGCTTTATGTGAAGGGCTTTTGACCTGGTATGCCTCCAGGACGGCGACACCATTACAGCGAAAATGTCGATGCCGACAACATCGATGTTTTCGCTGTAATAGTCCACCCGAGACCTCGGCACTCTCTCCCCCGGTCCTGCACCCCCTTCCTGATCCAACTCCAACTTGGAGTTAGAATCCTAGAGATTGGGGAGTGCGGTGGACAGAGCCTGCTGCATGGGGGAGCCGGGGGACAACCCCACCCATGAAAAAACAGCCAGGATCTCCAGTCAGATTTATGCCAACCACAAGTTATGGTCAACATAAATCCGTCACTGTGATGGCGGTTGACAACTTAGTTGTCGAACTGGCATCGTAGAACCTTTTGACCCTATCTCCAGAACTACATCATCTGTCAGTTTCAATATAACTCCCACCATGGTTATCGTTAGCCCGTCTCCTGTCACAGTTTAAAAGCACTTTTGAAGCAGTGACAGGAGCGTGAGCTGAGCAAACATTCTTATCAGTACTGCCATCATTTTAAAGGGACACTGTCAGCTGGTTGCTGATGTTTTTACTGTCCTTCTAACACAATATATGCTGTCATATCAGTTTCTAGCCTCCCCATATAAAGTGGCATCAGTCCAAAAACGTAATCCTTTCCCTTTTTTGTTTCACAACCCAACATAAATTCCAGAGCACTGAAATCCAGGTATGGGACATCCACTGCATGGTCTCTGTCCAGTGACCTCATCATCCAGTCAAAAAAAAAGTCAACAAGGTTGGTCTGACATAATATCCGAGATACAAACCCATGCTGTCTGCCATCTTGTAGACCATTCTCCTCCAAGAAACTCACCAGCCTTTCCTTAAGTATAGTCTCCATTAGCTTCCCCACAATGGCTGTAAGGCTCACTGGTCTGTAGTTCCCAGGTTTGTCTCTGGGTCCATTGTTATGGATTGACACCACATGCGCCATCCTCCAATCCCTGGGCACACATCCAGTAGTCAGGGAAGTGTTGAACAAGTCTGCCAGTGGTCTCACCAGGACCCCTGCCAGCTCCCTGAGTACCTTAGGATGCACTCCATCCGGACCAGGTGCCTTGTCCACCCTTAGGGACCTTAGGCCCTCCGACACCCTTTCGACTGGGATCTCAACATCCATCACCCCCCACGTTCCCCCCTCCTCCACCACTCCCTTGAGGTATAGGGCATCCCTGTCCCTGGTAAACACCAAGCAGAAGTACTCGTTTAGTACTTCTGCCTGCTCTGCCCCTTGCTCTACCCACCACCTCCCTCCAAATCCTCACAATCTGATCCTTGCATTTCCTCCTCTCTCCTGCGTACCTAAAGAAATCCTTCTCCCCTTCCCTGATCCTCTTCACCAGCCTTACTTCTTTCGAAGCCTCGGCTGCCCTCATTACTTTGCTCACCTCTCTGGATTTTTTCACGTACTCCTCCCTATCCTCATCCCAGCAGGATCTCTTAACTTTCGCTAGTTAGGGTTAACCTAACCCTAGTTAGGGTGCCATCTCTTTTCCCACACCACAGGCAATTTTAGTCTTCTCCCATTTAACTTTACCTAGATCTCTAGGTTCTAGAGGAAGATCAGGGTCGCAGCACAGCAGGTGGTGGTCACGTGATCCACGTGGACTAATCGCTAGCTAGCAAGATCACCAGCTAGCATACCCCCCTTCTCTCTTCCAGGATATACATATTGATATCCTCCTCTAGTTTCTACAAGGAGAGACTAGAGGACCTCAATATGTATACCCTGGAGGAGAGGAGAGAGAGGGAGGATATGATAGAGACCTTCAAATACCTCAAGGGCGTAAATAAGGTACAAGAGGGTAGCACCTTTCAGAAAAAAAGATGTTCAAGAACAAGGATCATGATACAAGGCTGGAGGGGGACAAACTCCGGGGTAAGGTGAGGAAGTATTTTTGCACAGAAAGGGAGGTGGATGCATGGAACAGTCTCTCAGCCGAGGTGGTGGGGGCAAAAGCGGTAGGAGAATTCTAGAATGCATGGGATAGGCACAAGGAAACCCTAGCAATAGGAAAGAGAGGGTAAAAGCCGGAGCTCAATTAGGATCTGCAGTATTGCATTAGATAGGGAAAATGGATAGACTAGGTGGGATAAGCGGTCCTCGTCTACCATCAGTTTCTATGTAAGTCCAGTATAAATTAAACCACTCCTAACATGTCCGATTCACGTTCGTGTCTCAGAGCATGATTGGAACAGTGCAGGAGTTGAACAGGATTGGCGTCTCAGGCTTAGGCAGATGTCCACAGGCGACAGCAGGCATGCAGGGAACTCTGCCGATGCCCAAGACTCCAGTCCTGTTCAACTCTTGCACTCCTGCTCTGTTCCAGTCACACTCTGGGACACGAGTGTGAATGGGACACGTTAGGAGCGGTTTCATTTATGATGGACTTCCTACCTCTTGTTAGCTGGCAGTTAGTCCATGTGAATCACGTAATCACCACCTGCTGTGCTGAGGCCCCAACCTTCATCTGGAACCTATAGACCTGGAGAAACATTTACAGCTGCAGGTTAGTTTGTGCTTTCTGCCCTTATTTAATCTCCCCAAATGCTCAAAACAGAACTTTGTCTCCCACCCGACTCCCGACCTGAACTTTGCAGTCGACCGGTTCGGATCAAACAGGGAGCTTCAACAAACAAGGAACAAAACAGAAAAAAATGCAGGTTAGTTTCTGGTTTCTGCTCTCGGTAGTTACTTTATGTTACCCCAACAGCTTTAAGCAATCCTCACCTCCCATCCAGCTCCCAACCGGACCTTACCACTGACTGGCTTGAGGAGGAAGCTGCAACAGACAAAAGGGAATAAAATAAATTAATAAACCAGAATAACAGATTTGTCCTGTACTTTAGCTGCAGCCCAAGCTTCTCCAAGTTGTGCCTTTAACTGCCTGATTAGCTAAAGTTTCCCTAAACCAGTGTGCTACCACTTACAAAAATGCTCATAAATACCAACTGACCAGTCTGGCTCTTCTCTGTGGCTGGTGCTAGCCAAAGCTGGAAAGGCACTCCCTGGGGAAGTCATTAAGGGAAGGCTAGCCCTTCAAATATTGTTTCCTCACCTTGATTATGGCACCCTAATTTATAGATCAGCCAATGAGACTGACTTACAGAAGAATATGTTCCAAAATTGCTAGATTTGTTTTGAACTATGTGGGACCACTTAATAGGAACCACATGTACAAAATGTTTGAAAACTGGGGTTTGGTAGCCGCTCTCACTTGGGAGGTGAAAACACTGTCTGGCTGCTGTTTATAAAAGCATTAATCCAAAAGTTCCAAGTTGCCTGTCCAGACTGTTAATTACACAAGATTTACAGTACGATTTCTATATCACCTACTGCAGTTTGTCTTAGCTGCCACCAATGTTTGAAGCAATTTCTATAAAGGTCAATTCTTTCTAACTTTACAATAATCTGGGCATCACGGTGTCTTATAAAATGCAACTGTTAACAGAGATTTGTAAAGTAACTTCAGGAATGATATTTTTTAGTTTTATTATACCCAGGATAGCCAGTGGGGTCCTGCTATGTCCCATTTCTGCAGCTGGGTGGACTGGAGAACAGGGAGGTTAAGTGATTTGCTCAAGGTCACACAGTGAGTGTTTGGCTTTTGTGGGATTTAAACCTATGATTACCTGGTTCCAAGCTAGTGCTCTAATTACTCAGCCACTCTGCCTCCTAAAACTGCATAACCAACATATACAGTAGATATATATATTATATATAGCCCTGAATTTTACTCTAGAATGTTACTAAAGTCTGTTAATGTCTTCTTATTGTTTATATCTGTATGGCAATGTATTGTAGTTCAAAACACGTCAATCCTGAAAACAGGCTACTCTCAGTGAATCTATTCCTGTGTAAAACTTCTAATAAACTAAACTACCAGAAAGTCATTAGAGTGGCAGGGACTACCCACATTTGTTCATCCCTAGCCTAGTAATTATATGTTTTCCTGTTTCCTTAGCTATAGAAAAATCAGATCACTAAGAAATGACTTTAGGCAAATAAAAGTACATTCTGTATATGGAGTTGAACCCTCTGTCTTTTTTTTTTAATGTTTGAACTTCTAGTATGTTTTGCTTGTGGGGCTTTTGTTCTGTGAAAAGGGAAGCGTACTGTTCACTTTATTCTGAATTTATTTATTTATTTGAAAAGTTTCACCAGGAAGGGCATGCTGAGCTACAGTAGTTCATTTCCAGATGCGTCCTGGGGGAGAGGGGAGGAGGCGATACAATTTGCATACAAGATTTAAATATGTATAGAGCTAAAAAGAAGAAAATCAAACCAGGTACAAATTTGTGACGTGAACAGCAGATCAATCAAGTTCCACAATAATAATAAAACCAGCATGGCGACAATATAACCGAAAAAGGTATAATTATTAAAAAAACATTTACGTAGAATAAATTGTGGGGGGGGACCTATTACCCTCAGGTGTGGAACCCCACTAGGGTATGAACACAGCTCAATGCCCTTGAGGATATCCCAACTCAAGTCGCAACACCTTGTTTATGTGCTGTGGTCTTCTTACTACACAGTTTTACAGCTAGGAAGACCAAAGTCACCCCTGTTAGGGTCACCACGGTGCTCCCCACGGCTCTTTGGACCTCACCAGCCCACCTCGAAGCCAGCAAGGCTCCTAGTTGCCCCTGTTGGGGTCACTGTGGTGCTCCCCATGGCTCTTTGGACCTCACCAGCCCACCTCGAAGCCAGCAAGGCTCCTAGTTGCCCCTGTTGGGGTCACTGTGGTGCTCCCCACAGATCTTTGGACCTCCCCATGATCAGTACAGCTGTAATTTTTCACATGCTGCCCAAAACATGTTTTTGCAGCTGTGGCACAGAATGGCACGGTTGCTGTGCGAAATCAACTTTCAGGATGGATTAATGAAATCACAGTGTCATTGTTCACGAGGTGGGGTCCCAAAAAGGCCATGTTGAAAATTTGGTGCAAAATTACAAAAAATGCCCGAGTTACGTGCGGTTGTTGAAATTTCGCTATGCATGCATGTAACTTTGGCAAATTTTTATATTTTCACCCCAGATATTCAGCATTGCCAGTTTTTCACACCACCTCATGAACAGTATAGCTGTCATTTTTCACTTCCTGCCCGAAATGTGTTTTCGCACCTGTGGCACCAAATGGCGCAGTAGCTGCTTGAAATCACCTTTCAGGAAAGAGTCACAAAATGATAGTGCCACTGATCATGAGGTAGGGTCCCAAAAAGCCCATGTTGAAAATTTGGAGCAAAAATACCAACAAACACCTGGGGCATTAAGGTTTCCAACCGTAACCTCCCCCACCCTGTAAAGACTGACAGGCATCGGGGGGTGCCTTGGGGTCATCGGCCATAATACTCACACCATTCCACTCCAACCCCACCCTGCAGCCAGTGACAGGCATCAGGGTGTGCTTGGGGTCTTTGGCCCTAACATTCATCCCATTCTCCTATACTGCGCCCATCTTAGCTTACTTCCTTATGGAATGGGGTGAGCATTAGGGCCAAAGACCCCAAGGCACACCACGATACCTATCAGTATCTGCAGGGTATGGGTGGAATGGCGTGAGCATTACGGCCAATGATCCAAAGGCATACCCCCAATGCCTGTCAGTCTCTGCAGGGTGGGGGTGAGGGTGAGGCGTTAGGGTTGGAAATCCTAATGCCTCATTAAGGAAGTAAATCAGGGAAGGACAGTTGACGTCACCTACTTTGATTTCAGCAAAGCCTTCAACAACGTCCAACATAGATTAACAAGATGGGTAGTCTGGCCATGGGGCACAAGCTGATAAACTGGGTTAGAAACTGGCTGACGGACAAGAGACAGAGGATGGTGCTAATGGGATCCAATCCAGGGAGAGGGGTGTGCCCAGCGGGGTACCTCAGGGATCAGTCCTGGGACCATTTACAGTGCAGCTTCCACCATGCAGCACCTGCCGCTCTCACTGCTGCCTCCTCTTTCCTTTCAATCAATCAATGTCTTTATTTTGCCAGGCAGAACACCATTCAGGCAAAGCTCATTTGCAAGATGGACCTGGGAGCAGTACAGTAGCCACGAACACCATGAATCAAGTGTAACCAGTGGGTTACCCCAAGGGTCGGGTTGGTGGTATTTTTGTGTTATTAGCGCTGTGTGGTGCCTCCATATGTAACCCCCTACCTGGGACCTGAGCTCAGGGAGAAAACTGTTGCTCAGTATTTTGGCTAGGTTTGACTTCTAGTCAGGGGCACCCAAGTAACTCCGGACACCAGAAGCAATAACTGCAATGTTCAATACCAGAAGTTGGGATTCTAAAGTGTGGCTTTTATTCACATCAAACAGAATAACAAAGCATAGATGGACCCCCACGGGACTACACTCCTGGTAATGCAGATTTATGGAGATCAGAACACATCCTCTTTACACTGAACCCCTCAGGTCTCGAAACACTCCAGGCACTCTGCCCTAACTCAACTCTTTTCCGGTTTCCCTGGCTTGTCTCCATTGCCAGCCCTTTGGACACTTTCCATATAGCATGGAACATTTACTGGTGGCTCCCTAAACCACCCATGAGCACTTCTGGCTCCATCAGGGAATCTTCCTCATCAGTCCCATGTCTGGGTACTTTCCTCAGGCATTGGCCAAGTGCCTGAGAGAAAGCAACAGGTGTCCCAAAGCAAACCCGCAGAGGTGAATTTGGTTACTACTGATGGGGGGTCTCCCACCTCTCGCTCCCATAATTCATACCCGGCCATTTCTCTGGACTGTAACACCTCATCCTTAAAACACTTTGCTGTGTAGATTCTCTTTAAATGTATGTCACATTCAGTCTACTGTTTTTCCATCCCATTTGTGCTGAACTTGAACATACTTAATAAGAGGCTGTGTCCATTCCTCTAGACCCCCACAGAGTTAAGCAGTCCAATCCCCACATCTTCCAAATTGTACTTGGCTGTCTTTTCCTGACCCCACAGTAACAGTCACTTTAGTTTCATCTTGTCTCAGGCGAAAACACATTGGCCCTTTAGCAGAGCAAACTCACCCCTTGGCTGCAGGTGCCCCACAGGCGTTTTCTCTTCAAAGAAATCTCTTCCAAAACTTCTGGTGCCTCAGCACAAACTTAACTTTGGGCAGCTTCTTATTCCCCTAGCTGGACCAGGGGATTTGCCCCTTGAAGCAGGCTGATTCCTTCCCCCCATCCCCACAGGGGTGGTGCCCTGAACCACTGGAAGCAGTCTCTACCACTTCATTTGGCTCTTCTTGTGTTCCTTTTATGGTGAGAACATACACCTAAACAAAAAAATAGCTCTTTGTCAGAGCTGAGGGCTCTGAGGGCCTGCAGCTGCAGCACACCTCTTCCTTCTTCAACACTCTACTACAGACTACGACTGAACTGACTTCAAATTCCCCAACATTCTATCCTAACCTCCAGTTGAAACATTCCAGCATGGCTTATTCAGTTGTAACAGTTCTAAAAAGATGTCATCCCTCCGTCTCAGCTGAGACTGAGAACAGAGAGAGACAGTGTGAAATCCATTTAACTGGAGTTTCACAAGCTGCCTTCCCTGCCTGCCACTAGGTCTAACTGGGATTCTTGTAACCCTGGGTAACAGCGGGGTTACACAAGCATGTAATAACGTATAACATAAATCAAGCATATGCTAACGTGTACAAGGCAAGGATAACATATGTACAGACAGTAGATCGACAATGTGAAACAATCATTAGAACATATGAGAGGACATGCATAAATCACATGTACAATAACAATTACTTAAGCACAGATGCAAGTAAATACAGGCCAGGAAGATGTAGTGTATAGTACATCCGCAGGCAAAAATTTTATTCATATGTACAGGTTGCCAGAGGGCGAGGATGAGACAATGTGCCATCAGTAGGTCAACAGGCTCTGAAGCCAGTACCACTACCAAACAGCATAGCAAATACCTGCAAGTGAACGTTCAGCATTGAAAAATGCTTGTGCTATACACCAGTCATTCAAGGAAAATGAAATGCGTACTCCTCCCATCCCAAGCTTGCTGGAGAAAGTGTGGAAATATCCGAACACACCATTCACATATTTTCTGGGAGTGCCCACCTTTCACAAACTATTGGCAGCAGATTCTTGCCACACTGCAAAATCTGTTTTCAAATGATGTCCGGCTCAATATTTCACATGTAATTTTGAGCCTTCCATCAACTGGAGTTGGGCCTAGACAAATTGTACCTCTGGAATATCTTGGTGACCACTGCACATAAGGCCATACCCAGAAAGTGGCTTAAAGAAGAGCCCCCAGAATACAAACAGTGGTTGGACATTATGCAAGAAATACAAAATATGGAAGATTTAACGTAGAAAATGAACCATAGAACTCCCAGTTCTGTGAGAAGATGGGCATGCTAGACACTTCATAAGGACGCTCTGCAGGCATCACAAACTCACCCCCATAATAGCGAGGGTGGCCAGGAGGTAGAATTAACTTCAACTAAACATGATGTGGAGGGGTAACTTTTGTGTAAATTAGGGTTGCCACCTGGCCGATTTTCAACCAGCATGGCCGGTTAAACAGTTTAATTTGCCGGGGTTTTTTTTCTTTCTTCTTTTACAGTGACATGGACTGTTTCTGCACTTGTACACACACCACACTGCCTGCCTCAACAGGCAAGTGCGCTCAACTGTCGCCCATGTGATCAATGAACACTGATGTAATAGTGTAGGTGGAGCGAGGATGCAAGGTGGTCAGCGCAAGCTTGGCATTTATACTAACTTGACTCTAGATTAGGCAACTATGTCTTGTGTAATTGCAGCTAGCAGCCAGGAGAGCAGAGCAGGAGGCACGGCACATTTAAACAAACAACTAATTCTTCTTCAGTTTTTGAACAAGCAGCCCATGTGTGACAGTCAGTCTAGCGGGAGAACAAACGAGTGGGACTTGGGTGCTAGCGGGTTGGGGGTATCGGGTACTGGTGGGGGGGGCTTTTTTTTTGCTTTCCCAAGGTGGCAACTCTAGTGTAAACCCTCATAAATGCATTTAAGAAACCACCCCTCTGGGTTTTACCAGATAGTTGTGCCATGCTCACCTGGGAAAGACCTGTACATTACATATCGCGCTTATAACTGTGATAGCTGCTGACCTTCAAAATGAGAAATGCATTTTGTACCTAAACATTTCAACAAAGATAAATTTAAAACAAGCATTTGTCAATGCCAAATGTTTGCTTGCTGGTATTCGCATTGGAAATGCAGTAGTTGGACAGATGTAGAATATGAATGGCAGTGAAGTATTGAACTTCACGTGAACCCCACCTCCATCCTGTAGAGATGGACAAGATTTGGGGTAAGTGTTTGGGTCGTTGCCCATGACGGTCAAGCCATGTCACCTCACCCTATTCTGCAGGCATTGACACGTGCTGAGCTGTGCCTTAGGGTGTTTGGCTTTACAGTCACCCCATTCCATAAGGACATACGGTGAAATGGGTGCAGCATAGGAGAGTGGGGTGAAGTGTTGGGCCGAAGAGTTCAACGTACACCTCAATGCCTGTTAGTGGCTGGGGGGGGTGGGATGGCATGAGCAGTACAGTCAGCAATCCAAAGGCACACCCCGATGCCTGTCTATCTGTACAGGGTAGGACGTTATGGTTAGATACCCTAATGCCTCAGGCGTTTGTTGGCATGCGTTTGTTGGTATTTACAATACAAATTTTCAACATGGCCTTTTTGTGATCCCACCTCAGGAAAGCATTTGGGACCTCTTCTCATGAAGAGTGGCAGTGTGATTTTGTCAATGTGTCCCGAAAACTGACTTCTGACAGTGACAGTGCCATTCTGTGCCACATGTACGAAAACACAGATAGTGCAGGATGTGAAAAATGACAGCTGTACCATCCATGGGGCGGTATGAAGAGATGGCAATGTTG
The DNA here is from genome assembly GCA_016271365.2 of Neoceratodus forsteri. NCBI lineage: Eukaryota > Metazoa > Chordata > Ceratodontiformes > Ceratodontidae > Neoceratodus > Neoceratodus forsteri. The sequence goes on along the minus strand of CM057451.1, from coordinate 1,171,020,613 downwards.
AAAATTTGTAGTGGGAATATTAAAAATACTTGCACTTCCAAGCATATGTGGAAACTGCGCAACGTATGCGCGTAACACAGTCACTTTATAGAGTTTTGTCATCAGATTTTCAACATAGGCATTTTACGACCTGTGCTCATGAACAGTGTCACTGTGATTTTCTTAATGTGCCCAAAACACTGATTTCCCACAGCAAACACAGTATTCTGTGCCGGAACTGCAAAAACACATTTTGACCAGGATGTGAAAAATGACAGCTGTACTGTTCATAAGGAGGTGCGGAAAAATGGCAATGTTGAAAATCTGGAGTGAAAATATTACAGAAATGTCGCGATAATGGCGCATTATGTGGAAACACTCTTACGCTCGTAACACATTCATTTTATGGACTTTGTCACCAAATTTTCAACATAGGCATTTTAGGACCTCTGCTAATGAACAGCATCAGTGTGATTTTCCTAATGTGTCCCGAACACGGATTTCCCACAGCGAGTGCACTGTTCTGTGCCACAAGTGCAAAAAACACATTTCAGCTGGGATGTGAAAAATGACAGCTGTACTGTTCATAAGGAGGTGCGGACAAATGGCAGTGTTAACAATCTGGAGTGAAAAAATTGCAAGTGTGCGAAGTTAAGAGCATGCGTGGAAACTGTGCAACGCATGCTTGTAACACAGTCATTTTATGGACTTTTCTCACCAAATTTTCAACATAGGCATTTTAGTACCTCTGCTAATGAACAGTGTCACTGTGATTTTTGTAATGTATCCCGAACATGAATTTCCCACAGCAACCGCACTATTCTGCGCCGGAACTGCAAAAACACATTTCGGGCAAGTTGTGAAAAATGACAGCTGCACTGTTCATAAGGAGCTGCACAAAAATACCAATGTTGAAAATCTGGAGTGAAAATATTGCAGATTCATGAAGTTACAAGCATGCATAGCAACTGTGCAATGCATGCTCGAAAAACAGTCATTTTCTAGATTTTGCCCACTAAATTTGCAACATAGACGTTCTGAGAGCCCACCTCATGAACACTGGCACTGTCGTTTCGTTCATCAGTCCCGAAAGGTGATTCCATGCAGTGACAGCAAAATCACCTTTCCGGGCCTATTAATGCCATGACATTGAAAGAATTCATGAGGAGGGGTCCCAAAAACCCCACGTTGAAAATTTGGTGCCAAAATTCCAAAAAAGGCCTGAGATATGCATCAAAGTTGAAAAAACCCTATTCATCCCATTATACAGCTTACCGGCATTTCCTCAGTTCGCGGTCGGCTTTGAAGAATGCAGACATGTTCCCGGTCCACCAAAGATCATCGCACAGGACTCCGGATGTAAGTGTGGAGTGAGGGGGGGTGTGGGGAGGCAAGGTGCGCAGTGGGTGGGTGCGGGGTATGGGAAGTGGGGCCAGGGAGACTGCCGAGGGACCGTTTCCTTCTTTACAGGAAAAAAAAAAAACACAACATCACGGGATGGTTTTCATTTTACAGGGACATTTAACTGGACTTTTGGCATGCTGGGGTGGGCTCCCAGCGTGCCAACCTACTGTTTTGTTGGAGGGACAACTGTAGCCGACAGAGGATTGGGCACCCCCATCGGCATACAGCGGGACGCAATAGCCATGGGGAATTGGGCACCCCCTCGACACAAACATAGGTTTTATGGGGGGGATATTATGTTGACAGGGAGTGGGCTCCCCCATCGGCACATCCACAAAGTCGGAGGGACTGAAGCCGACGGGATTGGGGTCCCGCCGCAAACAAAGACTGTTTGGGGAGGCACATGCTGCCGAGGGGTATTGAGCACCTCGGCAGTGGGGTTGATATCACTGTTTAGAACGTGGCAGCAAGCCGCCCACCATGTTCGCTACAAACAGTATTAGGTTACTTCCAACATTCGCCCCTGCAATGACGGGTTGCTTCCTCATTGCAGCACAATGACCGACGCTGCAATGACGAGGCGGCCCCTGACTGCTGCGGTGAAAACGTTTTTACTTGGTGCACTTTTGGAGACCAGTGTCATCAGCACACTGTGCCTCCATTGGTCCACCAGTGCCAAGCCCCCAAATGCAGTGCCTCCCTTGGCTGTAACAGTGCCTCGCCTCCACAACCTGCTTCTCTCCTAAGTTGTCACATAATGTTTCTTGCACATGCACGCAAGCAAAATAAAAGCATGGTTGGGACGGAGGAATGGTTGGATGGTTGCTGAGGCTGATAGCAGTGGGGAGGGGAGGGGAGGAGGGGTGCACCAGGAGGGATAAAACCCTGCATGGCCAATAGGTGACATGGCAGATAGGGAACTCCGGGCAGACTACGTGGACCTTTGGTCTTTTTTCTGCCATCATTGTCTGTTTCTAGTTTTTATTTCATGAGTCCGTCCATACAGGTGTCCTCTGGCGCCACATCTGTCTGTACAGTTGTCACCTGACACCACATCTGTCCATACAGTTATCCTCTGGCACCACGCCAGTCCATACAGGTAGTAGTCTTTATTTGTTTATGGCACCTTTCCCTGAAAGCTCAGCATGCCATTACAATATAACAGTAATACATAAAACTATAAATACAATTAACCAACCACACAAAAAAAAAAAAAAATAATAATAATAACTATATATAACTTCTATGGCACAATAAACAATGGAACAGGTTAATAATTCAGGATGTGCTCAGGTAAAAGGTTACTAATGTTCCCCAAATACTTTTTGAAACAGATACAGTATGTTTTCAAGACCCTCTTAAAGGCCTGCACCGAGGGGGCCTCCCTCAAGGCTCTGGGCAGAGTATCCCAAAGGGCTGGGCCCTCTACATCAAAAGCCCAGTCCCCAGAAGACTTCAATCTAGCCCTTGGAACCACCAGAAGGCCCTCCCTGGTAGAGCGGAGCAGGCGAGTAGGGATGTGTGGTGTAGGAATTCAGCCAGGTAGTCTGGGCCTAGCCCATGCAGGTTAACAAACCCACTTTAAATGAGATACACCACTTCACCAGCAACATCGGTGAAATATGGCATGATCTAGAAAGGCCCTAAGTAACCAGGCAGCTGTGTTCTGCCACAGCTGCAGGCATCACAGCATACCCCTACTAACTCCAAGGTAGAGAGCATTACAGTAGTCTAGTCTGGAGGTCACAAATGCATGTATCAGTGTGGCAAGGTCACCAGAAGGGATAAAGGATCAAATCTGGTAGATATTCTGCAGGTGGAAAAAGCCATTCTGGACTACAGCCAACACTTGAGCCTCCACTGTCAGGCCCTCATCCAGTATGACTCTCAGATTCTTCACCTTAGAAGTAGTTGGAAGCCCAGAGGGACCAAGCTGAAGCCCAGTCTCTCTCCTGGCAGCTGCCACACACACCCTATGGTCTGGCTCAATCACTAGGACTCCAGTTTTCTCAGGGTTAAGTCTCAGCCAGCTCACGTTATCAATATCGCACGAGTTAGTGTGTGAATGTGACACCGCCACGCCTGGGGTGATTAGGCATGAGGCTGCAGGCCGAGTGCAAATTAATCATCCCAGAAGTGACGTTTATCCCAGCACGACACACACCCTGTCGTGCATTATTCCTTTTATACAATGGCTTGTTCTTATACATAAAAAAATGATTTTAAAGAATGTTTTTATTAGTGTGGAAAAATATTTTTGTTTCTTAAGAGGAGATGAGAAAAAAGAGAAGCTCCATAATGATGACAGTAGACATTGGTTCACAGTGCTGAGACTAGACTCATGATGTTATGCCGCGATAACATCATGGGTCCAGCCCCAGACTGACCAATCAGAGTCCAGGAAATGTTGCCATTGTATAATCTTGTGTAACCCCCCTGCAAATGGGGGTTCCCAAAAGACTTCCAGGAGCTTGCTTGAATGCTCCAAGCCTGAATGGTGTTTGGCATTTAAGCCATTTATCAGTGAGTGTTTTTAGAACCTCTGGTACTTGTCTTTAAGAGCTGTCTGCTTGCAGACATAATTAGTTTGTATGGGGACTGTGTGTTTCTTTGATTGAGTACCACCAAGCTGCTGCCAATTCACTTCATTTTGCAGTCACTAGGAGTGCAAAGGGAACCTATCTGAAAGATGTAACTGTTTGCCAGAAATTATTTAGAGTAATAATGAAATTACAGTTTGTCTAACCTGCTTTCTTTGCAGTCAGAACTGTGTCTGCTAGTTCCCATTCTAGTTTTGAACTGCTGAACTGGACCAATCAGTGTGGGGGAAGCTAGCTCTAAAATGGTGCCTTGGACGAATCAGAACTTGACTCATAATCTGAGCCAGCCACAAGAGGATTGTATGGGCAGTGACTCTGGGAGATGTAGTTTAGACTTCAGTGCCTTTTGGACCAACAGCAGCAGTCTATTGTGAGTGACAGCCAATCCAGTCAAGAACTGGGAGGAACTCAAAGGAAGTGCCCGGTTTGTCGGGTTGAGTTTGAGTTGAGCTTTGGCAGTGAAGAAGGAAGGAGCCCTGTGCTTTTTCAGTGTGCAGTTTTAGTCAAAAACGTGTGTAAGGCCCAGAGTTCCGGTCTGCAGCTTGTGTAACAGCTTGTTAGGACTGAATCTGTCCTGTGAAAAGAATCAAAGGATCTCTGAAGAGTAGAAACCAGGCTCACCCTGTAGAAGACTGGAGGAATTGCTGGAAATTGTATTCGGTCTGTCAGGAACTGAATCTGCTGTGTGTTCTCCGGTATTGTGCAGTAATTACATCGGGATACAGATGCAGCCTGCCTGGTATAGTGTTTTTTTATATGGATGTGTGAAGAGGTTTGTGTACCTCAAGTGAGCCCTGCTGACATTGAAGGACCCTATCTTATTTGGAGGTCGTGAGTACTAATTCAGGGTCGCTTCCTGTTGAATTGCCACATTAAATCCAAATGGAATTACTGTACTGCTGACTGTTTAATTCTCCTTTCTCTGTGTGAAAGGGCCCCACCAGCTGCCACGGTTTGACTAGCCACTGGGGCTTGGGTACCCAGGGACAGTAACTATAGGGATAGCCTGTGCACAGAGCCGTAGGTAGATTATTAGAGTGATAAGCTAATTAACCTGATTTCCCTGTCCTTGTTATATCCCCTAAATAAATCAGAGCTGCTTGTTTCAGCAAAGTTATACTGCCTGGAGGTATTTGTCTATGTTAAAGTACTGTACTGTGATTGTTGCACTGTATCTCATTTCACAGGAGGTCCCAGTGCCGGAACCAGACCTGGGGTAAGTGTATACTGTGAAGGTAATTCTGATATATTGTGGGCCACTAGTGGGAAGAAAGGGGTTGCAGTGTCCCAGGGCTGTGACCAAGTTAGTTTAACTATTGCAAACCCTGACCTCTGGGTGGGAGGCACCGCCATTGGATCCAGGCCCCTCAACCTGTTAGTGGCAAATCAGGCAGGGTAGTAGCCCCGGGATAGCGCCACCTAGGGGTTACATCTTGGAGGCTCACCGCTGGGATTGTGTGCCCTAGTGGCCATATTTACTTAACCACTGTTAAGAAAAATGAGCACCCGACAGAAGTGGCTGTGCACCGCTGGTGGAGTGGTGTACTGGGAGGAGATCGACCCCAAATGCTATGCTTATCCTGGACATCCCCTGGGTATCAATACGGACACTGTGCAGGGAGTACTTTCCAAGGTGGAAGGTTTACAAAACCCTGTGGTGGTGGGTCGGCATGCTAATCTGCTCACCCACACTTTCCTGGCCCTAGTAGAGTTTAAGGATCCCATAGATAGCTCCAAAGTGCCACAGACCATTACCCCAGAGGGAGCCCCTACTGCTTGGAGAGTGATAACTAAGGACAGAAGACCTGGGGAATCAGCCCCACCACTATCTGAAACTTTTGAGGAGAAATTTGCTGAATGGTTGCTGGGAGGGGAAAACTGTGGAGGACTTGAAGAAACTATTCTTGCCACCTGGGGTGTTCCTCCCCAACACCCTCTCCTGCTCCAGTGCCCGTAATGGTGGCTGAACCAATGCAGCTCCTATTTCTGCACCTGCCATTAGTCACGACTCTTACCGGGGTTGAGGATCTTCTCTGGCACCTCCCCACCCCCAAGGGAGGATGACTGGGAGACCTGGATAGACTATGTTGCCCCCAAGTGCTAGAATGGCAATGCTCGAAGGCGAAAGCTGAAGAGGGTTAGTGAGAGCCTCCGAGGTCCTGCCCTGGCTACCATCCGCAGCTAAACGGGCCAGTAACCCTTGAAGCACTGCACAGGCCCATCTTGAGGCCTTGGAGAATGTGTATGGGAGCCCAGATTCTGATGAGGACCTATGGTGGAGAGTAAGAAATGCACAACAGTACCAAGGGAGTTGTTGTCTGTGTATGTCTCGGCTGGAAAAATTGTTGCAAGAATGCCTCAGAAAGGGTAGTTTGCCAGCCGATTGAACTGGACCGAACCAGACTGGACAGAATCTTAAGTCTGCCCCCTTCTCAGAACTGCTGTTGTTTCAGTTACGCCTGGCAAATCGACTGAATCCCCACCTCCTATGATGAGTTAATGAGAGAAATTCGAGGAGTTGAGAAAAGCACCTCGGGAGGTACCTGCACCAACAGCTGTGGCTACGACCCGAGTGACTGAGGGTGACCCATCAAGGAAGTTCAGGGCAGAGGTTGACAGTCAATGAGTGCTCTGACAAGGAAAAGATATGCCACAATGGGGCTTAACTGTTGAGAGAGATCCGGAATTCAAAACAGTCCTTTATGAAGGCCACGCCTGCAAGTACGGCCCTGACCTATATCCGACTGCATCTACATGGGGGTGGGGGTACCCACCCATGTATCTCCTGTTGATAACAGCTCCAAACTCAATTCCTGACCATGGAAGTGGAGAAACTGACGAGATGTCTCCAAATGCTTATCACGCCGAGACAGAGATGGCACCCAGGTTTCCAGTTGAGTACCCCGCCCTGGCTCCCAGTGTGGCGCCTCGGCCAGCTCAAACTCCAGAAAGTATGTTTTGTTATAATTGTGAAAGATGGGCACATGAAAAGGGAATGCCAGTCCCCAAAAGACACTGACAAAGTTGCATATAGGCTACAAGGAGAGCTTCGAGAAGAAATCAGTGGTTAAGAGGTGCACTACATGATCCCAGTGAGGGCACCAAAATGCTAATTCACGTCCCTTTGTGGCAAGGTCAGTTGCCCAGACCCCCACTACCGCCTCCAGACTGGTCCAGAATAGTGGGTCCTCCATGGAGACCACTGTAAAGGTGAATGGAGTGTCTACAAGAGCTGTATTAGACAGTGGCTCCAAGTGACAATTATGTTCCAGGATTGGTATCAGAAGCATTTGTCAGACGACCCTTACAACCATTAGAAGGACTGCATGTATGGGGGTTAAGTGAGAAGCCTACCCTATTCCGGGTATATCCGAATTTGGCTGTCTTTCCCCACCTCCGTGGCTGGAGTGGCGAACAAGTAGAGACCCTAGCCTTAGTGTGTCCCCCACTGGACTGTAAGGATGGTGTCCTTTGTTGATTGGAACAAATGCTCATATGTTCGGAAGGCTGGCACAGTTGTGTTATGAAAAACAGGGTCAAAGACTAGTAGAGCTTTAAGAGTTCCAGCTTTAATTAAGAAGGCCTATGAGGCACAGAGAGATGCTGAAAAACAGAACCAGAGGAACCGGTCGGAATTGTATGGAAGAAGGATCCTGAGTCTCTGATCCTGCCCAAATGCCCAGTGTACCTTACAGGAGAGGTCCGTATCAGAAAGGATGTTAAGAATAAAATATTAATGTTGGATGCACCAGGCGATGGAAAATTGCCAGAGGGACTGCTGGTCAAGCTCTAGTATTTTGCCCGCTAGAGCCCATGCTTATGCCAGAAGGGTAATGGTCCAAGTTCATAATGTGTCTGAAGAGACATTCGAGTAAACAGAGGTTGCATCCTGCTAATGTGCATGTGCAGACACTGCAATGCTACCCAGCAGCAAGAGTTCAAGGAAGAATGACAGAGTAACGCCTGACTTGTTTGATTTCGGCGACTCCCTACTGCCAGCTGAATGGAAAGTGAGGATCAGTGAGAAGCTTGCCCAGAGAGACCAGGTGTTTTCTTTAAAGGAATGGGATGTAGGATGCGGCAAGGAGCTGAGCACAATATCCGCTGCATGACGAAAGACCATTTCGTGAGAGGTCTCGATGCCTGGCACCTGCTGACATAGATGATGTGAGACGGCATCTGCAAGAGATGTTAGCTGCTGGTGTAATACAAGAATCCAGAAGCCCTTATGCTTCCCCATTGTGGTAGTGAGAAAAGAATGGAACAGTAAGGATGTGTGGATTATCGCACCTTAAACCGCGGACTATCCCGATCAGTACACAATGCCCCGCATTCAGGATGCTTGGACTGCCCAACGGGAGCAAGTGGTTCTCTGTGCTGGATCTCCGCAGTGGGTACTACCAGATCCCGATGGCCCCAGAGGACCGTGAGAAGACGGCTTTATCTGTCCGCTTGGCTTCTTGGAATTCATGAGGATGCCTCAAGGGATTTCAGGTGCCCCAGCCACTTTTCAACGATTGATGGAGCGTGCAGTGGGGACATGAACTTACTAGAGTGCCTGGTATACCAGATGATGTTATTGTGTTTGGCAGCTCACTGGAGGAACATGAGAGCAGATTATTTAAGGTATTGGACCGACTGGAGGACTTTCGCTTAAACTGTCCACTGATAAGTGTCAATTCTTTCAAACATCAGTAAAGTATGTGGGACACATAGTATCCACCGAGGAATAGAGACAGACCCAAGTAAAGTTGAGGCCTTGACCACCTGGCCACAGCCCAAAATCTAAAAGAACTGCAAAGATTCCTGGGATTCTGTGGTTATTATCGGCGCTTCATCAAGGACTATTCAAGAGTGATCCGCCTTTACTTAACCTTACTCAAGGGTATCCCCAACCCACAAAAATACCAAAAGTCAGCGTCCTCAAGACTGAAAGAGTGTATTTTCATCCAGTGAAGTATTTGGGGGCCCGCTGGACTTCTGATCATGAGACTGCTTTTCATGAGATCATATATCAATCACCCATGCTCCAGTGCTGGCTCATGCCGATCCAAGAAAACCTCACGTCCTGCACACCTGATGCTAGCTTGCAAGGGTTGGGAGCTGTGTTGTACCAAGAGACGAGAATGGCCTGAGACCAGTGGCCTTTGCCAGTAGAAGCCTGACCCCATCCGAAAAGAACTATCCTGTACATAAGTTAGAGTTCCTAGCTTTGAAGTGGGCTATTGTTGACCAATTCCATGAGTACTTGTATGGGGCTAAAATACTAGTAAAACTGACAATAATCCTTTGACCTATGTGCAGACCTCAGCTGTTGGATGCCACTGGCCATAGGTGGCTTTCTGCATTATCTACATATGACTATGCTCTCGAATACCGAGCAGGTCTGAACCACATAGATGCTGATGCTCTCCCGGAGGCCTGTTCCCCAGAATGATTGGGTCCGATTGGCAGAACCTGACATTCGGGCACTCTGCCGAAGTTTGACAGGGAGGAACAAATGTCCACGGACGCAGTGGACTGCATGGTGGATTGCTTGGGAGCCTCTGAGAATTGCATACCTGCTGCTTATTGCCACTTTTCTGCAATAGACATTGGTGCACTGCCTCAGCTGGACAATGACAGTATTCGGCGGGCTCAATCCGCGATCCCATGATCAAAGCAGCTTTAGAAGCCCTCTATGCAGGAAAAGATGTGTCCAAATTACGCTCCACTGATTTGAGAACTGCACTGTTATACAAAGAAGGTCCTAAATTGAAACTGATCAATAAACTGTTATACAGAGAAACAGTAGACAGAGGGGGACAAGTAGACAAACAACAACTAGTGCTGCCCACTGCCTTTCGAGACTCAGTACTGAGGTCCTTGCACAACCACATGGGGCACCTTGGTATAGACAGAACACTTGACTTGGTGAGAGATCCAGATTCTATTGGCCTAAGATGGGGCTGATGTGGAGCAACACATTCGAACTTGTAGTCGCTGCTTACAGAGGAAAGCTTTGCCCCAGAGGGCTGCTCCCCTTGTTAACATCACCACCAGTGCACCCATGGAGCTGGTCTGTATTGATTTTCTGAGTTTGGAGTCAGATCAAAGAAATATCAGTGATGTGCTGGTGGTCACTGACCATTTCACGAGATATGCCCAAGCTTTCCCCACCAAAGACCAGAAAGCATCCACTGTGGCCAAAGTACTTGTAGAAAACTTTTTTGTTCACTATGGGGCTCCACAAAGAATCCATTCTGATCAAGGGAGAGACTTTGAGAGTCGTCTGATCAAAGAGATGCTTTCTCTGTGGGGAGTCCGAAAGTCCAGAACCACTCCTTACCACCCCCAGGGGACCCACAGCCTGAACGTTTCAACCGCACTTTGCTAGATATGCTAGGCACCCTGCACCCAAAGGACAAGCCTAGATGGAGCCAACAAATTAGCACCCTGGTACATGCTTATAACTGCACCAAAGTGATGCCACTGGATTCTCCCCTACCGCCTGATGTTTGGAAGAGAAGCTCGACTACCAGTAGATGTGTGTTTGGGGTCTCTCCTGATGGGGTTCAAGCTGACAACTATTTACAGTATGTGCAAAGTTAAAGGCCCAGCTAACTCATGCGTACTAACTGGCTCAAACCATGGCTGCCAAAAGAAATCTGGCCAACAAAGAAAGGTATGATAAAAAGGTGAAAGCACAAGAACTCCAGGAGGGAGATCGGTATTGCTAAGAAATCTGGGACTGCATGGCAAGCACAAGATTGCTGACAGATGGCACCATCTCCCTCACATTGTAGTGGGCAAACTAGATGATCTGCCAGTGTACAAAGTAAGGCCTGAGAATAATTCAAAGATGTAAAAACAATGCATAGAAATCATTTACTGCCCATTGGACAAATCTTAATTGAGTCTGAGCCCCAGAAGATGCCCTCTGGACCAGTGACTAGAGCTGCTGCTAAGAAAAGATCAAGAAAGTCTGCACCTACAGAAGCAAAGTTAAAGTGTTCCCCACAAGTCCCAGTTGAGCATGACTGTCAGTCCATATCGGAAGAAAGTGAGAGTGACTTTGAATACTATCCTTCTTACGAACTGAGTCAATTGTTTGGGGCAACCTAGTCAATACTGGAGATGAAGCTGGGCCTTCTGGACTGTCTAAGCCCCCAGCTTCATCCCTGGAGCCAATGCTCCCAGAAAGTGAAGTGCAAAGCATCAGATCAGATGAAATGGGATCATTGTGCATGGTTGAACTGTTTGAGCTTTCAGGGAGAAAATGATAGATTGGGGCAGACTGGTGATACACCTGAACAAGAAGAGTATTTTGAGTGCCCTGACAGTCCACTGCCAGTGTCCGAAAGCTCTCCATGCGAGCCAAATGTTGTGGACTCAGAAACTGTAACTCCTGGAGCTGAAAGTGCCCCAAGTTCTAGCCTCTCTACCCCCATGGAGACTCCCCTGACAAGTGAGGACAATGCTGAAAATGAGGCTCAGAGTGCAGAGACTATAACAGTTCCCCCTAGAAAGACTGGTCGAGCTGTAAAGCCTGTGGTGCACCTCAGTTATGATTCACTTGGGAGGCCTGTGGACTTGCCTCTCAATGTTGTCCATAAAGGAGTGTATGTGTCCCCAGCTCATTGCCCAAACTGAGATCAGTGCTAACTCCAAGTTACTTGTGTTGCCTTTCATAGGGTGCCCTTGCCCCATCCAGCCCCAAGGTAACTGATAGGAAGGGCCCTCTTCAGGTTTCATGTACAAGAGGTAATAACTTGAGTTATGGTACAATGTATGTAATACTGTGTAAAGAGTGACGTACTGCAATGTTTCAGAAATGTGTTCTTGGTAAATGATATATTGACTGATGATTACATGTGCGAGCCTAATGCAAATGTATATGGTTGCAGTTGAAACTTATGGGGTACTTGCTTGACGCGGACGTCAAGCTTTCCAGGCCTAGGAAGGTGTAACCTCTGCAAATGGGGGTTCCCAAAAGACTTCCAGGAGCTTGCTTGAATGCTCCAAGCCTGAATGGTGTTTGGCATTTAAGCCATTTATCAGTGAGTGTTTTAGAACCTCTGGTACTGTCTTTAAGAGCTGTCTGCTTGCAGACATAATTAGTTTGTATGGGGACTGTGTGTTTTTGATTGAGTACCACTAAGCTGCTGCCAATTCACTTCATTTTTGCAGTCACTAGGAGTGCAAAGGAACCTATCTGAAAGATGTAACTGTTTGCCAGAAATTATTTAGAGTAATAATGAAATTACAGTTTGTCTAACCTGCTTTCTTTGCAGTCAGAACTGTGTCTGCTAGTTCCCATTCTAGTTTTGAACTGCTGAACTGGACAATTCAGTGTGGGTAAGCTAGCTCTAAAATGGTGCTTTGGACGAATCAGAACTTGGACTCATAATCTGAGCCAGCCACAAGAGGATTGTATGGGCAGTGACTCTGGGAGATGTAGTTTAGACTTCAGTGCCTTTTTGGACCAACAGCAGCAGTCTATTGTGAGTGACAGCCAATCCAGTCAAGAACTGGGAGGAACTCAAAGGAAGTGCCCGGTTTTGTCGGTTGGAGTTTGAGTTGAGCTTTGGCAGTGAAGAAGGAAGGAGCCCTGTGCTTTTTCAGTGTGCAGTTTTAGTCAAAAAACGTGTGTAAGGCCCAGAGTTCCGGTCTGCAGCTTGTGTAACAGCTTGTTAGGACTGAACATCCTGTGAAAAGAATCAAAGGATCTCTGAAGAGTAGAAACCAGGCTCACCCCAGAAGACTGGAGGAATTGCTGAAAATTGCATTCGGTCTGTCAGGAACTGAATCTGCTGTGTGTTCTCCCGGGTATTGTGCAGTAATTGCGATCGGGATACAGATGCAGCCTGCCTGGTATAGTGTTTTCTTTTATATGGATGTGTGAAGAGGTTTGTGTACCTCAAGTGAGCCCTGCTGACACTGAAGGACCCTATCTTATTTGGAGGTCGTGAGTACTAATTCAGGGTCGCTCCTGTTGAATTGCCACATTAAATCCAAATGGAATTACTGTACTGCTGACTGTTTAATTCTCCTTTTCTCTGTGTGAAAGGGCCCCTACCAGCTGCCACGGTTTGGACTAGCCACTAGGGCTTGGGCACCCAGGACAGTAACTGATAGGGATAGGCTGTGCACAGAGCCATAGGTAGATTATTAGAGTGATAAGCTAATTAACCTGATTTCCCTGTCCTTGTTATATCCCCTAAATAAATCAGAGCTGCTTGTTTCAGCAAAGTTATACTGCCTGGAGGTATTTGTCTATGTTAAAGTACTGTACTGTGATTGTTGCACTGTATCTCATTTCACAGGAGGTCCCAGTGCCGGAACCAGACCTGGGGGTAAGTGTATACTGTGAAGGTAATTTGATATATTGTGTGGGCCACTAGTGGGAAGAAAGGGGGGTTGCAGTGTCCCAGAGGGCTGTGACCAAGTTAGTTTAACTATTGCAAACCCTGACCTCTGGGTGGAGGCACCCGCCATTGGATCCAGGCCCCTCAACCTGTTAGTGGCAAATCAGGCAGGGGTAGTAGCCCCTGGGATAGCGCCATCTAGGGGTTACACTTGGATCTTGGCCAGGCACTTATTAAACATGTCAACAGCACCTGGTGTCCCAGGAACAAAAGACATATAGAGCTGGGCATCATCTGCGTAGCAACGAAACCCAAGCCCATAATATCTAATAACGTTGCCCAGAGGTAGCATGTAGACCACAAACAGTATCGGTGAAAGAACTGAGCCCTGGGGTACGCCACAGGACTGAAACACTGGGTGTGTGGAGATCTTCCTAGAACTACCCTCTGGGTTCTGTCCTGGAGATAGGGCTCGAACCAGCTGATGACCTTGCCAGTTAGTCCTACATACTCCCTGAGCCAATCCAAAAGCAACTCATGATCCACAGTATCAAATACTGATGAGAGATACAGGAGGACTAGAATTGACCTTTCTCCGTTTTTCTCCTTGCCCTGAGCAGGACACTGTGCACCCTGACTAGATACATCTCCATGCTATGCCTGGCTCTAAATCTAGATTGGAGAGGCTCAAGGATGTAGAATCTGCGAAGTGCGCTTCAAGCTGAATCACAACAACCTTCTCAATAACCTTTCCCAGAAAAGGAAGGCTAGAGACCAGGCAGTAATTCGCCAGGAAGTCCAGGTCCAATGATGTTTTTTTTGAGAAGAGGTTTCACCAGTGTTTATTTAAGTACTACCAGGAACAACTCTGATAAGGAGCACCAGACAGTCTCGGCGAACACAGGACCCAGATCCTCGACACAACTCACCAGTAGTCATAACAGGCCTGAGTCCAGGTTACAAAATGTTGGCCACAGCTCCAAGATCACCTCACACACCTCTTCCATTGTCACTGGCTGAAACTCCTCCCCAAACCACTGATTGTGTCCCTGGCCCACAGGCCACCTCACTCCTGGGCTGTCTAGGCCCAGTTGGAGTAATTCCAGCCCTGATGGAGGACACCCTAACTGAGAAACACTGAGTGAACTCCTCACATTTTGTGGGTGTAACTGCTCGCATGAGCTCCAGACAGGGTGGGTGAGAAACCTGCCTACAGTCCAAAAGAGCTCAGCCAGTCAGGTCCTCCCTGCAGCAATCTCTCTCGACAGAAAATCTGCCTTTTTCCAAGTGGTTGCCTTCTGATATTCTTCATAATGAGAAATCAGAACTAGTTTGTCCAAGCCGGCCCACCAGCGCAGGAGCAGGGCACCCATCTGCGACACCAGTGACCCAGGTTCAGGAACGGACCAGAAACACCAAAGGGCCAGCCGGGGGATAAGGAATGAGCATCCTTGGGTCTGCTCTCCTTATCCGGTTGGAGGGGGTAGAGTGATCGGCATAATGAGGATCCCTAGTGGAGGCTGGGGGTTCCTACATGCCAACACCGTAACCTATGGGGAGGGCGGGGCAGATGCAGGTCATTATTGCATGTCTCCACTCCGGGGGAAAAAGCAGTCAAAATTGCTGGCCACCTGGAATGAAACCCACCTCCGGCACTTGGCCTCAATGGTTCCCTGGCCTCCTGGCCGACCAATTTATGGCCCTGCAGCATCACCGGCCCTGAATCTCACCCTGGGGGGAAAGCCAGGGAGGCAATGTCAGTGGTTGTCCCCACCAACACCTTCTCCCATCGCAGATGGGCTTGTCCGGTGCCGTAGCCCCACTCTGTGGGGTAAGCCAGAGGGTATCTGCTGGGGCAAGGGTGGAAGTGGGAACGGGGCAGGTTGTCAGGTGGTCAGAGCTGAGTAGAGGGTGGCTGGGCCAAAAAAAAAAAGGAACTAATTTGTCCTCCTGAGCCTTGGACTTCCTCTAACAATGTTCCAGCCATCATCCCCTGGTCTTTAAAATCCTCAACTCACCATTGAACCATTGCAAGCCGAGATTCGACATACACAGACTGGCACTACACGGTCAAAGGCCTCAGTAACCAACCCATTATAGACTGCCTCTGTGGCCCCTACACCCCCCAGTGAATGCTGACAACATTTCCAAGGTGTCCAGAACCACCATCAGTCCATCTGGTCCAAGCCCTCTCAAAGGGTGATACTGGACCACCTCCACAGGGGATGGACTATAAGTGGTGGCCCTGAAATGCAACCTGATCATGCAGTGATCTGACCAACTGACCGGCTCAATCTTGAGCCTATTAACCTCAAGCCCCAGGGAGAATACCTAGTCCAAGGTGTGACCATGGTGGTGGTGTTGAGGAAGTAATGACTTGTGTGAGGCCTTGAGTGGCCAAGTTGTGGAGGAAATCTTTCCCAAATTGTGAATGCTCTTCGTCCACGCAGGCATTGAAATTGCCAAGATAAGCCATCCTCCTATTTTCTCCCCTGGGGTCACTGAACATGCAAGGATCCCCCTATCATGCACAGAAAGTTCTCTCCTAGGGCCATTGAACATGCAGTGATGCCCCTCCCATGCACACAGAGTTCTCCCCTAGGACCACTGAACATGCAATGATGCTCCACGCATGCACGCAAAGTTCTTCCCTAGGGCCACCCAACATGCAATGATGCCTCTCGGATGCATGCAATGTTCTCTCCTAGGGCCACTCATCATGCAATAATGCCTCTCGCATGCATGCAAAGTTATCTCCTAGGGCCACTCAACATGCAATGATGCTCCATGCATGCATGCAAAGTTCTCCCCTAGGGCTACTCAGCATGCAATGATGCCTCTTGCATGCATGCAAAGTTCTCTCCTAGGGCCACTGAACATGCAATGATGTTCCACGCATGCACTCAAAATTCTCCCCTAGGGACACTGAACATGTAATGATGCCCTGTGCATGCATGCAACATTCTTCCCTGGGGCTACTGAACAGGCAATGATGCTCCACACATGCATACAGAGTTCTCCCCAGGGCCACTCAACATGTGATGATGCTCCATGCATGCATGCAAAGTTCTCCCTAGGGCCACCGAACATGCAATGATGCCTCTTACATGCATGCAAAGTTCTCCCCTAGGACCACTGAACATGCAATGATGCTCCACGCATGCCTGCAAAGTTCTCCCCTAGGGCCATTGAGCATGCAAGGATGTTCCATGCATGCACGCAAAATTCTCCCCTAGGGACACTGAACATGCAGTGATGCCTTGTGCATGTAAGTAAAGTTCTTCCCCAGGGCCACTGAACATGCAGCGATGCTCCATACATGCATGCAAAGTTCTCCCCTAGGGCCACTGAACAGGCAATGATGCTCCACACATGCATGCAAAATGCTCCCCTAGGGACACTGAACATGCAGTGATGCCTTGTGCATGCACGTAAAGTTCTCCCCTAGGGCCACTGAACATGCACTTATGCTCCACGCATGCATACAGAGTTCTCCCCAGGGCCACTCAACATGCGATGATGCTCCATGCATGCATGCAAAGTTCTCCCTAGGGCCACCAAACATGCAATGATGCCTCTTACATGCATGCAAAGTTCTCCCCTAGGACCACTGAACATGCAATGATGCTCCACGCATGCATACAAAGTTCTCCCCTATGGCCACTAAACATGCAATGATGCTCCTCGCATGCATGTAATGTTCTTCCCTAGGGCCACTGAATATGCAGTGATGCCCACGCAAAGGCATGCACATGCATATCAGCATCTGAAGGGGGGTCTCCTCTGAGTTTCCTCTGCTGCTGTGCTGCCACCCGACGTCTGCTAGGCAGCAGGCAAGTAGTGGAGCAGTTTATCCTCCTCCTCCCCTCCCGAGAGAGGAACACAGTCCATGGGATGCTCTATCCTCTCTCCCATGGTCAACTCCATGTGACTCAAGTCGGCTGCTGAACCCAGGTTGCCGACATGGCATGTGGTTGCGCTACTGCTGTGCCATCCCGCTAGCTACAAATCTGATACTATAATGTACTAAACGAAAAGACCGGACAATTACAAAAAAAAAAAACAACTACTAAACACTGTATCAACAAAATAGAAACTTATTAATTAAACAAGGGAACTGAATCTTATCCAGAAGAGAATTCCATCGCACAGGAGCCACCACTGCAAATGCTTGGTCATCTGCTGACTTTAAACGAGATTGTGGCACCACAAACAACCCCTGTCCCATGGACCTCAACGCTTGGCTGGTAGTGTAGGAATTCAGGAGCTCACCAAAGTAAGAGGGATCCAGTTGGTTCAGGGTTTTATTAGTAAGTAACAGTACCTTCTAGTCACCTCATCTTCCCACAGACAATCAGCCCAGAGCCTAGAGTGAGGCGGAGAAATATTCTGTCTTTCACAAGGGAGGCGGCAGCATCTCTGCAGTGTCCTGGACTCACTACAGGTGCTGCATTCAACTACCAGAGCACTGCAGTAGTCAAGTCTAGAGAAGACAAACCCAGCACCAGTGTGCAGAGCTCTGCAGAGTCGAAGGAGGGGTGAAGTCTAACAATGTTCTTTAGATAAAAATAGCAGCCCTGATAACAGAAGACACCTGAGAAATAAAAGTCAACTGTCTGCCAAGGACTATTTCCAAATTTTGGACAACCCTATTTGCATTTAGCTGCATCCCATCAAAAATAGGGAGCTTTGCAGTTAGGTCATGCAGTTGCATGGTATTCACTCACCGCTCTGGTGACTGAAGCTCAGGAACAGGATCAGGTTTCAGGGATCCAATCAGGAGATGGAGCAATGATCATCTTGATGGACAGCTCTCCCCCTTCGGGTGCATAGGGGGGAATTTATCCCTCACTTTATGACTGCCACCCAGCAGAGGTTGCAGCAGTGCATGCAGAGGCTGCCTTAGGTTTGGGGACTTTGATGCATGCTTGTACATGCCTCATGACCACATGCTGGCAGTCCCCTGGAGAGAAAACAGGCAGAAACCCACTGCAGCGACAGAATGGAAACCAGCCCCTTGCAGGCCCCACACCATCAACCAGGCACCCATCTTCGGACTGAATCCTGCTCCTTATAAGGAAAATGGGCTCCCTAGAAAGCCCTGCAGTGAGTAGCAAGCCACAGGATAACTTGGAGGTCGGGATAAGTAATACGGAGCAGGGAAGTGTGGACTCTGGAAATGTGTACAGTGAAAACAGGAGGGGGGGTGCAGGACAAGAAGATGGGGGTACTAGTGCTGGGGGATTCTATACTGAAAGGGGTCAGATGGGGTGGAAGGGGAGAAAGGAACAGTCATGTGTTGGTCGAGGCGTTTCCGGGGTTGACCACAGGCAGGGCGGGGCAGGCACTTCTCAAGTGAGCACGGAAGGGGAGGAAGAAACCTCACATAGTGATCCATATGGGTATAAATGACTTAGCAGGGGAGATGGTAGAGGTGGCAAAGGGGAGATTTGAGGATTTCAGTAGGCAGTGCGAGCAGGTCGGGGGGGGCGGTGGCATTCTCTGAGGTACTCCCGGTACCATGTGCGAGTACAGTGAGGGAAAAAAAAGGATAGAGGAGTACAATATGTGGCTGAGGGATTGGTGCCATATCAGGGAGTACAGATTAGTTTCAGACTGGGGCAGGAAATGGGGCAATAGTGACCTATATGCAGGGGACAGGTTACATTTGAGCAGGGAAGGGAGTACTAAAATGGGGAATAGAGGGGTACATATCAACAAAGGTGGATTTAAACTAAGAGGGGGAAGTGGCGAGGGGACCGCAGATAGGAAAAGGGTCCAGAAAGGGGAGCCTAGTGAGCTCACCCCTCTAGTTATGGGTAAAGGCAGTGGGGAAATGGCACAGGGAAGGATAAAGGGTGAAGAATGGGGGTAGGGAAAGGAGGAGACAGGCTGGAGGGTGGTCTCACTGAATGCAAGAAGCCTTAGGAATAGAACAGCAGAGTTACAGGCTCTCATGGCGGTGGAGGAGGGGGACATTGCGGCCATAATGGAGACGTGGGCCAACCTGTACCAGGACTGGGATATGATGATCCCGGGGTGCAGGATATTCAGAAAGGATAGGGCTAAGGGGAATGGGGGGGGAGTGATGATCTATGTAAGGAAGGGGATAAAGTGCGTAAGGGAGAAGGGGAGGACAGAAGCACTAGGGATGCAGTTCCAAGATGCAAAGAATAGGACACTGAGGATGAGGGTGGTGTACAGGCCACCAGCTCTAGAGAGTGACCTGGATAGGGAATTAGCTGAACAAATTAGGAAGGTCTCCAGGAAGGGGGAGCACAGTGGTGGTGGGGGACTTCAACCTACCGGGTGTGGAGTGGGGCACCCCATCCACCACAAGTGCAAGGGAGTGGGTCCTGTTAGAAGCATTTCAAGACAGCTTCCTGACACAGCTGGTCCAGGGGCCAACTCGGTTAAAAAGGACTCTGGACCTTGTACTGGATAACAGGGAAGCTGTAAGGAATCTGGAAGTGGAGGAACCACTAGCTGAGAGTGACCACTATTTGGTTTAGTTTATGCTCAACATGGGGAGGGAAACAGGGGGTACCGGTACAAGAGTAATTGAGTTCAGGGGGGAAAACGTTAAGAAGATGGGGGAAATTTGGGGCAGGCACCTGGCAGGTATGCAACCACACATGGATAAGGAAGGGCTGGTGGAGGCTACAGAGTCTTGCACTAGGAAGAAAGGCAAGAAGAGAAGGGCAAAGAAACCCAGTTGGCTGACACAGGAGGTTATGAAAGGGATGAGGGCCAAGAGGGCAGCATTTCAAAAGTACAGGAAATCAGGGAGAGGTGAAGATAAGGATACATACATGGAGAATACCAGGGAGGTCACCAGACTGGTCAGGGCGGCCAAGGTGTCCAGGGAGCTGAGACTGGTGCAGGGAATCAAAAGTGGAGAAAAAAGACTTCTTCTGCTACATCAGAGATAGAGAAGGAGCAAGGATCAGCTGGTGAGGATTAAGAAGGACAGGAGGGTGGGTGGAGAAAGGAGCGGAGCAGGCAGAGGCACTGAATGAATACTTCTACTCTGTATTCACGCTGGAAAAGGGTCAGATACCCCAGGGGAGGGGGGGGTGGAGAGAGACAACAGATGTAGGGATTACAGAGAGTAGGGTTCTAGATGGGTTGAGGGCATTAAGGGTGCACAAAGCACCTGGACCTGATGGCATTCACCCTAGGGTACTAAGAGAGTTGGCAGAGGTCCTGGCAGGGCCACTGGCCTACCTGTTCAATACCTCCTTGGACATGGGATGTGTACCACAGGACTGGAGAATGGCCCATGTAGTGTCCATCCACAAAAGTGGCCCAAAGGATGAACCAGGATTTTATAGGCTAGTGAGCCTCACATCGATCGTGGGAAAGCTCATGGAGACCATCCTAAAAGAGAGGCTAGTGAGCTTCTTGGAGGAAAACGATCTCCAGGATGGTCAACAGCACAGGTCTGTAGCAGGCAGATCTTGCCAGACAAAGCTTGTAGAGTACTATTTATTTATTTATTTATTGAATTTTAGGATTACAAGTACCTTTGAACCAGAGGTTCTTTTACAAAGGTTCCATGTCAGTATAGTATTGCAATAAACAAACAGAGAATACAGTAAGATGAATGAGTTAACATTATAATACACCATGAGCTAACGGTAAATATACTCAGACATGAAATACATTTCATTTGGTGTAGTATCAACACAGGAAAACAGGAGACATAGTACAACAACAATTACATAGGGGTGTGAGGTGAGGGAAACAACTTGGAGAGAGAGGATACAGTGAGTGGGGGGTACTTAGGCTGTCAAGATTATAACCTTGTCACAAGTGCAAAGACTACAGCAAGTACTAGGACGTGTAAGGAGCCAGGTATGTCCGCACAGGATAGCGGATTCAAATGGAAGGACCATGAAAAGAAGGAGGGGTGGGAAGCGGGGGAGGGATATGAAGAGGGGAGGAGGGCACAAAGGAAGGAAGACGTGTGGGAGGAGGTAGAAGAAAAGATAGGAGTGGGATAGAGAAGGTAGGAGAGGAGAGAGGTGTGGGAGGTGGGGAGGAGGGAAATTAGGAGCATCAGGGTCTGGGGAAGAGAATCGATGATGACAGCGACCATGAGGCTACAAGGCACATTCACATTTACTACGCTCCGTGAGTGCTAACAAAGTTTACGTTTGTAAAAGTCAATCTTGATCTCACCTGCGATTTCAGAAGGAAGTCTGTTAAACAGGTATGGCCCGGGGCTCTATAATAGAAGGCACATTGCACCTGGGAGGTACGGCAGAATGAGACAAGAAAAGTGGATTTGAGGGTACTGCATATAAGACATGTATTAATGGTTAGTATCATAAATTCCTGTGTTGCAGGGAGTGTAAGGCATAGGCAGATATTTTTAGCCAAAAGGCAGGTCTGCTATGCAAGTCTACAATGAAGGTTGAGCCAATTAGAATGCTGGTAGAGATCATAGGTATGGGTATGCTTAGCTGCTCCTGTGACTAGTCTACAGCACTTACTCAGGGCAGACTTGATTCATTTTAGGGTGGTATCTGTGGCGGCCCCATAGAAAACCAACACATAATCAATATATGGGCAATATAGAGCTAGTTACTGTGGTGCGCATAGCATCGTTGGTCAGGCAGTGTTGATGGTGGTAGAGGACCCCTATTCTTGAGTTAATGGCTTTTGAGATGTGTTGAGCATGTGAGTTATAGAACAGCATGCAGTCAAGGGTAACCCCTAAATATTTAAACTCCCAGATGTGTTCGAGTGGTTGTTGCTGTTTGTTATAGATAGTGAGGTTGGTAGTTCTTAGTTTGTTGTGTGAGTTACAAAACATTACGGCCTTTGTCTTTCTATAATTCATTAGCAGTTTATGCTGTTCAAACCAGAACTCAACTAGGTTGAAATTCGTCTGAAGAGCCTGGGAGAGAGGGGCAGGGTTAGTGTGGGTAGAGAAGAGGACTTTGTTGTCTGCACACAGGATCATATTATTACTGCATGATGTTGAAAGGTTATTGATAAAGAGGAACACCAGAGCGCACTTGGAGGTGACAGGAGAGAGTGTCGGCGATTTTAGCTTTTTGATTCCTAGCCATGAAGTAGCTTTCAAACCCCTACTATGACTGGGTGATGTGAGAACTGTACAAGGGCCATGCAGTGGATGTCATATATTTAGACTTCAGAAAGGCCTTTGATTCAGTGCTGCATGGGAGGTTGGGGGGGACTGAAAAATGTGGGGGCGGAACCAAAAATGGTAAAATGGATCACAAACTGGCTAAAGGAGGGCAGCTAAGGGTGGTGGTGGTGGTGGGGTACCTCTCGTCACCAAGAGTGGTGACAAGCAGGGTACCACAGGGATCGGTACTGGGACCAGTGCTGTTTGGGGTTTTTAATGTAGCTATCTCACACAGGATCCAGAGCAGGATCAGTCTGTTTGCAGATGATATCAAGATGGGAGCTGTGGTTGATGATGCGGAGGGGTGGAAGGGGTTGTAGGAGGACCTGACTAAGCTACAGGAGTGGGCAGAAACATGGCAGTTGCGGTTTAACGCCAAGAAGGGCAAGGTTCTGCACTTCAGAGCCAGGAACTAGGGGAGAGATTATCACTTGAATGGGGTACAGTTGGGGAGCTTCACAGAGAAGGACCTAGGAGTGATCCTTACGGGGAGCATGAACAACTCTGCTCAGCGCAGGAAGGCAGCAGCAAAAGCCAACAAAATGCTGGGATGTATTGCAAGAGGGATCTCCTCCAGAAGGAGGGAGGTTATCCTGCCCCTGTATAGGTCATTGGTCAGGCCCCACCTGAAGTACTGCGTGCAGTACTGACACCCATTCCTGAAGAAGAACATCAGATTGTTGGAGGGGGTGCAGCGAAGAGCCACAAAGATGAACCAGGGATTAGAGAGCAACATGAGGACAGGCTGGGAGAGTTAAATATGTATTCGCTGGAAGAGGAGAGGGATATGAATGAGACCTTTAAGTATCTGAAGGAGATAAACAAGACAAACCCAGAAGGGATTCCAGATGAGAAGGGGGAGGGACATGAGAGGCCATGGACTGAGATTGGAGGGGGGAAGATTCAGGAGGGAGATGAGGAGTCATTTTTTCACTGAACACGTGGTGGACAAATAAAACACTTTACCAGACAACATAGTGTCCTGTAACACAGTGGGCAGTTTCAAGAGGGGTTGGGACAGGGTAAGGGGAAGGGATACTGGGAAGAGAGGGGGCGGGAAGGGCAGCTGCAAGTTGAGGTGCTAGCTGCACACTTAAGCAGACTCGATAGATCAGGAGGCCTGTTTCTGCTGCCAATTTTGTATGTTCATAAGTACCTGGGAATGGAGGGTGTGGAGGCTAGAGGGGCAAGCCACAGGGTAATTTGGAGGTCAGGGTAAGTACCTGGGGTTGGCGGATGATGGAGCTGGGGGTGCAAGCCAGGGGTGAACTTGGAGGTTGGGGTAAGTACCTGAGGATGAGGGGGCAAGCCACAGGGGAACTTGCAAGTCAGAGGTACTCTGGGATTGGAGATGGAGGCCTGGGGGGCAGGCCGCTGGGAGAACTTGGAGATCAACAAGGTAAGTACCTGGGATGGGGGGGTGAGGGCTTGGGGACAAGCCATGGGGAACTTGGAGGCAGGGTAAGTACCTGGGTGGGAATCAAGGGGGACCTTGAAGTCAGGGTAAATACCTGGGGATGGGGGGGTGCGGGGCTGGGGAGCCACGGGGGAACTTGGAGGTTGGGGTAAGTAGAATAGAATAGAATAGAATGGAAATGTATTCCTTGGACACGAAGTCATTGCAAACCATACAAATAATCATAAAACAACATATACAGCATATACAGAACAATAGAAATAAATTATGTATATTCAGAGTTCCAGTCCATTTCTTAAAACAGTACCCAGTGCTTAATTAACTTGAGAATGAACAATTCTACAAATTTAGAATTGTGCAAATAACATATCGGTGGAAAGCCTATGTTAATTCAATTATCCATATAAGAGCCCACATAATTGCCATACCAGTTGATAAAAATCAAAGTTTTATATTTTTTATTTGAATCTACAGTAGGATTACAAGTACCTTTGAGCCAAGGCTATTTTACAAAGGTTCCACGTCACTTGAGGTACAATTCAAACAAGACATTGAATAACAGTATAACAGTGGGTTACAGGCAGTTACATACAGTTTTATACATTCAATATAGTGGCAAAAATGCCAGAAGGAGGTCTGGCAACAGGGTTATCTAGTGTAGCATCTCCGGAGAAGAATATTCAAATTCCGAGCAGAAGAAACCACAGAATACTCTAATAACTGCCAAATAAACACTCACTTCAGGAATTTCTAGGAAAGTCTACCCCTATGGTTTTTTATGATTCAATGACTCCACCAACTGTATGTCCCATTAATTGCCTTTGAGTCCTACTTAGGTTCATTTAACCACTAGGTGCCATACTTTAATGACCACTTATTTTGAAAACAAGAACTCACTTGATGGCAAAGTGGAGAACAATGGCCAGTCCTGTCCCATTTTACATGACTCAACCCTAAATGATTTATTTTCCCCTACTTGCCTTACTAAGGTGTAATGGCATCCACAGTGTTATACACAGACTCCTCCATACTCCAGAGCTTCCAAAATCCCACCACGGTGCAGATAACATCCATCTGGTAATTACATACCTATGTGAATCCTAGATGACTGCTCAATAAGCAGCCAAGGGCTTAATAAGGGTGTTTAATTAATAAGTAGCCTAATGATGGTAAATTGTGAGCCAATTTAAACTTTACATACAGTGGTTCAACCAGATCCCTATTAAAGGGAGTTTGGCATTTTAGATGTTCTAACTGACTGTACAAACTTTCCCATTAAATATAGTGCCCAGTTTTTAAAAGACTATTAGGCTGCTAAACGGTCACAGATGTTGAAAATACTTTTTAGAACTTTCTGTATGTACTTCCTCAGAGTTCAACTAATAAAAACTAAGAAATAAAGAATGAAAAATAACAATAGTGTCGTAAACGGCTCCTTTGATTCGAAGCCCAAATAATTAAAAAATAATAACTCTTTGGCTCTTCAGAGACCAATGCATACATCAGTTATTGGGCGCTAGGTTCGCATTAGACTGACACTCGTTTTAGTCTACTGGGGAGTGTTTAAGCAATTTATCCCTCCAGGGTGTGGGTACACTGGAGGATTTGCCATGGCTGGTGCACCTCGTGGCGAGCCACACCAGTCTTGTTAAGTCCTCAGTGTACCACACCCTGGAGATCGTCTCAATGCTGCAATGGCAAATGTTGTTTCTTTAATGTTTTTAACTATTTTCTACCTCACTGAGATTGCTACACTTCAAAAGAGGATGTCATTTTGTAAACAATTTACCGAGGTGTTTTAGCAAAGTGGTGACAGGACAAATTGTGGCAGTTTCATTTGAAGTGAAAGCGACCGGACTAGCACGATATAAGGTTGGCTGGCACTTTAGCCAGTGGGTACACTGGAGGATTTATCACGGTGGTAAATGTGCCAGCCAACCAATCAGGATGCAGTATTTGGGACATTGGATTTACCACATTGTATAATCATATTTTTAGCTGTGAGTAAACCTATAGCACTTTTAAATGGTCATAGGTCTCTTGATCCTCCTCAGGCCAAGCAAAGAATCACTTGGTAAACCTACTATCTCTGTAGTCAGATTTCATAAATACGGCAGTTGTTAGAGCAATCGCTATTCATATAGTCATATAGAGAAGCCAGATCGTTCAGTAATTCAGCTCTTTGACCTGGAGTCCCAGACCTGCATGCTTTGCTATCCAGACAGTCTCAATAGTGGCTACCACACAGCATTAGTTGCCAGCACATTCAAACACAGACACCAGCTATATACTTCATAGGTACTGGCAACGCATTTCCTAAACGCATTAAAACGCATATAAGACGCTGGACATATCTCCGACAGGGTCTCTTTCATCCGACGACTGCTTATTGCTGAGACAATGTCTGGACAGCCTAAAGAAAGGAGTACCTTCAGACAACATGTGTGCCACAGCTTCTTTTTGCCCGGGAGTCCCTTCGACTAGGGATTCACAAGTCCCCAGGACTGCATCAGTATGCATGTATGCAACATGTAGTCCCTGCACAAAACAGCCACTCAAACGAGCACCACCTGCATCTCCTCTCAGCGTAGTTAGTTAAGGCATCTGGAGAAAAAATAAAAAGCAAAATGCTTCTCTCAACATAATATAGCTGAGATTTCAGTTTTTAAAACAGGACCCCCCACCCCGCCACCCAGCCGTAGGCAAGGATAGTATACCTGTTTGAGGATAATTTCAGGTGTTCCAGCACAACCTGTGCTACTACCATTCCCGAATCTCTGTAATTGTTGGGAGTCTTTCTTGGAGGCCCCCAGCAAAATCTCAAATTCTTCTCCAAATCCAGGGCCCATTCAGATAGTATATTAAGTAAACATTTTTCCAAATAGCAAAAAAAAACAGAAAAGTTCTTGCTTTTAGACTTTGAGCTTCAGTAGGCCAATTAATCTAACATTTCCTGGTGACCGGCTACAAAACTGCAGTGAGAGCTGTGAAAATATTCAAGCCCCTCTCAGCCATCCAGTCCAGCATTCTGACATTCAATGTTACTAGCCAGAAAGTTAAGTTTAGCCAAAACCGAGTTCTATTCGTCGAAATATCGCAGATGACACGTTTCGTGCAGAAGGGCCTTTTAACAGCCAGATCAGCTTAATATACGAGGCAAAATTGGAACGAGCCCAGTAAGACAAAAATATAAAGCCACCAGATATAGTACTGCCCGAAACTTTCTCGAGGTCTAATTAGAATGCATCCGATATTAAGGTAAAATACATTTCATTCATAGAGTGTCTTAAAAATATTACAGAAGTGAGCAAAGAAGGTTAACAATATCGGGATTCTATTCAGTATGAAGTTGAGCAGCAGTGCGCTATCTTGCTGCTCCACCACCACAACCGCATGCTGTTACTAGCCTTGGGTAAGTACTCGGGGATGGGGTGCAGGGGCTGGGGAGCCATGGGGAAACTTGAATGTTTGGGTAAGTACCTGGGGATGGGGGTAGGGTCTGAGGGGCAAGCCATGGGGCAACTTGGAGGTTGGGGTAAGTACCTGGGGATGGCAGATGATGGGGGAGGGGGAACCATGGGGGGAACTTGGAGGTCAGAGTAAGTTCCTGAGGATGGGAGGGTGTTGGGGCAAGCCACGGGGGAACTTGTAAGTAAGTAAAGATTTATTTCTGAAGTGCCTAATCCTGGAAGCTCTGGGTGCTTTACAAAGAGGTGCAACAATTACAACAATTACAATCAGAGTTAGTTAGCTTAACACAAATAATGAATTATGCATAATTAAACTATAAAACCCCTATAAAATTTAGTGGACATCAAATGCCTGTTTGAATAGGTGTGCCTTTAGGCCACGCTTGAAAATCTCCACAGAAGAAGCCTCCCTTAGTGACCGTGGCAGAAAGTTCCACAGGACTGGCCCCGTAACCTCAAAGGCGCGGTCTCCAGATGTCTTAAGCTGTGCCCTTGGATTAACCAGGAGACCCTCCGTGGAGGAACAGAGTGAATGCACAGGGCAGACAGGTGTCAGGTCAGCCAGGTAGCCAGGACCCGAGCCATATAGGGCCTTACAGGTGAGCAAGCCCACCTTGAAGGCAATCCTCCACCTTAACGGCAGCCACTGCGGTCTGCACAAGACCGGGATTATATGAGCGGACCTCAAAAGGCCCGACAACAACCTGGCCACTGTGTTCTGCACCAGCTGCAGCCAGTGGAGGTTGCCTCCACTGACCCCGAAGTATAGAGCGTTACAGTAATCAAGCCTCGATGTAACAAAAGCATACACCAGTGAGGGCAGATCATCAGGCGGGATTAAGGGTTTAATCCGGGTGACATTCCTTAAAGGGGAAGCAAACATTACAAGGGTCTCTCAAATTGTGAAAGCCCATAAAAAGATATTTCAGATGAGGTATGGAACTTCCCTGTAGGTGTCAGGAGTCCTGAGATATGAATATCTAAATAATCTGTAAATTAAAACAAGGCAGCAACCATTTTATAGGATCCTGAGACAGGAAGTGATGTCACTGAAGGGCAAGTTATAATGAACAACATAGAGCTGGCATCTCAGTGACATCACTTCCTGTTTTAAGATTACATTAAATGGCTGCTGCTTTGTTTTCAATTACAGACAATTTGATATTCATATCTCAGGAATCCTGACACCTACAGCTAAGCTTAGCATTTCGTTTGAATGGTCTTGTCTTGTGCTTTCGCAATTTGAGTGACCCCTGCAATGTTTACTTCCCCTTTAAGTGGTAAAAACCATTCCGGATGATGGCAGACACCTGAGCATCAAGTGTCAAACCATCATCAAGGATGAGGCCCTGATTTCTCACCTTGGTGGCTGCCACCAGTGAGTTAGCACCCAGGAACAACACTGTTCTTGCCCTGGTGGCGACCATGTCCCGTCGATGACCAGGCTCAATCACCAGCACCTCCATCTTGTCCAGGTTAAGCCTCAGCCAGTTAGAGAACATCCAGTCCTGGATCTAAAATAGGTATTTATTTAGCACCTCCACAGCATCCGATGTCCCAGGGGCAAAGGAAATCCACAGCTGGGTATCATCTGCATAGCAGTGAAAACCCAGACCATAATGCCTAATGATGTTACCCAGGGGCAGCATGTACACTACAAACAACATAGGTGACAAGATCGAGCCCTGAGAAACTCCGTAGGTCAGGAGCTTTGGGCAGGAGGAGAAACTTCTCATCACCACCCGTTGCATCCTGCCTGTCAAAAAGGATTCAAACCACCTGATGATTTTGCCGGTGAGTCCACAAGGCTCTCTAAGGCAATCAAGTGGCACCATGTGGTCTACAGTGTCAAATGCTGAGGAGAGATCCAGGACAATGAGAATTGATCATTCTCCTCTGTCTCTCGCCCTGAGGAGATCATTGTACACCATACTGTAACTAATGCCATTTTTAGTGCTATGCCTTCTCCAAATTCTGGACTGGAGTGGCTCGTAGATGTCAAAGGTCATCAGGTGGGCCTCGAGCTGCAAAGTCACCACTTTCTCCACTACCTTCTCCAAAAATGGAAGATTGGAGACTGGCCGGTAATTTTCCAAAATGCCGAGGTCGAGAGATGATTTCTTCAGCAGGGGCCTCATCAATGCCTCCTTCAAGGCGTCAGGGGAAAAGCCCCTCTGACAGCGAACACCAGACAATCTCAGCGAACACTGGACTGACAGACCCAGCACATCCCACTAAGAGACGCATTGTCCCTGGGTCCAGTTCACAAAAAGTGGGTCGCAGCTTTGAGATTACCTCAATGACCTCAGCCACCTCCACTGGCCAAAACTCATCCCAGACAACCGGAGTGCTTCTGTGCCTAAAAGGCTCTATACTGCGGAACTGATCTTGTCCCACCAGCAGAGAGATCCCAGTCCGAATGGAGGACACCCTGTCAGAAAAGAACTGTGTGAACTCCTCGCACTGTGCAAGTGAAACTGCTCTTTTTGACTGCAGACAGATTGGATGGAGTAGCCTGTCTACAATCCAAAACAGTAAAGCTGGTCTGTTCCTTCCTGCAGCAATCTGCTGGACAGGAACTCTGCATTCTTATGGTTCATTGCCCTTTGATATTCCCCGTAGTGAATTCTCAAAGCCAATTTGTCATCCAGGGATCTGGTCCTCCTCCAGCAGTGCTCCAACTTCCAATCCCTGGTCTTCTTCTCCTTGAGAGTCCCGTCAAACCACGGAGATCTCAAGTGAGAAGACTTGGGTCTTTTTACAGATTAGTGTAATGGCATCAAGCACCTTGGTCACAGCATTTTTGTACACTGCCTCACCCAACCCCGCCACACGTGCAGCGCTCACACCAGAAAAATCCACTACAGTCAGCAGTCCCTCTGGAGACAATCCCCCCAAAGGATGGTAGTGGACCATCTCGACAGGGGAGGGACTAACAGAGAGGGCCCTGAACAAGAATTCTACCATGCAGTGATCCAACCAAGAGACTGGATTAATCTTGAGATCAGTAATCTCAAGCCCCAGTGACAATACTAGGTTCAAGGTGTGGCTGTGGCAGTGGGTCGCAGAAGCAACTGCTTGTGCAAGGCCCAGTGATGTCATCATCTGAAGGAAGTCATTTCTAAAATGTGAGAGTTTGTCAACCTAGACATTGAAGTCCCCCAGAATCCACCATCTGGGTGACTCCAACACCCTGTCAGCAATGAAGTCCATGACTTCCTGCAGGAATTCCCCCAAACGCCCCAAGGGACTATAAACTAGGAGGATCCTGCAACCTGCACCTGGACCCCCCACACAGCCATGCATTCAAATGACAAAGTAGACTCCACTGGGTGTATGGAGAAATTCAAGTCAGATCTAAAACAGATGCCCCCACATTCCCTCCTCGGGCAGTGTACTGCAGAGTACTCAGGTGGGATAGATGCCTCCAAAACTGGACCTGCATTGTCCCCCAACCAGGTCTCTGTAATGCAAGCCAGGTTGACTGCAGAAATCAAGTCCCCAATAATTGCAGTCTTGTTTCTTATCAACCTAGCATTGCATAGCACCATCCAAAGGGGACCGGCAGAGGCTGCTGGTCCATCAGCTACCTCCCCACTCAGTCCGGTGGGAACCCTGGGAATGGGAAACAAACTAATCTGGCCTCTATCATGGTCCCATTTTTCCCCAGGGCGCCTCTTGGACCTAACCATCCCAATGCTACTTCCCCCAGATTCATCACTGGCATAACGCCACTTGCTCACCCGCTCCTTGTAATTCCAGCCTCTCTACAACTCTCGCCTGTCACTGACAAGGGAGGTTGGTTAAGGGGCGGAGGTCATGCAGCAGAGCCGATGAATATGTGATACGGCAACAGCTCACACCTCGGCACATCCTATTTTCTGTCTCACACCAACAACCTCTTAAAACTTACTTAAATTCTCACCCTCAATAAATTCCCAACCATACAATCACTCCCTCCCTCCCTCAAACACCTAAGTCGCTATACAACTAGTCAACATACATTCACTCACATATATATCAAAATATACCATATACCCACATTCATACACTAACTACTAATACACCACCACCCCAACAGAACCCTCCAATTTGTTTAATTACAAATTAATTAAGTCACTTCGGGGAGAACCCTATAACAATTGCAGTGGATAGTCTTCAAGACAATTTATAATAGCCAGTAGTCCAAAATGTTCAAATACCTTTTTTCTTTTCCTCTGACCAGAAGCCCTGCAGTGCTCTCACCACTGCTAGCACCATTCAAAGACCAAAGGTGGCAAAACTAGCAAAAACAGATAAGGAACTCTCACCACCTCCTCTGGATTTACACCCAAATAACAGGCAGCAAAACTGAAATGCAAAGTTCCAACTTGTCTGAAAACAGAAGGTGCTCTTGCCACCACTCCTTTGGGCAGATCTTTAATAAAGCACTAATACAGATCAGGATCACGCTCAAATCCTATAGTCAGCAGTAACTCCAGGGACAAACATTACTTGGGGTACAGTCTTCCAACAGGGTAAACCAAGCTTCCAAACAGCTCCCACTGTTACAGGAACCCCAGCTGATCTCCAACAATGCCGGCACCATGAACCCTGCCCCAGGAGGTGGGTGGTGAGGATGCGGGTGTGGTCTGGGGGACAAGCCAGGAGAAACTTGGAGGTTGGGGTAGTGCACGGGGTTGGGGGGCAATCCATGGGGAACTTGGAGATTGGGGTATGTTCCTGGGGATGGGGGTTGTGGGGATGGGGTGGGCAACCCATGGGGAACTTGGCAGTTGGGGTAAGTTCCTGGGCTGTGGGGTGGGGGCTGGGGTGGCAAACCCATGGGGGAACTTGGAGGCAGAGAGGCACCTGGGGGTAGGGGGCTAGGGGGCAAGCCACAGTGGAACTTGGAGGTTGGAGTAAGTACCTGGAGATGGCAGGTGACCGAGGTTGGAGCTGGTTAGTTGGGGGCTGCTTGATAGATCAGGGGGAGATACAGTAGACTGAAAAAAAAACGGAGAGCTTTAAGCAACTAATTGAGGCCAACAACCAGCGAATATTCCCCATAAGAAGCAACTTAGTCTTCCCAGGGTTGCATCACTTGCCAAACAGCTGGAGGCTAATCCAGGCTTGGATCTCCGAAAGGCACTGTTTTAAATGCAGCACCGACTATGGCCTGTCTATGGCAATGGACAAATACAGCTGGATGTCATGTGACTTGTGTAATGATCTTGTCCAGCAGAAACATACACTCAACACAAGCGACAGGACAGAGCCTTGAGGAACTCCACAGTCAACTGCAACTGCTGTGACAGGAATTAACCCATTGTCACTGTCTGTTTCCTCTCTTGAAGGAACAACTGGAACCACTTCTTGAGAGCAGTATCGGTCACTTCTCTGAGCTCCACAAGTCTTCCTTCAAATCCTGGTGGTCAGCGATGCTAAATGCCAGTGACAGGTCAAGAAGAA
The DNA here is from genome assembly GCA_016271365.2 of Neoceratodus forsteri. Lineage (NCBI taxonomy): Eukaryota > Metazoa > Chordata > Ceratodontiformes > Ceratodontidae > Neoceratodus > Neoceratodus forsteri. The sequence continues at coordinate 1,170,987,785 of CM057451.1, read as the reverse complement.
GCAGGATAAAAAACTCTGTCAGACTTACCAGCATTTCTTTTCATAAAATGGAAATGGAAAATACTGCATTTTGGAAATGGAAAATCCTGCATTTTGATTGGTTGTTAGCCATGCATTAGAAGTGTCTAATACATGGCTAAAAATAAGTGCTGCTAAGCTGGATGCAGCATAGAAACAAAATCACTGTGCACAGCTTAGAATCTTACATTTACTTAGAATTTTAGCAACTGCTGTTGTAACCCCTAGGTGGCGTTATCCCAAGGGCTGCTACCCCTGCCTGCTTGGCTAGTAGCAGGTTAAGGGGCCTAGGTTCGGTGACAGGTGCCTCCACCCAGAGGTCAGGGTTGATAGTGGTCAAACTAGCAGGGCCAGATTAAGGCATAGGCAACATAGGCACAGGTCTAGGGCCCCTGCCAGCCAGGGGGCCCCCAGCAATCCCCAACATATATTTACTATATATCCTTTTCTTTCTGCCTGAGCTGCATGTTTTTTGTAAAGGACTCAGCCACTGAGTAAGTCAGGGGCTGAACTGGGACATGACTCTCACCTCCCTGATTAGCTGTTAAGTGCAGCTGTCAGCTTCAGGGGCCCCAGCCAGGATGACCTTTGAGGTGTGAACAAGCCAATTTCCTTTGCTTTGTCTCCCACACCCATTTAGAATCCTAGCTTAAAATCTTACTCTTAACTATAAAAAGATTAACAGTGCAATTCAGTGTGTATGCTTTATATTTTAAGTATCTGTTTCATTGGCTTAGGAAACATTGTACCATCCTTGAAATTTGAATGTAAGCAATAGCTTAATGTGCTTGAAACCTTTGTATCATGCTTGACTCTGGGGTGTTTTAACCTTTGCATTCAGATGAAATACCTTTCAATGCATTGCTCATTACCATTGTACCATTCTTGTCACTGGGTTGTTTTACCCTTCGCATTCATTTGTAATACCTTTCATTGTATTGTCCATTTCTCTTGTTTTGCACTTCCATGATTTGGAGCCTTTGTAAAGGAGGCTCTGACTCAAAGGTTTGTACCTCTGATATCTCAATAAATCAAAAATATGTAATCTCACTCCTCAAATTAAGAAATCTACAATAAGTTTCAGTGATACAATTAAAAATCATACTTTTTTTTTTTTTTTTTTTTAATTCTCTCATCTCGCTCATACTGAAGTGCTGGCCTTGATACAGCTCTGTTTTCAGGGTGAACAAATGAATGTATTTCAAGATTCCCATCAGTAAATCTTGCCCTTCATGGATCCTGGCTTACTTATCAGTAACAGAAATGTTTGATTTCAAATTCTTCAAAAAATCACTCGCTTTGTAGTATAATCTCTAAAGTTCATAACCCCCTGGTAAACCACAAACTTAACTCCTACACCACCCAGGACCTAGCCTGTTTTAGAAATTGGTCCCTACCCAACCCAACAAAACACCCACATCATGGTTCATACTACCTGACAGGACAGTATTATAACACCCAGACTGCAAGTGCACACATGTGTGTTTAGGGGTGGGGGCTTTGGAGAAGTGCAAATCATGACATTTCACATACAAAAAATTATTTTTACCAGGCCTATTAATAATTATTTTCTCTAAATTATCAAAACTCAAGCTATTGTCATTTTTCCATACTGATAGTATTAGTTTCATAATTTTTTTTTTACTATCTCTTTATACTCCCCCTTGCACCACGACCGGTCCCTCTCTCCAGGCATCCCAATGCACCCAGTCTGCACCATGAGGACCGTGAGAATGCTCCCATAGGTGCCCCACTCCTATACAACTCTGGAGGCCCGGTTTGACCCCCTGGGTGGGGCGGAGGAGTCCATCCTTCCTTCTCCAATCCTCAGTTGAACATGCAACCAAAGCTCCTTCCTAGTTCCTCCATGGTCGCAGCAGTGCAGGAGCCCTTCACCTAGATCAGCCACGGGGTGTTTTTCCCTGTTCTGGTCCACCCCATCAACATCAGCGCTCGAGGAGGACCAACAAGATGGAGGCACGCTGAGACGTGCTTCCTCTCCGGTCCTTGGCTGATGTTGGCCCCTCCCTGTCTATCTGCTTTCCCAACTGTACCAGCACCACCTGTGGTCACCCAGGCAGTGGCAGTATAGCGGCAGTGCCAGCATCCCACCCCTCCCCAGAGAAGGAGAGCAGCTACTGGGTGCTTAATCCTTCTCCCTCGGCCACCCGGCCAACCCCCGGTGACCCGAGTCCATCACCAAACCCAGGTCACCGGCGTTGTGCGAGGTGTGGCGTCCAGTGCCTCAACCCTCAGTACCACTGGACCAGCCAGTTTCATTCATTTTGAAGCATTTTGTGCCACTTTTTAGGGACAGTAAGAACATTGCTTTCATATTTCAGTAACTGATATGCAGTTGCCAAGAGGCGGGGTCATGGCAAAGGGGCGTGGTTATAGTGAGGGGGCCCCAGATTTCTCTTGGGCCTAGGGCCCCTGGTTGCCTTAATCTGGCCCTGCAAACTAGCTTGGGCACAGCCCTCTGGGACACTGTGACCCCCCCTCAATCCCCACTAGTGGCCCTCACAATACACAATGAGTACCTTCACAATTGACACTTACCACCAGGGTCAATTTTTCCAGTTCGACCCTAAGGACCCCTGTAAAACAAGGTTAGGCAGCACAAATGACAACAGTACAGTACCCCCAATACAAATAGAAACCACAGTCAGTTTAAATACAGAAACAGTAAGATCTGATTTATTCAGGGGGGTTTTACAAGGATAAGGGCAATCAGGTTAATTAGCTTACTCTGTAATAATCACATTGTTATGCATGCAGTACAGAATTCCCCCCACACTGTCACACACACACACACACACACACACCTGGGTATCCAGGTAAAAAAGGCAGATGGACTAGCCAGGATAGTTGCCCAGGGTAGGCTGACGTCACAGCTGGGTGGGGCCCTGTGATGGAAAAACAACATGCACACAAATAATTTGTAATCCGGAGCCAGATGGCTCAGTCCATGAAAAGAAAACACAAGACAATCAGATGACACACTTTTGATTAGGAAATGATGCAGGAAGCTACCCCGATGATTACTCACGGTACCCAGGTTGAACACAGGAGGAATGATGCGTATTCTGGATTGCCAGAAAGAGCAGAGTAGCAAGACAAGACCCTCGTGGCAGGGCCCAAAGGCAGGTGAAAGCAAGCGGATTCAGTGCGATGCAGCTGGCAACAGCCTCCAGCAAGTAGCACACAGTTTACAGCAAGGGGGATCCGACTGTGATCCCCTTCCAGCAAACAGCACATTCATATGTAAAGAAAGTTTACTGTACCAGGCAGGTGACTCCTCGGTCCCAATCGCAAAATCACTGCTAAACCCGGGAGCACTACAGTAGCAAAAGTTCCAACAGGACAATCGCGTTCAGCAAAATCTTCGGTCTTCTACAGGGTGAGCCTGGTTATAGATCAACAGCTTGCCTCATTCACTACAAATTCTGATTCAGTCCAAAAAAGTGCTCTTCTCCCTCTCAGGGCAGAAAGCAGGCTAGTAGGCCAGAAATCAGGTCTTCAACGGTTCTCCCGCACGAACTACGCCACAAACGGCCACTCGAACACACAGAGGTGCTGCTCCTTCAGCTTCCAACTCAAATCTGGCTTGCCAGCAGACAGCTCAGGGGCTTTCACTCAGATCCAAAAGGTTTGGTTGGTCGGTTCAGATGTCAGTCACAGCAGGGCTCCCTCTGTAGGTGCAAAAAGGCGCCAACAGTCCAGAAACTACAACTCCCAGCATCTCACTCCACACAGCCCCATTTCAGTAGGCTCCATTTGAGAGTCCCAAGTACTGATTGGTCCCATTCGGCAGTCTGGGACCAAAATGGTGGAGCTAAACAGAAACAGTCCTTGCTGCAAGAAGGCGGGTTAAAACAAATGACATTTTTACTACTACTTATACGATCTACCAGTAATCAGTTACATCCTTCAAAAGAGCTCACTCTGCACATTTAGCGATGACAGAATGGCGCGATTATTCAGCAGCCCAGGCGGGACTCGGGCGTAGAACACACAGTTCCCCTCATTCAAACTAATTATGACTGTAGGTAGGCAGCCTTTAAAGAGACAGTACACAGAGGCTTTAAAAGCACTCACTGACAATTACATTTAAGTGGCTTAGGTGCTGAACACCAAGCAGGCTGTGAGCAATTAGGCAAGCTCTTGGAAGACTTTTGGGAACCCACATTTACACTATTTTTTAAAGCACTCGTACAGCCTTGCACACTGGTTTCCTCCTGCACATTCATACTCCTCTGCAATGCAAATTAGTACTGTGACTGTCATAATTGTGACACGACATTTTAATTTCGGGACTCCCATTCGCAGCCCCTCCTGCAGCTGCTTGTTCGCTCACTCCTTTTTGCCCCTCACTGTCCTGCTGCTTGCTTGCTCCATTGCTCACTTTGTTTTAATGTGAACCACCAGCAGACCTTGAGCAATACCCTACATTTCACATCCAAGCTGGACCTCAGCCATGGAAAGAGAAGCGGCAGAAAAGCAGCTAGTGAAAGATTTTTTGTTTAATATCTTACCAGTAGTCACAGCCTGAGTCATAATTAATGTCTCTGCTGAAGCGCCTCGTCTTTCCTCCCGCCCACTCGCCCTCAGCCAGTCGCTTCTCTTATGGTGTTTACCATGAATATATTTAAAAAATATTTAAAAATACTTATATACAAACTTTCAGTTTCAAACAGTTTCATTGTGCATGGAAGTGCCTGTGGGCCGGGGGGGGCAGCGGGCCATGACAACCACTATGACAACCAACTTCAGCCACAAAGGATAGTTCCGTAAGAACTTAACATCGATCTTCAAGAGACTCTCCTCCATCAGGCCACACCTTTGGAACTACAGCTGTCAGCACAAGGACCACATGGAAAGTTTTGGTAACTGGGGGGCTGTCCACAATAATGTGCCATGTCTACGTGTATATAAGCATTGGTGGCTCTATCACTCCTCAGTTCCCCACCAGAGATTAGCTCGGAGGACCTCCAACCATGGGGAATTAGGAGATGATACCAGCCTCAGGCAGACAAGTAGAGGCATGGGGCTGGATACAGGATGCATGGAGCAGGTTTTAGGCAAAGTATCTAACGCAACCCTCACAGAAGCAAAAGGGGGAAGGAGGGAGGGACAGCATGGCCTAACGGAGGAGATTCTCTCGAAGATCTACTGTTATAGTCAGTTCTTACGTAACCCTCCTGTCTTCTTTGAGGATATCTTCCCCATTAGGCCACACCTTTGAAATGATTCCTAAGCAGTGCGAAGTAAACTGGGAGGATTGTACAGTCTGATATATAATCAGGACAGATTACAGCAAGCCCAAAGCCTGCACGTCTATGAGAGATGATGTTCAGGCTGTAATGTTTAGTGAAGGTGTGGACAGTGCTCCACGTGGCTGCAGCACACATGTCAGCAGCAGGGACATTTATTGAAACAGCCAACAGAAGTGGCCATACCACTTGTGGAGTGACCACAGAGAGCACCAGGAAGTTCCTTGCTGCACTTCCTATAACAGAATGTAATACAATGTGCCAGCCAGTTGGATAGGCACTGTTTAGACACAGGGGTACCCTCTTTCCCAAGGGCGAACAAAACAAAAAGTTGAGGTGGCTTTCTGCAGTCCTTGGTGCAAGGAATATAGCATTGTAGTATTCTACGTACAGCCAAAGTATCAAGCAGTGAAACACCCTGATTGGCATGCTCAGGGTAATAAACAGGAAGGTATATCATTTGATTCACTGTACATTCAAATACCGCCTTCGGTGGAAACTTAGGATTCATACGTAAAGAGACTGTCTTTGTGAAAAATGAAATAAGGAGGCTCACACATTACAGCCAGAAGCTCGGAAATTCTTTGAGCAGAAGTCATTGCAACTAAAAATAACATTTTCCATGACATGAAATGCCAAGTCCCAAGGTGGGACTGGATTATGAATAGGAGGTCTTATATGAAGAATACCTCTCAGAAATGCATGGGACACCTTTAGTTGGACAACCATATGACCATCAATGAGGCAAGCTCCATTCTATCAACCATTGATTATGGCCTGGTAGTATATGGCGCAGCCACGTATACCATACTCAAGAGGGTAGATACAGCACTCAACAAGGCCTGCAGGCTCATCTTGAATGCCGATCGACTAACCCGTGCTTGCTCACTATTTGAGCAGACCAACCTCCTGTCTCTAGGGTACAGAATCAAATTCCAAACCTGCCTCCTAGGCAAAAATGCACTGTTAGGGAAGGTACCTCCATGTGTAGCTGGCATCTTCGCCCTGTCAGGCTCTGAGTACAGCACCAGAGGATGGAGGCAGGGTGCACTAGTGGTGCCATTTTGGCATACAGTACTTGGGCAGTGTGCATTTTCCTACAGAGACCACTATAGCTAAGTGAGGTTCCTGGGAACATTCGTAATTACCCCAGCCTCTTCAGCTTCAAACCCAACCTCAAGCACCACCTTACCTCCTGCATTGTGTGCACCTGTTTCCCTAAAGACTAACACACCACCCACTGGTTGCTCCTGGCGGAGCGCTGCTGCCCACTCCTATGAAATAGCCCAGGGCTTTACCACAGCCCCACTACTCAGCCTAATCTTCCTCCCTGACATAATATCTGCCTTCCTCTGCGCTCCCTCTCTCCCTCCAGCCCACCTGCCCCACCACCACCTCCCTTCTACTCTCCTTCATCTCCCCAGCTGACATGTCCCTCTCCTCAGCTTCCTGCTGCCTGCAGACCACCCCACCCAGTTTGTACTGCCTGCCCTCCTAGCCCCTCCTCTCCTGTCCTACAGCACTATGACAAAGCTTCTAGCTGAGACTGCTTACTGCCCTACCCCCTCATCCCCACCCTTGGGAGGTGATACCACCAGCCCACTGCTACCACTCCCACCCCCCTCTTGCACTACCTGTCCCCCAGCCCCCGCCCACCTCCCTCCCCAGGCACCATGACAAAGCCTCTGGTTTGAGGCCAGGCTGCTTTCTGTTCCCCCTCCTCCTCCCTAGGAGGGGAATATCACCGTCGGCTAACCACTGCTATTGCCTCTGTGCTCACAGGGGGCCCTTTCTACACCTCTCTAAACCTTGGTATACCCAGCCATTCTGTTAGGCATCTGCAACTGATTCATTAACTATTAGTATGTATAAAGATTCTGGATTGTAACTATGTCTATTGTACACCTATGTCCATTTGGTCTGTACCATTACTGTGTGTTTGTCTGTGATCTGTCCCTTGATGTGGAATGTTTATAAAAGAGCCATGGCTCAAAGTTTATATCCGAATCTTAAATAAATAAATGAAACACTGATATACTGTAGCAGCCAAATGCACCTTAAGTGAAGAATACTATAGTCAGAGTCAGACAAGGGCCACAAGTATCCCAACACAGCATTTACAGGACACGGAAAAGGGTCCGAATTCCAGAAAGCAGCCCACAAAGTGGACCACTTCCATTTCAAAAAATAAATGTCTGGTAGAAGGCTTCCTAACGGCAGTCAGGACATCAGCAACCTTAGAGGATGCCCCCAAATGTGCAATGGCTATGTCTTCAGGAGCCATGCATGCAGATGTAGGGACTTCAAGTCCAGATAGACTAGGGACCTCTCATCCTGTGACAACAGACCCCAACACAAAGGTGGCTGGACAGGAGGCTCCACTGCCATCTGTTGAAGAAGAAATGGAACCCATATTTGGCGAGGCCATAACAGAGCAATGAGGATGAGTGTGGAACTCTTCGTTCACAGCTTGATCAGCACCCACTGACTTGGAGGAATTAGGGGAACTGTGTATAGGAATCTCTTTCCAAGGCTGGGACAACACATCTCACCAAAAAAATTCCAGGTCCTGTGGCAAACAAGCAGAAATGAGGCAGTTTTGCACTGTGTGGGGATGCAAAAAGGTCCCACTCTGGATGACCCCATCTTGCAAAGAGATCATTTACCATGAAAGTCAGCAGCTCCCATTGGTGAGTCATGGATTGGGACCTGCTTAGCCTGTCTGCTAAGCCATTTTGGAGACCTGGGATATACACGGTCGATAGTTTATTGCCATTGGACAGAGCCCAGTACCATACTCTCATTGCTTTCCTGCATAAGGGATAAGAGTGAGTGCCCCCTGGTTTGTTGATGTAACACATCACACCAACATTGTTTGTCTGGATAAGCAGAGGATCAGGGCAAAGATGGTTCTGAAATGCCTGGAGGCTGTACAGGGCAGATCTCATTTCCAGGAAATTTATATGCAGGTCAGCTTCCAAATTGGTCCATGACCCTTGTGTCTGATAAGTACCAAGAGGGTCCACAACATGTCCACGAAAACAAATGTGGCAGGGTTAATGTAAGTGCAGACAAAACGTCGACATAGGAAATTGTGCAGCACAAATATCATGCACAGAATGACAGCACTGCAGTTCAGGGAGGACGATTTACAATTCCAACTCTGGGGGAGAGGAAAGTTGGGGGGGTATGAACGGGGGGGAGGGCATCGCTATAATATCACTACATTGTAATGTCCATGTTGCTATCTTCACTCTGCCACTTCCACGGCGCACATTTCATTGCGCTATTATTCCAACGATGTATTAAAACACAAGAACATAAGAAAAGTGTCAGCAGATGGGGGCTGTGCCAGCCATCTAGTCTGCCCTAGAAACTACCCCCTCCCTATGCAGCCTTTGTCCTAACTTGTCCTTTATGTTTGTCCCATGCAAGTTTGAACTCCCTGATTGTCTTTGATGCTACCACCTCCTGGGGCAGGTTGTTCCACTGGTCTATCACTCTCTTTGAGAAGAAGTACTTCCTGAGGTTGCTTTTGAACCTTTCTCCTACCAGTTTCATATCATGCCCTCTTGTGCATGCTGCCGTGTTCTATTGAAATAGATTGCCTGTCTGGGCTGCATTAAATCCCCTCATGTACTTAAATGTTTCAATCATGTCCCATCTGTTTATTCTCTGCTCAAGGAAATATAGGTTCAGCTCCCCAAGTGTTGCTTAATATGACCTGTGATGCAGTCCATGCACCATCATAGTAGCCCTTCTCTGCACTGTTTCCAAATGGTCAATGTCCTTCTTGAGGTGAGGTCTTCAGAACTAAACACAGTACTCCAAGTGTGGCCTCAGGAAGGACCTGTAGAGGGGCAAGATAACCTCCCTTTTTCTACTAGAAATACCCTCTACTTACACATCTGAGGATGCCGCCAGCTTTCTGTGCTGCTTTCTCACATTGTTTTCCTACCTTTAATTTCTCAGTGATGATTATGCCGTGATCTCCTCCATTCGTGTCTCCTCAAGTTGATGTCTTCCCAGTGTGTACTTTTTCCCAGGGTTCCTCTTTCCCAAGTGCAATACCTTACACGTTAAATTGTAACTGCCAGTCCCTGGACCAGTCCTCTAGCCTTCTAAGGTCAGCTTCCATGTTGTCTGCCCTTTCGTTGTGTCCACTCTTTTGCAGAGTTTTGTATCATCTGCGAACAGGCAAACCTTCCCTGTTAGTCCATTCGCTATGTCTGCTATAAATATGTTAAATAGGATCAGTCCCAGCTGGCCCGCCGGAGCAGCAGTAGGGCTACCGCTTGCGCTGCCAGTGGCCCGGGTTCGGGAATGGACTCGGGTGGCTGGAGGGCCGGCTGGGGGGAGGAGGATCGAGCATCCAGAGGCTGCTCTCCTCCTCCGGGTGGGGTGGGATGCAGGTCCTGCTGCGATACCACCACCTGGGTGACCCCGGGTGGAGGCGCAGTGAGACAGCATATAAGGGAGGGAGGACATCTGCCGGGAGCCGGAGCGTTAGCACGTCGTGACGTGCGTCACTCCTTGGCTCCCCTTGTGTGCAGACGTCCTGTGGGCTGGGACCAGAAAAGCGGAAAATACCCTGTGCTGGGATCCTGTAGACGGGACCCGGCTGTCCCGAGATAACCCTTAACCAGGATCCATAGATGGGGCTGGTGAGGACTTCCGACCCATACTTGAGGTGTGAGAGGGGGACTAAAGGGGGGGTCCCTCTCCTCCCCGCCCGGGGGGTAAACCGAGGCAGGATGGGGTAAGGCCAAAAAACAGTACCCGGAGGGAGGTACCTGGGGCAGAACTACGGGAATACACAGCCTAGGGATCCCCGAAGAAAGGAATCCAGCACAGCGAGAAAGGGGCATAAAGAGAAAATTAAAAAAAAACACAAAAAAATAGGATTGGTCCCAGTATCAATCCCTGTGGGACACCACTGGTCACCCTACCCTCCCCTGACAATGACCCATTGACTAGCACTCTCTGGGTCCTATCGTTCAGCCAGTTACTAATCCAACTGACCATCTTCTGGTCAACTCCCATATGTTCCAGCTTGTTGGTTAGCCTTCTGTGAGGACAGCGTCAAAAGTCTTGCTGAAATCTAGGTATATGTAACCCCCCTACAAATGGGGGTTCCCAAAACATCTTCTTTGAGCTTGCCTACATGCTCACTGCAAGGCTGGTGTCCTGCATTTCAGCAGTTTAAATGTGATTACCAGAGCTTGTATAGCCTCTGTGTACTGTCTCTTTAAGAGCTGCCTAATTGCAGCAAGATGTAACTATTTACTGAAAATCATTAAGAGTGATAATGATAGTTTGTCTAACCTGCTTTCTTTGCAGCAAGGACTGTTTTGTTTGTCTCCATTATCTTGGTCCTGGACTGCAAATTGGACCAAACAATACTGGTGGGACCTAAAATGTAGCCAGACTACAGGAGCTGTCTGAATTCATAATCTGTAGGAACTTTAGTTTGCAGTTTTTTGCGCCTTTTTTGCAACTAAAGGGGGAGCTCTTGCTTTGACTGACAGACAAATCTGCCAACCAAATCTTTTGGTTTTTGGGGAAGTCCCGGGCTGCTTGCAGTTTTCAGTTAGAACTAAGCTGGAAGCTGAGCAAGAAGGAGCTGAAGTGTTTCTGAGCAGCAATCCTGAGTGGATTCGCATGGGAGAACTCTGAAAAGGCTACGTTTTTGGCCTGCATGCTGGTGTGCTGCTCCTGAGAGGGAGAGAAGAGAGTTATTTTGTACTAAATCCAAGTTTGTGTGACTAAAGTAAGCTACCGAAGTGGCCAGGCTCAACCTGAAGAAGACCGAATATTTTGCTGAATGCGATCGGCCTGTCAGGAGTTCCTGCTACCCCTAAGCTCCCGGTGTATGCAGAGACTTTGTGATTGTGCCCGGGGAGCGCTTTGCCTGGTACAGTAGAATTCCCATACATGAAAATGTGCTATGAGCTGCTAGTGGGTTGTGAGTTAGTTCCCCACTGTGTGAACTCTGTTCTGCTTGCTGGAAGCTGTATCCAGCCCAAAACAGACTGCTTCCGAACTTGTCTCCATGCGGTCTGGGCTTTGCCAGACTGGCCCAGCCAGACTATCCACTGCACAGAGAAGCCATCGATGACAGACCTGTCTGGGGATCAGCCCCCTGCTCCACGCTTGAACAGGAATGATGCCTCTGCGACCTGTGTGGGCCCTGCTTCTTCTGGCATTCCAGATCAACCACCTGCAGTCTCGATTTTCGTCCAGCCTGTGTCCAGTCTTGGGTATCGTGAGTAAATACCAGGGTAGCTCCATACAACAACAGCTTAATTTGAGTGTGTCATCTGCTTGTCTTGTTGTTTCATTTCCTTTACGAACTGAGCCCTCTGGCTCCGAATTACAAATATTGTGTACTGTACATGTTGTGTTTTCCATCACAGGACCCCCACCAGCTGCAACCCCGGGCAACTGTCCTGGCTAGCCCATCTCTTCTCTACCTGGGTACCCAGAGGTAGACTGTGTGGGGGGGACTCAAAGCGCATGCATAACTGCTTGATTGATATAGCCTTTAAGTTAATTAACCTGATTTTGCCCCTTCCTTCTTCAAGTCCCCTGAATAAATCAGGTCTAACTTTTTCTGCACGTAATCTGATTGTGGTTCCAGTTTGTGCTCAAAGTACTGTACTGTTGTTATTTGCTGTGTTAACCTTGTTTTACAGGGGCTCCCCAGGGTTGAGCCTGAGGAACCAGCCCTGGTGGTAAGTGCAAACAGTGTGGGTACTTGTGTGGTGTATTGGGGTGTTGTAAAAGTGATTATTGTACAGTGTTCAGGCCACAAGAGGGGAAAGAGGGGGTTACAGTGTCCCAGAGGGCTGTGCCCAGGTTAGCTTGACCACTACCAACCCTGACTTCTGGGTGGAGGCACCCGTTTCAGAACTCAGGCCCCTTAACCTGCTACTAGCCAAGCAGGCAGGGGTACTAGCCCTTGGGATAGCGCCATCAAGGGGTTACATGTACAATGTTCACCACCCCTCCTTGATCCAATGTTCTGGTGACCCAGTCGAAGAAGTCGATCAAGCTGGTTTGACAAGAGTGTCCTACTGTGAAGCCATGTTGCTTTGGGTTCATTTTTCCAGTATCTGTTAGGTATGCCACTATCCTCTCTTTTAGTAGTGGCTTCATCATTTTCCCCACAACTGAAGTCAGACTGACAGGGCAGTAATTTCCTGCCTGTTCCTTGTTTCCGCTCTTGTGTAAGGGCGCAATGGTTACCTGTTTCCAGTCCTGAGGTATTTTCTCACTGTCTAGTGACTTGTTGAAGAGCTCAGCCAGAGGTGCGACCAGTTCCTCTCAGAGCTCCTTTAATATCCTAGGGTGTATACCGTCCGGTCCCATGGCTTTTTCCACTTTCCATTTATTAAGCTCTTATAACCTGCTCCCTTGTGCAGAGGCTAATATCTGCTCCCTTGGTATCTTAAACATAGAATTTGACAGCAGATAAGGACTGCTTGGCCCACCCAGTCTGCCCATTTCCCTGCCTACTGGATAAGCTGCAGATCCTAGTTAACCAGCAGCCTACTTCTTTCTATCCCCACCCCCTAGAATTGCCTTATGACTGTCCCATGCATGCTTGAATTCCACCACTGTTTTTGACTCCACAACCTCCTCCGAAGGCCGCTCCATGCATCCACAACCTCTCTGTGAACAAATACTTCCTTAAATTACCTCTGAGCCGCCTCTATCTTCAAATTGTGCCCCTTGTTCTTGCACACCTCTTTTTTGAAAGATGCTACCTCTTGGACTTTGTTGATTCCCTTGAGGTACTTGAAAGTTTCTATCATGTCCCCTCTCCCTCCTTTCCTCGAGGCTATACATATTGCTCCTTAAGTCTCTCTTCATATGACTTCCGTGCAGACCCTGCACCATTTTAGTTGCCCTCCTCTGGACAGCTTCCATCCTGTCTATGTCTTTCGGGAGATTGGGTCTCCAGAACTGCACACTGTACTCCAGATGAGGTCTAACCAGCTGTCTGTACAGAGGATAATAACTTCCTGTTTTCTACTAGTGATGCCTCCTATGCATCCCAGTATCCCCCAGCCCTCCTTGCTGCCCTCTCACATTGCTTGCCCACCTTTAGGTCATCTGACATGACTACCCCAGGTCCCTTTCCATTTTGTTGTTGTTAGTATCTCACCCCCATTGTGTACTCTTCCCTGGTTTTGTTTCCAGGTGCATTACCTTGCACTTCTTAGCATTGAATCTAAGCTGCCATACATTTGACCATTCCTCTAACCTTGCCAAGTCCCTTTTCATCCTTTCCACCCCACCTTGTGCATCAACTCTGTTGCAGATCTTTGTGTCATCTGCAAAGAGACATATTTTCCTTCCAGTCCCTCTGCAATGTCACTTATAAAGACATTGAAGAGGACCGTCCTAATACTGAACCCTGTGGTCACCCACTAGTAACCCCCTTCTTCAGAGTGGACTCCATTTACTATTACTCTCTGTGTCCTATTCTCCAGCCAATTTTTACCCAGGTTGTCATCTTGGGACCCACTCCCAGGCTAGCTAACTTGTATATTAATCTTTTGTGTGGGACTGTGTCAAATGCCTTGCTAAAGTCTAGGTAGGCCATGTCCACAGCCCCTCCCTGATCTACTACTTTGGTCACCCAGTCAAAGAAATCTATTAGATTTGTCTGGCGTGACCTTCCTGCTGTGAATCCATGCTGCCTTGGGTCCTGTGCCCTCTGGCCTCTAGATACTCGACAATTCTTTCCTTCAGAAGTGATTCCATCATTTTCCCTACCACTGAGGTTAAACTAACAGGTCTGTAGTTTCCTGCATCTGCCTTGCTCCCACTTTTGTGAAGGGGAATCACATCTGCCCTCCTCCAGTCCTCGGGTACCACCCCATCCTCCCATGATTTGTTAAACAGGGTAGTCAGTGGTGTCACTAATTCCACCCTTAGTTCTTTTAGAATTCTGGAATGAATCCCATCAGGCCCCATTGCATTGTCCACCTTCAGTTTTAAGAGTTCTTTCAGAACCCTTTCTTCTGTAAATGGGCTGGTATCAACTTCTGTATCCAGAGTGTTTTTACTGTTTGTTTTAGGTACCTCCCCTTCCTTTGTAAATACAGAGCAAAATATTTGTTTAGTATCTCTGCCTTTTCACAGTCACCTCTGCCCCCCTCCCCTTTATTAAGCCTCACTATCCCTCTCTTGGTCTTCCTTCGCTCCCTGATGTACCTATAAAGGTTTATCCTCTTCTTAACTGAGTTGGCTATCTTTTCCTCAGTTTGGGCCTTTGCTGTTCTGACTGCCTTCCTTGCTTCCTTTTGCTTTAACTGATACAGTTCTCTGTCCTGCTCCTTCTGTGATTCCTTGTACTTCCTGAAAGCTTTCTTTTTCTCTTGAACCTTCACTGCCACTTCCTTTGAGAACCATAGTGGTTTCTTACATCGTTTAGTTTTGTTTATTTGCTTCACACAAAGGCTAATTACCTCTGTGATGGCAGTTTTTATTATTCCCCATTGTTCTTCCACCCCTCCTTCCTGCCCATTTGCTAGTGCATTCCTTAGACACTCACCATTTTAGAAAGTCAGCCCTCCTAAAGTCCAGTACCTTTGCCTTTGTATGGCTTGACTCTATTGCTGTGTTTATTAGTGAACCATACTGTCTGGGATGGTCGCTAGTTCCCAGATGGCTACCCACTTCTACATCTGTGATCCTCTTCCTCTCCATTTGAGAGAACCAGGTCTAAGATTGCTCCTCTCGAGTGGGCTCCAATACTAGTTGTCTAAGGCATGCCCCCTGTAGGGCATCTAGAATAACCCCACTCTTCGAAGTGGCTGCTGCAACTGCACTCCAGTTAACATCTGGCATATTCAGATCGCCCATCAGCAATATCTCCCCTTTTTCTGCCTTACTAAGTATACTTTCTATCATTTCCTTGTCCATTTCCTCCCCCTGAGAAGGGGGTCTGTATACAACCCCTGTGCGGATTGTGGTGCCATTGCCGGTCTCCAAATTTACCCACAGTGCTTCTTCTCTCCCTGTTTTCCTTTTTTTCTGTTGCTTTGATTCCTTCCCTTATGTAAAGAGCTACTCCTCCTCCTCTTTTACCCTCTCTGTCCTCTCCTGTAGATAGTGTATCCTGGTATGTTTACGTCCCAGTCATGGTTTTGTGAACCATGTTTCTGTGACTGCCACGATATCCAATTTTCCTCCTCCATCAAGGCCACTAATTCAGGAAGCTTGTTACTCAGACTATGGGCATTGGTACTATTGCTTTCATTTTTGATGGCTTTACCTTCAGTTGCAGCATCCCCCACTGACCTTTCTACCTTGGTCTTTTTCTCATTTAGTACCCTGTTTTGTAGGGAGAGGCTGGGATTTTCCTGCTGCTTATCAGTGCCTCCCCCCTTGACTAGTTTAAAAGCTTGCCAATGAAGCATTTAAACCGACTGCTCAAAAGACTTGTTCCCTTCCTGGACAGATGCAGACCATCCTGCCAGTATAGGCTGGTGTCCCTCCAGGTGGAACCCCAGTCGCCAATGAAGCCAAACCCCTGTGTTCCACACCATTTTTTCAACCATTCATTAAACTGCATGGTGCAAAGTACCCTCGCCTCACTCATGCCATTGACAGGCAGCACCTCTGAGAAGGATACTGTGTGTGTGCTACTTGTCTTAGGCCCCTCCCCAGTTCTACAAAGTCCTTCTGCACTGCTCTAATCTCATGTTGAGCCAAGTCATTTGTCCTTAGGTGGACAATGACGTCCAGCTCAGACTCCCGTGCAGCTGTTCTCGTGATCCTGAGAATGCGCTTCCTGTCCCTCCAAGCCATGGCACCAGGCAGGCACCTTACTTCAGTTTTCCCTGCTCCCCCCAGTTCTATCCCCCTAATAATTGAGTCCCCCACCAGGAGCTGCTTCCTTTCCTTGTGGTGTCCTCTGCCTCCTTCCTGTGGGCCTCCCTTGTGACAGGTGTCCTCAGCCTCTTTAATCTCCTCTGTGGGTGCATCCATAGGGGAGCTAAACTGTGCCCTCACAAAACAATCAGCTAAGAGCTCTGACCCACCGCTGCGATGAGTGCCTTCCTGTCAGCAAGATACCATACACAACAGTTTGACAGAGCAAATCCCCTGCTAATCAAACAGATAAAAATCCAGACATCCAAGTCAGACACAGGTAAACCTCCCCAGCCCCAAAACAGCCTGGTGGTTTGTGCTTCTGAAAGCAGTCAGCCCCAAAATAAGTCAGCTGTGCTTTAAACTCTTCTTGCACTGAAAATCTTAAGAATTGTAACAAGACTGTCTTTTCCTGATTAAGTTCCTTATTTCACCTTTCAGTTAGAAGTACCCTCCACCTGTAGAATATCTGCTACAAACCAAAGACAATTGCAAGGTTCACCTCCCTCTGTTGTGAACACAACTCGCTTTCTTGCAAATCCTATGTTCAGTATTGTAGCTCCCAGCAAGAGGTAGCTTGCCTTAAAAGATATTAGCTGTTCTGATGAGATTGCTATAAAACACTTGCTTATAATACTATTGTTCTCAGGTCTTTTACCAAAGCTATTGGCTGATTAAGTAGCTTATGGTGTAATCACTTCCTGAGAAAGTCTGGAATTTACTTTTAAGGCACACAAAAGATAAACCCAAAAAACAGTTTACTGTCTGGGTCAAATACACAACCTGTACCTGCACTTTTTTCAGGATTTGTGACAAATGTTTAGCCCAGGGTCCTTTGTCCTGCTCAGTGTGGGACCTTTGCCACTGTCTTCTATGGTGAAGACAGAGCAAAAGAACTTGTTTAGCACTTCTGCCTTGTCCTCGCCATTCTCTGCCACCTTACCTTCCTTGGTTGCTAGTTGAACTATTCCTCCCTTAGTTTTTCTTTTTTTCCTCTTATGTATCTATAGAAGGTTTTGTCTCCCTCCTTAACACCCTGTGCTATTTTCTCTTCTGTCCGTGCTTTTGCCCTTCTAACAGCTTTCCCTGCCTCATTTAATTTGTTCTTGTATTCTTCTATGTCTGCTTCATGTTTTGTTTGCTTGAATTGAGTAAAAGCTTTTTTTTTTCTCTTTGATTTTGTATGCTACGTTGTGAGAGAATCAGAGAGGTCTTTTTCTTCTTTTGGACTTGCTGATCTGCTTGGTGCATGCAGTTGTTACTGTATGCAGAGAAGCCTTCAGAGTATTCCAGCAGTCCTCTACATCTCCTGTGATTCCTCCTTCTAGCACGGATGTGATTATAATTCTCATTTTGGGGAAGTTGGCCTTTCTGAAATCTAGTACCTTGATTTTGGTGTGACTATTTTCCTCCATATTGTTCACAGTAAACCAGACTGAACTGTGATCACTGGTCCCTAGATTGGCTCCCACCTCTGCTTCTGGGATTCTTGTGCTGATTTTCAGCACTAGATCCAATATTTCTTTGTCTCTGGTGGGTGAGTTCACCAGTTGAAGCAAACCTGCTCCCTTAGTGCAAAAAGGAACTCTTTGCTCTGGTCTGAAGATGCCGTGTATGAGGACCAATCCACATCCGGTAGATTGAAGTCCCCCACAAGCAACAACTCGCCTCTGTCCGCCATCATCAAGATGGTTTCCAAGAGCTCCTTGTCTACGTCGGCCTCCTGGGATGGGGGTATGTGTATGACTCCTACCCAGATAGGGGCTTTGTCCCCGGTTCCTAGTGTAACCCAAACGGCCTCTGCTTTACTGTGTTTTCCCTGAATTTCTGTTGCACATCTGTCATCTCTGACATACAGTGCCACCCCCTCTCCTTTCTTTCCCTGGCGATCTTTCCGGAATAATGTATACCTTGGGATGGTGACATTCCAGGAGTGGTTCCCAGTAAACCATGTTTCCGTATCAGTGACCCAGTCTAATTGTGCGTCTGCCGTTATGGCAGTGAAATCAGGGATTTTGTTTGGCAGGCTACAAGCATTGATGCACATTGCCTTTCATCCCCTTCTGTTTTGGTCATTTGCATTTTTAATATATTTTGGTTGTGTAATTTTGTTGAACTGCTTGGTCTGAGTACCGTAAAAACTCGCGCATAAGTCGGTTCAGCGTATAGGTCAGAGCTCCCACTTGAGACCAGCTTAATTACAACTTTTTATTGACTCGCGATAAGTCGGTACTGAGTTATTTACTAACCTGCAATCAAAACCAATTAAGAACTGAGTTTCGTATGAAACCTGTAATTGATTTACCAGATTAAACTTCCACTTCCGAAGTGAAACTTTAACGAGCATATAGCATAAACTAGTTTTTAAAATCAGTTTTATTTTTATTTAAACAAGCACATTTAAAAAAAAATAATTAGCGTGCTCCCAGTCATCGCACAGTCATCTGGAGGGGGGGGGGATCAGTTCATGAAGTGCAGTGTGCTCAAGTCTGGTTCAGAATCCCAAAAACTCCTCATCCTCATCCTCCTCGTCATCGGATTGGAACATCATGTGGAGCTGTAGCGCTGACAGTGGCATATCCTCATATATATCATCTAGTTGACCTGGATCATGAGCAAGTTCAGTTGTTGAGGCAACGCTGTCATCAATGAGATCGGCAAATAACAGCTCATCTTCTGTGCCATCCATTGAATTTGAAATGCCACATGTTTTAAACGATTTCTCTACAGCTGAACTTGGAACAGCATCCCATGCTTCCCGTACCCAGTGACACACAAGTCCATAATTTGGCTTTTTAATATTACCACCCAGGGTGAATTCCTTGCTGCCATTTACCATCCATTCCCTCCAAAGCTCCCTCATATTATTTTTAAAAGGCATGTTTAGACTTACGTCAAGAGGCTGAAGAAGCGATGTACAGCCTCCAGGTATTACAGCTTGCCGGGTGCAGTGAAGGCGTAGATTTTTTTTGACAGAGTCCACCAAATGAGCGCGGAACATATCCCATACAAGAAAGCTTTTTTTGTGTAATAGTGCTCCTGGTCGTTTTGCCCAAATCTCGGTTATCCATTTATTTACAAGTACTGTCCATCCAACCCTTAGGATGTGCTTCTACAAGGACGTTAGGAGGCATCTTTTGTTTAGGTAGGGTTTTTCTTTAAATATTATCATTGGTTTTAATTTGGTGCCATCTGCCAGGCAAGGCAATGACAGTGAAATTTGATTTTTCCCCACCACAAGTTCTAATTGTGACTGTCTTTTCACCTTTAAAGTGCACTGTACGGTTTGAAGGAAGATCAAAGCTGACAGGTGTTTCGTCCATGTTGCCTATCGATACTAGGGGTAATCATACAGCTTTTTTCTTTTATTATAAATTCATGAAAGTTGTCAACCTTAGCTGCACATCTGCTGGTAGTTTCTGCGCTATATGAGTCCTCTGCCGCAGTGTGAGACCATGTCTCTTCATAAATCTTGTACACCAGCCTGCAGATGCCCTGAAGTTGCTAGCAATTCCTTGCTTCTTTCCGATAGCAAGTGCTTGAAGCCGAATAGCCATTCTGGTTACAATGTAACTTTGCTGCCTTAGATCACTGACCCAAGAACTGAGCTCTTCTTCAATTAATGATACAGGAGAAAGGTTTGTACGAATGAATCAGCACATAGCAGTGAATTTTTTTTTTGTTTCCAGTCGCTAATTAATTTTTCATCTATGCTGAATTCTCGCTCTACAGCAGCATTTGTGTGCATCTCAGCATAACGAACAACTTTTAATTTAAAATCGGTATCATATGCACTGCGTTTTCATTTGTGAGCCTGCATCTTACACCCAGGTGGCAATAGCAAACTCAGGAGCCGTGTTAATCATTTATTGATATGAGGAATCATTTAACAACCTACAAGTACCTACAGGAGGGACAATTTTAACTACGACGAGGTGATTTAACAATTAGCATTGAACTGAATGTTGCAGCAATAGTGAACTGAGGAGCGGTGTTAATCATTTAGGTAATCACATCAAAGCGACTGTAATTGAACATCGTGCAGGGTTAATTATGCAGCAAAGTTCACGTTTTTGTCCGGAAACAGTCTCTCTAACAACCCGCGCTATATCTACGCGCCACTATAAGTGGGTGGTAGGACTACTGGTCTATTTTAATGCCAAAATCCTCACTTATAATGCGAGTATATACGGTACATTTGGAGCGATGTTTGGACTGAGTATGATAGGTGCATCCTTGTGCTGAACTAGTTGGTGACGGGGGAGGGGCATTTGGCAACCCTTTTTGTGCTAGGGATGACTATGCCACCCCCACCCCATCCACTAGTTTAACTGACCGATGTGAATGTCAAATTTTTGCCCTAGCGCTCGGGTCCCCTCCTTTGAGAGGTGTAGGCTGTCAAATTTAAAGAACTCCCATTCCCAGAAGTCCTGCCAGTTTCCAATAAAGTGGTGACCTGTTTCCTGGCGCCAGTCCTTTAGCAGGTGTTCAGCTCTGAGATTTCCCCTTCTCTGATCTTCTGCCTGCTGTCTCCTTTTTACCAGACTGGCAGAATTTGATAGTGGATGAAAGGGAAGCAAGCTTGTTGCCCAGCCTGGTGAGGTTTTGTTTAATTTCCTCTACTGACTTACTAGCTAGGTAATTCGTACCTATGTGGAGAATGACATGTGTGTCTCGATCAATGCCTCGAACGATTTCCTCCATGCAACTGGTGTCCCTCCATGCCAATGTTCCAGGGAGGCACCTTACCATAGATGAAGCATGGTCCCTCTGGAGGTGACTCTTTACACCCCTAATCATTGAATCGCCAATTATTAGTACCGATTTCTTTTTGTCCTTTTTAGTGGGTTTAGTTGTGTGCTGTACCTCCTTGCCCCGCTCTGGGCTCACAGAATGTTTGACGCTCGTTATGCTATTTGTCGTGGTAGATTGTGCAGTGTACCTATTCGATGTTTGAAAAGGTTTGGTACCTTCCTGTACTGAGGATTTTGTGCCAGTTGTATGAGACCCGACCTGTTGGCAGCTCCCTGGCCTGTTTGTCCTTTGGTGTAGGGGTACTGGTGTAGTGTGCCTTGAAACTAAAGGTTTTACGCTGTTGCCCAGTGGGGGCCAATTTAGTATATCATGGAGGTATTTTATCTCAGCCCATGCTGCATGAAGCTGTGATCGGAGGTCTCTGATTGCAGAGCATGTTGGACAGTGCCCCACTCTGTAAATGAAGTCCTTGGTAAAAAGTGTGCCACAGTTATTGCAGTTCAGGAGATTCACAGTGGCCTTTATTTTCTGCTTAAGTTCATGGCAAGAGAAGTAGATTGCTTAGAGGCAATCTTCAGGTGAACAAAAAGGGATGCCTGCTATTTCGCTGGGGTGTGTATCTGCTCAGCAGGGGAGGCAGGAGGTGGTTGTTGTCCTGAGCTGTTATGGATGAAAGAAATATATGGACACCTAGAGGTAGAGGCTGTGAGTCGACAAAAAAATGTATATATCTATAGAGTGATTAGTGATAGATCAGTGAAGCTCAGCGGACAGTAAGGCTAGGGGCTGGACCTCACTGGGTGTATGCCTCCTAGGGGTGCCCTTTGTGTCTGAGCTGTTGCTTCTGGTTGTTTCTGGCTGAGAGCTTTCTATTAGCTGACCACTATTTCAGTAGTGGGTACAGCAGACAGTAAGGCTAGGGGCTGGACCGCACTTGGTGTATACCTCCTAGGGTTGTCCTTTGTGTCTGAGCTGTTGCTTCTGGTTGTTTCTGGCTGAGAGCTTTCTATTAGCTAGCCACTATTACAGTAGTGGGTACAGCAGTCAGTGAAGCTCAGCAGACAGTAAGGCTATGGGCTGGACCGCTCTTGGCATATGCCTCCTAGGGGTGCCCTTTGTGTCTGAGCCCTTTGTGTTTGAGTTATATGTATGTATGCACGCCCCACCTTTGTAATTAGTACTTAGGAGAGGCAGGAAGGGGGCAGAGCAATGTAGACCCTGTAAAGGAGGATAACCCAGGATGGGCATGATTAGGGGTAGGGTGGGTGGGCAGAACCTTTGTTTCTGCTACCTGTAAAAACAATCAGTGATATTCTGCTTTTTAGATGTACCAAGCCCTTGTTACATCAACTGCACATAAAATCAAGGTGCACACAGAACTGATAGGACAGAAAGGAAACTTGTTTTTGTATCAAGGGTGTGTGGAGTAAGTGTTCCAACAGTTCCTTATGCTGAGAGAGCAGCCGCTGGTTGGGTCTGAGCAGAGCGAGTGAGGAGAGAAGCTGCTTTAGTTGAGAGAGGAGCCCAGACTGTGCACTCCAAGGAGGATTCAGGTAGAACTGCTGTCAAGGAATCCCTGCTTCTGCACCTGTTGGAGTCTGCCTTCCCTCCGTGAGTGGTCTCTCTCCCAGTTGGTGAAAATCAGTGAAGCACAGCACACAGTAAGGCTAGGGGCTGAACCGCACTTGGTGTATGCCTCCTAGGGTTGCCCTTTGTGTCTGAGCTGTTGCTTCTGGTTGTTTCTGGCTGAGAGCTTTCTATTTGCTGGCCACTATTACAGTAGTGGGTACAGCAGTCAGTGAAGCTTAGCAGACAGTAAGGCTAGGGGCTGAACCACACTTGACGTATGCCTCCTAGGGTTGCCCTTTGTGTCTGAGCTGTTGCTGCTGGTTGTTTCTGGCTGAGAGCTTTCTATTAGCTGGTCACTATTACAGTAGTGGGTACAGCTGTCAGTGAAGCTTAGCAGACAGTAAAGCTATGGGCTGGACCGCTCTTGGCACATGCCTCCTAGGGGTGCCCTTTGTTTCTGAGTTGTTGCTTCCAGCTAAGAGTTTTCTATTAGCTGAGCGCTATTTGACGGTATACCGTACCACCAAGATGAGCACCCCAGCCGGAGCCCAAGACATCCATGGTGAGAATCTGTACAGGGGCTGGTAGAAGGAAGGGAATGCCCTTCACTAGGTTTTCATGATCCATTCACCATAGCAATGCTCTGACAAGTGGAGACAGGACTAGAACAATTTTGCCCAGCTCATCTATCAACTGATCCCACTGAACTCTGAGTATCTACTGAGGGTTTCTCATATGAAGGCATATCAGTGACACCATCACTACGGCTTCAGCCATGAGATCCAGGAGACATAACATTGTTCTTGAGAGACATAATGGCTTCTGTATACCAACTGCACCTATGCAGTCAGATTGTCTGCTCTGTCCTGAAGTAGGAGAGCACATCCTTTCTCTGTGTCCAAGACTGCCTCTGTGTACTGCAGTTTTTAGCAGGGAGTCAAAACAGACTTTGACATATTCACGGGGCTCCCCAAATCGTCGATCAACTGACACGTCTGAGACAGTCTGTTGCAGAGCTTCCCTGGAGCTGGCCTTCAGAAGCCAGTCATCCAGACAGCGGAACACATATAGGTCTTTCTTGTGATGGGCTGCTGCTACTACTGCCAAGCATTTGGTAAAGACCCCGGGTGCAGATGACATGCTAGAGGGCAATACTCTGAACTGGTAGTGTTCCCCCTCCAGCATACAATAGAGATATTGTCTGCGGGATTTCCTGATCTTCACATGCCAATAAGTATCCTTCCTGTCCAGAGAACAAAGACAGTCCCTTTGTTTGCAGAAGGGGAATCAGAGTTTGCAGGGATACCAGTCAAAACGTTTTGTGTTAGATGTACAGGTTGAGATTCCTGAGATCTAACAGAGCATGCAGAGCCCCCATCCATTTTGGGACTAGAAAATATCTGGAATAGAACCCTTCATTCCTCTCCTGAGGAGGAACCCGTTCTATATCACATTTTTGGAATAATGGGAGTAACAACTGGACTTCTTCCTTCAGAAGGGACAAATGGCCCAGAGGATAAAGGGAAGGAGGAGGATGATCTAAAGGAATTAGTAACAGCTCCAGAGCATGCCCCCTTACAATTATCTCCAGAACCCACTCGTCGATAGTGATCTCCCTCCATTATTACAGATGCAGGCCCCCACAACCACCCCTGGAGGTAACAGTGGAGGTGGGGGTTGAGGCAGAACAGAATCAGACCAAACCAGTGGCAACCAAGGCCACTGGAACTGATTGCTTTGGGTGTTTTTGTATGGGCACCGGGGAGTAGAGGACCCAGCCTTGCTGACAGTAGGCATGGCTACCTCAGGCAACAGGTGGACAAAAGGATCCTCTCCCTCGACCCCTAACAGGAGTGGGATACAGGGGTTTCACAGACCATAGAGTCATGTTTTAGAAGGCCATGTAAGGTCTCTTCAACATCACAGCCAAACAGTTTTGTCTTTCTACAAGGGACATTCAAAACTGCCTGTTGCACATTATTGGCAAAATCAGCAACTCTGAGTAGAGAATATCTCCTCATGCAAATGCCAGAATCAGCAGCCCTGGCAGAAGCATCAGAGACATAATAAGCCGAGCACAGCAAATGTTTGCCAAACTGAGCACCAGAAAATGTTTTAAGCAAATCATTCTTAGCAGAGTCATCAGGCAAAGCCTGGGCTGCAGTATGAGCAGCTTTCTACTGGTTGTTCTGATATTTTATCATGTAGGCCTGGTAGTCTGCAATCCTAAGGCCCAGTGATGCAGAGGTATAAGTATGCTTGCCCATCACATCCAGCCTCCTAGATTCTTTATCAGGAGCAAAGTACTCAAGTATTTAGATGCCCTAAACCTATCGTGAGCAGGCATGATGACTACAGAGTCAGTTTCTGGCTGGTTAGCTTAATAAGGTTTAGCAGAAAGTGCAAGATACTACATATGAGCCTTTCTAGGAACTGCAGGCAGTGAGTTTGGCCTGTACCATAAAGGTAGCATCCTCTAATGCAGGATATATAGGTGGAATGATAATGGAGAGGGAGCAGGGCAGCTCCAAAAATTCCATTAGATTTCTTTCTGTGGCGTCTTCCTCTTCTACAGCAACAACCATGTCAGACTGCATCTGCTGCATCATGGCTTGGAAAGTTAGATCCTCAGGAGGAGATCTTGGGGTATAAACCACTGAGTCCTCACTGCAGGATGAGAGGGTAGAACTGGAGCGAGGTGCTGGATATTGTTCTCCCTCATATTCCTCCTCCAAACCCTCCTCTAAATCCACGAGGACAGGATCATATTCCACTTCATTGCTGATGTCCGTATTGATGACAGGAGCCACAGAATGCGCCGGTGACACTGGTGGCAGCTGAGAGGGAGGAATTTGCATCATGCTAGTGAAACCCATCGATGAGGGGTGTGTAAAAGGAGGTCCTGTTAGTGGAATAACTGCCTGTATTGGTAGCCCAGGCAGAATTCATTTTATCATTTCTGAAAATGTTGCCAACACAGCCTGACAGTTGACGGTGCCCTGTAAAGGGGCCAGGACTACTTGCATCAATGGGCCATGGCCCAATGATGATAGTGTCTTTCTTACCGTCCATAGTAGGTATGGAAGCACCTAAGTCAAGCCCCAACCTTGGTATCTCATCAATGGTCGTGGGGGTTATAGTCAATGCATCTGGGGCTGGCAATCATGCAGATTTACCTTGTCTCCTCGGCGACCCGAACCGCACCGACAAAGCAGATTTTTCTTCTTCTCTATGTTTGAGGCCAGATGGCAAGGAGGACCACAATGACAACCGTTCCCCGTCCAGATCCTTTGACTTCAGCATCCACTTCTCAGCTGACAATGAGGAAGACACAGACCTCTGGGCCCTATTCCTTCTCAATGGCTTTCAATGTTTTAAAAAGGAAAAAGTGTTTTAGAGCTTTTTTGCATCATCGTTTGTAGTCTTGTTGAAGCTCTGGCAAACCTCACACATTCTCACATATGAGATAGGCCCAGACAGCACACACAAACCACGTATGTGTCTTCTTTGTAAATTTTATCTCCGTACTTACAATACTGAAATAAAGGCTCTTTCAACTTCAGTGGCATGCAAAGATGACAAACTTAATGCGGAGTAAAATAAAAGAATAAATAGCAATGGCTAGATTAATGACATTTCCTGCTGCAGGTCCAATGACAATGATCGACAGCGGGAAAAGAACTGAGGAGTGGTAGGGCCACCACACTTATATACACATAGACGTGGCACAATATTGCTGATGGCCCCAGACTAGCAAACATTTCTGTGTGGTCATAGGATTGACGGCTATAGTTCCAAAGGTGTGGCCTAATGAAGGTGATATCCTAGAAGAAAATCTATGGTGGCCACAATAGGTCAAGATACATAATGTCAAAAAAACCCTAACGTAAGCAGAGGAACTATTTTAGCTCAGAATACATAATTGTTTACTTTTTTACTATATTAACCTATGCATTTTAGTTTTTATGTCCACGTACAATACACAGTCCTATTTTATAAACACAATAAGGCACTCCAGGGCTGAGCATTAGACAGTTCTAATGCACATCTACAGACTAAGCCCCTGATCATGCATGAGAACTGTCTAAAGCACACCATGTTGTGTCTTGTTGCTGACCATCAATGAGAATTACTCACAATGAGCCCTATGCACAAAACTGCACAAAGTCTACATGCTGCAGATCATATAGGCTTCCCTATGTTGCTCGGCCGTGCATTAGGGTCGGTCCCATGGACCACTGTGGCATTAATGGAAGGGGGGCATGCCCCTTCCACACTGGATACCTTGTCTGTCTATGGAGCTATGAATGAGGACCGACTGGAGAAGTGACCAGAGGGCATTCCTATACTCCACACCATTTACTAAGACGCGGAGTGCTGGGAGAGGGGGCGCAGGCTATGTGAGCAGGGACTCTGCCACAGTCACTGCACACCACCCATGTAACATACCTGCCAGCCATGGCAGGACTGCTCACTCCCCTGCCATGCTGCCCCAGCCCTCCGGTCAGGCACAGAGGGCAGTGACTGGGGGGAATCACCTGAAATATTTTCTATTCTGGGATGCATGGTGTCCCACAGTCACCAGCTCTGCGCGGAGCAGGGGAATCACTCTGTCTCCAGGACTGGCATCGGATTGGATGCCCACCTGTGTCCACTGGTCTGCCCCTCCCATGCAGCAATGTATGGTGGCTTGCAAGGGACAGCAATAGTGAATGCAATGCCCTGCACACCTGTCCGAGGATGTGGATGTATGTGGGCTCAGCATATGCCTATCGCACATACCCAGTCCACATAAGTGCATAGGTACCAATATGGGTACTATGTCCCCTGCCCAGGGCCCACTGGTACAGCTATAGCTTTTTTTAATCAAAATATTTTGACTGAAATTTTGTAAAAGGCATACATAAATAAAAAGTCAGTACACAGACGAGACAAGGGTTCAGTATAGACAATTCATCTAGCTTTAATACAAAGGTGATGGCCTGCATACATCTGGGAGGGGAACCGCAGTCCTCAGTGGATAGTTTAAATGTTGCTTTGATGAACTATTTAAGCGAGGGAGGGGGTACAAACTAGCTAAGGGAGGTGGTGGAAAAACAAAGGGAGGCATAAAGTGGCCACCCCCACAGACCGAAGCAATAGGAAGGGTGGAGCAGATGGGAGGAAACTCCCCCAGTAAGCAGGTTAAAGGAAGCATCAGAGTAGCAGAGCACAAGAGGGACAAGAACAGAAGTTGTAATAAGAGAGGGGGGAAGGACTTCTGGTGACATCACTCCTTCCATGGCTGCCTAGCTCTCGAGCTCCCCGTGCCCACTATATTTTCCTCACTGAATACTTTGCAAATCGGAGTAAGAACTCAATAAAGTAGAAAGAGGGAAAGTTATAGATACCTGCCATGGAACTTCAGAACAGGTTCGCGATTCTACCGCAGGATTATACTGAAAAAGATGACAACGCATCAGGCTCTGAGGCTTCGGCAATGTCGCAACACTCTAGAGACACTACGACTTCCTCCAAACACGGAGGTTCTCGGTCCAAGGTGAAAATCAGTAAAGTTAGCAAAAATACGCCAAATAAACAAGTGGAACCCACAATGGATAGCAAATTAAACAAGATCCTTTTGGAACTTATGGATATAAAATCGGACATCAGATCCTTCAAGGAGACTATTACAGAAATAAAAACAGACATCCAGGGTTTGGAGACAAAAGTTACAGCATTAGACCAGCAGCAGTCTGCCACTTCGACTCAACTCTCCCAAATGCAAGACCAAATGAAGCAGATAATTCAAGTATGTAAACTGACCACAGAAAGACAGGAGGATTCGGAAAATAGGCAAAGGAGAAACAATCTAAGGATTTATTCAGTCCCAGAAGGAGCCGAGGGACAAAATATAACCGAGTTTGTGGACACTTTATTACGTACAGCACTGGTGCTGGACATAGATTTACCCCTGGAATTCGAGCGTGTACACAGGGCTTTAGGTCCCAAACCCACATCTGCATCAGCGAGGCCTCGCTCAATAATTATCTGTTTCCTGAAGTATCCAACCAAGGAGCTTATTCTAAAGAAAGCTTGGGCACAGAGAAAAGTCTTTTTTGGGTCTACACATATTTTCATTGATAATGATTACACTCCATACACGTTAAAAAAACGTAGAGAGTATGCTCCTTTGTTCCAAGTACTAAGACAGAACAAGTATACTTTCAAAACCCCATATCCAGCGCTACTCGTGGTACAATTTCCCGAGGGTCAGCAAATATATAAGTCAGCTGGAGAGGCTTACATGGACTTTCAGAAGAGAAATATTCCACTTCCACAGAGATCAGATGGATCAAAAAAACTGTCTGTTGGTCCTATGGGGGATAAACAAATCGACAAGAGCTCACAGATGCAGCAAACCCTCGAATATATTCTTGGCTTCTCATATAAGGGCCTACAAATGGATTGAAGCCCAAAGAGTTTGGACATTTCAGAGACTGTTGGGATCGGGTAAGTCCTTCACTGTTGAGATGGGAGCCGGGCTGGTGCTTTAGCCCCCTTGGATGCCCGAGCGGACCATTTAAGAAAATTTTAAATTAGAGCGAGGGAGATATTTCCACTGGTTTCCTCTGGTGAAGTGATGCTTGAAGCGGTGGCGTGCCGGGGCCTCATGAGCGCATTTAGTTAAGCCCTTGGATAATAATTAAATACAAGGAGAATTTGGAATAAACTCTAAAGTGGTTAAATTGGTGTTGACAATTTGGATGGCTTTTTGGTGCCTCTGGGCTCATGGCCCTATGCGTGTGCCCCCTACCTAGAGGGATCCTGAACATCAAGTCTAATACCTGCACTGATATCCCCTTTGAATATAGGGGCTCAAAATAGAAAGTAAGAAAGGTGCGGAGCCAGGAGGGCCCCATAGACTCACTTGGGGTGTAGATCCCATCTGAGCTGTGCTGACCCTTGAGCTTTATGAGCTGATACTAAATAATCTCGGTGTGTGGAACCAAGCCATAATACATTATGATCTGGGGGGGGGGACCACGTGGGGTGGCTGCTGGCTGGTGGGGCTCTGGAGAGCTGCCTTAAATAAAATAAAACTGATGCGTCTGCGGTGGGGCCTCCTCCTCCTCCTCCAGGACCGCTGCTGCTGATAATCTGAGCTGAATGTATGAATCAATTAGATTTATTGAAGGGATAATTAAGAAAACTAAAATCCTAGTCAAATTGATATTCTCACCCTAAATTAGGTGAAAGAACAGTGGGAGCGGTCTGCTTGAGGTACCGGGGGGGGGGTGATGGGACGCAGGTGCGGCTGCGCTCGTATCTTGACGGGGAGGACCCTTGCCTCGAGACCAAAGTAGGACATAATTAGAGTTTACCTATGCTGGAATGAAGACAAATGTTCCTGGAATCAATCTCTTCATAGAAACATAGAATTTGACGGCAGATAAGGACCGCTTGGCCCACCCAGTCTGCCCATTTCCCTACCTACTGGATAAGCTGCAGATCCTAGTTAACCAGCAGCCTACTTCTTCCTACCCCCAACCCCTAGAATTGCCTTATGACTGTCCCATGCATGCTTGAATTCCTCCACTGTTTTTGACTCCACAACCTCCTCCAGAAGGCCGTTCCATGCATCCTCAACCCTCTCTGTGAAAAAATACTTCCTTAAATTACCTCTGAGCCACCCTCTATCTTCAAATTGTGCCCTCTTGTTCTTGCACACCTTTTTTGAAAGATGCTACCCTCTTGGACTTTGTTGATTCCTTGAGGTACTTGAAAGTTTCTATCATGTCCCTCTCCCTCCTTTCCTCGAGGCTATACATATTAAGCTCCTTAAGTCTCTCTTCATATGTCTTCTGATGCAGACCCTGCACCATTTTAGTTGCCCTCCTCTGGACAGCTTCCATCCTGTCTATGTCTTTGTGGAGATTAGGTGTCCAGAACTGCACACAGTACTCCAGATGGGGTCTCACCAGCTGTCTGTACAGAGGGATAATAACTTCCTGTTTTCTACTGGTGATGCCTCTCCCTATGCATCCCAGTATCCCCCCAGCCCTCCTTGCTGCCCTCTCACATTGCTTGCCCACCTTTAGGTCATCTGATATGACTACCCCAGGTCCTTTCCATTTTGTTGTTGTTAGTATCTCACCCCATTGTGTACTCTTCCCTGGTTTTGTTTCCCAGGTGCATTACCTTGCACTTCTTAGCATTGAATCTAAGCTGCCATACATTTGACCATTCTTCTAACCTTGCCAAGTCCCTTCTCATCCTTTCCACCCCACCCTGTGCATCAACTCTGTTGCAGATCTTTGTGTCATCTGCAAGAGACATACTTTTCCTTCCAGTCCTTCTGCAATGTCACTTATAAAGACATTGAAGAGGATTCGATTAAGTTCTTGATTTTGGACCCTGCTTGGCTAAAGCCATCAGACTCACACTACTTTAATAAGATTAAAGCCTGTATATACATGTAATCTGTGGGCTTTTTGAACCTAATTGTACTATGGATTCTTAATATTGGCATATAGACTGGAAGATTTAATGGCATCACTTAACAAAGTATAAGGCAGATTTCTTTTATGAGTATACTCAGGGAGGGCAAACAGGGGACTGAGGGAGCCAAGGAGCGTTGCACCTCACGCTTCTTCTTATACCCTTTTCCTTACCCATTATTCTAAGACTGAGAATCTTCCCCAACCTTCCTCTCCCTATTTTTTTTTAAGTATATATTTTCCCTTTTATTTTTGCTTTGGGACTGATAATCCCAGAGGGAGCCCCTTGGCGTCAAAGCAAATCACTGCTCCCTCGACAACCAGTTCGGTTGTCACAATTAGGTTGGCAGAAGATAGCCACCTACAACCTGGAAGTCACCAATGTATATAGTTCTAGGTTAAATTTGGATAAGCGATATAAGCCCTATCGGTTCCCCAGTTGGGTTACAAAGGACTTAATTTTGTTAATACATCAGGTCTGGGAATTTGTCACTGTCAAGATTGTAAGAATCACTTTTAAATATAGTGGGGGGGGCAGGGGAATTGTATGATGTTGGTTAGACATGAATACATTTTTAAGGGTGCTGTCACACAATGTAAATGGTTTGACTAGTCCGGCCAAGAGATGCAGAACCAGTACCTCAAGATATAGCACCTCAAGGGAATCAACAAAGTCCAAGAGGGTAGCATCTTTCAAAAAAAGAGGTGTGCAAGAACAAGAGGGCACAGTTTGAAGATAGAGGGGGGGGCGGCTCAGAGGTAATTTAAGGAAGTATTTTTTCACAGAGAGGATTGTGGATGCATGGAATGGCCTTCCAGAGGAGGTTGTGGAGTCAAAATCAGTGGTGGAATTCAAGCATGCATGGGACAGTCATAAGGCAATTCTGGGGGATGGGGGTAAGAAGAAGTAGGCTGCTGGTTAACTAGGATCTGCAGCTTATCCAGTAGGTAGGGAAATGAGCAGACTGGGTGGGCCAAGTGGTCCTTATCTGCCGTCAAATTCTATGTTTCTATGTTTCTAACCATTAAGACACTTAAAAAGTTTAAAGCAGAGATACGCTTAATACAAGAGACACATCTTTCATCTAACGAGCACCAAAAGTTATCTAAATTTGG
The DNA here is from genome assembly GCA_016271365.2 of Neoceratodus forsteri. Taxonomy (NCBI): domain Eukaryota; kingdom Metazoa; phylum Chordata; order Ceratodontiformes; family Ceratodontidae; genus Neoceratodus; species Neoceratodus forsteri. Next base: position 1,170,955,687 of record CM057451.1, on the reverse strand, counting down.
TTTTAGACAAGTTTACGAATCGTCCTATCGCAGGGGGAGACGCAGAGGGGTGGCAACGCTAATTGCTCAGAACTCCTCTTTTGAGATATCAGAACATTATTCAGATCCTGAAGGCAGACTTGTTGTGGTGGTGGGCTCACTTGGTGGCCAGTAATATACAATTGCGAATATTTATATCCCCCCTGCAAGTGATGCCTTTTCAGTACAACTGATAGTAGATAAAGTGCTGGAATATCAAAAGGGAGTCCTGATAATTGAAGGAGATTATAATTGCCTCTTGGACCTGTCTTGTGACACTACGGCCCCTAGAATACCCTCACAAACAGCGGGTTAGTGGCATTTGAGAAGGTTGGTTAAGGATCTTGGCCTGGTGGACACTTGGCGCCCCCAACACCCTACAATGCGAAAATTCAGCTTTTTCTCACATGACAAGCATTATTCTAGACTAGATTATGTATGTATATCCAAAGAACATGCAGATTGGATAGGAAGGACTGAGAGTCATAATATAAGTTTATCAGACCATGCCCCAATTACTTTAGATTTAGACATTCAAGGAGAGAGAAAGTTTACCTATTGGAGGCTTAATAATTCCCTATTACAGGACCCTCAATGTAGGGAGCTGATAAAGACAAAAATAAAAGAAATACCAGAGGATAATTCCTCCCCACAGATCCCACCCCAATTACTTTGGGATACCCTGAAAGTAGTTCTGAGGGCTATATTATAGCCTATACAGCCCAAAAAAGCGTAGATTGGAAGCTAATTTACAGCAATTACAAGAAAAGTTGAGATTTTTACAGCTTGCACACATGCAGGGGGATGATTCTCTGCTAGATCAGATAGCGGCTACACAGCAGTCTATACAGAAGGCACTTACTGCAAAAACAGAGCAGGCATTGCTGTGGCTCAGACAGAAATATTTTGAAGGGGAACCTAGGGCATCTAGAATTTTGGCACACCGCCTTAGAAGAAGGATTCAACAAACAACAATCACTAATGTTAGAGACCCCATCTCAGGTCACCCCTGCCTTACAACCACATCCATAGTGGCTACGTTTAAATCCTATTATGCCAGACTCTATACAGCTGAATCCAGATCAACAGAGGAGGAGAAGGAGGATTTTCTGTCAGATCTAAATCTCCCACAATTTACGGAAATTCAGAAACAGTCCCTGATCCATCCAATACAGAGCTCAGAAATAAAATTGGCTGTTTCAGATCTCAAAAATGGTAAAAGTCCTGGCCCAGATGGCTATGGGGCTGAATTTTATAAAATGGCTTGGGAACGGATCGAAGATCCACTGACCGAAACCCTGAGAGAAAGTCACTCGAGGGCTATATACCCCCTTTCCTGGTCACAGGCTATGATTTCGGTGATCTTAAAACCACAAAAAAAATGTTTGTGTGACTCATGTCGATCGATCTCCGTTCTAAATCAGGACTACAAAATACATGCTAGTATTCTAGCTCATCGGCTTGATGACATGATGCCTTCCCTGATACATTTGGATCAAGCAGGATTTATTCCTACCCATCAGACTTCTGATAACATTAAAAGAACCCTCTATCTAATTGAACATGCAAATAATAATAAAAGTTCCAGTATTAATATTAGGATTTGATGCACAAAAGGCATTTGATAGAGTCTCTTGGACTTCCCTAGAGAAAACTCTTACTAAGTTAGATTTCCCCAAGGAGTTCATAACCAACATTATACAATGGCAAGAAAAAATCCTGGTCTCTGATTGGTCAGTCTTGGGCTGGACCCGTGATGTAAACCAGTACAACAGCACGGGTCTAGTCTCAGCCTCACTGTGAACCTGCAGATGAGCCATTGGAGCTTGATGATTTTTTGAATGCTGAGCCAGGTGAGCTTTGTTCTTCCGCATCTCCTCTTAAAAAACCAAAATATTTTTCCACACTAATAAAAACATTCTTTAAAATTATTTTTTTTACTTTATATATAACAACGAGCCATTGTATAATAGCAATAACGCCCTCCAGGGTGTGTGTCGTTTGGGATAACGTCACGCCTCAGTCGTTGGACACACTCAGCCTGCGGCCTCATGCCCAACCATCTGAGGCGTGACGTTATCCCAGCAGGACACACACCCTGTCGGGCATTATTGCTTAATTATGGGTATTTATTCTACACCTCAGGTGGTGGTTAAGGCCAATGGCTCCTGCTCAGCTAGGTTCCCGCTTACTCGTGTAACAAGACAGGGATGCCCACTCTCCCCCTACTTATTTGCTTTATATGCAGAACCACTGGCACAATTTTTATGCCAACATGAGGGGATAAGAGGATACCAGGTAGCAGATAAGGAACATAAAGTGGCATTATATGCTGATGATCTTTTGGTGCATACCACAGACCTGGAGAACTCACTTCCAAATTTAGAACAGGCCATGATACTAACAGAATAAAACTCAGGCTACAAGGTCAACATTCAAAAGACTGAGACTTTATATATAGGTGAGCATATATCAAGCCATATATAAAACTCAAACATCATTTTAACTGGGGAAATAAAACAATTAGATATTTAGGGATTAGTATTACAAAGAACCAATGGCAGACCCTTAAATTAAACTATAATACATTATTTGAACACATTAAACAAGACCTTCAGATCTGGATTCACCTTTCAATGCTGTTAATTAATCGAATACAGGCAGTTCAGATGAATATATTACCTCATCTGCTATATTTAATGCAATCTATCCCATAAATATTTACAAGGGATGAGGAAAGGAGATGGACTAGGGTAATAATGAATTATGTATGGCAGGGTAAAAGACCCCGGATAGCATTAGACAGATTACAAGCTCCTAAGGACAGAGGAGGACTGGCCCTACCTAGTTGGTCAGGATATGCCATAACTACCCTACTTAACCATATTAGAACATGGTTCACTCCGGAAGGAAGTGGCTCCCAGTGGATAGAAATAGAAAGAAAGTTGACAACTGCTTATGTAGGTGAAAACATGATTTTCCATCCACCTCCCTTACATTCCTTGGATTCTGATATGTCAATATACACACACAGTTACCTCAAGGGATGGATTAAAGATTTATCCCACGTGGATAATGAGTTTGGCACTCATTGGATGGGGATACCTTGGAGAAATCAGGCTTTTAGCCAACTAAATTTAGATGTGGGATTTCGGACTGGGAGTGATCTTGGTCTAAAATATACACACCAGTTTTATTCAAATGGCCATTTTAAAACATTTATACAATTGCAGGAGGAGTTTTCAATCCCCAAGCATGACTGGCTTCGATATTTCCAGATTCAACATCTTCATGAAACAACTATAGGCCTAGAGATAGATCCAGAAAGGGTTCCCCCCGATTTCCCTCCTGATGGTAATCTCAGGTGAACAGAATTCTAGGCAGTTAATATCTAGGTTTTATACAGCAGATAGACTTAAAAGCAGACCTGGTTTGGAGAAAGTACACAAGACTTGGGAGAGTGAAATGGGGATACAATTAACAGATCAGGAATGGCAGTAGGTCTGGAGATGCCAACATAGAAACACGGGCTCATATGGGTGGCGTGAATTTGGTTGGAAGGTAGTCTCTAGGTTCTTTTGTATGCCTAAAATAACAGCTAAATACTTAATCACACATGATGCCTCCTGTTGGAGAAATTGTAGCTTGATGGATGCCACTCACACTCACATATTCTGGAGTTGTCCTGTATTAAAGCCATTCTGGCAGGGGGTGGAACAAGCACTAGCAGATGTAGATACAGAATTTCAACCACTTACACCGGCAATAGCAATTTTACAACATTTTCCTGCTGGGCTTAAACACAAATCTAAGATATATTTAGCATCGATACTAATTATAGCAGCCAAAAAGGCTATTACTAAAAACTTGCTTAAACCAGCCCCACCGACACTTAGAATGTGGGAGGATTTGATATATGATATCTATCTAATGGAACAGATGACAGCTAAACTCCAGGGGAGGACCACACAGGTGGCTAGTTACTGGAATGCCTGGTGGGTGAGGATCATGGCACTCAGACCTGACCTGACCCCATAGGAGCCTCCGGGGCTGGGTACCCGTCCCATAGTGACAGTGGAATAGCTGGAAACTCCTCCTGCATTTTAGACCGGCAAGATTATATATGGAACACCTTGAAATGATAAGATAATGGATTTCCCCATCCTGGTACTCCCCCCCCCCGAAAGAAAGTACAGATAGATGCCTTGTACCCTTTCATCCTTTGTACTTATTAAGACTCTGTATAAAGAATTGGTATCTAAGGATGTTATATTACACCATATATGTCAGAAAATTGGAAGAATACATAGTAAGATGGCAGTGATGTATTTTCCAGTACCTGGAGAAAAACTAATAAAAAATAATGTTTAAAAAAAAAGAGGGGGGAAAACTAGGATGGGATATGGGGGAAAGGGCCAAGGGGCTGCAGGCAGAGTGAGAGCAAAGCGTGGAGGGCCATGTGTACAAATGCAAGGAGTCTTGGAAATAAAATTCCAGACCTGGAGGCCGTCATGGTGGAGAAGAGGTGGATCTTGTGGCCATTACTGAGTCATGGTACACAGAAACCAGACATAGCATACAGAGCCACTCCATTCAGGAAAGGTAGGGAGGGAGGAATCGCTGGTGGGATTGTGCTGTATGTCAGGGAGGGTATCAAGGTGACGGAAATGCAAGGGAACTAAGGGGGAAAGGAGGGATTGGGGGTGTAGTGAGACACCCTGGAGACAGAAGTCAGAGCCACTCTTCGCACTGGGGTGATATATAGCTGTTCAATACAGAGGGAAAAACTGGATAAGACACTGGGGGAAGCCATCAGCATGATGGCAGAAAAGGGAGTGGTGCTGCTGGTGTGGGACTTCAATCTGCCAGGTACAGACTGGAACTCCAGGCCACGGCCCTGCTATTAGCTAAGACCCAACCCAGACTCCCCTGCAAGGAGCATTTCCAGACAACTAGTCAGAGAGCCCACTTGTGGGTGGGGCATACCACCCATGCTCACAAACCGGGACAGTATTGCAGATGTCAAGGTGGGATGCCATCTGGTGAGGACCAGCGATCGCTGTACAGTGTGGTTTAATACAAGGACAGCTGTAGAGGCAAACCACACAAGGATGAAGGTCCTGGACTTCAGGAGGGCAGATTTTATAAAAATGGGCAAATGCCTCAGTGACTAAATGTCCTGATTTTATGGTAGAAAAATTATTTTCTAACTTTCCACTAAATGTTCTAGAAAACTACAATACCTTAACTAAAATACCTAAAAATGATAAGAAATAATAGAAGCAACTACGAAACTACAATACTTAGCCTTAATTCTGATTATATAGAGAAAACAAGTCTGTTGTATTGGTTAGAGGTTACGTACTGTCCTGCGAAAAATCATGTTTCAGTAAGAAATGTCCCACTTTGGGCTTCTTAAAAGGTGGTAACCCTAGGTGGGGTGGAGGAACAGTGGGCCACATTAAGGGATGTCATCATGAAGGTAACAAACCCCTGCACAAATAAAATGAGAAAGTGAGCAAAAACAGGAGGAAAAAAGATCACTCTGGTTTCTGAGGAAGGTGCCTGTGAAAGTAAAGGCTAAAATGGCAGCAATGAGGAAGTACAAGGAGAAGCAGAGGGACACGGATAGGAAGGTGTGCCAGAAAAGGCAGAGGAAGCAGGGAAGGCATTGAGGGATGCAAAAGGCACAGACTGAGGAAACGCTAGCCAAAGGGGTAACTAAAGGAGACAAGATCTTTTTTAGATACATAAGCAACAAGAGGAGACAAGGGGAGGGATTGTGAGGTTAAGAGGGGAGACTGTGCAGAGGAGGGCCAGAATAAAGCAGATATCCTGAACATATACTTTTCCCCAGGCTTCAAAGTAGAGGAAGAGTGTGATGGACCACATAAATGCAGCAGGAAAACTATGAGGAGGGCGATACTTTATTTATTTATTTATGTCTTTGATAACTGGGTAGGTGGGCTGATCCAAAAGGACTGATTTCACCCATGACCCGGGCTAAACAGGATGGCAGCAAAGCCCAAAACTGGACATCAGTAGTTGTACAAAAATATATATCCAAGCAGTAATACAGGCCATTCACAGAGGAAAGAGACCTGAGGGGACCTGAAAAATCTGAAAGTGGATACGGCTATGCAGTCAGACGGGATACATCCAAGGGTGCGGAGGGAGCCTCTGGATGAACGTCTGACAGCCCTATTCAACAACTCACTGGAAACAGCAGCGGTTCCAGAAGACTGGCGCAGGGCAGATTTAGTCCCGCTTCATAAAAGCCACAGCAGGGAGGATGCTGACAACTATAGGCTGGTCAGTCTGACATCAGTGGTGGGAAGATAATGGAGGCACTTTTAGAAGAAAGGCTAGTCAATCAATCAATCAATTAATCAAAATCGTTATTTAACCAGGCGATCATCATTGAGCAAAACTCATTTTCTAGATGGACCCGGGTAGGCATCAAGATCGGTGTACAATACATTTATACGTAAGGGTTTACAGTGTTTACAGAATTTGGGGTGAATATATAAAAAGAAACAGTAACATAGGAAAAAATGCAAGTTCTATTAGCGTAATGATTCCAGTGGTAATCAGTCCCCATTTGGCAGCACTTTTTATTTTCCATGCATGGAACATAATTGCTACATGAACAACAGCCAATCAGATTTCAGGATTTTCTCTTACCATTTTATAAGTAAGCAATAAGGCATGATGGGGTGTGCATGGAACACATTTTACCACATGGCCAGGGGCGTATTAAGTCACCAGGCCGAACTTTTTACACTTGGGCAAAGCGTGTTTATATTCAGAAACAATAGATTTACTTGTGTGCATTTATGATCAAATAGTCCTTCCACCCACACCAAATTATGTCACTGATGATGTCATTGTATTGTTGCCTACTTTCTTCTTCCTGTTTTTTTCTCTGTTGTTCTCTACATTCAAGATATGGAATGTTTGTCATGGAAAGTTTACCACAGAATACATGGATTCAAAATTCTGCTCAGTTCCACTGTTAGAATGTTACTCTCCTAACATACTATACATACACACAACAAAGGCCTTTGTTACAGCCAGAGACTCAATTATCTCACTGTCAGGGCAAGAAGAAGAGATTTCCCAGATGAGCAGGTAAAGATAGAAGGGGGAATTTTCACTGTCAGCAAAGAAACCGTTGTAATGAAAACTATAAACAATACTTAATGTTTCTAATTTGTCTATGTACTGTATGTAAGGAGAGTGTGATAATCAGGGAAACAACATTTAATTAATCTGGTTTAGTTTTTATTTAAGGTAGTTTGATTTTTAGGACCCAGTGCAAGTAAAGGTGATGCCTACAGTTACAGGGCAAAAAACAATGGCTGCCAGTTGAATTCTTAACCTTCAATTAGTGTAATGATTCTAGTGGGGATCAGTCCACATTTGGCAGCACTTTTTATTCTCCATGCGCGGAACATAATTGCTACATGAACAACAGCCAATCAGATGTCAGGATTTTCCCTTACCATTTTATAAATTCAACCATCTTTCAGTGGATGTCCACAATATAACTCCAACAGGCAATAATTAGATCAGAAGCACAAGGGGCCGGGTGGTACCAGTAGGGTCCAAGTAATGTGGAAAAGGGGGGATGAAGGATTGGATAAGGCAGCAAGGGTGAGGAGCATTGAGGGGGGGAGAAGGTACATAGGGTACAGATACAAATGATACATGGTTCAACAACTCATAGAATGTTACTGCTGCCTAAAAGTGTAAGGTTAGGCAATTAAATGTGACAATAGGGGTTAAAAATGTTAGAATATCTTACGCAGTAACCAGGAAAAGAAGTATGGAGGAGGAGAGGAGTGAGGAGGGGATTGGAAACAAATTGGCTAGGGTGGCTCCCGAGAGGCCAGACAGGATATAGTAGTGCACTGCCTAAGAACAAGGAGATTAGTGGAGTATCTTGAATCCAGAGAGTTACAAGACCTCAGGCAGCACAGATTCAAGGGGTGAATTAAGTCAAACGAATCTTTTTTTTTTTTACTAGGAGAGACACACTAAGCTGAAAGCTTGTTTACAGGTGTGACCTGGGAGCACAAGAAAGTTAAGTGACTTGCTCAGGGTCACACAGTATGCAAGTGGGGGCTGTGGGATTCAAACCCCAGGTCTCCAGGTTTGCAGCTCAGAGCCTTAAACCACTGTGCTATACTGCCTCCTAATCTGATCGATTTCTTCCACTGGGTGACCAGAGAAATAGATCTGGGTGGGGTGGTGGATGTGGCCTACTTAGACTTCAGCAAGGCCTTCAACACCATGCCACATAGGAGGCTTATAAGGAATCTGGTCAGTTTGGGGTTGGGACCCAAGGTGGTTAACTGGGTATGGAATTGGATGATGGCTAGATGACAGAGGGTGGCGGTTAACGGCACTAACTCTAATTAGGAGACAGTGACCAGCGGGATACCGTAGGGCTCAGTACTGGGACTGGCCTTTTCAATGTCTTTATAAGTGAGATTGTAGAAGAACTGGAAGGAAAGGCATACCTCTTTGCAGATGGCACCAAAATCTGCAATAGGGTTGATACTCCGGAAGGGGGTGGAGAGAATGGGTAAAGACTAAAGAAAACTCAAGGAGTGGTCAAGGGTATGGCAGCTGTGTTTTAATGTGACACAGTGCCAAATAATGCACTTAGGGCACAGAAAACCTGCGGCGGAGTACAGAATGGGGGAAGGTACTGATGGTCACTAAACAGGAAAGAGACTTTGGGGTAACCATATCTGATGACCTCATGGTGGAGAGGCAATGCAACAAGGCAGTAGGCAAGGTCAGCCGGGTGCTGGCTGCATAGGGAGGGGTATCCACAGCAGAAGGACTGAGGTGGTGTTACCTCTGTATTGGTCACTGGTGAGACCCCACCTGGAGTACTGTGTCTCTTTCTAGATGTCACATCTCAGAAAGGACATAGACAGGGGAGAAGCTGTCCTGAGGAGGGCAACTAAAATAGTGCAGGAGCTGCATCATAAGCAATATAAGAAGACACTCAGGGATCTCAATATGTACACTCCGACAGAGAGGAGGACGAGGGGGACATGCTAGAAACCTGTAAATACCTCATTGGGGTGAATAAGGTAAAGGAGGGGAGTATTTTCCCATAAAAGAAGGTGCACAAGAACACGGGGGCATGCAATGAAGCTGAAGGGGGGGATTTAGAAGTGATATAAGGAAGTACATCTTCACTGAAAGAGTGGTGGATGTCTAGAACAGTCTTCCAGCAGAGGTGGTGGGGGTGAAAACAGTGGTCAGTTTCAAGTATGCATGGGATAAGCACAAAGGAATCTTGGTAGGAAAGAAAAAGAAGAAGAATCAGCATTTATATAGTGCTTTTCATACATCCAAAGCACTTTACAAGCAATGCTAGACTGGTAGTAAAGTGATAGCCATATCACACATCAGCACCCACACACAGCCTGGATAATTGCATGAACCAGTTTATGGGGAAGGGGATGTTGGCCAGGATACCAGGAATGTCACCTACTGTTTGCAAAGAGTGCCCTGGGTTCTTTTACTTCCACCTGGACGGGCAAAAGGGACCTCGGTTTAATGCCTCATCCGAAGGACAGCACACTCCAGCAGTACAGCACCCCCAATACTGCACTCGGATGCCAGCTATTTTTAGAGGCAAGTCCAAGCCCGGTGTGGGACGAGAACCCATGACCAGGTCCAGGTCCAGAGGCGGATGTGCTACCAACTGAGCCACGCTGACACCTGAGAAGGAAGGGGAGAGTAGCCAGAGGTAAGATAGGGAGTGACAGTATAGGTGGGAAAAAAATCGGGCAGACTGGGTGGGCCAAGAGGTCATTATCTGCAGACAGAGTCTATGTTTCTGTGTCTCTAATGTTACTTGCATAGATTTAAAATAAAGAATATATGCTACATACTGTGCAGTAAGACTTATGACAATATACACTAAGTTAAGGACAGGGAGGTATTTCTGAACAATTATATGTCATTGTTGTATCAAAGATTTACTTCTACTAGTAGGTCATGCAATGACCCCCATCATTCAAAAGATAAAGGGTCCCATATACAGAGCTGGCTGGCTGCATGCGCACATGGGGGCACCACGTGAAAAAATAGGGTCGGCCAACTCTGGCAACCAAATTCAAACGGATAGTGCAATCCAAATTGACCATGCTATCCGTTGGAATATCAGGCCATGGTAGCGTGACGCACAGCCAGCAGTCACTATGTTTTGTGCTATGCTACCAGGGTGTTGGGCCAAAGACCACCAATGGGGTAAACCGAGGCACACACGGGGTAGCACCGTGACCCTTATGGGCGATATTCAGCCCAGACATGCAGATGAGTCCATTGAGCGTGCATGATTTTTTTTTTCAGTTAGAAGTTTTTAATTAGTTTTAAAACATACAAAAGTTTGAAACACCCAACAACATTAAATTTGTGACATCATATAGTACAGATACATACAATGACTTATAGGGTTAATACAAATACTAGTTAAGTCATGATATTTGAAAGGGGATACTAGAGCATTTCTTGGATCAAGTAAAGTGATATGTGAGGTATGAAAAATAACAAGCATACTCTACAATAGGGACACCTACCTTAGATCTTTGCCAGAAATTCAAAACCATAAGGAGGTACTACTGTTAATTTAGACATGGCTTCATGTGGTTCGGTAGATGTACCTTCTAATGGCCGAATCTGAGGGGACCTCTAAAAAGAGATGGATAGGGTGCCACAGAGTAACTAAACGTAAATGGTAATAATTTTAGAGATAAGAGGTGCTAACGTACAATTTTGCACCGTACCATCTGTAAGAAGAAGAATCATCATTTATATAGTGCTTTTCATACACAGTATCCCAAAGCGCTTTACAAGTAATGCTAGACTGGTAGTGAAGTGACTGAATGTGTGGTGGTGGCCATATCGCAGATCATCACCCACACACAGCCTGGATAATTGCATGAACCAGTTTATGGGAAGGGGAATGTTGGCTAGGACACCAGGAATGTTCCCTGCTCTTTACGAAGAGTACCCTGGATTCTTTTACTTCCACCTGGACAACCACCAGGACAACACTAGAATGGGCAGAAGGGACCTCAGTTTAACATCTCATCCGAAGGACGGCACACCCCAGCAGTATAGCACCCCCCCAATACTGCACTCGGATGCCAGCGATTTTTAGGTGCAAGTCCATCCCAGTGTGGGATGAGAACCCACAACCTTCTGGTCCAGAGGCAGATGTGCTACCAACTGAGCCACACTGACATAACCATTAAAAGAAAAACCATAAGCAGAACATTAACAGTATATAATATCAGAAAATATTTACATTACTGTCATCCTGCTGTAGGGTAGGAAATAAAAGGACAGCACATACTTATTTGGGTGTGGCTTCAGTAGCCTAGCTATGCAATACAGTCCTATGAGGAAAGACCATAAAAGTATTATGAAAGAAGTCAGCTGACACCAGCTCTGGAAGTCAGATACGCCATGTAGGGATCCCAGCATAGATAAAAAAGCGTCAGTTGTCCTTTCAGCAAGTGAGAACGTCTATCTAATTCAGATGTATAAGTCAGTGCTGACAATATCTCTGTTATATTAGGAATAGTAGGGTTTCTCCAGTTTTTAAGGATAGAACATTTCACTTGCATACTTAGCAACATTAACCATCTGAATTTGTGGCAACTAAGATTTGGGGCTTCAGATTTAGGGCCAAGAAGCATAAGGGAGCAGTGGGGGGGGGGATATTACAATGTAAAATTGTGTTTGCAGCCTTACAGGCAGACTCCCAGATGTCTGTAATCAGAGGGCAAAGCCATAAAACATGATATAGGTCTCCCCCCCCACCCCCGGGTCGGTGACATCTCCAACAGTTTCCATGTGGGTGCACTTGCATTTTCTTTAACATTGTGGGGGTTCTATACCATGAGTGCATTATTTTGTCATGTATAAGTCTACTCCTAGCATCTGTGTAGACATTGTGCCCCACCTGCCAACACTGCATCCATTGTTGATCAGTAAGTATTATTTGGAGAGCTTTCTCCCACTTAGCCTTCGAGGATTGGTTAGGGGTGGGCAAGGAATCTCTGATTAGGGCATACAGGGCACCAGCCATCCTTTTTTGTAGGGTAAGCCACTTGTGTATTGGAGGTGTAAGGTCAGTTGACATAGTCCCTTGGTGAATCAAATGTTTTAGGGCATCCCTAATTTGAAGATACTTCCAGAAATCAGAGTTATATAGGTTCCACTTGCTCTGTAGTTGTTGGAATGTATCCACCAGCAAGAAACCCTTGACCAAAAGGTCTTTTATAAAAAAGATACTTTTTTTTGCCATGTAGGCCAGGACACTGGCAGACTACCTATGATAATAGTGCGATTGTTCCACACAGGGGTGTATAGAAGGGGAAGAAAGGAGATATTTAATTTTTTGTGAAGGAGAAGCCAGTATCTTATTGAGGGACCTATAGTGGGGTGAGATAGGAGAACCTGAGGAGTCCCAGGCCAAAGTAAGGTAGCTGTAATAGGAGAACCACCTAGAGTTTGCCCAATCATTAACCATTGAGGAGAGTCTTCAGATTGTGAATGAAACCATTTCAGAGTCTGTGAACACTGGTATGCTATCTTATAGCCCTCCATCCAGGGGACACCCCATCCTCCAAGTCTCCAATGCGCCCGAAGTGTATTTTTACCAAATCAAGGTTTAATTTTTCCCCATAGAAAGGAGCTGATAATCTTATAAATTTTTTGGATCCATACCGTAGGCAAAAATAAGGGAATATGGGACAATAAATGGAAAAATCTGGGAGCGATAGACATCTTATGGTCTGCTATTTTACCACCTAATGTGAGATTAAGACGAGACCATCGGTCCAGTTCAGTTTTGCAGGTAGTTATTAGGGGGCCCAAGTTGTCGTCCCACCATTTCCCAACATTAGCTCCTACTTTAATTCCCAGATACGTAATAGTATGTTGAGACCATTTAAGCTCATAATGAGACACGGTAAGAGGAAGACACTTGGAGTTAAGAGACAGAGAGAACATTGTTTAACCAGGAGTAACACAATAAGCTGATGCTTATTTCCAGATGTGACCTGGGAGCACAAAGAAGTTAAGTGACTTCCTCAGGATCACACAGTATGCACCTAGGTGGCTGTGGGATTCAAACCCAGATCTCCAGATCTGAAGCTCAGAGCCTTAACCCACTGCACTATACTGCCTCTTACTGCAATGATCTCTGTTTTAGCTTGATTAATTTTGAGCCCAGAGATGTATGAGAAGTGGTCTAACAGAGGTGGAATAGATTTTGAGGTATCTCCTAGGATAACCAATAGGTCATCTGCATATATAAGGGTTGAGGGCCGTGGGTGTGCTGTGGCAATACCTTGTATAAGGGGATGTTGTCTGATTGCAGCAGCCATCAGCTCAACTGCTAGGAGAAACAGGAGGGGAGATAAGGGGCAACCCTGTCTGGTACCTCTGTAAAGTTGGAATGGATCTGATAAAGTAGAGTTAGTGAGTACCTTAGCAAGGGGAGATGTGTAAAGAGTTGATACAGCAGCTTGAAAGCGAGGTCCAAATCCAAAATGTTGGAGGATGGTGTGAAGGTAGTCCCATTCCTGAGAGTCAAACGCCTTCTCAAAATCAATCACCAGCACGGCCACAGGTGTTGGAGAAGATTTTGCTATATGAATGAAATTAAGAAGGGTTCGAAGGTGGTCTGAGCTATACCTACCTTTCACAAATCCCACTTGGGAGAGGTGTATCAGATATGGGAGTATAGGGTTTAGTCTGTTAGCCAATACCCTAGAGTATACCTTGCTGTCGACATTAATCAGAGAGATGGGACAATAGCTAGCCGGTTCTTCGGGAGCTTTCCCTTTCTTGGGGAGGACAGTGACAGTAGCCTTTCATAGAGTTTGGGGTAAAATACCCTTAGCCTCAGACTCTATAAAGACTTGGCATAATATAAGGGTAATCAAAGGGGACATAGCCTGGAGAAATTCCACAGGGAGTCCAACTCCTCCAGGAGCCTTCCCTGTTTTGAGCGCCATCAAGGCTATAGAAACTTCTTGTGGTGTGAGAGGGGGGCATCTAGGGTAGCAATATGGGGAGGGGAGAGTTTAGGTAGCTTAATAGAGTGAAGGAAGGCTGGAGTTTTGGAGATAGTTTCGGGTCTGGAGGAGGTGCATAGTTGAGAATAAAAAGCTGCCAAGATGTCATTCACACTCTGAGGGTTAGTTTGAACAGTTACAGAGATTGGATTTTTCAACCCGGCTATATAACTATGAGATTGTTGTTTACGGAGTTGTTATGCTGGGACCTTTCCATTTTTGTCCCCCCAGTACATATGACAGATTCTAAGAAGGGCTAGGTCAGTGTTTCTGGATAGTAGTTTGTTAAGTTTAATACGCAGGTGTAGGACTTTTCTACCAGACACAGAATGGGGGGAAGGATGGGTTAAAGCCTTATAGTCTTGCTCTGCAGTAGCAAGCTCATTTTTGAGAAGGGTAAGTTTCTTTTCTTTACATTACCTTCTGTGAGCAGCATAACCAATTATTTTGCCTCGCATAGTAGCTTTGTATGCCTCCCAGGTGATTTGGGCCGAGGTCTCCAATATGGGGTTTTCTTGTAGGAAAATCTGTGTTTGAGATTTAGCCCATTCAACAAATTTTGGATTGTGCATGAGAAGGGGATCTAGTCTTCAGGAAGTGGACCGTGGGGTGGGTGGTCCCCAGAGCAGAGTCAGCTGTACTGGGGCATGATCTGATATAACCATGGAAAGGATGGTAGTTCCTAGGACAAATTGTGTGATAGATTGGGATATTACCCAAAAATCCAGACTGCTAAGGGATTCATGCACCCACGATTGAAAGGTATAATCTCTGTCTGAAGGATGAACAAGGCGCCAGATGTCTACCAGTTGATATTCGGAGCTAAGATTTAACGTGGCCTGTACTTCTCGTGTATGATATTCTTTCCCTTGGTCACTTCTATCCAGGGTAGGGACAAGAATTAAGGTGAAATCCCCCCACCACCAATATAGGTATACCTGGATTCGCCATTGTCCCCAGTTGAGCATTAAGGTCCAGAAAAAAGGAGGGATTATCCTCATTTGGTGCATATATGTTGGCTACTAAAATGTGGCCGTATGGAGTGTCCAGGAGGCCGATCACCCATCTGCCCTGAGGGTCAGCTGTGCTGTGCAGGATGGACCATGGAAGAGATCTGTGAATTAAAATAACTGCGCCTCTCTTTTTGTGGGAACACTGGTGTGGATTTTTGTCCTCACTCAGTCCATCACTAGGTATTTGTGATCCTGCTTGGTCAATTCAGTCTCTTGTAAGTAAGCTAAGTTATAACTAATTTCTTCTGTGTTATGAACACAGTAGAAACAAATAATAGTAGTAGTTTTGTTTATTTCTGGTGCCCTTCCCTGGAAGCCCAGGGTGCTCTTAAAAAACCAAAAGAATATCAACAATCCCCTACTGCATAGCCCAACATAGACAAATAAGTAAAACTCATTAACTACTAATAAATAAATTGACTAAAATCAGCTGAAATACATAGTAGAGTCACATGCCTGGGAAAAGAGGTAGGTTTTAAGATCTATTTTAAATATGTCAAGTGAAGGAGCCTCCCTCAGAGCCCTCAGTAGTGAATTCCAGAATTTTGGTCCAGCCACCCGAAGGCTTTATCCCCTGATATTTTTAAATGAGTTTTGGGAACTACCAGGAAGCCCTCATTGGAAGAACGGAGGGTCAGACAGTACGGATTCAAGAGATCACACAGTTAAACAGGACCCAGGCCATGCAGGGCCTTGTAGGTTAGTAACACAATCTTATAAGGGACACACCACTTAACTGGCAGCCAGTGCAGATCCCACAGCACAGGGGTGGTATGACTTGACCTAGGGAGACCTGTCAGCAGTCTTGCAGCTGCATTCTGCACTAGCTGCAGGTGCCGAAGCGCACCTCCACTGACCCCAAGGTAGATGGCATTGCAGTAGTCAAGGTGTGATGTCACAAAGGCGTGCACTAGTGAAGGTAGATCCTCCAGGGGAACAAAATGATCTTTGTTCCCCGAAGATCATGGGCAGGATTTAGAAGGAATTACAATATGTTTTTGCTGCAGTTGCACCACTTGCAATATGACTGTTAGATCACAAGAAAGTCTCAAGTGCCATGGCAGTGCAACAGAAACGCTGCATACATTGAAATAATGATGTACAGGTAATTTTTCCTTTGCAGTGAAGTTAGTTAAGCATTGCAGATGCATCAAAATCATTGGAAATAACTGTGACAAGGTTGAGTAAGACCATGTCCCATGTGTTTTGCAGAGAGAGTTAAAAGTAAGGATCTATTTTGTCCTTTCCCATTCTGCTACTTGTTTGTCTCTTGGCTGTCAGATTGCATAATCAGATTTTCCTTGTGGCACCTAGGAATTGGCCACTCTGATGGTCCTACATTTCACCCTATTATCTTCCTTCCTTCACTTGTTGTTTCTATTCTTCCTTCCACCCTTGTTTCTCTGTGAAAAACATATATGTGAATCTTTATCTGAAACTCAGATCCTTTGGTTTGCAAATGTATATAGTTATGTTTGAAATGATTGCAGAAAGCTATTTGGGTTTCTTAAAAAGGTGTCATTATGTAATACGTGGGGTTACCTTGAGATGTATTTTGACATTTACAAGCTTGTTAACAGAGCTGTCAACTGAAAACCATCTCTGGGACAGAGTGTTCTACTTTATTGCACCTGTTAATGACTTCAGGCTGCCTCAGGAAAGAAATTGACAAAGTTTTGATACATTTTGTGAGAAACATGAGATGTAACTTACAACAATCAGGATGCAGAGTTTAAATTGCCAGGAAAAGATCTTATATAAAGAAAGCAATGTTATGTTTACAGAGTTGATGCACAAGGTGGAGTGGAAAGCATGAGAAGGGACTTGGCAAGGTTAGAGGAATGGTCAAATGTATGGCAGCTTAGATTCAATGCTAAGAAGTGCAAGGTAATGCACCTGGGAAACAAAAACCCAGGGGAAGAGTACACAATGGGGGGTGAGATACCAACAGCAACAAAAATGGAAAGGGACCTGGGGGTAGTCATATCAGATGACCTAAAGGTGGGCAAGCAATGTGAGAGGGCAGCAAGGAGGGCTGGGGGGATACTGGGATGCATAGGGAGAGGCATCACCAGTAGAAAACAGGAAGTTATTATCCCTCTGTACAGACAGTTGGTGAGACCCCATCTGGAGTACTGCGTGCAGTTCTGGAGACCCAGTCTCCGCAAGGACATAGACAGGATGGAGGCTGTCCAGAGGAGGGCAACTAAAATGGTGCAGGGTCTGCACCGGAAGACATATGAAGAGAGACTTAAGGAGCTGAATATGTATAGCCTCTGAGGAAAGGAGGGAGAGGGGGACATGATAGAAACTTCAAGTATCTCAAGGAATCAACAAAGTCCAAGAGGGTAGCATTTTCAAAAAAAGAGGTGTGCAAGAACAAGTGGGCACAATTTGAAGATAGAAGGAAGTGCCTAAGAGGTAATTTAAGGAAGTATTTTTTTTCACAGAGAGGGTTGTGTGGATGCATGGAACGGACTTCCGGAGGAGGTTGTGGAGTCAAAAACAGTGGTGGAATTCAAGCATGCATGGGACAGTCATAAGGCAATTCTAGGGGGTTGGGGTAGGAAGAAGTAGGCTGCTGGTTAACTAGGATCTGCAGCTTATCCAATAGGTAGGGAAATGGGCAGACTGGGTGGGCCAAGCGGTCCTTATCTGCCGTCAAAATCTATGTTCTATGTTCTATGTAAGGCAGTCTGGGTTTTTAGCCTTTTCAAGTGGGTTAGGACTTGTTTTCTTTTGGAAGGTGAATTAAGACCCCTGATATTCTACGTTATAAAGGAGGTTTCAGCCATAGTCAGACCAGTAGTGGAACAGGGTAAATGGAGTGGTAACATAGGGGGAAACGGTGCCAGGTGAGTGGCAGTGCTACAAGACATACATTACTTGAGGTCTCATGTTATTAGAGGTGTCGGTTGACACATCAGACATTAGTCTAAGCTTACTTCCATGCATACAGTCCATAGAAAATAGCAAAATGTACAGAAATGACAGTTTTACTATAAGGAGGCACAGTTTGCCTGAACTATTTACAGATCATGCGCAACATTGCTCTGTAATACAAGTGGGTAATTTGAGCCGAGGTCTCACCGTCCTCTGCAGCCCACCCACTTTAGCCAGGTGGGGGGGTGGAACCGTTGATTCCAATACGATTAGGCGGGCCCAGAAAGAGAAACGCACTCCCCCGGGAGTAGCAGGGGGCAGATTGCCTAAAGCCTATTTACCACACTAGTCACATAGGGGTTGTGGAGAAGCTTTAAAATAGAATTGGCTGCATGATCCAACATGCAGCACCAGATGATTAGAGCAGTTGCCTCTCTAATCCCCCCCCCATTCCTTTTCGGTAAAAGAGGAAAAGGAGAGAGAATATTCAAACATTCATTAGGGAATATGAAAAGGAGAGAGATTAGCGTCTTAGAACTTTGCACACTCTGCTTCAGCTGGTGTAACAATAAACATATCAGTACCTTATGATAGCAGCTAGAATGAGGTACAACGTTTTTACATAGTGGTGCCCTGAGTTCTTTCTATAACAGGCGCGGCCGTAGCAACTATGAATAGGCCACAGGTTCTGTCAAAGGAGAGCTAACTAAGTTGCTTTTAAGCTTATCCCGGGAGCTACTGTAAACTGGGAGCCACCTTCCCAGGGTCAACACTAGGCCATGCATATTATAGAAGAAAGAAAATGGAAAGAAAACATAGACACTTATCTAAAACTGATTCCGCTGATCCATCGCATGCAGTAAGTCTATAGCTGAGGGTGCTTGTTGTGACCATTCATCTGCCAACTTCTCGGATGTCTGGGTTGCGTGGAAGAGTGTCGGGTCGGTCGAGGAGGAGGCCACGTCTGCGGCTGTAGTTATAATTGAGTCCTGAGTGTAGGCCTCAGTCCTAGCAGCACTCTACACTATCTCCTCTTCTGGATATGCAGGAAAGACAGTAGTGGTGTCGTCTGAATTTGCAGGTGTTAAGATGGCAAAACGGTTCGGGGTAGAGAACTGTGCTGCAAAGTCATCGGGGGGAACTGAGGGTGACAGACGAGCCTCTTCAGTCTGGTCTTGGGGATGATCCTGCCTCAGGTGGTGTCCGGATTGCTGCCGCTTGCGTATTCGAGCCAGAAGGCCCGGTCGCCTGCCTTGAAATTGGAAAGTAGGTGGTGGAGGTGCCGCAGAAGCTCCCATATAAGCCCTCACATAATCAATAGCAACTGATTCAGATGTTTTCTGTGCTCTATCTGTCTGCCGACTGCTGTTAGGTATAAGGTTGGGTTGAGATGGCCAGTTAGTATGCAAGTATTGCATGAGGCTGTCTGGGGTGGAGAAAGACATATATGTCCCATTTACCTCTAGTCGCATAATTGCTGGATAACGCAAAGAGAATTTGATTTTGAGCGAGTGCATCCTTTTGCGGGCTTCTGTACATTCTTTCTGTCTGGCAGCCAACTCATGAGAGTAATCCTGAAAGATTAAGATTTAGTGGCCCTGCCAAGATAGGGCTCAGAGTTCTCGAGCTCTCGTAAGGATCCACTCTTTATCTGCAAAATTCAGAATGCGAGCCATAATAGGTCTAGGTCTTTCCCCAACCTTCAGTATTGGGCTGAGCGTTCTGTGTACCCGTTCGATCATAAGCCCCTGTGGAAGATCATGCCATAACAGCTCGTATAATGTGTCATAAAGAAAATTGAGGGTATTGCCGTGATCCACATCCTCAGGGAAGCCTAGGAGTCGGAGGTTATTCCGACGGCTCCTGTTTTCCATATCATCCACTTTGCTCTGTAGGGATTGAATCGCTCTGTCCTGCTGTCTGATTATAGCTGTAAGTGATTCTGTTGCAACTGTATTCTTGTCCATTTTAACCTCAGTTTGGCCGATTCTGGATTCTAGCTGCTGAATGGCAAGTGTAGTTTTATTAGAGGCCAGTGTAACTTCGGCCATTTGTTTAAGTAAGGCCGTGAACATTTCGTTCGTTTGCTACGTAGTCGAGTCCATAGAGGCCTCAGGCTGTCTGTATTGCGCCATTCTGTTACTCCAGATTTTACGGGGTGAACCGTGCCAGCAGAGACGAGGTGAAAGAAAATGGAATAGGAGAAAACATTACCGGTAGGTCCAGTGATGTATCCTCTGCTACACCGCTCTGTTGGGCCAAGTTAGGAGGTGTAAATAACGGAGAAAGACCTGGAGTATTAGAGAGCATTCTTTCTAAGCAACCATTGCGTTTGGGGCCAAGCCATGCCCCTCGGCATGCATGACACTAATGGGTTATTTGCATGCCCATTATGGATTAATCTGCATGCCTCGCACCGGCCGAGTACACTGGGCCAGGACCCCCCAAGCCCTGAACCCCACTTAGGTAAAAAATCAGACATCCCTGGTGGTCCAGTGGTCACTCCCATGCCCCGATCCCCTCTTCTGCATAAAAACAAGTAAGCCCTTGTGGTCCAGTGGTCCCTCCCATGCCCTGATCCCCACAAAGCTGCAAAGACAGTTATGACTGGTGGTCTAACAGTCCCCCTCCCAAATCCCAACCTGCCCATAGTGGTCCCTGGTGGTATAGTAGACCCCCAGCCCCCCACTACTGCTGGTACTGTCCTGCCACCCCACTCCCCCCATCCCAACCTCAAGAGCTGGCAACCAGAACAGCCCTCCACACCCCACCACTGCCAGATGCAGACTGAACACTCAGGGTGCACATAATGTACAAAATACTTGTGCCCTGTGTGCTCAGTCTGAGGCCAGCAGTGGTGGTGTGCAGAGGGCTGTGCCGGTCGCCAGCCCCCTGGTT
Organism: Neoceratodus forsteri; assembly: GCA_016271365.2. Lineage (NCBI taxonomy): Eukaryota > Metazoa > Chordata > Ceratodontiformes > Ceratodontidae > Neoceratodus > Neoceratodus forsteri. Next base: position 1,170,934,755 of record CM057451.1, on the reverse strand, counting down.
TGGGACAGGGGCAGGGGGGGTCTACTAGACCACCAGGGACCAGTACGGGCAGGTTGGGGTATGGGATTGGGGATTGCTAGACCACCAATGATAACTGTCTTTGCAGCACTGTGGGGATTGGGGCATGGGAGGGCCTGCTGGACCACCAGGGCTTACTTGTTTTATACTAAAAAGGTGATTGGGGCATGAGAGGGACTAGACCACCAGGGAATACTTTTTTTATACAGAAGAGGGGATCAGGGCATGGGAGGGACCGCTATACCCTAAGGGACCCCAGCCCATGACGGTGCATGGCCGCGGCTCAGGGAGTTCACCCACTCTGTGCACTGTTAAGAGCTGGGTTTCAGAAATGTTAAACTAAGCCTACTGCTGGCAGCCATTTAGAGCTTCTGAAACTGTTCAATATTGTTCTGTGCCACATATGCATGAGGGCTCCCTCATTTGCATGGGCGCAGTGCAATATTGTGCGTGATGGAACTATCAAGGGTGCACCACGCATAGATGCCTTTTGAATATGGACACACCCCCAGCAAGTTTTGTTATTCCGAGTTAGCGCAGCACACAACCAGTTTGTGCCATGCTAACCTTTTGAACATGGGGGCCAAAGTATTTTTGTTCTGTAAACGTGTTGATATTTTCTCTAAGTGGAGAGAGGTAAGCATGAAACCATACCATTCATTATAGGTAATCTCGTTAGTATTTTCCAGTTATTTAGGACCAGCTTTTTAACACACATTGACATCAAGAATATCCAGTGTTCGTCAATTTGTTCATCCACAATGGAAGCTTTGCAATTAAACACACCTCTGGACAGAAGACATCTCTCAGAACCAGTTTGGATCCCACCTTTTCCCTAACTATATTCCACAGCGGTTTCACCTTTTGACAGTCCCAAAATATGTGTTTGGCAGTTCCACACTAACTTTCACATCTATATTGTAGATCATCTGTAACCATATTTTGTTTTTATTCTTAACAGGTGTCCAGTAAGTATCGTGCACATTCAGTGGGACTTCATTATAAGAGAGAAAGAAACTCTTTATTACTTATAGTATACACAAGCAGTGATGACGGCATCTTCCCATACTGCTTTACAATACAGCCTTGGTTGGGGATTCCAAGATGGCTGCTGTCTGAGAAACAAGCTACACTTAGAGCTCTGAGCCAATAACCCTTATCTGCTACTTCTAGCCTGTACACCTCAACAGCAAACTGGTGAATGCAAAAGGGAAGAGCACCAGCAAACCAAAGAAGAAGACAGCAGAGTCTGCAGACTTCTCTGCCTTCTGTGAAAAACAGACAGACATGCTGCCCAAAACAGCCCCAACACAGACTGAGAAGCCAGGCAAACAGAATGATACCAGCATGGGAGCTAGATAGATAGATACTTTATTTATAAAGCACCCCTTCCCGGAGGCTCGGAGTGCTGTACAATTTAAACCACATCATCAAAAAGAACTTCCAAAAATCACATTACAGAGTAAATAAAACACAATCATGATATATCTATCTACCACCTAAAACAAGACAGTAAAGTATAAAGCTTTCAATAATTGTATAAATTGTATGCCTGATTAAATAAAAATGTCTTTAGCCCTTTCTTAAAGGTATCCACCAAGGGTGCCTCCCTCAGATAGCCTAGCAGTGAATTCCACAGGGCTGGTGCGGCAACAGAGAAAGCACGATCTCCCGACTGCTGCAGCCTAGCCCTGGGGACCAGCAGGAGGCATCACTCGGAGGAACAGAGAGAGAGAACTGGGCAGTGAGGAACCAGGAGGTCTTGCAGACAGTCTGGTCCACAGCCGTGCAGGGTTTATAGGTCAGTAATCCAACCTTGAAGGCAATCCTCCACCTTATCAGAAGCCAGTGCATTCCACATAGAACAGGAATAATATGATTAAATCTTGATGCACCTGTTAACAGCCTGCACGCTGCATTCTGCACCTGCTGCAGTGGGCAGAGATTGTCTCCACATAGTCCCAGGTACAGAGCATTGCAATAATCCAACCTAGACGTTATGAAGGCATGTATTAGGGTGGCAAGGTCATCCGCTGGCATCAGCTCCTGGATTCGGGCAATGTTCCTAAGATGGTTACTTTGGCTGATGGCCAATACCTGAGCATCAAGTGTCAGACTGTCTTCAAGGACCACGCCCAGATCCCTAACCCAAAGACAGGGGGTCAAGGGAACATCTCCCAGTCTCAAACCAGGATCATTCCCCAACCGTCCTCCATCCCGCCTATGACCAGGATCCACCACCAATACCTTTGTCTTGTCTGGGTTGAGTCATAGCCAGTTTTGAGTAATCCAGCTCTGGATCACCAGGCAAGTGTTAAACACAGAGGCTGCCATCTGGTTTCCAGGTACGCAGGACAAGTATAGCTGGGTATCATCAGCATAGCAATGTAAACCCAGCCCATACCACCCTAATAACATCTCCTAAGAGCAACATACACCGTGAACAACAGAGGTGACAAGACCGAACTTTGCGGAACTCCACAATGTAGAGGCACTGGGCTAAATGAGGATAACATTCAAAGTCACTTTTTCTGTGGGAAATGGCTTCTTTTTTCTTTTCAGGCTCCCTGAGGTGTCTAGAAATTCTCAGTTATTATTTTGGTGTGGGGGACACCTCCCTTCTCATAAATAAGATTCACAAACTCAGTTCATCAATTTTCATCTTTTTTTGTTGACCCCAATGTTTTGCTCACTTATAGAGCTTTTTCAAGGGTTCATCTATTTCATAAAAACAAATTTACAGTATATAATGGCTTTCATATATTATTGCTTATTTTTATGCTATCTTTTCTAAAAAAAACAGCTGGTGGCATTGCCAGTTAGTCCATATCAGTTCCGCAGTTGATCCAGTAACACCTCATAGTCCACGGTGTCAAATGCCACAGAGAGATTCAGGAGAACAAGGATGATGCACTCTCCTTTATCTCTCGCTATAAGGAGATCATTCAGCACCTTCACTAGGGCAGTCTCCGTGCTATGCCCAGGTCTAAATCCGGACTGGAAACACTCAAAAGTGGCAGATGAAGTGAGACGAGTCTCAAGCTAAATGGCCACCACTTTTTCCAAAACCTTCCCTAAAAATGTGAGGTTTGAGATCAGTCTGTAGTTGGTGAGATACTCCAGGTCCAATGAGGGTTTCTTCAAAAGGGGTTTCACCAGGGCCTCTTTCAAGACCACTGGAAAGACCCCACTCCCCAAGGAACACCAGACAATCCCAGCAACCACAGGTCCAATCAGGCCAACACAACCAACCAGAAGTCGGGTTGGAACTGGGTCTAGATCACAATGGGTTGGTCACAACCTCGAGACTATCTCAACAACCTCATCCACTCCAACTGGATCAAACTCACCCCACACAAGAGGAGTGCCCCTGCACGTCACCGGTTCGATCCCACAAGCTCTTTGAGCAGCACTGGAGGAGATCTCAATCCTGGTAGAGGATATTTTGTGGGCAAAGAACACAGCAAACTTATCACACCTTGTGCTTGAACTTGCTCCCCCAGTACAGAGAGGCCGGATGCAACAACCCGTCCACTGTACGGAAGAGCTGAGCTGGTCTGTTCACTGCCACAGCAATCTCTCTTTACAGAAAAGACACCTTTTTTCCTGGAGATTGCCCTTTGATAGTCACCATAATGTGACCTCAAAGCCAATTTGTCCTCCATCAGTCCTGACCTCCTCCAGCACTGCTCCAACCTCCGACCCTTTATCTTTAACTCCCTGAGTTCCCCATCAAACCAAGGGGGACACCAACCAGTAGATAAGGGCTATAAAGTTGAAAGGCTGCAGTAACAGCCCTGTTATAGGCTGCCACTGCCTCCTCTACATCCATTGCGCATGCAGTTTCCACACTTGATAGGTCCAGCACCACCTGTAGTCCTGTTGGGGACAATCCCCACAAAGGGCAGTACCGGACCATCTGCACAGAGGATGGACCTTCGGGGGGGCTCCAAACATGAACCTCGAGGTGCTATAATCTGACCAAACAACCGGATCAATCATGAGGTCATTGACTCCAAGATTAAGTGTGAACACCAGGTCCAGTGTGTGCCTGTGCAAGTGGGTCACTGAGATGACAACCTGTGACAGGTCCAGAGCTTCCATGCTCTGGAGGAGGTCACGTCCAAATGCGAGAGTTTGTCATCAACCCAGGCATTGAAATCCCCCAGAATTATCCATCTGGGGGATTCCAACACCAAGCCGGCAATGAAGTCCCCAACCTCCTGCAGTAATTTCTTCTCCCCACCTGGTGGACGAAATATCAGAAGGATCATGTAGCCTGCGCCAGGACCAGCATGGCAACACTCTTGAACGACCCGATAGAACCCACTAGTAGCACTGTGAGACCCAGGCTGGCTTTAAAACAAATGGTCACTCTCCCACCTCTGTGATCCTTCCTCAGTGTGTGTACCACAGAGTACCTAGCCAGAACTGCTGCCTCCAAAATGGGGGCAGCATTATCATCCAGCCAGGTTTCTGTGATGCAAGCCAGGTCTACCGTCATTATAGCAGTCTTATTCCTCATCGACCTGGCATTGCAAAGCACAGCCTGGGCCAGATGAGTGGGAGCTGCTGGACCAATGACCGTCTGCCCACTGTCCAGAGTGGAGCCCTTGGGTATGGGGACCAGACAGAGAGGATCCCTCTCCAGTACTCATTTCACTCCAGAGCACCCCCTTGACCTCACCACCCAAATCACTGACTCCCCAGGAGTCACTCCCATACCCCTCTGCACAGACCTCCACCCACATGCAATCCCCAGAGCCCTGCACCTTGCAGACATCTCTGCAGGTAAAGAGTGGAGCTCAAAAGGTTGGAGGTTGTGCAGATGGGTCACTGAGTAACTGCACCTAGGGACTTACGCCACCAGCACGTCCAGACTATCAATAATAAGCTTCAAAACCCAAATACTATAAAATTCAACCTTCCCCAAATAAATAACCAACCCACACAACAATCAATCAATACAATTAACTCCTCAAAACATACACACAAGTAATACACACCCACCTTCACCATTCACACCCCCACACCCCCACACACACACACACAACCACACACAAAACAAAACTTTCCCTCCCACCCTCTCCCAAAATTAACAAAATGAACAAAATATTAATGACCCAGGCAGTTTTATAAGGTACACATACAAACAGAGAAAGAAGTAAGTGCCTCAGCTGGGACTTAAACCCAGGCTGCCCGGAATACCATTCTGATTGTGCTTTGAGAAAGAATAATGTGCTCGGGGACAGCCCAGGTTCCAGTTGTCTCAGTGGCACAGCAGGTTAGCGCAATCAGAACGATATTCCAGGGCCTGGGTTCAAGTCCCAGCTGAGGCACTTACATCTTTCTCACCTCTGTTTGTATATGTTCCATAAAATATGGACACCGCACTTCTGTGTGATTGTTACAGTTTTATAAGGTATTGGCAGAGTCCACAGTGCACCACTTAGTCCCACCACAAAAAAACAGAAGATTTGAATAACTATATGGGGCTCTCACTTCCCAATAAATGTAAAAGTTCCAGAAAGACTGAGGTACTCTCACTCCCTTCAGGCAGTCCAGCAAAACAGTTGTTTCCAAAATAAACTGTCCTTTAAACAGGCCTTCTCACAGCCTCAACAGAAAAACTTGTCATTTGTAACTTCACCCCCTTAAGCACTCTCACTGCCCTTGGGGATCCATTGATAGCCAAAGACTCAAATCACAGTATAACATGGTTAACCTTCTAATAATTATATTTATATTTGTGATATAAATATATGTTTATGTGAATGTCTGCTTAAGGAACTGGCAGACATCAGTTTTTTAAAAAGGCCTGACCTTTTGACCCTAAAGGCCCCTACAAGGAAATAGCTATTGTCAGAAACTGGCACAGTGGAAATTCTAATTAAAACTTCTTCCAAAGGCTAGGTTATAACACTTGTAAAACCCTTCTACTTTGAAGTGCAGGGGACAAGTATGCATTTTATAACCTCTGAGGAAAAAGCCATTTTAACAGATTCCTGTTAACTTGTAAATCTGAAATTACTTGGGAAGCCAGGAAGCTTGTAGAGAGATCAAAGGAATAATTCTTCTGTCATAAAGCCTCACTAATTTAGAAGACAGATATATATTATTTTTATTGAAATGAGTGAGCAGTGGACTGAGACATGTGACTGATAAAATTAATTCAAGTTCTCAGGGTTTGAGTGACCTCACATCGGCATTTGTGAGATGTGTTGTCAGGGAGGAGGAGGAGTCTGAAAGAAATATATTACCAGCCAGCTGGGAGAAAAAGTTGGCATTTTTGGGCATTTGACTTTTGGCTTGTGTGCATTTTGTCTCTGTTTTGAGGTGGACTCTGAATAATCTTTCACAGCACTTGGGTAAATTTCAACCATCTGTTTATTACTTGAAACCTAGGACAGTAGAAATTCAGTAAAAAGGCTTTGTTTTTGTAAAATTATTCGTTTATTTTAAAAGACTGTAACCTAATTTTATATGTTCTGTGTTTTGTATTTTATCTATTTTCAATTTTTAGTAAACACTATTTTCCTTGAAATTCTGCCTGTGCCTTCTCAGTTTCTTTTTCATGTGAATGCTGGAAAAGTGTTAATAATTCTGACAACTGATAAGGGCTTAATAAGAATGTTACTACTTTTGCTAAGGTAAGAATATACCTAGGTCTCAAATTGAGTCAAGGGTAGACTTGTGAACCAAGCTGGTGTCCACTGGGTGAAGTATAGTACTGCATCCCCCAAAGAGAGTATATATCTGTGCCTGTTAACTCGGTGTGCTAGCAGAAAAAGGTTCATATTTGACCCCAGGACTCAAGACTAATAGGTGATTCGGACCCAAAACAGACAGGAGGGTTACCATGTTTGTCTCCCATCCACATATTGCACTTCCAGGTTTGGCACTGTGGGAGCAGAGGGCCTGACCTGTGGGTGCGTTTGTAATAGATCTGGTTGGCAGCAGTGTGATTTAAAAGTATTTGGTAACATGAGCATTAACAGTTCAGTGTGTCAGATTAATAACTGTACAGCTCACACGCAAAATAAGGCAGTGATTTAAAAAGTAAAGAACTATATCATTGTGCTTACAATCTAAGTTCCCTACCTGTTTTATTTTTTTTCCGGTGTAAGTTAGTATAGCCGTAGCTTAGGGAAGAAGATGGCTTCCAAGTACAGCAAGTACACTGCACACTACCTGAGGCAGTTGGGCCAAGAGAGAGGAGTCCAGCATGAGGGACAAGCCAAAAAGCATCTCATGGAGGCTCTTGTGGCAGCCGATGCCCAAGACTTTGAGTCACAGTCTGTGACTGGAAAGGACCAAACCATGGGCGTTGAGGGGCCAGAGTCCAGCGTAGTGTCCAGAACCACGGAGGAGGACAGCAGAACCAGTGCAAGCCAAGAGCCACAGCAGCAGGGGAATGTCACCACCATTCTGGAGCCAGAAGGGATCAGGCTGCAGATGGAGGTGCGGAGGATGGAGGTGGAGTTTGAACAGAAAAGGTCTGAAGCCCAGCAGCAAAGGGAGCTTGAACAGAGGAAGCTGGAGATGGAGAGAGAGAAAGACAGAGGAGAAGCGAGAGGCCAAAGAAAAAGAAAACCAATGGTGGAGAGAGGCAGAGGAAAGAGAGTGACAGCGTCAGAGAGAGAGGCTGAGTGAGAACAGTGAGGCTGAGCAAGAGCAGAGAGGCCTGAGGAGAACAGCGAGAGGCCGAGAGAGAGAGAGACAGTCCAGAGGAAATTTGAACTGGAGAAGCTACAACTCCCAAGACCAGTGCCAGAGCAGGTAAGTGGCATGGATACACCAGGGACTCCAGGACTGGGTTACAAATTAAATTCTAAATTGATAGCTGAATTTAAAGAGGGGGAAGATATGGATGCCTTTTTGAATTCCTTTGAAAAAGTATGTATTCAGGCAAATATTCCCAGAGAGTCCTGGAGCTTCCAGCTATCCCCGCTACTTACCAGGAAAGCTCGTGATGCACTGCGTCAAATGGACAATCAGAACAGTAATGATTATAGTAAACTTAAAGCTGCACTTTTAAAAAAATATGATTTGACAGCCGAAACCTACAGAGTTAAATTCCATAAGCTCAGGAGAAGCCCTGACATGAGCTATGAGGAGCTAGCTACTAAACACCAGTTTTTAAAACATTGGTGGGAAGGGATTGAAGCAGACTGTAGAGAAAATTTAAAATGTTGTACTGTTAGAGCAATTTTTTGGGGCATGCCCAGCAGAGCTGAAAACCTGGCTAGAGGACCAAGATCCAAAAACAGTGCAAGAGGCTGCTGACCAGCTCTGAGAGGGAATGGGGTGGGCGTGGCAGTGTAGAAAGGGGAAAGCGTACCTTCAGGGCAGCTAAAACCCTCCCTGCCTTCACTGAAACCAGGCAGCCCCAGGTTACAAAGAAAAGATTTGCCTGATAAAAGAAATGAATGTTGGGTTTGCAGACAACCTGGTAATTTCACCAGGCAGTATCCAAAAAAAGGCAGACAGTGCACAAAGTGGTGCTAGAAAAGAAGTGGGTTGTTTCTGTGACCCTGAAAGCTTGCCAGTAAACATGAGGGAACATATACACCCAGTTACGGTGAATGGGGTACAAACTCAAAGGTTGAAGGACACAGGGGCGTCCCTGACTTTGTTAAAAGGGGATTTGGTAGAGCCTGAACAGCTTATATCCAATCAATTTGTGACTGTATGGGGATTCACTGGGGAGGAGAAAATGCTGCCACTTGCTAGTGTTCTCCTGGACTGGGGTGAGACAGGGGAGACTGTGCAAAAGGTTGCCATACCAGAGAACCTTGCTTTAGATATAATTATCGGGAACAATCTCCAACAGGGGATGGTGTGTGCAGTTACCCACAGTCAAGCAGCAAAGATAAATTCTAGTTTCCTGGACCCCATAGAAGCCCCTGTGGAAATCACTGGGAGGCTGGTTCCCCAGCCTGTGTCTTCTGATATGGAGAATAATGAAAGGGGGATCAAAATTCCCCAGGTAGCAGTTAACAAAACAGCTACAGAGGCTTACTCTCAGGAAGGAGGGGTAGCCCATTGTTGGATTGTTAGGGATGACAGTGGTCTTGATTGCCCTGATGCTAGAGCTAGGGACCCTAGTTTAGAAACTGGAGAGGACCTGACCCATGCCTTGAGAATGTGTAAGGATTTTGCTGCTGCTCAGAAAAGTGACCCTAGCTTAGAGAATCTGAGGGCTTGGGCAGACTCTGATTGAGCACAGGAAAGTTTATTGGGACAATGGACTGATGTATACACAGGATGTAAAGACAGAGGGAGGGGTGATGGGCAGGCAGCTTGTCGTTCCACAGGGATACCGTGAGCAGTTACTCAAGATTGCTCACAATATTCCCATGTCTGCTCATCTAGGAATCATATGCACTATGCAGTGATTGGCCCAGAATTTCTATTGGCCCAACTTCACCCAGCAGGTGAAGGAGTATTGCAGGTCTTGTCATCAGTGCTAAGAAATAGAGAAGGCAGGTAAGAAAACCATAGCTGCCCTAATTCCCTTGCCCATAGTGGAGGAGCCATTCCAGAGGGTAGGAATGGATACTGTGGGGCCTTTGAATGCCCCCAGCTCCTCCGGGAAGAGGGTTTATCATAACCATGGTGGATTATGCCACCCGGTACCCAGAGTCAGTCACCCTATCCTCACTGAGGACAGACAAAGTGGCAGATGCCTTGCTAGGGATTTCCTCCCATGTTGGGTTTCCACCAGAGGTTATCACCAATTGAGGGGGTTCCTTCATGTTGGACCTGATGAAATGTTTGTGGGAGAAGTGTGGGGTGGTGCAGAGATGCACGACATCTTATCACCCGCAAGCCAATGGGCTTTTGGAAAGATTCAATGGTACCCTTAAATTGATGCTCCATGCGTTTGCAGAACAGCATGGGAGGAACTGGGAGAAATACCTTCCCCGCCTGTTGTTCGTATATAGGGAGGTGCCCCAAGGGTCAACAGGGTTGTCCCCCTTTGAGCTCTTATATGGACGCAGGGTACGTGGGCCCTTAGACTTGATCCGGGAGGACTGGGAAGGCAAGCACGCCATCCCGTGAACTCCCATAGTGGATTATGTCCTCAAGTTTAGGGAAAAGCTGAAGGAGCTCATGGGGACAGCCCAGAGCAACCTGACAGCTACCCAACAAAAACAAAAGGTATGGTATGACCACAGAGCCAGAGCTCGCTTGTACACTGTGGGTCAGGAGGTCATGGTCCTAATCCTGGTCCAGAAATATAAGCTGCAGGCCAAGTGGGCAGGACCGTACAAGGTAGTCAGACAGGTGAATGACGTAAACTACATTATATAACTACCTGACAGGAGACATACCTAAAGAATGTACCATGTCAACATGATGAAGCCATATGCTAATAGGGCTGACATGGTGTTTGCAGTGTGTAGTCCTGGGGAGGGGATGGATGAAGGAGTCCCCCTTCTGGACTTGCTAGAAGAAACCAAGCGGGAGTCCTCTGTGGAGGCAATTAAAATGTCATCCCAGCTGACCCCAGACCAGATCCAGGAAGTAAGGGAGGTTTTAGCAGACTTTTTCCCATTGTTTACCGCCAAGCCTGGACTAACCCCCTTAGCGACACACGATGTGGAGACAGGGATGCAAGCGCCCATATGATGGATGGCATATCAGGTGTCAGAGGCTGTCCAAAAGGACATTAGGAGGGAGGTGGAGGAAATGCTGGATTTAGGGGTAATCCAGAAATCCCACAGCCCCTGGGCCTCACCCATAGCCCTTGTTCCCAAGCCAGATGGCTCTACTCATTTTTGTGTGGACTATCATGGACTCAGTGCAGTCACAAAGTCAGACGCCCACCCTATGCCATGGATGGATGAACTCCTGGACAAGTTGGGCTTGCAGTATAGCCTAGAGGTTAAAGGAACGAGGTGTGAACGAGCTTGGTACATTCAACAGACCAGACCTGAGTTTGATTCTCACAACCTCCACTTTCATACTGTGTGACTCTGAGCAAGTCACTTAACCACCCAGTGCTCCTAGGTCACCCCTAAAACAGGCACTTGTGCCTAGTGGACCTACTCAAGTTACCAAAGACTAAAAAAGAAAAAGTTGGGAGGTGACATACCTACCACTACCGATCTGACAAAGGGTATTGGCAGGTAGAGTTAACTGCCAGAGCTAGGGAAAGGTCAGCCTTCATCACTCCGATAGGGTTATTTGAGTTTAAGGTAATGCCTTTCAGAATGAAGAATGCCCCTGCTACCTTCCAAAGGTTGGTGAACCAGGTGTTAAATGGTGCTGAGGAGTACACCATGGTATACCTGGATGACATTGCCATCTTCAGCACCAGCTGGGAGGAACACCTGGCCAACCTTAGGGAAGTGCTGGGCAGGATACAGAGGGCCGGACTCACTGTAAAAGCTGAGAAGTGCCAGGTGGCCATGGCTGAGGTGGTATACCTCAGGCACATAGTAGGCCGGGGACAGCTCCATCCTAACCAAGCAAAAATTGAGGCAATCAAGGCATGGCCCAGACCTGAAACACAGAAGCAGGTTCAGAGTTTTCTAGGGAGAGCAGGGTACTATAGGAAATTTCTACCAAACTACAGTGCCCTGGCCACTCCTCTATCTGGCCTGTTAAAGAAAAGAATGCCAAAGAAAATTAACTGGGAACCAGCCTGTGCGAAAACCTTTACACGGCTAAAGGAGGCACTGTGCAGTGCTCCTGTATTAGCAAGTCCAGACTACAGTAAACCCTTTGTAGTCCAGACTGATGCCTCAGATGTGGGTATTGGGGCAGTGCTTAGTCAAATGTCTAATCAAGGGAAAGATCACTCAATAGCGTACCTCAGTAAGAAGTTACTTCCCAGGGAGCAGGCTTACTCTACAGTGGAAAAAGAGTGTCTTGCCATGGTGTGGGCACTAAAGGGCTACCAAATATTACCTATTAACAATGCCTCCTTTGGCTGCACTCTCAAGGTATCTGTCTAATTCTCTACTTCGCTGTAAATATCAAACCTGTTACTCCTTCCCTCCCTCTATCAGCAAACTTATTGTTCTCTTGAAAACTGTAAAATACAGCTCTCGGTAACACGTTCAATGCAATGCATAGCTGATCTTGATTCTACAATATTGTATAACTGAAAAAAATGTAACCTTTAGCTGCCATTCTATGTCTATATGTATTGAGTGTTTATGTTTGTTTTTCTGACGTGGGGCCTTTGTAAATGAGTCCCTGACTCAAAGGTTGTAATCCTAAATTCTGTTAAATAAATAAATAAATAAACTAAAAATGTTACAGCCATACCTATACGGGCAGTATTTTGAAGTACAAACCGATCACAACCCTCTGGTTTGGCTGGCACAAATGGTAGGCTGATAAGATGGAGCCTTGCCTCGCAGGGTTATGACATGACTGCCTCGGGCAGGGGCAGCAAATGAAAATGCTGACGGTTTATCACGTCAGTTCGAGAGGTGAACTGAATTTGAGGAACCCATGCCATGTTAGGAATGGATTTCTCCAAATTCACTCTAGGAGGGAGGCGTGTAACATGATCAACCTTCTAATAATTATATTTATATTTGTGATATAAATATATGTTTAGGTGAATATCTGCTTAAGGAACTGGCAGACATCAGTTTTTAAAAAGGCCTAATGTTTTGACGCCAAAGGCTCCCCGAGTGCTGAAATAGCTGGCTGTCGTAAAACTGGCCCAGTTGAAACTCTAATTAAAAACTTCCTTCCAAAGGCCAGGTTATAACACCTTGTAAAACCCTTCTACTTTGAAGCGCAGGGAACAAGTAGGCATTTTATAACCTCTGAGGAAAAAGCCATTTTAACAGATACCTGTTAACTGGTAAAACTAAAATTACTTGAGAAGCCAGGAAACTTGTAGAGAGAGAGATCAAAGGAATGATTCTTCTGTCATAAAGCCTCACTAATTTAGAAGAAAGATATATATTCTTTTTATTGGAATGTGTGAGCAGTGGACTGAGACAAGTGACTGATAAAATTAATTCAAGTTCTCAGGGTTTGAGTGACCTCACATCAGCGTTTGTGAGATGTGTCATCAGGGAGGAGGAGTCTGAAAGAAATATCTCACCAGCCAGCTGTGAGGAAAAGTTGGCATTTTGGGGCATTTGACTTTTGGCTAGTGTGCATTTTGCCCATTTTGATGTGGACTCTGGATAATCTCTCACAGCATTCAGGTAAATTTCAATCATCTGTTTAAATTACTTGAAACCTAGGATAGTAGAAATTCAGTAATAAGGCATTCTTTTTGTATAATTATCCATTTATTTTAAAAGACTGTAACCTAATTTTATATGTTCTGTGTTTTGTATTTTATCTATTTTCAATTTTCAGTCTCTTTTGCAAGTGAATGCTGGAAAAGTGTTAATAATTCTGACAACTGTTAAGGGCTTAATAAGAGTGTTACTAATCTTGCTACGGTAAGAATACACTTAGGTCTCAAACTGAGTCAAGGGTAGACTTGTGAACCAGGTTGATGCCCACTGGGTGAAGTATTGTACTGCATCCCCTGAAGAGAGTACATATCTGTGCCTGTTAACTGGGTGTGCTAGCAGAAAAAGGTTCATATTTGACCCCAGGAGCCGAGGCTAGTAGGTGATTCGGACCCAAAACAGACGGAGGGTTACCCTGTTTGTCTCCTGTTCACATATTGCACTTTGAGGTTTGGCATTGTGGGAGCAGAGGGCCTGACCTACGGAGTGCATTTGTGATACACAGTACCTTCTGGTGAAATGTTCAGGCAGATACCAGTCCCAGACTCAGAACCTCCAATTCAAGTTAGAAGCAAAAAAGTGAACCACGTTCCACGCTGCTGTTTTCTACAAGCTGCTTCTGTCTCCACCCAGATGCTAACTGGGTTCCATAGCTGCAGTAATTTGATGATATGGCCAATCTGCGACCCACAATGGAAGGGAGGCTTCAGTCTCTCCCTGTGACAGGGTACGTCTTTGCCACTGTAGAAGGCGCACTTATTCTTCCTTTGGTTGCAACCACTCTTTAGTCTTGCTTCTAAAATATCCCTTTCTTTCTCGTCTGGAGGCAGGCCACCTCCAGACAAACCTCAGTTCTTCTCTCTTTATTTCTTCCTTCCTTCCTTCCTTCCTTCCTTCCTTCCTTCCTTCCTTCCTTCCTTCCTTCCTTCCTTCCTTCCTTCCTTCCTTCCTTCCTTCCATGGATCTGTTCTGAAGGAGGTCAACTTGCAGTGTCCCCTTGGTCTCAGGCTGGCTGAGACACCGATGTCCAACAAGGCTAGAAAGCCAGTGATACATTGCCATGGCTAATCTAGCCAGAATGCAGTTATGAAATGATGGCTAAAAAGAGATTAACTGTCTTATGAATGTGTAAAATAAGACAAGTAACCATATAAATAGAGGGTTCAGTTATGAAGAATAGAACACGAGCGGCAATCCCTTCCCTTATTATTTTATGTTTCTACGATGCTACTCCATGTTTAAAATACAGGAAGAATGCCTGTAAAACAACATTTTACCCAAAGAGGAAGAGTTACTTGCATCACATTATTCCTTCAGCTAAGCGCTGTCCTGCGAGTGTGGGAATGCAGATAGCATTTTTATGTTTGCTTGCACACATGTGCAAGAAACATAGTGCCATCATCGGAGATTTCGGAGGTGTGTCACCTCCTCCTCCAATTCAGTCAGTGTGTTGGCAGGTGCGGCCCCTGTAAGACAATGCATTCTGGAGCTGTCTATGACAAGCTCCAAAATGCAGTGGCATACAGTTCAAAGGGGGAGCTACGCTTGAGTGAGCAGCGATAAGATATCGCCTGCTCATGCACAGCTCCCCCCCCCACACACAGACATGCCATGCAGGCATGCGCCCCTCCCATGCACACACTGAATAGCCACGGCAGGTGTCCAATCCCCATCGGCTTGCTCGTTCCCCATCGCCTCCCCAAAGTTTTGGAAATGCCACGCTGGTGCCCACCCAGCGTGGCAATCCATACTTTGGCCGACAGGTGCCCAACTTCACGGCTGAACGGTCCTCAACCATCCTTGTGCCTTGCTGGGAGCCCACCCCAGCGTGGCAAACGCCCCATGTCAGTCTTTTTTGTTTTTAACCTGTAAAAACGGTCCCATGGCGCGTCTCCCAGCCCCCCACAACCCGCACTCAGCCTCCCCACACCCCCCATCCCATACTTACCTCCGGACCTCGATGCGACGATCTTCGTGGACCAGGAACACGCCTGCACTCTTCAAAGCCGACCGTGAACTGAGGAAATGCTGGTAAGCTGTATAATGGGCTAGATAGGGGTTTCAACTTTGCTGCATATTCAGGTATTTTTGGATTTTTATACCAAATTTCAATATAGTTTAGACTTCTTTCATGAATGGTGTCATCAGGTTGTGGTATAATTCGGGGCCCAAGGGGTGATTTCGCAGTCACTGCGCAAAAATCACCCTTCGGCCTGAATAACGCCATGACAGTGACATCATTCATGAGAAGGGGTCCCAAAACACTATGTTGAAAATTGTGCCAAAATTCCAAAATGACTGTTTTATTAAGCGCTAGGCAGTTCCTACGCAGGCTCGTAGTTCGCGAATTCTCATTATATTCACCCAAATTTTCAACATTGCCATTTTACCACACCTTCTTATGAGTAGTACAGCTGTCATTTTTCACATCTGACCCAAAATGTGTTTCCGCCCATGTAGCGCACAATGGCGCAGTCGGTGTGCGAAATCAATGTATGGGATAAATTAAGAAAATCACAGTGACACTGTTCATGAGCAGAGGTCTTAAAATGGCTATGTTGAAAATTTGGTGAAAAAATTCCTAAAAATGACTGTTTTACGAGCGTGCGTTGCGCAGTTCCTACGCACGCTCGTAAGGTCACGAATTTTCAAATATTTTCATTCGAGATTTTCAACACTGCCATGTTATCACACCTTCTTATGAGTAGTACAGCTGTCATTTTTCACATCTCACCCAAAACGTGTTTCCACCCATGTGTGTGTGAAATCAATGTACGGGATAAATTAAGAAAATCACAGTGACACTGTTCATGAGCAAAGGTCTTAAAATGGCTATGTTGAAAATTTGGTGAAAAAATTCCAAAACATGACTGTTTTACGAGCGTGCGTTGTACAGTTCCTACGCTCGTAAGTTCATGAATTTTCAATATTTTTACTCCAGATTTTTCAACATTGCCATTTTACCACACCTTCTTATGAGTAGTACAGCTGTCATTTTTCACATCTCACCCAAAACATGTTTCGCCCATAAGCTCATAGTGGCGCAGTCGGTTAAGCTAAATCAATGTACGGACAAATTAAGAAAATCACAGTGACACTGTTCATGACCAGAGGTCTAAAATGGCTATGTTGAAAATTTGGTGAAAAAATTCCTAAAAAAGTCTGTGTTACGAGCGAGCGTTGCACAGTTCCTATGCATGCTCGTAAGTTTGCAAATGTAATATTTTCACTCCAGATTTTCAACAATGCCATTTTATTACGCTTCCCTTTGAACAGTACAGCTGCAATTTTTCATATGTCGCCCAAAATGTGTTTTCGCACATGTAGCGCACAATGGTGCTGTTGGTGTGCGAAAGCAATGTTTAGGACAGATTAAGAAAATCACAGTTACACTGTTCATGAGCAGAAGTCTTAAAATGGCTATGTTGAAAATTTGGTGACAAAAGTCCATAAAATGACTGTGTTACAAGTGAGCATTGCCCAGTTTCCACGCACCCTCGCTAGTTCATGACTTAGTAATATTTTCAGTCCAGATTTTCACCAGTGACATTTTTCCACACTTCTTTATGAACAGTACAGCTGTCATTTTTCACAACATGGCTGAAGTGTGTTTCCACACTTTCAGCGCAGAGATCGTGGTAGCTGTGGGAAATCATTGTTCGGCATAGATAAAGAAAATCACAGTGACACTGTTCATGATCGGAGGCACCAAAATGCCTGAGTTGACAATCTGCTGTAAAAATCCCCAACCTAATTATATTACGGGTGTCGTTGCACAGTTTCTATGTACTTTCGACTTCACCATTTTTAAATATTTTACTACAGATTTGCAACATTGCCATTTTTACACCTCCCCATGAACAGTACAGCTGTCATTTTTACATCCTGTTCGGAATGTTTTTGCACCTGTGGTGCTAAATGCCATAGTCACTGTGCATAAGCAGCTTTCAGCTAACAAACTGATATTCCCCCTGTTCATGAGGTGGGGTCACAAAAAAACCATGTTGAAAATTTGGAGTGAAAATACCAACGAATGCCTGAGGTATTAGGGTTTCCAACCATAACGCCCAACCCTGTAGAGAATGACAGGCATCAGGGGTGTGACTTGGGATTCTTGCCTGTGATGCTCATACCATTCCACACCCTGCAGTCAGTGAGAGGCATCAAGCTATGCCTTGGACTCTTCGGCCCCAAACTTCACCCCATTCTCCTATATCACACCCATCTCACCATATTTCCTAATGAAATGGGGTGCATATAAGGGCCAAAGACCCCAAGGAACACCGTGACACTTGTCAGTGTCTGCAGGGTGGGGTGTTGTGAAATGGCGTGGCCGTTATGCCTGACAAGCCAAATGCACACCCCAATGCCTGTCACTCTCTGCAGGGTGGTGGTGGGGTTGGCTTCAGTTCAATACTTCACTGCCATTACTATTACGCAGCTCTGTAACTTCTACACTACCACTGCCAATGCCAGCAAGCAAACATTTGGCATTGACAAATGCTTGTTAGCTTGCGTGAGGCTTCTAGCGCTGCTTCTCCCTGCTAACTGCGCCACATGTAGCTGTCCCTGGCAGCTCTCTGCCACTTATCAGATAGCTCGCCTTGTTAGAAGTGGAGCCACTCAAAAAAGAACTGATATGGAGCACAAAGAAGAGAGAGGGTTTTTTCCTTATTTTCTCCGCAGAGTTGCGATATGAAAACCCTCTCTCTCCACTGCAAATGTCCCTGTATGCACTATGCGCTTGTACGAGAAAATCCCTCGAGCCCCAAAGGTGAATCAGTATTAGATATTAAAGATACTGGTGTCTCGGTGAGCTCCCTGTGGGAGCAGTATCTTTATACACACAAAAGATATAAAGAAATTGCCTGATACTGTAAAGACCAAAATTAAATATCAAGACATCAGCTTGAAATTTCAGCCGTCAGCGGCCTCTGGTCCTTCATAACATTGTTATATCTTCAAGTATTCAACCTTACGATATTGCCTTAAGTTGGGACATGCATATTAGGGGAACAAGGCATCAATTGCTATGTTTCTATTAAATTGTATAACTGTATAAAACAAACCCAAATGCACAATATGTTCATTTCTGTGCGCTTCTGTGAGAGACCCCTACATATATATATATATACTGCTATATATATATATATATATATATATATAAACGAAGCAAATGTTCTAAGCATAGAAAAACTAAGTCTATGACTCCAAATATTTGTGGCTGCTTAGAGCTACTAGAAGAGGTCTGTACTCACCAAGAAATGGATGTCAACTGTGGATCTCTATAGGACAGTAGCGGCCCCTTGTGGCCACTTTTATACATGACTAGCTGTCAATCATTACCTAGTGGAAAGGTTTCAACAGAAACTTATGTATAAATTTTATTCAGTCAAGACCTTTTATAATTTGAGAACATTTTTGGATAATAGAAATGATTAAGAAACCCTCTAGATTTCTGTAATATAAAAAGGGGCCTTACATAAAATGTTTTATCTTGTATGATACCTATTACCAAGCTTGTACCACCAGTGAATTCCTGTAACACTGGTTGCTTTTTTAATTTAAGCATAATGTACTGTACTGTTTTGTTTGCTGTGATGTATTGCTGTCTTGACGAGATGCCTTTGTAAATGAATTTTTGACTCAAAGGTCTGTAAACCGATGATCCAATAAATATATAAAATAAATAAATAAAGTCACCTGACCATTGTATGTGGCTATATACAGTATCTACCTGAAGCAATAGGAGGAGGCAAATAGAGTTAGTCTCTTCTGACAGAGTGTAGGGAGAGGACTAGGACGGTCTGCTGCTAAATCAAACAGAGTGTGGAAAGAGAGAATTTCCAAGTAACATGTATTTTGATTTATTCTGAATGTTTTCTTTTGACTTTTATGGTGCAGAATTTATTTGCTGTTTATAAGAAAATAAATATCCTGCTAAGAAAACAGTGGGTTGCACCTCAATAACTTGTGTTGTGTCCATCTGTATTTCCCACACTTTCACACTCCCCACCATCACCAACCAGCAAACAGTCGGCAGCCAATCGAAGCTAGGCTGCGACAGGGGCAAATATGCTTCAACACTTTCTTGTTCCACAACAGATTAAACCACTGGTGCAGCGCACACTTGGCTGGCCAATTTCACCAACCGGCACAAAAGTTTGCAAACGCTGTTTGTTCTCTGGGAGACCTCAAATCTTCCTCCTTCCAGCTTCCAACTGAACCCTCCGGAATAATCCATCTAGGGTGTCCAAAGATCATCCACCAGATCCTATGCCTGGAGAAATCACCACAGGGTCGTCTGTCCAGGAAAGACACCACCAGCAACAGGTTAGTCTAGGGCTGCCGGGAATGGATATTCGCCGCTTGCAGCTGGTGCAAAATGTGGTGGCTAGGTTGTTGACTGGAAGCCCAAGGTCCACCCATATTACACCTGTGCCTCGCAAGTTGCACTGGCTGCCAGTGCAGTGGCGGATCACTTTCAAGGTCATGTTGATGACCTATAAAACCCTACACAGGTCGGGACCCCACTACTTGGAAGAGCTCCTGACTTCTTACTGCCCCTCCCGCTTCCTCCGATCCTCTGCCGAGGGATTACTAGAGTTTCCAAGGGTAACCTTAAAAACATCTGGTGGAAGAACATTTGCCTTTATGGCTCCTACCTTGTGGAATTCTCTACTTTGCCAGATACAAAATAGCCTGACTGTGGAGGGCTTTAAAAAAGCCCTAAAAATCTTCCTTTTAATGAAGCATTTCATTAATGTTAATTATACTGACGCTGTTATATATAAAATGTTATTTATTATTGTGGTTTTAATGCTGCTTATGTAATTTTGTAAAGGTGCCCTGAGCTTGGGAAGGGTGCCTTATAGAAATAAATTTTACTTACTTACTTACTTAGTCAGTGAGATGAAAAAAACAGCATGATATATTCAAGGTGCACTAGGCTACTACCCTGAACTTTAAAACAAAAAATCTATCTCCTCAATCTACCTCACTTTTCCCTTATTAAACTACATTTAATTCCATTATCTAACTTGCTAGCTAAAACAGACTAAAACGGACTGCCAATTTACACGAAACGATCATAAAACAAACTAAAATCAATAGAAGCACTCTGGATGGGGGGGTCAGTACCAGCCCATTCACAGAAGAAAGGGCCCTGAAAGAACTCCTAAAACTGAAAGTGGACAAGGCAATGGGGCCTGACGGGATTCGCCCCAGAATTCTAAAAGAACTAAGGGGAGAACTAGTGACACCACTGACTACCCTTTTTAACAAATCATGTGAGGATGGTGTGGTACCTCAGGACTGGAGGAAGGCAGATGTGATTCTCCTTCACAAAAGTGGGAGCAAGGCAGAGGCAGGAAACTACAGACCTGTTAGTTTGACCTCAGTGGTAGGGAAATGGATGGAATCACTTCTGAAAGAAAGAATTGTTGAGTAACTAGAGGTCAGCGAGGCACAGGACCCAATGCAGCATGGATTCACAGTGGGAAAGTCATGTCAAATGAATCTCATACATTTCTTTGACTGGGTGACCAAAGTAGTAGACCAGGGAGGGGCTGTGGACATGGCCTACCTAGACTTTAGCAAGGCATTTGACATAGTCCCACACAAAAGATTAATAAACAAGTTAGCCAGCCTGAAAGTGGGTCCCAGGGTGATAGCCTGGGTAAATAATTGGCTGGACAAAAGACACAGAGGGTAATAGTAAACGGAGTCCACTCTGAAGGAAGGGGGTTACTAGTGGGGTACTGTAGGGTTCAGTACTGGGGCCCGTCCTCTTTAATGTCTTTATAAGTGACATTGCGGAGGAACTGAAAGGAAACATATGCCTCTTTGCAGACGACACAAAGATCTGCAACAGGGTTGATAATAAAGTGGGGTCGGAAAGGATGTGAAGGGACTTGGCAAGGTTGGAGGAATGGTCAAAAGTATGGCAGCTTAGATTCAGTGCAAAGAAAAGCAAAGTAATGCACCTGGGAAACAAAAACCCAGGGGAAAAGTACACAGTTGGGGGGGGGTTACTAACAACAACAAAAATGGAAAGGGACCTGGGGGTAGTCATATCAGATAACCTAAAGGTAGGCAAGCAATGTGAGAAAGCAGTAAGGAGGGCTGGGGGGATACTGGGATGCACAGGGAAAGGCATCACTAGTAGAAAACAGGAGGTTGTTATCCCCCTGTACAGACAGTTGGTGAGACCCCATCTGGAGTACTGCTTGCAGTTCTGGAGACCCCATCTCTGCAAGGACATAGACAGGTGGAGGCAGTCCAGAGGAGGGCAACTAAAATGGTACAGGGTCTGCACCAGAAGCCATATGAAGAGAGACTAAAGGAGCTTAATATGTATACCCTCAAGGAAAGGAGGGAGAGGGGTGACATGATAGAAACTTTCAAGTACCTCAAGGGAATCAATAAAGTCCAAGAGCGTAGTATATTTCAGAAAAAGAGATGCGCAAGAACAAGGGGGCACAATCTGAAGATAGAGGGGGACAGCTCAGGGGCGATGTGAGGAAGTATTTTTTTATAGAGAGGGTGATGGGCGCATGAAATGGTCTTCCTGAGGAGGTTGTGGGGTCAAAAACAGAGGGGGAATTCAAGAATGCACGGGACAGACATAAGGCAATTCTGGTGGGGGTAGGAGGAAATAGGCTGTTGATTAACCAGGATCTGCAGCTTATCCAATAGGTAGGGAAATGGCAGACTGGATGGGCCAAGCAGTGCTTATCTGCCATCAGAGTCTATGTTTCTATGTAAAAACTCTGCAATGTAATGGTTAGATTAAAGACATTCTGCGCCTGTATGCTCCTAAATGCTGGGGGAACATTTTGGGGTTTCACGTGCCTGTTTCTCATACATCTTGGACTGTTTGATCTTCTTGTTATCCTTGAGTATGTGAAAGACTGAGATCATGTCCCCTCTCTGCCTCCTTTTCCAAAACCACTTAACTCCCACCCCCGACTTTGCCTCATAACCAGCACAATTTCATCACTGTCCTTCTTGCTGTATTTCGTTTTGTCATATTTGCTGCTACATTTACGTCTACTTGCTCTGTGTTAACATTTACCCAACTGTGTCATTTTATGTTTGCTTGCACGCATGTGCAAGAAACATAGTACCACCATACGAATTTTCGTAGGTATGCCACTCAGCTTCCAATGCCCTGCTCCCTTTTGCAGGTGCTGTCTCACTGCCCCAATAAATGTCGGAGCTGTCTATGACAGCAGTTCAGATGCAGTGGCATACAGTTGAAAGCGAAAAACTGCTGCAATCTGCGGTGGTAAGGAGTAGGCAGTTTGCATACTGCCATCGGCAGTATGCAAATTGCCTACACGTCACACTGCATCTGAACTGTTATAGACAGTTCCCCCCTGCCCTGAATGCCTACGTAGCATGCTGGGAGCCCACCCCAGCATGCTCATGCACTCCCCCACCCGCACACCGTATGACCGACGGGGGTGCTCAATCCCCCATCGGCTCCGCTGCCCCCCAAAACAGATTTCCAGGTGCCACGCTAGGAGCCCACCCCAGTGTGGAAAAGTCTGTGTATGCACGGGGTGCCCAATCCCCGTCAGTTCCACCTGGACCCCCAGCAAAAAAAAATGACTTCCAGTTGCCACTCTGAGAGCCCACCCCAGTGTGGCAAACATCTGTATGGCTGAGGGGGGGGTGCCCAATCCCCCGTCGGCTCCACTACCTCCAAAAAAAGAAACTTCCAGCTGCCATGCTGGGAGCCCACCCCAGCATGGCAAACATCCCGCGTTGTCTTCTAAAATAAAAAAAAAAGACACCTGTAAAAAAAAAAAAAAAAGTCCCTCGTTGACTGTCTTGCCCACCCACCCATGTCCACCCTCTGCGCACCCACCTCCCCACATGCCCACACCCTATACTTATCTCTGGAGCCCAGCGCAACAATCTTCAGTGGACTGGGAACACGTCTGCACTCTTCAAAGCCGACCGCGAACTGAAGAAATGCCGGTAAGCTGTATAATGGCATAAATGGGTTTTTTCAACTGTGGTGCATATCTCGGCCATTTTGCAGAATTTTTTCACTAAGTTTTCAACATGGGGTTCTTGGGGCCCTACCTCATAAACTAAGTCACTGTCATTTTGTTATTCAGTCCCGGAAGGTGATTTCGCAATCACTGCGCGGAACCACCTTTTGGGACCGAGTGATGAAACAACAGTGTCACAGTTCATGAGGTGGGCCCCCAAAACCCTATGTTGAAAATTTGGTGAAAAAATTCCCAAAAATGACTGTTTTACGAGCATGCATTGTGCAGTTCCCATGCATGCTTGTAACTTCGCAAATTTTTAATATTTTCACTCCAGATTTTCAACATTGCCATTTTACCACACCTCCTTATGAGCAGTATAGCTGTCATTTTTCAAATCTCACCCAAAATGTGTTTTCACGCATGTAGCGCACAATGGCATGGTCAGTGTGCAAAATCAATGTTCGGGACAGATTAAGAAAATCACAGTGACACTGTTCATGAGCAGAGGTCTTAAAATGGCTATGTTGAATATTTGGTGACAAAAGTCTATAAAATGACTGTGTTACGAGCGCGCATTGCACAGTTTCCACGCACCCTCATAAGTTCACAAATTTGTAATATTTTCAGTCCATATTTAATGCAGTGGCATTTTTCCACACCTCCTTATGAACAGTACAGCTGTCATTTTTCACACCCTGGCCGAAATGTGTTTTCACACTTCCGGCGCAGAAATGCATGATCGCTGAGGGAAATTAGTGTTCGGGACAGATTATGAAAATCACAGTGTTCATGAGCGGAGGTCCCAAAATGCCTGTATTGACAATCTGCTGTAAACAATCCCCAAACTAATTACATTACGGGTGTACATTGCGCAGTTTCTATGCACGCTCGTGACTTCAACAGTTTTTTTATATATTCACTCCAGATTTTCAACATTGCCATTTTTACACCTCCTCATGAACAGTACCGCTGTCATTTTTTACATCCTGTTCGAAATGTGTTTTCACACCTGTGGTGCCAAATGGCGTAGTCGCTGTGCAAAATTAGCTTTTGGCTAACAAACTGATATTGCCACTGTTCATGAGGTGAGGGTCACAAAAAACTCATGTTGAAAATTTGGAGTGAAAATACCAACGAACGCCTGGAGCGTTAGTGTTTCTGGCCATAACACCCCACCCTGTAGAGACTGACAGGCATCAGGGGTGTGATTTGGGATTGTCGCCTGTAATGCTCATACCATTTCACCCCCACCCACATCCTGCAACCAGTGACAGGCATCAAGGTGTGCCTTGGAATCTTCGGCCCCAAAAATCACCCCATTCTCCTATACTGCACCCATCTCTCTGTATTTCCTTATGGAATGGGGTGAGCATAAGGCCCAAAGACCCCATGGCACAGTGTGACACTTGTTGGTGTCTGCAAGGTAGGGTGTGATGAAATGGCGTTGCCATTATGCCTGACGACCCAAAGGCACACCCCAATGCCTGTCAGTCTCTGCAGGGTAGTGGTGGGGTTGGCTTCAGTTCAATACTTCACTGCCATTCCTATTTTGCAGCTCTCTAACTCGTACACTACCAATGCCAATGCCAGCAAGCAAACATTCAGCATTGACAAATGCTTGTTTTTTTTTACCTCTGATGTATCCTGTTTACATTGTTCTGTTACTGTATCATATTTTTGCTGCTCTCACATTGAACTTGTGGTACCCAGGTCATAGCTGAAAAACACACCTGGCAGCAGTGCACCTACCCAGTCAACAAAGAATAAAGAAATAACTTAAAAGCCTGCACTGTCTTCCGGTCCGCTGTCTCTGCAGGTAGTCTGTTCCTTTAGCTTCCCAACCCAGAGCTTTAGGGTGTGTCCCCTTGTCCTGCTGCAGGCCAACAGATCAAATATCTCGGACTGTTTAAGCTTGTCAATACCCTTCAGGATGCAATGCACTGAGATCATGGCCCTTCTCTGTCGCCTCCTCCCCAAGGTGAACACCTTAAGGGTCTTCAATCTCTCCTCATAACCCCCCACCCACACACACCAATGATCATTTCAAGTTCAAGTTTATTTTATGGTTTACCAGGATAAGGCACCAGGCAAAAGCCTATTTTCAGGGCCATCTTGTTCACAAAATACAGTACAAAAACAATGTTTCACATGTCAAGACGTAAAGACACAGGGTTAATATACAAATATACACTTGTAATATTAAATGCATTAATAACATGTACACATGTAAGGATAGGGGGCCGTGTTGCCCCCTCTTGATTGCCCTAATGTCAGTTTTGTAATGGGGTGCCCAGAATTGGACACAGGACTCTAGCTGAGGCTGGACCAGGCATTCTAAAGAGGCAGAATTACTTCCACTGCTCTGGTCACTCCTTTTTTTTGCTCCTTCGGGCCTTCCTATGCCCCTCACTGCCACATTGCCCTGAAGCAGCCACCTGCCACCTCACATTGCAGCCTCCCGGGTAACCCAGCGTAACCCTTCGCCGGATGGGTCCCTCTCCTCCAAGCGGGAAGCAGCCGGTGGGGCAGGCCAGCACATTCATTCTTAGCCGGGTGCTGCTGAGGTGGTCTGTGGACTGCGCAGGGTCTCGTGGCAGCAGGAGCTGGTGGCTGTCATCCAGTCGACCACGGAGCTCTTTTTTTCTCGTTTGCTCCCCGGGGGTGTGGTGTGCCACTAACGTCAAGGTGTACGCCGATGTTCACCATGCCCCATTAGTCAGCAGGATGCAGCGCACTGCCATACCCCCATCCTCCACCAGGAGTCAGCAAACGCCAAGCTGCCTCCCTGCCCTTCCCCTGAGAAAAGGTGAGCAGTCATCTGACGCTCAAGACCTCTCTCTCTCTCTTCAGCCAGCCCTCCAGCATCCCGGGTCCATTTCTGAACCTAGGTCGCTTGCGTTGCAAGCGGAAATCCAACCACTGTGCCGATGGGCCGGCAATGGTCACTCCCCTTTTGATGAACCTCATCTTTCTGCTGGCCTTCCCAACAGTGGATGGGCAGTGCTTGTCATGCTTCAGCCCCTCATCTGTTATGACCCCCCCGGTCCTTTTCTTCCTCGACCCCAGCAAGAGGAGCCTCACACAATGTGTAGGCCCTGCCTCTGTTTTTCCTCCCCAAGTGAAGTACCCTGCGTTTAGTTACATTGATCTGAGACTCCAGGAGTTAGATCAAACACCCAGCTTGTTTAGGTACTCGAACCGAAACTTCTTCACCTCGCCGCACCTGCCATTGTAGAACCCGTAGCGTGGCTATTAAATCGATCTCTCCTCGAAGGGCAAGTCCCTACACTATGGAAAGTGGCCCTGGTCTCCCACATCCTAAAGGGTGGATCATGGGAACTGCTTGAGAATTGTCGCCTGATATCCATCCTATCCATCCTCAGCAAAGTGCTAGAGAGGGTGATTTATAATCAAATAATTAAATTTATAGAGAGCTACAACATTTTTACTGCTCAGCAACATAGCGTTCGAAAAAATCATGGCACAAATACAGCACTGATAGCCCAGACTTCAGAAATATTCTCAGCGCTGGATAAGGGGATGCTCACTGGTGCGGTTTTCATTGACCTCACCAAGGCATTCGACCTGGTGGACCACAAACTCCTCCTATCCAAACTCAGATGGATTGAGCTGGATAACCACACAACCCAATGGTTCACCTTCTACCTCCTGGGAAGAACTCAGTTAGTGAGATGCCAAGGCTCTGTGTCAGATAAGCGACCAATCCTAGATGGTGTGCCCCAAGGATCTATCCTGATGCCCCTGCTTTTCTCATTATTTGTCAATGAACTACCATAAGGTTGTGGCAGGTCAAAGGTTAACCTATATGCAGATGATGCAGTACTATATAGGTCTTCATGTGATGCAGCTACACTAAGTAATCTCCTAAAAAAGGACCTCTTGGTACTAGAGAGTTGGCTAAGCTATAACAAAATAGTGCTGAATGGCAAAAAAACAAAAGCCATGCTATTTGGTCCCAAAAAAACTAGGACCAGATAGGTCTAAAATGTTATATCTCTCTCTAGCAAATGGGCACAAAGTAACCACAGTTGAGTCCCTGAAATACCTAGGGATTACCCTGAACCAGGACTGCACCTTCAAGGAGCACATAGCACAACTTAATAGGTCCTAGAAACCAAAAATCAGTCTCCTATACTGCCTTGGCCAGTATCTCACCCTGACCTCCATATGCAATATAACACAAGGCATCCTCCTACCTTCCATACTACACAGCCCCATGGTTCTGTCCTCAATCAAAAACACTGAACAGCAGAAGTTAAGAAATATGTACAACAGAATAAGCAGGTTTGCAGCCAGTGCTCCAGCTAGAGAACAGCACTGTCATGTCCTTCAGACTCTATCCTGGCCCTCTCTGGATGGCAGGCTAAAATACTCATCCTCTGCCTTGCTTATAAGGTCAGACAGCCAAACACCCCCCTGAGTATAGCAAACCTCTTGGAGCCCAAGTTAAACAGTCGTCCTCTATGGTCATCGACAAGGCAGCTCCTAACAACTCCAGGAACCCAAACTGCACAAGTGTTCACGGCGTTCTCTAACCTTAGCCCACCCCTCTAGAATGCTCTCCCAGCTTCCATACAGGAATGAACCTCCTTAGGTAGCTTCAAAAAAGGCCTAAAAACCTACTACTAGGTCTTAAGCAATGCAACTGCTTCCACTGACACCCCTGCTCAGGTTTCTGCGCACCCATTCTGTCTCACCAGCCATGAATGTTACCACAGATGTACTCCATTTGACATGCACTAATGTTATATCCATCTTAGTTTGTAGTGTAGGAAAAATGCTCTATTTTAGATCGCAGTGTAGGAAAAATGCTCAGATTGTCACATAATATCAACTCCTGTATGTGCCACAAAAATTGTACATAATGTATAGCAAACAAACAGATGCAAGAGGAAATAGCATCCTTTGCTGCAAGATTATTTATTGAAAATAGTCAAGTTGATATGCACAGATGCTTTAGCGCACTCAGTTGTCCCTCTCTTCAACCTGAACCTGAATGTATTGTAGACCCTCTGACTTCAACTATGGCACTATATCCAGTACCCCCGACTGTGCCTGGAAATCATATTGTGTCTAATTCTTGTTCTGTCCCCCTCGAACCAAGCACTACAAATGTTCTTAAGGTTAGAAAGCGGGGCAGAGAAGATGATACTGATGATGCTGAATACAGTGTTGATTGGTCCCTAGTAAGTTTTTTTATTTATTTATTTTTTTTATTTTTATTTTAGTTTTTGTTGACCGGGTAACTCCACTAGACAAACCCTGCCTATTTTCAGGCACGACCCAGGGGAAGGGGATCCAGATGAATGCCAACTGACCTTGAACCAGATTAAGCTGTTGGTGGTAGTTTTAGTGAATGAGGGAAATTTGGCCAGGACCCCGGGGAAATTCCCCTACTCCTTTCGATAAGTGCCATGGGATCTTTAACATCCACCTGAACTACCACCAATCCAGGCAGATGGGACCTCGGTTTAACGTCTCATCCGAAACACAGATAGCTTTCGGATGAAGTAGCTCAAGGTCCCTAAAAAAGGTCGTAAAGCAGACCAGTTTTGCATCAATATTCAAAATTCCTTTTCAGCACTTTCTCATTTGACTGATAATAATATAAATACTGATGATCCTGAGCCTAACGTATATTGCCCACAAGCTTTAAGCACTGCTGAAACCACCTCACATGATTGAATTGAGCTAAACCAGACTTCCCCAACTACACTGAATGTTTCTAGTACCTATTATATTAAACCAAAAGCATCTAAGGTGGCTCCTTCCATTCCTCCAAATAACACTCTACCTCCCCTAACGTTGCACGATCCCACTATGGTTAGTAACGTTACTCCAGCCCCCATGGATACTACCCGTCAAGTATATGTATTGGGGGATTCTATTACAAAACACCTTGATAGGGCCATTTGCAATCCCGATAAAGCAAATCAAACATGCTCAAGCTTTAGGGGTGCTAAAGTTTCAAACATTACTAAATGGCTACTAATATTCTTACTAACGCAGGATACAACCCACTAGTAATAATCCATGCAGGAACAAGTGACATAAATCGTACTAGCCCTTTACAACTAAAGAAAGACTTTGTTGCTCTAAATAATCTATTAGTAGAAAAAGGCTGTACTGTATGGTTTTCTGAGATTTTCCCAGTATCAAGAGCATTGGAGGACATTATCTATGAAATAAAAAAAAAAACAATGAATGGTTGAGAAAGTGGTGTCTTAGACAAGGCATCTTATGTATTCCCCATTGGGAAAAATTCTGTGAAAGGGACTCACTGTTCTGCTGGGATGGGTTGCACCTGAGCAGAAGAGGGAATGCATTATTGGGAAAAACTCTAGCCTCTGCTATTCATTACTGTTTAAACTGAGTTGTTTGGGGGAGATTGGGAGTGCTCCCAATTCTCTTAATGAAGGTACCAAATATGAAACAAGCAAAGCTTGTAATGTAGTGTAATTTAATGCCGGATCTTTAAATACTCTTAAAGGAGAAGACTCCTGTATATGTATGATTTGGATATATCTGATGTATGTATTATACATTACATCAAGTACTGTACATATGTCAATAAGAGATCAGCCATTTCTTCTGTTGCAACACATATCTAGAGGTTGAGGCTCTGACACAAAGTAGTAAAATGTCAAGTAAGCCTCTATTTACATGCAAATGAGGTACTTGTAATACAGCCCCTCCCATTCCTTGATGTCACTGCAGCAACAGTGCAGAACAAAACATAAGGGTGTCAATGCTGTCTAGCCTGATTTTAGTTTAAGTTTGCAATGGCTTAAGGCAGTTCTGTCATGCAATTCACAAAGGGAGTAGTACCTGTAGCCTTAATACTGTATGTGTAGAGCAAATAATACATCTAATAGTATTTCATTCACAGGAAACAAAAGCTGTTTCTTTGCACTGCTCATTTCTCTCTGTGAGACGGTTGTAACGTGTTGTGGAAAGCAGTAGACTGAATCAGTCAATCAACCAATCAATCAGCCAATCAGTCACTCTGTATTGAACCAGGTGAGCACCCTTAATAAGATTTGTTACAAGATGAGCCTGGGGTGTTTACCAAAGGATCACACAAGACTGACTTATACACATCCCCTTTCAGCAGCCTGAAAGTGGAGAGCTAGATCATTTACTTTATAAAGTGTACTGTTTTACATTTCAAATGCTCCTTAAATCTGAGTTTCTGACTGGAAATACCAAGACACAGAATGCGTATGACATGGGAGGAGTGAGCTAAGCAAATACAGAGCACTACAAACACTGAAACTGATTAGTTTCTTTACCTACAACAGCTGAAGTGTAGCATCTGATTTGTGAGGGATATCCTACTTCAAATGCTGGCATTACAAAGTTGGGGGGGGGGGCTGCCACAGCTTATCCTTACTACTTTGAAAGTGGAGTGCTGTAGCTCTCATTCACTGCTAATGATTTATAATGGGAATTGGGGCACTTTTAAACCATGGACCTGTGGGGCCATCACAGTTTCTAAGGAGGTTAGGAGAACTTCTTAAGGCTTAGCGGGTAAGGCACTCTAGTAGGATTTGAACCAGAGTCCCCCAGTGCTTGTGTCTGTGCTTTCCTGGTAACCTATTCCTTACCATAGCTGAATTCTTTACTGCCTTACAGCAGCCATCCAATCACTGACTGCCTAGTTACAAAGGGAAAGGGGCCTATTTGCAAGAGTGTTTCTCACTGCTGGTGTCAATCAAAACAGAAAATGTTAACAACACAGACACACACACACACTAATACAACAGCTGCATAATACCACTTAAAACTCTTGTTGTACCCAGAGTCATTTATTGGGTAAACTGTTTTTGCTAACAGAAACAGTAACACAACATATACAGGCACTTCCTTACATGAATACTATATATACCTCAAATCAGTGCTGCATCACACTCACATGGTCCTAGTCCCTATTAGACCTGCACTTCAGGATGTGAACAACACTTAAAAGGTTCCTCCATTACTCATGTGGGGAACCAAACATTGTGGGTTTGGTCTACTGGTGGAACTGCATTTAGTGCAGCACCATTATCTGTTGCTCTGATGACATCATCCTCCAGCAAAATTGATGGTAAAATGGAGGACAAACACTTTGATAACTTTGGGGGGCTGTATATTTTTATTTATACTCTAGATTGGGACAGCAATAGGACTGCTGGCAACTGGAGGAGGCACACAACAGTTACACATAAGGAGTTGGGAAAATATTGGTGTGGAACTATGGGAGACTTCCCCTTTAATATGTTAGAATTGGAAGCTCAATATTCCCACCTAGATCTGAGTATTATTGCCATCACCGAAACATGGTGGGATTCCGGCTTCAGCATGGCATAGAGAAATCCCCAATTTTAAGCTCTACTATAGAAATAGGGAAAATAGGTCCAGTGGGGGTGTATGTTTATATATTAGAAATGACATCCCTTCACATGAGATCACATTGGATACAGTCACCGAATCTCTTTTGGTCTCAATTCAATTGAAGGGCCATCCAAAACATACACTAGGTATACGTTATAGACCACCATTCATCAACTCAAAATATACTGAAGATTTAATTAATATCATTTCTGATACTGCTCAAAAAGGAGAAAGTCTTCTTATGGGAGATTTCAATATGCCAGGTATTGACTGGGACACCCTAACAGCAAAAAACTGTGCAAGAAAAACTATTCCTATCATTAATTATAGATCTAGGTTTGGAGCAACTTGTGCACCAACCAACCAGGGGAACGAATATACTCGATCTGATCATTACTAATACAGAAACTAAATTTACTGATATAATTATAGCTCCCCCAGTCGGTAGTAGTGATCATAATTCGATACAATTTAGTATCAATATCAAAACTCCATTACTTTCTAATAATACAATATGTAAAGATTATAATAAAGCTAATTTTCCAGAAACAAACTCAGCAATAAATAAATTGGGAATAAATATTTCACAAATTG
Organism: Neoceratodus forsteri; assembly: GCA_016271365.2. Classification (NCBI taxonomy): domain Eukaryota; kingdom Metazoa; phylum Chordata; order Ceratodontiformes; family Ceratodontidae; genus Neoceratodus; species Neoceratodus forsteri. The sequence goes on along the minus strand of CM057451.1, from coordinate 1,170,902,519 downwards.
TCAATAAATAAAGCATACAGCACTTTTATACAATTTATACGCCAACTTGAAGACCAATATGTTCCTAATGTAACCCCCAGGGGGCGCTACCCTTAGGGCTACTACCCCTGTCTGCCCCCACTGAGGCAGGGTGAGGGGCCCAGATCCGTGGACGGGTGCCTCCACCCAGAGGTCGGGTTAGTACAAGTAAGACTACTCGGTTACAGCCCTCTGGGCTACTGCAACCCCCTTTTGTCCCACTAGTGACTCACACTGCGTGATAACAATTCTTTTTACCAATACATTTACCCCACGGCTGATATATTTCGGCCCACTCCAGAGACCGCCTGTAAAGTAAGGTACAGTTATATCATGGTCACCATGCAGTAGCTCATCCGAAGTGTACAAACCAGCCAGGGTGTAGTTATAACACCGCAATCTGATTTATTAGAAGGGTAGATAACAAGGGGGGAGGGGGAAAAATCAGGTTAATTGGCTTACACTATTCCTATATCCCTAGGGCTCTGTGCACAGGCCTAACCCTACGATTTACTGTCCCTGGGTACCCAAGCCCTAACGGCTAGTCCAAACGTGGCAGCTGGTTGGGGCCCTTGACACAGATAAACATTTTAGTCCTGAGCAAGTCAGAATAGGAGGAAAGTTTAATTAGGCAGACAGAAGTATAATGATGCACTGGAAACCACTGTGTACACACGCTGCAGGGAGCTACCCTGAATCAGTACTCACAACCCCAGCAAATAACGATTTCTTCAACGCTTCCAGGACGAAGCCTGACTTCACCAGCCTTCTCACACATTTATATGGCAGCAACAACAGCAATAACAGAGGGGTACCACACCAGGCAGCAGCTTCTAGGATCTCCTGATTCCACAGCCACTAACGCACTGCAACGGCAGCTCCAACATTCCCTCGGAACCAGCGCGATTCAGCAAAGTCTCCAGCACACCACAGGTCGAGCCTGGTGGGTAGCTGTGCAGAACACAGCCTCCTCTGACCGCCTGCCAACGGATTTAGTCCGAATCTCACTCAAAGGGGAAAACGGCCGCCTCAGGCCTTCACATGCTTCCCGCGCGAACACTTCCCAGCGCAGAAGCACAGAGCTCCTCTCCTCACTTCAGCCACAACGCATCTGAATCCTCACAGCTTGGGGTACTCCTCACAATTCGGTCGCTACCCGATCCGATTGGCTGGTTGATCCTGCCAGTCACTTCTTCCAGTTCTCAGTGGTGCAGAAAAAAGTGCCATAGCCCACAATACCTTTCCCAAATACAAACAGCTCTTCTATTGGTCAGCCGACTCTGTAGGGTCCCAAGGTACTGATTGGTCCGATTCAGCAGTTTTGGAGCAAAATGGAGGCAACAGTCGAGACGGTCTTTGCTGCAATGGAAGGCAGGTTAGAACAACTGCATTATCATTACTATTTTACGTTATGTTCAGCAAACAATTACAGCTTCCAGCAGAACTCCCTCTGCCCCACTAGCGATGGCAGACAGGAGTCATTTTTTCAGCGTCCCAGGCGGAACTCGGGCATACAACCACACAGCCCCCCCCATTTCAGGTAATCATGACTGCAACAGGCAGCCCTTAAAGAGACAGCTTATGGAGGCTTTAAAAGCGCTCACTGGTAACACATTTAAGCAGCTTTTATGCCGATCTCCAACCAGGCACGGAGCATTTACCCAAGCTCCGGGGAAGCTTTTAGGAACCCCCATTTGCAAGGGGGTTACACTAATAAAATCAAATACAACAAAAAGGGTAAAATACCTGTTTGGTTTATGAAGTCTATAAGTAAACAAATAAAAAAAAAAGGAGCGCTTATTTAGGAAACTCAAAAAATATCCTAACCCAATAACTAAACATAAATATAAACATGCTGTGGCATTATTAAAGAAGTCTATAAAACAGGCTAAACTTCAGTTTAATTTAAATGAGCTCACTCCAAATCAAAGTACCACTAACTTAATTTCATTTTACAATACAATAAGTAGTAATTTAGATCAAAATGTTCCCGACGACGTCATCTTGCTTGATTATAGTAAGGCGTCTGACAAGGTGTCACATACATTGCTGGTTAACGAACTTTGCCGTTTTGGCTTTTCATCTTACTTAGTTAAATGGATTTCTTGGTGGCTTCATAATAGGACTCAAAGGGTAAGAATAAATAGAGTCTTGTTCAACATAGGAAGAGTCACGAGCGGCATACCTCAGGGCTCTGTTGTTGGCCCTACTTTGTTCAATCTTTTTATATCAGATATGGATATCTCCTCAAACAATATTTAATTTCAAAATTTGCAGATGATACAAAACTTGGGGGTAGAGTCGATTCAACAGCTAATATATTAGTATTACAACAGGATCTTTAATATTTTGAACACTGGGCTAAAGGCAATCTAACGACCTTTAACACTGAAAAATGCATAGTACTCCATTTTGGAAAGAATAACTCTCAGAATAACTATCATTTAAATAACACCTATCTGAAATCAACACTTTGTGAAAAATATCTAAGTATTTTGATAGATAATAAACTGTCATCCAGTAGTCATTGTAATAAAATAGCCAGAACTTCCAATATAATCATAAAACAGTTTAGGAGAACTTTTATTACTAAATCAGAACATTATCTGATACCCCTATGCAGGGCATATATAAGACCACATTTAGACTATGGGTCCCCCTTCTGGAACCCCTATCTGAAAGGTGACATAGATCGATTGGAACAAATTCAGAGATGATTTACAAAAACAATCCCGAGACTTAAAGTAAAACATTATGACACTAGACTTCAGGAAACAGGACCCTATCCCTTCCATCTAAGGAGGCAACGGAGTGACATTCTGCTCACTTATAAACTCATTAAAGCTCCATCCTTAATGAAACAATGTGGGTTAACATTTGCTGTTAAACATACTGTGGGCAGATTACATAATCAGCAGCTCAAAGTTCATTGGGCAAATACAAACAAACATGACAATTTTTTTAACATAAGAGTTGCTAAAAAATGGAACGTGCTACCACAGGAGTTGATTAATTCTATATCCTTCAACATTTTCAAGTCAAAGCTTGATAAATGGTTAAATCTAACCCACATTCAACATTGACCCACTGTTGTGGGGGACAAATCGCGATGGGCCCTGAGCCTTCTTTTCGTCCTACTAAATCCAGTAAATCCAGTAAACGTCCAGTAAAAATGTTATCCATCAGACTACCCGTATACTCTTGTATCTTACATATGACTGTATGAGCTACAACTTTGTACATAGTGTCCCACAAGAACTTGCCCATCGCACTACTTGTATAATTCTGATATCTAACATGTGATTGTATATGTTGCAATTTTCCTTTGTACATAGGGTCCTAGTATCTGTCTATCTGACTACCTGTATATTCTTGTAACTAATATATGACTGTAATATATGTCTCTTCACTTTTCAAAATTTAAATGCCATGTTTTTTCTATACCTCATTTGTATGTAACTAATCCCAGGTCGCCCCTGAAAAAGGGACCTATATTGGTCTCAGTGGGCCTACCCGGTCAACAAACTTAAATAAATAAATAAAGTTTGCTCCCGTCCTCAAGGGATTCTGCCACCCTGGCTAGCTTATTGTCACCATCAGCAAACGTAAGCTGCCTGCAGGAGACCCCAGCTTCCAGATTGTTGATGAAGATGTTGAGGTGCAGTGGCCCTAGGACTGATCCCTGAGGAATGCTGTTGAGTACCTGTCTCCACTCGGAGTAGTGCCTGTCCACCACCACCACCACCCTCTGCTTCCTGACCCTAAATCAGTTAGCAATCCACCTTGTGTATGTTTTCTGTATACTGCACCAGTTTCCTTTGCAAGGAAGCTTGCCATATACCATATTAGTAATGGTCTTCCAGAAGCTCAGACAGACTATTTCCACGGCCCTGCCCCTCTCCACCTACCTGGTCACCCATTCGAAGGTGACAAGGTTGGTCCGGCATGATCTGCCCTTCATAAAGCCATGATGTGAGGGAATGAGATCCTTAACTTCGATCAAGTGATGTCCAAGTATTGGGAGCATGGGAGCACGCTGTATAGAAATACGTGGAGCTGTCTTTTTAATTATTTTTATATATAAAAAACAAATGAAAAAAACAGCTCCATTTACTTTTATACAGCGTGCTTTAGTGCTCTTACATACAGTCTTCACAAAACAGCTGGAGCATGGGAGCATGCAGAAAAATAGGAAAGTGGGAAGGACTGGGCCGTCTACTCCATTTCAGTCCCTTCCCTTCCCAAAATGTGGGACTGAAAAAATTATATTTTTGTGCCTAATGCCCCACCGGGTGATAAGGCTCCTGACTGTTTTGTATTAATACAGAGCAGCCATCTTAAACGCACGCCCCTTTTGCACAGAAACAAAATGTGCATTTAAGTAGGCTGTGCACTTATCCAGACCTACATGTTTTCAATGGAAAAGACTGGGCCTGAGATCTGTTCTTTATTTTTTCTTTTATTTTTGTACTCATAATAGCATAACAACAAGTATAATATCAAACAAAAAACATTAATGTGATTAAACAATCATTTTGATAGTGTATTTCTTTTTTCACTTTATTTCACTGTGTTAAAAAGGCATTACATGCACAATACTCGTTAAAATACTGTTTTCACACCAGTTAAAAACAACCTGCGCACTTAGCAGGTGCTAATTACATGTTAATAGATGCACTGGTGAACTGTGAAAATGTACACTTAACAGGAACGTGCGCTCCACCAGAAAACGTAACACTGCAGAGGAAGGGAAAAGTCGGGAAATAGAAAAAATGTGCATTTATCCAGAATGTGCACTTATCTGATGTGCGCTTCAGTGGGCGCCATTGTACAGTGAAACAAGTGCTCTTGATTAGTCCTTTCTCTGAGATTCTTCCAGAGACTCCTTTTAATCTTATTTCCTGAGTTGTGTCGTTATCCTACAATAACACACATCATGTGATGCCTATGGCTCCACAGAGTAGGATACAAGTGGAGGCGAAGCACAGAATGTTTACAGCACAAACACATCACACAGATTACACAGATATTTGATGGCAGAAAAGGACCATGCTGGCCCATCTAGTCTGACCTTTACATTCTCCCTGCCCCCGCCTCTATTATACTGTCTCTGGACTTTCTCCTCCTCCCAGCCCCATATATCCATCCCAAGCTGTCTTGAATCCCTACACCATTTTGGAACCCGCCACCTCCTCCGGCAGTCTGTTCCAGGCCTCCACCACCCTCTCTGTGAAGAACTGCCCTCTGACATTGCCTCTGTATTTTCCCCCTTCTCTAATTTGAGGCTATGCCCCCTTGTGTTTACTCCCTCCTTCTTTTTGAACAAGCTGCCTTCCTTCACCTTGTTTATCCTCTTCAAGTACTTTAAAGTCTCTATCATGTCCCCCCTCTCCCTCCTAGTCTCCAGTAGGTAGAGATTCAGCTCTTTCCACCTCTGCTCATACGGTTTCTCTCGCATCCCTCGCACCATCTTTGTTGCCCTTCTCTTGACCCTCTCCATCATCTCAATATCCCTCCGTAGGTGTGGTCTCCAGAACTGTACCCTGTACTCCAGGTGTGGCCTCCCCATAGTTCTGTACAGTGGCAGTAGCACCTCCCTCCTTCTGCTGGTGAAGCCCCTCCCAATACTGGCCAACATTTCATTTACCTTCCCCATAAAGCAGTAAGGCAAAGAATGGGGTAGACTTTTTTACAATTTTTTTTTCAGTCTGTGAATTTTTTAATGCTCAAGAAAGGTACTGGATTGACAGCACTGGAACCTGAAGTCCTCTGCATATCCACGTGACAGGTGCAGCACGAGCAGCCACAGTGCAAGCTTCCCCACAGTGCCCCGCCAAATGTGCCTCAACCCCGCCATGGAGGGACCACCGCATAGGGTACTTCAGACTCCATGCCCATTCAGTCCTTGGCCTCACATGTGAGATTGCCAACAAGGGTACCAATTTTGTTGGCTTTTTTTGTGGACACCTGCCCACTGGGAAGTGTATTGAGACTTCCACAACTCATTTTACATAAGCCACTAAACAGGTCTCGGCTAGTAATGGTTTTCGGCCACTACCGACCAGTGCAGGATTTAAACCAGTGACCTAGAGGAGAAAGGCCCTTTAACCAGCTGCAGCTTCCCCACCCAGTAGGTTTGGCCGGCAGGTTGGCCGGCATCAAAGGGACTAATCTCAGGCTGCGTGGTCCCAAGAGGGCCTAAAGAGCCTCAGAAGAGGAGTTGCAGCTGGTGACTGGGCGAGCACTGCTGAGGGGGACAGCTGCCTGCCTGACAACCCTCATAAAGGGTCACTAAGTTGTGAGGCCAAGCAATAGAGTTTAAGAAGGTTGCTGGCACCAGTGGGCAGATTACAGCAGAGCTTTGAGAAGGGGCAGAGCCCAAGTGTGGTGGCCTCTAGAAGACAGTGGGGGTAACCTGCAACCAGGTACCCCCAGGCTACAGCAACTTGGCTGTTAATGTGGCCAGCAGTGAAGGAACTGAGCCCACTAGGGATGGTCCCAGAAAGAGGATGGGGGCCTGCCTAGAAGAGATCAGCATCGGGCAAATTTGGCTGGTAGAGCAGCCAGCACTGAAGGCATGTGGTCTGTCAGCAGGCTCCCTGTGAAAGAGCCCAGCACTTGGCTGGCATGTTGGCATGCAGCAGGGGTACCAGCATAGCTGAGGCCTGGGCATATTCAGGTGTACAGAGTCCAATGGTATAAAGAAGGGTTGCCTGCCACCAGGCACCTTTGGAGTGAGGAGATTTTTGTTTTAAACTTTATTTTTTATTCATTTTCAAAATATTATCTGTGATGAGATTTGACCAGCATATCAGCCAGTGTTAGCGGGCAGCACTCAAAGAGGTGGCTTCAGGATTAGCGGACATACAAAGGAATGCCCCAGGTGTGCTGGTGCTCTCAGTAAATAGAAAGTCCAAGGTACAAACATAAAACTGGGCACACAATGTCATTCAATAAAGTAATCAGTCTTCAGCTGACTCAAAATGTTGTGAACAAAGTTTGTGTCATGTAGCAGCAAAAACATTATCGAGAAATACTGACTGGTCCCCTCTTGATCACCTGACGTCAGTTGATGCTGCTCTGTCCTTCTTCGTTAGTTCTTTCCAATCCGCCTGTGACATTTTCGCCCCCCATGTCAAACGGTTTGAAAGGTCTCAATCATCCCCCTGGGTCACACTGACGTTGCTTGATCAAATGAAGGCCCGTGATGACCTGTGGTGCAGAGCTCTTCAATCAGGTCAACCAGCTGACCGACAATGCTATTGTGCCGCCAGAAACGCCTGCACCTGGGCTATTCGACTAGCAAAGGCTGCTTACTACCAAACAAAACTCCAATCACCTGGGGAGATGGTAAGAGGTTCAGGGAAAATATTAAGGAACTCAGTGGAAAGTCTCCCTTCCCTCCTCCTACCACTCTTATCCTGGATGGTGCTCCTACCCAAGAACCTAATAAAATAGCTGATGCCTTCAATATATCATTCTCAGATCTAAGCTCGATCCTCCCCCAATTTTTCAGTACTGCGGCAGGATCTTTTCCCCACCCCTCTGGGCCTCCCTTTCAGCTAAAACTATCTCCACTGGTGAAGCCCGTGCTATACTGCCAGGTTCCTTGGAAAGTCCAGACATAGTGGTGACTCTCTAGATGCTAAACTACTGTCCTTAACCCTTGATGCCGTCTAGTACCGCTCACTAAAATCTTCAACATGTCCCTCTGCCTGGGACAATTCCAGCTCTGTGGAAAAGGCTAGGATCATGCCAGTACACAAATGTGGTGCAGACTCCACTAGTAATTACAGGCCCATATCCATACTCCCCCCACTCTCTAAAGCTTTGGAGAAAATTGTGGCTGATCAACTTTCCAGCTATCTAGATACTCGACACATAATCTGCCAACAACAACACGGTTTTAGGAAAGGTCACAGTACCACCACTGCCCTACTAGAACTCACCTCCTTTGTACATGATGCTCTGGACCAGGGTGACCTGGCTGGCTCAGTCTTCATAGATCTCTCCAAGGCATTCGATACCGTCAATCACATCATGCTCATTAACTCCCTCCTCTCTGTCCAGCGTCCTATGAAACTACTAGCTGGTTCTCTAGTTATCTCTCTGGCCCACACAACAGGTCATGATAAGAAACACCTCTCTGCAAACCTTCCAGTTCGATCGGGTGTCCCACAAGGCTCTATCCTCGGTCCGCTCCTCTTCTCACTTTTCCTGAACTCGTTACCTCTGGCCTCCTCTGGGCGTCTTCTCCTCTATGAGAGATGATGCTGTGATTTTCAGTCGTCACCCTGACCCCATGATGCTTCAAGTATCCCTACAGGACTCCTTCTCTCATATTGAAGCCTGGTTTTCCTCTCACAAGCTCGTTCTCAACACAAAAAAGACGAAAGTCATGTTATTCGCCCATCCTCAGCATACGCACAGCACTACAAAATTATCCATACTTAATGTGACAGGCACCACGCTGGAATCGGTTTCCAACTTCAAATATCTAGGGGTTACACTAGACTCTGCTCTTGCCTATCGTGAACACATTGCATCAACTAGCACTGAAGTCAACAAAAGAATCGGTCTCCTCTACAGACTTAGGGCATGTCTACCTCCTCCGGAGGCTCTACGCTTAGCTATCTCCAGCTCCATCCTCTCTCTGGTAGATTATGGCATAGTCATTTACGGCGCCACCTCTGACACAGCACTGTCCACTATTAAAAGCTCACTAAACAAAGCCTGCCAACTGGCCATTGGTTGTGATCGTCTGACGCACACCTGTGACCTCTACCTACGCTCATCCTGTCTCAATTTTCAGGGGCGGCTAGTTTACCAGACCTGTCTACTGGCAAAAAAATCCAGTTGGGCCTAGCACCCCCTGGCTGTCAAAAACTCCTCTGAAGGAACCTTCCTGTTCGTCTCACTAGACATTCTGTCACTGCCTCATTCCGTATCCCTTTCGCAAAGACCACTACTGGCCAAAGGTCCTTTTGTTTCCGGGCGCCCCTCTCTGGATGAATACAATCCCTGACTGCATTTTATCGATTCCCAAGCTTGGTCCTTTCAAACTTGAATTACATAACCACATTGGCCCAGATATTCAAACTGCTCCCAAAATGTGCGTAACAGCAGGAGCAAGCACAATTCAATTGCGCATATGCGCAACAGACGCGATATTCAAACATGGAGCAGAACAAATTGTGCAAGCAGCCAACGTCTGAATATCGCACAAACTGCGCTATAGCGCAACCAGGAAGAGGAAGCTGAGCAGAAAGGTTGCGCCATAGTGCAACAAGGGCAGCACAGCTGAGCAGTCCAGAGGTGCCATAGCGCAAGCAGAGCCCCCAGCAGAGCAATGGAACTGCACAACCAGGAGGCAGGCTGGGGCCCACCGCCAGCCATGCCACATGGGCACAGGAACACACTGCAGAACCAACAAGACACCCGCACACCCCAAGCACAGCATCACTGGGGGTGGGACGGATGATCTACTGGCCCATGGGGACAAGCCAACAAAGCACAGCAGGGCCATGACGCCCCAGCACAACCACTGGCAGGCTGAGACTGCCACACACAGGAGGTTGACAACCACAGTGCACATCAGCCCCTCGTACGCACAGCATACCCTGCACCGTGACCCCAAGACACCACCCATGTGCAATGACTGGCACTGCAGGAAACACCATGCATCCCCCCGGCACACATCAACCCCATGTAGCAGAGAACCATACAAGCCAGAGCCACCCTGTGCACCCAGCAGTGGGTGGCAGCAGATGGCAAGACCAACAGAAAGTCACTGCCACACTGGAGACACCTCCCCATGAACACACACGCACCACACACACACACACACACACATATATACCAGGACCATACCACCCAGATGGCATGTACACCACTGCAACTGAGCAACCATAGCCAGCTGCAAATCAGAGACCAATACAGTATTCATATCAAAATATATATGTATTAGAAAATGTAAATTACAAAACCAACAACACCATAACTATTTACAAGGGGGTAGAGGTACAAGGTAGAGGTGGGCAAGGGTAGGGATGAACAACTTGGAAAGGGAAGGCAGGGTGGAGGATGGGTGAAGTGGGAAGGGAAGCCGCCTAAGGCCTAGCAGGCTGGTCCTCTGCCGCCTGGTGCCGCATCGTGTCTGGCTGTGCCTCCGTAGGCCATGGCGCTGGATGTTGTGGAGGATGGTCCTGTTGTCCATGGACACCTGGGTGAGCTGCTGCAGTGCCCGCTCTATCCTCCGGAGCACAATGAGGCCTAGGAAAATGGGAACACAGTCAATGGCTGTGACTGACCACAACCCTGAACATCACCCAGCCTGCAAGCCATATAGCCCAATGTCCCGCACCTGTGATGGTATGCACCCACCCACAGTGAACATGCACATGGCCAGCCCAACCAGGCGGCACCAGCTATGTGCACCACTGCACACACACACTGCCCATGTCCATCACAGCACAAACAAGGCTGTCAAGTGATGTGGCAATGTGGTGTGATGCCAGTTCCACAGCCATGTGCCCAGTGCATGCATGGACCACCAGTGATGCACACAGACGTGCAGTGACACTGGACAGTGATGACTGTCACCTGTGTCATGCATGGTTGTGTTGTGCATGGCTGGTGGTCATGCCCCCCCTCCAGCATGCAATAGCATCCATGATGTAATGATACTACACTGCAAGCAGCTGTGGCTGCTGCTGCTGCTGCTGTGGCCCACCGCAGCACCACCGACCGCACTGGGCCCTGCCACGGCCCTCCTAATCCGTGCCTGCATCCTCTGCCCAGCCTGTGGGAGACAAATGTTGAGAAAACATCAGTGTGACTCCAAAGCAGACTGCCCCTGCCCCAGTGAGAGTGCCTGCCCCACAGCCAGACCCATGCATCTCACACCTGCACACACTGACACAGCCAACCATGTCAGAGCCATCACCCATGCACAGCCACCAAAACACACTCACACTCCTACAGAGAATACAGGTGCACAGATGGTACACCCACCTGGCCCAGGCACACGCCCCTCCTGGCACGTGACCGTGAGTCACCATGCAGGTCAGCTCCCTCCTCATGGAGGTCACTGTACCTGTGCCGCACTGCTCAGCAGACCGGCGCCACCCAGTGATCCCCACCAGGTCATTGGCCACTTGCAGCCAGACCTGGGTTCTAGCCATGGTGAGGGGCTCCTCACCATACGGTGCCCCATAGTGGGGCTCTACCAGGGCCACCAGGTTGGCCACCTCCACCGGGCTCCATTGGACTGCCCTCCTGCGTGCCATGCTTCCAACTTTACAGCAGGCAATATGGCGCCCCACAGCGCGGCAACCCCACGTGGAAATGTTGTGCAATAGACCACCATAGGTTCCAATCGCGCTGTTCATACAGCGCGGTCGGTCCACATAGCACTGTCACCAGACAGCGCAATAGGGCCGCACACATGGCAGCCGAACAGCGCCAGGGGGCAAAGGTTGGACACCAGGTCAGGGGTCTATGACGCAAGGCCATGCACAGCGCCATCTGACGTCTACACATCCTGCACGACCGACCACCTGTGTGACAGTGCCACAGTGGACTATTGTGCAGTAGTGCCACAGTGCCATATAGTGCCCAGTGCTGTAGCGCCACTGGCACAATGGTGGCCATGGCCTGAATTGCCGATCGTGCACAGCACGTCATCAGCGCGGCAGATGCCTGCGTAAGCTACCTGGGCATGCGCAATGCAGTGTACCGCACAGTCACAGATCTGCGCTATTGGCTCAGCCAGCTCAACCATATTGCGAAAAGCGCAATGGCGCGATATTCAGCCGACACATGCAAATCATCTGATCAGCCATTCAAAGGCGCAGTGGCATGATTTGCATCTCATTACAGTTGCTCCACTCCTCATTTGCATGCATTGCACTATAAAATTGCGACAGTGGGCTGCGCTGGCCAGATTCGGTTACTGCAGGTGAGAGGTGAGTTGCATGCTGTGGGATGTTCTGACAATGGGCATGGGATAACGCCAGACTGCACAGTGACAGGTGTCCACTTCCACCCATACAGAACGCCATGACCGAGCAGAGCCAAGGTAAGGGTGAGGATGGTGGCGAAGGAGGAGAGGCCCAACTTCACCACAGTAGAGACTGAGGCCCTCTTCCAGGCCTACCTGGAGGAGGAGGCACTACTGAGTGGATGGCGGGCACCCTCAGTCTGCGGCGGCTGCATGGGAGGGGGTAGTCTGGCAGTGTAGAACCTGCACGGAAGCCACCAGCCCTGCAGGAATGCAAAAGAAGATTGGGACAACCAGGAGGGTGAAGGAGAAGGTGGCAGTCCTCAGGGCAGCACGTGCTGGCACTGGCGGGGCCAGCCAGCGGTGGTGGAGCTGACCCGGCTGAGGACCGACTGGCTGCATCAATGCAGTGCAGTGCTATTGAGGGCGTACCAGGAGGTGGATTCCAGACAGGTGGAAGCCCATCACTGCACGGTATGACATGGTGGTGGTGTTGGGGGAGGTTGTTCCATGCACTCACATGTCTCTCTTTCTGTTACAGATCCTGTCTGTCTTCAGGGGACGGTGGTGGTGGGTCCAGGCAGTGAGGATGACCTGCTGGACATGGAGGAGGGTCCATCCACCTCTGTCACCAGCCAGCATGCACTGCACCAGCATGCACGCTGGGCTGCCAACTCTGGTGTCGGTGATTCGTGTGGGGTGCACAGCCTGTGTCTCAGCAGTCTCATGCAAGCATGCCAGCATGCTGTGACTGTGGCTGTAGCTCGTACCTGCACCATTGATGATGCAAGGACTGCAATGGGCAGTGACATGTGTGTGTCCCATGACGGACACACAGCAGGCCAGCACGTGCCCCTGGGCCTTGCTGGTTCTGACTTGTATGCCAGCATGTCGGCACAGTCCCAGGCTGTGCCTGTCAGCACCGGTGGGGCAGCACCGGTGGCTGTGCAGGTGTCTGGCACTGTTGCGGCCACAGCGGTGGAACGAGTGGTTCCTGGGGCACAGCGGTTGGAGGGGCAGCAGCAGCAGTCACCCACCAGGTCTGGGGGTGCAGTGTCCAGCGGTGGCACATGCCCGCCGTCCTTTGATATGCCCATTCCTGGTCCTGGTGAACAGCGCCCACCCTCAAGGGGTGTTGTGCATCAGGACCTTCCACACCCTGGGGGACAGGATGCCGTTGTGGCAGAGTACCCATTGGACGAGCACACCCACCTATTGCGGGAATCAGTACAGCAGCAAAGGCGGGTTGCAACGTCTGTGGAGGCACTGTGTGCGGCTGTGGAGCGGCACAGCAGGGAGTGTGCTCTGGACCGTGCAGAGATGGTCCGTATGTGGATGGATGTGACCGCCGCCATTGACAGGCAGACCCAGGCATTGGTCGCTGTCGTGGCTGCATTGGGCACACACGCAGGTGCTCCTGTACCGTGCACCCCACACAGTATGCTCTCCACTCCCCATTCCCGGTGTCATGCGACACCAGGCCTGTCGATGCCGGGTTCTGCTGTGGGCATCCCAAGCACCCCTGGTGCAGGTATGTTTGGCATCCTACAGACCCCAGTGCAGACAAGGTCGCGATCGCGCAGTGGGACCCCTGGTGGTCCATCAGTGCCACCCCATGTGGCCCCTGCTCAGCCTGCCAGTGCTGTTGGGTCACGGCGGGGCCGCCCACGCATCCGCGGTGGCCGTGGAACGGTGCAACATGACTGACCTGTCTCCCAGTGCAGGCCCTGTCTGCTGCTGCCCTGTGTGCACTGTGCGTCATGGTGGGCAGTGCACTGGTGGGTGCCCTGCCCATCACGTCGACATACGGACCACCTGCACACCATCCCGACTGCTGTCCACAGGTGCGTGCGCATGATGATGCTTGCATTGTACTGTACACCAAGGTGTAAGGGTGCCCTGCATCTGACACAAGTACAGTACAGGTGGTGGGTGTGGTCTGTGGATCTGTGTGTTTGCCATATCTGTTCCTGCTCTGCTGTGCACCTGCCCATGTACGCTGTGCCTGGTGTGTTGTGTGTGTGTGTGTCCATTGACCTGTTCGCCCCTCCCTGATGGTGTGTTTGTGTGCCTGGTCCCTTCCACCCTCCTTGCCGTCATGCACCCCTGGTGTGTTACTCTGTGTGCCTGTGGGTTGCGCCAGGACAGTGTTGTTTTCACATGGCCCCTTGACTTACCTGTGCTGTGCATAATGCTCCTCCGTGATGGTGTCCTGGTGCGGCTGGGCCTGCCGGATCAGTCGGGGGTCCTGCCGTCCAAGTGGAGGGCTGCACATCACCATCAACACCGGCGCCGCTGGCATCCCCATCGCTGTCCCCCTCTTCAACCTGTACGGCTATCCCACAGTCATTGGCCATGTTGTGCAGGATACAACAGGCCAGGAATATCCCACAAGCCCTTGAGGGGCTGTACTGTAGGGCACCGCCGGAGGTGTCTAGGCATCGTAGCATGCCTTGAGCATCCAAACACCCGCTCAATGATGTTGTGTGTGGTGCATGTGCCTCATTATAGTTAAGCGATGGGGTCATGGGGCGCTGCATGGTGTGAGCAGCCAGGGACGGAGTGGGTATCCGCTGTCACCTGTGGAGATAGTGAGATCAGTCTCATGTTCAGGTCCATATTGCCCATATCCCTGTGTGCCACTACCATGGCACCAGTGGCATTCCCACCCTTGCCCCGAGTTTGCATTCCCTACATGCGTACTCACCCACTAGATGGCCTGTGGGGATGTCCCCACTCTAGAATCGATGGCACAGTGTGGACTGATGCCATATAAAGGCATCATGTGCTCCACCAGGGTGTGTGGCACAGACATTGATTATACGCCCAGTGGCATCACACACCACCTGGCAGTTGACACTGGGGAAGCCCTTCCGATTCATATAGGCGGCCCCATCGGGGCCAGGTGGCATGCGAATGGCCACATGGGTGCAGTCTATGGCCCCTAGTACGCCAGGCATACGTGATACCCTGTGGAACGCCTGCATGTTTGCTGTACGCCTCTGCTCATGTGCTGAGGAAATGGATGTGCTCCGCGCATGTGGCAGCAGTGCTGAGGAATTGGGTGAGGATGCGTGATGGCCGACTGTGTGATGCCTGTGGTGTCCCCTGTTGGCCTCTGGAAGGTGCCCGGTGAGCAGGTACATGCAGGCTGTCACCTTGGTCTCCACTGACAGAGCATGGCTCCGTCGTGAGGGTGCCTGCATCACATCACTGCACAGCTCACAGAGCTGCCTCAGTATTGCCCTCTGTTCAGGCTGCACCGCCCACGACCCCTACATCTGTGTAATAACCCAAAAGCTGGGATGCGGCACGGTACTGCCTGTTGGGCATATCACCGACGGGCCCCTCCACGGCCACGCCCCTGCACCTTGCATTCTCACCCCTCATTACAGCTTCTCCGTGGAAGCTGCCACTGTCCATCTCCTGGCTTGTGCCCCCGCTGATGTTGCTCTGTTACCCCGCTGTCCTGACTGCTACTCCACTGCACCAGGCACCCCCGCTGGCCTCTGCAGCCTATGGCCCACAGCTTCCTTGTCTGCCCTGGCCTGTCACTGTCTGTCTTCTCTCTCTCTCTTCCCCTTGGCATCCCTGTGGTGTTCTTGCGCTGCTTCCTTGAGCCTTTTATTTTGGCTCATTTCCGCTGAGCGCAACTTCCAGCTGGTCCGCTGTTGCGCATTGCGCAAGTCTTTGGATATCGCATTGCGCTCTTTATGCATGGATCCACCCCCTTCGGTTGGACATGCCGTCATTTGCATTGCGCTGTTGCTCAGCATGTTTTCAGTGGCGCAACTGCTTCCTGCTGAATATCGCAGAATGGCGCACTTTTGGACTTGCGCAGGTGCAACCCTATTGCGCATGGTGCAACCCTTTTGAATATCCCACCCATTATGTCTAACTTCCACTGTGACTGCAGATGAGTCCCATTAAATCTCCATTGCACTAGTATTTCTCAAACTGCTGTTGTACCATGAATGTACATTTTATATTTGCATCAGCAAATAGGGGAACCCACCCGCCTAAACCACAAATCAAACAATCACTCACTACTGGACTGGGCACTCACTACCCACCCACATAGGATACGCAATGCAGACCTCCTACCAGACTCTCTTAGCGACCACCATATGATCTATATAGTGCGTAAAATCTTCCATCCCCTGGCTCCCCCAACCCGTCTGCTGCACTGCAGGGCATACAATTCCCTTGATCTCCCGCACTCCTGTTCACCCTGTCCACCACTGACTGGTCTCCCATCCCATATGCCACTACCATGGACGAGGCCCTGAGCTACTTCTTCAATCTTCCTTGCTATCTGGGACCTATATGCCTCAGCAGGAGATCCAGAGTAAGAGGCTCACACTTGCCCTGGGTAACCTCTGAACTTATGGAACAGCTCCGTGCCAGGGACCGAGCATGGAAATTTTTCAAGGCCACCGGTTCTCAACCAGCCAAGGAGCATTACCGGGCTCTCCGAAATGCCTGCACAAGACTCATCCGGCAGTCCAAATCAAACTACTTCAAAACGGCTTTTAATAAAAACCACACCCACCCTTCATGAATTCTGGAAATCCATAAAATCCCTCCTCAGCCCCCAACCAAACCTCCCACCCCACCTCAACCTTGCAGGCAAAACCATAAACGACTCTCTGGTTGCCACCGAGTTTAATGCCCTTTCTCCGCTGCCACTGCCTCCCTACTCTCCTCCCACCCCATCCTCACTCTCCACCCCTGCTCTCCCCAAGGTCCCCCTGACCTCCCTAGTGCTCCCCCGGCCCGCCTTCGCCTCCGCCCGTCGCCTTCTGACCAGGTGTTAAAACTCTTCACCTCTAAACGCATCCAAAGGAAATGCCCATCGGGCTAGATTCTAAATGCTACAGTCTCTGCCCGGCCATAGCCTGCCCCCTAGCTATGCTCTATAACCTGTCTTTTAAGTTATGCTCCGTCCCACAAATTGGAAACAGGCCACTATTTTCCCTCCCCAAAGGTGGGGACCTTTCATCCCAATGAATTACCGCCTATATCTCTGCTCCCAATCCTTGCCAAAATTCAAGAGCCTTGTCCTATCCCAGTTGCACACCTATCTAGATACAATCTCCTTTTACCCCTTTTCAGGCCGGGTTCAGAAAAACACTCCACCACCACACCCTCCTTCGCCTCACCAACTCCATCCTCACAGGCATTGGACAAAGGTGACATAACCGCAGCTATCTTTATTGACCTGGCAAAGCTTTAACACGGTCTCACACCCCTACTATTATCCAAACTTGCCCAAACTGGCCTGTCAACATCTGCCCTCAGTTGGTTCCACTTTACCTAACTGGCCGATCCCAAGCAGTCCGTGATCGGCACGGCTCTATCCCCACCTCCCTGTCACCAGTGGCGACTCAAGGGTCTGTACTTGGCCCATTGCTCTTCTCAATTTTCTTAAACGATCTGCCCTCTGTCTGCACAAAATCCGGCATCCACATGTACGCGGATGATACGGTGCTTTTCGCCTCTGGCTCATCTGGTGCAACCATATCAGCTTACCTCCAGAAGGATTTCGACTCCGTCCAATGCTGGCTTCTGGAGAATCAACTCTTCCTCAACTCAAAAAAACTGTCTCCCTCACATTCGGCTCCCGAGCAAAATTATCCCGGCTTACCGATGTGCCCACATTCTATACCTTGGATAGGTCTCCACTTGACTTCGCCCACATATCGTTACCTGCCGCCTGGCTGATCAGCACCTGGACTTCTCAGCACATGTAGACGCACTGCAAAACACACATCCCATGCTGGGAGCTCTCCACGCAACAAACATTGCATCCCCCTACCAACAGGCAAGAAATGGTGCAAAAATGATCCTCCCAATTTTTGACTACGGCGACATCATTTACGGCGCCGCCCCCCCTACATCCTTAGCCAGGTTAAACCCCATTTTCAACTCCTTCTGCCGGTTCACCTTGGACCTCCCTCCCAATACCCATCACTGCGACCTCTACCGGTCCCTCGACCTCCCGTCACTCCAAAATCGGCGTTTTGCTGCACGGTGTTAGAATCACTGCTAAATTCTGGTCTCACACGCTGCCCTCCTATCTATCAACATCTCTAACCACCGCCCCCCCACCTACCTATGACCTCAGAAACACTGACGCCAGGCTCCTTCACATTCCTCACAGATCCACCCGATCAGGTCAGGTAGCTTTTGGTTTCAGACTGCCCAAACTATGGAACTCACTGGCAGCCGACATCAGACTCTCTACAAGCACTCCCCAACGTAATGCCTCCTCAAAGAGCATTTTGCTACCAACTGCACATGCTTTCCCATCGCTAAAAATTCCTGCATGTCTCTTAACAGCTTCAGGCCCACTCTACTCAGCACTTTTGCCACTGCCTTCTCTCAACTGCTGCTATAGATACGCCTGCCTACCCAAATAGTATTGTATTTCTAACCACCGATGTAAATGTGAATTTTTTTTTATGTTTGTCCATGCTAATACAACACTGCCTGTTATACTCCTCATCCGTTTTCATTGTACCTTCCATATGCATCTCAGCTTCTGCATCCACCCTTCTGGACCACCTGATGCTAGCTGCAAATAACTCATGTGCTGAATTTTGGCCACTGTTGCTACCTGCTTACTTTTGCATGTACTGATTATTGTATTTTTGTATTTTTGTACTGCACTCCTGTAATCCCCTTACCCCAGGGCGCATCTGGAATCGAGCGGTACTCTGCTCAGCATGCCTTCCTGGTAAATCTCTTAAATAAATAAATAAATAAAATATTTATTTTTTTTCTCTACGCATCTCTGTTTGTAACTGTCTTTCTTTGTTTCACAAAGTTGTTGTCTCTATTGTAAATCACATACTGTACTTTGCTCTAATCTATTGTACTTTGTTCTAATCTATTTTGTATGACGTGGAGCCTTTGCAAATGGGTCCCTGACTCAAAGGGTTGTAATTCCTAGACCTTAAACAAATAAACAAATAAACATTGTGTAGATACGCACCAGAGAACAAGTCCCCAACATTTCACCCAACCGCCATGCACTTTGTCAAGGTGTCTACCCCTAATCGTGACTGTTTAAATACATGTTATTATTAAAGTGACAGGTGCTCATAATTAAAAGACAGATGGAATATAAAAATTAACTGTGTTTCCTGGCATCCCTCATCATTTAAATGCAGGCAGTGGACTAACAGATACATTTAGCATAGCCTCGGCCCGGTGGCGTGGAAGGCTCACACGCTGAATGCCTTACCTCCTGCCATGCTTGTGACCTGTGTTCGGGAATGAGCGCAGGTGGCCGTAAGTCGGCAGGGTGGAAGAGGACTGAGCATCCCAGGAACAGCTCTCCTCTCCCGGGGAGGGGTGGCTAGTCATCTCAGCCTCTGACTGCCACCTAGGTGGAGGCCATGTGGTAGTGCAGGTAGTCAGCGGCTCAAAAGGGGGGGCCACAGATCTGCAGGACGTGCGCACCTCCATGTGTAGGTACTGATGTCCCGTCATGGCAGAGCCTAGGAAGAAAACTGAAAAACGGACCTGCGGGCTACATGACACATCCCCCCCAACCCACACCATCACCGGAACACCTCAGAGAATCTGGATATGTACTCTAGTGGGGGGGAGACAGCCCTCCCACCCATTCCTGTCAAAGGGGGACTAGCTCCTGGTAGGTCTGGGGGAGGTGGGTGCCAGCTGAGGGGTGGTGGGGACAGGAGTTCATGCACCGTCCAAGGGTTAAAATGCTTGATAAAAGAGATACATTTAGTATATTTCTACACCACTGCTAAACTAGATGGGAACAATGGTATGCAGACTGTATAGCTCACTGCAGATTATGCCTTTTAATCAGCTTAACAACACTGGACAAATCCAGTAGATATACGATAAGGAACGAGACACTAGGTGCCTAAGCAGTAATATATTTACATACGGGGATGAGTATATGTAACCCCTAGGTGGCGCTATCTCAAGAGCTACTACCCCTGCCTGTCGAGCCAGTGACAGGTTAAGGGGCCTAGGTTCTATGACGGGTGCCTCCACCCAGACGTCAGGGTTAGTAGTGGTTAAACTAGCTCAGGTACAGCCCTCTGGGACACTGTGACCCCCCCCTTTGTTCCCACTAGTGGCCCACACAGTACACGGGAGTTACCTTCCCAATACCCCACATATGAACACTTTTCACACATATAGATACCACTTACCCTCGAGACTGATTCTGCAGCACGTCTCTGAAGACCCCCTGTAAAACAAGGTTAAACAACATACACAGCAAAATGCAATACTGTTTCTATACGTACTGACACAACAGACAGTATATAGTATAAGAACAACAAATCTGATTTATTTAGGGAACAGCAACACGGGAGGGGGCAATCAGGTTGATTAGTTTTTGCAAAGTTCAAATCACAGTACTGTGCACATATATACGGACCAAAAAAGTCACACTCTGGGTACCCAGGATGGGGGGGAGGGCTAGCCAGGTCAGTTGCCTGGGGTTGGCCGGCAGGTGCAGATGGATGGGGCCCTGTAGGAAGAAAATATATGCACAACACCCTATTGTAATCTGGAGCCAGATGGCTCAGTCCGTGAAGAAATGAAACAGCAATAATCAGGTGACACACTTGTAATTGATAACAGGCTGCAGGGGGATACCCTGATTTGTACTCACAATACCAAAGCTGAAAGCTGGATGGAGGATGTTCTAGCTGGATTGCCAGGAAAACAAGGTATGGAGACAGAGTCCTAGTGACTGGATCCAACTGCAGTTGAAAGCAAACGGATTTAGTCCGACATAAGCTGGGATCTGCTTCCAGCTTCAGCACACAGCTCACAGTCAGGGGAAATGAAATTGTGATTCCCCACTAGCACTACGCACATTCATATGTAAAAGGAAAGTACTATACCAGGCAGGCTGCTCCTCGATCCCGATTGCACTTACTACAGAATACCTGGGAGCACACACAGCAGCTTCAGTTCCTGACAGACTGAGCGCGATTCAGCAATATCTTCGGTCTTCTACAGGGTAAGCCTGGCTTCCACACTTCTTGTACTTCTTTCTCCTCACAACTCGGATTCAGTCCGAACTGGCACTCACAACAGCTGCAGGCCGAAACTCAGGGCCTAACATGAGCTTCCCGCACGAAACTACACGACACAGCAAAAGCAGGGCTCCTTCTCTCTTCACTGTCACTACTGATCTGAGCTTGCCAGCAACAGTGCTGGGAATTTCTTTTGAGTTCCTCCCAGTCCGGTTGGTTGGTTCGGCTGTCACTTACAATAGAGCTCCCTCTGTTGGTGCAAAAAGGCGCCAAGGTCCAAACTACATTTCCCAGAGGCACTAGCCATACAGTACTCTTACAGCAGGCTCCAGATGAGAGTCCAAGTTCTGATTTGCCAGCAGGCTCCATTTTAAGGACCCCCTCACCACTGATTGGTCCATTTCAGCAGTTCAGTACCAGAATGGAGGGCTAAGCAAAAACAGTCCAGACTGCAAAGAAAAGCAGGTTAGACAAACTGTATTTTCATGATTACTCTAAACAATTCCTAGCAAACAGTTACACCTTTTGAAATAACTCCCTCTGCGCATTTAGCAAAGTCAGAAACGGAGCGAGTTGACAGCAGCCCGGGAGGGATTCAGGCATTGAAACGCACAGTCCCCCCCCCCAATTTCAAACCAATTAAGCCTGCAAGCAGGCAGCTCTTAAAGAGACAGTACATGGAGGCTCAAATAGCACTCACTTAGAACCACATTTAAGCGGCTTAGACGCAGAACACCTCCAGACTTGGAGCATTCAGGCAAGCTCCTGGAAGACTTCTGGGAACCCCCATTTGCAGGGGTGTTACATATACCTCTGCTATCAATGGCTACATGTAACCCCTAGGTGGCGCTATCCCAAGGGCTACTACCCCTGCCTGCTTGGCTAATAACAGGTTAAGGGGCCTAGGTTCTGTAACGGGTGCCTCCACCCAAAGGTCGGGGTTAGTAGTGGTCAACCTTGCCTGGGCACAGCCCTTCGGGACACTGTAACCCCCCTTGTTCCCCACTAGTGGCCAAAGCCATACACAATAATCACTTTCACAATACCCCTGATAGACTTTGCAAGTACACACACTGGTTGCACTTACTGCCAGGGCTGGCTCCTCTGGTTTGACCCTGGGAACCCCCAGTAAAAAAAGGTTAAACAGAGCAGACAGCAACAGTACAGTACTTTTAACACAAACTGGAACCACAGTCAGTTTAAATGCAGAAAAAGTAAGATCTGATTTATCCAGGGGACGTGAACAAGGAAGGGGCGTAATCAGGATGATTGGCTTACAAGCTACATTAACATACTAACATACTAAAATGCCAGCAGAATAGGCCTAATGGTCTTTCGTGTCTGCTCGTTTGGTCAGCCCCCACCCTGGGTGCTGACCTTGCTGTCCCCCTCGCCTTCTCTGGCTTCTCCCTTCCCAGTTCCGGATATTCTTGCTGCATTGGATTTTGCTTCCTGAACCCTTCCCCTGTACCTGTCCCACCCCTCTTGAACCCCTCACTGTCTCTGCCTCCACCAGCCCCTAGGTAGTGCATTCCATGGCTCTACCACCCTCTCAGTGAAGTAGCACCTCCTCCTTTTCTCCCTGAATCTTCCCCTCCAGCTTCAACCCATGCCCTCTAGTGGCCCCCTCCTCCTTCCTTCGAAGCACCCTCACTGTTCCTCCCCTATTTACCCTCTTCATGTACCTGAAGACCTCTATCATGTCCCCCCGGTCCCTTCTCTCTTCCAAAGTGTACATATTTAGCTCTTCGAGCCTCTCCTCATAGGTCCTGTCCCCCAAGCCCCAAATCATTTTGGTTGCCCTCCTCTGGACCCTCTCCAGGAGGTTAATATCCCTCTTTAAGTGCAGCCTCCAAAACTGCACGCAGTACTCCAGGTGCGGCCTCACCAAGCAGTTATACAGAGGGAGTATCACTTCCCTCCTTCTGGAGGTGATCCCCCTAGCGATGCATCCCAGCATCCTGTTGGCCTTGGCTGCTGCCCTCCTACAAGTCTCAGAGTTGTTCATCTTGACATCCACCACCACCCCCAGGTCCCTCTCAGCCATTGAGACTTGTAGTACTTCCCCCCCCAGGGTGTACACTTGGCCTGGGTTTCTTGCCCCAGGTGGAGTACCTTGCATTTCCTGCATTAAACCTCAGCTTCCACTTCTAGACCATCTTTCCAGAGCCTCCAGGTCCCCTGCAGGGCCACCTCCCCTCCTCCCCATCCACCACTGCCTCCCAGTTTGAGTCATCTGCAAAGAGACTCATCTCACTCCTGATACCTGTCCTTATGTCAGATACGTAGGCATTGAACAGAAGGGCCCAGGACTGATCCCTGTGGGACCCCACTAATGACCCTCCTTGGGGAAGAGACTATCCCACCAACTACGACCCTCTGGGTCCGGTCCTGGAGCCAATTGCCTATCCATCGGATCATCTGGTTTCCCACCCCCATTTCTCCTAGTTTATCCAACAGGCCCATGTGAGGAACAGAGTCAAATGCCTTGCTGAAGTCTAGAAAGAGGACATCCACTGGTCTACCCAGGTACAAGGCACTTGTCACCCAGTCATAGAACTCCACCAGGTTTGTCTGACACGATTTCCCCGGGATGAATCCATGCTGTCTATCGTCCAGGCACCCTGACTTATCCAGGTCCCCCCCTAGCCTCTCCTTGACAATGCCCTCCATCACCTTGCCCACCACTGATGTCAGGCTGACAGGCCTGTAGTTCCCTGCCACCTCCCTTGATCCCCCCTTGTGGATAGGCACTACATGTGCCACATTAATCAAACATTAATCATTAATCAAACAGTTATGCATGCAGTTCAGAACCCCCCACACGGTCACACACTCTGGGTACCCAAGTAGTAGGCAGATGAGCTAGCCAGGATCGTTGCCCGGGTAGGCCGGCATTGCAGCTGGTTGGGGCCCTGTGATGGAAAAACATGCACAACACACTATTTGTAATCCGGAGCCTGATGGCTCAGTTTGTGAATAAAGAGAAATAACCAAGAAATCAGATGACACACTTAGATTATATTGTAGGTGCAGGGAGCTACCCTGATAGTTACTCACGGTACCCAAGACTGGACACAGGATGGACGAAATTCGAGACAGCTGGTGGTTGGTCTGGATTGCCAGGAGAAGTAGGTCCCACACGATTTCGCTGGGGTGTCATTCCCGTTCAAGCGTGGAGCAGGGGGCTGATCCCCAGGCAGGTCTCTCGTTGATGGCTTTTCTCTGTGTAGTAGGGTAGTCTGGCAGGGCCCTCGTGGCAAGGCCCAGCCGAATGGAGTTAACCGAGGATTCAGTCTGTTTGAGCTGGATACAGCTACCAACAAGCAGGACACAGTTCACACAGTGGGGAAACAAATCACGACCCACTTTCAATACACAGCACATTTATGTGCAAAGGATTCTACAGTACCAGGCAATTCTTCTTCTGTCCCAATCGCACTGTTCTCTGCACAAGTCAGAAGTTCTGAAGTGAATGGGATTTCTGGCAGACCGATCGCATTCAGCACAATCTTCGGTCCTCCTCAGGTTGAGCCTGGTCCCACTTCAGTAGCTTACTTTAATCCCACACATTCGGATTTAGTCTGAAATAATTCTCTTCTCCCTCTCAGGGGCAGCAGGCAGACATGCAGGCCACAAAACTCAGCCCTTTCACAGTTCTCCCACGCGAATAGACTCAGGATTGCTTCTCAAAATCACTTGACTGTCTCCAGCTCTAGCTGCTTCAGCTCCCAACTTAGATCTGACGCAACTGCCAGCAAGCTTGGGGATGTCCCTCAGAATCCAAAAGGTTCGGTTGGCTGATCTGTCTGTCAGTCAAAGCAAGAGCTCCCCCTTCAGTTGCACAAAGGCACCAAAAGCCCAAAACTGCAGTTCCTACAGATTTTGACTCCAGAAAGCTCCTGTAGTCCAGCTCCATTTTAGATCCCACCAGAACTGATTCGTCCAATTCGCAGTCCCGGGCCAAATGATGGGGATAAACAAGACAATCCCTATTGCAAAGAAGGCAGGTTAGATAAACTACTTTATCATTATCACTCTAAATGATTTTCAGCAAATAGTTACATCTTTTAACAGAGCTCCCTCTTAGATTATTTACGACTGCAATCCAAGCAGCTCTTAAAGAGACAGTGCACAGAAGCTATACAGGCACTCTCTGGCAATCACATTTAAACTGCTAAAACGCAAGACACCAGACTGGCAGTGAGCATTTAGGCAAGCTCAAGGAAGACTTTTCGGGAACCCCCATTTGTAGGGGGGTTACACACTTCCCTGCTTAGAGAAAGCTTGGCGTCCGCGTCAAGTCTGTACCATCTTGCATCAGTTAACATAAACTTACTACTTTACTATACATTTTTACTACGCTTTATAATACTATATCCATTTTGACAATACATTAGGCATATTTCACACAAGTCAGTTGAACATTACTATACTAAATCAGGTAATAACTTCTTGTACATTAAACAGAGTAAGAGGGGGCCCTTCCCTATCAGCTAACTTGGGCTGGATGGGGCAGGGGCACCATGGTGAGAGGGCATAACGAGTAACCTGGAATTGGTACTTAAACTTAGTTTGGGCAGTGAGCTCTGGGAAACATAAACCCCCTTGTGGACCACATTGAGAGGCAAATCTACTTGCCTCCCAGTGGAATCATAGCTGAAGTATACTACTGGTTTGACAGCTCAGCCGGTCTTTCTGGGGGGAACAATCACGGTCTCTGTACTCTCAGCACTGGTCCTGGGACTTTCAACAATTGGGAGGGGTGCCTCTGCCTGGGTAGAAATGTCCAAACTTGGAGCACTGTCAGCTCCTTGCTCTATAGGCTCTGTTTCTACAACACTTTGCTCATTTTGAAGAAGCCCTGGTACTGAAGGGGGGTTATCAGTACTCTCATAGTGTTCTTCAAGTTCTGGCATGTCACCAGAAAGATTCATTCCATCAGCCCTTCCCTCGGGCAAATGATACAGTTCCACAATACACAGAGACTCAGCTTCTTCAGATGTGATACTTTGCATTTCACTTTCAGGGAACATTGGCTCCAAGAACAAAGCTGGGGGGTTAGGCAGTCCAGAAGGCCCAGCTTCATCCCCATGATTAGTCATGGGATTACCCCGAAACAGCTGGCTCAGTTCATAAGAGGGGTAATAGGCATAGTCGCACTCACTTTCGTCAGAAGTGGACTGACAGTCACTATCATTCTAGGCCTGCTGCAGAGGAAATCTTAAATCTGTGACCACTGGGGTAGGTTGGCTCTGTCTCTTTCTTGCAGCAGCATGAGTCACCGGCCCAGGAAGCTCAATTTCTGGGGGTTCAGCCTCAATCATGACTTGGCCGATAGGTAGCAAGTGGTTACAGTGTATCTTGACAGCTTTGGAGTTGTTCTCTGGGTGCACCTTGTACGCAGGTAAATCATCCAACTTTCCAACTACTACATGGGGAAGATGGTGCCACTGATCAGCAATTTTGTGTTTTCCATGTAGTCCCAAATTGTGTAACAACACACGATCTCCAGGTCAAAGCTCTTGAGCCTTTACTTTTTAATCAACCTCTCTTTGTTGGCTGGATTTCTCTTGGCGGCCATTGTCTGGGCCAGTTGATAGGCATGGTTCAATTGAGCTTTCAGTTTTTGTACATATTGCAAGTAGTTTTTGGCTTGGACCCCATCTGGAAAGACCCCAAAACAGACATCAACTGGCAGCCGGGCCTCTCTCTCTCGAACATGAGGCAATAGGGGGAGAACCCAGTAGCATCATTTTTCATGCAATCGTATGTGTGTACCAAGGTGCTAATCTGCTGGCTCCATTTATGCATGTCTTTTGGGTGAAGGGTGCCTAGCATGTCTAGCAGGGTGCGGTTAAAGTGTTCTGGTTGAGGGTCACCCTGTGGGTGATAAGGGGTGGTTCTTGACTTTCGCACACACCCCCGTAGAGACAGCATTTCTTTGATTAATCGACTCTCAAAGTATCTACCTTGATCAGAGTGAATTTCCTGGGGGGGCTCCATAGTGGACGAAGACATTTTCCACTAGCACCTTGGCCACAGTAGATGCCTTTTGATCTTTGGTGGGGAAAGCTTGTGCATACCATGTGAAATGATCCGTAACCACTAACACATTACCAATGTTTCGCTGGTCAGGCTCCAAACTCAAGAAGTCTATGCAGACTAGTTCCATCGGAGTGCTGGTAGTAATGTTGACAAGGGGGGCAGCCCTCTGAGGCAGGACCTTTCTCTTCAAGCAGCGACTACAAGTCCTTACATGGTGCTCAACATCGGCCCCCATCTTGGGCCAGTAGAATCGAGATCGTACTAGGTCAAGGGTTCAGTCGATACCGAGGTGGCCCATATGATTGTGAAGGGACCTCAGCACCAAATCTCTGAAGGCTGTGGGCAGAGCCATTTGTTGCTTGTCTGCTTGGCCACCCCGATCTACTGTCTCTCTATACAACAATTGATTAATCAGCTTCAACCTGGGGCCTTCTTTAAACAATAAAGCCGTTCGCAAATCAGAGGAATGCAACTTAGACACATCTTTCCCTGCACGGATGGTATCAAGGGCTGGCTGAATCATAGGATCTTGGGATTGAGCCCACTGAACAACGTCATTGTCAAATTGAGACAGTGCACTAATATCTAGAGCAGAAAAATGGCAATACGCAGCCGGTATGCAGGCGTCAGGAGGGCCCAAGCAATCTACTAAGCAGTCCACTGTGTCTGTAGACATCTGTACATTTCTACCAAACTTTTGGCACAATGCTCAGATGTCAGGTTCAGACAGCCTGACCCAGTCACTCCTGGCAATGGGCCTCCGGGATAGGGCATCAGCATCAACATGATTCAGGCCCGGTCTGTATTCGACAGCATAATCGTACATTGACAATGCAGAAAGCCACCGGTGCCCAGTGGCGTCTAACTTGGCTAAAGTCTGTACATAGGTTAATGGGTTATTATCAGTCCTCACCAATATTTTTGCCCCATAGAGGTAATCATGAAACTGGTTGACAATGGCCCATTTTAACGCAAGGAACTCCAACTTGTGCACAGGGTAGTTTTGCTCTGACGGGGTCAAGCTCCTACTGGTGAATGCCACTGGTCTCAAACCATCCTCATGGTCTTGATACAGCACAGCTCCTAGACCCTGCAGACTAGCGTCAGTATGCAGCATATAGAGTTTGGTGGGATCAGCATAAGCAAGGATGGGGTAGTAGGTGAGCTGGTATATGACTTCGTGGAAGGCTGCTTCACAGTCAAGCATCCAACAGGACCTGAAAAGTTCACCTGGATGGAAATATACTCTTTCTGGTCCAGGGTGGCCCCTTTCTTGTATTTACGATTGGTGTGAGGGTAACCCTGGGTAAGATTCAAGAGTGGCCGAATCACTTTGGAATAGTCCTTTATGAACCGGCAGTAGTAGCCACAGAATCCCAGGAAATGTTGTAGTTCTTTCAAATTGTGGGACTGGGGCCAAGTGGTCAAAGCCTCAACTTTACTGGGATCAGTCTCTATCCCCTCTGTGGATACTATGTGCCCCACATACTTCACAGAGGTCTGAAAAAACTGGCATTTGTCGATGGACAACTTAAGGCCAAAATCTTCCAGTCGGTCTAGGACTTTAAACAGTCTGTGCTCATGCTCTTCCAAAGTGCTCCCAAACACAAGGACATTGTCCAAGTACACCAGGCATTCCAGTAAAGTCATATCTCCCACTGCACGTTCTATCAGCAGCTGAAAGGTGGCCAGGGCGCCCGATATCCCCTGTGGCATTCTTAGAAATTCATAAAACCCAAAGGGACAAATGAAAGCTGTCTTCTCACGGTCCTCCGGGGCCATTGGAATTTGGTAGAATCCACTGCGAAAATCCAACACTGAGAACTACTTGCTCCCATTTAGACAATCCAGAGCATCTTGTATCAATCAATCAATCAGTCAATCAATCAAGTCTTTATTTAACCAGGCGTTCATCGTTGAGCAGAAGCTCATTTGCAAGATGGACCTGGGTGGAGCATGAACAATTGTATATACAGGTCAACACAGGTATTTACAAGGCAATACAGATAATACTCTTTACAGAGAGGAAGAAAAGAAGTTCATATGTACATAGAATTATACATATATTGTACAGATTACACGGTATTTACATACATAGAGTGTCTATAGGAAGATAAAGCAGGTTATCTAAGGTTGCAGGAGGAAATAAGGAAGAAAAAATAAAAATAAAATATACACCAGGTAGAGGTGAAGGTAGGGGCAAGAGAGGGAGGAAGTAGGGGAGAAAGGCTAGGAGGCACAGGTGCACAGAAAGAGTTGGTAAAGCTGGATGTGAGAAGGTGGATGGAGAAAAGGTATGTGTGAGCCCCGGGATTGAATGCTATAAAGTACGGGGCATGGTAGGATGCCACAACCCAGGGTAGTAAGCTCCTATCCGAGGTTGGGAAAGGAAGAATAAGGGGATGGACGAGCCTAGTGTTGATAAGACAGTGGGATAAGAGAGAGAACAATTAGGCTGGTGAAGAGCAAGCTGGGGGGGTCAGTACTTAAAATTGGGTCTAGGCGTGGCTATATACCAGTACTGGGTCTGAGTGGGTGAAGCAGTTACATACTTCTCTGATTGTACGGAAATAAAGCATCTTGAAAGCATTTATACCGATTAGAGTGCTTAATTTGAGGTTTTTTTGTAGATCGTTCCATAAGGTAGGTAGCACGAAGCTTATGGCTGCCCTGCCGAAGCGGGATTTTGCTTTGGGTACTTTAAGTGTAATAGCTGAGTAACTTCTTAATGCGTATTTCCCAATTATACTCAGGGGAAGACAGCAGGAGATATAGTAAGGCAGCTTATTAGAGATGGCTCTATAGGTCCAGAGAGCGGCGTTTCTGTGGCGCCTGAACTTTAGTGATGTCCATCCCACTGCCGCATATAGGGTGCAGTGATGTGTGTCGAAGGGGGAGTCCCGTTATAAACCTCAGTGCTCGATGGTAGAGTGTGTCCAGTTTAGCCATGTAAGAGTTGGGGCATTGGCTGTAGAGGAAGTCAGCGTAATCAACCAATGATAGGAAAATGGATTGGACCAGTTGTTTCTTGGCATCTCTGGTGAGAAATTGGCTGATTCTAAAAAACAGTCCAAGCCTTTGCCAAAGTCATTTTAGCAAGTCCTCGATATGTTCAATGAAGGAGAGTCTTTGGTCTATCCAAACTCCCAGATACTTGAATTTTGAAACAAATTCTAGTTTTTCACCTAGAACTGTGGTAATTTGGGGAACTGTCCCACTGGACACAGGGGTTAGCTACTGCGGATAAAAGGAGAGGACCATCGCTTTAGTTTTTGGCATTAAGGAGTAGCTTTTTGGAGGAGTTGGCTTTGCAAAGGTTGAATTCTGACTGTAGGTCATTGCAGGCAGCTTCAGGTGTTGAAGCTCACGTAGAGAACTGTATCATCTGCAAACAGATGGATGTTGGCTTCTTTTATACAGTAGTCGATGTTATTAATGTAGATTGCAAAAAGTAAGGGCCCTAATATAGAACCTTGAGGTACCCCTCTTTGCAGAGTTTTTAAGGGGACAGGCCTCCTTCGGCTTTAACTTGTTGAAGGCGCCCTGTAAGATAGTCAGTGAACCAACGCAGAGAGGAGGGGTCCACACCTATGGTTTGAAGAGCGGAGAGGAGCAGACTATGGTCAGCGGTGTCGAAAGCCTTGCTTAGATCAAGGAAAACAGCACAAATAAAGTTTTTGCTCTCAAGATTACGCTGCCAGTCATTAGTAACTTTGGCGAGGGCTGAGATAGTGCTATGTTTAGCTCTGAATCCGGACTGCATAGGCTTTAGCAGTTCCCTAGACTCAAGGTGAGTCCTCAGCTGTGCATTTACAATTTTCTCTAGGAGCTTGGAGAGGACGGAAGGAGGGAATTGACCTGTAGTTATTGAGATGCCACGGTCACCTGATTTGAACAGTGGTATGACATGTGCTGTCTTCCATATGGGGGTAAGGTGCCCTGAGACAGGGATAAGTTAAAAGGTGGGTGTGGTATTGCTAGTACATGGTAGGCAATTTTTAGGAAGTAAGGGTCAAGGGAGTCGGCCCCAGCACTTTTCTAGTATCCAACTGAAGCAAGAGGTCCTCTACCTCTTTCCAGTGTAGCAGGTTGAAGTGAGAAAGCGGCAAGCTATCGAGTTTCAGGCAGTTGGCTGGCAGTCTGGGAGGCGAAGTATGTTTGCAGGGAGTTATCAAATGCCATGCCTGCAGTAGCAAAGTGGTTATTGAATCGTCCAAGTATATCCATCTTTTGGTTATAGTCAAGTTGCCAGAGGTAATCTTGGTGGGAGTAATTTCCTGAGGAGTGGCCTAGCAGATCACTGATTGTGTTCCAGAGCTTGATTGGGCTCTTTGTGGCAGAGTCGAGTTCGGATTTGAAGAAGGTGGCCTTGATTCTCTGATTGTTTTGGTACATAAATTTAGTAGTCTCCTGAACTGGTTCCAGTCCTCTGCAGTGTTCAGTCTGCGTGCTTTTTTCCAGAGCTTATCTCTTTCTAGAAGCAAGGACTTGATCTGAGGGGTGAACCATTTACAGGTTTTGGTCCTAGTTCGAACTTTAATAAGGGGAGCATACTTATTAAGGGCCCTTGATAGAATGTTGTGGAAGATATTGTAAGCTGACGGCTGTATATGGAAAAGCTGTATATGGGGCATGGTGTATTGGTCGGGGATGGTCCGCCGGTTCAGGGTTCAATAATCAATGCACATCCTCACAGCCCCATTTTTCTTATGCACAACCACAAAGGGTGAAGCATATGGGCTTCTGGATTCTTGTATTACACCAGCCGCAAGCATTTCCTGCAGGTGTCTTCTCACATCATCTATGTCTGCTGGAGGTAGGCGTCGAGACCTTTCCCAGAAGGGCCGTTCATCGTGCAGACGTATGTGATGCTCCGCACCCTAGACACATCCTACATCCCATTCCTTCAACGAAAACAGTTGATCTCTCTGGGCAAGTTTCTGGCTAATTCTAGTCTTCCATTCAGCTGGCAACGGGGAGTCACCAAAGTCAAACGCATCTGGGGTCACTCTATCTGTCAGACCATGGTGCTTGTTGCTGGGCAACACTGCAGTGTCTGCACAATGTACCATAGCTAGGGTGCAGCCTCTGTTGACCCGGATCTCCCGATCTGACACATTGTGAATCTGGACCGTCACCATAGGTGCCGGAACAGGGGGTGCCACTAGGGCCATGGCCCTACCACTTTCATAAGTGGCCCTATCACTTTTTGCAATCATGATAATATATTTAATAGGGGAAAATGTACCTCTTACATCCTTGGCCCTACCGCTTTTCAAACCTTTCCGGCACCACTGACCATCACTTGTCGTGCATAGGCATGAGCACGAGCTGGCAAGATGCTGGGCCTGACCAATAGTCCTTCTGGCAATTTTCCATCTCTGGGTGCATCCAGCATTAGTATTCTATTCTTGACATCTTTCCTCAGGCGGACGTCCCCTTGAAGGGTACACTGGGCATTAGGGGCCAACACCATTGAATAGTGATCCTTCTTCCACACGAAAACTACTGGTTCATCCTGGTCTACTTCCTCGGGTTTCTGCTGCAAATCATAGGCCCTCCTAATCAGAGCCAGAATTCTTAGGGCCCTCCCAGTCCATCGCCCTTGTTTCTCGTGACAGAGTTGTGCCAGTCTCCCAAACATATGGGCGTTGGTCCCAATTAACAGGGGAACCCCATCATACAGTCCAGTAGGGGGACAAACTAAAGCCAGTGTCTCAACTTGCTCCTCTACACCAGTTACAGCTGCAGAAAATGACAACCAGAGGCGGACATATCCTAGGTAGGGAGAAGACTTGTCGCTCAGCCCCCACACATGTAGGCCTTCCAGGGATTGTAATGGCACAGTAGATAAGTGTTTGTCAAACCAGTCCTGAAATACAATGGTCACTTGCGAACCACTGTCAACCATAGCCCAAGTGGACACACCGCTCACTTTCACTGTCATTTCCATTGAAGGGCCCACTATTTTGGACCAGTCTGGAGAGGCTGTAGCAGAGGCCTGGACAGATGATTTAGCCACAAAGAAATTTGAGTTAGTATTTCTTGAACCCGCACTGCGGTCATTTCGGGCACCCCTTGGCCATTGGTTTGCTTTTCAAAGCTCCCCTTGGAGTCTGTTTGCTACCTTTTCTAAGTCTTTCTGAGACCGGCATTCTCTTTTCATATGGCCATCCTTCCCACAGTTGTGACAAATGATGGACTCCTGGGTCATCCTTGGGGAGAACATTGCATAAGGGACTGGAGCAGTAGCAAGGGGTCGGGGTCCTGTATCTGCTTGCAGCAGTGAGAGTGCTGCAACGTGTCTTAACAGTTCCTTTAGGGTGGCAGTCAATTCTTTGATTTCAGCCTGGGAGCTGCCCTCGGTAGAGGATGCCTGAGGGTGCACTCTCTCCCCCATGGCAGTCACGTCCTGCGAGGAACCAGAATCTTGTTCCATGGGGGGAACCCTTGCAGAGGCGCCCAACTTCAATTCTCGAACTTCCTTTAGTAGCTCGACTTTCAAAAACTGGGCCCAGGGCAGGAAGTCCTCTGCATTTTCAGAGTGCTTGTTAGGTGCCAACCTTTGCCCCTGAACCCCACTTGGCTGATCACTCTCGGTCACTTGTGCAGTAGCAGCAGATATTGGTGCAATTTCTCCACAGGGTCACCTTAGCTCAACCCCCTGAATTTCTTTCATTAGCTCATCATAGGAGGGAGGTGATTCCAGTCGATTGGCGAGGTGCAACTGAAGCAATAACAATTCCAAAAATGAAGCAGACTTAAGGATCCGGTCCAGCCTAGTTTGATCTAATTCATTTGATGGCAAACTACCTTTTCTGAGGCACTCTTGTAGCAGCTTTTCAAGCCGAGGTACATACACAGACAATGGCTCCCCTGAGTACTGCTGGGCATTTCTTACTCTCCACCACAGGTCCTCATCTGAATCTGGGCTCCCATACAATTCTCCAATGCTCCAAGATAGCCCTGTGCAGTTGCTTCAGGGTAATTGGCCCACTTAGCACGGATAGTGGCCAGGGCCGGACCCCGGAGGTTCTCACTCAACCTCTTTCGTTTCTCTGCTTCTGAACATTGCCATTCAAGTACTAGAGGGGCAACACAGTCTATCCAGGTCTCCCAGTCATCCTCCCCCTTGGGGATGGGGAGGGTGCCTGAGAAGATTCTCAGCCTTTGGTAGGAGTTGTGACTAATGGCAGGTACAGATGTAGGGGCTAGCACTGGCATGGGCACAGAAGGTGGGGCCGTAACAGGTGCTGGAGTGGGAGGGGATGTTGGTGAAGGGACACCCCCAGGTGGCAGGAATAGTTTCTTAAAGTCCTCTATGGTTTTCCCTTCCTCCAGCAACAATTTAGCAAATTTCTCCTCAAAAGTCTCAGATAACGGTGGGAGCTCATCCTACCCAGGGTCTTTACTGTCTTTTGTTATCACTCTCCAGGTGGCTTGGGCCACGTCTGAGGCAATAGTCTGTGGCACTTTAGAGCTGTCCACCAGGTCACTACACTCTACTAAGGCCTTGAAAGTTTGGGCAATCAAATCAGCTTGTCAACCCACCACCACAGGGTTTTTTAAACACTCAACTTTGGAGAGTTCGCCCTCTACCATGTCCTTACTGGTACCCAGGGGAATATCCAGTAAAAGCATAGCATTTTGGGGGTCGATCTCCTGCCCAGTACACCACCCCACCAACTGGCGTACAGCCACTTCTGTTGGGGTAACCATTTATGTTTGACAACAATTCATAATTTCAGCCACTAGTAGGCACAAAAACCCAGCGGTGAGCCTCCATGATGTAACCCCTAGGTGGCGCTATCCCAAGGGCTACTACCCCTGCCTGCTTGGATAATAACAGGTTAAGGGACCTAGGTTCTGTAGCGGGTGCCTTCACCCAAAGGTCAGGGTTGGCAGTGGTCAAACTAGCCTGGGCACAGCCCTTCGGGACACTGTAACCCCCCTCATTCCCCACTAGTGGCCAAACAGTACACAATAATCACTTTCACAATACCCCTGATACACTTTGCAAGTACCCACACTGGTTGCACTTACCGCCAGGGCTGGCTCCTCTGATTCGACCCTGGGGACCCCTTGTAAAACAAGGTTAAACAGAGTAGACAGCAACAGTACAGTACTTTTAACACAAACTGGAACCACAGTCAGTTTAAATGCAGAAAAAGTTAGACCTGATTTATTCAGGGGATGTGAACAAGGAAGGGGCATAATCAGGATGATTGGCTTACAAGCAACATTAATCAAACAGTTATGCATGCAGTTCAGAACCCCCCACACAGTCACACACTCTGGGTACCCAGGTAGTAGGCAGATGGGTTAGCCAGGATCATTGCCAGGGGTAGGCCGGCATCGCAGCTGGTTGGGGCTCTGTGATGGAAAAACAACATGCACAACACACTATTTGTAATCCAGAGCCTGATGGCTCAGTTCGTGAATAAAGAGAAATAACCAAGAAATCAGATGACACACTTAGATTATATTGTAGGTGCAGGGAGCTACCCTGATAGTTACTCACAGTACCCAAGACTGGACACAGGATGGACGAAATTCGAGACAGCTGGTGGTTGGTCTGGATTGCCAGGAGAAGCAGGGCCCACACAATTTCACCGAGGCGTCGTTCCCATTCAAGCGTGGAGCAGGGGGCTGATCCCCAGGCAGGTCTCTCATTGATGGCTTTTCTCTGTGCAGTAGGGTAGTCTGGCAGAGCCCTCTTGGCAAGGCCCAGCCGCACAGAGTTAACCGTGGATTCAGTCCGTTTGAGCTGTGTACAGCTATCAACAAGCAGGACACAGTTCACACAGTGGGGAAACAAATCATGACCCACTTTCAATACACAGCACATTTATATGCAAAGGATTCTACAGTACCAGGCAATTCTTCTTCGGTCCCAATCGCACTGTTCTCTGCACAAGACAGAAGTTCTGAAGTGAATGGGATTTCTGGCAGGCCGATCGCATTCAGCACAATCTTCGGTCCTCCTCAGGTTGAGCCTGGTCCCACTTCAGTAGCTTACTTTAATCACACACACTCGGACTTAGTCCGAAAGAATTCTCTTCTCTTCCTCTCAGGGGCAGCAGGCAGACATGCAGGCCAAAAAACTCAGCCCTGTCACAGTTCTCCCATGCAAATCCACTTAGGATTGCTTCTCAAAATCACTTGACTGTCTCCAGCTCTAGCTGCTTCAGCTCCCAACTTAGATCTGACTCAACTGCCCGCAAGCTTGGGGATTTCCCTTAGAATCCAAAAGGTTTGGTTGGCTGATCTGCCTGTCAGTCAAAGCAAGAGCTCCCCCTTCAGTTGCAAAAAGGCACCAAAAGCCCAAAACTACACAGATTTTGACTCCAGAAAACTCCTGTAGCTCCATTTTAGGCCCCACCAGAACCAATTCGTCCAATTCGCAGTCCCAGGCCAAATGGCGGGAATAAACAAGACAGTCCTTGCTGCAAAGAAGGCAGGTTAGACAAACTACTTTATCATTATCACTCTAAATGATTTTCAGCAAATAGTTACATCCCTCAACAGAGCTCTCTCTCAGACTATTTATGACTGCAATCCCAGCAGCTCTTCAAAAGACAGTGCACAGATGCTATACAGGCACTCTCTGACAATCACATTTAAACTGCTAAAACGCAGGACACCAACCTGGCAGTGAGCATTTAGGCAAGCTCAAGGAAGACTTTTTTGGAACCCCCAATTGTAGGGGGGTTACATACACAACCACTTAAGTTGACTCTACAGAAAAGCAGCAGTACTATAATTCATTGCTGACATACAGATACGCTAATACCAAATGAATGTAAACTTTGGGCCCTACGTGGAGGGCTGATGAGCAACTGTATTAATGGGATACTCAGATAACACACAAAGTCTTAAAGAGCAGCTGACATGTGTTTATGCTCCAGGCAGGCAACGCATACCATGTAGTTGCCTACTGTAAGATCTTTTTTAGCCATAAATCAATTTTTTTGTCCAAGGGATAAAAAATAATTTCGCTATTAGCCCCAGACATGTATACATGCCTGCAAAGATAATGTTAGTACATTTAGGCAGCCCCCTACCCTGATTCCATTACTAGCTCCAAAGAGCTCCTGCAGCCCCATTCCCTACCTTGCATCATCATTATGCTGCTTTTAGGGGCAGGGCTGCAGCACTCAGTGGTTGCTCAGCTCGTTCCAGGAAGTTATGAGCTAAGCTTTATGAGCAAAATTGCTTTTTATCCCCTGGACAAAAATAATTAATTTAAAAACGTTCCTGGGGCAGGCAACTATATGGAATGAGTTGCCTGCCTGGAGCATGTCAGCAGCTCTTTAATTATCTGGTTTGGCTCAATAATCTATATTATTCACCATTCGTCAAAAGCAGCCATTATAATTAGTTAAAAAGATAAATATATAAAGCTTAAATTTATCAAAAACACAAGCAAAATGCCAGCCCAGTAGAGTGGCAGACTAAGACACTGGCTGTCTCACAGCCTGCTGTACCGGTGACCCTCATTTGGGAATGAACGTTAGTCACTCGGCGGGGGGGGGCTGGCCAAGAGAGGAAGGATTAAGCACCCCTAGGACAGCTCTCCTCCCATGAGGATAGGAGTATGTGTGTCCCACTAGGCAGATGCCACCTAGTGGAATTTTGGTGGCAGTACGGTGGGATGTAAGGGAAGGAACCCCCACCTGCAGGATACCGGGGGGGGGGGTTCCGTGGAGGTGAAGGTTGCACAATTCATCATTGCATGTGCGGGTGGGCCCAGGGGAAAAATGGTGGAAAACAGCCAGACTGCAGCTGTGAGATGGCCTTGTCCCCACAGGCCCTGCATCAGCGACTGGACACCTATACAAACCTGTTGCAGAGGACAACAGAGCCGGGATAAGTCTCAGGGGAATTGGGAGATGGGGCTGGGGGAATCGGTCTACATGGGGGGCAGTTCTGATGAACAGTGATACAATACAAATTGGAGAAAGAAAGAAATATACAAGAAATGATAAAACTATTTCAGGTACAGTATGATAAGAAAGTACAAAACACAGTAGACCGTATAAATAGATGAAGAACCTCTATGTGCAAGCACTGAGGAAATGGTTACCCCAAAGGGCATTTGGCTGGGAAGCCAAGTTTCAAAGAAATACAAAATTACACATGCCCCCACAATGCAAAGCATCATGGGCTGCATATGCAAATCATCACAAAATATTAAGCTGGTTCAACTTTAAGCAGAAATGCATGGTGCCCAAAGGCCTCTCGCACAGTTTGCAAAGAGTGCCAACAGAAGATAGACACGTGTTTTGTCCTACCAGGACTCATCAGTATGCCTTGTCTGTTTGACACCCCAGTGGAATGAACTAGCTACCCTAAAACGGTCTATCTGGGTAATGTTGTGGTGAACCCAATTAAAACAAAAAACAATTTAAAAGACAAAGAACCTCTATTTGCAAGCACTGAGGAAATGGTTACCCTAAAGGGCATTTGGCTGGGAAGCCAAGTTTCAAAGAAATACAAAATCACACATGTCCCCACAATGCAAAGCATCATGGGCTGCATATGTAAATCACCACAAAATATTAAGCTGGTTCAACTTTAAGCAGAATTGCATGGTGCCGAAAGGCCTCTCACACAGTTTGCAAAGGGTGCCAACAGAAGATATAGACACGTATTTCGTCCTACCAGGACTCATCAGTATGCCTCATCTGTTTGACACCCCAGTGGAATGAACCAGCTACCCTAAGATAGTCTATCTGGGTAATGTGGCTTATCCTTAATGTTATACAAGGTAATATAATGTAACGGTATGTTAAGGTAACATAATGTTATGTTATACAAGGTATAATGTTATACTACCCTAAAGCATCCCTCCTCACTGCCTCAGCACCTCCTCCTCCTCTTCTAACCCCCATTACTGGGTATAGGATGAATCTGTCTCCTCTTCCTTTTCATCCCCCCATTCCTCCTCCCTTGCTAATTCCCATCTACCACATACCCAACGCAATGCCCTCCCCATTTCTTCCCTCCCCTCTCTCTCTCTCTCTCTCTCCCATACCACCCCCTTACCACCACTCTTCTTTCTCTTTTCCCACTAACCCACTTCTAACAAAGCTTCACTGAGCTGCCTATGACTTGTACTGTATAATTAACTCACAACACAATTCCTTGACGTTGCCTTTGGCTGCTGTTATTGTAACCTTACTTGTCTTTTTTTTTTGTAAGTTCCATCATAATGATCATGTTATATTTTGTACCTTGTTGTCCTTATTGCCTTATTATTCATTGAATTTTGTTGACCCGGTAGACCAACTGGGACTAGGAGTCCCTTTTTCAGGGGCGACCGGGGGGAG
The DNA here is from genome assembly GCA_016271365.2 of Neoceratodus forsteri. Taxonomy (NCBI): domain Eukaryota; kingdom Metazoa; phylum Chordata; order Ceratodontiformes; family Ceratodontidae; genus Neoceratodus; species Neoceratodus forsteri. The sequence goes on along the minus strand of CM057451.1, from coordinate 1,170,863,088 downwards.
GGGGGGATACAGATGGTAAGCAACTGAAATGGAACCAGATTAAGCTGTTGGTGGTATTTCTTTTAGTGAATGGGGGAAATTTGGCCAGGACACCAGGGAATTCCCCTACTCTTTTCAATAAGTGCCACATGATCTTTAACATCCACCAGAACTACCACCAATCCAGGCAGTTGGGACCTCGGTTTAACGTCTCATCTGAAAGACGGCACCTCAGAAGTGCAGCACCCCTCTCATGCTGCACTACAGTGTCAGTATTGGGCATCTGTCCAGGAAGGGAACAAGTCTTTTGAGCAATCGGTTTAAATGCTTCATTGGCAAGCTTTTAAACTAGTCAAGGGGGGAGGCACTGATAAGCAGTAGGAAAATCCCGGCCTCTCCCTACAAAACAGGGTACTAAATGAGAAAAAGACCGAGGTAGAAAGGTCAGTGGGGGATGCTGCAACAGAAGGTTAAGCCATCAAAAAATGGAGAGCAAAGAGTACCAATGCCCGTAGTCTGAGTAACAAGCTTTCTGAATTAGTGGCCTTGACGGAGGAGGAACATCTGGATATCGTGGCAGTCACAGTAACATGGTACACACAAAACCATGACTGGGATGTAAACATACCAGGATACACTATCTACAAAAGGGACAGAAAGGGTAAAAGAGGAGGAGTAGTAGCTCTTTACATAAGGGAAGGAATCAAAGCAAGAGAACAAAAGGGAAAACAGGGAGGAGAAGAAGCACTGTGGATAAATTTGGAGACTGGCAATGGCACCACAATCCGCACAGGGGTTGTATACAGACCCCTTTCTCAGGGGGAAGAAATGGACAAAGAAATGATAGAAAGTATACTTAGAATGGCAGAAAAAGGGGAGATATTGCTGATGGGTGATCTGAATATGCCAGATGTTAACTGGAGTGCAGTTGCAGTAGCCACTTTAAAGAGTGGGGTTATTCTAGATGCCCTACAGGGGGCATGCCTTAGACAACTAGTATTGGAGCCCACTGGAGAGGGAGGAATCTTAGACCTGGTTCTCTCAAATGGAAATGAAGAGAGGATCACAGATGTAGAAGTGGGTAGCCATCTGGGAACTAGCGACCATCGAACAGTATGGTTCACAATAAACACAGCAATAGAGTCAAGCCATACAAAGGCACAAGTACTGGACTTTAGGAGGGCTGACTTTGCCAAAATGGGTGAGTGTCTAAGGAATGCACTAGCAAATGGGCAGGAAAGAGGGGTGGAAGAACAATGGGGAATAATAAAAACTGCCATCACAGAGGTAACAAGCCTTTGTGTGAAGCAAATAAACAAAACAAAACGATGTAAGAAACCACTATGGTTCTCAAAGGAAGTGGCAGTGAAGGTTCAAGAGAAAAGAAAGCATTCAGGAGTACAATGAATCTAGAAGAGTAGGACAGAGAACTGTATCAGTTAAAGCAAAGGAAGCTGGGAAGGCAGTCAGAACAGCAAAGGCCCAAACCGAGGAAAAGATAGCCAACTCAGTTAAGAGGGGATAAAACCTTTTATAGATACATCGGGAGGCGAAGAAAGACCAAGGGAGGGATAGTGAGGCTTAATAAAGGGAGGAGGGTGGGAGAGGGTGACTGTGAAAGGCAGAGATACTAAACAAATATTTTTGCTCAGTATTTACAAAGGAAGAGGGAGGTACCTAAAACAAACAGTAGAAACACTCTGGATACAGAAGTTGATACCACCCATTTACAGAAGAAAGGGTTCTGAAAGAACTCTTAAAACTGAAGGTGGACCAAGCAATGGGGCCTGATGGGATTCATCCCAGAATTCTAAAAAGAACTAAGGGTAGAACTAGTGGCACCACTGACTACCCTCTTTAACAAATCATGGGAGGATGGGGTGGTACCTGAGGACTGGAGGAGGCAGACGTGATTCCCCTTCACAAAAGTGGGAGCAAGGCAGAAGCAGGAAACTACAGACCTGTTAGTCTAACCTCAGTGATAGGGAAAATGATGGAATCACTTCTGAAGGAAAGAATTATCAAGTATCTAGAGGCCAGAGGGCACTGGGACCCAAGGCAGCATGGATTCTGGCGGGAAGGTCATGCCAGACAAATCTGATAGATTTCTTTGACTGGGTGACCAAAGTAGTAGATCAGGGAGGGGCTGTGGACATGGCCTACCTAGACTTTAAAGGCATTTGACACAGTCCCACACAAAGATTAATATACAAGTTAGCCAGCCTGGGAGTGGGTCCCAAGATGACAGCCTGGGTAAAGAATTGGCTGGAGAATAGGACACAGAGAGTAATAGTAAATGGAGTCCACTCTGAAGAAAGGGGGGTTACTAGTGGGGTACCGCAGGGTTCAGTATTAGGATCGGTCCTCTTCAATGTCTTTATAAGCAACATTGCAGAGGGACTGGAAGGAAAAGTATGTCTCTTTGCAGATGACACAAAGATCTGCAACAGAGTTGATGCACAAGGTGGGGTGGAAAGGATGAGAAGGGACTTGACAAGGTTAAAGGAATGGTCAAATGCATGGCAGCTTAGATTCAATGCTAAGAAGTGCAAGGTAATGCACCTGGGAAACAAAAACCCAAGGGAAGAGTACACAATGGGGGGTGAGATACTAACAACATCAAAAATGGAAAGGACCTGGGGTAGTCATATCAGATGACCTAAAGGTGGGCAAGCAATGTGAGAGGGCAGCAAGGAGGGCTGGGGGGATACTGCGATGCATAGGGAGAGGCATCACCAGTAGAAAACAGGAAGTTATTATGCCTCTGTACAGACAGCTGGTGAGACCCCATCTGGAGTACTGCGTGCAGTTCTGGAGACCCAATCTCATAAAGAACATAGACAGGATGGAAGCTGTCCAGAGGAGGGCAACTAAAATGGTGCAGGGTCTGCACGGAAGACATATGAAGAGAGACTTAAGGAGCTTAATATGTATAGCCTCGAGGAAAGGAGGAGAGGGGACATGATAGAAACTTTCAAGTACCTCAAGGGAATCAACAAAGTCTAAGAGGGTAGCATCTTTCAAAAAGGCGTGCAAGAACAAGGGCACAATTTGAAGATGGGGGCAGCTCATAGGTAATTTAAGGAAGTATTTTTTCACAGAGAGGGTTGTGGATGCATGGAACGGCCTTCCGGAGGAGGTTGTGGAGTCAAAAACAGTGGTGGAATTCAAGCATGCATGGGACACTCATAAGGCAATTCTAGGGGGTGGGAGTAGGAAGAAGTAGGCTGCTGGTTAACTAGGATCTGCAGCTTATCCATTAGGTAGGGAAATGGACAGACTGGGTGGGCCAAGCGGTCCTTATCTGCCGTCAAATTCTATGTTTCTATGTTATTGTTACAGTTACATAAAGTACTGCAAATGAAAACTAACAAATATGGGCACATCTTGCTCTTAATATGTTTGCCTCAAAAATATAAAATCTGAACCTGGTAAATATTTTCCTTGCTGCGGAATCAATAAGTGATACAATATACGGTATGTTCTACTAACCAACTCTTTTTTTTTATTTTATAAGATATAAATCTTTTTGTTCATCCAAGTTAATCAACCTTTTCAACTAAGTGAATACAAGTCTCAGTTATCTCAAACCCCTTCACTGTTAAGGAGAACCAGGATTGTGTAGTTGTTTTTGAGAGTATATTGACTAGGAAGTTCAACCAAGGAATTTGGATAGATGTGCTCTGAAGTTTAAGCATTTCTTTTTTTTTTTTTTGTTAATCTTTTTCTCCCTCCCTGGCTGGCTTCTCTCTCCCCTATGACCCCCTCAGCCCCATCTTCCAACTTCTCCTAGACTTACTTGGCTCTAGATTCCCCCACAGTTTGCCCCCATGACATGGTGGCAGAAAGCCATCACTCAACTCACCGAGGCTGTGAAGGGTCAAAGGATTATCCTTGCCAGCCAGGGTGATTTCTCCTTGTTCTCCCATCCCCATGGTGCCAAGGAAGTAGTGTGCAGAGATGCCAATGAACAAGCTGTGCACACTTCCACATGCAGTATGCCAAGCGTCTGCCTCGCCTCCACCTCCCCCCATGTGCGGTCCCAGCATTCTGACCCCCAACTGCCGCTAGAGACCAGACTAACACCAGGCACCAGTCCCACCTGTCCCTGGAGGAGCAGGGAAGTCCCTCAGAGCCACAATCCTCCCCTTCAATGGCCCTTCCAATTTCTGAGTTCGTTCCTGACCTCGAGTCGTTAGCATCGTGAGTGGTAGTACTACCACTGCACTGGTCAGCTGGCCAGTTTAAGCATTTCTAAATAAACCATGTGTGATATCCTGTACTTTGGCATTTTTGTCAAGTTTGATCCAGTAGCCAAAGATTCTTGATTCTATGAAAACCCTGGCCCATTTCTGCTCTAACCACTGGCACATGTATGCTGCAAAGAAGTCCATTTCTATAAAATTTAGTTACCTTTTTCTCATGGCATCCTGTATTAGTACCTGCCCAAACTTCAGTTATGTATAATGCCTTAGAAGTTAATGTTGGCAACTGCTACTAATAATGTTGATTTGAAAGATTGCCCCCTACAAATTGTTAAATCTTGAGAGACCCATTAGAAGATGCTGGATCTTATTCAAACCTGTATTGATATGGTAATTCCCCTTCAAATCCCGACTTTATTCTACTATGGCTTTTAAAACATTTTTAGTTTTTTTTTTATTTATCTTCCAAGAACACTGTATATTTTCTTGCCTGAAACTGACTGGTTTTATTTTTATGTTTCAGTTTTCTTTCTTTGCAGAAGTTTTCTAATTTAGGCCCCGTCCACACTATACCACTCAGACCCTGTAACGGACAGAAACCGTTACAGCCAGGGAGCGGTACAGTGTGTCCACACTGCAGCAGTGACCGATGCAGACTGGTACCGCCAGTCCACACCTCGGGAACGGGATGACCGTTACCGCGGCACCCAATCCCACAATGCAGCTCACGGCTGCGCTCACAGACCCTGAGGGGACCGTGCCGCCGTCCACACACTACCGCTGGTAGCGTTGCGAGCAGGACTGGTTTCTAACCATTGGTGAAACCACCTCATATGTGGTTTCAACAGCGGTTATAAGCATATCTCTAACGTTACAGGTATAAACGCAAACCGTTGTGGTAACGGTTTGGGCACTCTGTAACGTTACAGAGGCGTAGTGTGGACCGGGCCTTAGTGAGAAGTTTCTTCAAGCAATTTGCCAACAAGGAAATCAAGGTGATTTCATCAGCATAAGCAAGTGCTGGGATTTTCTGATTGAAAATCATTTGCAAGTGGTAATCAGGCTTGTCCAATGAACTGAGAAAGTTGTTCAAATATAAATTAAAGAGCCGGGGGGGGGGGCAATTATGCACCTCTGCTTTATTTCTTTTTTTGAAATATATTGTTCCGTAACAGCACCATCCATCGCCATCTCTTTTTAGTCCAAGTCTGTGAGTAAATATAAATATTAACATTTAAATGTTTGAAGTCAGTTTTTAGATTTCTGTGCTTGCGCCGCATTATGTTTGGGGAAAATTACTCAAGCACAGAAGTCAGGTTGATATAAACAGTGAAAACTTACTGCTGACATTCTGCTGTAAAGGATATGAAATATAGCACAACAATGATCTGTTGTGGAATATTTTGGTCTGAAACCAGCCTGTAGTTCAGAAAGTAACTTGTTATATCGTTCACCCATTCCTCCACCTTTTTTTTTAAATTATTTTTGAAAATATATTTGCTGAATTATCTATCAAATGGAAAGGGCAGTATGTTGTTGGATCCACGTGTCACCTGGGTGTGTCCATGAAAAACAGATGACAATTAGATGTTTTTGGTGCAGTATTAGCCACTGCTAAACAATTTAAAGGGACACTGTCAACCCCCTTAGGTCTCAAAGTGTCCCTAGTATAAAAACACATTTTATGATTGCCAAAATTCTGTAAAGATTGCTGATGTAGCTGGTAGTTTGATTCTGACTCTTATTTTCTTTAAAAAAGTGAAAAAAGACTGCCCAACATACTGGTGTTACCACACCAAAACAGGTTTGTTTATATTCCTTGATCAACTCCAAATGTATCTTGCCTGGATTTGGGAACGCCCACAATACAGTCTAGCTCCTCATAATGCAGTGGGAGTTTAAGAGGCTATTGCCTTATGCGTAACTGCACTGTCTGGGTGTGTTTCTAATGCTCAGGAAGCACGCAGTAAGAACAGAACCAGGATTGTAAACAAAACAAGGTTGTTTATAAATATACATTGCCATGCATTTCAGTTCTACTGAACTAGGAGACAGACAAAACAAACAGCAACATCAGTGAATTTTAGAGAGGGTAAACAATCATAAAATGTGGGGTTTCAACTAGAAATAATATGCTGAAAAACAGGTTGGCAGTGTCCCTTTAAATCACAAACTATAGTGAGAAAGAAATAATCTGACCAACTGGGAATAGACTCCAGGACCCTGGCATACCATCCCGGTGCTCTAACCACTGAACTATAGGCTCACATGGTTGGACCTGAATTTTCCTGGACACACTTCCTTTCTCTGGTATTGCATACCCTGCAACTAGGAATGATCAAGATGACAAATAGATGTTTTTGGTGCAGTATTAGCCACTGCTAAGCATTTTAAATCATAAACTGTAGTTAAAAAGAAATAATGTAACCTACTGGGAATCAACCTAGGCCCCAGAATACCATCCCGGTGCTCTAACCACTGAACTATTGGCTCACATGGTTAGACCTGAAGTTTCCTGGGCACACTTCCTTTCTCTGCTAGTGCATATCCTGCAACTAGGACCAATCGAGATCACTAAGGTTCACTAAGGTAAAGAAAAGAGCTAGTAGGCCAAGGGCCATAATGCTCCTATACTAGGCCATAGTATAGAAACATAGAAACATAGAATTTGACGGCAGATAAGGACCGCTTGGCCACCCAGTCTGCCCATTTTCCTACCTAATGGATAAGCTGCAGATCCTAGTTAACCAGCAGCCTACTTCTTCCTACCCCCATCCCCTAGAATTGCCTTATGACTGTCCCATGCATGCTTGAATTCCACCACTGTTTTTGACTCCACAACCTCCTCCGGAAGGCCGTTCCATGCATCCACAACCCTCTCTGTGAAAAAATACTTGCTTAAATTACCTCTGAGCTGCCCCCTCTATCTTCAAATTGTGCCCTCTTGTTCTTACACACCTCTTTTTTTGAAAGATGCTACCCTCTTGGACTTTGTTGATTCCCTTGAGGTACTTGAAAGTTTCTATCATGTCCCCCTCCCTCCCTTTCCTCGAGGCTATACATATTAAGCTCCTTAAGTCTCTTTTCATATGTCTTCTGGTGCAGACCCTGCACCATTTTAGTTGCCCTCCTCTGGACAGCTTCCATCCTGTCTATGTCTTTGCAGAGATTGGGTCTCCAGAACTGCACGCAGTACTCCAGATGGGGTCTGACCAGCTGTCTGTACAGAGGGATGATAACTTCCTGTTTTCTACTGGTGATGCCTCTCCCTATGCATCCCAGTATCCCCCCAGCCCTCCTTGCTGCCCTCTCACATTGTTTGCCCATCTTTAGGTCATCTGATATGACTACCCCCAGGTCCCTTTCCATTTTTGTTGTTGTTAGTATCTCACCCCCCATTGTGTACTCTTCCCCTGGGTTTTTGTTTCCCAGGTGCATTACCTTGCACTTCTTAGCATTGAATCTAAGCTGCCATACATTTGACCATTCCTTTAACCTTGCCAAGTCCCTTCTCATCCTTTCCACCCCACCTTGTGCATCAACTCTGTTGCAGATCTTTGTGTCATCTGCAAAGAGACATACTTTTCCTTCCAGTCCCTCTGCAATGTCACTTATAAAGACATTAAATATAATAAGAAAGATCAAACCCAGAAGAAATTAATCTATCCAAATTATGTTTAAAAATAAGCTTAGTATCACTCATAACAACAGAAGATGGAAGTTTATTCCGAGTCCATTAGATGTTTTTGGTGCAGTACTAGCCACTGCTATATCAAAAATTGTAATGTGAAAGAAATAATGTGACCATGTCCATGAAAAAGTTACCAAAATCTGACATGAGAATCCACTGTTCATCTATTTTGATAAGCATTTCAAAACACTGTGACCCAGCAGTGAAAAATGGACCATATTGTGAGATAACCCCTAACAGAGACTTGTGCATGTGACAGTGGACACCAAACTGTTTAAGTAAAAAAAAAAAAAAAAAACTTGACTCTGCTTTACTAAACCTCTCAACACACTGTGCCAAAGAAGACAAGCATTTGTCAATGCCGAATGTTTACTTGCTGGCATTGGCATTGGTAGTGTAGACGTTAGAGAGCTGCATAATAGGAATGGCAGCGAAGTATTGAACTGAAGCCAACCCCATCACCACCCTGCAGATAGTGACAGGCATTGGGGTGTGCCTTTGGGTCATCAGGCATAACGGCCACGCCATTTCATCACACCCTACCCTGCAGACACCGACAAGTGTGACAGTGTGCCTTGGGGTCTTTGGCCCTTATGCTCACCCCATTCCATCAGGAAATACAGTGAGATGGGTGCAGTATAGGAGAATGGGGTGAACTTTGGGGACGAAGACTCCAAGGCACACCTCGATGCCTCTCACTGGCTGCATAGTGTGGGTGGGGGTGGAATGGTATGAACATTACAGGTGACAATCCCAAGTCACACCCCTGATGCCTGTCAGTCTCTACAGGGTGGGGAGTTGTGGTCGGAAACCCTAATGCTACAGGTGTTCATTGGTATTTTCATTCCAAATTTGCAACATGGGTTTTTTGTGACCCCCACCTTATGAACAGTGGCAATATCAGATCGTTAGCTGAAAGCTGATTTTGCACAGCGACTACGCCATTTGGCACCACAGGTGCGAAAACACATTTCGAGCAGGATGTGAAAAATGACAGCTGTACTGTTCATGGGGAGGTGAAAAAATTGCAATGTTGAAAATCTGGAGTGAAAATATTAAAAAAACTGGTGAAGTCACGAGCGTGTGTAGAAACTGTGCAATGCACACCCGTAATGTAATTAGTTTGAGGAGTTTTTACAGCAGATTGTCAACACAGGCATTTTGGGACCTCCGCTCATGAACAGTGTCACTGTGATTTTCTTAATCTGTCCCGAACAGTGATTTCCCACAGCGACCATGCATTTCTGCGCTGGAAGTGCAAAAACACATTTCGGCCATGGTGTGAAAAATGACAGCTGTACTGTTCATAAGGAAGTGTGGAATAATGCCACTGGTGAAAATCTGGACTGAAAATATTACAAATTCCTGAACTTACTAGGGTGCATGGAAACTGCTCAATGCTTGCTTGTAACACAGTCATTTTATGGACTTTTGTCACCAAATTTTTAACATAGCCATTTTAAGACCTCTGCTCATGAACAGTGTCACTGTGATTTTCTTAATCTATCCCAAACATTGATTTCGCACACTGACTCCGCCATTGTACGCTACATGCGTGGAAATACATTTTGGGAGAGACATGAAAAATGACAGCTGTACTGCTCATAAGGAGGTGAGGTAAAATGGCAATGTTGAAAATCTGGAATGAAGTATAAAAAAATTTGCAAACTTACGAGTGTGCGTAGGAACTGCGCAATGCATGCTCATAAAACAGTAATTCTGGGGAATTGTTTTACCAAATTTTCAACATAGCATTTTGGGGGGCCTACCTCACAAACTATGACACTGTCGTTTCGTAAATCTGTCCCGAAAGGTGGTTCTGCACAGTGACCGCGAAATCACCTTTCCGGAGTGAATAATAGAATGACATTGCTAGAATTCATGAGGTGGGGTCCCAAGAACCCCATGTTGAAAATTTGGTGGAAAAATTCCCCAAAATGCTTAAGATACGCATCAAAGTTGAAAAAACCCTATTTATTCCATTGTACAGCTTACCGGCATTTCCTCAGTCGGCTTTGAAGAGTGCAGACGTGTTCCCGGTCCACCAAAGATAATCGCGCTGGGCTCCGGATGTAAGTATGGGGTGAGGTGGGGGTGTGGAGAGGTGGATGCACAGAGGATGGGCACGGGTTGGGGGAAGGGGCAAGACAGTCGATGAGGGACCATTTTTTGTTTATAGGTTTTTTTTTTAACAAGACGACGCGGGACTTTTGCCATACTGGGGTGGGCTCCCAACGTAGCAGCTGGAAGTGTCTTGAGGGGGCAGCAGATGGACATTTGCCATGCTGGGGTGAGCTCCCTGCGTGGCACCTGGAAGTGTCTTTAGGGGGGCAGCGGAGCCGGCGAGGATTAGGCACCCGCGGCCCCATCTCGGTGTGGGAGGCGTAAGCATGCTGGGGTGGGCCCCAGCATGCACGTATGTGTTAGTGGGGAAGAACTGTTCACGACAGTTCAGATGCAGTGCCGACGTAGGGTATTTGCATACTGCCGATGGCAGCATGCAAATTTCCTGTGGTGGTGTTTTTCTTAGAACTGTACGCCACTGCATCTGAACGGCTGTCATAGACAGCTCGGACATTCATTGGCGTGGTGCAGCCAAGCCTGCAAAAGGGAGCAGGGCACTGGAAGTGGGGAAGGCACATCTACGAAAACTCATATGGTGGCACTATGTTTCTTGCACATGCGTGCAAGCAAACATAAAAACATAAAAAATGGGATCATGTTGTGAAATAACTCCCTAACAAAAACTTGAGAGAAATCTCCTTCAGCGTTGTGTGTAACAACGTATCAACGTACACTGTGGAGGGGCTGTTGGATAACAGATGGACCAGACACCGAACTTCAGGTTCAACACACAATCTCTGTGTGATGTTTATTCAAAATACAGGAAATAAGCTTCTGCAATGCCATATTCCTTCTTAGTACATCAGTTTGCAGCAACAGACTATGTATGTTCCTTCTCTGCCCTTAGCCAGCACCTACTGACACTGGTCTCTGATCTAACTTAACAGTTGAGATGCAACCTCCACCCCTATGCGAGCCCTGTTTGCTTGGGTAGTGGGGGCCCAAAAAGAAAAGAAAAAGCTACAAAGAACCTCAATGCAGAATCACTGAAGAAAGGTTACCCTAAAGGGCATTGGCAACAAATCAAGTTTCAAAAAAATACAACATCATACCTACTTCCATAATGCAAAGCATCATGGGATATATAGAACTCACCATGACATTTAGACTTGTTCAGTTTACAGCAATTTACATGCATTTTAAACAGCACAACTAACTTAATTTCTGCAATAATCAACTAGTACTTTTTACCATTATCAAAAACTCCTAGTGCCATGGTTCAACATTTACAGGTCTCATAAACACAAGGTATATACATCAAGGTATTTTATGACATAGTGCTATTATATACCAAATCCAACAACAATAAACGCAACCTTTTTTGCATACACTCAGAAGTCACCACAATAACCTCCCTGTACGAGGACCTGAGAGGGAAAAGGAAAATTAAAGAGGACATTATAGCATAGTCAAGAAACATAGAAACATGGAAACATAGAAACATAGAATTTGATGGCAGATAAGGACTGCTTGGCCCACCTAGTCTGTCCATTTTCCTACCTAACAGATAAGCTGCAGATCCTAGTTAACCAACACCTTACTTCCTCCTACCCCCCACTGAGACTGCCTTATGCCTGTCCCATGCATTCTTAAAGTCCCCCACTGTTCTTGACTCCACGACCTCCTCAGGGAGGCTGTTCCATGCATTCACAACCCTCTCTGTGAAAAAATACTTCCTCACATTACCTCTGAGCCGTCCCCCCCATCTTCAAATTGTGCCCCCTTGTTCTTGCACACCTATTTTTCTGGAAGTTGCTACCCTCTTGGACTTTGTTATTTCTCTTGAGGTACTTGAAAGTTTCTATCATGTCCCCTCTCTCCCTTCTTTCCTCAAGGGTATACATATTAAGCTCCTTTAGTCTTTCTTCGTATGTCTTCTGGTGCAGACCCTGCACTATTTTGGTTGCCCTCCTCTGGACAGCCTTCACTCTGTCTATGTCTTTGCGGAGATGGGGTCTCCAGAATTGCACACAGTACTCCAGATGAGGTCTCACCAACTGTCTGTACAGAGGATAACAACTTCCTGTTTTCTACTATTGATGCCTCTCTCCTATGCATCCCAGTATCCCCCAGCCTTCCTTACTGCCTTCTCACATTGCTTGCCCACCTTTAGGTCATCTGATATAATTACCCCCAGGTCCTTTCTATTTTTACTGTTGTATTATCACCCCCTATTGTGTCCTTCCCTGGGTTTTGTTTCCCATGTGCATTACCTTGCACTTCTTTGCATTGAATCTGAGCTGCCATATATTTGACCATTCCTCCAACCTTGCCAAGTCCCTTCTCATCCTTTGCACTCCATCTTGTGTATCAACCCTGTTGCAGATCTTTGTGTCATCTGCAAAGAGACATACTTTTCCTTCCAGTTCCTCTGCAATGTCACTTATAAAGACATTAAAAAGGACCGGTCCCAGTACTGAACCCTGCGGTACCCTGCTAGTAACCCTCCTTTCTTCACTGTGTACTCCATTTACTACTACCCTTTGGGTCCTGTTGTCTAGCCAATTTTTTATCCAGGCTACCACCTTGGGACCCACTCCAAGGCTGGCTAACTTGTGTATTAATCTTTTGTGTGGGACTGTATCAAATGCTTTGCTAAAATCTAGGTAGGCCATGTCCACAGCCCCTCCCTGGTCTACTACTTTGGTCACCCAGTCAAAGAAATCTATTAGATTCGTCTGACACGACCTTCCCATTGTGAATCCATGCTGCCTTGGGTCCTGTGCCCCACTGGCCTCTAGGTACTCAACAATTCTTTCCTTCAGAAGTGATTCCATCATTTTCCTACCACTGAGGTCAAACTAACTGGTCTGTAGTTTCCTGCCTCTGTCCTGCTCCCACTTTTGTGAAGAAGAATCACATCTGCCCTCCTCCAGTCCTCAGGTACCACCCCATCCTCCTATGATTTGTTAAAGAGAGTAGTCAACGGTGTCACTAGTTCTACTCTTAGTTCTTTTAGAATTCTTGGGTGAATCTTATCAGGCCCCATTGCTTTGTCCACCTTCAATTTTATTAGTTCTTTCAGAACCCTTTCTTCTGTAAATGGACTGGTATCGACCCCTGTCTTCAGAGTGTTTCTCTTGTTTGGTTTAGGTAACTCACCCTCCTCTTCTTTTGTGAATACTGAGCAGAAATATTCATTCAGTATCCCTGCTTTTTCACTGTCACCCTCTACCCACATTCCCTCCCCTTTGTTAAGCTTCAGTATCCTTCCTTTGGTCTTTCTTCGCTCCCTAATGTACCTATAAAAGGTCTTATCCCCCTTCTTAACAGAATTGGCTATCCTTTCCTCTGTTTGGACCTTTGCTATTCTGACTGCCTTCCCAGCCTCTTTCTGCTTTAACTGATAAAGTTCTCTGTCCTGCTCCTTCTGTGTTTCCTTATATTTCCTGAATGCTGTCCTTTTCTCCTTAACCTTCCTGCCACCTCTTTTGAGAACCATAGCAGTTTTTTCCTTCGTTGTGTTTTATTGATTTGCTTTACACAAAGCCTTGTTGCCTCTGTGAAGGCTGTTTGATCACTCCCATTGTTCCTCCACCCCTCCTTTTTGCTTGTTTGCTAGTGCTTTTCTGAGGCACTCTCTCATTTTCCCAAAGTCAGCCTCCTAGGTCCAGTACTCTTGCTTTTGTATGGTTTGATTGTATGGCTGTGTTTATCGTGAACCACACTGTTTGGTGGTCGCTTGTACCCAGATGGCTACCCACTTCTAAATCTGAGATTCTTTCTCCATCCCCATTTGAGAGTACCAGGTCTAAGTTTTCTCCCTCCCGAGTGGGTTCCAGTACTAGCTGTCTGAGGCATGCCCCATGTAGGGCATCAAGAATGACCCTGCTCTTGGATATGCCTGTAGCAAAGGCGCTCCAGTTAACATCTGGCATATTCAGGTCCCCCATCAACAATATCTCCCCTTTTTCTGCCATTCTAAGAAAGCCTCCTATCATTTCCTTGTCCATTCCCTTCCCCTGAGATGGGGGTCTGTATACAACCCCCATGCGGATTGTAGTGCCATTTCCTGTCTCCAGGGTGACCCAAAGTGCCTCATCTGCTCCCTGTTTACTCTTTAGTTCTGTTGCTTTGATCCTTCCTTTACATGAGAGCTACTCCTCCTCCTCTTTTACCCTCCTGTCCCTCCTGTAGATTGTGTATCCTGGTATGTTGACATCCCAGTCATGGTTCTCTGTGTACCATGTTTCTGTGACTGCCACAATATCCAGGCAACCCTCTTCCATCAAGGCCACTAGTTCAGGAGCTTGTTACACAGACTATGGGCATTGGTACTCATCACCCTCCACTTTTTGATAGCCTTACCTTTTAGCCCCATTTCTGTCCTTACTGCCTTTGCCTTTTTTTACATTCAAATCTGTTCTGCTCCTAATAACTTCTGTACCCTGGTGTTTACCTCACTAATCACCATGTTTTGTGGGGGGAGGCTTGGATTTCCCTGCTCCTTTTCAGTGCCTCCCCTCTTGGCTAGTTTAAATGCTTGCCAATGAAGCATTTAAACCTCTCACCTAGGATCCTGGTTTCCCCGGACAGATGCAGACCCATCACACCAGTATAGGTCTGCATCCCTCCAGAGTGCTCCCCAGTCCCCAGTGAAGCCAAAACCCTGAGCTCCACACCAGTTTTTCAACCACTCATTGAATTCCCTGGTGAGAAGTGCCCTAGCATCTCCCTTGCCATAGACAGGCAGCACCTCCGAGAAGGTTACCGTATGCGCTACTTGTCTAAGGCCCCTTCCCAACTCTACAAACTCCTCTTGCACTGCTCTGATCCCATTCCTAGACAGGTCATTTGTCTCTAGATGGACAATGACATCCAGCTCCCTCCCTCGTGCAGCTCCTCCCACGATCCTGAGGATTCGCTTCCTGTCCCTTCAAGTCGTGGCACCAGGAAGGCACCTTACCTCCCTCTCCCCTTCCTCCCCCATTTCTACCCCCCTAATGATTGAGTCCCCCACCAGGAGTTGTTTCCTTCCCCTGTGGGGTCCCATACCACCCTCCTGTGGGTCTCCTTTGTGAAGGTTCCCAGCATCCTCCTTGGTCTCCACTGCAGGTGCCTCCATAGAGGAACCACTATCCACCAGAAGAGCGAATGAATTGTGGAGAGATACAGCTGGAGGGATGCAACTCTGTTCCACCACCCTCTCCCTCCTTGAGCCCACCCTTGTCCAGCCTCTCCTCTTTCTTGGCAACCTCTGAGGTAGTGGCATTGGCCCTGGTGGCCCCTGGGTGGGGGAGGAGGTTTCACGAATCCTAGCCAGGTCAGCCTGGAGATGGGCAACCTCCTGTCTCAGACCAGAGAGGTGCCTGCAAATAGGGCAGCATCGCAGCCTCCAGAATGTCTCCCGGAACACTGCCGCCCCACAGCCATTGCACTGCACCACTCCTATCATGTCTTATTTTGTGTCCTCTCTACTGTTTCTCTGGATGCTTATTCTCTCCTCTCCTTACAACTCTCACCCTTCCTGTTCTGGGACAGCAACTTCCTATCTTCTTCAGTAGCCTCCTTCTTCCTTGCTCAATCTCAGGCCACCAGCAGGTGGGGGGGAGAGTGAGCTACTTTTTTCCTTTAGGGTTGACAAAACCAATGTTTCTCTATGATCCTTTCCTTCCTACTGCCAAACAGGAAGTTCCTGTTGACAGTCAAATCCAGTGGCTATAAAAGTAGAACTGGCTTTGGGTGGGATGGAGGGCAATTAGTAAGGAAAAATTCTAGCAACAGGAAGTTGTAATTTGACTCACCTGCTTTTATAGTGTCTAAACCACACCCCAGGTAGCTCTCTTTCCTCCTACTGGTTTAGCAAAGTCAGCTGATACAGTACCCTTCCCTGCACAGAACACACACTGACTTTCTTTCTTTTCTTTCTTTTTTTAACCCTAAATAAGACCCCTTCTACTTCTAATAAAGTTATCTGTCTACTTAATCTTAACAGACACTGACTCCTGCTGAGATATAAGTTTTAAATTAATAAGAAAATGTAGCTTCTTTTAGTTAGCTGCTTTCTGCTCTACAAGCAAGGCTAGCAACAGCAAAGAAAGGGGAGGGGGTTGCCCATAGGTGGCCAACCTTATGGACTAGAAATTGTAAAGGATAGATTAGGCTAAGAAACAGAAGAAGTGTTGTGACCGATTTAAAAAAAGGTCGGTCCTCAAGAGTGGCAGGAGCTTTCTGTCACATACAGGAAGGGCTGCATCATAACCATTGTCAACAAATTGCCCCGGGTGGAGATATCCAGACTAGATCAGATTACTATAAGTTACTGGAGGCTGCAATTTTTAGAGACACAAAGCACATTTTCTTGACCTGGAAGGACACTACTTCTTTATTCAGCTGTGAGCTGTGTGAGAAATTCTATATTGCACTTGATATCTGCAACAAACGTGCACTTTTGCTTAATTCTGTGGGAAGGAAACTAACTACCCTTGGTAATTGCTTTTTATTCACATATTATTTAGTGTTTAACCAAGAAGGGGCTTGCAAACTCTGTTTATCTTGTTAGTAACTTCAGAAGGATTTAAATACTGCATTTGGGTAGATCCTTGGAGGTAGCTAGATTGTCTACTAGGATTTTCTGACAGTTAAACTATTTTTAAATAAATTACAGGTGTCTGAGGAGTTGAAAAAGGAGCTTGCAAACTCTGCTTATCTTGCAAGTAACTTCACAAGTGTTTGAATACTGCATTTTGGTTGTCCCTTGGGGGTAGCTGGATTGACTACTAGGATTTTGGGACAGAAACTATTTTTAAATAATTTACTGGAGCGTAGGAGTTTGTGATAGTTAAACTATTTTTAAATAAGTTACTGTGGTTAAGGAGTTGTCATAGCAAAACCTGCAGTGTGAAACAGGTAAAGACAGTCTTTCAAGCAACAGGGGGAGGTGGATCTAGGTTTACGTTTGTTTGTTACAATTCTTAACATTTTCAGTGCAGGAAGAGTTTAAAGCACAGCTGACTTATTTTGGGACTGACAGCTTTCAGAGCACAAACCACCAGGCCTGTTTTGGGGCTGAGGAGGTTTACCTGTGTCTGACTTGGATGTGTGGATTTTTCTCTGTTTGATTAGCAGGGTATTTTCTCTGTCAAATTGTTGTGTAGGGCATCTTGCTGACAGGAAGGCACTCATCATGCAGTGGGTCAGAGCTTTTAGCTGATTGTTTGTGAGGCACAGTTTAGGCCCAACCCCTTCCCACCCTCACCCCACCACCCCTGAAATAGTTCCTTTATACCTGGGGTTCTGACATCATTTCCTCAAGAGTGCAAGATGCATATCACTGTCATATCCTCTCTAGCACACTGCACTGGCAATATAAGCATACGTATTGTATAATACATATATAAATATATATATATATTTTTCTATATTACAAACCAATCACACACACACAAAAAAAAAATATGGGGAGTAGTGCAATGTAATGGCTGTGGAGCAGCAGTCTTCCGGGAGTCTTTCTGGAGGCTGAGATGCTGCCCTATTTGCAGACAACTCTCTGCCCTGAGGGAGAAGTTGCCCGTCTTCAGGCCACACTGGACAGTAGTAGAGGGAACCTTCCCCAGGCCACACTGGACAGTAGGAAGGAACCTCCCCATCCAGGAGCACCAGAGCCACCACCACTACCTCAGAGGTTGTGAAGAAAGCACAGCAGTTGGACCACAGTGGGCTCAGGGAGGGTGAGGATGGTGGAACAGAGGCACACCCAGTCAGTTGTTCCACACCACAATCCATACACCATTCTGGGGGAGCATAGCTCCCCTATGGATGCACCTGCAGAGGAGACTAAGGAGGCTGAGGACAACTGTCACAAGGGAGGCCCACAGGAAGGAGGCAGAGGACACCACAAGGAAAGGAAGCAGCTCCTGGTGGGGGACTCAGTTATTAGTGGGATAGAACTGGGGGGAGCAGGGAAAACTGAAGTAAGGTGCCTGCCTGGTGCCATGGCTTGGAGAGACAGGAAGCACATCCTCAGGATCACGCGAACAGCTGCACGGGAGTCTGAGTTGGACGTCATTGTCCACCTAGGGACAAATGACTTGGCTAATCATGAGATTAGAGCAGTGCAGAAGGACTTTGTAGAATTAGGGAGGGGCCAAAGACATGCAGCACACACAATATCCTTCTCTGAGGTGCTGCCTGTCAATGGCATGAGTGAAGCAAGGGTACTTTGCACCATGCAGTTTAATGAATGGTTGAAAAAATGGTGTGGAGCACAGGGGTTTGGCTTCATTGGGGACTGGGGTTCCACCTGGAGGGACACCAGCCTATACTGGCAGGATGATCTGCATCTGTCCGGGAAGGGAACAAGTCTTTTGAGCAATCAGTTTAAATGCTTCATTGGCAAGCTTTTAAACTAGTCAAGGGGAGGCACTGATAAGCAGCAGGAAAATCCCAGCCTCTCCTACAAAACAGGGTACTAAATGAGAAAAGACTGAGGTAGAAAGGTCAATGGGGGATGCTGCAACAGAAGGTAAAGCCATCAAAAAATGGAGAGCAATGAGTACCAATGCCTGTAGTCTGAGTAACAAGCTTCCTGAATTAGTGGCCTTGATGGAGGCGGAACATCTGGATACCGTGGCAGTCACAGAAACATGGTACACACAAAACCATGACTGGGACATAAGTATACCAGGATACACTATCTACAGGAGGGACAGGGAGGGTAAAAGAGGAGGAGGCGGAGCTCTTTACATAAGGGAAGGAATCAAAGCAACAGAACAAAAGGGAAAACAGGGAGGAGAAGAAGCACTGTGGGTAAATTTGGAGACCGGCAATGGCACCACATTCCGCATAGGGGTTAGATACAGACCCCTTCTCAGGGAGGAAATGGACAAGGAAATGATAGAAAGTACTAGAATGGCAGAAAAGGGGAGATATTGCTGATGGGTGATCTAAATATGCCAGATGTTAACTGGAGTGCAGTTGCAGCAGCCACTTCAAAAGTGGGGTTATTCTAGATGCCCTACAGGGGCATGCCTTAGACAACTAGTATTGGAGCCCACTCAAGAGGGCAATCTTAGACCTGGTTCTCTCAAATGGAGATGAGAGATCACAGATGTAGAGTGGGTAACCATCTGGGAACTAGCGACCATCGAACAGTATGGTTCCAATAAACACAGCAATAGAGTCAAGCCATACAAAGGCAAAGTACTGGACTTTAGGAGGCTGACTTTGCCAAAATGGGTGAGTGCCTAAGAGATGCACTAGCAAATGGGCAGGAAAGAGGGTGGAAGAACAATGGGAATAATAAAACTGCCATCACAGAGGTAACAAGCCTTTGTGTGAAGCAAATAAACAAAACAAAATGATGTAAGAAACTATTATGGTTCTCAAAGGAAGTGGCAGTGAAGGTTCAAGAGAAAAAGAAAGCATTCAGGAAGTACAAGGAATCACAGAAGGAGCAGGACAGAGAACTGTATCAGTTAAAGCAAAGGAAGCTGGGAAGGCAGTCAGAACAGCAAAGGCCCAAACCGAGGAAAAGATAGCCAACTCAGTTAAGAAGGGGATAAAACCTTTATCGGTACATCAGGGAGCGAAGGAAGACCAAGGGAGGTTAGTGAGGCTTAAAAAGAGGAGGAGGGTGGGCAGAAGGTGACTGTGAAAAGGAGAGATACTAAACAAATATATTTGCTCAGTATTTACAAAGGAAGTGGGTGAGGTACCTAAAACAAACAGTAGAAACACTCTGGATACAGAAGTTGATACCAGCCCATTTACAGAAGAAGGGTTCTGAAAGAACTCTTAAAACTGAAGGTGGACAAAGCAATGGGGCCTGATGGGATTCATCCTAAATTCTAAAGAACTAAGGGTAGAACTAGTGACACCACTGACTACCCTCTTTAACAAATCATGGGAGGATGGGGTGGTACCGAGGACTGGAGAAGGCAGATGTGATTCCCCTTCACAAAAGTGGGAGCAGGCAGAAGCGAAAACTACAGACCTGTTAGTTTAACCTCAGTGATAGAGAAAATGATGGAATCACTTCTGAAGGAAAGAATTGTTGAGTATCTAGAGGCCAGAGGGCTCAGGACCCAAGGCAGCATGGATTCACAGCATGAAGGTCATGCCAGACAAATCTGATAGATTTCTTTTTGACTGGGTGACCAAAGTAGTAGATCAGGGAGGGGCTGTGGACATGACCTACCTAGACTTTAGCAAGGCATTTGACACAGTCCTGCACAAAGATTAATATACAAGTTAGCCAGCCTGGGAGGGTCCCAAGATGACAGCCTGGGTAAAGAATTGGCTGGAGAATAGGACACAGAGGTAATAGTAAATGGAGTCCACTCTGAGAAGAGGGGTTACTAGTGGGGTACATGAGGGTTCAGTGTTGGACCAGTGCTCTTCAATGTCTTTATAAGCGACATTGCAGAGGGACTGGAAGGAAAAGTATGTTTCTTTGCAGATGACACAAAGATCTGCAACAGAGTTGATGCACAAGGTGGGGTGGAAAGGATGAGAAGGGACTTGGCAAGGTTAGAGGAATGGTCAAATGTATGGCAGCTTAGATTCAATGCTAAGAAGTGCAAGGTAATGCACCTGGGAAACAAAAACCCTGGGGAAGAGTACACAATGGGGGTGAGATGCTAACAACAACAAAAATGGAAAGGGACCTGGGGTAGTCATATCAGATGACCTAAAGGTGGGCAAGCAATGTGAGAGGGCAGCAATGAGGGCTGGGGGATACTGGGATTCATGGAGGCATCACCAGTGAAAACAGGAGATTATTATCCCTCTGTACAGACAGTTGGTGAGACCCCATCTGGAGTACTGCGTGCAGTTCTGGATACCCAATCTCCGCAAAGACATAGACAGGATGGAGGCTGTCCAGAGGTGGGCAACTAAAATGGTGCAGGGTCTGCACCGGAAGACATATGAAGAGAGACTTAAGGAGCTGAATATGTATAGCCTCGAGGAAAGGAGGGAGAGGGGGCACATGATAGAAACTTTCAAGTACCTCAAGGGAATCAACAAAGTCCAAAAGGGTAGCATCTTTCAAAAAAAGAGGTGTGCAAGAACAAGAGGGCACAATTTGAAGATAGAAGGGGCGGCTCAGAGGTAATTTAAGGTAGTATTTTTTCACAGAGAGGGTTGTGGATGCATGGAACAGCCTTCCGGAGGAGGTTGTGGAGTCAAAAACAGTGGTGGAATTCAAGCATGCATAGGACAGTCATAAAGCAATTCTAGGGGGTGGGGGTAGGAAGAAGTAGGCTGCTGGTTAACTAGGATCTGCAGCTTATCCATTAGGTAGGGAAATGGGCAGACTGGGTGGGCCAAGCGGTCCTTATCTGCCGTCAAATTCTATGTTTCTATGTTACACCATACCACTGTTTTAAGTTACAGAAAGCACTGCCTGAACCCCTCACTCACCAAAGTCCCACAGCACTTCTATAAACCCATCAAAAAGACTCCAACCCCACCCCACAAAAGCTGGAAGTGTTTGCTGATATTTTTGATGGCGTCCAAAAAATTTAATTTACTGGGAAACCACAGGTTGCATGCGCCACAAAACGTCTGAGTGAGCCAGAAATTGTGTATGCATTTAAAACCAGAGTGAAACTGACTTCATTAACAAAAGACAGCATACATACAAACATACATACATACATAGACACCAGCAGAGTAGGCCTAAAGATCTATCAAGTCTGCTCAGAAATCAGCACCGGTCAAGACATTGTTTGCTGCCCTCCTCCTCCCCCACAAATCCCCCCAACCCCCATCATCGTTAAACCTCGGGTCTGGCATCTCTCAGCCTTACCTTACCCTTGTACCTGTCCCAGCCCCTCTTGAACCCCTCCACTGTGCCAACAGACACCAGCTCCACAGTTTGTGCGTTCCAGGGGTCCACCAACCTCTTGGAAAAGTAGCATCTCCTAGTCTCCCCTCTGAGCCTCCAACCAGCTAGCCTCATGGAATGCCCCCTGGTGGCTCCTTCCTCCCTCAGCTGGAACACACTGTCTGGTCTGACACTGTTCAATCCCTTCAGCTATTTGAAGACTTCGATCATGTCCCCTCTGTCCCTCCTCTCCTCCAGAGAGTACAAGTTCAGTTCCTTAAGCCTCTCCTCATGGGATTTTCCCCCCAGGCCCTGTATGATCCTAGTTGCCCTCCTCTGGACCCTTTGAAGAACTGCAATGTCCTTTTTCAGGTACGGGCGCCAAAACTGCACATAGTACTCTAGGTGTGGTCTAACAAGGCAGTTATACAGAGGGAGAATCACCTCCCACCTCCTCAAGGTTATCCCCTGGCAATGCATCCAAGCATTTTGTTTGCCTTGGGCACCGCCCTCCTACACTGCTCAGAGTTATTCATGCTGGCATCCACGACCACCCCAAGATCCCTCTCCCCACCCGAGACCTGCACTTTCTCCCTGCACATAAAATACTCATGGTTAGGATTTCTAAGCCCCAGGTGGAGAACCCTGTGCTTCTTGGCATTAAACCTCAGTTTGCAAGTGCATGACCACCCCTCCAGAGTCCCCAGGTCCTTCTGTAGAGCTCTTCTACCATCCTCCCCATCCACCACCAACCCCCGGGTTTGAGTCATCCGCAAATAGGCTCATCTCACTTCTAGTACCTACCTTGATATCCGCGATGTAAGCATTAAACAGGAGTGGGCCCAACACCAACCCCTTTGGGACCCCAGTAAGTACCCTCCTAGGGGATGATACCTCCCCCCGACCACCACCCTCTGAAACTGCCCGGTTAGTCAGTTCCCTATCCACCTCACTATTCCTTCCCACACCCCATTCCCCCCAGCTTGTCCAGCAACCCTGGCTGTGGCACCAAGTCAAACGCCTTTGTGATGTCTAGAAAGAGGACATCCACTGGCCTTCCCTGGTCCAGCATCTTTGTCACCCAGTCATAGAATTCCACAAGGTTAGTCTGACATGATCTGCCCTGAACGAAGCCATGTTGGCGGTCATCCAGGTGGCCCCGTGACCCCAGCCACACCTCCAGCCTCTCTTTCAAGATGGCCTCCAACATTTGCCCACCACCGACGTCGGACTAACAGACCTGTAGTTACCTGGCTCCTCCCATAACAGAGGCAGTTTTCAAAATAATAAGGGTCAAAAGGGGATTGGCCAGAAAGGAGGGGGTATCAGTGGGGGAGCGAGGGAGGGGCAAGTCATTAGCTGCCACTTAGGACTCCCCAATGTGAGTAGACTCAATAGACTGTTAGGGCCTTATTCTGCTGGCAACTTTCGTATGTTTGTAAGTACAACTAGAAAAAAGTCTGCACAGAAGTAGTGGAACATATCGTGGTCTTGCATATCACATTTTGCTGAGAGACATACTGTATGTTGCATTTTAGAGCTAAACAATAACAAAAATGGTTTTGCCTGGGTTTTTCAAATTATGTAATATATCTATATTTGTAGCCATTTTTTAATTCACTAATTATAACTGTAGTGGCTATTCTTAATGTTCTGTTTTTTTTATTTTAGGAACTCAGAATTTAGGACATCGGTGCCACCACTTCAGGGACTGACCCCCACCTCTTTTACAGATTGGAATAATGAGATTTCCTCTCCAAACTTGTATTTCCAATGTTTTATTCAATACCTCTGGGGCCCTACATTCAAAAGTGTGCCCCGGCGCATATCCCAGTTTGCACACATAAACTGGGTTTTGTGCGGAAGCCCCACATTCAAAAGCCCAGTTTGTGCAGGCAAACAGGGTTTTGCACCTGGGCAAACAGTGGAGAGGTGCACAAGGCAAAACTATGCAAATCAGTGGGCGGGGAGCTAAATATCGGTGCAGTCTGATATTTACAGTACTTGCTCTGCGCCAGATCACTTTGGGCAGGCGCCTTGCATGGAGAAAATACCGCCACCCTAACCCCCCGTCTTAATCCAGTGCAACCCTAGCGGGTGCCAGAGGTTGTGCAACGGTGCATCCCCAACACAGTACTTCCTGGTGGCAAGTGGTGCCCCCTCCCTCTGATCCCAGTTACGGTATAAACATACATTGCCCTTGTGTCCAGTGGTGCCCCCCACTCCGATCCCAGTCCCAGTACATAATGATAGATCCCTTGTGTCCAGTGGTGCCCCCCTCCAATCCCAGTCCCGGTACATAATGATAGATCCCTTGTGTCCAGTGGTGACCCCTCCCTCTGATCCCAGTCACGGTATAAACATACATTGCCCTGGTGTCCAGTGGTCCCTCCCCCAACTTGATCTCTGTCCCGGTATGAACAGTATTTTCCCTGGTGGCTAGCGGTCCCTCCCCCTACCCATTCACCCACCCGATACATAGAAAAGTTTTCCTTGGTGGTTAGTGGTCCCTCCTCCCACCCAATCACCCACCCAATGTTGACATCCTATTCCCTGGTGTCCAGTGTAATCCTCCCATCCTGATCCCCTGTATAGCAGATATAAACATTTCCCTGGCATCTAGCTGACCCCCCCTCCCTATCCCCAATCCCCTGTATAGTGAATGTAAATCATTTTCTGGTGGTCTAGTGGACCCCCACCTCGGCAGGCAGTGCCCCACCACCCCGCTCCCCCAGTCTCATCCCTAAGCCAGTGACCAGCACTCCCCTCCTCTCTCCACCACAGCTGGTCACCAGCTGAGCTCTCAGTGAGTGCATACCGTATACAGTGCACGCTCATTGAATGACAGCTCACTCTGAACTGTCAATCAGTGGCAATGAGCGTGCACTGTATACAGTACATGTTCATTGAGAGCTCAGTCGGCGCCAGCTGTGGTGGTGAGACGAGGGCCGCGCTGGTCGCAGGCTCAGGGATGGGATGGGGTGGGGTGGGCACTGCCTGCTGGGGTGGGGGTTCACTAGACCACCAGTGAATGGTTTACATTCACTATATGGGGATCAGGGATTGGGGGAGTTTACTAGACACCAGGAAATATTTATATTTATTATGGGGATCAGGATGGGGTTACGCTGGACACCAGGGAATATGGATGGCAACATCGGGCAGATGATCAGGAGGGGAGGGACCACTGGACAATCAGGGAAACTTTTATATATATATATATATTCTTGGTGGGGGAATGGGCTGCTAGCCACCAGGGAAAACTGTTACACATATCAGGCGGGTGATCGGGTGGGGGGAGGTACTGCTAGCCACCAGGGAAATTACTATTTATACCGGGATGGGGATGTGGTGGGGGTAGGGACCATTGGACACCAGGGAAAATGGAGTTCATACTGGGACAGGGATCGGATAGGGGGAGGGACCACTAGACACCAGGGAAATGTATGTTTATACCGAGACTGGTGATTTGAGGGAGGGGGCACCACTGGACACCAGGGATTTATATTAATTTACCTGGATGTAAGAAACCACTATGGCTCTCAAAGGAGGTGGCAGGGAAGGTTCAAGAGAAAAAGAAAGCATTCAGGAAGTACAACGAATCACAGAAGGAGCAGGACAGAGAACTGTATCAGTTAAAGCTAAAGGAAGCTGGGAAGGCAGTCAGAACAGCAAAGGCCCAAACTGAGGAAAAGATAGCCAACTCAGTTAAGAAGGGGGATAAAACCTTTTATAGGTACATCGAGGCGAAGGAAGACCAATGGAGGATAGTGAGGCTTAATAAGGGGGTGGGGTGGGCAGAGGGTGACTGTGAAAGGCAGAGATACTAAACAAATATTTTTGCTCAGTGTTCACAAATGAAGAGGGGGAGGTACCTAAACCAAACAATAGAAACACTCTGGATACAGAAGTTGATACCAGCCCATTTACAGAAGAAAGGGTTCTGAAAGAACTCTTAAAACTGAAGATGGACAAAGCAATGGGGCCTGATGGGATTCATCCCAGAATTCTAAAAGAACTAAGGGTAGAACTAGTGACACCACTGACTACCCTCTTTGACAAATCATGGGAGGATGGGGTGGTACCTGAGGACTGGAGGAGGGCAGACGTAATTCCACTTCACAAAAGTGGGAGCAGGGCAGAAGCAGGAAACTACAGACCTGTTAGTTTAACCTCAGTGTTAGGGAAAATGATGGAATCACTTCTGAAGGAAAGAATTGTCGAGTACCTAGAGGCCAGAGGGGCACAGAACCCAAGACAGCATTTATTCACAGCAGGAAGGTCATGTCAGATGAATCTAATAGATTTCTTTGACTGGATGACCAAAGTAGTAGATCAGAGAGGGGCTGTGGACATGGCCTACCTAGACTTTAGCAAGGCATTTGACACAGTCCCACACAAAAGATTAATATACAAGTTGGCCAGCCTAGGAGTGGGTCCCAAGATGATAGCCTGGGTAAAGAATTGGCTGGAGAACAGGACACAGAGGGTAATAGTAAACGGAGTCCACTCTGAAGAAAGGGGGGTTACTAGTGGGGTACCGCAGGGTTCAGTACTAGGACTGGTCCTCTTCAATGTCTTTATAAGCAACATTGCAGAGGGACTGGAAGGAAAAGTATGTCTCTTTGCAGATGACACAAAGATCTGCAACAGAGTTGATGCACAAGGTGGGGTGGAAAGGATGAAGGGACTTGGCAAGGTTAGAGGAATGGTCAAATGTATGGCAGCTTAGATTCAATACTAAGAGTGCAAGGTAATGCACCTGGGAAACAAAAATCCTGGGGAAGAGTACACAATGGGGTGAGATACTAACAACAACAAAAATGGAAAGGGACCTGGGGGTAGTCATATCAGATGACCTAAAGGTGGGCAAGCAATGTGAGAGGGCAGCAATGAGGGCTGGGGGATACTGGGATGCATAGGGAGAGGCATCACCAGTAGAAAACAGGAAGTTATTATCCCTCTGTACAGACAGCTGGTGAGACCCCATCTGGAGTACTACGTGCAGTTCTGGAGACCAGTCTCCATAAAGACATAGACAAGATGGAAGCTGTCAGAGGAGGGCAACTAAAATGGTGCAGGGTCTGCACGGAAGACATATGAAGAGACTAAAGGAACTTAATATGTATGTCTCGAGGAAAGGAGGGGGCATGATAGAAACTTCAAGTACCTCAAGGAATCAACAAAGTCCAAGATGGTAGCATCTTTCAAAGAGGTGTGCAAGAACAAGGGGGCACAATTTGAAGATAGAAGGGGGGCGGCTCAGAGGTAATTTAAGGAAGTATTTTTTCACAGAGAGGGTTGTGGATGCATGGAACAGCCTTTCAAAGGAGGTTGTGGAGTCAAAAACAGTGGTGGAATTCAAGCATGCATGGGACAGTCATAAGGCAGTTCTAGGGGGTGGGGATAGGAAAAAGTAGGCTGCTGGTTAACTAGGATCTGTAGCTTATCCATTAGGTAGGGAAATGGGCAGACTGGGTGGGCCAAGCGGTCCTTATCTGTCGTCAAATTCTATGTTTCTATGTGGAACAGCATTGAAAGCCTTACTGAAATCTAGGTAGACCACACTCACTGCTCCTCCCTGATCTAATTCCTTGGTCGCTCAGTCAAAGCAATCTATCAGATTTGTTTGACATGACCTCCTCCCTATGAATCCATGCTGCATTGAGTCTTATAACCCACTGGACTCAAGATATTCCACAATTCTTTCCTTCAGCAGTGATTCCATTAACTTTCCCACCACCAATGTCAGGCTGACTGACCTATAATTGCCAGCATCCCCTCTGCTTCCACTATTATAAAATGGGACTACACCTGCCTTCCTCCAGTCCTCTGAAATCACTCTGGTTTCCAGTGATCTGTTAAATAGGACTGTCACTGGTGCAGCCAGTACCTCCTCGAGTTCCCTTAATACCCTTGGATGCACCCCGTCTGGCCCCATAGCTTTGTTCATGTTCAGATTAGTGAGTGCATTCAGGACTCAAAAATGGAGTTGTGTCCACCTCCCCTACTTTAAAGCTCCTGTTACTTTCTTTCGCCCCCCCCCTTCTCTGTAAACACTGAGCAAAAGTATTTGTTCAAGATGCCTGCCTTTTCCTGGTCCTCATCTGTACAGTCCCCGTACCTTCCCTTTTAAACATTACAATTCCTCCCTTGGTCTTCATCTTTTTGCTTACATACCTAAAAAATGTCTTGTCCCCTTTTGATACTGCCTGGGCTATTCTCTCTTCAGTTTGTACCATTGTGCCCCTTACTGCTTTCCCTGATACACCTCCCTATCCTCCTCCCTCTGTGTCTCCTTGTACGTTCTGAATGCAACCCTTTTAGCCTTTACCTTTCCATCGCCTCTTTCAGAACCATTGCAGTCTCTTTTTCCTCTTGCTTTTGCTCACTTGATTGATACAAAGGTTGCCTTACCTATGCCCTCTTTTAGCTTGGCCCACTGTCCCCCCACCCCCCCATTCAACCCTCTGCCTAGTCATCCCCCAAGTCAGGGCTGTTTTAAACATTTATTCCCATTTTGCTCCCTCGCTACCGCTTTTTCACAGAACCCCCCTTCCCCAGCAGGCAGTGTGAAGACAGGCCACATGCTGGGACCACTTTCCTTGCCCAGCACATGGGCATTTTTCAAAATGAGAGTGCTGCTGAGCTCAGGGTTCGAGCAGTAGAATCCCAAGCATTGAAAAGGGAGCTCCTGACCATTGGTATGGTGGTTTGAGTTGGACTGGCCAGGGGAGCATACAGCAGTGCAATGGCGATTCAGTAGGCTTACCAGGGCAGGGTGAAGCAGGTCCATTTACTCTGGTCCCTCCCTCTGGTCAGCAGAAGTGGTCAGTCGGCTCCTCCACAGTGCGGAATGTGCCAGTGTCTGCAGCTCCAGCAGCAAGTTGTCGGCCACAGTGTGGGCTCTGTTTGGTCTTTTGTTTTGTGTGTGGAGTGTCTCTGGTCCCTCACTGGCAGCTTCAGTGGGCCATGACGGTGCAGAGGCAGAGTGTGAGGGAGCAGCGCCAGACCAAGGCCGCGGTGGTCAGTCAGAGAAGCATCAGGGCAGAGCAGCAAGTCACACCTCCTGAACCACACAGGCAGCAGCTGAGCCAGCCTTCTTGCATCTTCCTCCCCACAGCTTCACCCTGGGCTGAGGCAGTGACTCGGTGGCAGCACCACTAGGCAGGTGCTGACTGCCAGAACAGTTAATAAAAAATATTGCGGGAAGTGCCAGACAGCACATGGGGCGGCAGCCAAAGCCATGAGAGGGATGGGCAAGGCCAAATATAGAACATCCCAGACAGTGGCGCAGTGGGTGGTTAGCCCTTATTGTAAATAGGAGCTCCCAGAGGGTGAAGCACAGGGTGGGATAGCCCCAATAGAGAACCCTGCCATAGTGTTTCATTTAAATCATGCTAGATGGCGTTAAGTAGCGCGGCCAAGGCCGCATGGGTGGGAGGGCATGTTCACACCTCAGGACCACCCACAGAGGCAGCTAAGAGCCGCAGTGGGCCAGCTAGGCCCAGTAAAAGGGTCCGTCTATATGGTAGAATAGTAAAGTACCACAGAAGCTAGTATAAGGGGTTCTAGCACCCCAAAATCTTCCCCAGGGCACACTCCAGATAGCTTCACAGGGCAGATAAAGTGGGGTTTGGGAACAAACCATTGCATAACTGCTGAAATTGTGCTAGCGGCTTCGAAAAGCGCACTTAAAGTGACAGTGTACCTAGCCGGCCTGATGGCACTGAGGGTTGAGGTGCTGGATGCCACACCTCACGCCACACCGGTGACCCGGGTTCGGGAACGATCCCAGGTCATCGGGGGTCAGCAGGGGCAAGAAAGGACTGAGCATCCTGAGGACTGCTCTCCTTTCCTGGGGGAAGGTGGATCTGCTTTCCATAGTTCAAGCGGCTCCTGGCGGTGCCTGGGGCGGCCACCAGCAATTCGCAGCATGCTTGCAGGGGTTGGAGCATTGGCAGATCCTTATGCACGGGCACGGAAGCGTGCCCGTTGCATGCAGGGCGTCACTGCATGTTCATGCTTCTGGGACAACCACAGGAAGAAAACCTCCTGTATTACGCAGGATGATGCCACTGACAGGCAACCTCCCACCCAATCAAACAAAGCCCAATGTAAGTCGGTGTGGGGGCTCTAGGGTGATGCGGTCTCCTCTTCCAGTTCTCCCTGCACTGGGAGGGGCCCCTCCATGGGGGGTAAGCCACGGTCCTCCTTGCTCTGCGATCGTGGCGGGGGGGTTGGCAGAGGGTGACGGTGAAAAGGCAGAGATACTAAACAAATATTTTTGCTCAGTATTTACAAATGAAGAGGGGGAGGTACCTAAAACAAACAATAGAAACACTCTGGATACAGAAGTTGATACCAGCCCATTTACAGAAGAAAGGGTTCTGAAAGAACTCTTAAAACTGAAGGTGGACAAAGCAATGGGGCCTGATGGGACTCATCCCAGAATTCTAAAAGAACTAAGGGTAGAACTAGTGACACCACTGACTACCCTCTTTAACAAATCATGGGAGGATGGGGTGGTACCCGAGGACTGGAGGAGGGCAGATGTGATTCCCCTTCACAAAAGTGGGAGCAGGGCAGAAAAAGGAAACTACAGACCTGTTAGTTTAACCTCAGTGATAGGGAAAATGATGGAATCACTTCTGAAGGAAAGAATTGTTGAGTACCTAGAGGCCAGAGGGGCACAGGACCCAAGGCAGCATGGATTCACAGCGGGAAGGTCATGCCAGACAAATCTAATAGATTTCTTTGACTGGGTGACCAAAGTAGTAGATCAGGGAGGGGCTGCAGACATGGCCTACCTAGACTTTAGCAAGGCTTTTGACTCAGTCCCACACAAAAGATTATTATATAAGTTAGCCAGCCTGGAAGTGGGTCCCAAGATGATAGCCTGGGTAAAGAATTGGCTGGAGAATAGGACACAGAGGGTAATAGTAAATGGAGTCCACTCTGAAGAAAGGGGGGGTTACTAGTGGGTACCGTAGGGTTCAGTATTAGGACCGGTTCTCTTCAATGTCTTTATAAGCGATATTGCAGAGGGACTGGAAGGAAAAGTATGTCTCTTGCAGATGACACAAAGATCTGCAACAGAGTTGATGCATAAGGTGGGGTGGAAAGGATGAGAAGGGACTTGGCAAGGTTAGAGGAATGGTCAAATGTATGGTAGCTTAGATTCAATGCTAAGAAGTGCAAGGTAGTGCACCTGGAAACAAAAACCAGGAAGAGTACACAATGGGGGTGAGATACTAACAACAACAAAATGGAAAGGGACCTGGGGGTAGTCATATCTGATGACTTAAAGGGGGGCAAGCAATGTGAGAGGGCAGTAAGGAGGGCTGGGGGGATACTGGGATGCATAGGGAGAGGCATCACCAGTAGAAAACAGGAAGTTGTTACCCTCTTTACAGACAGCTGGTGAGGCCCCATCTGGAGTACTGTGTGCAGTTCTGGATACCCAATCTCCGCAAGGACATAGACAAGATGGAAGCTGTCCAGAGGAGGGCAACTAAAATGGGGCAGGGTCTGCAACAGAAGACATATGAAGAGAGACTAAAGGAGCTTAATATGTATAGCCTCGAGGAAAGGAGGGAGAGGGGGGGACATGATAGAAACTTTCAAGTACCTCAAGAGAATCAACAAAGTCCAAGACGGTAGCATCTTTGAAAAGAAGAGGTGTGCAAGAACAAGGGGGCACAATTTGAAGATAGAGAGGTGGCTCAGAGGTAATGTAAGAAAGTATTTTTTCACAGAGAGGGTTGTGGATGCATGGAACGGCCTTCCGGAGGAGGTTATGGAGTCAAAAACAGTGGTTGAATTCAAGCATGCATGGGACAGTCATAAGGGAATTCTAGGGGGTGGGAGTAGAAAGAAGTAGGCTGCTGGTTAACTAGGATCTGCAGCTTATCCATTAGGTAGGGAAATGGGCAGACTGGGTGGGCTAAGCAGTCCTTATCTGCCGTCAAATTTTATGTGGCAGAGGCTGACCAGGTCGGGAGTTGAGCGCCCATGTAACTGGCTGATCAAGGGGTAAGTTAACCCCAGCAGGGCTCAGAGAGATAAAGTTTACAAAAAAAAAGTGACACTGTGCCTGATATATCGAACTGCCTCTTGAACTGGTGTATTGACCCATTTGCCTAACAAACTGCCCCTTAAACTGGTGAAGTGTACCATTTACCTAACAAACTGCCTCTTGAACTGGTGTATTGACCCATTTGCCTAACAAACTGCCCCTTGAACTGGTGAAGTGTACCATTTACCTAACAAACTGCCTCTTGAACTGGTGAATTGTACCATTTGCCTAACAAACTGCCTCTTGAACTGGTGTATTGACCCATTTGCCTAACAAACTGCCTCTCGAACCAGTGAATTGTTCCATTTGCTAGTGAACTGCCTCTTGAACTGGTGAACTGCCCCATTTCCCTAAGAAACTGCCTCTTGAACTCATGAATTTGCCCGTTTGCTTCATGAACTGGTGCACTGTCCTGCTTGTGTAACCCCTAGATGGCGCTATCCCAGGGGCTACTACCCCTACCTGATTTGCCACTAACAGGTTGAGGGGCCTGGATCCAATGGCGGGTGCCTCCACCCAGAGGTCAGGGTTTGCAATAGTTAAACTAACTTGGTCACAGCCCTCTGGGACACTGCAACCCCCCTTTCTTCCCACTAGTGGCCCACACAATATATCAGAATTACCTTCTACAGTATACACTTACCCCAGGTCTGGTTCCGGCACTGGGACCTCCTGTGAAATGAGATACAGTGCAACAATCACAGTACAGTACTTTAACATAGACAAATACCTCAGGCAGTATAACTTTGCTGAAACAAGCAGCTCTGATTTATTTATAGGGGGATATAACAAGGACAGGGGAAATCAGGTTAATTAGCTTATCACTCTAATAATCTACCTATGGTTCTGTGCACAGGCCTATCCCTATCAGTTACTGTCCCTGGGTACCCAAGCCCTAGTGGCTAGTCCAAACTGCGGAGCTGGTAGGGCCCTTTCACACAGAGAAAAGGAGAATTAAACAGTCAGCAGTACAGTAATTCCATTTGGATTTAATGTGGCACCAACAGGGAGCTACTCCTGAATTAGTACTCACGACCTCCAAATAAGATAGGGTCCTTCAATGTCAGTAGGGCTCACTGAGGTACACAAACCTCTTCACACATCCATATAAAAGAAAGCACTATACCAGGCAGGCTGCATCTGTATCCCGTCGCATTACTGCACAATACCCGGAGAACACACAGCAGATTCAGTTCCTGACAGACAGAGTGCAATTTTCAGTAATTCCTCCAGTCTTCTACAGGGTGAGCCTGGTTTCTACTCTTCAGAGATCCTTTGATTCTTTTCACAGGACGGATTCAGTCCTAACAAGCTGTTACACAAGCTGCAGACCGGAACTCTGGGCCTTACACACGTTTTTGACTAAAACTGCACACTGAAAAGCACAGGGCTCCTTCCTTCTCCACTGCCAAAGCTCAACTGAAACTCCAACCGACAAAACTGGCACTTCCTTTGAGTTCCTCCCAGTTCTTGACTGGATTGGCTGTCACTCACAATAGACTGCTGCTGTTGGTCCAAAAGGCACTGAAGTCTAAACTACATCTCCCAGAGTCACTGCCCATACAATCCTCTTGTGGCTGGCTCAGATTATGAGTCCAGGTTCTGATTCGTCCAAGGCACCATTTTAGAGCTAGTTACCCCACACTGATTGGTCCAGTTCAGCAGTTCAAAACTAGAATGGGAACTAGCAGACACAGTTCTGACTGCAAAGAAAGCAGGTTAGACAAACTGTAATTTCATTATTACTCTAAATAATTTCTGGCAAACAGTTACATCTTTCAGATAGGTTCCCTTTGCACTCCTAGTGACTGCAAAATGAAGTGAATTGGCAGCAGCTTGAGTGGTACTCAATCAAAGAAACACACAGTCCCCCATACAAACTAATTATGTCTGCAAGCAGACAGCTCTTAAAGAGACAGTACCAGAGGTTCTAAAAACACTCACTGATAAATGGCTTAAATGCCAAACACCATTCAGGCTTGGAGCATTCAAGCAAGCTCCTGGAAGTCTTTTGGGAACCCCCATTTGCAGGGGGGTTACACTTGCAAAACAAACTCCCTCAAACCTATGGTTCCTATTATAAGAACCTGCTTAACATTCCTACTTTGCATTGAATCACCGCATTGCTGGCAATCCTGCTTCAGCTGCAACACAACCTGATACTCTCTGCACTTG
This sequence comes from Neoceratodus forsteri, assembly GCA_016271365.2. Taxonomy (NCBI): domain Eukaryota; kingdom Metazoa; phylum Chordata; order Ceratodontiformes; family Ceratodontidae; genus Neoceratodus; species Neoceratodus forsteri. Next base: position 1,170,829,066 of record CM057451.1, on the reverse strand, counting down.
CCTACAAACTGCCTAGGTGTCACTTTGACCACAGACAGACCCTGCATACTACCTGTGGCACCACTACATTGGACAACAATATGGGTGGTCGACCCAGCTAGTATTAGGGCAATAGTTAGGATGGGACTAGATCTAGATTCTGGGAGGGGTCTGGTCATCCAGTGCAGAGCCTGCGGAGGCCGGTAGTCATCCAGCACAACCGGGACACTTTTTCAGTTTTCTCCTCTTGGGGGACATGGTGTGTGCTGATGTCAAGGCACGCATGCCTTCTACCACCCCCCCACCTCTTATGGCTTGGGCTGCCTCTCCCCTTGAGTCCCCCTCAGAGGACAGCAGTCCATGGGATGCTCGATCCTCCTTCCCCCAGCCGACCCTCTGACACTCGAGGTCGCACCTGACCTTGGGCCATCGGCGCCACAATCGGTAGCACTACTGCTGTGCCAGCAAACCGGCCCCAAGGGAGGGTTTGTGTCAAAGAATCTGTTCCAAGCTTCATGTCTTCAGTTCTTCTTGTTCCAGCAATCCAAGGGAGGGTTTGTGCCAGGGTCTGTTCATGAAAAAGGGTTACCAAAGTGTGACATGAGAGTAAAATTTTCAAATCATTTCTAGATTAAATTTGTGATGCATTTCAAGATATTATGACCAAAGTATGAAAAAATAAACATATTGGGAGATAAAAGCCCCACAGGTTCCTGAGATAAAAGAACTGTATTGTGGTGAGTGTAACAAGTGACATCACACACCGTGGTGAATGTAGTACCTGCCACAAAACATTTGTTTTACTAGTAAAAACTTTAATAAATATGTAATGAGTTGTATTAAAACATGAGAAACAAATATTTATGAGAATTATATTACATTAATTGCAAATGTGATGTTTTGCACCACGTACCATGGTGAATGTAACAAGTGACACCACACTTATGTTTCACTTATTAAAACTATACTAAACATGCCCAACAACTAACATACTACTGCTACTGACTGACATACTACTATAGAACATAAAAAAATTTGACAGTTACATTACTGGCAAGTGTGATGCTTAACACCACATACCGTGGTGAATGAACAAGTGACACCACACATTTGTTTCAGTTTTACAAAGTTTAGTGAACATACCGAATGGCTAACATGCTACTAATAATAACTCACACAGTGCTACAAAACCTGGAGAAATCTGACAATAATAACAGTAGTGACAGGTGTGATGTTTGATACCACATACCATGGTGAATGTAACAAGTGACACCACATTTACGTTTGACTTACTAAAACTGTACTAAACTTGCCTAACAACTAACATATTACTATTACTGACTGACATACTGTTATAAAACATGAAAAAAAATCAACAATTACAATACTGGCAAGTGTGATGCTTAACACCATATAACGTGGTGAATGTAACGAGTGGCACCACAAAGAAAATCCATTTTAGCTCTCTACCCCATATACACTGAATAATCCCTATTACAATTTATGCCCAGCACTTTCCTTAGACATGCAGTTGTCACTGAAATATGCTCTCGGAAAATTTGCCCAACAATCAGTAAATGATGGTAACCAAAGTCTACCTGTGGTGAATGTAACTGGAACCCTCATTGTTGCATGCAGTGCTTATCTTCATGGAATGTAGCCCTACAAATGGAGGAGCCACGTGCAAACAGTGGGTTTTAAACCACGACTCGGCTCCTCCCCCTATGGTTGCTCCTTGGTTCTGATGGGCAGGTTATGACTTTGCAACTGTCACAGACTGACGGGTAAACATTGGGCCTGATGTGACCCCAAGTACAGTGAGGGTCAAAGGTTGCTGTCCCTTCTGTGGGAAAGATAGATCAGGCAGTAACACAGTCAGTTATCACAAGGAGGCAAACTAGGAGAGAAGCCAGAAAATCTTTTAAAGTGCTAATAGCACAATTACAGATTTGGGGGCCATGTGGGTGAATGTAACATGCTGTGACACCAGCTGTTACATTCGCCACACTAAATACAAAGCTGCATAAATTAAAAATTGAGCATTACAATGGGCTAAAGAGTACAGATAATAAAAAACACAACTCCAGATTAGTAAGTGGACTTACTTTAATAATGTAAAACAATAAATAAAGCTTGCAAAAACAATTAGTAAAACATGTGTTTTTGCATGTCACACTTTTTCAGGTAAAAAAAAGCAGCAAAATGGAGCTGGATACCCCATCAAAAAAAATATGGATACCCTAGAATTCTATAGTTATGTTATCTATCTGCCCATATAGCCAGCATTCAGATTTAGTCAAAAACATGTGCCTGACAGTTCTTGATTTTTTAAAATGTGGTATGCACTGTATGGTGGGCACTGGTAACCCCTTTTCATGAACAGACCCACTAAAGAATCTGTTTCAAGCTTCATGTCTTCAGTTCTTCTTGTCTCAGCAGCCCAAGGGAGACTTTGTGCTAAAGAATCCATTCCAAGCTTCACTTCATCAGTTCTTCTTGTCCCGGCAGCCCACGGGATGGTTTGTACCAAAGAACCTGTATCAAGCTTCATGTCTTCAGTTCCTCTTGTATCGGCAGCCCAAAGGAGGTTTGTGCCGAAGAATCTGCTTCAAGTTTCACACCTTCAGTTCTTCTTGTCCCTGGCAGCCCAAGGGAGGGTTTGTGCTGAAAACATTTTTCACCAATTGCAAACTTGTGTCCCTTGTTCCATCAGCCTGAGAGATGGGACTTTTGCTTATGAGCCTATGGCCTGTTTACAAAACCTCTCTTAAGTCCCAGTGGCCTAATTGAGGCTCCATGCTGGAGTGTCAGTTCAGTGTTGCAACCAGTGTCTCTTCTTGGTCCAGGTGCCCAGTTCAGGTCTCAGTTCTTTGCGAAGCTCCTACCCAAGTCTGGACTTAGACTTTAAAAGTGACTTGCTTCTTGATTCTGAAGCAATGCATTGAGAGTAACAATTGTCCATGTAAAAGCATAGGCCGGCAGTGGTCGATGAGGTGGTAATAGAACCATAAGAACACGCAGCTGCAGTAGAGTAACAGTACATAACTAAGCAAAAGTGCACCTTTTTAGCTTTATTTATTAAATATTCATTCATCTATTTTTTGTGTAAATATTTAATTACTTTGCATAGCCTTATTGTTATTGTTGAATATCTGCCTCTGTGACCACTGTCATCCATTTTGCTGAATAAAGTCCTTGCTTCATTGGACTCCTGAGTATGACTCCTGGCTCTCCTTGCTGGGTGCCTCTATCCACCCACCTAGGAACCTCCAGTGTCCCCTCACCATAACACCTACTTGAGGTGGCACTCATGCCCATGAGGAAGATTTAGTACCCCTTCACCACCCGACTCACCTGGCTGCAACACTTATATTGAACCACATTGCATGGTGATCACTGGTCCCCAGGTGGCCTCCCAACATGATGCTTGCAATGCAGTCCCTGTTAGTGAGTGCCAAGCCCAACATTGCCCCATTATGAGTGAGCTCACTGACTAGTTGCCTGAAGAATGCCCCCTGCAGGGATTCCAGGATGTCCCTGCTTCTGCATTTGGCAGAGTGAAATCCTCCCCAGCAGCGCCTCCCCCTTTTCTGCCATTTTCGCCAACAGTGCCTTATCTAACTCCTCGGTGTTGGAGGTTTGTAGATCATGCCAATGCTAATAGTGACTCTGTTCCCTGACTCTAGGGTAACCCACAGAATCTCTGCCCCCCCCATTCCCTGTATCTCTGTCACTTGTATACTTTCCTTCACATAAAGCACCACACCCCCACCTTGTCTTTCCTTAACAGAGTATATCCTGGTATAGTCATGTCCGAGTCATGGTTTTCAGTGCACCGTGACTCAGTAATGGCCACTACATGCACACTATTAGCGTGTGGATAAGACTTACAAAGGTTTCCCACACCATGGAGGCGAAGATCTTCTGTTCATGCCATTTTTAGCTACAGTGCAGAACAGTTTAGAAAAACAATTTGGCAGCATCTATTGTGTGGCTCATGTTTTCATATAGTGGCTTAACGTTTTAGGGTCACTTTAGCCACGGTGGCTAACACTTTCAACTTTCCAGGGGGAACATAGATAAGGGGAGACTAATCTTTCATGGAAGCTTTCTCTTTGTCAAAAATAAGTAACCATACCAGTCAACTGTCCTTGAGTTTCCAGCGACAACAAAAGCTGTTTTTGGTTTTACAAAGTCAACTGGCCCTATTAGCATGGCCCAGACCTTCCAAAGCTCCCTATTTTCAGAGAATCTCCCTGATTTTACCAATTGTTTGACATTCCCCCTGCTTCTTGGGACATTACCCCAATTCCTTATACTCATTTAGAATCAATGAACTGATCCTCTAGCCGAAGATGGCAGCCACGCTGGGCTAGCTGTCTGGGAGCTGTAGGGCAGAGCAGCTTTTTAGTTTTTACTATTTTTATGTTCCGTTTTACTTTTTGTTTATTTAGATTTGTTATTTAGATAGTGAGAGTTAAGTGCAGTTAGACAGGTGTCATTGAAGTGAAGGAGTGAGGTTGGGTACGCTTTACAGGCTTGAAATAGGATAGGAGTGATATGAATCCTTTGGAGTCACCAATTTTCTACAGTTATGGCTTATCGTTTAACTGAACGACTCCACTGTCTCAAGTGAAAATTGTGCAGTGTTTTGGACTATTTTTCATCTTGACAGACTGGTCATAATTGCCTGCTTTAAATCTATACTCTGCGGTGTACCTACCTACCGGATTATTGATCGCCCAGGGGAGAGATGAGTCAGAGGAAGTCTTGTTGGTGATCTGGAGCAAGGAGCCTGTGGGACGAATCTGCCTTTCTGAGGAACCAATGTGCTGTGAGTTGGATTATTGAGCATCAAATGTAGATCTTCTGACAGACTGCAGATGGAAAATCTGTCGGCAGACCTTCAGTGAGGGACTGGAAGTGGATCGGGTCCCAGAAGTTCAGGACTTGCTGTCCTTTGGGGTCTATTGCTGGCACGAAGGGGGGGATCTGACTTGACCCTTGGGGTGGTTAACTGCCGGATCCGTGGCTGTGTAGGAGGCTGGGGACTAGGTCAGTTGGAGAGTGGGCAAAGGGTTTCAGAAACTCCTAGGCTATTGGGGCTGGCCAGGGCCGACGCCAACTGAGGGCCGAAGTCACGGTCGCGGAGATCTCTGGTGGCGGCCTCCTGGGGTAGAGTTATTTGGGCCCCCTTGCCAGCATTAATAAGCCCCTGAGTCCCAGAGAGAATACCATTGAGCTGAAGGAGGCATCTGGATATTCAGAAGGTGTTTTGATCCAGGACAAGGTCAGACCTCTCTTTTTTATATCTTTATGTCCAATCTTATATTTCATGGGCAGTGAGAGTGCCCGACAAAACTATTTATTCAGAATAATTTTGCTGATTTGTCCAGCCTACGTGACAGGCAGTGCTGGCAGAGACTATTCTGGACATTTTACTCATGGAGGTGGGAGTTCTACAAGTTCATTATTTATACATTTGAGACATTTGGTGGCTGCTCCTTACAGCTAAAACACTGCTCTGTCTGCTGCTATAATTATTTTTACATTGCTAATTTTGATTGTAGGGGGAAATTTTGTTGTAAATATATTAGCTGTATTTTGGGTTGGAGTGGAAGGTTGGGAGGGTGTGGGGTGTTATAGGTAGTTGGAGTATTGTTTATGTGTGAGTTTGCCTGGAAGTGGTTGAATTTTTAAGGTTGGAGAGGAAGGGTATGTGGGTGAATGGGTGTTATAGGTGTTTTGAATATTGCTTAAGTGTGTAACTGTTGGATGGATGTGTGACTGAGTTTTTATTTACATACGAACATACAAAGAAGCCAGCAGAGGAAGGCCATTTGGTTTATCAAGTCTGCTCATATTGCAAGGTCCATGGCTTGAGCTTTGGGTTGTGTTGATTGTGTTGTGGTCTCTGCTTCATAGAACGTGTTGGGAGGGCAGAAGGAAAGTCAGGTGCCTTGAACCTCCAGGTTCAAGGACCTTCGCCCCTTTGAATGTCCTCCTTTGCCAGCTGGGGCATATAATAGATATTGTGCCATGGGGATAGTTAGGAGAAGGAAGGGAAGGGGAGCTGGGCCGGGGGAATGGAAAGGAGTGGTCAGATTGAGGTAGTATGGACAAGAAATAGGACCAGAATAGGGGTCCTCCCCATCTGATTCCCATACCCAAGGGCTCTTCTGAATGCAGGCAGGTGGCGCGGTCTTCCTAGACTACTCATCCTACTCGGACGGTGTTGCGTAATGCCAGGTCTATTAAAAAGACTGCTATTATAGCAGATCTTGTTTGGACATCTGACTTGGTGTGCATCACCAAGACCTGGCTGGATGAGAACGCAGGCCCAGTTTTGGCCTCAGCTGTTCCAGCTGGGTACTCAGTGATACACCGTCTGAGGCTGGATCATAGGGGCGGGGGTGTAGCCATCTGTTTTAGATCAGAACTGGGCCTTATGGAGATGCCAGTGGGGTCCATCAGATCCTTTGAGTATATTGAGGGGGTGGGTGTGGGGTGCAGCATACTGGTCATCTACCATCCACCCGGAGATGGGAAAGAATTCCGCAGGAAGTTTCATGGACTTCACTGTTGACGCGGGTGAGCTGGGATCCCCCAGACGGTTGATTCTGGGGGATTTCAGTGCCTGGGTCAACAATGAACTCTCGCAATTTGATTGTGACTTCCTCCAACTAATGACTTTGTTGGGCCTTACACAGGTTGTTACCTCTGCAATCCATACCGGAGGTCACTCATTAGACCTGGCGTTCCCCCTGGGGATGGAGATATCTGACTTGGTAGTGGAACCAGTCAGATGGTCTATAAAGCCCTACACGATCAAGAACCCCGCTACCTGAAAGATCTCCTTTGTCCCTACTGCCCCTCCCGCCACTTCGATCCACCAATGAGGGATTGTTAGATTCCCAGGGTGTGTTTGAAGACATCTGGGGCTTGTTCCTTTGCTTATACGGTCCCTACCCTGTGGAATTCTCTACCTCGTCAGGTGAGGGTCCTGCCTGACTGTCCAGACCAGAGTTATAACTCAGCCCTCAAAGCTCACTTATTTAGTTTAGCGTTCCCAGACAGTGCCAGCTGACAGAACTTCTAATTACTGCTGTTCATTATTTATAGATTGGAATGTTTGATTTCATACATCTGAGTTTATGAAATAATTTGTATTAGTTGTTTTTATCCATATGTGTATTATTGAAATCCTGTTCAGCGCTTTGATCCTGGGAAAGGTACTTTATAAATAAAGCTTATTGTTATAGCCCTAAATTCCTGTGAGAATCTCAAGAGAATTACAGTGGTGAAATTCAAGGGGGTCTCCCACATTGGCAGGGTGATCCCTTGGCATCTCTGTCAGTCGTATCTATATGGATAATGCCTGCCAGAAGTTTGTCACCATCAAGTATCAGCCCCAACCTACCTACCTACCTACCCTGATGCTCAGCTCCCCACCCCGCAACAGGATGGGAGGCGCTGATAGGTCAGAGCCGCCACCGCGGGGGCCGCCACGGCCCAAGCAGATTGGCCCAGGTCCCCGTGCGTGTCCCGCCTCCCGCGGTTGCGTAGATAGGGTGAACGGTGCGCGAGGGCCGCTCTGCAGGTTCCAGTGTGAGTGTGGGGCGAGAAAAATGGCGCTGACGCAAGGAACAAAGAAGAAAGTTTGCTATTACTATGACGGTAAGTCCGGCTGCTCCCCTCCCCCCTGAGGAGGGCTCTTCTATAGTGGCAGTACTGAGTCGGGGATGAAAGCCGGGCGGGCTGTGGTGGTGCCGGCGGAGCAGGCTGCGAGCGGGGACGTGCCGGCCGGCTGGGTGCTGCCCCTCCGTCACAATGCGCCCTCCCGCGGGCGGGGGGAAGCGCCTCTGTGCCCCGCCGGTCACGGTCCGCGTGCGGCTCTTACACCAAGCCCGCACCGTGCATCGTACCCGGGGCTTGCCGGGGTCTCCGAGAGCGCCCCCGCTGGCCCCGTGTCACCGACTCGCTTCAGATGCTGGGCGCCTTGGGGGACTCCTTTTATTAGAAAAAATGTTAGAATGTCTAATGGTATATAATTATGTTTAAAAAAAACCAACTGAATGAATGCGGTGCACTTGTTTGTGTAATTAGATGGTTTCAGTGTAGTGGGTTTATTAAGTAGTTGGCTGAGTTTTGACACTGAGGCGGCTGCATGAGGAAGAGGAGGAGGAGGAAGAAGATGAAGAACTGTATAGGCGATGGCGATGGCGATGGGGGGGGGGGGTCGATGGTTTCTGTCATTGCTCCAGGGCTTTACGGTTAAAGGTGCGCCGCAGTATCCTCTTGTAACTTTTCCCATCTCTGTCACTAAAATATTAAATATTCAGTTATTCCAGCTTGATCTGACCCGGTTGTGTACGAGTGCACAGGGCGAGCTTGCCTGCCTCACTGATGGGAGCTGGCCAGAGTAGGGACTGGAGGCTCCGATCGTTCGGTTTATAATATAGGACTCCAGTCCCCTTTTCCAAAGGCTGGACTGCACCGCTGGCTTATCAGCTGAAGTCTGAAAACAGTTCAGCTTTAGCTGGATACTGTACACCACAAAGGGGCTGTAGCGAAACATCTGACGTGTGGGCAGAACACGTTAACCAGCAGTGACAAGGCAGAGTAAAACAAGGGAGCAAGAAACAGCAAGGCAAGCTTTATGAACTTGGTCTTTCTGTGATACAGCTGCTGGTGCTGTTCATTTTTTGTCCTGCCGAGTGGAGCTGCTTTCTTTGGTAACTGGATAAGGCCCAGTAGGCACAAGTGCCTGCTTTCAGGAGAGACTCTGGAGCACTGCGGAAGTTAAGTGACTTGCCCAGAGAATCACACCGGAGTTTGTGGTAATCAAACCCAGGTCTGCTGGACATACCAAGGTCATTCACAGCACATTACTCTAACTTCTGGGCTATACTGCCAGCCTTTTTAATGCTGTCTTTTATTTATTAGACATTTTGCATGGCAGCATAGCCCCATTTAAGTGTTATAAGGGGGTCTGGGGCAGAACCAAGCGGCAGCAGAGTAGTGGCATGGGTGGAAGCCAGATCGCCAGAACTGCACATGACAAACTGTTAAAAGCTGGATAAGCAGACAGGGTACAGGTTGTGTGAATTTTGCCAGCCTGGCTAGTTTGGGTTTTACTTATCGGTCCGGTTGTGGCAGTCCAGTTGGTACAGTTTTCACCAAAGTCCTGGGGAGGAGTAAATCGGCTTGCCAGAGTCGGACCAGCCACACTGGTTGGACTGGAAAAATGTATGCAACTTGTGCCTGGGCTGTCAGCTGTCTTGCTGATTTTGGTCTGATTCGGGTCTGTTTTTTCACTGTCATGCACAGGAGTCACAAAATAGAATCAGCTATGCAGTCAGATAGTGATACGTGTGCAAAGTAGGAGGCGGCAAATGCAGTACAGATTACAAAGTTGCACGCTGTTTACAGAATTTGTAATATACACATAATACACATTTGCACTCCTGTTAGTCTAGACCATTGTGAGATCCGACATCGTACTTCCACTTTTCTGGGGGCACGGAGGATCCAGGCAGCTACTGGCCTCTCAGCCTCACGTCCATTTGTAGGTAAGCCGATGGAGAGCATAGTGAAAGACAGTTTGGTGGCCTGCCCAGAGGCTAATAGACTACAGGATAAAAAGCAGCATGGGTTTGTGTCAGGAGTTCTTGCCAGACCAACTTGATACTGTTTTTTGATGGGTGTCACCAAGGCGATGGGGAACAGGCAGAAGATCTGCTCTACTTCGACTTCAGAAAGGCCTTTGATTCGTTACCACACGAGGCTGCTGAAGAAGTTGGAGGAGTTTGGAGTGGAACTGGGTTTAGTTACTGGTAGGTGGATAGGAAGCAGACTAAGGGGCAGCAGGGAACAGGAGTAGTGGTTAACTGGATTCAATCAGGGGTTAGGTCACGACAGGACTCCTGCAGGGATAGGTCCTGGGATTGGTCCTATTTAATATGCCAATATACAATGGAGTAAATGGGGAAAACACTAAGTCCTGCATTCTCATTGGCTGGCTGGCTGGCACCTTTTCAGTGTGGTAAATCCTCCAGTGTACCAATCGAAAAAGGTGCCAGCTGCCAGTAAACCACATCAAGAACTCCCCTTGAAATCACTCTGAGAATTACCACCCCAAGAGTGACAAAGACGGCGAAACTCCGCTTCTTAGCAGTCGGAAAATCGTGCTACGGAACACAAACTATCCACGCCACCTTCACTGACATTCTGAGCTGCAGAGCTTGCCGCTTACTGCCGATAAATCCCCCAAAAAAACATTAAAAAAAAAAGCCAACAGCAGTCTTTTTTTCCTCAGTCTTAAAAAAAAAAAAAATAAATAAATAAATTTACTTCAAAACGTAACACACTCCTTGCTGCTAGGCACTCTTCTCCCTCTCTCGTTACTTGCATCCTCCTCTTCTCTTGCCAGAAATATGACTACCTACTGCATTCTACCCGATGCCAACAACTCAGACCGCACCAAAGAAATACATTTAAAAAAATTTAACTTTCCCAGTCTAAAAGTAGAAGACTGCTGAGAAACAAGTGTTGATCACAGCAGAAGTGTACACTGGCACACGTGCACCACAATAAATGAAGCCAGTGCTTGCCAATTCAAATCGTGCCAAAAATGACAAGCCTGTTCCCGCTCCCACAACACGAATGGAGATGGTACACAATGAACTACCGACATGAGCCACATCCTACAAGAATTTCCAGCCCCCCAAAATCATTATTTTAAAAATATCAAACCAGTCTTGCATTAATAAATTTCATTTCAAACAGTAAAAAAAATGTGAAACTTGTCTTCTGCCATTAATTTCAGTACCAACGGGGACTATTTTTTTTTTTTTTAGTGATAATATACATAACAGTTTTTGAATACAATATACAAGTAAGACAAAAAATGCACAAAAATAACACATTAATTTTCATCATTGTGTAATAGTAATATACACCTCCAGTGAGTGGGTATACTGGTGGATTTACTGCTTCTGGTATGGTTGTCACTCAGCTACGCCTCGTGACCGAACTACACAAGGCATGGTAAATCCACCAGTATACCCACATCCTTGAGGGGTATATTGCTTAAATAAGGGACATTGGGGGAGGGTATGTGGGGAAAGATATACAGTATCTCTTTGCTAATGACACAAAGCTGTGCAGCAGGTTGGATCATGAGGAAGGGCCGCGAGAGCTCCAGAAGGACAGAACTGGTCTAAGATCTGGCAGCAGATGTTCAGTGCCAAGAAGAGCAACGTTATGCACTTGGGCACAGTCCATGCACAGAACAATGGATGGGAGCAGTTATGGCTACTTCAACTGAGGAGAGGTACTCTGAGATCTTTTTCGAGGCAGTCTCTTGCAGCAGGTCATTACACATGGGATTACAGCCGTGGGCGTCATCTCCTCCGGATGACTTCTCGGCAGTTGACCCTAGGACCTCCCCCAAGTACTACAACGTGGTGCCTACCTGGCAGGTATAAAAGGGGGAGGTCCCAGCAACTGCTCAGTTCTTTTCAGCCGTGACCTGAATGCAACAAGTCTTCCTTTGGAGCTGTGCTTTCCTGTTGTTAACGCAGAGTTCTACCGTCCAAAATTTACTACAACAAGTTCATATACTAATGTCTTCGGATCCCTTTATCCGAATGTGTTCTGTGGCCACAGAATCGCTAAGGAAGACCTCCATGAAGTCTCTGTTTGTTGCCTTGGTCCTGAACATGACTCCAGGGAGTGTGTCTTCTGCAACAGGTTCAACAAGGCCACAAAACGTTGAAGGCTTCAGCAGCTCCGTTAGTTTCTCATGGAGCAAAAGGTTGGCCTCCTTGAGCAGCAGCAACGTTCCACAGCAAGAGAATCATAGACGTCCTCATCGTGGTCTCACCGCTCTACGGGTGACCCTTTCACGTCAATGGCACAGGGTCCTGGTAAGAAACATACATCAAAGAAACAAACCATGTTTTTTACAGCTCCCTCGTCGACGAAGGCTTCACACAAAATGAGTATGGAGATGGCTGCTCCTATTGCATCATCCTCTACACTGTTGACGATTGTGGGCTCCTCTCTTACCTTATCGATTGCTCCTCCATCGTCGGTGGGTCCTGAGGTCATAATGCAGCTTCTAAAGCTGCCTCTCTTTCAGTGCTGTCTGGTCATCGTATGACGATGGCTTCAGGCCCGTCAATGGTACCATCATCGTGGACATTGCCTTACAGCCTGTTGACGATCCTGTCGTTGACGATTGCTTGCAGTCTGATGTTTCTGTTGTCGATGGTAGGGGTTTTAGGCCCGTTGATGACCGACCTTGCCTCACAGGGCTTAATGCTGGTGCCCTCGTCGACTACGATCCTGGGGTCATACACCCCTCATTGACTGCTCCACGTTTTGGTTTCACTGCCTACCCCTATTCTGTCAGTGGTTCTGATTCACTCTGTCCAGTCTGCCCTGGCTACTTCCATTGGGCAGATTGCCATGAATGATGATCAGGCTCTAGTAAATACTATATTGGACCTGACTGAGACCCCACACCCCTCTAGAGAGGGGATGGCTGCGGTCTCTGCTTCCTCTCTGCCTCCTTTGGCCCAGCGGATGGCCATCTCTTCCCCTGTCTCCTTGGGTGTGTACACTCAGGACATAGACATGGAGGACCCTTTCCTGCAGGACTGGGATCCGGCTGGCCTGGAGGACGAGGATGGCATGGGCCACAAGGATTCCCCTCAATCCTCTCTGCCACCTCCTATTCAGGGGGAACCTACCCCCTGAGCTCCCTTGTTCTCTGCCAGATAACCCAGTGTTTTTGGACATTCTTATCCACCTCCAGAAAACTTCTGGTTTCCAGAGCACTGAGCGGATGCTTCTAGGAAGAAACTGTCTCAGTACTTAGGTGTGCCGGAATGCCACACTCTGGTCGTCCCCCCTTTGGTGGACGCCTTTGAAGAGGCTATACTGGCTGTATGGATGCAACCTTTCAAGATTCCCTCCAATCCTTATAAGGCTGATGGGATTTATCAAGCTCCGGTGGATCACCCCTGTTTCATGTCTCCGCCTCAGGCGGACTCGGTGGTGATCAGTGCCACACATGATAGGCCTTTTAGGCCTCAGCACATGAGGGCACAGCCCCCGGATAAGGAGTCTAAGAAATTGGATGTTATGGGGAAAAAGGATTTTTGCCTTTGCCAACTTGACTCTTGACACGTATACTTAATTATGTGGGATACCTCCTGAAATATCTGGAAGAAATCCTGAAGGCTTGCAAGGCGACAGTCCAGTCTCTCCTGGCGGGTTCTGTCTAGGAGCAGCTGACGGTCAAAATGTCTACTGCGGCAGCTGCATGCCACCACCTGCTAAGGGCCACTTATGATGCCGTTGACACTACGGCTCGTATGTCCTCTGCAGGAGTGTGTCTCAGATGACACGCCTGACTCGAGGTGTCAGGATTGTCACAGGACAAACAGCAATCTGTCCTGAATGGGCTTCTCGGACGCCCCTACAGGGGCTGTCCCATGGCTCAAAGACCACCTGCCAGTTAGAGAGAACCTCAGTTATAATTGCCAGGTTCTAGAAATGCTCAGAAACTTGGTTATGTCCCTGCTGCCCCCCCCCCCCAGAAGGGCCAGCCTTCATCCTGAAGGTCTTCCTCTGGTTGTGGGACTAAAGACCTACCAACGGCCGTCAAGGGCAGGTTTTACCTGCACGAATGGCAAGCTGTTTTCCTCCAACCAGTGGCTCCTGCAGTTGAACATGACAGGGCACACACTCCACTCTCCCCCAAGGCCACGATTGGCATATGGACCAAAATCAATGCTTTGCTGTCAAAAAAGGCCATCAAACCAGTTCCCCTTCCTCAGAAGGGTGCAGGATTTTACTCCCACTTTTTCCTGGTTCCCAAATGGACTGGAGGTTTATGCCCCATTTTGGATCTGAGGTGCTTCAATCTCTGCATCACGTAAAAAGTTTGGGTGGTGTCTCTTCCGACACTTCTTCCTTTGCTGAATTCAGGAGATTGGCTCTGCTCTCTGGATATGAAGGCTGCATACCTTCATATCCTGATGCACCCGGGCCCACAGGAGGTTTCTCCATTTCATGGTCATTACCAGTTCAGAGCCCTCCCTTTCAGCCTTTCTTCGGCCCCGAGGGTATTTATAAAATACCTAGCGGCCCTCTGCAGGAATGGCCTCTAGTCTTTCCCTACCTCGATGACTGACTTCTGAAAGCGTCCTCTAGCCAACAGCTGTTGCTTACGCTTTCTTGAACCCTGCAGTTGTTCACCCAAGTGGGGATAGCAGTAAACTATCTGAAGTCCAAAATGGACCCTACACAATGCCTCCAATATATCGGAGCTGTGTTGCACACTTCCGTGGGGAAGGCGTATCTGCCCATAGTTTGAGTGTATGCCCTGATTGGTTTGGTACGCCGATTTCATCTCTGCACGAGACTACCTCCGCCTCCTGGCACATTTGGTGGCGACGATAGATGGTTGCCAGTGCCAGGTTAAATATGAGGGTCTTTCAGTGGTCCCTCAGAGTCCAGTAGGACCAGAGTTAGGACGATTTTGATGCCCCGGTCCTGATGTCTTCCCCAGCTCTTTGAGCTCTACAGTGGTGGAAGAGAGACAACTTAATGTGAGGCATGCCATTCTGTTCTCCTGTCCAGAGTCTCATTCTGACTACAGATTCCTCCTTGACGGGGTGGGGTGCTCATCTCCTGCATGTTGGGTCCCAGGGATCTTGGACACCAGTAGAGACCTGTCTCCACATCAGTGTCTTGGAGCTGAGGGCAGTTCTCTACACCTTACAGGCATTTGAGACCTGCCTCCCCTGGTTGCATTCAGGTGCAGTCAGAGAGTTCTGCGCTAGTTCACTACCTAAACGAGCAAGGAGGCACACATTCCTACCATCTCTGCAGAGAATTGATGAGGATGTGGTATTGGGCGATCCAGAGGGATATCTATCTTCTGGCAGTACACATTCCCGTGGTGTCCAACATCCTGGAAGATGCCCTGAGCAGATCCACTGCCCAGGCCCACGAGTGGGAAATTTTATCTGATGTTCTGAACAGTGTCTTCCACCTGTGGGGCCGACCTGAGTTGGACCTATTTGCCTATCTGCAAAACGCAAAACTGCTGCTTTACTGCTGTCTCGTGCAAGGTCCTGGAACTGTTTGGTGGGACGCATTCTCTTTCCTGGACAGGAAGGTTTCTTTATGCCTTTACACCCTTTCCACTCGTTTGCCGGGCTTTACTGTCCCAGGTACAAGGCTCTCTGCTACACCCAGACCTTCACCCCCCTCCATCTGCATGCCTGGCTCCTGAGGACATAGCTCTCTCGTGCTTCTGGGTGTCCTCAAAGGTGGCGGAAGTTCTCTGGGCCACTAGGAAGCGGTCTGTTCAGTCTTCCTATTCCATGAAGTGGAAACTCTTCTCTATTTGGGCATTCCCACTGGACTTGGATCCTTATGAGTGTTCCCTTCAGCGCATCTTGATTATTTGCTCTTCTTGTCTTGGGGGGGCTGAAATATTGTGAAAGTCCACCTTTTGGCCATTGCCGGATTTCATTTACTTGTGGACAACATCCCATTGCCCCAGTTACCTTTGATTCAGACCTTTTTAAAAGGTGTTCTGCACCTGCATCCTCCTGTCTGGGATCCAGTCCCTGTGTGGGATTCGAATTTTGTGCTTGAGAAACTGACTACGAGTCCATTTGAGCCGGCTGAATCCAGCAACCTCCATTATCTTTATCTTTCTTGGAAAACTGGGTTTTTAGTTGCCATTACGTCAGGCGGACATGTCTCAGAATTACATGCACTAATGTGCAGCCCTCCATACCTGCAATTTTATAACGACCAGGTGTCTTAACGCATTAACCCGTCATTTTTGCCAAAGATTGTTTCTGAATTTACTTTAAATCAGACCATTCAATTAGTCAAGTCAAGTCAAATTTATTTAAGACGCCCAATCCCGGAGGCTCTGGGCGCCGTACAAATTTTAAAAGAACATAATACATAAAAATAAATAGAATTACAAATTATAAATAGATCATAGTCTAATGTAGTCTAATTATCAAATGCCTGAGAAAATAGGAATGTTTTCAGGCGAACCTTAAAGATATCTACAGTAGAGGCCTCTCTGACCAAAGCTGGTAATAGGTTCCATAGAGCGGGAGCTGCAACGCTAAAAGCTCTGTCACCGGCTGATTTCAGCCTCGATCTAGGAATGGTCAGGAGGCCACTGCTGGAGGATCGAAGAGGGCGGACAGATGGAGCAGGTGTCAGGAGGACTGACAGGTAACCAGGGCCCTGCCCGTGTAGGGCCTTAAAGGTGAGAAGACCCACCTTAAAGAGGACTCTCCACCTGACTGGCAGCCAGTGCAGTTCACGCAGTACCGGTGTAATATGGCACAACTTTTCTGCCCAGTAAGTAACCGGGCAGCTGCGTTTTGCACCAGCTGCAGTCTGCGGAGAAGTCCTCCTGTGACCCCGAGATAGAGCGCATTACAGTAGTCCAGCCTAGATGTGACTAAGGCATGTATCAAGGTAGGGAGGTCCAGAGACGGAACAAGGGGCCTAATCCTGGCAGTGTATCTGAGATGGAAAAAACAGGTACAAACCACGGAAGATACTTGAGTCTCCATGGTCAAGTTCCTGTACAGAATCACTCCAAGACTACGCACCCTAGAGGAGGCCTTCAATGACACAGCCCCAAGAACAAGTCCAGTTGCTGAGTCAGAGACCTTCATATCACGAGCTCTGTTCGACTCCACTACCAATACCTCAGTCTTGTTAGGGTTCAGTCGCAACCAGCTGGAGGCCATCCACTCACTTATCTCGGTCAGACAGATGTTTAGCACATCCACTGCATTGGATGTTCCTGGGGCAAAGGAAAAATATAGCTGAGTATCCTCAGCATAGCAGTGAAAACTCAGACCATACTTCCTGATGATCCCACCCAGGGGCAGCATGTACACTGCGAACAACATTGGGGCCAGTACCGAACCCTGAGGGACTCCACAAGGAAGGAGATTGGGTGTAGATGAGGAATTACCCATCATAACCTGTTGCCTCCTGTTTGTAAGAAAGGACTCAAACCAGTTGATGACAGTACCGGTGAGTCCGCATAACTCCCTTACCAGTGTACTTTGCGGAGCCTACGATTCCAGGGGACGTCCAGCTTCATACTCTGGTTGTGCATAGAGCATTGCACATTTACCTTCTCCGCACTTCACCGTTGTGAAAAACTGAGCAACTTTTTGTTTCTTTAGCCCCTGGAAATGGGGCGTTAGTGTTTCAAAGCAGTGCTTGTCCACATGGTTGGCCAAGTGCATTATGTTTATCTGTGCAAAATATGAAAAACCTCTCATGGTTTGTAAAATCTCATTCTACCAGAGGCATGGCTGCCTCTACGGCATGTTTCTGCCTTGGATATTTGCGAAGCTGCCATGTGGTGTACTGTACGTACCTTCACCAAGCATTTGACTAGACATCGCTTCTAAAAAATGGACTGTTTTTGGACTGGACATCTTACAAGGCCTCCTGTGCTAAAGCCCTAAAGATTCGCTTCTTCCTTCTACTGGGTATAGGAACTGCTTGGGAATCTTACTATGTGTAATGAACTGCTGCAAGAGATTGCCTCGAAAAAAAAAATAGTATGGTTGCATAAGAATTTACTGTAACAGTAGATCTTCGAGAGTATTTCTTGCAGCCAGTCATGCAGCCTTTCCCTGCTTCCCTCTTGCTGTTGCTTCAGAAGGGTTCCTTGCACCTGTCTTTTATGACTCCACAACCTGCTGCCTTGATTTCCCTCCACAGTTCCCATTGGAGGCCTAGGATATGTTTTTACATTCAATCGCCAGGATGGGAAAGAAATGAGTAGCTGGCACCTCCCCCTTTTATACCTGCCAGACACAGAGTGGTAGTGCTGAGGGGAGGTCCCAGGGTCGACTGCCGAGAAGTCGTTCGGAGGAAATGCCTGCGGCTGTAATCCCATATGCAGTGACCTGTTGCAAGAGATGCTCTCGAAGATCTACTGTTACGGTAAATTTGTACGCAACCGTACTTTCCTAATCAGCGAGTCCCTCAAGCAAATGAGTGAGTGCAACAAAACATGCAGCAGGGCATCGAGGATGCTCGGGTTTATAGGGAGGATTTTTACAGTAGGTGAACTGAGGTGATTTTGCCAGTTACAGGTCCAATCCGAGGCCTCATTTAGAGTGTTGTGCTCAGTTCTGGAGCCCTCACCTGAGGAAGGACATCGACTGACTAGAGAGGCATGATTGAAACATACAAGTTTCTTGGGTAAAAACAAAGATGATAACCAGATGTTTTTAAGTGCAGTATTAACCACTGCTAAGCAATTTAAATAGCAAATTGTAGTGAGAGAAACCGTGTAAGAGGACCTATTTTATGAGGACCTATTCGCGTACAAATGTGCCTGTAAAATAAGGCCTTTGGTCTGTTGACTTTGCTTGTATTGCAGAGTCCCCAGTGTCAGCTAAGGACTTTGTGCGCCTCCTCCTTTCTAGCTACACACCCTTTTGACCCTGACTTTCAAATTTACCCTGTCCAACC
The DNA here is from genome assembly GCA_016271365.2 of Neoceratodus forsteri. Classification (NCBI taxonomy): domain Eukaryota; kingdom Metazoa; phylum Chordata; order Ceratodontiformes; family Ceratodontidae; genus Neoceratodus; species Neoceratodus forsteri. Next base: position 1,170,810,523 of record CM057451.1, on the reverse strand, counting down.
TCTTTTGAAGCTATCCTGTTTCCATTTGCTTTTTTTCTCGGTGCTCATATTTCTGGGCTGAAATTGTCTTTGTTGTTTTTGCTGTGCTGTCTTGAGTGGACACCAAAACTGTCTAGTGTCCACCTCCCTCCAAAGCTCCTGTTATATTTTTGTGGTACCTCCTGTTCTCCTTTCTCTGAACACTGAACAAAAGTACTTGTTCAGGATGTCTGCCTTTTCCTGGCCTCCCTTTTCCTTTTTAACCTTACTATCCCATCCCTGGTCTTCCTCCTTTTGTTTACATATCTTAGAAAGTGTCTTGCCCTGGGCTGTTCTGTCTTCAGTTTGTGCCTTTACGCTCCTTACCGCTTCACTCTTGTTACCCTTGATGCACCTCCCTGTCCTCCTCCCTCTGCATTTCCTCGGATATTTTGAATGCTATCCTTCTAGCCTTTACCTTTTCCGCCACCTCTTTCAAGAACTGTAGTGTTTTTTCCCTATTGATTTTGCTCACTTGCTTAATGCATAGGTTTGCTGCCTTTCCTGTGACCCTTTTTAGCTTTGTCCACTGTTTCTCCACCACACCCAGGTCATCCCAGTCTACCAGGTCATCTGTGAGGCATTCGCCTGTCCTTTTTAAAAGTCTACCCACCAGAAGTCGGGCTTTGCCCTTGACCACTGTTTCAGTGACCCAGTCATAGAAGCTATCAGGTTCGTCTGTCACAATCTCCCAGTCATAAATTCATGTTGCCATTCATCCTGGAAGCCATTTTTTTCCAGACATCCTACCAGTTTTTCCTTTGGTATGGCCTCCATGAGCTTGCACATGACTTGAGGTCAGACTGATCAGTCTGTAGTTGCCCAGGTCGTTTCTGGGACTACTTATGAAGTAGAGGGCATGACTAGAGGGTGGTGGGGTGTGTGTGTGGGGGGGTGTGTGGGGGTGTGGGTGTGTAAATTCAGTAGAAACTTGAAGTTCAACTTCACTGAGAGGATGGAGGAACCATGGAACTACTGTGGAAGTGGTGGGGGTAGCTACACCAATCTGGTGTTGTGACAGGGCAAGGGGACTCGTAGTCCTGAAGGGTGGCAGCAGAGGTTCGAGAGGTGGGGGTAGGCATATAGCCAACCAGGGCAGTAGGTCATTGGGGTGAGGTAGTTTAGCAAGGGCAGACTCTGAACCTGCAGTCTCCTCCTTTCGACAAGTTCTGCTATATTTTTATGACAAAATAATAGCTGTGGATTCATAGGACATTGCACGTCAGGGAGCTTAAGCGAAGCCCCTATGGGCTTGCCATTTCTCAGTAGATGGGCTAGATGTTTAGTTAGCCTACCTCCAAATGAGTAGGTGCTGCAGCTAGAGTGGTACACCTCTTGGGGTACCACTGTGCTGTACAAAACCGAACCCCAGTGATGTGCAGCACTGTTTGGAAACTCCAGTGTTCCTTGTTTCAGTGCCGATATCCTAACCAGATGCTCATAAAGCAACCATGCTATTTAAAAATAGACATTTTATTTGATTGGGGGGCCTGTCAAGAGTTTGAAACCATTTCTTCTTTGGGAATGAACTCTGGTTTCTTTAACCAGGACCAAATGCTTTGCAGTCTGAACACTTTATATCCAGTGTAACATGATTGACATAATGAGGATGTTACAGTTTCACGTTATCAAGTCATGATCTTCATAAGACCCCAACTTGAGTGCCAATGTGCTTCCTCTGCAAGCCCTATCTTGAATATTCCTTATGCTGCACACTAAATAGCAATTAATGTAGTTACTGTGGTGTTGATAATTAAGGTATTTTTTTTTTTCATGGTTATGCCATGAAGATTTTTTTCTTTATCCTTGGTTTTAAAACTGGATGACGACTTACAGATATGCATTCTGCAGGTATGCTTGTCCATAGTTTTGGAGCACATTGGCGATAATTCTTCAAATTGGGTTGCACTTTGGGAACGATGAGTTGGTTTAATATTTCTCGGTCGGGACAATAGAATGCTGAGGCTCATAAATGCTGGCGTCCCTTCCCCACTCAGTGGAAGTTACCCAAGTTGCCCTCCTGGATAAGTATGCAATCCTTGTTTAAATTTTGACAGGTTTGATGCATTTACAAAATAGTGGAGGAGTTGATTCCATAGTCTAATAGCCCTCGGAATGACTGCATTTTACTAGCGTTCTGATTTAGGAAGTAATTCGATAAGTTGATGCTTGTGGCCTCCAAGATCATATTTGATGTCTTTATAGACTAGTCCCAGATCTGAACTTAAAACTGGGTTCTCTAAGACTTTGAATAGGAGTAACATGTCCCCTTTGTTCGCCTTAGTCTTAGCTCCCATAGGTCCAAGTACCTTAAACGTTGTTTGTATGACAAATCCTTACAACCAGGGAGAAGTTTGGTGAATCTCCTCTCTGCTTTTTTTTAGTCCTCTCTATATCCTTTTTAAGGTATGGACGCCACACTTGGGAGCAGTAGTCCATTTTTTGTCTGATATAGGTCCTTTTTAAAAAAAAAAAAAAAAAAAAGGGGGGGTAATGGAACTGAACTTGATCTAGAATGAAAGGACCTACGTACGCAGTTGACTACCCCCAACATGTTGCCTCACCAGGCTTTGTGAGGCCTGGTGAGACGAAGTGCTGGAGTAGTCTGATCTCCACCATGTAAGAGTCACTTCGTTAGCACACACTTGGTGTTGATCCAAGGTGCATTTGGGCAGTAGAGCTTAAAACCTGCATTAACAAGGCTGGTGTGCAGCCGAGGAGGAGTTTTTGGTCATATTCACAGTTAATACTGCCATGCCTAGCTGAAGGATGAGGATAGCTGAATCACAACTAACAAGTGCTGTAATGGTGCAGAAACACTGTCTGACTGTGTAAACGCACCAAAAAGAAAGTATGAAGTTGGAAGCCCCTGGTCCAGGATCTCATCAGAATACACAATTTTGTGTACTTATGCTGCCTAAGGAAGCATATTGCCAAGATCAGTGGAGAGATGTTAGCAGTTTGCTGATTTCTTCTTGACCAAGATTGTGGAAATACTAGGGTAAAAATGGCAGCAGAAGGCTTAAGTTCATAATGAGCTGTCACTCCACGAACAGTGAGTGGTAATAGTCTGTCCAGTTATAGTCCTCCATATGTCTACCTAGTTTACTCTGCAGTACGTTGCTGAAGTCACTTGAAATTACTGGTATTGGTAGTGTATTCCAACACCCCCACCATGTGTTTCGTGTGAAAAATAACTGCCTCTTGATGGTTTTGAAATGAGTATAGAGTTATTTATTTATTTTTTTGAACTTACTGTTTTTCCGCCTTCCCTGCCCCCTACGCTCTGCATCTTCGGGAGCGCCTGGCGTCTGCCTCGGTTCCTTCCATGCCTGGTGCCCCACGGCGGTTCCCCCATGTAGCCTTGGATCTACCCTCCCCCCGGGCGGGGATTAGGCGGGGGCCAAGCACCCCGTACTAATATTACGTCAGGGCAGCCGTGTGGGACAGGCAGGGGACCATTGAGGTCTGTGCTGGCGCTCCGTCTACCTGGAGCGACGGAGGTGTTTTTCTCCTGTTCTCTTGGCGCACCATGCGCCTCTGACGTTAGGGGCGGAGCTCCACCACGCCTGGCATGCCCAGCCCTCCTGGATTGGTCCTGCCCTGCTGTACCCCAGGTCTCTGCCTGGGGTCAGTCAAGCTCAAACCTTGTCTCTTCCTCCCGGAGGTGAGCAGTCCCAGCGGACGCTCGGCCTTCTCCCCTGGTCGTCGCCCAGTTCCCCCGGCTCGCTCCCGAACCCGGGTCGCTAGCGTCGCGAGCGGTAGTGCTACCGCTGCGCCGACGGGCCGGCTGAGTACAGAGTTATGTCCGCTAGTTCCTACGTCTAGAGCTTTGAATGCTAAACCAAACACAGCCATTAATTCACAGTTTTTTTTTTTTTGTTTGTTTTTGTTTTCTTTGTTAGTATATTCTACAATAGTAAATGGTCACCCCTTATCTTACATTGCAGGCAGTGCAAGCCCTCATAACCTAGCCTGTCCCAATCCTCGAGATCCTTCAAACGTATTATTTTGGTGCCTCGCCTCTGAATCTTTTCAAGCCTTTTTTTGTCCATGTTTCTCAGTCCTCCCCAAAACTGAACACTAATCCACATGCGGCCTTGTGTATATGTGATATAGTGGGGCCAGTAATTTTCATTTTTCAGTGGAAAACACTGGTGAAAATTGAATTTGTCGTTTTCAAACCAGCACTTGGGAGACACATTTTAATGAAAAACCTCACTTTGCACCATTTTTTTGGGCAAACCCCCTCATTACATACTAAAATGTCAGCAGAACAGGCCTAACAGTCTTTCGAGTCTGCTTAATTTTCAGCACCCGCACTGAGGGCCGATTTTTGGTATCCCCTCCTCTCCCTTGGGTTATACTGTTCCCAGTCCCAGATGTTCCACCTGTATTGGGCTTAGTCAGATTTACCCTTCCCCTGTACCTGTCCCAGCCCCTCTGAAACCCATCCACAGTCTCCATCTCTGCCAGCTCGCTGGGCAGTGTATTCCATGGCTCCACCACTCTTTCAGTGAAATAACATCTCTCTCCTTTGAGCCTGCCCCCTTCCAACATGCACCTGTGACCTCTCGTTGCCCCACCCTCCTTCCTTTGGAGCACCCTGCCTGGGCCTCCCTTATGGATCCCTTTCATGTACTTAAAGACCTCTATCATGTCCCCAGCTCCTTCCTCTCCTCCAGGGTGTACATGTCGAGCTCCTTGAGCCTCTCCTTATAGGTCCTCTTCCCTCAGGCCCCAGATCATTTTGGTTGCCCTCCTGTGTACCCTCCCTAGGAGAGTAATGTCGCTCTTTAAATGTGGTCTCCAAAACTGCACACAATACTTGAGGTGTGGCGTAACCAAGCCGTTGTACAGTGGAAGGATCACTTCTGCCTTTCTGGAGGTAATCCCGCCAGGTGATGCATCCCAGCATCCTATTTGCCCTTGCCGCTGCCCTCCTGCAGGTCTCAGAGTTGTTCATTTTGACATCTACCACTACCCCCAGGTCCCTCTCACCCTCCGTGACTTGAATAGTGTCTCCTCCCAGGGTATACTCCTGGCCTGGATTTCTGACTCCCAGGTGCAGAACCATGCACTTCCTTGCATTGAATTTTAGTTTCCATTTTTCTGACCACCTTTCCAGAGCCTCCAGGTTTTTCTGCAAGGCCTCTGTCCCCTCCTCCTCATCCACCGCTGCACCCAGCTTTGTCATCATCTGCAAAGAGACTCATCTCACTCCAGATGTTTGTCCAAGACGTGCTGATTTGCCCTCAGTTTGGGGGAAAGAACAGAAGGAAACTGATAAGGATTTTGACAAACAGAATTGGCCTTTTTTGAAAATGGAAGATCATTGGCTCTGTTTTAGTAATACTATCACTGTTGGATGTATTAACAAAATGCCTTCAGATAAGATTCGGTATGAAGTTTGCTTTCTTGAATAATTATTACATTGGTGTTTTTAAAGTTATTCGTCACTACAATGCCCAAATCTTTTGTTATTCTTTTGTTGAATCCATAAGATGAACTCCGCTGAAGGTGTATTTAAAGCCCATGTTCCTACTGCCAATATGGAGTAGATTTGTCTGTTAAACTACATTTTTCAGCTCATTTTTCAAAATTGTATTACGACATACCTATTCTTCATCTAATTTTTCAAAAGCCCATAAATCCATCTGAACTCCAATATATTCTTTTATATCATCAACTCTGTGTCCCAGTTTTGTCTGAACTTAGTTCACTTACACTGTAGGTCCTCTCCTAAATCCTACTAACATACTAAAATGCCAGCAGAATAGGCCTGTCTTTCGTGCCTGCTCATTTGGTCAGCCCCCATCCTGGGAGCTGACCTTGCTGCCCCCCCCTCGCCCTCTCTGGCTTCTCCCTTCTCAGTTCTGGATATTCTTGCTACACTGGTTTTTGCTTCCAGAACCCTTCCCCTGTACCTGTCCCACCCCCTCTTGAACCCCTCCACCGTGTCTGCCTCCACCAGCCTCCTGGGCAGCTCATTCCATGGCTCCACCACTGTCTCAGTGAAGTAGCACCTCCTCCTTTCTCCCCTCTCCAGCTTCCACCCATGCCCTCTAGTCCCTCTCCCCCCCCCCCTTCATTCGAAGCACCCTGACTGCTCCTCCCTACTTTACCCCTTCATGTACCTGAAGACCTCCATCATGTCCCCCTGGTACCTTCTCTCTTCCAGTGTGTACATATTTAGCTTTTCGAGCCTCTCCCCATAGGTTCTGTCCCCCAAGCCCCAAATTATTTTGGTTGCCCTCCTCTGGACCCTTTCCAGGAGTCCAAATTGTCTGAGTGTAGTGAAAAACAGAGGCCCAAACACAGACCCTTGAGGCATGCTGCTGATTTCTGAACATTTGTTTGACAGAATCCATTCAGTCTAAATCTCTGCATATGCCCCGATAGCCATGTTTGTATTCAATTAATGATAGTAGGGCTCAGACCCCTAGCCAATAACAGATTAATTTTGCCACGTGAAACACAATCGAGTGCTTCCTGTAGTCTAGTAGCACCACATTTATAGACCCATCCCGTCTAATGTCACAGGCTTATAAAAGTTCAGCAAGTTAAGTCACACAAGTTCGGGCTTTCGGAAAGCAATGTTGCATAGTGTGAACAAGACCCTACTCTGCCAACTGATTTTTGAAAATCTTTCCCACTGATGGTTCTATGAATCACAGAAGTCCAGCTAATTGGCCTGTAGTTGTTAGGCTGTTTTTTGCCACCTTTTTTTTTTTTTTTTTTTTTTGGAACAGAGGTCCCCGCTGCAGTTTCCACTGGGACTGTACCACTTATTAAAGGTGGTGACGAATAATGGCTATTACTTCAGCAGTCTTGAATGCAGTTTCCTGTAGAAGCCTAGGTAAAAGACAGACCCTGCAGATTAGATAGTATTTAGATTTTGTTAGCCTGTTCTCCACCTCTGATTTAAATATTTCCACTGATAACCCAGTATTCACGCTCAGATATTGCATCCTGCTTGTCTTTAGTAGACAGATGTGAAATAACTATTGCATGCATCAGTGCCCTTTACCCCTTTTGAAATGGTAAGACCCTCAATAAATAATGGACCAATTTTTGTCTATTATTTATTTTTAATACTGTTTACTTCGGGACTGTTTAAGAGTCCTTTCTGTCCTGGGCTAATTCGATTCCAATAATTTTGCTTTTCTGATACTGTACTTGAATTTTTGACTAGTCTTTTATATTGTACATGTCTTCGTCCAAATTAGAATTATTTTCTTTTTTATGCTAAGTGCCACTTTCTTTTTGGATAATAGCTTAGATATGTAATTTGAACCAGGCTGGACACTTTCCTGTCTTATTGAACAGTTTCCTCCTGATCATGTTTGCCTTGAAGGTGTAAGAGTTTGATTGTAAATAAATTTCAGCAATCTTTCACTGGCAGACCTTTAAATCCCCCTCCCCCATCCCAATCGGTTACATACTTTCTAAATTCCTGCATATGTGCTTAGTTATAGCAGGGGTCGAAATTGTTTTGCAGCCACTAGCCAGCAGGGCTAGTGACTGGAAAAATCCATTAGACCCATAGACTTTTTCACTGGCCCAGCTCATGCAACTGTTAAAATGTTAACTTCTCAAATACAAGCCAGCAGGGCTAGTTAAAACTTTTACTAGCCAGATACAAAATCTACCAGCATTTAGCTAGTGGATTGGTGCCAATTTCGACCCCTGTTATAGTTCAAGCTAATGAATACGCCTTTGCCTTTCCTGGGTTACATTTAAATTAAGTAAAGTTATGGTCACTAGTACTGAGAGGTTCTAAGACACTTAAAGTAGAATGGTCTGAGAAATTAGTGAAGACCAAGTGTTAAATGTTCCTTTCATGTGTTGGTTCATGGATATGAGGTTCTAGTCCAGGCTGTATACTAGAGTCCAGCAATCCACTTCTCTACGTGGAGCTCAAGTCCGATTCCCAGTCTGTGCAAGGAAGATTGGAATCCCCCTGTAAATGTACAGTCGCCCAAGTTGGTGTAATATTTCATAAGATTTTAAAGCAAGTCCTAAGTTCAGTTTCGCCAGTACCTGGTGGTGTATTACAAATCAGATATTTATTTATTCAATTTTGATAACCGGGTAAGCCCGTTGAGCCCCGAAGGTACCTTTTTCAGGGGTGACCCGGAGTTAGTTACACAGTAGAACATTTCATATACAGAAAAGGTACAGTGCAAGCATTTGACCATTTCAGGTTACAGTCTGGTGTAATAGATGTAATAGGGTTTACTGACATACTAAAATGCCGGCAGAATAGGCCTGACGGGCTCTCGAGTCTGCTCGATTTTTCAGCACCGACTGGGGGCCGATTTTGGTGCCCCTCCCCTTGAGTTATACTGTCCCCAGTCCCAGATGTTCTACCTGTATTGGGCTGGGTCAGATTGACCCTCCCCCATACCTGTGCCATCCCCTCTTAAACTTGTCCACAGTCTCCTTTGTTTTTGGTTTATTATTCTTACCCATAGGGATTTTGTGCCTTCACTTGTTAGGTCAGAGACTTCTGTGCAATCCAAATTATCTCTTGTACATAGAGGGCTACGCCACCACATTATTTAGTTGCTCTCTCATTCCAAAAATAACTGTAACCTGTCTACCCCGGGTATCATTTCTACCCCACTATGTCTCGGAAATGGCTGTCTGGTCAGGTGTTTTATTATCCACCACTCTTCGTAACTCGTCCGTTTTTATGTACCAGACTCTAGGCATGTAGGGATAGAAATATCAGTTCCCCTTTGTTGGTACTCACTTTCTTGCTTAACCGTAATCTCACATCGCCAATCACTATAATTTGTAGCAACATCCCCCAGCGCTCCCGTGACTAGTTCAACAGTCTGTAACATTTTGGACTCTTCTGGCAAGAAGACTTCTACCCACCTCACCAAGGTGCAGGCCATTCTTAGACGGAATCCCCAATTACATTAAATGATGAACTGCTCCGATGCTGCCCAGTTTCTAAGCCAGTAGTTTATCCCTTTAATACCTTGGTGTTTCTGTCTTGTGCTCTGGACACGGGTAGTATTTCAGAAATCGGTACCCTTATAGCACGTGTGTATTTCACTTTTGGCCCCATTTCCCTGAAATTTTTTGAATTATGATTTCACTCTTTTTTTTGCTGTATCATTGATACCAGTATGCTCAAGTACTCTTTAGATTATCTCCACATTTTTTTGTAATATACCATTAGGAGCACCAATGTCACCCATGCTTGAGCATGGGAAGCAACAGACCATGTTTATTTTTTTGTTTCTATATATAGTATGGTCAGTTAACTTGATGATTAAATCGCCAGTAAACACTTTGTGTTTAAATTTTTGTCAGTCAGAGCGCACTGACTGGAGGAGAGGGAATAGTGTTGACATTTAATTGTCTGGGGTGGTCGGGACTTGATGAATTAGGTATATTTCCTTCTTCCTTGTACAATCCAGCATAACTGTTGTTGGACTCTAGCTGGAATGTTTGCAGCTTATTTTTCAATTCACGCACCGGGTTGCCGGATAGAGGGCTGGTCAGCCCTCTGGTCTTTGTCTGGTGGGCTCCCAGATCCTTGCCTCTGAACGGGTGCGAGACCTGGGGGTGGTGCTTGACGACTGGCTGTCACTACGATCTCAGGTGTCGGCAGTCGTCAAGTCTTCCTTTTACCATCTTGGGAACATCGCCCAGGATCAAGCACCTTGTTCTGTCCGGTGACCTGCCTAAATTGGTCCTCGCCTTTGTGATCTCACGCCTTGATTATTGCAGCTCCCTATACTTAGGGCTACCTGGGGTTGATATCCGCCGCCTGCAGCTGATGCAGAACACTGCAGCGTGGTTGCTGACGAGGATTTCTCAATCTTCTCATATTACCCCTGTGCTGCGCGATCTGCACTGACTGCCGATTCGGTGGCGGATCACCTTTAAAGTCAGATTACTGACTTACAAAGCCCTACACGGACTTGGCCATGACTACTTGAAAGAGCTCCTCGTACCTTACTACCCAGAGTGACAGCTCCATTCGGCTGATATGGGGTTGCTGGAGATTTCGAGGGTGTCTTTAAAATCTTCTGGGGCCCGTGCATTTATGTACATGGCCCCTACCCTCTGGAAATCTCTACTCCATCAGCTGCGGGTGTGCGTGACTGTGAGGGGATTTAAACTGGCTTTGAAAACTTTTTTATGGCATCAGGCCTTTAATGTCCAATGCCTCACTTCCACTCAAATCCTTCTGCGACTCCCATGGGTTCACATTACTTACTAATGAACCAACACGCATCAACAAGAAAAACCCCATGAAAAGCACACTACTAGACGTTCTTCTAGTAAGTAAACCCCATTCCTTCTCCCATGCTGGGATTTTCTCCGCCAGTGTTAGCGACCACTGTTTTATTGCTGCCATAAGGGCAGTCCCTACACCGACATCTACAGCCAAGTTCTCCACCAAAAGATCAAAACGGAACTTCGATCCGCTTGCATACATCAATGACTTGAAAACCCCCTGCTTTGGCAGAGCTTTTATCTAGCCGAATCAGTAGACTGTATGCCATTTTCCATGAAATTGTATCCAGTGCCCTTAACACCCATGCACTCCTGGTCAAAACCTGCATAAAGGCTAGAAAGTGCCGTTGGTTCACTGCCGATCTTAAGACGGCACTATTAAAATGGGACAAGCTTTGGAAAATAGTTCGCAAATCCTATAAAGCTGAAGACTGGTGTCTCTTCAGATCAGCAAGAAACAGCTGCACTAAGCTGGTTAGAGAGGCCAAGGCCAATTTCTATCGCGCTGAACTCTACTCTGTCTCTAAATGCCCTACCAGGTTTTGTCCATGATTAAAAGAGAAGAAAAAGAAAAAAAAAAAAACTATCTGGTCATACGACAGGTATCTCTCCCCACAAAAATTATCTCTGACAATGTAACTATAAACAAAAGGGATATTACAAGCCTTCAACAACCATTTGGCTACTGCAGGTCTAGCTTTTGACAATTCGCCTTCATGTAGTCTGCGTTCCCAGCTTACTATGCAACCCTCAGAATCTAGTTCCACAAAAGCAGTCTTTTCCTTCTCTCCTGCCTCCTTGAAAGAGGTTGAAGATCTTCTCCATTTGGACTCCAGGAAAAGTGTAGACGCTGACACCCTTGATCCGTACTACCTAAAGATTACATACCATGTCTTGGCTGTACCTATTACGCATATTTTCAATCTGTCTCTTTCACAAGGGACCCTCCCTCACCTGTGGAAAACCACATGTTATTCCGTTATTTAAATCTGGGGACCCCTTTGACCTAAATAACTATAGGCCGATCTCCCTCCTCCCCACTTTATCAAAACTACTGGAAAAAATTGAGAATGCACAACTGAGATTTTTCATAGATAATACAAATCTGCCAAACCCCATGCAGTCTGGCTTCAGATCCAAACTTATTACGATCATAGTCCTGGCCAAGGTGACAAATGACTGGCAACACGATCTAGAGAACAGGAAATTTGTCTGTGCGCTGTTTTTTTTTTTTTTATATAGACCTAAGCAAGGCCTTCAACACTGTCGACCACAGCCTACTTCTCTCTACACTAAAAGCAATAGGCCTCGACTCTACCTTCCTGTGTTGGTTTCATGACTACCTCACTGATACACCAGTAGGTCAAGGCTGAAGGTGAGCTTTCCACTTTCAATCCATTAAAACGAGGTGTCCCACAGGGCTTCATCCTTGGGTCACTTCTATTTGCTATCTACATTAACAGTATAGATATTGCTATCAAAGAGGCAAAAATCGATCTGTTCGCAGACGACACGGTGATTTACCTAAGCCGCACAACACCCGAAACTGCCTATAGAGACTTGCAAGCCGACTTCAGCTTACTGCAATACCAGCTGCTTAGCAAAAAGCTGCTACTTAATGGCAAAAAAAAAAGCGATGCTATTTTCACCTGTTAATAATGTGGCTTACCCTGCTGCTGTTGGTACTATCCCTCCCATCTCCACTCCATTAGGAGAAAACTTGGAATTTGTACCGAAATTTAAATTTCTAGAGACATGGATATGTTGTTCATCCACACTGTCTGGCAGGTTCCTTGCCGCTTTAAATCTTGCCGGAAGGTCTTCAAGCTGGCTCCTCCCACCCACCGGGGTGGTAAAACTCTCGGCTCCGCCCCATGACGCCAGATCTTCCTTACCGCTTGAAAGCTCAGGTTCCCTCCTTAACGCTCTGTGTGATAGACTGGATACTAACTCTTCGGTTCGTCCGAAACTCGTTTCAAAATTCTCAAGACTTCTGTCTTCCTTTTCCCTCGCAGCTGCGATGGAAAAATCAACTCCCGGTTTTCGGCGGTGCCCTTGTGGGCAGAAGATGTCCAGGATGGATCCACACTCCACGTGCATCTACTGCCTCAGCCTAGAACATGACTCGCAGGCCTGCGAGTCATGCTGTTCGTTCTCGGCCAACGTCTTGGAGTACTGCGCCGCCCAGTTGAAGCTTAGGCGCCGGCGCTATTCGCGGTAAAGTCGAAAGAGGCCCATTGGGCGGTTACCGCGACGGCTGGCTCGGCTGAGCAGCTCTAGCAGATGATTGCCCTCGAGGAGGAGGCGGCCCAGGCCGCATCTTCCTCCTTGGTCGCGGCATTTATCCCGCTCTCTTTGGGTACCTCGTATTCTGCTTCGTTCAAGGAGCTTTGCCATTCCCTTTCCACGAAGGGAGAGGGGCCATCGGGACATTCCTTCCAGTCCAAAAAGAAGGATCCCAAGAGTAAGTCCCATCGTCGGCGTTCGTGGGAGCGGGAGAGGTCCCCTTCCCCGGAGAGCTGACCGTCTACTTCGGTCGAGGTTGCGGCTAAGGCCGCTGGCTTCACGGCGTCCCCGTCAGGTCAGCCAGCCAAGACACCTGTCGACGTGGTCGAGATTTTTCTCAACCCGTCGGATGGATTGTCCGCTGGTGAAGCCGACAACCCTTCTTCGCCGGTTCCCCCCGGTGGAAACCGAGGATTTGCCTGTGCCCTCGGTGCAGCAGTCCCCGGATAAGGTGTCCGAGCCGAGGGAAGAGTGGGTGTCACCCGCTCCCTCCCAGGTCCGCCCTCGGACACACCAAGGATCTCTGTCTTGGACCTCTTCTTGGTCCAGCCGATCCCGCCGACATCGGCGGTCTCAGCACCGAGGCAAGCGGCGACGCCGCTCGTCCTCGTCTTCCTCCTTGGATGAGTAGAGGCTTTGGCGCAAATGAGGAACTGATGTGGCAGCAGTTACTTTTGTCCGGGAGCAAGTCGACACAGACGCCTTCCCCGGCCATCAAGTGGCTGTCACCCAAACGGCCGAAACAGCCTCTCGCTGCAGTCGAGATGCCCAAACCTGGGCCGGTTGTTCAGCTGAAACCTGCTGCCCCACCGATTGTGGTGGAACCTCCGCCTCCACAACCGAAATTGGGGGTGCCGACCAAGGACTCTTGGTTGGGTCAAGGCCTGTCCCACAGGTTGTCGGTCACCCTCACTCCCGACCGTCCTCGGCAGGTGGAGGGTGGCTTAGGCCCTAGGCAGCTCTTCACAGACTTCTCTGAGTCTGACGACTCCTCCCTGTTCTCCAGGCCGGTTGACCTGGAGTCCCCTTGGGGCCAGTCACTGGACGAAAGCCCATCGTCCTTCATAGGTCTGCTTCGGCTCATCTCGGAGTCCACCGGGATGCAGCTCGAGCCTGTATCCAAACAGGCCAAGTATCCCCTGACGGAGATACTGGACTGAGGGGGTTCACCCACGGAGGTTTTTCCCGTGGCTAAGGCCATTGTCGGCCCAGTCTTGCAGCTCTGGCAGCGGCCTGCTTCCTGTCCTGCGCCCTTGGCCAGGATGGCCAGGAAGTATGCGGTCCCTACTGGCATCTTGCCCGGGTTTTCGTCTCTGCCGAGGGGTTGGTCACCGACAGTGTTTTCCGGCGTTCCAGGAACGCTAGGGACGTGGACAAGCCCCCCGACAACGAGTCCAAAAAGCTGGACTACGCTGGCGCAAGGTGTACGCTCCGTCCTCCCTTGGCCTCCGCCAGGCCAGCTCAGTCGTGCTGATGGCACACTTCTCCCACGCCCTCGTGGGCTTCCTGGATGAGGTGATCCCTCATCTCCCTGCCGACCTGCAGACCACGGTCCGGTAGGTTCAGGACCAGGGTAGGGCGGTGGCGAAGCAGCAGCTCTAGACATGGGGAACTCCTGTGCCAGATCGGTTGCGGCTGCGGTGGCCATGCGCCGCAGAGCATGGCTGAGGATATCCACCTTCACGGCGGATACCCAGCACAAGTTGGTGGACGTCCCCTTCTTGGGGACCGACCTCTTCAGCCCTGGAGTGGAAGGCGGATTGAAAAGTCCAGTGCCACTCTGGACTCTGTCATCTCCGCCCCGAAGGACAAAGGCCGCCGACAGCCGCAGCACAAGCCCTTTCGTCCTTCTGCGCCTGCGGCACATCCGGCCCACCAGCACCAGGGCCAGCAGGCTCGCGCTTGGCATCCCAAACCCAAGCAAGTGGCTTCCTCCAACAGGAAGCAGGGAGGTAAAGGCCCAGGAGGTCCCTTGGCCGGTCCCTCCTCCAAGTCTGCCCAGTGACGGGTTGAGGGGTGTCACCCCCAGCCTCGTCACTCCCCCCTGGGGTCTCTCTTCCCCCCCCCCCGTGTGGGGAGGCCTCCGCCATTTCCTGTCCGCTATCACCATGGACCGCTGGGTGTTGGAGGTGGTAGGAAAGGGCCTGCCTCTGGAGTTCGAGCAGACCCCACCCTTTCGAGCCGTCGCCCCTCGGGGGGGCCAAGGGGTCCACAGCCTCGCTGTCTGCCCGCTGAGCCGATATTGCCCTGCTCCTCGAAAAAGAGGTGATCAGGTAGGTGGCGGATCCTCCTCCAGACCTGGGGTTTGTGTCCAGGTATTTCCTGGTCCCAAAACGGATGGGAGGTGGTGCCCCATTCTCTATCTGCACGACCTGAACAGGTTCCTAAGGTCTCGGACCTTCAGGATGGTCACTCTGGCTCAGATAATCCCATCCTTGGAACGAGGCATGTGGTTCTGTTCCCTGGACCTCCAGGACGTGTTCTTTCACGTCCCAATTCGTCCGTCTCATCAGAGATTCCTCCGCTTCAGAGCGGAGGGATCCCTTTACGAGTACCGGGCCATGCCCTTCGGCCTCTCCCTAGCTCCTAGGGTCTTCACCAAATGCATGGCAGTGGTGACAGCATTCCTGCGGCGAAGGGTCCGAGTGTGCCCCTACCTGGATGACTGGCTGGTTGCAGCCCCCTCCAGAGCGGAGGTGGAGCGGTCCAGAGATCTGGCCCTCCAGGTTTGCTCTCAGATTGGCCTCCTCATCAACGAGGCCAGGTCGGAACTTGTGCCAAAGCAGGTGATGCATTTCATCGGGGCAGAGCGCGACTCTCTTCGAACCAGAGCATGGCTCCCAGCGGACAGGGCCAAGGTTCTTGCCTCCTTTGCCCAGTCATTTCAGGTTGGGCAATCGCGTCCTGCCCGGGACTTCCTGGGTCTCATGGCGGCCTGCACCAGCGTGGTCCGTTGGGCCCGTTGGTACATGTGTCCCCTTCAATGGGGACTGGCCAGCCAGTGGTCACAGCGCTTCGATCCGTTGGATCAGCTAATGACAGTGACCCAGGGGATATGGAACGCTCTCCAGTGGTGGACTGTTCTGGCACATCTGCAGGAGAGCATCCTGTTTGTCCGCCCCAAGCCCACGGTCTCTCTATCGACCAATGCCTGTCTGATGGGTTGGGGTGCCTATCTGGGGGAGCACAGAGCGCACGGCCTTTGGTCCCCTCGGGAGTCCCAATGCCACATCAACCTGCTGGAGCTTCGAGAGGTTCGTCTAGCCCTCACTGCCTTCACTCCGTTTCTACGGGGTCAAGTGGTTCAGGTCCAGATGGTCAATACCATGACCATGTACTACCTAAACCGCCAGGGCGGGACGCGCTCCATGCCTCTAGGCAGGGAAGCTCTCCGCATTTGGGATCTCGTGCGCAGCCTGGAGGCAGATCTCCTTGCCATTCACGTGGCAGGAGCCGCCAACACCCTGGCCGATGCCCTAAGCTGGATAGAGGCTGCGTCTCACGAGTGGTCTGTCCTGCTGGAGGTAGTACAAGATCTCTTCTCCCACTGGGGCACGCCTCAGGTGGACCTGTTTGCCTCCAAGGAGAATACGAAGCTGAGACTGTTTCATGCCCGCCCCCTCAGCAGGGCTCGCTGCAGGGGGATGCCTTTTCAAGGCCATGGACCCCGGGCCTCTGCACTTTCCCCATTTCCTTGATCCACAAGGTGCTTCTCAAGGTGAGGAGGGACAAGGCGCAGGTGATTCTGGTAGCCCCAGACTGGCCCCGCCAGTTCTGGTATCCAGATCTCCTCAGTCTCGGCTCCAGGCTCCCGAGGCGGCTTCTAGCCCGCCCGGACCTGATCTCAGTCAATCAGGGGAAGGTATTCCATCCGGACCTTCAATCCCTGCACCTGACGGCCTGGTTCCTGAGCGGCTAGAGTTCCAGGCCTTGGGTCTTTCCGACGAGGTCCTCAACGTCGTTGAGGCGTCCCGTAAGGAGTCGACCAGAAAATGCTACGCCTTCAAATGGAAGAGATTCTCCATTTGGTGTCAGGGAAAAGGCCTGGACCCTTCCTCCTGTTCCTTGGCAAGCATTCTGGACCTGTGGTCCCTTTCTCAGCTAGGGCTTGATCCGATGACCTTAGGTGCACCTGGCAGCCATCTCCTGCTTACGGGCGTGGGCGGAAGCAGTCTGTGGTGCAGGAGAAGGTGGTTGGGCTCTTTTTCAAAGCTCTTGATCACATATCCACTCCGGTGCGAGAACCTCCACCTCAGTGGGATCTACTGCTGGTATTGGCTAAGCTCATGGGCAAGCCATTCGAACCGATGCACAGGTGTGACATCTCTCACCTGTCGTGGAAGACCATCTTCTTGGTGACTGTCATGTCAGCCAGAAGGATGGGAGAGCTCCAGGCGCTTTCCATCGAGTCTCCTTATCTGGTCTTCCACATGGACAAGGTTGTCCTGCGCCCCCACCCGAAATTCCTTCCGAAGGTGATGTCGGAGTTTCACCTTAACCAGGTGTTGACTCTGCCAGTGTTCTACCCCAGTCACACCTCGGAGGCCGAATATAGGCTCCATACTTTGGACCCTAGAAGAGCGCTTGCTGCTTATAAGGAGCAGACGGCTGAAATTCGGGGAGAGGTTCGCCAGCTGTTTGTCATATACACTGAAGCCGCACCTGGCAGACCTGCAGCCAAGTGGACGATAGGCAGGTGGGTCACCTCCTGCATAGATCTCTGCTGTAGGATGGCGGGCATGGAGCTTCCCAGAGGGATAAGAGCTTATTCTACCTGCCATACCGCTGCATCGGTGGCTGCTTCCAGGGATGTCCCTATCCAGGAAATCTGCAATGCTGCTATCTGGAAGTTAGCACACACCTTCATCACCCACAACCACATCGACCTTGAGTCATGCTGGGAATGCTGGTTTTGGGGCCTCGGTTCTCCAGTCTCCCTTTCCCAAGTAGGGGGTGTGTGCCTTGCCTCCCTCCTCTCGGAGAACTGCTAGGAGTCTGCCAGACAGTGTGGATGAACAAAATATCCATGTCCCTAGAAATACAGGTTACTCACCTGTAACAGGAGTTCTAGGAATGGTATATGTTGTTCATCCACACGACCCACCCGACCTCCCCAGCTTCGACGCATAACCTGGCTTCCAGCGGGCTAGATCTGGCGTCATGGGACGGAGCCGAGAGTTTTACCACCCGGGTGGGTGGGAGGAACCAGCTTGAAGACCTTCCGGCAAGATTTAAAGCGGCAAGGAACCTGCCAGACAGTGTGGATGAACAACATACACAATTCCTAGAACTCCTGTTACAGGTGAGTAACCTGTATATTTGGGGGTCTGGCTAGACCACAGACTTTCATTTGCGGATCACCTGGAGGATCTGCTAAAAAAACTGAGGCAGAGACTTGATTTTTTTCTTCAGGATAAACCGCCTACTATCTACAGAGGCTGAGGCAGCTTGTTCAGTCCACATTCCTCTCCCTAGTTGACTACGCCGACTTAATCTACGGTCAGTGTGCTGACTCTTACCTTGGAAAACTGGACATACTATACCACAGAGCCCTGCGCTTCATTACTGGTCTCCATTTCTCCACCCACCACTTCTCTTTTTATGCGGCTGTGGGATGGACCTCCCTACAGTATAGACGCAACAGAAATATGGCCTTTTGGACATACAGTGCTATTATTGGCAAACTTACACTGTAAGAAGTTGCTCCTTGCTCTCTCTAAAAGTGCCCAGGGCACTAACGTGCTTTAGGAGATTGCTATAGGCTTCGTACTGCTATCGCTATGGAATGAGCTTCTGAAATTGAGGACTCCTGTCAGTCTTGCTGTGTTCAAGACCTTGTACGCAAAGTATATCACAGTCTGCAATTGCTTCCATCGACCATAGTTCGCTTATGCCTGCCCCTCTCATACCTTCTATTCCAATCTTCATTATCGCACTATTTGTTCTCGAGTCACTTACCAACCTACCGTCCTCAGTCCTCCCTTCCACACCTGCCCATCCCCTTGTTCCCCGGCCTGTTAACCTATCTCCTGGTAGTATTATCCCAGCCCCCCCAATCTGCCACCTTCCCCTACCACAAATTTTCCTTCGTTAATGTATATGATTTTGTTAAACTGCCAATGAATCCCCTTTTCTTGCAGCACTCTTTAGCTTCTCTCTCCCCTTGTCTAAACATGCCATATCCTTTTCAGGAATACTGTCCATGTGTGTGTTAGCTGAATCCAGTATCAATTACCTGCTCTGTCTTACTGCTATATCACTATGTATACCAATACTGTCTGTCTCCTTGTTTGTACACAATGTGTTACTACTCGACTGGTGTGATGCAGGTCCACCTGCACTGATGTATGCTTCCATTTACTGTTTTATTGCTTGTATGTAAATGTACTGTTACTTGACCTTGTGTAATGCAGGTCCACCTTGTAAATGAGCTTGCTCAATGGTGTCCGCCTGGATAAATAAAGATTTTGATTGATTAATAATGGAATGGATTGAAGGGACCCCAGCAGATTATTTTATTGCTGTGATTGCTGATTTTATTACTGTTGATTTTAACCTTACTGTACAGCGTCCTGATATTTGAAAGGCGCTTAATTTAAATAGTTTATTATTATTGTCTCTCTCCGCCTTTTTGTTGCTTGTTATAATTAATATCCTGTCATTATCTCCAAGCCCACTTTCTCATTCTCGTCTATTAAGTTTCTTCCTTGAACTGTGGTCCGGAAGCATTTTGCTTTTTGAGTCAACAGTCTCCACACTCCATATATTGTGAACTTGGTTCTCAAGAGTTCTAAGCTCATTCATTTTTAATTTTTCCTTGGTCTCATTTAATTCAATTGTCATACTTTATTTTGCAAGCACTTGTCACACTCCTAACTAGGAGAAAATTTATTAGTAGCTATTAAAATATATACATACGGCAGCTCGCGCATTGTACCTGTTCTACCATCCTGCAGAGTAATTGTATGGCCGGTTAGTGTCTGGGTTGAACTCCATTTCTCAGTTTTAGTTGCTTAAAATTGTAAGGGAAAAAATTGGTCTTACTAGCCATCAGTAATTGGTGTCTTTCACTGGCTGACACACTTGCCTCTGCCAGTGTCACCTCAGCACAGCACTCAACAGTGTTCTCACTGGCAAGGTCAGTTATGGCATCAAACTGTAAGTGTGCCAGCCGGCCCGGTGGTGTAGAGGGTTGAGGCGCTGGCGCCTTACCTCGACCCACACCGGCGACCCGGGTTCGGGAACGGACTCGGGTCTCGGTGGGTCGGCAGGAAGGGGCAGGATCGAAAGGCCCCGACGGACTGCTCTCCTGTTCTGGGTGGGTTAGGACGGGAGTATCTCGCTCGGCAGAGGCCCCTAGTGGAGACTGGAGGCAATGCATGTATGTCGTAACTAGATGGGGGGAACAAGAAAAGCGAGAAATCTGCACCGAAGTTAACCGGATGACGACGCCGGTCCCGGGCTTCCTTGAATACTCCCTGAGAGCCACAATTGCCTCAGCAGCTCCGAGGGTCTGAGACAATAGTAGTGTGCTGGTTCTGCCCCGCTGGTGCCTTTCCCCTCGGAGGAGGGGGACCCATCCGGTGCAAGGGTTACACCGGACTTGCCCGAGGAAGGCTGCAGATATGAGGTAGGTGGCTAAGGGGAGTTAGTAGGGGAACACCCGGGTCCTAGGCGGCCTGAAGGAGAGGTAACTCTGGGGCACGTAGGAGGGGAAAAGAGAAAATGAAAAAAAAAAACTGTGTGCCCACGCACTACCTCTGGTTTCACGTTTGGGCCGATAAAGCATTAAAATGCTTAAAAATAAGATATATACTCCCCCACTAAAACCTAGTGCTTTAAAATACAACACTTCGTCCCCATAGGACTTTAATAACTAAAACACTATTTCCAGTCCTAGCTCCCAGCAGACCCCTTTAGACACTAAAGAGAGGTGGGCACAAAAGTGTACCCCATCAATTGTTTGTGTTTTTATAGAATTTGTGGAAGTATAGAGCTAGGATTGCTCTTGTTGGACATGCACCATTTCACTTGTGCAGTGCAGAGGTTCTTTGGTTTTGATCTTGGTCCGTCAGATAAGGCAACATCTTCTTTGCTGGTGCAGATCACCAGTACAGTGCTCAAGGAGCCGAGGTTTGTGAATTTCTGGTGCTGTGGTAGGCTTTTGGCCAGCTGATGGTGTAGAAATATGCCTGGTGCTGTAGGCACTGCGCTAATCCACTTGCATCTTAGACCCAGCCCCTTCCCATTTGGTAAATATGGGGTGGCAGAAGCTAGTCCCTCAGTGTGTGGAGATTATGAATGCCTCTTTGAAGGAGGGTGTCTTTCTGGACTCCTTTAAAGAGGCTGTTGTGAATCACCTCCTGAAGAAGATCTGTTTAGATCTAAACAGTCCTGAAAACTACAGGCCTATCTCTAGCCTTCCTTTATTTAGGGAGGGTTATCGAGAAAGTGGTGCTTCATTTGGCGAGCACATGGAGGAATTCAAAACTCTACAAGCCTCTTCAGTTTGGTTTCTGGATTTGCTGTAGCATGGAAACTACTCTGGTTCGGATGATGAACGGTCTGCTTCTGATGAATGATTGGGAAGAGCTATCTGTTCTGGTTCTCCTTCATTTTTCATTGGCATTCATTACTGTGGATCATGGGAAGTTTGTTCAGCATTTGAGGCGTTTCTGTGGTCTGTCCAGCGCAGTTTTGAAGTTGGTTGGGTCTTTCCTGGAAAATCCTCGCCAAACTGTGGTTTTGGGAAAATTGTCAGTTGCTTCCTCCATGGTCTTGTGCGGCGTCCCCTGGGGCTCTATAAACTCCCCTTTGATATTCACAGCCTGTGCTTCCTCCCTTTGTCTTGTGTGGCGTCCCTCTGGGCTCTATAAATTCTACTTTGATATTCACAGCTTGTGCTTCCGCTAGGAGATGTGATCTGAAGGTATGGCTAGAGTTTTCGTTGCTAAAGGACGATACTCTGCTTTACCTTTTGTAACTTGATGCTGGTTGTCGAGAAGGTTGTCTTGGCGAACAGGGACTGGATGAGTACCAGCTGGCTGAGAGTCAACCCCAGCAAAACAGTGGTTTCTGGTTGGCACAGTTGCCTAGTTTCTGCAACAAAGAAAAATCTTTATTTCTCTCTCCTAAGCTGATCTCTGGGCTTCCTTACTCATGGGCTGTACCTCCTGATGCTGATAGGTAGGCAGGAATCAGACCTCTGCAGCAGGGGACATCCAGCCCTCCACTTCCTGTCTCCCACAGTTTACTTCCTGCCTGCAGACCGGCAGGTACTCTGCAAGCAGAGCTCTGTCACCATATGGCAGAGCTGAAGACAGCAGACTGTAAGTCAGTTTCTGTTTTATTCAGATTTTTGAGGAATCATAGCTGTGTTTTGGCGCTCCTGTGTGGGTTCCAGTTTCAGCCTTGCAAGCTGCACAGACTGGCCCCACTTCACCACGATGTGTTTTCCCGCGATTTTGGGCTCAACCTGGAATGCTTCTATAGTGCAGTTTGTCTGATTGGGGAATAAAAACAGCGCCGGAGTGCTTAGCAAGAATCTAGCTCCTCACCGATGGTGGCTCTGTGTATTTCCTGTTGACGGCCGGCATTCTGATTGCCCTAGATGCTCGTCAACGATGGGCCTGCAGCACTACTGTGGCAGCTCGTGGACGAGCGCTGCAGGGCATGAGGAGTCCTAATCTGGAGCAACCCGTCGACAGGTGGCATTCTGATCGGTGGGCCTGCAGCACTACTATAGCGGCTCGTCATTCAGGGAATTCTTGTCGACTAGCGCTACAGCACATGAAGAGCGCTAATTCGGAGCTTTTGCTCAGTGTTATGCAGCCTTCCCCCCCCCCCAGCAAGAAGTGATGCCCTGAGGGATTCCTGGATAGTCTCTAAAGAATGGAATACAAGTACTGATTACACAAGGGGAGCAGCTCAGTATTTTGCCCTTAAAGGGCCAGCACAGTTCATCACAGCTTCAGCAGCATAGCATCAGAAACCTCCCGGGAGGCGGGGTGTACGCTGAACTGAAGGGGAGTAGGGCCTTTTTGGTGTCATAGCCTCACAGAAACCTTCCAGGGACATAAAATGCCAGCACTGCAAGTCCCCTGCTACTGATCACCTTGGCTGGGCCACTTTGCCTAAAATGTGAGAAGGCGCAGCATCTGCTAATGGGGAGGATGCGATGGAGGCAGACCTTTCCTCGGCTCAGACTCTTAGCCAACAGACCGGTCTGAATAAGTGGCAGGCACCAGAGACCCAGCAGTTCGCATCCCCCTCTCTGGCACCAGACCTCGTAAACAAATTAAATAGAGCCTTGCTCTGGATCCGCATGCTTCAACTGACAACCTCTGGGATCACCAGACGTGAGTCCTCACAAGAAGGCAAAAGAAAGGGGACCCCATCCTCATCAGATAAGTCAGTTGTCCTTACATCACTATGACAAAACGAAAGAATTGACGCAGGAACAGAAATCCGAGGAGGATCAGCATAGTGGGTGAAACTTTGACCGGGAGGACCTAGAGTTTTCATAAAAAGGTCATAGCTGAGATTTCCCTCTGATTTCCCCCGGGGGCTCCCACCCAGCCGAAAACTGGCTTTTCGCCTGACCTCTATCTCCAAACTGGCAACAGCTTTTCCTATTCCTCCTGCCATAAGGGAACTTGCTAAAGGAGGAATGGCAAGGTCCAGAACACACTTAACCAGTGCTCCGGCAGATCTCTGAGCTTCTCAGGTTCGACAAGAAGCAATCTGAAAAGTGGATAAACTGCCCCAGAAGCTACCCTCTGATTTCAAACCTAACCAAAAATATGGTCATTGGACAAGAAAGTGGATGCCTTGCTCAAGTAGGCCTTCCAAGCATTAGCAACATCTCTTAAGGTAGCAACCACTCCAGTGTTCCCATCCACGCATAGATGTACGGGAATCACGTGAAAAATAAGAAATTCACGTTCATTTCTGTGTGAAAGGGGTACACTACACGTAAAGGAGTGTGCCATTTGACGTTTTTATCTTTTTTTTCCTCACTGAGCGAGATCAGTCTTCCCATTGGTCCACCACAAGGACTCGTCCAATCCCCTTCCACAATTTTCAAGTGGGCATGCATTTACTCACGTGCTGTATTTTTAAGGGGTGAGTGCCGGATTCACATGTACAGTGAGGAAGGAGAAAGCGGACATCTACAAAGCATTTTTCCGAAGATTAGGCCTGCCACCCCACTAATGCAGCTGGGATCCCGAGCACTACAGTCAGGAGTGACGGACCCGACCAGTGCTCTGCTTATCAAAGGAGATTTGGAGTCCTCCGTGAAAATCGGGCAAGTTTACTGTATACTGTTTTTGTTCACAGCTGGTGTTGATCCATCGATTCACTGAGTCGAGTGTGTGTGTGTGTGTGTGTGTGTGTGTGTGTGTGTGTGTGTGTGTGTGTGTGCGCGCGCGCCTCACACTCCTGGAGTTGAGGTGTTCCCACCAGCCAGCCACCATCCTCCTGGCAGCAGCTGACTCCATCCCGGCCCGTTTCCCATAAGAGCAACAGTCTCCTAGCAGTGAATTTGAAGAATATGAGGCAGATGCAGATCCTGTTCCAGTTGATTTTTTTTTTTTTATGCAAAGGGGCGGCGGGCTACTAATGGGCTGTATATCTCATTGTCTCTTCTCCCCACCCTCATCAGGTTCTTTTTTTTTTTTTTCTTTTCTTATGGACTGCTTTCGGGTTCATTTTCCTTCCTTTTCAGAAGCCCAGCCCCAGACAGAAATCCGTGGAGGCAGGGACCACAACTACAGTATAATTCAGTGCCCTGCCCACAGCCCGCCCCTTACGTAGTGCCACTCAATTAAAGCATTTTGATGGCTGGCTGTTTTTGTCCTCCCACTCCTAGTCAGTCATCCCCCGTGCCTGTGGCTTACAAAATCACAGTGGCTTCAACTGTTACTGCCTCGTGCGCTTGGATCATGCGACGGCTACCCTGCCTGCGGCTACCTGTCCAGGACTCCAGCCAGCAGTCAACTAGCCAAGAAAAGGGAGTGTTAGAATTGCATGCAAAAATCCACACGTGCCAGGCAAGAGAGGTGGTCTCCGGGATGGGTGTTGACAGGTCGAAACAGCGATCGAAAGTATGGGCTGGCGGCTGGGTTGAGTGAAAGTACCAGCTTCTGGGATCTGCGGGTTTAGTAGTGTGCTGCCGATTGTTGAACTGGGGGTATGAACTGGACGTGCTGTTAGGTCCAGGCAGGTCTCTCAGTAGGTCTGTGACCGTCTATGGCAAGAATCCTGTGTTCTGGACTGGTGGTAGGCCAGGGGTATGCTCAGTGTTTCAGCACATGAGGTTTCAGTCCGGGATTTTGTCAGGTGATGATTTCCAGATGGATCCTTCTCCCTCCCATGTCCCACATCCTAGGTATCGACCAACCCACCCACCTACCCACCACCACCACCACCACCATCCTCTGCAAACCCTGGAATATGGGCTGTAGTGGGGTAGCAAGAAGATACAGAGAAAACCAGGAAGGGAGAGATCTTTGCAACTGCGGACAGTGCCCAGACACAGCGCTTTTCTTTCTGGTTTTCTCTGGGTGGCTTTATTGTTTGTTTTTTGTCCAGCAGTTGATAAATGGGTAATAATTATTGAAAGGCTTTGTGGCCAGGCTATGTGGATATTTTAAATCCATTAAATATGGGCATTAAATACTCACTTCGCAGGGCAGTAGGACACACTTAAGGGTACTTCTGGAATCTGAGAGTGGGATGCTGGACCGCATACCCCCCTGGCCTAGGCCTGAAGTCTCCAGAGGTGTGGCGTGCCCTCAAAACTCAATTTGTACCCTTAAAAAAATTTGGAGGAGGGTACGCTGTACCCCCTGTTGCATGGGGCTGGGGAACAGTGCAACCACCAACCTTTTTTTGACCAGAGCTGCCCTGTGCTCGGCCTCAGACTTGGCTTTTCAATTCCCTGAGGACCCAGAGAAGAACACGCCTGTTATTCATCCACTGCAGTTAATGGGTTTTAGCTTCGGCCTGTGCAGCAGATGTGTCGGAGGAGGCAGTCAGGAGTGACACTCGGACCATGTTTTATCAAACCTTGGCTCGACACAACCTCTGGCTTCGGGCCTGGCAAGCAGACACCTCTTCGAAGAGCCATTTGGTAATGCACCCTATGAAGGTAATCTGTTTGGTTCAACTCTGAAGGAGGCGATGAAGGAATCGGGGGAGATGGCTAAGGTGCACATGCCCCAGTCAAGGGCAGGGGCAAATCATGGTCCTCAGACCCCAGACGCAAATTTCATGACAGATTTACAGCTAGGGTCAAACTCTTAATTTCTGGGGGATGGTTCTCGTGAGCAGCATAACCTCAGGGGTAGATCCAGTGGTGATGCTGACACCAGAGACACAGGTAGCAGCAACAAGTCGTCACAAGCTATCCGGGCCCATCTTCGAGTAGGGGCAGATTTTCTCGAGGAATGGGTCCAAACCAAGTCTGACAGAGGGGTCCTAGACATTACCAGCAAGCCCCCACTGCCTTGTGTGGTGCCTTCCCCTATCTCTGGCAACCTATCCAAAAGACAGGTGATGTTACTGGTCATTACAACCCTTCTGCAAGCAGGGGCTATTGAGCAAGTTTCCCCCACAGAGATCAGTTTTTTTTTGGGGGGGGGGGTTACTCCCTATTCTTCATTGTGCCAAAATGCACTGGGGGATTCAGGCAAGTCCTAGGTCTCAAATTCCTGAACAGTTTTATCCACAACAGACCCTTCAAGGTGGAAATCTTGTCCTCAAGCATCAGGGAGTCGCAAAAAGGGGCTTTTCAGGCATCTATCGATTTGCAAGATGCCTATTTGCATATTCCTATTCAGGAACTACACAGGTATTCTTTCAGGTTCAAGGTGGGGGAGCAGTACTTCCAGTTCAAAACTCTGCCATTCGGGTTTTCCACAGACCCACGGACGTTATTAAAGATGCCAGTAGTGGTCGTAGTCCATATAAAGGCCCGACAGCTCAACCAAGCAGTACAAGCAGGGGCGGAGGTAGTCGGGGGCCCGTCGGCACACGGTTTTCTCATTAATTGGAGAAAGAGTTCCCTAGCTCCAAGCCAGACTTAAGTCCTTCTGGGGGCTGACATCATGACACAAGCCAACAAGGTATTTTCCACCCGGAAACTAAATGTAGGGATCAGCTAAAGCTCATCAAGGAGTTTCACATAGCTCCTCAGCTGCCTGCTTATTTTTTCATGCAGCTAATTGGGACAGATTAAATCCTCCCTCCAGTAATGGTCTCGGAGGACAGAGGTTATGAAGGGTCGCTAGTTGAGCCATCCACACCAAATCCGAATTACAACCGATGCAAGCCTCAGGAGCTGGGGGGGCTCTCCTGTATCAGCTGTCAGCACAGGTCAGGTAGTCGCTGTTTGTTTATGCTGTACCTTGTATCTTTCTCGTGATGAGCGCAGTATGCCTTGGCCTGAGGCACTCTGAACAGCAATTCCTCAATCAGGATGGACTGATTCCAACTGACGGTTGGACAGTTTTGGCATACATCAACCATCAGGGCAGCACAAGAAGCTCAAAAATTCTAAGGGAGTCCTTTTTATCCTTTCAGTGGGCTGAGCACCACTGAGCAATGAATATTCCAGGACAGGAAAATGTCACAGCAGACTGGCTCAGTCTCAAGGGTGTTCTACCAGGGGAATGGGAGCTGAAGGACAGTGCCTTCCACATCCTGATGGAACAGTGGGGCAATCCTCAGATCTTTTCGCCTGCTGGCAGAACTCCAAGGTAAAGCAATTCTGCTCTCTGGCCAAGGACGAACCAGCGGTGGCTCGGGACACCTTTTCTCTAGACTGGGGTCAGTTCGGTCTCCTGTATGCCTTGCTACTGCTTCTATCAAGAGTCCTCCACAAAGTGGCTCTGGACAGGGCAGACTTGATTCTAGTCTGTCCCTTATGGCCTTTCCGCTCATGGTTTCCGTTTCTTGTTCATCTGTCAAGGCGACCACCTTTAACCTTCAAGTTCAGCACGGATCTTCTCTATCAAGATCCGGTTCTGCATCCCAGTTTGAACAACCTGTCGCTCTAGGCCAGAGATCGAGCGGGAAAACTTCAAAGAGCTCTGCTACACAGCTCCTGTTATTGAAATGATGGGGAACTCATGTTGCCCTTTTTCCTCAAAAGTGTATTATAGAATCTGGAGGAAATTCTGGTTCTGGCTTCATTCCAAACACATATAGAACTATCCAATATAATTGCCTGTACTACTGCAGTTCCTTTAAGATGGGTTGGACAAAGGACTACAACCAGCTACTTTAAGAGTTCAGGTTTCCACGCTGGGGGCACTCTTGTTATTGGATTTGGCGGGGAGGGGATCATTGGGCTCACACCCCATGTCTAGAGAGGTTTCTAAAGGCAACAACATTAAAATGCCCTCCAGTCAACCAACGATACCACCTTGGAGTTTTAATCTGGTACTCAAAGCTGTGACCAAGGCTCCTTTAGAGCCTCTCAAGGAGACATCCCTCATGCATCTCAAAATGAAGATCGCCTTTTTCTCATAGCTATTATTTCAGCCAGGAGAATCTGCGAACTAGGAGCATTGTTCACCCAAGAGCTGTACACTTTCATCAGGCTCTGTGGTACTCCTAACAAATCCAGTGTTTTTGCCAAAAGTTGTCTCCCTTCCGCTATAATCAAGGGTTCATTCTTCCTTCCTTCTGCCCACTTCCTAAAAGTTATAAGGAAAGGAAATTTCATCCACTAGACCTAAGAAGAGTGTTGAAAATGTATATTAAGAGAACGGAGGCTGTTCACAAAACTTCAAGTTTGTTCATTTTGGCTACGGGCCAAAATTATGGGTAAAAAGGATCCAAAAAGCTCTATAGCCAGACAGATTCTATCCGTCACCTCCACGGCTTATAATCAGGCCGGAGTAACTTTGCCTGGCCCAGTGAGAGCCCATTCCACCAGAGCTATGGCCCTTTTGTGGGCGTACTTCAGAGAGGCATCTCCAGCAAACTTATGTAGAGCGGCCACTTGGTCATCCATTCCAGTATTTACACAATTTTACAAGCTGGATGTGATGTCCTCAGCAGAGGCATCCCTTGGCCGCCGAATGCTTCAGGCGGTGGTGGACCCTTAAGGGCACTTAACATTCTTCCCGCTCGTGACATCTGGGGATGTACTGCTTTTGTATATCCCATGAGTAAGGAAGCCCAGAGACCAGTTTAGGAGAGAGAAATTGAAATTTAAATACCTGTAAATGTTTTCTCTGGGCTTAGGATTATCTCCCAGAATGTATATTGTTGGCTGGCCTCACGGCTATATATGCCTTAACATTCTTGTTTTTTGTTTCCAAGTTCTTGTATATTGTCACATTTGGACTGCTTGAGGGAGACAGGAAGTGGAGAGCTGGATGTCTCCTGCTGCAGAGGTCTGATTCCTGCTTTCCTGTCAGGAGGTACAGCCCATGAGTAAGGAAGCCCGGAGACCAGCCATCTGAGAAAGAAAATTTATTTAAATTTAGATTTTCCAGTTCTTTGTGTCAGAACTACAGATAAAGGAGAAAGTTTTACAATCTGGGAATGTGGTGTGTGTGTGTGCGCGCACACTAGTGCAAGCTTTCATTACCTCGCCAATTGATTATTGCAGTCTCTCCATTATGGACTGCCTGCTATTCAATTATCACAGACTTCAGCTGCTTCAGAACTCTGCACCCAGATTGTTGATGAGAACATCCAGAATCGGTTACATTCAGGGGTCCAGATAATGTTTAGGACTGGAAAGTATTCACTGCTAGCTATTTTCACCTGGTAGTATTTTCATCTACATGGTAGTAATATCATGCATTGACCCGTCTCGGACCCCATCTCTAAAAAAGCTCACAAATTCACTGGGTGTCTGCAACCACTGATCCGTCCTCTCCGATACCAGTGAGGAGTCTTTAGATACTTTCCCATTGCTATGTACTGCGGTGGCCCTATTTTTAACATTTTATGCTGTAACTGCCCTTTTTGCCATCCAGTGCACAACTCCTCAGTCTCCTGCATGTACACTGCTGATACCTATGCTGTTTTCTGACCCTACCGCTACTGCTCACTGTCTGCTAGCATGTGGATCCATGGCTAGTAGCACTGAATGCTGCTGCCAATTTTGTCCATATGTACCAACATACTGTTTTGTTTTGTTGAATTTTGTTGACCCGGTAAGCCCACTGGGCCTAGAAGTCCCTTTTTCAGGAGCGAGGGGATACAGATAGTAAGCAACTGAAATTGAACCAGATTAAACTGTTGGTAGTATTTTAGTGAATGAGGGAAATTTGGCCAGGACACCGGGGAAAGTCCCCTACTCTCTTGTAGGTGGACGGGCTGTCTTGCTGTGAGATGGCCATTTTGGGAGAGACTTTCAAGGAGAAGAACGCTAGTTTAGTGGTGGGGAAGGCCTCACTGCTAACTGACCATCTAATTCTTGATAAAATGATTGAGAATCAGGAAACTGATGGAGAAGAAATATTTCATGAGACTAGTGCTATTCCGGATATTTTACCTTTTGATAACATTGCGACTTTGAAGAATACCAGAGCTATTGATGGAATGAGTGCTTTCAAAGCTGATATACAAGCAGGGGCTCATTTGCCTCTAGAGGGAACGGTCATATCCGAATCAGAGCGCTGTACTAATCGGGGCTGCAGCTGATTCACCTGACAGACCGAGAGAACAAACAGCAGCAACAACAATGACGCAGCCAAAAAGAAGCTTCTCCCACCAGAGGGTGAGTGGTTGTTTTCAAACGATTCTACTCCTGCTAATAGTGACTGTGTTAAGGCTGGCAGCTCTTTTGCTAAGTTTAGCGAGTGTCAAGAGCCTGAAGCAACGCCGAAAAACGGCAACAGCAGTTATGAACGCCCCCCCAGTTAGCACACAGCAGCGTTAACCCGCCTTCCAGCCGTTCTGTTCAGTTTGCCCTTTGCAGGGGAAGCGCACCTTTCTAAAGAAGCAGGGTTCATGTTTAAACCACTGTCCCAGTGGGAGAATGATTCTGAGGCATCCGCGCTGATAAAATTTCAGTCTGAAGTAAATTGTCAAGAGGGTGTGACGGAATTTAGTTTTTGGCGACCGCTAGCTCCACAAGTTCTGTCTGTAAATATAGAAGCCCCTAAATCTTCAGTACTGGAGCGGCAAGCAATGATTGGGAATGCTATGGCAGCTCAAACTGCTTCTACCACTCAAAGGCAGGACTCGGCAAACACAGAAAATGACGAGCACTGGTCACCTCAGAAAGCTCTCCTTGAAGCAGGCTGGGAAAGGTCTGCCACAGGGGTTTGGTCCCCAGACACTGTATGGGATACTACCATTAATTTACAAGCAGATTCCCCTGAGTGGAAACCTAGAGTTTTAAAATGTCATTCTTTGGGGGGAAAATGATGCTGGGCCAGTTCCTGCAGACATGACAACAAGCCCTTTAGTAAACGCGCCTTTACAGCCTAACAATGTGAAACCAGCTACAAAATCACAAACGTTCTCTACTCCTCGAAAAGAAGCAAGCAAGGATGAACAAAGTTTTTCAGCCATTTCAAACAAACCTTTAATGTCTGAACTTTTCTCTCGCGCAAAAAGGGAAGCGGCGCCTAGGCGGAATGCAGTTCGCATCCGCTACAAGGGAGGTCTGGAGGAAAGACCTGACAGACATTACGTAGGGAAATGTCTTATTAAAGAGTCATTGCATTTCTCTCCTAGAGATGTATTTGCATTTATTAATATTTCTGGGGAGGATAACTTTGATATAAGTTTTCGAACGTCTTATGCTTTAGACCTGTTTGGGAGAGGTATGGGCAAGTTAAATTTTCCCCCACATGGATCCCCTTTTTAGTAATTCCACTAACTAAACCTTTAATCAAAAAACGTTACTGTAATGTTTAGGAATGAGGGGGTCCATGTGGAAGACATAACATACTGGTTATCTCAAAAGTATGAAATACAAAGTGAACCTGAACCCATTTTGGATTCAGAACCATTCTGGACAGGGGGCTGGAAGTACAAAGTTTAAATTAAGGCAATCTGACATAGGGATTGAGCATACCCCCAATGCTTTCCTGTTGGGCAGAGATAGCGGGGCATGTTTTTACAGTGGTCAACCTAGGGCTTGCTACAAGTGCGGGTCAAAAACTCACCTTTCTAGTGTTTGTGACCAACCTAGGTGCAACAGCTGTGGGGAAGTGGATCATGTAACCATGCAGTGTGCCAGCCATACCAGGTGCGACCTTTGTGAGGAATATGGGCATGTGTTTATTTTTTGCTGCCCAAGGGCACTCCTTAAAGCCTCTTGTGGGAGTCCTGACTTACTGATCCAGCAAGCCCAGGATGCCATGGCTAAACACGGTGAAACATTGTCAGAGAAGCCCACAACATCCCCTCTTCAAGAATCAGAAGTAGTAGATATGGCCAAAGTACCCCTCTCCCTAGTCCACTGGTGGAACCCGCAGGAATAGTAAAAATAGAAAAGAACGCAGAGCAGTTTGAGCCAGTATGTTATAAAGACCCAGATGATACAGAAACTCCTGGTGTAGAAAGTAGGGGATTCAGACTCTCAAAAATCATTTCGGGGAAAATGTAGGAGTTCCAATAGAGGATTATAAAGAAAAGGAAAAAAAAAAAAAAAGAGAAAAAAATATAAACCTAACATGACACAGGAATAATGATGGTAAACATATGGGGTGCATCAAACACACACAGCATATTAAATAACGTGAGAAGATGAGCAATATTTCAATTCCTTCATGACGGTAATATTGTAGTAAGCTTTGTGCAGCAAACATAGATGTTTGCATTTGAGCAGATAGTCTCCTTTAAAAGAGATTGGCCATGGGGTCCTTCTTACTGGTCGTTCGGTAGAGACTGTGCACATGGGATAGGGATGATATTTTATTTGTGTACAATTACTGGTGGGTTATAAGCCCGATGTATAAACTTATAAAAAGCTTACTTGAATTTATTACATATAAGAATACCCATATGCATACTAGGGAGCTCCCCCCAGTTCTTATCACTTATCTGTGTCCCGAGATCCCTTTCCCAAAGTCTTTGGGGTCTTCCTGATAAATCCG
Source organism: Neoceratodus forsteri (assembly GCA_016271365.2). NCBI lineage: Eukaryota > Metazoa > Chordata > Ceratodontiformes > Ceratodontidae > Neoceratodus > Neoceratodus forsteri. Next base: position 1,170,777,878 of record CM057451.1, on the reverse strand, counting down.
GTAAACATTGTTTTATATCTCTTACTACTTTCCCCATAAACCCTCTAATACCCCCCGTGACATCTGTATTTGAGCTTCTACCTTCCGTAATTCCTCCACCCCTGACCCATCCATTTCAAGCCCCAACACATATGCTGTGGCCTGAAAACAACTGAATAACTACCCTTCTCCTAATTTAAATCTTTGGCGTAACTCTAGGACTGAGCCCTATTGTCCCCTTACCCACAAGTCCCCCACACTCTTTATACCCTGTTTCTCCCAATTCAAAAACCAGGATCTTCCCAACCTGGCAGAAAGAATGGATTCCTTGCCAACGGCACCAGATATGTATCTAATGCCCCTACCCCTGTGCATATTAACATCCTGTCCCAGCTATTCAGTGTCTCCTCTACCAGTGGATTCCTGAACTCCTGTCTTCTATGTGCCCCCCTGCCCCATCTATCTAGTTATGCAGAAAGTTGTGCCTTACAATCCCTCTGTTCTAGGTCCACCCATCTGGCTGCTGGAGATTTATGAATCCAGTCACTTATATATTTTTGCTGTGCTGCCAGGAAGTATGTACCCATGTCTGGGAGACTTACTCCTCCTTTACCTGTATCTGTTTTGAGACACCGCAGACTAATCCTTGAGCGTTTTCCCTGCCACACAAACCCAGAGAACAATTTCTCCAACCCTTTTATATCTCCTCTAGTGATTCCCATAGGAAGCATCTGCCTAACATGTAACAGGCATGGGACTATATTCATCTTTATCAGATTTATTCTCCCTAACCACGAGATTGGCAATGAGGTCCACCGTTTTAAGATCAGCAGCAACCATCTTAAGTATAGGGTTATAGTTAAGTTTATACAGATCCCCTAATACCCAGCCGATTTTCATCCTGAGATGCATGAAATTCATGTGTGTTAAAAATACATGCCCATTGGGGCATGTAAGTAGTACAAGTACATGCCCAGGAAACTTTTTATATGCCACCCATTTTTTTTTTTCCCACATAATTTTGGTTTCATTGTCCTGGTTTGTCAGATTGTAAATAATAAACAGAAATATAAAGAAATTAAACTGGCTTTGTGTGATTTATTTCAGTAACACTACTTGTGCATGCCCCAACAAGCACTAATTGCAACTAACAATTTTTTTTTTTTTTTATTTAAGAGGACAAGTCAAAATGCAGTGTAGTGTGGACTAGTACAGCAGTCCAAAAGAAAGCGTTTTTATTTACAGTATTTTTCCCTTCTGTCTAGCCACTCCCTGGCTAGTGCCCTCAGACCTCATAACTTATAAGTCCTTAAGAAGAGAGGACATATTCACAAACAAAGGGCGACAAAGTAAATTATTTTTAAGAGGAGATGACACTCAGTCACCCCACAAATTCAACACACAAAGGGACAGGACTTTTAAATTTATTTTTATTTTCTCCTGCCTTACCAGTAGCCACTGACTACCCTCTGGGGCGCCCTCCCAGTCAGTCCTCAAGAGGACAAATCAGTAGGCACTAGGCAGGCTGCAAGCCGAGCAGTCACAAAGGCTTTTAATCTGGTGCTTTAAATTAGATCACAGCATAGATCAGTTCTCTTCCCAAACCTTTCTTATTTACTCAAGCTAAGTTCCTCAGCTGAGCAGCTCCCTGTAGTTCTCAATTTAGATGTTTGAGGGCTTAGTTTAGTTAGTTAAACCCCACTTAAGTAAATCAGGCAGCTTTTTATCACACTGAATGCAAGGACTTTTGATTTTCTGTTCCCAGCAGCAGCTGTGACTAGTAGTCTGCTATTATTTAATTAGTTCACTCTGTGGCAACTGGGTTTACACTTTTTTTATATTTATATAAACTCAAGCAGCTGAGTCCCCTAACTATAGGTGGAGCTTCCACAAAAAGAGCCTGTTGCAGTCTAGAGTTTAGTCTCTGAGAATGGCCCCTTGTAAGCTGTTTTAATTCACTCTGTGGCAACTGGGTTTACCTCCAAGTCTTACTATATTACATCAGGCAGCTGAGTCCTAAGGTAGGGCTTCCACAAATCTCTCAGGCCCTGTCCACACTACGCCTCTGTAACGTTACAGAGTGCCCAAACTGTTACCATGACGGTTTGTGTTTACACCTGTAATGTTACAGGAAGCGTTTTCGTAACCGTTGTTGAAACCACATATGAGGTGGTTTCTACAACGGTTATGAAACCGGTCTCACCGTTGTAACGTTACCGCGTAGCGTGTGACCGGTAGTAACGGGTCCCCCAGGGGACCGGCGCAGCACGAGCTGCATTGTGGGATCGGGCACCGCCGTAACGGTTGCCCGGCTCCCGATGTGTGGGTCCAGTAACGGACACCACCGAGGTGTGGCCACACTGCACCGCTCCCAGGCCATAACGGATTGCATCCGTTACCGGGCCAGAGCGGTGTAGTGTGGATGGGGCCTCAGTCAACTCACCACCAAATTTAGTTATGCTATACAATGCTCCAGTTTTTTTTTTTTTTCCCCACCCCAAACAGAAGTTGAAACTTGTCAGGCTGTAATTTTGGATGCGAGTGACTGACTAGAGTTCTTAACTTTGGTCTCACTCTAGTCTCCCCCCACTATCACTTTTGCAGATTGCAGGCAGATCTGATTATGCACTGCTTTAGCTCAAGAATAGCTCTTAACAGAGCTTTTATTTATTTTATTTCCTCCCAAGTTGCGACTGAGTCAGTCCCTTCATGATCTCCCCTCCCCTTATCACTTGCAAGCACTTTTCACTGCAATATTTAAAAAAAAAAAAAAAGTCAAAGGCCTTTTTACCAAGCCCAGGCCTCCTCTTCGTCCTATGCTCAGAGGGAGTTCTTCAGAGGGAGAGGCAGATGGGGAATGAGCAGGCCTGCTTCCACCCCTCAGCCTAAAGCCCCTGCCAAGCAGACACCCTGATGGGCTGCCCTGGCCGATTCTCCACTACCTGTAGGGGGCAGGCTTACTTTGTCCAGAACCGGAAGTCTCTGACATCAGACAAGTGGGTCCTGGAAGTAGTAAGCCAGGGGCTGGTTCTCGGCTTCAAAAAATTTCCCAAGATGAGAACCTGATCCTTTCCACCTGCAAATCCATCAGAGACCCTTGCCCTAGAGGCAGAGGTTTCTTCCCTCCTGGCTCTCAGAGCCATAGAAAGGGTTCCTACTCTACACAAGGGCAAAGGATTGTACTCCAAGTACTTCCTAACCCCCCAAAAAACATGAGAATGGCGGCCCATCCTGGATCTAAGATATCTGAACAAGCACCTTTTAAAACCAAAGCTCAAAATGGTGACTCTAGGAATAATTCTGCCCTCTCTAAGGCCAGGGGACTGGCTAGCCTCTCTGGACCTCAAAGTTGCCTACTTTCACATTCCCATCAGGTGCTCCCACAGAAAGTACCTCGGGTTCGAGTTGCCTTCAGGCCACTATCAATTCAGAGCAATGTCCTTTGGCCTAACATCAGCTCCTAGGATGTTCACAAAGTGCCTGGCAGTAGTGGTTGCTTTCCTAAGGAGAAAAAACATCTCCATCTTTCCACATCTGGACGACTGGCTCATAGTGGGTCAGTCTCCAGACCAAGTCAAGTCACATCTGCAAATAACTCAGCAAGTGCTCACTTCCTTAGGATTCCTCCTCAGCCTTCCAAAGTCGGTTCTCGAGCCAGTACAGCTTCTCACCTTCATCGGGGCGGAGCTGGATACAGTAAGGGTAGGAGCCTTCCTTCCCCTGGACAGGGCAAGGACCCTTATGGAACTGGCCTCTTCATTCACCCTACAGGTGTCTCGACCAGCAAGGCATTTCCTTCAGCTCCTGGGCCACATGGCAGCTTCCACAGCAGTGGTCCAGGGAGCAAGATTCCAGGTGAGGGACATTCAGTTCCATTTAAGAGCCTTCTGGTCCCAAAGAAAGGATTCCCTTACCAAACTGGTCTCAGTGACTCGAACCCTGATCCAGGCTTTGCAGTGGTGGCAGGATCAGGACAATTTGAGACAAGGCACTTTGAGACTTTTGTCACTTAGTCTCATCCAGTGATACTCACCACAGATGCCTCCCTGCTGGGCTGGGGAGCCCACCTGGGGGATCTTACCACTCAAGGGCTGTGGTCACCTCAAGAATCTCTGCTTCACATCAGCCTCTTGGAACTCGGAGCAGTGTTTCTGGCACTGCAAGCCTTTTGCAAATCTGTACAGAACAAGGTGGTCCAGATCAGAACAGAACACCACCACCATGTGGTACATCAGCAAGCAAGGAGGCACTCTGTCTATGGCCTTGTGCACAGAGGCAATGAAGTTGTGGTCCCTGGCCTAGTCCCTGCAAACCTCTCTGATAGTTCACCTCCCAGGGAAGGACAGTGTCCTAGCAGATGCACACAGCAGGATATCCCAGGGCCATCACAGATGGACCCTAGATCCCCTAGTTTTGAAAGTGATTTTCTCGAGATGGTGCACGCCACAGATGGATCTTTTTGCAGCCCCAGACAATCACCAACTTCCTCTCTTTTGTTGCAGACCCCCAGTCTTGGGCTCAGTCCTCATGGATGCTCTGATCCTGAGTTGGGAAGGGGAATTTCTGTGTGCTTTTCCCCCTTTCCCTCTCCTGTTCAAGGTACTAGTCAAGATAAGGTCACAACCATGCAAAGTGATTCTGATTGCTCCAGACTGGGCCAGAGAGCCCTGGTACCCCCTGTTGCTGTCCTTGGCAGTCCACCTTCCCCGTCTCTTCCCAGGAATTACAACCTGTTGACATCCTCCCAGGTGAGGATTTGGTACCCGAACCTCAGGTCTCTCAATCTCAAGGCATGGCTCTTGAAGAGTTAGTCTGCTGATCTACATCTTTCCCAATGCATTCTGGATATTCTTAAGGCTTCTCGAAAGCCTTCCACTAGAAAGACTTACAATTCCAAATAGAAAAGGTTCACTGTTTGGTGTTCTAATAAGAATATTTCTCCAGAATCTGCTGGGTTGCCTACGGTTCTGGACTATATGGTCCATCTCAATGGCCTAGGCCTCAGGCCAGCTACACTTAAAGCGCACTTGGCAGCTGTTTCTGCCTTCCTGTCAGTAGGCAAGCCCTGTCCTCTGTCAACCCGTTCTGTGTTTTGTAAGTTCTTCAAGGGATTGCTGCACACCAATCCCCCCTTTAGGGACCCTGCTCTTGCTTGGGACCTTAATGTTTGCATTGCTCAGCTTATGCAACCTTCCTTTGAGCCTTTGTCCTCTGCAGAGCTCAAGTACTTGACTTGTAAAACTGTGTGTTTTGTAGCCATTACGTCTGCCAGGTGTATCAGTGAATTGCAAGCCCTGTCAGTGGAGCCCGATTTCATCTCTTTCCACAGAGATATGGTGGTCCTAAGAACTAACAGGAAGTTTTTGCCTAAGGTGGTTTCAGATTTCCACCTTAATCAGTCTGTGTCTCCCTGTTTTCTTCACTGACCATTCCTCCTCTGGAGAGAGGAGTCTGCACATCTTGGATGTTAAAAGGGTCCTTAGCTACTACATAGAGCGTACCAAGGGTCACAGGTTTGACTCCCTCCAGTTGTTCCTTACATATGGAGAGGTCGGTAAGGGCAAACTTGCCACTAAGAGATCTGTTGCCAGGTGGATTGTCTCTTGTATACAATTCTGCTGTGAAAAACTGGGTAGAACCCCACCCTCAGGCCTGAGGGCTCTCTCTACTAGAGGTACAGCTGCTTCCCTGGCTGCTGCCGGGGATATTCCTATCCTAGAAGTTTGTCTAGCTGCCACCTGGAAAACAGTCCATACATTCACCAAGCATTACTCTCTGGATATCCAGGCTAGGAGTGATGCTCGGTTTGGCACAGCAGTACTTCAGAGCCTATTCCCAAAGTAGGTTCTGTCCCTCATCCATGGAGGTACTGCTTGCTAGTCTGCAGTAGTCAGAATACAGCAAGACTTCATGTTGTTTGAAGAAGAAATTACTCACCTTAGTAATGTTGTTTCTTCTAATGGAGTCTTGCTGTAGTCTGACCCCCCCCCCCGCCTCCCCTCTCAAAACCTGGGTTTTGGGATGTGGGTGGGCAGGAGCAGTGTTGGCACCCTAGGGGTGCCCCTTTTTCACCCTCCTTTACTTTGGGTGTGTCTTGTTTTTGTTTTTGGGCTTCCTGACTTGTCTCTGCTTTGAAACCAAAAACTCATTTTTAATAAATTGAGTTGCCAGTTGGCTAGTGTGAGTTTTACAGTTTCCACACAGAACTTTTAGTGAGTATTGCTCGTTAAGATCTGACGGTTGGAGTTTAAACAGCAGCAGACAGGGCTTCAACCAAGCGCTTGCTGAATGTGCCATGCTGGCCATGGAAAGTTAACTCTTTGTTCTCCGGGGCAGTTGAAAGGCAGGACCTAACTGCAATAGTCGGAATACAGCAAGACTCCATTAGAAGAAACATTACTAAGGTGAGTAATTTTTTCTTGTTACCCCTCCTCTCTTCCCCTTCCCTTCTTGAACATGGTGTAACCCTCCAGGTTCAGGTCCCAGTCGTGCTCTGTGGTGGCCCAGGTCTCTGTGACCGCGGCCACATCCACCTCTCCCTCAGTTAGCATCGCCTGAAGCTCAGGCATTTTATTGCCCAAGCTCCTGGCATTTAGCAGGACTACCTTCTACCGTTTCCCTATACTTCCCCTGCTTGCATTCCCATGGGGATTCTGTCTTCCCCTGGTCCACATCTTACCAGTCTGCCTTTTCCTGCATTCCTCCAGCTCCCCAGGGGGGGTGGAGACAGAGTCCATCCTTTATTGGACCCTCCCTTGACAGCCTTTTCTCCCATGCCTCACCCATTCATAAGTTTAAACCACCTTTCACCAGTGAACACCATTTTCAACTTAAGGATTTCCTTCTCCTCCAAACTGAGATGGAACTTCTCTAGCATATAGCCCTTTATCCTCCCAGGTCTCCCCCCAGTCCCCCATCAACCCATACCCTCTGGCCCCACACCAGTCCCTGTGCCACTGGTTTATCTCCCTGATCTTCCTTTTGTGTTTCCCACTAGCCCTTGGCACCAGCAGGATTTCAGAGGAAGGAAATCACGCATCCTATGTCATGACAGACCCTGGCAAGCTCCCTGAACCTTGCGTGTATCTCTAGCTCGCTATTTCCCTCAATGTCATTGGTACCCAGGTGGACCAGTATGTCCGGGGAACCTCCATAATCCATTGCCAGCTGATAAACCTCATGCTTGGCCCTGTGCGCTATTAGTCCAGGGAAGCATTTTGTTCTAACAGTGCAGGTTTCCCCCTCCCTGTCCCATTTGATACGCATGATCATGGAATCACCCAACAGGAGCACTCTGACCGCCTCCTTTCCTCTCCTTCCATGTCCCTCATCCTTTCTACCGCCCTCCCCAGCCATCTCCTTGCTCCTCCCCTATCTGGGTGCCGCCTGCTCTCTCCTTTTGTGCCCTGGCCACCCTCCCTCTGATCCTATGCCTCTTCTCCCGAGTATCCTTCTGTACCCCGCTATCCCCTCATCACTGCTTCGTGACTGGTCTCCCCAAATCTGCTAAAGTTGCCTGGCTCGTCCTCCCTTCCCATCTACGTTCAAGCCCTTCTTGCCTGTCGTGCTCCCCTGGCCAAAACTCTCGGTTCCCTTTACTGTATCCTCCTTGTACTTCTGGTCCCTCTCCTTGCTCTTTCCTCCCAACTGGTCTTTCTCCTTGCGCTTTCCTCCCTCTACCCTCTCCTCCTCCTGCTCTGATCCCCCTTTTCCCACGTTCCAAGTTCCCCTCTGTTCTTCCTGCTGTCCGGCCCCTGCCTCCTGTGCCTCACCCACTCCCTTTCCATCTCTGACCGTTCCTGTCATGGCTACATCATCCCCCTCATCCTGAATCGGAAGAAGAGAATTGAAGAGGTTCCTGAGCTTAAGGTCCGTTCCACCTCCCCCCTTGCTTGCTTCTGTCCAGCCCCAGCCAACTGCCTACTTCCCTGAGAATGTCCTCCTTTGCGCCCGTGAGGTTCCCCAGATACCTGCCTGCTTCCTTGGTGGTGTCCTCCTTTTGGGGCCCCCTCTGTCAGGATCCCTTTGCGACAGAGTACTCTCCTGTACTCCTCCCTGTGCCCCCGCCCCTAGTGCTTGGTGCAACCCTGTGGGAGAGCCCCTGCCCTATTCCCCAACCATACCTCCCCTCTCCCTCCAGCTGTCTCCTAATCCCCTCAACCTCCTCCCTAAGCTGTGCCAGCTGGTAGCACAGTGGGCAACCACCGAACTTCCAAGCCCAGTCCAGTATCATGGCTGCCTCACACCCTGTGCACCCCACCACCCTCCCAAAGATGCCGGCCCTAATGACATGTGGTCCCATCCCCCTCCAAGTAGATTTCCTTGGGTGAACCACCAGGTTCCCCACTAGTCCAAGATACACCTCTACCCACTAATCGGGTCACCCACTAATCCTAGATACAGTCCCACAGTAAATGGGTACCCCCGTTACTAGGTGCAGTACTACACAGTAAACTTATTGGGGAAGTGTACAACTCCCTAAGCTCCTGTCTCCCAGCCTTTAAACCCAACCCCCAGTGGCTAGAACTGCATGAGCTGCACCTGAAGCCTTGTCCTCCATTTGCAGGGTAGATGTTCCCCTATAAATGAGCCAAGCTCTGGGGAGGGAGGGGTGGGAATAGGGCCTACAACCGAGACTCACCGAGAGTGTATCAGCCCTGTGTCTGCCCCTCTCTGCACCTCCAAGCACTACCAGCTAAGAAAATCTTTCAAGTCTACTTACTCTCACAGCCTCCAGCTAGAAGCTTCTTCCCCTTTCTCCTCTAACTGAAAAAACAAGTAACCATGTAAAATCGGCAAGAAGCAGCTACTGTGCTGGAACTGATCTGATCCCTTCTCCTTCTGAGAAGCCAAAAGCAACTGACACCACAAACCTGATTCAGCTCTGCCTTCAGTTTAGTTAGTTCAGTGAGACCAGGCCAGACCATTAGCACCCTTCCCCAACTATGCACTAAACTTTGCAGCTAGTGAAGCCAACAAAAAGCAATCCCAATTCCACTCAAAGCACAAAAAATAGGTTTGCTACCAAAAGAAACAGGTCTCCAATTCAAACAGGCTCATCAACAACACATGAAGATAGGCCTGAAATTAGAAGATATAGGTCTCCAATTCAAAGAAACAGCCCCAATAAATCGCACCAAATAGGTTTTAAATCAGAAGAAATAGGCCTGCCCAACACAGCCTGCTACACAGTGAAACAGCAACAAATGAGCCCACCTATAGCCACCAAAATAGGTTTCAGAATTTCAACAGCCCCAAAACAATACCCTGCTAGTTCCTTAGAATTAGTAAGAAAAAAAAAATGACCTTCAACTAGTATTGGAACCCACTTGAGAGGGAGCAATCTTAGACCTGGTTCTCTCAAATGGAGATGGAGAGAGGATCACAGGTATAGAAGTGGGTAGCCATCGGAACTAGCGACCGTCTAACAGTGTGGATCACAGTAAACACAGCAGTAGAGTCAAGCCACACAAAGGCAAAAGTACTGGACTTTAGGAGGGCTGACTTTGACAAAATGGGTGAGTGCCTAAGGAATGCACTAGCAAATGGACAGGAAGGAGGGGTGGAAGAACAATGGGGAATAATAAAAACTGCCATCACAGAGGTAACAAGCCTTTGTGTGAAGCAAATAAAACAAAACAATGTAAGAAACCACTGTGGTTCTCAAAGGAGGTGACATTGAAGGTTCAAGAGAAAAAGAAAGCATTCAGGAAGTACAAGGAATCACAGAAGGAGCAGGACAGAGAATTATCAGTTAAAGCAAAAGGAAGCTGCGAAGGCAGTCAGAACAGCAAAGGCCCAAACCGAGGAAAAGATAGCCAATTCAGTTAAGAAGGGGGATAAAACCTTTTATAGGTACATCAGGGAGTGAAGGAAGACCAAGGGAGGGATAGTGAGGCTTAATAAAGGGAGGGGGGAGGCAGAGGGTGACTGTGAAAAGGCAGAGATACTAAACAAATATTTTTGCTCAGTATTTACAAATGAAGAGGAAGAGGTACCTAAACCAAACAGTAGAAACACTCTAGATACAGAAGTTGATACCAGCCCATTTACAGAAGAAAGGGTTCTGAAAGAACTCTTAAAACTGAAGGTGGACAAAGCAATGGGGCCTGATGGGATTCATTCCAGAATTCTAAAAGAACTAAGAGTAGAACTAGTGACATCACTGACTACCCTCTTTAACAATCGTGGGAGGATGGGGTGGTACCTGAGGACTGGAGGAGGGCAGATGTGATTCCACTTCACAAAAGTGGGAACAGGAAACTATAGCCCTGTTAGTTAAACCTCAGTGACAGGGAAAATGATGGAATCACTTCTGAAGGAAAGAATTGTCGCGTATCTAGAGGCCAAAGGAGCACAAGACCCAAGGCAGCATGGATTCACAGCCGGAAGGTCATGTCAGACGAATCTAATAGATTTCTTTGACTAGGTGACCAAAGTAGTAGATCAGGATGGGGCTGTGGACTAGGCCTACCTAGACTTTAGCAAGACATTTGACGCAGTCCCACACAAAAGATTAATATACAAGTTAGCCAGCCTGGGAGTGGGTCCTAAGCTGATAGCCTGGGTAAAGAATTGGATGGAGAATAGGACACAGAGGGTAATAGTAAATGGAGTCCACTCTGAAGAAAGGGGGGTTGCTAGTGAGGTACCGCAGGGTTCATTATTAGGACCGGTCCTTTTCAATATCTTTATAAGCGATAATGCAGAGGGACTGGAAGGAAAAGTATGTCTCTTTGCAGATGACACAAAGATCTGCAACAGAGTTGATGCACAAGGTAGGGTGGAAAGGATGAGAAGGGACTTGGCAAAGTTAGAGGAATGGTCAAATGTATGGTGGCTTAAATTCAGTGCTAAGAAGTGCAAGGTAATGCACCTGGGAAACAAAAACCCAAGGGAAGAGTACACAATAGGGGCGAGATACTAACAGCAAAAAAGGAAAGGGACCTGGGGGTAGTCATATCAGATGACCTAAAGGTGGGCAAGCAGTGTGTGAGGACAGTAAGGAGGGCTGGGGAGATACTGGGATGCATAGGGAGAGGCATCACCGGTAGAAAAGAAGTTGTTATCCCTCTGTACAGACAGCTGGTGAGACCCCATCTGGAGTACTGCATGCAGTTCTGGAGACAAATCTCCGCAAAGACATACACAGGATGGAGGCAGTCCAGAGGAGGGTAACTAAAATGGTGCAGTGTCCGTGCCAGAAGACGTATGAAGAGACTTAAGGAGCTTAATATGTATAGCCTCGAGGAGAGGGGGGACAGGATAGAAACTTTCAAGTACCTCAACGGAATCAACAAATTCTAAGAGGGTAGCATCTTTCAGAAAAAGAGGCGTGCAAGAACAAGAGGGCACAGTTTTAAGATGGAGGGTGGGGGGTGGCTCAGAGGTAATGTAAGGAAGTATTTTTTCACAGAGGGGGTTGTGGATGCATGGAACGGCTTTCCGTAGGAGGTTGTGGAGTCAAAAACAGTGGTGGAATTCAAGAATGCATGGGACAGTCATAAGGCAATGCTGGGGGTGGGATATAGGAAGAAGTAGGCTGTTGGTTAGCTAGGATCTGCAGCTTATCCATTAGGTAGGGAAATGGGCAAACCATGTGGTCCTTGTCTGCCGTCAAATTCTGTGTTTCTATGTTACCAAGTAAAATCCACAAGAAACAATGTAAAATCATCAAGAAGCAGCTACTGTACTGGAACTGATCTGATCCCTTCTCCTTCGTGTGGTGACATGCAGCTTAGTACACCTTTAGGTGTACTGAGCAGTTATGAAAGTTTCCAGACCTTTACAGCTGTGGGGTAATTTTTTATGAACAGGCATACAGTGACTGTGGTGCTGTGCCATGCATTCGCAATGTGAAATCTGTACTGTTTTTGTACATAGAAATGAGGCCCACTTATAAATATGCATGCATAGGAGCCAGGGTCCGTGATCCCACATGCACACCATTGTGGACTGATGACTGCTAGAGGGCCCTGCGATTCAACATGTGCATGAGGAATGGATACTCCTACTGTTATGGACTGATGGGCCCTGGGCTCCCACAGTCACATGAGGGCCCTGGGCTCCCACAGGAACATGAGTGTTGCTTACAATGTCACTACACTTACGCATATATAGCAGGCCCTGCGTTACCATAAACTACGCCTATGGTGATACTTTCCACAGAAAAGTAAGGAAATTGCAAAAAACTGTTTCTTGCTGAGGGGACTTAAACCCTGACAGCTCACCAGGGTTTGACTCCCTACCACCCAAATTTCTCAAAATAGGTGCACCTGTACTTGCCTACCCGATCTCTTGCCTAATCAGTAGATCCTTTCTCACGCAAACAATAACAGACAAATGGAAATCCGCAGTTGTTGTCCCAGTACATAAAAGTGGTCCGACCAACCTTATCAAACTATAGACCCATATCTATCTTGTGTCCAATTGCTGAAATCCAAGAAAGAAAATTTTATTCTCTGTGACTGGGTTAGACTTGTTAGGGAAAGAATTATGCCAAAGCCTTCAAAATGGGGGTGGGGCAATCTATCACACACTCCTAGACAGGGTCCAAAGGAGGGCAACCAAAATGATCTGGGGCCTGGGGGACAGGACCTATGAGGAGAGGCTCAAGGAGCTCGACATGTACACCCTGGGAGGAGAGGAGGGACAGAGGGGACATGATAGAGATCTTTAAGTACATGAAAGGGATCAATAAGGGAGGCCCAGTCAGGGTGCTCCAAAGGAAAGCGGGTGGGGCAATGAGAGGTCACAGGTGTAAGCTGGAAGGGGGCAGGCTCAGAGGTGAGAGATGATGTTATTTCACTGAAAGGGTGGTGGAATGCACTGCCCAGGGAGCTGGTAGAGGTGGAGACTGTGGACGGGTTTAAGAGGGGATGGGACAAGTACAGGGGGAAGGTAAATCTGACCAGACCCAGTTCAGGTGGAACATCTGGGACTGGAGAAAGTATAACCCAAGGGGGGGGGGGTGGACACCAAAATCGTCCCTCAGTGCGGGTGCTGAAAATAGAGCAGACTCGAGAGACCGTTGGGCCTATTCTGCTGCCATTGTAGTATGTTAATATATTTATTTATATCTAGGATTAACACCTTTGAGCTACAAGCTTTTTATTAGGTTCCTTGACGGAGGAAGTAGTACAGGAAATTAGTATGCTAAGACAAACAATCACAAAACCCTTCAGATAGAGGACTAATACAGACTACTGAAAACATATACAGAATCGTCATGTTGCAAAAACTGTGCAAGAGTATAAGCGTATCAGGAGAAGGTTAACTAAGGTGCTATGGGACCTGGAAGGCTATGCACTCACGGCATAGTACAACTGTATGCCATGGGCTCCCATAAAATGAGAATAAATTAAGGGAGACACAAAGGCAGGAGAGAGGGGGATCCAGAGGGTAGGATCCAAGGTCAGATAGCACTAGAGTTGCAGCCGATAAAACAGAGTCGAGAGTGTGTTTCAGAGGTGATGACAACTAGAGGAATTGAAGGAATTGAGGAAGACCCATAGAGCACATGTAGGAGTTGGGGATTAGCAAGCAGGAAAACAGGAGAGTGGAGCCAGGGGAGCAACCCAGGCCTAGTCTAAGGCAAAGAGAAGAGAGGAAAGAAGGGGGCAAGTTGCAGGTAGGGCCTGGGGGAGACATCTGTCCCAGAGGGCCTAGTTGGGGAGAAGCAGAGAATGGGTGAGGGATGTAAAGGGGGGTGCAAGGAGGGGCTAGGGAGATAAGGAAGGTAAAAGAGAGGGAGGGAGGGTGCATGGTGCCAGAACGGGAGTAAAAGGCCGAGGGACAAGATGGTGGGACTCCTAGTCAAAGCAGTCACAGCTGGCCGTAGCAACAAGATGTCTGAGGAGTCATTTAAACGCTCCCAACGTGGATACCGACGAGATATCAATGTGAAGTGAATTAAACCAGAGCGGGGCACGGTGAGCAAAGGATATCTGACCTTGGGAGGTACAACAGTGGGGAATTTTGAATACCTGGCTAACCGACCTTCTGGTGTGGCGAAAGTTGGAGAATGGGGTGAGGAGTTCCTGAACACCAGGGGGCATCATTCCAAGGTTTACTTTTTTTGCAAGCAGACAGGTTTGATATATTAACCTGCCCTTGAAGAGGAGCTAATCAGCCTGGGCATACACCTCTTATGGCTAGGTTTCATGGCCTAAGCCACTTCATTACGCCACAGTGTTTTTTCAAATATTATTATGTTGAATGCTTCAAATACTCTGCTAATTTTAGTCTGTTCCCGCTGGGATTTTTTCACAAACTACTCAGGTAGTCGATTGCTTCAGAGCTTAATATATTCCCAGTTCTCCAAAAAACTAATATAAAGCTCACACATGGACGCAGTCCCTTTAAGAATCTGTCCTTAAACTTGTGTACGCTCCTCTTATTGCATATTGCACTGCTTCAACAAGGATATCTGTTCCCTTGGACACTCGCACAGACCTGCAGAGGGAACAGATTGAAATTAGTAGAGTATTTGAAGCATTCAACATAATAATGGTATTTGATCAAACACTGTGGCCTGATGAAGTTGCTTAGGCCATGAAACCTAGCCGTAAGAGGTGTATGGAACAAATAAAAGAATACATTTTGAAGATACTGTGTGGAGTTCCTTCCTTATAAACTTTTTTGGAACAGATTTCGGTCACACAAGGATGATCCAAGTGAATGTATGGACTTTTTGCTCATTTAGAGTAGGGGCATCATGAATTACTACAGCAGGTAAACTGTACCTAATCCTCTCCACCTGCTGCCTGTACTTTCCTGGTGTGTATGATCAATGTCTAGGGATACGAGTCTGTACACAGCCAATCATCTATACTCTGCACTTATGTACTAATTGACTCTACTATATGTATGCTCGTATCAGCCTGTTTGTTCACCTATGTTGCAATTAACCTCTAATTTGTACTGTCTCCCAGTGAATGGGATGGCTAGTCTAGTCCATGAATGTATGTAACTGGCCAGTGATGATATTTGTACATAATTATCTGTATCCGTACTGTTTTCTTATGCTTGGAACATTTGGTTCCCCGGATCCCCCCTGAAAAAGGGACTTGGCTGTCAGAGGGCCCACCTGGTCATTAAAATTTTAAATAAATACATACATCATTTAGGGTTGGTATTAAAGTGTCTATACCTGGGAACTTCGACGTTGGGGTTTCCAACCCTAACTCTTCACCACCACCCCCCAAGCAGCAAAAGAACAAGACCACACAAGCAACCACAGACAGCCATCATCAGCGTCTTGTTAGTCAAGTGGTGTCCTTCATTAATCTGTCTGGCCATTATATGTTGTTTAAATAGGATGCAAAATTGAGCCCCATTCACTTCAATGAGGCGCCCGCTCTCACTTGCAGGACATCGGAGGCGGGGCTATGAGGAACGTAGGAAGGAATGTGCTGGCCAGTGTGGTTGGGGGCAAAATAAGATCTAAAATTGATCAATTCAGGTGCTGCTTTCCATATTAAAATCGGATAGGCTGATGTTAGCTACCTTTGAGTATCCAAGGTTGCAAGTCCATAAGATTGGGGGTGGGGGGGGGGAGGCCTACAACACACCTGCCTATGTACAAATGCAGGAAGAACCTCATGGGGGGATGAGCTCACATCATGAAACACAGCACTGTGCAACTAAGTACCCGCCAATACCAGCATAAGCTGCCCATCTTACAGGGCGTTTGCTAAATTTTTAGTGGTTTACAATTTCTAGCAGCCCAGTTTACAGAGAATGGAGCATTTTCACTTATGTTTTTGTCCGTGTCCTTTTCATCATAATCGGTTCCTGTTAAAGGAGCTGCAGTTTGACCTTTGGCACAGTTTCTTCAGTACAAGAGCCTTTTTTTATATTTTTTTTTCTGGTGCTGTTTGGCTCTTGTATTGCTGCTTTTTTGGGGGAGAATCATTTTTTTTTTTTTATTTTAAGGTTCTCTAATTGGTATGTCATGAGACCTTGTGGACCTTTTAAAAAAAAAAAAAAAATTCATTCAAATTGTTTTCGGCTCCTGGCAAGGGCAGACTGTCGCATGCTTTGTGTCAAGCATTTGGGTCCATAGCATGACTTTATAAATTAAGTCTTGTCATATTTTTTTTGCATGAAAACCTCATTTAAAAGGGTAACATTTTATTAAAAAAGAAGCATGCCTTCTCAGTCTGCCTCTGTCAGTTAAAAATAATAGAAAAGGCTCTGAGGGTGGTCCCAACGATGGTGGAAAGTGCGCATCTGAATGGTCCATCTTCTCATGTACAGCAGCAAATAATGTAAAAGCTGACAAGAAAAAAGAAAGCAAAAGCTGCGCAGTCATCAGAAAGGCTCTGTGAAGATGGTTCAGATATCGGGGTGAACGAAAGAGGGAACCCTGAATCCTGTGATGTCAAAAATGGAGCCTTAGAGCAGGTACCAGAAATGGTGTCTGCCAAAAAGAAATTAAAATAACGTTGTCACTGCCACACTTCTGCATGGAGAAAGAAGTAGGCACATGGCACAGAACAAAAATGCCCTCGTCGGACGCATCAAAAATATGACTGTGTTTTCCAGGCAGTCCAGGCCATGGGAAGTTCCAGTAACATACCCTCCGGCTCAGGCGCCACCCTATCTGCCTGTGGAGGAAAATGAAGAGTATTCTGTGCATATGGAGAAAGGGGACACCGTGGATTGAGCAAGATTTTGAGCTGCCTTCAAGACAAACTGAGGATTACTCATCCTTTTCCTCATTTGTCAGACAAATGATTGCCCTCAACATCCACCCCACCTAGAAACAGAAGAGAATGAAGAGGATGCTAACTTTATATGGGCATACTGGGAGTAGTTCCACCAAGAAGGATGCTACTTCTCATGCGTAAACCGCTGAAAAAGGCCATATCATCAGGTGGACAAGCAGTGTGTGGAATATGTAGACTTGTCACAATAAGAAATTCTGACTGTATAACAGTCACATTTAATACTGCGGTATTGCAGAACAAGTAATTTTTGCACAAAAACAAAACCTCTTCGAACTCATGCATCAAGGAGAGTTTGCGTGGAAGGGACAGTTGTCCCTGAAAATGCAAAAAAATGTAGTTGAAGGGTCTCAATACCGTGGTGTGCTGTGAAACACAGTTATCGCGGTATCGGAAATTACGCATGGTATCAATACCGTGACTTCAATACCGCGGTATACCGTAAAACTGCGATACCGTGACAGCCCTATCTGTATGCCCATCGTTGTCATCATGAGGTGGTTCAGGCTGCTGCTTGTGAGAGAATAAAATCGCTGTCTGTGCAGCTCCCTGAAAAAAAAACTCCAATAAAAAAAATAGATACTATGGCAAAAAAAAAAAGTTTATATAACAGCTTTTGATGCTTATCAGGCAGGCAACTTATTCAGCACATAATCACAGTACTAGAAAGTACTTTGGAATGCAGTCTTTGTACTGACAGAAAAGAGCAGAAGATGGTTTGGCACAGGACCTGATTGCCACAGCAAGATCAGCCCTGATGCCACAACATATCATTTCCACACTGCTGTGGGCACTAACGGCACTGCTGTCAGAGTTTTGGCTCATGCAGTGTCTTTAAGAAGGTGTTCCTGGATAAGTACTACCACCGTCCTTCTCCAGGATACTCGAAACAAGGCCATGGGTTCCTCCATTGAGGGAGATTAATTATTTGGTGGCAAAGCAGGAGCCTGCATGAAAAAGTTCCATTTCAGCACCCTTGAGCTCTGGAAGTAAAGTCCTGCTGAATACACTGCAGGAGTGCCTGCTGGTGCAACTGGCTAAGAAACGCACCAGGCAGGCTGCCGTTCTCGATGTGGCACTCACCAACTCTGAAGCGGTAGGAGGAGTGACAGTAGGGGAGCCACTGGGTTCCGGTGACCATAACTCTGATATGGTTTGATCTAGCCCTTGGGACACGTAAGCCTTCATCAAAGGCTGAAGTCTCAGATTTCAGAAGGGCAGATTTCAACCGGATGAGGGAGCTGGTTGAGGACAAGTTGGTCAGAGTGGACAGCATCATGTATGTGGTAGAAGGATGGGGAAAAGTCAAGGGAGACATTCTTGAGGTAAGTCTTGCTTGAGAGCCTGTGTGCTGTGGTGTTTGACACCAGGTGGCTCCGGACTCTTGACACTTAACATGGCGGGAGTGGCTGAATGTTTGACTGAGATAATGGGCTCGGCTGAACCTTTGACTTGGATAATGGGCCCGATGCATACGTGCCGCGTACACTAGGCACGTTAGCATCACTACAATTGAATGCTGCAGGGCGGGGTACTGAGGGGCCGTGCTGCTGTCATTCGCACGATTCCCTGGCTGGGCAGACAGCACTGTGCGGGGGGGGGGGGCGTGTTGGTGTGGCTGCAGTAAGCACCATTCTCAATGGCGCGTGGTGCCAAGTGCAGGGGGGGTGCAGGTCATGGCAGCCGGGACCCTGCCGTAACCAGGTGTGCGTGCCCACGTGGACATCCCCCACTGGTTGCGGTGGGATCAGGACTCAACCCGCCAGAGTTGCCCCTGCCTACAGGGCCAAAGAGTGGGGGCAGGGACAGCCATCTGGGAGTGTGCCCTGCCAATGGTGCCATGAGCACCATGCATACGCCTGACACAAGCACTAATGCCCCAGGGCCATGGGGATTCACTCTGGGCCTGGGTCGGGCATCCCATTGGATGCTCGCCCAGGATTGCAACTAAAACATAGAAACATAGATTTTGACGGCAGATAAGGACCGCTTGGCCCACCCAGTCTGCCCATTTCCCTACCTATTGGATAAGCTGCAGATCCTAGTTAACCAGCAGCCTACTTCCTACCCCCAACCCCTAGAATTGCCTTATGACTGTCCCATGCATGCTTGAATTCCACCACTGTTTTTGACTCCACAACCTCCTCTGGAAGGCCATTCCATGCATCCACAACCCTCTCTGTGAAAAAATACTTCCTTAACTTACCTCTGAGCCACCCCCCTTCTATCTTCAAATTGTGCCCCCTTGTTCTTGCACACCTCTTTTTTTTGAAAGATGCTACCCTCTTGGACTTTGTAGAGTCCCTTGAGATAATTGAAAGTTTCTATCATGTCCCCCCTCTCTCTCCTTTCCTTGAGGCTATACATATTCAGCTCCTTAAGTCTCTCTTCATATGTCTTCCGGTGCTGGCCCTGCACCATTTAGTGCCCTCCTCTGGACAGCCTCCATCCTGTCTATATCCTTATGGAGATTGGGTCTCCAAACTGCACGCAGTACTCCAGATGGGGTCTCACCAGCTGTCTGTACAGAGGATAATAACTTCCTGTTTTCTGCTGGTGATGCCTCCCATGCATCCCAGTATCCCCCAGCCCTCCTTGCTGCCCTCTCACATTGCTTGCCCACCTTCAGTCATCTGATATGACTACCCCAGGTCCCTTTCCATTTTGTTGTTGTTAGTATCTCACCCCCATTGTGTACTCTTCCCTGGGTTTGTTTCCCAGATGCATTACCTTGCACTTCTTAATATTGAATCTAAGCTGCCATACATTTGTATTCCTCTAACCTTGCCAAGTCCTTCTCATCCTTTCCAGCCCACCTTGTGCATCAACTCTGTTGCAGATCTTTGTGCCATCTGCAAAGAGACATACTTTTCCTTCCAGTCCCTCTGCAATGTCGCTTACAAAGACGTTGAAGAGGACCGGTCCTAATACTGAACCCTGCGGTACCCCACTAGTAACCCCCCTTTCTTCAGAGTGGACTCAATTTACTATTAATGGAGTCCACTCTGCCTGTGCCCCGAACAAGTGGCTACCAGTAGTGCATACCGGCTGGTGCGCACCTGTCAACAGATGCGGATCCACGCAGGCGGGGTACATGCATTTCACGCATGTGTCCGCCCCATTCATGCATAGGGGCCATTGTGTTTCAGCCATAGGAATTGTGCACGCTGCGCTAGCAGTGAATTCGAGAATGCTGGGCTTTGTATAAACAAGCCCTACTCCAGGATGGTAGGCTAAAATAAAAACTGTTAATGGTTGGCTTTCTGTTTTTGGTGTTGTGTGCACTTACAAAGTGTTACTGCCGCCTTGTGGTGTGTTTGTGTCCGAAGATCAATATGGGTTTCTGGTAAGGTCAGGGAAGCAGTGAGAGCCAAAAAGAGGGCCTTCATCAGGTACAAGGAAAAACCGGGAGAGTACCCAATGAGAACGGGGAAGCCAAGAGGGTGGTCAGAGAAGCAGAGTCAGACACAGAGCTGAGTATTGCGGAGGGGGTCATGGGGGCGCAGTTCTTTAGAAGTGACTTTTGTCACTTTATTTCCCTGCAACTTTGCTTCCATGGTGACCTACCTTTGGTCTGCATACATCAGTCCCCACCGTATTCACCATTGAATACTTTGAGATTGTTTTGCTACAAGGCATCGTATTTTGCCCCCGATAAACTTTGCTAGCCGATTCTTTCATTTCCGTAGTGAGGAACGTGCCTCCACGCTATGACGAGCAAGGGAGAGTGCTGGGACATGTCCCATTGAAATGAATGGGGCTCTACTTTGCGTCTGATGTAATACCTGATGATGGCCATGTGGAGATACTGCTCGACTAGCAAGGCCCTTGTTAGTCGAGCGGTGTCCTTCATTAATCTCCAAATGGCCATCATAAGGTATTAAATCTAACGCATAGTGGAGCCCCATTCATTTCAATGGGACGTGTCCCCGCCCTCTCCCTTGCTCGACGTCCTAGCACGGGGGCATGTTTCTCACCACTCAGAAATGAAAGAATCGGCTAGCAAAGTTTCTCGGGGGCAAAATACGATGCCTTGTAGCAAAATAATCACAAAATATTCAATGGTGAATATGGTGAGGACTGATGTATGCAGACCAAAGGTATGCTACAAAGAAAGGTAGGACCCAATATGACAAAATCACTTTACGGGGAAAAAGAAGGGAGAAGGTATTGTTAGGCTGATAGAGGGAGGTAGGGTAACTGAGGCGAATGGGCATAAAGCAGCTGTTCTGTATGACTGCTACTGCTCTGTAGTCACAGGGGAAGACAAGGGCAGGCCAGAGAATAGCATTAAGGGGACTGTAAGGGGGGATCCTTGAGATGAAGCAGCCAGTATTTATTGGCTAAAGGGTTCAAAAAAGACTGGCATCCCTAAAGAGAGCTAAGGCCCCACGACTTGCATCCGAGGGTGCTCAAGGAATTGCAGAACTAAGTGAACCCCTAGCAGGGCTGTTCAGTAGCCAAGTTCAGACGGGTAGTTCCAAAAGACTGGAGGGTAGCAGATGTAGTCCTGCTCCATAAGGGAGGGAAGGGGACAAGAGTAACCAGGTAACGGACCTGTCAGGCTTACCTCTGTTGTGGGTAAACAGATGGATACACTAGTCATGGGAGCATTCGTGGACTACCTGGAGAGCAGTGGACTCCAGAATAGCAAACGGCATGGGTTTGTGGCAGGGAGATCTTGTAAGATCAGCCTGATACGTTGATTAGGTATTGACGGTGGGGGTCGGCCTGGTGGCGCTGAGGGTTGAGGCGCTGGACGCCACACCTTGCACCAAGCCAGCGACCCAGGTTCGGGAACAGACCTGGGTGGCGAGAGAGTTTGAGCATCGGGAGGACTGCTCTCTTCCCGTGGAGGCTGAGAAGCGACCGTTGAGCAGGCGACCTCTGGCGGAGGCTGGGGGTAGCCAAAGGCGTCATGGCATATGCCTGGGGTGGAGCCGCCAAGCCAGTTGCCTTGGCAGCCGGGCTCCATGGGCGAATAACTAAGAAAATACCTTCCGCCTATAGGCGGCGGCACCACACTCCCAGAAGTCTGGAGCGGTTGTCTCTCAGCCAGGCTCCTCCCGCCCGGTCTAACCCTATAAGAAAGATCGCCTGGGCGGGGGTGGCCCTTCACTGGAGGGTAGACCTGGGGTGGGGGGTGGGGGAAGAGACCAGTTGATGCTACACAGGGAGGTAGAGTCCAGGAATGGGCGGTCGCCGGAGAGAGAGTTCGGTGGGGCTCAAGTAGGGAAGGTAAAAAAAATAGAATTTGGGGAGAACAAAAAGAAAAGGTATCGAGGGTGGTGGATAAGGACCGTGCTGTGGATTTACTTTATTTCAGTTTCAGCAAGGCTTTCGACTCGGCGCCTTACAGCATGTTGCTGAAGAAGCTAGAGGATGTGGATGCAGCAAAGGAAAAATATGGGTGAGAAACTGGTTGGAAGGGAGATGGCAGAGGGTTGTGGTTAATGGAGTCTAATCAGAAGAGAGGGAGGTCATCAGTGGGGTGCCACCAGGATCGGTCCTGGGTCCAGTCCTTTTCAGTATGTTCATCAGTGACATGGGAGAAGGAATCCAGGGCAAGGTGTGTCTCTTCGCAGATGACAGCAAGCTCTGTGGCAGGGTAGACAGCAAGGAGGGGGGTGCAAAGAGACTTGCAGAGGCAAAGTGCGGTCAGAGGTTTGACAGTTGAAATTGAGTGTCAGAAAGGGAAGGTGATGCTTGTAGAGAACAAGAACCCCATGACAGGTACTGTATGTGGGCGGGTGGTAAAGCTAGACACGACCTCTGAGGAAAGAGATCTAGAGGTCATCATCTTCAGTGACTCCCTAAAACAGTCAAGCCAGTAACAAGGCCTACAGCCAGGCAAACAGGATGCTGGGGTGTATGAGGAGGAGTACTGACAGCAGAAGGAATTCCATATTACTGCATCTCTGTAGAGCACTAAGGCCCCACCTGGAGTACTGTACCCAGTTCTGGAGTCCTCACCTGAGGAAGGATCAGGATAGGCCAGAGACTGTGCCGCATAGGGTGGTGATGTTACAGGGCCAGCAGGGCAGATCATACGAAAATTGTCCCAAGGCACTGAACATGTACTTGCTGGAGGCCAGATGAGAGAAGGGAGATTGATGGAGACCTTCAGGTTCCTAAAAGGAATGAACAAGGTAAATTGCGAGGTACTATACAGCATAAGTAGTGGATCAGGAATTGGGGCACCAGTGGAAACTGATGGGGGGGGGGGGAGGTTGAAGAGAGAAGTGAGAACGTTCTATTTATTTTTTTCATAATGCTTTTTACCTCGCCACTCGGCCCTGTCCCTGCCCCTTCTCACTTGACACTGTCACCTGCTTGGAACCCCAAGCCTGAGATCCCCATGAATTCCCCTTCCCCCATGGCAGGGCAGAGAAGGGGAAGGCCGTCTCCTTCCCCCAGTCGGTGACTTGTACAGATGGGGCTACTGGTCAGGCAGTGGTGCAGGACGGAGGTAGGCAGACGGGGCTTTATGTAGTCTGTGCAACCAAGTTTTTTCCCTTTTTTTTTTTTTTCCCTTAGTTCCCTGCCTTGGTGGCACATGTGCGTGTAGAGGTGCACAAATGCTGCGGAACCGCGACCCCTCCCTTCGTGTTGCTCAAGCAACGAGTGCTACCCCTAAGCCTCCAGCCGGTGGCAGCCAAGGACCGAGTCAGCAAGCCTCCCCACCCTGGGAGAGAAGAGTTGTCCATCGAACACTCAATCACACACACACACACACACACACACACACACACCCTCATTGAGCCAAGCTTGTTTCCAAACCTGGGTCACCTTTGTAGTGAAAGGTAAGGCAGACAGTGCCTCAGCCTTCTTCACCACTGGTCTGGCTCAGAAAGTTTTATTTTACAGAAAGGGTGGTTTAGCCGTGGAACGGTCTGCCAGCCGATGTGGGTGTGAAAACTGTCCATGGTTGCAAACGCAGCTGGGAATCACCCACAGATCCCCTCCCCTTGTGGTGAGACCAGGGAGAGGGGGGCCATCCTCCCATCTCTGAGGACACATGCTGAAGTTAGTCTGGGTCTGAGTGGTGGAGTAGGCAAGGGCTGAGGAGCGAGGCTTCATTTGCTTGCTGCTGCTTTTCCCATTTCCTGGTCTCTCCCCTGACTGACAACTTGCAGTGATGCTAGCTATGCATGTGTGGGTAGGTTCACACCACCGAGTCTGCTGCTGGTCGTCCCCATACTAGCCACTCCCGCTGCCCTGCCAGCACACCTCAACATGGTGGTTCATCCCCCCATGGGACAGGAGAGCAGTCAAACGGATGCTCAGTCTGCTCCCTCCCCAGCCGACCTCAAGTAACCATAGTCTGTTCCTGAACCTGGGTCACTGGTGTGGTGGGAGGTGTTGCGTCCACTGACTTAACCCTCCACGCCACTGGGCCAGCTTACTGGTGCAGTATGTTGACTGCTGGAGAAACGTCATCATATTCTTGAAGTAAGTAAATAGGGTTAAAAAGGCACTTCCATACAAAAACTCAGTGTTTGGCCTTGTGTATCTTGGCCTTCTTGTGATGCAGGGGTCAGGGTGCAGTTCAGAAAATGTTTCAAGCAGGACCCTGTCCTGGGAACAGAAAGTAGGGGTCAGAATTGAAAAACAATGAGGCGAAGTGTCAAATGATGTTGACATATTGTATTATAAATGGGTCATGAGACTTGGTTCTGCATGGAAATTTATGCCAGCTGAAACATCGTTGTACCACAGTTTGGATGTCATGGAATGAGATTGTACCCTTTTGTGGTACAAGAAGGTTTCAGTTGTTTTCACAATTGCACAAGCCGCTTCTTAATCTGAACCGAAAACTGCCACATGCACATCAGACAGCTGAAAATCGAAACTATCACGATGGTGGCAGTTTTCTCAAAACTACTGGGCAAGCGGCAGAAGAATTCTTGATTTTTGGGGTTGTAAACACTATAAAAAATGCTGAATGTGCAACTCTTTACACAGCCAGCCTGTGCTGCCACTTCAGGGTTCTGATTCTCTAGGATCTCTCAAGCTTTGCTCTCGATCGTGTGGAATTGGAACCCCTCTGCACAGGATGGTTGTTATTCACCACATTAAAACATTTTTAATTGCAGTCTTTGTTCAAGGGGATCATCAGTCAGCTTCATAAAGCAGCATAGGAAGTTAACAGGATTCCACAAGGGAGCAAAGGAAAGGACTGGCCAGATCAGAAAAAAATAACGACTTTTCACACAATCGTTTGTAACCCCATGAAACAAGAAACTAAGGGCACAAGCAGCAAAGTTTAGAGACTTTGGCGGTTGTGTTGTATCCTTAGATTTTTGGTTCACAAAGTAACAAACGGTCCTTATTTCTAAGCCTGTCTTTCTTCTAATCACTGCTGAACTGTAGGGTTGCCATTGATTGGCAGCTTCGTGTGTAAAAACCCACCCTCGCCACTCCTGTCAGTGGCTCATGATATCTGGAGGGCTGCTTACGGCAGCAACACTAGTAGCTGGCAGGGCATTATCAGAGAGTCAGGCATTCATAGATGCCACATGCCAGCATTTTGATCACGCCTACAGTCTTGCTGTCGTGGTCACCAACTCACTCTAGCTGCAAGCCCTGACACGGCTGCACCTGTTTTGCCTGAGAAGGCAGCATAAAAGGCTGTAATTCCCGGCACTGCGAGTGGGATTGAGGAATTATCGTAAATGTGCAGCATTTTTATAAGTCCTGGCCATAGCCCGTCTCCAGCAGCTCGCTGCAGACAGCCAACTCCACTGCCGGTACTGTGAACACACTCTTTGCTAGAGTGTTCCTGGGACTGGTGTCTAAGGGTAAAAAGAAGCAAGGGAACATAATTAACAGTGCAGAAAGTGCGCATTCCCGCTCCCTGAAATACACTAAGGCATAACATTTGGAAAAGAACATACCAGAACCCCGCGACCAGCCAGTTTTTTAGGAAATGTTTGTGTGTTTTTGGCGTTTTAGTGGTAAAAACATGGGTGCTTTTTCCTTCTCTTTTCATGTTTTTCTCATCGAAACTAAAACGAGACTAAGATTTGAAACTTGCAGGTTTGTTAGATGCTGCCTCAAGAGTGATGTTGCGTTTGGTGTTTTCAAAGGTGACAGGAAAAGATTTTTGACATGGTTAACTGTCCCCTCATTTTCCTTTACATATCAGTTATTTATTTTGATATGGTTTGAGCTATTCTTGATAAATAAGTTAATCTAGCTTTGGGGTGCCATGAGATTCACCCTCCTTACCAGCTACTGACGTTTCTGTGATGTCCTATGTTAAAGGCATCCCATGACATCAGGTTGAGGCATTCTATGCTGTTCATCTGAATGACCGTGAATGGGGCTACTGATTTCATAGAGTGGCCAGGCAGTAGGAAAGAGAGAACCCGTAGCTGCTAAGGAAAAAGGGATTCAGGTGTGTCATAAAGGCAGAAAGATAGATTCTCTCTCCTAAGCTGGTCTCCAGGCTTCCTTACTCATGGGATGTACCTCCTGATGCTGATAGGTAGGCAGGAATCGGACCTCTGCAGCAGGGGACGTCCAGCCCTCCACTTCCTGTCTCCCTCAGTTTACTTCCTGCCTTCAGACTGGCAGGTACTCTGAAAGCAGAGCTCTGTCACCACATGGCAGAGCTGAAGACAGCAGACTGTAAGTCGAACAATTTCATTTTTTATTCAGATCCAGAGTAGTAGTAGCTGTGTTTCAGTGCTCCTGTGTGGGTTCCAGTCTCAGCCTTGCAAGCTGCACCGACTAGCCCCATTTTACCGTGGTGATTTTTTTACCGTGATTTTGGGACTCCACACTGCAGTGCACTTGGAAGGATTTTAGGGTCAGAAACCTCCTCTAGAGCCGTCTTTTCCCAGAATTGGGGTGAATGATAGCAGCACTAGAGCGCCTTTTGAATTGGGGTGAATGAAAGCAGCACTGGATTGGCTGTTTTGGATTTTCCCCCCCTCGTCAATGGCAGCCCTTTGTGTTTTCTGTCGACGGCAGGCACTTTGTTCTCCTCAGTTGCTCGTTGACGGACACACACGCTAATTCAGCCGCTCGTCAACGTTCAGTATTCTCCCGTGGACGAGTGCTGCAGTGCAGGAGGAGCACTTATCTGGAAGCTCTTGCTAGGAGCAGACTTCGCACTTCGGGGCAACAAAAATAGCGCCGGAGTGCTTAATCAGCACTGGGAGCGTTCCCATCCCCTTGCTGAAGGAAAACCGAGAGAAAATGTAGTCCCTGGGTGTGTTTTCATCGGCTGGCATTCTGGTATTCTTAGCCACTTGACGATGGGCCTGCTGTAGTCATACAGACGCTAGTCGATGCTCTCGTCGAATAGCGCTGCGGGGCATTAGGAGCGCTACTTGAGACTGATGGAGCTCCCCCTCAATGTTGGGCAGGCCCCTGCCCACTCCCCCACTAACACAAAAGAGATTCTGTTAAGTGGATTTAGCTTGGCTTGATGCAATTCATGCTCCTCAGTATTTTGCCTTAAAGGGCCAGCAGCAATTCCGGCAACTTCAACACCATAGCCAGTACTCCTCCAGAGGGAGGGGGTATGCTGATTTTAAAAAGGGGGAATAGGAGCATTTGGGACGTGGCCTCAGGCACACCTTTCAGAAACAATTCAGCGATGTAGGAGGTTTCGTCCCCGCTTCTGATCGTTTTCGCTGGATCGCTTTGCCTTGTAGAGGAGCAGGCAATGTCGGCGAATGTCGAGGACTCGTAGGAGGCAGCCCCTTCCTCAACTCAGACTGATAGCCAACAGCCAGGTCTGAGTGAGCAACAACCACCAGGTCAGTGGGCAACGGCCACCGGGAGACAGAGCAGTCCGCACCCCCTCTCTGACCAGTGGACCCTGCATGCTTCACAGGCACCTCAGGGGTCACCAGATGGGACACCTCACAAGAAGGCATGAGAAGGACCCCATCCCCGTTCCTATTTGGAGGGGAGCAGTTGTCCTCACATTCACGGTCTCGAAGTAGATCTAGGGGGCACTAATAAGGGAGAGAGTAACTGGGAGCATTCCCCAGGCTCCTTAGACTCCATTTCTTCTCCCCGGACCAGGGGGCTCAGCATCATCGGACTCTGCAACTCATTGCCCAGAATCTCTGGCCTGGAGGGCCTAATCATTTTCATGCCAAGGTCATAGTCGAGATTTGCCTCGCATCTTCCCTGGGGCTCCCACCCAGCCGAAACTGGATTCGCCTGCCAGCTGCCGCCAAACCTGCCATGGCCTCCCTACTATTTCAGACATAGAGGACCTGTGATTGGAGGAATGGCAAGGTCCAGAATGCACCTATCCTGTGGCCCGGCAGATCTCTAGGCTTCTCAGTTGGACAGGAAGCAATCTGAAAAGTGGTTTGCCTGCCCCACAATCGACCCTCTGATTTTAAACCTAACCAAGCTATTTTTCATCAGCTGCAGTTAACGGGTTTGGCCGATGATTGATTGATTGATTGATTGATTGATTATACAGCAGATGTATAGGAGGAGGCGGTTAGGTGCACTGCTCTGACCATGTTTGATAAAACCTTGGCTCACTACAGCCTCCGGCTTCAAGCCTAGCAAGCAGTCGCCTCTTCGAAGAGCTAGTTGGTTAACACACCCTATGAAGGTATTCTCCGGTTTGGTTCAGCCCTGAAGGAGGCAGCGACTGAATCCGGGGAGATGGCAAAGCTGCACGTGCCACTATCAGGAGGCAGGGGCCAGTCTTGGTCCTCAGGCTCCAGACGTATTTTTCGTTGCCAAGGTTACAGTAAGGGTTAAAACACTTACTCATGGAAAAAGAGCATGCTATCAGGGTCCATCCTCGAGTATGGGACAGACATTTAAACATGTTCTCGAGGAAGGGGTCCAACCAGGTCGGACAGAGGGGTCCTAGACATTATCAGCAGGGGTTACTTAATACAAGCCCCCACGACCTCATGTGGTGCCCTCCCCTGTCTGTGGAAACCCATCTAAAGGACAGACGACGATACAGACCATTCCAGGCCTTCGGCAAGCAGAGGCTTAATTTCCCCCACTGACAGCAGTTGAGGAAGTGTCTCCCTAGTTTCCATCGTGCCAAACTGCACAGGGGGATTCAGGCCAGCCTTGGACCTCAAATTCCTGAATAGTTTTTGTCCACAGCAGACCCCTCAAGGTGGAAACCTTGTCATCAGGGAGTCGAAAAGGGATTTTCAAACAACATGAAGTCTTGCTATATTATGACAATTGCAGTTTGTCCCACCATTAGAACTGCTCCGGAGGTGAAAGTGTTAACTCCCATTCTAAGAATGGAACTTGGAGCGCGAGCTCGGTTAGAGAAGCTCTGTCTGGGTTATTTCAAACCCAAACTGTCAGATTCTTTACTCCGCCTCACTGAACAGTCGCTCCGGAGATTTCTCCTACTGCTCGGTTCATTTCTCGGTTTAAACAGTGTTTTCTCGGTTCAAATCAACCGAGAATATTATTATTTTAACTGCAAAACCGATCGGTTCAAGCTCTGTCTGTGGTATCGTAAGTAATTACAGTTTATTTTCTGTGTGGAACTTGTAAATGTTATCGGTTCGGTTTTGAACCAATCAGCTTGTTTTAAAACTTGAAATTTAAGGTTTTAGAGTGCGGTTTCCGGTTCTTATCGGTTCTAAAAAAAACGGATTTCATTACGGTTTTTCCAAGACCCGTGACACGGTTAGGAACCGATAAGGGTGTCTTGCCTGGCACTGCCGTTTAAAAGGGCAAGTTTTTGGTTAGGCTGGCATTATGTCTGAGAAACCCAAAAGAAAAACCGGGCCCACTGGGTTTCAACACTGTGATGTCTGTGGGGAAGTCTTTGCCAAGGCTGACCCACACACCACATGTGTATATTGTCTGGGGTTTGACCACCTCAATTCAGACTGCCAGATTTGTAAAATTTCCCTGCAGCCACCCTGGATAAGAGAGTTGGCAGGCTCAGGGACGAGAGGCCAAAAGTCCGCTGACCCGATGACAGCCCGGTTCGATGCCAACCGAACGGAGGAGTGCCTCTGACCAGGGCGAGACTTCTCGGCAAACGTAGCTGGCTCGAGGGGCCAGTTCCAGTAAAGAAAACAAGAAATCAGCAGGTGTGGAGCCCAAAATTCCTTCTCCAACTGCTGCAGAGATAGCAAGAGCTATTCAGATTGTCCAGTCACTTTCTCCGGTTCCGTCCGAACCGCCACTGTCTGGTAAAAGGTCAGTTCGGTCGGTTCCACCGGTTCAGGAATATGATGTTGAAGAGTTTTATGATCCAGAGGAGGGGGAGGATGATTATGAACAGTATGAGTGTGACTTGGAGGGTCTGGGTGTGCCCATTGAACCGGACATCTCCCCAGACAGACCTTTTGAATCTCCCCCTTCGCTTTCCGAGTCCCCCTCTCACTTTGTTTTATAAAAAAGTTGCTGAAACCCTCCAGCTCCCATTGGAGAAAGCTGTGGATGAGCAAGAGGAACCTGATTTTGTAGAAATGATGGATATTCCAGAGTCTAGGAGATTGTCTATTCCCTTGCATAAATCATTTAGGAAACAAACAATAAAATGTTAAAAACTCCTAATTCTGTGCCTCCTGTGGACAAAAAGATGGACAGGAGGTATACTCTGTCAGGTCCTGATACAGAATTCCTTTCACAGCAATGCAGTCACGTTGGTGTGGTTCAGGCTGCAGCCTGTGATAAAGCTAATATTCCCTTGGCTTCACATCCTCCTGACAAGGATTCCAGGAAGATTGATGCCATGGCTAAAACAATACATGGCAGCGCCCTTGGGACTCAGGCAAGCAAATTACATGGCTTATGTAGCAAGGTATCAAAAATCTAGATGGGACACTGTCATGGCTTTGGCCAAACAGGCCTCTGGCCAGCTTGCTAATGAGCTGGAACAGGTGGCTGCTGATGGCATTGAGGCATCTAAGGTGCAGTTTCATGCTGCTGTGGATTTTAATGATGTATCCTCTAGAGTCATGGCTACGCCTGTAGCTTTCGAGGTTGGCCTGGCTCAGGTGTACTAGCTTGTCACAGGATACCCAGACTAAGGCTATGGATTTTGTTGTGGTTGGAAATTCTCTGTTTGGGGAGCAGACAGAGAATTATATGAAGAAAGTGGATGAATATAGGACTACCTATAAGAGTGCTCAGGCTAAGGAGCGGCAAGTCACTCCTCAAAGGCAGGCCCCCAGGGGTAGAGGTAGGCCTTTTCACCAAACCCAGGCCTCCTCTGCTTGTGTTCAGAGGGGGTTCTTCAGAGGGAGAGGCAGACGGGGTGTGGGCAGGCCTGCTCCCACCCCTCAGCCTAAAGCACCTGCCAAACAGACACCCTGATGGGGTGCCCAGGGCCGATTCTCCTTTACCTGTAGGGGCAGGTTGGCTTACTTGCTCAGAACTGGGTGTCTCTAACTTCAGACAAGTGGGTCCTGGAAGTAGTAAGCCAGGGTCTGGTTCTCAGCTTCAAAAGTTCCCAAAGATGAGAATCAGATCTTTCCCACCTGCAAACTCTTTAGAGACCTTTACTTTAGAAACAGAAGTCTCAACCCTCCTGGCTCTCAGAGCTGTAGAAAGGGTTTCTCCTACACCAGGGCAAGGGTCTGTACTCCAGATATTTCCTTACCCCAAAAAGACAGGAGAATGGCGCCCATTTTAGACCTGAGATATCTGAACAAACACCTTTTGAAACCAAAGTTCAGAATGGTAACTCTGGCAATGATTTTACCCTCTCTAAGGCCAGGGGACTGGCTAGCCTCCCTGGACCTCAAGGATGCCTATTTTCACGTCCTAATCAGAAGCTCCCACCGAAAGTACCTCAGATTCGAACTGCCCTCCGGTTACTACCAGTTCAGAACAATGCCCTTCGGCCTCACCTCTGCCCCAAGGGTATTGACAAAATGTCTGGCAGTAGCAGTTGCTCATTAAGAAGGCAGAGGATTGCTGTCTTTCCCTACCTGGACGACTGGCTCATTGTAGGCCAGTCCCAAGAACAGGTAAAATCTCACCTGCAAGTTACCCAGCAGCTGCTCACCTCCCTGGGCTTCTTGCTCAATCTTCCAAAGTCAGTTCTGGAACCAGTTCAGGTGCTCACCTTCATAGGTGCAGAATTGGACACACAGCAGGCCAGAGCCTTCCACCCTTAGAGAGGGTAAGGAACTTGGTGGCTCTGGCCTCCTCCTTCACTCTGCAGGTCTCGACCAGCAAGACACTTTTGCAGCTCCTGGGGCACATGGCTGCGCCCACAGCTGTAGTGCAAGGAGCAAGATTTCAGATGAGGGACATTCAGTTTCACTTGAGAGCCTTTTGGTCTCTGAGAAGAGACCCCCTTTCCAAGTTGGTCCCAGTGACCGAACCCTGATCCAGGCCTCCAGTGGTGGCAGGATCAGAGCAATTAAGACTGGGGTCCCTTCATTCCTCTGTCTCACTCCTTGACCATCACTACGGATGCTTCCTCCTGGGGTGGGAGCCCACATGGGCGACTCTCCACTCAGGGAGTGTGGTCCCTCAGGAATTTCTGCCCACATCAATTTGCTGGAACTCAGAGCTGTCTTTTTAGCACTTCAAGTGTTTTCTGCGTCTGTTCAGAACAAAGTAGTACAAGTCAGAACAGACACAATGTGGTACATCAACAAGCAGGGGGGTACTCGGTCTTCGGCCTTGTGCACTGAGGCAATGAAGTTGTGGTCTCTGGCCTATTCTCTGAACACTTCCCTCATAGCAGTTCACCTTCCAGGAAAGGACAATGTCCTAGTAGATGCTCTCAGCAGGATTTCCCAGGGCCATCACGAATGGTCTCTGGATCCTCAAGTACTGGGGATAGTTTTTGCCAGATGGGGCACCCCTCAGATCTTTTTGCAGCCCCAGACAATCACCAACTTCCACTGTTCTGTTGCAGGCTCCCAGTGTTGGGCTCAGTCCCCCTGGATGCCTTTCTCCTAGGTTGGGAAGGGAAGTTTCTTTATGCCTTTCCCTTCCCTCTCCTATTCAAGGTGCTAGTCAAAATCAGATCCCAGCCTTGCAGGGTGATTCTGATTGCCCCAGATTGGGCCAGGCAGCCCTGGTACCCACTCCTTCTGTCCCTAGCAGTCCATCTTCCCCTGTGTCTCCCCAGGAATCACAACCTGTTAACCTGTGCCCAGGGGAGAGTTTGGTATCCGAACCTCAAATCCCTCAACCTCAAGGCCTGGCTCTTGAGGAGTTAGAATTTGCTGACCTACACCTTTCTCAGGGTGTTCTTGAAATCCTAAAGGCTTCTAGGAAGCCTTCCACTAGGGCTACTTATAATTCTAAGTGGAAAGGTTTTCCATTTGGTGTTCTGGGAAACATATTTCCTCGAATCTGCTGATTTGCCCATTGTTTTGGACCATATGGTCCATCTTAATTCTTTGGGCCTGAGACCAGCTACCCTGAAAGTACATTTGGCAGCTGTCTCTGCTTTTGTGTCAGCAGGAAAGCCCTCCTTTCTTCCTCGCCACCCTGTATTTTCCAAGTTTTTAAAGGATTACTTCATACTAATCCACCTTTAGGGATCCAGCCCTGCCTGGGACCTTAATGTTTGCATTGCCCAGTTAATGCAACCCCTTGAACCTCTGTCTTCTGCAGAGCTTAAGTACTTAACTTGGAAAACTGTTTTCCTAGTGGCTATCGTTCCTGCCAGGCGCATAAGTGAGTTGCAAGCCTTGTCAGTAGAAACTGACTTTATTTCTTTCCACAGGGATAAGGTAGTCCTCAGGACTAACAGGAAGTTTTTGCCTAAGGTGGTTTCAGATTTCCATCTTAATCAATCTATCTCCTTCCAGTGTTTTTACTGAACATCTCCTCTGGCTAGAGGAGATTGCACAGTTTAGATGTTAAGAGGGCCTAGTTACTATATAGAACGTACTAAGGGTCACAGGTCAATCCTCCAACTTTTTCTCACTTATGGTGGGGTCGGAAAGGAGACCTGCCACTAAGAGATCAGTTGCCAGGTGGATTGTCTCTTGTATCCAATTTTGTTATCAGAAACTGGGAAAGTTCCCTCTGGCCTGAGGGCTTATTCTACCAGAGGTACAGCCATCGCCTCTAGCTGCTGCCAGAGACATCCCTATCTTAGAGATATGTCAAGCAGCTACCTGGAAAACGGTACACACTTTCACCAAGCATTACTCCTGGATGTCCAGGCCAGGAGAGATGCTCGGTTTGGCACAGCTGTGCTTCAGAGCCTATTCCCTAAGTAGATTCTGTCCCTCCTCCATGGAGGTACTGCTGTGTAGTCTGCAATTGTCATAATATAGCAAGACTTCATGTTGTTTGAAGAAAAAATTACTCACCTTAGTAATGTTGTTTCTTCTAATGGAGTCTTGCTATATTATGACCTTCCCCCCCAGCCTGCCCCTCTCAGAACTTCTACTTGGGTATGGGGTGGGCAGCCTTGTGTGGGCGTTAGTTATGCCCATTATATGTTTTCCACTCCTTCTTGGGGTTTTGGGGTGTGGTGTTTTTATTTTATTTTATATTATTACTTCTGGTCCCCTGACTTGAGTCTTTGTGTTGGGACCAGGAATATGTGTTAATAGTCAGGTAGCCAGTTGGCTAGTGTAGGTTACAGCTTCCACACAGACCTTAGTGAGTTTTGCTCGTAAAGATCTGACAGTTTGGGTTTGAAATAACCCAGACAGAGCTTCTCTAACCGAGCTCGCGCTCCAAGTTCCATTCTTAGAATGGGAGTTAACTCTTTCACCTCCAGAGCAGTTCTAATGGTGGGACAAACTGCAATTGTCATAATATAGCAAGACTCCATGAGAAGAAACAACATTACTAAGGTGAGTAATTTTTTCTTTCGGCATCCATCACCCTGCAAGATGCCAATTTGCATATGCACATTCAGGAACTACACAGGCACCATCTCCGGTTCAAGGTGGGGGAGCAGTACTTCCAATTCAAAACTCTGCCATTCGGGTTTTTCCTTAGACCCACAGACATTATGAAAGGTGCTAGTAGCTGTCATAGTCCACACAAGAGACTCCACAGCCCAACTAAGCAGTAGAAGGAGTGGCGGAGTTAGTCCGGTGCCAGTTGGCACACAGATTCTCATCAACTGGAGAAAGTTACCTAACTCTAAGCCAGACCTTGATGCTCCTGGGGGCAGATGTCACATCACAAGCCAGCAAGCTCTTTTCCCCGGAAACTAAATTTTTAGGGATCTGCTAAAGCTCATCAAGGAGTTTCACATAGCCCCTCAGCTGCATGTGACTTTTTTTAGGCAGCTGTTGGGGACAGCTTGATCCCTCCCTCCAACGAGGGTCTCGGAGGACAGAGGTCATGAAGGGTTGCAAGTTGGGCCATCTACACCAAATCCGAATCACGACCAATGCAAGCCTCAGCAGTTGGGGGGGGGGGGGCGCGCCTCACCTGCATCAGCGGTCAGCACAAGGCAGGTGGTCGCGGTTGGAAACAAGGTACAGCTAAATGTTCTCGAGATGAGAGCAGTATGCCTTGCCCTGAGGCCTCTGAACAGCAATTCCTCAATTAGGATGGACTGATTCCAACCGACAGTCTGAAAGGAGAACAGTATGCCTTGCCCTAAGGCACTCTGAACAGCAATTCCTCAATCGGGATAGACTGATTCCAACTGACAGTCTGACAGAGTTGGCATACATCAACCATCATGGCAGCACAAGAAGCTCAAAAAGGCCAAGGGAGTCCTTTCTTCTCTTTCAGTGGGCTGAACACCACTGAGTGATGTATATGCCAGGGCAGGAAAATGTCACAGCAGACTGACTCAATCACAAGGTTGTTCTACCAGGAGAATAGGAGCTGAAGGACAGTGCCTCCCACACACTAACAGAACAGTGGGGCAATCCTGTGATAGACCTTTTCGCCTGCTGGCGGATCTCCAAGGGAACGCAGTTTTACTTCCTGGCCAAGGACGAACCAGCGGTGGCTCAGGACACCTTTTCCCTAGACTGGGGTCAGTTCGGTCTCCTGTATGCCTTTCCCCCAATACCACTTCTATCCAGAGTCCTCCACAAAGTGACTCTGGACTGGGCAGAACCGAGTCTAGTCTGTCCCTTATGGTTTTTCCGCCAGTGGTTCCAGCTTCTCATTCATCAGTCAAGGTGTCCACATCTAACCTTCAAGTTCAGCCCGGACCTCTCAGTCAGGTCCGGTTCTGCATCCCAATTTGATCAGTTTGTCTCGCTAGGCCTTGGAGATTGAGCAGGAAAACTTCAAGGAGCTAGGCTGCACAGCTCCTGTTATTGAGGTGACTGGGAACTCGTGTCGCCTTTTTTCCTTTAAAGTGTGCTATAGAATTTGGAAGAATTTCTGATTCTGTCTTCATTCCAAAAACATACAGAACTATCCAATGCAATTGCCTTTACTATTGTAGTTCCTTTTAAGATGGGCTAGGCAAAGGACTGCAACCAGCCACCTCACAAGTTCAGTGTGCAGTGCTGGGGCACTCCTGTTGATGAATTCAGGGGAATCATTGGACTCGCATCCATGTGTCTGGAAGTTTCTAAGGCAGCAGCATTCATTCTCCTTCCAATCAACCAGTGGTACCACCTTGGAGGCTTAATCTGGTTCTCAAGGCTGTGACCAAGGCCCCCTTTAGAGCCTCTCAAGGAGGCATCCCTTAGCATCTCAATACCTATTACTTCAGCCAGGAGAATCTGTGAACTAGGAGCATTGTTTACCCAAGAGCCGTACACGGTCTTTCATCAGGCTAGAACAACTCCAAGTTTTTGCCAGAAGTTCTCTCTCCCTTCCATGCCAATCCAGGGTTCATTCTTCCTTCCTTCTGCCCACTTCATAAAAGCAGTAAGGAAAGGGAATTTCATCCACTAGACCCGAGAAGGGTGACGAACAGGTATAGTAAGAGAACGGAAGCTATTCGCAAAACTTTAGGTTTGTTCATGTCAACTATGGGCCAAATTGGAGGTAACAAGGATTCAAACCGCTCTGTAGCCAGGTGGATTCTATCCGTTACCTCCACGGCTTAGGATCAAGCCGGAGTAACTTTGCCTGACCCAGTGAGAGCCTTTTCCACCTGAGCTATGGCCCCGTCGGGGACGAGCTTCAGAGAAGCATCTCCAGCAGACTTATGCAGAACGGCCACTTGTTCATCCATTCTCACATTTACAAAATTGTATTTGTTGGTAAGGTTGTCCTCTGCTGAGGCATCCTTGGCCGTGGAGTGCTTCATGTGGTGGTGGACCCTTAAGGACACTTGACATTCTTCCCCCTCGGGACATCTGGGGATGTACTGCTTTTGTATATCCCGTGAGTAAGGAAGCCCGGAGACCAGCTTAGGAGAGAGAAATTGAAATTTGAATACCTGTCACTTTTCTTTCTCCGACTGCTGGTCTCTGATTCCCTCCCAGAATGTACATAGTTGGCTGGCCTCACTGCCATATATGCTTTAAAATTTTTGGTTTTGGTTTCCAAGTTTTTGTAGTATTGCCACACTGGACTGCTTTAGGAAGAACTGAGGGAGACAAAGTGGAGGGCTGGATGTCCCCTGCTGCAGAAGTCTGTTTCCTGCCTACCTGTCAGCATCAGGAGAAACAGCCCATGAGTAAGGAAGCCCGGAGACCAGCAGTCGGAGTAAGAAAATTTACAGTATTTAAATTTTAATTTATTATTTCAGCAAAAATGTTCAAAACATGTCTGTATTGGATAGACACTAAAAACAAGCACATTTAGAGGAAAAAGAAAAAACTATTTCCTATCCCCTTTAAAACAGTTATAAATAAAACTAAATGCAGCGTTTGTGTATGTGCAGTGTGGGGGGATTTTTTTTTAAATAAGCCCAAAGGTCAGATGTCAGTTTGGGGGCCATTGCGTCCCCTGGAGTCGCAGGCGCATGCATGTCAGTCTGCATTTTGCAGTGGGCTGTGAAGCCTGGAAGTAATGAGTGCAAACTCATTTTTAATATTTGATTGGGGAACCTGAAAAAATGTAGAAACTTGCTATGTGTCCACTGAGAGATCCCATTCCTGGTGGAAGTCTCCCCCAAAACACCCATTTTTATGTTGGCTCGCGCATGCGCAGCCAACATGTTGCGGTGGTAGCAGATTTGGAGGTGTGGTCACTGGTGGGCGAATGCAGGGCACGCATCGGTAGGTGCGTCCTTCGTTCCCCAATAAGTCTGCATGCTGGCGGACCACCATGCGTACATAATGTGGCGAGCACATCTAAGGAAAGGTCTGCTGCAATGCGAGCAAAGCTTGTCATACGAAGCGGCCCTCCCGATGTGCTTTCCCTGGTGAGAAAAAAATGTAACATGGCGGCACACTGCCTGCCATAATGCCGACTTCGGGAGGTGCCCAATCCCCTGTCGGCATGCCCTGCCAATGTATGTGCCGACGGGGGCCCACTCCCGTTGGTATATCACCAACCCCATTTGTTATGTGCCAAGGGGTGCCCAGTCTGCTTTGGCTCTTGGCATCACCTCCGCTTTCATTGTGTGCTGATGGGGTGCCCAATCCCCCGTCAGCTTCAGCATCCCAAAAAAATGCTTAGGTGGCACGCTGGGAGCCCACCCAGCGTGCCATATCCTGAAAATAAAAAACTGACTCTGCGATTCCCCCCCGTAACGTAACCTGTTGGGGGTAAGGTCCCTCATGTGTGTCCCTGCCCCCTCCACAACACACGCCCACCCTCTGCGCATCCTGCCTCCCCACACACCCCTCACCCCATACTTGCCTCCGGAGTCCGGTGCAACGATTTTCGGTGGACCGGGAACACGTCTGCACTCTTCAAAGCCGACCGCGAACTAAAGAAATGCCGGTAAGCTATATAATGGCATAAATAGTTTTTTTTTTTTTTCCCCAGCTTTGGTGCATATCTCAGGCATTTTTTGGAATTTTTGTACCAAAATTTCAGCATGGTTATTCGTCCCGAAAGTGATTTCGCCATGCCGGAATCACCTTTCGGATCCGAAAATCTAAACAACAGTGCTACTGTTCTTGAGGGGGCTCTCAAAAGCCTATGTTGCAAATTTGGTGGGGAAAAAAATGGCTGTTTTATTGAGCGGCTAGCGCTGTTTCCACGTGACTGTGAATCTCGTGAATTTGTAATATTTTCACCCAGATTTTCAAAATTGACATTTTTCCACACCTCCTGATGAACAGTACAGCTGTCATTTTACATATCCTGGCGAAATGTGTTTTCACACGCCTGGCGAGAATAGTGTCGCTAGCGAAATCAGTTTTTGGGACAGTTTGAGGAAATGATGGTGACACTGTTCATGAGTAGAGGTCCTAAAATGCCTATGTTGAAAATTTGGCTCCGAAAGTCCATAAAATGACTGTTACAAGCTTGCGTTGAGCAGTTTCCACGCACCCTTGTAACTTCGCAAATTTGCAATATTTACATGCCAGATTTTCAACACTGGCATTTTATTCACACCTCCTTATGAACAGTACAGCTGTCATTTTACACATCCTGCCCAAAACGTGTTTCCGCACCAGTGGTGCACAATGGCGTGGTCGCTGTGGGAAATCAACTTTAGGGACAGATTAACAAAATGACAGCGCCACTGTTCATGAGGGGAGGTCTCAAAATGCCTATGTTAAAAATGTGGCCAACAAACTCCCAAAAGTAATTGGTTTATGGACGTGTTGCGCAGTTTCTATGCATGCTCATTGCTTCACCAATTTTTCATATTTTCACTCCAGATTTTCAGCATTGCCATTTTTTGTTACGCCGCCTTATGAACAATACAGTTGTCATTTTCCACATCCTGCCCAAAATGTGTTTTCGTCCCTGTGTTGCCAAATGGCATAGCCACTGTGCAAAACCACCTTTCAGCTAACAAACTGATTTTGCTGCTTTTCTTGAGGTGGGCCCACAAAAAAGCCCATATTGAAAATTTGGAGTGAAAATACCAACACATGCCTATGGTGTTGGTTTCCACCTGTAGCACCCCACCCTGTAGAGACTGACAGGCGTCGGGTGTGACTTGGGATCATCGGCTGTAATGCTCACGCCATTTCACCCCCACCCTGCAGCCAGTAACAGGCATCGTGGAGTGCCTTGCACTGTTTGGCCACAAAGTTCACCCCCTTCTCCTATACTACACCCACCTCAGCGTATTTCCTTATGGAATGGGGTAAGTATAACGCCCAAAGACCCCAAAGCACACCACGACACTTGTTCAGTGTCTACAGGGTAGGGTGAGGTACAATGGCATGAGCGTTACAGCTGACGACTCAATGGCATATCCCAATGCCTGTCGGTCTCTACAGGTTGGGGGTTGAGTTGGTGTCACTTCAATACTGCACTGCCATTCCTATTATGCGTCTCTAACTCTGGCACTACCAATGCTAAAGCGTAGACAACATTCGCATTGACAAATGCTTGTTCAGTCAAGTTCTGGGACCTGTTCCAGATTGGGGCGACTTCACCATTTCTCAGGTCAGTTCCTGGGAGCCTAACTTTGGGGGTGGCCTCCTCAGTTTTCCATGTGGTCTGTGGGTACCCAGCCATGGTGATTTTCTCCCCTCCCCTGATTTCAGTCCCGCTTCTGGGAGCTCATTCTGGCAGTTGGTGGGCACCCCAAGTTTCTCAGTCTGGTGTCTGGGAGCCCATCCCTGGTCATTGTCCCCCTCCCCGATTTCCTGTCTCTGGAGCCCATCCCTGGTTGTGTCTCTTCCCCCCAAACAACACATGCTTTTCTCTGTCCAGTCTGTGGAGTCCATCCTGATGGCTGTCTCCCACCCCTGGATTCTTGGTTCAGTTCTGGAGCCCATCTGTTTGCTCTCCAAACCGACTTCTCAGTCCTGTGTCTGAGAGCCCATCACCGGTAACTCTTCCCTCACCCACCAGATTTCTTAGTCTTGTCTTTGGGATCCTATCCATGGGGCCATCATCTTCTTCACCCCCAAATTTTCTGTCCAGTCTCTGGGAGCCCATCCCAAGTGTTTTTCCTCTCTCCCCCTCAATTTCTCAGTCTGGTCTGTAAGATCCCATCGCAGGGGCCATCCTCCTCCTTCCCCAGTTTCTCAATCTGGTCTCTGGGAGCCCATTCCCGGTGGTGGCAGACGTCTCAACCCCCATCTTCTCAGTTCAGTGTCTGAGAGCCCATCCCTGCCCCCGACTTCTCAGCTTGCTCTGTGGAAGCCTATCCCTGAGTGGCCATCTATTGCCCCGGACTTCTCAGTCCAGTTTCTGGAAGCCCATCTCTGGTGGAAGTTTCCTTTCCCTGGTGGCCACACACGCTTCCCACCTAAATTTCTTGGTTTGGTCTCTGGGAGTCTATCCTGGGGCCACCCCCAAATTATTTCTCCGTCCAGTCTGTGGGAGCCCATCCTGGATGGCAGTCTCTCTCAACCACAACTTCAGTTCAGCCTCTGGGAGCCCATCTCTGGTGGCTGTTTTCCGCTAGTGCACACACACACACACACACACACACACACACACACTTATCTCTCAGTCCACGGTCTGAGAGCCCATCCCTAGTAGCTGTTCCCACACCCACCAGATTTCTTAGAGAGTCTGAGAGACCATTCCTGGGGCCATCACCCCCCAAAAATTAATTTCCGTCCAGTCTTTGTGAGCCTTACTGCCCCCAGTTTCTTAAACAGGTGAGACACACACTAAGCTGAAAGCATGTTTACAGGTGCAACCTGGGAGCACAGTGAAGTTAAGTGACTTGCTCAGAGTCGCACAGTATGCAAGTGGGGCTGTGGGATTCAAGCCCAGGTCTCCAGATTTGCAACTCAGAGCCTTAAACCACTGCCCTATACTACCTCAAAGTACAAGTCCAGACTTTTTCTTAAAAGTCCGTACAGCACTAAGCTTTGAGGAAGTGAGTTTTTCAAATTTAGGGTGTTTTTTAGGTCTTAAGGTGGTGGAGGTTAGAGCTTCACCAGCCTGCAGTTTTACACTTTTTGAGACTTGGCGTATCTCAGTAATCTGTGGAAAGGACTGGCATGTTTCTGAAAGTGAACTGTTAAAGTACCGTTTACAGCTCCATTACCATTTTTTTTCTTTTGTTCTGTTTATTTTATAGTTATTTGGTGTAAGCTTGGGTTTATAGTTGAAGTTAAGTAGGTTTGGGGAGTTTGTGTGTTGAGTGTACTGGTGTGTTTGATATATTTAAGTGTGAATGTTGGTGTGTGATTGATTTTTGTGTGTTCGGTTGGTTTTGTTTGGTGATTGCTGCTGCTGTTTGTGATATGCTGGGAGGGTATAAAGATGGTCAAGCGTTATTCCCCCACTAGGCTCGGGAACCTCTGCCCTTTTGACTGTCCCTCTTTATCATCTGAGGCCTATAGGAATTGCCGGGCCTCTGGGATAGTCTGGAGAAGGAAGAAGTGGGGTGAGAACTGGGCCTAGTGGGGGAATGGAGAAGAGTGGTCGTATAGAAGTAGTGGGGACAAGGAGATGCCCTGGGGCAAAATGGGACCAGAATAGGGGTCCTCTCTGTCTGGATTCCTTACCCAAGGACCCTGCTGTGTGCAGGCAGGTTGCGCGGTCTCCCGCAATGGTTCATCCTAGTCGGGTGGTGTTATGCAGCGCCAGGTCTATTAATAACAAGACTGCTATAATAGCCGATCTTGTTCGGGCATCTGACCTGGCGTGCATCACTGAGACCTGGCTGGATGAGAATGCTGGCCCTATACTGGCCTCAGCTGTTCTTGCCGGCCGGGTACTCGTTGATGCACTGCATGAGGGTGGATCGTAGGGGCAGGGGTGTAGCCATTTGTTTTAAAACCGAACTGGGTCATGTGGATGTGTCGGTGGGGTCCACTAGATCCTGTGAATGTATTGTGGGTGTGGGGTGTAGGATTCTGCTCATCTACTGTCCACCTGGAGTTGGGAGAGAATTCCTATGGGAGATTGCGGACTATATTGTCAACATGGTGTTGGGATCCCCCAGATGGTTAATTCTGGGGGATTTCAGTGCCTGGGTTGACTATTAACTCTTGCATTTTGGTTAAGATCTCCTCCAGCTAATGACCATGCTGGGCCTCACACAGGAAATTTCCTCTGCAACTCACATTGGAGGTCATTCATTGGATCTAGTGTTCCTCCTGGGGATGGAGATTTCTGATTTGGTGGTGGAACCATTCAGTTGGGTTTGACCATCAC
Source organism: Neoceratodus forsteri (assembly GCA_016271365.2). Lineage (NCBI taxonomy): Eukaryota > Metazoa > Chordata > Ceratodontiformes > Ceratodontidae > Neoceratodus > Neoceratodus forsteri. The sequence continues at coordinate 1,170,735,132 of CM057451.1, read as the reverse complement.
ACCATAAGGTTCAGTTTCTGGGCTCCCCCTAATGGACCTGCCCCTACGGAGATGGTCTGGTACTGCCCTTTAAGGGGAATGACCCCAAAGGGCCTAATGGCAGTGCTAGACCTATCAGGCTCATTGGGTGAATGCATGGATCCAGGGGATCTTGTACTCGACTGTAGTAGGGCAGTAATGGATGCCCTTGATTCTATTGCTCCTGCTTGTGTTCGACCAACCACCCTTCGCCCAAGGTCCTCACGGTTTGATGGGGCCTTGAAGGAGTTGAGAGTGGGTCGAAGGTTAGGGCTTGACAGAAGTCCAGCCTGGAGACTGACGGACTTAGATTGATGCATCATTATGTTGTCTATCAATCAACAGTCATCCATAAGAAGGTAGAATTCCCATCCAGGGAGCTTACCGCTGTGCAAAATTGACCCGCTCAAGTCTTCCAGACTGTAGACAGATTGTGCAATCCAACCTGTCTGCAGTCTTTTGGAGCATTGTCACAAGAGATGTGACGAGTTTGCTTCATTTTTCGCGGATACGGTTGTCACCATCAGGTCCAATATCCATTCAGCCCCCTTTTCAAGGTGCGGTGGAGGTCTGTGGGAGGCTGCAAGCACCCAGCTTGCCTTGTCTGAATTTGGCCGACCGGACAACATGGATATCGTGAGGATCGTTCAGACTCTGTGGCCAACCAGCTGTGGTTTGAACCCAGGCCCAACATGTCTCCTTGTGGGATGTGTTGATGAAATCGGCCCGGTCCTGGCCAAGATAGTCTGGCAATCACTGGAGAGGGGAATCTTTCCAGATCCCCTAAAAGAGGCGGTTGAGCAACAGTTCCTGAAAAAAACCCTCCCTTGATTCAAATAATCTTGCTAACTACAGACCAGTCTCTAACCTGCACTTTATGGGTAATGTTATTGAGAAGGTGGTTGTGCTGCAGCTGGACGATCATTTGTCTCTCCACAATGTCTATGACTCTCTCCAGTCTGGATTTAGGAAGAGGCATAGCAACGAGACGGCCTTTGTTCAGGTGCTTAATGATCTCCTAATAGCGAGGGATCAGAGGACTCGTTCCATCTTGGTCCTCTTTGATCTCTCGGCAGTGTTTGACACTGTGGACCATGGTGTGCTATTGTAGGTGCCTGTGGTTCATCTGTGGGCTATCTGGTACTGTCCTCTGGTGGTTTTGGTCTTACCTCGAGGGTAGGACACAGAGAGTGGTCTCAAGAATTTATTACTCTGATCCTCTCTCCTTATCCTGCTGGGTGCCGTGAGGCTCCATTCTGGCACCCATGTTGTTCGCTGTGTATATGCTGCCATTGGGGGGGACATTATTAGGTGGTACAGCTTGAGTTTTCACTGCTGTGCAGATGATACTTAGCTGGTACATGTCCTTTGTACCCAAACAGGGAGATGTTCTCTAGGTGTTTAACTGCCTATCTGAGATCCAAGACTGGATGAGAGCTAGTTGGCTGAAGTTGGACCGTGATCCTCGGAGAGCCGGTGTGTTGGTAGGACAGCCCTCTGGTCTTTTGCTTTGGGGGTGTCCAGCTGACCACCTCAGTCCGGGTGCAGAACCTGGGTGTTATTTTTGACGACTGTCTGACCGTAAAGTCACAGGTGTCAGCTGTTGTGAAGAAGTCTTTTTACCACCTGAGTAATATCGCCTGGGTGAAACACCTGGTTCCTGGTGACGATCTTCCTACCTTGGTCCACACCTTCGTGACCACTCGCCTTGACTACTGCAGCGCCCAGTACCTAGGGCTACATGGGGTTGATATTAGTCGCCTACAGCTTGTGCAGAATGCGGTGGCCAGGCTTTTGACTGGTACGTCTAGGACCAGTCATATAATGTCTGTGTTTGTGGACTGCACTGGCTGCCAGTGCAATGGCGTATCACCTTCAAGGTTGGTTTGCTGACCTTTAAAGCCCTACACGATCAGGGACCCCATTACCTGCAAGATTTCCTTACTCCCTGTTGCCCCTCCCGACTTCTCCGATCCACCAACGAGGGATTGCTAGAGATTCCCAGGGTACGACTGCTTCAGATATCTATGGCCCACTCCTTTGCATTTATGGCCCTGACCTTGTGGAATTCTCTACCTCGTCGAATAAGAGACTGCCTGACCATCCAGAGTTTTAAGAAGGAATTTAAGTCATACCTATTTAGCCCGGCATTTTCAGAAGTAATAATTTTAGTGGGGATCGTCATCTGCATATGTATTTGTTATCTGGAATAGCTTAAATTTTAATGGTTCTGGCATGTTAATGTTTGTTGGATTGTGGTTTTGTACAGGTGCCTTGATCTTTGGAAAAGCAGCTTTTAAATAAAGATTGAGAGCCCATCCCGATACAGTCTCTCTCCCCAAAAAAACTACTTCAGTTCAGTCTCTGGGATCCTGCCTCGTGGCCATCTCCCCCTCCCCACCAACACTTCTCAGTCCAGTCTCTGGGAAGCCATCCCTTGGTGGCTGTCTCACCTCCCCAGTTTTTCTGTATGGTCTCTGGGAACCCATCCCGGTGATTGCTGCCCCACCCTGATTTCTCAGTCAGGCCTCTGGTGGCCACCCTCCAAAAAACTGCTTTCTCTGTCCAGTCTCTGGGAGCCCATCCCCAATGATCACCCCCACCTCCGGTCTCTGGGAGCCCATCTCTAGTGATTCCCTCCTGATTTCTGAGTCTGGTTTCTGGGAGCCCATCCCTGGTAGCTGTTGGGGTGCCTCCTTCTTGGTTTTTCAGTCGGGTCTCTGGGAGCCCATCCTCAGTGATTTCCACACACACACACACACACACACACACACACACACACATTTTCAGTCTGGTTTGTAGGATCCATCCCTGGGGCCATCTCTGCACCCTGATTTCTCAGCCCTGTCTCTGAGAACCCACCCAGATGGCTACTTCTCGCAACCCTGTCCCCGGTGTTACTCCCTGTCGTAACAAAGGGGCTACCAGGGTTGGCATTGACTGCATTGCACAGTCATTGAAACCCTGAGAGAAACACCACCACCACAGTGCAGATCATCAGGGCTGGAGGGATTTTCTCTTTACCCTACTGTCGCATTTCCTTATTTGTGGTGTTGCGGTTTTACGTATACTGACAACTGTCATTTTTTTTCCGTGAATAGTTCTAGTTTCAACATAACCAGCGTCTTGCCTGCCTCTTGTCCGTTTATACTGAATTTGTAAACTCCCTGTCTTTTCCTTTTTAGGGGATGTTGGAAACTATTACTATGGACAGGGTCATCCTATGAAGCCCCATAGAATTCGGATGACCCACAACCTGCTGCTCAACTATGGCCTATACAGAAAAATGGAAATCTACGTGAGTATTGGGGCTGCAGACTTGAGTAGGCTTCATTTTTTTTTTTTTTTTTTACAGGAACTGCCTTATTCTTAATGCATATTGTCATAGCAGTCATAGTGGTGAGGTTGTACAAGGTCACGGGCACTGGGCACAGTAACTAAAGACCGAGGCCAAAACTTTAGGTTTTTATCTTCGTCCACCACCGAAGCTTTCTCTCTGTTGTATATAGATATTTCATACTGTTTGTGCAAAAATAAAAATGTATGGCTGTTTTAGTAAATGAAAGTTAACTTCTCTGTGAGCAGGATGAACCATGCTTCGCGCTGTGAGCTACTGACCAAACAAAATCTTTGAGCAAGCTGTTTATTAGTATACTGTAGAAACATAGAAACAGAATTTGCTGGCAGATAAGAGTGCTTGGCCCATCCAGTCTGCCCATTCCTCACTGCCTATAGTATCAGTGCAGATCCTACTTGATCCCCGGCCCATTCACCCACCCAGCTTCCCTTTCCCCAAGATTCCCTTATGCCTGTCTCGTACATTCTTAAACCCCACCACTGTTTTCGCACCCACCACCTCCGCTGGAAGACTGTTCCAGGAATCCAGCACTCTTTCCGTGAAGTACTTCCTCAGCTTCTGATCATGCCCCCTTGTCCTTGAGCACCTTCTTTTCTCAGAAAAATATTTCCCAGTTCCTTTCTGTATCTTATTCACCCTCATGAGGTTATTTAAAGAACTTTGTCATATCCCCTCTCTCCCTCCTGTCTTCCAGGGTGTACATACTTGGGTCCTTAACCCTTTCCTCGTAGGGTCTCTGATGCAGAGCCTGCACCATTTTGGAGCTTCTGATGCAGAGCCTGCACCATTTTGGAGCTTCTGATGCAGGGCCTGCACCATTTTGGAGCTTCTGATGCAGGGCCTGCACCATTTTGGAGCTTCTGATGCAGGGCCTGCACCATTTTGGAGCTTCTGATGCAGGGCCTGCACCATTTTGGAGCTTCTGATGCAGGGCCTGCACCATTTTGGAGCCTCTGATGCACACCCTGCACCATTTTGTGTCCTCCTTGAGAACTGGATACAGTACTTTAGGTGGGATCTTCCCAGTGATCTATACTGAGGCAACATCACATCCTTTCTGCTGGTGATGCCCCTCTCTGTGCACCTCAGTATTCCACTACCCCTGCCAACGGCCTTATCGCACTGCCTGGCCACCTTTAGGTCATCCAGTATGATCACCCCCCGGTCTCTTTCCTACTTGGTGGTTGTCTGTACACTCCTCCCATTTTGCACTTTGCTCCTGGGTTTGTGTGCCCCAAGTGCGTTACTTCGGATGTTTTGCATTGAAACCAGCTGCCATGCCCTTGACCACTCCTAAGTTTTTGCAGGTTGCAGATTTTGGTGTCCTCTGCAAAGAGGCAGACCTTCCCTTCCAGCTTCTTTGCAGTGTCCCTTTTATAAAGACATTAAAAAGGACCGGTTCCAGCAATGATACTTGAGGCACCCAGCTGGTCACCTTCCCTTCCTCTGAGTGAACTCTGTTTACCACCACCCTCTGCTACCTTTCCACTAACCAATTTCTTGCCCAGTTTACCACCTTTGGACCCACTCCTAAGCCACCCAACTTGTTTAATAGTCTTATGTGGAATGGTGTCAGAAGTCTTACTGAAATTTAGGCAGGCCACGTTCACTGCTCCTCCCTGATCTAGTTCCTTGGTCACCCAGTCAAAATAGTTTCGGCTGCAGCTCCATTAACATGATTCTCACCACCGATGTCTGGCTGACTGGCCTGTATTTGCAGCCTCTTTCCTGCTAACAGTTTAGTGAAGTGGGACTACATCTGCCAATCTCTAGTCCTCCGGAACCACTCCTATTTTCAATGACTGTTTAAATAGGACTGTGAGAGGCGCAGCCAGTACCTCCCTGCGCTCCGTCAGTATCCTTGGATGCACCCCATCTGGCCTCACTGCTTTATCCATCTTCAGATTAGTCAGTCCCTTCAGGTCACTTTCCTCTGACAGTGGACTAGTGTCTACCTCCCTCCCTCCAGTGCTCGTTATTTTTATTTATTTTTATTTTTTGTGGCCTGACCCACAGTAACTCTGCTCCCCACTGTGTTCTCAGCATCTCCTTCACTTTTATGCTTTCCCTCACATAAATTACCACACACCCTGCTTTACTTCCCACCTGGCCGAGTATAACCTGGTATGACCATGTCCCAGCCATGGCTTCCAGTGCACACCATAACTCTGTAATGGTCACAGTATTCAGTAAATGATCCCTGGAGTGTTTTTACTTTAATGTGCATATCTATAGTCTCTCCTACCTTAGAGAGAGTCACCTTTCCTGCTCTTTGTAACATTGCCCACCTAAGAACTAGGAAGGACCCTTACCTGTCCCAAAGTTGTATCGTGCCAAAATTTAGATTTTTTCATTGCCCCTATTTTGGAAGGGAAGGGAGCGTCATTTTGCTCCGTGGAGCTGAGCCGCCGATCCCTTTCCACTTCCTAATACTGCGATCCACCTATTTTTCTTATGTCACTATACGGAGAGTGGGGGGGGGGGGAGTTTAACTCCATTTTACATATTTTAGATTGCCACTGTGAACAAATCGTGGTCCGGGCCCAGGCACCGAATGAAGGTCTTTAAATGGAATCTGCTTCCCGCAGGCACACTTAGAAGGATGGCCCTCCACTGAAGTTGGGGAGGACATCAGACGAAGAAAGGTCGTTTTGAAGAAGAATTTCTTCCAAAGTTTTCGATTTCAGAAAGGATTTCTGGTCGTCGCACTAGTATTAACTGAAGAGGTCGTAGACATGCAAATCGACGGGCGAAAGAACTGGAATTCCAAGGGACCGCCTTATGTAGCCACGCCTGACGCCGGGGCGGACCGACGTCGGAGGCAGTCCCCGCTGAAGACTGCTAGCTAGAAAATTTTTCCTGGGGTCCTGACGCCGGCCGGCTTAAGTCCTAATGGTGTAACCTGCTGCAAGAGCTATTCTCTAAGATCTACTGTTACGGTAAGTTCTTACGTAACTGTACTTTCCTTACCGCTTGGAAGCATGGGTTCCCTCCTTTGCACTCTGCGTTTTAGGCCTGGATCCTAACTCTTCGGTTAACCCGATACTTATCTTAAAGTTTACAAGACTTCGATCTTTTTCTTCCTTTGCGGCTGCGATGGACAAGTTGACTCCCAGATTTCGGAGGTGCCACTGTGGGCAGATGATGTCCCGGACCGATCCGCACTCCACGTGCGTTTACTGCCTTGGGCTTGAGCATGATTCGCAGGCCTGCGACTTGTGCAAGTCCTTCTCGCGATGGTTCTTGAGGATCACGCTGCCAGATTGCAACTTAGGCGCCCCGAGAAACGCTATCTCGTAAAGTCGGAGGAGGCCCCATATGGTGTCCAGCGCGGCTGGCTGAACAGCTCTAACAAATGATGGCCCTCGAGAAGAGGTATGCCCAGGCCGCATCAACTTCGGTCGCAGCATTTATCCCTCTCTCTTTGGGCTCTTCCTACATGGCTTCATTCAAGGAGCTTTGTCGAGCCCTCTCCACCAAGGGAGAGGGTCCTTCAGGACATTCCTCTCAGTCCAAGAAGGAGGACTCCAAGGGTAAGTCCCACCATCGATGTTCGTGGGAATGGGAGAGGTCCCCTTCCTCAGATAGTCGACACTCTACTTCGGTCGAGGTTGCGGCTAAGGCAGCTGGCTTCACGGTGTCCCAGTCAGGTCAGCCGGCCGAGACACCCGTCGATGCAGTCGAGATTTTTGTCGACCTCGTCAGACAGGCTGTCGACTGGAGAAGCCGACAACCCTTTTTCACCGATTTCCCCTGGTGGAAACCGAGGACTTGCCTTTGCCAGAGTCCCCGTTAAGGTCCCCAATCAGGAGGAGCCGGGTTTCCCCTTCTCTCTCAGACCCACCGGAAACACCGACAGTCTCGGTCTTGGACCTTTTCTCAGTCCAGCTGATCCCGCCACGACCGGCAGTCTCTGTCTCGGCACTGAGGAAAGGCAGGCGCCGTCATCCTCGCTCTCGTCCTCTTGGAGGATAGGCTCTGCGCAAATTGTGTTGGTGCTACGAGGATCTGATGTGGCAGCCCTTTGACTGGGAACAAGTTGACTCTATTGCCTTCCCTCGCCATTAAGTGTTCGCTACCAGACCGTCAAACAACCCTCGTTATCGAGGAGCTGAAGCCGGCACCGGTTGTTTGGCTGAAACCGGCTGAGCCACCCATTGTGGTGGAACCCCCGCCTCCACAACCTAAAACTGGGGCCCCGACCAAGAATTTTTGGTTGGGTCAGGGTTTGCCCCATCGGTTGTCGGTCACCCTCACTCCCTAGCGACCTCGTCAGGTGGAGGGTGGCTCAGGCCCTCGGCAGCTGTTTGCAGACTTCTCGGAGTCTGACGATGATTCCTCACTGTTCTCCAGGCCCCTCGACTTGGAGTCCACTCGGGGTCAGTCGGTGGACGAGAGCTCATCCTCGTTCCTGGGAATGCTTCGGCTCATCTCAGAGTCTACTGGGATGAAACTCAAACCCGTTTCAAAGCGGGCCAAGTATCCCCTCATGGAGATACTGGACCGAGGGGATTCCCCTATGGAGGCCTTTCCGGTGGCCGAAGCCATTGCTGGCCCGGCTCTGGAGCTATGGCAGCGGCCAGCTTCTTGTCCAGCACCTTCGGCCAGGGTGGCCCGAAAGTATGCCATTCCCACTGGTTCACTCTCCGGATTCTCGGAGCACCCCTCCGCGGAGGGGCTTGTGACCGGCAGTGTTTTCCGGCGCCCGGAAACGCCGGGACATGGACAAGCCACCCGATAGAGTCCAAGAAACTGGACTACTTCGTGTAAAGTCTATACTGGTCTTCCTTAGGCCTTCGTCAGGCCAGTTTGGCCGCTGTGATGGCACACTTTTCACACGCCCTTTTGGGCTCCCTGGATGAGGTGATTCCTCATCTTCCGGTTGACCTCCAGACAACGGTCAAGCAGGTGCGGAATCAGGGAAGGGCGGTGGCCAAGCAACAGCTTCAAACTACCTTGGACATTGGAGACTCTTGTGCCTGGTCAGTAGCGGCCGCAGTGGCCATGTGCCGCAGAGCTTGGCTGCGGATCTCCACTTTCACAGCGGATACCCAGCACAAGCTGGCAGACGTTCCCTTCCTGGGTACTGACTTGTTCGGTCCCTGGGTGGAGGGTTATCTGAAGAGGATCGAGAACTCCAATGCCACCTTGGACTCTGTCACGTCTGCCCAGAAGGACAAAGGCTGCCAACAGCAGCATAAGCCCTTTTGGCCTTCAGCCCCTGCGGCACGTCCGGCCCAGCAACACCAGTATCAGGGCCAGGAGCTGTCACACTTGGCATCCCAAAGCCAAGGCTGCAGCTTCCTCCAGCAGGAAGCTGGGAGGGAAAGGTCCAGGAGGTCCCTCAGCCAGTCCTTCCTTCCAAGCCTGCCCAGTGACTGGTTGAGTGGTGTCGGCCCCAACCTCGTCACTCTTCCCCGGGTTCCCCCCGAGGGGGGACAGCTCAGTCACTTCCTTTCCGCCTTGTCCGATATCACCATGGACCGCTGGGTACTGGAAGTGGTAGGAAAGGGTCTGCCTCTGGAATTCGAGCAGGCCCCACTCTATCGAGCCGTCCCCCCACGGGGGGGCTACGGGGTCCGCAGCCTCTCTGTCGGCTTGTCGAGCCGACATTGCCCTGCTCCTCCAGAAGGAGGTGATCAGGGAGGTGGCAGATCCTCCACCAGACCCAGGGTTTGTGTCCAGCTATTTCCTGGTCCCAAAACGGAGGGGGGGCTGGCGCCCCATTCTAGACCTACACGACCTGAACAAGTTCCTAAGGTCTTGAACCTTCAGGATGGTCACTCTGGCTCAGATCATTCCATCCTTGGAATGAGGCGTGTGGTTCTCGTCTCTGGACCTCCAGGACGCGTTCTTTCACGTCCCAATCCGTCCGTCCCACCAGAGATTCCTCTGCTTTAGGGCGGAGGGATCTCATTATGAGTTCCGGGCCATGCCCTTTGGCCTCTCTCCAGCTCCCAGGATCTTCATCAAATGCATGGCAGTAGTCCGGGTGTACCCTTACCTGGACGACTGGCTGATAGCAGCCCCCCTCCAGGCCGGATCTGGCCCTCCAGGTCTACTCTGATTGGCCTCATCAACAAGGCCAAATTGGAACGTGTGCCAACGCAGATGATTCAGTTCATCGGGCCAGAGCACGGCTCCTGGCGGACAGGGCCAAGGTTCTTTCCTCCTTTGCCCAATCATTTCTGGTTGGGCAATTGCGCCCTGCCCGGGACTTCCTGTGCCTCCTGGGCCTCATGGCGGCCTGCACCAGCGTGGTCCGTTGGGCCCATTGGCACATGCGTCCCCTACAGTAGGGGCTGGCCTGCCAGTGGTCACAGCGCTCCGGTCCTCTGGACCAGCCAGTGATAGTGACCCAGAAGATGGGGAATGCTCTCCAGTGGTGGATTGTTCCAGCTCATCTGCAGGAGGGTATCCCGTTTGTCTGCCCAGAGCCGACGGTCACTCTAACGACTGCCTCTCTGATGGTTTGGGGTGCCCATCTGGGGGAGCTGAGAGCACATGGCCTCTGGTCCCCTTAGGAGTCTCGATGCCACATCAGCCTGCAGGAGCTTCGAGCAGTCCGACTAGCCCTCACTGCCTTTGCTCCGTTTGTACGGGGTCAAGTGGTCCAGGTCCAGACTGACAATACCACGACCATGTACTACCTAGACCGCCAGGGCAGGACGCGCTCCTTGCCTCTGTGCAAGGAAGCTCTCCGCACTTGGTCCCTCGTTAGCAGACTGGAGGCGGATCTCCTAGCCATCCACGTGGCAGGAGCCTCCGACACTCTGGCCATTGCCGTAAGCCAGATAGGTGCTGTGTGTCATGAGTGGTCTCTCCTGCCGGAGGTGGGGCACACTCAGGTGAACCTGTTTGCCTCAGGGAGAATTTGAAGCTGAGGATGTTTGATGCCCCGCCCCACAGCAGAGCTTGCTGCAGGGGATGCCTTCTCGAGGTCGTGGACTCTGGGCCTTTTCTACGCCTTTACCCCATTTCCCTTGATCCACAAGGTGCTTCTCGAGGCGAGGAGGGAGAAGGCACAGGTGATTCTGGTAGCCCCAGACTGGCCCCGCCAGTTCTGGTATCCAGATCTCCTTAGCCCCAGGCTCCCGTGGCGGCTTCCAGCCTGCCCGGACCTGATCTCAGTCAACCAGGGGAAGGTTCTCCACTCGGACCTTCAATCCCTGCACCTGACAGCCTGGTTCCTGAGCGGCTAGAGTTCCAGGCCTTGGGTCTTTCCGACGAGGTCCTCAACGTTGTTAAGGCATCCCGTAAGGAGTCGACCAGAAAATGCTGTGCCTTTTTAAATGGAAGAGATTTCTCCATTTGGTGTCAGGATAAGGGGTTGGACCATTCCTCCTGTCCCTTGGCCAGCATTCTGGACTACCTGTGGCCCCTTTCTTAGCTAGGGCTTCAGTCGACCCCTAAGGTGCACCTGGCAGCCATCTCTGCTTACCGGGCCCGGGCCGGGAATCAGTTGGTGGCGCAGGAGAAGGTGGTCTGGCGCTTCTTCAAAGGCCTTGATCCCATCTAGTGCGAGAATCTCCACCTCCGTGGGATCTACTGCTGGTATTGGCTAAGCTCATGGGCAAGCCATTTGAACCTATGCACAGGTGTGATATCTCTCACCTGTCATGGAAGACCGCCTTCTTGGTGGCTGTCACATCAGCAAGAAGGATGGGAGAGCTCCAGGCACTTTCCATCTAGTCTCCTTATCTGGTCTTCCACAGGGACACTAGGTTGTCCTGCGCCCCCACCTGAAATTCCTTCCGAAGGTGATGTCGGAGTTTCACCTTAACCAGGTGTTGACTCTGCCGGTGTTCTACCCCAGTCACACCTTGGAGGCCGAATATAGGCTCCATACTTGGGACCCTAGAAGAGCGCTCTCTTATTACAAGTAGCAGACGGCCGGAGTTTGGGGAGAGGTTTGTCACCAACGCTGAAGCCGCACCTGGCAGACCTGCAGCCAAGCGGACGGTAGACAGGTGGGTCACCTCCTGCATAGATCTCTGCTACGGGTTGGCGGGCATGGAGCCTCCCAAAGGGATAAGAGCTCATTCTACCCGCCATACCGCTGCATTGGTGGCTGCTTCCAGGGACGTCCCTATTCAGGAAATCTGCAGGGCTGCTACCTGGAAGTCAGCACGCACCTTCATTACCCACTACCACATCGATCTTGAGTCACGCTGGGATGCTGGTTTTGGGACCTCTGTTCTCCAGTCCTTATTTCCCAAGTAGGGGGTGTGCGCCTTGCCTTCCTCCTCCTGGAGAACTGCTAGGAGTCTGCTAGTAAGTGTGGATTGAACAACCTATCCATGTCCCTAGAAATACAGATTACTCACCTGTAACAAGAGTTCTAGGAATGGTATATGTTGTTCATCCACACAACCCACCCGACCTCCCCGGCTTCGACGCACAACCTGACTTCCAGCGGGCTAGATCTGGCGTCATGGGGCGGAGACGAGAGTTTTATCACCAGAGTGGGTGGGAGGAGCCAGTTTAAAGACCTTCCGGCAAGATTTAAAGCGGCAAGGAACCTACCAGTAAGTGTGGATGAACAACATATACCACTCCTAGAACTCCTGTTACAGGTGAGTAACCTGTATTTCTGGATCAGTATGGGAAGAAGGTGTACACTTCTTCCAGTCTGGGGATCAGGGCCCTGAACTATGTTACATATATGGGGGACTACCAGAAGGCTATCCTGAGTGAGGTGGAATCAAAGTTGGACTCCCTTCCTGAGTCTCAGACCAAGCAGGAAGTGGCTGACCTTGTCCGATCTGCTCGTTCGGCCAGTCGACACATGCTCCGTGCCACATACGATGCAGTCGGCTTCTTTCCTGGCTCCGGGTGTCAGGTTTGGTCCCTGAAGTGCAATCCACCATTCAGGATGCGCCCTTCAGGGGTTCGGTGCTGTTTGTTGGGGATGTCAAGGATATCGTCACTGACCTGCAAGAGAAGGGCACTGTGCTCAAGTCTGTTGACTCCATGTACAGGCCGCCTCAGGGACAGCGTCGCCCTTTTCGCAGACATTCTTGGCCTCAAAGCAAATCCTCAGGGCAAGCAGGCTAACAAACGCTAGGCTCCGCTTCCAAGCCCTGCCCAAAAAGCGTGCAGGAGCCTCAGCCGTGATGTTTCCCCACACCTCCTGACTTCTTTTCCTCTCCCACAGCCTCTGGACCCCACCCCCAAGAAGAACCTGTAGGAGGGAGGTTCTCCTTCCATCTACAGGGTCTGGAGAGGATCACATCAGATGCTTGGGCGCTCCAACCGATAGCAGCAGGACACTCAATCGAGTTTCTTCAGAAACCATCCAGAAAACCACTCCCTAAGTGATCTTACTCCCTGGAGCATCTTCCCCTGGTTCGGAAAGAACTTTCCTCCCTTCTCTTGAAGGCAGCAGTAGAGCCTGTCCCAACCCACCTTTCGGGGCCTGGCTACTACTCCCATTTCTTCCTGGTTCCAAAGAAATCTGGAGACGTGAGGCCTATCTTAGACGTCAGCTCCCTGAACATGTTCGTGGACTATAAACTGTTCCGAATGCTCTCCCTGCAGAGCCTTCTGCCAATACTTTGGCAGGGGCAGTGGCTGTGCGCTTTGGATATGCAGGATGCTTACCTGCATATCCCTATCTGCCCTTCCCACTGCAAATTCCTTTGGTCTTCGTTCCAGGGGGAACACTACCAGTTCAAGGCCCTCCCATTTGGTCTTTCCTCGGCACCCCGAGTGTTCATCAAATGCCTTTCCATGGTAGCGGCTCACCCGCGTACTCCAGGAGCAGGTATTCGCACTCTGGAAGACTGGCTCCTGCATGGCTCCATCCAGGGAGGGATCTTCTGCGATGCTCGCCTCTCTCTCTCTCTCCTCCTACCCTCAGGTTTCTTCCAGTTTGGGCATCTCCATCAACCAGGCCAAGTCCCATCTGGTCCCCTGCCAAAGGCTCCAGTTCATAGGGGAGATCCTGGACAAGACCATTGGCATGGCTTTTCTGTCTCTGGGCAGGGTGGATACCCTTCAGACTCATGCAAGCCTGCTGTCCAGTCGCAGACGGGTCAGCGCCAAGTCAGTTCTTCACCTTATCAGGCTCATGGCGGCTGCTATTCCGACAGTCCCTCGTGCTCGGCTGCATACGAGGATCTCTCAGTGGACGTTTTGGTCTCAGTGGGACCAGACAGTGGACTACCTAGACTGGAAGATCCTACTTGAGAGGTCTCTTGCAGTAGGTAATTACGCTATGTGATGCTGGCGGTCTGGACCCCGTTAAAATTCTAGCTAGCAGTCTCTGGCGAGGACCGCCCCATTGGGTGACCGGCGTCATTCAACGTCAGTATAATGGGGCAGTCCTGCACGCCCGCCTTCCAGTTCTTTCCCGCCGTTAGCTCGTGGAAGTGCCTTGCAGTAAAGTTCACTGCTCGTCAGTCTGTTGTCGGTAGTTCTACCATCGGTTTTTCTCAGTTTAATTCAACTTTTAGTCAGTTTTTCCGTGGTGTATGTCCCCTACACCCTCAGAGCACAAGAATAAGTGCAACTCACGCAGCGCCCAACTCCCGCACAAGGACGTTCACTCCCAGTGCCTCTGCTGTCTGGGCTCGGATCACCCCGTGGAGAAGTGCCAGCATTGCCTGAAGTTCAACGCCGCTACCCGCAGACGGAGGCAGCAGTCCTTGTAGGCCCACATCCTTAAAAAGATGATGTCCTCTGTGGAGAAGGAGTTGAAAAAGCTCTGTCAGGCTTCAACTTCTCTTGAGGGTCATCATAAGAAGAAAGATGAGGAGAAGGACCGGGACTCCTGGTCCACTGCGACTTCAGCTGGAGTCGCCATATTGAAGGTAACGTCCCCCTTGGGGACCGCTCTGCGATGGCAGTCTTGGAGGCTTCAAGATGGCGCCCGCCCAACCGCCTGGCTCGGGCTCTTCGGGTGCCTCCGGCTAAAGTGAGGCCTCCACTCCCAGTAAGATCGCTTGCCACAGCAGTCTACTGCTGTGAGTGGCTCTGAAAGCTGGACGCCGGCCTCTGTCTGCCCAGAGAGGCCGCTGGCTGCCGATCCTTCGGGCAGCGTCGCGCCCTGTTCCTCCCGACCAGACTGCTCCCCATTGCGGCCTGCTCCAGCGACGGTTCCCGGATGTCGGCTCCTCCGCCCCGCCTGACTCCGCCGTAAGTCAGACATTGGCCTTCCATGCTCCGACCCATGCTGTTCACCGCCTGCCCCCGCAGCCTTCGCTGGCCTCCGGGACCCAGTGTCTCCTCAGCCTGATCCTGGGGATTTCTTCTCCTTCCCGCTGCGATGCCGGGAATCTTATCATGCTCCCCATCAGGTCTCCTCCGCTGGGCTGGACGACCTGTCGCCGGGTTCCTTGACGCAGTCTCCGATGCCGGTCCCTCTGCCGCCGCAACATCCTCTTCCTCTCCCAGATGCCACCCCCACACCGGGCCTGCCGCCTGCTGGGCACCCTCCCGGGCCGTCTGCCCCGACAGACCCCCTGGTTCCTGGGTATCTGACACTGTCGTACTTGGGTCTGCAGTATCTGGTGCCCCAGTACCAGACGCCGGGCGATCTGCGCTGGCATGACATGGTGCCTCATTGCCCGACACCGGGTTCCTGTTGCTGGGTTATGGATACCCGCAGTACGACATGCCCAATATCGAGCCCCCCTCCTCCTCCACCGCCACCCCCAGCCGGGCCAGGATTTGAAGGAGAGCCCAGCTCCTGGTGGGCTGAGGCCAAGGCTCGCTCACCAGGGAGGTGGAGAGTCATCTCCACGACGATGCCACTGTTCCAGTCCCTGCACGCCCAAGACGAGGACTCCTCCCAGCTCCGGATACCAGAGGCAAGCCTCTGGTTCCAGGACTGGGCAGGATACGCTTCCCCGAGGGCTTCCCAAGGGGTCTGTTCCTCCCCCGCACCGGGAGGTGGAGTCTTCTTCCTCCTCGGACGAGACTGATGGTTGTTCCGACTTGGACTACGAGCCTCGCTCTCTGGATAAGCCCAGGCTGAGGACTCCTCCGAAGCCTCCTCTGGAGGATCCTTCTTTCATGGAGTTGTTGTGCAAAATCCAGGAGGTTCATCAGTGGTGCTCCTTGGAGCCAGATCCACAGCGTAAAAAAACTTGCTGCGCACCTGAATCTGCCTGAGACCGCTCTGACCTTGGTGCTATCCTGGACTGAGCCTCACGCCAACCTTGTTTCCACTATTTGGAAGCAATAGTCTGCGATAGCCCCTCTTCCTAGGAAGTCTGACGGGCTATACCAGGCTCCCGAGGGTGTTGACTCTCTTAATTCTCACCCTTGAGCTGACACGGTCGTGATTGGCGCTGCTCATGGCTGGTCAGCTAACCCAAAACACTTGAGCTCGTCGTCACCTGACAAGGAATCCCGCCTTCTGGACCAGTATGGGAAGAAGGTCTACGCTTCTTCCACTCTGGGTATCTGGGCCCTGAATTATGTCGATCATATGGGGGATTACCAGAAGGTGATTCTTAGTGAGGTGGAATCTGTTGGGCTCCCTCTGAATCTCGGTGAAGCAGGAAGTGGTTGTTCTTGTCCGGCCTGCATGTTCGGGTCAGTCGGCACATTCTTCGTGCCACGCACGATGCAGTGGATGCTGCTGGTGGAGCCAGCTGTGAGTGGGTTTACGGCCCTGCCTATTCGTGTGTCAGGCTTGGTCCCGGAAGTGCAGTCCGCTATCCAGGACGTGCCTTCAGGGTTCGATGGCAATGTCATGACATCATCACTGATCTGCAGGAGAAGGGACTGCACTGAGTCTGTGGATTCCATGTACAAAACCTCCCTCGGACACAGCGTTGTCCCTTCGCAAGATATGTAATGGGAGGCTGGGCCAATAAGCGTCGGGCCCCTCCATTGCAAGCCCACCCCCCCAAAAAGGCAGCGGGGGCTTCAGCGGCAATACTGCCTCTCTCCACCTGACTCCTTTCCTCTCCCACAGCCTCTGGGGTTCCCAGAGGAACTGGTGGGAGGGAGGTTCTCCCTCCATCTTCCGGGCTGGGAGAGGATAACTTCAGACACTTGGGTGCTCCAGCTGATCGCAGAAGGACACTCAATAGAGTTTCTTTGGAAACCTCCTCGAAAACCACCCCCCAGGTCGTCATACTCTCAAGACCATCTTCTTCTGGTTCAGGAAGAGATTTCCTTCCTTCTCTTGAAGGAGGTGATAGAGCCTGTCCCCCTCCTTCAGGGGATGGGATACCATTCCTATTTCTTCCTGGTCCTGAAGAAGTGGGGAGACGCGAGGCCTATTCTCGACCTCTGAACCCCTGAACTTGTTCATGGAGTACAAAAGGTTCAGGATGCTCTCCCTGCAGGGTCTCCTGCCCCTCCTTCGGCCGGGACAGTGGCTGTGCGCTCTGGATATGTAGGATGCTTACCTGCATGTCCCTATTCACCCTTCCCACTGCAAATACCTATGTTTTGCATTCCAGGGGGACCACTACCAGTTCAAAGCCCTCCCATTTGGTCTTTCCTCGGCACCCCGAGTGTTCATCAAATGCCTTTCCATGGTAGCGGCTCACCTGCGTACCCAGGGGGTGCAGGTTTTCCCGCACCTGGATTACTGGCTCCTGGCGGCCCTGTCCAGGGAAGAACTCCTGCACTTCCTCTCCCTTACCCTACAGGTTTTTGCCTGCCTGAGTGTTACCGTCAACCGGTCCAGGTCCCACTTGATCCCGTCCCAGAGGCTCCAGTTTATCGGGGCAATCCTGGACACGACCTCTGGCATGGCCTTCCTGCCACTGGACAGGGCGGCCACACTACAGGCTCAGGTCAGCCTTGTTGTCCAGCCGCACGGTGGGTCTGCGCAGGTCAGTCCTCGCCGCCTCGGCTCATGGCGATCATGGCTCCAGACAGTCCTCGCTTAGCTCCACATGAGAATTTCACGGTGGATGCTTCGGGTCTCAATGGGACTCAGCTGGTGACGACCCAGGATCAACCTCGTCCCAGTCTCCACCCTATGGCTCGGACTAGCAATGGTAGATGGTTCAAGAGAATCTTGCCAGGGAGTTCCCTTCTGTCTCTCCCAGGTGCTGACTCACGGACGCCTCAGGTGAGGGTTGGGGAGCCCACCTCTGGCCTCACAGGACCCAGGGCTCCTGGTCCAAGCTCAAGAAATCTCTCCACATCAATGTGCTCAAGTTGTGGGCTGTGCTGTACGCTTTTCAGGATCTGCATCTGCTTCCCGGACACTTGGCTGTCCAGACGGACAATATGTGTGTGGTCTGGTACAGTAACAGGGAGGAACCCGTTCTTACCCTGTCTGCAGGGAGGCAATGCGAGTTTGGGATTGAGCAGTGCAGCACAACCTTCACCTCGCTGCAGTTCACGTCCCGGGGGTCGAGAACACGTTGGCAGACCGTCTCAGTCGGTCGACTGCTCACCCTCATGAGTGGGAACTGGATCAGGGGGTTGCAGACGATATCTTCCCACGTTGGGGAACACCACAGGTAGACCTGTTAGCATCCCCTCTCAGCGTAAAACTTCCCGACTTCTGCTCGCTTGCTCCAGGGCATGGCATTTTTTGGAGAGACTCTCTGTTTCTAGACTGAGAGGGCAGATTCGTCTATGCTTTCCTCCTCGATCCCTTTAATTCCAGGGGTCTTACAGAAACTCAGTTCAGAAGGAGCTTGAATGATTCTGATCGCTCCTTTCTGGCCCAGGTAAGTTTTTCTCTCTTCCACAACAATTTTCAGAGGCACCTCCACTTCCTCTTCCTCTGTCGCAACTTTTGCTGACTCATGATCAGGGGACACTGATTCATCCAGGACTCGAATCCCTTCAGTTGCATGTGTGGCTCCTGCAGACGTAGCTCAAGCCCGATTCGAGGTTTCCCCTCTCGTGGCAGAAATTCTGGTGGAGGCCAGGAAGCCTTCCACAAGATCCACCTACGTCATGAAATGGAAACTGTTCTTGATTTGGGCCTCTTCCAAGGACTTCGAGCCATTCTCTTGCCCTGTCGGGAGAATCCTGGACTATATGCATCATGTCTTTGACCTGGGTCTCAGCCATTCCTCTTTGAAAGTTCACATGGCGGCTATCTCTGCCTACCACATTCCTTTTGGGGACAGAACTTTCACGCAGCTGGAAGTCTCCAAGACCTTTCTTGGAAGGGTTCTCCATTTGAGACCCCGTGTTCGCATTCCTGCCTCTCCTTGGGATCTGAACTTTGTTCTTCAGAAGCTTACCCTGTCCACTTTTGAACCGGCAGCTTCAGCAGACTTGAAGTTCCTTTCGAGGAAGACTTTCTTCCTAGTGGCCATTACTTCAGCTAGACGCATTTCTGAGCTTCTGATCTTGATGTGTAAAATCCCGTATTTGATTTTTCGCAAGGAACGTGTAGCTCTGCGAACGAACCCAAAGTTTCTCCCTAAGGTAGTGGCAGAATCTACACTGAATCAATCCATTCAGCTACCTGCTTTATTTACGTAACACTCCAATCAAGGGGAGTACCTCTTGCATACTTTGGATGTTCATAGAATACTGAGATTCTACACCACTAGGACTAAGGATCTCAGGAAATCTGATCAGCTTTTTGTCTCTGTTGCTCACAAAAGAGAGGGCAATGCTGTTACCAAGCAATGGCTATCCAAATGGTTGGCTCACTGTATCACTTTCTGTTACGACAAGTACAATAAGACCCTGACGGGTCAAGTCAGAGGTCACTCCACTAGAGGAGTAGCAGCCTCTGCGGCTTGTTTCAAGAATATGTCAGCGGCAGACATCTGCGCAGCCACAACTTGGACTTCTGTCCATATCTTTAGGAAACACAATTTGGACATTGCCTCTCGCCATAGAGCAGGCTTCGGGTTGGCTGTTCTGCTAGGTCTTCTTTCTTACAGCCGGAGGTTCTATCGGTGTGTAGTTTTCCTCCTCCCTTGTGCTTCTCCTTGTTCCAGACTGATTGGGATTCAGTCCTATATGTAATTACATACTGCAAGAGCCCTCTCAAAGTAAGATGGTACAGTTATGTAAGAACTTACCGTAACAGTAGATCTTTGTGAGAGGCTCTTGTAGTAGGTAATGCCTTCCCGCCCTCCATCCGTCTTAGCTTTTTCAGCTCCTTTTGCAGGAAGGGAAATATTTGCTTCTCTCTCGTCTTGCCTTTTTGGTCTTTGGTGGGAAATAACTGGAAGGCGGGCTTGGGGGACCGCCCCTTTATACTGACGTCGCCTAATGCCGGTCACCTGATGAGGCGGTCCCCTGCCAGAGACTGCTAGCTAGAAATTTTTCCATGTGGTCCTGACGCCTGCCAGCTTCAGTCCTATATGTAATTACCTACTGCAAGAGCCCCTCTCAAAGATCTGCAAGAGACCCTCTAAGATCTTCTGTTACGGTAAGTTCTTACGTAACTGTACTTTATCCCTGCACAACACCCACCCTGGAGGGCATTATTCCTGTTACACAATGGCTTGTTCTATACAGGAAAAAAAAAAAAAATTAAAGAATGTTTTTGTTAGTGTGTAAAAATATTTTTGTTAAAAGGCATAAGAGGACATCATCCTACTAATCATCCAAATCGTACAATCAGTCAGCAGGGATGTTATGCCAGGATGACATCCCTGCTGTGATAGCCAATTGACCAATCAGAAGCCAGGATTCTTTCTTGCCATTGTATAATATTTAGGGCACAGGCACTCATATAAGCATGAGTGTTAGGATCTGGGTTCTACTGTTCTAATAGCATTGCTGCTACAAATTATAATGCTTATTGCTGTATTAGTATTTTATATATATATATATCTACATATCTATATGTGTGTATGTGTATATGTATCTGTGTGTGTGTGTGTATATGTGTATATATATGTATATATGTGTGTGTGTGTGTGTGTGTGTATGTATGTATATATGTATATATATATCTATATATCTATATCTATATATCTATATATATATATATATAATAAGTGTGTGTATTACAGTGCGTTATATAGTTACCGTGCTTGTATTACCACTATTTCTGTGGTTGTGTTTTACTAAGAATCATTATGCCATTTGCTTTATTACTGATGCACTGAGGAGATACTGATACTATGGATATTGTATAATTACAATCATTAATTGGGCAATGCTGCCATCTTTAGGTTTAGTGCAGAATAGCTAATCTTACTTCGAGTGGGAGCTCTTGCAACAGGCTATTACATTTAGGA
Organism: Neoceratodus forsteri; assembly: GCA_016271365.2. Taxonomy (NCBI): domain Eukaryota; kingdom Metazoa; phylum Chordata; order Ceratodontiformes; family Ceratodontidae; genus Neoceratodus; species Neoceratodus forsteri. Next base: position 1,170,714,615 of record CM057451.1, on the reverse strand, counting down.
CTATGCCGCAGGCACTAGGACCACCCGGTGGAAAACTTCTGCCAGCAATACCAGCGGGACCACCCAACGCCCGGCGTCGGTCAGGGTACAAGAAGGGGCGGACCCAGCTCCACCTCAGTTCTTTCCCGCCGCGTACCCGCACGTGAAGCTTGCTTCTGTCTGCGACTATCAGCAAGAAGAACTTCTATCAAGACTTTGTCGCTTTTTTCGACAGTTATCCTCTGTTTTACTGACACCGACATCAGTTTTGCTGCCGTCGTTTCGTCCGGTTTTCCCGCTTTTGTGCTGTGCTTTTTTGCTCGGTTTTTGCCGCTTCCAGTACCGACGTCAGCCCTCTTCCTCCCTGGCCGGGTTCGATGTCTTCCCGGGCTTCGGTGTCCCCTGAACACTTGAATAAGTGCGACTGCGGGCTGCAGATTCCCAATAAGGACGGGCACTGGCGGTGCGTCTTCTGTCTCGGTCCCGACCACGACACTGCCAGTTGTGCTGACTGCCAGGCCTTCACCAGCCGGGCCCGCATCCGCCGCCTGAAAGCCCTTAAAGCCTACCTTCTAGAGCAGAAAATGGATCTGCACTCTTCGGAGGGGAAGAGGAAAGAGAAAAAGCGGCCCAGCAAGGAGCGTAGTCGGTCCCGACACCGGTCCCGGTCTCAGTCCAGATCGCATTCATGGCCTTCTCCAAAAAAGGACCGTCCTTCGGGGTCTGGAGAATTGCCGAAGACTCCACAGGCTATGGCTGGCCCGTCGGGGGAGAAGCCGGCCAAGCCGAAGGTGACTCCGCTAAGGGTCATTGACAAGTCCTGGGAGGTGCCTGCTTCGGCCCTACCTGCTAAGGCACCGGCGCCGCCTGCTAAAGGCGCGCCTCCGGAGGCTAAGGATTCCCCGGCACCTCCTGGCGTCACCCCGTCGTCTGTCCTTACACTGACGTCGGTCGTAGAGATACAGACGTCCCTGTCGCCCAAGTCCTCCTCCCCCCTGGGCCCTCAGGAGAGCTCTCCTTCGCGTCCCGCCGTTCTGGAGGCTTCTTTTCCGCAGCGTGCGGCTGAGATTTTTTCCAAGGATGAGCTCAAGGAGCTTTTCTCCTTTTGGTGGGGGCAGGTCCACAAGCGGACCTCCCCGTCGCCGGCCCAGACACCGGTTCCGGGTCCTGCTGGAGAACCACAACCAGAGGGTGAGACTTCTCCTTTGAGGTCACCGGAGCGCCGTCCTTCGCCTCCTTCCAGGGTTCGTTCCCGCTCTAGATCCGAGGACCACTGACGTCGCTTTAGGGTTTCTAGTAACCGTCAGTCTAGGTCTCGTTCCAGGAGCCGTTTTTGCACAGCGGGACCGCTCCCATCTGTCTCCCAACCGACGTCGGTCATTGCTCCGTCGCCGGTCCAGGGACCGGAGTCTGTCTTCGGACCGTCGTCGGTCCCCTAGTCACCGATGTCAGCGCAGGCATGGTCATGGGGTAGAATCAGACTATTCCAAATCGGATAGTCGATCCTCCTCTTCTTCATCGACCTCTTCTTCTTCTCTCAGTCTCTAGCGCTCCCCTGAAGAGAAGGACCAGCCTCGCTCGCCTCCGGATGATCTTATCTTTATGGACGTCATGAGGCACATCCAGGCTTCCAACGAGTGGGACACGGAAGACCTGGATCCGGAACGCCGGAGATTGGCTAAATACCTGAGGCAGAAGGTTATTCCTCCTTTGGTGGATACTTTCCAGGATCTTACAAGATCCACCTGGATGCATCCGGCCTCCATCCCGGCAGTTCCGAAGAAGTTGGATAGGCTCTATAAGGCCCCGAGGGCGGAACCCTTCCTGACAGAACACCCTCAGTCCAACTCATCGGTGATCACAGCTGCCCATGATAAATCTCGGCAGCCGAAGCACCTCAGCTCCCAGCCTCCCGACCTGGAGTCCCGATACCTGGATCAGGTGGGCAAAAAAGTTTACGCAGCCTCCACCTGTTCCATTCGCTCCCTAAATTTCCTCACGCATATGGTACACTATCAGAATGTGTTATGGGAACAGGGACTTGAGCGGACACAGGCCATGCCAGATTCTGATAAGTGGACTGAGCTCCTGGCCCTTTTGCAGTCTGGCTCAGACGTAGGCTCTCGTGCTGAGAGCCTTGTATGACACTGCAGACACGGCAGCCAGGGCGGCTGCCTCTGGGGTATGCCTTCGGCGCCATGCCTGTCTGAGAGTATCAGGCTTTCACCAGGATCTGCAGTCCGGTATCCGGGATTTGCCCTTCCAGGGTACCGTCGTGTTTGGGCAGGAGACGGAGGCTTTGATCTCCCGTCTCCAGGAGTTGGGTAAGTCGATCTGGTCAGTCTGCCAGATGTACCGTGGCGACCAGCGACATCCACACCGCCGACTGCCTTTTAGTAAGTCCTCAGGCAGCCAAGTTTCAGCCCCTGGAAACCAGCAGGGACAGAGAGGTGGCTTCCGCAGAAGATCCGGAAACCAGCAGTCTGGTGGACCTTCTGCCCGTGGGCCCAAGTCCTCCCAGGCCTCTCTTCCAACTCCCGGTTCTGCCCAATGGCTCCCTTCCGCGACTCCCCCCTTCTGACCGAAGTTCAAGGGAAACCGGTTGGGGGCCGCTTTTCCCTTCATCTCGAAGGGTGGAAGTCTATTACCACGGATCAACGGGTCTTAGAAGTTGTACGGAGAGGACACACCTTGGAGTTCAGAGTTTCCTCCACATACTCCACCAAAGCTCTCCCGTTATCCTCCTTCTCACATCCCACTATTAGAAGGAGAAATACAGACCCTCCTGCAGAAGAGAGCTATAGAGAGAGTCCCCTGGGAGCAGTGGGGCCAGGGGTTCTACTTCACTTTTTTCTGGTCCCAAAAAAGACTGGGGACCTTCGTCCCATTCTAGTTCTCAGTCCACTAAACCTCTCTATCGAGTACAAAAGGTTCAGAATGGTGACTCTTCCAGGTCTCCTTCCCTTGCTGCACCAAGGGGACTGGCTCTGTTCTCTCGACATGCAGGATGCATACATGCATATAGGAATCTTTCCTCCTCACAGGAAGTTTTTGAGGTTCCACTTCCAAGGGGAGCATTTTCAGTTTCGGGTGCTCTCGTTCGGCCTCTCTTCTGCTCCGTGAGTCTTCACCAAATGCCTTGCAGTGGTGGCTGCGGCTCTGAGGTGAATGGGACACTACGTGTTTCCCTACCTCGACGATTGGCTTCTTACGGCCCCGTCAAGGGACAACCTCTTACGCTCTCTTGGAGATACTTATACTCCTATTCCGGGAGCTGGGGATCACCCTGAACTTAAAAAAGTCATCCCCGGAGCCCAGCCAAAAGCTCGCCTTCATAGGAGCGATCCTGGATTCTGTCCAGGGCATGGCCTTTCTCCCACAGGATAGGGGGATTCGCTTGCGAGAGTTGGTGGAACGGATCTCTATGGCACCTCGGGTTCCGGCTCGGAACTTCCTCAGCTTATTGGGGCATATGGCAGCGGCCATTCCAGTCACGCCCTTGGCCCGCCTCCACATGAGTCCCACAGTGGATGCTCAGGGTGCAGTGGGACCAATGCTATGACGACCTGGACACCCTAGTCAGGATCTCTGAGCCAGTCAGGAGAACATTGCTTTGGTGGTTGGACCCCAGCTATCTGGAGAAAGGGGTCAGTTTTTGTCCAGAGCCACCAGGTCAGACTCTAACGACTGACGCCTCGGACCTGGGCGCTGGGGCGCACCTGGGTGTTCATCAGACGCAGGGGCTTTGGTCACCCGAGGAACGGTCCCCCCACATCAGTGTGCTGGAAATGCAAGTGGTCCTCTACGCTCTTCAGGCGTTTCGGGAGGATCTAGTACCGGGCTCTCTTCTAATTCAGACAGACAACATGGCGGTCGTCTTTTACATCAACAAGCAAGGAGGCACTCATTCATATCCTCTTTGCAGGGAGGCGATGAGAGTCTGGTACTGGGCACTGGAACGGGGCATTCTGCTGTCCGCAATGCACCTTCCAGGTGTCCTAAACGATCTGGCCAACAACCTCAGCAGGTCGCGGGCCAGAGCACACGAGTGGGAATTGCTACAGTCCGTAGCGGACCAGCTCTTCGACAGGTGGGGTCTTCCCGAGCCGGACCTCTTTGCGTCATTATGCAATGCCAAGCTGCCAGTGTTTTGCTCGCGAGAGCATGCGCCTGGAGTTTTTTAACCAGACTTGTTATCCCTTTGTCGGGCAGGGAGGTTTCTTTATGCCTTTCCGCCCTTCCCTCTCATTCAGAGGGTTCTGCTTAAGTTGCAGGCCGAAGGGGCCCGGATGATCCTTGTGGCCCCCAACTGGCCTCGACAGATTTGGTTTCCACTCCTGCAGCGGTTATCCAGGAACCGCCAATTCCGCTGCCCATATGCTCGCAATTGCTGACCCAGGACCAGGGGTCTCTGGTCCATCTGGATCTCGGATCCCTGCACCTTCGTGCTTGGCTCCTTCAGACGTAGCTCAAAATAGATACGGGGTTTCCCTGGAAGTGGCGTGGGTCTTAGCGTCTGCAAGAAAGGCCTCTACTCGCTCCACTTATGCTATGAAGTGGAAGCGTTTCTGACTTTGGGCCTTGCCGCAACATTTGGATCCCGTCACCTGCCCAGTGAACTCCACTTTGCAGTATCTCCTCTCCTTGTACGAGAAAGGCCTGAGTTATTCCTCTATCAAGGTGCACATGTGGGCAATTTCCGTCTACCATGCTCTCGTGGGAGAGAGAGCATTGGCGCAATTAGATGTGGCCTGCACCTTCCTTAGGGGAATTCTACACACAAGACCTCCCATTAGGGACCCTGTACCACCCTGGGACCTCATTTTTGTGTTGGAGAAACTCACCCTCCCTCCTTTTGAGCCCGCAGTGAGTTGTGAGCTGTGTTACCTTTATTGGAAAGTTTGTTTTTTGGTTGCTGTTACTTCAGCTCGAAGGGTTTCCGAGCTTCAGGCTCTGATGTGTAAAGAGCCCTATTTGGTTTTCCATAGGGAAAGGGTTTCCCTCAGAACTAATCCTAAGTTTCTTCCCAAGGTGGTCTCTGAATTGACCCTCAACCAGTCGGTTGATCTTCCAGTTTATTTTCCTTCCCCTTCCAATAGAGGGGAGGCTCTCCTCCACACATTGGATGTCCACAGGACCCTGAGGTATTACCTCCACAGAACGGTTCAGCACCGTAAATCGGAGCAGCTCTTTGTGGCTTTTGCACCACTTCGCTTGGGTCAACCAGTGTCCAAGCAAACTATCTCTAAATGGATAGTCCATTGCGTCTCGTTTTGCTACGAGCATCGGAATAAACCCCTGCCGGGCCCGGTTAGGGGTCACTCCACCAGAGGAGTGTCAGCTTCTTTCGCCGCTATGCGGAATGTCGCTATCCAGGACATTTGTGCGGCCGCAACCTGGAACTCTGTGCATACTTTTATCAAGCATTACAGCTTGGATATCATCTCCAGACGCCGTGCTGGCTCCGGCCTAGCGGTTTTACAAGGGCTTTTGTCCTAGGGCCTTTGGAGTCAGCATATTCCACCTCCCGGGGTCGGCTGCCTCCTTGCTGTGGGACTGCTTGGGATTCAGTCCTAAATGTAATAGCCTGCTACAAGAGCTCCCACTCTAAGTAAGATAGTACAGTTACGTAAGAACTTACCGTAACAGTAGATCTTCGAGAGGAGCTCTTGCAGCAGGTGCTGCTTCCCTCCCGCCTTCCCCCTCGAGATGTGCAGATCTATTTTCTTTCTTTCTTCTTTCTAGATGGTGGGCTTCGCCCCTTCTCTTGTCAGGCCTTCTGCTGGGTACTGGGGGAGAACTGAGGTGGAGCTGGGTCCGGCCCCTCTTGTACCCTGACCGATTGTGTCAGGCGGTCCCTGGTATCGCTGGCAGAAGTTTTTCACTCGGTGGTCCTAGTGCCTGCGGCATAGTCCTAAATGTAATAGCCTGCTGCAAGAGCTCCTCTCGAAGATCTACTGTTACGGTAAGTTCTTACATAACTGTACTTTATGGATAATGGTCATCATCACCTTAAAAGATACAGAGGTCTTTGTCTTTTATCTCTGTTACTTTGGTGCATGTTCCCAGGCTAGTATGAATCGTACCATTTCTGCTATTAGCCAATTATGCAAGTTTATTGCATCTTTTTACTAGTTTCTATAGCAATAATCAGAGGTATAAAAATGACTGCTCTGCTTAGTATTCTCAGAGAAGAGATAGGGGGCTGCCTTTAGGTAAGAAGATCTGGGTGTTCTTCTCAGTGGTGTGTTTTTATCAGTGATTTGGTTATAAGCCTGCTTTTATATACCAGAAATAAATCCTTATCAGACTGTTGAAACCACTTGTTTGTTGTTTCTTCACTCTTGCAATTCCAACAAGAATCTGCGATAGGTTAAGATTTATTACCCTAATTACAGGTGCCCCCTCTCTGCTATACTGTCCGTCCTGGCTATTGAACCATCAGCTATTAAAATTTGGGAAGCAGGGATCATTATGGGAGTTGCGGGAAACTGGGATTACAGCATAAGATACCATTATATGCTGATCTCTCTTTATTACGAATCCCAGAACTTTGATGCCAGCATTACTGCATGTTGTGGAAATCCAGAAGCAGATGGTTTGAATACCTTTTATTGGACCAACGTAGGGGGTACAAAAAGAACAAAGTGCCTAAGCTTTCGGACCAACCAAGTCCTAACTGTCGTCAGCTTCCAGAGAAGGACTTGGTTAGTCCGAAAGCTTAGGCACTTTGTTTTTGTAATCTATATTGGTCCAATAAAAGGTATCAACCATTTGCTTCTGGATTTGTTCTTACAAGGACCAATACAGCAACTAAACTAAATCTGTTTGCGTGTTGTGGAAACATTTGCCACCTTTTCTGATTATAAGCTTAACCTGCATAAGTCTGAAATGCCCTTCCTGGGGTGGAATTCATGGCGTAAAGTAGGTGGGGGATTTTATTACTTACCTTGGAATCAAGGTAGGCCAGGATCTGGGAAGCCTATACAGATGCAACCCATTGTTTAGCATCATCCTCAAGGAGTTGGATTAGGGCCCTCCCCATTTCCTGGTTGTGTGTTATGCAGATGCTGCCTGTGAGCCCAACTAAGACAGATATTAAGAAACCAGAAAAAGGATTCACCACGTTTATATGGCAGGGGATGTGCCTACGGATGAGTTTACAAAGACTTAAGGAGGGAATGGATTGGGGGGGGGGTGGCTTTCTGGATGTTCAAGGGTATTTCCTGTCAATCCAGCACCATTAGATACAGGACTGGGTAAACCGGGGTGCCGCTAGCTTGGTTGACTTAGAGGAAGTAGGATGCCCTGACCCCTTGTCTGCATTCCTGGCAAAATGGGGGGGGAGAGCGTGCTTACAGGCAACTGCCCAGTCCTAATCCCCTGGTGCAGTGGGTACTGGAGGCTTGGGAGATGATCAGAAAGAGGAGGGGAGTGGCGAGGGAACATACCCTGCTGGATCCCTGTGGCTCATAACCTGGGTTTCTTAGCTGGGCTCAAGGACCCTGGTCTTCAGTTACGGGAAGAAAAGGAGTAAGATATCTGTGGGATTTGTACTGTAAGGAAGGGATGTACTCCTTTGTAGACCTGCGGCACAGCTGGGGATTCTACAGTCCCATCTCTTTAGGTACCTACAAATCCGGGCCTAGCAGAGGGCTGTGCAGGGTGCCTGTGGAGGCATCTAGCTTGGCATCAGTGAAACAAGAAGTCTTTAGGGCCAGAACAGATGGTAAGGGTCTGATGAGCAGAGCGAGACCGGGTAGCGATTCTCTCCCCGACATTCCAGGGAAAGTGAAACTGCAGTAGTAATAGGAGTTGGGGTTTAGAAATAATGGAAGAAAATCGTAATACAGTTTTGGCGTTTATGTGGGCTTGCTCACCTGCAATAAATACAAAGAATCTCAGTACGAGTACAGATTCCTCCACTGCCTGTACTGCCAACCTAGGTTGATGTATACGTTTAAGGTTTAATCCGAAGGTTTTTCCTGTATGCCGTCGGTGTTAGGGAGCACTAGGGACATACTTCCACTACTTTTGGGATTGTCCCATTGGGCAATGTCTTGAGGGAGTTTGTGAATATGGGGTCATTCACTGGTTAACTCTCCAGTGTCACTATCATTTGGAATAGAGGACCTAGGACCAGAGGGATGGACCCCATATCCCAGGTGGATTTGAATTATGCATACTACAGTGAGACAATGTATCCTGTGCGAAGCCCAGTGTGGGACAATGGAAGAGGCTGACTATTTGGAACTTGGCGCTGGATCGCCTTACTTACCTCCTTAAGGATAGAGAGGAATGTTTTCTAGTTGAATGGGAGAAGATTCTTAGACTGCTTTTCAGCAACAGAGGCACAATTGCTGCGGGAGGGTGATATAAATTTGTGCTGTAGAGAGTTCCAGGAGATATAGATATACCCACGTACAGATATTGTTACAATGCAGGTTTTTAATATATTAATTGAAGAATATAGGTCAGCTGTCATTTATAAATGTTACTATGCAGAGTCGGGTATCATTGAAGGAGTTATTTATTTCTGGTATTTAAATTGTTCCTTTTGTTTAATCTGGAAGTTTATAAGGTTTTAATATATGGATTCTTAAAATATTATGTAAAAGCATACAAAATCTTAGTAATACCATCACTCCCAGAGCGATAATACTATTGTTCAGGTGTCGTAATACTGTCATTTGGGACCTGAACGATAGTATTATCACCAGCTGAACCGTGCAAGTCTATCTTCCACATCTTCGCAAGCATGCCTTCCGTTTGGCAGCTTTTTTTTAATTTAAATTTAACCACAGTCTTAAGTATCTGGTTGATCCTGCTTTGTCACTTCCACCTTTCAGCACCAGCAAAGGTAAGAGGCGCATACATGGTGTTCATTACCGGGGAGTCCTACCATCTCGAGGTTCTGGACACTTTGAAACCTCTCGAGCGTCACTCTAGAAGTTCCTTTGTGTCCAGAACCTCTCGATGGTATTATTCCCTGGTAATAGACACTAACCTATCCATTATTCTGTTTATTATATGATGGTGCAATAATATGGTTGCTATATGTATGCTTTTTTAAAGGATGAAAATTAATAAAGATATTGTACGAAAAAATTAAAAAGCAAAAAGGAATAGGACTGTTTCCAGCGCGGGGAGGGATCCAGTGAGCGAGATCATGTGCTAATGTTTAAAGTGATTTTCCCGAATCCAGGAAAACTTTAAAAAAAAATTTAATATATATAATATATATCTGACAGTTTGGTTTACAGTTCATTAATTTTCTGTATTTCCTCCCCTTGTTCTTTATTAATGAGGATATTTGTACGAAAATAGGATCTTGTAGTCTGTCATCTCATTCTGCTGCTTCCACCCCCCTACTGAAGTCCTAGTTCTTTGGCATTGTAGTTCTTTATATTGCAACAGATTGTGATGTCACTGACAGAATTGGGACTTCAGGTGAAGTCTAAGGTACAAATATTCTCTTTGCATGCAATCTTCAGTAAGAATAATAGGAGAAAAATACAGAAAATTAATGAAATATTAGCTAGATTATGTTCCTGCCTTTTGAGAAATCATTAAGATTTGGTACAGAGACTAATTTGAAAACGAAATTTGTGTGTGGTTTGAAAGTGCATAAGCGAAATGCTGAAAACGAATGCATAGCACAGACCGTTCATGGGAAGCTGTTGTGCCGTGCACTTACCTGTTAACGCTAGTGTGATGTGTCTCTTGTGTGCAGCGCCCACACAAAGCAAATGCAGAAGAAATGACCAAATACCACAGTGACGACTACATCAAATTCCTGAGGTCCATCCGGCCTGACAACATGTCCGAATACAGCAAACAGATGCAGCGGTGTAAGTACAAGATCAGGCTTACTAGTGTCTCAGATTTTTTTATTTTTATTTTTGGTCCGCGCTGCTTGTGTTTTTTGCAGGGCAATGCAGGCAGTTTGTCGGAGTGCCAAGCTATGAATTTGGAGACTGCCATTTCCTCACTGTGACCCTGAGCAAGTCACGTGCCCCCCTTCCGGGTTGCTTAACGTCTCTTTAAACTAATGCAAGTATTACATGCAGTACTTTATTGGCTGAGGTATGTCAGCGACTGTGCATGTAAATGTTGTTGCTGCATCGCCAGGTGCCAAATATTGTAATCTTACTAAGAAATCCTCATTATCTTGCACCTGTTGCAGCATATCACAGTTGCCACTAGATACTGGGGAATCTTGGTGTGGGGTGCTACTAGTCACCAGGGAATCCTTTATATGGGACAGGCTGAGGGAGGAGGGTACACCAGGATTACTATATATGGGATGGGGTGAGGCGGGTATCATGGTGCTTGGTACTGAACTGGATAAGGGACCTGAAGGGGGAGCAAAGATGGGCCACTGGGTCCATAAAAAAAAAAAAACAAAAAAAAAAAAACAAACCTGTACTTGATGATGTGATTCCCCTCCTGGTACTGGCACCATCAAATGAGGGGAAAAAGGAGTCTGGCACCTTCTGCCAGCCTCCGTTCCATTAGCACCTGCCTCCATTCAGACAGCAGCCATCTTGAACCAGTGCTCAACATCTCGGCTGGATGCCAGTTGAAGTCAAATACCACAAAACTACATTGATATAGCGCTTTGGTGGTGATTGAATTTGGATGGCGGTGAGCTGAGGAGGTGAATGGTGGACTGTGCTGGTTGCTGTCTGAAAGGAGAAGATGGGAATGAGACCGCTAGATCCCAGGGAAAGTCTGAACTGAGGGAAGAGTTCCCACTGGACTCTGGGGTAAGCAAGTCCTTGGGTGGGAAGAGGAAGGGTAGGCCACTGGACACCAGGAAAAGATTTACGGGGAAGGGGTGAGGGAGATTGGGTCTCTGGACACCAGGGGAAAGCTTGTACTAGGCTGGAGTGAGGGAGGGTGGGCACTAAGCACCAGGGAAAACTTGTACTGGGTTGGGTGAGTGAGGGTGGACCACTGGACACCAGGGAAGGCTTGCACTAGGCTGGGGTAAGGGAGTGTGGTCCACTGGACAGAGCAAAAACGTGAACCGGGCTGAGGAAAGAGAAGGGTGCCAGTGGACACCAGTGAGTTGAGGGGGTGCCACTTAATACCAGAGAGTACTTGACCTGGGAGAGGGTGTGAGAAGGGATGCTTCTGGGGATTCTGGGAATGGGACAGGGTGAGTAATGTGGCACCACAAAACACCAGGCAGTCCTTGACTGGGGATGGGTTGGAGGGATGCCATTGATTGACAGGTAGTGCTTGGCATTGGACAGGGTGATGGAGGGAAAATTACTGGACACAGTGCTGAGTTGAACCTTTATTTTATTTATTTAATTAAAATTTTGGTAACCGCCAAAGGCACACTGAGCTGGAGCTTGTTTCCAGGTACGACTCGGGCGGGGGAAGTGAAGAAAATGCAAACAGGCGTACAGAGGTGACGGCATAGCAATAAGTAGAATAAAATACAGGATGTTTTTCAAAATATATACAATAAAGTGCAAGAATATTGCAAAGGTATACTGTATATACAATAAATACAAATGAGAATGTACAATGTTTTACTGATCAGGCAATAGTAAATGCAGCAGAGTGCAAGGAGCCGCAAATGAGTAGCTAGAGTGTTAAGGGAGGGGTAGAGTTCGGGGAGGAAACTAAGTCTCTTGGTTAACAGCACAGTGCTCTGATTTGCCTCTACTGATAGTGACGGCAGTGGTGGTAGCCAGACTTGGGTTACCAGGTTCACCTCTTGCCCCCCCCCAAACAAAAACATGTAATTTAATGTTCCAGAATATTACTGTTTAATTCCAGCAAGTGACTCAAAATAATCAGACACAATATTGTTGCAAAAATACCTTTATTGAATATGTAAATACACTGTGACAGCTGGAGAGCAGCTGTACTAGGCAGATACTTTTCATGACATAACTTTGGAACCACAGCACCGTCAGCAGTGGAGGCATCAGTCTTTGTTATTCACAGTGACGAGCTGCAAAGCACATGAATACATGCACTGAATTCTGGGATACAGACAAAGCAATCCCAGAATTCAAGTAAGAGCTGGTCACTGGGAGAACCACTTTAGCAACAGGATGTGGACACAGACAGCTTTCAAAAACAGTTACACTTGCAGAATGGTTTAAGTAAACTGGTTTTGAAAACCATTTTCTAAAATGGAACTTCTAAAGTGTGGACAGAGCCTTGAGTGCTCTGGCATACAGTGTGTATGAAACGCATCCTTTACTATATTGAATGAGACATTTGCAGTTGTATGCGAGTGATGGTGTGTGTGTGTGTGTGTGTGTGTGTGTGTGTGTGTGTGTGGTGAGAAACAGTATTATTATTATTATTAGCTTTTATTGACCAGGTAAGTACATTAACCGCAGGTTATGCCTATTTTTTGATACAACCCGGGAGGTAACGAGACAAAGAAAATACAACACAAAATTGGGAGTTAGCAAGAGAGCAGTATAGTACAAGCACTACAGTACGGTATGATACAATATTGGAGAAACAGCGGTACATGGATCAAACTAGTGTGAGATACAAAACCACAGAGCAGTATATAATCATGATGAGAGGGAGGTTGATTTTGTTTTACAATTTACCTTGTCTCTTCTGAGACACTGCCTCTCATTTTCTGAGGGGTCCTTCTCCTGTCCTGCTGGAAGGGCTGCAACTGGGCGGGGGGTTGGTGACTTGCTGTGGGTCATACTGTGAGGGTGGTGGGATTTTAACCTGGTTTGTATTCCAACTGCTAGACAACATTGCCTTATACAGAGGAGTATTGTTCCATTGTCAGAATTCATTACTTAAGTTTTTAAGTCCGTAATTGAAGCTCAGTTTAAGTTTTAGGGCCCCCTTTTGTTTGTGACCAGTGACCAAATGCCTTTCTCAGCGCGTCGCCCACGCAGTTTAGGATGTTCCTGCTGCACCCTGTCCTTCAGTTTGGGAGAGTGTCGCGTCTCTGAGCGTTAAGAGTGATACCAGTGCCATTTTGTAGTGCCTTGGCTGGGTTGTGAATACTGGGTACCCCGTGCCATACTGTAGTGGCTTGGCTGGGTTGTGAATACTGGGTACCCCGTGCCATACTGTAGTGACTAGGCTGGGTTGTGAATACTGGGTACCCCGTGCCATACTGTAGTGACTAGGCTGGGTTGTGAATACTGGGTACTCTGTGCCATACTGTAGTGGCTAGGCTGGGTTGTGGATACTGGGTACCCCTGTGCTATACTGTAGTGACTAGGCTGGGTTGTGAATACTGGGTACCTTGTGCCATTCTGTAGTGACTAGGCTGGGTTGTGAATACTGGGTACCCTGTGCCATACTGTAGTGGCTTGGCTGGGTTGTGAATACTGGGTACCCCGTGCCATACTGTAGTGACTAGGCTGGGTTGTGAATACTGGGTACCCCGTGCCATACTGTAGTGACTAGGCTGGGTTGTGAATACTGGGTACCCCGTGCCATACTGTAGTGACTAGGCTGGGTTGTGAATACTGGGTACTCTGTGCCATACTGTAGTGGCTAGGCTGGGTTGTGGATACTGGGTACCCTGTGCTATACTGTAGTGACTAGGCTGGGTTGTGAATACTGGGTACTCTGTGCCATACTGTAGTGGCTAGGCTGGGTTGTGAATACTGGGTACTCTGTGCCATACTGTAGTGACTAGGCTGGGTTGTGAATACTGGGTACCCCATGCCATACTGTAGTGGCTAGGCTGGGTTGTGAATACTGGGTACCCCGTGCCATACTGTAGTGACTAGGCTGGGTTGTGGATACTGGGTACCTCGTGCCATACTGTAGTGGCTAGGCTGGGTTGTGAATACTGGGTACCCCGTGCCATACTGTAGTGGCTAGGCTGGGTTGTGAATACTGGGTACCCCATGCCATACTGTAGTGGCTAGGCTGGGTTGTGAATACTGGGTACCCCATGCCATACTGTAGTGACTAGGCTGGGTTGTGAATACTGGGTACCCCGTGCCATACTGTAGTGACTAGGCTGGGTTGTGAATACTGGGTACCCCGTGCCATTCTGTAGTGACTAGGCTGGGTACCCCGTGCCATTCTGTAGTGACTAGGCTGGGTTGTGAATGCTGGGTACCCCATGCCATACTGTAGTGACTAGGCTGGGTTGTGAATACTGGGTACCTCGTGCCATACTGTAGTGACTAGGCTGGGTTGTGAATACTGGGTACCCTGTGCCATACTGTAGTGGCTTGGCTGGGTTGTGAATACTGGGTACCCCGTGCCATACTGTAGTGACTAGGCTGGGTTGTGGATACTGGGTGCTCTGTGCCATACTGTAGTGGCTAGGCTGGGTTGTGAATACTGGGTACTCTGTGCCATACTGTAGTGACTAGGCTGGGTTGTGAATACTGGGTACCCCATGCCATACTGTAGTGACTAGGCTGGGTTGTGAATACTGGGTACCCCGTGCCCACTGTAGTGACTAGGCTGGGTTGTGGATACTGGGTACTCTGTGCCATTCTGTAGTGGCTTGGCTGGGTTGTGGATACTGGGTACTCTGTGCCATTCTGTAGTGACTAGGCTGGGTTGTGAATACTGGGTACCCCGTGCCATACTGTAGTGACTAGGCTGGGTTGTGGATACTGGGTAGCCCGTGCCATACTGTAGTGACTAGGCTGGGTTGTGGAATACTGGGTACCCGTGCCATACTGTAGTGACTAGGCTGGGTTGTGGATACTGGGTACCCGTGCCATACTGTAGTGACTAGGCTGGGTTGTGGATACTGGGTACCCCGTGCCATACTGTAGTGACTAGGCTGGGTTGTGAATACTGGGTACCCCGTGCCATACTGTAGTGACTAGGCTGGGTTGTGAATACTGGGTACCCGTGCCATACTGTAGTGACTAGGCTGGGTTGTGGATACTGGGTACCCGTGCCATACTGTAGTGACTAGGCTGGGTTGTGGATACTGGGTACCCCGTGCCATTCTGTAGTGACTAGGCTGGGTTGTGAATACTGGGTACTCTGTGCCATACTGTAGTGACTAGGCTGGGTTGTGGATACTGGGTACCCCGTGCCATACTGTAGTGACTAGGCTGGGTTGTGGATACTGGGTACCCCGTGCCATACTGTAGTGACTAGGCTGGGTACCCCATGCCATACTGTAGTGACTAGGCTGGGTTGTGAATGCTGGGTACCCCGTGCCATACTGTAGTGACTAGGCTGGGTTGTGGATACTGGGTACCCCGTGCCATACTGTAGTGGCTAGGCTGGGTTGTGAATACTGGGTACTCTGTGCCATTCTGTAGTGACTAGGCTGGGTTGTGAATACTGGGTACCCCGTGCCATTCTGTAGTGACTAGGCTGGGTTGCGAATACTGGGTACTCTGTGCCATACTGTAGTGACTAGGCTGGGTTTGTGGATGTTGAGAGTTCCTGTACCGTTCTGTAGCTACTGGGCAGGGTTTAGAATACTGGGTGCCCCAGTGCCAGTCTGTTGACTTGGCTGGGCTGCAATACTGGGTGTCCCTGTGCCAGTCTGTATTGACTTGGCTGGACTGCAATACAGGGTGTCCCTGTACCATTCTGTAGTGTCTAGGCCAGGTTGTAAATGCTGGAGGCACCTGTGCTTCCCTCTGTTGGAGCAGACTGCCATCAGAGGGCAGGAAACCCAAGGCTGCTGTTTTGTCTTTACATTGCTGGGACTGACTTTCTGTGTCTAAATGGAATTAAAATCTCCATTTGTAAGTAGTAGTAGATGTTTTGTTTAGTGGAACACCAGCATCAGGTTTCTTTGGAATGATGTGAGGAGGTGTTAGTTTACAGAGCGTGGCTGAGCCATGGAACAGTCTGCCAGCTGAGGTGATGGGTGCCAGAACCATTAATGGTGTCAAGCATGGCTGGGACAGAGGGAGGAGCTTTGTGGTTGCTCAAGGGGGCAGTAAGGGAAGGAACATGAAGGATCGGTGCTGCAGACAAAACCCTAGATAGACGGGTCTCAGGTTAGGATGTTATGGGCAGACTGGATGGATCAGAGGTCTTTTTCTGCTGTCATTGTCAGTTTCTGTACAATAATGGGCTGGTAGTATAGCCTAGTGGTAAGAGTAACGAGCTGTGAATGAGCTTGGTGTACAGCCAGAAGACCTGGGTTTGATTCCCACAACCACTAATTGTGTGCTGTGCAATTCTGAGCAAATCACTTAACCACCCCAGTGCTCCCAGGTTGCCCTTGCCACTGAAAACGGGCCCATGTGTCTAGTGGACCTTACCTGGTTACCAAAGAGTTAAAAACAAAAAAAACAAATAAAAAAAAAAAAACTAAAACTATGATGATCTTTTTGTGTATTTTTTCATAGTTAATGTGGGAGAAGATTGCCCTGTTTTTGATGGACTGTTTGAATTCTGCCAGCTGTCGACTGGAGGCTCAGTTGGTGAGTTGCCATTGTTTTTGTTTTTTTTCATTCTTTTGGTGTCCATCTCTGAAGAATGTAACTTTCGAGAGGTAATGTGGCTAAGTTACATGGTTAACCAAAGAAAATGGATGTTGGTAAAGCTGGTGCCAAGGAAACTTTGTCCTTAACGGTGCATGTTGATGACTTGCATGGGTTGGGGCAGTGGGGACTGGGATGATACGGTGCATGTTGAGGAAGTGGATGGATTGGGGCAATGAGGGTTGGGATGGTACGTTGCATGGTTTGGGGCAGTGAGAGTTGGGATGGTACAGTGCATGTTGAGGAGGTGCACAGACTGGGTAAGTGAGGGTTGGGATGGTATGGTACCTGTGTTGAGGAGGTTCTAGGGCTGGGGCAGTGAGGGTTGGGATGGTACGGTGCGTGGATTGGGGCAGTGAGGGTTGGGATGGTACGGTGCGTGGATTGGGGCAGTGAGGGTTGGGATGGTACGGTGCGTGGATTGGGGCAGTGAGGGTTGGGATGGTACGGTGCGTGGATTGGGGCATTGAGGGCTGGGAGGGTACAGTGCGTGGATTGGGGCAGTGAGGGTTGGGATGATGCGGTCGTGGGTGGGGGCGAGGGGAGGGTGGGAGGTGCAGTGGATTGGAGCAGGGAGGGTGGGAGGGTATGGTGCCTGTAATGAGGAGGTGCTTGGGCTGGGGCAGTAAGGGTTGGGATGGATGATGCGTGGATTGGGGCAGGGAGGGTTGGGATGGTACGTGCATGGATTGGGACAGGGAGGGTTGGGATGGTACAGTACATGGTTGGGGCAGTGAGGGCTGGGAGGGTATGGTGCATGGATTGGGGCAGTGAGGGTTGGGATGGTACGCATGGGTAGCTATAAGGGTGTGCTCCATGCTCGGAGCACATTTGTTTAAATTAGGAGCACATTTGTTTAAATTAGGAGCACATTTGTTTAAATTAGGAGCACATTTTTGATCAAAATGTAGTGCCATCGTGCTCTTGCATAGTACTAGAGCATGGCCCATTTTGCATTATTGTACATGGCTGTGGGACTTGAGTACATGTCCCAGAATAACTTGTGCTCATTTTATTTTCATTAGATCCATTCAAACAAAATATACCCAATCACCCCATCTTTTTTATGTGTTGTTGCTGATGTGAGCAGTGTTCATATTGTGTATACAGTGCAGAAATGTAAGGAGCTGGGAGGGAGTCTTGGGTAGTGTGCTTTGTTACATAGGTGCTGCCTGAATAGGACAGGGGAAGAAAAAGGGAACTTCACATTACGACCTTCAACTTGTAGTTGAAAGAATGGAGCAGAGAGTAGGGGTACTGCTACACTGGGGACTGGAGACCCCCCCCCCCCAGAAGATTAGAGCCTATACCAAGGTGATGGCCTGCATCCATATGGGAGGGGATCCACAGTTCTCAGTGGACAGTTTAAATGTTACTTTGATGAACGTTTAAACTAGCTGGCCTGGGGGGGAAGGGGAGGCAACAGCAGGCCAAAGCAGAATGAAGGGAGATCCCGGGAGGGGGACAAGAGTCCCCCAACGGTGCAAGTTAATCAAGGTAGGAGTGGGTTATCAAAGGAGGAAGGGGTAAGCAAAGCAGTTAGAAGAGAAGAGGTAGGATGGGAGAACATAAGAAAAAATGGGGACGTGATGAGAATAGAACAAAATCTGTAAGGTCATATGTGTTAATGCTAGGAGTCTTGGAAATAAGATCCCAGAACTAGAGGTTATCATGGCAGAGGCTGACCTGGATATTGTGGCCATTATCGAGGCAAGGTACACTGACAGCCATGAGTGGGACAAGGTCCTGTCAGGCTACATGATGTTCAGAAGGGACAGGGAGGAAAGAAAGGAGAGGGGAGGTGCTTTATGTGAAGGAAAACATAAAAACAACAGAAATACAGGGAATTGGGGGGGGAAGAGACTGAGGTGCTGTGGGTCACACTCCAGTCAGAAATCAGAACCACTGTTCAGACAAGTGTGATCTACTGGCCTCTGACACAGGGGAAGGACTAAGACAAAGAAATGTCAGAAACTGCTGCAAAATGGTGGAAAACGGGGTGTTGCTGGTGGGGGACTTCAGTCTCAGTGTGCTGGGTGTATATTGGAGCCTTCCAGCTGCAGCTTCAGTTAGAAGTAGGGGCATCCTGATCACACTGCACTGGTAGGCAAGCTGGTTAACTTGGGGGTGGGTAATAGCGTGCTAACCTGGGTAAGAAACTGGTTAGCATATAGGACACAGAGGGTAGTGGTAAATGGAATTCACTCCGAGGAAAGCTGGGTGACCAGTGATTGTATCTCAGGGATCAGTGCTGGGACAGGTCCTCTTCAACGCAAAAAAGTACAAAATAATGCACTTGGCACATAAAAACCTATGAACAGAGTACAGTATTAGCAGAGTGATACTGACAAAGACCAAACAGTAAAGAGAACTAGGGATAATTGTATCGGATAACCTAAAGATGGCCAGGTAGTGTGGTAAGGCAGTTGGAAGGGTTAGTGGGATGCTGGGGTGCACAGTAAGGGATACTAGTAGGGAAGAGGGAGGTGCTGCTACGTGTGTGTATGTGTATGTATATATATATATATATATATATATATATATATATATATATATATAATATAGTGTGTGTGTGTGTGTGTGTGTGTGTGTGTGTGTGTGTATGTATATGTGTATACATATATAAAATCTCTCACTGTTAAGACTCTACCTTGAGTACTGTGTCCAGTTCTGTAGACCACGTCTCAGGAAGGACACAGAGTGGAGGTGGTCCAGAGGAAGGCTACCAAAATGGTACAGTATCTGCATCAAAAGCCCTGTGAGGAGAGGGTGAAGAAGCTAAACACGGTATGTTCTGCCTGTAGAAGAGGAGGGAGAGAAGGGATATGATGGAGAAGTTTAAATTCCTCACAGTAGTAAATAAGGTACTGGATGTGGGCTTTTTTTTTTTTTGGAGAAAAAGTTGCTCTGGAACAAAGCATAATAAGAAGGTGAAGGGAGGTAAATTCAGGAGGGATGTGAGAAAGTACTTCACACAATGGTGGTGGATGCCTGGAACAGCCTTCCATCGGAAATGGTGGGGGCGAAAACAGTGGATGCCTGGGACAGGCACAAAGGAATCATAGGGATAAGGAAGTGTGTCTGTATGCGTGGAGGGATTGCACTTTAGATCAATTAGGCTCTACAGCAAAAAATGAAGGTTAACAAAAATGGACAGATTGGGTGAGTCCAGTGGCCCTTCTCTACTGTCACATTCTATTTTTCTAGGTATGTGCAGGGCAGCCAAAGTTTTATTTATATAATATGTAATTTATGTATTTTTTCCCCATCTAAAACCATTGGATGCTCCCTCAGGGGTTGAAAAATCCCCAAGTCCGAGGTCCGGGACGCACAAAAAGCAGCTTGGGACTTGCACACTACAGCCCTTTTAAGCCTGACGGACTTGGCTGTATTTACTTCCCCCGAAACGACCTCCGAAAGTTTTAAATAAATGACAAGTGTGGTGTGCCCTGGCCCTGTAAGTGAATGCTTGCCCCTGTATTCTGCGTGATCCATGGTGCTGCTGTGTACTGTAGACTGCTGCCTGGCTGGCTGGTGTGGCAGCAGCCTGCTTCTAGCTTGCTTGGGGGTGAATCTGTGGCACCCTGCTGGCTGCTGGTAGTCTGAGGCTCCTGTGCTCCTCTTCCACGCCTCCTGTGCTCCTCTTCCACGCCTACTCTCTCTCACAGCAGCCAATTAAGAAGCGCGACGTGGAATTGGCGGTTTGGCGCACAACTCTTACACGCAGCAGAGAGAGAGGAGGGAAAGAGGAGTCGATACCAGAGTTGTGTGGACGGGTGGTAGCCTAATTTGCAGAACAGTTATATTTGTCGAGCAGACTGCAGAGCGGGGATCTGTGTAAAAAGGAGCCAGGAGTCTGTTGGCGGTCGCCGCTCAGAGGTGCTGGTCTGGAGAAACTGTAGAGCCGTCGGAGCCCTAAGCCCATAGTAACTAGGTACTCCCTCGCAAATTGGTGCCGGTCCTGAGGAGAAGAGGAGAGACTTCACTAGAGCTAGTAGAGGAGAGCAGTGAGACAGTGCGATGACTCAAGGAGAACTAAGAGAGGGAATCAGGATTCGTTGGGTAAGGGTGTCTCTCTCCCCCCTCCAAGAATTGTTGGCAGCAACAGCCCGTTTATTTAGGAGGAGGATCCATCTTGTCAGTCATCTGACAGGAGCCTGGAGGCAAGGAGTTTGACACGGGGGGGGGGGCGCTGAGCAGACTGGGTGCCAAGATAACGCCATTACATAATAATTGGAGCCCCCCCATTATTTAAAAATTAAATCTGACTTGTTAAAAAAATAACCAGAGAGTCCCTGTTGTGTTGTTGAGGAGTGTGTGAACTGAGAGTGCATTCATGTGAAGGAGAAGGAGTGGGGATAAAATGCATTTCAGCTCTCTGTAGTTCTGCTGACCAGACCTCAAGGAAGTCATAAGATCTGCAGGCAGGGCACCAGTGGGTGAACAAGAACAGAAAAGTATTTCTGGTGGCTAGCAGTCCCTCCCCCACCTGATCCATTGCCTGATATAATAAAAGTGTTCCTGGTTGCTAGTGGTCCCACTCCTCATCCAATATAATAAAAACATTTTCTGGCTCAGATTGGGGACGGGGGAAGTGGGGTGATGTGGCTCTGCCTGTCAGGCTGGGGGGGGGTCCACTAGACCACCACCAGGGACAGTTTAGTCTCTTACAACCAGTGGATCGGGGATGGGGACCACTAACTACCAGGGAGATGTCATTAGTGTTACATGTATAGATACATAGAAATGTGATGGCAGAAAAAGACCGCCAGGCCCACCTAGTCTGCCCACTTGTCTAGTTCTCTGCTAGGACATGCCCTTCCCCCTCACCCGACCCACCCTCAACAATCCCTTGTGTCTATCTGGAGCTCTTTTGAAGCATTCCACTGTTTCCAATCAACTTCTCAGGGAGTGTGCTTATAAAAAATGGGAGACTAAGGCTTTTTAGTTAAAAAAAAAAAAAAAAAAACGATGTATGAGTGGACCCAGAGACGGTGTGTGTCTGCCTTACAGCACTGCTTCAGTGATCTCAATATAAAAAGAAAAGTGGGGGGTCACTGGTGCATGCTGGATTGTGAAACTTAATTTAGAGCCAAGCATATAGTCTCGAATCCAGCCTGCGAGCTGTGAATAATTTGGCTTGTAGAGGGCTACCTGTTGCTTCCTATAAGAAATGACGAAAAATTTGCTTTAGTAAAAATGTAGTGGGGGGAAAAAAAAAAAAAAAACCTGTGACTTACTAATGCCTGCGACGGACTTATGGACCAAAAATAACATAAGTCCTGGACTTACGGCCTCTCCAAAAAATTTTCAACCCCTGCTCTCTCTGACTTGGGACTTTTGGCTGAGAGGCCAGTTGTCTCTGACTTCTGTCTGTGTGCTGGTGGATGCTCAGGTTACTTAAGAATAGACATTCAGGCAGGAGCAAAGGAAGTAGAGTCTGAACTGGACAGACCAGACTAGGCCGCGTTAACAGGGTGAGCAGAGGTTCAGGGTTGAAACTGGTACTGGCCCGCTAGCCACATGCCGGAAGATTCTGAATTGGGCCAGTAACATTTTCCTTAACTGGGCCTCCTGACTTGTATTGGTGAAAAGAATGTTTGGGTAAGTGCACCAGTTGGGCCTATGGAAAAGACTGCCCATACTTTGATAGTGAAAGGCAGTACGGTAAGTCTGGCCAGATGCAGGTGGTGGTATATGTAGTGGCTTCCAAGAAGAAATTAGAAGCAGAATTAGAAAGTAGAAGTAGAAATTACCAAGTACAAATTGCAGAAGCACAGTGAAGCAGCATAACAGACAAACAGACTTGGTCTCATCTCTTTAGGTTTCCTGTGCTCTTAATCCTCAGTCAGGTGGTGAAAAATTAAAGTAATTCTATTCATTTAACCAGCTTTACAACATACCAAAATTGATAGCAGAAAAAGGCCGTACAGCATATCCAGTGTGCTCGAGTTTCGGACCCCTCAATAACTACTCTGATCTTCTCCCCCCGCTTTCCACCTCTTCTTCTCACCTCTTCTCCCCATTCCATGTAATTTTCCCAGTTTACCCTGTCCCAGCCTCTCTTGAAGCTGTCTACAGTCTTTAGGGAGACAACCTCCTCTGGCAATTTGTTCCATTTTGCCACTGCCCTTGCAGTAAAAACAAGTGTCGTCTTACGTCCCTCGTGAAGCGAACCCCCCACCAGTGTGAGGCAGTATCCCCTAGTGGTCTTGGTCCCACTAAGGTTTAACAGACAATCTGAGTTCATTTTGCTGAAACCATTAATATAATTAAAGGTTTTGTTTCATGTCAGCTTTATATTATGTAATGTAATGTGGGACTGTAAATTACTAGTAGATGCTACTGAACCTCTAGTACTATCTACCAATTGATGATTTACTATCAGGAAATCATAAATATAAACATAGGTAGGAGCACTATCTTGGTCTGAAGAGGCACATATTTCATGGCACAAGTTCAATCAAGTGTGCTCCTCTGTTTCAGAGGAGCACACTACACTAAATCCTTAACGCTACCCCTGATGGTACGGTGCATGTTGAGGAGGTGCATGAGCTGAAGCAGTGAGGGTTAGGATAATACTGTTACAGCTCTTCACTGGGAATGATGATGTCTTTCCCTTGTCTGGTTATGGGGCATCAGTACCGGCAATAATGAGTCTCTTTCGAATTCGCTGCTGCCCAGTCCTAATATCTGGTGTCCAACATGCACACTGTTCCATAGTCTGCTTCTGCAGACCCTGTGCAGACTGTTGATTTTGTGTGTTGTGAATTTTACAAGCTCCTGGGATTTGCATGCAGCAGGTATTTTACAAAAGTCCTCTCTTGTGAAAATCGTGCAGATGTTTGGTGGTGTTTTTTCCCAGCAAAAGTCCACACTTATTTTATTGCTTTGCATTAGGCACTGGTTACCATGCTACCTTATGGAATTGCTTAAATTCATCTCTGAAGGTCCATATAGCAAGTTTGTGCAGCTTCACATGCCTCTCCTGCAAAGCCTGGGAAGGGCAGGTGAATTTTAATTAAAAAAAAAAAAAAAAAAAAGTTATTTTGTGACAGTGTGTTTATGAAATGATGTACTGTATTGAAGTGGTCTGGTAAGCTGCTCTGTAACCGTGCTGGGGTGTGACTCATTGGTCAATGGTGGTGGAGACCCTCTGAAGGAGATGCACATTGTGGTGATACTTTGTTAGCCGTCCCATTACTCTAATGGCAACTTTGGTTCCTTTTTCCCCATCCTAGCTGGAGCTGTGAAGCTGAATAAACAGCAGACTGACATTGCAGTTAACTGGGCTGGAGGACTGCACCATGCCAAGAAGTCTGAGGCTTCTGGATTCTGTTACGTTAATGACATTGTACTTGCAATCTTGGAGCTGCTTAAGTAAGTACTGTTGTTGTGAGAGAGACCTACCCAAGACTGGTTCTTGCGAGGAAAAACAGGCAAGCAGGCAGAAACTGCTTAAGGTTGAAGATTTTAAATCTAGTCTTCGAGCTTGGATCTGTTGGGGTGGGGGTGGGGGGATTAGTGTCAGTATAAAAGGGGTGTTCAGGGCCTTTGGGGCCTGATCCACAAACGAGGCTGTGATAAGATTGGCCCATCAATACAGCAGTACCACTACCGCTCATGATCCTGCTGACTGGAGTGGGTAAATAAGCTCAAGTCATTTGGCCTGAGACAGGAGGATATGATTGAGCGTCCCAGAGGTAACATTCTGGGAAGGGAGGGAAGGGTTGCAGCTGCTGCCATCTGGATGACCACAAAAGGTGGTGCAGGCTGTGGTCGTCCTCAGGAAAGGAGGTGCTGACAGAGCTGGATGCATGATGCCCTTCTGATGTGTGTGTTCACTTGGCTACGCAGGCTGGTTGGAATCTCTGGGACAGGAGACCAGGAAAGGAGGTGGGGGAGACCCCAGAATCACACTTCCGCTCTACAGACTCACACACTACCGACCTTGGCACCACCTCCGGACGGGCATGGACCTTCGGTGGGTCCAGGCTGTCCCAAATACCCGCCTCTTGAGGCAGGGATAAGGTCTGGAGAGGACAGGTGACAAGGGTAGACTGGAAGCAGGGAGAACAAAAACTAGGCTGGTATGCATGTAAATCATGTGTGCTTGGTACAGAGCCCCATACCAAACCACACTGGATGGCCTCCACAATCCCATTCTTCAAGATTGCAGCACCTCACGTGGGGGCAGGGAGTGTCCTGAGCTGTGCTGGACACTGGGCATCCAATCTGATGCCTGAGTGGACTCCTCAATGGAGTCCTTGCCTGCATGAAGCATGTGATTTTTTTTGCATACCGCAGTCCTTGAGACTGATATATCCCTTGCATGGCCAGGGGAGAAAACATGAACAAAAGACTGAATGAACATAAGGGTGCTCTCAGCCTTCATTGCCATCTTGGAGGGCTGGGAGCTGCCAGTATCGGGGCCGATCATGGGCCAGATTAAGAGGACTGATGCCATGGAGTGCTGTCCAACTGTACTGCAGCCACTTGGATTTCATAATGCTGACTGCTTCTGCATACAACCAGATGCACATTTGATGTTTTTAAGAATTGTGCATATGTACAGCTCTGTCCCCCTGCATGTCCCTGACCCGTCTGCTCACATAGTTGTGCGGACTGATTGGGATTAGGTGCAGAGTTTGCATACACCCAGGAACTGTGTATGTGTGGAGGTCATTACATGCTTGGGGAAGTGCTAATGGACAGGTTGGATTGGGTGCAGAGTTGGCTTACCCAGGACTGTGGGTGTGTGGAGATCATTACATGTGCTGGGGGGGTGGCTATGCGGGCAGGTTGGGATTGGGTGCAGGTTAGCATACACCCAGGACTGTGGATGTTTGGAAGTCATTACATGTGCTTGGTAGGAGGAGGGTAGCTGGCGGACAGGTTGGGATTGGGTGCAGAGATGGTGCACACACAGGATGTGGATGTGTGGAGATCATCGCATGTGCATAGCAAGATAGCTGTTCGGACAGGTTGGGATTGGGTGCAGAGATGGTGCACACACAGGATGTGGATGTGTGGAGATCATCGCATGTGCATAGCGGGATAGCTGTGCAGACAGGTTGGGATTGGGTGCAGAGTTGGCACACAGCCAGGACTGATCGTGTGGAAGTCATTGCATGTGCATGGTGGGATAGCTGTGTGGACAGGTTGGGATTGGGTGCAGAGTTGGCACACAGCCAGGACTGATCGTGTGGAAGTCATTGCATGTGCATAGTGGGATAGCTGTGTGGACAGGTTGGGATTGGGTGCAGAGGTGCACATACCCTGGACTGTGGATGTATAGAGGTCATTGCATGTTCAGAGCAGGAACTCTGTACCACAGTCCAAACCATGCACCCCTGTGTGGCACCACAGTCCACCTCACGCACCCCTACGCGGATGATCAAGGCCTCCTTAGCCTTGTGTGGATCAGGCCCTGTACCATTGGGCCAATTATAGTTATGTAAAGCACCGGGGGTGTTCCTAGATTTTGACACAATTGTTTCACTTGTATTTGAACTAGATGGTCAGTGTGCAGTTGCCAAAAAAAAGTCTGCGTGGTGTTTTTCATGACCAAAGCTTTTAGACTTCAAAATTTTGGTTGGGGGATGTTGTAGAAGCTGTAGAGGCAGCTGATAAGGGGCAGACCAGGATGTCTTGTGCTTCTATACCTCATAGGGCAAGAACCTTTGGGAGTGGTGGGTGTCATGAAGGAGGGAGGGCAGGACTGGAAGCACCTACTGTGGTGCCTAATTAGAATAGACTCCTCCCACTAACTTGGGTTGTGGAAAGGGATATAGTAAGGGAAGGGATCCAGTTCAGGATAGAGGTCCAGGGTGGTCATATGGGCAGTGGGGGGTGAAGGGTGAATGGCAGGATTATGTGAAAGGATAGGGCCGGTGCAGGAAGTTGCAGGAGTGGGTACAGGGATTGGGAGAGGAGGAATGAAGTGGGTTTGGGAGAGAAGGAACTAAGTGGGGGGGGGCAGGGAGTACAGGAAGGCAGGACTAAGTCAGTGGGGGTAGGCAAGGTGGCTGTGGAGGCAGCGGGGGACTCAGACTGGTAGGGAAGGGCAGGAGGGAAAATTGGAGGGCAAGGCTGGTGGGGAGCAATCAGACAGAAGGGGATTTCAAGAGGTGGGCAGTGTGGAAGGGGGTGAAAGGGATGAGGGATAGGGGAGGAAGTGTTTTTTAAGGCCTTAGTGACTTCATTTTATTTATTTGAGATCTTGGATTACACCAGTGAGTGGAGGCTTGTAGTTCCACATCAGTTTACAAAAACATTAAGGTACAGCATTACAGGTTTACATTTGGTGCAGACAGAGTTACAATAAGGTACACACACATTTTTTGCAGAGTTACAATAAGGTACACACACATTTGTTGCAGAGTTACAATAAGGTACACACACATTTGTTGCAGAGTTACAATAAGGTACACACACATTTGTTGCAGAGTTACAATAAGGTACACACACATTTGTTGCAGAGTTACAATAAGGTACACACACATTGAGCAGCTTTGACAGTATAACAGTTTGCCAGCATCTGAAGTTAGGACACCCTACTGAGTTGCAAACACATAGAGGATAGAAGGAGGAGTAGGTTTATGGGCTTAGGGGGATGACAGAGGGTGAGTGGGAGGGTGAGTGTCATGTTTGGGAGGAGTAGAGGAGGCACTGGGTGTGAGGTAGGGTGGTGGATGACCTGAAGTGCAGAGGTTGGGATACATCAGCGTATAGTGTTGATGTGAGGCAAGTGCAAGTAGGTGATTGTGTAGCTAAAAGAGGGGTGCTAATGATTGCAGCCACAGTTGCTGGTTGTAATAAGGTGCTGTCGAAGTTTGCGTTTGAATGAGCCGGTAGTTGCAGCACTGGTAATGTCAGATGGTATGGCATTGGTCCAGCGAGGAGCACGGTAGCAGAAAGCATGTTGTGCCAAGGCAGTGCGGCATCTAGGTACTTTGTAGATCTGAGTGGTGGAGTTTCTTGTGAATAGTGATGGGAGTACTCCGGGAAGGGGGATGTGCACATGGGTAGGAAGGTGGTGTGTATGCTGGGGGTGATGGCAAAGCGTGTGTCCCCAATGATGGTACATCTTGTAGACAGGGTAGGGTGGAACCTCATATAATTTGTCTATAAACTAATGGCCTAATTGGTGCAGAGGTAGCTGTAGTACAGTAGAGGTTTTGGGCAATGGGAAGGATCTGTAGGAGGGTGGCTAGTTCAGTAGCCTTAAAATGTTACCAGCACCTAGGACGAGTACAGCAAGGAAGAGGAGGACTGAGGAGTTTAATTGCTGGCTACTGCAGTGGTGGAGATGAGAGGTATTGGTTATCTAGGAACCCAGGAGGGGACCTTGAATGACAAAACCCCAAATATGCTGGATAGACTGCACCTTCGCAGAGGGCATTCCACGGTGCTAAGGGGCCGGCTGGAGAGTAGATGGTCAGAAGCCTGAATTTAAACTGATGGGGGCCGGGGGTGCGTGGAGACTGGGTCTTCAGGACAAGTTGGGCTGGCAGCCCCCAAGTCTGAGCAGGGATTAGGATATGGTGGTATAGAGAGATGGGATTTTAATCTGAAGGGAGCAGAGAAGAGGCGTTCTTCAGTGGGGGGGGGTCATCAGTGGATCTGAGGGAGAAACGGGAGGGGTGCAAAGAGCAGGAAGGGAGCAGGCAGTGATGGGCAGGGGCGAGGACGACCTTGTAGGGGAGGGAGGGGCATGGAGTCCTGGTGGAAGGTGCTGTCTCTAAAATGCAAGAAGCCTTGGTAACAAAATGGATAACCTGCAGGTGATGTTGGGGAAAATGAAGGTGGACATTGCAGTGGCTATAGAAACTTGGGCTACATAAAACCACAACTGGGACCTCTCTGTCCATTGGTATAAATTGTGCAGAAGCAACAGGGGTGGGGGGGGGTAGTGATATTTGTGAGAGGGAGAATAACTGGTATGAGGTAGGAGGCAGAGGAGGGGAAGGCAGAGATACTGGTTGTGCAGTTGTTCAGGATCTCCTTGTAAATGAGTGTACTCAATGGAGTTATTCCTGCTAATAAACGTGAACTTGAATTGCAGTTCACTCGGGGGAGGAGGTAAAGTTGGGGGTGGTTTACAGACCACCTGATCAGGAGGAGAAAAGGTATAGGGAGTTGGGATCCTTGATCAGAGTGGCAGCTGGCATGGGTGAAGTGGCGATTGTGGGAGACTTCAGACTGCCCATGGTGGACGGGAAGATTCCTGCCACAGCCTGCACCAGGAGTCCTTTAATCCTGGATGTGATGCAGAGCAGATGACTGACTCAGGGTGTAATGGAACTTATCACGGAGGGAGCATCCTTTATCTGGTACTAACAAATGGGGACCATGTTCAGGAAATCCAATTTTTATTTATTTCAGTTACGGAATTACAACCTTTGAGCCAGAGGCTGTTTTACAAAGGCTCCAAGCCAAAGAACTAATACAATACAGAAGACCTACAATTAGGAGATTCAGCAGAAGGGTATTACAGCTCTGAGTGGGAGATGTAGTACAGCACATGCTGATACAAATTACACAATATTCTCAAATACACACTGTTACAGACAGGAACTCACAATAAGCAGGTAGCCATGTATCGGTAATTTTCAGTAATCAGATTGTTACATTGCTAAGTGCAGTTGGAGAAGAAGTAGTGGCAGTCAGTGGCATTGTCAGGGGGAGGTGGTTAGGGGTAAATGGAGTTAGTACAAGGGGGTGGTGTTGGGTAGCAGCCAGAGAGGTTAAGACCTTTGAAAGGAAGTGACAGTCTGATGGTGTGGTTAGGTTAGTCATGGGGAGGGAGAAAGCAAACACCAAGATCAGGGTCCTAGACTTCAAAAAGGTGGACTTCAGGAAGATGGGATCTGCTAAGGGGACACTTGGCTAGCCTCAGTGCAGGAATGGTGATGGGACAGAAATGCTTATGATCTAGGAAGAAATAGCAGCTGCCATAGATGAGTATGTCATGCTGAAAGGGAAAAACTTCAGGGCCAAAACGCCCAGTTGGCTTACTAGAGAGGTAGCCCAGGCAGTCTGGGATAAGAGGATCACTTACCAGAAGTTCTGATTGACTTGAGAAGGATGAGGATACGGAGGAGTACCATAGAAAGGCTAGTGAGACTGGGAAAGCAGTCTGGCTGGCCAAAGACAGGAAGGAATTGCAGTTAGCAGAAGGGGTTAAGGGAAAAAAAATGTTCTTTTCAGTACATTAGGGATGAGGGACAAGAAAGATGGCATTGGCTGGACAACAGGACACAGAAGGTGATTGTAAATGGAGTCCACTCTGAAGAAAGAGGGGTTACTAGTGGGGTACCGCAGGGTTCAGTATTGGGTTCAGTCCTTTTTAATGTCTTCATAAGTGACATTGCAGAGGGACTGGAAGGAAAAGTATGCCTCTTTGCAGATGACACAAAGATTTGCAACAGGGTTGATAAAAGGGCGTGGAATGGATGAGAAGGGACTTGGCAAGGTTGGAGGAATGGTCAAGTATGGCAGCTAGGATTCAATGCAAGAAGTGCAAAATAATGCACCTGGGAAACAAGAACCAGGGAAGAATACACAATGGAGGGGAGGTAGTAACAACAACAAAAGGAAAGGGACCTGGGGTAATCGTATCAGATGACCTTAAGGTTAGCAAGCAATGTGAGAAGGCAGTAGGGAGGGCTGGGGTATACTGGGATGCATAGGGAGAGCAGCAGCAGCAGAAAACAGGAAGTTGTTATCCTCTGTACAGACAGTTGGTGAGACCCCATCTGAGTACTGCGTCCAGTTCTGAAACCCCATCTCCACAAGGACATAGGATAGAGGCAGTCAGAGAGGGCAACTAAAATGGTGCAGTGTCTGCAAGAGAAGCCGGATGAGGAGAGACTAAAGGAGCTTAATATGTATACCCTTGAGGAAAGAAGGGAGAGGGGACATGATAGAAACTTTTAAGTACCTCAGTGGAATCAACAAAGTCCAAGAGGTAGCATCTTTCAGAGAAAGAGGCGTTGCAGAACAAGGGACACATTTTAAAGATTGGGGAGGCGGTTCAGGGGCAATGTGAGGAAGTATTATTTCACAGAGAGGGTAGTGGATGCATGGAACAGCCTTCCTGAGGAGGTTGCGGGGTCTAAAACTGGGGGAGAATTCAAGAATGCATGGGACAGACATAAGGCTAATCTTCCCTTGTCAGTCTTCACCATTCATTACTTCCTGGGTGTAAGCCGGAGGCGCGCACCCGTCACGGGAGCTTTTTTTTTTTAAAGTTTGCCTAACGGCACCGCCCTCGAGAGTGACGTCATGCGTGAGGCGGCGTTGGTTGCTACCGACTCCTCTCCAACTCAGTTCTGTTTCTCCCGGTCGAGGCAGCACCTGTCCACCGCGGCGATTCAGTGTTTTCTGTACTGCGTAGTGTACCGATCTCCGTTTTCCGTCGTTTTCGGCCTCGTCTGATAAGACTGTTCTTTTCTATCTTCGGTGCGGGTGTGTTTCTTACTGTGTTTAGTCTCGTTGGTTTGCGTTATGTCGGTTCTGGAGCTAAGCGCTTTTCGAGAGCGGGCGGCGCCTATGCGTTGGTGCTCCTGTGGCGGCATTTCTCCGTCTCGGACCGGCATAGCGTTTGCCTTCGTTGCCTGGGACCCAACCATGATATGGATTCATGCGACGCCTGTTTCTCGATGGACCGTCGGCGTCCTCGAGAATCAGCGCATTCAAGCTCGGCAAGGCCCGCCGACTTCGGGGACAGCGTCGCTCACGGGAATCTCGGGCAAGATCTTTAGGCCCTTCCCGGGTCCCTCCGGGCCCTCTGATCCGAGGAGGAGAGTCTCCTAAATCCTATCTTGCCGAGAGGAGGCCCCGGTGTGTTGGGGGCGTCGTAGCTCCTCCCGGGGCACGGCAGCTGACACCGCCTCGGCAGTCACCTCCTGAGTGCAGGCTCCCCGTGTCGAGGGCCCTGGCTCTGGGCCCGGCCGGGTGGACCCTGGCCGCCTCGCTGGCGCCGTTTCAGATCGGTGCCGTTCGCGGTGCGGTGTTCAGCAGCGCTGTTTGAATCCGGCGCTATTGGCGGCGCCCGGTGATGGCGCACCACTGGATCGGCGTTTGCGGCGCGGCGTCAGCGGTGCCGTTTTGGGCCTCGGCGCCGTTATGGCGCCGGTGGACATGGCCCGGTGCCGGGCGGTGCCGCCCTCGCCTCCTGGCCCCGGTGGCCTGGTGTTCTCCTTCCCAGGCGGTGCGGGCCTGCGAGCCGCTGGGGTATGAGGGATTAGACTATCTTGCTGCCAGCGTGGGGAAGCGGCGTCTCTCTTAGTACGGGGCCGTTCGTGGCCTCGGGAACCCCTAGGGTAGCCAGCATTGAGGTCCCTGCTGGTCTCGTCCTCCTCGGAGGACAATGACTCAATCATGGACCCATCCTGGCACCCCATTCTTGGGATCTGGGTCCCTCGGTGGCTAGGGGTGCCGAGCAGCCCAGGCCTCCTCTGTCCCCCCTTGCATGCGTCTCCTGAGGGGTTCCTCGGCTGGGGTGGCAGAGTCCGGGGGTGGCGAGAGTCCGGGGGTGGCGGGCTCTCTGGAGGCCGGTGACAGCTACCCCTGGGGTGCTGTTGCCCCCTCTAGGGACAGGGGCGCTGTAGTGAGGAAGAGGGCCCTCTCGGAATCTGAGGGGTTGAGGGGCAGGCGGCCTGCTGCCCGGCCTTCTTCAGCTTCCACCTCGGGCGTGGCCAGGAGCCGTAGTGCAGAGCCCCGTCCCTCCCCCCAGGGTTCTAGGGTGTCCTCCTGCGGCATTTGTGCGGACTGCCCTTCTGGATCCATGCAGTCCCGGCGTCGTCACAGGGGAGTTTCTCCCCCAGGGCTCTTCCAGGCTCCGCTTCCCCAGAGTTCCGTTCTGTGGCCTGGCCTGATATCCGGGATCCCTCCTACTAGGGCTCCTTTTCCCGGATTCCAGAGCCCTCGCAGAGAGCAGTTGCCTCCTCGGAGGTGCCCCTCTCCCATCTCTCTGCCTTCACCACCCCCGCTCCCGGGCCATGTCGGTCCTACGGGTCCGTTATCCTGGGAGCAGTTCAGAGGTTCTGCGGCAGCCTTCCCCTCATATGTTAGATACATGCATGAGCGGGTCTTTTCGACTCTCCCCACCGCCTGGGAATCCTCTGGGCATTCCAGCTCCCATCATCCTCGTCTCCCTCCTCTGAGGAGAGGAACCCTACTCATCTGTCCTCCGATGCTGATTTCATGGATATCAGCGTTTCCTCGAGGATGGTGAGGGATCTCCAGATTTCCTATGTTCGGAGAGCAATACCGAGCGGAGGCAGCGTGAATTCCTTGGTGAATTCAGTGCCCAGCATTTAGTGGTACCTTCCTGGCTATCCCCTTCCAGGGCGTCTATCCGGTCCTGGCAGTTCCCTGCGCTTCTTCCCCAGACCCGGCGGACTGCCAGCGTAGGTATTGTGCCCCCTCTGAGTCTCTAGGTTCCCTTCCCAACCCGCCCTCGGGTTTGGTGTACCTGGATACTCCTTCTGGGCGCCGTTGCCTGGCGCACGACCGCCCACCGGATCCGGACTCTCTCCAGTTCGACCGTTGGGGGCGAAGAGTGTTCTCTTCTTCTCGTGCGAGTGCATGTATTGCATCACATCAGGCTCACCACGCTGCCTACAGCCGGCATTTGTGGTCGATGATGTCCCAGCTGCTGGGATCAATGCCTGACACGGAGCAAACCAGACAAGCCGTTGCCCTCTCCGCGGTAGGCCTGGAGCTGGCAAGACACCAAGCAAGGCCATCTTATGATGCCAGTGAGGTGGCTTCCAGGCTTCTTGAGGACAGCGATCTGCATCAGGCGGACGACGTAGCTCCGTCTTTCCAGGTTGTCACCCTGGCCCGGCGTGGGGTGATTCGCTCCGCCTTCGGGGACCCGTCTTTTCTCTTCAGAGCTAGGGAGACTTTTACAGGGGCTCCCTCCGTCTCCTCGTCCTCGGGAGGCACCTCCTAGCTCTTCTCCCACTTAGGCTTTCTGAATAAGCCAGGGTCTTCTCCTTCTGTTTCTCACCAGCAGAAGGCTGGGGTCTTGTTCCCTCAGGGTATGGCCTCTTCCCCTCCAGGGAAGAGGAGCTTAGTACTCACCCAGGAAGTAATGAATGGTGAAGATTGACAAGGAAGATATGAGAATGCATTACCTACCGTAATTCTTGATCTTCTTTTGTATCTTCACCATTCATTACCCTCCCTCATCCCTCAGTGGCCTCTTCCTGTGAGCTTCTCCACCTCCCGTCTCCTTCCTCTCTCTGCAAAAAAAAAAAAAAAAAAAAAAAAAAAAATTCTTAAAATGTAGGAAAAATTGCTTAATTTTTAAAAAAAAAAAATCTTTCTTTTGGGGGGGTTCTAATTTTCCAGAAAATTACTTACTCTAAGATTCATGGGCCATCTAAATGGATTGCATTGGCGATCAGACTGCACAACTATCTCTTGCCATTCTTCTGGCGAGAATACCTCTGGGGTTTTGGCCTGGCTCAGGCTATTCAGTTTTGATCCTGCAATCCCGTGTTCCAGATATTTGCCCTGAAATCAAAATCCCCCATTCCTGCCTTGCAGAGCAGAGGAGCAGACACGTCTGTTTCTTTTTCTTTTTGTTAAAAAAAAAAAAAGGAAAAAATGCTGAGGGAACTCTCTTCAACTGCTATAGGCATCTTGGTATTGGGGTCATGCAACTAGCCTGCAAAACTTTTATCTGTAAAAAAAAAAAAAAAAAGGAAAACAAACGAGGGGAAATGAGAGGGTAGGCTACCCTTCTCGCTAGTTTGTATATTGGTTTCTCCTTTTAAGTGTCCTCCTGGACAATTTTTTACAGAAGAGCAGTGCTGACCATATCCAATCCCAGCCAGCCTAAGCCTTTGGCGTGCCTTGGTCAGTCTGTCTGAGTCCCATTCCTATGCTTAAAAGCTGAAAGGCTTACATTTCCTTTTCTAAATCCCAGAGCAGCACTCTCCTGCTGCCTGGGGTTCATTCTCCCTCCTCGGGTGTCCTCAAATTCCTAGGCCTTTCGCGGCCAGGAACCCGAGGGAGGTATCAACAACAATGGCATGTTGAGGATAAGGACTATGCCCTCCTGAGTCTGTCTAGCGGGTTTGGTGAACCTTCTTTTCAGCTCTATCTCCGGGGATTCTTGCTTCCCTGTTAGTCGAGCCTGCAGCTGTAAGCTAACTATGCTCGTTGGGCATTCTGGTCCCTTCAACATCCCATCTCTCTCTTTTCTTCTTCTTCTATTTTCTCATTTCCTTCCTTATCTCTCCTCCTAGAGTCGCCCAGGTAAGGAGGCCCTGCAGTCCCTAGGCTAGGGATACTCATCTCCTCTGTCCTTCCTCCATCAGCTTATTCCTTTTTCAGTTCATTCTTCCTTGCTTTGCTATCCCTCAGCTATCTTGCCTCGCTGTCTATATTCTCTTTCGCTTTTGCCTCTCCGGCTCACAGAACTGAGTTGGAAGAGGAGTCTGTCGCATGACACATGACGTCACTCTTGAGGGCGGTGCCGTTAGGCAAACTCTTTATAAAAAAAAAAAAAAAAGCTCCCGTGGCAGTGCAGCGCCTCAGCTTACACCCAGGAAGTAATGAATGGTGAAGATACAAGAGAAGATCAAGAATTACGGTAGGTACGTAATTTTCATTTCTTGTTGGGGGGTAGGAAGAAATAAGCTGTTGGTTAACTAGGATCTGCGGCCTATCCTGTAGGTAGGGAAATGGGCAGACTAGATGGGCCAAGCGGTCCTTATCTGCTGTCAAAGTCTATGTTTCTATGTTGTACACCTGAAGAGAGGGAGGGAGTGGGTGGGGAATAGTGGGGACAAGGCAGAGGTATTGAATGGCTGCTCTGTCTTTTAGTGACGGCCCGGTACTACAAGGGAAGGTAGTTGGGAATGCACAGTTGACGAGACTAGTGGAAGCAGAGTGAAGAAAGGATTGTTGACTTCATGGATGATAAATCCACAGGCCCAGATGGTATCCATTGTAGGGTGCTGATGGAAGTAGCAGCAGAACTAGCAGGCCCCCAGTCAGACCTGCTGAATAGTTTGCTGGAATCGGGGGTTGTGCCTCTGGACTGGAGGATGGCGCATGTGGTGCCACTCCATAAAAGTGAACCCAGAGATGACCCGGGCAACTACAGACCGGTCAGTCTAGAAACATGGACATTGACAGCAGATAAGGACTGCTAGGTCCATCCAGCCTGCCCATTTTCACGACCTACTGCAAAAGCCGCAGACTGTACTTGATCTCCTGCTTTACCTTCTTGTTCCTATCGCTAGGTTTCCCCTATGCCTGTCCCATGCATTTTTGAACTCCTGCACTGTTTGCCTCCACTACCTCTGCTGGGAGTCTATTCCATGCATCCACCACCCTTTCTGTGAAGATACTTCCTCACATTACCCCTTAGTTTACCCCTTCTAACCTCATGTCATGCCCCCTCATTCCTGAACATCTCCTCTTCATAAAGATGCTACCCTCCAGTACCCTATTTATGCCCTTTAGATATTTTTAGGTTTCTGTCATATCTCCCCTGTCTCTTCTCCAGGGTTTACATATTGAGGTCTCCCAGTCTCTCCTCATATGACTTTTGGTGCAGGCCCTGCACCATCTTTCTTGCCTTTCTTTGAACTTCCTGCACCCTCTGTTATGTCCTTATGGAGATGCGGCCTCCAGAACTGGACACAGTACTCCAAATGAAGCCTCACCAATGATCTGTATAATTGCAACACCACCTCTTCTCTTCTGCTGGTGATGCCTCTCACTGTGCACCCTAGCATCCCACTGGTTCTCCCCGAAGCCTTGGCAGATTGTTTGGTCACCTTTAGGTCATCGGATACGATTACCCCAAATCCTTTCCTGCTTAGTGACAATCAGTATCCCCCCCCCCCCAACCATGTAATCCTCCCTTGGGTTCTTGTGCCCCAAACGCATGATTTTGCACTTTTTCACATTGAATCTTAGCTGCCACACTCTAGACCAATAGTTCTTAGACTTTCTGACAGTGAGCCTCCCCAAATCCATGAAAAAGATTTTGAGCCTCCCCAAAAACTGAAATAATCTTGGGCCTCCCCAAAGAAAAATAACATACTGTACTTTGTACACAATGAATAAATTGAAACCCCTTTGAGTACTTGGCTCACATTCAGTTCTTTGTCTTATCCTGATGTGGTACCTTTGAAAAAGAGATCTTGTGCTCAAAGGCATTATCTGAATAACAAATAGATAAAATAAATGAATATTATTCATCTTATTGTAACCACACACACACACACACACACACACACACAGGCCAGTCTACTTGCTCTGCTATTTTCATTCCTGAATCGTTACCCCTTGTTGCAGTACCTTCATGGGTCAGACTACTTTCTCTGTTTCCTCTCTATATGAAATAACCTTCCTACATACTTTGCCCCTCCCCCTCCTTCCCTGCTCCTAAGCAACTTCTCTGGGATTACTTTGCTCCTTCCTGCTATTGCTCTTAGCACTTCTATGCTCAACCCTTGTATCTGGGCTGTTCTGCCAACAGTCTACAAATTGATCAGTTACCAGCACTCATTATTAGTTTATTCTTCATATTTGTTTGCACTATTGTTCACTGTGTATTTCTTGATTGTTTTGCAGTTACCTTTTTAGAAATTGCTCCACCTACCCTTCCTGGGTACACCTGAAATGAGCCTTGGCTCATTCACCTTCCGTTGTCACCTATTAGTAAATAAATACATAAAATTCACCTACTATTATCCTCTTTCAGTTTGCTTCATCTCTTCACACAACATACATAAAACTCAAAATTTAAATACAGTACTTTTTCAGACTTGCTTGAGCCTCCCCTAGAACAGGTTGGGGCCTCCCCAAGGAGGCTGGCCTCACCATTTGAGAACCCCTGCCCTAAACCAATAGTTCTCAGACTTTGTCATAGTGAGCCTCCCCCAAGCCATGGATAAGATCTTGAGCCTCCCTCAAATATTGAAATAGTCTTGGGCCTCCCTATAGAAAAATAGTCCATTTTGTACAGTACAGCGTGAATAAAGTGAAACTCCTTTGTGTAGCTGGCTCTCATTTTATTCATCTTACTGTAACCCCCCCCCCTTGTAGCCCCTCCCCCCAGGCCAGCCTATTTGCTTTGCTATTTTGATTCTTGAACCATTGCTACTCTTTGCTGCAATAACTTCATAGGTCAGACTGCTTTCTCTGTCTGTTCCCCCTTATATGGAATAACCTTCCTACCCACCTCTGCCTCTCCCCCTCTTACACTGCTGTTAAGCAACTTCTCAGGGATTCTTTTGCTCCCTCCTGCTCTATCTCCTAGTACCTCTTTGTTTAATCCTTGTATTTAGGTTGTTCTTCCACCAGTCTAATTGGCCAGTTGTTACCTCTCATTGTTTATTCGTTATTCTTATTTGTTTGCACCATTGTTCATTTTGCATTGCTCAACTGTTTTGCAGTTACATTGTCAATTGTATTCATTCCCTACCCTTCACTGGGTACACCTGAAATAAGTCTTGGCTCAGTGTGCCTTTAATGGTCAATGATCTGTAGTGCATAAATTCACCTACTGTTATCCTCTTTCAGTTTGCCTCATCCCTTCTCACAAATTATCTAAGACTCTCACACATTTTAAGTACAGTATTTTTTTCAGACTTGCTTGAGCCTCCCCTAGAACAGGTTGGGGCCTCCCCAGTGAGGCTGGCCTCACCATTTGAGAACCCCTGCTCTAGACCATTTCTCCAGTTTATTTAGGTCTCTCCTCATTTTTTCTACCCCTCCCGGAGCGTCCACCCTGTTGCAGATCTTGGTGTCATCTGCAAAGAGGCACACCTTGTCTTCCAGCCCCTCCGCAGTGTCACTTATGAAGACATTAAACAGGACTGGCCCCAGAACGATCCTTGTGGTACC
The DNA here is from genome assembly GCA_016271365.2 of Neoceratodus forsteri. Lineage (NCBI taxonomy): Eukaryota > Metazoa > Chordata > Ceratodontiformes > Ceratodontidae > Neoceratodus > Neoceratodus forsteri. The sequence continues at coordinate 1,170,676,306 of CM057451.1, read as the reverse complement.
CCACAGGTCACCCTTCTTTCCTCAGATTGAGCTTCATTTACCACCGCTCTGTCTTCTATCATTCAACCAGTTCCTAACCCAGTTTACCATCCTGTGACCCACTCCCAGACTGCCCAGCTTGTTCACGAGTCTTCTATGTGGAACGGTGTCGAAGGCGTTACTGAAATTCAAGTATTCTACCTCCAGTGCTCCCCTGCTGATTCACTTTCGTAGTCACCCAGTCAGAGAAATCAGTTAGATTTGTTTGACATGACATTCACGCTGTGAATCCATGCTATTTCGGACTCTGTGCTCTGCTAGATTCAAGGTGTTCCACAATCCTGTTCCCCACTATTGAGGTGAGGCTGACTGGTCAGCCTCCTCCCGATTTCCCACTTTTGTGAAGACTGACTACATCTTCACTCTTCTAGTCCTCTGGAACCACTCCTGTATAAAGTGACTCGTTGAACAGGGCTGCCAGTGGTACCTCCAGCGATTAGTGGGTAAGCTCATGGAGACAATCCTAAGGAAAGGCTGGTAGGTCTCCTGGAGGGGAATGGTCTTCAGGATCAGTCAGCATGATTCCATGGTTGGGAGATCCTGCCAAAGAAACCTGGTTGATTTCTTCGACTGGGTGACTAATATAGTGGACAAGGGCCAGGCTGTTGATATCATTTATTAGGACTTTAGTAAGGCCTTTGTCTCTGTGCTCCACAGGAGGTTGATAAGGAAGCTGGAGGATCTAAGGGTAGGGGAGAAACTTGCTGGATAGGTGGCAGACTGGCTGAAGGACAGGACCCAGAAGGTGGTGGGGGGGTGGTGGTGGGCAGCTCTCTGGTGCTAGGGAAGTCACTAGTGGGATCTCACATGGCTTGGTGCTCAGTCCTAGATCCAGTGTTTAATGTATTTATTAATGACATTGGAGATGGCAAAAAAAGGCAAGATTTGCCAGTTTGCAGATAACACCAAGCTCTGTGGTAGGGAGGCTACAGGACCTAAAGGAATATCTGGCCAAACTTGAGAGGGAGGGGCTGTAGATATGGCCTACCTAGACTTTAGCAAGGCATTTCACACAGTCCCATACAAAAGATTAATAAACAAGTTGTCCACCCTGGGAGTGGGTCCCACGGTGGTAGCCTGGATAACAAATTGGCTGACCAACAGGACGCAGAGGGTAATAGCAAATGGAGTACACTCTGAAGAAAGGGTGGTTACTAGTGGGGTACCACAGTGTTCAGTACTGGGACCGGTCCTCTTTGAAGTCTTTATAGGAGACATTGCAGAGGGGCTGAAAGGAAAAGTATGCCTCTTTGCAGACGATACAAAAATCTACAACAGGGTTGATGCACAAGTGGGGGTGGAAAGGATGAGAAGGGACTTGGCAAGGTCGGAGGAATGGTCAAAAATATGGCAGCTTAGATTCAATGCAAAGAAGTGCAAAGTAATGTACTTGGGGAAACACAAACCCAGGGGAAGAGTACACAATGGGGGGGGGCAATAACAACAACAGAAATGGAAAGGGACCTCGGGATAGTCATATCAGATGACCTTAAGGTAGGCAAACAATGTGAGAAGGCAGTAAGGGCCGGAGGGATACTGGGATGCATAGGGAGTTGTTATCCCTCTGTACAGACAGTTGGTGAGACCCCATTTAGAGTACTGCGTGCAGTTCTGGAGACCCCATCTCCGTAAGGACATAGGATGGAGGTGGTCCAGAGGAGGGCAACTAAAATGGTGCAGGGTCTGCAACAGAAGCCATTTGATGAGAGACTGACGTACATCTTCGAGGAAAGGAGAGAGAGGGGGGAACATGGTAGAAATATTCAAGTACCTCAAGGGAAACAACAAAGTCCAAGACTCGAGCATCTTTGAGAGAGATGTGCAAGAACAAGAGGGCACAGTTTGAAGATAGAGGGGGGATGCCTCGGGCAACGTCAGAAAGTATTTTTTCACGGAGAGGGTGGTGGACACATGGAACCAACTTCCTGAGGAGGTTGTGGGGTCAAACAGTTGGGGAATTCTGGAATGCATGGGACGGACATAAGGCAATTATAGTGAATGGTAGGAGGAAGTAGGCTGTTGGTTAACTAGAATCTGTAGCTTATCCAGTACATAGGGAATGGGCAGACTAGGTGGGCCAAGTGGTCCTTATCTACCGTCAGTCTGTTTCTGTGTGGTCGGGAATATGGCAACTAGATGGAGTACAGCCTGGGAGGGTCCTGGCATCCAAATCTGAGGAAGAAAAAGACCTGGGGGTGATGATTGCTAGTGACTTGAAGCACTCCTCACGCTGCAGGAACATGGCAGTGAAAGCCAATAAAATGCTGTGCTGCATTGCCAGGAGAGAGACACTAGTAGGCAGGAGAAGACATGTTGCGCTGTACAGATCACTGGTGCTGCTACTTTGAGTATAATTGGGAGTACAAGGTGTCCCTACTGGGTTTGGTGGGGGGGGACATTAACCGGCTAGAAGCAGTCCAGAGGAGGATGATTAAAAATGGTTAAAGGTCAACAAAGAACATATACGGGGGAAGGCTGGAGTGTCTAAACATGCACTCCCTGGAGGAGAGGAGGGAAAGGGGGGACATGATTGAGACCTTTTAGGTACATGAGGAGCATCAACAGAGTGAACAAAGAGGGGCTCTAGTCTTCTTGGAAGTAAAACTATAAGATGGCCATTGCTTTAAGCTGGAGGGGAAAGGTCAGGAGGCACTTCTTCATGGAGATAGTGGTTGCAGGGTGGAATGAGCCCCCTGAGGAGGTGGGCTCTCTGGAGACAGTGGAATGCTCGAAAGAGGGTAGTATAGGATAAAAGTGGAAGGTCAGGGTCAAGGGAGGTCTGTAAATAGAGGAAGGTAGCAGTGGGGGGGTAGGGGTGCAATGCTCCTAGTTGCCACTAAGGACTCTGCAACATGAGCAGACAATATAGGTCTCTGGGCCGCCTTCTGCTGCCAACTTTCATATGTTTGTATGTGATGGTGCCTTTTAGGTCATGGGTGGTCCTAGTGGCTTCCTAGGCCTTGGCCTGACTGCAGTTTCATAAAGTAGTGACTCCTTGTACAGCACATGTACCTGTCCAATGTCCCCAAATGTTCTGGTTTCAGGTACCACCAGAGGGTCCTTTATATTGACATTGATATCCACCATGGGGACGGAGTGGAAGAAGCATTCTACACCACAGATCGTGTGATGACCGTGTCCTTCCATAAATACGGAGAGTATTTCCCAGGAACAGGGGACCTTCGGGTAAGAATGGAGATAATGGGGAAGGGCGTGATTCCATTTATCTCTTAAAAGGTTTTACTGGTTTTAAATGGGAGAGATTCCTGTAAGGTTAGTTGGTCTGTTGGGGGATTTGCTTCAAAAGTTATAGCCCCCTAACTTCTTTTTGAAAACAGAATCACTTGAGATTAGAGGGAGGCCGATTAAGGGGGAATGTGAGGAAATTCTTTTTCACAGAAAGGGTGGTAGATGCATGGAATAGCTTACCACAAGAAGTGGTGGCTATGAATACAGTGCAGGGCTTCAAACAGGCATGGGATAGGCATAAGGGAGCAATACAAATGACTATGAATAGATAGGTCACTGACAGAGCAAAGGCCGATGGCACATTTATAAGGTAGAAAAAGAAATGGGCAGACTGGATGGGCCTTGCGGTCCTTATCTGCCGTCAACTTCTATGTTTCTATGTTTCTATGTTTCACTTCTGCTGCAACAGACCACACAGCACAGGGATAAACTAGCCTTGGACATGATATGAAGACCATTTTAAATAAGCCAATAGTCAGTTTTTATGCAGATCTGTATTCTAATTTGACCCATCAAAACCCGTTGTACTACTGCTGGTGAGGAATATATACACGCATCTCTATCAAAAAATGGTTAAAAAGTTGTTTAAAATTTGGTGAAAATTTAAACTCTCCTGTTCCACTAAGTGGTAAGTTTCATACACTTCAACCTTAAAAAATGCATCTCCTGTAAACTTGTTAATCTGTTTACCCAGTATAGATAGGTTGCAGGAGTGCTGGTGCATCTCTACCCCAGATGACCTGGGTACAGAAGGTCAAAGTTGATGTATATTTCCAGCACCGTCTCAAATTCTGTATACCAGATTCCTTTTGAAGTTGTGTTTTTGACCCTTTTAAGATACAGTTCAGAAGTTACATTTCTTTCTGTTCTGGAAAAACAAGTGTGAAATAGTCATCTGTTTAAACTGGCACTTGAGTGGATTTGTGGGGCAAGGGATTTTTGTTTTCTGGCATCTTGAGCTGTGCGTGACCAAAAAAAAAAAAAAGTGTTGTAGTGGGCATTCAGTTGCACTATCCTCACTCTGGTAGTTTTCCTTTCCCTTTAAATCCAGCCGGAACATATATATACATATAAACACGCGTGTGTGTGTGTGTGTTTTATATATATATATATATATATATATATATATATATATATATATATATATATATATATATATATATATATATATATATATATATACACACACACACAATACATATATACAGTGTGTGTATGTGTGTGTGTGTGTATATATATCTATATATATATGTACATATATACATACATGTACATACACACACTCTCTTCACACACACATAATATATATGCAAAAAACTTTGTTAATGCATCAGGGTGAATACCACAGCGACAAAAGTAGGGAAATGATGCCCCTCTCCCAGGATTCCCATCCCACCCACCCCCACCCCCAGCCTTCTGTCACCTGAACAGGCGCTTGTGCCCATTGGGTCATCAGGCCCAACTCTCACCCCATTCCACAGGTAAACAAGCTTCTAGGGACATGGATATGTTGTTCATCCACACTGTCTGGCAGGTATCCTTGCCGCTTTAAATCTTGCCGGAAGGTCTTCAAGCTGGCTCCTCCCACCCACCCGGGTGGTAAAACTCTCGGCTCCGCCCCATGACGCCAGATCTTCCTTACTGCTTGGAAGCTCAGGTTTCCTCCTTAACGCTCTGCGTATAAGACTGGTTCCTAATTCTTGAAGTTCGAAATCAAAAGTTTTTCGCTAAAAGACTTGATGCGTCTTTTCCTCGCGGCTGCGATGGACAATCGACTCGGTTTCGGAGGTGCCCTTGCGGGCAGAAGATGTCTAGGGCGGATCTGCACTCCGCGTCGTCTACTGCTTGGGCCTTGAGCACGACCCGCAGGCCTGCGACTTATGCTCTTCTTTTGGCTCGTCCTTGAAGCCGTGCTGCCGATTACAACTGGGCGCCCTGAGAAAGAATTCCACTGGTAAAATCTAAAGAGGCCCGGTTGGCGGTGTCCGCGGCGGCGGGCTCGGCGGATCAGCTCGAGCAGATGATTGCCCTTGAAGAGGAGGTGGCGCGGGCCGCTTCTACCTCGGCTGCGGCATTTGTCCCGCTCTCTCTCTGTGCCTCATACTCGGCTTCTTTTAAGGAGCTTTGTCTGACCCTCTCGACGAAAGGTGAGGGTCCAACTTCTTCTGGACCCTTTTCCAGGTCCAAAAAGAGCAAAAGTAAGTCTCTCCGTCGAAGCTCTTGGGAGCGGGAAAGATCCCCCTTCCCTTCTTGTCGACAGTCGACTCCGGTCGACCCCTCAGCTTCGGCCACTGGCTTCACGGTGTCCCCGTCAGGCCAGTTGTCCGAGACTCCCGTCGACGCGGTTGAGATTTTTCTCGACCCGTTAGACGGGTTGTCGGCTGGAGAAGCTGAGAATCCCCTCTCCCCGGTTCCCCCGGTGGGAGTCGAGGATCCCGTCGGCTTGTCCGTGCCTCCGGTTCCGGAGCCTTCGGTGGAATCGTCCGAGCCGAAGGGAGTGCCGATCCCGACACTTCCCCTCGCCGTCCTCGGCGTAGCCGAGACTCTAGGTCTCGGTCTCGGACATCCTCGCGGTCCAGCCGATCCGCCCGTCATAGGCAGTCTCGGCACCCGCGGCAAGCGCGCGCCCCTCTTCCTCAGACGAGGAGGCTTGGCGCAGAATTCTTGTCCGGTATGAACTCGTGTCAGCAACAACTCCTTTTGACCGGGAATAAGCCGGCCCAATCGTCTTCCCGGCCATTAAATAGCTGTCACGGAGTGGCGAAACAACCCCTCGTAGCCGAGAGCCTGTTCCCAGGCCGGTTGTTGACCAATTCAGCTGCCCCACCGATTTTGGTGGAACCTCCGCCTCCACAGCCGTTAGTTGGGGCTCCGACCAAGAATTCTCGATCGGCTATGGGTTTGCCCCATGGGCTGTCTGTCACCCTCACTCCCGATAAACCTCGGCAGGTGGAGGTGGCTCAGGCCGAGCAGCTCTTTGAGGACTCTTCGAGTCCGAGGATGATTCCTTCCTCTTCTCCAAGCGCATGGACTTGGAGTCCTCGGGAGGACAGTCGGTGGACGATAGCCCTTCGTCCTTCTTAGGGTTGCTTCGGCTCGTCTCGGAGTCCACCGGGATGAAGCTCGAACCAGTTTCTAAGCGGGCCAGGTATCCCCTCACGGAGATTCTGGACCGAGGGGATTCTCCTACGGAGGCCTTTCCGGTGGCCGAGGCCATAGTGGGTCCGGCCTTGGAGCTTTGGCAGCGCCCTGCTTCCTGCCCTGCGCCTTCGGCCAGAATGGCCAGGAAGTATGCGGTCCCTACCGGTTCCTTGTCTGGTTTTTCGGAACACCCCTCGGCTGAGGGGTTGGTTACCGACAGCGTTTTCAGCGTGCGAGAGGCATAGTTGTGGACAAACCTCCCGACAAAAGAATCCAAGAAATTGGATTATGCGGGCCGAAAAGTCTATGCTCGCGTCCTCTCTCGACGCCGTCAGGCCAGTTCGGCCGTCCTCCTGGCACATTTTTCTCATGCCCTGTTGGGCTCCCTGGATGAGGTTGTCCCTCATCTTCCAGCGGATCTGCAGACTACGGTCAGGCAGGTGCGGGACCAGGAACAGGGCAGTGGCCAAACAGCAGCTCAGACTGCTTTAGACCATCGAGGGACTCATGTGCCAGGTCAGTGGCGGCGCGAGTGGCCATGCGTCGTCGGGCTTGGCTGAGGATATCCACCTTTACCTCAGATACCCAGCACAAGTTGGCGGATGTTCCTTTTGGGGACTGACCTCTTGGCCCTGGGGTGGAAGGTCACCTGCAGAGGATCGAGAAGTCCAATGCTACCTTGGACTCGGTCTCTTCCGCTCAGAAGGACAAAGGCCGCAAGCCACAGCCTAAACCCTTTCGTCCTTCTGTGCCCCGGCGCGCCCGGCCCAGCAACATCAGGGCCAGCAGGCTCGAGCTTGGCATCCCAAACCCAAGCCGTCGGCTTCCTCCAACAGGAAGCAGGGAGGAAAAGGCCCAGGAGGTCCCTTGGCCGGTCCCTCCTCCAAGCCTGCCCAGTGACGGGCTGAGGGGTGTCGCCCCCATCCCCGTCACCTTACCCCTGGTTCCCCCTTGGGGGGCGGCTCCGACACTTCCTTTCCGCCTGGTCCGCTGTTACCACGGACAGGTGGGTTCTGGAGGTGGTGGGAAAAGGCCTGCCTCTAGAATTCGAGCAGGCCCGCCCTTCAGAGCCGTCGCACCTCGGGGGGCCTTGGGGTCCGCAGCCTCACTGGCGGCTCGTCGAGCCGACATCGCTCTCCTCCTCCAAAAGGAGGTGATAAGGGAGGTAGGGGACCCCACCTCAGACCTGGGGTTCGTGTCCAGGTATTTCCTGGTTCCGAAACGGACGGGGGGCTGGCGCCTCATTCTCGACCTGCACGACCTGAACAAGTTCCTAAGGTCTCGAACCTTCAGGATGGTCACTCTGGCGCAGATAATACCATCTCTGGAATACGGCATGTGGTTCTGCTCTCTGGACCTACAGGACGCGTTCTTTCACATCCCTATCCGTCCGTCATATCGGAGATTCCTTCGCTTTCAAGCGGAGGGATCCCTCTTTGAGTTCCAAGCCATCCCTTCGGCTTATCTCCAGCTCCCAGGGTCTTCACCAAATGCATGGCAGTGGTGACAGCATTCCTGCGGCGCCGAGGGGTCCGGGTGTACCCTTACCTGGACGATTGGCTGATAGCAGCCCCTTCCAGACAGGAGGTGGAGCGGTCCAGAGATCTGGCCCTCCAGGTTTGCTCTCAAGTCGGCCTTCTCATCAACGAGGCCAAGTCAGAACTCGAGCCGAAGCAGGTGATCCTGTTCATCGGGGCAGAGCTCGACTCTCTTCGAGCCAGAGCACGGCTCCCGGCGGACAGGGCCGAGGTTCTTACCGCCTTTGCCCAATCATTTCTGGTTGGGCAATCGCGCCCTGCCCGGGACTTCCTGCGCCTCCTGGGTCTCATGGCGGCCTGTACCAGCGTGGTCCGTTGGGCATGCTGGCACATGCGCCCCCTTCAGTGGGGACTGGCCAGCCAGTGGTCACAATGCTGCGATCCATTGGACCAGCTAGTGATAGTGACCCAGGAGATGTGGAACGCTCTCCAGTGGTGAACCGTTCCATCTCATCTGCAGGAGGGCTTCCCGTTTGTCCGCCCCGAGCCGACGGTCTCTCTATCGACCGATGCCTCTCTGGGTTGGGGTGCCCATCTGGGGGAACACCGAGTGCACGGCCTCTGGTCCCCGCGGGAGTCCCGATGCCACATCAGCCTGCTGGAGCTCCGAGCGGTCCGCCTAGCTCTCACCGCCTTTGCTCCGTTTCTCCGGGGTCAAGTGGTCCCTAGTCCAGACGGACAATACCACGACCATGTACTACCTGAACCGCCAGGGCGGGGCCAGCGCTCCATGCTTCTATGCAAGGAAGCTCTCCGCATTTGGTCACTGAAATGCGCAACCTGGAGGCAGATCTCCTAGCCATTCATGTGGCAGGGCCTCCAACACCCTGGCCGATGCCCTGGGCGGATAGGGGCTGCATCTCACAGTGGTCTCTCCTGCGGAGGTAGTACAAGATCTGTTCTCCCACTGGGGCACACCTCAGGTGGACCTGTTTGCCTCCAGGGAGAATCTGCGAGCTGAGGCTGTTTCATGCCCGCCCCCTCAGCAGGGCTCGCTGCAGGGGATGCCTTCTCAGGCTCTGGACCCGGGCCTCTTTACGCCTTTCCCCATTTCCCTTGATTCACAAGGTGCTTCTCAAGGCAAGGAGGACAAGGCGCAGGTGATTCTGATAGCCCCAGACTGGCCCCACGGTTCTGGTACCAGATCTCCTCAGCCTCAGCTCCAGGCTCCAGGCAGCTTCCAGCTCGCCCGGACCTGCTCTCAGTCAATCAGGGAAGGTGTTCCATCCGGACCTTCAATCCCTGCACCTGGCGGCCTGGTTCCTGGCTAGAGTTCCAGGCCTTGGGTCTTTCCGGCCAGGTCCTCAATGTTGTTGAGGCGTCCTGTAAGAGTCGACCAGAAAATGCCTCGCCTTCAAATGGAAGAGATTTTCCATTTGGTGTCAGAACAAGAGCTTGGACCCTTCCTCCTGTTCTGTGGCAAGCATTTTGGACTATTTATGGTCCCTTTCTAGTCAAGGGCTTGGGTCGGCGACCCTAAAGGTGCACCTGGCAGCCATCTCTGCTTGCAGACACGGGCAGGGGAGCAGTTGGTGGCGCAGGAGAAGGTGGTCTGGCGCTTTCAAAGGCCTTGATCACATTTCCCTCCGGTCGAGAACCTCTCCACCTCCGTGGGATTTACTGCTGGTACTGGCAAAGCTCATGGGCAAGCCATTGAACCAATGCACAGGTGTGATCTCTCTCACCTGTCGTGGAGAACCGCCTTCTTGGTGGCTATCCGTCAGCCAGAAGGATGGGAGAACTCCAGGCGCTCTGCATTGAGTCTCCTTACCTGGTCTTCCACAGGGACAAGGTTGTCCTGCCCCCCACCGAAATTCCTTCCGAAGGTGGTGTCGGAGTTTCACCTTAACCAGGTGTTGACTCTGCGGTGTTCTACCCCAATCACACCTCTGAGGGCCAAATACAGTCTCCATACTCTGGACCTAGAAGGGCCCTCGCTTATTATAAGGCGCCTGCGGCTGAGGAGTCGGGGAGAGGTTAAGCCAGCTGTTTGTCACCTACGCTGAAGCTGCACCTGGCAGACCTGCAGCCAAGCTGAGCCCGATAGGCAGGTGGGTCACCTCCTGCATAGATCTCTGCTATAAGTTGGCCGGACATGGAGCCTCCCAGAGGATAGAGCTCATTCTACCCGCCATACTGCTGCATTGGTGGCTGCTCAAGGGCGTCCCTATCCAGGATATCTGCAGGGCTGCTACCTGGAAGTCGCACACCTTCATCACCCATTACCACATCGAGCCTTGAGTCACCCGGGATGCTGGTTTTGGGGCCTCGGTTCTCAAGTCTCTCTTTCCCAAGTAAGTATCGGGGTGTGCGCCTTGCCTCCCTCCTCCGGAGAACTGCTAGGAGTCTGCCAGACAGTGTGGATGAACAACATATCCATGTCCCTAGAAATACAGGTTACTCACCTGTAACAGGAGTTCTAGGAATGGTATATGTTGTTCATCCACATTCCCCGACCTCCCGACTGACGCACAACCCTTGAGCTTCCAAGCCGGCCAGATCTGGCGTCATGGGGCGGAGCCGAGAGTTTTACCACCCGGGTGGGTGGGAGGAGCCAGCTTGAAGACCTTCCGGCAAGATTTAAAGTGGCAAGGATACCTGCCAGACAGTGTGGATGAACAACATATACCATTCCTAGAACTCCTGTTACAGGTGAGTAACCTGTATTTACATGCTACAGTATTGGACAATGGAGTGAGAGTTGGGCCTGACGACCGAATGGTACACCCGACGCCTGATGATGTGTGAAGGGTGGGGTAGTAGGGGTGGGAACCCTGGGGGGGTAGGGCGTTAGGATTGGAAACCCTAATGCCTCATTTCCCTACTTTTGTCGCTGTGGTATTCACCTTAACTGATGCATTAACGAAATTTATTGCAAAAAACTTCCCTTTGTTTTCTGATAGTATATCTGTATCCTCATTTTACTGTGGGAGCGCAGGGTCCGAACCATGAGCTCCCATCTCTCCATCGAGAGAGTGCAACAGTATCCATATGTCATGGTGAGAGCGCAGGGTCTGAACCCGCCATCGAGATAGCACAGCACTGTCCATATGTTACGGTGGGAGCACCGGGTCCTTTGGGCCCTGCACTTCCATCCCTCCATCGAGATAGTACAATGCGGTATTCACCCCAACTGGCAGTGATTCATTTTCGAAAATGGACATTAATTTTATCTTTTTTGACAATTCCTATTTCAAAAACCACAAAACCCATCCACACAAAATCGGGCATGTCAAGAAACCTACCACTAGAGATTATGCATGCCAAATTACGTGCAAATCAATTGAACAGTTCCAGAGTTATTAAGCTTCAAAGTTTCGAGTTTCATTTTTGAAAATGACCCATTTTCGTGCTAAATACTTAACTTTCCCCATAGGAAATAATGGGAAATGACAAACTTTGATAACTTTTGAACGGATTAATAATTTTTCAGCAAACCTTCAAAAGGCACATCTGTGACCCAAAGGCTTTCTACCCTGAAATGTCAGCCCGCAACATAAAGCCGTTTCTGAAATCCAGGAAGACAAATGTCAAATAATCCCGATTCTTCTGTTTTATCAACACGTTATATCTCAGAAACCACTTAACAGATTACCACCAAATTTGGCAAGTCAAGAGACCTACCCATAGAGATTATGCATGCCAAATTTCATGCGAATCCGTAGAACGTCTCCAAAGTTTTATAAATGCTCAAAGTTTGAACTTTCACACAGAAGTGCAGTTTCACCCTAACTATACTGGCGTGACTGCACCAGTATAATATATATAACACATACACACACGCACGTACACGTGTGTTGTGTGTGTGTGTGTGTGTGTGTGTGTGTGTGTGTGTGTGTGTGTATATGTATATATATATATATATATATTTTATATAATACACACACACACACTATATACTCTTAATGACATGTGTGTGTGTGTGTGTGTGTGTGTATATAGAGAGAGAGAGAGAGCACACACACTATACTGGTATAGTAGCGCCAGTATAGTTAAGATTGAGTAAGCACTTTAATGTTAAACCTCAAATTTTGCACCTTAATAACTCTGCCACCGTACGATTGATTTGCCTGAAATTTTGCATGCACGGTGGTCTGGTACCCATAGATCTCCTGAATCTGACAAGTTGCATTACGGTCGGATGTATGGTTGCAGAGCTACAGAACGCAAAAACGCATAAAAAATTACTTTTTGCCGCTTTTGCTCGCTACCACATCCCGCATCGATTATGTCCTTGTCGGTCCAGAATCTTCAGGGAAGATGCTGTCTAGGTCACCAATGTGCCTTTCCAAGATTTGGTGTAAAAATATTAAACCATTCAATAGTTATTCAAAAAACAAATTTCCCATTATAGTCAATGGGGAGAAAATATATGTGCATCTTGAAAGTTTCGCAAATGGCCCTTTTACTTTCGTGCTTCAGCCATCTTGTTTTCAATTAGCGAGAAAGAAAAATGCTTGGCGTTTAAATTTGGGCCCCCCTAGGTAAACACTAACTGTTAGGTTTACCTAGTCGGGTCCTAAGGATGCCAGCCTATCTTTTTGGAAGTAAAACCCCAGAAATGCCATTTAAACATGAGGGGAGGAATACTTTTGCAAATCATGAAAGAAACTGCGAAATACTTTCACAAATCACGAAGTTCGTGCAACTTTTACAAAAGTTTACGTATTCTTGAATATTTAAGAAAAAAAAAGAACAAATCTTTGCCATCCTCCTGCAACAAAGCAGTTTGGGTCTTTTGGGCTGACATTTGGAGGTGGCAAGCCCACCGCATAGATGTGCCTTTTGGTGGTTTGGTGCCAAAACATTCAAGGGTAAAAAGTTACAGCATTCGAGCTGAGATTTCCAGTAGGATAACATTCACGGCAAATTCATGCTTTGGTACTTATATCTGAAGCAGAGCCGAGATCACGGAGTTTTCGCTACTGGGGGCTTAGCTAGCCTGCAGAAACAAGTTTGGAAATCATAGATTGACACCAGCAGTTGAATATATTTCCTACTTGCTACTGTTACAGAGATATTGGCAAAAACATGTTCCAGGGGTGCCTTTTCAGTGGTTTTCGATGCCTGTATCGAAGAAATGATGCAAGATATGGATTTGGTCAGTGTGTGTTATGTGAAGTACTTGCTGTCATGATTATAATAATACTGGAATTTTTTTCCTAGTTGCTACGGTTGCTGAGATATCAGCAAATTAGTGTTAAAAGGGTTCCTTGCCCAGTAGGGCTGCTGTATGACTCTAGTTATGTATAAGTGGGAGCGCAGGGCCTGCGCTCCCACATACTCATAGCAATATGCAACAAATGGACAATGTGAAGGGAGCCCCGGGACCTGCGCTCCCACTAACACATACCATTTACATTACACTTTATCAAAAAGAAGGGAAATTCATTGCAAAAAAAAAACTCCGTTAATGCATCAGTTAGGGTTAATAGTACTGCTACAAAAGTTTGGAAATGTGCTGTTAGGGTTCAAAACCCTAACTCTGCATCCCCCCCCCAAACATGCAAGACGCATACAAGATTACCACCCCATCACATCTGCAACCACAATAATCACAGCATTGTACTTATTTCACATAACACTGTGTAATGAAAAAACATAGTATCATCTACTTTGTACTGCCAGCACAGTATGATGACACATTATTGCTGGCATGTCTTTATTTTTTTTTCTATTTATTTGAATCTAGGATTATAAGTACCTTTGAGCCAAGGCTCTCTTACAAAGGTTCCACGTCAAAGGAGGTACAATACAGAGTAGACAAGTCATTCAGTTACAGTAGGCAAGGTAAACATCATAACACTAAATACAAGTATGTGGGTATGGTTATACGGGCTAACGAGCACTAGTGCACTGAGCAGCAGCAGAAGGAGAATGGAACAAGTTGGGGGGAACTAACTGAGGGAGCAGCCAGAGGCATTGTCATCATACAGGTAGAAGTGCTGAGGCAAAGGAAAGAAAAAAGGAAGAAAAATAGACTGAAATAAGAAAGAATAGAAGCGGGGGGGGGGAGAGGATAGCGGAAGTGCAAGTTTGGGATTAGAGGGGCAGCTAAGAGTGCTCTTCATACAGTTGTCTTTACAATAGTCAATACATTGTCTTTATACGATGAGACTTGGTCTGTACTCATTTTCCAAAAATTGACTTGTGTGTCACTATTCAACAGTTGGGTTGCTGCAGGTATCACTGCTGCCACTTGGGCATGTGGTAGCAGGACAGATACAGATGACACATAGTACTTTTTTAAGATGGTGCTCAGGTATGAAACTAGCACAGTCATATATTATACTGCAGCGTTACCTGGAAATACTCATTAGCAGCATGTTATTAGCTTTGTATGTTACAGCTGTTGCTTTCACATGTTGTTATACTACAAATAATTACTTTTATTATTACTACTGCTTGTTATTAGGACTGACTCACTATCAGAAAAATAAATGCAAACATCCAATGACCATTGGTAGGCTTATACTAACACTCATTTCCAAGAAACTATCTGTGGATAACATGCTGTGTGTTTCATCACTTCTTCACCATTGAAATATAGACATCTCTTTAAATCTTGTTATTGCTGTTTATAACACAAAAATGCTTACTGTTGGGCACCACCCATGGTTGCCCAGCATGTGTGTCTACCCCCAAGGCACTATGACGGCGGCAGAACTCATACAGTTTGTGACCCATGATGATAAATGTGTCCTGCAGTACATTTAGAGTTGTACGTTACTTCTGTTACCTGATGCTGGTTGTCTCTGGTTGTGTTGCCTTGGCCCTTCCCCTGCTTACATGTTTGGGGGATGCAGAGTTAGGGTTTGAACCCTTGCAGCATATTTCAAATTTGTCTCAATACTGTTAACCCTAACTGATGCATTAACTTTTTTTTTTTGCAATGAGTATATCTCGGCAGATAAGGACCTACGTGGCCCACCTAGTCTGCCCAGTATCGCCCCAACTACTGAGCCCCCCCCCCGACCTTACCCATTCCCCTTCTCTCCTAGGATTCTCATGTGCCTATCCTGTGCATGCTTGAAACCCAAGATCGTTTCTGCCGCGACTACCTCTTCCAGCAGGTCGTTCCACACATCTATCACTCTCCATGAAATAATACTTCCTCACGTACCCCCTAAACTGTCCACCCTCCAACTTCATACTGTTGCCCCTAGTTTCTGAGTAACCTTTCATCTGAAATAGGCTGCCCCCTGGCGTTCTGTTTATATCCTTTTAGATATTTGAATGTCTTGATCATATCTCCCCGTTTCTATCCTTCAGTGACTACATATCCAGATCCCTCAGCCGTTCCTTGTACGTCTTCCCCTGCACCCACCGAATCATCTGAGTAGCTGTCCTCTGGACTGCCTCCACCCTCTCCATATCCCTTTTCAGGTGTGTGCTCCAGAACTGCACACAGAACTCCAGATGAGGTCTGACCAGGGGCATGATGGCTTCCCTCCTCCTACTAGCAATGCCTCGACTTATACATCCCAGTATTCTGCTTGCCTTCCCCACGGCGGCCTGGCACTGATTTGCCACCTTCAGGTCAGATGAGATGATGGCACCCAAGTCCCTCAACTGCTATTTCCACCCTGTTAATCAGATATTTTGCTGTCTGGTTTCCTTGCCCCATGTGCATAATTTTGCATTTTCCTACATTGAAGTCAAGCTTCTAAACCTTGCCTCCCTCATTCTTTCAACCCCCCCCCCTTGCGTATCCACTCTTACATGTCTTCATATCCTCTGTGAACAAACACACCCTCCCCTCTAGACCTTCTGCAATGTCTCCAATGAAAATGTAGAAAAGTACTGGTCCCAGTACAGACTCCTGCGTCATCCCGCTCAAGACCCTCCCCTCCTCAGAGAGCACCCCGTTTACTCTCACAATTGGGGTTCTACTTGAGAGCCAGTTTCCCACCCACTTTGTTATGGCTGGACCCACTCCTAGACCACCCATCTTGTTTAGTAATCTTTTGTGAAGAACAGTGTCGAAAGCCTTTCTGAAGTCCAGATAGGCCACATCCACTGCCCCTCCCTGGTCCACCACTCCTGTCACCCAGTCAAAGAACCTTATTAAGTTCATCTGACAGGATCTCCCTCTAATAGACCTGTGCTGCCTGTGATCAACCAACTCCTTCCCCTCTAGGTAGTCCACCAGTCTTTCCTTTAGGAGTGCCCCCATAATCTTCCCGACAGCTGATGTCAGGCTCACTGGCCTGTAATTTCCCGCCTCCGCTCTGTCCTCTCCCTTGTGAAGCGGCACTGCATTTGCCCTCTCCTAGTCATCTAGAACCTCTCCCGTTTCCATCGACAAAGTGAACAGCGGTTCTGCTAATTCCCTCCTGGGCTCTTTCAGGATCCTGGGGTGCACCTCATTTAGACCCATGGGCTTATTAACCCGGAGACTGCCTAGTTCTCTTAAAACCCTTTCTGCCCCCCTCGTGCTCCATCTTAGGCCCCCCACATCCTCCTCTTCTCTGGCAAACACTGAGCACAAATTCCTGTTCACTATATTTGCCTTTAGGCTGGCCTCCTCAACACTCATTCCCGCCACCTCCTCTCTCAATCTTGTTACCCCTGCCTTATTTTTCCTTCGCTCCTCTATGCATCTAAAGAACGCCTTGTCCCCTGTCTTGATTTTACTAGCAGTATTTAACTCTGACTGTGCTTTAGCCCTTCTGACAGTTTTCCCCCACTTCGCTCTGCAATTCCAGATATTGTTCCCTGCCCCTTCCCCTCTGCGTATTTTTGTAGACGAACAATACCATCTTTTTGGCTCTCGCTCTTTTCGCCACCTCCTTCGTGAACCATATAGGTCTCATTCTTTTCTTATTTTTACTAACCCTCCTGACTTCTATTTCGGTGGTCTTCCCAATAGCTACTCTGATCCCATTCCACTTTTCTTCCACCCCCTTGCATTCCACTAGTCTGACTAGGGCTTCCCTCAGATATGCCTCATCCTCTCAAAGTCTGCCCCTCTAAAATCCTGGACCTTAGTTTTTGTGTGGCCCTGTTTGTCTGGTTCAAACATCAGAAACCACCACCTTGTCTGGTCCCTGGTCCCCAGGGTTTCAGTCACTTCCACCCTGTCAACACTGTCCCCATTTGTAAAAACCAAATCCAGTATTGATCCTCCCCAGGTTGGCTGGTCCACCAGCTGCTGAAGACAGGCTCACTGGATTAAGTCCAAGAAGTCCCTGCCCCTAGGGGATGCCGCTGGTGGTCTTCAAGCTAAGCTACTCCCACCCAGGTGGTATACGCCTCTGCTCTGGCCCGTGACATCAGATCTTTGTTTTTGCTGGAAGAGTCTGGTCTCCTTCTCCATAGCTGCATGCACAGTGTAGTTTCTGAAGTACTTTTACTTCCACTTCATCTTCGAATTGCTCATTTCTTCATATTCTTGGATTTCTTTGTCTGTCATGGATTGTGAAGAAGCCCGGTCTGGTCCCAGATTCAAACGTTGCGTTGCTTGCAACCAGAAGATGTCCGGGATAGACGCACACTCATCGTGCATTTACTGCCTCTGGGCAGAGCACAGCGCCCAGGCCTGCCGCCAGTGCAAATCACTTTTACCCTCGTTCCTAGAGGACCATTATGCCTGCCTCCTCTGGCGACCGGATGGTCGGGGCCCACCCCCACCGTCCACTTGAACAACGTTCGCAATATGGTGTCCATGGCTGCGGGCTCGACCACTCAGCTTGCGGCCATGGAAGAGTCAGCAGCTCAGGCTGCAGCAGGTGCTTCTTTGGTGTTCATGCTGCTCCTGGTTGGGATCAGTGTTGGGGTGACACGTTCAGTGCCAGTCTCTGCACACTGTCAGGAAGAGCCCTTCCCAGGATGACAAAAAGAAAGTAAAGACCCACTGATGATTGTGGGACTGGGATCGAGCATGCCCTTCCCATTCCCCTTGTCTGAGCCGGTGATGGACAAGGGTCAAGCCACTGGCTCCGTGATACCCCTGGTGGGCCTGTTGGCCATGATGCAGGCTGACCAGCTAGTCTAGTTTCTTGCATCTCTGGCCCAGGCCTCTCCACAGATTAGGGTGGAACCACTGCCCAAGCAGTCCTTACAGAAAGCTCCTACCAAGGCCTCCTGCCCAGCTACTGGCCTTCTTGGTCGGTTGTCTGTTGAGATCACCCACTCTGATAAGTCTAGGGTGGTCCATGAGGAAAAGCAGCTGAAGGCTCCAGGTCCTCTGTGCAGGACCGCAGGCTTGGACCCTGAATTGGCCAAAGTCCTGGCCACTGAACACAGGCTGGTCTCATTCAGGGCTTTGCTCTAGTTGATCCCTGAGTCAGTGGAGATCCCCTTGGAGCCGGTCTAGAAATGAGCCAGATATGCCTAACGGAGATCCTGGATCAGGATGATTCCCCAGGGGTTACCTTCCCTGTGGCAGAAGCTATTCTGGGCCCTGCGGTGGAGCTCTGGCAGCACCCGGCATCATGCACAGTGCCTTTGACCCGCATGGGTTCGCAAGTATGCGGTACCGATCAGTTTACTGTCTAGTTTCTCCGACCATCCCTTGACTGAGAGCATAGTGGTGGACTCAGTCTTCTGTAAGATAGGCAGTTTCAGGAATGTGGACTGACCTGCCCCAACAAGGAGTCCAAGAAACTGGACCACACCACCAAGAAAGTCTACATTGCATCCTCCCTGGGTCTCCCATCAGGTGAGTTACGCCTCGATGGCCAGCTTTGGTCATGCCCTGATGGGTGTCCTTCACCATGTCTTCCCCTGCTGTTTTGCAGATTTGCAGTCAGCGGTTATGGTGGTCAGAAACCAGGGCCGAGCGCTGGCCAAACACCAGCTTCAGACAGCCTTGGACATCTGAGACTCCTGCACCTAGTCTGTGGCTGCAGTAGTCGTAACACATCTCAAGGCCTGGCTGCAGATTTCCACCTTCACGGCAGACACCCAGCACAAATAGGCTGATGTCCCCTTCTTGGGCATCAACCTTTTTGGTGCTGGATTGGATGGGCTCTTTACAAGGATCAAGAAGTCCAGTGCCACCCTCGACTCAGTGATGTCCTTCCAGAAGGACCAGGCAGGAAAGTGGCAAAGAAAGACTTTCGAGGTTTGGCCCTTTCCGTCCCAGCAGCTTAAACAGCAGCAGCCCCAGCTGGGGCAGTCGCAGGCCTGACGGGGCTCCAAAAAGCCTGGGGGTTGGGGGCCATCCGGCAGCTGATGCCAGCTCTTCCTTCAAGGCTGCTCAGTGATGGATTGGGAGGGGGGTCTTCCTCCCACCCATCCAGTCCCTGCCTCAGCTCCCTGTGGGGGGGTCAGCTTGCGATCTCTGGCACGCTTGATCCACCATCACTTCAGACAAATGAGTGCTAGAAGTGGTGGGCAATGGATTGCCTCTTGACTTCGAGGCTTTCCTGCCCAACCGAACCCATGCTGCATGGGAGTCCGTGCTGATGCAGTACATGTTGTCCGCCCTTGGGGAGGACATTGCTCAGCTCCTAGAGAAAGATTTAGCCCATGTCCCGAACGCCACAGCCAGTCAGGGCTCCTTATCCAGGTACTTTCTGGTCCCCAAACGGACCGGGGTTGGTGTCCCATACTGGATCTTCACGATCTCAATCCATTCCTGAGGAAGCACAAGTTCTATATGGTCACTCCTGTACCAAGTCTTTCCACCCCTGGAGCAGGGCATGTGCTTCTGCTCTCTTGACCTCCAGGATGCCTTCTTCCACATTCCAGTCAGTCCGTCCCACTGATGGTACCCATGGTTCTGCGTGGAGGGGATTCTGAGTTCCAGGTCATGCCTTTCAGCCTCTTCTCTGCCCCCAGGTTCTTTACTAGGTGCATTGCAGTGGTGGTAGCATTCCAGCGGCGCCGAGGAGTCTGGTTTTGTCTGTACCTGGATGACTAGCTGATAGCCAGGCTGTCCGAGGAGGCAGTGGAGTAGTCCAGGGACCTGGCCCTTCGTGCCCGCAGAGACTTGGGCCTTCATATCAATCCGTCCCAAGTCCAAACTCAACCCCTCGCAGGTGATCCAATTAATTGGGGCAGAGCTAGACTCCCTCCGGTCCAACTCTCAAGTCCCTGCGGATTGTGCATCGGATCTCATCTTCTTTGCCCGATTATTTCAGGTTGGGCACTTGCGCCCTGCCTGTGACTTCCTTCAGCTGCTGGGGTGCAGTGGCATCCTGCAACACTGTGGTCAGATGGGCCCACTGGTGGATGCGCCACCTGCAGCAGGAGCTGGCCTGCCGGTGGTCTCAGTGCCTAGGTTTCCTGGACCAGACGGTCATAGTGACTGCTGATGTGGGATGCTATCCAGTGGTGGCTCATCCAGGAACATCTTGAGCAAGGAGTCCCATTTGTCTGTCCAGAACTGACTTGTCACCCTGTCAACAATGCACCTCTGGTGGGAAGGGGAGGCTTGGTGGACCACAGAACCCCCAGGGAGTCCCATTACCACATCGGCCTTCAGGAGCTCCATACAATGCACCTTGTCCTAATGGAATTCACTCCTTTTGTCCGTGGTCTGGTCATGCAGCTCCAGATGGAAAATACCACAACCATGTTCCACCTGAACAAGCAGGGCAGAAGGCACTCATTTGGTTGTGTCGGGAGGCCCTCCGCACCTGGACCCCCGTGAGCAGCTTGGATGCCGACCTCCTGGCGATTCATGTAGCAGGAGTCTCCAACCAGCTAACAGGCGACCCTCCACCAGGTGGGCGAGGCATCTCGCAAGTGGTCCCTGCGTCAGGAGGTGGTAACCACCTGTTCTTTGTTCACCTTCTGGGAAAATGCAAAGCTGAGGCTACTTTGTGGCCCCCCACAGTGCGGACACTGTTGGGGGATGTGTATCGCGAGGCCCTGGCCTCCTTTACACCCTCCCTTCTTTTCCCCTGATCCACACAGTGTTGCTCAAGGTGCAGAGGGACAAGCACAGATGATCCTGGTAGCCCTGGACTGACAAAAGCAGTTTTGGTACCCGTATCTCCTCAGCCTCAGCAGCAGGCCTCTGGGGTGACATCCCCTTTGCCCGGACTTGCTCTCCTGTTACAAGGGAAAGGCCCTGCATCCAGACCTTCAGTCCTTGCACCTGAAGGACTAGTTCCCTTAGCGGCAAGAGTTCCTGGCTTTGGGTCTTTACGAAGAGGTTCACCATGTCGTGGAAGCCTCCTGGAAAGAGTCAACCTACCAGTGCTATGCCTTAAGATGGAAGGGTTTTCCATTTGGTGCCAGGGCATGGAGCTAGACCCACTGACCAGCTATTTGGCTAGCATTCTGGGCTACCTTTGGTCCCTTTCTGTCAGGCCTGAGGTTGACGACCTTCAAAGTGCACCTGGCAGCCATCTTTGCATACCAGGTGCAGACTGGTATGCCGACTGTGGCACAGGAGAAGGTGGTCGAGTGCTTCTTTAAGGGCCTAGACCACCTGTCCCTGCCGGTGCATGAACCACCACCATCTTTCTACTTGTTGCTGGTACTGGTAATTCTCATGGGCAAGGCATTTGAACTGACGGAGAGGTGTAACATGTCTCGCCTGTCATGGAAGATCACCTTCTTTGTGGCTGTCGTCTCTGCTAGAAGCATCAGTGAGCTCCAGGTGCTCTCGGTGGAGTCTCCATATTTGGTGTTCCACAGGGACGAGGTTGTCCTCCATGAAGTTCCTCTCGAAGGTTGTGTTAGAGTTCCACCTTAATTTGGTGATAAAACCTCCTTGTGTACTTCACCAGTCCTACCTCCGAGACCGAGCACAAGCTCCACATGTTGGACCTGAGCAAAGGGCTTGCTTATTTCAAGTAGTGCATGGCTGGAGTTCAGTGAGAGGTTTGCAAGCTATCTGTAGCATACGCTGAAGCCACACTTGGCAGACCGGCAGCAATACTGCACCATGATTGTGTGATTATTATGTTTCGTACTATTGTGTATTTTCCTGCCATTCTCTACCATGTTAGCATTACTGCTTATGTCCCAAAATGTCGCATAGATTTCCTTGTATTGCTGATTATCTCTGACCTATACCTGTAATTTGTTTTTTGTCTGCCAAATTGTTTGTAACCTTCCATGTCGTGTCTGAAAATAGTCATATTTGTGGCTATGACACCTTACCTGGTAAACAAAAATTAAATAAATTAAAAATAAAGTGGACGATTGACAGGTGGATTGTCTCCTGCATCGATCTCTGTTATAGATTGGCTGGTAGGGAGCCTCCTGTAGGGCTTGGGGCTCATTCCACCAAGTGTACCGCTGCCTCGATGGCTGCTTCCAGGGACACCTTATCCAGGAGATCTGGAGCGCTGCTACCTGGAAGTCAGCACACACTTTTCATTTCCCAGTAGCACACAGACCTTGAGTCAGGCATTCATTTTGGAGAGAATTTGAGGAACAGACAGATATACCGCGTTAGAAGTTTGATTTGTAATCTGACAAATAGAAAATTCCTAGTTTTAGTATTCTGTCCATTTAAATTGGTTTGACACCTCAGACTAGTTTGTCTGCCTTAACCTACATTCAAGAAAAGTAATTTTTTTTGTCAAAACATGGTACAGTATTCAAAATGGAATACCAGCAGATCAAGATTGGTATTACTTCCCAGTTTTTCGTATGCAGATGAATTCAAGATTTAAACCGTGATGTAAGTCAAGTTGATCCCCACGTGGGGTGGTATTTAAAGGGGAACAGTCAGCATTAAGAGCACACACCCTAGTGTGCGTCTGGTCCCAATTTGCACTTTGTGCAAAAAAATTATTATTTTTTTTTATTTATTGTTTATGCAGTTTAACGGATTGCAGCAGGCTTACTCTGCTCACTTCCAGGCTGACATTTGCTGTGATCAAAAATACCACATTCTCCTGCAGCTGACCTCAGAACAGGACTGCGGTAGTGGGAGATTCAATAGCTTGCAGTACATGTTGTTTTTTTTTTTTTTTTTATAAGGTCTAATCTTTTGTTTTTTGGTCCCACTGTCATCCTGGGGCTAAATACAGTCACAGAGGACTGTGCTTAGCCCTTGGAGAATGGCGGGACTGGCAAACAAAAGATTGAAGCTTATAACATAGAAGTTGACTAGATAAGGACTGCAAGGCCCATCCAGTATGCCCATTTCTTTTTCTGCCTTATGAATGTGCCATCGGCCTTTGCTCTGTCAATGGCCTATCTATGCATACTCCTCTGTATTGCTCCCTTATGCCTATCCCATGCCTGTTTGAAGCCCTGCACTGTATTCATATCCACCACTTCCTGAGGTAGGCCGTTCCATGCGTCCACCGCCCTTTCTGTGAAAAAGAACTTCCTCGCGTTACCCCTTAATCGGCCTCCCTCTTAATCTCATCCTGTGTCCTCTTGTCCTGCTATTTTTCTTATATTGAAACGTGTTGGACTCTTTCACCTTGTTAATGCCCTTAAGGTGTTTGAGTGTTTCGATCATATCACCTCTCTCCCTCCTTTGCTCTAGGGTATACATATTGAGCTCCGGTAATCTGTCCTCATATGTTTTCTGATGCAGTCCCTGCACCATTTTGGTTGCCCTTCTCTGGACTGACTCAGTTTGGTTAAAGAGGCACTGTCCGCTTTTCCCCTCAGTTGTCGTTTATTTTATACTAGTTGCTCTCTAGGCACATACCTGTGTAAATGCTTTAGTAGAATACCCCTGCATAAAAGAAAATCTGTGTACCTGTTTTTTTTTTTTATATATAAATTAGCAGCCTTTCCATTTTATCCGTCCCCATATTAAAATCCTCTGCCCACCGGAAGCAGATTGGTGGTGAGAAGGCGCCGAGAATGCGTGTCTACCGAGAGCGCTGTTCAAACATTCATATTTTTATCATCCCTATCCCAACAACCACATAATCCAGTGCAATATATTGTTTTAAGGGGTTCCTGGTTTTTGTAACCAAAAACCGAGCACTTGTTCAGTAGCAAACTAGTATTAGAATCTGGTACTGAAATACCGCGCATGCGAAACAGTGGTACATTCTCACGCATGTGCGGGATCTGTCCTCTGGGTGCTATTGCGCAGGATTTCGGCACCAGATTCTAATACTATTTTACTACTGAACGAGTGCTCTGTTCTTGGTTACAAATACCAGGAACCTCTTAAAATAACATATTGCACTGGATTATGTGGGTGTTGGGATAGGGATGATAAAATGTGAATGGGGTGAGGTGGAGGACGTAAGGAGGGTTGGTTCCAGAGTTAGGGAAGGTAAAGTGAGGAGTAGGAAAAGTGTGATGGTCCCTGGAATGGAGGAAGCAGGAGGAGTTAGGAGAGGTAAGCAATAAGGGCCCCAAAGCATTATTTATGTATTTATTTATGAAGGAGGTACATTGAGTCTGGCGATGTGGTGGCAGAGGGGCATGGCTAGGACTGAATACAAGGAACAGTGGTGGGTATGGGGGGTAACATTGTGACACATTGTGAGGTCAGGAACTGCTCCTATACCTCATGGAAGCTTATCTCGCTCTTTTAAATATTATTTAAAAAAAAAAAAAAAACTCTCCAGCTTAGACCCCAAAAAACACACACACACATTCTTAATGAAATTAGCAGCAGTTCTAGAGCCAGGGCTCCTAGAATTTGTTTTGGGAGAGAATGGCTTTGTTTCTTATAATATAGTGGGGGAAAAAATTGAAAGTTAAATCAGAACCGAGTAGATATGTTGGGCATGTTTGTTTTATTTATTTTTTTATTTTAGTCTCTGGTAACCGGGTAAGGCCCACTAGGCACAAGTGCCTGTTTTCAGGGGCGACCTGGGAGCACTGGGCGGTTAAGTGACTTGCTCAGAGTCGCACAGTATGCAAGTGGAGATTGTGAGAATCGGACTCTGGTCTGGTCTGCTGGATGTATCAAGCTCGTTCACACCTCGTTCCTCTAACCTCTAGGCCAGGGGTTCTCAAATGGGGAGGCCCCAACCTGTTCCAGGGGAGGCTCAAGCAAGTCTTGAAAAAGTATTGTATTTCAGTGTTGAACTTTACTGATTTTGTGTGAAGGGATAAGACAAACTGAAAGAGGATAATAGTAAGTGAATTTATGCATTTATTCACAAGTCTGTGACCAGGGAAGGTACTGTACACTGAGCCATGGCTTATTTCAGGTGTACCCAGGGAAGGGTAGTGAGAGAATACAGTTCAAAATGTAACTGCAAAATACGTAATACAAAATGAAAAAAGTACAAACAAATTACGAACAATAAACTAACAAAGCGAGGAACAATTGATCAATTAGACTGGCAGCAGAACTGTCCAAAAATAAGAGTTAACCATACAGGTACTAGGAATAAGAGCAGGAGGGAGCAAAATGATCCCTGAGAAGTTGCTTAAGAGCAAGGGGAGAGGCAGAGGTCGGCAGGAAGGTGATTCCAGATAGAGGGGAAAAAGAAAAAGCAGTCTGACCCATGAAGGTATGGCAGTAAGGGGTAACAGTGGTACAAGAGTCAAAATATTGGAGCAAGTAGGTTATCCTGTTTGGGGGGGGGGTTACAATAAGCTTAATAACATGAGAGCTAGCTATGCAGAGAGGTTTCAATTTATTCCTGATGTACTGCGAAAAGTAGGCTATATGTCTATGGGGAGGCCCAAAAATATTTTAATATTTTGGTGGGAGGCTCAAGATCTTTTCCATGGCTTAGGGGAGGCTCACTATGACAAAGTTTGAGAACTGTTGCTGTAGGCTATACTGCCAGCCCGGATAATTTGGATAACTTCTCTATAGGTTTTAATTTTAATTTGGGCTGGCAGTATAGCCTAGAGGTTAGAAGAACGAGGTGTGAACGCGCTTGATACATCCAGCAGACCAGACCTGAGTTCGATTCTCACAGCCTCCACTTGCATACTGTGTGACTCTGAGCAAGTCACTTAATCGCCCAGTGCTCTCAGTTCGCCCCTGAAAACAGGCACTTGTGCCTAGTGGGCCTTTCCCGGTTACCAAAGACTAAAATAATTTTTTTTTTATAAATGACTGCTTATGGGGAATAACTGTACAGAGGCAGGGGTTAAAATAAAGCTGTAGTCCCAGAACCCAGGGCTTCTTGTGTGTGTGTGTGTGTGTGTGTGTGTGTGTATATATATATATAGAGAGGTATATGTGGTGTGTGTGTGTGTGTGTGTGTGTGTGTGTGTATACACACAGTTGATTTATAAAATGGGTAAAAAAAAAAAAAAGGTGAAATTCCTGGTCTGTGTTTGGACGAAACATATAACACGACTGTATTCCACACACGTCCACCTATTTCTAGCCCCCAGAGTTGGGTCACTGAATCAGGAAATTAATCCACACAGAAACGGAGTGACACATGTATTTCCCAGAGTCACTTTAAAGTGCTGAGTTTACTGGTGTGTGTTTGTTTTGATCATCTGTCTGGTCATGCCCTTTCTGCTGTCCCTAATTCTTCAGCTTTTTTCACTTTTATGTGCGTGACTGAGTGGGCATCCCTGCTGACAGTAGGCGTCCCCTTTCTTAAATGTACCTGACCTGTAACAGGTCTGTGCAACAAATAAAAAATTTAAACTTTGGTGCTGCCGACTCTGTAGTGAATTGGAGCAAGTGAATCTGCAGCTTCAGTAGTGCAGACACAGTGCGACGACTGAGTTGCTGTAGTTCGGCTGCTTTTGAGAAAGGGACACACATTTAGAATTGTAACACTTGTGGCAGCACGCCTGCTTAGTCACGCTCATGAAAGTGAAAAAAGCTGAAAAATGAGGGACAACAGAAATGGCAGAATCAGCCAGATAAGTGATGTAAATAAACCAATAAACTTAGCACTTTAAAGTAAGTCTTGAGGCAGGTATGACGCATAAGGGGGAAGATATATAATTGAAAATAGGCACACATTTTCTAAAAGAAGACCTAGAACACACTAAATAAAGGGTGTGCAGTCATGCTGTGATATACGCATGGATGGTTGAACGTACTTGGCTTTCAGCCTCCTACCTCACAGCGCACCCTAGGTATGTGTATTTCAGAGCATAACTGCATACCCTTCAGTGTTTTATCTGTTGCATATAAAACGGGCATAAAAATCCTGTTTTTTTTTTTTTTACTGTCTGAAAGCCAGTTGCCTGACCGTGCATTATTGCAGCAGAATGCATGGTCGTCCTGTTATTTTGACTCATCACAAATCCATCCTCAAGCCAACCATCTTAAAAAAAAAAAAAAATAACAAATGGTCATTTTTCTTTCTCTGTAAAACGGACTGCATCCATGTGTACTCTGCCTCAGTCGCTCATGAAACACAGATCCCCCTTCCCCATATCAGTAACTCCCCTTTTCGTACTTCCGTACTGTTTGTTGAAAAATGCTGTACTGACTCATTGCTACTACTTGCTGTCGGCATACCGTGCACTGACGATCCTCATGCTGACATGTCTCCGCCGGTAAACACAGTCACTAGTAAAAATACACCCTGTATATAAAGCCACGTTTAAAAATGGACCCATTTTAATGTTTGACGTGCATACCAACGCAAGTCGAACATTTTGCTATATACAGGTTTTGAGAGCTGTGTCACGGTGGTCCAATCCAGGAGAATGTATAAGGGGCTTGACCAATAATCGACAAGTCTCACCAAGACACTGTTCAGGCATAAAAGTGCTTGGACTTCAAAACAATGTGCCGACACACATTTATAAATCGGCTCTTTCAGCAAGCACAGCTGATCTCAACGTGTATGTGCGCGCACACAAACTCACACACACAGTCTGGTTATAGAGGTCCAGCTGCTGTCTCTAGGTACCTGAGGCCAGCCATAGAATATTTTCCCTTGGAATCAGGAGTGTGGTGAGACATAACAGAACTTTGCTTATCTTTCATGTAACATTCTAGGGATTGAACCTGAAACTGCTCACTTTGCTAGTGTGTGTATCTCTCTCTCCCTGGCTACACACACACACGTCAGGTTACACATGCTGTAGTAGTAGGCTGCTGATATAGAGTGGAAAATGGAACAAAAATGGTCACTTGGCTACTAGGGTAGTAAATAAGTGGCCAGTTCACATTACTATAGGGTAGATCAAACAATGAAACTGTGGCTGGCATTGATTTTTAAGTAATGGTTGTCTATAAAAGTGGAGTTTTAGTTTACCTCTTCGAAGTACAGCAACTTGCAAATTTGAAAACCATTTAAACAATTTTTTGGGGAAGGCTCCCATATTCTCTGTTTAAAGGAAGAAAAAGAAAAAAAAAAAAACGGATCCCCTGGTAAAATCATTGAAATGGTCCTGCTCTTAGCCAGGCCCAGCTGCAGTCTCTAGGTACCTAAGGCCCGCCATAGAATTATCTTTTTCCCTTGGAATCAGGGGTGTGGGGAGACCTAACAGAACTTTGTGTTATCTTCCATGTAAGCCTTAAAAATGTACCACAGAGCATCTAAAACCCCAGAGCTTCTTGGGACTGCTCGTAACACTGACGATGGGGGTGCCCAATCCCCCAGTGTTTCCACCTGAAATAAAGAAAACCCTCACTTGTAGTTTAATTTTTAAAATAAACGCTGTAAAAAGGAAAATGTCCGGTGTCTGTTGCTGCCATGCTGTAATTACCCTCCCCCAAGCCCAGCCCGTATTAGTCTTCCAGCATGGGGATTTGCACTTTAGATCCAGTGCAACAGCAGTACCGGCAGCGAACATCCGTCATTGACAAATGCTTGTTTAAAAAGTAGCAGTAAGAAAAGTATCACAGTTGCATTACCTGGAACAAGCCTGCTCTCTGCACGTATCCCACTGGAACATTCCCCCTATTGAAGGTAAAAGGAGAAATATCCAGTTGCAGTGCTAGCAGCAGTTTTACTGCCACACTTGAACGTGTCTCTTCTCTGTCTTGCAGCACATAAAAGACATGCCCCCCGGCCAGGAAATTACACCCCTGGGCAACTTAGGCTTTAAAAAAAAAAAAAAAAATCTCATTAGTGGGGAGCAAGGGAACTAGCACTATGGAGTGTCCACTTGGTCAAATAACCTAAAGCAAAGCGGTAAAAATTAAATGTAACTGCAGTAGGTGGAAGGACTACTTTAGCCAAAAACCACATAAATTATACATTTTTTCATGTTGAAATTTATCCTTACAAGGAAACGTATTTTTTAAAAGTGTTTTGTAAGCGCAGTAACACTTGTGCCCCACTATCCCCTTGTCATGCAGTGATCTTAGCCCAGTGCGCACCCTGTTGTCTTACTGCATACGTAGATAAAGATATAATTAGATATGTAAACGGTAACCCACAACAGGTCATGCGATTCTTTTTTTTTTTTTTTATACTTTTTGCCTCCAGCCGCCTGGCAACGGACCTCAGCCTTTGCCTCCATATCAAGCTGCAACCCTGCAATACCTCCTGGCTTGCCACCCAGGGTGGGGTGGTCAGAGCACCGACCCCCAACAACACTGCATTGATGGAATTAGGTCAGAGGGCCAGCCTAGAGGTTAATTGAGGCGGGCTTCATGGAGGGTGGCCGGGAGCAGAACATTTTTTGTGATGTTTTCTGGGGGTGGAGACGTGCATTGACGTCCAGTGTCAGCTCCACCCCACACCTCGGACCTTGTTAGTGGTACTTCCGGCCTCCACCAGGGATCTGTTGAGCGCCGGACCTTCTCCCCACCCTCCTCCGGAGAAGAGCAGTCCTGGGGGTGCTCCATCCTTCTCCCCCTGGCCAGTCCTCCGATGAACCGGGTCCGTTCCCAAACCTGGGTCGCCGGCATCGCAAGCGGAAATCTCACCGCTGCTCTGACGGGCTGGCTGGTCATGCGATTCTAGAGAATTCATTCATGCCCTGGGTGACTTGGAAGGCGCAAGGCCAATGGCTGAGTGACCTTCAAAGAACCTGGGAAGTGCACTGCGGAGTGGAATAAGAAAAGCAACGATAAGTGGAAGTGCAGTGCTCCCATATTGTGCACTAGATGGCGGGAAAAATGGACCTGAGGTGAGGGAGCCGGCAATGGTTATTGACTGGCGCATGGCACCATGTGGGGGTGGGGGTGCGCAGGCACCATGCCCAGTAGCCACTGGCTGCCTCCTGGCAAAAGCTTTGCCCCTGGCCCTGGTAGGTCCGGGTGCCTCTGGCCTAGATCCATAAGTGGTAATCAAAGTGAAGATATTGTGGAAGATGAACAGTTTTGGTAACTAACTTTCACTCAAGGAAGGGAAGCAAAACCGTGTTGATCTCCATTACACCCGCAGCTGTATTTTCACTTGTACTAAGAAAAAGAAAAAACTGCAGTCAGCTGCATCAACTGATTCTACAGCAGGGGACACAGTACAAGGCTCGAGGGTCAGTTGTGCGTAGACACTGCTCCCGAAAGTGCAAGGGCTAGTAGCCCAGCTCTCTGCCTCCAAAATCTTAATTTCTAACCCTGTCTTATTTCAGGTCTGTACTCCTACCCCCAAGATCACCAAGCCCTTCCTCCAGCTACAAGTAACTGCTGTACAATATATTTAAATTGACTTCTGGGCTTTTGTAGCCTACTTCAGAGTAGGTACTCCTAGTTTCCAGTTCAACTGTACATTTAAGAAGTACCCATTAGAGTTGTGGTACTTGAAGCTCAAGGAAGGACGTCTATTTGTAGCTAGCAACGTAACTAGCACTATAAATAAGATATCTGTTTACATTTTTTATTTAACTCATTTTCACCTGGGCAACAGCTTTGTATCTAATTGTTCAGACTACATACAGAATTATTGAATGGGTTGGATAGCTAGTGTACTGCCTAAAAGTAATATTAATTTTTTAAAAGCAGTCGGCCATTACATTTTATATTTGAGGTAGTTCTTTTCCCTTTGGTTAATTAGCAGATTTACCTGATGCATGTGATGTGTGTGAGTTGGTAGGTGCGTAGTGTGGAACAGCAGTCTGCCTGGCAACTGACATCTCTGTTCTCTCCATTACCCCAGCATTGTGACCTCACTGCTGCTTAGGAGCAGCCACTCGGAAGCTGCCAGGTCGGTCACTTGTGATGGCCATTGTCAGCGGGATCACAATTGCTGCTGATGTAGTGGGGTGACTAGAGAGGGAGAGATGTCCGCTGCCAGGCTGAGACGTATTTCACACATCCATCACAGTATTATAGCATAAAAAAACTTCACTCACAGTGAACAAAAGGAAAAAGAAAAATACTTCAAAAATAAAGTTACAACTGATTGCTCCTTAAGATTTGTATCTTCTTCCTGTCGGACTGTTTAGGTTTTACTAGCTCTTTAAGGGGTGGTGGATACATTCTTGCTTGATGGCTCTTAAATTATCCCCTACTTGCTGTGCTCGCATGGTTCTGCTGTAAGCTCTTCATTCGCTGAAGACAATAAAAAGCAGACTTACATTAAGCCAGCCTTGTTTTTATGGCACGGACAGATTTTTTTCAGAAGGAATCCTCACTTTTCTGTAACACAATCCCAGAATAAAATGTGCTGGCTATGCAGGTTGATGCTACCCCAGAGTCTGAGAACAAAAGTCCATTAGCTAGCCTCCAGTCACAGTGGCTCCAAATGTGCAGTGAGAAATGGGGCCGGTAATATGCAGAAATCCAACCTGATTTGGGAGTGCAGAAATTGAACCTGTGTTGCGTGCTCTGTGGTAGCAATGCAGCTAGAAAAAAGGATCTGCTCTGATGGTGTAATTTTATTTAATTGTTATAAATGTTTGCCATTGAATTTGCTTCACAGGACATTGGAGCGGGCAAGGGGAAATACTACGCAGTAAATTACCCTCTCCGGGACGGAATCGATGATGAGTCGTACGAAGCTATATTCAAACCGGTAAGTGAGTAACAGAATGTTTCTTCTCAGCTCAGAGCTGATGACCGGGTTCTAAGAAAAGCTCCAGGATGGACCAGGATTTCTATATTTTTGCAGTTAGTCCTTTTTACCTTCTGCGCCAGCAGCCAGCCACACCAGCACCGTCACCCCAACTGCTTGTTTGATGCGGGGCCTGTGACTGGCCAGAGTCATTCTGCTGCCAGCACACTTTCTCCCTCCCATCACGGAGGAGTCGTGCAAACATGCCTGTGGTAGAGTGCTGCGTGGCAGGTCTCTACGTGCTAGCCCCCAGTCATTACTTTGGGTCAGTCAAGCACCGAGCACCACACTGCCCCCACCCTTGAGAAGGAAAGCAGTTCAATGGATGCTCAATCCACCCCCCACCCACCCCTGGTTGACCCTCTCACTCTTGAGCTTGTTCCTGTACTTGGGTCGTCGGAGCTGGAAGCTGTAGTCCTACCGCTACGCTGGTGGGATGGCGAAGATTCCTATATTAAAAATGCAGCAATCTACACAAAAATTGTCACCATATACGTTTATTGCTTATAAAGGAAAAACCATTCAGGTTCCATAGTAAATATAATTTACAAGTAGTCACCCTGGACTTTCAGCAAAAATCGGACTGATTGGGGAGAGCCGATGGTATTACAAATGTTGGTCATGTGGTGCATCTGAACTGTTTACAGAAATGTTGGCAGCATTACCTAGAATGCTCACTTTGGAGAAGAGTCTGAGAGGGGCCACAGTCTCACTTTTCTGCATACTGGGATTGAGAAGATCCAGGAGAGGGTGATGTTCTCCAGCAGGACACTGGGCTCCGAGATAGTAAATTCAAGGGTACCATTAGGAGGCACTGCATTTCCCAGAGGGTGGTGAACCTGTGGAACAGCTGACCAGCAGCGACTGTAGGCAGGAAGACAGTACTGGCTTTCAAGGTAAGCCTTGATAAAATTTTTACTAATCGGGGGAGCCACTTTGTACCCTGGATAGTAGAATGGGTAGAGGACCCTTTTTGTGTCAGTATGGTTTTTTTTTTGGGGGGGGGGGGGACAAGACATGATGGACCCCAAGTTCCAACTTAAAATCACCGTGCTTCCATGTTGAAGGTGAGGCTCATATTTTGGGCGAGTATTTGTTACATAGTTGAAACTGTGTACGTATAGCCACCACTTTAGGGAAGCCTGTTGAGCATCCGTAAACCTTCCTGTCTTACCCAGCATGTGGAGGACTTTATGGTCCAGTGGAGCTTTGTTCTTTCTTTCTGTAAAGCTTAATCTGGAAACGGTCTGTCTGCTTAACCGAGTGACCCAACATCAAGTAAAAGCGTACTGAAACTGCAGGTCAGCTGGTTCAGTTTTTAATCACCCTCGTTTGTGGCACTTCACAAAACACAGTGAGAGCTTAACTTGGGGAAAATTCTCATTCCATATTTCGTGCCATCACAGACTTACCCCTCTTATTGTCCAGTCAAACCAGCATTTTGGGGAGACACAGGTGGGACATTAACTGGCACACACACACACTCACGTGTGCAGTTGCTGACATTTCTTTGTCTTCTCCATGACTCTGATTTCTTCAGAGCTTGGTGAACTGGTATGCCTGTTTTGGTGCGTCTTTTACGTAGAGTGGTGATTCACACTGTCTGTTAAGCAGGTAGACTGTTTCCAGAATTGAACGCCCTGGTTTCTGGTACTAGAAATGTATGCAGCATGGTACGTCCATTTAGAATGGCTGAATGTGTGTGGGTTGTCGTCCCCCCCCCCACCAAAAAAACAGTAAAGCTGGTTCTCCCTGTCCAGCCTCTTGCTCCCACCACTACTTGGAGTCAACAATCACCAGCCCCATTGCCCAGTAATCCTCTGCTTTTGCTGCCTATCCCCTTTGGCTTGCCCCTCATGGTGGGTTCCAAGGGGAGGATGCCTGGCCGCCAAGCCTGCCGATCCAGTGGCAGTCTGTTAGAAGGCTTCATGGTGTGAGAGCTGAATGTACCGGCCCTGTCATTTAGACAGAGACTAGGTTTCTTTGCTCCTCCCTCTGCTCCCATCATCCTCTTAGTCTCATTCAGCACAGCGCACTGGCAGATTGCTGGCTATATCCTGCCACAGAGGACGTGAACATCCTTTGGGATACTCTGGCTTCCTCTCCCCGCTAGGCGCTGCTTCAGTTTGTGAGATTGCAGGTTACTGTGGAAAGGATCTTAATGTCCTAAATGCACAATGATGACTTGGGGAGTAGGCAACAGGAACAATATATTCAGAGGGACTAAGATCTGTTTTCATGCAAATCTTCACAATGAGGAGTAAAGGCAGGGCGGTTTTATTTAAAGTGCCCTATTCCAGGGGCTCGGAGCACTGTACATAGTTATAAACAAAGAATGAGAAATATAATAGCGACTGTGTATTATGAAGTTTCGCTTGAGAGGTTATCACAGGCAGACGCTGTGTAAACAGCTTAATCTGGTTCAAGGTCAGTTGGCATTCATCTGTATCTCCCTCCCCCGGGTCGTGCCTGAAAATAGGCAGGATTTGTCTAGTGCACTTACCCGGTCAACAAAAACTAAATAAAAATAAAGTAAAATATAAAAACAGAACAAAAACTTCTTGAGCACACAGTTGCTTATGTTCTGTTTTTTGTAATAACTGGTGCAGGGACTTGGAGAGCATCAGGTTCCCCACTGCTGTACTGTAAGTGAAAGTAAAACGCGAACACCCCAAATGCCGTGGTAACGGAGTATGATGTAATACCCAGGTATTATGGTGTTTGATCATACTGTTAATCGGTGTGACAGAAGGAGGTGACCAGTTATTATAAACACACAAATTAAATGGTGCCAAGCGCATGTGTGAACAGATTATATTTCAGCCTTTCCTAAATGCCTCCACCATAGAAATATAGAATGTCTCCGGAGTAAAGGACCGATCGGCCCATCTAATCTGCCCTAGTTTCCCTGTGTCCACTGGGGGGGAGCTCAGAAGATGGAGCATTATGAAGTTCCAAATTGATGGGGCTGCCACCGGGAAAGAATAATGAGAATAGTTTCCTAATATAAATGAGCCAAGAGACCGATTGTGCAGAACTAATTGGGGTTGTTTTCGCAAAGGTGATGGCTCCTCTTAACAAAACAGCAAAAAAAAAAACATTTTGAAAGGCTATGGTGCTGGAATGCGAGTCTGGTATAAGACGGATCATTCCAGATATTTACTTATTGGTATCGTTACTAGAACAGGCAGAAAAAAAACCAACTAGTGTATCCAGTTTGCCTGGACAGGGTGGGCAAACTAGTGTGAAAGAACTTTTTTCTTGGTCTAGTGTTTATCCCTTTGAACTGTAACCTCTTAATATAGAATGTCTGTCTATTTGAATCAGCTTAACAGGAAGCTATGTTTAAAATGGAATCCATCCTGCACAGTGGTAGCTTGCAATGTTCGCTCTTCTTTTTCAGGTGATGTCAAAGGTGATGGAGATGTATCAGCCCAGTGCCGTCGCGCTGCAGTGTGGAGCAGACTCCCTGTCTGGAGACCGGCTAGGCTGTTTCAACTTGACCATCAAAGGTAAATGGACCAGGTTGCTCAGACAGACCTTTGACAAACATTTTAGGACTGGAAATGATTTATAATTTTGCAATTTGTTTAATGTTCCTAGTTTCAAAACTGATATTCAGGGTCCAGAATGATCCATATTTAACTGTACCGCAATAAAAGTTCATGTGGAATGCTGTATTTTGTGTCTTGTTTGTATGGGCAACATTCTGTACAATTCTGTTCATAGAACTGGTATGTTAGTTTTGACTGTCACTTTTTTAGTTTAAAACTCTGTTTGGCTAGGGCGACAGCTCTTGCTTAGCATCCTGTACACAGACCATGGCATATTAAAAGCTCAGGATTTCTGCTACAAAAGAAACTGTACAGCATGTTGTCCATAGAAAAGATAGCAATACAAAAAAACATTTTCCTAACTACATGGACTAGAACAGCTAGTCCAACTTATGCATCATCAGTTTCTCATTGTCCGGGCTGCATACGAACATACGAAGAAGTCAGCAGAAGAAGGCCATTTGGTCTATCTAGTCTGCTCGTATTGCAGGGTCCACAGCTTGAGCTAATGTCCCTGCCTTCCCTTCCCACTCCTCCCATCCTCCCTACCCATGATCCTTACCTTGCAGTGTCTGCTCTCCTGTCTGTTCCCTCCCGCAAACTAGTCACTGTTGGGCAGCAGGGCCTTTTCCTAGTTTTTTTCCCTTTAGGAAAAGCCTTCTGCACTCTCACTATGCCTTACTGACTGACTTCCTGTTGTATAGGAGAAAAAAGTCTGCAAAAGAACGCCTTGTGTATCTGCTTCTTTAGGTCGGCTGTTGATACGGGCTGACCTCCATTGCCAGCTGGGAAGTCTTAGGACCCCTCTCCCCCTTTAGTCTTTACAGTCTGTCCGAGCTCGTAGACTAGTCCCTGTGCTGCAGGGCTACTCTTCACCCCCTCCCCCCCCCAGCAGTTCACAATGCAATGTTAACTAGTAGTGAAAGCCTTAAATTACAGCCAAATATTGCTGAGAAAATCTGCTAGGGATCTCTAATAGTGGTCAGTGGTATAACAAGCTTAAATTGAAGAAATACTCAAACCTCCCAGCAAGGGGGAGTTTCCCTGAACGGTTAGAGCTGCTGCCTTTGGGACCGGGTTCCAAGTTCAGTTCCCAGCAAGGGCTGGAAGCATGTCTTCCCAAATGGAGGGCACAGACACAAGTACGCCTTTTCAAATGTCATTTCTTCTCCCTTGCTTTCACCTAGTGTGACCACAAATCCCAGGTGAGCTGCCCACACTCAGTGGTGGAAGATCTTGGTGCAGCTGTGAAGTTAGCAGCCCAAAACAGAAACCTCAGACTGCAGGATGTAGCGCACTCAAGCGGGAGCGAAAATTCTCGTACAGAAATGACAAAGACTTGCACGTACTGCAAAAAAAAAATAATCGAGAACAGTCGGCAGCAAAAAGGGTACAGCACTCAAGTGTGGGGCAGGTCCCAGTTTGCAAGTGTGCAAAAACATTGTGGTTTACTTGCTTTTGACTTGGTATAGTACAGTGCATCAGACTAAATTGCTTGCTTTTGGGCTGATCTCATCTTTTGCTACAAATCCCAGAATCCAACGCAGCTTACATCAGGGCAGTGGGATATTCAGCAGCCCGTAGTGCATGTTAGAGCTTTTGTAAGTTAGATGTTTCCGGGTCTGCTTTTCTCCAGGGGTTTACAGTCCTCTGACTGTTCATAGCCTAGGCAGGACAGTGAGACCAGCAAAGAAAAGATCAGAGGATAAACTCCTAACATGCACTACAGGATGTTGACTTTTCCACTGCTGCCTACTGCTCTGATGTCAGCCGCAGGATATTCTGGGATTTGGAGTAACAGAAGATGTCGTTCTAGAACTAAACAAAGTTAGTCTTATACAGTCTGCTTTACCAAGTCAACAGTAAGTAGACCAACATTTTGCATGCACAGTGCGCGTTGGGACCTGTCCCACACCAGAGTGTGGTGCCCTTAGTGGTGACTATGCCCCTTTAAGGCAAAAATAGCGCGAGTAGTGCAAAAAGCAAATGCCATCTATCACCTCATATAGACACTGGCCCTTCCTCTAACATAACCTGGGTCTCCTGTACAGAGCCAGCACTGCTGGGTCTTCAACCGCTTGTCTGCAAAGCTATGATTCACAGTCACTGAAAGAATTTGGGGGTTGTTTATACTGGCAGTATAAAGCCATACGTTACAGTACTTGCTGCTTGAAGAATACAGTACTTGAGTGAAGTGTGAATTCTCACCAAAACCTCACGCTGTATTAACTTATAAAGTAAATTGTGTTCGTTTTTATAATGCACTCAGTGCTTTTTTGGCTGGCCCCCGCTGTAGACTGGGCCAGTCATGCTTGTCTGTGAACAGCAGAAAGCGAGACTGACTCTAAATGTAGTGGGGACAAACCTGAATTGCAGGAGTAAATGAAACTCTTTACTTGTGAACTCAAGAAAAATCTTCCCAATTATTTGAAAGAAACTGGTAGTTCACAAGGGGGGGTGTGCAGGGCCATCTTTCTAATAAGAACTAGTCCGTCATGGACCGCTGCACTACGGATTATTTTTCTTGATTGCAAAAAAGTAGTGTATTGAAGTCCTCTAAAAACCTGAAGCAAGACCAAAACATTTTAACCTCCTATTGGAAAGTCCCATTGTGCCTAAGGCACTGTAATCTCGCCACCAGTCACGAGTAAATATTTGAATGTACATTATACTGTAGGTGAGTCGGGGTTCGAATCCTGCTGGTTGATTGCCTTTGTCTGTGGTGGCAGCATGCGGACTCCTCATAGTAGAAACCTGGATCCTGATGTAGACCACTAACTTTCA
The DNA here is from genome assembly GCA_016271365.2 of Neoceratodus forsteri. Taxonomy (NCBI): domain Eukaryota; kingdom Metazoa; phylum Chordata; order Ceratodontiformes; family Ceratodontidae; genus Neoceratodus; species Neoceratodus forsteri. Next base: position 1,170,638,278 of record CM057451.1, on the reverse strand, counting down.
TCCTGGCACAACAGAGGCCAAGTTGTATAACTGTCATGTGCTTGATCTCCTGGGGCTCTGACTGCCCATCACAGCAGTATCTCTTGATGGGTGACCAGCACAGTAGCATTGACATCAGTTGTGGAAGGAGTCCGTCGACTCCTTGTCCTGTCTGAAGAGACGGGAGATCCACTTTGCCCCAGGTGTCATCTCCTCCCCTTCCCCCCTGGCAGGCCGCAGATGGTGGCGGAAAAAAACCTTCCACCTAACAATCATTTTTGTGCCAATTTATAAAGAATAAACTTCAGCTTATCTGATTACATGTTACATTAATAATAGCATTTGTGTATTTGTATGGAAAAAGATGCATGCAGCTAAAACAGGCAAACATCTATAGCCACGTCACAGTAATAGTTCCAAGTAATATAATAGTTTTAGTCTGTCTTTGTAAATGATGTATGGGACCTGTGGAAATAATTTCTTGCAAAGTGCATGGGGATGGTGTCAGTGTGCCAGACTTTGATAGTTGAAATTGTTTGTTTATTATTATTCTTATTAATCTGTAGGTCACGCCAAGTGTGTTGAATTCATGAAGAGCTTTAATCTCCCCTTGCTAATGCTGGGAGGGGGTGGTTACACCATCCGAAATGTGGCAAGGTGCTGGACGTACGAAACGGCTGTGGCATTGGACACAGAAATTCCAAATGGTAAGATCTCAAGGTGCCCTTTGTGCATTTGAATAGATGACACTACTTCTAAGAGGGATAAGTGGATGGAATTTTTAAAGAGGAATGGTCAGCACAAAGGCCCCCACACTCAAGCATGGGGCTGGTTCCAGTGGGCACGAACATTTTGGTTTACTTACTGTTTATAGTAATATAATTGATTATATCAGACTAATTTTGTTTAGTTGTAAACGGACAGCTTCTTGTACTACAAATCCTAGCATCCTCTGCAGCTGACAGTGTGCAGCATTGGGAGATTCAGTAGCCTGCAGAGTGTGTCTGTGTGTGTCTGTGTGTGTCTGTGTGTGTCTGTGTGTGTCTGTGTGTGTCTGTGTGTGTCTGTGTGTGTCTGTGTGTGTCTGTGTGTGTCTGTGTGTGTCTGTGTGTGTCTGTGTGTGAGCTTATACTCTCCGATCAGATTTTTTTCTGGGTCTGTTTTCTCCAGGGACTAAGTACTGTCCTCTGTGACGGTACATAACCCATGGTGGACAGCAGGACCAGCAAACAAAAAATCAGAGCTTATATAAACTGTCACATGCATTGCAGGTTATTGAATCTTTATCAGTGCTGTGATGTGACCTGCAGGGGATTCTGGGGTATGTAGTAACAGAAGATGTCAGCCTGTAACTAAGCAAAATCGGACTGATACAATCTACTGCACTACAGTAAACGGTAAGTAAACCAAAATGTTTTTGCACACACAGTGCACATTGGGACCAGACCCACACTTTAGTGCGAGGGCCCTGTGTGCTTACTGTTCCCCTTTAAGCATTAAGGCACAACAAGAGGCTTGGTTATTGTTCACTAATCTGACTGTAGGGGCTCATGAGGCATGAGGTGTAGCAGAGTCTTATGTATGCTTCTGGGGTTAGAATAACAGTACCTAACCCCTGGTTGTACCTTGGTGCCATTATTAAAATGTTTTCATTTTATAAAAATGAATTTTTTGGTGAATTGTTCTACTGTGTACATGAGGGTTTCCAGTCAAACCCTTTTTTGAATGCTGTCAGCAAATTAGAATGCTCCATTTCCAGACGTTGTTTAGAAATGCTGTTTGTTTGTACAGATTCATTTGATACCTAAGTTAAGAGCAAACATTTGCAAAAATCTGTGCGGTGTTCTTCTATTACCTACTCTTTGGTGAGTCAGGTTCTTCTAACAAGAGACTTTGGGCAAGGCATTTTTGTTTATACGAACCTGCCAGCAGAAACAAGCCAAGTGGTCCATCAAGTCTGCCCGATTGTGCAGCTGGCACCCCTAAACTGCAGCTGCCCTATTCGTAATGCTCAGCACGTGTAACAATATCGATTAGCTAAAACAAAGCTGATTTATACAGTATGCGCCAGTTAGTATGGGCACACTTAGTCCGGACAGCTGGTTTTACCAGACAAAATCCAAAAGCCGTTTCCGTAGGGTGTTCATTATAAACCCACCTCTTACAACGGATTAGGAGTGCCTGCTATACTGGATGCCTGGGCTGCTGCTGGAACATGTTGATGGACTTTCTGACACCTTTTCTGACCGAGGCTACGGAGCTGTTGATGGGACTCCCTACTACTGCCTGACTGCTGCGTTCCAGTAACGAGGTGTTAAGTCAGCTGTTCCCCACCCTCCCATATCTGGGAATGAGCTGCCAGCAGCAGAGGGAGAGACTCTTCCCTGTCCAGCATGAGAGCCCTTCTTGGGCTGTTTGTTGAAATTTTAAATCTTTAATTTTTAGTGAATTTACTTTCAGCTTTCTGAACCATCGGAATGCGAGCAGGCAGAGATTGGGAGCAGAGATGCAGACATACAATGTGAGAGAAAGGGCAGCAGTGAGTTTGACAACTTTTTTGCTCTCTGTAATGCCTCTGTCCGCTGCATGCCTGCTCCTCAGCTGCACTTTGCTCTCTGCTATTTGCAGTTTTCGGATCAGGCAGGCTGCGAGTGGGTTGTCATCTGTCTCCCCCCATCTGGGAATGAGCTGCAAGCAGCAGAGAGCGAGGCTCTTCGCTGTCCAGCATGAGAGCCCTTCTTGAGCGGTTTTGTTTAAAATTTTAAATCAGTTTTTTTTTCTTTCTTTAGTGAGTTTACCTTCTATTGGGCCAGCGGGTGGCTGCTTACGAGCAGGTAGAGGACGGGAGCACAGATGTTCTGTAATGCCTTTGTTCAGTCTCGGTGTGTTGGCCCTACTTCTTGTGTGCACTCTGCTTGAGTTAGACAGCGTACATGATGGCACATGATCGCTATTTGGGGGACGGCTGCTACAGTACTGTAGCAGAACAAATGTAATTATGCCTTTCGATATCTTGGACAGCCACTTATAATGAACAAAGCAGGGGTCACCCAGACTAGTCCGTTATAAGTAGCTTTGACTGTACAGTCTTTTATCATGGTGTGAAAAAATGAGATGCAAGGTGGTAAGCAACTTTTGTTTTTCATCTTAATTTCAGCTTTCCTCTCCTAGCAGCTTAGCTATCTGCACAGTCATTCCTGCAACCAGGGAGATGGCAAACATTGTGTGGTCACCCCTGGTGCTCCAGCTGTCCCAGCTCAAACCTAGCATGAAGTACAGGAGTGGCTGAGCCTGCTGCGGTCAGGGTGTAATGCCTCCACATTGCGTCCTAGACCCCACCAGCCCAGAGATGGAGAGGCTATACAAAGATTTGAACTCTGCGTTCCCTCGCTGTAGTGCATTTGCCAAGCAGCCCTTTTTCTTTTTTAATGGGAACTTGATTCATTTAGTACAGTATAAACCTCCTTTGAATCCTGCATTAGTGTTCCACATGGTAGCACACATTCCTGCAGCGACTGAACATACGAGAATGTGGCTGTTTTTATGTTTGAGCTTGCGCGAAGCAGACATGCATACTGTTGTGATGCTGGATTTCAGAGGTGTCACTGTTGGCTCCAGTGCAGCTCAAGCTGCAGTGGACTCGACTGCGTCAGTCCAGCCAGCAGTTGATGGGTGGAAACTCTGTGTGGTTGAAAGGAGGCAGCTGCACCTCTTGGACAGCGGCTGCCTGTATTCATCTTCTCAACTCTGCCCATCAACCAACTGAGCGGCATCATTGTCAGCTGCACCTACTTCCAAGTCTCCCGTTTTTAAAGATCCCCTCCCAATTTTAGGCTGTTTTGTTTGCCTCCTTCCTGTCCTAGAACTTTCTCCCAATTTACCCTGAGTGAGGAAACTGTATGGCATGCCGGCATCTGCAGTTTGCACAGTTGACCCATTGTACTGAGTTTTCTTTTTGCAGCATTTCACTTCCTGGTGCTGCTTAAAGGCCTGCTTGGGACTCCATAGTGTGTGCCTGTCAATCACCAGGTACAATCCCTTGTTGGTGCCTGTCTTTTGTCCCTGTCCCCCATGCCTGACCCATCACCTTGTGTGAATCTGAGGAAGTGCAGCAGAGCCATTAGTTTTCCTCCTGTCAGTCACCTGGTATGATCCCATGTTTGTGCCCGCACTTTGATCCTTGTCCTTTGTACCTGACCCATCACCTTGTGTCTGTCGGAGGAAGTGCGGCCGGGCAGTTTGTTTTCCTTTCTAGTCCAGAGTCCCTCTCTCTCTCTCTCTCTCTCTCCCCTGCTTCCTTCCCTGGGCCGGTGCGTGTGACAGTAGCAGTGAAGAAGTCCAATCCAGTTTGGTGATATCGAGTGTGAAAGACATAAGTTTTGTTCTGGTGAAGGGACAGCAGCTGTTGCCACTGCTCAAGTTGTTGCCGAACTCGTCTTTTTCCTTAGGAGTGACAGTGTACAAGGAAAGGGAATATGCATGCACGTGGAATGGTATGGTACTGCGAGTTCTCCTCCTGTTGATGTTGAGTTGGGTAAGTACCTAACTCCTGGTGACAGTTGGATAAACGAGCTGAAGTCCTCCCCGTAGTCCCTGACTTAATCCCGAGGACTCCTAATTCCTGGTGTCTAGGACATCAGTCCCTGGTGACTAGAAGCTCCGGCTGGGCATTTTGTGACCTAGCCGCTCAATCTACCGGTTTGTATTCCTGTAGTCCAACTGACTGTAGTGTATTGAATGTACTGCACTGTACTATAATTAATTTTCTGATGTATCCATGTATGTATTGTGCTGTGCTACACATTGTTGATGTAATATATTCTGTGTTGTCTCTCATGCCCCCTTCCCCCAGGACACATCTGGAATTGAGCGGTAGTCTGCTCAGTATGCCTTCCTGGTAAAACTTTTAAATAAACTAAAGTCAACATTGTTGGTGTGAACATGCAAGTGCACCACATGGGAAATATTCGGGGATATTAAGGCAGTTTTGTATCATTTTCCATGTTCTTGGGCCAATGTATTCCTAATTACGTGTCCCTTTATGTTTTTCTGTGCTTTTTGGACTGGATGACTATCTTACTCCCTGATTCTCTTAATGGCACCTTTAAGACAGGTTGGGTAGCCCTAACCCACACTGGTGTAATAGTGCTTATGCCATGTAAGCCACAAGTTGATGGGCGTGGCATTCTAAACCCAAGCCATCAATTTTGGGTGCTCCCACTTGCCTTCTTTCTGGTGGATCGAGCGGCGGCTGTTTTCGAGGCCACTGCTAGGGGTCAGGTGGGCATCCCATAGATCCCAGGGTACTGTGGCAGTTCTTGGGGTAGAAGCAGGTTGTGTAGGTTGATGGGGCAATCCAGGGTCAAGGCAGACATTCTTGCAGATCCAAGGAGCATTCTGAGGTAGGAGGCTTGGTCAGTGGGCCCATGGAGTATGCTGGAGGTTGGGCAGAGGTCGAGCAATCTTGTGGTCAGGGCTTCTGTTCTATAGAAACCTAGAATTTGACAACTGAAGTAGACTGAAGGTCTGTCGATTCAGCCCATACTATGGTACCTTAATCGATCAACCTACTGTACTGGCGGATTGTTACCCACTCCCTCCACACCTCAAACCTGTTACGCCCATCTCCCCGGGACAATGAGTCCACTTGCTCTTTCAAAACCATGTTTAAACCTGTTAAGGGTAATTGCCCCCACCACTTCTGCTAGCAGTCTGTTTCACCACCCTCCATGTGATGGGGTACATTCTGGTGGCTGTCTAGGGGTCATATGGGGAGATTGTGGTTGTGAGCATGTTCCGATGGGGCCACGGTGCAGTGGTGGCACTAAGTATCCCTCCCACCTCCCAGTTCTTGTCCTGATGCTCCATGAATAGTAAAGCCAACTGCCTCCCACTGCCAGATATCTCCCCCCTCCCCTTCCTGTGCCCCTCTCTAAAACAACTGAGATAGTCATCCTTTGTAGTCTTTTTTTTTTTTAACACCCTGTAGCCAAAAAAAGGTCTGTCAATTCTGTTGCCCCTGCCCCCATCGGTCTGGCAGATACCCTTTTCTCTCGGCTGTCCCCAAAAGGGTGGACAGGATATACCGGGTGCCGAATGAAGCTCTCTTTCTCGACGCATCCAAAGGGGGACTCTGTTGTTGTTTCAGCTGCTCATGATCGCTCCACTGCTCCCAAGCACATGAGCACCTCTCCTCCAGACAGAGTCGAGGCAGATGGACCAGTTCGGCAGGAAAGTTTATGCTTTGGCCACGCGTACGCTCAGGTCCCTCAACTATGTGGCCCACATGGTATCACACCAAAAGGCTACCTTAGCCAGGTTAGAGGCCCGAGTCCAGACGATGGAACCCTCGAGCCTCAAAGAGGAGCTTGCCAAGGATCTTCGCCTCTCTCACTTCTCCTGTAGGCATGCTTTGCAGGCTACATACGACTGCGTTGATTCTGTAGCTCGCACCTCGGCAACTGCCGTCGCCTTAAGATGGCATTCGTGGCTTTTACATCTCTGGCCTCGCTGCCGAGGTACAGTCTGCGATTCAGGATGCCCCCTTCCAGGGTTCGGTGCTTTTTGGTGAGGACACCAAAGACTTTATTACTGATCTCCAGGACAGAGGCCTCGTCCTCAGATCAGTGAGGTCCGTGTACCGATCGGGCACTCAACAGTAGCAGCAGCCCTTTCAGAAAAGGACCTGGAGGCAGAGGAAGCAGGCCCCCGCTCGACGCCAGGGCAAACGCAAGGCCACGGGTTTCCGCCACTCCTCCTACCTCCAAAAACCAGAAAGGTTCAGGAGGCCCTCCACCTAAACGTCCTGCCACTTCCTGACTCCCCAAGCCCACTACCTCCTCCATCTCACGATGAGGAGCAGGTGGGGGGGGGTTCGCCTGTTATGCGCAGGAATGGCAGGCAATAACCTCCGACACATGGGTCCTGCAACTGGTGTCTGTCGGACACACTATAGAATTTCTGGAAATTCTTCCAGACTCTCCACCAAAAAGGTCTTCCTACTCCAGGGATCAGGCTGTTCTTGGTCGGGAAGAAATTCAAAGCCTTTTGCTCAAGGAAGCAATAGAAGCACGTTCCCCTCCAGCAAAGGGGAAGGGGGTTTTACTCCCATTTTTGCCTGGTTCAAAAAAAGACTGGAGACTTGAGACCCATTCTCGACTTAAGCAGTCTGTCTGTTCGAGTACAAAAAGTTCCGGATGCTGACGCTCAAGAGTTGTCTTCCACTCCTTCTGGAGATTCATTGGTTGTGCGCTCTGGACATGCAGGATGCTTATCTGCACATCCCGATCTTTCCCAGTCACCGCCGTTTCCTGTGGTTCCAATTCCAAGGGGAGCACTTCCAGTTTCAAGCACTCCCTTTTGGTCTGTCCTCGGCACCTCGGGTGTTTACCAAGTGCCTGGCGGTGGTGGCGGCCTCTTTACGCTGCCAGGGTATTGTATTGATATCCTATGTTTTTTCCCTGATGTTCTAGTTATTTCGCTGAACAATGTTAACTTCACCTGTCCTGCATGTGGTAAATTGTTGATCTCATTTGTCCTCCTGTATCCTCAAAAAAAACTGTACACTGTTTCTCTGTACCAAGTTGTCATCACTGTATTGTCCTCTCTGTGACGAGGTACCTTTGTAAACGAGCCTCTGGCTCAAAGGTTGTAAACTGATGCTTAATAAATAAATAAATAAATTGTGTTTTTTTTTTTTTTCCCTTACCTGGATGATTGGCTAATTTCAGCCCCGTCCAGAGACTCTTTACTGGAGGCTCTCTCCTTTTACCCTGGACCTCTTTGGCAGACTGGAGATTAGTCAATATTCCCAAGTCATCCATGACCCCGTCCCAGAGACTACAGTTTATTGGGGCGGTTTTGGATACGGTCCAATACAGAGCCTTCCTTCCTCCAGACAGGGTGGAGACCCTGATCCGTCAGGCTTCATGGGTGGTGTCGTCCAGGACCATCCCGGCCCAGGAGATCCTCAGACTTCTTGGCCTGATGGCAGCCTCCATCACTACTGTTCCCTTGGCAAGGCTCCACATGAGTTACTCAGTGGTCCTTGCGGGTGCAGTGGGACCAACTCCTGGACGACCTGGATCATCCAGCACTGGTGTCCTCAGCAGTTCAGAAAGAATTTCCTTGGTGGAGAGACCCCTGCAACCTTTCCTTAGGTCTCCCTTTCAGGAGCCCAGCTCCTTTGGCATCCCTAACTACAGATGCATCGAACATGGGATGGGGAGCACATCTAGGAGAGCACCAAGCTCAGGGACTGTGGTCCAGCTTGGAAGCATCCTTGCACATCGACGTTCTGGAGATGAGGGTGGTCTTGTACGTCTTACAGACCTTTCAGACCCTACTTCCCAAGGGAGCACTGCTGGTCCAAACAGACAATATGTCGGTAGTTTGGAACCTCAGCAAACAAGGAGGAACTCACTCGTACCCCTGTGCAGGGAGGCAATGTGGATGTGGAACTGGGCGGTCCAGCACGATCTGGTCCTAGTGGCTGTGCATGTTCCAGGCGTTCAAAATGTCCTGGCGGACAGTCTCCGCAGGTCTCTGACCCTAACTCACGAATGGGAATTAAATCGGGAAGTGGCAGAATCTCTTTCTTCCTAAGATGGGGCATCCAGAACTCTACCTTTTCGCCTCCCAATACAACGCCAAACTTCCCAGTTTTTGCTCGCTCGTTCCAGGGTATGGTGCTTTCTGGCACGACGCATTATCTCTCTCCTGGACAGGAACATTTTTGTACGCCTTCCCTCCGTTTTCCATTCTCCGGAGGGTCCTTCTCAAGCTTCAGGCTGAGAAGACGAGGATGATTATCGCCCCTCTCTGGCCGAGACAAATTTGCATCCTGCTGCTACAGCAGCTATCGAGGGAATCACCGGTTCCACTTCCAGTGACCACCGACCTCTTGACTCAGGATCAAGGTCGCCTTGTTCATCCGGGGCTCAGGACCCTGCATCTTCACGCGTGGCTCCTGCAGACATAGCGATTTCTCGCTTTGGGGTCTCCTCTCGAGTAGCTCAGGTTCTTTTAGAGGCTAGAAAACTCTCCACTCGTTCCCCTTATGCCATGAAGTGAAAATGTTTTTCCATCTAGGCGATTTCCAAGAAGTGGAACCCCTTTTCTTGTTCTGCCCCACAAGTCATGGAATACCTCCTTCATCTATCAGACTCGGGTTTCTCATATTCTTCTTTGAAGGTCCACCTTTCGGCAGTTTTGGCGTACCACGAGCTGGTGGATGGTAAACCCGTGGCTCAGTTGGAGGTCTCAAAAACCTTTCTGAAAGGGATCCTCCATATGAAACCCCCTATCTGCAGCTCAACCCCACCTTGGGATTTGAACTTTGTGTTGGAGAAGCTCACTCTACCCCCATTTGAACCGGCAATGAGCTCCGATTTGCACTTCCTTTCCTGGAAGACGTTATTTCGAGTTACCATTACATCAGCTCAAAGGATTTCGGAGCTTCACGCTCTGGTTTGTAAAGAGCTTTATCTTATTTTCCACAAGGACCGGGCGGTCTTCAGGTCAAATCCTAAGTTTTTACCCAAGGTGGTGTCAGAAGCCACACTGAACCAATCAGAGCTTCCAGTTTACTTTCTGTTCCCTCCGAACAGAGGTGAGGCACTCCTACACACCATGGATGTCCATCGGATCCTTTGGTGTTACACTCACCGAACCAAGGATTTCAATAGCTGTGATCAGCTTTTTGTTTCCTTTGCGCCCAGGTCAGAGGGCAAAGCGGTTTTGAAGCAGTGCCTTTCCAAATGGTTAGGCAGCTGTATTTGGTATTGCTACCAAAAGTACGAAAAACCTCTGCCGGGTCCTACCAGAGGTAATTCTACTAGGGTCTTGGCTGCTTCTGTTTCTTTTTTGCGGAACTTCTCTACGGCTGATATCTGCGCCGCAGCCACTTGGAGTTCGGTCCACACCTTTACTAAATACTGTAGTCTGGCCATTGCTTCTAGGAGGAGGGCAGGCTTTGGCCTAGCTGTCTTGCAGGGCCTTCTGTCCTACGCTGGGTCCATTTTTGTTCCCAGTTTCTGTTGGAGTTATTTTCTCCTCCTCCCTTATTTCTCTCAGTCTCTCTTTGGAGGGACTGCTTGGGACTCAGTCCTAGATGTAATGACCTACTGAAGAAACCCTCTCGAAGTAAGATAGTACAGTTACGTAGGAACTTACCGTAACAATAGATCTTCAAGAGAGGTTCTTTCAGTAGGTCATATGTTTCCCTTCCTCCTTTCCCTCTTTTTATTTCTTCTACAGGGATGCCAAATCCTGTTTGCTCCTGCTGTCAGGCCTCTTCTTGGCTCCGGCTGGAGAACTGGAGGGCGGGCGTGGGGACCACCACTATATCTTGACTACGCTGGCGTCTGTGGCGGTCCCCTGTCAGGGATTGAAAGTCAACGCGTTTGACCCCGACTCCAGGTGGCGCCAGTCCGATATGTAATGACGTACTGAAGGAACCTCTCTCAAATCTACTGTTACAGTAAGTTGCTACGTAACTGTACTTTCCTCAGATTCAGACTGCCATCAGGGCAATGCCTTTTTTTTTTTTTTTTTTTAAGTTAGATATTTAACCAGGAGTAGCACACTAAGCTGAAAGCTTTTGTACAGGTGCGACCTGGGAGCACAGGGAAGTTGTTACTTGCTCAGGGTCACACAGTATGCAGGTGGAAGCTGTGGGGTTCAAATCCAGGTCTGGTCTGCTGGATGTCACCAGATTTGCAGCTCAGAGCCTTAAACCACTGCATTATACTGCCTCGGACTTGCTTCTGCTCCAAGGGTTTTCACAAAATGCTTGACTGTGGTTGTGGCACACACACCTCGGGAGGCAAGGAGTGGTAGTTTTTCCCTATCTGGACGACTAGCTAGTCTTAGGGCAGTCCCCTTAACAGGTAAAGCAGTCTCTGGTACTCACACAGGAACTCCTACAGTACCTAGTGTTCCTGGTCAACATAAAAAAGTCGGTACTACAACCAGTACAGCTCCCGGAGTTTATAGGGGCCGAACTGGACTCCGTGAGAGGGAAGGCTTTTCTTCCAAACGCAAGGGCAAATACCCTGGTACAGCTGGCAGGCTCCTTCAAGCCTCAAAGTCTCAGACCAGACAGGCATTTTCTACAGTTGTTGGGCCACATGGCAGCTTCAGCAGCTGCAGTGTTGGGCAAGATTTCTGATCCGAACATACGAAATTTGCCAGCAGATAAAGGCCTAGAGGTCTATCAAGTCTACGCAAATGTGCAGCTAGCACCGCTTATTCTGCAGCTGCCCCTCCCTTCCACCCTTCCCCTTCATTAACCCTCCCCCTTGTCCTGTCCCATCCCCTTTTGAAGCAGTCCACTGTTCTACTGCATACCACTTCTGCAGGTAGCGCATTCCACCCAGCCACCACCCTCTCTGTGTTAAAAAAAAAAAAAAAAAAAGTCTCCTCATCTCCCTCCTGAACCTTCCTCCCTTCAGTCTCCTATCATGGCCCCTGGTGACCCTCCCCTCCCTTACTTTGAACAGCCCCTCTGTACCAGTCTTGTTTATTCTCATTTTCATGTGTTTCAATCATGTCACCCCTGTCCCTCCTCTCCTCCAGTGAGTACATGTTCAACTCCTTCAACCTCCTCTCGTATAAGTCCCCCAGCCCCTTGATCATCTTTGTCGCTCTGCGCTGCACCCCCTCCAGTAACTTAATGTCCCTCTTCAGATACGGGTGCCAGTACTGCACGCAGTACTCCAGGTGTGGTCTAACTAATGACCTATACAGTGGCAGAATCACCTCCTCTCTCCCGAGGATATACCCCTTGCAATACAACCCAGCATTTTGTTGGCCTTTGCAGCTGCCTTCCTACATTGTGCCGAGTTGTTCATTGACCCAGTAATGAGCACACCCAGATCCTTCTCCTCCTCTGTCTGGGCTAGCTGCACTCCCCCCAGCTGGTAACTCCTCCTTGGGTTCTTCATCCCAAAATGCAGCACCTTGCACATCTTGGCATTAAACCCCAGTTGCCAGGTGTCTGACCAGGTTTCAAGCTTTGCCAGATCATCCTGCAACCCCTGCCATCCCCCTAGGTCATCCACCACCGCGCCTACCTTGGTATCATCAGCAGACAGACTGATCTTGCTCTTGATGTCCCATGATATGTCTGCAATGAATATTCCAAACACTGGTCCCAGCACCGAGCCCTGTGGAACACCGCTTGTCACTGCCCTTGGGTGTGAGAGCTCCCCACCCACCACCATCCTCTGTTGCCTTCCCTGAAGCCAGTTTCCTACCCAATACCATCAATACTATCTCGGACACTACTGGCACCAGAAAACAGATTGTCAAAGCTGGTCCCAGTTACACAAACTCTTCTGCAAGCTCTTCAGTGGTGGTTGGACATGGAAAACCTCAGGCAGGGAGTTCCATTCCTTCAACAGCAACCTTCCTTGGTGCTAACAGATGCCTTCCTACTAGGGTGGGGTGCACACTGTTTCTAGGGACATGGATATGTTGTTCATCCACACTTATTGGCAGGTTCCTTGCTGCTTTAAATCTTGCCGGAAGGTCTTCAAGCTGGCTCCTCCCACCCACTCGGGTGGTAAAACTCTCGGCTCCGCCCCATGACGCCAGATCTTCCTTATCGCTTGGAAGCTCAGGTTCCTTCCTTAGCGCTCGGCGTTTTCGACTGGTTCCTGGAAATTTTGGTCTTCGAATTCAGTTGGAAGTTTTTGAAACTTCGATCATCATCTTCTTCTTGGCTGCGGCGATGGCTCATTCGTTTTCCGGCTCGCGAAGGCGCCTGGCATATTCCTCCAGAAAAGACCCGCACTCCACATGCGTTTACTGCCTTGACTTAGATCATGATGCTCAACTTTGCCATTTTTGTTGTGCCCTTTCGGCCAGCTCTCTGGAGGATCGCGGGGCCCGTTTGGGGCTTGGGCGACCGGAAATTTTTCCTGCTCCGGAAGATTCCTCGGAGACTCGTCGGCAGTGTCCGCGTCGGCAGCCTCGGCTGAGCAGCTCGATCTTCCTCCCTCTGGGGAGGGGGCAGCCGCCCCTCCCTCTTCCTCGGTAGCAGCACTTATCCTGCTCTCCTTGCATTCTCCTCATGCAGCTTCATTCAAGGAGCTTTGCCAGTCCCTTTCCTCGAAGGGAGAGTGACCTTCGGGACTTGCCTCTCGGCCCAAGTCCAAGGAGTCGCAGGCTAAGTCCCTTCGTCAGCGCCGGAGGGAGCGGGAGAGTTCCCCCTTCCCTGCCGGTCAACGATCGACTTCGGTCGAGGATGCGGCTCTAACCATTGGCCTCACGGTGTCCCAGTCAGGTCAGCCGGCCAGGACTCCCGTCAACGTTGTCGAGTCTCTCGACTCGTCATCTGGGCTGTCTTCTGCTGGAGCCGCCATCCCTTCACCGGTTCCCCCGGCGGAGGCTGAGGTCCTGCTTGTACCTTCGGGTCGACCGGCCTCGGCCCTTTCTTCTGAGCCGAAGGAGGAGCGGGCGTGCCCCGCTCCTTCCCCAGGCCCGCCCTCGGTTCCCCCGAGGATTCGGGTCTCTGTCCTCCTCTCGGTCTAGCCGCTTACGCCGACCTCGGCATTCTCGGTCAGGGCACCGAGTCAAGTGGCATTGCCATTTTTCCTTGGATGAGGAGTGGCTTCGATGCCGTTGGCGTCGACTTTACGAGGAGTTTATGTGGTAGCAGCTGTTGTTGTCCGGGAATCAGTCGACCCCGATTCATTCTCCGGCTAGTAAGCAGCTGCCGCCTGGTCGGTCGACGCCGCTCGAGGCAGTCGAGGTGCCCTCTCCGGGGCCGGTTGCTCCGTCGATCCCTGCTGCCCCACCGTCCTCGGTGGAACGGAGCAGGTCATAACCTGCGGGACAGGTCATCTGTTCCCCTCCCCACTCCCGCCCGCCCTCGGCGGGCGAAGAGGACTTCGGTCCTGCGCAGCTTTTCGACACCCTGAGCTCTGAAGGGACCTCTATGTTCCCTAGCAGGAGGACCCAGGGTCTTCTCCGGAACATTCCAGCGGACGACAGCCCATCGTCCTTTATGGGTCTGCTCCAGCTCATCTCGGAATTCACTGGGATGCAGCTCGAGCCCGTTTCCAAATGGGCCCCTTAACCCCTTATGGAGATTCTAGACCAAGGGGGTTCACCCTCGGAGGCCTTCCCGGTGGCTGAGGCAATTGTGGGCCCAGCCTTGGAGCTCTGGCGGTGGCCTACTTCCTGCCCTGCGCCATCGGCCAGGATGGCCAGGAAGTACTCTATCCCTGTCGGTTCTCTGCCCGGTTTCTCGGAACACCCCTCGGCTGAGGGGGTAGTTACCGACAATGTTTTCCAATGTTCTGGAAATGCTAGGGATGTAGATAGGCCCCCTGACAAGGAGTCCAAAAGGATGGATTATGTCGGGCACAAGGTTTACGCTGCGTCCTCCCTAGGCCTCCGTCAGGCCAGCTTGTCCGCACTGATGGCACATTTCTCCCACGCCCTCTTGGGCTCCCTGGATGAGGTCCTCCCTCAGCTCCCGGTCGACCTGCGGACCACGGTCCGGCGGGTCCGGGACCAGGGTAGGGCGGTGACGAAATAGCAGCTCCAGACGGCTCTGGATCTGGGCGACTCCTGTGCCAGATCGGTGGCGGCTGCGGTGGCCATGCGCCACAGGGCCTGGCTGAGGTTATCCTCCTTCTCTTTGGAAACCCAGCACGAGTTGGCGGACATCCCTTCTTGGGGACTGACCTTTTCGGCCCTGGAGTGGAGGGACACCTCCAGGGGTCCGAGAAGTCCGATACCACTCCGGACTCGGTCACTCCCGCCCGGAGGGACAAGGGCAGCTGGCAGCCTTTGCTTAAGCTCCTGTGCCCCCCCGGTTCCTGCGGCTCGACCGGCCCAGCACGAGGGCCAGCAGGCATGCGCTGGGCGGCCTGACTCCAAACCAGCGTCTTCCTCCAAAAGGAAGCAGGGAGGTATAGGTCTGAGAGCTCCCTCGGCCTCTTCCTCCCCCAAGCCTGCTCAGTGATGGGCTGAGCGCTGTCCCGGCCCGTCGTCCCTACCGGGTTCCCCGTGGAGGCGGCTCCACCTCCACTTGGTCCGCTTCCCGGACCTCTAAGGGACGGAGGTGCTGAGAAGAACCCTGTCTCGATGTGCGAGCAGGTCCCACTCTCTCGAGCCGTTGCCACGGGGATCTTGGGGTCCACAGCCTCTTCGTCGGCCCGCTGGGGCGCTTCTTGCTTGGCCCCTCTAAATAGAGGTAATCAGGAAGGTTGCGGATCCTCCCTCTGACCCTGGGTTAGTGTCCAGGTATCCCTGGTCTCATATGGACGGGGGGCTTGCGCCCCATTCTTCTGCACGCCTGGATGGTCTCTCTGGCTTAGATATCCCATCCTTTCAACGGGCGTGTGGCTTCGCTCCTGGGCCTCCAGGTCGCACTTACTCCTCGTTCCGTCCGTTTCCGGGGAGGAGACTCCTTTTCCTAGCGGGGATCTCCTTATGAGTTCCAGGCCAGGCCCTTCGGTCTCGGCCCAGCAGCTTTCTGCGGCATCGAGGGGCCCGGGCGTAACCCCACCCGGATGGCAGCCTGACTTCAACCCTTTCCAGGTGGAAGGAGTCGATCCCGAGTTCTGGGTCCCAGGCGGGTCTCCTGTTATCGGAGCCACATTGGAACTCGTGCCTTAGCAGGTTATCCTTCTTCGGGACCAGGCTCGACTCTTGAGTCCGAGCTCGGCTCCCGGCGGACAGGGCTGAGGTTCTTCCTCCCTTACCTGGTCAGGTCTGACCGGGCAATCATTCCCTGCCGGGACCTCCTGCTCCTCCTGGGCCTCGTGGCGGCCGCGCCCAGCGTGGTCTGTTTCATGCTCCCCTTGGGGACTGGCCAGCCAGCGGTCACAGTGCCATTCCTTCGGACCAGTTCGTGACTCACGCCCAGGAGTTTGGGAACTTCTCCTTCGGACCGTCTCCAACTCTTGCAGGAGTACATCCTGTTCGTCCATTTCCCGAGTCGACGGTCTGCTCCGACCGATGCTTCTTGGATGGGTTGGGGTGCCCATCAAGGGGAATACAGAGTGCTCCGCCTCTGGTCCTCTCGGGAGTCCCGATGTCTTTCCTACCCGCTGGAGCTCATGGCGGTCCGCTTGCTTGCACCGCTCGCTCCGTTTTTGCAGGGTCCAGTGGTTTAAGTCCAGGCGGACAACACCACGACCATGTGCTACCTACCCCGCCAGGCTCAGATGAGCCCCTTGCATCTCGTAAGGAGGTTCTCCGTATTGGGTCTTTCACGCAGCTGGGAGGCAGTTTCCTAGCCATTCGATGGCAGGAGCCTCCAGCACCCTGGCTGATGCCCTAAGCTGGGCATAGACTGCGCTCACGAGTGGTCTTCCCTGCCGGAGGTAGCACAGGATCTTCTCCCTCCTTCCCTCCAGGGAGAATACGAGGCTGAGACTGTCTCATGCCCGGCCCCTCAGCAAGGTTTGCTGGGGATGCTGTCGAGGCCGCGGACCCCGGGCCTCTTCCACGCCTCTCCCCCATTTCCCTTGACCCACGGGCAAGGCGAGGAGGGACTAGGCACAGGCGATGCTGGTAGCCCCAGACTGGTTGGCCAGCTCTGGTATCCAGCTCTCCTCAGTCTCAGCCCCAGGTTCCCATGGTGGCTTCCAGCCCGCCCGGTCCTGATCTCTGTTTTTCAGGGGAAGGTTTTCCATCTGGACCTTCGATCCCTGCACCTAAAGGCCTGGTCCCTGTGCGGCTAGGGGCCAGGCCTGGGGTCTTTCAGCACGGTCCTTTATGTTTTCGAGGCGTCCTGCCGGGAGTCGGCCAAACATGCTCGCCTTCAAATGGTAGAATTCTCCATTTGATGTTGGGACAGGGCCTGGGGCCCCTCTCCCGTCCCTCGGCCAGCATTCCAGACCATCTGCGGTCCGTTCTTTTGAACCAGGGCTTCGGCCGATGACCCTCTGGGTGCTTCTGTTGGTCACCCCTGTCTTCCAGGCGCGGGCCGGAAGGCAGTCGGTGGCGCAGAAAAGGTGGTCTGGCGCTTTTCTAGGCCTCGATCACACTTCCCCGTCGGGGAGAGTATCCCCAATTCTGTGGGATCTTCGCTGGTATGGGCTTAGCTCACGGGCAAGCCGTTCGACCTTGCACAGGTGCGAAGTTCTCCACCTGTTGTGGAAGAACACCTCTTGGGGCTGCTCTGCCATCCAGAAGGAGGGAGATCCAGGTGCTCCTTTGAATCCCCCTTATCTGGTCTTCCACAGGGACAAGGTTGTCCTCGCCTACCAATTCAAGTTCCTTCCGTTGGCGGTGGTGGAGTTTTTTTTTTTTCCCTATCCAGGTATTGCTTCTGCCGGGGTTCATCCCCATTCACGCCTCGGAGGCCGTATATAGGTTCCTTTGGGACCCTATTTAAATACTCACCTACCCAGGGAGCGTAAGGCTGAAGTTCGGGAGAGGTTCGCCAGCTGTTTGTCATCTACGCTGAAGCCGCACCTGGCAGACCTGCAGCCAAGTGGACGACGAGTGGGTGGGTCACCTCCTGCATAGGTCTCCGCTATAGGTGGGCGGGCATGGAGCCTTCCAGAGGGATAAGTGCTCATTTTACACGCCCTTCCGCTGCACCGGTGGCTGCTTCCAAGGATACTCCTGTTCAGGATATCCGCAGGGCTTCTACCTGAAGCAGGTCTTTACCGCTTCCCCTTCCACATCGACCTTGGGTCACACCGGATGTTGGTCGGGCCCGGTTCTCCAGTCTTTATATCTAAGTAGGGGTGTGTGCTTTGCCTCCTCCTCCCGGAGAACTGCTAGAGTCTGCCAATAAGTGTGGATGAACAACATATCCATGTCCCTAGAAATACAGGTTTACCGACCTCCGGCTGGACCTTCACACCTGAGCTATTAGCGGTTATGTTCTGAGTCATAACCTGGTGGCAGTATTTGAAGATTACTGTATGTAGCGGTAGAATTCAGTTGGATGAACAATATATACCATTCCTAGAACTCCTGTTACAGATGAGTAACCTGTATTTCTAGGGACATGGATATGTTGTTCATCCACACTTATTGGCAGGTTCCTTGCCACTTTAAATCTTGCTGGAAGGTCTTCAAGTTGGCTCCTCCCACTCCACCCGGTGGTAAACTCCGGCTCCGCCCCTCATGACAGATCTTCCTACCGCTTGGAAGCTCAGGTTCCTCTTACGCCCGCATATAAGACTGGTTCCTAACTCTTCTGTTTTTGAAATTAATCTTTAAGGTTTTCTAGACTTTGGTCAACTATTTCCCTCGCTGCGATGGACAACTGACTCCGGTTATCGGAGATGCCCATGCGGGCAGAAGATGTCTCGGATGGATCCGCACTCCACGTGCGTCTATTGCTTGGGCCTTGAGCATGACCCGCAGGCTTGCGACCTGTGCTCTTCTTTCTTGGCCTACGTCCTGGAAGACCATGCCGCCCGTCTGCAACTTGGGCGACCCGAAAAGCGTTACCCTCCGGTAAAGTCGAAAGAGGCCCGGTTGGCGGTTTCCGCGGCGGCGGGCTCGGCGGATCAGCTACAGCAGATGATCGCCCTCGAAGAGGAGGCAGCGGACCGCATCTTCCTCGGCCGCGGCATTTATCCCGCTCTCCCTGGGATCCTCATATTCTGCTTCCTTTAGGCTTCTCTCCATCAAGGGAGAGGACCTTCATCTTCGGACCTTCCTGTCGGTCCAAAAGAAGGACAAGGGTAAGTCCGTCCGTCGGCTGCTCTTAGGGCCGGGAGAGTCCCCATCCTCGGCCCGGTCGACCATCGACTTCGGTCGATCCTTCGGCTTCGGCCACTGACTTCACGGTGTCCCTGTCAGGACAGTTGACTGAGACTCCCGTCGATGCAGTCGAGATTTTTCTCGACCCGTTGGACAGGTTGTCGACCGGCGAAGCCGAAAATCCTCTCTCCCCGGTTCCCCCGGTGGTGGTTGAGGATCCCGTGGGCTTGCCAGTGCCTCCGGTTCCGGAGCCCTTGGGTGTTCCTTCCGAGGGGAGGGTGGGTTTTCCCCGCTCCTTCCCTGCACCCTCCTCGGAAAAGCTGAGGTTCGCGGTCTCTGACTTCTTCGCAGTCCAGCCCGATCCCGCTACAGAGGCGGTCTCGTGCCGCCGCTGCGTCTTCGTCCTCAGATGAGGGAGGGCTTTGGCCTTGCAGATTCGTCGGCGATACAAGGACCTCATGTGGCAACAGCTTCTGCTGGCGGGAACAAGCTGATGGCGTCGCCTTCCCCGGCCATTAAGTGGCTGTCACTGGAGCGGCCGAAGCAACCCCTCGCTTTAGCCGAGGCGCCTGTTTCCAGGCCTGTTGTTCAGCCGGAACCAGCTGCTCCACCGATTAGGGTGGAACCTCCGCCTCCACAGCCATTGTTTGGGGCTCCGACCAAGAACTCTCGGTCAGCTCAGGGTTTACCCCATAGGCTGTCGGTCACCTTTACTCCCAATCGCCCTCGGCAGGTAGAGGGTGGCTCAGGCCCGAGGCAGCTCTTTGCGGACTCTTCCGAGTCAGACACCGATTCCTCCCTCTTCTCCAGGCGAGTGGACTTGGAGTCCTCTGGAGGTCAGTCGCTGGACGATAGCCCTTCGTCCTTTCTGGGTTTGCTTAGGCTCATCTCGGAGTCCACCGGGATGCAGCTCGAGCCCGTATCCAAGCGGGCCAAGTATCCCCTCATGGAGATATTGGACCGAGGGGATTCTCCTACGAGGCCTTTCCTGTGGCGAGGCCATTGTGGGCTTGACTCGGGCTCTAGCGCCCTGCTTCCTGCCCTGTGCCTTGGACCAGGATGGCCAGGAAGTATACGGTCCCCTACGGTTCCCTGTCCGGTTTCTCGGAACACCCCTCAGCCGAGGGTTAGTTACCGACAGCGTTTTCGGCGTGCGGAAATGCTAGGGAGCGTGGACAAACCTCTCAAGGGTCCAAGAAATTGGTCTATGCTGGGTGAAAAAGTCTCGCTCGTCCTCCCTTGGCCTCGCCAGGCCAGCTCGGCCGTGCTTATGGCACATTTCTCCCATGCCCTGTTGGGCTCCCTGGACGAGGTAGTCCCTCATCTCCCGGCTGACCTGCAGACTACGGTTAGGCAGGTGCGGGACCAGGGCAGGGCAGTGGCAAAGCAGCAACTTCAGACTGCTTTGGACATTGGAGACTCCTGCGCCAGGTCAGTCGCGGCCACAGTGGCTATGCGCCGTCGGGCATGGCTGAGGATATCCAACTTCACAGCGGATACCCAGCACAAATTGGCGGATGTCCCCTTTCTGGGGACCGACCTCTTCGGCCCTGGAGTGGAAGGCCACCTCCAGAGGATCGAAAAGTCCAGTGCCACCTTGGACTCGGTCTCATCTGCTCAGAGGGACAAGGGCCGCAGACCGCAACCCTAGCCCTTACGTCCGTCTGCGCCCCCGGCACGTCCGGCCCAGCAACATCAGGGCCAGCAGGCTCACGCTTGCGTCCCAAACCCAAGCCCGTGGCTTTCTCCTCCTCCAGGAAGCAGGGAGGTAAAGGCCCAGGTGGTCCTCGGCCGATCCCTCCTCCAAGCCTGCACAGTGACGGGTTGAGGGGTGTCGCTAACCTCGTCACCTCACCCAGGTTCCCCCCCTCCCGTGGGGAGACGGCTCCGGTACTTCCTTTCTGCCTGGTATGCTATTACCACAGACCGTTGGGTGTTGGAAGTGGTAGGAAAAGGCCTGCCTCTGGAGTTCGAGCAGGCCCTGCCCTTCAGAGCTGTCGCCCCCAGGGGGACCTCGGGGTCTGCAGCCTCGCTGTCGGCTCGTCGAGCTGACATCGCTCTGCTCCTCGAAAAAGAGGTGATCAGAGAGGTGGCGGACCCTCCCTCAGACCCGGGGTTTGTGTCCAGGTACTTCCTGGTCCCAAAACGGACAGGGGGCTGGCGCCCCATTCTCGACCTACATGACCTAAACAAGTTCCTAAGGTCTCGAACCTTCAGGATGGTTACTCTGGCTCAGATAATACCATCCTTGGAACGCGGCGTGTGGTTCTGCTCTCTGGACCTGCAGGACCCAGCGTTTTCACGTCCCAATCCGTCCGTCTCACCGAAGGTTCCTTCGCTTTCGGGTGGAGGGATCCCTTTACAAATTCCTAGCCGTGCCCTTCGGCCTTTCTCTTGCTCCCAGGGTCTTCACCAAATGCATGGCAGTGGTGACAGCATTCCTGAGGCGCCGAGGGGTCTGGGTGTACCCTTACCTGGACGACTGGCTGATAGCAGCCCTCCAGACAGGAGGTGGGCGGTCAGAGTCTAGCCCCTCAGGTCTGCTCTCAAATCGGCCTCCTCATCAATGAGGCCAAGTCGAGACTCGAACGAAGCAGGTGATTCTCTTCATCGGGCAGGCTTGACTCTCTTGAGCCAAACACGGCTCGGCGGACAGGGCCGAGGTTCTTTCCTCCTTTGCCCGATCATTTCTGATTGGGCAATTGCTTCTGCTAGGACTTCCTCGCCTCCTGGGTCTCATGGCGCCTGCACCAGCGTGGTCTGTTGGGCCCGCTGGAACATGCGCCCCCTCCAATGGGGGCTGGCCAGCAAGTGGTCTCAACGCTGCGATCCATTGGACCAGCGAGTGACGGTGACCCAGAGGATGTGGAACGCTCCCCAGTGGTGGATCGTTCCAGCTCCTCTGCAGGAGGGCATCCTGTTTGTCCGCCCTGAGCCGACGGTATCTCTATCGACCGATGCCTCTCTGATGGGTTGGGGTGCCCATCTGGGGGAACACAGAGCGCATGGCCTCTGGTCCTCGCGGGAGTCCCGATGCCATATCAACCTGCTGGAGCTCCGAGCGGTCCACCTAGCTCTCACCGCCTTCGCTCCGTTTCTACGGGGTCAAGTGGTTTGGGTCCAGACGGACAATACCATGACCATGTACTACCTAAACCGCCAGGGTGGGACGCGCTCCATGCCCTTGTGCAAGGAAGCTCTCCGCATTTGGTCACTCGTGCGCAGCCTGGAGGCGGATCTCCTAGCCGTTCATGTGGCAGGAGCCTCCAACACCCTGGCCGATGCCCTAAGCCGGATAGGGGCTGTATCCCACGAGTAGTCTCTCCTGCTGGAGGTAGTACAAGATCTGTTCTCCCATTGGGGCACACCGCAGGTGGATCTGTTTGCCTCCAGGGAGAACGCGAAGCTGAGGCTGTTCCATGCCCGGCCCCCTCAGCAGGGCTTGCTGCAGGGGGATGCCTTCTCGAGGCCGTGGACCCCGGGCCTCTTCTACGCCTTCCCCCATTACCCTTGATCCACAAGGTGCTTCTCAAGGCGAGGAGGGACAAGGCGCAGGTGATTCTGGTAGCCCCAGACTGGCCCCGCCAATGCTGGTATCCAGATCTCTTCAGCCTCGGCTCCAGGCTCCCGAGGCAGTTTCCAGCTCGCCCGGACCTGCTTTCAGTCAATCAGGGGAAGGTGTTCCATCCGGACCTTCAATCCCTGCACCTGACGGCCTGGTTCCTAAGCGGCTAGAGTTCCAGGCCTTGGGTCTTTCCGACGAGGTCCTCAATGTAGTTGAGGCGTCCCATAAGGAGTCGACCAGGAAATGCTATGCCTTCAAATGGAAAAGGTTTTCCATTTGGTGTCAGAGCAAAGGCTTGGACCCTTCCTCCTGTTCTTTGGCAAGCATTTTGGACTATTTATGGTCCCTTTCTCAGCAAGGGCTGAGGTCGGCGACCCTAAGGGTGCACCTGGCAGCCATCTCTGCTTACCGGGCGCGGGCCGGGAAGCAGTCGGTGGTGCAGGAGAAGGTGGTCGGGCGCTTCTTCAAAGGCCTTGATCACATTTCCCCTACTGTGCGAGTACCTCCACCACCGTGGGATCTACTGCTGGTACTGGCAAAGCTCATGGGCAAGCCATTCGAACCAGTGCACAGGTGTGATCTCTCTCACCTGTCGTGGAAGACCGCCTTCTTGGTGGCTATCACGTCAGCCAGAAGGATGGGAAAGCTCCAGGCACTTTCCATAGTGTCTCCTTACCTGGTCTTCCACAGGGACAAGGTTGTCCTGCGCCCCCACCTGAAATTCCTTCCGAAGGTGGTGTCGGAGTTTCACCTTAACCAGATGTTGACTCTGCCGGTGTTCTGCCCCAATCACACCTCGGAGGCCGACTATAGGCTCCATACTCTGGACCCTAGAAGGGCGCTCGCTTACTATAAGGAGCGCACGGCTGAAGTTCGGGGAGAGGTTCGCTAGCTGTTTGCCACCTACGCTGAAGCCGCACCTGGCAGACCTGCAGCCAAGCGGACGATAAGCAGGTGGGTCACCTCCTGCATAGATCTCTGCTGTAGGGTGGCGGGCATGGAGCCTCCCAGAGGGATAAGAGCTCATTCTACCTGCCATACTGCTGCATCGGTAGCTGCTTCCAGGGACATCCCTATCCAGGATATCTGCAGGGCTGCTACCTGGAAGTCGGCACATACCTTTATAACCCACTACCACATCGACCTTGAGTCACGCCGGGATGCTGGTTTGGGACCTCCGTTTCAGTCTCTATTTCCTAAGTAGGGGTGTGCGCTTGCCTCCCTCCTCCCGGAGAACTGCTAGAGTCTGCCAGAAAGTGTGGATGAACAACATATCTATGTCCTAGAGATACAGGTTACTCACCTGTAACAGGAGTTCTAGGAATGGTATATGTTGTTCATCCACCATTCTGACTCTCCCGGCTTGACGCACAACCCTGTGAGCTTCCAAGCGAGGCAGATCTGGCGTCATGGGGCGGAGCTGAGTTTTATCACCGGGTGGGTGGAAGGAGCCAGCTTGAAGACCTTCCGGCAAGATTTAAAGCGGCAAGGATACCTGCCAGAAAGTGTGGATGAACAACATATACCATTCCTAGAACTCCTGTTGCAGGTGAGTAACCTGTATTTTGTGGCTTTTGCCCCAGGATGGTGGGCTCCCAGTTTCCAAACAGGACCTACCCAAATGGCTGACCAGTTATTTTACATTTGTCACCAGAAGCATGGTAAGCAGCTTCCTGGTCTGGTCCTTGCTCACTTTGCCCGTGGGGTGGCTACTTCAGTAGCTTGTTTCAGAATGTGTCCGCTGCTGATGCATGTGCTGCTGCCACTGGGAGTACTGTTCATACATTTACTAAACACTACAGTGTGGACATCGCTCTCTCATGAGCCGGATGGGCTGTGGCCTCTGTGTTCTGCAAGGCCCCTTACTCAGGATCATTAGGTCCTGACATCCTCAGTCTGTATCCGGTACTGCTTAGGAATTGTTCTGTAATGTGGCTCAATGTAGGGTGATATCCTTGAAGAAAATAGTTAACTACTATAACAGTAGATCTTCGAGAGGATCCCCGTCCCTCCCTCCTCCCACCCTTTGTCGGGTGACAATACTGCCTGCTGTCGCAAGCTGCTGCTTCTGTGCTACCAAAATACAGCATTTTTTTTCTCTATTTTTTTTGTGGTATTTTTAGGTATTTTCTCCCACGTCCCGGCCCGAGGCCCCAGCACATGGCCATACGTGCATGTAGAGGCACGCACACCATGGAGCCAGCTCAGCCCCTTCCACCCACCTGTAACAGTGCCGGCCCTTCATGCCTACACTACCCAACGGACCTGCACCCAGTGGGAGCGGAACTACAAGGGGGTGTGGTGACAACCCATCACCCCGGGAGAGGAGACAGGCTGCCGGCTTGTTCAGTCCTGCCCCAGTGTGCGGCACCCCAGCGACCAGAGGTTGTTCCCGAACCTGGGTCACGGTGTGGCGTCCAGTGCCTCAAGCGCCACCGGGACGACTAAAATACAGCATTTCTACTCTGGTTTCCATATACTCTCCTGTGTGCCTGGTTGCTTCTGTTCTTTTTGGTCCGATGATCCTCCGAGCTGGTCTCAAGCAAGGAACTGAGGCATGCTGAGGATGCCCACATTATATCGGGGCTGCCGAGGTGAGTCGACGTGAGCAGCCCCAGCTAGCAAAACTTTCTGGGTGCCTGATGCTGACAGCTTACGGTTCCATGGTGTGCTCAGTGGAGGAGCTTCTCTCGAAGATCTTCTGTTACAGTAGGTAATTATTCTTAGTCACAGTATTTGTAATTGCAGTCAGTAGTAATATTGTGACTTCAGATACCGTGTTATATCATGATACCATTGTACAGTGATGACCGTAATACTATATAAAGAGATTTGTTTATTAGGGTTTGGGTCCCAAAAAAAGTGAGGTCACTGGTACGAGTTGCTGGCCGCACTTGGAGCCCTCCAGATTTTCTGGGTTAAGAACAACAAGAATAAATGAACTTGTGATTTTAATTTTTTTTCCCTCTGTGTACAGAATTGCCTTATAATGACTACTTTGAATACTTTGGACCAGATTTCAAGCTTCACATTAGCCCCTCAAACATGACAAACCAGAACACCAATGAATATCTTGAAAAAATCAAGTAGGTGGCTTGACATATCAAGCATTTTGTTTTATAATTATTTTTATTCCTTAAGACAGCAAAATACAGAACAATGCAGTACTTTAATCATGGCACAAATA
Organism: Neoceratodus forsteri; assembly: GCA_016271365.2. Lineage (NCBI taxonomy): Eukaryota > Metazoa > Chordata > Ceratodontiformes > Ceratodontidae > Neoceratodus > Neoceratodus forsteri. Next base: position 1,170,612,860 of record CM057451.1, on the reverse strand, counting down.
CAAAACACAACAACTTTACTAGGTGCAGTGTAAACTTGAAAATCCTGTGCAGTACATTTATGGGTCAGTGTTCAACCATGAGTGCATTACTCTGGACCCTAGAATGTATTTGAATGTAAAATGTTTGGTTGTTTCGAAGGGCACATACGGAAACATGGAATCTGACGGCTAATAAGGGCCACTTGGCCTATTGAGTCTGCCCACTTTTTCCGTATCTGCAGTCTCACCGCAGACACTACTTGAGCTACAGCTCTTCTCTCCCCCCCCCTTCACACTATGATTCCCTTGTGCCTGTCCCATGCATTATTGAACCCCTTCACTGTTTTCGATCCCACAGCCTCCGTAGGAAGGCTGTTCCAAGAATCTACCAGTCTTTCTGTGAAGTACTTCCTCACATCTCTCCTGAATCTACCCCTTCCAGCCTCATAGCAAGTTCCCTTGTTCTTGAGCATCTTTTCTGAAAAATACTTCCCTCCTGTACCTTCTTTACCCCCATGAGGTATTTATAGGTCTCTAGCATATTCCCCCCTCTCCTCCTCTCTTCCAGGGTGTACACAATGAGGTCCTTCAGTCTCTCTTCATAGGGCTTTTGATGCAGACCTTGCACCATCTTAGTTGCCCTTCTGTGGACTGCCTCCACTCTTGTCTGTCTTTCTGGAGATCTGGTCTCCAGAACTGGACACAGTACTCAAGGTGGGCCCTTATCTGCCGACAACATCTATGTATCTATATAAGGGCCTTGTGGCGCATCCAGTCTGCCCTATCCCTCTTTCTAATGCTTAAGGTACCCTAGATGCTACAAGCCCCGCCCCCTCTTTTCAGTCTAGCTTGATAAGTCCCATGTGCCTATCCCATGCATTCTTGAATCCCTGAACCGTGGCCACCCCCACCACTTCCTAGGGGAGACTGTTCCATCTTTCCACCACCCTTTCAGTGAAGTAGAAATTTCTTAAGTTCCCGCTGTTTTCCTCCTTTTAGTCTCATGCTGTGCCCCCTCGTTCTGCTATTTCCCTTCATGTGAAAGATGCTCCCCTCTGGTACCCTGGTGATTCCCTTTGGATATTTGATGGTCTCTGTCATGTTCCCCCTCTCTCTCCTTTCCTCCAGGGAGTGCATATTTAGAGCTCTGCATCTCTCCTCATATGACTTATGCTGCATCCCTGACACCATTTTTGTCACTCTCCTCTGTACCGTCTCCATCCTGTCTGTTTTTTTTGGAGATGGCGCCTCCAGAACTGAACACAGTACTCCAGATGAGGCCTTACTAGGGAGTTGTAGAACGGTACCACCACTTCTCTCCTTATACTTGGTATACCCCTCCCTATGCACCCTAGCATTCTGTTGGCCTTTCCAACTGCTTTGTTACACTGTTTAGTCACTTTGAGGTTGTCTTCTATGACTACCCCTAGATCCCTTTCCTTTGTGGTAGCCTCCAGTGTTACCCCATCTAGTTCATACTCAACCCCAGTATTCCTTCTCCTAGGTGCATAATCTTGCACTTTTTTGCATTGAAACACAACTGCCATTCCTTGGACCAGTTTTCTAGCCTCTTCAGATCCCTTCTTATTTTTTTCTATACCTTCCTGTGTATCTACCCTATTACATAGCTTTGTATCATCCGCGAACAGAGTAACCTTCCCTACTAGACCCTCTGCAATATTGCTTATGAAGACATTGAAGAGCACTGGTCCCAGCACTGATCCCTGGGGTACACCACTTGTTACCAGTCCTTCCTGTCGTGTGTTAACAGTAATCTATACAAAGGTAACACTGCCTCCCTCTCTCTGCTGGTGACACCCCTTCTTATTCATCCCAGCGGCCCTCCCCACTGCCTGGCCACTGTTTAGGTCATCTGATTTAATTTCCCCCAAAATCTCTTTCCTGCTTGGTAGTCAGTACCACTCCACCAGTTTCATATTCCGCCCTGGGTTTCTGTGCCTCAAGTGCATTATTTTGCACTTTGGTGGTGAGACCCATCTGCCATCCCCTTCACCACTCCTTGAGTTTTTTCAAGTCTCTGTGCATCCTTTCTATACCCCCGCTCCCCCGGAATGTCCACCCTGTTGCAGATCTTGGTGTCCGTCTGCAAAGACATTGGGCCGTAATAGCATAGACATAAAGGCACCCTGGGCTGGCAGCATAGCCTAGAGGTTAGAGTAACGAGCTGTGAATGAGCTTGGTACATCTTGGTTCATCCAGCAGACCTGGGTTTGATTCCTACAACCTCTGCTTGCATACTGTCACTCTGAGCAAGTCACTTAAAGTAAATGTGTGATTTAAAAAGAAAACATTTTGTGCTTCACAGCCTGCTACCCGGGGCAACGATAGCCCCTCTGTGGAAAAGTTATAATTGTTCACTCACTGTGTAACATTTGGGAAGGGATCATAATACTTGCCAAACTTGGAGCTAGCCAATCCTGTCCCGCTTCGTAGTCTGCCTGCTTCACCCCTCACTCCCCAGTTTTATGATGTTTAACCAGGGAGCGCGCGGGGATGCGCCCCATTCAAGTCTATTGGCTAATGTTTGAAACTATTTTACAGAACTTTAAACAAACATTTGATAAAAATGAAAGCCACCGCTCAACTAATAGGGACTGTGTTTTTAACAATATCTGGGAAAAAAACCTAAAAACTGAGCATGAATCTTTAGATGTCAGAAATACATTTTTGCTATTAAAAAAAAAAAAAAAAAAAAATGATGAAATGTTTTGCCTCTTAACAAATAGCGATGCTTTCAATTTTTACTGAATCCATGTGGAGTATTGGGTGTTGTAGACTAGAATACACCTGTTTGAGTGGCCCAAGTGTCTACTGTCAAGGTTCTCCCTGCTTAGCGATTATGCTTCATATCAGATTTATATTTAATGTGAAACCATGTGGAAGGCCTTGCAGTAATCCTAGGACATGTTTAATTACCTGTTCCTTTAGTTGCCAATGCCCTCCTTAGTTGCTTCTTCACACGTTGGCTGGCTCCCCGTTTGCTTCTGTTCTGTTATTCATGCGCTAGCAAATGGGCAGGAAGGAGGGGTGGAAGAACAATGGGGAATAATCAAAACTGCCATCACAGAGGTAACAAGCCTTTGTGTGAAGCAAATCAACAAAACGAAACGATGTAAGAAACCACTATGGTTATCAAAGGAGGTGGCAGTGAAGGTTCAAAAGAAGAAGAAAGCATTCAGAAAGTACAAGGAATCACAGAAGGAGCAGGACAGAGAACTGTATCAGTTAAAGCAAAAGGAAGCTGGGAAGGCAGTCAGAACAGCAAAGGCCCGAACCGAGGAAAAGATGGCCAACTCAGTTAAGAAGGGGGATAAAACCTTTTTTAGGTACATCAGGGACCGAAGGAAGACTAAGGGAGAGATAGTGAGGCTTAATAAAGGGGAGGGGGTTGGTAGAGAGTGACGGTGAAAAGGCAGAGATACTAAACAAATATTTTTGCTCAGTATTTACAAATGAAGAGGGGGAGGTACCTAAAACAAACAGTAGAAACACTCTGGATACAAGTTGATACCAACCATTTACAGAAGAAAGGGTTCTAAAAGAACTCTTAAAACTGAAGGTGAACAAAGCAATGGGGCCTGATGGGATTCATCCCAGAATTCTAAAAGAATTAAGGGTAGAACTAGTGACACCACTGACTACCCTCTTTAACAAATCATGGGAGGTTGTGGTGGTACCTGAGGACTGGAGGAGGGCATATGTGATTCCCCTTCACAAAAGTGGAAGCAAGGCAGAAGCAGGAAACTACAGACCTGTTAGTTTAACCTCAGTGATAGGGAAAAATGATGGAATCACTTCTGAAGGAAAGAATTGTCGAGTACCTAGAGGCCAGAGGGGCACAGGATCCAAGGCAGCATGGATTCCCAGCGGGAAGGTCATGCCAGACTAATCTAATAGATTTCTTTGACTGGGTGACCAAAGTAGTAGATCAGGGAGGGGCTGTGGACATGGCCTACCTAGACTTTAGCAAGGCATTTGACTCAGTCCCACACAAAAGATTAATATACAAGTTAGCCAGCCTGGGAGTGGGTCCCAAGATGATTGCCTGGGTAAAGAATTGGCTGGAGAATAGGACACAGAGGGTAATAGTAAATGGGAGTCCACTCTGAAGAAAGGGGTGTTACTAGTGGGGTACTGCAGGGTTCAGTATTGGGACCGGTCCTCTTCAATGTCTTTATAAGCAACATTGCAGAGGGACTGGAAGGAAAAGTATGTCTCTTGGCAGATGACACAAAGATTTGCAACAGAGTTGATGCACAAGGTGGGGTGGAAAGGATAAGGGACTTGGCAAGGTTAGAGGAATGGTCAAATGTATGGCAGCTTAGATTCAGTGCTAAGAAGTGCAAGGTAATGCACCTGGGAAACAAAAACCCAGGGGAAGAGTACACAATGGGGGCGAGATACAACAACAAAAATGGAAAGGGACCTGGGGGTAGTCATATCAGATGACTTAAAGGTGGGCAAGCAATGTGAGAGGGCAGTAAGGAGGGCTGGGGGGATACTGGGATGCATAGGGAGAGGCATCAGCACTAGAAAACAGGAAGTTGTTATCCCTCTGTACAGACAGCTGGTGAGACCCCATCTGGAGTACTGTGTGCAGTTCTGGAGACCCAATCTCTGCAAGGACATACACAAGATGGAAGCTGTCCAGAGGAGGGCAACTAAAATGGTGCAGGGTCTGCACCGGAAGACACATGGAGAGACTAAAGGAGCTTAATATGTATAGCCTCAAGGAAAGGAGGGAGAGGGGGGACATGATAGAAACTTTCAAGTACCTTGAGGGAATCAACAAAGTCCAAGAGGGTAGCATCTTTCAAAAAAAGAGGTGTGCTAGAACAAGGGGGCACAATTTGAAGATGGGAGGGGCGGCTCAGAGGTAATATAAGGAAGTATTTTTTCACAGAGAGGGTTGTGGATGCATGGAACGGCCTTCTGGAGGAGGTTGTGGAGTCAAAAACAGTGGTTGAATTCAAGCATGCTTGGGACAGTCATAAGGCAATTCTAGGGGGTTGGGGTAGAAAGAAGTAGGCTGCTGGTTAACTAGGATCTGCAGCTTATCCATTAAGTAGGGAAATGGGCAGACTGGGTGGGCCAAGCGGTCCTTATCTGCCGTCAAATTCTATGTTTCTATGGTACTGCCTGCTCCTTTTTCCTATTAGAGACAGTCATGTGTTCCTCCTGTTAACTCGGCTGGAGAGCTTTGAATAGCGTAAACATGGAATTTCATTAAAGTCCTTTTGTGGGTGGCTCTGCCCTGTGGGAGACCTACTTTCAGTTCCAACCTGTGGCTTCCCAACTAATGCAGGTAGAGCTAGAGTGGTGCCAGAGAGGGATGGATGTAATTCTGGAGGACAGTTTACACCACGCCTCACAGGTGGACATCTTCCCCACCCTTTGTCAGTCCATGATCATCGTGGGCCACACAGCTGAACAGGAAATATTATCCTTGTCAGGAAACAGTGCTGTGTAGAAACTTGTACAGTAGGGTGTGACGCTGTACATGAGGACTGGACTTGATTTTTTGGGGTCCAAATTCTCCAGACTTGTATTTTAAATAGCCTTGGCAGCTCACCTCCCTATTTAAGGACCCTGAGGTTTGAGGTATAGCCACTTTGGAGCTTGGTGGTATCAGTAAAAGCGAAAAAAGTCCTTTAAGCAGAGACCATTTCTTATGGTGGGAGGGAATCAAATGACTGCTTGGGTTTATTGGGATCTACTGACTACGATAATGGAGCTGCCCCCGAGTTAGGTGGTAGAATTCGGATTGGGAGCTAGAGGGGTGCAGGTTCAAATCCCAGGTCACTTGATTTGGAAAAAAGATGCTGCTGTATTCAGGACTGCTCAGCAGATGGCAGTGGTGCTGGAACCCTCAGTCTTCATGTGTTTAGGACTGTACAGCCCTTCATTGATTCTGTTTTTGTTGATGCAGGCAGCTCTGTTTGAGAACCTGCTGAATGCTTCCTCATGCCTGGTGTCCAGATGCAGGCCATTCCTGAAGATGCCCTTCCAGAAGACAGTGGAGAGGAGGATGAGGAGGATCCTGACAAGCGCATTTCTAGTAGGTTCCAAATAAGAATCTGTTTTGGCTAATGAAGAATTGGGGGCAGTGCTGCCTCACCTTTTCTTAGTGTTAGCCCCTGGAACAGCTGCAGGAAGTTGTGGGTTGTACTTTGAGAAGAACTGTGGTGGGTATAAAGCCATCGTGTTCAGAGCCTTAAAACATCGAGAGGGCCAGCTCCGTGGCTCCAAGTGATGGGCTGTTACTATGGCACGGTGGGGATCTAAAGTCGAGCCTGGGACATCAGGAGCAGGCGTCAGCAGGAGGATTCAGAATGTCCTTTGTTGCTTTCCCCTGGGGAGGGAGGGAATGAGTGCATGCCACTTAAGTAGCGGCTCTTGATCGTGGTTCTCCGGCAGCACTCTTTGCGATATGGGTGACCACATACTGTCAAGAGTTCCCACCCCAGGATGCTGCTGTGGACGCATGTACATGGGTGGGGTCCTGTAAATGGGGAAAAGGTTGTGCTGGGCACCATAGGTGATGGCCTCCTGGCAGCCCCTCCCACGCTGTTACACTCCAACCCCCAAAGTGGACTGACCCTTCCACCTCCAGCTGTTGTATGCTGATGAAAGGTGCTTCTTCTTGGTGGCAACAGGAGAGACCCGAACAGGGATAAGTCAGATCCACCTATGACAGGGGCCTGGAAGAAAAGTCCAGAAGCACAGGGTGAGTCTGGCGAGCAGTGGGGTTGGCCCAGGCGAGAGAAGCAAAAAAAAATGGGTAGTTCAGTTTTTGATAAGGTTGTGTCGTGGTTATTTATTTAGGCGGTTGTATAGCTACAGGATGTGCCAGTTAGCCTAGCTAGAGGAACATCCATGTTCTAGGACATGGATATGTTGTTCATCCACACTTTCTGGCAGGTATCCTTGCCGCTTTAAATCTTGCCAGAAGGTCTTCAAGCTGGCTCCTCCCACCCACCCGGGTGATAAAACTCTCGGCTCCGCCCCATGACGCCAGATCTTCCTTACCGCTTGGAAGCTCAGGTTCCCTCCTTAGCGCTCTGCGTTTTAGACTGGATCCTAACTCTTCAGTTTGTCCAAAATTGGTTTTGAAGTTTTCTAAACTTCGGTCTTCATCTTCCCTCTCGGCTGCGATGGACAAATCTATTCCTGGCTTTCGGAGGTGCTCTTGCAGGCAGAAAATGTCCAGGACGGATCCGCACTCCACGTGCATCTACTGCCTAGGCCTAGATCACGACCCGCAGGCCTGCGAGTTGTGCCGCTCTTTCTCAGCCAAGGTCCTGGAGCGATCAGCTGCCATTGAGCTTCGGGCGCCATCGCTTCCTCCGGTAAAATCAAAAGAGGCTCGATGGCGGTGTCTGGTGGCTGGCTCGGCTGAGCAGCTCGAGCAGATGATCACCCTCAAGGAAGAGGCGGCCCAGGCCGCATCTTCCTCCTCCTCGGCCGTGGCATTTATTCCGCTCTGAGTTCCTCGTATACTGCTTCGTTCAAGGAGCTTTGTCAGTCCCTTCCACGAAGGGAGAGGGGCCATCGGGACATTCTTCTCGGCCCAATAAGGAGTCGAAAGGTAAGTCCCACCGTCGGCGTTTGTGGGAGCGGGAGAGGTCCCCTTCCCCGGACAGCCGACCGTTGACTTTGGTCGAGGCTGTGGCCGCTGGCTTCACGGTGCCCCCGTCAGGCCAGCCTGCCGAGACTCCCGTCGACGAAGTCGAGATTTTTCTTGATCCGTTAGACGGGCTGTCGCCTGGAGAAGCCGACAACCCTCCTTCACCGGTCCCCGGTGGATACAGAGGATCTGCCTGTGCCTTCTGGGCCGCAGTCCCCGGTTAAAGTGCCCGAGCCGAGGGAAGAGCGGGTGTCCCCCGTCCCTTCCCATACCCACCCTCGATCCCGGACCTCTTCTCGGTCTAGCCGTTCCCGCCGACATCGGTGGTCTCGGTCTCGATACCAAGGTAAGCGGCGACACCGTTCCTCCTCTTCCTCAGATGAGGGGAGGCTTCGGCGTAAATTACGCCGGCGCTACGAGGAGCTTATGTGGCAGCAGTTGCTGTTGTCCGGGCCTGAGCCGACCCCAGTCCAGACCCCGGCCATCAAGTGGCTGTCGCCTGAACGACCGAAGCAACCACTTGCACCAGTCAAGTTGCCCGCTTCAGGGCCAGTTGCTTGGCCAAAACCAGCTGCTCCACTGATTGTGGTGGAACCTCCGCCTCCACAGCCGAAGTCGGGGGCACCGACCAAGGATTCTCGGTCAGGTCACGGCCTGCCCCACAGGTTGTCGGTCACCCTCACTCCTGACTGTCCTTGGCAGGTGGAGGGTGGCTCAGGGCCAAGGCAGCTCTTCGCAGACTCTTCGGAATCAGACGACGACTCTCCCTGTTCTCCGCAGGGTCGACCTGCAGTCCTCTGGGGCCAGTCATTGGATGATAGCCCATCGTCCTTCTTGGGTCTGCTTGACTCATCTTGGAGTCCACCAGGATGCAGCTCGAGCCCGTGTCCAAAGCGGGCCAGTGTCCCTAAGCGGAGATACTGGACCGAGGATTCCCCACGGAGGCCTTTCCGGTGGCTGAGGCCATTGTCGGCCCAGCCTTGGGCTTTCAGCAGCCTGCTTCTGTCCTTGCCCTAGGCCAGGATGGCCAGGAAGTATGCGGTCTGTACCGGCTCTTTACCCGGTTTCTCGGGCACCCTCTGCCGAGGGTTAGTCACCGACAGCGTCTTCTGGCGTTCGATGCAGCTCGGGATGTGGATAAGCCCCCCGACAGAGTCCAAAAAGTTGGACTTTGCCGGGCGCACGGTGTGTCCTCCCTCAGCCTCCGACAGGCCAGCTCGGCCGTGCTGATGGCACACTTCTCCCACGCCCTCTTGGGCTCCCTGGATGAGGTTGTTCCTCATCTCCCGCCTGACCTGCAGACCACAGTCCATCAGTGCGAGACCAGGGAGGGCGGTGGCTGATCCAGTAACTTCAGACTGCTCTGGACATAGGTGATTCCTTTGCCAGGTCAGTAGCGGCCACGGTGGCCATGCGCCGCAGGGCGTGGCTGAGGATATCCACCTTCACGGCGGATACCCAGCACAAGTTGGCAGATGTCCCCTTCTTGGGGACTGACCTCTTCGGCCCTGGAGTGGAGGGACACCTCCAGCAGATCGAGAAGTCCAATGCCACCTGGACTCGGTCACCTCCGCCCAGAGGGACAAAGGCCGCCGTCAGCAGCAGAAGTCCTTTCTCGTCCCTTGGCACCAGCAACAGGGCCAGCAGGCTCGCGTTTGGCATCCCAAACCCAAGCCGGCGGCTTCCTCCAACAGGAAGCAAGAAGGTAAAGGCCCAGGTGGTCCCTCGGCCGGTTCTTCCTCCAAGCCTGCCCAGTGACGGGTTGAGGGGTGCTGCCCCCAGCCTCGTCACTCCCTACTGGGTTCCCCCCATGGGGGGACAGCTCCGCCACTTCCTTTCCGCCTGGTCCGCTATCACCACGGACCGCTGGGTGTTGGAGGTGGTAGGAAAAGGCCTGCCTCTGGAGTTCGAGCAGGCTCCACCCTTTTGAACCGTCACCCCTCCGGGGGGCCACGGGGTCCGCAGCCTCGCTGTCGGCCCGCCGAGCAGATATTGCCCTGCTCCTCGAAAAAGAGGTGATCAGGAAGGTGACAAATCCTCCTCAAGACCCGAGGTTTGTGTCCAGGTACTTCCTGGTCCCAAAATGGACGGAGGGCTGGCGCCCCATTCACGACCTGCACGACCTGAACAAGTTTCTAAGGTCTCGGACCTTCAGGATGGTCACTCTGGCTCAGATAATCCTATCCTTGGAACAGGCGTGTGGTTCTGTTCCCTGGACCTCCAGGATGCATTCTTTCACGTCCCAATCCGTCCGTCCCATCAGAGATTCCTCCGCTTCAGAGCGGAGGGATCCCTTTACGAGTTCCGGGCCATGCCCTTCGGCCTCTCCCTAGCTCCCAGGGTCTTCACCAAATGCATGGCAGTGGTGACAGCGTTCCTGCAGCGCCGAAGGGTCCAGGTGTACCCTTACCTGGACGACTGGCTGATTGCAGCCCCCTCCAGAGCGGAGGCGGAGCGGTCCAGAGATCTGGCCCTCCAGGTTTGCTCTCAGGTTGGCTGCCTCATCAATGAGGCCAAGTCGGAACTCGTGCCAAAGCAGGTGATACTATACATCGGGGCAGAGCTCGACTCTCTACGAGCCAGAGCACGGCTCCTGGCGGACAGGGCCGAGGTTCTTTCCTCCTTTGCCCAATCATTTCTGGTTGGGCAGTTGCGCCCTGCCCAGGACTTCCTGCGCCTCCTGGGCCTCATGGCGACCTGCACCAGCATGGTCCGTTGGGCCCGTTGGTACATGTGTCCCCTTCAGTGGGGACTGGCCAGCCAGTGGTCACAACGCTGCGATCCGTTGGACCAGCCCGTGACAGTGACCCAGGAGATGTGGAATGCTCTCCAATGGTGGATCGTTCCGGCACATCTGCAGGAGGGCATCCCGTTAAATCCGCCCGAGCCGGCGGTCTCTATCGACCAATGCATCTCTGGGTTGTGGTGCCCATCTGGGGGAACACCGAGCGCACGGCCTCTGGTCCCCTCGGGAGTCCCGATGCCATATCAATCTGCTGGAGCTCTGAGCGGTCCGTCTAGCTCTCACCGCCTTCGCTCCGTTTCTACGGGGTCAAGTGGTTCAGGTCCAGATGGACAATACCACGACCATGTACTATCTGAACCACCAGGGCGGGACGCGCTCCATGCTGTTATGCAAGGAAGTTCTCCGCATATGGTCCCTCGTGCGCAGCCTGGAGGCGGATCTCCTAGCCTTTCACCTGGCAGGAGCCTCCAACACCCTGGCCGATGCCCTAAGCCGGATAGGAGCTGCGTCTCACGAGTGGTCTCTCCTGCCGGAGGTAGTACAAGACCTGTTCTCCCACTGGGGCATGCCTCGGGTGGACCTGTTTGCCTCCAGGGAGAATGCGAAGCTGAGTCTGTTCCATGCCCGCCCACCTCAGCAGGGCTCGCTGCAGGGGGATGCCTTCTCGAGGCCGTGGACCCCGGGCCTCTTCTACGCCTTTCCCCCATTTCCCTTGATCCACAAGGTGCTTCTCAAGGCGAGGAGGGACAAGACGCAGGTGATTCTGGTAGCCCCAGACTGGCCCCTCCTGCTCTGGTATCCAGATCTCCCTCAGCCTCAGCTCCAGGCTCCCGAGGCGGCTTCCAGCCAGCCTGGACCTGATCTCAGTCAACCAGGGGAAGGTATTCCATCCGGACCTTCAATCCCTGCACTGACAGCCTGGTTCCTGCGGCTAGGTTCCAGGCCTTGGGTCTTTCCGTCGAGGTCCTCAGCGTCATTGAGGCATCCCTGAGAGGTCGACCAGGAATGCCTTCCAAATGGAAGAGATTCTCCATTTGGTGTCAGGGAAGGGCTTGGACCCTTCCCGCATGTCCCTTGGCAAGCATTCTGGACTACCTGTGGTCCCTTTCAGCAAGGGCTTCGGCCCACGCACCTTACAGCACCTGGCAGCCATCTCTGCTTACCTGGCGCTGGCCAGGAAGCAGTCGGTGGCGTGAGGGAGAAGGTGGTCGGGCGCTTTTCAAAGGCCTTGACCACATTTCCCCTCTGGTGCGAGAACCTCCACCTCCGTGGGATCTACTGCTGGTATTGGCCAAGCTCATGGGCAAGCCATTCGAACCAATGCACAGGTGCGATATTTCACACCTGTCGTGGAAGACCGCCTTCTTGGTGGCTATCACATCAGCCAGAAGGATGGGAGAGCTCCAGGCGCTTTCCATAGAGTCTCCTTATCTGGTCTTCCACAGGGACAAGGTTGTCCTGCGCCCCCACCCGAAATTCCTTCCGAAGGTGGTGTCTGAGTTTCACCTTAACCAGGTGTTGACTCTGCCGGTGTTCTACCCCAATCACACCTCGGAGGCCGAATATAGGCTCCATACTTTGGACCCTAGATGAGAGCTCACTTATTATAAGGAGTGGATGGCTGAAGTTCGGGGAGAGGTTCGCCAGCTGTTTGTCACCTACGCTGAAGCCGCACCTGGCATACCTGAAGGCAAGCGGACGATAAACAGGTGGGTCACCTCCTGCATAGAGCTCTGCTATAGGTTGGCGGGCATGGAGCCTCTCAGCCAAACCATTCCATAGGTGCAAATAACCCCTGATCATGATGAGCTGACCTTAAGTCCAGAGGATAGTTCTCAGGGAGTCTGCTAGCAGTAGCAGGGCAGTTTAGGAAAGAGCGGTTCCACCCACCTAGGGAGTCCTTTAATAGTTGCCTGTTGTGCGTGTAGGCGGGCAGTCCAATACACTGTAAGGGAGGTACCATGTAGGGGCGTCCAGTTGCATGAAGGAGTCCTATTTTAGCTGTTAAGGAAGTCGGTGTAGCATATATCGGGTTGCTTAGAAACACCCTCTCTAGATAACCCTGATAAACGGCTTTCCATAGGATGGTGATGGTGTTGCAGCAAGATCAGCCATAACAAATTAACAAAAACAAAACAAAAAAAAGCACTGTGTAGGTTAAAATTTTCACCATAGCGTACACGGCTACTTTAAAATGTGAAGAATGGGCTGATGTTGGAGGACTTCTTGCTCCATAGACACACATCTTTGGAACTAATGTCAGTGTCAGGACCGCTCAGAATCCTTTTCCTAGCTAGGGCCACCTAGGTTGATGTACACAGGTGGCCCCATACTTCCTTGGTTACTACTTCCGCCATCAACAACTTGTCGAATCGTAAAACATCTTTGTTGATTTTGATTAAAGTTCCGCTTTTTCTGTCATTCTGGCATGCTTTCTTTGGTTCCTGTGAAGAAGCCACTGCTTTTTTTGCTCCCGTCAGTGCAGCGTGAAGATAGAGACAATGGGCCATATTCTAGAAGGGTTAACACCTGGCGTAACAGCAGTTGCGCCAAGTAGAATGGCGCATGCAGCAACTTACGCCAGCAGTTGCGACATGCGCGATTCTGCAAAGTAGCCTGTGACATGTCGCAAGCCAATTGCGCCAAACAGCAGTTATGCCACATAAACCCCCCGCGACATGGCGGTAGGGGGTTTATGGCAGCAGTTGCGCCCCATTCTAGAAGGACAGCCGCAAAGTCCCCACGTCAGGATTCTACAAGAACCCCCGGAGGAGAACCGGCAATGTAAGATCTTACTTCAAGAGGGTTCCTTCAGTAGGTCATCACATATAGGACTGGTGCCACCTGGCGTCGGGCCGCAAGGCAGACTTTTCTAGCAATACCTGACGGGGGACCGCCCACCCGGCGTCACGTGACTAACATCTGCGTGACTGTATATAGTGGGTGGTCCCCACACCCGCCCTCCAGTTCTTTCCGCACACCGTGTCAGTCGCATTGCAGACTTCCAGTAGCGATCGTCGAGAAAGTTCTTTTGCGTCGGGTTTTCCCTCGCAGTTCTCTTTAATATTTACTGTAGCTTTGATGTCTTCTCCGAAGAAAAAGTGCTCCGCTTGTGGAACGCAGATCCCGAACAAAGACTGTCATCAGAAGTGCGCTCTCTGCCTAGGCCCTAACCATCCTATCTCCTCGTGCCTTGACTGCCAGTCATTCAGTCAGGCTACTAAGAACGGAGACAACAGACGTTGGAGGCCCACGTTCTTAAATTGCGTCTGGCCTCCCTGGAGAAAAGGATGCAACACCTCAGGGATTCGTCTGAAAAGTCTTCCCCTTCAAAAAAGCATAAAGAGAAGACTAGGGAGCGTGCTCGCTCCGCGGACAACACCAGGCCATCCACAAGCAAGGTCCCATTACCGCCGCAGACAGACGGTAAGTCGTACAAGACTCCAGTGGCTGTCGGCCGTTGGCTCCTCCGGAGGTCGTGACGGGCCGATACAGTCGACTTCTCGGCTGGCGGTGTCGCTCGCCATGGTCGAGCAAGCCAGCCAAGGCTCCTCCTGACCGCCTGACCTTGTCAGCTAAGACGGCCGTCCCAGACGACCACACGGGCCTGGTTCCCGCGGGGCCTAACGGCGCCCAACCCGACGTCTGGTGGGACCAGAGGGAGAAAGCCCCCTCTCCCTTCTAATACTGCGCCCACGTCCTTGCAGTTTTCCTTGGATGTGTCCGGCGACAGTATCGGAGACCCCATCAAGCCTCTCGACTTAGGGGGTACTGCTCCGCGTTCCCCTGCGGGGGCCTCGGACCAGGAGGCTCCTTCACAGCCGTCTGGCCTTCTTGTGGATGTCCCGCCGCCTTCCGGCGGGATACCGGCACCTCCTCCGACACCATTGATCCTGACGACCGTCCCTTTGCCGGGACCGACAGACAGGCCTTTATCTCTGGCTCTGACACTGGACCCGATCCCGGAGCTCCTTGTCCAGTTCCGCGCCGACCTCTTCCAGTGCCAGATCAGCCTGCGCCGTGCCGTCTGTTTCAACGTGCTGTCTCGATGCCGGACCCTCCTCCCATTTACACTACAGTAGGTCAGACGTGGATTCCCCGATGCCTGATCCGTTGTCGGAATCTATTCTAAGCCCAACTGTCCCCATTACCCTTTGGGATCCTCACCGGGGCCACTCCTGATTGGAGCCATTTGGGCAGTTCCACCATGGTTACAACCCATATTCCCCTTATATGGGTTTCCAGGGTATTATCCCCTTCGTAGCCCCTCCTTCACACAGCCCCCCCAGCCCTCTACCGCGCCAATCTCCTCCAGTGGTCCCGGATTTTAAGACCGTAATTCAGTCTTGGTACAGGGGCCAGGTCGGAGCTGGTTACGGATTGAGAAGCCAGACTCCCGCAACTTCCTAGATCTCCTTCCCCGAGCAATTCTGTTTCCACCGTCCACGTCTCGGGGAAGACATAACAGGATGTCACCCTACGGGATTTTCATCGTCGCCCTGTTGAGGCAGAAGACCGATCTTACTTCGAGATACAGCTCTTGCAGCAGGTTACACCATTAGAACTGAAGCCGGCAGGCGCCAGGACCCCACGGAAAAATTCTAGCTAGCTATCTTCAGCGGGGACTGCCCCCGACGCCGGTCCCGCCTCCGACGTCAGGCGTGGTACATAAGGCGGTCCTGCCAGATTCCCCAGTTCTTTCCACGTCGACTTGCGCACTCGGACCTCCGGTCTTAGTCTAGCGCGACGCAGTGGTTACAGAGCTTTCTACGGGAATTTCGTTTTCTTCGAAAAATATTATCGCTGATGTCCTCTCCAACCTCCGGTCATCCATCAAAGTGTGCTTGCGGGAAGCAGATTCCCTTCAAGGACCCCCACACAGCCTGCGTCAGGTGCCTGGGCCCAGACCACGATACCCGGGCCTGCTCTTTCTGCCAAGGGTTCAATAGCCGAACCAGGATCCGGCGCCAGAAGGCTCTTCAAGCGTTCTTGTTGGAGGAGAAATTAAGAGCTATGTCCTCCAAGGGGGAATCGTCCGCTAAATCCCACAAGCACACGGAAAAGAAAAGAAAGGAGAAGGCCCCTTCCAGGTCCCCGACCAGGGCCTCCGAGTCCCACAGCTCCGGGTCAAAGTCCGACCGCTCTCCATCCAGGGCCTGTTCTTTGCCTCCCCGGGCTGCGGTTTCTGCACTTCGGCACCCGACGTCCGGTCGTCTTCTGTGCCCGAAAGGCGTTGGGCTTACTCCCCTGAAGAGGCCGGTAGACCCGGCGGCGGCTCGATACCGTGGGCGTCGTCTCAGCCTTCCAGCGGGCGCGGTTGAGACCGGCGTCCGCCCTGCCTGAGAAGAGGGCTCTCGCCTCCGACCGTTGTCGGGCAGGAGTTGCTGACGGAGGAAGATCTGACGAGCCCGAGGACCAGACGGGCAACCCCCGCCTGCAGTCTCCCAGGGCCCCTCGCCCCGACCGAGGCCCTGTGGAACCGCCGCCGACCAGACGACCGCCTCGCGCCTGGGCGGCGTCGGGACTTTCTTTAGCGAAGTGAAGGATCTCTTCACTTATTGGTGGGACACCATTAAGAGGGATGTGGTCCCCACTCTCTTCCTCCTCCTCCTCCTCCTCCACCACGCGCCGCCCCCTTCTTCTTCGGGTTGCAGGCTACTTAACTCCCCGGGAGCCCAGATCCTCTCCCAGGGGACGGTCGGAAAAACGGAGACCTCCGTCAAGATCTTCTTCTGGATCACCCAGCCCCAAGAGGTCCAGGAGACACCGACGTTCGCCGTCGACGGAGGACATGGGATCAGTTTACACCTCCTCTAGATCCCCATCTCCATTCTCCATCCCTTCTCCGGACCCACGTGAGACGCCGAGATCTCCTCTGATGACCCCTCGTTCATGGATATTATGCGTCATATCCAGGAGAACATGGGGTGGGATGCGGAAGAATTAGACCCGAAGGTTACGCCTTGCCAAGTATCTTCGGCAAAAGGACCCCAAGCCTGTGGTGGTACCACCCTTGGTGGACACTTTCGTGGACGTTACCAAGGCTGCGTGGAAGCGTCCACATTCGCTCCCGGCGGTGCCGAAGAAAGCTGACCATCTGTACAAGGCTCCTAAGGAGGACCAGTATCTGACGCAGCAGCCTCAGGCCGACTCTCTGGTCATCACAGCCTCACATGACCGGTCACAGAGGCCGCAACATCTGAGCACCCTGCCACCGGACCCAGAATCCAAACAATTGGACTCTCTGGGCAGGCGCATGACTGCTTCCGCTACCTGCGCCATCAGATCCTTAAACTACCTAACCCACATGGTTCAGTTTCAGAACGCTTTGTGGGAACAGGGTCTGGAGGCAGCTGAAAAGCTACCCGAAGGTGAGCAGAAGGAGGATGCTCAGCTCCTCCGCTGCAGGTTCAGGCGTGGGGACCCAAGTGCTTGAGCCAGCGTGCGATTCCGCGGACTCATCGGCCCGAGCAGCAGCTTTCTGTTTGCCTCTTGAGACACTCCTGACTACGCTGCCTCCTCGTTTTCACCCTGGACGCCCAGAAAACATTATGGACGCCCTTTCGAGGGAGAAGTTTTATTTGGTAATCCTTCTGAAAGATTTTCCAAACTTCAAGAGGCCAGGAAGGCGGTGAGGTCGGTCCAGGCCATGTACCGACCTAGGCTTGGTTCCTTTCGTAGGAACCAAAGCCGTTTTCATGGGCGGACACAGAGGCAGCAGCCTCACTCCGCTACACATCAGAGGGGCTCTGGTTTCCGTAGAACCCAGGGTAAACAGCCCGCTGGCCGAGGTCAGTGTTCCCCTAGGCCAACCCAGCCAACGGGCCCATCTGCCGCCACAGCCTGACTCCTTTCCGGCCCCCGGCCCTCAGGATCAACGGGAAATCATGGTCGGGGGTCGCATCGCGAACTTCCTGCCGGGATGGCAGGCTATCACCACCGACAGGTGGGTTCTGCAGTTGGTCAGTCTTGGCCACTTTATAGAGTTCGCAGAAAAGCCACCCCTCGAGGCCTCCTCTGCTCTCCCGGTATCCGGGTCAGCACAAAAGCTTGATTTGGCAAGAGGTGCTCGCGCTCCTAAGAAAGGGAGCAATAGAGTACGTCCCGGGGAACCAGAGAGGACAGGGATATTATTCTCACTTCTTCCTGGTTCCCAAGAAATCAGGGGACCTTCGTCCAATTCTGGACCTCAGCGACCTCAACGTGTCGGTCGCCTACAAAAGATTCCGCATGGTGACTCTTCCGGGCCTTATTCCCATGCTGAAACAAGACGCCTTTTTAGCGTCCCTAGACATGCAGGACGCGTACCTGCATATCCCCATAGCTCATGCGCACCAGAGGTTCCTGCGCTTCGAGTTCCTCAACCACCACTTTCAGTTCCGCGGGCTCTTCCGTTCGGACTGTCATCCGCACCAAGGGTCTTTACCAAGTGCATGGCAGTCGTGGCAGCATCTCTAAGGAGACAGGGCCACTATGTGTTCCCGTACCTCGACGACTGGCTTCTCATGGCCGCCTCCAGAGAGGCGTTGTTGCTCGCGGTCCAGAGCACCCAAGACTTGTTCAATCTCTGGGCATTCTCATAAATTACGAGAAGTCTCTCTTGGTACCGTCGCAGAAACTGCAGTTTATAGGCGCAGTACTGGACACCGTCCAGGGAAGAGCTTTTCTTCCGGACGACAGAGCGGAACGCATCAGGTCCCTCATAAGGGATTTGTCATCGAACAAGATCGTGCCTGCCAGGTCGGTCCTTCGCCTGCTCGGACACATGGCTGCGGCCATTCCTACTGTCCCTTTCGCAAGGCTCCACATGCGGGTAACCCAGTGGATGCTCAAGGTGCAATGGGACCAAAGGCAAGACCACTTGCAGAATCCGGTCAGGATCACGAACTCAGTGATCCGCGACTGGCAGTGGTGGCTAGCCCCCGGGTCACTTTCCAAGGGCGTCCCGTTTGTAGCGCCGTCCCCGGAGGTAACCCTCACCACGGACGCCTCAGGTCTTGGGTGGGGCGCACCTGACGGGTAAAGTCCAGGGTTCGTGGACCCTGTGAGGCTCATCTCCATATCAGTGTCCTAGAGATGAGGGCGGTCCTCACGCCCTGCAGGCTTTTCAGTCAGTAATCCCACCATGTACCCTCCTGCTTTAGACAGACAACACGGCGGTGATGTATTACCTCAACAGACAAGGAGGCGCACTCTTCCGCCTTGCAGGAGGCCATGAGGGTGTGGGATTGGGTAATCGGACATGGCGCAAATCTGATCACTGTGCACATTCCCGGGGTGGACAACACGATTGCAGACGGCCTGAGTCGATCCCAGGCCAGAGTCCACGAGTGGGAACTTCTTCAAGAGGTAGCAGAGGATCTGTTTCTTCGATGGGGAACTCCAGAGCTGGACTTGTTCGCATCCCCATCCAACGCAAAACTGCCCGATTTTTGCTCGCTAGATCCAGGGCCTGGTGTTTTCTGGCGAGATGCGTTATCCCTCTACGCCTTTCCTCCCTTCCCGTTGATCCAGAGAGTTCTTCTCAAGCTGCGCAGGGAGCATGCTCAAATGATTCTGGTGGCCCCATTCTGGCCCAGACAGATCTGGTTCCCCTTGTTGATGCAACTATCTCGGGAACCCCCGCGCCCGTTGCCGCTCAGCTCCCACCTACTGTCTCAGGAGAAAGGTTCATTGCTCCATCCGGATCACGTTCTCTGAACCTGCATGCTTGGCTCCTAGAGACATAGCCATCTTGCGTCCACGGGTCTCGCAAGAGGTTGCAGAGGTTCTTTCTGCAGCCAGAAAACTGCAACGATGCGACGTACGCCATGAAGTGGCGCCTGTTTTGTTTATGGTCACGAGCTCGTGATCTTTCCCTTTAGGTTGTCCGGTGGAGTAATTTGGATTACCTCCTCTCCTTTTCATTCAGGCCTAGCTCTCACTCTATTAAGGTGCACCTCTGTGCCATTTCTGCCTATCACCACTGGGTGGGACACCGCACGGGTAGCTCAATTGACGCCTCCGAATTTCTTAGGGGAGTCTTACACCTTAGGCCTCCCATTAGGGACCCTGTGCCTCCATGGGATCTGCTCTTTGTCCTGAACAGCTCACGCTCTCCCTTCAACCTGCCGCGATTGCGAGCTACGCTTTCTGCCGTGGAAGACGTTATTTTTAGTTGCTGTTACTCAGCGAGAAGAATTTCTGAGCTTCACGCTGTCATGTGCAAAGAGCCTTATTTAGTTTTCCACCGGACAGAGTATCCCTGAGGACTAACCCTAAGTTTTACCTAAGGTGGTCTCTCTGCACTCACTCTAAACCAGGATATTGATCTTCCGGTCTATTTCCCAAGTTATTCTAATAGAGGAGAGGCTTTGCTCCACACCCTGGATGTTCACCGCAGCCTGAGGTATTACTCCAACAGAACTAAGTCCTCCGTAGTTCTGATCAGCTTTGTGTTTCCTTCTCTGAGAGAGTGATGGGCCAATCAGTATCCAAACAGTCTTTGTCTCGCTGGCTTGTCCAGTGTATTTCATACTGTTATGATATAAAACAAAAGCCCCTTCCGGTCCTATCCGGGGTCATTCTACTAGGGTGTGGCCACATCCTTTGCAGCACTCAAAACGCTTTCCATCTCTGCTATTTGTGCTGCAGCCACTTGGAGTTCTGTGCATACCTTTATCAGGCATTATAGTTCGGACATCGCCTCTCGGCGAAGAGCAGTTTGGCCTAAGCGTGCTACAGGGTCTCCTGTCCTAGGTTCAGGACCTGAATGTTCTTTTCTATTTACCTCCTCCCGAATTTCTGGCAGCCTACGCTTGGGGAATCAGTCCTAATGGGTAACCTGCTGCAAGAGCTGTATCTGAAGTAAGATAGTACAGTTACGTAAGAACTTACCGTAACAGTAGATCTTCTAGAACAGTTCTTGCAGCAGGTACCTTCCCGCCCACCTTCCCCTTGGAGGAGGCAGGGTCTGCCTTTTCTTGTTGGGATCTCCCTTATTGTCTTCTGACGGTGGATCCTCGGTCTCCCTTCTGATGTCATCCTGCGCCGAGTCTCCAGCGGGAGAACTGGGGAATCTGGCGGGACCGCCCCTTATGTACCACGCCTGACGCCGGAGGCGGACCGCGGCCGGGCGTCCCCGCTGAAGATAGCTAGCTAGAATTTTTCCGTGAGGTCCTGGCGCCTCCCGGCTTCAGTTCTAATGGTGTAACCTGCTGCAAGAGCTGTTCTAAGATTCTACTGTTACGGTAAGTTCTTACGTAACTGTACTTTCCGACGGGAGGGAGGACTCCGAGGAGGAGGAACTCGAGGAGGACCCTGAGGATACGAATGGAAGGACCTCACCTAAATTCCCATCTGGAGGAGCCTTCTTTTTCAGACCTTATGAGATTATTTTGACTGGGAGTCTGAGGATCAGGATCCAATGCAGCAAAGATGCGCAGAACATCTTGATTTAGAGTCTCTGCCGTCTATTCTGGTCTCCCCAAGGATGGGTCCTCATCAGGACCTCACCACCACCGTCTGGCAGATGCCTCATTCGATCCCGGCTGTCCCCAAGAGGGTAGACAGGCTCTACCGGGTACCTAAGGATGCGCCTTTCTTAAAGGCTCACCCTAAGGCAGACTCTGTGGTCATCTTGGCTGCTCATGACCGCTTCAGCTCCCAAGCACATGAGCACAACACCTCCAGACAGAGTCAAGGCTGATGGACCAGTTCAGGAAGAAGGTTTACTGCCAGCCACATGCACCCTTCTGCCCCTTAGTTACGAGCCTATATATGGCATCTCACCAGAAACAGACCATGGCCAGGTTGGAGGCGAGGGTCCAGTCCATGGACCCGTCACCCCTTAAGGAGGAACTTGCTAAGGATCTCCGCCTCTCCAAGATCTCCTCTAAGCATGCTCTTCGAGCCACCTACGACTGTCAGTTCAGTGGCGCGTACCTCAGCAACTGCCGTTGCCCTTCGGCACGCCTGGCTTCATCTCTCTGGACTCGCCAACGAAGTCCAGTCAGCGATTCAGGATGCACCCTTCAGCGCGGTCCTTTTTGGAGGAGATACCAAGGACTATATAACTGATTTACAGGACAAAGGCGTACTGTAAATCCATTAGGTTCATGTACCGATCGGGCACTCAACAACGACAACAGCAGCCCTTTCAGAAAAGGACTGGGAGGCAGCAGAACAACATTCAGCAGAGACGCCAAGCTAAGCGTGAGGCCATGGGTACTGCTACCCCCCTGCTCCCAAGAATCAGCGACGTTCGGGAGGACCTCCTCCCGAGCACCCTGCCACTTTTTGACTCCAGCCCCACTGCATCCTCAGTCTCTCTACGGGGAGCAGGTGGGGGGAAGGTTCACCTGCCACACGCAGGAGTGGAGGGCGATCACTTCAGATGAGTGGGTCCTGTAATTAGTGTCCGTCAGACACACCATCAAATTCTGGAGATCCCCTCTGATACTCCTCCGTGGAGATCCTCTTACTCCTGGGACCAGGCCCTCGCTCATGAGGTCAATGTGCTGTTGCTCAAAGAAGTAATCGAGCAAGTCCCCTTCGGGCAAAATGGGAAAAGGATTTTACCCCAATTTCTTCCTGGTTCCAAAAAAGACCGGGGACTTCAGACCCATTCTCGATTTGAGTCACCTCAACCAATATGTAGAGTACAAGAAGTTCCACATTCAGCGGCCTTTCTTCGAAACGTTTCCGCAGCGGACGTTTGTGCTGCTGCTACTTGGAGTTCTGTCCACACCTTTACCAAACACTACAGTCTGGACATTGCTTTTAGGCGGAGGGCCGGCCTTGGATTAGCCGTCCTGCAAGGCCTTTTTGTCCTAAGCTGGATCCTTTCTGACTTCAGTTGTTCTGCTAGAGCTAGTTTTCCACCTCCATAATTTTCTCTGTCTCTCTGTGGAGGGACTGCTTGGGACTCTGTCCTATATGTGATGACCTCATTTAGGAACCCTCTCAAGTAAGATAGTACAGTTACGTAGGAACTTAACGTAACAGATCTTCTGAGAGAGGTTCCTTCAGTAGGTAATTTTACCTCCCTCCTTCCCCACATTTATGTTTTACAGGACTCCACCTGTTCGCCTCCTGCTGTATGGCCTCTTCCTGGCTCCAGCGGAGAACTGAGGGTGGGGTGGGACTGCCCACTATATACAGTCACGCTTGATGTCAGTCATGTGATGCTGGGTGGTGCCCCGTCAGGTATTGCTAGAAAAGTTCAAAGGCGCCGACGCCAGATGGCGCAGTCCTATATGTGATCTACTGAAAGAACCTCTCTCAAAGATCTAAACTTTCTGTAAGTTCTCACGTAACTGTATTTTATACCAGCATTTAGCTGGTGTAACATACATGGCCGCGCTCCCCGCCCGGTCCTGTAGACCTCCTGCAGACATGCTAACATGTCTACCCCCATAGCATACCCCAGTGGGCTCGCGAGGGCTACCCATCCGCCGAACCACCCATTGGCACAAGTCATCTCACCCATGCCCCAACCACGAGTTGCCGGACGATATGCAGCAGTTACCCTTCCTGTTAGTCTAGCAGCCCCCTAACAGTATAAATTAATAAAATTCCCCAAATGCCTGGTAGTGTAGCTGCCCCCATCTGTATATAACACACATTCCCAGAGTCCCTGGTAGTTAGTGGCCCCCAGTCTGCATAATTAATATATTTCTCGAATCCCCGGTAGTTCAAGGCCTCATCCACATAATATAGATACCCCTCACTTTCTGGTAGTCTGTGTTTCTCACCTGTCCCCAGTCGGCACAGCTCACCACGCCAGCCGCCGAGTGCAGACAGCCGCCAATGCGCCGCATTTTCCGCAGCCCACCCCTCGAGCAAGTTCCTGCACGCCAATACCGCACTCAGTCAGCGGCCGGCCGTGGAGGTGAGGGCTGTGCCACTTGCCGGGCTGGGGGACGGGTGAGCGGGTGCTGGGTGGCTGGTAGCTACTGACCACTAGGAATTGGGGAACTGTATATATTTATGTAGATTGGGGCTGTTAGACTACCAGGGATACAGGGAATATATTATGTACAGATCGGGGAGGGGTGCTAGACTACCATGGATTTGGGGTAGATATTCTGTTTTTAACACTCTTTGGGTGGGGAGGGGTGGGAGCACTAGACTACCAGGGCAGGTAATGTGACGCTTTTGCGGCGGGCGACCCGGAGGTTGGGGCACAGGTGGGGGGCTGACAGCACCCGTATTACAGTGGGGATTCTTGTACCGTTCCCAGCCCTAAGTCCCACCAACATCAGTCCTTTTGCCGGCCCCAGCGGCAACAGTCCAAGGGCCAGCAACCCCAAAGTGCCTTCAAATGCAAGGCCATTTCCCTGGTGACCAGGGGCTCAACCCATAGAGCACCTAGAGCCTCCCCTGCCACCTTGCCCATGCCTGGCTCCTCAGCCTGACTCATTGCCCAACGCTCCGACCCCGGCAGAAACTTTGGGGGAGGTGGTGGGTGGTCGTTTTTCCCTATACCTAGAAGGATGTCGCGCCTTAACCTCAGACCAGTGGGTTCTTCAGCTTGTAGAGGGGCACGCCTAGAGTTGAGAACCCCTCAAGAAAACCCTCTTGCACTCCCTTTATCTGGCTCACATTGCCTTCATCCAGAAGAGATTCAGTCATTGCTAGACAAAAGGCCATAGAACTCTTCTCTCCTGCTCAGAGAGGAACAGAGTTCTACTCCCACTTCTTCCTGGTTCGAAGAGACCGCGACCTGAGGCCAATACTGTATCTCAGCCATCTGAACCTGTTCATAGAATACAAGTGCCTCAGGATGGTTACCCTTCATGGCCTTCTCCCCCTCCTCCATCAAGGAGACTGAGTTTGCTCCCTGGATATGCAGGATGCTTACCCCCATATCCGGGTCTTTCGGCCTCACAGATGGTTCCTCTGCTTCTGCTTTCAAGGGAACCATTTCCAATTCAGGACCCTCCCTTTTGGGTTTTCCTTGGCCCCTAGAGTTTTTACCAAGTGCCTGGCAGTAGTTGTTGTGGCCCTCAGGAGGCAGGGTTCTATCTTCCCATATCTGGACCATTGGCTGCTCAAAGTCTGGCCCAGAAAGCAGCTGATCTGAACTACGGAGGCTACCGTCTGTCTGTTCCGGACCTTGGGAATTACTCCTGAACCTGCCCATGTCCTCCCTTTGGCCATGCCAACGACTGCAGTTTATTGGGGCAATCCTAGACTCTGTTCAGGACAAAGCCTTCCTACTTCCAGACTGGGCGGAATGCTTACAAGCGCAGGCCCAGCAGGTCTCTTCCTCTCACCAGGTCCAAGCCAGGGCATGCCTGAGGCTCTTAGAACACATGGCAGCAGCCATAACTCTAGGTCTTACTTCGAGATTCACTGTTGCAGCAGGGTAACACCTTTAGGACTGAAGTCAGCAGGCACCAGGACCACATGGAAAACCTATAGCTAGCAGTATACAGTGGGGGACCACCCCCGACGTCCTGCATGGTATAAAAGGTGCGGTCCCCCAGCCCATCCCTCAGTTCTTTTTCCTGCCGCCAGCTCAGCGAGGTTGGAAATCGTGGACACCTTCAGCTAGTCAACTGCCATCTTCATGTTTTATAATGCCTTTTTTCTTTCCCAGTATTTTTGTGCGATTATGTGCATGTCATCTTCGCCAAACCGCCCGAGAGGCACCCTTCCAAGTGTGAGTGCGGCAAGCAGATACCGCGATAAAGACAGCCAGTCGGCCTGCCCTTTTTGCCTGGGCCCAGACCACAGCACCGGGCCTTCCAGCTGTTCAAAGACTTCAACCAGCGCACGTGGCTCTGGCGCAGAAAGCACTCTAAGCCTTTCTGCTTAAGAAACAGATACCTGATATAGAGAAGGAGGTTCCTGCAAGAGTTCTTTTCTCCCTTCTTCATCATCATCTTATAAACAGAAGAAATTGAGTGATAAACACAAGCACTGGGAGAAGCACAAGAAGTCATCCCAGGCAGAAAACCGCTCTCGGTTTCTAAGTTGGTGACCCCCTCTTCCTCCAAGTTCCCAGTCTCTAAGCCTCCCTCCCTCTTCTCCGTCATGGTAGAAGGCTCTTCGGGGCACAAGAAGTCCTCCCACTCCTCTCAGTTGCTCAAACTTAAGCTCATCACCCCTTGGGGCTGTAAACCTAATGGCTCGGCCGGTGGTTCTTCTGGCGGCAGGTCGTCTGACACCCTCCCGGCCAGGGTGTGTGCCGAGCCTGTCCTGATGTCTGGGGCCAACGCTAGCAGGCGGCACCCGGGACAGTCTCACTCTTCCTTGGAAAGAAACTGGCGTACATCCCACTCGGAGCTACACCTACTGCGCAGTTGACTCAGCCTAGGCATCCACCGACTAGTTCTCCAGCCCGGCCTTCCCGACGCCTCCTTGAGAGAGCCCGGCACCTTCGTGCCCTGTGCAGCCGCTGGCTGAATCCAACCCTCCTAGTAGGCCACCTGAGGGCCTGATGCCCAATTACCAGATGCCAGATTTGACGCCTCTTGATGCCTGGGGAACTTCCCTGATCCCAACGTCGGATACCCAGGACCAGACCAACCCAATGCCGGGGTTACCTCAGTCAGACGATGTGACGCCGGGGCCTTCTATGCCTGCTCCCTGACGCCAGACACTCCATCTCTACTGCAGAACCCCCTGCAGGGACTTGATTGAGTTGTTCGTGGCTTGGTGGGCCTATTTTAAGGATGAAGAGGCCCCCATGGCTCTTGCAAAGCCAGCTCCCCAAGGACCTCCTCTGGGAGAGCCCTTGGGCTGCCCACCTACTCCTGACAGGGGTCTTACTCCTTCACCCATAGAACCACGCAAGCCCTCAAGGTCACCTTTTCCCTGTCCAGATTCGGAGGACTCTGGCATGGATTCCTACCCCTCCGGCTGACCCTGACATCAGCAAGGACACCCCACGCCCCCGCCTGATGATCCTTCATTTGTGGATGGTACAGTGCCTTCAGAAAGTATCCCCCTGGATTTTGTCACATTTTGTGATGTTGCAAACTCAAATTAAAATATATTTATGTGGGATTTTTGTCACGTATCTACACAAATTACTCTCTACTGTCAAAGTGGAATGAAACTTCTGGAATTTTTTGTACATGTCAATAAATCAATCAATCAAAATCTTTATTTATTCAGGCGAACATCATTGAGCGTAGCTCATTTACAAGATGGACCTGAGTGGTCATACAAATAAGGGTACAAGTTTTTTTACAAAGACATGAGAATAGCATAACATTAGTACAATCAAATAAATAAGAGATATATACAAAATTTACAGATATACAAGGCACAGTAAAATAACTTAACCTGTAAAAATGAAGAGGATAATAGATATAGAAGGGATAATAATCAAATGGGGCTTTTATATGAAATGTGATAACTGACTGGGTAGAAGAAGGGAAACTAAACGTAGTGGATTACAGAAGGGAGGGGTGTAGGTTGGATGGGAGACTAGGCCTTATGGAAGCAGTTGCACAACTCTGGAAAAAGGGCGGTGTATAATCTTTTGAAGGATGATAAGGGTAAGAGGGTATTCAGATTCATAGATTTTTGGAGTGATGGAAATGTAATTTAAAATAAAAACCTGAAATGTCTTGATTTTTAAGTATTCACCCCCCTTTGCTATGACACTCCAAATTGAGCTCAGATGCATCCAATTTCCTTGTGAGATCACTCTAAAACTTGAATGGAGTCCACCTGTGGTCAGTTCAAATGGTTGACATGATTTCAGAGGAAATACACCTGTCTGTATAAGGTCCCACTGTCGACAGTGCATGTCAGAGCAGAAACTCTACCATGAAGACCAAGGAGCTGTCTGTAGAACTCAGTTATGGAATTGTGAGGAGGCGTAGATCTCGGGAGGGGTATAAAAACATTTCTAGGGTGTTGAAACTTCCCAGGAGCACAGTCAAGTCCATCGTTAGGAAATGGAAAGATTACGGAAGCATCCAGACTCTTCCTAGAGCAGGCCGTCCTCCCAAACTGAGCAACCAGGCAAGAAGGACCTTGGTCAGGGAAGTGACCAAGAACTCAATGACCAACAATCTCTGCAGCACTTCACAGATCTAGTCTCTGTGGGAGAGTGGCTAGACAGAAGCCACTCCTGAGAAAAGACCATATAATAGCATGCCTAGAGTTTGCAAGAAGGCACGTGGCAGACTCTGAGACCATGTGGCAAAAGATTCTCTGGTCTGATGAAACAAAATTGAACTCTTTGGCCTGAATGCAAAGCTCATGCCTGGCGAAACCGAACACGGCTCATCACCCATGTAACACCATCCCTACCATGAAGCATGGTGGTGGCAGCATCATGTTATGGGGATGCTTTTCAGCTGCAGGGACTGGGGCACTTGTCAGGATAGAGGGAACAATGAATGGAGCCAAATACAGGCACATCCTTGAGGAGAACCTATATCAGTCTGCAATAGACCTTGGACTGGGGCGAAGATTTACGTTCCAGCAGGACAATGACCCCAAACATACAGCCAAAGCAAGACTGGAGTGGCTTCAGAACAAGAAGATGAATGTTCTTGAGTGGCCCAGCCAAAGCCCAGACTTGAATCCCATTGAGAATCTGTGGAAAGCCTTAAAGATTGCGGTTCACCGACGTTCCCATCCAACTTGACAGAGCTTGAGCAAATCTGCAAGGAAGAATGGGCGAAAATCCCCAAATCCAGATGTGCAAAGCTGATAGACATACCCAAGAAGACTCAAAGCTGTAATTGCTGCCAAAGTCGCTTCTACAAAGTATTAACTCAGGGGGGTGAATACTTAAGTAAACAAGATATTTCAGTTTTTAATGTTTCATAAAATTTTGTTGCACAATAAAAATATTTTTGCCTCTTTAAATTGTTGAGTATGCTGTGTGAATCAAGGGGAAAAAATCATTTCAGTGCATTAAAAATGTTGGTAGTAACACAACAAAAGTGCCAAAATCCAAGGGGGGTTAATACTTTCTAAAGGCACTGTAGTCCCTCTGATGGTCGAATCCTACAAGGACGCCAACAAGCTCACATGGAAGCATCCTTTCTTGACTCCAGCAGTGTCCAAAAAGTCAGACCGATTGTACACTGTTCCCCTGGAGGATCCCTTTTATGGGGAACAACCGGAGGCAGATTCTGTCGTGTTGAATGCTGCCCACAACAGGTCCTGGTGCTCTCGGCACCTCGGTATGCAGCCTCCAGATAAGGACTCCAAGCAGTTTGATCATCTGGCCAGGAAAGATTTTTCCTCAACCACTTGTGCCATCCAGTCACAGAACTTCTTAGCCCACATGGTCCAGTACCAAAACACCTTGTGGGGCAAGGCACTGGAAATTGTTCAAGCCATGCCAGACTCCCCTGGACGGGCGGAGCTCATGGCCATAATGAAGTCAGGCTCGAACATTGGTAATCGCGTCCAGCGGGCTTCATATGATACTGTAGACTCAGTGGGTAGAGCCGCTGCTTTGGTGGTCTGTATCCTCCACTACTGTTGGCTGAGAGTTTCCAGGTTCACCCAGAACGTCTAGTCCAAAATAATGGACACTCCCTTCAGAGGGCCGGTTCTATTCGGGGAAGTTACTCAAAATATCATCACCAGTTTGCAAGAGGCCGGGACAGCCATTAGGTCGGTACACTATGTACAGACCCAAACCACAACCTAAGCAGTCCTTTCAGAAGACTGGAAGGCAGCAACCCAGGGGACGACAGCAGCAGCAGGCAGGCTACAAACGTAAGGCTTCCACTCCTGCCTCCGGGGGTTCTGCCCCAGGGGCCCCCAGAACCTCCCAACCTATGCTTCCTCTCCCCAGCTCATCCACCTGACTTGTTGCCATACCGCCACCACCACCAGCTGAGGCCTTGGGGAGGCGGGGGGGAGGGTCGGTTCTTCTTACACACCGAAGGGTGGTGTCTGATAACATCTGACCACTGGGTCCTGCAGCTCATCAAGTGAGGACACGCTCTCGAATTCACGGAGGTTCTGCTAGACAACATTCCAATACAGTCTCTCTACTCTCTGTCCTAGTGTCCTCATAGCAGAGGAAATCCGGGCTCTCCTTCAAAAGAAGGCCATAGAGCCTGTCCCCCCCGGGGCAACGAGGAACAGGGTTCTACTCTCACTTCTCGTGCCAAAGAAACCGGTAGAGCTTCTTCCCATCTTGGACCTAAGCCACCTGAACCAGTACATAGAGTACAAAAAGTTCAGTATGGTTACCCTGATGGGCCTGCTCCATCAAGGGGATTGGCTATGCTTCCTGGACATGCAGGACGCATACCTCCATAGTCTGAATTTTTAGCTACACAGGAGGTTCCTACACGTCTGTTTTCAGGGATGCCATTACCAGTTCAGGGCCTTACCTTTGCCCTGTCATCTGCCCCGAGGGTGTTCAAGTTCCTTGCTGTAGTAGCTGCAAGTCTCAGGAGGCAGGGGCATTATGTCTTCCCCTTACCTCTGCGATTGGCTCCTAACCACTCCCTCCTCGGATCGGCTCATAGGCACCATTCGAGGCACTTTCTCCTTTTTTCAGGACTGAGGGGTCACTCTAAATCTCCCCAAATCCTCCCTTTGGCCAAGCCAGCAGCTACAATACATAGGGACAGTCTTGGACACGGTACAAGACAACGCTTTGCTTCCCAGGACAGGACAGAGCAGAGTGCCTTCAGTCCCAAGCTCTGCAGTTACTGTGAACTCGCCAAGTTTTGGCCAGGACAGTACTCAGACTGTTAAGCTGTATGACAGAGGCTATTGCTGTGGTTCCTATGGCCCGTCTTTACATGAGGGTGATCCAGTGGAACCTCAGGGTTCAGTGGGACTAGCAGTCAGACGATCTGGACCAACAGGTCCTGATCTCCAGCCCAGTAAGCAGTCCCAGTCGTGGTGGCTAGATGCTTCCATCCTTTCCAGAGGGGTTTATTTCTGGATGGAATCTCCCACCCAGACCTTGACCAGAGATTCGTCAACCCAGGGTTGGCAAGCTCATCTGGGCACTCTGGGATCCTGGACTTTGCAAGAGCATCATCTCCACATCAATGTTTTGGAGAAGAGGGCAGTCCTTTATGCCCTCCAGGCCTTCCAGACAGTCCTCTGCCTGGCCCCTGCTGATACAAACTGACAACATGTCTGTGGTGTTCTAGATCATCAACTGTCGGGGGACACTCTTATCCTCTTAGCAGGGAAGCCATGAGTGTGAACTTGGGGCAGTGACCATCAGCTGGAGCTCTACCTCCCTTGAGCAGCCACAAGCTACGCCTTTTTTTTTTTTTTTTGTATACTTTATTGCCTTCCAGATGCCCGAGGCATCCTTCCAGAGTACCCACACAACTTTGCCTCTGCTCCTGTCTGAAACCGACACATCTGTCTCCTCCCAATCCACTGCAGATCCAGCGCCTCGGGAGGGCCTGCCCTTGCGGCCTGTCTGGAAATTGAGGACCTACCATGAGATCGGGATGCCCAGTGGGATCATGATGTGGTGGGTCCGACAGTGGGATGTGGGCAGGTCCCCAGGGTCGCCTTCATCTCCGCTTGTTCACTGGTGTTTTCCCTGATGGTTGCCCCTGAGCCCAGACGGCAGTGACGCCCAGTGGCACAGCATGCAGACATCCGCCGAACTCTGCCCTTGCAGATGCATCGCTGCTTGTCCCTGCACTGCCTATGACCACCCTCAAAGGCTGCCCAGGAGTGGTGCATACTCTGCTCCTCCCGGAAGGGAGAGCAGTCCCACGGATGCTCGATCCCTTTCCTGCCCTGCCAACCTCCTCGACGTCCCGAGCCTTCCTGAACTCGCGGTTGCCGGGCGTGGCACGAGGTGTAGCAGCCCAGCGTCTCAACCCTTGGCGCCACCAGGCCAGCCAAGCCACGCTTATTGCATAGAAAGCTTTGTTTTTAGTTGCCATTACTTCTGCTCAGAGGATTTCGAGCTTCAGGCTCTGTTGTGTAAAGAGCCTTACTTAGTTTTCCACAAAGACGGGGTGTTTTGCGAACCAACCCTTTAAGGTGGTGTCTGAGTTTATTTTGAATCAATCCATCCACCTACCTATTTATTATCCTTAGTGTTCAAATCGGGGGGGGGGCCTTACTTCATACTCTGGATGCTCACAGGGTGCTCCACTTTTATTTGGACTGCACCCATACTGTTAGATAAACTGATAAATTTGTTTAATGTGTCCCCAGGAGACAAGGGGCTCCTGTTTCCAAATAATGTTTGTCTAAGTTGTTAGCAAATTGTATTACTTATTGCTACCACAAGTATGACGAGCCTTTGCCAGGACCTGTAAAAGGCCATTCTACCAGAGGCACGGCTACTTCAGCTGCAGACATTTGTGCAGCTGCCACTTGGAGCTCTGTCCGTACCTTCATCAGGCATTACAGTTTGGACATTGCCTCTAGGTGTAGTGCCAGCTTTGGACTTGCAGTCCTTCAGGGCATTCTGCCATAAATTACCCCATGACTGCTGTTTTCCTCCTCCCAGTTGACTGGGTCAGATCCTTCACTGCTTGGGATTCAGCCCTAAGGGTGTTGCCTGCTCATAGAGCCCCCTTGAAGCAAGATAGGAATTATGTATGTAAGAACTTCCCATAACAGTAGATCTCCTAGAGGCGCTCTTGTAGCAGGCATGCTTTCCTTCCCTCCCTTCCCCGGATTGCTGTTTCTCCATCAAGTTATTCTGCTTTCCTCGCTTTACAGGAACCTCCTCGGTTTCCAATTCCAGAACATGCTTGCATCTCCAGCGAGAGGATGGGCTGGGGATCCCCTTATACCATAGGCGGACATCGGGCAGGGCTGGCGTTGGGGGGAGGTCCTGAGTACTGCTAGTTGTGAAGTTTTCTATGTCCTAGCGCCTGGGAGGCTTAGTCCTAACTGTGTTGCTTGCTGCAAGAGCTCCTCTCAAGATCTACTGTTACAGTAAGTTCTTGCATAACTGTACTTTCAGTGGCCATTGGTCAAGCTTTAGACAGACTGGACCACAATGATACTGGTGGCTTCTGTCTTACTCAGCAGATTTGGTTCCTCTACTCTGACCAATTACAGTGCAACCTCCTGTCCTGCTTTCTCAGCAAGCTGGATTGCTGTCACAGAACCACATCAGAGTGTTGCACCTGGACCTTCAGTGCCTGCAGCTTCACATCTGGCCCTGGGGACATAGGACTGTCCTGCTTCAGGGTCTACTGGATGGTTTCAGATGTTCTACTGATGGCTTGTAAGCCTTCTGCCTGGCACACTTACTCCTTTAAATGAAAACGTTTCAGTATTTGATGCGCCTCTTGCTCCCTGGATGCGTTTTTGTCCAGGGCAGCATGTCTTTGGCTACCTCCTGTCCCTGTCTGACTCTGGCTTCCAGTACTGTTCTTTTGGCCTTTCATGCCCTCTTAGGAGACAAGACTGTGGCCCAGTTGGAGGTGTCCTGCAGGTTCCTCAAAGGGCTCCTACTTTCATGTCCTGCGGTTCGTAGGCTTGTTCTGTGGGATCTTAACTTGGTTCTGGAGTTTCTTGCAGAAACTGCTTTCGAATTTCCTGCCACGTGTGACCTGTTTCCCTTTATGGAGAATGTTTTCTCTGGTGAATTTCCCGAGCTGCAGGTCAGGTTAGTAGCCCCCAAACTTTTTCACCTTTTCATATGTGATCCATCCAAGGTTCCCTGTTAAGGTGGTTTCTGAGTGGACACTAAACTGAACTATCTACCGTTTTGGGGGGGTGTTTTTTTTTTCTTTCTTTCTTTTTCTCTCTCAGAATGCTGGAGATGATGTTCTACATGCTCTGTCCACCCAGCTTTTTTTCTTTCATTCATCCACAGGATGGTGAGTGCCACTGGCTCTAAGCATGCCTTTCCACATAGTTTGCATCCTGCATTTTTTTGTTACCATGAACACTGTTATTTGTTCAGTCTCCGCTGCTGACGTGTGCTCTGCCTCCACATGGAGTTCTGTGCATACCTTAAAGGAGCTCTACCGGCAGAGATGAAGCTCCAACCAGTGCACAGATCGGGGCTTCACCTCTCCATCCCCCCTGCAGTCACCCTCTTAAATGCATATATTTTTGTTTTACCTCATTACTCGTAAAAATTGCAAACTCCCCCGATGCGCCTGGCTTTTTAATTATGGCCACCGTTATCACGAGATCTTGCTGCTAATATCGGGCATTGATGATGTTGCCATGCCCCTTCCGCAATAATGCCCTTATGTACAGAGATTTTACTAAGTTGATATCTCCGATGCCGTACAGTTTTACAGAATTCGCCTAAATTCAGGCAAGGAGAGGCGTCGGCCCTACAAGGATTTGGTGTGGCAACAGCTTTTGTTCACCAGGGTGAAGCCTGTGCCAGCCTCAACCCTGGCCATTACATGGCTTTTGCTATGGAGGCTGCAGTCTTCCCCACCTCTGCTGGAACCGACCCGTCTGGTCCCGACTCTGCCTCCCCTGGCCTCACCACCGATATTGGTGGAGCCGCCTCCTAAACAGCTGAAATCCAGCCCTCCGACTATGGCGGTCCACCTAGCATCAGGACTTCCCTGTCGGCTGTAGGTCACCATTATCCCCGACTGCCCCTGTAGGGTAAGGAGGGATTCTGGCGGGCGACCTTTATTTAATGATTCCTCAGGATCAGACGGCTCCTCCTCTCAGTTCTGTCCAGAGGACAGGGAGTCTGTCAAGGATCTGTCAGCCGCAAGACCCCATGTCCTTTATGGGTCCTCTCCGCCTGATCTGAGAATCCATGGGTCTCCGGTGGAGCCTGTTCAGAAATGGCCTGTACCCACTCACTGAGATCCTAGACCAGGGTGACTCCTTTGGGAAGCTTTCCCAGTCACGGAGGCCATTCTTGACCCTGCTTTGTAGTTGTGGCAACATCCGGTCTCTTGTCCAGCACCATTGACCCAGATGGCCTGCAAGTATGCAGTCCCTAATGGTTCCCTTTTGGGATTCACAGAGCACCCCCTCTGCTGGTTTGGTGGTAGACTCTGTTCTGGTGCACGGTCAACTTGGGTGATGTTGACAAGCCTCCTGACAAGGAGTCCAAAAAACTAGACTACATGGTCAAAAAGATCTGTGCTGTCTCCTCTCTTGGTCTTCGGCAAGTGAGTTCGGCCCTTCAGATGGCTCACTTCTTCCGAGCCCTTTTTAAGTATGCTTGACGAGGTGCTTCCTCATCTACCAGCAGACCACGGTCAAGCAGGTCCGGGATCAAGGCCAAGCATTGGCTAAACTGCTCCAGACTGCTATGGACATCTGTAACCTTTGCGCCAGATCTGTGGTGGCCTTGATGGCCGTGCACCACAAGGCTTGGCTGTGGCACTCGAACTTCATGGCAGATACCCAGCACAAGCTGGCAGATGTCCCCTTCTGGGTTGAAGGGCACCTCACCTGCATTGAAAAGTCCAGTGACACCCTGGACTCTGTGGACGCCTGCCCAGAGGGATCCTAGGGCTACAAACAGCAGAAGAAGCCCTTCGGCCCCTCTGCGGCAAAACTGGCCCAGCCTGGGGCTGGACTGTAGGCTTAGTCCTAGCGACCACGTCCAAAGTCTGTGGCCTCAGACGTCCATAAGCCAGGAGGCCGAGGCCCTGTCGGTGCTTCAGACGGTCCCCCCTCCATCTTCAAGCCTGCCCAGTGACAAGATGGGGGACCGGCCCCCCCACTTCCTTTCTGCCTGGTCTGCTTTCACCACGGACACGTGGGTCCTCAAGGTGGTCGATCAGGGTCTGCCTCTAGAGTTCAAGGCTTACCCACCTTGCCAAGCCCGTGCCCCATGGGAGGACATAGTTTCTTTCGACATTCTGACAGTTCTTCAGGATGATGTCACCAGCTCCTGTGCAAGGATGTTGTGGCTCTGTCTGAGACCCTCCAGAACACCCAGGGTTCATCTCCAGGTGATTCCTCGTGCTAAGCGGACCGGGGCGGGAGCTTCATTTTAGATCTGCATGACCTGAATAATTTTCTCAGGCGCGCACCTTCAGGATGGTCACTCTGTCTCAGATCATCACCACCTCTTTATTTGTAGAAAGTGCTTTTCTTAAAACCAAAGAGCTTGTACAGGAATTAAAACAAACATTACATATACAGCAAATATAACATCCACTTAAAACACAATCAGTAAATACATATGTACTTCCATAAAATCTGATCAAAAACTCCATCAGGCTAGGCTAGATCTGGAAATGCTAGGCTGAATAAATATGTTTTCAGGGATATCTTAAAACTCTAGACAGTCAGGCTCTCATGTACTGGCGAGGTAGAAAATTCCACAGAGTGGGGGCAGCAAAAGCAAATGCACGGGGCCCAGATGTTTTCAGTTGTACCCTGGGAATCTCCAGTAATCCCTCGTTGGTGAAAAAAGTGGGCAAGAAGGGGCAGTAAGGGTGGAAGATCATCTTGCAGGTAATGAGGCCCTGTTCGCAGTAGGGCTTTATAGGTCAGTAAACCCGACCTTGAAGGTGATCTGCCACTGAACTGGCAGCCAGTGCAGTCCACGGAGCACAGGCGTGATATGACGGACCTGGAGATAGCAGTCAACAGCCTGGCTGCCACCTTCTGCACTAGCTGTAGGTATGGATATCAACCCCGGTAGCCCTAGGTAAAGGGTATTGTAGTGATCAAGGCGAGAGGTTACGAAGGCGTAGATCAATGTTGGAAGATCATCAGGAGGAGACCAGATGTTTCACCCAAGCGATATTCCTCAGATGGTAAAAAGAGATCCTGACAATGGCTGACACCTGAGATTTTAGGGTCAGACCGCTGTCAAAGATAATGCCCAGATTCCGCACCTGGTCCGAGGTAGCAAGCTAGACTCCCGAGCCACAGCCCAGAGGGCTGTCCTGCCAACCAACCCCACTCCCAACCATCAGGATCCTCTACAAGCACCTCAGTTTTATGCGGGTTCAACCTCACCCAGCTGGCACTCATCCAGTCCTGATCTCAGCAAGGCAGTTGTTAAAAACAGAGAGCTCCATCCCGACGGACACAAAGGATGTGTACGGCTGAGTATCATCTGCATAGCAGTGAAATCTCAGAACTATACCGCCTAATGATCTCCTAATGGCAGCATGTACACCAAGTAACAACATGGGTGATAGAATGGAGCCCTGCGGTACCCCGCAGGAGAGGGGCCAAGGAATAAATCCTGGACACCACTCTGAGTCCTACCCTCAAGGAAAGATTTAAACCATCTGAGAACCATACCTGACAGTCCACAGATGAACCGCAAGTGCTCCCAACAACACACCATGGTCCACAGTGTCAAACGCTGCAGAGAGATCAAGTAGAACCTAGATGGAATGGGTCTTCCGATCTCTCACTATTAGGAGGTCCTGCAGCCACCCGGACAAGAGCAGTCTCAGTACTGTGCCTTTTCCTAAATCGGGACTGGAGAGAATCATAGATGTCGTGGCTGGACAAATGATCCTCGAGCTGCAGCACACCCACCTTCTCGATAACCTTACCCATGAAGGGCAGGTTGGAGACCAGTCTGTAGTTAGCCAGACAGTCCAGGTCAAGGGAGGATTTCTTAAGGAGGGGTCGAACAGCCGCCTCCTGTAGGGGGTCTGGAAAGACCCCCCTCTCCAGTGACCTCCAGACTATCCTTTGCTAGGATCGGGCCGATTTCATCAACACACCCCACTAAAAGGCGTGTTGAGCCCAGATCCAAGCTACAGTTGGTTGGCTGCAAAGTCTGGATGATCCTCAAGGCATCAATGATTTCTGGCTGGTCAAACCAAGCCAACTGAGGGTCCGTCACTTCCTGCTGACCTCAGCAACAACCAATAGAGGGTGCTGAATGGATCCCAGACCTGATGGTGGCAACCTTATCTGCAAAGAACCGACAAACTCATCACACCTCTCTTGTGAAAGGTTCGATTGGACTGGAGGCAGATTGGATTGCACAATCTGCCAGCAGTCCAGAAGAGTTGAGCAGATCAGTTCGCTGCAGTGGCAGTCTCCCTGGACAGGAACTCTGCCTTCTTACGGGTAGTTGCTGATTGATGGATAGTGTATTGATCTATCAAATTGTCTGTCCTCCTCCAGGCCCGATTTTCGCCAGCATCTCTCTAACCTTCGTCCCTCAGTCCTCATCTCCTTCAAGGTTCCATCAAACCATGGTCATCTTGGGCGAAGAGTGAGGGGACTAACTCGAACAGGAGCAGTGGAATCCAGGGCCTCTGTCACCGCCCTATTATAAGCAAGCACCAGATTCCCTGGATCCATGCATTCACTCGATATGCCCAGTAGGTCTAGTACCGCCATTAGGCAATCTGGGGTTAAACCCCTCAAAGGGTGGTACCAGACCAGGGCAGGTCTATTGGGGGGGGTGCCAGGAGACTGAACCTTATGGTGTGATGGTCAGACCATCCCACTTGTTCGACCACCAAGTCGGATATCTCATCCCCCGGAGGAACACCCAAGTCCAGTGAGTGACCACCAATGTGAGTCGCGGAAGTAATAACTCGTGTAAAGCCCAATGAAGACATTAGTTGGAGGAAGGCTTGTCCAAACTGCAGGAGTTCATCGTTGACCCAGGCATTGAAATTCCCCAGAATTAAACATCTGGGGGATCCCAATACCATGTCCATGATGAAGTCCACAACTTCCTGCGGGGAAAACCTCCCCATCTCCGGGTGGGCGGTAGATGAGGATTATCCTGCACCCGCTTCCACTACACACTCAAAGGAGTTTGTGGCCCCCACTGGGACATCCACAAGGTCCAGTTCCGATCTAAAACAAATGACTACTACCCCTCCCCCGCAGTCCAGTCTCTGGTGGTGTATCACTGAGTACCCAGCTGGAACTGCTGCAGCCAATAGTGGGCCAGCATTACCATCCAGCCAGGTCCGATGACCCAACAAGATCTGCTAATAAAGCAGTCTTGTTCTTGATGGACCTGGCATTGCATAGCACTGCCCAAGTTGGATGAGCAATCGAGGAAGACCGTACACCTGCCTGCATAAAGCAGAGTCCTTGGGTATGGGAACCAGGCACGGAGGACCACTCTCCTGGACCCATTTCACCCCAGGGCATCTCCTCCTTCCCGCTACCGCAATTCAACCACCCTGCTCCATCTCTCTCCCCCCCCGCCCAGGCAGCTGCCCTCCTAGCTATCTCCAGAGCCTGACACACCTCATATACCTCCGGGGACAGCGGAAGATACACAAAAAGGCGGAGGTTCCTAAGCCAGGAAGGGAGTACCGTCTGACTGTCTTAACGCCCTCCCAACACATTTCCACAGGCAGTCTGCACACAAACACACTCACACCCCACCCACTCCACTCAAACCCCAAAAACCCAA
The DNA here is from genome assembly GCA_016271365.2 of Neoceratodus forsteri. NCBI lineage: Eukaryota > Metazoa > Chordata > Ceratodontiformes > Ceratodontidae > Neoceratodus > Neoceratodus forsteri. The sequence goes on along the minus strand of CM057451.1, from coordinate 1,170,574,262 downwards.
AATACTACCACCCCAAAACAATGACTAATCGCACAACTGCTCCCCACCCAATTCCTCAATACACAAACAAAATCATCCAAAAATGTAAAATAAATTACAGTTCTAGGATCCTGGATATGTTGTTCATCCACACTTATTGGCATGTCCCTTTTCCCTTTAAGGATAGCAGGAAGTCTTCAGGCTGGCTCCTCCCACCCACCTGGGTGGTATAACCCTCGGCTCCGCCCATGACGCCAGATCTTCCTTTCCACTGGAAGATTCAGGTTTCCTCCTTCGTGCTCCCACATTTTGTAGGCACTGTCTTCAAAACCTTCAGTTATTCCAAAAATTCATCTAGTTCGCATTAGCGATTGCGACTGCTTCTCTTCGATTATGGAAGACAGGTTTTCCCTCGGATTTTGCCTGTGTTCGTGTGGCCAGAAAATGTCACTCACCGATCCCCACACCGCATGTGTCTATTGCTTGAGTGTTCACCATGACGCCTTGAAGTGTGAATATTTTTTTTTTTTTTTTTTTTTTTTTTTTTGTGGGTGTGTCTTGACCGTTTCACACATCTGAAGTTGGGGAAGGGGCCTGAAAATTGAATCTCGGTGAGATCAAAGGAGGCTCGGTGGGTGGTTTCCACGGCTGCAGGATCTGCCGAGCAATTGGTACGTATGCATGCCTTGGAGGAGGAAATCTTCCTCTCAGAGCTTCTTTGTTCCGCACAACCTGGGCTCCACCTTCTCTGGTTCCTTCCGAGAGTTGTGCCAGTCTCTCCCAACTAAGGGAGAGAGTCCTGTGGGTACACACTCCTCTCGATCCTGTAAGCGGGAAAAGGACCCGGGATCATCTTTGTCTTGGCGAAGACGTTCTTGGGATCGGGAGAGATCTCGGTTCCAAGAACCGGTAGTCTCAACTTTGGTCGAAATTGCCTCTTCGGCCACTGGCTTCTCTGCTTTGCCATCTGGCCAGTCGACCGAAGTGTTGATTGACGAGTTTGCAATAATCGACCCATTGTTGCAGACTCCGGTCAATGATTCTCTCAATCGACTCGTCCCCCCGACGAGGAGACCCAGCTTGCTGGGAATCCTGTTGAAGAAGTGGTCCCAGACCCCGGGAAATCACCGGTCCAGCCAGTGTCTCCCGAGTGACCGAATCAGCCCATCTAATCTCGATTGAGATCTAGGACCCCCTCGACCGACAGGTGGAGGAAGAGCCAAGCACTCAAAAAGAGGCAATGCCATCGGTCGGATGAGGAGAGGCTCGTGGAAACTCCGCGTTCGAGGACCTCATGTGGCAACAGCTGATTTTGTCGGCTCTAAGCTGACCCGGCTTCTACCCTGGCCATTACTTGGCTTTTGCCTCCCAGGCTGAAGCTGACCTCGGAGCCAATTTACGCCGGCTTCCATGCCCATGGAGCCGATGAAACCTCTGGTTCGGCCTAAACTGGCCTCTCCACCGATCGTGATGGAACCACCGCCAAGCAGTCTGTGGAGGGCTCCTTCTAGATGGCTTCCCGGCGCCTTCGATCACTGTCACCCCGGACCGCCCTTGATGGGTCAAGATGACCTGGCGGTTGACTGTTGTATCCAGATTCCACGGATTCGATGAGACCACCTACATTCTCAACCCAGGGATGACGAATCGGCTGGTGGGATAGAGACGGAGGAAGGTCCTTCATCCTTTCAGGGCATTCTTCGCCTCATCTCTGAGTCTACAGGATGCCCCTGAACCTGTCCAGAAGAAGGCGGAGTACCCTCTCACGGACATCCTCAAGAGAAGGGATATCCCGACTGAGGCCTTTCCTGTGGCCGAGGCCATAGTTGGCCCAGCCATAGAACTTTGACAGTGTCCAGCTCCGTCTGCGCACATGGCCCACAAGTATGCTGTGCCCATGGGGTCCCTTGCGGGGTTCACAGAGCACCCTTCATCCGAGAGCCTGGTGACCGCCTCTGTGTTCAGGCATACTGGCAGTTCTGCCGACACCCCGAAAAAGAATCCAAACTCTTGGATCATTTGGCTCAAAAGTTCTATTCAGCCTCATCTTTAAGCCTTCATCAGGCAAGTTTGTCCATCATGATGGCACACTTCTCCCATGCCCTCTTGGGGTCTTTGGATGAAGTCCTCCCATCCTCCCTGCGGACATGCAGACCACGGTCAAGCAGGTCCGGGATCAGGCCGGCTGTTGCCAGACAGTAGCTTCAGACAGCCCTGGACATTGGGGATCTTGAGCCCGCTCGATGGCAGACGCATTGCCTCTCGTCGCAGAGCTTGGCTGAGACCCTCTTTCCCGCAGATACCGGCACAACCAGCTTGATGTGCCTTTCTGGGCACCGACTTTTTCGCCCAGGTGTGGCTGGTCACTTCCAGCGTATTGAGCAGTCCAGTGCCACCGTGGACGCTACTTCTGCTAAAGGTTCTTTGAGCAAGAAACAGCAGAAAAGAAGCCACTGCTGGCACTTTTCCTGCAGCACAGCAACCTCCTTTCAAGGAGGGCAGCAGCATCAGCAGGCTCAAGCTTGGCGCCCCAGCCCAAACCTGGGCCCTCCCAGGACCGTAAAAGAGGTAGAGGTTCGGTCCTGGATCCTCCTCCTCCAAGTCTGCTCAGTGATGGAGCGGGCTGCCACCCCATCTCCCATCACGCCAGCTCGGGGTCCTCCCATGGGGGTCCGGCTCTGCCACTTTCTTTTCGCTTGGTCCGTTATCACCACAGACAGGTGGGTTTTGGAAGTGGTTGGTCAGGGACTGCCTCTGGAATTCGAGCAGCACCCACCAAGCTGAGCACGCACCCCTTGGGAGGAAAGAGTATCTGTCCATACTCAGTCGGCTCTCCGAGACATCGCTCAGCTCCTCCTCAAGGAGGCAGTGGTTCCAGTGACGGATTCTCCAGCAGACCCAGGCTTTGTCTCTAGGTACTTCCTGGTGCCCAAGCAGACTGAGGGCTAGCACCCCATTCTAGATCTGCACGACCTGAATCAGTATCTCAGGACACGCACCTTTCGGATGGTCACTCTCTCCCAGATCATACCATCCTTGGAGTGAAACGTGGTTCTGTTCACTGGATCTGCAGGACACGTTCTTTCAGTGCACAATCCGTCTGTCTCATTGGGGTTCCTCTGTTTCAGAGCTGAAGGAACCCTATATGAGTTCCGAGCCATGCCGTTCGGCCTGTCATCGGCCCCACGGGTCTTCACCAAATGCATTGCAGTAGTGGCAGCCCATCTTAGGTGGGGGGGGGGGGTGTCAGAATTTACCCCTACCTTGATGATTGGCTTTTAGCAGGTCCCACTTAGAAGGAGGTGGAGAGGTCCAGGGACCTGGCCTCCAGACCGTTCCCAAATCGGCCTCTTGATCAACGAGGCCAAGTCAGAACTCGTGCCTTCTCAGGTGATGTGCTTCATCGGGTGCAGAGCTAGACTCTCATCAAGGCAGAGCTCGGCTCCCGCAGACAGGTGGAGGTTCTCTCCTCCTTTGACCAATTATTTCTGGTTAGGCAATTGTGCCCTGCCCAGGACTTTCTGCACCTTCTGTTACATGGCAGCATGCACTTCTGTGGTCCCTTGGCCTGGTGGCACATGCACCCTTCCATTAGGAGCTGGCTGCCCAGTGGACTCAGCGCCACGGTCATTTTGACCAGCTGATCACTGTAACCCAGAAGATGTGGGATGCTCTCCAATGGTGGACTGCCCAGACTGGTTGCAGGAAGGGATCCAGTTTGTCCACCCAGAGCTGACGGCCATCCTCATGACCAGTGCGCCTCTCATGGGCTGGGGAGCCCACATTGGGGACAAAAGGGCCCATGGGTTCTAGACCCCCAAGGATTCCTGATACCACATCAACCTGTTGGAGCTCAGAGCAGTCAGACTGGCCCTGTCAGCTTTCGCTCCTCTGCTCTGGGGTCAAGTGGTTCCAGTCCAGACGGACAATACCACGACCATGTACTACCTCAACAAACAGGGCGGTACGCACTCCCATCTGCTTTGCAGGGAGGCGCTCCGCATCTGGACCCTCATCAGCCGTCTGGAGGTGGATCTCCTTGCCATTCATGTGGCAGGAGCCTACAGCCGTCTGGCGGATGCTCTCAGCCGCTTAGGCCAGACATCCCATGAGTGGTCTCTCCATCCAGAGGTAGCTTACAGCCTGTTCGCCCACTGGGGCAAACCGATGGTGGACCTGTTTGCCTCCAGGGAAAACACCAAGCTGAGGCTGTTTCATGCCTGCCCTCCTCAGCAGAGCTTGCTGCAGGGGGATGCCTTCTCGAGGCCGTGGTCACCCGGCCTCTTCTACACCTTCCCTCCATTTCCTTTGATCCACAAGGTGCTCCTCAAGGTGAGGCGGGACAAGGTGAAGGTGATTTCTGGTAGCACCAGACTGGCCACGCCAATTCTTGTATCCCGATCTCCTCAGCCTCAGCTGCAGGCCCCGCAGCAGCTTCCAGCATGCCCTGACCTGGTCTCTCTGTCAGGGGAAGGTATACCATCCGGACCTTCAGTCCCTGCACCTCACAGCCTGGTACCTGAGCAGCTAGAGTTCCAGGCTTTGGGTCTTTCCGAGGATGTCCTCACCGTGGTGGAGGTATCCAGAAAGGAATCTACCAGGAAATGTTATGCCTTCAAATGGAAAAGGTTTTCCATTTGGTGTCAGGGCAAGGGCCTGGACCCTCTGTCCTGTCCAGTAGCTAACATTCTCGACTACCTTTGGTCTCTGTCCAAAGGGGGTTTTCGGTTATCGACCCTTATGGTGCACGTGGCAGCCATCTCTGCTTACCGGGCACGAGCCAGTCAGCCGACGTTTGCGCAGGAGACAGTGGCCAGGCGCTTTTTTCAAAGGCCTGGATCCACATATCCCCGCCGGTGCGTGAACCTCCACCTCCGTGAGATCTACTGCTGGTACTGGCAAAGCTCATGGGCAAGCTTATTCGAATCAGTGCACAAGTGTGCATTGTCACACTTGTGGAAGACTGCCTTCCGCAGGCCATCACGCCTGCCAGAAGGACAGGGGAGCTCCAGGCGCTTTCGGTGGACTCCCCTTATCTGGCCTTCCACAGGGACAAGGTTGTCGTACGCCCCCACCCAAAATTCAGAGTTTCACCTTAACCAGGTGTTAACTCTGCCTGTATACTACCCTAATTACACCTCAGAGGCAGAATACAGGCTCCATACCCTGGACCTGAGACGAGTCCTCTCCTATTACAAGGAGAGGACAGTGGAAATTCGGGCAGAGGTTCGCCAGCTGTTTGTCACCTACGCTGAAGCGCTTCTGGCAGACCTGCAGCAAAACGTATTATTGCAGTGTGGATTACATCTTTCATAAGTCTGTGTTACGAGTTGGCGGGCATGGAGCCTCCCAGAGGGATAAGAGCTCATTCTACCTGCCATACCGCTGCATCGGTGGCTGCTTCCAGGGACATCCCTATCCAGGAAATCTGTTGGGCTGCTACCTGGAAGTCATCAAACACCTTCATTACCCATTACCACATCGACCTTGAGTCATGCCGGGATGCTGGTTTTGGGGCCTCAGTTCTCCAGTCTCTATTTCCCAAATGGGGGGTGTCTCCATCCTCCCGGAGAACTGCTAGGAGTCTGCCAATAAGTGTGGATGAGCAACATATCCACAATCCTAGAAAAAGAGGTTACACACCTGTAACTGTAGTTCTAGGAGTGGTATATGTTCATCCACACGGACCCACTCCACCTCCCCGGCTGAGGACCCACAAACCTGGCTTCCGGCGGGCTAAGATCTGGCATTATGGGGTGGAGCCGAGGGTTATACCACCCTGGTGGGTGGGAGGAGCCAGCTTGAAGACTTCCGGCGATCCTTAAAGGGGAAAGGGACATGCCAATAAGTGTGGATGAATAACATAAACAGTACCATTCTTAGGACTACTGTTACAGGTGAGTAACCTGTTTTTATGTAGCAGCATGAAATGTTTTACAGATAGAGTAGTCACAAAGTCTCAAGTCCAATGAGATTTAAGGCCCATGTATCATAACTGTACCATTATTGTCCCCTCACCATTCTGTCCTCTCCGTCCTTTTTTCTTCAACTCGTACCTTCCTAGGGTAATTGCTGACCACTTACTTTCCTTCCTTCCCCTTACCCTTCCTGCCCTTCTCAGTACATCACCCTAGCTTATTATATTAGTGTTGGCATGTAAGTGTTGCCGTCATTTAGGATAACTCATCCCCAGCCAGCATGTATCCTTCCATGATTACCCCTGCTCAGTGTCTGGGTCTATATGTAAATATATATGCAGCTGTTATGTGGTGGTGCTATTGCTGTGTTCTCAGATTCCTTATTTCTTAATTGTCGTTATATTAATTGTCCTGACCCCAGTTCAACTCTCGTTGACTGGTACTGCAGTAACCATGATGTTCTTTACTGTCTTATTGTTCTATGTCCAGGTCCATCTTGAAAATGAGCTTTCTCAATGATGTTCGCCTGGTTAAATAAAGATATTGATTGATTGAGCGCTCACCTCATAAGGCTAATTGTCCACAATTCAAATGCTAACCAGGCTAACTCTTACTTAGTCTGGAAAAGCCTCTAATTCAATTTATAGCAAAAAAAAAACAACAAATGGCACTCTCACTGCTAGAGCCAGAATTACAATTTTAAGGGAATTAAAACCAACCAGGTTGCAGTTCAGGAGCAGAAGTCCTTAGATTAGTCAGTGTCTCCTGATGTTCATCTCTTCTTCCTGCTGAGTCGGACATCCTAAACAGGGACCGAGCATAAACAGGACCCCACACCCCCCGTGACACTAGGGAGAAAGCCGCCCCTAGGCCCACAGAGGAAAAGCGACACACCCCGGGATTGTCTGCCCACCAGTTGACCCCATACCATCTGTCAAGCAGAAGATGTGGTTTTCCTTCTGGATCTTCAGAATGCATTCTTCCATGTCCCAATCCATCTGTCCCACCGCCAGTTCCGAGCGGAGGAGATCCTCTCACAGTTCCAGGCCATGCTGCTCTGCCTGTCCTCTGTCCCCAGGGTCTGCACCAAATGCATAGCAGTGGTGGCAGCTTACCTGAGGCACCAAGGAGTCCAGATATATCCCTACCTGGATGACAGGCTTATTGGTCCCTCAGGCAGGAGGTGGAGAGGTCCGAGATCTGTCCTCCAGACCTGCGTCTCTCTTGGCCTCTTTGTCAGCGAGGGCAATCGGAACTCGTGCACTGCAGGTGATTCGCCCATCAGGGCAGAGCTCGAGTCTCTGCAGAGCCAGGGTTTGGCTCCCGGACAAGGCAGAGGCTGTCTCCACTTTGCCTAATCATTTCGGGTTGGGCAGTTGCGTCCTGCCCATGACTTTCTGCACCTCCTGAGATACATGAACAGATGCACCAGTGTAGTCCGTTGGCACTGGAAAACTCTGCAATAAGAGCTGGCCCGCCATTGGTCTCAGCACATGGGCCACTTTGACCAGCCAGTCACTGTGACCCATCTGATGTGGGACGCCCTCCAGTGGTGATGATTTATTTATTGAAAAATGTCTCACCAGGAGAGGCACACTGAGCAACAAGATGCTTGTCTCACAGTGCGACCTGGGTGGAGGGGGGGTACAAGGGAAGAGGGTATACATAAAACAATCAGTAGGTTGAACATTGGAGTCAAGCAATTCGAACAGTTGTTACATAGTTAGGGGTGGCTTTACAGACTTGCTACATGAGGAGACACTACATACATGTGCCACAAAGAGGGTGACATAACATACTTGATTACATATCTAGAACTATTCACACTTACACAAGTGCCTATTATCTAGAGATAATTTGAAGTATAATGCACCAAGTTGGCTGATAGAACTGGAAGCCTGAGCTTGGGGCCAGGGAGAGGTGACAGGTCTGGGTAGTATACACAGGGAAAGATGAGAGCGTTGACTTAGGGAAGACGTTGGGGTAATAAGGGGGATAGCAGAAGTGCCATGAGTGGGTTAGTGCATGGATTGTTTAGGGCAATTTATAAGCCAGTCATTTGGGCAAAGGCCAAGCCGCTGGTCAGGCCGTGTAAGGTGAGGAGGGAGATCGGGGGGGGGGGGAGGTCAGGGGCATGTATAATTGGGCTTGTAGAAGTTAGTGAGGGCAGAGGATAGAGAGTGTTTGGAGGAGGAATGGCGGATTTGGGCTGGCAGGTTGTTCCAGAGCTTACGGAGGAGGTAAGAGAAAGCCGATTGGCCTGCGGAGGTCCTTCGGTGAGGGATTACTAATAGCCTGGAGTCAGTAGACCTGAGGGCGTGGGCAGGGGTTGGCGGGGAAGATAGGGAGGAGACGAGAAGTGAAGAGAACCGAAAGCCAGAAATTAGAAACAGATTTAGCACTGTGAAGTAGGCGCCTGCTGCTTAGGGACAGAAGGGCCAGCGAATGGATGAGCTCGCAGTGATGGATACCTGGGAGGGGAGCATCAAGGCGAAGCGGCAGAAAGCATTGAAGAGGGGTCTAGTCTGATAGGGTGGACTTGGGGGCAGAGCTGTAGACAACATCACAGTAGTTGAAGGAAGGTAGAATAATTTTAGGACTATTTCATGTCTCACAGTAAGCAGGAGACTAGTGCGGATTCTATAGAGGGCGCCGAGCTTAGAGTGCAGTTTTGACAGGATGGCGTCCACGTGTGTGGAAAAGGCGAGGTGGCGATCAAGCCAAACCTCCAGGTACCTAAAGGAGGGCACATCTTTAAGGACGGTGTTATTCAGGGTACGGAATATCAGAGGGGATGTAAGTCTGCATAGCCTCTGTCTAGTGCTAAAAGTCATAGTGATTTTTTTTAGGGAGAGTTGGTTGGAGTTAAACCAGCGTTGTACTTTGTTGAAGTCGGTCTGGAGATTAGAGGCGACTTCTTCATAGGTCCGGCCGGGTGTAAAGAGGACCGTGTCATCAGCGTACATGTGGATTGAGGTAGTAGAGCATGCCTTTGGCAGATCATTTAGAAGGATGGAGAAGAGAATGGGGCCAGGAGAATACCAGTGGTAATAGGGAGCGGGGGGGGAGGTGTAGTCAGCTATTTTTGCAGATTGGGTTCTAATTTGTAGATAGGCTCTGAACCAATTTGTGGCCGACGCCGATAACCCAGCACCTGATAGGCAGGATAATATCCTTAGTTAGTCCTGGAACATCTACAGGAAGGTATCCAGTTTGTCCGCCTATGGCCAACAATCACCCTGATGACCGATGCCTCCCCATGAGCTGGGGTGCCACCTGGGGAACACTGAGTCCATGGGTTCTGGACCCCCAAGGAGTCCCGGTGCCACATCAACCTGCTGGAGCTCTGGGCAGTTTAGCTGGTGCTGACTACTTTTGCTCCACATATCTGGGGTCTGGTCGTTCAGGTCCAGACTGACACCACCACAACCATGTAGTACCTCATCAAACTGGGCAGGACGCACACCCTTTCTTTGTACAGGATGCTCCCTGTGTTCGCACCCTCGTGCACAGCCTGGAGGCCAATCTCCTGGCCATTCATGTGGCCAGTGTCTCCAGCCAGCTGGTGGACGCTGTCAGCCGTGTAGACGAGGTGTCTCACGAGTGGTCCCTCCACCCTGAGATAGTACAGCCTGTTCTCCCAGTGGGTCATCCTCTGGCAGACCTGTTTGCCTTCAGGAGGAAAGCAAAGCTAAGGCTGTTCTGTGCCCACCTCTATCAGCAGGTAACACTGCAGGGGATGCCTTTTCCTGTACCTGGACCCCAGGCCTTCTCTCCTTTCCCTTGATCCACAAGGTGTTGCTCAAGGTAAGGATGATCCTAGTGGCTCTGGACTGGCCTCACCAGTTCTGGTACCCCGATCGCCTCAGCAGCAGGCTTCTGTGGCGCCTTCCTCGCGCCCGGAGTGCTCTCATCAGTCAGAGGAAGGTACTCCACCTGGAGCTTCAGTCCTGCACCTGGCAGCCTGGTTCCTGAGCAGCTAGAGTTCCAGGCTTTGGGTCTCTCCAAAGATGTCCCCGGCATAGTTGAGGCTTCTCTGAAGGAGCTGACACAAAACTGCTATGCCTTCAAATGGAAGAGGTTCTCCATTTGGTGCCAGGGCAAGGGCTTGGACCCCTTATCTTGCCTGGTGGCTAGCATTCTCTACTACCTTTGGTCCCTCTCTGTTGGGCCTTCGGTCGATGACCATTAAGGTGCACCTGGCATCCATCTCTGCCTACCGGGCTCAGGCTGGTATGCATTCGGTGCAGGAGAAGGTGGTCTGGTGCTTTTTCAAAGGCCTGACCATATTTCCCTCTGGTGCATGAACTACCACCTTCACCTTGGGACTTGTTGGTGGTGTTGGCAAAGCTCATGGGCAAGCCATTTGAACCAATGCACAGATGTTAAATGTCACATCTGTTGTGGTAGACCACCTTCCTGGTGGCTAACACGTTAGCCAGAAGGGTCAGTGAGCTCCAGGCGCCTCAGTAGTCTCCTTACCTGGTCTTCCACAGGAACAAGGTTGTCCTTCGCTCCAACCCAAAGTTCCTTCCAATGGTTGTCAGATTTTCACCTCAACCAGGTGATTCATTTCCTGTGTACTTCATCAACCACACCTCCTGAGGCCAGCACAGGCTCATAATTTGTGGACCTGTGGCGGTGCTGGCCTATCATAACTTAGGAGCGCACAGCTGGAGTTCGGGGAGAGGCTCGCCAGCTGTCACCTACACTGAAGCCACACCTAGCAGACCGGCAGCTTAAGTAGAGGATTGGCAGGTGGATTGTATCCTGTATCAACCTCTGCTATAGGTTGGTGGGTAGGGAGCCCTCCTGTAGGGCTAAGGGCTCATTCCACCATCATACTGCTGCCTCGGTGGCTGCTTCCAGGGACGTCCCTATCCAAGAAATCTGACGGGCTGCTACCTGGAAGTGGGCACACACCTTCATTTCCCACTACCACATCGACCTCTAGTTATGCCGGGATGCTGGTTTTGGAGCCTTAGTTCTCCAGTCTCTATTTCCTAAGGATAGGGGGTGTGCGCCTTGCCCCCTCCTCCCAGAGAGCTGCTAGGAGTCTGTCAAGAGTGTGGATAGAACATCATATTCACATCACTAGAAAAATAGGTTACTCCCCTGTAGCAGTAGTTCCAGGAGCAGCATATGATCATCCACACTGACCCACCCAACCTCCCCTGGCAAGTGGCACACTGGTCTGGCTTCCAGCGGGCAAGATTTGACGTCACGGGCGGTGCGGCTTCTGAAGGGAAAGGCACTGCCAAGAGTGTGGATGAACTTCCTACCACTCTAGAGCTACTGTTGCAGGTGAGTAACCTGTTTTACTAATAGTAACAGAAGATCTCGGAGCAGTTCTTCTGAATAGAGCCACAGCTCCCACCCACACCCTTCTTTTTGTCCGGATGATGTACCTGTTACTTCATGCTGGGTCTTTTTCATTTTTTATCACTTTCAGTTGGACTTTTCTTTCTAGAACTGCTGACTCTCCTGTTTGCCTGGTCAGGTTTCTGGTCTCCCATTCCTATCAGTATGGTACAACTCCGACCTTGTCCCAGGTGAAGAAAGTGAGGCGGTATGGGGCGACCCAAGTTCTGTAGGCAGATCAAACCTACATCAGCATGGGCTGCCCCAGCAGGTCAAAAGTTTGAGGGGTCCTGATGCCAACGGCATACTGTTCCAAAGGTGTGGCTCTGTGAATCATATTCTCTTTTAAGATCTACTGTTACCGGTAAGTAACTAAACTTTTCTTTATTGGGGGATTTGGGATGGAGAAAGGATAATTATTAGGTTTTGGTGGCCACACTTTGAGGCCATCACATTTTTTGACTTCAGAATTTCGGGTCTGCATTAATCCATTAACTATCCATTTTAGTGCTTCAATTATTATTTTTTTTTCCTTCCTCAGTTCGTGCCTCAGATAAAAGAATAGCATGTGATGAAGAGTTCTCTGACTCAAGATGAAGGAGAAGGTGGTCGCAGGAATCTAGCTAATTTCAAGAAAGCAAAGCGTGTGAAGACAGAGGAAGAAAAGGAAGGAGAGGAAAAGAAAGGTTGGTTTTATTGATCAGTTACATAGAAACTCAGACGATGACGGCAGAAAAGACCAGGTCCATCTTGTCTGCCTGGAGTTTCCCATCTGCTCCAGGACTTATTGTCCATAGGTAATGAGTAATTATGGGGTTTAATGTATGGGTACTCCTTTTTGAAAATTGTTCCTCAAAACTGGCAGATTGCTAAGCAGTTTTGATTTTGATTAATGATGCTGCTAATCAACTCTCTGGCACTAATTTATGTCTTGGGGTTTCATCCTTCCCAGTCCACCCCCCTGCACCCCTCCTTACTGCTACTGATATAAGCAACCACTAAACCCTTCACTCTGTCCCACCATGCTTGAAACCACTTACATTCTTGGCGCCCACCACCTCTGCTGATAGACTGCTCCACAGCTCTGCCTCCCACCCCCCACCCCAACCAGTTTATACTCTGGTTCCTGACGCTGTATTCCTGTTAAATAGTTCCGCAGTTCATTTTGATTATTCCTTATTATTAAGAAACAGAAGCTTTAGACTTTGACGGCAGATAAGGACCTGGCCCACCTAGTCTGCCTATTTCCCTACCTTTTAGATGAGCTGCAAATCCTAGTTTACCAACAGCCTCCTTCTTCCTACCCCCACCAGAATTGCCTTATGTCTGTCCATTGCATTCTTGAATTGCCCCACTATTTTTGGACCCCATGACCTCCTCAGGAAGGCCATTCCATGCATCCACCACCTCTCTGTGAAAAATACTTCCTTACATTGCCCCTGAGCCGTCCCTCCTCTATCTTCAAATTGTGTCCCTTGTTCTAGGAGCGTGGATATGTTGTTCATCCTCACTCTTTGGCATGTCCCTTCCACTTTAAATCTCACCAGAAGTCTTCAGGCTGGCTCTTCTACCCACCTGGGTGGTATATACCTCAGCTCTGCCCCCATGATGCCAGAGCTTCCTTCCTGGAAGATTCAGGTTTCCAACTTCCTCGTGCTTTCATATTTACGTGAGCCTGGCTTTCAAACCTTTGGTTCCCGAAACTTAGCATTGTTACCGTGTTAGCGATCGCCCAAGTTTGAGCTTTGAACATGGAAGAAAATCTTCCCCTGATTTCGTCTGTGCCCGTCTGGCCAGAAGATGTCGCGTACCGCTCCCCATACCGCGTGTGTCTACTGCCTCGGTGTTGGCCATGACACCTCTTCGTGCAGTCTTTGGCCTTTCATCCCAACGTCCTCGACTGTCGTCTCGCATGCCTGAAACTGGGGAGGCTGGAGAAGAGGAACCCTCTGGTGAAATCCAGAGAGGCTCGGTGGGCGGTTTCCATGGCTATGGGATCTGCCGAGCAGTTGGAACGCATGCAAGTGTTTAAGGAGAAGGCAGCTCGTGCCGCGGAGTCTTCTCTGAAACTTTTTTGTTCCACTCAACCTGGGCTCCACCTTCTCTGGTTCTTTCCGGGAGTTGTGCTAGTCTCTCCCTACCAAGGGAGAGGCGTCTGCAGGCCTGCATTCCTCTTGATCCCATAAGCGGGAGAAGGATCCGAGTGCATCTTCCTCTTGACGGAGACTGTCTTGGGAGCGGAAGAGATCTCGGTCCCAGGAACATGCGGTCTCAACTTCGGTCGAGATCACTTCCTCGGCCGCAGGCTTTTCGGACTTGCCGTCGAGCCAGCCAACCGAGGGTTTGGTCGACGACGTGGAAGTCATCATCAACCCTACTGACCCTTTGTCACCGACTCTGGTAGATGACTCCTTGGAGAGGACTCCGGTCCTTGTTTTCCCTGATGAGGAGACCCAGCCTGCTGGAGTCCCCATCGAGGAACCAGTCCCGGGCTCTGGGAAGTCACTGGCCCCACCAGTGTCTACCGACCGACCAAGTTGGCCTGCCCGATCTCAGTCGAGGTCTAGGGCCCTCTCGACCGACAGGCCGAGGAAGAGCCATAAGCACTCTTAAAAGAGGCGATGCCATCAGTTGTCTTTGTTCTCCTCGGATGAGGAGAGTCTCCGGCTGCTCTACGAGGACCTCATGTGGCAGCAGCTAATTTTGTCCTGGCATAAGCCTACCATGACTCCCACCCCAGCCGTTACTTGTCTTTCGCCTCCCAGGTCGAAGCAGACTCCTTTGGAGCTGACCAAATTGGTTCCCCAGCCGGCAAGGCCACCTGTTCAGCCCCAAACGGTCTCTCCGCCTAGTGTGGTAGAACCACCGCCCAAACAGCCTGTGGGAGGGGCTCCTTCCAAGGAAGATGGACCGGACACCGGGCTTCCTCGTCAGTTTTTCGTTTACGGTCACCCCAGACCGCCCCCGGCCGAAGGTGACCTGGCGACGAACCATTGTATCCGGATTCATCAGATCTGGACGCCACCGCTTGCACTCAGATCCAGGTGATAATGATTCGACCGCTGGCCTAGAGACGGAGGAAGGTCCGTGCTTTCAGGGATCCTCCGCCTCATCTCTCAGTCTACAGGGATGCCCCTGGAGCCAATCCAGAAAGAGGCGGCGTACCCTCTTACGGACCTCCTTAAGAGAGGGGATACCCTGACGGAGGCCTTTCCTGTGACCGAGGCCATTGTTGGACCAGCCCTAGAACTTTGGCAACTGCCTCTTGTCCAGCACTGTCTGCCTGCACGGCTCGCAAGTATGCGGTGCCCATGGAGTCCCTGTGAGGTTCACAGAGCACCCTTCGGCAGAGAACCTGGTGACCGCCTTTGTGTTCAGGCGTACTGGCAGTTCTGCCAACACTGACCGAGTTCCTGATAGAGTCCAAGCTTTTGGGCCATTCAGCCAGGAAGGTCTATGCGGCTTCCTCCTTGGGCCTTCATCAGGCAAGTTCGGCCGTCGTCATGGCACACTTCTCTCACACCCTTTTAGGGTCTCTGGCTGAAGTCCTCTCACATCTCCCCGTGGACATACAGACCACGGTCAAGCAGGTCAGGGATCAGGGCTGAGCTGTTGCCAAACAGCAGCTTCAGACGGCCCTAGACATCGGGTATTCTTGTGCCTGCTCGATGGCTGCCTCAGTTGCCTCTCGTCGCAGGGCTTAGCTGAAGCTCTTCTCCTTTCCAGCGGATACCCAGCACAAACAAGCTGTCGTGCCCTTCCTCAGGACCGACTTCTTCGGCTCAGGAGTGGCTGGTCACCTTCAGTGCATTGAGCAGTCCAGTGCCACCTTGGACGCTACTTCTGCCAAGGGTTCTTCAAGCAAGAACCAGCAAAAGAAAAAGAAGCCTTTTCGACATTCTTCCCCTGCAGCTCAGCAGTCCTCCTTTCAAGGTGAACAGCAGCAAGCTCAAGCTTGGTGCCCCCTGCCCAAGCCCGGACCCCAGCAGGCCCATAAAGGAGGTCATGGTTCAGGTCTTGGAGCCGCCTCCTCAAGCCTGCTCAGGCGGGGCTGTCAACCCCTCTCCATCGCCTTAGCTCTGGATCCTTCCTGGGGGCGGCTCCGCCACTTCCTTGCCGCCTGGTCTGTTGTCACCGGACAGGTGGGTTCTTGAAATAGTCGGTCAGGGACTGCCTCTGGAGTTCGAGCAGTACCCTCCAAGCCGAACCCGCCCCCCTCGGGAGGAAAGCGTATCCGCTCAGACCCAGTCGGCTCTCCAAGACGACATCGCTCAGCTCCTCCTCACGGAGGCAGTACCTCCAGTGGCAGATCCTCCAGCAGACCCAGGCTTTGTCTCCAGGTACTTCCTGGTGCCCGAGCGAACGGGGGCTGGCGCCCCATTCTAGATCTGCACGACCTGAATCAATATCTCGGGTCACGCACCTTTCAGATAGTCACTTTGTCCCAGATCATACCATCCTTGGAGCGAAACATGTGGTTCTGTTCACTGGATCTGCAGGACACGTTCTTTCACGTCCCAATCCACCTTCCCATCAGCGGTTCCTCCCTTCCAGGGTCGAAGGACCCTGTACAGGTTCGAACCATGCTGTTCGGCCTGTCATCGGCCCCACGGGTCTTCACCAAATGCACTGCAGTGGTGGCGGCCCATCTCGGGGGGCGGTGGGGCAGGATTTATCCTTACCTCAACGATTGGCTCCTAGCAGGTTCCACCCAACAGGAGGTGGAGAGGTCCAGGGACCTGGCCCTCCAGACCTGCTCCCAACTCGGCCCCCTGATAAACGAGGCCAAGTAGGAACTCGTGCCTTCTCAGGTGATGGGCTTCATCGGAGCAGAGCTCGACTCTTGTCAAGCCAGAGCTCGGCTCCCGGCGGACAGGGCGGAGGTTCTTTCCTCCTTTGCTCAATCATTTCTGGTTGGACAATTGCACCCTGCCCGGGACTTTCTGCGCCTTCTGGGTTACATGGCAGCGTGCTCCTCAGTGGTCCGTTGGGCCAGGTAGCACATGCGCGACCTCCAGTGGGAGCTGGCCACCCAGTGGACTCACGCCATGGTCATTTTGACCAGCTGATCACTGTAACCCAGAAGATGGGGATGTTCTCCAATGGTGTACCGCCCCAGACTGATTGCAGGAAGGGATCCCATTTGTCCACCTAGAGCCGACGGTCATCCTCACGACCGATGCGTCTCTCATGGGCTGGGGAGCCCACATGGGGGACAAAAGGACACGTGGGCTCTGGACCCCCAAGGAGTCCTGATGCCATATCAACCTGTTGGAGCTCAGAGCAGTCAGACTGGCACTGTCGGCTTTCGCTCCTCAGTTCCGGGTTCAAGTCAGGCGGACAATACCACGACCATGTACTACGTCAACAAACGGGGCAGCACGCATTCCCGTCTGCTGTGCAGGGAGGTGCTCCGCATCTGGACCCTCGTGAGCTGATTAGGGGCAGATCTCCTATTCATCCATGTGGCAGGAGCCTCAAACCATCTGGCGGATGCTCTCAGCCACTTAAGCCAGACACCCCACGAGTGGTCTCTCCATCCAGAGGTAGCTTACATCCTGTTCTGTCAGTGGGGCAAACCGATGGTGGACCTGTTTGCCTCCAGGGAAAACACCAAGCTGAGGCTGTTTCATGCCTGCCCCCAGCTGCAGGGGATGCCTTCTCGAGGCCGTGGGCCGAGGCCTCTTCTAAGCCTTCCCTCCATTTCCCTTGATCCACAAGGTGCTCCTCAAGGTGAGGAGGGACAAGACGAAGGTGATCCTGGTAGCCTCAGACTGGCCGTGCCAGTTCTGGTCTCCAGATCTCCTTAGCCTCAGCTACAGGCACCCAGAGCAGCTTCCAGCACACCCGGACCGATTATCACTCATTCAGGGGAAGGTATTTCATCTGAACCTTCAGTCACTGTACCTCACAGCCTGGTACCTGAGCGGCTAGAGTTCCAGGCTTTGAGTCTCTCCAAAGATGTCTACACTGTGGTGTAGGCATCAAGAAAAGAATCGACCTGGAAATGTTATGCCTTCAAATGGAAAAGGTTTTCCGTTTGGTGTCTGGGCAAGGGCCTGGACCCTTTATCCTGTCCAGTGGCTAACATTCTTGACTATCTTTGGTCTCTCTCCAAAGGGTGTCTACAGTCATTTACCCTTAGGGTGCACCTGGCAGCCATCTCTGCTTACCGGGCACGGGCCGGTCAGCCGACGGCGCAGGAGACAGTGGTCGGGCACTTTTTCAAAGGCCTGGATCACATATCCCCTTCGGTGCATGAACCTCCACCTCTATGGGATCTACTGCTGGTACTGGCAAAGCTCATGGGCAAGCCATTCGAACCAGTGCACAAGTGTGCCTTGTCACACTTGTCATGGAAGACTGCCTTCCTGGTGGCTGTCACGTCTGCCAGAAGGACGGGAGCTCCAGGCGCTTTCGGTGGACTCCCCTTAATCTGGTCTTCCACAGGGACAAGGTTGTCCTATGCCCCTACCCGAAATTCCTTCCGAAGATGGTGTCAGAGTTTCACCTTAACCAGGAGTTAACTCTGCATGTATACTACCCTAATTACACCTCGGAGGCTGAGTACAGGCTCCATACTTTGGACCTGAGACGTGCTCTCTCCTACTATAAGGAGAGGACGGCGGAAATTCGGGGAGAGTTTCGCCAGCTGTTTGTCACCTACACTGAAGCCGCTTCTGGCAGACCTGCAGAAAAACAGACCATTGCAAGGTGGATTACATCATGCATAGTTCTGTGCTACGAGTTGGCGGGCAAGGAGCCTCCCAGTGGGATAAGAGCTCATTCTACCACCATACTGCTGCATCGCTGGCTGCTTCCAGGGATCCCTATCCAGGAAATCTACTGGGCTGCTACCTGGAAGTCAGCAAACACCTTCATTACCCATTACCACATAGACCTCGAGTCACGCCAGGATGCTGGTTTTGGGGCCTCAGTTCTCCAATCTCTGTTCCCTAAGTTGGGGGTGTGCGGCTTGCCCTCCCTCCTCCTGGAGAACTGCTAGGAGTCTTCCAAAGAGTGCGGATGAACGACATATCCACTCTCCTAGAAAAACAGGTTAGTCATCTGTAACAGTAGTTCTAGGAGTGGTATATGTTGTTCATCCTCACGGACCCACCCGACCTCCCTGGCTGTGGACGCACAACACCTGGCTTCCAGCAGGCTAAGATCTGGCGTCATGGGGCAGAGCTGAGATATATACCACCCGGGTGGGTGGGAGGAGCCAGCTTGAAGACTTCTGGTTCATCTTAAAGTGGAAGGGGACATGCCAAAGATTGTGGATGAACAACATATACCACTCCTAGAACTACTGTTACAGGTGAGTAACTTGTTTGTTCTGTCTGTGCAAATTTTTTAATAAAATACAAGTTTAAAAAAAAAAAAAGGTGCCCTTCCACAAACCCTTTATTAGATTTATTAACCGGGTAAGAACCCAAGCGCATCAAATGCCCATTTTTTTACGAGGGACCCAGGTACATGGTACATAATTAACAATTAAGTATACAAAGATGCTAAAAACAAAAATGGATGTACCAATTTACAATAAATACAATCAAGTATAACACATACATTTGAACATATTCATAAAACATGCTCACAGCGCCTTTTTTTTTTTTTGTACTGTTTTCTACACCTTCTAGAGGGGAACTCTCTCCAGGTACCTCTGACTTTGATCTCTACCTCCGCTGTAACACTGCACCTTACTCCCTCACAGCAACCCGCACATCCCCAAATCTGAACCCTCTCAGGGAAGGGCCGCCCTATCCACCAAGGAGCTCTTTCGATAGTGTAGAGTGCCGGGCGGAGTAGTGAGGAGGACGGAGAGGAGAGCACCCAGCATTGGGAGTGTGGGCCAGGAGGAAGTGCCTTTGCCTATCCCCAAAGGAAGGGGATTTTCTACTTTGTCTCCCCCCTCCCCACCCCCAGGAGCTCGGACGTGCAATTGCGGCTGGGCACTGCATGCCGCCGCCTGCCAAGCTCCTCCCCTGCTGAACATGCACCAGCTGTTTGTGCTGTACCCGACTGCTGCTAGGTGCAGCTACAGAGTGGCACGACCCTGGAACCCTCCCCAGGGAAGGGAGAGCTGTCCCCTGGACGCTCGATCCCTTCCCTGCCGACCACCGGTAGCCCTGGCTTGCTCCTCACCCCGGTGTGGTGTCTAACGCCTCAACCCTCAGCACCACCGGGCCAGCCACAGACATATTTTAAACCTAGAATAGCTTACAGTTTGAGAAAACTGCAGATAAAGATTTCAGTCAACTGTTGACTTCTACAAAAAAACAGCGTTGGCCAGTAACTGTTTGATAACGACCATGACCTTAGCCTGGGCACCTGTTACATAAATCCCTTGGTGCTGGACCTGCATCCCCTATAGACATACTTCTAACAATTAAACGGAACACAAGGGCGTTAAGGTCATCCTCCCAAAGACTACTTAATGTCCCCAATCCTCCATTGATATGGGACAGAGAGTCATCTCTGTTACTGGCCCCAAACTCTGGAATAACCTTCCTGCCTAGCTCTTCTCCATTGGCTCCCCATCTGCCTTTAGAACAAACTTTATCAACCATCTGCTCTTGTCATCCGCCTGGAAATGCCCCCAACCTCCACACTTCAACTTCTGAGCTTGGCTCTGAGGATATCCTAGACTAGGTTCAGAAGAACCCTGTCCACACACTGCATCAGCTACAATGTAGTTATACGTTCTTGTTTCTGTAGCCTTGTTAGCCCTCCGCTGCTCTGTATTGCTTTCTAGAGTGCTGTATTGTGTCCAGTGAGTTGGCACTTCAGATGCCCTGTATGTATTACTGGACGCTTGTGTTTGTATGCTACTTAATTTTTACTCTGTGCTGTTCATTCTAAATACCCATGCCATGTCCTTTCTGTTTCATTGTACTGTGCCATCTTTATGGCCTGGGTCGGCCTGAAAACAGTCCCTGGGATCGGTACCTATTACTTGGTTAATGAGTGAATAAAAATAAATGAGGGAGTCTTAAGATTCCCTCTTTCAGACAATCTTGTAACATACGTGAAAAATAAGGGAGTTAGAATATTCTTAAAATGGAACAAACTCCGACCTCTTTAAAATCTTCAAAAAGTAAGTGGTCTAAAATAGAAACATTGTGTATCCAAAGGCAGTCCAATTCATTTGCAAATACAAATCACAAGGGCTTAAGGTGATGAATCTGGGCTGGGCCGGTGGCGCTGAGGGTTGAGGCAGTGGACGCCACACTTTGCGCCATGCCGGCGGCGACTGTGGTTCGGGAGTGGACTCTTGGTCGTGGGAGAGGATTGAGCATCCGGAGGACTGCTTTCCTCTCCTGGGGTGAGCCTGTGGGGACGCTGCACTCTGCAGCAGCTCCCGTGGAGACCAGGGGTACTGCAAGGAGTGTGCTGCTTTGAGGGGAGGCACCGGTGGACATCAGCAGAGGTGGCATCCTCCCACAGAGACGCCACTGCATGTCCAGCGTCTCGGTGGGGTGGGGGGGACACATGGAGGAGAAACCCCGGTTGGCAGGGAGGAGACAGCGGACACTACAGGGTCGCTCCCACATGCCCAGTGCTAGCCCCAACCCTGACTTGACTCTCCGTGGTCCCTGCCTCCTCCCATATGGAGTCCAAGGGAGAGGGGACCCAGCACCCGATTCCTCAGTCGGGAGGGTTCTGGCGGGCAGTAGAGAGCGGGTTGGAGTGGGCCCCACCAGTGAGGTGCCCAGTCACCGTGACGAGAGGGAAATAAAGTTTAAAAAAAAAAAAAGTGGAGTAATCGACAGACCTGATTATAAAACACTTCAGTCCCCCCACCCCACTACTCCTGGAGTGGCTTGAAACAAGCTTTCAAACTTGCTTAACTTTCCATGCAAATGCAACTTATGCTTATCTGTGGGTCTCTAGGCAGAATTGTGTTTAAAACTGTCTTTTTTTTTTTTTTTTTTCCAGATGTGAAGGAGGAGGACAAAGCAAAAGAAGACAAAACCGAGGTTAAGGGGTAAGTTGCTTTTTTATGTCTTGCACACCTGTATTCCCACGTGTGTTTTCATAGACCTGTCTTCTGGGTCCCAATATTCTTGACATTTGCACATGCAGTCTGGTTGCTTAGCAGATTATTTAGAACACTTTTTGGGGGGCCATAAAATCCCTGCCCATTTTTAAGGACATCACTTGAGTTTATAACTTGTGCGTTCTGGTGATATAAAATTCTACAGTCATTTTCTGTCAGTGAAACTGTATTTATGATGTCACACAAATAGTAGCCTCTCGGCCCTGAGGTGTTGCCACAGCGATAGAACTCTGTAGTGTGGTCATACTCCCCCTGACATTCAAACAGCAGATTCACTTTTTTCACTGAAGACACCAGTTGCCCTGGAGTCCTGTACCAGTCCCTGGTGCTGTGCTCTTAGTTTATTTGGTACTCCATGTTTGTTAATCTTTGCCGTTTTCTTTTTTTTTTCTGGTTCCATTGCAGTTCACAGAACCTGGAGAATAAGTTACATGTACCATTCTGCTGACTGAATCTGATACTACATTCTCCTTTCCTGCTAGATGTACTGCAGTGATGTTTGTATTTAAGCTGTAAGACTGATTCCAGATCCCCATACACTACAGTTTCGATGACCTGGTGCCTTCCTGTGGATATAATACATAGTTGGTTTGCTGTCTGTCCTCACCCGTACTGTTTGGCCCTGCAGCAGAAGAAATTCATGGAAAGGAGCACTGGTCCGACTTCCTGCAAGTTTGTGTGCCTTTCTTCCTTAAGGGACCCAAATTGCATTTACTGTTCTCCCATCCAGATGTCCTCCCCATCCTGATAGGGTATGCATCTGTGGTCAAAACCCGTGTAGCTGAGACTAACGAAAGGGAATACCCTGTCTAAGGTTGCCTACTTCTTTCCACCTCTCCAGTGCTTGTACCAATCTGCTTAATAGCAGTGCTTGCTACTGCAGAAGTGTGGCATAAGAAGCAGAAGCACTCCTCAGGTGAACTCCTGCGACTTCACTGAAGCAAGTGTTGTTCAGAATTAGCTTTAATTACCCCTTGACAATAAAGAAATTCACAGGAAAACAGTTTGAGCAGGTTTCTATATAATCACAGGTTTTGCAGCAAAGTGCCAGTACCGTCACCACAGTCCAGTGCCCTGGTGCTTCGATCAGAATTGATCTTCACCAGGAGGCGGGCTGCTGGGCATGGACCTCCCTTTTTGTACAGATGATCTCTGCCTGTCCAGTGGGATTGCAGAGTCACAGTTGATTGGCAGGCTAAACTGTGTGAGTTGGAGGTCATAAAAAAGAGGATCTCGCACATCTAAATCTAGTTGTATATAAAGAGGCCAAGCGTTAAACATTTATCGTGTTTAAACATACTTTTACAAACTGATGAAAAAAAGTGGTTATTTGTATACAAGAGCTTCCGTGAAATCAAGAATGGAGACTGTACTAGAAAGGCTTAATTTTCACTCTATTTGTGTAATACATCAATAGTATGATACTGGAAAGCAAGTCCATGTTAGATAGAAAAGACATGTATTGGAAACCATTTATGGGCAATCTCCCATGATTTCTTTTTGGTTCAGAAGCACCTGTTGCTGGAGGCTCGGCACAACCAGATCATCCCTGCTACCTACAAGATGGTAGAGGGACTAAAGATGGGGAAGTTCGTTGGTGTTGGGGGAAGACAAGGTGGGTGTTTGGTTGGAAGGTGGAGTGGGATAAGGTTAATGATAGAAAATAAAAAAATTAAAATGTTTGTCAAATGACAAAACAGATCATGCTAATATATAAAAAGGAACAATACAATTACAATACACCAAAAATTCCTTGTATACTTGTCTTATTCGTAAGATTGTTTTGTAGGAATGGTTTAAGATCCCAGACTCTTATCAAGTCCATTAGGTTTGAGAATGCCTAGTGAGAAAATCCAGTAACTTCTCCCTCTGCAGTGACCTCTTAAGTCTTTCACCGCGCCCGTACTGTTAGGTCGTATCCACTCGGTACCCATAAATCTCAAATCATTCACGTGTCAGCTGTGACATTACATATAATAAAAAACAATGGGGCTCTCATCTTTTTCATTTTTGATGCTCCAGAGTTATTCCTGTGCCCTTTGTTTTAAGGGTCTAATTGAGAACACTTTATTTAGATTTTTGTTGACTGTTGCAGTGTTCCCCATTCATTATTTTTACACGGTGGGCCACCACCCTATATTTTTTTACCACCACCCTATATTTTTTTACCACCACCCTATATTTTTTATCCATTACTGATTGTTATAAAATCCTCCAAAATTGTCTTTAATTCACATCCTTTATTGCACTGCTACCCCTGTTCTGATACCAGTCCACTATATTTTACTTAAAATCCACTAATGCACATGTACAGTGCATATAGGAGGTCCAGAAAAATAATGCACCTTTGGACTCGATCATCACTGCCACCTCCCTATATTTTCAGACAGTGGGGAACCGTGCTGTTGTGTATAGACTCTGGGACAGGAGCACCATAGGGCATACACAGTCAGTCTGTTGCTACAGATCGCATATTTCCTGATTACTATACTACTTTTCAATCCATCCACCTCCAGCACATCAGAATGCATGCAGTGTTTGCAGACATGGCAGTGGCCGCCGAAGCAAAATGTCCCAGTACTGATAGCTAGTTGAGATGTTGGTGGAGGCTTAGCCTCACAGAATCTGCTGTCAACTAGTTTGTCCTTCATATATATAACTTTCTTAAATAAAATCTGTGGGCCAGCACCAGTCACCTCAGCTAGATTTCCATCTTCTAAGCAAGACGGGCCAAAACTGTTTAACAGTAGTACCCACTCACCCTGCCCTGTTAAACTCTGACAGAGTGGATAGATTCTTGTCTGATTACCCTTGTCTTTTGTTTTGGATTTTCCTCTCTATGACCAGCGTCTTCCTCAAAGGCAAGGGAGGTATAGTCTGAGAGCTCCCTCGGCCTCTTCCTCCCCAAGCCTGCTCAGTGATGGGCTAGGGCGCTGTCCCGGCCCGTCGTCCCTACCGGGTTCCCCGTGGGGCAGCTCCGCACCTCCTCCCACTTGGTCCGCTTCCCGGACCTCTGAGAACGGAGGTGCTGGGAAGGCCCTGTCTCGGAATTGCGAGCAGGTCCCACTCTCGAGCCGTTGCCCCACAGGGGATCTTAGGGTCTGGCCTCTTAGGTCGGCCGCTGAGGCGACTTGCCCAGCCCTCTAAATAGGGTAGTCAGGAGGTTGCGCGGATCCTCCTCCCGGCCCTGGGTTGGTGTCCAGGTATCCCTGGTCTCATGGCAGATGAGGGGGCTTCAGCATTCTTCACACGCCTGGATGGTCTCTGGCTTAGATATCCCATCCTTTCAGCAGTGTGGCTCGGCTCCTGGGCCTCCAGGTCGCACTTACTCCTCGTTCCGTCCGTTTCCGGAGAGACTCCCTTTCACCGGGGATCTCCTTATGAGGTTCCAGGCCAGGCCCATGGGTCTCGGCCCAGCAGCTTCTCTGCGGCATCGGGGGCCAGGCGTAGCCCCACCCACGGACGGCAGCCTGACTGGCCCTTTCAGGTGGAAGGAGTCGATCCCGAGTTCTGGGTCCCAGGCGGGTCTCCTGTTATCGGAGCCACATTGGAACTCGTGCCTTAGCAGGTTATCCTTCTTCGGGACCAGGCTCGACTCTTGAGTCCGAGCTCGGCTCCCGGCGGACAGGGCTGAGGTTCTTCCTCCCTTACCTGGTCAGGTCTGACCGGGCAATCATTCCCTGCCGGGACCTCCTGCTCCTCCTGGGCCTCGTGGCGGCCGGCCCAGCGTGGTCTGTTTCATGCGTTCCCCTTGGGGGACTGGCCAGCCAGCGGTCACAGTGCTGCGTTCAGCCCGGACCAGTTCGTGACTCTGACCCCAGGGTTGGAGCGCTCTCAACCCGGACGTTCCAACTCTTGCAGGGATACATCCTGTCACGTCAGCCCGGTCGACGGTCTGCCGACCGATGCTTCTTGGATGGGTTGGGGTGCCCATCAAAGGGAATGAGTGCTCAGCCTCTGGTCCTCTCAGAGTCCGATGTCTTTCCACCGCTGGAGCTCATGGCGGTCCGCTTGCTACCGCTTCGCTCCGTTTTGCAGGGTCAGTGGTTTAAGTCCAAGGCGGACAACACCACGACCATGTGCCTACCCGCCAGATCAGATGAACCCCTTGCATCTCGTAAGGAGGTTCTCCGTGTGGGTCTTTCCGCGGCTGGGAGGCAGTTTCCTAGCCATTCGTTGGCAGGAGCCTCCAGCACCCTGGCTGATGCCCTAAGCTGGGCATAGACTGCGCTTCACAGTGGTCTTCCTGCGAGGTAGCACAGGATCTTCTCCCTCCTTCCCTCCAGGGAGAACTCAGAGGCTGAGACTGTCTCATGCCCGCCCCTCACCAGGTTTGCTGTGGGGGATGCTGTCCGAGACAACGGACCCGGGCCTCTTCCGCCCCTCCCCCATTTCCCTTGACCCACGGGCAAGGCGAGAGGACTAAGCTGGCCTGCTAGTAGCCCCCAGACTGGTTGGCCAGCTCTGGTATCCAGCTCTCCTCAGATCTCAGCCCCAGGTTCCCATGGTGGCTTCCAGCCCGCCGGTCCTGATCTCTGTTTTTCAGGGAAGGTTTTCCATCTGGACCTTGATCCCTGCACCTAAAGGCCTGGTCCCTGTGCGGCTAGAGGCCAGGCCTGGAATCTTCAACCACCGAGTCCTTTATGTTTCGAGGCGTCCTGCCGGGGAGTGATAGGCACATGCTCGCCTTCAAATGGTAGAATTCTCCATTTGATGTTGGGACAGAAGCCTGGGGCCTCTCGATCCTCGGCCTTGTTCAGACCATCTCGGGGTCCGTTCTTTTGAACCCAGAACCGGCCGATGACCTCTGGGTGCTTCTGTTGGTCACCCCTGTCTTCCAGGCGCGGGCCGGAAGGCAGTCGGTGGCGCAGAAAAGGTGGTCTGGCGCTTTTCTAGGCCTCGATCACACTTCCCCGTCGGGGAGAGTATCCCCAATTCTGTGGGATCTTCGCTGGTATGGGCTTAGCTCACGGGCAAGCCGTTCGAACCTTTGCACAGGTGCGGTTCCCCACCTGTTGTGGAAGAACACCTTCTTGGGGCTGCTCTGCCATCCAGAAGGAGGGGAGAGTTCCAGGTGCTCCTTTGAATCCCCCTATCTGGTCTTCCACAGGGACAAGGTTGTCCTGCGCCCCACCCGAAGTTCCTTCCGTTGGCGGTGGTGGAGTTTTTTTCCCTATCCAGGTATTGCTTCTGCCGGGGTTCATCCCCATTCACGCCTCGGAGGCGACTATGGGGTTCCTTTGGGACCCTATTTAAATACTCCACCTACCCAGGAGGCGTGGGGCTGAAGTTCGGGAGAGGATTGCGCCAGCTGTTTGTCATCTCGCTGAAGCGGCACCTGGCAGACCTGCAGCCAAGTGGGCGGCAGTGGGTGGGTCACCTCCTGCATGGGTCTCCGCTATAGGTGGGCGGGCATGGAGCCTTCCAGAGGATAAGTGCTCATTTACCGCCCTCCGCTGCACGGTGGCTGCTTCAAGGATACTCCTGTTCAGGATATCCATGGGGCTTCTGGAAGCAGGCTTACGTTTCCCCTTCCACATCGACCTTGGGTCACACCGGGATGTTGGTCGGGGCCTCGGTTCTCCAGTCTTTATATCTAAGTAGGGGGTGTGCGCCTTGCCTCCCTCCTCCCGGAGAACTGCTAGGAGTCTGCCAATAAGTGTGGATGAACAACATATCCATGTCCCTAGAAATACAGGTTACCCGACCTCCCCGGCTTCGACTCACAACCTGAGCTTACAGCGGGCCAGATCTGGCGTCATAAGGGGGCGGGCGAGGTTTCTACCCGGGTGGGTGGGAGACCAGCGAAGACCTTCCGGCAAGATTTAAAGCGGCAAGGAACCTGCCAATAAGTGTGGATGAACAACATATCCATTCCTAGAACTCCTGTTACAGATGAGTAACCTGTATTTCTAGGGACATGGATATGTTGTTCATCCACATGTAACAGTTCCTTACCACTAATAGCTGAGCTAACTTCAAGCTCTCACCAACCAGTGTAACTCCTCGGCTCCGCCCGCTCAGATCTTCCTACCGCTTGAAGCTCAGGTTCCTCTTACGCCCGCATATAAGACTGGTTCCTAACTCTTGTTTTTGAAATTAATCTTTAAGGTTTTCTAGACTTTGGTCAACTATTTCCCTCGCGGCTGCGATGGACAAATCGACTCCCGGTTATCGGAGATGCCCATGCGGGCAGAAGATGTCTCGGATGGATCCGCACTCCACGTGCGTCTATTGCTTGGGCCTTGAGCATGACCCGCAGGCTTGCGACCTGTGCTCTTCTTTCTTGGCCTACGTCCTGGAAGACCATGCCGCCCGTCTGCAACGGCGACCAGCGTTACCCTCCGGTAAAGTCGAAAGAGCCCGGTTGGCGGTTTGCAGCGGGCGGGGCTCGGCGGATCAGCTACAGCAGATGATAGCCCTCGAAGAGGCAGCAGCGGACCGCATCTTCCTCGGCGGCATTTATCCCGCTCTCCCTGGGATCCTCATATTCTGCTTCCTTTAAGGGGCTTCTCTCCATCAAGGGAGAGGGACCTTCATCTTCGGGACCTTCCTGTCGGTCCAAAAAGAAGGACAAGGGTAAGTCCGTCCGTCGGCGCTCTTAGGGCCGGGAGAGTCCCCATCCTCGGCCCGGTGAGCCATCGACTTAAGTCGATCCTTGGCTTCGACCACTGACTTCCACGGTGTCCCTGTCCAGGACAGTTGACTGAGACTCCCGTCGATGCAGTCGAGATTTTCTCGACCCGTTGGACAGGTTGTCGACCGGTGAACGGAAATCCTCTCCCGGTTCCCCGGTGGTGGTTGAGGATCCCGTGGGCTTGCCAGTGCCTCGGTTCCGGAGCCTTGAGTGTTCTTCCGAGGAGGTGGGTTTCCCGCTCCTTCCCTGCACCCTCCTCGGAAAAGCTGAGTTACGGTCTCTCCCCAGCTTCTTCGCAGTCCAGCCCGATCCGCTACAGGGCGGTCTCGTGCCGCCGCTGCGTCTTCGTCCTCAGATGAGGGAGGGCTTTGGCCTTGAGATTCGTCGGCGATACAAGGACCTCATGTGGCAACAGCTTCTGCTGGCGGGAACAAGCTGATGGCGTCGCCTTCCCCGGCCATTAAGTGGCTGTCACTGGAGCCGGCGAAGCAACCCCTCGCTTTAGCCGGGCGCCTGTTTCAGGCCTGTTGTTCAGCGAAACCAGCTGCTCCACCGATTAAGGGTGGAACCTCCGCCTCCACAGCCATTGTTTGGGGCTCCGACCAAGAACTCTCGGTCAGCTCAGGGTTTACCCATAGGCTGTCGGTCACCTTACTCCCAATCGCCCTCGGCAGGTAGAGGGTGGCTCAGGCCCGAGGCAGCTCTTTGCGGACTCTTCCGAGTCCGACACCGATTCCTCCCTCTTCTCCAGGCGAGTGGACTTGGAGTCCTCTGGAGGTCAGTCGCTGGACGATAGCCCTTCGTCCTTTCTGGGTTTGCTAGGCTCATCTCGAGTCCACGGGATGCAGCTCGAAACCCGTATCCAGCGGGCCAAGTGTCCCTCATGGAGATATTGGACCGAGGATTCTCCTGGAGGCCTTTCCTGTGGCGAGGCCATTGTGGGCCCGGCGGAGCTCTAGCGCCCTGCTCCTGCCCTGTGCCTTGGCCAGGATGGCCAGGAAGTATCCGGTCCCTACGGTTCCCTGTCCGGTTTCTCGGAACACCCCTCAGCCGAGGGGTTAGTTACCGACAGCGTTTTCCGGCGTGCCGGAAATGCTAGGGACGTGGACAAACCTCTCGACAAGGAGTCCAAGAAATTGGTCTATGCTGGGCGAAAAAGTCTACGCTGCGTCCTCCCTTGGCCTTCGCCAGGCCAGCTCGGCCGTGCTTATGGCACATTTCTCCCATGCCCTGTTGGGCTCCCTGGACGAGGTAGTCCCTCATCTCCCGGCTGACCTGCAGACTACGGTTGGCAGGTGCGGGACCAGGGGCAGGGCAGTGGCAAGCAGCAACTTCAGACTGCTTTGGACATTGGAACTCCTCGCCCAGGTCAGTCGCGGCCACAGTGGCTATCGCCGTCGGGCATGGCTGAGGATATCCAACTTCACGCGGATACCCAGCACAAATTGGCGGATGTCCCTTTCTGGGGACCGACCTCTTCGACCCTGGGTGGAAGGCCACCTCCAGAGGATCGAAAAGTCCAGTGCCACCTTGGACTCGGTCTCATCTGCTCAGAGGGACAAGGGCCGCAGACCGCAACCCTAGCCCTTACGTCCGTCTGCGCCCCCGGCACGTCCGGCCCAGCAACATCAGGGCCAGCAGGCTCACGCTTGGCGTCCCAAACCCAAGCCCGTGGCTTTCTCCTCCTCCAGGAAGCAGGGAGGTAAAGGCCCAGGTGGTCCCTCGGCCGATCCCTCCTCCAAGCCTGCACAGTGACGGGTTGAGGGGTGTCGCCCCAACCTCGTCACCTCACCCCAGGTTCCCCCCCTCCCCCCGTGGGGAGACGGCTCCGGTACTTCCTTTCTGCCTGGTATGCTATTACCACAGACATTGGGTGTTGGAAGTGGTAGGAAAAGGCCTGCCTCTGGAGTTCGAGCAGGCCCTGCCCTTCAGAGCTGTGCACTGGTGGGACCTCGAGATCTGCAGCCTCGCTGTCGGCTCGTCGAGCTGACATCGCTCTGCTCCTCGAAAAAGAGGTGATCAGAGAGGTGGCGGACCCTCCCTCAGACCGGGTTTGTGTCCAGGTACTTCCTGGTCCCAAAACGGACAGGGGGCTGGCGCCCATTCTCGACCTACACGACCTAAACAAGTTCCTAAGGTTCTCGAACCTTCAGGATGGTTACTCTGGCTCAGATAATACCATCCTTGGAACGCGGCGTGTGGTTCTGCTCTCTGGACCTGCAGGACGCGTTTTTTCACGTCCCAATCCGTCCGTCTCACCGAAGGTTCCTTCGCTTTCGAGTGGAGGGATCCCTTTACAAATTCCTAGCCGTGCCCTTCGGCCTTTCTCTTGCTCCCAGGGTCTTCACCAAATGCATGGCAGTGGTGACAGCATTCCTGAGGCGCCGAGGGTCTGGGTGTACCCTTACCTGGGCGACTGGCTGATAGCAGCCCTCCAGACAGGAGGTGGGCGGTCAGAGTCTAGCCCCTCAGGTCTGCTCTCAAATCGGCCTCCTCATCAATGAGGCCAAGTCGAGACTCGAACGAAGCAGGTGATTCTCTTCATCGGGCAGGCTTGACTCTCTTGAGCGAAACACGGCTCGGCGGACAGGACCGAGGTTCTTTCCTCCTTTGCCCGATCATTTCTGATTGGGCAATTGCTTCTACTTAGGACTTCCTCGCCTCCTGGGTCTCATGGCGACCTGCACCAGCGTGGTCTGTTGGGCCCGCTGGAACATGCGCCCCCTCCAATGGGGGCTGGCCAGCAAGTGGTCTCAACGCTGCGATCCATTGGACCAGCGAGTGACGGTGACCCAGAGGATGTGGAACGCTCCCCAGTGGTGGATCGTTCCAGCTCCTCTGCAGGAGGGCATCCTGTTTGTCCGCCCTGAGCCGACGGTATCTCTATCGACCGATGCCTCTCTGATGGGTTGGGGTGCCCATCGGGGAACCAGAAGCGCATGGCCTCTGGTCCTCGTGGGAGTCCCGATGCCATATCAACCTGCTGGAGCTCCGAGCGGTCCGCCTAGCTCTCACCGCCTTCGCTCCGTTTCTACGGGGTCAAGTGGTTTGGGTCCAGACGGACAATACCATGACCATGTACTACCTAAACCGCCAGGGTGGAGACGCTCCATGCCCTTGTGCAGGAAGCTCTCCGCATTTGGTCACTCGTGCGCAGCCTGGAGGCGGATCTCCCTAGCCGTTCATGTGGCAGGAGCCTCCAACACCCTGGCCGATGCCCTAAGCGGATAGGGGCTGTATCCCACGAGTAGTCTCTCCTGCTGGAGGTAGTACAAAGATCTGTTCTCCCATTGGGGCACACCGAGGTGTGATCTGTTGCCTCCAGGGAGAGCGAAGCTGAGCTGTTCCATGCCGCCCCCTCAGCAGGGCTTGCTGCAGGGGATGCCTTCTCGGGGCCGTGGACCCCGGGCCTCTTCTGCGCCTTTCCCCCATTACCCTTGATCCACAAGGTGCTTCTCAAGGCGAGGAGGGACAAGGCGCAGGTGATTCTAGTAGCCCCAGACTGGCCCCGCCAATGCTGGTATCCAGATCTCTTCAGCCTCGGCTCCAGGCTCCCGAGGCAGTTTCCAGCTCGCCCGGACCTGCTTTCCAGTCAATCGGAAGTGTTCCATCCGGACCTTCAATCCCACTGCCTGACGGCCTGGTTCCTAAGCGGCTAGAGTTCCAGGCCTAGGTCTTTCCGACGGGAGGTCCTCAATGTAGTTGAGGCGTCCCATAAGGAGTCGACCAGAAATGCTATGCCTTCAAATGGAAAGGTTTTCCATTTGGTGTCAGAGCAAGAGCTTGGACCCTTCCTCCTGTTCTTTGGCAAGCATTTTGGACTATTTATGGTCCCTTTCTCAGCAAGGGCTGAGGTCGACGACCCTAAGGGTGCACCTGGCAGCCATCTCTGCTTACCGGGCGCGGGCCGGGAAGCAGTCGGTGGTGCAGGAGAAGGTGGTCGGGCGCTTCTTCAAAGGCCTTGATCACATTTCCCCTACTGTGCAGTACCTCCACCACCGTGGGATCTACTGCTGGTACTGGCAAAGCTCATGGGCAAGCCATTCGAACCAGTGCACAGGTGTGATCTCTCTCACCTGTCGTGGAAGACCGCCTTCTTGGTGGCTATCCGTCAGCCAGAAGGATGGGAAAGCTCCAGGCACTTTCCATAGTGTCTCCTTACCTGGTCTTCCACAGGGACAAGGTTGTCCTGCGCCCCCACCTGAAATTCCTTCCGAAGGTGGTGTCGGAGTTTCACCTTAACCAGATGTTGACTCTGCCGGTGTTCTGCCCCAATCACACCTCGGAGGCCGACTATAGGCTCCATACTCTGGACCCTAGAAGGGCGCTCGCTTACTATAAGGAGCGCACGGCTGAAGTTCGGGGAGAGGTTCGCTAGCTGTTTGCCACCTACGCTGAAGCCGCACCTGGCAGACCTGCAGCCAAGCGGACGATAAGCAGGTGGGTCACCTCCTGCATAGATCTCTGCTGTAGGGTGGCGGGCATGGAGCCTCCCAGAGGGATAAGAGCTCATTCTACCTGCCATACTGCTGCATCGGTAGCTGCTTCCAGGGACATCCCTATCCAGGATATCTGCAGGGCTGCTACCTGGAAGTCGGCACATACCTTTATAACCCACTACCACATCGACCTTGAGTCACGCCGGGATGCTGGTTTTGGGACCTCCGTTTCCAGTCTCTATTTCCTAAGTAGGGGGTGTGCGCCTTGCCTCCCTCCTCCCGGAGAACTGCTAGGAGTCTGCCAGAAAGTGTGGATGAACAACATATCTATGTCCCTAGAAATACAGGTTACTCACCTGTAACAGGAGTTCTAGGAATGGTATATGTTGTTCATCCACCATCTCTAACCTCCCGGCCTTGGCCTTTGGCCTGCAGAGCTTCAGCCCGAGGCCAGATCTGGCGTCATGGGGCGGAGCTGAGAGTTTTATCACCCGGGTGGGTGGAAGGAGCCAGCTTGAAGACCTTCCGGCAAGATTTAAAGCGGCAAGGATACCTGCCAGAAAGTGTGGATGAACAACATATACCATTCCTAGAACTCCTGTTGCAGGTGAGTAACCTGTATTTTGTGGCTTTTGCCCCAGGATGGTGGGCTCCCCAGTTTCCAAACAGGACCTACCCAAATGGCTGACCAGTTATTTTACATTTTGTCACCAGAAGCATGGTAAGCAGCTTCCTGGTCTGGTCCTTGCTCACTTTGCCCGTGGGGTGGCTACTTCAGTAGCTTGTTTCAGAATGTGTCCGCTGCTGATGCATGTGCTGCTGCCACTGGGAGTACTGTTCATACATTTACTAAACACTACAGTGTGGACATCGTCTCTCATAGACGGATGGGCTGTGGCCTCTGTGTTCTGCAAGGCCCCCTTACTCAGGATCATTAGGTCCTGACATCCTCAGTCTGTATTCGGTACTGCTTAGGAATTGTTCTGTAATGTGGCTCAATGTAGGGTGATATCCTTGAAGAAAATAGTTAACTACTATAACAGTAGATCTTCGAGAGGATCCCCGTCCCTCCCTCCTCCCACCCTTTGTCGGGTGACAATACTGCCTGCTGTCGCAAGCTGCTGCTTCTGTGCTACCAAAATACAGCATTTTTTTTCTCTATTTTTTTTGTGGTATTTTTAGGTATTTTCTCCGCGTCCCGGCCGAGGCCCCAGCACATGGCCATACGTGCATGTGAGAGGCGCGACACCATGGAGCCAGCTCAGCCCCTTCCACCCACCTGTAACAGTGCCGCCCTTCATGCCTACACTACCCAGCGGACCTGCACCCAGTGGGAGGCGGAACTACAAAGGGGTGAGCAACCCATCACCCGGGAAGAGAAACAGGCTGCGGCTTGTTCAGTCCTGCCCCCAGTGTGCGGCACCCCAGCGACCAGAGGTTGTTCCCGAACCTGGGTCACCGGTGTGGCGTCCAGTGCCTCAGCGCCACCGGGACGACTAAAATACAGCATTTCTACTCTGGTTTCCATATACTCTCCTGTGTGCCTGGTTGCTTCTGTTCTTTTTGGTCCGATGATCCTCCGAGCTGGTCTCAAGCAAGGAACTGAGGCATGCTGAGGATGCCCACATTATATCGGGGCTGCCGAGGTGAGTCGACGTGAGCAGCCCCAGCTAGCAAAACTTTCTGGGTGCCTGATGCTGACAGCTTACGGTTCCATGGTGTGCTCAGTGGAGGAGCTTCTCGAAGATCTTCTGTTACAGTAGGTAATTATTCTTAGTCACAGTATTTGTAATTGCAGTCAGTAGTAATATTGTGACTTCAGATACCGTGTTATCATGATACCATTGTACAGTGATGACCGTAATACTATATAAAGAGATTTGTTTATTAGGGTTTGGGTCCCAAAAAGTGAGGGTCACTGTAGTGCAGTTGCTGGCGCACTTGGAGCCCTCAGATTTTCTGGGTTAAGAACAACAAGAATAAATGAACTTGTGATTTTAATTTTTTTCCCTCTGTGTACAGAATTGCCTTATAATGACTACTTTGAATACTTTGGACCAGATTTCAAGCTACATTAGCCCTCAAACATGACAAACCAGAACACCAATGAATATCTTGAAAAATCAAGTAGGTGGCTTGACATATCAAGCATTTTGTTTTATAATTATTTTTATTCCTTAAGACAGCAAAATACAGAACAATGCAGTACTTTAATCATGGCACAAATACAAAACACAACAACTTTACTAGGTGCAGTGTAAACTTGAAAATCCTGTGCAGTACATTTATGGGTCAGTGTTCAACCATGAGTGCATTACTCTGGACCCTAGAATGTATTTGAATGTAAAATGTTTGGTTGTTTCGAAGGGCACATACGGAAACATGGAATCTGACGGCTAATAAGGCCCTTGGCCTATTGAGTCTACCCACTTTTCATATCTGCAGTCTCCACCGCAGACACTACTTGAGCTACAGCTCTTCTCTCCCCCTTCACACTATGATTCCTTGTGCCTGTCCCATGCATTATTGAACCCTTCACTGTTTTCGATCCCACAGCCTCCGTGGGAAGGCTGTTCCAAGAATCTACCAGTCTTTCGTGAAGTACTTCCTCACATCTCTCCTGAATCTACCCTTCCAGCCTCTTTAAGTTCCCTTGTTCTTGAGCATCTTTTCTGAAAAATACTTCCTCCTGTACCTTCTTTACCCCCATGAGGTATTTATAGGTCTCTAGCATATTCCCCCCTTTCCTCCTCTCTTCCAGGGTGTACACAATGAGGTCCTTCAGTCTCTCTTCATAGGGCTTTTGATGCAGACCTTGCACCATCTTAGTTGCCCTTCTGTGGACTGCCTCCACTCTTGTCTGTCTTTCTGGAGATCTGGTCTCCAGAACTGGACACAGTACTCAAGGTGGGCCCTTATCTGCCGACAACATCTATGTATCTATATAAGGGCCTTGTGGCGCATCCAGTCTGCCCTATCCCTCTTTCTAATGCTTAAGGTACCCTAGATGCTACAAGCCCCGCCCCCCCTCTTTTCAGTCTAGCTTGATAAGTCCCATGTGCCTATCCCATGCATTCTTGAATCCCTGAACCGTGGCCACCCCCACCACTTCCTAGGGGAGACTGTTCCATCTTTCCACCACCCTTTCAGTGAAGTAGAAATTTCTTAAGTTCCCGCTGTTTTCCTCCTTTTAGTCTCATGCTGTGCCCCCTCGTTCTGCTATTTCCCTTCATGTGAAAGATGCTCCCCTCTGGTACCCTGGTGATTCCCTTTGGATATTTGATGGTCTCTGTCATGTTCCCCCTCTCTCTCCTTTCCTCCAGGGAGTGCATATTTAGAGCTCTGCATCTCTCCTCATATGACTTATGCTGCATCCCTGACACCATTTTTGTCACTCTCCTCTGTACCGTCTCCATCCTGTCTGTTTTTTGGAGATGGCGCCTCCCAGAACTGAACACAGTACTCCAGATGAGGCCTTACTAGGGAGTTGTGAGTGGTACCACCACTTCTCTCCTTATACTTGGTATACCCCTCCTATGCACCCTAGCATTCTGTTGGCCTTTCCAACTGCTTTGTTACACTGTTTAGTCACTTTGAGGTTGTCTTCTATGACTACCCCTAGATCCCTTTCCTTTGTGGTAGCCTCCAGTGTTACCCCATCTAGTTCATACTCAACCCCAGTATTCCTTCTCCCTAGGTGCATAATCTTGCACTTTTTTGCATTGAAACACAACTGCCATTCCTTGGACCAGTTTTCTAGCCTCTTAGATCCCTTCTTATTTTTCTATACCTTCCTGTGTATCTACCCTATTACATAGCTTTGTATCATCCATGAACAGAGTAACCTTCCCTACTAGACCCTCTGCAATATTGTATGAAGACATTGAAGAGCACTGGTCCCAGCACTGATCCTAGGGTACACCACTTGTTACCAGTCCTTCCTGTCGTGTGTTAACAGTAATCTATACAAAGGTAACACTGCCTCCCTCTCTCTGCTGGTGACACCCCTTCTTATTCATCCCAGCGGCCCTCCCCACTGCCTGGCCACTGTTTAGGTCATCTGATTTAATTTCCCCCAAAATCTCTTTCCTGCTTGGTAGTCAGTACCACTCCACCAGTTTCATATTCGCCCTGGGTTTCTGTGCCTCAAGTGCATTATTTTGCACTTTGGTGGTGAGACCATCTGCCATCCTTCACCACTCCTTGAGTTTTCAAGTCTCTGTGCATCCTTTCTATACCCGCTCCCCGGAATGTCACCCTGTTGCAGATCTTGGTGTCCGTCTGCAAAGACATTGGGCCGTAATAGCATAGACATAAAGGCACCCTGGGCTGGCAGCATAGCCTAGAGGTTAGAGTAACGAGCTGTGAATGAGCTTGGTACATCTTGGTTCATCCAGCAGACCTGGGTTTGATTCCTACAACCTCTGCTTGCATACTGTCACTCTGAGCAAGTCACTTAAAGTAAATGTGTGATTTAAAAAGAAAACATTTTGTGCTTCACAGCCTGCTACCCGGGGCAACGATAGCCCCTCTGTGGAAAAGTTATAATTGTTCACTCACTGTGTAACATTTGGGAAGGGATCATAATACTTGCCAAACTTGGAGCTAGCCAATCCTGTCCCGCTTCGTAGTCTGCCTGCTTCACCCCTCACTCCCCAGTTTTATGATGTTTAACCAGGGAGCGCGCGGGGATGCGTCCCATTCAAGTCTATTGGCTAATGTTTGAAACTATTTTACAGAACTTTAAACAAACATTTGATAAAAAAAAGCCACCGCTCAACTAATAGGGACTGTGTTTTAACAATATCTGGGAAAAAAACCTAAAAACTGAGCATGAATCTTTAGATGTCAGAAATACATTTTTGCTATTAAAAAAAAAAAAAAAAAAAAATGATGAAATGTTTTGCCTCTTAACAAATAGCGATGCTTTCAATTTTTACTGAATCCATGTGGAGTATTGGGTGTTGTAGACTAGAATACACCTGTTTGGTGGCCCAAGTGTCTACTGTCAAGGTTCTCCCTGCTTAGCGATTATGCTTCATATCAGATTTATATTTAATGTGAAACCATGTGGAAGGCCTTGCAGTAATCCTAGGACATGTTTAATTACCTGTTCCTTTAGTTGCCAATGCCCTCCTTAGTTGCTTCTTCATACGTTGGCTGGCTCCCCGTTTGCTTCTGTTCTGTTATTCATGCGCTAGCAAATGGGCAGGAAGGAGGGGTGGAAGAACAATGGGGAATAATCAAAACTGCCATCACAGAGGTAACAAGCCTTTGTGTGAAGCAAATCAACAAAAACGTAAACGATGTAAGAAACCACTATGGTTATCAAAGGAGGTGGCAGTGAAGGTTCAAAAGAAGAAGAAAGCATTCAGAAAGTACAAGGAATCACAGAAGGAGCAGGACAGAGAACTGTATCAGTTAAAGCAAAAGGAAGCTGGGAAGGCAGTCAGAACAGCAAAGGCCCGAACTGAGGAAAAGATAGCCAACTCAGTTAAGAAGGGGATAAAACCTTTTTTAGGTACATCAGGGACCGAAGGAAGACTAAGGGAGAGATAGTGAGGCTTAATAAAGGGGAGAGGGGGTTGGTAGAGAGTGACGGTGAAAAGGCAGAGATACTAAACAAATATTTTTGCTCAGTATTTACAAATGAAGAGGGGAGGTACCTAAAACAAACAGTAGAAACACTCTGGATACAGAAGTTGATACCAACCCATTTACAGAAGAAAGGGTTCTAAAAGAACTCTTAAAACTGAAGGTGAACAAAGCAATGGGGCCTGATGGGATTCATCCCAGAATTCTAAAAGAATTAAGGGTAGAACTAGTGACACCACTGACTACCCTCTTTAACAAATCATGGGAGGTTGTGGTGGTACCTGAGGACTGGAGGAGGGCATATGTGATTCCCTTCACAAAAGTGGAAGCAAGGCAGAAGCAGGAAACTACAGACCTGTTAGTTTAACCTCAGTGATAGGGAAAATGATGGAATCACTTCTGAAGGAAAGAATTGTCAGTACCTAGAGGCCAGAGGGCACAGGATCCAAGGCAGCATGGTTCCCAGCGGAAGGTCATGCCAGCGAATCTAATAGATTTCTTTGACTGGGTGACCAAAGTAGTAGATCAGGAGGGCTGTGGACATGGCCTACCTAGACTTTAGCAAGGCATTTGACTCAGTCCCACACAAAGATTAATATACAAGTTAGCCAGCCTGGGAGTGGGTCCCAAGATGATAGCCTGGGTAAAGAATTGGCTGGAGAATAGGACACAGAGGGTAATAGTAAATGGGAGTCCACTCTGAAGAAAGGGGTGTTACTAGTGGGGTACTGCAGGGTTCAGTATTAGGACCGGTCCTCTTCAATGTCTTTATAAGCAACATTGCAGAGGGACTGGAAGGAAAAGTATGTCTCTTGGCAGATGACACAAAGATCTGCAACAGAGTTGATGCACAAGGTGGGGTGGAAAGGATAAGGGACTTGGCAAGGTTAGAGGAATGGTCAAATGTATGGCAGCTTAGATTCAGTGCTAAGAAGTGCAAGGTAATGCACCTGGGAAACAAAAACCCAGGGGAAGAGTACACAATGGGGGCGAGATACAACAACAAAAATGGAAAGGGACCTGGGGGTAGTCATATCAGATGACTTAAAGGTGGGCAAGCAATGTGAGAGGGCAGTAAGGAGGGCTGGGGGGATACTGGGATGCATAGGGAGAGGCATCAGCACTAGAAAACAGGAAGTTGTTATCCCTCTGTACAGACAGCTGGTGAGACCCCATCTGGAGTACTGTGTGCAGTTCTGGAGACCCAATCTCTGCAAGG
The DNA here is from genome assembly GCA_016271365.2 of Neoceratodus forsteri. Classification (NCBI taxonomy): domain Eukaryota; kingdom Metazoa; phylum Chordata; order Ceratodontiformes; family Ceratodontidae; genus Neoceratodus; species Neoceratodus forsteri. Next base: position 1,170,535,051 of record CM057451.1, on the reverse strand, counting down.
ACATACACAAGATGGAAGCTGTCCAGAGGAGGGCAACTAAAATGGTGCAGGGTCTGCACCGGAAGACACATGGAGAGACTAAAGGAGCTTAATATGTATAGCCTCAAGGAAAGGAGGAGAGGGGGACATGATAGAAACTTTCAAGTACCTTGAGGAATCAACAAAGTCCAAGAGGGTAGCATCTTTCAAAAAGAGGTGTGCTAGAACAAGGGGCACAATTTGAAGATGGGAGAGGGGCTCAGAGGTAATATAAGGAAGTATTTTTCACAGAGAGGGTTGTGGATGCATGGAACGGCCTTCTGGAGGAGGTTGTGGAGTCAAAAACAGTGGTTGAATTCAAGCATGCTTGGGACAGTCATAAGGCAATTCTAGGGGTGGGGTAGAAAAGTAGGCTGCTGGTTAACTAGGATCTGCAGCTTATCCATTAAGTAGGGAAATGGGCAGACTGGGTGGGCCAAGGTCCTTATCTGCCGTCAAATTCTATGTTTCTATGGTACTGCCTGCTCCTTTTCCTATTAGAGACAGTCATGTGTTCCTCCTGTTAACTCGGCTGGAGAGCTTTGAATAGCGTAAACATGGAATTTCATTAAAGTCCTTTTGTGGGTGGCTCTGCCCTGTGGGGGAGACCTACTTTCAGTTCCAACCTGTGGCTTCCCAACTAATGCAGGTAGAGCTAGAGTGGTGCCAGAGAGGGGATGGATGTAATTCTGGAGGACAGTTTACACCACGCCTCACAGGTGGACATCTTCCCCCACCCTTTGTCAGTCCATGATCATCGTGGGCCACACAGCTGAACAGGAAATATTATCCTTGTCAGGGAAACAGTGCTGTGTAGAGAAACTTGTACAGTAGGGTGTGACGCTGTACATGAGGACTGGACTTGATTTTTTTTGGGGGGGGTCCAAATTCTCCAGACTTGTATTTTAAATAGCCTTGGCAGCTCACCTCCCTATTTAAGGACCCTGAGGTTTGAGGTATAGCCCACTTTGGAGCTTGGTGGTATCAGTAAAAAACGAAAAAAGTCCTTTAAGCAGAGACCATTTCTTATGGTGGGAGGGGAATCAAATGACTGCTTGGGTTTATTGGGATCCTACTGACTACGATAATGGAGCTGCCCCTCGAGTTAGGTGGTAGAATTCCGGATTGGGAGCTAGAGGGGGGTGCAGGTTCAAATCCCAGGTCACTTGATTTGGAAAAAAGATGCTGCTGTATTCAGGACTGCTCAGCAGATGGCAGTGGTGCTGGAACCCTCAGTCTTCATGTGTTTAGACTGTACAGCCCTTCATTGATTCTGTTTTTGTTGATGCAGGCAGCGCCTGTTTGAGAACCCTCGAATGCTTCCTCATGCGCCTGGTGTCCAGATGCAGGCCATTCCTGAAGATGCCCTTCCAGAAGACAGTGGAGAGGAGGATGAGGAGGATCCTGACAAGCGCATTTCTAGTAGGTTCCAAATAAGAATCTGTTTTTGGCTAATGAAGAATTGGGGGGGCAGTGCTGCCTCACCTTTTCTTAGTGTTAGCCCCTGGAACAGCGCTGCAGGGAAGTTGTGGGTTGTACTTTGAGAAGAACTGTGGTGGGTATAAAGCCATCGTGTTCAGAGCCTTAAAACATCGAGAGGGCCAGCTCCGTGGCTCCAAGTGATGGGCTGTTACTATGGCACGGTGGGGATCTAAAGTCGAGCCTGGGACATCAGGAGCAGACGTCAGCAAGGAGGGATTCAGAATGTCCTTTGGTTGCTTTCCCCCCTGGGGAGGGGGAGGGGGAATGAGTGCATGCCACTTAAGTAGCGGCTCTTGATCGTGGTTCTCCGGCAGCACTCTTTGCGATATGGGTGACCACATACTGTCAAGAGTTCCCACCCCAGGATGCTGCTGTGGACGCATGTACATGGGTGGGGTCCTGTAAATGGGGAAAAGGTTGTGCTGGGCACCATAGGTGATGGCCTCCTGGCAGCCCCTCCCACGCTGTTACACTCCAACCCCCAAAGTGGACTGACCCTTCCACCTCCAGCTGTTGTATGCTGATGAAAGGTGCTTTCTTCTTGGTGGCAACAGGAGAGACCCCGAACAGGGATAAGTCAGATCCACCTATGACAGGGGCCTGGAAGAAAAGTCCAGAAGCACAGGGTGAGTCTGGCGAGCAGTGGGGTTGGCCCAGGGCGGAGAAGCAAAAAAAAAAATGGGTAGTTCAGTTTTTTGATAAGGTTGTGTCGTGGTTATTTATTTAGGCGGTTGTATAGCTACAGGATGTGCCAGTTAGCCTAGCTAGAGGAACATCCATGTTCTAGGGACATGGATATGTTGTTCATCCACACTTTCTGGCAGGTATCCTTGCCGCTTTAAATCTTGCCAGAAGGTCTTCAAGCTGGCTCCTCCCACCCACCCGGGTGATAAAACTCTCGGCTCCGCCCCATGACGCCAGATCTTCCTTACCGCTTGGAAGCTCAGGTTCCCTCCTTAGCGCTCTGCGTTTTAGACTGGATCTAACTCTTCAGTTTGTCCAAAATTGGTTTGAAGTTTTCTAAACTTGGTCTTCATCTTCCCTCCTAGGCTGCGATGGACAAATCTATTCCTGGCTTTCGGAGGTGCTCTTGCAGGCAGAAAATGTCCAGGGCGGATCCGACTCCACGTGCATCTACTGCCTAGGCCTAGATCACGACCACTGAGCCTGCGAGTTATGCCGCTCTTTCTCAGCCAAGGTCCTGGAGCGATCAGCTGCCGATTGAGCTTCGGGCGCCTGGCTGTTCCCCCGGTAAAATCAAAAGAGGCTCATTGGCGGTGTCTGGTGGCTGGCTCGGCTGAGCAGCTCGAGCAGATGATCACCCTCAAGGAAGAGGCGGCCCAGGCGCATCTTCCTCCTCCTCGACGTGGCATTTATTCCGCTCTGAGTTCCTCATACTGCTACGTTCAAGGAGCTTGTCAGTCCCTTCCACGAAGGAGAGGGCCATCGGGACATTCTTCTCGGCCCAATAAGGAGTCGAAAGGTAAGTCCCACCGTCGGCGTTGTGGGGCAGGAGAGGTCCCCTTCCCCGGACAGCCGACCGTTGACTTTGGTCGAGGCTGTGGCCGCTGGCTTCACGGTGCCCCCGTCAGGCCAGCCTGCCGAGACTCCCGTCGACGAAGTCGAGATTTTTCTTGATCCGTTAGACGGGCTGTCGCCTGGAGAAGCCGACAACCCTCCTTCACCGGTCCCCCCGGTGGATACAGAGGATCTGCCTGTGCCTTCTGGGCCGCAGTCCCCGGTTAAAGTGCCCGAGCCGAGGGAAGAGCGGGTGTCCCCCGTCCCTTCCCATACCCACCCTCGATCCCGGACCTCTTCTCGGTCTAGCCGTTCCGCCGACATCGGTGGTCTCGGTCTCGATACCAAGGTAGCGGCGACACGTTCCTCCTCTTCCTCCAGATGAGGGAGGCTTGGCGTAAATTACGCCGGCGCTCGGAGCTTATGTGGCAGCAGTTGCTGTTCCGGGCCTGAGCGACCCCAGTCCAGACCCGGCCATCAAGTGGCTGTCGCCTGAGCGACCGAAGCAACCACTTGCACCAGTCAAGTTGCCCGCTTCAGGGCCAGTTGCTTGGCCAAAACCAGCTGCTCCACTGATTGTGGTGGAACCTCCGCCTCCACAGCCGAAGTCGGGGGCACCGACCAAGGATTCTCGGTCAGGTCACGGCCTGCCCCACAGGTTGTCGGTCACCCTCACTCCTGACTGTCCTTGGCAGGTGGAGGGTGGCTCAGGGCCAAGGCAGCTCTTCGCAGACTCTTCGGAATCAGACGACGACTCCTCCCTGTTCTCCAGGCAGGTCGACCTGCAGTCCTCTGGGGGCCAGTCATTGGATGATAGCCCATCGTCCTTCTTGGGTCTGCTTCGACTCATCTTGGAGTCCACCAGGATGCAGCTCGAGCCCGTGTCCAAACGGGCCAAGTATCCCCTGACGGAGATACTGGACCGAGGGGATTCCCCCACGGAGGCCTTTCCGGTGGCTGAGGCCATTGTCGGCCCAGCCTTGGGCTTGCAGCAGCCTGCTTCCTGTCCTCGCCCTAGGCCAGGATGGCCAGGAATGTCACGGTCTGTACCGACTCTTTACCCGGTTTCTCGGGCACCCCTCTGCGAGGGTTAGTCACCGACAGCGTCTTCTGGCGTTCCGGTAACGCTCGGGATGTGGATAAGCCCCCCGACAGAGTCCAAAAAGTTGGACTTTGCCGGGCGCACGGTGTGTCCTCCCTCAGCCTCCGACAGGCCAGCTCGGCCGTGCTGATGGCACACTTCTCCCACGCCCTCTTGGGCTCCCTGGATGAGGTTGTTCCTCATCTCCCGCCTGACCTGCAGACCACAGTCCATCAGGTGCGAGACCAGGGAGGCGGTGGCGAGAAGCAGTAACTTCAGACTGCTCTGGACATGGGTGATTCCTTTGCCAGGTCAGTGGCGGCCCACGGTGGCCATGCGCCGCAGGGCGTGGCTGAGGATATCCACCTTCACGGCGGATACCCAGCACAAGTTGGCAGATGTCCCCTTCTTGGGGACTGACCTCTTCGGCCCTGGAGTGGAGGGACACCTCCAGCAGATCGAGAAGTCCAATGCCACCCTGGACTCGGTCACCTCCGCCCAGAGGGACAAAGGCCGCCGTCAGCAGCAGAAGTCCTTTCGTCCTTCGGCACCAGCAACAGGGCCAGCAGGCTCGCGTTTGGCATCCCAAACCCAAGCCGGCGGCTTCCTCCAACAGGAAGCAAGAAGGTAAAGGCCCAGGTGGTCCCTCGGCCGGTTCTTCCTCCAAGCCTGCCCAGTGACGGGTTGAGGGGTGCTGCCCCCAGCCTCGTCACTCCCTACTGAGTTCCCCATGGGGGGACAGCTCCGCCACTTCCTTTCCGCCTGGTCCGCTATCACCACGGACCGCTGGGTGTTGGAGGTGGTAGGAAAAGGCCTGCCTCTGGAGTTCGAGCAGGCTCCACCCTTTTGAACCGTCACCCCTCCGGGGGGCCACGGGGTCCGCAGCCTCGCTGTCGGCCCGCCGAGCAGATATTGCCCTGCTCCTCGAAAAAGAGGTGATCAGGAAGGTGACAAATCCTCCTCAAGACCCGAGGTTTGTGTCCAGGTACTTCCTGGTCCCAAAATGGACGGAGGGCTGGCGCCCCATTCACGACCTGCACGACCTGAACAAGTTTCTAAGGTCTCGGACCTTCAGGATGGTCACTCTGGCTCAGATAATCCTATCCTTGGAACGAGGCGTGTGGTTCTGTTCCCTGGACCTCCAGGATGCATTCTTTCACGTCCCAATCCGTCCGTCCCATCAGAGATTCCTCCGCTTCAGAGCGGAGGGATCCCTTTACGAGTTCCGGGCCATGCCCTTCGGCCTCTCCCTAGCTCCCAGGGTCTTCACCAAATGCATGGCAGTGGTGACAGCGTTCCTGCACGCCCGAAGGGTCGGTGTACCCCTACCTGGAGCGACTGGCTGTTGCAGCCCCTCCAGAAGCGGAGGCGGGCGGTCAGAGATCTGGCCCTCCAGGTTTGCTCTCAGGTTGGCTGCCTCATCAATGAGGCCAAGTCGGAACTCGTGCCAAAGCAGGTGATACTATACATCGGGGCAGAGCTCGACTCTCTAGCCAGAGCACGGCTCCTGGCGGACAGGGCCGAGGTTCTTTCCTCCTTTGCCCAATCATTTCTGGTTGGGCAGTTGCCTCCTGCCCAGGACTTCCCTGCGCCTCCTGGGCCTCATGCGACCTGCACCAGCATGGTCCGTTGGGCCCGTTGGTAGTACATGTCCCCTTCAGTGGGGACTGGCCAGCCAGTGGTCCTAGCGCTGCGATCCGTTGGACCAGCCCGTGACAGTGACCCAGGAGATGTGGAATGCTCTCCAATGGTGGATCGTTCCGGCACATCTGCAGGAGGGCATCCCGTTCGTCCGCCCCGAGCCGACGGTCTCTCTATCGACCAATGCATCTCTGGGTTGTGGTGCCCATCTGGGGGAACACCGAGCGCACGGCCTCTGGTCCCCTCGGGAGTCCCGATGCCATATCAATCTGCTGGAGCTCTGAGCGGTCCGTCTAGCTCTCACCGCCTTCGCTCCGTTTCTCACGGGTCAAGTGGTTCAGGTCCAATGGACAATACCACGACCATGTACTATCTGAACCACCAGGCGGGACGCTCCATGCTAGTTATGCAAAGAAGTTCTCCGCATATGGTCCCTCGTGCGCAGCCTGGGCCGGATCTCCTAGCCTTTCACCTGGCAGGAGCCTCCAACACCCTGGCCGATGCCCTAAGCCGGATAGGAGCTGCGTCTCACGAGTGGTCTCTCCTGCCGGAGGTAGTACAAGACCTGTTCTCCCACTGGGGCATGCCTCGGGTGGACCTGTTTGCCTCCAGGGAGAATGCGAAGCTGAGTCTGTTCCATGCCCGCCCACCTCAGCAGGGCTCGCTGCAGGGGGATGCCTTCTCGAGGCCGTGGACCCCGGGCCTCTTCTACGCCTTTCCCCCATTTCCCTTGATCCACAAGGTGCTTCTCAAGGCGAGGAGGGACAAGACGCAGGTGATTCTGGTAGCCCCAGACTGGCCCCCTGCCTTCCTGGTATCCAGATCTCCTCAGCCTCAGCTCCAGGCTCCCGGAGGCGGCTTCCAGCCAGCCTGGACCTGATCTCAGTCAACCAGGGAAGGTATTCCATCCGGACCTTCAATCCTGCACTGACAGCCTGGTTCCTGCGGCTAGAGTTCCAGGCCTTGGGTCTTTCCGGAGGTCCTCAGCGTCATTGAGGCATCCCGTGAGAGAGTCGACCAAGTACTGTGCCTTCCAAATGGAAGAGATTCTCCATTTGGTGTCAGGGAAGGGCTTGGACCCTTCCGCATGTCCCTTGGCAAGCATTCTGGACTACCTGTGGTCCCTTTCAGCAAGGGCTTCGGCCCACCACCCTTACAGCACCTGGCAGCCATCTCTGCTTAACTGGCGCTGGGCCAGGAAGCAGTCGGTGGCGCAGGAGAAGGTGGTCGGGCGCTTTTTCAAAGGCCTTGACCACATTTCCCCTCTGGTGCGAGAACCTCCACCTCCTTGGGATCTACTGCTGGTATTGGCCAAGCTCATGGGCAAGCCATTCGAACCAATGCACAGGTGCGATATTTCACACCTGTCGTGGAAGACCGCCTTCTTGGTGGCTATCACGTCAGCCAGAAGGATGGGAGAGCTCCAGGCGCTTTCCATAGAGTCTCCTTATCTGGTCTTCCACAGGGACAAGGTTGTCCTGCGCCCCCACCCGAAATTCCTTCCGAAGGTGGTGTCTGAGTTTCACCTTAACCAGGTGTTGACTCTGCCGGTGTTCTACCCCAATCACACCTCGGAGGCCGAATATAGGCTCCATACTTTGGACCCTAGATGAGAGCTCACTTATTATAAGGAGTGGATGGCTGAAGTTCGGGGAGAGGTTCGCCAGCTGTTTGTCACCTACGCTGAAGCCGCACCTGGCATACCTGAAGCCAAGCGGACGATAAACAGGTGGGTCACCTCCTGCATAGAGCTCTGCTATAGGTTGGCGGGCATGGAGCCTCTCAGCCAAACCATTCCATAGGTGCAAATAACCCCTGATCATGATGAGCTGACCTTAAGTCCGTAGGATAGTTCTCAGGGGAGTCTGCTAGCAGTAGCAGGGCAGTTTAGGAAAAGCAGCGGTTCCACCCACCTAGGGAGTCCTTTAATAGTTGCCTGTTGTGCGTGTATGGCGGGCAGTCCAATACACTGTAAGGGAGGTACCATGTAGAGGCGTCCAGTTGCATGAAGGAGTCCTATTTTAGCTGTTAAGGAAGTCGGTGTAGCATATATCGGGTTGCTTAGAAACACCCTCTCTAGATAACCCTGATAAACGGCTTTCCATAGGATGGTGATGGTGTTGCAGCAAGATCAGCCATAACAAATTAACAAAACAAAACAAAAAAGCACTGTGTGGTTAAAATTTTCACCATAGCGTACCGGCTACTTTAAAATGTGAAGAATGGGCTGATGTTGGAGGACTTCTTGCTCCATAGACACACATCTTTGGAACTAATGTCAGTGTCAGGACCGCTCAGAATCCTTTTCCTAGCTAGGGCCACCTAGGTTGATGTACACAGGTGGCCCCATACTTCCTTGGTTACTACTTCCGCCATCAACAACTTGTCGAATCGTGTAAAACATCTTTGTTGATTTTGATTAAAGTTCCGTTTCTTTCTGTCATTCTGGCATGCTTTCTTTGGTTCCTGTGAAGAAGCCACTGCTTTTTTTGCTCCCGTCAGTGCAGCGTGAAGATAGAGACAATGGGCCATATTCTAGAAGGGTTAACACCTGGCGTAACAGCAGTTGCGCCAAGTAGAATGGCGCATGCAGCAACTTACGCCAGCAGTTGCGACATGTGCGATTCTGCAAAGTAGCCTGTGACATGTCGCAAGCCAATTGCGCCAAACAGCAGTTATGCCACATAAACCCGCGACATGGCGGTAGGGGTTATGGCAGCAGTTGCGCCCCATTCTAGAAGGACAGCTCAAGTCCCCACGCCAGATTCTACAAGAACCCCGGAGGAGAACAGCAATGTAGATCTTACTTCAAGAGGTTCCTTCAGTGGGTCATCACATATAGGACTGGTGCCACCTGGCGTCGGGCACAAGGCGAACTTTCTAGCAATACCTGACGGGGACGCCCCACCGGCGTCCGTGACTAACATCTGCGTGACTGTATATAGTGGGTGGTCCCCACACCCGCCCTCCAGTTCTTTCCCGCCGTCACCTCGTGTCAGTCGCATTGCAGACTTCCAGTAGCGATCGTCGAGAAAGTTCTTTTGCGTCGGGTTTTCCCTCGCAGTTCTCTTTAATATTTACTGTAGCTTTGATGTCTTCTCCGAAGAAAAAGTGCTCCGCTTGTGGAACGCAGATCCCGAACAAAGACTGTCATCAGAAGTGCGCTCTCTGCCTAGGCCCTAACCATCCTATCTCCTCGTGCCTTGACTGCCAGTCATTCAGTCAGGCTACTAAACGGAGACAACAGACGTTGGAGGCCCGTTCTTAAATTCGTCTGGCCTCCCTGGAGAAAGGATGCAACACCTCAGGGATTCGTCTGAAAAGTCTTCCCCTTCAAAAAAGCATAAAGAGAAGACTAGGGAGCGTGCTCGCTCCGCGGATAACACCAGGCCATCCACAAGCAAGGTCCCATTACCGCCGCAGACAGACGGTAAGTCGTACAAGACTCCAGTGGCTGTCGGCCGTTGGCTCCTTCGGAGGTCGCACGGCGGCCGATAAGTCGACTCTCCCGGCTGGCGGCAGTCGCCCGGCCATGGTCGATAAGCCAGCCAAGGGCTCCTCCCCTGACCGCCTGACCTTGTCAGCTAAGACGGCCGTCTCAGACGACCACACGGGCCTGGTTCCCCCGTCGGGGCCTAACGGCGCCCAACCCGACGTCTGGTGGGACCAGAGGGAGAAAGCCCCCTCTCCCTTCTAATACTGCGCCCACGTCCTTGCAGTTTTCCTTGGATGTGTCCGGCGACAGTATCGGAGACCCCATCAAGCCTCTCGACTTAGGGGGTACTGCTCCGCGTTCCCCTGCGGGGGCCTCGGACCAGGAGGCTCCTTCACAGCCGTCTGGCCTTCTTGTGGAAGTCCCGCCGCCTTCCGGCGGGATACCGGCACCTCCTCCGACACCATTGATCCTGACGACCGTCCCTTTGCCGGGACCGACAGACAGGCCTTTATCTCTGGCCCTGACACTGGACCCGATCCCGGAGCTCCCTTGTCCAGTTCCGACGCCGGACCCTCTTCCAGTGCCAGATCAGCCTGCGCCGGTGCCGTCTGTTTCAACGTGGGCTGTCTCGATGCGGACCCTCCTCCCATTTACACTACAGTAGGTCAGACGTGGATTCCCCGATGCCTGATCCGTTGTCGGGAATCTATTCAAGCCGAACTGTCCCCATTACCCTTTGGGGATCTCTACCGAGAGGCCCTCCTGATTGGAGCCATTTGGGGCAGTTCCACCATGGTTACAACCCATATTCCCCTTATATGGGTTTCCAGGGTATTATCCCTTCGGTAGCCCCTCCTTCACACAGCCCCCCAGCCCTCTACCGCGCCTGACCCTCCTCCAGTGGTCCCGGATTTTAAGACCTAATTCAGTCTTGGTACAGGGGCCAGGTCGGAGTTGGTTACGGATTGAGAAGCCAGACTCCCGCAACTTCCTAGATCTCCTTCCCGAGCAATTTGTTTCCACCGCCCACGCCTCGGGAAGACATAACAGGATGTCACCCACGGGATTTTCATCGCCTGTTGAGGCAGAAGACCGATCTTACTTGAGATACAGCTCTTGCAGCAGGTTACACCATTAGAACTGAAGCCGGCAGGCGCCAGGACCCCCGGAAAAATTCTAGCTAGCTATCTTCAGCGGGACTGCCCCGGCGGCGGTCCCGCCTCCGGCGTCAGGCGTGGTACATAAGGCGGTCCTGCCAGATTCCCCAGTTCTTTCCACGTCGACTTGCGTACTCGGCCTCGGTCTTAGCTCTGGCCATGGCATTGGTTACAAACTTTCCTCACGAGAATTTCGTTTTCTTGAAAAATATTATCGCTGATGTCCTCTCCAACCTCCGGTCATCCATCAAAGTGTGCTTGCGGGAAGCAGATCCCCTTCAAGGACCCCCACACGGCCTGCGTCAGGTGCCTGGGCCCAGACCACGATACCCGGGCCTGCTCTTTCTGCCAAGGGTTCAATAGCCGAACCAGGATCCGGCCAGAAGGCTCTTCAAGCGTTCTTGTTGGAGGAGAAATTAAGAGCTATGTCCTCCAAGGGGGAATCGTCCGCTAAATCCCACAAGCACACGGAAAAGAAAAGAAAGGAGAAGGCCCCTTCCAGGTCCCCGACCAGAGGCCTCCGAGTCCACAGCTCGGGTCAAAATCCACCCGCTCTCCATCCAGGGCCTGTTCTTTGCCTCCCGGGCTGCGGTTTCTGCGCCGGCACCGGCGTCCGTGCGTCTTCTGTGCCCGAAAGGCGTTGGGCTTACTCCCCTGAAGAGGCCGGTAGACCCGGCGGCGGCTCGAAACCGTGGGCGTCGTCGCCTTCCAGCGGACGCGGTTGAGGGACCGACGTCCGCCCTGCCTGGAGAAGAGGGCTCCTGCGTCTCCGACCGTTGTCGGGCAGGAGTTGCTGACGGAGGAAGATCTGACGCAGCCCGAGGACCAGACGGGCAACCCCGGCCTCGTGCAGTCTCCCAGGGCCCCCTCGCCTCCGACCGAGGCCCCTGTGGAACCGTCGCCGGGACCAGACGACCGCCCTCCGGCGCCTGGGCCGTCGTCGGGACTTTCTTTAGCGGAAGTGAAGGATCTCTTCACTTATTGGTGGGACACCATTAAGAGGGATGTGGTCCCCACTTCTCTTCCTCCTCCTCCTCCTCCTCCACCACCGGCGCCGGCCCCCCCTTCGCCTTCGGGGTCGGCAGGCCACTTAACTCCCCCCCCCGGGAGCCCAGATCCTCTCCCAGGGGACGGTCGGAAAAACGGAGACCTCCGTCAAGATCTTCTTCTGGATCACCCAGCCCCAAGAGGTCCAGGAGACACTGACGTTCGCCGTCGACGGAGGACATGGGATCAGTTTACACCTCCTCTAGATCCCCATCTCCATTCTCCATCCCTTCTCCGGACCCACGTGAGACGCCGAGATCTCCTCTGGATGACCCCTCGTTCATGGATATTATGCGTCATATCCAGGAGAACATGGGGTGGGATGCGGAAGAATTAGACCCGAAGGTTACGCCTTGCCAAGTATCTTCGGCAAAAGGACCCCAAGCCTGTGGTGGTACCACCCTTGGTGGACACTTTCGTGGACGTTACCAAGGCTGCGTGGAAGCGTCCACATTCGCTCCCGGCGGTGCCGAAGAAAGCTGACCATCTGTACAAGGCTCCTAAGGAGGACCAGTACCTGACGCAGCAGCCTCAGGCCGACTCTCTGGTCATCACAGCCTCACATGACCGGTCACAGAGGCCGCAACATCTGAGCACCCTGCCACCGGACCCAGAATCCAAACAATTGGACTCTCTGGGCAGGCGCACGAATGCTTCTGCTACCTGCGCCATCAGATCCTTAAACTACCTAACCCACATGGTTCAGTTTCAGAACGCTTTGTGGGAACAGGGTCTGGAGGCAGCTGAAAAGCTACCCGAAGGTGAGCAGAAGGAGGAGATGCTCCAGCTCCTCCGCACGGGTTCAGACGTGGGGACCCAAGTGCTTCGAGCCGCGTACGATTCCGCGGACTCATCGGCCCGAGCAGCAGCTTCTGGCGTTTGCCTCCGGAGACACTCCTGGCTACGCGTCTCCGGTTTCACCCTGGACGTCCAGAAAAACATTATGGACGCTCCTTTCGAGGGAGAAGTTTTATTTGGTAATCCTTCTGAGAAGATCGTTACCAAACTTCAAGAGGCCGGGAAGGCGGTGAGGTCGGTCCAGGCCATGTACCGACCTAGGCTTGGTTCCTTTCGTAGGAACCAAAGCCGTTTTCGTGGGCGGACACAGAGGCAGCAGCCTCGCTCCGCTACACATCAGAGGGGCTCTGGTTTCCGTAGAACCCAGGGTAAACAGCCCGCTGGCCGAGGTCAGCGTTCCCCTAGGCCAACCCAGCCAACGGGCCCATCTGCCGCCACAGCCTGACTCCTTTCCGGCCCCCGCCCCTCAGGATCAACGGGAAATCATGGTCGGGGGTCGCATCGCGAACTTCCTGCCGGGATGGCAGGCTATCACCACCGACAGGTGGGTTCTGCAGTTGGTCAGTCTTGGCCACTTTATAGAGTTCGCAGAAAAGCCACCCTCGAGGCCTCCTTTGCTCTCCCGGTATCCGGGTCAGCACAAAAGCTGATTTGGCAAGAGGTGTTCGCGCTCCTAAGAAAGGAGCAATAGAAGTGCGTCCCGGGAACCAGGAGGACAGGGATATTATTCTCACTTCTTCCTGGTTCCCAGAAATCAGGGACCTTGATCCAATTCTGGACCTCAGCGACCTCAACGTGTCGGTGCGCCTACAAAAAGATTCGCATGGTGACTCTTCCGGGCCTTATTCCATGCTGAAACAAGCGCCTTTTTAGCGTCCCTAGACATGCAGGCAGCGTGCACTGCATATCCCCATAGCTCATGTGCACCAGAGGTTCCTGCGCTTGAGGTTCCTCAACCACCACTTTCAGTTCGGGCTCTTCCGTTCGGACTGTCATCCGCCAAGGGTCTTTACCAAGTGCATGGCAGTCGTGGCAGCATCTCTAAGGAGACAGGGCCACTATGTGTTCCCGTACCTCGACGACTGGCTTCTCATGGCCGCCTCCAGAGAGGCGTTGTTGCTCGTGGTCCAGAGCACCCAAGACTTGTTCCAATCTCTGGGCATTCTCATAAATTACGAGAAGTCTCTCTTGGTACCGTCGCAGAAACTGCAGTTTATAGGCGCAGTACTGGACACCGTCCAGGGAAGAGCTTTTCTTCCGGACGACAGAGCGGAACGCATCAGGTCCCTCATAAGGGATTTGTCATCGAACAAGATCGTGCCTGCCAGGTCGGTCCTTCGCCTGCTCGGACACATGGCTGCGGCCATTCCTACTGTCCCTTTCGCAAGGCTCCACATGCGGGTAACCCAGTGGATGCTCAAGGTGCAATGGGACCAAAGGCAAGACCACTTGCAGCATCCGGTCAGGATCACGAACTCAGTGATCCGCGACTGGCAGTGGTGGCTAGCCCCCGGGTCACTTTCCAAGGGCGTCCCGTTTGTAGCGCCCGTCCCGGAGGTAACCCTCACCACGGACGCCTCAGGTCTTGGGTGGGGGGCACACCTGGACGGGGTAAAGTCCCAGGGTTCGTGGACCCCGTTGGAGGCTCATCTCCATATCAGTGTCCTAGAGATGAGGGCGGTCCTCTACGCCCTGCAGGCTTTTCAGTCAGTAATCCCACCATGTACCCTCCTGCTTTAGACAGACAACACGGCGGTGATGTATTACCTCAACAGACAAGGAGGCGCACACTCTTACCCCCTTTGCAGGGAGGCCATGAGGGTGTGGGATTGGGTAATCGGACATGGCGCAAATCTGATCACTGTGCACATTCCCGGGGTGGACAACACGATTGCAGACGGCCTGAGTCGATCCCAGGCCAGAGTCCACGAGTGGGAACTTCTTCAAGAGGTAGCAGAGGATCTGTTTCTTCGATGGGGAACTCCAGAGCTGGACTTGTTCGCATCCCCATCCAACGCAAAACTGCCCGATTTTTGCTCGCTAGATCCAGGGCCTGGTGTTTTCTGGCGAGATGCGTTATCCCTCTACGCCTTTCCTCCCTTCCCGTTGATCCAGAGAGTTCTTCTCAAGCTGCGCAGGGAGCATGCTCAAATGATTCTGGTGGCCCATTCTGGCCCAGACAGATCTGGTTCCTTGTTGATGCAACTATCTCGGAACCCCGGCCTGCTGCCGGGCCAGCTCCCACCTACTGTCTCAGGAGAAAGGTTCATTGCTCCATCCGGATCACGTTCTCTGAACCTGCATGCTTGGCTCCTAGAGACATAGCCATCTTGCGTCCAGGGGTCTCGCAAGAGGTTGCAGAGGTTCTTTCTGCAGCCAGAAAACCGGCAACGCATGCGACGTACGCCATGAAGTGGCGCCGTTTTTGTTTATGGTCACGAGCTCGTGATCTTTCCCCTTTAGGTTGTCCGGTGGGAGTAATTTTGGATTACCTCCTCTCCCTTTTCATTCAGGCCTAGCCTACTCTCTATTAAGGTGCACCTCTGTGCCATTTCTGCCTATCACCCGGTGGGACACCGCACAGATAGCTCAATTGACGCCTCGAATTTCTTAGGGGAGTCTTACACCTTAGGCCTCCCATTAGGGACCCTGTGCCTCCATGGGATCTGCTCTTTGTCCTGGAACAGCTCACGCTTCCTCCCTTCGAACCTGCCGCGGATTGCGAGCTACGTTTTCTGCCGTGGAAGACGTTATTTTTAGTTGCTGTTACTTCAGCGAGAAGAATTTCTGAGCTTCACGCTGTCATGTGCAAAGAGCCTTATTTAGTTTTCCACCGGGACAGAGTATCCCTGAGGACGAACCCTAAGTTTTTACCTAAGGTGGTCTCTGCACTCACTCTAAACCAGGATATTGATCTTCCGGTCTATTTCCCCAAGTTATTCTAATAGAGGAGAGGCTTTGCTCCACACCCTGGATGTTCACCGCAGCCTGAGGTATTACCTCAACAGAACTAAGTCCTCTCGTAGTTCTGATCAGCTTTGTGTTTCCTTCTCTGAGAGAGTGATGGGCCAATCAGTATCCAAACAGTCTTTGTCTCGCTGGCTTGTCCAGTGTATTTCATACTGTTATGATATAAAACAAAAGCCCCTTCCGGGTCCTATCCGGGGTCATTCTACTAGGGGTGTGGCCACATCCTTTGCAGCACTCAAAAACGTTTCCATCTCTGCTATTTGTGCTGCAGCCACTTGGAGTTCTGTGCATACCTTTATCAGGCATTAGTCTGGACATCGCCTCTCGGCGAAGAGCCGGTTTCGGCCTAGCGGTGCTACAGGGTCTCCTGTCCTAGGTTCAGGACCTGGAATGTTCTTTCTATTTACCTCCTCCCGAATTTCTGGCATGCTACTGCTTGGGAATCAGTCCTAATGGTGTAACCTGCTGCAAGAGCTGTATCTCGAAGTAAGATAGTACAGTTACGTAAGAACTTACCGTAACAGTAGATCTTCTAGAACAGTTCTTGCAGCAGGTACCTTCCCGCCCACCTTCCCCCTTGGAGGAGGCAGGGGTCTGCCTTTTCTTGTTGGGATCTCCTCCCTTATTGTCTTCTGACGGTGGATCCTCGGTCTCCCCTTCTGATGTCATCCTGCGCCGAGTCTCCAGCGGGAGAACTGGGGAATCTGGCGGGACCGCCCTTATGTACCACGCCTGACGCCGGAGGCGGACCGCGCTGGGCGAGTCCCCGCCTGAAGATAGCTAGCTAGAATTTTTCCGTAGGGTCCTGGCGCCTGCCGGCTTCAGTTCTAATGGTGTAACCTGCTGCAAGAGCTGTTCTCGAAGATCTACTGTTACGGTAAGTTCTTACGTAACTGTACTTTCCGACGGGAGGGAGGACTCCGAGGAGGAGGAACTCGCGGAGGACCCTGAGGATACGTAATGGAAGGACCTCACCCAAATTCCCATCTGGAGGAGCCTCTTTTTCAGACCTTATGAGATTATTTTGACTGGGAGTCTGAGGATCAGGATCCAATGCAGCAAAGATGCGCAGAACATCTTGATTTAGAGTCTCTGCCGTCTATTCTGGTCTCCCCAAGGATGGGTCCTCATCAGGACCTCACCACCACCGTCTGGCAGATGCCTCATTCGATCCCGGCTGTCCCCAAGAGGGTAGACAGGCTCTACCGGGTACCTAAGGATGCGCCTTTCTTAAAGGCTCACCCTAAGGCAGACTCTGTGGTCATCTTGGCTGCTCATGACCGCTTCACAGCTCCCAAGCACATGAGCACAACACCTCCAGACAGAGTCAAGGCTGATGGACCAGTTCAGGAAGAAGGTTTACTCGTCAGCCACATGCACCCTTCGTCCCCTTAGTTACGTAGCCTATATGGCATCTCACCAGAAACAGACCATGGCCAGGTTGGAGGCGAGGGTCCAGTCCATGGACCCGTCACCCCTTAAGGAGGAACTTGCTAAGGATCTCCGCCTCTCCAAGATCTCCTCTAAGCATGCTCTTCGAGCCACCTACGACTGTCAGTTCAGTGGCGCGTACCTCAGCAACTGCCGTTGCCCTTCGGCACGCCTGGCTTCATCTCTCTGGACTCGCCAACGAAGTCCAGTCAGCGATTCAGGATGCACCCTTCAGCGGCGCGGTCCTTTTTGGAGGAGATACCAAGGACGACATAACTGATTTACAGGACAAAGGCGTGGACCGTAAATCCATTAGGTTCATGTACCGATCGGGCACTCAACAACGACAACAGCAGCCCTTTCAGAAAAGGACTGGGAGGCAGCAGAACAACATTCAGCAGAGACGCCAAGCTAAGCGTGAGGCCATGGGTACTGCTACCCCCCTGCTCCCAAGAATCAGCGACGTTCGGGAGGACCTCCTCCCGAGCACCCTGCCACTTTTTGACTCCAGCCCCACTGCATCCTCAGTCTCTCTACGGGGAGCAGGTGGGGGGAAGGTTCACCTGCCACACGCAGGAGTGGAGGGCGATCACTTCAGATGAGTGGGTCCTGTAATTAGTGTCCGTCAGACACACCATCAAATTTCTGGAGATCCCCTCTGATACTCCTCCGTGGAGATCCTCTTACTCCTGGGACCAGGCCCTCCTCGTTCGCGAGGTCAATGTGCTGTTGCTCAAAGAAGTAATCGAGCAAGTCCCCTTCGGGCAAAATGGGAAAAGGATTTTACTCCCAATTTCTTCCTGGTTCCAAAAAAGACCGGGGACTTCAGACCCATTCTCGATTTGAGTCACCTCAACCAATATGTAGAGTACAAGAAGTTCCACATTCAGCGGCCTTTCTTCGAAACGTTTCCGCAGCGGACGTTTGTGCTGCTGCTACTTGGAGTTCTGTCCACACCTTTACCAAACACTACAGTCTGGACATTGCTTTTAGGCGGAGGGCCGGCTTTGGATTAGCCGTCCTGCAAGGCCTTTTGTCCTAAGCTGGATCCTTTCTGGACTTCAGTTGTTCTGCTAGAGCTAGTTTTCCACCTCCATAATTTTCTCTCTGTCTCTCTGTGGAGGGACTGCTTGGGACTCTGTCCTATATGTGATGACCTACTTTAGGAACCCTCTCGAAGTAAGATAGTACAGTTACGTAGGAACTTACCGTAACAGATCTTCGAGAGAGGTTCCTTCAGTAGGTAATTTTTACCTCCCTCCTTCCCCACATTTATGTTTTACAGGGACTCCAATTCCTGTTCGCTCCTGCTGTATGGCCTCTTCCTGGCTCCAGCGGGAGAACTGGAGGGTGGGTGTGGGGACTGCCCACTATATACAGTCACGCTGATGTCAGTCATGTGATGCTGGGTGGGCGGTTCCCCGTCAGGTATTGCTAGAAAAGTCTGCTGTGCGGCCCGACGCCAGATGGCGCCAGTCCTATATGTGATCTACTGAAAGAACCTCTCTCAAAGATCTAAACTTGCATGTAAGTTCCACGTAACTGTATTTTATACCAGCATTTAGCTGGTGTAACATACGACGTGCGCGCCCTCGGTCCTGTAGACCTCCTGCAGACATGCTAACATGTCTACCCCTCATCAGCATACCCCAGTGGCCTCGCGAGGGCTACCCATCCGCCGAACCACCCATTGGCACAAGTCATCCCACCCATGCCCCAACCACGAGTTGCCGGACGATATGCAGCAGTTACCCTTCCTGTTAGTCTAGCAGCCCCCAACAGTATAAATTAATAAAATTCCCCAAATGCCTGGTAGTGTAGCTGCCCCCATCTGTATATAACACACATTCCCAGAGTCCCTGGTAGTCTAGTGGCCCCCAGTCTGTACATAATTAATATATTCCCGAATCCCTGGTAGTCCTAGCGGCCCCCCAATCTACATAAATATAGACCAGTTCCCCAATTCTCTGGTAGTCCAGTGCCCCCCCACCTGTCCCCAGTAGGCTGACTGGCCAGCCCTCTCACCTCCACGACCCAGCCGACTGAGTGCAGTATAGCGCTACTGCACAGATGTACTCAGAAATTTAATTTCTGAGCAAGTCTTTAAGTAAGCGTAATACTACACTCCATCATGACACTAGCCCGTGGAGAAGTGAGCAGGCATCTTCACTACTACCCGGCCTGAGGGGCTCTGACTCAGCAGGTACTAAGGTGGAGCTGGGTGGGAGCCACTGGCACCACCAGGAATAGAACTATATACTTATGTAGATTGGGGGCTGTTAAACCAACAGGATACAGGGAATATATTATGTACAGATCGGGGAGGGGTGCTAGACTACCATGGATTTGGGGTAGATATTCTGTTTTTAACACTCTTTGGGTGGGGAGGGGTGGGAGCACCAGACTACCAGGGCAGGTAATGTGACGCTTGGCAAGGGCGACCGGAGGTTGGGGCACAGGTGGGGGGCTGACAGCACCCGTGATACAGTGGGGATTCTTTGTACCGTTCCCAGCCCTAAGTCCCACCAACATCAGTCCTTTTGCGGCCCCAGCGGCACAGTCCAAGGGCCAGCAACCCAAAGTGCCTTCTGCAAGGCCATTTCCCTGGTGACCAGGGGCTCAACCCATAGAGCACCTAGAGCCTCCCCTGCCACCTTGCCCATGCCTGGCTCCTCAGCCTGACTCATTGCCCAACGCTCCGACCCGGCAGAAACTTTGGGGAGGTGGTGGGTGTTCGTTTTCCCTATACCTAGAAGGATGTCGCGCCATAACCTCAGACCAGTGGGTTCTTCAGCTTGTAGAAAGGCACGCCTAGAGTTGAGAACCCCCCAAGAAAACCCTCTTGCACTCCCTTTACTCTCGGGCTCACATTGCCTTCATCCAGGAAGAGATTCAGTCATTGCTAGACAAAAAGGCCATAGAACTCTTCTCTCCTGCTCAGAGAGGAACAGAGTTCTACTCCCACTTCTTCCTGGTTCCGAAGAGGACCGGCGACCTGAGGCCAATACTCGTATCTCAGCCATCTGAACCTGTTCATAGAATACAAGTGCCTCAGGATGGTTACCCTTCATGGCCTTCTCCCCCTCCTCCATCAAGGAGACTGAGTTTGCTCCCTGGATATGCAGGATGCTTACCCCCATATCCGGGTCTTTCGGCCTCACAGATGGTTCCTCTGCTTCTGCTTTCAAGGGAACCATTTCCAATTCAGGACCCTCCCTTTTGGGTTTTCCTTGGCCCCTAGAGTTTTTACCAAGTGCCTGGCAGTAGTTGTTGTGGCCCTCAGGAGGCAGGGGTTCTATCTTCCCATATCTGGACCATTGGCTGCTCAAAGCTCCGTCCAGAAAGCAGCTGATCTGAACTACGGAGGCTACCGTCTGTCTGTTCCGGACCTTGGGAATTACTCCTGAACCTGCCCATGTCCTCCCTTTGGCCATGCCAACGACTGCAGTTTATTGGGGCAATCCTAGACTCTGTTCAGGACAAAGCCTTCCTACTTCCAGACTGGGCGGAATGCTTACAAGCGCAGGCCCAGCAGGTCTCTTCCTCTCACCAGGTCCAAGCCAGGGCATGCCTGAGGCTCTTAGAACACATGGCAGCAGCCATAACTCTAAGGTCTTACTGAGATTCACTGTTGCAGCAGGGTAACACCTTTAGGACTGAAGTCAGCAGGCACCAGGACCACATGGAAAACCTATAGCTAGCAGTATACAGTGGGGGACCACCCCCGACGTCCTGCATGGTATAAAAGGTGCGGTCCCCCAGCCCATCCCCAGTTCTTTTCCTGCCGCCAGCCGCGCAGGTTGGAAATCCGTGGACACCTTCAGCTAGTCAACTGCCATCTTCATGTTTTATAATGCCTTTTTTTCTTTCCCAGTATTTTTGTGCGATTATGTGCATGTCATCTTCGCCAAACCGCCGATAGAGAGGCACCCTTCCAAGTGTGAGTGCGGCAAGCAGATACCGCATAAAGACAGCCAGTCGGCCTGCCCTTTTTTGCCTGGGCCCAGACCACAGCATCGGGGCCTTCCAGCGTTGCAAAGACTTCAACCAGCGCACGTGGCTCTGGCGTCAGAAAGCACTCTAAGCCTTTCTGCTTAAGAAACAGATACCTGATATAGAGAAGGAGGTTCCTGCAAGAGTTCTTTTTCTCCCTCTTCTTCATCATCATCTTATAAACAGAAGAAATTGAGTGATAAACACAAGCACTGGGAGAAGCACAAGAAGTCATCCCAGGCAGAAAACCGCTCTCGGTTTCTAAGTTGGTGACCCCCTCTTCCTCCAAGTTCCCAGTCTCTAAGCCTCCCTCCCTCTTCTCCGTCATGGTAGAAGGCTCTTCGGGGCACAAGAAGTCCTCCCACTCCTCTCAGTTGCTCAAACTTAAGCTCATCACCCTGGGGCTGTAAACCTAATGGCTCGCCGGTGGTTCTTTCTCGGCAGGTCGCTCTGACACCCTCCCCGCCAGGGTGTGTGCCGAGCCTGTCCTGATGTCTGGGGCCAACGCTAGCAGGCGGCACCCGGGACAGTCTCACTCTTCCTTGGAAAGAAACTGGCGACATCCCACTCGGAGCTACACCTACTGCCAGTTGACTCAGCCTAGGCATCCACCGACTAGTTCTCCAGCCCGGCCTTCCGACGCCTCAGAGAGCCCGCACTGCGGTTCTGTGTAGCCGCTGGCTGAATCCAACTCCTCCTAGTAGGCTACCTGAGGGCCTGATGCCCAATTACCAGATGCCAGATTTGACGCCTTGATGCCTGGGGAACTTCCCCTGATCCCAACGTCGGATACCCAGGACCAGACCAACCCAATGCCGGGTTACCTCAGTCAGACGATGTGACGCGGGCCTTCTATGCCTGCTCCTGACGCCAGACACTCCATCTCTACTGCAGAACCCCTGCAGGGACTTGATTGAGTTGTTCGTGGCTTGGTGGGCCTATTTTAAGGATGAAGAGGCCCCCATGGTTTTGCAGTCGAGCTCCCCAAGGACCTCCTCTGGGAGAGCCTTTGGGCTGCTCCACCACTCCCTGACAGGGGTCTTACTCCTTCACCCATAGAACCACGCAAGCCCTCAAGGTCACCTTTTCCCTGTCCAGATTCGGAGGACTCTGGCATGGATTCCTACCCCTTCGGCTGACCCTGACATCAGCAAGGACACCCCACGCTCCCCGCCTGATGATCCTTCATTTGTGGATGGTACAGTGCCTTCAGAAAGTATCCCCCCCCCCCCCCTTGGATTTTGTCACATTTTGTGATGTTGCAAACTCAAATTAAAATATATTTATGTGGGATTTTTTGTCACGTATCTACACAAATTACTCTCTACTGTCAAAGTGGAATGAAACTTCTGGAATTTTTGTACATGTCAATAAATCAATCAATCAAAATCTTTATTTATTCAGGCGAACATCATTGGCGTAGCTCATTTACAAGATGGACCTGAGTGGTCATACAAATAAGGGTACAAGTTTTTTACAAAGACATGAGAATAGCATAACATTAGTACAATCAAATAAATAAGAGATATATACAAAATTTACAGATATACAAGGCACAGTAAAATAACTTAACCTGTAAAATGAAGAGGATAATAGATATAGAAGGGATAATAATCAAATGGGGCTTTTATATGAAATGTGATAACTGACTGGGTAGAAGAAGGGAAACTAAACGTAGTGGATTACAGAAGGAGGGTGTAGGTTGGATGGAGACTAGGCCTTATGGAAGCAGTTGCACAACTCTGGAAAAAGGGCGGTGTATAATCTTTTGAAGGATGATAAGGGTAAGAGGGTATTCAGATTCATAGATTTTTGGAGTGATGGAAATGTAATTTAAAATAAAAACCTGAAATGTCTTGATTTTTAAGTATTCACCCCCCTTTGCTATGACACTCCAAATTGAGCTCAGATGCATCCAATTTCCTTGTGAGATCACTCTAAAACTTGAATGGAGTCCACCTGTGGTCAGTTCAAATGGTTGACATGATTTCAGAGGAAATACACCTGTCTATATAAGGTCCCACTGTTGACAGTGCATGTCAGAGCAGAAACTCTACCATGAAGACCAAGGAGCTGTCTGTAGAACTCAGTTATGGAATTGTGAGGAGGCGTAGATCTCGGGAGGGATATAAAACATTTCTAGGGTGTTGAAACTTCCCAGGAGCACAGTCAAGTCCATCGTTAGGAAATGGAAAGATTACGGAAGCATCCAGACTCTTCCTAGAGCAGGCCGCCCTCCCAAACTGAGCAACCAGGCAAGAAGGACCTTGGTCAGGGAAGTGACCAAGAACTCAATGACCAACAATCTCTGCAGCACTTCACAGATCTAGTCTCTGTGGGAGAGTGGCTAGACAGAAGCCACTCCTGAGAAAAGACCATATAATAGCATGCCTAGAGTTTGCAAGAAGGCACGTGGCAGACTCTGAGACCATGTGGCAAAAGATTCTCTGGTCTGATGAAACAAAAATTGAACTCTTTGGCCTGAATGCAAAGCGCTATGCCTGGCGCAAACCGAACACGGCTCATCACCCATGTAACACCATCCCTACCATGAAGCATGGTGGTGGCAGCATCATGTTATGGGGATGCTTTTCAGCGGCAGGGACTGGGGCACTTGTCAGGATAGAGGGAACAATGAATGGAGCCAAATACAGGCACATCCTTGAGGAGAACCTATATCAGTCTGCAATAGACCTTGGACTGGGGCGAAGATTTACGTTCCAGCAGGACAATGACCCCAAACATACAGCCAAAAGCAAGACTGGAGTGGCTTCAGAACAAGAAGATGAATGTTCTTGAGTGGCCAGCCAAAGCCCAGACTTGAATCCCATTGAGAATCTGTGGAAAGCCTTTAAAGATTAGGTTCACCGACGCTCCCATCCAACTTGACAGAGCTTGAGCAAATCTGCAAGGAAGAATGGGCGAAAATCCCCAAATCCAGATGTGCAAAGCTGATAGACATACCCAAGAAGACTCAAAGCTGTAATTGCTGCCAAAGTCGCTTCTACAAAGTATTAACTCAGGGGGGTGAATACTTAAGTAAACAAGATATTTCAGTTTTTAATGTTTCATAAAATTTTGTTGCACAATAAAAATATTTTTGCCTCTTTAAATTGTTGAGTATGCTGTGTGAATCAAGGGGGAAAAAATCATTTCAGTGCATTAAAAATGTTGGTAGTAACACAACAAAATGTGCCAAAATCCAAGGGGGGTAAATACTTTCTAAAGGCACTGTAGTCCCTCTGATGGTCGAATCCTACAAGGACGCCAACAAGCTCACATGGAAGCATCCTTTCTTGACTCCAGCAGTGTCCAAAAAGTCAGACCGATTGTACACTGTTCCCTGGAGGATCCTTTATGGGAACAACCGGAGGCAGATTCTGTCGTGGTTGAATGCTGCCCACAACAGGTCCTGGTGCTCTCGCACCTCGGTATGCAGCCTCCAGATAAGGACTCCAAGCAGTTTGATCATCTGGCCAGGAAAGATTTTCCTCAACCACTTGTGCCATCCAGTCACAGAACTTCTTAGCCCACATGGTCCAGTACCAAAACACCTTGTGGGGCAAGGCACAAATTGTTCAAGCCATGCCAGACTCCCTGGACGGTAGACTCATGGCCATAATGAAGTCAGGCTGAACATTTGTGTCCCGCGTCCAGCGGGCTTCATATGATACTGTAGACTCAGTGGGTAGAGCCGCTGCTTTGGTGGTCTGTATCCTCCACTACTGTTGGCTGAGAGTTTCAGGTTCACCCAGAACGCCTAGTCCAAAATAATGGACACTCCCTTCAGAGGGCCGGTTCTATTCGGGAAGTTACCAAAATATCATCACCAGTTTGCAGAGGCGGACAGCCATTAGAGTCGCACACTATGTACAGACCAAACCACAACCTAAGCAGTCCTTTCAGAAGACTGGAAGGCAGCAACCCAGGGGACAGCAGCAGCAGGCAGGCTACAAACGTAAGGCTTCCACTCCTGCCTCCGGGGTTCTGCCCCAGGGCCCCAGAACCTCCCAACCTATGCTTCCTCTCCCCAGCTCATCCACCTGACTTGTTGCCATACCGCCACCACCACCAGCTGAGGCCTTGGGGGAGGCGGGGGGATCGTTCTTCTTACACACCCGAAGGGTGGTGTCTGATAACATCTGACCACTGGGTCCTGCAGCTCATCAAGTGAGGACACGCTCCTAATTCCACGGAGGTTCTGCTAGACAACATTCCAATACAGTCTCTCTACTCTCTGTCCTAGTGTCCTCATAGCAGAGGAAATCCGGCTCTCCTTCAAAGAAGGCCATAGAGCCTGTCCCCGGGACAACGAGGAACAGGGTTCTACTTCACTTCTCGCTCAAAAGAAACCGGTAGAGCTTCTTCCCATCTTGGACCTAAGCCACCTGAACCAGTACATAGAGTACAAAAAGTTCAGTATGGTTACCCTGATGGGCCTGCTCCATCAAGGGGATTGGCTATGCTTCCTGGACATGCAGGACGCATACCTCCATAGTCTGAATTTTTAGCTACACAGGAGGTTCCTACACGTCTGTTTTCAGGGATGCCATTACCAGTTCAGGGCCTTACCTTTGCCCTGTCATCTGCCCCGAGGGTGTTCAAGTTCCTTGCTGTAGTAGCTGCAAGTCTCAGGAGGCAGGGGCATTATGTCTTCCCCTACCTCTGCGATTGGCTCCTAACCACTCCCTCTCGGGATCGGCTCATAGGCACCATTCGAGGCACTTTCTCCTTTTTTCAGGACTGAGGGGTCACTCTAAATCTCCCCAAATCCTCCCTTTGGCCAAGCCAGCAGCTACAATACATAGGGACAGTCTTGGACACGGTACAAGACAACGCTTTGCTTCCCCAGGACAGGACAGAGCAGAGTGCCTTCAGTCCCAAGCTCTGCAGTTACTGTGAACTCGCCAAGTTTTGGCCAGGACAGTACTCAGACTGTTAAGCTGTATGACAGAGGCTATTGCTGTGGTTCCTATGGCCCGTCTTTACATGAGGGTGATCCAGTGGAACCTCAGGGTTCAGTGGGACTAGCAGTCAGGAGATCTGGACCAACAGGTCCTGATCTCCAGCCCAGTAAGCAGTCCCAGTCGTGGTGGCTAGATGCTTCCATCCTTTCCAGAGGGGTTTATTTCTGGATGGAATCTCCCACCCAGACCTTGACCAGAGATTCGTCAACCCAGGGTTGGCAAGCTCATCTGGGCACTCTGGGATCCTGGACTTTGCAAGAGCATCATCTCCACATCAATGTTTTGGAGAAGAGGGCAGTCCTTTATGCCCTCCAGGCCTTCCAGACAGTCCTCCTGCCTGGCCCCCTGCTGATACAAACTGACAACATGTCTGTGGTGTTCTAGATCAACAAGCCGGGGGGGGGGGGCACACTCTTATCCTCTTAGCAGGGAAGCCATGCGAGTGTGAACTTGGGGCAGTGACCATCAGCTGGAGCTCTACCTCCCTTTGAGCCAGCCACAAGCTACGCCTTTTATTTTTTTTTTTTGTATACTTTATTGCCTTCCAGATGCCCGAGGCATCCTTCCAGAGTACCCACACAACTTTGCCTCTGCTCCTGTCTGAAACCGACACATCTGTCTCCTCCCAATCCACTGCAGATCCAGCGCCCGGGAGGGCCTGCCCTTGCGGCCTGTCTGGAAATTGGAAGGACCTACCATGAGATCGGGATGCCCAGTGGGAGATCATGATGTGGTGGGTCCGACAGTGGGATGTGGGCAGGTCCCCAGGGTCGCCTTCATCTCCGCTGTTCACTGGTGTTTTTCCTTGATGGTTGCCCCTTGGAGCTCCAGACGTGCAGTGACGTCCAGTGGCACAGCATGCAGACATCCGCCGGAACTCTGCCCCTTGCAGATGCATCGCTGCTTGTTCCCTGCACTGCCTATGACCACCCTCAAAGGCTGCCCAGGAGTGGTGCATACTCTGGCTCCCTCCCGGGAAGGGAGAGCAGTCCTACGGATGCTCGATCCCTTTCCTGCCCTGCCAACCCCCGACGTCCCGAGCTCATTCCTGAACCCGGGTTGCCGGCGTGGCACGAGGTGTAGCGCCCAGCGCCAAACCCTGGCCCACCAGGCCAGCCAAGCCACGCTTTGTCATAGAAAGCTTTGTTTTTAGTTGCCATTACTTCTGCTCAGAGGATTTCCGAGCTTCAGGCTCTGTTGTGTAAAGAGCCTTACTTAGTTTTCCACAAAGACGGGGTGTTTGCGAACCAACCCTTAAGGTGGTGTCTGAGTTTATTTTGAATCAATCCATCCACCTACCTATTTATTATCCTTAGTGTTCAAATCGGGGGCCTTACTTCATACTCTGATGCTCACAGGGTGCTCCACTTTATTTGGACTGCACCCATACTGTTAGATAAACTGATAAATTTGTTTAATGTGTCCCCAGGAGACAAGGGCTCCTGTTTCAAATAATGTTTGTCTAAGTTGTTACAAATGTATTACTTATTGCTACCACAAGTATGACGAGCCTTTGCTTGGGACCTGTAAAGGCCATTCTACCAGAGGCACGGCTACTTCAGCTGCAGACATTTGTGCAGCTGCCACTGGAGCTCTGTCCGTACTCTTCATCAGGCATTACAGTTTGGACATTGCCTCTAGGTGTAGTGCCAGCTTTGGACTTTGCAGTCCTTCAGGGCATTCTGCCATAAATTACCCCATGACTGCTGTTTTCCTCCTCCCAGTTGACTGGGTCAGATCCTTCACTGCTTGGGATTCAGCCCTAAGGGTGTTGCCTGCTCATAGAGCCCCCTTGAAGCAAGATAGGAATTATGTATGTAAGAACTTCCCATAACAGTAGATCTCCTAGAGGCGCTCTTGTAGCAGGCATGCTTTCCTTCCCTCCCTTCCCCGGATTGCTGTTTCTCCATCAAGTTATTCTGCTTTCCTCGCTTTACAGGAACCTCCTCGGTTTTCCAATTCCAGAACATGCTTGCATCTCCAGCGAGAGGATGGGCTGGGGGATCCCCCCCTTTTATACCATAGGCGGACATCGGGGCAGGCTGGCGTTGGGGGGGAGGGGGGTCCCCCATTGAGTACTGCTAGCTAGAAGTTTTCCATGTCCTAGCGCCTGGAGGCTTAGTCCTAACTGTGTTGCTTGCTGCAAGAGCTCCTCTCGAAGATCTACTGTTACAGTAAGTTCTTGCATAACTGTACTTTCAGTGGCCATTGGTCAAGCTTTAGACAGACTGGACCACAATGATACTGGTGGCTTCTGTCTTACTCAGCAGATTTGGTTCCCTCTACTCTGACCAATTACAGTGCAACCTCCTGTCCTGCTTTCTCAGCAAGCGGGATTGCTGTCACAGAACCACATCAGAGTGTTGCACCTGGACCTTCAGTGCCTGCAGCTTCACATCTGGCTCCTGGGGACATAGGACTGTCCTGCTTCAGGGTCTACTGGATGGTTTCAGATGTTCTACTGATGGCTTGTAAGCCTTCTGCCTGGCACACTTACTCCTTTAAATGAAAACGTTTCAGTATTTGATCGCTCTTTGCTCCCTGGATGCGTTTTTTGTCCAGGGCAGCATGTCTTTGGCTACCTCCTGTCCCTGTCTGACTCTGGCTTCCAGTACTGTTCTTTGGCCTTTCATGCCCTCTTAGGAGACAAGACTGTGGCCCAGTTGAGTGTCCTGCAGGTTCCTCAAAGGGCTCCTACTTTCATGTCCTGCGTTCGTAGGCTTGTTCTGTGGGATCTTAACTTGGTTCTGGAGTTTCTTGCAGAAACTGCTTGAATTTCCTGCCACGTGTGACCTGTTTCCCTTTATGGAGAATGTTTTCTCTGAGTAATTTCCCGAGCTGCAGGGCGTAGGTTGGCAGCCCCCAAACTTTTTCACCTTTTCATATGTGATCCATCCAAGGTTCCTTGTTAAGGTGGTTTCTGAGTGACACTAAACTGAACTATCTACCGCTTTGGGGGGGGTTTTTTTTTCTTTCTTTTCTTCTCTCAGAATGCTGGAGATGATGTTCTACATGCTCTGTCCACCCAGCTTTTTCTTTTCATTCATCCACAGGATGGTGAGTGCCACTGGCTCTCAAGCATGCCTTTCCACATAGTTTGCATCCTGCATTTTTTGTTACCATGAACACTGTTATTTGTTCAGTCTCGCTGCTGACGTGTGCTCTGCCTCCACATGGAGTTCTGTGCATACCTTAAAGGAGCTCTACCGGCAGAGATGAAGCTCCAACCAGTGCACAGATCGGGGCTTCACCTCTCCATCCCCCCTGCAGTCACCCTCTTAAATGCATATATTTTTGTTTTACCTCATTACTCGTAAAAATTGCAAACTCCCCCGATGCGCCTGGCTTTTTAATTATGGCCACCGTTATCACGAGATCTTGCTGCTAATATCGGGCATTGATGATGTTGCCATGCCCCTTCCGCAATAATGCCCTTATGTACAGAGATTTTACTAAGTTGATATCTCCGATGCCGTTATAGTTTTACAGAATCACTTTAAATTCAGGCAAGGAGAGGCTGCCCTACAAGGATTTGGTGTGGCAACAGCTTTTGTTCACCAGGGTGAAGCCTGTGCCAGCCTCAACCCTGGCCATTACATGGCTTTTGCTATGGAGGCTGCAGTCTTCCCCACCTCTGCTGGAACCGACCCGTCTGGTCCCGACTCTGCCTCCCCTGGCCTCACCACCGATATTGGTGGAGCCGCCTCCTAAACAGCTGAAATCCAGCCCTCCGACTATGGCGGTCCACCTAGCATCAGGACTTCCCTGTCGGCTGTAGGTCACCATTATCCCCGACTGCCCCTGTAGGGTAAGGAGGGATTCTGGCGGGCGACCTTTATTTAATGATTCCTCAGGATCAGACGGCTCCTCCTCTCAGTTCTGTCCAGAGGACAGGGAGTCTGTCAAGGATCTGTCAGCGAAGCAAGACCCCATGTCCTTTATGGGTCCTCTCCGCCTGATCTGAGAATCCATGGGTCTCCCGATGGAGCCTGTTCAGAAATGGGCTCGGTACCCACTCACTGAGATCCTAGACCAGGGTGACTCCCTTGGGGAAGCTTTCCCAGTCACGGAGGCCATTCTTGACCCTGCTTTGTAGTTGTGGCAACATCCGGTCTCTTGTCCAGCACCATTGACCCAGATGGCCTGCAAGTATGCAGTCCCTAATGGTTCCCTTTTGGGATTCACAGAGCACCCCCTCTGCTGGTTTGGTGGTAGACTCTGTTCTGGTGCAGGTCAACTTGGGTGATGTTGACAAGCCTCCTGACAAGGAGTCCAAAAAACTAGACTACATGGTCAAAAAGATCTGTGCTGTCTCCTCTCTTGGTCTTCGGCAAGTGAGTTCGGCCCTTCAGATGGCTCACTTCTTCCGTGCCCTTTTTAAGTATGCTTGACGAGGTGCTTCCTCATCTACCAGCAGACCACGGTCAAGCAGGTCCGGGATCAAGGCCAAGCATTGGCTAAACTGCTCCAGACTGCTATGGACATCTGTAACCTTTGCGCCAGATCTGTGGTGGCCTTGATGGCCGTGCACCACAAGGCTTGGCTGTGGCACTCGAACTTCATGGCAGATACCCAGCACAAGCTGGCAGATGTCCCCTTTCTGGGTTGAAGGGCACCTCACCTGCATTGAAAAGTCCAGTGACACCCTGGACTCTGTGACGTCTGCCCAGAGGGATCCCAAGGGCTACAAACAGCAGAAGAAGCCCTTTCGGCCCCTCTGCGGCAAAACTGGCCCAGCCTGGGGCTGGACTGTAGGCTTAGTCCTAGCGACCACGTCCAAAGTCTGTGGCCTCAGACGTCCATAAGCCAGGAGGCCGAGGCCCTGTCGGTGCTTCAGACGGTCCCCCCTCCATCTTCAAGCCTGCCCAGTGACAAGATGGGACCTGACTCCCCCCCACTTCCTTTCTGCCTGGTCTGCTTTCACCACGGACATGAGTCCTCAAGGTAGTCGATCAGGGTCTGCCTCTAGAGTTCAAGGCTTACCCACCTTGCCAAGCCCGTGCCCCATGGGAGGACATAGTTTCTTTCGACATTCTGACAGTTCTTCAGGATGATGTCACCCAGCTCCTGTGCAAGGATGTTGTGGCTCTGTCTGTGACCCTCCAGAACACCCAGGGTTCATCTCCAGGTGATTCCTCGTGCCAAAACGGACCGGGGGCGGGAGCCCCATTTTAGATCTGCATGACCTGAACAATTTTCTCAGGCCGCGCACCTTCAGGATGGTCACTCTGTCTCAGATCATCACCACCTCTTTATTTGTAGAAAGTGCTTTTCTTAAAACCAAAGAGCTTGTACAGGAATTAAAACAAACATTACATATACAGCAAATATAACATCCACTTAAAACACAATCAGTAAATACATATGTACTTCCATAAAATCTGATCAAAAACTCCATCAGGCTAGGCTAGATCTGGAAATGCTAGGCTGAATAAATATGTTTTCAGGGATATCTTAAAACTCTAGACAGTCAGGCTCTCATGTACTGGCGAGGTAGAAAATTCCACAGAGTGGGGGCAGCAAAAGCAAATGCACGGGGCCCAGATGTTTTCAGTTGTACCCTGGGAATCTCCAGTAATCCCTCGTTGGTGAAAAAAGTGGGCAAGAAGGGGCAGTAAGGGTGAAGATCATCTTGCAGGTAATGAGGCCCCTGTTCGTGCAGGGCTTTATAGGTCAGTAAACCGACCTTGAAGGTGATCTGCCACTGAACTGGCAGCCAGTGCAGTCCACGGAGCACAGGCGTGATATGACCGGACCTGGAGATAGCAGTCAACAGCCTGGCTGCCACCTTCTGCACTAGCTGTAGGCGGCGGATATCAACCCCCGGTAGCCCTAGGTAAAGGGTATTGTAGTGATCAAGGCGAGAGGTTACGAAGGCGTAGATCAATGTTGGAAGATCATCAGGAGGAGACCAGATGTTTCACCCAAGCGATATTCCTCAGATGGTAAAAAGAGATCCTGACAATGGCTGACACCTGAGATTTTAGGGTCAGACCGCTGTCAAAGATAATGCCCAGATTCCGCACCTGGTCCGAGGTAGCAAGCTAGACTCCCGAGCCACAGCCCAGAGGGCTGTCCTGCCAACCAACCCCACTCCCAACCATCAGGATCCTCTACAAGCACCTCAGTTTTATGCGGGTTCAACCTCACCCAGCTGGCACTCATCCAGTCCTGGATCTCAGCAAGGCAGTTGTTAAAAACAGAGAGAGCTCCATCCCGACCGGACACAAAGGATGTGTACGGCTGAGTATCATCTGCATAGCAGTGAAATCTCAGACTATACCGCCTAATGATCTCTCCTAATGGCAGCATGTACACTGCGAACAACATGGGTGATAGAATGGAGCCCTGCGGTACCCCGCAGGAGAGGGGCCAAGGAATAAATCCTGGACACCACTCTGAGTCCTACCCTCAAGGAAAGATTTAAACCATCTGAGAACCATACCTGACAGTCCACAGATGAACCGCAAGTGCTCCAACAACACACCATGGTCCACAGTGTCAAACGCTGCAGAGAATCAAGTAGAACCTAGATGGAATGGGTCTTCCGATCTCTCACTATTGGAGGTCCTAGCCACCCGGACAAAGCAGTCTCAGTACTGTGCCTTTTCCTAAATCGGGACTGGAGAATCATAGATGTCGTGGCTGGACAAATGATCCTCGAGCTGCAGCACACCCACCTTCTCGATAACCTTACCCATGAAGGGCAGGTTGGAGACCAGTCTGTAGTTAGCCAGACAGTCCAGGTCAAGGGAGGATTTCTTAAGGAGGGGTCGAACACCGCCTCCTTAGGGAGTCTGGAAAGACCCCTCTCCAATGACCTCCAGACTATCTTTGCTAGGATCGGCCGATTTCATCAACACAC
The DNA here is from genome assembly GCA_016271365.2 of Neoceratodus forsteri. Taxonomy (NCBI): domain Eukaryota; kingdom Metazoa; phylum Chordata; order Ceratodontiformes; family Ceratodontidae; genus Neoceratodus; species Neoceratodus forsteri. The sequence continues at coordinate 1,170,502,647 of CM057451.1, read as the reverse complement.
CCCACTAAAAGGCGTGTTGAGCCCAGATCCAAGCTACAGTTGGTTGGCTGCAAAGTCTGGATGATCCTCAAGGCATCAATGATTTCTGGCTGGTCAAACCAAGCCAACTGAGGGTCCGTCACTTCCTGCTGACCTCAGCAACAACCAATAGAGGGTGCTGAATGGATCCCAGACCTGATGGTGGCAACCTTATCTGCAAAGAACCGAGCAAACTCATCACACCTCTCTTGTGAAAAGGTTCGATTGGACTGGAGGCAGATTGGATTGCACAATCTGCCAGCAGTCCAGAAGAGTTGAGCAGATCAGTTCGATGCAGTGGCAGTCTCCCTGGACAGGAACTCTGCCTTCTTACGGGTAGTTGCTGATTGATGGATAGTGTATTGATCTATCAAATTGTCTGTCCTCCTCCAGGCCCGATTTTCGCCAGCATCTCTCTAACCTTCGTCCCTCAGTCCTCATCTCCTTCAAGGTTCCATCAAACCATGGTCATCTTGGGCGAAGAGTGAGGGGACTAACTCGAACAGGAGCAGTGGAATCCAGGGCCTCTGTCACCGCCCTATTATAAGCAAGCACCAGATTCCCTGGATCCATGCATTCACTCGATATGCCCAGTAGGTCTAGTACCGCCATTAGGCAATCTGGGGTTAAACCCTCAAAGGTGGTACCAGACCAGGGCAGGTCTATTGGGGTGCCAGGAGACTGAACCTTATGGTGTGATGGTCAGACCATCCCTTGTTCGACCACCAAGTCGGATATCTCATCCCGGAGGAACACCCAAGTCCAGTGAGTGACCACCAATGTAGTCGCGGAAGTAATAACTCGTAAAGCCCAATGAAGACATTAGTTGGAGGAAGGCTTGTCCAAACTGCAGGAGTTCATCGTTGACCCAGGCATTGAAATTCCCCAGAATTAAACATCTGGGGGATCCCAATACCATGTCCATGATGAAGTCCACAACTTCCTGCGGGGAAAACCTCCCCATCTCCGGGTGGGCGGTAGATGAGGATTATCCTGCACCCGCTTCCACTACACACTCAAAGGAGTTTGTGGCCCCCACTGGGACATCCACAAGGTCCAGTTCCGATCTAAAACAAATGACTACTACCCCTCCCCCGCAGTCCAGTCTCTGGTGGTGTATCACTGAGTACCCAGCTGGAACTGCTGCAGCCAATAGTGGGCCAGCATTACCATCCAGCCAGGTCCGATGACCCAACAAGATCTGCTAATAAAGCAGTCTTGTTCTTGATGGACCTGGCATTGCATAGCACTGCCCAAGTTGGATGAGCAATCGAGGAAGACCGTGCTAACTGCCTGCATAAAGCAGAGTCCTTGGGTATGGGAACCAGGCACGGAGGACCACTCTCCTGGACCCATTTCACCCCAGGGCATCTCCTCCTTCCCGCTACCGCAATTCAACCACCCTGCTCCATCTCTCTCCCCCCCCGCCCAGGCAGCTGCCCTCCTAGCTATCTCCAGAGCCTGACACACCTCATATACCTCCGGGGACAGCGGAAGATACACAAAAAGGCGGAGGTTCCTAAGCCAGGAAGGGAGTACCGTCTGACTGTCTTAACGCCCTCCCAACACATTTCCACAGGCAGTCTGCACACAAACACACTCACACCCCACCCACTCCACTCAAACCCCAAAAACCCAAAATACTACCACCCCAAAACAATGACTAATCGCACAACTGCTCCCCACCCAATTCCTCAATACACAAACAAAATCATCCAAAAATGTAAAATAAATTACAGTTCTAGGATCCTGGATATGTTGTTCATCCACACTTATTGGCATGTCCCTTTTCCCTTTAAGGATAGCAGGAAGTCTTCAGGCTGGCTCCCTCCCACCCACCTGGGTGGTATAACCCTCGACTCCGCCCATCACGCCAGATCTTCCTTTCCACTGGAAGATTCAGGTTTCCTCCTTCGTGCTCCCACATTTTGTAGGCACTGTCTTCAAAACCTTCAGTTATTCCAAAAATTCATCTAGTTCGCATTAGCGATTGCGACTGCTTCTCTTCGATTATGGAAGACAGGTTTTCCCTCGGATTTTGCCTGTGTTCGTGTGGCCAGAAAATGTCACTCACCGATCCCCACACCGCATGTGTCTATTGCTTGAGTGCTTCACCATGACGCCTGAAGTGTGAATATTTTTTTTTTTTTTTTTTTTTTTTTTTGTGGGTGCTTGACGCTTCACACATCTGAAGTTGGGGAGGGGCCTGAAAATTGAATCTCGGTGAGATCAAAGGAGGCTCGGTGGGTGGTTTCCACGGCTGCAGGATCTGCCGAGCAATTGGTACGTATGCATGCCTTGGAGGAGGAAATCTTCCTCTCAGAGCTTCTTGTTCACATAACCTGGCTCCACCTCTCTGGTTCCTTCCGATTGTGCCAGTCTCTCCCAACTAAGGGAGAGTCCTGGGTACACACTCCTCTCGATCCTGTAAGCGGGAAAAGGACCGGGATCATCTTTGTCTTAGCGAGCGTTCTTGGGATCGGAGAGATCTCGGTTCCAAGAACCGGTAGTCTCAATCTTGGTCGAATTACTCTTCGCCACTGGCTTTGCTTTGCCATCTGGCCAGTCGGATCAAGTGTTGATTGACGAGTTTGCAATAATCGACCCATTGTTGCAGACTCCGGTCAATGATTCTCTCAATCGACTCGGTCCCCCCGACGGAGACCCAGCTTGCTGGGAATCCTGTTGAAGAAGTGGTCCCAGACCCCGGGAAATCACCGGTCCAGCCAGTGTCTCCCGAGTGACCGAATCAGCCCATCTAATCTCGATTGAGATCTAGGACCCCCTCGACCGACAGGTGGAGGAAGAGCCATAAGCACTCAAAAAAAGAGGCAATGCCATCGGTCGGATGAGGAGAGGCTCCGGTGGAAACTCCGGCGTTACGAGGACCTCATGTGGCAACAGCTGATTTTGTCCGGGCACAAGCTGACCCCGGCTTCTACCCTGGCCATTACTTGGCTTTTGCCTCCCAGGCTGAAGCTGACTCCTTCGGAGCCAATTTACGTCGGCTTCCATGCCCATGGAGCCGATGAAACCTCTGGTTCGGCCTAAACTGGCCTCTCCACCGATCGTGATGGAACCACCGGCCAAGCAGTCTGTGGGAAGGGCTCCTTCTAAGGATGGCTTCCCCGGCGTCTTTCGATCACTGTCACCCCGGACCGCCCTTGATGGGTCGAAGATGACCTGGGCGGTTGACTGTTGTATCCAGATTCCACGGATTCGGATGAGACCGACCTACATTCTCAACCCAGGGATGACGAATCGGCTGGTGGGATAGAGACGGAGGAAGGTCCTTCATCCTTTCAGGGCATTCTTCGCCTCATCTCTGAGTCTACAGGGATGCCCCTGGAACCTGTCCAGAAGAAGGCGGAGTACCCTCTCACGGACATCCTCAAGAGAAGGGGATATCCCGACTGAGGCCTTTCCTGTGGCCGAGGCCATAGTTGGCCCAGCCATAGAACTTTGACAGTGTCCAGCTCCGTCTGCGCACATGGCCCACAAGTATGCTGTGCCCATGGGGTCCCTTGCGGGGTTCACAGAGCACCCTTCATCCGAGAGCCTGGTGACCGCCTCTGTGTTCAGGCATACTGGCAGTTCTGCCGACACCCCGAAAAAGAATCCAAACTCTTGGATCATTTGGCTCAAAAGTTCTATTCAGCCTCATCTTTAAGCCTTCATCAGGCAAGTTTGTCCATCATGATGGCACACTTCTCCCATGCCCTCTTGGGGTCTTTGGATGAAGTCCTCCCACACCTCCCTGCGGACATGCAGACCACGGTCAAGCAGGTCCGGGATCAGGGCCGGGCTGTTGCCAGACAGTAGCTTCAGACAGCCCTGGACATTGGGGATTCTTGAGCCCGCTCGATGGCAGACGCAATTGCCTCTCGTCGCAGAGCTTGGCTGAGACTCCTCTTTCCCGGCAGATACTCGGCACAAACTAGCTGATGTGCCTTTTCTGGGCACCGACTTTTTCGGCCCAGGTGTGGCTGGTCACTTCCAGCGTATTGAGCAGTCCAGTGCCACCGTGGACGCTACTTCTGCTAAAGGTTCTTTGAGCAAGAAACAGCAGAAAAAGAAGCCACGTTTTCGGCACTTTTCCCTGCAGCACAGCAACCCTCCTTTCAAGGAGGGCAGCAGCATCAGCAGGCTCAAGCTTGGCGCCCCAGCCCAAACCTGGGCCCTCCCAGGACCGTAAAAGAGGTAGAGGTTCCGGTCCTGGATCCTCCTCCTCCAAGTCTGCTCAGTGATGGAGCGGGGGCTGCCACCCCATCTCCCATCACGCCAGCTCGGGGTCCTCCCATGGGGGTCCGGCTCTGCCACTTTCTTTTCGCTTGGTCCGTTATCACCACAGACAGGTGGGTTTTGGAAGTGGTTGGTCAGGGACTGCCTCTGGAATTCGAGCAGCACCCACCAAGCTGAGCACGCACTTTGGGAGAAAGAGTATCTGTCCATACTCAGTCGGCTCTCCGAGACATCGCCTAGCTCCTCCTCAAGGAGGCAGTGGTTCCAGTGACGGATTCTCCAGCAGACCCAGGCTTTGTCTCTAGGTACTTCCTGGTGCCCAAGCAGACTGAGGGCTAGCACCCCATTCTAGATCTGCACGACCTGAATCAGTATCTCAGGACACGCACCTTTCGGATGGTCACTCTCTCCCAGATCATACCATCCTTGGAGTGAAACGTGGTTCTGTTCACTGGATCTGCAGGACACGTTCTTTCAGTGCACAATCCGTCTGTCTCATTGGGGTTCCTCTGTTTCAGAGCTGAAGGAACCCTATATGAGTTCCGAGCCATGCCGTTCGGCCTGTCATCGGCCCCCGGGTCTTCACCAAATGCATTGCAGTAGTGGCAGCCCATCTTAGGTGGGGGGGGGGGGTGTCAGAATTTACCCCTACCTTGATGATTGGCTTTTAGCAGGTCCCACTTAGAAGGAGGTGGAGAGGTCCAGGGACCTGGCCCTCCAGACCTGCTCCCAAATCGGCCTCTTGATCAACGAGGCCAAGTCAGAACTCGTGCCTTCTCAGGTGATGTGCTTCATCGGTGCAGAGCTAGACTCTCATCAAGGCAGAGCTCGGCTCCCGGCAGACAGGGCGGAGGTTCTCTCCTCCTTTGACCAATTATTTCTGGTTAGGCAATTGTGCCCTGCCCAGGACTTTCTGCACCTTCTGGGTTACATGGCAGCATGCACTTCTGTGGTCCCTTGGGCCTGGTGGCACATGCACCCCTTCCAATAGGAGCTGGCTGCCCAGTGGACTCAGCGCTACGGTCATTTTGACCAGCTGATCACTGTAACCCAGAAGATGTGGGATGCTCTCCAATGGTGGACTGCCCCAGACTGGTTGCAGGAAGGGATCCAGTTTGTCCACCCAGAGCTGACGGCCATCCTCATGACCAGTGCGCCTCTCATGGGCTGGGGAGCCCACATTGGGGACAAAAGGGCCCATGGGTTCTAGACCCCCAAGGATTCCTGATACCACATCAACCTGTTGGAGCTCAGAGCAGTCAGACTGGCCCTGTCAGCTTTCGCTCCTCTGCTCTGGGGTCAAGTGGTTCCAGTCCAGACGGACAATACCACGACCATGTACTACCTCAACAAACAGGGCGGTACGCACTCCCATCTGCTTTGCAGGAGGCGCCCGATCTGGACCCTCATCAGCCGTCTGGAGGTGGATCTCCTTGCCATTCATGTGGCAGGAGCCTACAGCCGTCTGGCGGATGCTCTCAGCCGCTTAGGCCAGACATCCCATGAGTGGTCTCTCCATCCAGAGGTAGCTTACAGCCTGTTCGCCCACTGGGGCAAACCGATGGTGGACCTGTTTGCCTCCAGGGAAAACACCAAGCTGAGGCTGTTTCATGCCTGCCCTCCTCAGCAGAGCTTGCTGCAGGGGGATGCCTTCTCGAGGCCGTGGTCACCCGGCCTCTTCTACACCTTCCCTCCATTTCCTTTGATCCACAAGGTGCTCCTCAAGGTGAGGCGGGACAAGGTGAAGGTGATTTCTGGTAGCACCAGACTGGCCACGCCAATTCTTGTATCCCGATCTCCTCAGCCTCAGCTGCAGGCCCCGCAGCAGCTTCCAGCATGCCCTGACCTGGTCTCTCTGTCAGGGGAAGGTATACCATCCGGACCTTCAGTCCCTGCACCTCACAGCCTGGTACCTGAGCAGCTAGAGTTCCAGGCTTTGGGTCTTTCCGAGGATGTCCTCACCGTGGTGGAGGTATCCAGAAAGGAATCTACCAGGAAATGTTATGCCTTCAAATGGAAAAGGTTTTCCATTTGGTGTCAGGGCAAGGGCCTGGACCCTCTGTCCTGTCCAGTAGCTAACATTCTCGACTACCTTTGGTCTCTGTCCAAAGGGGGTTTTCGGTAGTCGACCCTTATGGTGCACGTGGCAGCCATCTCTGCTTACCGGGCACGAGCCAGTCAGCCGACGTTTGCGCAGGAGACAGTGGCCAGGCGCTTTTTTCAAAGGCCTGGATCCACATATCCCCGCCGGTGCGTGAACCTCCACCTCCGTGAGATCTACTGCTGGTACTGGCAAAGCTCATGGGCAAGCCATTCGAACCAGTGCACAAGTGTGCATTGTCACACTTGTGGAAGACTGCCTTCCTGGTGGCCATCACGTCTGCCAGAAGGACAGGGGAGCTCCAGGCGCTTTCGGTGGACTCCCCTTATCTGGCCTTCCACAGGGACAAGGTTGTCGTACGCCCCCACCCAAAATTCAGAGTTTCACCTTAACCAGGTGTTAACTCTGCCTGTATACTACCCTAATTACACCTCAGAGGCAGAATACAGGCTCCATACCCTGGACCTGAGACGAGTCCTCTCCTATTACAAGGAGAGGACAGTGGAAAATTGGGCAGAGGTTCGCCAGCTGTTTGTCACCCACGCTGAAGCGCTTCTGGCAGACCTGCAGCAAAACGATTATTGCAGTGTGGATTACATCTTTCATAAGTCTGTGTTACGAGTTGGGCATGGAGCCTCCCAGAGGGATAAGAGCTCATTCTACCTGCCATACCGCTGCATCGGTGGCTGCTTCCAGGGACATCCCTATCCAGGAAATCTGTTGGGCTGCTACCTGGAAGTCATCAAACACCTTCATTACCCATTACCACATCGACCTTGAGTCATGCCGGGATGCTGGTTTGGGGCCTCAGTTCTCAGTCTCTATTTCCCAAATGGGGGGTGCCTCCTCCTCCCGGAGAACTGCTAAGTCTGCCAATAAGTGTGGATGAGCAACATATCCACAATCCTAGAAAAGAGGTTACACACCTGTAACTGTAGTTCTAGGAGTGGTATATGTTCATCCACACGGACCCACTCCACCTCCCCGGCTGAGGACCCACAAACCTGGCTTCCGGCCGGCTAAGATCTGGCATTATGGGGTGGAGCCGAGGGTTATACCACCCTGGTGGGTGGGAGGAGCCAGCTTGAAGACTTCCGGCCATCCTTAAAGGGGAAAGGGACATGCCAATAAGTGTGGATGAATAACATAAACAGTACCATTCTTAGGACTACTGTTACAGGTGAGTAACCTGTTTTTATGTAGCAGCATGAAATGTTTTACAGATAGAGTAGTCACAAAGTCTCAAGTCCAATGAGATTTAAGGCCCATGTATCATAACTGTACCATTATTGTCCCCTCACCATTCTGTCCTCTCCGTCCTTTTTCTTCAACTCGTACCTTCCTAGGGTAATTGCTGACCACTTACTTTCCTTCCCCCTTACCCTTCCTGCCCTTCTCAGTACATCACCCTAGCTTATTATATTAGTGTTGGCATGTAAGTGTTGCCGTCATTTAGGATAACTCATCCCCAGCCAGCATGTATCCTTCCATGATTACCCCTGCTCAGTGTCTGGGTCTATATGTAAATATATATGCAGCTGTTATGTGGTGGTGCTATTGCTGTGTTCTCAGATTCCTTATTTCTTAATTGTCGTTATATTAATTGTCCTGACCCCAGTTCAACTCTCGTTGACTGGTACTGCAGTAACCATGATGTTCTTTACTGTCTTATTGTTCTATGTCCAGGTCCATCTTGAAAATGAGCTTTCTCAATGATGTTCGCCTGGTTAAATAAAGATATTGATTGATTGAGCGCTCACCTCATAAGGCTAATTGTCCACAATTCAAATGCTAACCAGGCTAACTCTTACTTAGTCTGGAAAAGCCTCTAATTCAATTTATAGCAAAAAAAAAACAACAAATGGCACTCTCACTGCTAGAGCCAGAATTACAATTTTAAGGGAATTAAAACCAACCAGGTTGCAGTTCAGGAGCAGAAGTCCTTAGATTAGTCAGTGTCTCCTGATGTTCATCTCTTCTTCCTGCTGAGTCGGACATCCTAAACAGGGACCGAGCATAAACAGGACCCCACACCCCCCGTGACACTAGGGAGAAAGCCGCCCCTAGGCCCACAGAGGAAAAGCGACACACCCCGGGATTGTCTGCCCACCAGTTGACCCCATACCATCTGTCAAGCAGAAGATGTGGTTTTGCTCTCTGGATCTTCAGAATGCATTCTTCCATGTCCCAATCCATCTGTCCCACCGCCAGTTCCGAGCGGAGGAGATCCTCTACGAGTTCCAGGCCATGCCGTTCTGCCTGTCCTCTGTCCCCAGGGTCTGCACCAAATGCATAGCAGTGGTGGCAGCTTACCTGAGGCACCAAGGAGTCCAGATATATCCCTACCTGGATGACAGGCTTATTGCGGGTCCCTCCAGGCAGGAGGTGGAGAGGTCCCGAGATCTGTCCCTCCAGACCTGCGTCTCTCTCTTGGCCTCTTTGTCAGCGAGGGCAAATCGGAACTCGTACCCTCGCAGGTGATTCGCTTCATCAGGGCAGAGCTCGAGTCTTGCAGAGCCAGGGTTTGGCTCCCGGCGGACAAGGCAGAGGCTGTCTCCCACTTTGCCTAATCATTTCGGGTTGGGCAGTTGCGTCCTGCTCATGACTTTCTGCACCTCCTGAGATACATGGTCGCATGCACCAGTGTAGTCCGTTGGCACACTGGAAAACTCTGCAATAAGAGCTGGCCCGCCATTGGTCTCAGCACATGGGCCACTTTGACCAGCCAGTCACTGTGACCCATCTGATGTGGGACGCCCTTCAGTGGTGATGATTTATTTATTGAAAATGTCTCACCAGGAGAGGCACACTGAGCAACAAGATGCTTGTCTCACGGTGCGACCTGGGTGGAGGGGGGGTACAAGGGAAGAGGGTATACATAAAACAATCAGTAGGTTGAACATTGGAGTCAAGCAATTCGAACAGTTGTTACATAGTTAGGGGTGGCTTTACAGACTTGCTACATGAGGAGACACTACATACATGTGCCACAAAGAGGGTGACATAACATACTTGATTACATATCTAGAACTATTCACACTTACACAAGTGCCTATTATCTAGAGATAATTTGAAGTATAATGCACCAAGTTAGCTGATGAACTGGAAGCCTGAGCTTGGGGCCAGGAGAGGTGACAGGTCTGGGTAGTATACACAGGAAAGATGAGAGCGTTGACTTAGGGAAGACGTTGGGGTAATAAGGGGATAGCAGAAGTGCCATGAGTGGGTTAGTGCATGGATTGTTTAGGGCAATTTATAAGCCAGTCATTTGGGCAAAGGCCAAGCCGCTGGTCAGGCCGTGTAAGGTGAGGAGGGAGATCGGGGAGGTCAGGGGCATGTATAATTGGGCTTGTAGAAGTTAGTGAGGGCAGAGGATAGAGGTGTTTGGAGGAGGAATGGCGGATTTGGGCTGGCAGGTTGTTCCAGAGCTTACGGAGGTAGAGAAAGCCGATTGGCCTGCGGAGGTCCTTCGGTGAGGGATTACTAATAGCCTGGAGTCAGTAGACCTGAGGGCGTGGGCTGGGGTTGGCCGGGAAGATAGGGAGGAGACGAGGTAGGGCGGAAGAGAACCGAGCCAGAAATTAGAAACAGATTTAGCACTGTGAAGTAGGCGCCGGTTGCTTAGGGACAGAAGGGCCAGCGAATGGATGAGCTCGCAGTGATGGATACCTGGGAGGGGAGCATCAAGGGCGAAGCGGCAGAAAGCATTGAAGAGGGGGTCTAGTCTGGATAGGGTGGACTTGGGGGCAGAGCTGTAGACAACATCACAGTAGTTGAAGGAAGGTAGAATAATTTTCAGGACTATTTCATGTCTCACAGTAAGCAGGAGACTAGTGCGGATTCTATAGAGGGCGCCGAGCTTAGGGTGCAGTTTTGACAGGATGGCGTCCACGTGTGTGGAAAAGGCGAGGTGGCGATCAAGCCAAACCTCCAGGTACCTAAAGGAGGGCACATCTTTAAGGACGGTGTTATTCAGGGAATGCGAATATCAGAGGGATGTAAGTCTGCATAGCCTCTGTCTAGTGCTAAAAGTCATAGTGATTTTTTTTAGGGAGAGTTGGTTGGAGTTAAACCAGCGTTGTACTTTGTTGAAGTCGGTCTGGAGATTAGAGGCGACTTCTTCATAGGTCCGGCCGGGTGTAAAGAGGACCGTGTCATCAGCGTACATGTGGATTGAGGTAGTAGAGCATGCCTTTGGCAGATCATTTAGAAGGATGGAGAAGAGAATGGGGCCAGGAGAATACCAGTGGTAATAGGGAGCGGGGGGGGAGGTGTAGTCAGCTATTTTTGCAGATTGGGTTCTAATTTGTAGATAGGCTCTGAACCAATTTGAGGCCGACGCCGATAACCCAGCACCTGATAGGCAGGATAATATCCTTAGTTAGTCCTGGAACATCTACAGGAAGGTATCCAGTTTGTCCGCCTATGGCCAACAATCACCCTGATGACCGATGCCTCCCTCATGAGCTGGGGTGCCCACCTGGGGGAACACTGAGTCCATGGGTTCTGGACCCCCAAAGAGTCCCGGTGCCACATCAACCTGCTGGAGCTCTGGGCAGTTTAGCTGGTGCTGACTACTTTTGCTCCACATATCTGGGGTCTGGTCGCTCAGGTCCAGACTGACACCACCACAACCATGTAGTACCTCATCAAACTGGGCAGGACGCACACCCTTTCTTTGTACAGGATGCTCCCTGTGTTCGCACCCTCGTGCACAGCCTGGAGGCCAATCTCCTGGCCATTCATGTGGCCAGTGTCTCCAGCCAGCTGGTGGACGCTGTCAGCCGTGTAGACGAGGTGTCTCACGAGTGGTCCCTCCACCCTGAGATAGTACACAGCCTGTTCTCCCAGTGGGTCATCCCTCTGGCAGACCTGTTTGCCTTCAGGAGGAAAGCAAAGCTAAGGCTGTTCTGTGCCCACCTCTATCAGCAGGTAACACTGCAGGGGGATGCCTTTTCCTGTACCTGGACCCCAGGCCTTCTCTCCTTTTCCCTTGATCCACAAGGTGTTGCTCAAGGTAAGGATGATCCTAGTGGCTCTGGACTGGCCTCACCAGTTCTGGTACCCCGATCGCCTCAGCAGCAGGCTTCTGTGGCGTCTTCCTCTGCGCCCGGGAGTGCTCTCTATCAGTCAGAGGAAGGTACTCCACCTGGAGCTTCAGTCCTGCACCTGGCAGCCTGGTTCCTGAGCAGCTAGAGTTCCAGGCTTTGGGTCTCTCCAAAGATGTCCCCCGGCATAGTTGAGGCTTCTCTGAAGGAGCTGACACAAAACTGCTATGCCTTCAAATGGAAGAGGTTCTCCATTTGGTGCCAGGGCAAGGGCTTGGACCCCCTTATCTTGCCTGGTGGCTAGCATTCTCTACTACCTTTGGTCCCTCTCTGTTGGGCCTTCGGTCGATGACCATTAAGGTGCACCTGGCATCCATCTCTGCCTACCGGGCTCAGGCTGGTATGCATTCGGTGCAGGAGAAGGTGGTCTGGTGCTTTTTTCAAAGGCCTTGACCATATTTCCCCTCTGGTGCATGAACTACCACCTTCACCTTGGGACTTGTTGGTGGTGTTGGCAAAGCTCATGGGCAAGCCATTTGAACCAATGCACAGATGTTAAATGTCACATCTGTTGTGGTAGACCACCTTCCTGGTGGCTAACACGTTAGCCAGAAGGGTCAGTGAGCTCCAGGCGCTCTCAGTAGTCTCCTTACCTGGTCTTCCACAGGAACAAGGTTGTCCTTCGCTCCAACCCAAAGTTCCTTCCAATGGTTGTCAGATTTTCACCTCAACCAGGTGATTCATTTCCCTGTGTACTTCATCAACCACACCTCCTGAGACGAGCACAGGCTCCATAATTTGGACCTGTGGCGAGTGCTGGCCTATCATAACTTAGGAGCGCACAGCTGGAGTTCGGGGAGAGGCTCGCCAGCTGTCACCTACACTGAAGCCACACCTAGCAGACCGGCAGCTTAAGTAGAGGATTGGCAGGTGGATTGTATCCTGTATCAACCTCTGCTATAGGTTGGTGGGTAGGGAGCCCTCCTGTAGGGCTAAGGGCTCATTCCACCATCATACTGCTGCCTCGGTGGCTGCTTCAGGGACGTCCCTATCCAAGAAATCTGCGGCTGCTACCTGGAAGTGGGCACCCTTCATTCCCACTACCACATCGACCTCTAGTTATGCCGGATGCTGGTTTTGGAGCCTTAGTTCTCCAGTCTCTATTTCCCAAGGATAGGGTGTGCCTGCCCTCCTCCCAGAGAGCTGCTAGAGTCTGTCAAGTGTGGATAGAACATCATATTCACATCACTAGAAAAATAGGTTACTCCCCTGTAGCAGTAGTTCCAGGAGCAGCATATGATCATCCACACTGACCCACCCAACCTCCCCTGGCAAGTGGCACACTGGTCTGGCTTCCAGCGGGCAAGATTTGACGTCACGGGCGGTGCTAGCCTTGAAGGGAAAGGGCACTGCCAAGAGTGTGGATGAACTTCCTATACCACTCCTAGAGCTACTGTTGCAGGTGAGTAACCTGTTTTTACTTAATAGTAACAGAAGATCTCGGAGCAGTTCTTCTGAATAGAGCCACAGCTCCCACCCACACCCTTCTTTTTGTCCGGATGATGTACCTGTTACTTCATGCTGGGTCTTTTTCATTTTTTATCACTTTCAGTTGGACTTTTCTTTCTAGAACTGCTGACTCTCCTGTTTGCCTGGTCAGGTTTCTGGTCTCCCATTCCTATCAGTATGGTACAACTCCGACCTTGTCCCAGGTGAAGAAAGTGAGGCGGTATGGGGCGACCCAAGTTCTGTAGGCAGATCAAACCTACATCAGCATGGGCTGCCCCAGCAGGTCAAAAGTTTGAGGGGTCCTGATGCCAACGGCATACTGTTCCAAAGGTGTGGCTCTGTGAATCATATTCTCTTTTAAGATCTACTGTTACCGGTAAGTAACTAAACTTTTCTTTATTGGGGGATTTGGGATGGAGAAAGGATAATTATTAGGTTTTGGTGGCTACACTTTGAGGCCATCACATTTTTTGACTTCAGAATTTCGGGTCTGCATTAATCCATTAACTATCCATTTTAGTGCTTCAATTATTATTTTTTTTTCCTTCCTCAGTTCGTGCCTCAGATAAAAGAATAGCATGTGATGAAGAGTTCTCTGACTCCGAAGATGAAGGAGAAGGTGGTCGCAGGAATCTAGCTAATTTCAAGAAAGCAAAGCGTGTGAAGACAGAGGAAGAAAAGGAAGGAGAGGAAAAGAAAGGTTGGTTTTATTGATCAGTTACATAGAAACCTAGACGATGACGGCAGAAAAAGACCAGGTCCATCTTGTCTGCCTGGAGTTTCCCATCTGCTCCAGGACTTATTGTCCATAGGTAATGAGTAATTATGGGGTTTAATGTATGGGTACTCCTTTTTGAAAATTGTTCCTCAAAACTGGCAGATTGCTAAGCAGTTTTGATTTTGATTAATGATGCTGCTAATCAACTCTCTGGCACTAATTTATGTCTTGGGGTTTCATCCTTCCCAGTCCACCCCTGCACCCTCCTTACTGCTACTGATATAAGCAACCACTAAACCCTTCACTCTGTCCCACCATGCTTGAAACCACTTACATTCTTGGCGCCCACCACCTCTGCTGATAGACTGCTCCACAGCTCTGCCTCCCACCCCACCCCAACCAGTTTATACTCTGGTTCCTGACGCTGTATTCCTGTTAAATAGTTCCGCAGTTCATTTTGATTATTCCCTTATTATTAAGAAACAGAAGCTTGAGACTTTGACGGCAGATAAGGACCGCTTGGCCCACCTAGTCTGCCTATTTCCCTACCTTTTAGATGAGCTGCAAATCCTAGTTTACCAACAGCCTCCTTCTTCCTACCCCCCCACCAGAATTGCCTTATGTCTGTCCATTGCATTCTTGAATTGCCCCACTATTTTTGACCCCATGACCTCCTCAGGAAGGCCATTCCATGCATCCACCACCCTCTCTGTGAAAAAATACTTCCTTACATTGCCCCTGAGCCGTCCCTCCTCTATCTTCAAATTGTGTCCCCTTGTTCTAGGAGCGTGGATATGTTGTTCATCCTCACTCTTTGGCATGTCCCCTTCCACTTTAAATCTCACCAGAAGTCTTCAGGCTGGCTCCTTCTACCCACCTGGGTGGTATATACCTCAGCTCTGCCCCATGATGCCAGAGCTTCCTTCCTGGAAGATTCAGGTTTCCAACTTCCTCGTGCTTTCATATTTACGTGAGCCTGGCTTTCAAACCTTTGGTTCCCGAAACTTAGCATTGTTACCGTGTTAGCGATCGCCCAAGTTTGAGCTTGAACATGGAAGAAAATCTTCCCCTGATTTCGTCAGTGCCCGTCTGGCAGAAGATGTGCAGTACCGCTCCCCATACTGCGTCTGTCTACTGCCTCGGTATTTGGCCATGACACCTCTTCGTGCAGTCTTTGGCCTTTCATCCCAACGTCCTCGACTGTCGTCTCGCATGCCTGAAACTGGGGAGGCTGGAGAAGAGGAACCCTCTGGTGAAATCCAGGAGGCTCGGTGGGCGGTTTCCATGGCTATGGGATCTGCCGAGCAGTTGGAAGCATGCAAGTGTTTAAGGAGAAGGCAGCTCGTGCGCATGGTCTTCTCTGAAACTTTTTGTTCCACTCAACCTGGGCTCCACCTTCTCTGGTTCTTTCCGGAGTTGTGCTAGTCTCTCCCTACCAAGGGAGGCGTCTGCAGACCTGCATTCCTCTTGATCCCATAAGCGGAGAAGGATCAGTGCATCTTCCTCTTGACGGAGACTGTCTTGGGAGGCGGAGAGATCTCGGTCCCAGGAACATGCGGTCTCAACCGGTCGAGATCACCTCGGCCGCAGGCTTTTCGGACTTGCCGTCGAGCCAGCCAACCGAGGGTTTGGTCGACGACGTGGAAGTCATCATCAACCCTACTGACCCTTTGTCACCGACTCTGGTAGATGACTCCTTGGAGAGGACTCCGGTCCTTGTTTTCCCTGATGAGGAGACCCAGCCTGCTGGAGTCCCCATCGAGGAACCAGTCCCGGGCTCTGGGAAGTCACTGGCCCCACCAGTGTCTACCGACCGACCAAGTTGGCCTGCCCGATCTCAGTCGAGGTCTAGGGCCCTCTCGACCGACAGGCCGAGGAAGAGCCATAAGCACTCTTAAAAGAGGCGATGCCATCAGTTGTCTTTGTTCTCCTCGGATGAGGAGAGTCTCCGGCTGCTCTACGAGGACCTCATGTGGCAGCAGCTAATTTTGTCCTGGCATAAGCCTACCATGACTCCCACCCCAGCCGTTACTTGTCTTTCGCCTCCCAGGTCGAAGCAGACTCCTTTGGAGCTGACCAAATTGGTTCCCCAGCCGGCAAGGCCACCTGTTCAGCCCCAAACGGTCTCTCCGCCTAGTGTGGTAGAACCACCGCCCAAACAGCCTGTGGGAGGGGCTCCTTCCAAGGAAGATGGACCGGACACCGGGCTTCCTCGTCAGTTTTTCGTTTCTGGTCACCCCAGGCAGCCCCGGCCGAAGGTGACCTGGGCGAACCATTGTATCCGGATTCATCAGATTCGGACGTCACCGGTTTGCACTCAGATCCAGGTGATAATGATTCGACCGCTGGCCTAGAGACGGAGGAAGGTCCCGCGTCTTTTCAAGGGATCCTCCGCCTCATCTCTCAGTCTACAGGGATGCCCCTGGAGCCAATCCAGAAAGAGGCGGCGTACCCTCTTACGGACCTCCTTAAGAGAGGGGATACCCTGACGGAGGCCTTTCCTGTGACCGAGGCCATTGTTGGACCAGCCCTAGAACTTTGCAACTGCTCTTCTTGTCCAGCACTGTCTGCCTGCGGCTCTGAAGACATGATGTGCCCATGGAGTCCCTTGCGAGGGTTCACAGAGCACCCTTGACAGAGAACCTGGTGACCGCCTTTGTGTTCAGGCGTACTGGCAGTTCTGCCAACACTGACCGAGTTCTGATAGAGTCCAAGCTTTTGGGCCATTCAGCCAGGAAGGTCTATGCGGCTTCCTCTTGGGCCTTCATCAGGCAGGATTATACGTCGCGTCATGGCACACTTCTCACACCCTTTTAGGGTCTCTGGCTGAAGTCTCTCACATCTCCCGTGGACATACAGACCACGGTCAAGCAGGTCAGGGATCAGGGCTGAGCTGTTGCCAAACAACAGCTTCAGGCGGCCCTAGACATCGGGTATTCTTGTGCCTGCTCGATGGCTGCCTCAGTTGCCTCTCGTCGCGGGGCTTAGCTGAAGCTCTTCTCCTTCCAGCGGATACCCAGCACAAACAAGCTGTCGTGCCTTCCTCAGGACCGACTTCTTCGGCTCAGGAGTGGCTGGTCACCTTCAGTGCATTGAGCAGTCCAGTGCCACCTTGGCGCTACTTCTGCCAAGGTTCTTCAAGCAAGAACCAGCAAAGAAAAAGCCTTTCGACATTCTTCCCTGCAGCTCAGCAGTCCTCCTTTCAAGGTGAACAGCAGCAAGCTCAAGCTTGGTGCCCCCTGCCCAAGCCCGGACCCCAGCAGGCCCATAAAGGAGGTCATGGTTCAGGTCTTGGAGCCGCCTCCTCCAAGCCTGCTCAGGGGCCGGGGCTGTCAACCCCTCTCCCATCGCCTTAGCTCTGGATCCTTCCGTGGGGGCCGGCTCCGCCACTTCCTTGCCGCCTGGTCTGTTGTCACTTCGGACAGGTGGGTTCTTGAAATGGTCGGTCAGGGACTGCCTCTGGAGTTCGAGCAGTACCCTCCAAGCCGAGCCCGCGCCCCTCGGGAGGAAAGCGTATCCGCTCAGACCCAGTCGGCTCTCCAAGACGACATCGCTCAGCTCCTCCTCACGGAGGCAGTACCTCCAGTGGCAGATCCTCCAGCAGACCCAGGCTTTGTCTCCAGGTACTTCCTGGTGCCCGAGCGAACGGGGGCTGGCGCCCCATTCTAGATCTGCACGACCTGAATCAATATCTCGGGTCACGCACCTTTCAGATAGTCACTTTGTCCCAGATCATACCATCCTTGGAGCGAAACATGTGGTTCTGTTCACTGGATCTGCAGGACACGTTCTTTCACGTCCCAATCCACCCTTCCCATCAGCGGTTCCTCCGCTTCAGGGTCGAAGGGACCCTGTACGAGTTCCGAACCATGCTGTTCGGCCTGTCATCGGCCCCACGGGTCTTCACCAAATGCACTGCAGTGGTGGCGGCCCATCTCGGGGGGCGGTGGGGCAGGATTTATCCTTACCTCAACGATTGGCTCCTAGCAGGTTCCACCCAACAGGAGGTGGAGAGGTCCAGGGACCTGGCCCTCCAGACCTGCTCCCAACTCGGCCCCCTGATAAACGAGGCCAAGTAGGAACTCGTGCCTTCTCAGGTGATGGGCTTCATCGGAGCAGAGCTCGACTCTTGTCAAGCCAGAGCTCGGCTCCCGGCGGACAGGGCGGAGGTTCTTTCCTCCTTTGCTCAATCATTTCTGGTTGGACAATTGCACCCTGCCCGGGACTTTCTGCGCCTTCTGGGTTACATGGCAGCGTGCTCCTCAGTGGTCCGTTGGGCCAGGTAGCACATGCGCGACCTCCAGTGGGAGCTGGCCACCCAGTGGACTCACGCCATGGTCATTTTGACCAGCTGATCACTGTAACCCAGAAGATGGGATGTTCTCCAATGGTGTACCGCCCCAGACTGATTGCAGGAAGGATCCCATTTGTCCACCTAGAGCCGACGGTCATCCTCACGACCGATGCCGCTCTCATGGGCTGGGGAGCCCACATGGGGGACAAAAGGACACGTGGGCTCTGGACCCCCAAGGAGTCCTGATGCCATATCAACCTGTTGGAGCTCAGAGCAGTCAGACTGGCACTGTCGGCTTTCGCTCCTCAGTTCCGGGTTCAAGTCCAGACGGACAATACCACGACCATGTACTACGTCAACAAACGGGGCAGCACGCATTCCCGTCTGCTGTGCAGGGAGGTGCTCCGCATCTGGACCCTCGTGAGCTGATTAGGGGCAGATCTCCTATTCATCCATGTGGCAGGGCCTCAAACCATCTGGCGGATGCTCTCAGCCACTAAGCCAGACACCCCACAGTGGTCTCTCCATCCAGAGGTAGCTTACATCCTGTTCTGTCAGTGGGGCAGGCCGATGGTGGACCTGTTTGCCTCCAGGAAAACACCAAGCTGAGGCTGTTTCATGCCTGCCCCAGCTGCAGGGGATGCCTTCTCGAGGCCGTGGGCCGAGGCCTCTTCTAAGCCTTCCCTCCATTTCCCTTGATCCACAAGGTGCTCCTCAAGGTGAGGAGGGACAAGACGAAGGTGATCCTGGTAGCCTCAGACTGGCCGTGCCAGTTCTGGTCTCCAGATCTCCTTAGCCTCAGCTACAGGCACCCAGAGCAGCTTCCAGCACACCCGGACCGATTATCACTCATTCAGGGGAAGGTATTTCATCTGAACCTTCAGTCACTGTACCTCACAGCCTGGTACCTGGCGGCTAGAGTTCCAGGCTTTGAGTCTCTCCAAAGATGTCTACACTGTGGTGTAGGCATCAAGAAAAGAATCGACCTGGAAATGTTATGCCTTCAAATGGAAAAGGTTTTCCGTTTGGTGTCTGGGCAAGGGCCTGGACCCTTTATCCTGTCCAGTGGCTAACATTCTTGACTATCTTTGGTCTCTCTCCAAAGGGTGTCTACAGTCATTTACCCTTAGGGTGCACCTGGCAGCCATCTCTGCTTACCGGGCACGGGCCGGTCAGCCGACGGCGCAGGAGACAGTGGTCGGGCACTTTTTCAAAGGCCTGGATCACATATCCCCTCCGGTGCATGAACCTCCACCTCTATGGGATCTACTGCTGGTACTGGCAAAGCTCATGGGCAAGCCATTCGAACCAGTGCACAAGTGTGCCTTGTCACACTTGTCATGGAAGACGGCCTTCCTGGTGGCTATCACGTCTGCCAGAAGGACGGGGAGCTCCAGGCGCTTTCGGTGGACTCCCCTAATCTGGTCTTCCACAGGGACAAGGTTGTCCTATGCCCCTACCCGAAATTCCTTCCGAAGGTGGTGTCAGAGTTTCACCTTAACCAGGTGTTAACTCTGCCAGTATACTACCTAATTACACCTCGGAGGCTGGTACAGGCTCCATACTTTTGGACCTGAGGCGTGCTCTCTCCTACTATAAGGAGAGGGGCAGGCGGAGTCGAGAGTTCGCCAGCTGTTTGTCACCTACACTGAAGCCGCTTCTGGCAGACCTGCAGAAAAACAGACCATTGCAAGGTGGATTACATCATGCATAGTTCTGTGCTACGAGTTGGCGGGCAAGGAGCCTCCCAGTGGGATAAGAGCTCATTCTACCACCATACTGCTGCATCGCTGGCTGCTTCCAGGGATCCCTATCCAGGAAATCTACTGGGCTGCTACCTGGAAGTCAGCAAACACCTTCATTACCCATTACCACATAGACCTCGAGTCACGCCAGGATGCTGGTTTTGGGGCCTCAGTTCTCCAATCTCTGTTCCCTAAGTTGGGGGTGTGCGGCTTGCCCTCCCTCCTCCTGGAGAACTGCTAGGAGTCTTCCAAAGAGTGCGGATGAACGACATATCCACTCTCCTAGAAAAACAGGTTAGTCATCTGTAACAGTAGTTCTAGGAGTGGTATATGTTGTTCATCCTCACGGACCCACCCGACCTCCCTGGCTGTGGGCCGACAACACCTGGCTTCCAGCAGGCTAAGATCTGGCGTCATGGGGCAGAGCTGAGATATATACCACCGGTGGGTGGGAGGAGCCAGCTTGAAGACTTCTGGTTCATCTTAAAGTGGAAGGGACATGCCAAAGATTGTGGATGAACAACATATACCACTCCTAGAACTACTGTTACAGGTGAGTAACTTGTTTGTTCTGTCTGTGCAAATTTTTAATAAAATACAAGTTTAAAAAAAAAAAAGGTGCCTTCCACAAACCCTTTATTAGATTTATTAACGGGTAAGAACCCAAGCGCATCAAATGCCCATTTTTACTGAGGACCCAGGTACATGGTACATAATTAACAATTAAGTATACAAAGATGCTAAAAACAAAATGGATGTACCAATTTACAATAAATACAATCAAGTATAACACATACATTTGAACATATTCATAAAACATGCTCACAGCGCCTTTTTTTTTTTTTGTACTGTTTTCTACACCTTCTAGAGGGGAACTCTCTCCAGGTACCTCTGACTTTGATCTCTACCTCCCGCTGTAACACTGCACCTTACTCCTCACAGCAACCCGGCACATCCCCCAAATCTGAACCCTCTCAGGGAAGGGCCGCCCTATCCACCAAGGGCGCTCTTTCGATAGTGTAGAGTGCCGGGCCGGAGTAGTGAGGAGGACGGAGAGGAGAGCACCCAGCATTGGGAGTGTGGGCCAGGAGGAAGTGCCTTTGCCTATCCCCAAAGGAAGGGGATTTTCTACTTTGTCTCCCCCCTTCCCACCCCCAGGAGCTCGGACGTGCAATTGCGGCTGGGCACTGCATGCCGCCGCCTGCCAAGCTCCTCCCCTGCTGAACATGCACCAGCTGTTTGTGCTGTACCCGACTGCTGCTAGGTGCAGCTACAGAGTGCACGACCCTGGAACCCTCCCAGGAAGGAGAGCTGTCCCTGGACTCGATCCTTCCCTGCCGACCACCAGTAGCCCTGGCTTGCTCCTCACCCCGGTGTGGTGTCTAACGCCTCAACCCTCAGCACCACCGGGGCCAGCCACAGACATATTTTAAACCTAGAATAGCTTACAGTTTGAGAAAACTGCAGATAAAGATTTCAGTCAACTGTTGACTTCTACAAAAAAACAGCGTTGGCCAGTAACTGTTTGATAACGACCATGACCTTAGCCTGGGCACCCTCGTACATAAATCCCTTGGTGCTGGACCTGCATCCCCCATAGACATACTTCTAACAATTAAACGGAACACAAGGGCGTTAAGGTCATCCTCCCAAAGACTACTTAATGTCCCCCAATCCTCCATTGATATGGGACAGAGAGTCATCTCTGTTACTGGCCCCAAACTCTGGAATAACCTTCCTGCCTAGCTCTTCTCCATTGGCTCCCCATCTGCCTTTAGAACAAACTTTATCAACCATCTGCTCTTGTCATCCGCCTGGAAATGCCCCCCCAACCTCCACACTTCAACTTCTTGAGCTTGGCTCTCAGGATATCCTAGACTAGGTTCAGAAGAACCCTGTCCACACACTCGGTATCACACATGTAGTTATACCGGTTCTTGCTTGTGCCTTGTTAGCCCTCCGTTGCTCTGTATTGCTTTCTAGAGTGCTGTATTGTGTCCAGTGAGTTGGCACTTCAGATGCCCTGTATGTATTACTGGACGCTTGTGTTTGTATGCTACTTAATTTTTTTACTCTGTGCTGTTCATTCTAAATACCCATGCCATGTCCTTTCTGTTTCATTGTACTGTGCCATCTTTATGGCCTGGGTCGTGCCTGAAAACAGTCCCTGGGATCGGTGTACCTACTTGGTTAATGAGTGAATAAAAAATAAATGAGGGAGTCTTAAGATTCCCTCTTTCAGACAATCTTGTAACATACGTGAAAAATAAGGGAGTTAGAATATTCTTAAAATGGAACAAACTCCGACCTCTTTAAAATCTTCAAAAAGTAAGTGGTCTAAAATAGAAACATTGTGTATCCAAAGGCAGTCCAATTCATTTGCAAATACAAATCACAAGGGCTTAAGGTGATGAATCTAGACTGGGCGGTGGCGCTGAGGTTGAGGGCAGTGGGCGCCACACTTTCGCCATGCGGCGACTGGTTCGGGAGTGGACTCTGGTCGTTGGGAGAGGATTGAGCATCCGGAGGACTGCTTTCTCTCCTGGGGTGAGCCTGTGGGGACGCTGCACTCTGCAGCAGCTCCCGTGGAGACCAGGGGTACTGCAAGGAGTGTGCTGCTTTGAGGGGGGAGGCACCGGTGGACATCAGCAGAGGTGGCATCCTCCGCGCAGACGTCACTGCATGTCCAGCGTCTCGGTGGGGGGGGGGACACATGGAGGAGAAACCCCGGTTGGCAGGGAGGAGACAGCGGACACTACAGGGTCGCTCCCACATGCCCAGTGCTAGCCCCAACCCTGACTTGACTCTCCGTGGTCCCTGCCTCCTCCCATATGGAGTCCGCGGGAGAGAGGGACCCAGCACCCGATTCCTCAGTCGGGGAGGGTTCTGGCGGGCAGTAGAGGAGCGGCTGAGTGGGCCCCACCAGTGAGGTGCCCAGTCACCGTGACGAGAGGGAAATAAAGTTTAAAAAAAAAAAAAGTGGCTAATCGACAGACCTGATTATAAAACACTTCAGTCCCCCCACCCCACTACTCCTGGAGTGGCTTTGAAACAAGCTTTCAAACTTGCTTAACTTTCCATGCAAATGCAACTTATGCTTATCTGTGGGTCTCTAGGCAGAATTGTGTTTAAAACTGTCTTTTTTTTTTTTTTTTTTCCAGATGTGAAGGAGGAGGACAAAGCAAAGAAGACAAAACCGAGGTTAAGGGGTAAGTTGCTTTTTATGTCTTGCACACCTGTATTCCACGTGTGTTTTCATAGACCTCTTCTGGGTCCCAATATTCTTGACATTTGCACATGCAGTCTGGTTGCTTAGCAGATTATTTAGAATACTTTTGGGGGCCATAAAATCCCTGCCCATTTTAGGACATCACTTGAGTTTATAACTTGTGCGTTCTGGTGATATAAAATTCTACAGTCATTTTCTGTCAGTGAAACTGCTTATTTATGATGTCACACAAATAGTAGCCTCCGGCCCTGAGGTGTTGCCACAGCGATAGAACTCTGTAGTGTGGTCATACTCCCCCTGACATTCAAACAGCAGATTCACTTTTTTCACTGAAGACACCAGTTGCCCTGGAGTCCTGTACCAGTCCCTGGTGCTGTGCTCTTAGTTTATTTGGTACTCCATGTTTGTTAATCTTTGCCGTTTTCTTTTTTTTTTCTGGTTCCATTGCAGTTCACAGAACCTGGAGAATAAGTTACATGTACCATTCTGCTGACTGAATCTGATACTACATTCTCCTTTCCTGCTAGATGTACTGCAGTGATGTTTGTATTTAAGCTGTAAGACTGATTCCAGATCCCCAGTTACACTACAGTTTCGATGACCTGGTGCCTTCCTGTGGATATAATACATAGTTGGTTTGCTGTCTGTCCTCACCCGTACTGTTTGGCCCTGCAGCAGAGAAGAAATTCATGGAAAGGAGCACTGGTCCGACTTCCTGCAAGTTTGTGTGCCTTTCTTCCTTAAGGGACCCAAATTGCATTTACTGTTCTCCCATCCAGATGTCCTCCCCATCCTGATAGGGTATGCATCTGTGGTCAAAACCCGTGTAGCTGAGACTAACGAAAGGGAATACCCTGTCTAAGGTTGCCTACTTCTTTCCACCTCT
This sequence comes from Neoceratodus forsteri, assembly GCA_016271365.2. Lineage (NCBI taxonomy): Eukaryota > Metazoa > Chordata > Ceratodontiformes > Ceratodontidae > Neoceratodus > Neoceratodus forsteri. Next base: position 1,170,478,857 of record CM057451.1, on the reverse strand, counting down.
CCAGTGCTTGTACCAATCTGCTTTATGCAGTGCTTGCTACTGCAGAAGTGTGGCATAGAAGCAGAAGCACTCCTCAGGTGAACTCCTCACTTCACTGAAGCAAGTGTTGTTCAGAATTAGCTTTAATTACCCTTGACAATAAAGAAATTCACAGGAAAACAGTTTGAGCAGGTTTCTATATAATCACAGGTTTTGCAGCAAAGTGCCAGTACCGTCACCACAGTCCAGTGCCCTGGTGCTTCGATCAGAATTGATCTTCACCAGGAGGCGGGCTGCTGGGCATGGACCTCCCTTTTTGTACAGATGATCTCTGCCTGTCCAGTGGGATTGCAGAGTCACAGTTGATTGGCAGGCTAAACTGTGTGAGTTGGAGGTCATAAAAAAGAGGATCTCGCACATCTAAATCTAGTTGTATATAAAGAGGCCAAGCGTTAAACATTTATCGTGTTTAAACATACTTTTACAAACTGATGAAAAAAGTGGTTATTTGTATACAAGAGCTCCGTGAAATCAAGAATGGAGACTGTACTAGAAAGGCTTAATTTTCACTCTATTTGTGTAATACATCAATAGTATGATACTGGAAAGCAAGTCCATGTTAGATAGAAAAGACATGTATTGGAAACCATTTATGGGCAATCTCCCATGATTTCTTTTTGGTTCAGAAGCACCTGTTGCTGGAGGCTCGGCACAACCAGATCATCCCTGCTACCTACAAGATGGTAGAGGGACTAAAGATGGGGAAGTTCGTTGGTGTTGGGGGAAGACAAGGTGGGTGTTTGGTTGGAAGGTGGAGTGGGATAAGGTTAATGATAGAAAATAAAAAAATAAAAATGTTTGTCAAATGACAAAACAGATCATGCTAATATATAAAAAGGAACAATACAATTACAATACACCAAAAATTCCTTGTATACTTGTCTTATTCGTAAGATTGTTTTGTAGGAATGGTTTAAGATCCCAGACTCTTATCAAGTCCATTAGGTTTGAGAATGCCTAGTGAGAAAATCCAGTAACTTCTCCCTCTGCAGTGACTCTTAAGTCTTTCATCACCAGATTGTTAGGTCAGATCCACTGCACTCCATAACTCAAATCATTCACGTGTCAGCTGTGACATTACATATAATAAAAAACAATGGGGCTCTCATCTTTTCATTTTGATGCTCCAGAGTTATTCCTGTGCCCTTTGTTTTAAGGGTCTAATTGAGAACACTTTATTTAGATTTTTGTTGACTGTTGCAGTGTTCCCCATTCATTATTTTTACACGGTGGGCCTACCACCCTATATTTTACCACCACCCTATATTTTTACCACCACCCTATATTTTTATCCATTACTGATTGTTATAAAATCCTCCAAAATTGTCTTTAATTCACATCCTTTATTGCACTGCTACCCTGTTCTGATACCAGTCCACTATATTTTACTTAAAATCCACTAATGCACATGTACAGTGCATATAGGAGGTCCAGAAAAATAATGCACCTTTGGACTCGATCATCACTGCCACCTCCCTATATTTTCAGACAGTGGGGAACCGTGCTGTTGTGTATAGACTCTGGGACAGGAGCACCATAGGGCATACACAGTCAGTCTGTTGCTACAGATCGCATATTTCCTGATTACTATACTACTTTTCAATCCATCCACCTCCAGCACATCAGAATGCATGCAGTGTTTGCAGACATGGCAGTGGCCGAAGCAAAATGTCCCAGTACTGATAGCTAGTTGAGATGTTGGTGGAGGCTTAGCCTCACAGAATCTGCTGTCAACTAGTTTGTCCTTCATATATATAACTTTCTTAAATAAAATCTGTGGGCCAGCACCAGTCACCTCAGCTAGATTTCCATCTTCTAAGCAAGACGGGCCAAAACTGTTTAACAGTAGTACCCACTCACCCTGCCCTGTTAAACTCTGACAGAGTGGATAGATTCTTGTCTGATTACCCTTGTCTTTTTGTTTTTGGATTTTCCCTCTCCTCTATGGCTCTGTGTTGTGCTGTATCCAAGTTTTCGGATTTGTAGCCTCTGGCAAGGAATCGCTCCCTCAGGTCTTTTGCCCTGTTTTTCAACTTACAGCAGATCTGAACAGTTTTGCCTCTGGCATGAAAAATGTCCATAGGGGCTTGATTTAATAAGTTGCCTCTGGGTGAAAGCCCTGCTTAGAGGAAGGCCGTTTGATGCAGTGAGCTTTCTGTATTCCTGGTGGCTGTTAGGTTATCATTGCCAGTTGAAAGGGTTATGTCAAAGTTCAGCTCAGTGGCATTAACGATGCTGGTAAACCTTAGATCGGCCTAATTGCTGTTGAGTCACTGTATGAAATGACGGCTTTTTTTTTTTTTGATGCCATCCCACACATGTACCACGTCATCAGTAAAATGGTACCCTTTCACGATGTGGTGTATGTGTGGGTTACATTCTGCATTGTGAACAAACTTTTCTCCCTAGAAGCCCAGAAAGAAGTTTGCAGGTGAGGGGGCTATCGTTGCCCCCATTGCAGTACCACAAGTCGATAAAAAGAAGACATTATTAAAGGAGTTCCGCTGGCAGAGGTGAAACCCTGACCGCTGCATAGATTGGGGGCTTCACCTCTCCGATTCCCAAAGGCACTATATGACATTAATAGTTTATTGGATGAAGAGGGGGGACATGATGGAAACTTAAGTACCTCATGGAATCAACAAAGGGGGACACAATTTGAAGATAGAGGGGGGCGGGCTCAGGGGCAATGTGAGGAAGTATTTTTTCACAGAGAGGGTGGTGGACGCATGGAACAGCCTTCCTGAGGAGGTTGTGGGGTCTAAAACTGTGGAAGAATGCATGGAACAGACATAAGGCAATATTTGGGGGGGGTAGGAAGAAATAGGCTGTTGGTTAAATAGGATCTGCAGCTTATCCTCTAGGTAGGGAAATTGGCAGACTAGGTGGGCCAAGCGGTCCTTATCTGCCGTCAGTCTACGTTTCTATTACCTGATCACTGTGAAAATATCCCAGACTTCTAGCCTGGCATTTTAACTGTGGCCGTCTCACCCCGGATCTGGCTGGTAATATCGTGAGAAAATTACGCTACCTGCCCTTCTTATATAGTGCCCTTATGTACAGAAATTTTACTCAGTCTGCATCTCTGATGTCCAGCGCTGTTTTTACAGAATTTGCCTAAATTCCATGGGTGGTATGCTTCACCCATGGGATTTGGGCAAATTCTGTAAAAATAGCGCTGGATGTTGGAGATGCAGAGTAAAATTCCATACATAAGGGCACCGTTAAGGGAAGGGCAGTGCAGCGTCATTTTCTCACGATATTACCAGTCAGATCCCAGAGGATTGAGGAGAGCCATGGTTAAAATGCAGAGTCACAGAGGGTTGGGATATTTTTTGTGTGTGTTCAGGTGATAAAACTATTATGTTCATATGGTGCCTATGGGGGGGGCCGGGTCAGAGAGGTGAAGCCCTGATCTGTGCAGCGGTTGGGGCTTCACCTCTGCCGGTACTTCTTCTTGAAATTAAAAAGTTATTTTTCAGTACAGACTAAACCTTTTAGGATGTGATCATTCGGAAACGAGTCTTTGAGGCGATTTATGCAGATAATACTCTGCAGCTTTGATTGCCATGTTGTAGTCTGTTGATGTGCAGAGTGACGTTACATCAGTTCCTAACCACTTGTGTCCTGGACATCATGTGAAATCTTGGAATTTCTACAGCATGTGCATGTTGCATCTCAGGTGGGTTACCAGAGTGCCAACACAAGTCTTTTGAAAATAAAGAATTTACAAAGGTTGTCAGTAAAGGATCCCACCTTTGAGACAATGGGCCGTCCGGGTGGGTGCAAAAGATTTTTCTAAGATTGTGGATATGTTGTTCATCCACACTTATTGGCATGTCCCCTTTTCCTTTAAGGATCGCCGGAAGTCTTCAAGCTGGCTCCTCCCACCCACCTGGGTGGTATAATTATCGGCTCCACCCCATGGCGCCAGATCTTCCTTTCCGCTGGAAGATACAGGTTGCCTCTCTCGTGCTCTCGCATATCATTAGGCCCTGGCTTCTAAACCTTTTGGTTATTCTGAAAATCCGTCTAGTTCGCATTAGCGATGTGACTATTTACATTCGATCATGGAAGACAAATCTTCCACTACCGGATTTAAATCGGTGCCTTTCTTTGACCAGAAGATGTCACGACCGATCCCACACCGTTAACTGTACTGTCTTGGTGTCGCCCATGACATCTCGAAGTGCTATCTTTGCCTCGCCTTCCATCCTAAGGTTCTCGACGACCATCTCGCACGCCTGAAACTGGGGAGGCCGGAGAAGCGAAACCCTCCTGTGAAACCCAAGGAGGCTCGGTGGGGGGTTTCCACAGCGGTGGGATCCGCCGAGCAATTGGAACGCATGCAAGCCTTTGAAGAGGAAGCAGCTGGGGCTGCAGAGACCCCTCTGAGCTTCTTCGTTCTGCTCAGCTTGGGCTGCACTTTCTCAGGTTCCTTCCGAGAGTTGTGCCAATCTCTCCTGACTAAGGGGAAGAGTCCTGCAGGCACACACACACTCCTCTCGGTCCCGTAAGTGGGAGAAGGACCCGGGACCGTCTTCATCCCAACGGAGACGCTATTGGGATCGGGAAAGATCTTGGTCCTAGGAACCGGTGGTCTTGACCTCGGTCGAGATTGCCTCCTTGGCCGCTGACTTTTTGGCCTTGCCGTGTGGCCAGTTGACCGAGGCTTTAGTCGATGACATGGAAATTGTCATCTAACCTTTGTCACAGACTCCGGTCAACGACTCTCTGGAGGGGACCCCTATCCTTGTTTTAAACTGAGGAGACCCAGCCTGCTGGAACTCCCATCGAGGAAGTGGTCCCGGACCCTGGGAAGTCACTGACCCTGCTGGTGTCTCCCGAGCAACCGAGTCGGACTGTCCAATTTTGATCGAGGTCTAGGACCCCCTCAACCAACAGGCAGAGGAAGAGCCATAAGTGCTCTAAAAAGAGGCAACGCCATCAGTTGTCGTCTGATGAGTAGAGGCTCCGGCAGAAACTCCATTAGCGCTACAAGGATCTTGTGTGACAACAGCGAAGGCACAACAAAATCGCAGTTGAGGATCATGATCCAAGTCAAGGCAGTAAACACACGTGAGTGTGGGTATTTCTGGAGGAATTAGCCGGTGCCTCCCAGAGCCGGAAAACAATGAGCCATCGCCACAGCGAAGAAGAAGAAGAAGAAGAAGATCAAAGTTTCAGAAAACTTCCAATTGATTTCAAGACCGAAATTTCCAGGAACCAGTCGAAACGAGAGTGCTAAGGAGGGAACCTGAGCTTCCAAGCGGTAAGGAAGATCTAAGGCCATGGGGTGGAGCCGAGTTTTACCACCCGGTGAGTGGGAGGAGCCAGCTTGAAGAACTACCGGCAAGATTTAAAGTGGCAAGGAACCTGCCAATAAGTGTGGATGAACAACATATACCATTCCTAGAACTCCTGTACTGGTGAGTAACCTGTATCTCCCCCTTGGTGACCCAGGTTCAGAAATGGGGGGGAGGGGTGTCACTTGGGGGTTGGCCGGGGAGGGAGGGAGGACTGAGCATCTCAAGGACATCTCTCTCCCTGAGGGAGGGGGGTACACATGTTCTGCTTGGCCGCTGCCACCTAAAGGAATCTGGGAGGCAGTGCAGTGAGATGCAAGGAAAACGGCTCCTAACCACAGGACACTTGGGGGAGGGCATCTCCATGGAGACAGAATAAGCACAATGCATCATTGCATGTGCTGTTGGCACTGGGGGAGAACACAACAGAAAACACCCTGACAGTGGTTGCATGATGACCCTGTCCACTGCAGGCCCCACAACAGGGTCTGGGCACCTCCAAATGTTCTGTGGCAGAGGACAGATTCAAGCATGAAGGTAAGCCCCAGAGATGCCGGCAGGTGATGGGGCTTGGGGACTGGTCCGGATGAGGGCAGATCCCGTGAAACAAGAAATAAACTAATAATTGAAACGAATTGAAGACCAAATGTGTGATCCTCTCCTTCACTGATCAGGTAACAGGAGGCTGTAAGTACAGGCGCTTCGGTGCTCGACATGTGAAGCTCAGTCTCTCCCAGTAGGAGCCAGTGAGGCTGAGGTTGGTGGGTTAAGGACCAAGCATGCCTGCCTGTGTTACCCAGAAAGGCACCTGATCAACAGCACTCGAGTGGTGGTGCTTAATGTGAGAGAAGTGGGGTGAGAGTAGTGTGGGACAGTCCGATGGGAATATCTATGCTGCCTGGCACTGGATTTAGATGGTTCAGCTCCCGTTCATGTGCTCTGCTGTTTCAGATGAAGTAGTGTCTTTGAGAACTTGTGAAACTCCAGTGACCTACATGTATAGCTTTCACTGTCATGGGGTTTTCTCCTTGTGGAGCCTGGCGCGGTGAGGGTGGTGGTCAAGGGTCTTCTATAGATGTGTTCCTCAGTGGGTCCTGTGAAACATATCATGCCATAGTCCATAGGTTCTCCGACTCTCCCCGGGAGGTTGGGTTGAGTAACCCACTCCAGGGTAAACAAATGAATGAATGAATTAAATAATAAATTAATTAAATTTTATTAATTCAGATGATCAGGAGTGCTGATAACATAAATTGGAATGTGCATGAGCTTGAAGATGCAATTACCATCTAAGACTGAGTAAAACAGCTGGTGGCTGCACTCCAGCTTTTGACCTGGACAGTATGTTTTTGTGTGTGGTGTGTAATGGTGCCCCAAAAATGCATACATTTAATGTCCCCTGAGCTATAATTCCTGTAAGGAACTCTGATTGGCCCTTGTTACCTAATAGGGAGTCCCTGTGTGTTGTTATGCCTTGGGGGGAAGGGAGACAGTGATTATACCGTGTAAACAAGCATTCATTTAGAAGAGCTCCCTAACCATTCTGCTACCCAGGCCACCCTGTGATTCCCTTGGTAAGCAGACGTTTGTTTAGGCTCACCTTGAAGGCCAGTACTGTCTTCATGTTCACTGCCTCTGCTGATAGGCTGTTTCATAGGTTTACCACCCTTTGTGAGAAGAAGGGCTTCCTAACTTTACCCTGAAATGTACCATCCTTGAACATCGGGGCGTGGCACCACACCCTGCTGGAAGACAGCATCTCGATCATTTCTGTTCGTTCGACTAAAGGTGGGCAAGCCAGATTTGTCTCGAGACTGATTCAAGCCTAGTGCCTTGCTAGGTTTGACCTTCATAACCAATTGTGAGCCAAGGTCAGTTCAAGCCAGTTATAATCAAAACCTTCAATTCCTCTCAGAAAACTCATGAAGGATGCTGTCAGTAATCTAGAGGACAGTGTGCAGCAGCCATGGCACGGCTCGTGCTTTGGCTCCTAGAGTTAAGCCAGACCCCTGACTTGTCCACCTCCTTGCCCAACCTGGTTGATACCTTACGTATGCAGAGAACTAAAGTCATGTCCCCTCTCAGCCTCCTTTTCTCCAACAAAAACATGTTAAGGGCCACTAGTCGCTCCTCATAACTCTTGCCTTCTATGCATACCCTGGACCATTTTTGAGGTACCCGCTGGATTGCCTCGGTGCCCTTTTGTGGTTAAAAAAAAATACCGCAGTTGTTTTTCTTTTGTGGCCTCTTCCCGGTAGGTCTCTGCCCCCCCCCATCAGGACCGACACCCCAGCCTCATCACCCAGCTTTTCATAGTCTTGCCTGCTTTCCCTGTCTGCCACCATGGCTTCCTCCCACCTGTGGTGGGGTGCAGAAGAACCCTGAACTGCCACTGTACAAGATCTGATTCCTGGGAAGGGCTTATGTAGGACCTGCGAGGGGTTGGTCAATCACTCTGTCTCAGCCTGCCACCGTTTTACTCCTATGTCTGCCTCCCTTGAGATGCAGGCCTCAGGAGTGATGCAAGACACACACACACACACACACACACACACACACAAGTGTGGTGCATGTCACGCAAGTGTCTCCTCATCCACTGAGCCACTCCTGGGTACACTGTCACCTGTGGTCACATAGTTGGCAATTGTGCACCAGAGCAGGCTGATGCCCCCCTCCAGAGGAGTACAGCATCCTCTGGGATGTTCAGTCCCCCTTCCCGGCTCAGCTGGTCCCCAATGACTCAGGTTCACTTCCAAACCTGAGTCACTGGTGTTGTGAGCGGAGCACCAGAGCAGGCTGATGCCCCCCTCCAGAGGAGTAGAGCATCCTCTGGGATGTTCAGTCCCCCTCCCCGGCTCAGCTGGTCCCCAATGACTCAGGTTCACTTCCAAACCTGAGTCACTGGTGTTGCGAGAGGCAGCGCTAACGCTGTGTTGACAGCACAGAAACTGTTCTTCCACTGCAAGCTGGCAGCAAGAGCTGTTTTTTTGGGGGGGAGGGGGCTATAGTATTCAAAACCCAGGACCTGGGCGACACCATAGAAACACAGACAAATTGATGGCAGAAGGCGACCAAGGGTCCATCAAGTCTGCCGAATAGTTCCTGAGACTTTCTCAGATCCCAGGACCTAACCCCCCTTCTGAACTCAGACCAGTCCAGTTTCCTTGGATTTTATTTATGTATTCACTTTATCCCAGCCCTTTTTGAAAGCTGCCACTGTCCTGGCTCCCACCACTTTCATAGGCAGCCCATTCCATGGCTCAACTACCCTTTCTGAGAAATAATGTTTCCTGGGTCCCCCCCCCATAGCTTCCATGCGTGCCCTCTAGTATTTAAGCTGGAAACCTTGTTGAACAGTTCAGAGCAGGGTACCTTATTTATTCCTCTCATGAACTTAAAAGTTTCTTTCGTGTCCCACCTCTCCTTCCTAGTCTCCAGTGAGTACATAATCAGTGCCCTCGTCTGAAAACTCCTGCAGGCCCGGTATCATTTTTTGTCGCCTTATCTGCATGGTCTCCAGTCTGTTTCTCCTCCACAACTCCACCCACAGGACCTTTGCCCCCAAGTCTTCTACTTCTGGAAAAGCTGCCTTGTCCTATCCTTCCCCAAAACTTAGAATACGCTCCCCCTTAGACATTCGTTTAGCCTCTTCCTGCCTCCTTCATATTTACACATCCCCTCCTGTGACTGCTCCTGACTCTCTCCACCCGACCCTCTCTCCTGACTCCTTAATTTCCACTCCTCCTCTCACTTGTTCCTCCCCTTTGCTCCACCTGCTCCCTATTTGCCTCCTCTCCCGCTGCCACCTGTCACTCCAATTGTCTCATCCCTCTTTCATCATTCCTGCTATTACTGTACTGTTTTTTTCTGTTCCCCCCAATTCTATTCCTTACAGACCTCCTGCCTTTCCCTTTGTGGGGTTTGTGCATCCCGAATGGGTGGATTAGACTGTCTGGTTGTCCTACTCCGTCCCACGTGTGCATCTGTTTATGACGTCCTTTATGGTTTGCTTTATGGCACGCGCACGTGCTCATTTTTGGCTTATTATGATTGTACATAAAACGAAAATTATATGTTTATTTATATGCTGATGTATATTGTTTATAGTTCCTGTTTCTATACACCATGGAACTTACTGTATACAAATCTTTTGTTTTATGTATGCAAATCAGTTGTCGTATGTAATCAGTTCTACTGAGTTTACTGTACAGATAACACCTTTTTGTTCAGTCTTCCACTATGTTTTCTATTCTTTATTGAATTGTGTATCCCCAGTTCCCCTTTTCCTCCAGGACGCACCTGGAAATGAGCTGTTAAAGCTCAGCGTGCCTTTCCTAGTGAAACTTTTCAATTAAATAAATAAATAAAATATATCCTTCTTAAGGTATGGGCTCCATGAGGGGCCAGCAGTAGTGGGTCATGCTGCCACGTAGGTGACCTGGGTGCAGGCGCAGACCCAGGACGCTGTTTATCGGTGGTGCCAGGGTTGCGGAGCCTCCATGCTGCTGGCGGGAATGCTTCCTAGCCAGCAGAGAAGGAGGTGCTACATTCCAGTGACCTCAGCAGTGGGCCAGTGGTCTGTTAGGTGCATACATAGAGTTTGGGTGAGTCAAAAGGGTGGTGGGCAAGATACAGTGCTGGTGGTCAGACCCCGCCATCAGTCTGCTTCCTTGCTGGCTAAAACACAGAAAGGAACATAGAATTTGACGGCAGGTAAGGACCGCTTGGCCCACCCAGTCTGCCCATTTCGCTACCTGATGGATAAGCTGCAGATCCTAGTTAACCAGCAGCCTACTTCTTCCTACCCCCACCCCCTAGAATTGCTTTATGACTGTCCCATGCATGCTTGAATTCCACCACTGTTTTTGACTCCACAACCTCCTCCAGAAGGCCGTTCCATGCATTCTCAACCCTCTCTGTGAAAAGATACTTCTTTAAATTACCTCTGAGCCACCCCCTCATCTTCAAATTGAAAGAAACATAGAAAAATACTGCTTTCTTAGTTAGATATTATTCATTTTAAGGGCTCATCTAGGATTTGAACACATGACCTCTTGCATCTAAAGCAAGGATCATGCCCCTAGACCAACAAGCAACTTACAATCAGGCCTCTATCAGCTTAGTTTACATATTCTGTACCGTGGGTGTGCCTGTGTCAAAATACCACAACATAGAAAAGTAAGAAAAGCCAGATTTATATTAAAGGACAATGAAATCTTTGTGAAATCTTAGTTTGCAAGTTTGTGGAATCCTTGTGAACATGCTGTTGTTTATAACATGCTAGATAAAGTCCCAGCTCAGCTGGTCTTGTAACTCATCCTGGTTTGTTTATGTAAGTAAGCAAACTGCTTAAGTGAATGAACCAGTCAGAATGGAACATAATGCAAAACACACAGTCCAAATGTGGAATGTTGATTTTTGGTTTTTGCAGAGTGGCTCCTAGAATCCGACTCTCTGTGTCCCTTTCATGAATCTTTCTTAGACTGTTTTTATTTATTTATAATTTGGTGACCGGGAAAGGCACACTGAGCAGAAGCTTGTTTCTAGTTGCGACCTGGGGACAGGGGATACAAATACAACAAAAGGATGACAAGATTCAGATACAGTATAATACAGACAGAACATAAAATATACAGTATAATACAGACAGAACTTAAAATAATAGTATAATACAGACAGAACACAAGATATACATTATAATACAGAATAAACATAAAATATACAGTATAATACAGACAGAACATAAGATATACAGTATAATACAGACAGAAGGTAAAATATACAATATAATACAGAATAAACAAAATGTACAGTATAATACAGAATAAATTCTACATTACGGTATAATACAGACTGAACATAAAATAAACAGTATAATACAGAATAAACATAAAATATACAGTATAGTACAGACAGAACATAAAATATACGGTATAATACAGAATAAACATAAAATATACAGTATAATACAGACACGACATAAGATATACAGTATAATACAGAATAAATTCTACATTACGGTATAATACAAACAAAACATAAAATATACAGTATAATACAGAATAAATGTAAAATATACAGTATAATACAGACAGAACATAAGATGTACAGTATAATATAGAACAAATTATACAGTACGCTATAATATAGACAGAACATAAAATATACAGCATAATACAGAATAAACATAAAATATACAGTATAATACAGACAGAATATAAAAATATACAGTATAATACAGAATACATTCTACATTACAGTAAAATACAGACAGAACATAAAATGTACAGTATAATACAGTATAAATTCTACATTACAGTGTAATACAAAGAGCAGATAAATTTTCATTACAGGATTGCATTACAAAGTATTGTACAACAATTACATTTGTCCTGTAGGCTTACGGCCTGCTAACTGTGCCAGTTCACAATGGCAAAGCAAGTGGTTGGACACTAATGTGATGCAAGCACTGCTTTGTGGAATGACAGCATGCGGAGCAAATGGCTTTTTTTCTTCTGAAATTTATATTTATTCTCCCCCTGCACCAGAGCCCTGCATCATTGGGAGATGCACACATATGGCACCCCACTAATCTACCTACCTGACCTCCGGCAGGCCCCCATGGAGCTGTGGCTATACCCCCCAGGCAAGTACAGGGTGGGGCCCAACACCCTGAGATACTTAATTGTTTTGTTGGTCCCCCCAGAGTATCAGGCAGACATGAGCCATTAGGGTCTCCACTTTCGCAACTCCATCTTCCCAGAGCTCTGGTGCTGATTTTCCCAGTTCTAGGGAGTGGCATGCACCCGGACGTCAAGGCGTCACCGCCAATGTCTGCCACTCCCAACCCTCTCTCTACTTGCTCTGCACTTGCTGTGCCTCTGGCCACCGCCAGAGGCCAGTCAAGTGCCGAGCCTGTGCCCCCTCCCTTCTGGGAGAGGAGAGCTGTCCTCTGGACTCTCAATACTCTCCCTCCCCAGCTGACCCCAGATGGCCTAGGCTCCCTCCCAAACCCGGGTCACCGGGCATGGTGCAAGGCGTGGCATCCAATGCCTCAACCCTCAGAGCCATGGCTTTTTTTAATTAACATTGTCCCCTCCACTGCAGACTGTTAATTCCTGCACCCCCCCCAAGTCCTGTCACCTGATTCTTCAGGGTCTTGGCTCAGTCTAGCCAACCTTGGCTCAGTCTAGCATGTTCCTTGAGGCAGGGGTCTGCAGCCCACTTCCTGCCACTAACATATTGATGCGGTGTGTTTCTACCAGTGAGGGGACTGTGAGGGTCAGATCCTCATTTGTGCCCTACCCTGGCTTTCCTCCCTGGTTTTCTTCCCAGTAGGCAGAGAGGATGTGCAATGCCACTCAAGATGATATTGTGCACCCTCCACCATACAGGACATCAATGGTCACTGCTGCTCACCCCCCCCAAGTGCTGTGCAGTCCCTGGCTGCCTTGCCCCTAGTTGCTGCTAGTGGCCAGATTTATGCCAGGCTACACAGCCCTCCCTCCTCTTCAGAGGAGGAGGAGGAGGAGAATGGTCCTGTAAATGCTTAATTCCCTTCCCCACAGCCAGTCCTCCAACGACCCACGCTTGAGGTGCAAACTCAGATCATCAGCATCAGAAGTGACAGTTCTACCACTGTGCCAATGGGCCAGCCCTTACATGAAGTTTTTGGGGATATCTGGAACATTCCAGGTAATGTGGTGCACTAGTGAGGTAGGATGCTGGTTGTCTATGACTACTGCTCCATTGCCTGTACTCTTTTAGCAGTCTAGCATTGCACAAAGCTCCTGTTCCCGTAGCATTTTGTTTGTTTTCCTGGGCGCCTGATCCACGTAGATTACATATACTAGTCATTTATGGGCTGTTTGTAACTGTGTGTATCTGCTGCATGGCAGGCACCCCCTATACAAAAATTCTTGATCTCAAAGAAAAAAAAAACTGTGAAATTGAATATAGCCAGCAAACTCAACTCTGTCTCTCTGAAGCTACAGAAAGGGTACAGAACATTGAGAGAGGAAACCACTGACAACACCGCATGTCCGATCTTGTTTATGCATTTTTTTTCGTGTTCAGAAGGTACTTCTTACACAGTTACTATCTGGAAGAAATCAGCCCCTGGCTTAAGAAAAACAATAGGCTTTTGCCCCAGGGGTCTCTGATTATTATTTCCTAAAAGGCATCTGAGCTACATAAACAGAGTGAAAACAATGAGTCACTCTGATTGACCGACAGTGGTTTAATTAACTCTGGGTGGAACTTCCTTTTGCAGGTTCCAAGAAGACTAATCTGGGATTGAAGGTGAGAGGAGTGTTCTGTTATTTTCCTGATTCCACTCCCGTGTTAAAAGCCAGGAAAAAATGTGACAGAAGGAGGCTGTCAGAATGTGGCCTGCTCACTACAGAGTGCCATGTGATTCTCCCTCTGTGTCGCATGGTAATTTCTCACCTAACAGCCAGGAGGCTCCCACATGGAGAGTATTACCCCATGAAGTCCCATTACTCTACTGTGAACTCCGCACACCAATGGGCCTAGTGTCAAGGGATGGAGAGTATTTTCGCCTTATCATTCTCCTTCTGCATTTTAAGTGGCGACCCCTTTACTGTAGCGGGGGGGGGGGCTGGCTTGAAAGTGGACTGATCACTGACAGCACCAGGCGCTGGTATGGTCCCTTGGCCCCCCCAGGTGGAGAGTTTGAGCCTAACAGTTGAGATTCAATCAGCCTCTCTCCCTGTACCTCACTATTCTGAAATTAGGCGTCATGATTTTAGTATTGCCCTGCCCAGGAACTCCTATCCTCTAGTATCCATACAAGGATGGGGATTAAACCCATACTGCATTGTTAATTGCATACCCTCTTGTACCAGTCAATTATATTCAGGAAGACAATGTCGGTAGTAAAAGAAGTTGAATGAGCTAATAATAAACATAGGTTTTCTGTTGCAGTTTGCATGGCCTCTTGTCCTGTTTTTCCTGATATTGCCCCTATCTACTTTAAATTCCATCAGAGGACAATTTAACATTAAAAGCCACATGAGAGTGGTAGGTGAAAACTGATGGCAGTGAGCGACATGAAACGATGGCGATAGATGACGTGGTGGTGGTAGGTGACATGTGATGGCAGTAGGTGACGTGATGGTGGTAGGTGACATGTGATGGCAGTAGGTCACATGTGATGGTGGTAGGTGACATATGATGGAGTTAGGTAACAAGTAATGGAGGTAGGTGACAAGTGATGGTAGTAGGTGAAATGTAATGATGGTGGTAGGTGATGTGATGATGGTAGGTGAAATTTCATGGTAAAATTGACAAGTGATGATGGTAGGTGACATGTGATTGTGGTAGGATTTATGTGGATGGCAGTATGTGACAAGTGATAGAGGTAGGTGACATATTGTGGTTGGTGACATGATGTAGTAGATGACAAATGATGGTGGTAGGTGACACCCAATGGTGGTAGGTGACACCCAATGGTGGTAGGTGACAAGTGATGGTAGTAGGTGACATGTAATGATGGTGGTAGGTGACATGTAATAACAGTAGGTGAAATTTCATGGTGAAGGTTGACAAGTGATGATGGTAGGTGACATGTGATGTGGTAGGATATATGTAATTGAAGTATGTAACAAGTGATGGAGGTAGGTGACGTGATGTGGTTGGTAACATGATGGTGGTAGATGACATATGATGGTGGTAGGTGACAAGTGATGGTGGTAGGTGACATATGATGGTGGTGGAAGACATGTCTTGGCTGTAGGTGACATGTCAAGGCTGCAGTTGACAAGTGATGGTGGTAGGCAATATGAGATGGTTGTAGGTGATATGTGATGGTGGTAGGTGACATTTGATGGCGGTAGGTAACAAGTGATGGTGGTAGGTGACAAGAGACTGTGCTAGGTAATGTGATAGTGGTAGGTGATGAATTATGTTTTTAGGTGACAAATTATGTTTGTTGGTGACGTGATAGTGGTAGGTGACAAGTGATGGTGGTAGGCGACAATTGATAGGTGACAAATAATGCAGTAGGTGACAAATTATGAAGGTAGGTGACATGTGATATTGGTAGGTGACATACAATGGCAGTAGGTGACAAGTGATGGTGGTAGGTTACAAATGATGTTGGTAGGTGACAAGTGATAGTGGTAGATGACAAGTGATAAGTGGTGGTGGTAGGTAACAAGTGATGATGGTAGGTGATATGTAATGGTGATAGATGACAAGCGATGGTGGTAGATGACAAGTGATGGTGGTAGGTGATGTGATGGTGGTAGGTGATGTGATAGCAGTAGGGACAAGTGATGGTGGTAGGTGATGTGATGGCAGTAGGTGACATGTGATGGTGGTAGGTTACAAATTATGTCGGTAGGTGACAAGTGATGGTGGTAGATGGCAAATGATGGCATCAGGCAACAAATGATAAGTAATGGTGGTAGGTAACAAGTGATCTTGGTAGGTGATATGAGATGGTGGTAGATGATGTGTGATGGTGACAGGTGACAAGTGATGGTTGTAGGTGACAAGTGATGGCAGTAGGTGACAAGTGCTAAATGGTGGTGGTAGGTAACAAATGATGGTGGTAGGTGATATGAGATAGTAGTAGGTGACGTGTGATGGTGGTGGTGACAAGTGCTAAGTGGTGGTAGGTAACATGTGATGGTGGTAGGCGATGTGTAATGGTGGTAGGTGACAAGTGATGGTAGTAGGTGACAAGTGATTGTGGTAGGTGACATGTGATGGTGGTAGGTGACAAATAATGGCAGTAGGTGACATGTGGTGGTAGGTGACGTGATGGTGGTAGGTGATGTGATGGCAGTAGGTGACAAGTGATGGTTGTAGGTTACAAATTATGTTGGTAGGTGACAAGTGATGGTGGTAGATGACAAGTGATAAGTGATGGTGGTAGGTGATATGAGATGGTGGCAAGTGATGTGTGATGGTGGTAGGTGCCAAGTGATGGTTGTAGGTGACAAGTGATGGCAGTAGGCAACAAGAGAAAAGTGATGGTGGTAGGTAACAAGTAATGGTGGTAGGTGATATGAGATGGTGGTAGGTGATGTGTGATGGTGGTAGGTGCCAAGTGATGGCAGTAGGTGACAAGTGCTAAGTGGTGGTGATAGGTAACAAATGACGGTGGTAAGTGATATGTAATAGTAATAGGTGACAAGTGACAGTGGTAGGTGACATGTGATGGTGGTAGGTGACATGATGGCAGCAGGTGACAAGTGATGTGGTAGGTGACAGGTGATGGTGGCAGGTGATATGTGAGGGTGGTAGGCAGTGTTGGAATTACACTTTATAGGTTTCATAGGTTTGTACAGAGCTTTATGTTAGACTTTCGTCCATAGTGCTCACTTGACATATTGATGTAAGCTGTCTGCAGCCCTAAAATGAGAATCTAATTTTTTTTTTGAACTGATTTATGGTCAGGATACCCACCACCTCTAGAGGGACTACTCTCTGATTGTACCACCTACGGCTTCTAACCAATTTGCAGTGTCTGTTATTTAGCTGGAGAGGATGCCAGCGAGTATTGTAGATCACTTAATGAGCTTTGGGAGCTGGGGGGGTCATAAGGGTCCTATCTTTAAATTGAGCCCCCCTTCCCATTATAAGTCAATGGCAGTGATGTGTGAGCAACCAGGGCTCACTTCAGAGCTACCGGGTCTGAACCCTGGCAAGCCCCCCTGTAATTCCAACACTGGTGGTAGGTGACAAGTGATGGCGGTAGGTGACATGGGATGGTGGTAGGTGATATGTGATGGCAGTAGACAGCAAGTGATGGTGGTAAGTCACAAGTAATGGTGGTAGGTGACAACTGATGTCAGTTGGTGACAAACAATGTCAGTCAGTGACATGTAATGATGGTGATAGGGAACAAGTGTTGGCAGTAGGTGACAAGCGATGGAGGTAGGTGACCAGTGATAGTGCTAGGTGATGTGATGTAGGTAGGTGCCAAGTGATGGAGGTAGGTGACAAGTGATGGCAGTAAGTGACATGTAATGATGGTGGTAGGTGAAATGTCATGGTAGAAGGTGACAAGTGATGATGGTAGGTGACAAGTGGTGGTAGATGACAAGTGATGGAGGTAAGTGATATGTGATGGTGGTATGTGAAATGTAATGATGGTAGGTGACATTTGATGTTGTTAGGTGACATGTGATGGGAAATGTGACACGTGAGGGTGGTATGTGAAAAGTGATGGTTGTAGGTGACATGAGCTTGTGGTTGGTGACATGGGGTGGGTGAAATGTGGGGGTGGTAGGTGCTATGTGATGGGGAGAGGTGAGACGTGATAGCAGCAGGTGATATATGATGGCAGTAGATGACATGCAATGGTGATAGGTGATGGTGGCAAGTGACGTGATGGTGGTAGGTGATGTGATGGAGGGGAGGTGGTGAGAAGTGATTCCATTTATGGAAGAGAGTCCACCATGGGTTGGAAACCCTTTAGCAAATCAAGGCAATACAGCCAGATGGGATTTACCAAAGGGTACTTAAGGAACAGCGGACAGTGCTAGCCGCCCCTCTGGCAACACTGTTTAGCACTTCATTGGAGACGAGGATAGTTCCAGAGGAATGGAGTAGTGCTAAAGTGGTCCCTCTGCACAAGAGTGGTAGCTGGGAGGAGGCCAGTATTACAGACCAGTCAGTCTCACACCAGTAGTGGGGAAGTTGATGGGAGTCATACTGAAAGAGAGACCAGTGGAGTACCTCAAGATACATGGGCTGTAGGACCACCGGTAGCATGGCTTTAAGGGGGTAGGTCTTGTCAAACAATTCTCATAGCTTTCTTTGACTTGGTATGGGTAACTAGGAAGGTGGATCGGGAGTGTAGAGGATATGGCCTATCTGGACTTCAATAAGGCCTTTGACACTGTTCCACACAGGAGGCTGATAAAGAAACTTGGTAGCCTGTGGGTGAGGAAAAGGTGGTGTGCTGGGTATCAAACTGGTTGAAAGATAGGAGGCAAAGGGTGGTGGTAAACTGCAGTCACTTAGAGGACGTGAGAGTGACTAGTGGATTGCTACAGGGATCAGTTCTAGGCCCTGTCTTCTTCAACGTCTTCATAGGTGATACTTCTGAGGAACTGGAGGAGATGATATGTCTCTTTGCAGATGACACAAAAATCTGCAATAGGGTGGGCACCCAGGAGGGGGTTGAGAGCATGCAAAGAGATCTGGGAAAAATAGAGGAGTGATCTAGGGAGTAGCGGCTGGGTTTCAATGCCAAAAATTGCAAAGCCATGCACCTAGGGTGGGAAAACCCAGGGGCTTTGGTTAAGATGAGGCAGCATGTACTTACCATTACCAAGCAAAAAAGGGACCTAAGGGTGATCATAGCTAATGATCTCAAGGTGGCAGGACAGTATGATAGGACAGCAGGCAAGGTGAATAGCATTCTGTAGTCCATAGTGAGGGGGATCTCCAGCAGGAGAAGGGAAGCAGTGTTGCCCCTATATCGCTCACTTGTGAGACCCTACCTGGAGTACTATGTCCAGTTCTGGAGGCTGCACCTCAGCAAGCACATGAGCAGGGTGGAAGCCATCTGGAGGAGGGCTACTAAAATAGTGCATGAGTTGCAAAAGAAACCATATGAGGAGAGGCTGTGGGAGCTCAACATGTACTCCCTAGTGGAGAGGAGAGTGAGAGGGGACATGACTGAGACCGATAAGTACTTTATGGGGTGAACAAGATGCAGGAGGGGAGTCTCTTTAATAGAAGGAGCAGCACCAGAACACAGGGGCATGCTATGAAGCTTGGTGGGGGAGGAGTTTAATAAGGGATGTGAGGACACTTTTTCACAGAAAGGGCAGTGGACACCTGGAACAGCCTGGCAGAGGAGGTGCTGGGGGCGAAGACAGTGAGGAATTTCAAGTATGCATGGGATAGGCACATGGTTATAATAAATAGAAGTAAGGGAGGAGGGAGGGACACCTGTTACCAAAAGGAGTCTGGGGTGTAGTGTCAGGCAAAGAAAATGGGGCAGACTAGATGGGGCTACCAGTCCTTTTCTGCCAACAGTCTATGTTTCTGTGTGATGACAGTATGTGACATGTGATGGTAAATGACAAGTGGTGGTAGGTGACATGTGATGGTAGTAGGTAACACGTGATAAGGTAGGTGACTTGTGAGGGCTGTAGGTGCTATGTGATGGAGAGAGGTGAGAAGTGGTGGCAGCAGGTGACATATGGTGGTAGGTGATGTGATGGTGATTTGTGACAAGTGATGACAGTAAGTGACGTGATGATGCTAGGTGACATGTTATGATGGTAGACGATAAGTGATAGTATTAGGTGACGTGTGATGGCAGTAGATGACGTGATGGTGGTAGGTGACAGGTGGTGGTAGGTGAGAAGTGATGAAAGTAGGTGAGAAGTGATGGTGGTAAGTGACATGTGATGGCCTTACATGACGTGATGTTGGTAGGTAACATGTAATGGTGTTAGGTGACATAATATGGTGGTAAGTGATGTTATGGTAGTAGGTGAGAAGTGATGGCAATAGGTGACATGACGTTGGAAAGTGGCATATTGTGGTGATAGGTGACGTTATGGTGGTAGGTGAGAAGTGATAGCAGTAGATAACGTGATGTTGTAGGTGAGAAGTGATGGAGGTAAATGAGGAATTATGTTGTTAGGTAGCACGTGATGGTGGTTGGTGACAAGTGATGCTGGTAGGTGACCAGTGATGGTGGTAGGTGACATGTGATAGTGAAAGGTGAGCAGGGGTGGTGGTAGGTGATATAATGGTGATAAGTGACATGTTATGATGGTAGGGAACAAACGATAGTAGGTGACAAGTGATGGTGGTAGGTGACATTTGGTGGTGGTAGGTGACATAGTAGTAGGTTACAAAGTGACGGCAGTAGGTGACAAGTGATGGCAGTAGGTTACATATGATGGAGGTAGGTGTCAAAGGGATAGTGGTAGGTGACAAGGGATGGTGGTAGGTGATGTTATGGTGGTAGAAGACATGACAAGTGATGGTATGAAACAAGTCTTAGTGGTAGGTGACATGTGATGTGGTAGGTGAGAAATTATGGTGGTAGGTGACATCTGAGGATGTTATGATGATGGTATGTGACATGTGATGGCAGCAGGTGACATGGGATGGTAGTAGGTGACAAGCGATGGTGGTAGGTGACAAGCAGTGGTGGTATGTGTCATGTAATGGTGGTAGGTAATGTGATGGCAGGTGACCTGCCAAGCTGATAGATGACAATTTATGGTGGTGGGTGACATGTGATGATAGAAGGTGACATGTGATGGTGGTAGGTGGCAAGTTGTGTTGATAGGTGACGTGATGGTGGAAGGTGACATATGATTGTGGTAGATAAGACGTGATGGTAGGTAACATGTGTCAGTGGTAGGTGACGTGTGATGGTGGAAGGTGACATGTGATGATGGTAGGCGACATGTGATGGTAGTAGGTGGCACATGGTGTGGTAGGTGACATGAGGGTTGTAGGTGCTATGTGGTGGAGAGATGTGAGAAGTAATAGCAGTAGGTGACATATGATGGTGGTAGGTGACATGTGATTTTGATTGGTGAGAAGTGATGACAGTAAGTGACATGTTACGGCATTAGGTGACATGTTACAATGGTAGGTAATAAGTACTAGTATTAAGTGATGTGTGATGGCAGTAGCTGACATGTGATGCTGGTAGGTGAGATGTGATGGAGGTAGGTGTAAAGTGATGGTGGTAAGTGACGTGACAGTAGTAGGTGACAAGTGATGGCCGTAGGTGTCATGATGGCAGTAGGTAACGTAATGGTGGAAGGTAACATATTATGGTGGTAATTGAGGTTATGGTAGTAGGTGAGAAGTGATGTCAGTAGGTAACATGATGGTGGTAGGTCAGAAGTTATGGAGGTAAATGAGAAATTATGATGTTAGGTAGCATGTGATGGTGGTAGGGGATATGTGATAGTAAAAGGTGAGTAGGAGTGGTGGTAGGTGACATGATGGTGATAGGTAACATGATGATAAGAAACAAGTGATAGTAGGTGACATTTGGTAGTGGTAGGTGACATGATGGTAGTAGGTAACAAAGTGATGGAAGTTGGTGACAAGTGATAGCAGTAGGTGACAAGTGATGGCAGTAGGTGACATAATTGTGGTAGGTGACAAGGGATGGTGGTAAGTGACATTATTGTGGTAGAAAACATGGCAAGTGATGGTATGTAACAAGTCATGGTGGTAGGTAATGTGATGTGGTAGGTGAGAAGTGATGGTGGTAGGTGACATCTGAGGGTGGTAGGTAACATGATGATGGTATGTGACAAGTGATGGCAGTAGGTGACATGGGACAGTGGTAGGTGACAAGGGATGGTGGTAGGTGACATTATTGTGGTAGAAGACATGGCATGTGATGGTATGTAACAAGTCATGGTGGTAGGTAATGTGATGTGGTAGGTGACAAGTGATGGCAGTAGGTGACATCTGAGGGTGGTAGGTAACATGATGGTGGTATGTGACAAGTGATGGCAGTAGGTGACATGGGACAGTGGTAGAAAACATGCAATGCTGGTAGGTGACAAGTTATTGTGATAGGTGACGTGATAGTGGAAGGTGACATGTGATGGTGGTAGGTGAGAAGTGATGGTGGCAGGTGACAAGCGATGGGAGTAGGTAACGTGATGGTGTAATGTAATGTGATGATGGTAAGTGACAAGTTATGGTGGTAGGTGATGCAATGATTGTAGGTGAGAAGTGATGGTGGTATGTGACAAGTGATTATGGCAGGTGATAAGTGATGGTGTTAGGTGACAAGTGACAGAGATAGGTGACATGTAATGGTGATAGGTGACATGTAATGGTGGTAGGTGACATTTTATGGTGGTTGGTGCAATATTATGGTGGCAGGTGACAAGTGAGAGTGGTAGATTACATTTAATGGTGGTTGGAGAGAAGTGGTAGGTGAGAAGTAATGGAGGGGTGAAAAGTTATGGAAGTGCATGAGAAGTAATGACAGTTTATGATGTGATAGAGGTAGGTGAGAAGTAATGGCGGTAGGTATTTCAACCTGAGTTACAACATTCACAGCTTTGTGCTCTTAACACTGGGCTACAGTGTCTGTTGGTGATTCACCAGTGCTCAGACTGCCTGAACTGAACAACCCTTGACTGGTCTGCAATTGCTGACTTTTCCAGTCTAAACATTTGTACCCTTCTCTCATTTTTATGTTGTCTTGTGCACGCAGCGCAGACAACATATTGGGGTTGCTTAAAGTGGAAGAGCGGGTTTTAGAGGTGCAGTTGTGTTGTTGCCAGTGGCTCCACTGCTTTTTCGGGCTTGGCTGTGTGGCACAAATCAGATTGCACACTGTCTATGACAGCATTTGCAAAGCGTGCCACCAACTTAAAATGTTTTAGCCACTGCAGTAAGGGAGCTCAACCTCATTGCAGGGTGTGCCTTCCAGTATAACATTTCAATGAGACATGGCAGCATGCCATCCACCTCCTTACAGTCCTCAGAAAAGCCAACGCCGGGGTGCCCAATCCTCTGTTGGCATCAATACCCCTCATTTGCCAACAGGGAAGCCCATCCCGCCGGCATCATGTTCCATGCCAGTTCTTGCTGAGGTAGGTGCCAAATCCCCCTTGGCATCATTCCCCCCTACCAAACACCCTTTTTTAATTTCTGATGGGGTGCCCAATCCCCATTGGCTCCAGTCCCCCTACCTCAAAACATGCAGGTACCATGCTGGGAGCCCACCCCAGTGTGCCAAATGTACCTGTCAAAAGAAAAAACCTTCCTGCAATGTTTACTTTAATTTTTTTAACCTGTAAAGTAGAAAACGGTCCCTTGCTTTGAGGCCCCTCCCCAACCCACGGCCACCCACTACCTACCCCACCTCCCCACACGCATCTCACCATACTTACCTCCGGAGCCTGGCGCAATAATCTTCGGTGGACTGGGAACATGTCTGCACTCTTCAAAGCCGACTGTGAACGGAAGAAATGCTGGTAAGCTGTATAATGGCATGAATAGGGTTTTTTCAACTTTGGTGCATAGCTTGGTCATTTTGGAGAATTTTGTGCCAAATTTTCAACATGGGGTTATTGGGATCCCTCCTCATGAATTCAGTCACTGTCATGGCGTTATTCGATCCCGAAAGGTGATTTCTTGTTACTGCATGGAATCACCTTTCTGTACTGGTTAACGAAATGACAGTGCCACTGTTCATGAGGTGGGCTCTCAAAAAGCCTATGTTGCAAATGTGGTGAAAAAAAAAATCCCAAAAATGACTGCTTTAGGAGTGTGCATTGCGCAGTTTCAATGCCTGCTCATAACTTCATGAATTTGCAATATTTTCAGTCCAGATTTTCAACATTGACATTTTCCACACCTCCTTATGAACAGTACAGCTACCATTTTTTACATCCTGGCTGAAATGTGTTGTTTTCGCATGTCTGGCGCAGAATAGCGCGATCGTTGTGGAAAATCAGTGTTCGGGACAGATTAAGAAAATCAAAGTGACACTGTTCATGAGCAGAGGTCCTGAAATGCCTATGTTGAAAATTTGGTGACAAAAGTCCATTAAATGACTGTGCTACGAGCATGCATTGCCCAGTTTCCACGTACCCTTGTAACTTCGCAGATTTGTAATATTTTCACTCCAGATTTTCACCATTGCCATTTTTTCACACCTCCTTACGAACCATACAACTTTGACTTTCCACATCCTGTCCGAAATATAGTTTCGCACATCTGGAGCACAATCGTGCGGTCGCTGTGGGAAATCAATGTTCGGGGCAGATTAAGATAATGATAGTGCCACTGCTCAAGAGCAGAGGTACCAAAACGACTATGTTAAAAATTTGGTGAAATAATTCCATGACTGTGTTATGAGCGTGCGATGCGCAGTTTTCACACATGCTCATGACTTCGAGAATGTTTAATATTTTCACTCCAGAATATCAACATTGCCGTTTCTTCACACCTCCTTATCAATAGTGCAGCTAACATTTTAATGTGGTGCAGAATGGTGCGGTCACTGTGAGAAATCAACATTCGAGACAGATTAATAAAATCACAGGGACACTGTCCATGAGCAGAGGTCCCAAATGCTTTCATGAGGTGGGATCCAAAAAGGCCATGTTTTAAAATCTGGAGTGCAAATACCAACAAACGACCAGGGCATTAGGGTTTCTAACCATTACATGCCACCCTGTACAGACTAACAGGCATCAGGGATGTGTCTTTGGATTGTCTGCTGTAGTGCTCATGCCATTGGTCCTCCACCCCCACCCCAACCCTGCAGCCACTGACAGGCATCAAGGTGTGCCTTGGATTCTTCAGCCCCAAAGTTCAATCCATTCTCCTATGCTGCACCCATCTCAACATACTTCCTTATGTAATGGGGTGACTATAAGGCCCGACGACCCCAAGGCACAACGTGACACTTGTCAGACACTGCAGGGTAGGGTGAGAAGAAATGGCATGAGCGTTATGGCCAGCGACCCAAATGCACACCCCAATGCCTGTCACTCTCTGCAGGGTGGGGTTGATGTTGGTTCTATACTTCACTGCTATTCCTATTATGCGTCCCTCTAACTCCTGCACTACCATTGCCTACACCAGCAAGACAACATTCTGCATTGACAAATGCTTGTTTAATGTTTTATTTATACCTCCTTCTCATTGCCTCTGCCCCTTCAACCCTAGCAATCTCTCAACCTTGTCACCCCTTGCTGCAGAACCCTCCCCACAGCTTAAGACCTCATGGTGGTCCAAAATAATCAGCGTTGCTCTCCATTCCAAGGGTCGCGGCATCACAAAAGGAATGCAAGGCACGGTGCTCACAAACTCCTTCTTCAGGAAGCGATGATGCCAGGTAATGTTGCAGAGAAAGATCTGAAAAAGTGTCCATTTATTTTCTCGCCTGATACCACAACCTATACAGAGACAAGCTAAAGACCCAACATTTCAGCTGTTAGTAACTCCTACACCCCTGACAGCAGAAGAAGAATCTGTGACATGTAAAACGTTGGGCCTACAGCATGTCTCTGTCTTGGCTGTAGTATCTTGAGTAACCATTAAACTATGACAGAGCATGGTTTTACTGTGGTATTAATCCATGGTTGAGCTGGTTGGCACACAAGGCCGAAGGCCGTGTGTGTCCAGCCTGCCAACCATGGATTAATGCCGCAAGTAGAACAACGCTCTGGACTGGTTTAATGTGCTTGTAACATGGCAATCATTGTATGACTAAGTTTCACCATGTAAATGAGAACAGGGAGACTGATTCTAGGTTAGGAATACTTTATGCTGAACTGTTGAACGTGGTGTACACATAGTACAAAACAATTGGAACACACCTATTGGAAACATCGTGGCTGCCATTTCATTTTTGGAAAAATAGCTTTCATTACAAGTTTTAAGCTTCCTAACATCAAGACATATTTTAAAACATTTCAAAAACTTGCAGTTAACGTTCTATGCTAGGTTCTCCTATATTCGTGTGTGTATTACAATACATTAGTTGCAATGCATGATGGGACCATTCTAGGGTAGATCTTCCTGCTGTTCCCTTGGCAGGCCAACAGATGGCGGTGAAACAATGCTAGCAACACAGCACTGTTTTACAGCCCAGGATTTTTAGACCAATTTCCAAATGTACTGAATTGAGCCAATCTGAAAAACTTTCATAGACGAAGTACTATTTTTGTATTAACTTCACTTTTTTCATCTCTATATTATTTAGCTCATCAGGAGATAGAACAAAATGATGTTTACTACTCTCACTTTTCAAATACTTGTTTTGACTAGTATTGTTACTCTCTTTCTTTGATTTCCTTTTGTTTTTCTCACTTCCTTTATTTTTCTTTTCAGTCATAGAAGCAGCCTCTCCTCTTTCTTTGATCTTGCTTTGTTTACCTCACTGTCTTTGTTATTTTTGCTTTCTGTTACATAAGCTGCAAGGCTCATCTTTACAATAGTGTGTATTTACCAAGCTAGTGATGCACACCACTCCACACACACACACAGACACAAAAATTATGCATTGCTCTCCTTCGGTACTTCACTTGTGAATGGTGATCCACTGGGTGGGTGAGTGGGAAAATCAGGGACATCCGCTGTTTTCACGATGGCTGTGAAACGATACTAGTATCACAGCACTGTCTGACAGCCGTCTGTTGGGTTGCCATGGGAACTGCACTTGAGCAAAGACTTGCTAGAGCAAGCATGGATTATTAGAGAACTGTGCTATGTATTTTATTGTGGTTCATACTTACAAGCAACTTCTACTGTGGCATTAATCCATGGTTGCTTTATGATCACCTGATGCTGTTTAACCAATCTTAGACAGTTATTTTAGTCTTATATTTATGCCACGTTACAAGTGAAAGTAGACACCAGTTTTCAAATCTGTCTCTGCAAAAGTGTTTGGAACCATTTTATACTGAAGGAGTTTGTCACACCATGTTCTGTATTCATTTTATGTTGAGGCTAAGTTACCTATAAGTGGCAGCACCAATCTGACTGCAGCTCACTCCCTTTTATGCAATTAAAATTTTTTTGTCAAAGATTTCAACAGGAAGAAAAGTCAAACATTGGTTTATATAATGAGTATGTGGAAATACACACGTCCAGGAATAAAATGTCTACATACTGTAGTATTTCAGGATATACAGTTTTATGTGAAAACATTAGGAAGTTAGCTAGCTACCTATCTACCAGATTAAGCTAAATGTTAGGACCACCTGAGAGTGGTTGGCACTCACTCCTTCATTTACATGGGGGGCACAGGACTGGAAATGCCCCAGTACAGCTAGTTCCTGCGGGAGTCTGGAAACATTGGATAGCTGTAGTGTAAGGCAGAAAAAGGGGAGATATTGCTGATGGGCGATCTTAATATGCCAGATGTTAACTGGAGTGCAGTTGCAGCAGCCACTTCAAGAGTGGGGTTATTCTAGATGCCCACAGGGGCATGCCTTAGACAACTAGTATTGGAGCCCACTTGAGAGGAGCAATCTCAGACCTGTTTCTCTCAAATGGAGATGAAGGAGGATCACAGATGTAGAAGTGGGTAGCCATCTGAGAACTAGCCACCACCATCCGAACAGTATGGTTCACAATAAACACAGCAATAGAGTCAAGCCATACAAAGGCAAAGGTAACTGGACTTTAGGAGGGCTGACTTTGCTAAATGGATGAGTGCCTAAGAAATGCACTAGCAAATGGGCAGGAAGGAGGGGTGGAAGAACAATGGGAATAATAAAACTGCATCACAGAGGTAACGAGCCTGTGAAGCAAATATACAAACTAAACGATGTAAGAAACCACTATGGTTCTCAAAGGAAGTGGCAGAAGGTTCAAGAGAAAAGAAAGCTGTGAAGTACAAGGAATCAACAGGAGCAGGACAGAGAACTGTATCAGTTAAAGCAAAAGGAAGCTGGGAAGGCAGTCAGAACAGCAAGGGCCCAAACTGAGGAAAAGATAGCCAACTCAGTTAAGAAGGGGATAAAACCTTTATAGGTACATCAGGAGCGAGGAAGACCAAGGGAGGGATAGTGAGGCTTAATAAGGGGGAGGGGGGCAGAGGGTGACTGTGAAAGGCAGAGATACTAAACAAATATTTTTGCTCAGTATTTACAAAGGAAGAGGGGAGGTACCTAAAACAAACAGTAGAAACACTCTGGATACAGAAGTTGATACCAGCCCATTTACAGAAGAAAGGGTTCTGAAAGAACTCTTAAAACTGAAGGTGGACAAAGCAATGGGGCCTGATGGGATTCATCCCAGAATTCTAAAAGAACTAAGGGTGGAATTAGTGACACCACTGACTACACTGTTTAACAAATCATGGGAGGATGGGGTGGTACCCGAGGACTGGAGGAGGGCAGATGTGATTCCCTTCACAAAAGTGGGAGCAAGGCAGAAGCAGAAAACTATCGACCTGTTAGTTTAACCTCAGTGGTAGGGAAAATGATGGAATCACTTCTGAAGGAAAGAATTGCCAAATATCTAGAGGCCAGAGGGGCACAGGACCCAAGGCAGCATGGATTCACAGTGGGAAGGTCATGCCAGACAAATCTGATAGATTTCTTTGACTGGGTGACCAAAGTAGTAGATCAGGAAGGGGCTGTGGACATGGCCTACGTAGACTTTAGCAAGGCATTTGACACAGTCCACACAAAAGATTAATAGGGGTGTAGCCTGGGAGTGGGTCCCAAGATGACAGCCTGGGTAAAAATTATGGCTGGAGAATAGGACACGAGAGAGTAATAAATAAATAGATGCAGCTGAAGAAAGGGGTTACTAGTAGGGGTACCACAGGAGGTTCAATGCAGACAGTCCTCTCCACGTCTTATGCTTTTAAGTACTGCAGAGGGACTGAAGGAAAAGTATGTCTCTTTGCAGATGACACAAAGATCTGCAACAGAGTTGATGCACAGGGTGGGGTGGAAAGGATGAGAAGGGACTTGGCAAGGTTAGAGGAATGGTCAAATGTATGGCAGATTCAATGCTAAGAAGTTCAGGTAATGCACCTGGGAATCAAAAACCCAGGGAAGAGTACACAATGGGGGTGAGATACTAACAACAACAAAATGGAAAGGGACCTGGGGTAGCTACATCAGATGACCTGAAGGTGGCAAGCAATGTGAGAGGGCAGCAAGGAGGGCTGAGGGATACTGGGATGCATAGGGAGAGGCATCACCAATAGAAAACAGGAAGTTATTATCCCTCTGTACAGACAGCTGGTCAGATCCCATCTGGAGTACTGTGTGCAGTTCTGGAGACCCAGTCTTCACAAGACATAGACAGGATGGAAGCTGTCCAGAGGAGGGCACTAAATGGCAGGGTCTGCACCGAAGACATATGAAGAGAGATCTAAGGAGCTTAATATGTATAGCCTCGAGGAAAAGAGGAGAGGGGCACATGATAGAAACTTTCAAGTACCTCAAGGGAATCAACAAAGTCCAAGAGGGTAGCATCTTTCAAACAAAGAGGTGTGCAAGAACAAGGGGCACAATTTGAAGATGGAGGTGGCTCAGAGGTAATTTAAAGTATTTTTTCACAGAGAAGGTTGTGGATGCATGGAACGGCCTTCCGGAGGAGGTCGTGGAGTCAAAAACAGTGGTGGAAGTCAAGCATGCATGGGACAGTCATAAGGCAATTCTAGGGGGTTGGGGTAGAAAGAAGTAGGCTGCTGGTTAACTAGGATCTGCAGCTTATCCAGTAAGCAGGGAAATGGGCAGACTGGGTGGGCCAAGCAGTCCTTATCTGCTGTCAAATTCTATGTTTCTATGTGTATACTTTTTTCCCCCATGAACTTAAATATCCATCAAGGGAATGGAATCTTACACTGTAGGTAAGCTGATGGAGTCCCTAGTCAAAGAAAGCCTGGTGGATTCATTAAGGGGTGGGGGTCCATGGAGCTATTCAGGTCACTATGTAAGTTCTGGGGCTATGTAGGATGGTAAGTGCTGAACGGATCTATATACTGTCCTGGCCAAATGAGTATAAACAGTGTATACGGAACAAAAATTAAAAAAAGAAACATTGGCCTTCCCTTCTGGCAATCTGAAGAAAAATAAACACACAAGGCACTCACATTGCTATCCTTATATATTGGCCTGATTTCTGCTTTGAAGGAGAACTCAAGGAGTGTGGGCACCCCCACTTCCAAATCTATAAAGTACAACTGCTGACAGGAACTATTTTCTATTTAACTTTATGTTTTTTTTTTTTTTTTACAAATTCTAATAAAAAAAAACTTTCAGAAAAAGCCCTCCGGGGAGTACATTGTGCTTGGATAATAGCACTTCGCGAGTGGTTGTAGCACTTGGCCTTCAGCCTAGCACTTCAACCCATCAGAGGCATACTGCTGTTGCAGCACAACCCGGTTTCCCCCTCCAGCCCAACACCCCACCAGTGAATCCTGAAAACTGACCATTACAGCGACTGTCACTGTAGTGGTTTGTTTTTGGGTGATTCCTTTCTCCTGGTATTCTGCCCCCTTCCTGGAACAACTCTGATCTGGAGTTGATTATATAGAAATCTGGGGGCATAGCCCCGCCACAAAAAACACTTCATTTTGGGACAGCACGATCCCGATGCCGGTATTGTGCCGTCGCTGTGCGGCAGGTTGACAAATTCATTATCAACCTCCAGTGGTGCTTACAACACAACACAACCCCTTGTCATGCCGTATTGCTTAAGTGTTTCATTTTACAACCGGAGGGAAGACAGTTAAAGCTGAAAATTGTCACTTAAATAAATCACTCTAGCTAACTAATATGATTTATATAGAGGATAATGTATAGGCGGCTATTGGTAACAAGCGTATGTTGCAACCGAGAGTAACGTTCGAGAGGTTTCAGTCATCTTGGCAACCTCAAGGAGGCAACATACGCTTTGTTGCCGATAGTGACTATACGCTATCTTTACAGTGTATGGTCCCCAACAGATTTAAAAAGAGAGGTAGGATCCTTACTTAAGCTTTTTTTATATTGTACCACACTCTCTCCCAGGTCCAGCTTTCACTGTGTAGCGATTCAGGAAAGTACCA
Organism: Neoceratodus forsteri; assembly: GCA_016271365.2. Lineage (NCBI taxonomy): Eukaryota > Metazoa > Chordata > Ceratodontiformes > Ceratodontidae > Neoceratodus > Neoceratodus forsteri. The sequence continues at coordinate 1,170,447,990 of CM057451.1, read as the reverse complement.
AGGGTAGCGTATTGTGCACGCACGAATGTGTTCTATGTCATTATACCATTAATGTGACATGCGCACGATGATATAATGACAATGTAACGCAACATCGAGGGTACAACAATGTTGTAAAATGCTAGATTTTTAAGGATAGCAGCGTTCCGCCGTATATTATAATAGGTTGATAGAGCCTTTGTAGGTTGTCTCTTATGGTACAAGAGTACTTGCATGAGATTTTGGCAGCCAGAACTGCGCAGCCTTGCTTCGCAGTCCTCTCACCAAAACCTCGTGCATAGACTCTCTTGTGCCATGTAGGCCAGGAATGAACCATAAACCAGGCAAAAAGGCTCTCCTTACCCTTCTCCATGTACTCTGTGATGATGAAGATGGGTTCCTGGGTCACCACAGCATGCAGCCTCACCAGTTTGTCATGCTGCAGGCTCTTCATGAGGTTGGCTTCAGCGAGGAAGGCACCCGGGGACATGCTGCCATGCTTCAGACTTTTGATTGCCACCTTCGTGTGGCCGTTGTAATATCCTGCCAGGGCAGACAAAAAGACACCAAACATTTCAAGGATAAATAGGCTGAGAAAGCAGAGGATATCTATATATTCCATTACAATTCATGACATTGTAGTTAGCCAGTTGGGACTGTTTATTTCTAAACATTCTAGTTACTCTTACATCCAGCAGAAATGTGGGAACTGTAGAAATAAACATATAGTACTACCTGTACGGTAGTATAGCACAGTGGTGTAAAGCTGTGAGCTGCAAATCTAGTGACATCCAGCAGTCCAGAACTGCGTTTGAATCCCACAGCTTCCACCTGCATAGTGTGTGACCCTAAGCAAGTCACTTAACCTCCTTGTGCTTTCAGGTCTTTCCTGTAAAAAAAAAAAAAAAAAAACAACTTCCTGCTCTACATGGTTAAATTAAAAATAAGTCAAATCTGTGGATTTATGTGGTTAGGGTGATGGCACATCACCAAAAACATGTTTTGGCAATGTACACTCTGACACACAGCAAAATGGCACCAGGGACTGTGCATTTTCCAGTTTATGTGGGTTGGGGTTGTGCTCCCCTGCACCTCTCTACTTAAAGATTTTCGACTCAGGGGTGCATGTTGGGGCTGCAAAATGAACAAAAATATTTGGGCCAGGGCAACAAAAAGCACCTGCTCCCAGACCTGAACCCAGCACCATTCCACCCCAGCCTTGAACTTACCCACCACACCACAAGAGCAGCTTGGCAGCTTGCTGTGGTGCCACCCCTCATTCCCTCCATTCCCTCCACCCCACGCTCAAGCGTGCTCCTTCATATGGGCGTGTAGCAACAGGATGTCACTATTTCGACTTTTATCCGGTCGCCCACCTTCCCCTGTCGCCTGATGACGGACACCACGATTCAGTCGCTTCTTCAGTAGGTGCCCAATCGCGTCGCCAAAATCACGGGATACCCAAATCTGCACAGTGGTAAATGCTTGGATTTCGTAGCCCATCTAACTCTGTTGAACAAGTTACTTGAGTCAGTAACTCATGTCCCCCCCTCCCTGAGTGAGTGAGTATGGGCTCTGAAGGTATTTTTGTAAGGTTGAAAAATCAAGCTTTGAATTATAGGTATGTAGATATGGTGTACATAAGTAGCTCTACATTATAGTGTCCGCTGCACAATGTATGTCAAGTTTGATACTGTACTGCACTGACTCACTGTACAATTGCTCTGCTTTACTGTATCACTTATGACGCCAGGTTGACCCTGAAAAAGGGACTGTAATTGTCTCAGTGGTCCTACCCAATCACCAAAACTCAAATAAATAAATGTGGAGACACTGGGGTTTAGCCCCCATAGCATTAACAGTAAGTGAACTCCAACAGCTCTCACAACAATACTATTTACTTCTAATGGAAAAAAAAACTTGCAGTAGGGCTACTGTATCTGCTTCACTTGCATATTGAAACCTATGTTTAAGTAGGCAGTACGATATGATGGAGTGTGCATTATGCTGTGATAACTGCACTCACAGGGGTGAAGTTAGGCAAAAAGTCGCAGGCCTGGAGAAGACCTAGGGTCAAAACGTTGATTCTAGTTTCAGTGTGCATTTAATATTACCTTTTTATTTTGTTGACATTTAAAAGTTAATGTTCTTAATACTGGCACATCGAGTTTTATATGGTACTGTGTCCTGATTGGCAGGACTTGTTTTTTACTTTGCATTTTACTCCCATAATAATGCACTGGTCCCAGCCAATCAGTACGCAGGAAATTCCCCACCCAATTTATAATAAACAAATAATGAACGACAGGGTGTGTGTCATGCTGGGATAACATCACACCTTGGGTGGTTGTGCATGAGGCCACAGGCTGAGTGCTTGCATCTCCTAAGAAGTGACATTATCCCAGCATGACACACACCCTGGAGTGCATTATTTCTATTATGCAATGGCTCATGCGTAAAAAAAAAAAAAAGAATAAATGAAACAGTACATATAAAAGTGCATTTTTTCCTGTTTTTTTAATGGGTAAGTATACTTTTTGGAAAAAAATAGTGCTGATTGACAGCATTGGTCAGTAGGTGGAGCTGTTATTATTGTGGCTCTTCAGTCTGCCACAGTAACCCCTCTCTGACTTATCCCTGCCTGTGACTCTCATCGTTCTCCTCTCTTCCCTTTCCTGTGTCATTTTTGCCATTGGTTATGCAGCAAGAGACCAAAGTTGGAAACAAAAATCTCTCCCGTTTTTAATGTGGGACCTAAAGTTTTACACTGACCCTGTCTGCCAACCCGATCACCAAAGAATGAGCTGTTCCATGAGCACACACTGTCCTGTGGTGTTTAGAGACTGTGGATTGTTCTGGAGGTTTTGTTGCATTTTGAAAGATCTTCTGGTACAGCTGGTCATATTGTTTCTACCAGGAGACCACAAATGAAATGAGGAACTGGCCCTTCACTGATAGTGTGTTATGTGTTTTTAAAGAAATACACGCTATGTCCTTTTCTGGTGAAGCACGTGTTGAGTCTGCCAGTCATCAGTAATCACGACTTTTTCATTTGCCAGTAGGGAGTCTCTGGAGAGCAGGTGGCAGTGTCACAAGTGACATGTAAAGCAAATCTTAATGCTTTACATTTCACTATGACTTAAATATTTTTTTTAAGTAAAAAAAAAAGTGAATGTTGCCGGAGCAGGACGTTTGAGCTCAGTGAGGGGTGAGAAGCTGATTTGCAAGCTTGGCTATCACTTCCCTTGAACGCAGGACATGGACTGATTTTTTTTTTGTGTGGTCATTTGGTCATGTGTGTGCTGGAGGTAGATCTGTGATGTTATGCTGGGATAACATCACGGGTCCAGTCCCAGACTGACCAGTCAGAGGCCAGCTTTCTTTTTTGCCATTAAATAATATCAGGAATCACTTAGCTCTTTGTCATATCATCTGATTTTAGTTTACTATATGTTGTCATAATGGTTGTAACATGTTATAATGTTTAATGCAGAGAAAAACTGCTCAGATACAGAGGTTTGTGCAAAGTGGCTATACCACAATATTGGTAAACATAGAAAAAGCCCAGTACTGAAACTATTCGGTAAAAATATCCACTAAATCAGGCTGCTTTGCGAAATATATCAAATATTTATTTAAATACATTAAAGTGCTGGCAAATGAAAAAAAGTGGGATACAAAAAAGCTTGACATTTCACGTCCAAGCCCGGTGCTTTGTCAGATTTACTGAATAGTTTCAGTGCTGTTCTTTTACTGCATCTAACAAATTGTAATTATGTGACTTGTTGATCAGTAAAAGAAATACTACTATGGACTTATGATGGCTAGTGAGGTAGCAGTGTTCTGTTGAAAGAATGGTTCAGATTACTTTCAGTTGCTATAAGCTATGATTCCATTTCTTTTTGCTTTAAAGATTTTTATTGTGTTTCGGAGAAAACAGATAACATAACAAATGCTAATCATAACAGAAAGAATACAACATTACAGTTATCAATATGACAAATATGCAATGATTAGAGGTCTTCTATCAACATGTACAATTTAAAAAAATCTTTGACTATCTAGTCACATGTATCAGTCTAGAAAACATAGAAACTGTTGGCAGGTAAGGCCTGCCTGGCCCATCTAGTCTGCCCGTAAACCCTTGTACTGGACAACTGCTTCCGACCCACCCGCTGCTGTACCTCTATGGTTCTCCTATGCCTGTCCCAAACATGCTTGAATTCATCCACAGTGCTCACTCCTACCACCTCCTGCGGCAGATCATTCCATGTGAAGAAGTTCCTCACATTCCCTCTGAACCTCCCACCTTCCAATTTCATGTCATGCCCCCTCGTTCTTGTGTTCCTCCTGTATTGGAAAATTTCTCTCCCCCTGCACCTTGTTTATACCCTTGAGGTACTTGAATGTCTCTATCATGTCCCCTCTTTCCCTCATCTCTTCCAGTGAGTACATATTGAGGTCCCTTAATCTCTCCTCATTAGTCTTGTGTTGCAAGCCCTGTACCATCTTAATCACCCTTTTCTGGTCAGTCTCCAGCCTGTTAATGTCTTTACAAAGGTGCAGCCACCAGAACTGCAGACAGTACTCCATGTGACGCCTGACCATGGTTTTATATAATGGTATCACTACCTCCTTCCTTCTGCTGATGATACACCTGCCTATGCACCCCAACATGCCACTGGCCCTCCCAACTGCCTTAGTACTCTGCTTTGACATTTTCAGGTCATCTGAAATAATTACTCCAAGGTCCCTTTTCTGCTTTGTGACTGTCAGCAACTCCACCCATCTTGTAGCTTTCCCCATGGTTTTTGTGTCCCAGATGCATAATTTTGCACTTCTTTGAATTAAACTTCAGTTACCAGTCCTCAGACCATTTTTCAAGCTTCCCCAGGTCCCTCCTCATTTTCTCCACCCCCTCTGGGGATCCACTCTGTTACAGATCTTGGTGTCATCTGCAAACAGGCAGATCTTTCCCTCCAGTCCCTTTGCAGTGTCGCTAATGAAGACATTGAACAGGACGGACCCAAGGACCGATCCCTGAGGCACCCCATTGGTCACCCCCTCTCCCCAGACTGCACCCCATTTACCACCACCCTCTGCCTCCTGTTAGTTAGCCAGTTTCTAACCCAGTTTACCACCCTGTCCCCCATGCCCAGCCTACCCAGCTAGTTTATCAGCCTCCTATGTGGGACGGTGACAAAGGCTTTGCTAAAATCAAGGTAGGCGAAGTCCGCTGCCCCACCCTAATTTACTCCTTTTATCACCCAGACAAAGAAATCAACCAGATTTGTCTCACATGACCTTCCCGCTGTGAATCCGTGTTGCCTATGGTCCTAGGATCCGATGGCTTTTAGATGCCACACTATCCTTTCTTTAAGCAATGTCTCCATGATCTTCCCCACTACCGAGGTGAGGCTAACCGGCCTATAGTCTTTCCAATTAGAGTTTCATAACCTTAAAGATTACATACAATAATGTGATAACATTGGTTTATGACAGATTTTGTTGGGTATTTAACTATGCCATTTCTACTGTATTGGGTAACGTACTGTGACACTTAAACATATTGCCAGACAAGGGTTCCAAATATCATCCGACATGGAAAGTCTGTCAGTTACTGTGTAACTCATAGACTCATTGGTGGTAAGTTTGCCCATAAGCTGTAGCCATTTGTTTAATGAGGGGGACTGAGATGTCTTTTCATCTGGATAAGATCTTGCTTTTGAGACAAAGTGTAGGGAACATAAACCATTTACGATGTAAGGTTGACATATGCTGTATCTTTGAACCATCTCCCCGAAGTAGTAACAGCGGGTCATTTGGAAATTTATATTTCAGTTTTTGCTTTGCAGAAGGATAATACTTCCTTCCAGAGTGGTCTGATTTTGGGACAGAACCACCGTACATGGGACAAATTTACACTACTTCCCTTTCATGTCATAAAAGGGCAAATAAACCCAGCTGCTCACTCCACCCCAAAAAATCCAATGTTAGGATACTATAAAAAGCTTTATTTGTGTTCCACGCACATGTAGCAGCCCCTGAGTATACTACAAGCCGTCAACACATGTTTCACATACAATAGATGCTTTTTTCAAGACCTTGTAATGTGCATTATTATGCATAAATTACTTGAGGGTATATAAGATTGTGAACAAAGAATCAGTTTGATAGCATTCACTTTCCCCTAAAGTGACATATTTAAATGATTCCATCTTTCTGTTTCCGAGCTAATTACTTCTGAAATAGGTATTAGATTTTGGGTTATCATTTTTGAGATATCTATTAGCATTTTAAGTCCTAAGTCATATATTCATCAGGCAATCTCAAACCTCTCAAACCATCTGCAGTAGGTGATAAATGTTTAGTACATTATCTGCTAAATGGGAATATTTCAGATTTCTCCTAATTAATGGAAAAGCCAAGACAATGATGATAACATCTCAGGAATTTCCATTACTGCCTTTAAAGATTTCCTTAGGTTTTGCATAGTTATTAGGGGACTGCCCGTGTAAGCCAGAAATTTACTGATTCTTTTTCACCATAATTCTTTTAATGCTGGTGCGTGCTGTTATTTTAGCTATTAGAGGTTCTATTGCCAGCAGAAATAGACGAGGGGAAAGTCGACATCATTGTCTAGCGCTCCCTCTCTAGGAAAATTGATTAGACTTTGTGCCATGAGTTAACACTGAGGCCGTGGTACCTTTATACATGGTATTACCCATATTAGGAAAGTCTGCCCTAGGCCAAATTTTATGAGCACCTCTCTCAGATATGGCCACTCAATGGAGTCAAATGCTTTCTGAGTATCTAGGAAAGTCAATGCTATTGACCTATTTTACATGCTGCCCATAAAGAAGAAATCAATCTGCGTACATTATCTGCTCCAATTCTCCCTTCTAGGAAACCCACCTGGTCTTTTCCAGTTTAATTAGGCATTAGGATTTTTATACGATTACTTAACACCCTGTTCTGGAATGTCAAAGGGTTGGATTTCCCCACTAAAAGAACAGGGGTCCTGAATGATTTTTAAGTCTCATAAAACACACATAGCAATGTTACAGGAACCCTATCTGACCCACAACAAAGCAGACAAACTACAAAGAGGATGAACAGGAAAAGTGATAGGAGTGGCTGCAGTTTCTGGGGCAGATCCAAGATGGTAGACAAGATTTCCATGAGAGCCAGCTGTTGCCAGGTGATAGTGTACCCACTGACAGGAATTGAGACAATCAAGGGGCTGTTCACCCCACACACCCCCACACACACACAGAGTGGGTCGTTTAGTTTCAGTTGGCAAAGCCCCCTTAAGCCTCTCTCCCCACACCACCTACCAGTGCTATATTACCACTACTACAACTACTGCTAATAGTCGTAGTGCTTACAAGATCAAAGATGACATTAGATTAGAATTCTTTATGACGGAAATCTCATCTAATGATATTATACTCTTGTTCACCATATTGGATCTGACCCAAAACCTGCATGTGAGCCAAGCTGTGCACAAATGCCATTACAGCACAAAAAGGAGAAAGCCTTGTTACGTAAGAACTTACGGTAACAGCAGATTTTCGAGAGAGGCCCTTGCAATAGGTAATTACCTTGAGGTCTGCACCACCTGGCATCAAGACCATATGGAAACTTTAGCTAGCAGTGTCTGATGGGGACTGCCCACCCGATGTCACATGACGGACATCAGCATGACACTATATAGTGGGTGGTCCCCATAACCACCATCCAGTTCTCCTGCTGGAGACCCCCGGAAAGGAAGACAGAAGAACAGAAAAAAAGGGTCTCCTGGAGCTCAAAATGAGCTCATGGAAAAGAGCAGCAAAGAAATTTGGGGGGGATGGATGGAGGGAAAAATGGTTAACTACTGCAAGAGCCTCTCTCAATGATCTACTGTCATGGTAAGTTCTTACATAACTGTACTATCTTACTTTGAGAGGGCTCTTGCAGTAGGTAATTACCTTGAGGGACTGAGTCCCAAGCAATGTGAATCAAGGACCTGAAACATGGGATGCAGAAAAGGATCTAAAAGAGGGCAGAAAGTTTAGGACAGGAGTCCTTGGAGGACAGCTAGGCCAAAGTCTGCCCTGCGCCTAGAGGCAATGTCCAGACTGTAATGCTTTGTGAAAATGTGGACAGAACTCCAAGTAGCCACGGTACAGATGTCAGCGGCTGATACATTCCTGAAACAAGCAGTAGAGGCAGCCATGCTTCTGGTAGAATGCCCCTTAACCTCCCCCGGGAGGGTTTTACCATATGTCTGGTAACAGAAAACAAGACAGTTTGCCAACCATTTGGATAAATACTGTTTGGAAACTGTGGCACATTCTCTCTTGGGTGCAAAACAAATGAAAGGTTGGTACGATTTCCGGACGGACTTGGTTCTGTTAGTGTAATGACGCAGGATTCTATGAGCATCCAAGGTATGCAGAATTGCCTCCCCCTGACTGGAATGCTCAGGGTAGTACACTGACAGTTGAATCAACTGGTTCAATGTAAATTCAGAAACCATCTTCGGTAAAAACTGAGGGTTGGTACACAGAGCCACCCGGTCTCTGTGAAAAATTAAACAAGGCTCAGAATCTCGGAAATCTTCCGAACAGAAGAGACTGCAACTAAATATATACACTTTCCAAGATAAATAGTGCATATCACATGAACCAGCTGGTTTGAATGGAGGCAAGGTCAGTTTCTCCGAAATAAAATTAAGGTCCCAAGGTGGCGCAGGACTGCGCACCGGGGGTTTTAGGTGGAGGATTCCTTTGAGGAAGGTTTTGGAAACCTCCAGCTGAGCCACAGTTTTGCGACCCACCAAGGTGTGGTAGGCAGAAATAGCCGACAGGTGGACCTTCAGCGAAGAGTAACTCAGGCCCAGGTCATAGGGATGTACTGTAGGAGATACTACATGACTTGAGGTACAGGGCATGTAAAAAGGTCCCAACCCTTCGAGGTGGCCCAAATGGAGAAATGCTTTCACTTCATAGCATAGGTCATCCTCGCAGAAGGTTTTCTAGCCTCTACCAGGATCTGTGCCACTCTGAAGGAAACTCCAAAATGTGAAGCAGCTATGTCCTGAGGTGCAATTTGTGAAGATGATGGGACTTTAGCCCTGGATGGACCGGTGTGCCCCTCTCCTGAGTCAGGAGATCATGGCAGAGGGGCAGGAGAACTGGAGGCTCCACTGCTAGCTGCTAAAGAAACAGAAACCAAATTTTAGTGAGGCCAATATGGAGCAGTCAGAACCATGTGAGCCCCTTCTGCCTGCCTGCTTAAGCAGCACCCTCTGCAGAACTGGAAAGGGAGAGAAGGCATATAAAAACCTCCCTGTCTAGCAGAGAGGTAGTGCATCTCGCCAAAAAACACCATGCCTGGGAGCAAATGAGCAAAACCTGGGTAGTTTTGCATTGTATGGGGAGACAAACAGATCCAGGTCTGGTCGACCACACAGTTGGAAAATGTGGTCGATCACCTCTTGTTTAAGCTCCTACTCATGGGTTTTTACTCTGGTGCAGCTGAAACTGTCCACTAGGATGTTTTGCATGCCTGGAATGTGAACTCCTCTGAGGTGAATTCGATACAGAACTGCCCAATTCCACACCCACATCGCCTCCCTGCAGAGGGGATACGATTGAGTGCCTTCTTGCTTATTGAGGTACCAGACTACACACATATTGTCTGACTGGACTAACAGGGGGCACTGGTGAAGCAAGTGCTAGAAAGCCTGAAGGGCATATAGCACTGCTCTCATCTCCAACACATTTATGTGCAGAGAGAGCTCTGATGGAGACCACAGCCCTTGAGTTCTGTGGCTCCCAAGGTGAGTGCCCCAACCCATCCCTGATGCATCTGTATTCAGGGTCTGAGTGGGAGGAAGGGACTGGAAGGGGACCCCCTTGGTGAGGTTGTTGAGATCCTGCCACCATAGAAGATTCCACTGCATTGAACTGGAGACCATGACCATGTGGTCTAGGTCATCCAACCTCTGATCCTACTGCGCTCTGTGGAGCCTGGCTAAAGAAACAGTAAGGACGGCCGCTGCTACAAGGTCAAGCAGTCAGAGAACCGACCTGGCCATGACCCGCCTGCTGAAGGCTACCAAACGAGCCTGCTTCTGCAATGTTTCCGTCCTGTCCAAAGGGAGGAAATCCATACCCTGGGCTGTATCCAGCAGTGTTCCAATAAATCAGATGCACTGGGAAGGGGCAAGTTGGGACTTGGGAAGGCTGACAGTGATTCCAACCTGCGCAAAGAGGTCCAGAGTAGCTGAAAGGGAAAGTTCCAGCCACTCCCTTGATGGCGCTGACAGGAGCCAGTCATCGCGGCAGGGGAACACATAGTGGCCCTGGCACCTCAAGGCCACCGCCATTATGGCAAGGCACCTGGTAAATCCCCGAGGTGCTGAGGACAGACAAAAAGGGAGGGCCTTGAACCGGTAATGCTCCCCCTGAAAGGTGAACCTGAGGTAGTGGCGATGGGCCTGAACAACTGAGATATGCAGGTAGGCATCCTGCATATCCAGGGCACAGAGCCACTGTTCCTTGTGCAGGAGGGACAGCAGACGCGGGAGGGTCAGCATTTGAAACTGTTTGTACTCTATTTACAGGTTTAGAGAGCTGAGGTCCAAAATGGGACGCAAGTCTCCTGTCTTTTTCAGGACCAGGAATAAGTGGGAATAATACCCCTTTCCTACCTGGCTTGATGGAACAGGCTCTATTGCTTGCTTTTGTAACAGGGCCTCAGTTTCTTCCCTTAAGAGGGGACTGTGTCCTTTGGATAATGGGACACACCTGGAGGCTTGTCTGGGGGTTTCTCTAGAAACTCCAGAGTGTGGCCCTGCCCGACCAACTGAAGTACCCATAAGTTAGTGGTGACTGCCTCCCATCCTGGCAGGTGACTGGCGAACCTTCTGCCCACTGACTCCTCCAACTGACAGGGAGGAGGGAGGAGGGAGGGTGGACTATGAGTCAAGTGAGAGGGGAGAGGTGCACCAGAGGCTCTTTGGGCTTTTGTGGGAGGGGTGGCCGATGCTGATGGTGCTCAACGTTTTGTCTGATGTCTGGCCCATCTGCTGCTGCTGCTGCTTTGTCTGCTACTTAGCTTGGTGACAAAAAGGCTTTTTGACCTGAAACTAAGGGTGGTACATGGTGTGAACTGACTTTAGGGCCTTGCCCTTATCCTGCAGACTAGTGATGATGTCTTGGGCATCACCTCCGAAGAGGAATGAGCCCCTAAAGGGAACATCCTGGATGGTCGCCTGAACATCCGGCACCAATCCAGAAACTCTTAGCCAGGAAAACCCCCTGAGGCTAACTGCCATGGCAGTGCCCCTGGCCAAGGAGTCCATGGCGTCATAGGTGGCCCTTAGGAAATGCTAATAGGCAACCTTGGAGGACCTGATGGAGTCAGCCAATATAGTTTTGGACTCAGAGTCTGGCAGAGCATCAATGGGAGGCTCCAGCTGGCCAAAGAGAGACTTCTGGTAGACCAGCCTATGTGCTACATAGTTCTAGGCACCTGTGGCCAACGTGGAGGAAGAACAGAACTTCCTTCCAAATTGATCCAGCTGTCTCGACTCCTTATCAGGAGGAGAGGTGCTCATATGTCTCGGCTTAGTGGACATGTCATGAGCTGCTGTGATGACTACTGAGTCCACCTTAGGATGGACGCTAGGATGATCTTTGCCCTCTGGCGTTCTATATGTTCAGTAAGCTTTTTTGGCTACTGCTGGTATTGTAATGGGCATCCTAGACTAAGGGGAGGAAGACATTCAAATAAGGATAAAAGAAAAATAGCTGACAGCTTTATAGGCATGGGTGCAAAATAGTGTTTTTTTCTGAAAAGGGGATTTGAGAATTGCAGAAAAAAATGTTTAATAAGCAACCAACGTTCGGCATTGACAAATGCTTGTTTATAAATAGGTATCACATGTGCCTCCCTCCAGGAACTTACTACCCTGCCTGTGCTTAATGATCTTTGAAATAGATATTTTAGTGGGTCCAATATTTCCATTGCCAGCTCCGTAATAGTCCTAGGGTGCATTATGCATCAGTCCCTGGGCTTTATTTACTTTCAGATCTAACAAAAGCTTCTCTAAGTTGTTACAAATCCAGAACAGATGGTTTGATACCTTTTATTGGACCAACAAGGATGTTACAAAAAGAACGAATAAATGACTTCATTCACAGCGTCGTGACAGACTAGTACAGTACACGCAGCAAGCCCACTGATCGTCAGTGTGGACCAATGAGCTTGCTGCACATACTGTAAGCTATCATTTGGCAGGCAGCTATGGAGGTGTGCAGACAGGTCTGCTGCCCACTGATGACCTGGGGGTGGGGAGCGGGATGGGATGGGTTCCTTTGTGGGTGGGGGACCACTAGACTACCATGGATGTGGGGATGCGGTTTTTGGGTGATCGGGGTTACGGGCAGGGAGGAGGTACCACTGAACTACCAGGGAAATACATATTTGTTCAGTACAGAAATTGAGGTACAGGATGGGGAGGGTACCACTGGACTACCAGGATATAAATATGTATTCATTACGGGATCGAGACAGGATGGGGAGGGGTACCACTTGACTACCAGGGATATAAATATGTATTCATTACGGGATCGAGAGATACTGGATGGGGAGGGGGGTACCACTGACTACCAGGGATATAAATATGCATTAATTACGGGATCGAGATACGGGATGGGGCGGGGGGTACCACTTGACTACCAGGGATATAAATATGTATTCATTACGGGGATTGAGGTATGGGATGCAGAAGGGGGGAACCACTGGATTACCAGGGAAATATATACATCTGTAGTATGGGGATAGAGGTACGGATCAGGGATGGGTTACTACTGCAATACCTGGGACAGGGACTGTCTGCTGTGCAGGGCGTTAGGTGCATTTCACTGGCCAGCCCTTCACAACTCATGCAAATGGCCATAATGACATGCAAATGGCCCCATCTGTGCCTTGCATGCATTATGGCCCCATTTGCATATTTGGGTCTGAATATCAGGATTTTTGAGCCCGGTGTATCTCTGATGCGCTGGCGCATTTCCCATTCCTGGTATTCAGACCTGTCTGGGGGATGCGCCAGTGCACCTGAGGAGCTGAAGAAGCCGAATTTCCAGCCTGATAACTTTCGAGGCAGCGCCCCCCCCACAAGCTCACTGCCGACCGTGGCAGGCACTGGACAAACAAGCAACACAAGCAGCTCACCTGAGGAGCTGAAGAAGCCGAATTTCCAGCCTGATAACTTTCGAGGCAGCCCCCCAAGCTCACTGCCGACTGCGGCAGGCACTCTGGACAAACAAGCAACACAAGCAGCTCACCTGAGGAGCTGAAGAAGCCGAATTTCCAGCCTGATAACTTTCGAGGCAGCCCCCAAGCTCACTGCCGACCACGGCAGGCACCCTGGACAAACAAGCAACACAAGCAGCTCACCTGAGGAGCTGAAGAAGCCGAATTTCCAGCCTGATAACTTTCGAGGCAGCCCCTCCCCAAGCTCACTGCCGACCTCGCAGGAACTCTGGACAAACAAGCAACACAAGCAGCTCACCTGAGGAGCTGAAGAAGCCAAATTTCCAGCCTGATAACTTTCGAGGCAGCCCCCAAGCTCACTGCCGACCGCGGCAGGCACTCTGGACAAACAAGCAACACAAGCAGCTCACCTGAGGAGCTGAAGAAGCCGAATTTCCAGCCTGATAACTTTCGAGGCAGCCCCCTCCCCAAGCTCACTGCCGACCGCGGCAGGCACTCTGGACAAACAAGCAACACAAGCAGCTCACCTGAGGAGCTGAAGAAGCCGAATTTCCAGCCTGATAACTTTCGAGGCAGGCCCCCTCCCCAAGCTCACTGCCGACCGTGGCAGGCACTCTGGACAAACAAGCAACACAAGCAGCTCACCTGAGGAGCTGAAGAAGCCGAATTTCCAGCCTGATAACTTTCGAGGCAGCCCCCCAAGCTCACTGCCGACCGCGGCAGGCACTCTGGACAAACAAGCAACACAAGCAGCTCACCTGAGGAGCTGAAGAAGCCGAATTTCCAGCCTGATAACTTTCGAGGCAGCCCACCCCCAAGCTCACTGCCGACCGCGGCAGGCACTCTGGACAAACAAGCAACACAAGCAGCTCACCTGAGGAGCTGAAGAAGCCAATTTCAGCCTAATAACTTTCGAGGCAGCCCCCAAGCTCACTGCCGACCACGGCAGGCACACTGGACAAACAAGCAACACAAGCAGCTCACCTGAGGAGCTGAAGAAGCGAATTTCCAGCCTGATAACTTCGAGGCAGCCCCCAAGCTCACTGACGACCACGGCAGGCACTCTGGACAAACAAGCAACACAAGCAGCTCACCTGAGGAGCTGAAGAAGCCAAATTTCCAGCCTGATAACTTTCGAGGCAGCCCCCCTCAAGCTCACTGCCGACCGTGGCAGGCACTCTGGACAAACAAGCAACACAAGCAGCTCACCTGAGGAGCTGAAGAAGCCGAATTTCCAGCCTGATAACTTTCGAGGTAAAGAGAGCCTCTTCTCTTCGTCTGGACGCCTGCAGGGGGGTGCTAGCTGGATGAACACTTATATTTTATGAACTTTGTTCCCTGTTCACCGCTGGGGGGGCTTGTTATTTGCTTCTCTTTGTGCTACTAATGCTGAAGTGTAAAGCTAGGGATTCACTGGGTGCCCTAGAGTTGCCTTGCTGATTATACCTTAAAGCCAGATATACCAAGCAGCTAATATAGAGCAGACTTGTTTATTATTGTGGTATTGGATCTAATTGCTGATTATACCTTAAAGCCAATATACTAAGCAGCTAATATAGAGCAGACTTGCTTAATATGGTGGTATTGGATCTAATTGTGCTTGTAACTGAAGGTATTAGGATAGCTGGGTCCTAGTGTGACCTCATTTTGGAATAGCCCTGTTTGCTTAGAGTGGAGCCCCTTTGTGTAAGTCACAACATTTTCTCCCGCTGCATAGTAATGAGAGGCTTTGTTTTCTCCACTACATAGGCAGCCCCCCAAGCTCACTGCCGACCGTGGCAGGCACTCTGGACAAACAAGCAACACAAGCAGCTCACCTGAGGAGCTGAGGAAGCCGAATTTCCAGCCTGATAACTTTCGAGGTAAAGAGAGCCTCTTCTCTTCGTCTGGACGCCTGCAGGGGGGTGCTAGCCCGACGATGCTTCCGCCTGCCTGCCCTGCCCGCCTCAACCACCCACCCACCCAGGGCGGCTGTCAATTTAAAGATCCACCCCGTGACATCACATCCGGTGACATCACGTCCTGTTGCCCAGAACCTATTTCCCACTTTCCATTTACAGGTTATACCTGCTGGCCACTAGAGGGACCTATGCCCTCGCTACTTCCTACTCCTACCTGTACAGTACTACTTCCTTGGATCTTGCTCACCACAATGTGATTGGCCCTGCCTCACGCCTGCCTGTGCCTATCCCCACTAGCAGTGCACTTTCCCACTTGCCCATCTGCTACTCCGCACTGTGCCCTGGCACCCTCCCTCCCTTGCTCCTGAACCTGCTCTCTTGCCCCTTGGGGCCTCTGTGTGTCTCGGTCCTCCCTGCCCTCCCTAGCTTCCTCCTCGCCTCAGGCACATCTGGGAGTCTTCTTATTCTTGCCTTCCTTCCTGTACCACCCTGCCCACCCCTGCTCCCTTAGCCTCCCTCCCCTCATGTCAATCGTGAGGAAAACCTCTCACCATCTCCCAGCCAGGGTGTTAGTCATGCTACTACCCTGTCAGGGAACATTCATCCAAACCCTGGCCCGGTTCCCAGGAGCTCCCACTAACACCACAGGCCTATGCATGGTCTCCATGAATATCTGTAGCCTCTAAAAAGTTTGACTCACTACAATGCCTGGTCACATCAATTAACCCTGATGTCATCGCTCTGGTTGAGACTTGGCTGTCAAATCCTCCCTGACTCCTAATCTCCCTTCCTGGTTTCACCCTCTTCCGGTCCGACCGTGTTGGGAAACGGGGCGGCAGCTGCGCTATTTATGTCAAGGAATCTCTCCCCGTACTAGCCCTGCCTGCTCCCATCCTTGACTCCAGGGCCCAGGTACTTACGCTAAAACTAACCCCTGACCCTTTAAAGGGACCCCTTTATCTGACTACTGCATACGTGCCCCCCAGGGACCAAACACAGGCCATTGCCTCTCTTACAGAATACCTTTCCTCACTACCTCCTTCCGCTGATCAAATTCTGGTGGGTGACTTAAATGTCAACTGGCTCAGCCCCTCCTCCCTCTACCAGTGACTCCTTTTCTGTAATAGACCTAACGCAACTAGTTACCCACCCTACCAGGACTAACCCCAAGAGAGGCTCCAGTACCCTGCTTGATGTGGTACTCACCAACCGCCCTAATCGGATCCCAAATGTACAAGTCCTCTCAGACTCTCTCAGCGATCACTCCCCCATTCTATTCCACTGGTCATCCTCAGTCCCCAAATCCATAGCACAGTCCACATGCCGGCGCCTAATACCTGGTGGACTGATAAAACTTAAGGAACTTCTGTCCCTAATTGACTGGTCTCTATACAGGCAACTCCTGACATCGACACAGCTCTCTCCTTCTTACCCGAACTTTTAATAATGCCTGTGATATCTTTTGCCCAATGTCGACCCGCTGCTCTAAAAGGCAGAATGCCCCTGTAACCCCAGCTTTGATCCACCAACTCAAACACAGGGACAACCTATGGCACCGGCCATTGAGACTGGCCGGCCCAGTGACAGGCAGTTATATGCTGCCGCCCGAAACAAGTGCACTCGGGCCATCAGAAAGGCCAAGTCTGAGCACTATCGGTCCTCACTCACTGCCTCATGGGGAAACCCCAGAACCTTCTGGGATAACATTAAACAGTTAAATGGGAGTGCACACTCCTCTCCACCCACCCAGATCAACATTAATGGCGTGATCTCCTCAGACCCAGCCCTCATAGCCAACCACCTCAACACCTCATTCACTGACCTTAGCCCTATCCTCCCTACACATTTTTTTGACCCTCCTCCCCCAGCACCTGCCAGAAATCTTTCTCACCCTTATTTTTCCTCCTCCCTGTTTCTGCCCAAGAACTTAGGCTACATCTTGTCACTGCCCCCAAGAGTAATAGTATCGGGCAGTGACACCCTGATCCGGTATCCCTCGGGCTGGTCTTAGACAGAGCCCTTACCCGATCACGCGCCTCATCAACCACTCTCTTTGCCTGGGGAAGGTTCCAACTGCCTGGAAAGTCGCCACTGTCACCCCTGTCTTTAAAGGTGGTGATAGGACTGTGGCTGGAAACTATCGGCCAATCTCCATTCTCTCTCCTCTCTCCAAGGCCTTGGAAAAAGTGGTGGCCTCTCAAATCTCTGACTACCTCGCCACCTACTATGTCCTATGTCCTGAGCAGCATGGCTTCCGAGCGGCCAAAGTACCAACACAGCCTCCTAGAGTTCTCCAACTTTCTCCACCTCCTTAGACACTGATTCTCTGGCTGGTGCGGTCTTCATTGACCTCTCTAAAGCTTCGACACTGTCTCCCACCCTCCTTCTTGATGCCCTTAGTTCTCTGGTTTTGCTGCTGGGCCTATCTCCTGGTGCACCAGTTATCTGTCTGACTGCTCACAGCGTGTAAAAATTAATGGGACCTACTCAGACATCTGTCCCATCTTTTCTGGGGTTTCCCAGGGCTCCATTCTGGGCCCCTTACTATTCTCCCTTTACCTTAACACCCTTCCACGCTCTTGCTCGGGGAACATTCTATTGTACGCTGATGATGCAGTCATCTTTGCCTCAAGTCATAACCCTATTGCCCTCCAGGACTCGCTGCAGAAGTCCTTCGCTGAAGCTGAGGGCTGGTTCAAGGAACATAGATTAGTGACAAATCTTAAAAAAACCAAAACCATGTTCTTCACTCATCCTCAAGACAAGTCCTGCAACTTCAAACTCCTCATTCACTCTGGGTCCTCTTTCCCACTCGAGCAAGTTTGCTCCTATAAATACCTAGGGATCCATTTTGACCCCTCCCTCTCCTTCCATGGACACATCACTGCCCTAGCCACTGCCACTAATATCCGATTGGGCATCTTACATCGGTATAAACACTGCCTCCCCCGAGGCTCTTCGACTCGTAGTCACCTCCTCTATCCTGTCCCTAGTGGACTATGGACTGCCGGTGTATGGTGCTGCTGATCAGACTGCACTCCATAAAATTCGCACTACTCTGAATAAGGCCTGCAGGTTAATTACTGGGGCACCTAGGCTAACACACATCTGTCTACTGTACGCTAAAGCGCTGGTACTTGATCTTGACGCGCCAAATATCTGACCTGTACCCTATAAAAAGACCTCCTTGGGCTATCCTCGCCAGGATTGACCACCACCATCCGTCGCTCTGTCCCACTAGTTCATACTGGACCTCTGGGAAAACCCTCTTGTTATCCCTAGAGCTAGGACCTCTCACGGCCAAAGAGCCTTCAGCTTTAGGGCCCCTCCTGGTTCAACACACTGACCCTCCATCTCCGAGCTCCAACTATATCGTGCTTCAAAACTTCCTTACGGAACCACCTTGTTAACACCAAGCTGTAATTGCCACTAGTCAAAGTCGACGCAATACTTATGACAAAGCTTACTACTAAGCTGCTAAGGACAACATAACTCTGGTATTGTTTGCATCAATCCTACCTGTACCAGCTTGTTTGTATCTATGTCTTAAGTTACTGTTATACTGTGTTATACTGTTATACTTTGTATTTTCGTTTGTCTTACTGTGACAAGGTACCTTTGTAAATGAGCCTGTGGCTCAAAGGTTTTCCAAACTGCTGTCTAAATAAATAAATAAATAAATTGTATTTGCGCTGCAGGCATTTTTTGATATATTCAGACGAGATGCGCCATGGCACATCTCTTCTGAATACATCCTTTTGTTGCTCCAGCGTAACTCAGTTGTGCCAAGCAACCACTTGCGCCACTGCCAGGAGCACTTTTAAATATCTAGCACTATATCTTCATTCCTTGTTATAACGTCCTCCCCAACAAGTGATGGGCCTCCTGTGTGATGTAAGCTTCTGCTGTTATTTATGTAGCTGTAGAAAGATTTATAAGTATCTCTAGCTGCCGCTGCTAATTTAAATTCCACTGTTGCTTTGCTCTTCCTTATTTCGTTCTTGCGCTGTTTTATAAACCTTCTGCATGCAGCCCCATTTGTCATGTTGTTACCCTTTGTTGCCCCTCTGTAGGCCTCCCTTTCATTCTCTAGAATCCTTTTCTGTTTAACCACTGGGGTAATTACCCTCCATGCCCCTATTTTGTTTTAATTGGAATATATTTTTTTCTTGAATTCTTTTATTTTGCTACTCAGAACATCCCATATTTCCTCTAAATCATGACCCTGAAGCTCATGTTCCTAATCCCATTTGCTGAACTTCCTTCTCACACCATCAAAGTCATCTTTGGAGAAACATCTTACAATGGTTCCACCTTGTTCCATTATCCCTTTGAAGGTTAATTCAAACCTGACCATATTATGGTCACTTCCTGCCCATGGTTCAAATACTTTGCAGTCAGCAAGCTCCCCATCTGTATTACATAATACTAGGTGTAACATTTTTTTGTTCCTTGGTATTCTGATTAACAAACTGCTCCATAATGAGTTCCATAATGGTGTTGAGGAACTCGTTTTCTACTGAAGTTTGCACCATGTCTTTACATTCCGCGTAATCCCCAGCATATTAAAATCACCTATGAGGTACTGTATATTCTATTCTCAGGCTGAAATTATCTTAAAGATCTAAATAATAACTTGACTTGTCCCTTTAGCACATTACAGAGGAAGAAGAAGGGAAGGGGCCCCAAAAAAGTGACAGAAGCTTTGGAGGGAGGGAGGTGGAGAGGAGACTAGTCTATTTTTGTAGGAGAGAGAGTCCTGAAGGGACTTGCTAATCTGAAGGTGGACAGAGCAATGGGGCAAGACGGGGTGTGTCCAAGGGTATTGAGGTAGCTCAGGGAAATACTGGATGCCACTCTGACAGTCCTATTTAACAGCTCACTGGAAACTGGAGTTGTTCCAGAGGACTGGAGGAGGGCAGATGTAGTCCCACTACACAAAAAAGGTAGCAGGGAGAAGGCTGGCAATTATAGGCCAGTCAGTCTGTCATTGGTGGTGAGAAAGTTATTGGAATCACTGCCAAGGCAGCGTGGTTTCATGGGGGTCATGTCAAAAGAATCTGATAAATATCTTTGACTGGGAGACAAATGATTTAGAGCAGGGTGGAGCAGTGGAAGTGGTCTACCGAGATTTCAGTAAAGCTTTTGACACCGTTCCACATAGGAAACTAGTAAGCAAGCTGGGTAGCTTAGGAGTGGGTCCAAAGAGGGTAAGCTGGATAAGAAATTGGTTAGGGGATAGGCGACAGAGGGTGGTGGTGAATGGAGTTCACTCTAAGGAAGGGAGGGTGACTAGCGGGGTGCCTCCTCAGTGATCAGTGCTTGGACTTTAAAGTCTTTATAAGTGACATGACAGAGGAGCTGGAAAGGAAGGTCTGCCTCTTTGTGGATGACACCAGAATCTGCAATAAGGTGGAGAGGATGAGCAGAGACCTGGGTGGTCAAGGGTATGGCAGCTGGGTTTCAATGTGAAAAAGTGCAAAATAATGCACTTAGGGCACAGAAACCCTGGGGCAGAGTACAGAATGGGTGGTGTGGTAGTGATGACCATCAAGTAGGAAAGAGACCTGGGGGTAATCATATCAGATGACCTAAAGAAGGCCAGGCAGTGTCACAAGGCAGTCGGGAGGGCTAGTGGGATTCTGGGATGCATAGGGAGGGGTATCACCAGCAGAAAAAGGGAGGTGGTGTTGCCTCTGCATAGATATCTGGGAAGGCCCCACCTAGAGTACTATGTCCAGTTCTGGAGATCACATCTCCAGAAGGACATGGAACAATGTTTAACCACGAGTAGACCACTAAGCCGAAGCTTGTTTCCAGATGCATCCTGGGAGCACAAGGAAATTAAGTGACTTGCTCAGGATCACACAGCATGCACCTAAGTGACTGTGGGATTCAAACCCAGGACTCCAGATCTGCAGCTCAGAGCCTTAACCCACTGTGTTATACTACCTCCTATAGACATAGACAGGTGGAGGTAGTCCTGAGGAGGGCAACTAAAATGGTACAGGGTCTGCATCAAAAGCCCTATAAGAAGAATCTAAAGGACCTCAGTAAGGACACCCTGGAAGAGAGGAGGGAGGGGGGACATGATAGAGACCTTTAAATACCTCATGGGGTAAATAAGGTACAGAAGGGGAGTATTTTTCAGAAGAAAAGGTGCTCAAGAACAAGGGGACATGCTATGAAGCTGGAGGGGTGTAGATTCAGGAGGGATGTGAGTAAGTACTTCTTCACAAAAAGAGTGGTGGATTCCTGGAACAGCCTTCCAGTGTAGGTGGTGGTGGTGAAAACAATGGTGAGGTTCAAAAATGCATGGGATGGGCACAAGGGAATCATAGTGGAAAGGAAGGGGGAGGAAGACAGAACTATTGATAGGGCATGGTCTTTGGTGGTAATGTAGGTAGGAAAAAAACGTATACCATTGGTACAACGACACTGTAACAGCGACTCCACTACAATGACACAGGAGCAGCGACCGCACTTTGCGGCGAGCTGTATTTGCAGGTGACAACATGTTGTGGCGACTGGTGTGCAGGCAGCAGGACTGGCCATTTCTCCACTGTCTGTGCAACATGGAGTTAGTTATAAGACTTGGTTTGCTGGCCAAGGCACCTAGCTTCACCTGAGCTCTTTTCTTCTAAGACTGCTTGAAAGGCAGAGTAGAGAAACTTACCAGAGCAAGGGAAAAGGATTAAGACTTATTTTGGCTAAGCAGATTTACTGTGTGGTGTTGTTTTTATTTTTACTCACAGGGATTGCTACTGTTTGTTGCTAACATTTCATTGTTTTATTTTTCTGTAGCAAAATGTTTCTTACAGCGTATATCTTCTCTGGAAATTATTACAGGTGGTGCTTTACAGGTTTTACAGTTTTATCTAACATTAGGATAAGCTTTCAGGTTACTGCATTTGTTGTTGACTGATTGTTTCTGCTCTTACCTCCTTGTTCTTTTCGTCCGTGGTTTTTCTTTTCGGCAGGGAAGGGCCCAGCCACCCACCCCTCATCCCCAACCTCCCCACACTACACTCCTTTTATAGGGTACCACAGTTGTGACATTTCCTGTGGCAGAACAGGAAGGGGTGGATCAGTGGGGCCTCCACAAGGTGAGCTCATTTACAGGGGCACTAGTAATTTAATTTGTTGTTATAACAAGTTAAACAAAACACAATCAAACCATTACTTGCATTTTTTTTCGTTTTTTTCCCTTCTAATTACTCTGACTAGGTTATAAACCCAGCAACTTATCTGGAATGGATATCATTAACTGCAGGTACTGTGGAACAATTTTCAGAAGGACAGTCTTACAAGATTTAGGACACTGTCCTACATGCTGGGCCAGATCTTAGGGCTCAGCTCCGGGCAGCATGGGCAGAGATTGCACGCCTCAAATTTCATATTGAAAAGGAAATACATTATAAGAACCACCCGCCATTTCCCCAGCATCCAACAGAAAAACCTCGACCACAGAGGGTAGTTGGTCCAGGAGGTTGGCAGGTGGTTAGAAGGGGCAAATCAGGTGCCCCATCACTCTCTGCTCTCCAACATATTACCTCCAAAAACCATATAAACACTACAAACAGGTATCTGCCTCTATCTCTGAAATCAAACAAAGAGGCAGAAGACACTGCAGAGCAGAACACTGCAGCATAGGAGCTAGCACAACAAAACTCACCCAAATCAGGAACCAAAACAAAAAAAGCAAAAAGGAAATCCAAAAAACTTCTGATCATAGGAGACTCCATGATTCGGGGAGTTGATACCCATCTCCAGCCAGGGGTAATGGTCAGATGTCTCCCAGGTACATCAGCATGGAGAGACACTGACCGCATTGCTAAAATTGTTCACAAAGCAGGAGAAAACATTGATGTCCTAGTACACATAGGGACTAATGATCTCACCAGCCGGTCAGTTGTGGAAACCAAGGAACACCTGATCAGGCTAGGTGACAAACTATCATCTATTTCATCTGGCATCTCCTTCTCTGAGATCCTGCCAGTTTGGGAGAGGGGAGCAGATGGACGGAAGGTCAGAGAAGGGGAGATGGGGGAGCTAAACACGTGGCTCAAGTGCTGGTGCCAGGAAAAAGGACACAGATTTGTAGGGAACTGGCAACAGTTCTGGGAGCGAAAGTTCTTTAAATTTGATGGACTGTATCTGACTAAGGAGGGAGTCAGTGCATTGGGCCAGAAGTTTGACGTCTTTGCAGAATATTTAAACTACCAAATGGGGAGAGGGGTGCAGCACCCCATAAGTCGAATGGGAAGAACACCCCTCCCACCTTAGCTAGTGGTCAAACAGGGATTCAGCATGTTTGCCAAACCTCACCCAACAACTAACACACCAAAATCTGGCCAATGGAAAATCATGTACACAAATGCTCACAGCCTGGGAAATAAGATCCCAGACCTGCAGGCAATAATGTCAGAGGCTAAACTGGACATAGTAGCAATTAGTGAGACGTGGTTTATCAGTAACCACACTTGGGAGACTTCAGTACCTGGCTATGTATTGTCTAGAAGAGACCGAGGTGCAAAAGGGGGAGGAGGGCCCTGTATGTCAATGAAAATATCAAAGCTACAGAAATTCAGAATACACATAAGGAGCCAGAAGAACTGTGGGTCACCCTGGAAACAGGAAAGGGACAGCATTAGAACTGGGTTGTCTACAGGCCCCAGACCAGAGGGAGGACATAGACACATTACTGTTAGAAGATATACAAAACATGACAGCTAAAGGGGAGGTTCTGATAATGGGAGACTTCAACATGCCGGATACAGACTGGTCAATACCAGCAGGAACATCTGCCAGAACTAGACACATAGTGGATTCCCTGCAGGGGGAGGGCCTCAAACAACTGGTACAGCAACCCACAAGAGACAGGGCTATCCTAGATCTAGTACTGACTAACAAGGAAGGGATCACAGATCTCCAGGTAGAAGATCACCTGGGGGCCAGTGACCATCACATGGTATGGTTCAATTTGGCTACTACATCTAAATCATCCCATTCCAAGGCAAAATATGGGACTTCAGAGGAGCTGACTTTGATAAGATGGCCATCAGAGTTAAGCTAGCCCTGGCAAAAGAAACACAGGTGAGGGGGTACAGGCAAAGTGGGCAAGCATTAAGGATGCAATACTTGAAGCAACATCCCATTGTGTTAGACAGAAAAGGAAGTGCAAAGAAGAAGGAAACCACTTTGGTTCTCAAATACAGTAGCAGAAAAGGTCAGAGCCAAAAGGCTGGCCTTCAGGAAATATAAGGGAACACAGCGGATGAAGATAGGGAGGCATACCAAACTGCCCTAAGGGAAGCAGGAAGGCAGTAAGGCAGGCAAAGTCCCAAACTGAGGGAAAACTAGCACAAACAGTAAAGAAGATGACAAGACTTTCTATAGATACATTAGTGAAAGGAGAAAGTCCAGAGGGGTATTGTTAGCTTAATGGAGAAAAGGGAGCATGTGAGGAGGAGGACCCTGTAAAGGCATCTATCCTAAATAGATACTTTTGCTCAGTATTTACTGAAGAGAAGGTAGGGCAGGGCCCACAGCTCAGCATCATGGACACAGGGGAGGGAGGTGAGCACTACTCCCTTCACAAAAGAAAGGGTCCTACAAGAGCTTGCTAAGCTCAGGGTGGATAAGGCAATGGGACCTGATGGCATACATCCCAGGGTACTTAAGGAGCTAAAGGTGGAACTAGCAGAGCCATTAGCAGAACTGTTTAGTGAGTCTCTGAGCACAGGAGAGGTCCCAGAAGACTGGAGAAGGGTTCATGTGATCCCGCCCACAAGGGTGGTAGCAGGGAGGAGGTGGGGAACTACAGACCAGTCAGTCTTACCTCAGTAGTGGGCAAGATTATGGAAGCACCTTATGAAAGGATAGTGCAACACCTGGAACCATAGGGGCACAGGATCCAAGACAGCATGGGTTTACAAAGGAAGGTCCTGTCAAACTAATCTCATAGATTTCTTTGACTGGGTAACCAGAGTGGTGGACCAAGGGGGAGCAGTTGATGTCGCCTACCTTGACTTCAGCAAAGCTTTTGACACTGTTCCACATAGAAGATTGATAAATAAGCTGGGTAGGCTCGGGTGGGTCAGAAGTTGGTCAACTGGGTGGCAAACTGGTTGACGGGCAGAAAACAGAGAGTGGTGGTAAATGGTATACAGTCAGAAGAGATGCAAGTCACAAGTAGGGTACCTTAGGGATCAGTCCTGGGGCCAGTCCTCTTCAATATCTTCATTAGTGACCTTGCAGATGGACTAGAGGGTAAGGTTTGTCTGTTTGCAGATGACACCAAGATCTGCAACAGAGTAGATGATCCAGATGGGGTGGGCAGAATGAGAAGAGATCTGGATAAACTAGCAAAATGGTCAGAAGAGTGGCAACTGGATTTAATGCAAAGAAGTGCAAAATCATGCACATAGGGAAGAGAAACCCTGAAGCTACCTATAGGCTGGAGGGACTTGCTAGCAGTCACAAAGGAAGAAAGAGAGTTGGGCATCATCATCGCTGATGACCTGAAATCATCCAAGCAGACCTCTAAAGCAGTAGGTAAGGCTAGGGGTGTTAGGGTGTATTAGTAGGGTATCACAAGTCGTAAGAGGGAGGTAATAACCTCTTTACAAGACACTGGTTAGGCCCCATCTGGAGTATGCGTGCAGTATTGGAGGCCACACCTTCACAAGGACATTAACTCAAATTGAGGCAGTCCAGAGAAGGGCAACCAAATGGTGCAGGGACTGCATCAGAAGACGATGAGGATAGATTAACAGAGCTCAATATGTATACCCTTGAGCAAAGGAGGGAGAGAGGTGATATGATCGAGGCATTCAAACACCTTAAGGGCATTAACAAGGTGAAAGAGTCTAACATGTTTAAATATAAGAAAAATAGCAGGACAAGAGGACAGCATGAGATTAGAGGGGGCAATTAGGGGAATGTCAGAAATTTTTCACAGAAAGGGTGGTGGATGCATGGAATGGCTTACCACAAGAAGTGGTGGCTATGAATACAATGCAGGGCTTCAAACAGGCATGGGATAGGCATAAGGGAGCAATACAAATGACTATGAATAGATAGGCCACTGACAGAGCAAAGGCCGATGGCACATTTATAAGGTAGAAAAACAAATGGGCAGACTGGATGGGCCTTGCGGTCCTTATCTGCCGTCAACTTCTATGTTTCTATAATAAGTAGGGGTAAACTGGTTTAGTGTCGGTGTGTTTCCCGGTTGATGTTGGGACGTGGCACTGTCAGGACTGTCGGTGGCATCATGTCGCTGTAGAGGATGTTGGTGAACTTTCTGTTGCCATGGCTTGGTGGAACTGGGAAAAAAACAGGCAGATTGGGTGGGCCAAGCGGTCCTTATCTGCCATCAAATTCTTTGTTTCTGTGTTTCTAACTGGAAGGTATACAACTTTAATTGGTGAGGTATACCGAGAAATACACGATAATGGTTCCTATGGGGCAAAAGTTCCAATCATGTATTTTTATATATTCATTGCAAAAACTATGTTAGTGCACCAGTTAGAGTTCAACGTAATGCCACAAAAGTAGGGAAAATGTGGCGTTAGGGTTTTGAACCCTAACTGCCCCCCTAGCAGCAAATGGTCAAGACCACACAAGCAACCACAGACAGTTATCATCAGGTAAGAAAAACAACATACAACTGTTTCCAAATGACACAAATGCAGTAGCTCTGATGGTCTACCTTTGTGGATTTGTATCTGGCATGCACACCGCAAGACATACACACCTATTTGGCGCTGTGGATAGAAATCCATGACACTCAAATCACAACACTATTTCTATTTGCAGAAGCACAGGCCCCTGTAGCCACAAATACAAATCTGTGATTCCCAAGCTACAAGAGTTCTTTTGTCTGCAGAAGTGCAGGTCCCTATGGGGCCAGCACTTCTGTAGCCACAGATACTCATGCACATTGTAAGACAAACTCACATATCTAGCTGCAGAAGTGCAGGCCCCTGTGGGACACACAGTGGCCTCCCTCAGAATATTACATTTATCATCACACGTTAGGGGCAGGACTTTCATAACTCACTTGTGGTTCTGGCATACTGCCTACCTCTGCTAGGTTACCTCCCAGCCCTATCTGCTAATCATCTCTATTGCTTACCTGCTTTCCCGGTGGGTGGGGTCTGCGGAGAGCATTTTCTCCACGGTGGGTTCTTTTGGGAGTGTCATCAGTCATGAGCTTTCTCAGGCCCTGCTTATTGTGTGAGGAGGCCAGTGTGCAGCCGGTAGCTTTGGGATCCGAAAGGGCAGGCTTCATGTTGCCGCATATCGGGGTTTTCCTGTTTTATGTTCTCCCAGCTCTTGGGATGTGGACAGCTCGGTCTTCATGGTGTGTGCGCTCATTAGTTTGTGGCCAGACACTGATGCTGAGCTGCACCCCCCCTACACACTAGTCTGTCCACCAGCACTGATAACTGTTGTCATTCAGGTGATGACTGCCCCCCCCCCAGTGGAGGAGGAGGAGGAAGAAAAACAGAAGAAACATTGACTTCTACTGCGGTCCATCATGTGTACCTGGACCCTTCCTTAGTCCGTCCAGTTTAACAATGGTGGGGTCTCAACAGTGCGCCCTACTAGTAGCTCTAGCCTGCAAGATGTTCCAACCCCTCCCAACTCCCCAATCCCATATACTTATCCCACCCTTTATATAAGTCTGTAATTGTCTCCAGGTTAACTGTATGTCCTGGTAGATAGTTCCCCTACCCACCACACATCCCTCCTTAATCCCCCACTAATTTACAGTTGTGCAATCTTGCCAGCTTGTCGCAAACCTCTCACTCTGCCTGAACAGTTTCTGGCTGTTCACCCTGTTTATTCCCTTCAGAAACATAGAAACATAGACTTTGACGGCAGATAAGGACCACTGCCCACCCGGTCTACCCATTTCCCTACCTAATGGATAAGCTGCAGATTCTAGTTAACCAACAGCCTACTTCCTGCCACCCCCAACTACAATTGCCTTATGTCTGTCCCATGCATGTTTGAATTCCCCCACTGTTTTAGACCCAACAACCTCCCCAGGAAGGTGGTTCCATGCATCCATCACTCTCTCCGTGAAAAAAAATTTCCTCATATTACCCCTGAGCCGTCCCCCCTATCTTTAAATTGTGCCCCCTTGTTCTTACACATCTCTTTTTCTGAAAGATGCTACCCTCCTGGACTTTGTTGATTCCCTTGAGGTACTTGAACGTTTCTATCATGTCCCCCCTGTCCCTCCTTTCATCAAGGGTATACATAGTAAGCTCTCTCAGTCTCTCTTCATATGTCTTCCGGTGCAGACCCTGCACCATTTTAGTTTCCCTTCTCTGGACTGCTTCCACTCTGTCTATGTCCTTGCGTAGATGAGGTCTCCAAAACTGCACACAGTATTTCAGATGGGATCTCACCAACTGTCTGTACAGAGGGATAACCACTTCCCTTTTTATTTATTTATTTATTCAAGCATTTAATCAGGAAGGCATACTGAGCTTGCTAAATGCTCGATTCCAGATGCTTCCTGGGGGAAGGGGAACATAGACAATAGTTGAAGGCATATATACAGGAGAAAAAATACATCGAATTAATTCTCTAAACATTTGGACCAAATGACTAGGCATAGAGGTCAGGAAAACAGTAGACTATATAGTAGTTTGACAGCGTAGTTGTGACAACGTGAACAGTAGGTTAAACATAATTTAGTTGCAGTAGGTAAGTGCAGTCAAAATACAGTCACATCATACTGAGAGCAGAACAGCCTAGACACAAGAGCAGGTAGGGGTGAAGTGAGCTTGAAGTAAGGAGTTTAGGTGCCGAGGAGAGGAGTAGTGATGAATGTTTGCAGGGAGGGAGTTCCACAAAGTGGGTATGTGGTAGCTGAAAGCAGCCTGATCGGTAGTAGAGGACCTAAGTGGGACTGCGAGCGAATGAGAGTCCAAGTTTCGGAGAGAGTAGGCTAGGGTGGAGGGGTTTCCCAGGGCAGTGGAGAGGTAGGAAGGGAGGTGCAGGGACCAAAACTTGGCTGGAATTTCGGCACAGTGGGATTGCCTGCGATTATGAAGAGAGGGGAGGTCCATAGATTGGTAAAGGGCACAGTGATGTGAGGAGTAGGGGCCATTCAGTGCAAAGCGGCAGAAGGAATGAAAAAGAAGGTCCAGCTGGACTAGGGTCGACTTGGGGTCGGCACTGTAGACTACGTCACCGTACTTTTCTACTTGTGATGCCCCTTCCTATGCATCCCAGTATCCCCCTGGTTCTCCTTACTGACTTCTCACATTGCTTACCCACCTTTCGGTCATCTGATATGACTACCCCCAGGTTCCTTTCCATTTTTGTTGTTGTTAGTACCTCCCCGCTATTGTGTACTCTTCTCCTGGGTTTTGCTTTCCAGGTGCATTACTTTGCACTTCTTTGCATTGAATCTAAGTTGCCATATGTCTGACCATTCCTCCAACCTTGCCAAGTCCCTTCTCATCCTTTCTACCCCACCTTGTGTATCAAATCTGTTACAGATCTTTGTGTCATCTGCAAAGAGGCATACCTTTCCCTCCAGACCCTCTGCAATGTCACCTATAAAGATGTTAAAGAGGACTGGACCCAGTATTGAGCCCTGAGGTACTCCACTAGTAACCCCTTTCTTCGGAATGTGTTCCATTTACTATTACCTTCTGTGTCCTGTTGTGCAGCCAGTTTGTTACCCAGACTACCACCCTGGGACTCACCCAGGCTGGCTAACTTGATTATTAATCTTTGTGGGACTGTGTCAAATGCCTTGCTAAAGTCTAGGTAGGCCATATCCACAGCCCCTCCCTGGTCTATTATTTTGGTCACCCAGTCAAAGAAATCAATTAGATTCGTCTGACATGAGCTTCCTGCTGGACCTTCCTGACATGACCGTCAGGTAGCTGGAATGTCTCTGTCCATCCCCCTTTCCCATCTGACCTCCATGTAGTACTTGTTCAGAGTCAGCCTGGCCTTAGAGGTTTCCCCAGTTGCCCATGTATCACTTTAATTGCCCTCCTCTAGACTTATTCGAAATGATCCTTGTCCTTTAAAGGTGAGAGTTCTAGAACTGCGCACAGTACTCCAAGTACGGCCTCACCAGTGACCCATAGAGGGTACAAAATCACTTTCCTTCTTCTGCTAGAGAAGGCCCTTTCCATGGCTCCCAGCATCCTCCTTGCTTTCTCATAGGCCTTATTGCATTAGGCAGTGGTCTTAAGGCTGTCATTTGTAACAGCCCGTAGGTCTTGTTCTTTTGAGGTCTACTCTGTATGACCCATCCAACACTGTGTTTTTAGATTCCTCCTCCTCATGTAAGTGATCTTGAACTTTTTTGCATTAAATTTGAGCGGCCAGACTTTTTACCATATGATTTGCTGTTTTACTATGCGAGCAAGCACGGGAGCGCTTCCATTCAGAAGAAGGTAGCCTGCCGTGGAGGGGGGCAGATTGTGTCTGTTTCATTACCTGGGGCCCTCTTCTGTTTAGAAGATTTGGGTGCTGGGGGAGGAGGTGGGAGTTGGGCTGATGCCGGGTGGGAGAAAATAAATAGAAAAAGCAAACAAAAGCGCTTATATGAGACAGCGACAGGCCATGGGGAGGGGCGGGTGATTCTGGCAGTCACCCATCGGGTGAGTTTTTTTGTTAAAACCTTAAATTGTGGGTGCAGGGGAAGGAGAGAGGGATTCAGCTTGTAGCAGAGAGTGGCTGAGCTGAGTGTAGCAGAGCAGGAGCTGTTCTTTAAACGACTGGGCTGGGAAGGACGGTGGGGGCTCTTTTTTTTACACCCCTCCCACAGGCACATGAATAACAAATACGAATACAGAATTTCCGAATATTTCGGGCCCCGAATATGAATATTTGGCTGAATATTTGAAATAAGGTATTCAGGCCCGCCTAAGAGAAAGGAATTAGGATGTTTTTATAAGCAGGATGTTCTTAAATTGGTTATGACTTATGGCTATGACTTCTGCCTAGCAACACCCAGAAGCATGCATATATTCCCTATTATGAAATGGGTATTTAGAATGACAGCTCCTGATTGGTCGAGAGCTGCTTGTAGACAGGCCATTTTCCTAGTACAGTGGCCTGGGTGAAAGTAGCTTCTGGCACTCAAATCTCCTTACCATCAGCTATGGCATATCCTTCACCACTCTCAGTGACTGCCCGCTCACTGTTGCTGACTTCCCGCTCCAGTACTTCTGGGTTTTGGCCCTGCGCCGATCTCTGCCACTATTGTCCATTTTAGGAATTAAAAAAAAAAATTAACATTCCTGTCTTTCACTGCAACTGCCAAATGAGATTTAAATCAGCAGCTCCCACATGCTCGCGCGTCCACAGTAAGACCAGCAGCTCCCACCCACTCTGTAATCGCAGATCTAAAATGCAGATTAAAAACAAAATAGACAGGCTCAAACACTTGCTGCCAGTCAGGAACATTGCTTTTCTTTTTTAAATTTCTGAAATGGACAGTACTGACAGAGACCGGAGTAGGGCCAAGACTTAGAAATACTTGGGAAATCAGTGATCATGAAGCAGGCAGTCAGTGACAGCGAGCGGACAGGCACTGCTTTTTCTTTTTGAACTAATTCTTTATATTTCTTTTGTTTTACTAACGAAACACACATAGAGATGTTTTAATTTTTTTTATTAGTTTTTTTCTTTTTTTCCCATATTCTATTTATCTCCTTTTGCCGCCCCTAGCTGCCGCCTTCACACTGACTCCCCCCAGCCCTGTCACCCTGGTATCACCAGGACCTACCTTCCAGATTTCTGCCCAGTCACCAGGTGTGGAGCCTGCAGAGGGTCAGTCGTCACCTGCAGGTGGGGGGGGGGGGTTCCCCTCCATTTTTCTCCCATCACCTGTTGCTGGGGCACACATGCCAGGCATGCGTACATGGAGGCATGTGTACATCTGCAGAAGTCCCGTAGCACCTCCCTTCCTTGGCGTCCATCATTCCCACACTACCCTCGGGCATCCACCCAGTGGCAGTCATTCGGCTGGAGCGCCAGTCCTCCCTCCCCGGGACAGGAGAGCAGTCATTTGGATGCTTGATCCTCTCCCTCCCTCCCCAGCCGACCCCTAGCGGCCCGCTTGCACCACAAACATGGGTTACCGGCATGGCAGGAGATAAGGCACGGATGCCTCAGCCCTCCATGCCACTGGGCCGGCTTGATTTTTTTTTAAATGTATTAACAGTGTTGGGACCTATTTTATAATCACAGTAAGGCACTTGGGGGGGGGATTCTGGTGGGATAACAGCCCTCCTCGGGTGGTGGAAGCGCTCTGCTTTGCCTCATGCTTCAACCCACCCAAGACAGGCCGTTATATATTCCCTAACAACACACAGCGGTGTGCATATATTCCATACGAACACCCAGAGGTGTGATATATTCCATACGAACACTCAGAGGTGTGTGTATATTCCCTAACAAAACCCAGAGGCATGTGTATATTCTCTAACAACACCCAGAGATGTGTGTATACTCCCTAACAACACCGAGGCATGCGTGTATTTCCTAGCAACCAGAGGTGTGCGTATATTCCCTAACAACCTATAGAGGCGTGCGTATATTCCCTAACAACACATAGAGGCATGCATATATTCCTTAAAAACACCCAGAGGTGTGTGTATGTTCACTAACAACACCCAGAGTGCGTATATTCCCTAACAACACCCAGAGGCATGCGTATATTCCTTAGCAACACCTAGAGGCGTGCATATATTCCCTAACAACACCAAAAGTCATGAGTATATTCCATAACAACACCCATGGGTGTATGTTCCCTAATAACACCCAGAGGCGTGCGTATATGTCCTAACACTCAGAGTCATGAATATATTTCCTAACAACACCCACAGGCCTGCATATATTCCCCAACAACACAGAGAGGTGTGCATATGTTCCCCAACAACACACAGAGGCGTGCGTATATTCCCTAAAACATCCAGAGGTGTGCGTATGTAACCCCCAGGTGGCGCTATCCCAAGGGCTACTACCCCTGCCTGCTTGGCTACTGACAGGTTGAGGGGCCTAGATTCTATGACGAGTGCCTCCACCCAGAGGTCAGGGTTTGTAGTGGTTAGACTGGCTTGGTCACAGCCCTCTGGGACACTGAGACCCCGTTTTATTCCCTCTAGTGGCTCACACTGTACACAGGATTTACAGCCCCAATACCCCACGTATACACACTGTTCACTCATAAAGTACCACTTACTCTTGAGACTGATTCTGCAGCACGTCTCTGAGGACAACCTGTAAAACAAGGTTAATCAACATCCACAACCCAGTACAGTGCTTGTTCTAGAGGTACCGACATTTCAGACAGTATAAAGTTCAATAACATCAAATCTGTTTTATTTAGGGGAATAGAACACAGGAGGGGGAAATCAGGTTAATTTGCAGTATTAAAATCTCAGTACTGTGCACACATACAGGGTCTGAAAAGTCACACTCTGGGTACCCAGGTTGGGGGGGCTAGCTAGGTCCGTTACCCAGGGTTGGCCGGCAGGTGCAGATGGATGGGGCCCTGTAGAAGAAAATATATGCACAACACCCAATTGTAATCCAGAGCCGGATGGCTCAGTCCATGAAGAAGTGAAACATCAAGAATTAGATGACACACTTGTAATTGATAACAGGCTGCAGGTAAATACCCTGATTTGTACTCACAATATCCAAGCTGAGAACCGGATGGTGGATGTTCTTCTGGATTGCCAGAAACAACAAGGCATGGAGACAAGGTGCTTGTGGCTGGACCCCAAGGCAGTTGATAGCAAATGGATTTAGTCCGAGACAAGCTGGGGTTTGCTTCCAGCTTCACCACACAGCACACAGTACAGGGGACAGGAAAAAGCGATTCCCCACAAGCACTACGCACTTTCGTTTGTAAAAGGAAACTACTATACCAGGCAGGCTGCTCCTCGATCCCGATCGCAATTACTGCAAAATACCCAGGAGCACACACAGCAGCTTCAGTTCCTGACAGACTGAGCGCGATTCAGCAATATCTCCAGTCTTCTACAGGGTGAGCCTGGTTTCCACTCTCAGTCCGACTATCACTTACAATGGCTGTAGGCCGACTTCATATTCTCACACGCTGCTTCCGCCTCAAACTGTACACACCGCAGAAAATACAGAGCCCTACCCTTTAACTGCTACTAACGATCTCCCTCTGCAGCTTCAGTTCAGGGCATTTCCTTAGGTTTCAACAGGTCCAGTTGGTGGATTCGCTGTCAATCACTCCAGAGCTCCCTCTGTTGATGCAAAAAGGTGCCAAGGTCCAAACTACAATTCCCATAAGCGCTAGCCATACATTCCCCTTGTAATCTGGCTCCGGTGAGAGTCCCAATTCTGGTTGGCCCAAGCAGTCTCCATTTTAGGGCTCCCTTAAATCCAATTGGCCCAGTACAGCAGTTCAAGTCCAAAATGAAGGGGCAACACACACACAGAGTCCCAGCTGCAATAAAGGCAATTTCATTAACGCTTTAAATGATTACAGGCAAACAGCTACATCTTTCGGATGGGCTCCCTTTTCGCTTTCAGCGACTGCAAAATGGAGCGATTACACTGCAGTTCAGGTGGGATTCGAGCAGGGAAACACCAGTCCCCCACCATAGGCATTAATTATGTCTGCATGCAGACAGCTCTTAAAAAGACAGTATGTGGAGGCTCTACAAGCACTCACAGTACCATTCTAATGGCTTAAACACCGAATGCCAGCAGGCAGGGGGAGCACTTAAGCAACTCCTAGGAGGCTTTTAGGAACCCCCATTTGTAGGGGGGTTACACCCTTCCTGTTCTGAAAAGAACTTGGCATCCGCGTCAAGTAGGTACCTTTATAACACTTTAAAGAAGACTACCAAATACATTTACATCACTAACAGTTAGGTTTGCATTCTTTAAACCACTGTCACTTGTTAAATCTTTGTCATATGCACTTATTCTGTATTTCACAGCTTACTACATGTTACACAACATTATACATATAATGTCATTCTAAAATCAGGTCATTACTTCCTGCACGTGAAACCTGGATAGAGGGGGCCCCTTCCCTATCAGCTACCTTGGGGCTGGAAAGGGCAGGGGCACCATACCTAGAGGGCAGGACAAGTAATCTGGAGTTAGCACCTATGCTCAGTTTGGGCAATGAGCTCGGGGACACATACACTCCCTTGTGGACCACATTAAGAGGCAAGTCCACAGGTCTTCCAGGAGAATCATAGCTTAAGCGCACCACAGGCTTCACAGCTCGACCAGTCCTTCTAGGGGGAACCATTACAGTCTCTATGGTTTTATCCCCACTTTCAGCAGTGTCTTCATTTGTCAGAGAAACTTTCATTGGGGTAGAGAGACTAGAACTTGGGGCACTTTCAGCTCCAGGAGTTGCAGTCTCTGAGTCCACAACACTTAGCTCACATGGGGAGTTTTCTGACACTGGCAGTGAACTATCAGGGCACTCAACACACTCTTCTTGTTCTGGGATATCACCAGTCTGTCCCAGTTCATCATTTTCCTCCTCTGAAAGCTCATACAGTTCAACCATACACAATGATTCCATGTCATCCGACTTAATACTATGCATCTCACTTTCTGGGAGCATTGGCTCCAGGGACAAAGTTGGGGGCCTAGGCAATCCAGAAGGCCCAGCTTCATCTCCATGATTGACTAGGGGATTGCCCCGAAACAATGACTCAGTTCATAAGAAGGGTAATGTAACCCTCCTGCAAATGGGGGTTCCCAAAAGTCTTCCAGGAGCTTGCCTGAATGCTCCAAGTCTGGGCAGTGTTCGGCGTCTGAGTTGTTTAAATGTGGTTCCAAGTGAGTGCTATTTGAGCCTCCACATACTGTCTCTTTAAGATCTGTCTGCTTGCAGACTTACTTAGTTTGTATGGGGGAACTGTGTGTTCTAATGCCTGAAACCTGCCCAGGCGGCTGTCAATTCGCTCCGTTTCTGCCGTTGCTACATGTGCAGAGGGAGCCTTGTTGGAAGATGTGACGGTTTGCCAGAAATCATTTACAGTGACTGAGAAAATGTAGTTTGTCTAACCTCTCTTCATTTCAGCACAAACTGTTTCAGTGTAACTCTTTCATTTTGGTCCTGAATAGCTGACTTGGACCAATCAGGATGATAGAGAGACCCTAAAATGGAGCTTGTGGATGAATCGGAAGTTGGACTCTCAATTTTGAGCCAGCCACAAGGGGATTGTATGGCCAGTGACTCTAAGAAATGTAGTTTTAACCTGGGTGCCTTTTTCCACCAACAGAGGGAGTCTTATTGTGAGTGACAGCCAAACCAGCCAACAGAATGGTGTGGAGCTAAAGGAAATGCCCTGCTCCATGACTGGAAAGATTAGATCAGTTGTGACAGTGAAGAGAGAAGGAGCTCTGTGCTTCTGCGGTGTATAGTTTCGAGTGGGAAGCGCATGTGAGGCCCAGAGGTTTGGCCTGCAGCCATTGCAAGTGCCAGTTCGGACTGAATCCGACTTGTGAGGAGAAAGAAGGAAGTCTGAAGAGTAGAAACCAGGCTCACCCTGTAGAAGACTGGAGAAACTGCTGAATCGCACTTTGTCTGTCAGGAACTAAAGCTGCTGTGTGTGCTCCCGGGTATTTTGCAGTAAGTGCGATTAGGATTGAGGAGCAGCCTGCCTGGTATAGTAGTTTCCTTTTACATACGAATGTGCGTAGTGCTTGTGGGGAATCGCTATTTCCAATCCCCTGTGCTGTGTGCTGTGTGTTGAAGCTGGAAGCAAACCTCAGCTTGTCTCGGACTAAATCCATTTGCTATAAACTGCAGTGGGGTCCAGTCACAAGGACCTTGTCTCCATGCCTTGTTGTTCTGACAATCCAGAGAACATCCACCATCCGGTTCTCAGCTTGGGTATTGTGAGTACAAATCAGGGTATTCCCCTGCAGCCTGTTTTCAATCACAAGTGTGTCATCTAATTCTTGTTGTTTCACTGCTTCATGGACTGAGCCATCTGGCTCCGGATTACAATTGTGTGCTGTGCATATATTTTCTACTACAGGGCCCTATCCATCTGCACCTGCCAGCCAACCCCAGGCAATGGACCTGGCTAGCCCCCCCTTCCCCAATCTGGGTACCCAGAGTGTGACTTTTCAGACCCTGTATGTGTGCACAGTACTGTGATTTAATGCCACCAATTAACCTGATTTCTCCCTTCCGTGTTACTATCCCCTAAATAAATCAGATTTGTTGTTGTTATACTATATACTATCTGTGGTGTTGGTACTTATGGAAACAGTATTGTATTTTGCTGTGTGTGTTGTTTAACCTTATTTTACAGGGGGTCCTCAGAGATGTGCGGCAGAATCAGTCTCGAGGGTAAGTGGTGCTTTAAGAGTGAACAGTGTGTACACGTGGGGTAATTCCCACCCCACTAGAGGAAAAATCACCCAACCATTTAAGGTACCATTTTGCCACACTTTGCAAGGACAGAGATTGTTCGAGTACCGAGCTTCCCACTGGCACTGGCTGAACTCTATCTGCTTGGAAATACTAATTGAACCTAAAATTGGCCCCTTTAAGCAGAAGCTTGAAGTGTTCCTTAGGGAACTCAGTTACTGTGATTTTCAGACCTAAACTCAGTTACCTGGTAGTCTTACGTGACACTCTCGTTGGCTGCACTTTTACGTTTTTATAAGTTCCTTGGCACTTTTGCCTACTTATACCCTCAGGCACTTCATCTCCGCATCCCATTACTCTCCCAGTAGCTAGGAGCTACCCCTTCACCATTCCTGCCCTTACCAACCCATCCTTACTCACCTACCTCTCCTCTCGCATGCCTAATCTCACCTAACTCTCCTCCTTTTCCTCAGGCCTCCCTCTCGCCTTTGCCCCCCTGTCCACTGACAATGCCATTCTGGTTGCTAAGACACAGAAATAATTTGATATGAGGATTTTTGTTTGCTGTGTTGATTTTTGCCATATCACCGCTGTTTGTAAACAATAATCACTCTTATTGTACCACCTGGTAACCTACTGTTTGTTAAGTAACCTGTGTATGTTATTGTATTGTGATCATCCGCAACATGGTCGTTGTTACCATCAACTCATTGACGTGGAACTTTTGTAAATGAGCCTCTGGCTCAAAGGTACTTGTAATCCGAGATCTCAATAAAATAAAATAAAGAATGTGTAACCCCCCTACAGATGGGGGTTTCCGAAAAGTCTTCCTCGAGTTTGCCTAAATGCTCACTGCCAGGCTAGTGTCCTGCGTTTCAGCAGTTTAAATGTGATTGCCAGTGAGTGCCTGTATAGCGTCTGTGCACTGTCTCTTTAAGAGCTGCCTGGATTGCAGTCATAAGTAATCTGAGAGGGAGCTCTGTTGAAAGATGTAACTATTTGCTGAAAATCATTTAGAGTGATAATGATAATGTAGTTTATTTAACCTGCCTTCTTTGCAGCAAGGACTGTTTTGTTTATTCCCAGCATTTGGCCAGGGACTGTGAATTTGACCAATCAGTTCTGGTAGGGGCTGTCTAGAGTCAAAATCTGTAGGAATTGTAGTTTTGGGCTTTTTGCACCTTTTTGCACCTGAAGGGGGAGCTTTTGTTGTGACTGACAGGAGGATCAGCCAACCGAACCTTTTGGATCCTGGGGAATTTCCCAGGCTGCTGCAGCTAGTTTCAGTTTTGAGCTGAGAAGTGAAGAAATACCAACGCAAGTGATTTTGAGCAGCAGTTCTGTGTAGTTTTGCATGGGAGAACTATGAAAGGGCTGAGTTTTTGACCTGCCTGTCTGCCTGCTGTCCCTGAGAGGGAAAAATAGAGTTTATTCGGACTGAATCCGAGTTGTGAGGACTATTTAAGCCACTGGACTGTGACCAGGCTTTAACCTGAAGAAGACCAGAGATTTGCTGAATGCGATCAGCCTGTCAGGATTTTCAGCTGCTTTTGAATCCCTGGTTTGTGCAGAGACTTTGCAATCGTGACCGGAGAGCGATTTGCCTGGTACAGTAGAATTTCGTTACATGTAAATGTGCTGTGTATTGAAAGTGGGTCGTGATTTGGAGTTCCCGCTATGTGAACTATGTTCTGCTTGCTGGAAGCTTTATTCAGCCTAATTGGACTGAATCCGCGTTCATCTCCATTCGGCCTGGGCCATGCCACACTGGCCCTGCCAGACTACCTGACTGCACAGAGAAAGCCACTGGTGAGAGACCTGCCTGGGAATCAGCCCCCTGCTCCATGCTTGAACAGAAATGACGCCTCGGTGAATCATGTGGGCCCTGCTTCTCCTGGCACTCCAGATTAACCACCTGCTGTCTCAATTTTTGTCCAGCTTGTGTCCAGTCTTGGGTATCATGAGTAATCATCAGGGTAGCTCCCTGCAACAACAGCCTAATCTAAAAGTGCGTCATCTGATTGTCTTGTTGTTTTCTTTTCACAAACTGAGCCCTCCGGCTCCAGACTACAAATAGTGTGTGTTGTACATGTTGTTTTCTTCCATCACAGGGCCCCAACCAGCTGCAACGTTCCTGGCTAGCCCACCATTCTCCATGTGGGTACCCAGAGAGTGTGACTGTTTATGGACCCTGAAGTGCATGCATAACTATTTGATTGATAGAGCCTTTAAGCAAATTAACCTGATTATGCCCCTTCCTTGTTCAAGCCCCTTAAATAAATCAGATCTAACTATTTTTTGCATTTACCTTGACTGTGGTTCCAGTTTGTGCAAGAGTACTGTACTGCTGTTATTTGCTGTGTATAACCTTGTTTTACAGGGGGTCTCCAGGGCTGGGCCAGAGGAAAGCCCTGGTGGCAAGTGCAAACAGTGTGGGTACTTGTGTGGTGTATCAGGGATATTGTGAAAGTAATTATTGTGTATTGTTCTGGCCACTAGTAAGGAAAGAGGGGGGTTACAGTGTCCTGGAGGGCTAAGCCCAGGTTAGCTTGACCACTATCAACCTTAACCTCTGGGTGAAGGCACCCATTTCAGAACTCAGGCCCCTTAACCTGCTACTAGCCAAGCAGGCAGGGGTTGTAGCCCTTGGGATAGCACCACCAAGGAGTTACATTGTGGAGGCTCACCGCTGGGATTTTGTGCCTTCTAGTGGCCAAAAATTATGAATTATTGTTAAAGATTAATGTCTACCCCAGTAGAAATGGCTGTACACCAGTTGGTGGGGTGGTGTACTGGGCAGGAGATCAACCCCCAAAATGCTCTACTTATACTGGATATTCCCCTGGGTACCAGTAAAGACACTGTAGAGGGAGCACTCTCCAAAGTTGAATGTTTAAAAAACCCTGTGGTGGTGGGTTGACAGGCTAATTTGATCGCCCAAACTTTTATAGCTTTGGTAGAGTGTAGTGACCGCGTGGACGGCTCTAAAATGCCACAGACTGTTGCCCCAGAAGGGGTTCCAGCTGCCTGGAGAGTGATAACAAAAGACAGTAAAGACCCCTTAACCTGCTACTAGCCAAGCAGGCAGGGGTAGTATCCCTTAGGATAGCGCCACCTAGGGGTTACAAATGTATATTTGTGCCCTGCCCAAATTGGAGAGAAATGCTGATGATGCTTACGCCATGGAGCTAAATTATTTATCCTCATTTTAGGCATGCACAGGGAGAGGTATCACCAGCAGAAAGTGGGAGTTGGTGCTGCCTCTGTATTGATTGCTGGTAGGACCCCACCTAGAGTACTATGTCTGTTTCTGGAGAGCACATCTCCAGAAGGATATAGACAGAGTGGAGGCTGTCCAGAGCAGGGCAACTAAAATGTTGCAGAGTCTGCATCAAAAGCCCCACAAGGAGAGAATAAAGAACCTCAATATGTACACCCTGGAAGAGAGGAGGGAGGGAGGCAGGCGACATAACAGAAACCTTTTACATAAGGTACAGGAGGGGAAGTATTTTTGCAGGAAAAAAGGTACTCAAGAACAAGGGGTCATGCTATGAAGCTGGAGGGGAGTAGATTTAGGAGAGATGTGAAGTACAAACTGAGTAATGGTTTCCTAGAACTGCCTTCCTGTGGAGGTGGTGGGGGTGGAAACAGTAGTGGGGTTCAAGAATGCATGGGATAGGCACAATGGAGTCTTAGTGAAAGTGAAGGGAGAGGGAGAAATCTGTAGAGCAAGTACGATCTGTGGTAACAATGT
This sequence comes from Neoceratodus forsteri, assembly GCA_016271365.2. Taxonomy (NCBI): domain Eukaryota; kingdom Metazoa; phylum Chordata; order Ceratodontiformes; family Ceratodontidae; genus Neoceratodus; species Neoceratodus forsteri. The sequence goes on along the minus strand of CM057451.1, from coordinate 1,170,406,694 downwards.
AGGTAGGTCCAAACGGTCCTCATCTGCCATCAAATTCTATGTTTCTGTGTCAGCAGTGAATGATAAGCCATTTATCAAAAGCCTTCTACTGTCACCCCGACATTGTATGAAACATGGAGGAAAGGGCTGATTGAGGGATATGTATACTTATAGCAACCACAAAATCACACATAACCCCATAATGCAAAGCATCATGGGATATGTATATCAACTACATCTGCCTCAAGGTAACCACATAACTCATCCTTATTTCCATAAGTTATACTTTTCTGGGGGATAGGAGGGGAGGAATACACAGAGAATACTGGATGGACAACTATGCACAACCAGTGTGTTCTGCCACAAAGGGATTCTGATTCCCTCTGACCACAGGAATCAGAACCCCAAGGTTGTGCATAAAGTTGCTCCTCACATATTTTTTATAGTGTATAGTGTTATGTGAAATGTGTGAGGGGCAGTTCTTTCATTTTAAGAACAAAACTGATTTGTGCAGTCTCTAGAGGGTTCCAGAATTCTGTTGTAGCACAGATGGGTACAACCACATTCCATGACCTTTGAACTGTGGTATAACAGCATTTTGAAAGGGATGGAAGTCTATACAGGACAGTGTTCTAGTGTACACTATAACAGAAACATGGAGGGGAGGGATTCTCAGTGGCAGTACTCTGGTCATGTTGCTGGAGACATATTCAGTGTTGCTGGTAAGTCACAGCCCTGCTGTCACTATTGGTGGGTGTCACTGTGAGCACTTGTAGAAGTTGATCCTGAGTGAAAAGGAGGTGTTTGTTGGAAGTATAAAATAACAGCACGAGGGCCCTATGCCCTCCTCCTACTCCTTAATGTTGCCACAAACCCATTTGTGCACAGGGGCTAGGAACACAACCTGCAGTTGCATGCGACTGCTAAACCTGAGCTCGCTCACAGAATCAGATATGTTCTGACTGCCACTGCAAGAGTTGTAATAGCCCAGGGAGTCCTTCTGCCAAGTCTTACATATGGGCTCCCCTCCTTCTATCAAGCCCGTGCATGCAACCTATCCAAATGGAATGTCACATACAATATAACATATGTCGTTTTGCCTTATCTGCTCTCCGGCTGACCCACCACTGTGTACTATATTCCAGCCTACAGTAGGTTGGCTATCCCCCCCCTCCCCATGTCACCTCTATACCCTGGGCTGTGTTGTTGACACATTATTAGATCATCCAAACCTGTCACCCTAGCAGCTCCAGGGTTTTAAATAATTGATTAGCAGTTTTTTTCTTGGGATAATACTAACTGTACAGAAAGTATTTATATAGATTTTCTAGAAGTGCTGTGTTTGTTAAACACAGTGAGGCAAGAGCTATTCACTTTCACAAAGTTTTAGCACTTTTATGAGCAAAACACTAATCAATTTTTAGAGTTAAATAAAACCCTGAGCTCTGTTGACACTTTCTGACCAGGCCTACCCCCCTGCGATCCAGCGATCTGTCACTCCTGACTGTTCCCAAGTGCATCACTAAAATGGGTGAGCAAGCATTTGCTGTCATTGCACTGAGGGTATGGAAGACCCTCTCACGTAACGTTTAGATCTCTCAGCCCCACCCTGGTCTCAAAAATGTCACAAGTTTAAGTTCCACTGATAAATGTTCCTATACCTGATACTCTGTACTAGTAATCTGACTTTTCCTGCTGTTCACCAATATACTTATTTTTTACGGCTGCATTGGTGGCGCTCCGCAGTTGTTATGTGATCACATTATAGCACACTAGCACTGTAGAAGCACGTGACTGGACCGCTGTCTGGTGTGCTTCCACAGTGCTGCGGCCAGTTTAAGTAGTTGTGTTTATGTGGCACTTCCCCTTCGCCAGCCGTATAAACACACCCACTTAAACCAGCCGCAGTACTGTGGAAGCAGTTATGCAACCACGAAGTGATGGCTGTTGTGCACAGCATGGTGGCGCTCGAATTAGACAGTGTATGTTCGATTACCGCCATCGGTGCACGTACACCAGCGCCACGTAAAGTTTGTATTGGCTCTTACCAGAGCTTGTATTTCTTGCAGCCAATTCAAACCGATCATCACAGACTACCTTCAAATTAATACCCTCCCCATTCCCTTCCACTGAATGACATCAAATCAGACTTGGGGTGGGGTTAAATACAAATAATATTAATTTTTTTTTCATTTTGCAGTTGCTGTGGGCTGCATTTACTGTTCATCGGCTGCAATTTTCCATCCAGTTGCTAGCTCCATGTCCAGTATGTTAGCGACAAAACAACCAGCTTCAGCACGCCACTGTGTAGCCTGCCTTTGCCGTTAACATTGCACACTTCTAATACCACCATCCTCCTCCTCCCCATCCCTCTCTTTCTCTCTCTCTCTCAGCCCCAGCAACAGTGTTTTCTTCCATGTGTAGGAAACAAATCCCCACTAAAAACTGATTAGTATAATTTCCTCATTGTAGAGCAGCAGTACTGGCTTGCCTCCTCTGCGTCCATCAGCCTTTCCCTGCCGAGCTGAGGTGTTGTCTGTAACAATCTTCCCTACAGTTCTCCCAGCTCCTCAACCTGCTCCTGCCTGCCTTGTTCACGCATAAGGCATCCCCCTTGTTCCCTCTGCCACCACTCTCGCCCTCTCCTGCAGACTTTGATATGGGGTTGGGGAGAGGCAGCAGCCAACTGATCCTGATGAAACTGGAAACTGTATTTCCCATTCACTGCCTCTGCAACAGGCGACCATGGAAATGGCCAAGAGTGAGAAACTCAAACTCCCAGGAGGCACTGCAAAAGACAGAGGGTGGTCTCTCACTGGGAACTCTGGGAATGGAAGTGCGACTGAGGTTCTCAATCACGCTGCACTGAAAGATAATGTTGGACATGAGAAACTACAACTCCCAGAATGCACTGCACCCTCTGTCAACTCGTCAGTGCCAGGTTAGATGGAATTGCTCTTTCCGAGAAGGGGGCAGGTCAGTAGAGTACTTGTTCTCTCAGCTTTTCATTATCACCCCTCGAGAGGAATATTAGACCATAGTACTGGGGTAGAACTGACAAAATGTGGGGCAATTTTACTTCTCAGCCTTTCATATCACCCACGGTAGGAATATTGACCCTTAGTACGGAGCCAGAACTGAAAAATTTGTGGGTCTTGCTTTGTGCCCATTATTATATACAGTTTATTTACACAGGTTACTAGGCCAGCTGAGCTGTCATATCTCATTTTCAATGGGGTCCTGCTTTATTTATAAAGAGAAAAAGAGATGAAAGAGACCAATTGTTTCTTTACAGAAAATGAAGAGGTAGATTAATTTTGATAGAAAAATGCCCAGCTTTAAATTGGTTGCAGGTATCTGACTGCCAAAAGAAAAAGAAATGCCCAAGAAAATGCCAAGATATTTATAACAATGTGATTGAGCGAGTTCAGTGTTACCAAAGGCAGAAAGCATTTATTTATTTATTTAAGTCTTTGGTAACCGGGTAAGTGCACTGATCCAGGGGACCGTTTTCAGGCATGACCCGGGCCACACAGAGACAGTTACAGAGGTAGTGATAAGTAATACAATGAGTACAAGCCATGTAGATAGACAGACATCACTGGTGCACAAAGAAAGTAACACAGGAAAGAAAATTAATGATCAGAGAGCTTGGCTGAGGACTTCTTTTTCTGGACTGAGTCACAAACGGAGATGTATTACAGCATCCTGTGTGTTTTCAAAATCCTGCGGAACATTTTGAAGTGTAGTGACATGCAAAATACGAGTGGTATAAAGTCTTGTGTCTTCAGCGTATGAAAGTAGGGGGCACTTCTTTTTCTTCTGCACCTGCGAAAGTGACGGCCGCCAGGCATATCATAGCAGCACCAAATCAGACTGCGCATGCACGAGTTTCACGCATGTGCAGTTCTGTCATTGCCACCATCTTGTGCACAGCACACCGGCGGCGCTTGTAAAAGTTCGACGCAGCAATATTGGCTCTGACCAGAGTTTGTTTTATTTGTGTTGGAATGATCCTGCCTGCATGTTGTTGTTTTCTTGTCACATCTGTCTTTTATTGTCTTCAACTTCTTGCAAAAAGTATGTGTGTTGCATTATGTATTTTCGCAGTGTACTTATGTTTGTTTTATCCGTGCTTTTATGCACTTTACTTGCTCTGTAAGACATTATCTTTGTCAGGTCTGTATTTTATTGTTATTGTTCCGCACTATGTAATATTATCTGCAAAGCTGTATGTAATTTTTGGCTGATGCTTGTAACCTCCTGGGTCGTGCCTGAAAATAGACATTTTCTTGTCTAGTAGTGCACCAACCTGGTTAACAATAAATAAATAAATATATAAATACATATATATCTACATACGTAAGTAAGTAAATAAAACAAGCATTTGTCAATGCCGAATGTTGCTTGCTTGTATGTGCTGTTTAGGTATTTGGAAGTGATAGTTCCATGCCTTCCTCCCAAGACATCCACTGTGTCTTTCCGCTCAGTATTCACAGAAGAGTGGGAGGGCAAGGCCACAGCAGACAGCAGCTGCCAAGGGGTGAAGAGGTGGACAAAGTCCATTCAAAGGCAAAAGAGTTCTGCAGGAGCTCTCTAAATTGAAGGTAGACAAAGCGATGGAACCAGATGGCATACGCCCAAGGATATTAACAGAACTGCGAAGGAGATAGCAGTACCTCTGGCAGCCATGTTCACTGAGTCATTCAACATGAGTGAATTGGAGGAGGGCACATGTGGTCCCTCTACAGAAGTCCGGCAGCAGGGAGGAGGCGGGGAACAATAGGCCGTTCAGCCTCACCTCAGTAGTGGGAAGATCATGGAGACATTGCTTAAAGAAAGGATAGTGGGGCATCTAGATGCCACTGGAACCCAGGACCATAGACAACATGGATTCACAGTGGGGACATCATGTCAGATAAATCTGGTTGATTTATTTGACTGGGTGACAAAGGAAGTGAATCAGGGTGGGCAGTGGACAAGGCTTACCTTGATTTCAGCAAAGCCTTTGACACCATCCCATATAGGAGGCTGATAAACTAGCTGGGTAGGCTGGACATGGGGAAAGAGTGGTAAACTGGGTTAGAAACTGGCTAACAGACAGGAGGCAGAGAGTGGTGGTAAATGGTATGCAGTCTGGGGGCGACCAGTGGGTGCTGCAGGATCGGTCCTGGGGCCAGTTCTGTTCAATGTCTTCATTAGTAATATTGCAGAACATCTGAATGGAATTTTTTCACCAGATTTTCAACATAGCCATTTTAAGACCTCTGCTCATGAACAGTGTCACTGTGATTTTCTTAATTTGTCCCATACATTGATTTCGCACACCGACTGCACCATTGTGCGCTACATGGGCGGAAACACATTTTGGGTGAGATGTGAAAAATGACAGCTGTACTACTCATAAGAAGGTGTGGTAAAATGGCAATGTTGAAAATCTGGAGTGAAAATATTGAAAATTCACGAACTTACGAGTGTGCATAGGAACTGTACAATGCACGCTCGTAAAACAGTCATTTTTTGGAATTTCTTCACCAAATTTTCAACATAGCCATTTTAACACCTGAGCTCATGAATAGTGTCACTGTGATTTTCTTAATTTGTCCTGTACATTGATTTTGCACACCGACTGCGCCATTGTGTGCTACATGGGCGGAAACACGTTTTGGGTGAGATGTGAAAAATGGCAGCTGTACTGCTCATAAGAAGGTGTGATAAAATGGCAATGTTGGCAATCTGGAGTGCAAATATTGAAAATTTACGACCTTATGAGTGTGCGTAGGAACTGCGCAACGCACGCTCGTAAAACAGTCATTTTTAGGAATTTTTCACAAAATTTTCAACATAGTCATTTTAAGACCTCTGCTCATGGACAGTGTCACTGTGATTTTCTTAATTTATCCCGTACATTGATCTAACACACCGACTGCGCCATTGTGCGCTACATGGGTGGAAACACGTTTTGGGTGAGATGTGAAAAATGACAGCTGTACTACTCATAAGAAGGTGTGGTAAAATGGCAATGTTGAAAATCTGGAGTGAAAATATTGAAAATTCACGAACTTACGAGCGTGCGTAGGAACTGTACAACGCACGCTCGTAAAACAGTCATTTTTGGAATTTTTTCACCAAATTTTCAACATAGTCATTTTAAGACCTTTGCTCATGAACAGTGTCACTGTGATTTTCTATTAATTTATCAATACATTGATCTACTTTTACATTGTGCCATTGTGCTTCCATGGGCGGAAACACATTTAGGTGAGATGTGAAAATGACAGCTGTACTATTTATAAGAAGGTGTGGCAAAATGGCAATGTTGGAAATCTGGAGTGAAAATATTGAAAATTCGCGAACTTACGAGCGTGCATAGGAACTGTACAATGCACGCTCGTAAAACAGTCATTTTTTGGAATTTTTTCACCAAATTTTCAACATAGCCATTTTAACACCTGAGCTCATGAACAGTGTCACTGTGATTTTCTTAATTTGTCCTGTACATTGATCTTGCACACCGACTGCGCCATTGTGCTACATAGGTGATGCGTTTTGGGTGAGATGTGAAAAATGGCAGCTGTACTGCTCATGAAGGTGTGATAAAATGGCAATGTTGGAAATCTGGAGTGCAAATATTGAAAATTTCACGACCTTATAGCGTGCGTAGGAACTGCGCAACGCACGCTCGTAAAACAGTCATTTTTAGGAATTTTTTCACCAAATTTTCAACATAGTCATTTTAAGACCTCTGCTCATGAACAGTGTCACTGTGATTTTCTTAATTTATCCCGTACATTGATTTTGCACACCGACTGCGCCATTGTGCGCTACATGGGCGGAAACATTTTGGGTGAGATGTGAAAAATGACAGCTGTACTACTCATAAGAAGGTGTGGTAAAATGGCAATGTTGAAAATCTGGAGTGCAAATATTGAAATTTCACGAACTTACGAGCCTGCGTAGGAACTGCTTAACGCACGCTTGTAAAACAGTCATTTTTTTGAATTTTGGCACCAAATTTTCAACATGGGGTTTTTGGGACCCCTTCTCATGAATGATGTCACTGTCATGGCATTATTCAGGCCCGAAGAGTGATTTTGCACAATGACTATCTAGCCCATTATACAGCTTACCAGCATTTCCTCAGTTCGCGGTCGGCTCTGAAGAGTGCAGACATGTTCCCGGTCCACCGAAGATCGTCGCGCCGAGGTCCGGAGGTAAGTATGGGGTGAGGGGTGGGGAGGCAGGTGCGAGTGGGTGGGTGCGGGTTGTGGAGGGGGCCAGGGGAGACTACGTGGGGACCTTTTTCTTTGCAGGAAAAAATGGACGACGTTGGACGCTTTGCCACGGCTGGGTGGGCTCCAGCATGGCACAAGGAGGGGCATTCAGCTGAATGAGGATTGGGCACCCGTCGACCAAAGATAGCTTGCCACGCTGGAGGTGGGCTCCAGGCGTGGCACCCTACTGGTGGGGGCGCAGCTCAGCCGACAGGGATTGGGCACCCCATCGGCTATACAGTGCGCAGTGGGGAGCGGGCGCGACGCCTGCTGCGGTGTTCTGGGAGCTGCGCGTGAGCAGCCGAGCATCTTCTCGGTGCTCACTCGAAGCTTAGTTCCCCTTTCAACCGTATGCCATTGCATTTTGGAGCTTGTCATAGACAGCTCCAGAATGCATTGGCTTTATAAGGGCCGCTGCCACAACCGCACTGACTGAATTGGAGGAGGAGGTGACACAATTCCAAAATCTCCGAAGTTGGCACTATGTTTCTTGCACATGCGTGCAAGCAACATAATGAGCCAAAGTAAAAACCCATGGAACCGCAGCTGGCAAGTATTTTGGTAAAATGTATGCATTTGTGTGTTTTTTTTAATAGAGAATATTACATGGGTGGGTGCAAAATGCTGGTTTACACTCTCCCACTCATGTCTTGTTTTTTTTTTTATAATTAGAAGTGAACATGTTTGATTACTGTGGCAGTTGTGTGACTAGTGCTTATGCCACTCACAGCATACGTGTGATTGACAGGGAGTGATTACAACTGCCTGGGTGTAATACATAATTACAACCAGGTAGTTATAACACATTTTTATGAACCAGTTATCAGAGCAATAAAAATGCCCACTATTAATGATCAGAACTTTATATACATTTTCTGAAGTATTTACTTGCAGTTAGTGATGGGAGAAGCGCTAAAGGTTCTCAGGTTCTGAAAAGTTCTGATAGTTAACTGTGCCTTGTTAGAACTTCCAGAAACTTAGCCTAGGGAAAAAAAACTGCTTTAACCATTAATTCCAACCATAATTTATTGTAAGTGAAAGGAGTCTAAAAACACCTTGCATTTAATCATTAATTACAGCCATAATTTATAATGTATAGTAGTGCATTGTTCTATATACCTGTAGAAATATATCCTTTTCAAAATGCTGTTATACCACAGTTCAAAGGTCGTGGAATGTGATTATACCCTTCTGCGGTACAACAGCATTCTAAAACCTCGAGAGACTGCCCAAGTCAGTTTAGTTATGAAAGAGAAAGAACCACAATGCACACATTTCACATAGTTACTATACACTATAAAATAAATACAGGATAAGTAACTTTATGCATAACCACTGTCTGTGCTCTGCCACCTCGGGTTCTGATTCCCACGCACGCCTGGAGCTTCACTGTTGAAGCCAGAGGGAATCAGAACTCCTCTGTGGCAGAACACACTGGTGTGCACAGCTACCCATCCAGTATTCTATATTTCTGCTTAGGGAGAGCCTATAAGGCTCCAAAATCAAGTTTTAAAAATGATCAGAACATGAAAAGGTTCTGACAGGGTTCTTTACAAATAATAGTAAAGGTTCTGGAAAGTTCTGAACCTACTTGAACTTGTTCTCCTATCCCTACTTACAGTCTCAATGTACATTTATATGGTCATGGTCAACCCCAGCCCCACCCTAACCATGTTGTTTACTAAAGCACGTGCTCTCCTGCATCTCACGTGAGGCCCATGTGTCTATCCTCATTTGTAAAAGTAAGCCTGGTTAGACCAGTGAGTCGAGTCCTGCACTGGTGACTGGCTTGGGAGCAGACCTATGAGATGGTTTGGACAGTCGAGGGGGGGCTGGGGTAGCACTGTGGTTGGTTGCTTTCCCAGCCAGGGAGGGACAAGGCTGGGTTCTACCACCACAGCAACCCCTGCAATGGGCTGGAGAGCTAGTCTTCTTTGCATGGCTTTGCAGCGTGCATGCGAAGCCTGACAGGGGACTGACCTGCATCAGTGGGAGGGGAGGAGGGAGACTTAAGGGGACGGGGAAAACCAGAAAAAAACAAAACATATACTATGGCTGTCTGTATCACAGCTGCCAGTACTCTCAGACCCCACTCCATGTGGATTCCTGCTGGCCTGACATTGGGGGGGGTTGGGGGCATGCCTGACAGGGCTGGGAGGTGGCTGGAAGTGTGTGAAGGTCAGGTGAAGGTGGTGGGTGGCCAGAGGACAGAAAGGAATCCCTTTGGCAACAAAAAAAAGGAAAAAGAATGAGCCCCGTTGTTGTCTCTACTTGGGTGAGTTTTAAGCAGATCCCAAAAAACATTTCTTTGAATTTTCTTTTACCTTGTTTAACTCATGAGAATACAAGCTGCTCACTGAATGTACCAAAAGGAAAAACCTCGGGGGGGGGGGGGTTAAACAGGATGTTTGCGATAAGATCAGCTATCCGTTATTGCTCACTAGTGCTTGACAGCTGTTTCATTGTTCTTGTGGCTTGCTTCATCTTCATACGCAGTCTAAACTACAAACGAACCTACCCAGCAGCCCCTAGCAACAGAAGCAGCAGCAGCCACAACAAATGGCTTTCCGGTAAGCTGCTTGATGGTTATCAAGCACGCTGTGCAACAAATGGCAACACCTTGCACCTAGCTCCAAAACAGTTTGGGGCTTTGGTAACACTTGTGCTGAGCAAGGTGCTACAAAATGGGGGCCTAGGGGTTGGTAAGGGTGCCACGCATGCCCCAATCTTCAGGCACCCAAATGTGACAGACTGGCTTGGGAACAAACTACGGCCCCATGGGGTGCATTATCAGATGGTGGTGGTGAAAACACGCAAGTGTGGTGCTTCAGTGCCTTTAAGGTCACTCGATAATTAACAGGGCACACTGTATTCCATCCTTGACCTCGCTGTGAGTAGTGTTACCTGGCAACTCGAGAGGTAGCTTTACGTTTTAGGGGCCCCTAGCACAATCAGTCATGGGGGCCCCATACCAGTTTGCCCCTTCAGCCTCTTATCAGTCGGGCTGACTATGGCACATAATCTCATGACTTTCTGATACCACTTTGGAAGTTTCAGGTCACCAGAGATGTCCATCATTTGATGTTGCAACAGGACTCCATTTAAAAGGCAAATAAAAAAAATAAAAAAATGTCAAAGATTGATGGCTCAAGCCAATTCAGACTGGGGCCTCCCACAAATGGGGCTCCCAGTGTGTGATGAGACTGAGCTTGGCTAAGGCTGGCTCAGGACAACTGTGATGAAATGTGAGGGATGGTCTTGAGATGACAGATGTTGCCCACCAGGAACTGGGCTGAGAACAAACTCCACTTAATTAGTGACCTGAGTCCCGTTCCCACCATCATCCCTGGGAATAAATGACCAGTACGTTAGCAGTAACCCCTGGCATGGTGTGACGTGCACTGTAACACCACCCCCCCAATTTGGTTGTGAGGTATGAGGCGTAGCCAGATGCCTTTAACGACCTAGGATGTGGGTTATTACAGCATACTCAAAGCTATGTAGTACATCTGAATGCCTGTGATGCAGTCCTGTCTAAATGGGATGATGTTTATAACAGCAAATGTACGTTTGTATCACAGTCAAATCGATTGACAAACATCGTTATCATCTATATAGTAAACTATGATCCATATGGTAAAATTGTTTTGTTTTGTCTATTTATTGGGTAGAATTTAATGTTTTAAGTGTTATTTTTTGTAGCCAGCCCAGTGGTGCTGAAGGTTGAGGCACTGGATGCCACACTTTGCGCTTGTGGCAGTCTGGAGTTCAGGGGTCAAAGCCCGGGCCACTGAGGGGAATTGACAGGGAGAGAGGATCGAGCATCCAGAGAACTGCTCTTCTCTCTCTCTCAAGGGGGTCCAGGGGCTAGCCGGCACACTTAGCGGCCCCGGTGGGAGCTGGAACATGCTCAGGGCATAATGGTGAGCTGCAGAACACCTTGGACATCCTGGCATCATTGCACGCTCGGGCTCTGCAGGAGGGAGGGGTAAAGGGTATAACCACACAAGTGAAAAAACCCTCTGCCTCTTGATAGGTGAAGGAGGGTCCAGGGGTGTCAGCCAACCACACCTAATGTCAGGCTGCTTCTCTCATCTCCTCTGCTCTCCTCTGTTCCCGGTCGCCTATCTAGAGTCTATATAGAGTGCCAGGAGGAGTAATCTGGCAGTCCCACTTTGGGGGACTCAGAGCTGGGGGGCTGGGTGGCCAGGCAGTGGATGGAGAGCAGGGTGCCAGGAGGAGCGAGAGAGAGCTTCAGGTGGGTGGGATAATGGCAGGCTCCGAGAGACCTCTCCAGAGAGAGTTCAGGAGGTAAGAGAGATAAATAAAGTTGGGAAAAAAAAAGTGTTATTTTTTGTTATGGTGCCCTGAGCCTCTGGTGGAAGTGCGTCATAAATGAAAACTACTATTGCTAAACTCGATTGGCTGTAACCAAAAAATAAAAGATTGTTTGATGTGGGTTTTTATGTTTAGAATACTAAAGTTCAGGTATACCATATGGCCTTGACAACTTTTTTGTATCCCACGTACTGTTAGGTCAGAAACTCTTAGATCTGCTGGCTCTAAGAGTTTGGTATCGCCTTATGTTAAGACCAAATTAGGACAGAAATCATTTGACTCTTAGGGACCAAAAAGCTGAAATGGCTTTTCTTTAGATGGTCGAAGGTCAAAGACAATGGTGCAGCTTAAAACCAGGTTAAAACAACACCTGTTTTCACAAACTAGCTGTAACTGCTTTGATAATTTTTTTCTTCTTTATTATTTTACTGTCATTTTTTTAATGTATAAATATTTATACATTTTGTAGATAATTGATGTCATTTTTATATGCAGCATGAAGTGTTTACTGTATGCTTTATTGTAATTTATTCCTGTGTCCAGGTCACACTTGAAAATAGGCCCTCGGCCTTGTGCGGCTTACCTAGTTAACAAAAATTAAATAAACAAACTCTGGAGTGCATGTTTGCATCAAGAAAATGGGTGTTAGTTTCATTTTCAACTTTAAAATGCTTTGCCTTGTATTTTGTTCTGTTTTGTCACCTCAGTGGTCTAGAGGCCCAGCAGTGCGTTGTGGTTGGGAGGGTTGGTGTCAGACATCCTGTGCCGCCGTAGCACCCGCAGTGGGTCAAGGGTGCTTGCGCTGTCCTCACTGCACTCAGCCAAGGCCCAAGAAGCAGCATCCACACCGGGTAAGGAGGGAGAGAGGGATAGGGATACAGGTTAGAAAACCCAAATGCAGTATACATGACAACCTGTCTCTCAAGACCTTGTGGGTCCTAACGCTGGCCATTGCTGGATCCTGTCCAAACAGTGAACAGCCTGGGGGAGGCAGGGGGAGAATGACCCTTCCCCAGATCCCCTGCCTTGGAAAAAGAAGACATGGGGGATGGGACATCGAAGGAGGACCGCATGGAAGTAAAAAGGCAATAATTGGATTAGCCTGCCCCGAGGAAGGCCATATGATTGACCAAAGTGCTGGGAAGTTTTCTTGTGCCTTGTATCCTGAAATATGGCAAGAGTCAAGTGAGTTTTGCACAATAAAGTATTTTACTTGCAGTAGTTTACTGCTCCAGTGTTTTCTGTGCAGCCATTCACATTTTTCTGTCCGATTAAGGTATGTCCCTGAGACCAGGGTAGAGGCCTGCAAAGAGTGCCACTGGGGTTGGCAGCCGAAAGAAGTGCCAGCGTAGGTTGTGTTGTGACATAAACATAGTGCTTTTGGGCACCGAGAGCCAATCACACTGCATCGCTCTCTTAACCCATTTTAAAAATGAATCATTACATCATACCTTAGGGCCTTCTCACCAGAACTCCGCCCTTTACTTTTGCTTCTCCTCCATGCCCTGCTTGCAGGGACCTTCCCCCACCTTTCCCAGAAATATATCATGATCTCCATAATACACAAATGAGGTAAACTGGTGGAAAGATGTGACACATACAGACCCATCTCTGTTAAACTTTGATTATAAAGCATTCATGTTCATCCTGGCCCATAGACTGGATGGTCTCCTTGCCACCCTTACACACCCAGACCAGACAGGGTTTGTCAGAACCTGGCAGCCCATGTGTGGTATCTCTCCTTATTAAAGCATGCCATATACACCAAGTCCTCCCCCCTTACTTGATGCAGAGAAAATGTTCTATTGTGTTTCTTGGACCTTTCACAATGCCACCCTGCACCAATCTGGCATTCCTTCCTCCTTCCTGGACCATCTATTCTCAGTGTATAGCAGTCCACAGGCCCAAGTGCAGGCCAATGGGCACCCCTTCTCTGAATTTGAACTGGTACGGGGTACTCAACAATGTTGCCCCTTGTCTCCACTGTTATTTGCTGTATTCACAGAGTCATTGGCTCAGGCAGTGTGGATACACCCAGAGATAGTGGACTATTATGTGGGCAGGCCATGTCTCTGAGAATAGTATAGCTTTATATACAGATGACATCCTGTATTTGGGGTCCCCAGAAAGATAATAGATTTTTTTGGTGCAGTATTAGCCACTGCTGAGCAATTTAAGTCACAAATTGTAGTGAGAATGAAATAATGTGACCCTCTGGGAATTGAACCCAGACCCATAGAATACCACCGTGGTGCTCTAACCACTGGGCTATAGGCTCACATGGTTGGACCTGACTCTTCCGGGACACACTTCCTTTCTCTGGTATTCCAAATTTTGCAACTTGGAGCATTCAAGATGACAGCTAGATGTTTTTGGTGCAGAATTAGCTACTGCTAAGTGATTTAAATCAGAAATTGTAGTGAGAAAGAAATGCTTTGACCTACTGGTAATTGAACTCAGGCCCCTACAATACCACCCGGTGTGCTAACCCCTAAGCTATAGGCTCACATGGTTGGACCTAACTCTTCTCGGACACACTTCCTTTCTCTGGCATTGCAAATCCTGCAAAGAAAGAAAGTGTGGCTGGAAACTGTGCCCATGAGTACACCCCTTTTCCAGGAGTTAGAGAGGGCACTGCAAAATCTATTTTCTCCATTTGTAGTCCTTATAGCCCAATTATTTTTGTTTACATTGTTCCCCAGGAGATGAATGACCCAGCATGAAAATACCTGCTGGGTATCCCTTTAGTATTTATTTATTTAGTTTTTGTTGACCGGGAAAGGAGGACTAGACAATTCTGCCTGTTTTCAGCCTCGTCCCGTGGGAGGGGGACACAGATGGGTGCCAACTGACACTGAACCAGATTAAGCTGTTGGTGGTATTTCTAGTGAATGTAGTCACCAATGTAGTAGCCACTAGGAAATGCATCACAAAGAAGTGGTTGACCTGGGAGTCCCACATTAGGAGACTGGAGTTCAGTAATTAAAGTCATTTATACACAGTGGATGTTAATCCAGATTCCATCTCTTAAGCATGACAGACAGGAGTTGGGAGGGATGGGAAGTCAAGATACTGAGGGTAATATTGAACTTATTTATTTAGTTGAAAACTGATAACTGAGAAAGGCACTCTGAGCTGAGGCTCGTTTCCAGATGTGACCCGGGGGACAGGGGAAGAGAGTGCAGAAAGAAGGTAAATTATGAAAACCTCAACCAGCAGTTACACAGACGTCTTTACAGATGCAGATGAACAAACACATTAACAACAGCTCTGGTCTTGCAGATGAAATGTAGACAGGCTTGTAGCTAATTATAGAAAGTGCACAGTGCCTGTTGTAGAAGGTGACAGTTCTTCGGGGTTTAGAAAATGGGCTTTTTATTTTGGAGGCAACTGATTGGCTAGTGCCCCTTCAACAAGGGTACATTAACTTTCAATAGATGCCCACCAAATAAAAAGCACCAGTCCAAAATAGCCAGATGCCCAGTCAGATATCATTGTGCCCAATTTGCTTCACCATTGGCTGAAGCACTGGGCACTCGGTTTGAAACAACCACCATGGTTTTTCTCTCGCTAAGCGAGAGATACTGGGCTGCTGCCAAGGTCCTCTAACAACAGTACCCCACTCCATGACTCGTAAACTTCACCACAGTATTCAACTGTCAGTCCATTTAGTCTTAAATAGACAGTTACACCTCACAATACGTGATGCCCGGCAAAGTCTGGTCTCGCTGCTCCGTGGTCCGGTCGGTGCGGTGTTGAGGAGCCCCTCAGTCACTGCTACTGCTGATCCCTCCTTACATTCAGCACCCAAACAAATGAAATAAAAAAGGCAAACCTTGCCTGTATTTTGGGAAATTAAAAACAATTTTGTGGTATCCCTTTCTACTCTACTTCCGCTTTACGCATGTCCGACGTATCCTCTGATCTCCCCGAGGTAACTGCTCCACAGCTACAGTAAACAACAAAAAAGGAAAAGAAACAGGCTGCAAACATTAGAAAAAACAAAACAGAGCAAAACAAAATTCAAACGCAAGTCGCATGCCAGTAGCGATGGGGAGGTAGCCATGACAACCAACAAATAAAAGAAAAAGTCAGTTCAAAATTTTAAAAAGCAGGCAGAGGAACTATTTTTCAACACTACAAATAAAATACTAGATATTAAAAGTTATACCATGCAAACTTGTTTATTTCAAGCATATAAAATGCAGTACCTATTTTTAAGCGCCAATAATACCTTCTAGGGTGGGAGTATGAGGCATACCGACCTTCCAGGGGCTTACATCCCTGGGCTGTCCGTATTCCCAATACCACCCACCCTGTTGGGTATTATTGCTTGCAGAGATACAGACTGCAGGCTAAGCCACATTTAGCCTGGTAAAAAAAGTGGGAGGGCAGGAGGGGAAGGGAGGGGAAGTAGAGTCATGAGTGCGGCTGACCGGGATGGGGAGGAGCAGGGAAGGGCCTTAGATGATATCAAAGGGCGTGGAGTGAGTTGAAGAGGCAGATGGAGGAAGAAAGGAGATTCCAAAGGGAGGGAGAGATGGTATGAGAAGGCAGATTGCCCAGCAGAGGATTGGGGTGGGGAATAGAGAAGTTGCGAGGATCCCTGGAGCGAGAAAGAGTAGGAGGAACAGGGGACAAGGGCAGAGGAGGGTGGAGAGGTAGAAGGGAAGGGACTCAAACCAGTATTTAGCAATCAAAGAAGCACAGTGGGACTGTTGACATTAGGAGGACAGAGAGGGAGGAGGAGGAGGAGTAGAGGGAGCAGTGATGGGTACAGAGGGGGAGAGTTGTAGCAAAGTGACAGAAGGCGTTACAGAGGTTATCCAGTCTGACAAGGGAAAAGGAGAGGGCGAGGCCATGGACCATATCCGCACAGTCGAAGACTGGAGCTCCGTATCCGCACAATCGAAGACTGGAGCTCCGTATCCGCACAGTCGAAGACTGGAGCTCCGTATCCACACAGTCGAAGACTGGAGCTCCGTATCCACACAGTCGAAGACTGGAGCTCCCTACTGACCTGAGGGGACAGGGCTGTCCTTGTTGCAGTACAGGGCACCGAGTTTGGGATGGAGCTTGGCATGGCATGTGTAAGAACAAGGGTGCACAATTTGAAGATGGGGGGGGCTCGGGGCAATGTGAGGAAGTATTTTTTCATGGAGAGGGTGGTGGACACATGAAACTGCCTTCTGGAGGAGGTCATGGGGTCAAAAACAGTGGTGGAATTCAAGAATGCATGGGACACACACAAGGCAATTTTAGGAGGAAGTAGGCTGTTGGTTAACTAGAATCTGCAGCTTATCCAGTAGGTAGGGAAATGGGCAGACTAGGCTGCCAAGAGGTCCTTATCTGCCATCAAAGTCTATGTTCCTGTGTCTGCAGAGAAGTCCAACTTGCTATGAAGCCAAACAATGAGGTACTGGAAGGCAGGGACATCCTTCAGAGGGGTGCCATCCCACGTGGAGAAGACAGGTGAAGGCGAGAGCCTATCCAGTTTCTAGCTGTTGCCGAAGGTCACAGACACTTGGTGAGATGTAATTTTAGGAACACAAAACTGGATGGCGTAAAGTAGGTATGCTATTAATATTGTCTGGCAACATACCTATAACTCCTGCTATTTTGTAATCTGGTTAGGGATGGCACTGTTTGCCTTTGTATTGGTAACGGTTAGTCATTGTCTAGTGTACCAAAGGAAAATCTTAATAACATTTAAATATAAAAATAATTAATTGTGTCAGCTGACAACCAGCACATACTACATTTACAGGCAAAGCTGATGCTGCCACAGAAATGGATGCCTTTTATGCCAGCCATTGTTTAACAGTGTGCGAGACTGCTGCTTACCCATCCAGACTTCTCCAAACTGCCCTGCCCCAAGTCTCTGTACCAGCTTCAGGTTCTCCCGTGGAACCTCCCACTCATCTTGCCACCAGGGTTTCTGGGGTTTATTTGTCTGGCAGGGCTTCACTAGTCGAGTGCACAGGCCATCCGGAGTCTCTGGAAAGGCAGGGTACAAAGATACAAGGCGTGAGCCAGAGCTGACAGCGTGTTAAACACAGATCTCAGGTATGCACAAGAGAGATTTTATAATGGTGTCATCTTATGATAAACAAAAGAAAGTTCACCCAGGCATGCGTGACAAGGCTGTAATGGCATCATGGGGGTTTGGGGACATTGTATTTGTTACCAGTACCCAACTCGGCCATTACAGCCATGTCTAAACACTTTTAGCGTATGTTATTTGGTGCAATGTTTTTCAGTTGCTGATGTATGAGCGTTGCTGTTCCTCTGTTCCCTTTGTTCATTGCTTCCTTTCAGAGAGTGTCACCTATCAGAGACGACAACCTCCCACAAATCTAGAGAAGCAAATTCCCTTTCCCAACCCACTGAACCACCATGCAGGTTGCAAAAGTACTGCACATCCCAGGACAAGGCATTTTGGTTCTACGGTAAATACAGTGCTTTAATAGGAGAATATTTGTTGGTTTATTCTGCCACAGTGGTGGCACTTTGGGCCAGATAGAAGTGTTTCTGGTTTTGGAAAGAAATCCAAGTAACTGCTGTTATTGCTTACATAAGGGAAAAATGCAAAATGCATGAAAGAACAGAAAATGCATCAAGCAGCGTGAGGCATAACGGAAGCACATTTTGGCAGTTGATGACACGTTATGCTGATCTGAGGCTTTCAGCTGAGATGTCCAGCCCTCTGTGGCTGCCAGTGGTGACATGGCCCCTGTAGCTAGCCTGTGTGATCAGCCCTCTGTGGCTGCCAGTGGTGACATGGCCCCTGTAGCTAGCCTGTATGATCAGCCCTCTAAGGTTGCCAGTGATGGCACGGCTGTAGCTACTGTAGCCTGCATGACCAGCCCTCTATGCTGTCAGTTGGGGCATGGCCCCTGTAGCTAGCCTGTATGATCAGCCCTCTGTGGCTGCCAGTGGTGACATGGCCCCCGTAGCTAGCCTGTATGATCAGCCCTCTGTGGCTGCCAGTGGTGACATGGCCTGTAGCTACTGTACCTGCATGACCAGCCCTCTATGCTGTCAGTTGGGGCATGGCCCCCGTAGCTAGCCTGTATGTATGTATGCTTACTCATATAATGCTGCACCATCTTCGCTGAGGCTGTTGAAGGTTATTCGCGGTGAGATATAGACCCCTCCGTTGTCCATGTTCCGGATCTTGTAGTGCTTGACCACATCTCCATTGTTTTCGTCAAAGTCCCTCACTGTTAAGGAAAATGAACCTTTGAGAGAAAAAAGGAAAAAAGTGATCAGTGACGACTGAGCAGAATTAATCAGTTTATTGATCAGTGACCACTGGCTAGCAGCATTTACAATTTGTAGCCACAGCTTTTTGCTTATTATATCTTACTCTTTTATAAGAAGTAATTTAAAACGGGAACCCCGGGAGGGAATCTGGAGTGCCTGTTTAAGCAGATTCATAATAATTGAAGGAAAAACTTACGTACATTTTTATTTACCTAAATATAGAAACATAGATTTATTCCTCAGACAAGGACTACTTGACCCACCTAGTCTGCTCAGTTTTCCCTACCTATAGTATCACCACAGATCCTACTTCATTTCCAGCCCATTCTCCCTCCCCTTTCCTTCCACTAAGACTCCCTTATTATTCCATGCATTCTTGAACCCCACCACTGTTTTTGCCCCCACCACCTCCACTGGAAGGCTATTCCAGGAGTTCAACACTTTTTCTGCGAAGAAGTACTTCCTCACATCTTTCCTGAATCTACCCCCCTCCAGCTTCATAGCATGTCCCTTTGTTCTTCAGCACCTTTTTCTTCTGAAACAT
Source organism: Neoceratodus forsteri (assembly GCA_016271365.2). Lineage (NCBI taxonomy): Eukaryota > Metazoa > Chordata > Ceratodontiformes > Ceratodontidae > Neoceratodus > Neoceratodus forsteri. Next base: position 1,170,387,293 of record CM057451.1, on the reverse strand, counting down.
AGTTCCCTCCTGTGCTTTATTCACCCCTGTGAGGTATTTAAAGGTCTCTATCACACCCCCTTTCCCTCCTCTGTTCCAAGGTGTACATATTACTGTAAGTTCCCTTAGTCTCTCCTTGTAGGGCGTTTGATGCAGACTCTTCACTATTTTAGTTGCCCTCCTCTGAACTGCCTCCATTCTGTCTATGTCCTTCAAGAGATATTGTCTCCAGAGCTGAACACAGTATTCTGGGATGTCTCACCATTTTACCAATGATCTATACAGTCGTATTGTCACCTCCCTCTTTCTGCTAGTGGTACCCCTCCCCATGCATCCCACTAGCCCTCCCAACTGACTTGTTGCACTGCCTGGCCACCTTTAGGTCATCAGATATGATTATTCCCAGGTCTGTCTCCTGCTTGGTAGTCATCAATACCATTCCACCCAATTTGTACTCCACCCCTGTGTTTCTATGCCCTACGTGCATTGTGACTCCTGAAAACTTTTATCTTGATGAATTTTAATTTTGTTTTGGTTTCTATGAGGTTTTATTATGTTTTAATTCACCGCTGTATGTCCTTAGTTATGTTCGGTGCCCAGAGCCTCCGGGATTGGGCGCCTTATAAATAAAGTTGCCTTCCCTTGCCTTTTGCACTTTTTTGCATTAAAACCCAGCTGCCATACCTTTGACCACTACTCGAGATTTCACAGGTCTCTGCTCATCCTTTTAACCCACCCCTCCCCGTGTGTCCAACCTAGTGCAGATTTTAGTGTCAGTTGCAAAGAGGCAGACCTTCACCTTCAACCCCTCTGTGATGTCACTTCCAAGGACATTAAAGCGGACCGGTCCCAGTACTGATCCCTGAGGCACCCTGCTGGTCACCCTCCATTTACCATTACACTCTGTCTCCTACCACTAATCAGTTTCTTAAAGGATTTGGAACTTGGGTGTTAGGTCTTAGCTGGTGGGGTTTCAACTTGGCAGCAACATTGAGCTTGACTATTAAGATTACATTTGGATTTATGATGATAAAGACTTCTGAAATTCCTTCCTTCCTTCCTTCCTTCCTTCCTTCCTTCCTTCCTTCCTTCCTTCCTTCTTTCTTTCTTTCTTTCTTTCTTTCTTTCTTTCTTTCTTTCTTTCTTTCTTTCTTTCTTCTTTTTCCTCTCCCTCTTTCCTCTCTCTTCCTCCTTCCTTCCCTTCTTCCTTCCTTCCTTTCTTTCTTTCAAAACTGGCAACCAGAAATGTCATACTGAGCTGAGGCTCGTTCATGGTGCAACCCCGGGGGATATAAGAGGAGTGCAGCTAAGGAGAGTAACGAGTGAAATAAAAAATAATTAAAATACAGTGGATAATAAGGCTGCCAGTGGCGCAGAGGAGGCAGATTGTACTCCTGTGCCAGTCTGATAGTGGGCTATACTGGGGAATGTTGCCAGCGGCAGTGAGAGCCAGCCCGGGGTGGGGGATGGAGGGCAGCAGGTGATTCAATGACTCCCTCGTGGTGGGCGGGGGAGGGAGCCTGCTTCCACGTAAGGGGTGGTACTCGCACCCAGAGCATGCTACATTGTCCGAGGCCACAGGACGAGTGGCTCACATCACGGGGTGAAGGAAGGCAAGACAAAAACCAGGGAGAGATCCCCAGCTACCATCTGAATTGATGTTGAAAATACCTGAACAGGGTATATCCCTGAACACTGGATATAACCTTGATGACTGCACCAGCCTGGGAGATAAAGTATATATGAAACAGCATTCAGTGGATAGGATATTTTGTGCAAAATATATTAAAGCAGCAGTACTACAAAAAAAAATGGCACTTTTTTGACAGTTTATTCCCTGTGCCTTGCTAATGATATACCTGGTACTCTTTCTCGTCGGCATTGTACTATCACCGAGTAATTGTCTCCGTTATTCTCTGCTTTTGTTTACATTTCTGCCACTAGTCATGTTGCACTGGAACCCCTATGCTGTCAACTGCACAAATGAATGACTTGCAGGGACATCTGGAATGGTCAGCAGAGGTCCCTCTGCTGTTGTCAAAAGACGTGATGTGACCTGTAGAAGAACCGCAGCTGAAAATTAGTCAGCTGCCATATTTGTTGTAGCGCTACAACAATTCAAATAAATTGCAAATATCTAAAAAACTAAAGATGACTGGAAGAAAACATTTACAGGTATGGAAACTGGAACTTTTGCTGCATGCTGACAGCCAAAAAGCAGAATTTTGATAGATCACTTCCTGATTCGGTAGTACTGCTGCTTTAACTGAAGTGACTTGCAGATTTGTTTGTACTCTTCTAACATATTCAGGGCAGTGCAGTTTCACCAGTGCACTTCTGGTCAACCCTGTTCAAGTCCAGATTACCTGCTCTTAGGTGGGAGGGTAATGCTTTCTCCCTAGAGATGGCATCAGCTGTGATAACCCATGTTGGGTTACAGCAGGCTGTGTGTTGGTTCTGGTCATTATTAATAACGCACCTAGTGTACAAAAGCTATAAAACCTAACTTATACGGTTTCCCTTGAAAAGAATCTACGCATAGGGGTTGACCCCTTCCTTTATTTAGAATCCCCAAATTTTTTATAATACCCCTATCCTTTTCCCCCATGCTTTCTTGGTCCCCAGTACTGTAATTTTTTACAGCAGTTAAGGGACTTCAGTGAATAAAACAGCAAAGGAAAGGTGGCCTAGGGTTACAGAGAAATATACAGAAAGAACAGCATGGGGACCCAAAGAGAGAATTGGGGGGGGGGAGGAAACAAAGGAGGTGCTAGAACAGATTGTGCCTATGTTCCTCAGCAAATGCACCCATCATTTCCATTTTTTCTGTGGGAAACGCTGCACTTATCTGAAGCTCCGCCCTAAACTTGGTGCCTTATACCGCAATAAAAATTATCTGTCTCTACTGGTCTGCTGTCAGCTGGTTACCAGAATGGTGTTCCTGATCTTTGACTATCCTTGGCCAGACTGAACACCCTCCGAACTCCTCCCGCTGCTTTGCTACCAACTCCCCTCCTTGTGCTCATCATTGCCCACAATACACCTCCTTGTCTATTCTCCCTCTACCCTCACATCACCAGATCCACGGTACTGCATTCATTTCCAAATACTGGTTTGGGTCCCTTCCTTCTTACCTCTCATCACTTCTCTCCCTTATTTCCTCAGCCTCCTGTCCCTCCACTCCAGGGATCCTTGCACCTTCACTATTCTTCATCCCCACTCCCGTGCTGGGCAGTCAGCCTTTTCCTATCACCTCCCATCACATTGGAATCAACTTTCCTCTTTCTTTCACTTCTCTGACTCCCTTGGCTCCCTCAAGCACCAGCTGAAACTCCTTCCCTACCCACGTGCTCCTGTTTCCCCCCTTCCTGACTGTCCCTCGTGGATTTGCTTCATACCTCGGAGAGTGTTGCTGAAACGCTCATGTGTTGCTTGCTCCTTGCTTGTTTATTTTGCACTTATGCCTGTATTAACCATGTCTCTGAGTGCACTTTATTGTAACTGCATAACAGTGCCCGTGTGATGTATTTTTTTATCTGCTACTCCATTCCCCGGGTTGCATCTGGAAATGAGCCTTGGCTCAGTGTGCCTTTCCCGGTCACCAATTTTCAAATAAAGAAATAAAATAAATCTAAATTAAACAGAACACAGAACTGACAATGCAACAAAAATGATCAAGATTATGATGTCACCCCATCTGGATGGGACATGGAATACCTGATCCATGGAAAGATTTTTATTTTTCTTGCCAGGAGGGACACACTAAGCTGAAAGCTTGTTTACAGGTGCGCCCTGGGAGCACAAGGAAGTTAAGTGACTTGCTCAGGGTCACACAGTATGCAAGTGGGAGCTGTGGGATTCAAACCCAGGTCTTGAGGTTTGCAGCTCATAGCTTTAAACCACTGCAGTACACTGCCTCCAAGGTCACAGATTTTAACCTGCTGTTTGGCTGTTTTTTGTTATTTTATTTAACTTTTTGATTGCTGTCTGGGTAAGCCTTTGGTAACCCAGATACTAAACATAATGAATACATATTATACAATGGCAAGAAAAAATCCTGGACTCTGATTGGTCAGTCTTGGGCTGGACCCGTGTTGTTATCCCAGTACAACATCACGGGTCTAGTCTCAGCCTCACTGTGAACCTGTAGATGAACTTTTGCTTTTGCTAGATTTGCTTTGCTTGATTGTTTCCATTGTCTCTTAAAAAACAAAAATATTTTTCCACACAAAAACATCTTTAAAATAATTTTTTTTCTTCTGTATAACAACGAGCCATTGTATAATAGCAATAATGCGCTCCAGGGTGTGTGTCGTTTGGGATAACGTCACGCCTCAGTTGTTGGACGCACTCGGCCTGCAGCCTCGTGCCCAACCACCTGAGGCATGACGTTATCCCAGTACGATACACACTCTGTCAGGCATTATTGCTTAAATTTTCCATACCGTGAACACTGTATTATGACCATATGCAAGATAAGGTTAGTCTTTGAAAGTAACAGTGGAGTGCTAGAAGTTTAGTTAAAACAATGACATTCAGAAAGGGGACTGAGAATCTGTTTCATTTAGTGTTTCAAAAAAGAATTTCAGTAAGAAGTGAATTTCAAAGCTTGGCTGCCGAAAATGAAAATGTTCTCTGTCCTTGGGCTATCCTCTGAAGGGGTAAGACAAGGAGACAGATTTTCATAATTCTGAGACTGCCGAAAGTCCTGGGTGCAACAAAGATACAGTGCACCGGGCTTGAGGCCCTTTAACAGAATTTTCCATCCTGTGCAGCAGTCGATGCAAGATGGACTATCTTTTTGAGGTCTTGATTGCATTAGTCTTGGGGAACATTTTTGTGGAGCTGGTGCCTGAGATTTAGTGCAAGTTGCCATAAATCAGGAAAACTGTTCCAGCTGCGTCCAATTGTAGAAAATCAGGTGCAGTTGTGACAAAAGGGATTGATGATACAGTGGTTTCAAAGTGCTGTGGTGCCTAGCTTAATGCCAGCCCTGTACCACCCTTTGAAAATCCACCCCAAGGCAACTAGATTTTTAGACCCGATATTATAGAAGCTATTTATTTATTTTAGTCTTTGGTAACTGGGTAAGGCCCACTAGGCACAAGTGCCTGTTTTCAGGAGTGACCTGGGAGCACTGGGTGGTTAAGTGACATGCTCAGAGTCACACAGTATGCAAGTGGAGGTTGTGAGACTCAAACTCAGGTCTGGTCTGCTGGATGTACCAAGCTTGTTCATGCCTCATTCCGCTAACCTCTAGGCTATACTGCCAGCCCTATATATACTTCTAACGGTAAACAGATTAACTAGGATAGATGCCTCCAACTCATAAATAATTTTTCTTTCTTAAAACTTACATTCAATTATTTTAAAATTAACAACAATGCAAGATTATCACTCAGTAAGGCAATACACAGTGGCTTACATGAATAGCTTAAAACATTTAGTCAGTCTTACCTCTGGTGTTACCAAGAAAAATATATAGACTTTCATCTTACAACCAAAATGCTAACAGCGGCCAAATTTGGGATAAATTAATCAAGATATGCCCTGAGACTAATACCAGTATAACTGTACCAGGTCATAATGTTGCATGCGTAATAGCATATGACATTATGGCTAACCCGGTACAGCGCTGCACCAGTGAGCAAATAGTGCAACACTGCGTATACTGCTGTACGTGATATTGCACTATTCTCACTCTCCCAGGCAGAGGATAAGACCTCTGCTGGGAGTGGGTTGTGCCAACGAGCTGCTGTGGCTTAACAAACTGAGCCACAGCAGCAGGGAACCCAGGCAGTGCTTCTGGGACTGGGTTTGAGTCCCAGTAACAGAAACTTTTATTTATCTTTTAATTTTGCACGCTCCCCAACTTGAACCCTCCCTGAGTTGAGAATCTATATTGGTGGGGTTTATGGGCAGAGCCCCCATAACGGGGGGTGGGAAGAGTCCCCCCAGAAAACAGAGATATGCTACATGGCAATATCACACTGTACTGGCAGCGCGTTATTTCATGCAGCATAATGTCATGCGACATTATGACCCCATGCCCAGTACAACATCCCAACTGGATGATATACAATCCCATATTCCATCAGTTTTAATTAATTAATTATTTCAAAAGTTTTGCCAGGAAAGATACAGTATACTGAGCTGATAACCGCTCATTTTCAGATGTGTCCTGGAGTGAGGGGGGATAGAACATAGTACAAAGAGAAATAATTGATAGCATATCAGATATATATGGAATATGTGATGGGCATCCATGAAATATGGTATTTTCTTCATGAGTGATCAGTGACGCCTTGACCGTTATGAGTGATGAAGCCATGAGTGAGTCAACTGACCACGTAATGAAGATAAATACTTATCACATGAACACACATCATATGTGTGGCTTATACAATAGTGACTTCTGAGTAAGACATAAAAGTTTACTGTCTTAGTCTGTTTATTTTAGAATTTGAGGAAGCCATGATTGACATGTTCCCAAGTCAGAGTGACACGCTGATTGAACAATGTAGCATGTGCTGGCAGGAGCATACGGCTGTAGAAACCGCAGTGCGCAGGCGGCAGAATGAAATGCTTGTTGTGATGTTCCCAACTAGCTAGATACATTTTGTGACATCCCCTACTGTGGAGATAAAACATTTATCTAACTAGGTGGTGTTCTCTGGTACAGATAGCATTTTTATTTAGCATAAAAAATCACTCATGTATAAAGAAAACAACCATCTAAATAAGTAACACAGTACCTTAAAATGGAGCACAATAAATAAACAGTGGAGGGCGCAGTGGTGGAACAAGGTGCACGTGGTACATAGAAACTGAACCTGAAAATAAAACGAGCTTGGAAAGGCATAGAGAAATACTCCAACAGGGTGTTATGGGATGGGAGGAGCAAACATGGCCGAAGCAGTAAGTGTCCGGGTGTGGGGGAGGTCATCTAAGGTAAAGGGTCAGGGTTCGTGGTTGTGAAAAAGTAATGAAAAGAGAATTCGGGAATGAAAACTTAATAGTTTAATTTCTTACGACTCCGCACTATATCCTTCAGATAACATTAAAGAGCGCGTGGAGCCAAAACAGGCAGACATGAAAAGAATGCAAATTTTAAGTAGCAGTCAGTTGTAACTTTTGTTTCTGAGTAATTTTCTTTTTCCTTTGCTCATCAGAAAGTCTTCTATGTGATACTAGGGTTGATGGGAACAGTTTAGCCTGGCCGCTGACATCTAACTCTACTGCCCCTAACACACCATCAGCATTGAGATCCCACTGACTGTGACATCACAGGTGAATACCCTGGCAGTCACTCACATGCTGTTCCTAAGCAGCAGTGATGTCACAGTCGGTGAGGTCTCAATGCTGATGATGTAGTGGGGGCAGTGGAGTTAGATATGTCAGCGGCCAGGCTAAGAGCTGTTCCACACATCCAGCACAATATAATCACACAGAATACTTTCTGATGAGCAAAAGGAAAAGAAAACTACTCAGAAATAAAAAGTTCACATTCCTTAATTCTCTTTTCGCTACTTTTCCACACCCACCTGCAACTGTCCTTGCATCGCAAAATCAGTGGTTAGAGGGACAAACTTTTCAAGTATGTGAGTGAAAAGAAGGGTGAAGGAAGGGATAGTGAGACTGAAGGGGAGGACGCTAGTATGGAGGTTGACAACAGTAAAGCTGACATACTGAACAGATACTTCTGCTGTCTTTACTGAGGAAGGGGAGGGTAATGGGCCTGAAGGGAGTACAAGGGGTGGGAAGGGCACGGAAATGAACACAAGTTCCTTTACACAGGAAAGGGTTCTAAAGGAACTGGAAGGAATAAGAGTCAATAAAGCAATGGGGTCAGATGGGGTGCACGCCAGGGTCCTAAAGGAACTAAGAGAGATGGTGCTGAACCTCTGGCACTCCTGTTTAGCCAATCACTGGAAACAAGGGAGGTATCCAAAGACTGGAGGACAGCAGATGTGGTCCCCTTATACAAAAGTGGGAACAAAGTGGAAGGGGGGAACTATAGACCAGTCATCCTGACCACAGTAGTGGGGAAGATCATGGAAGCACTACTGAAGGATAGGCTGGTGGAACATTTGATTGCCAGTGGACTAGAGTGCCCAAGACAGCATGGCTTCACTGGAGGGAAGTCATTCCAGACCAACCTCATTTAATTTTTTGACTAGGTGACGAGGGAGGTGGATCAGGGAAGGGCAGTGGACGTGACTTATCTGGGCTTCAGCAAAGCCTTTGACACTGTGCCACATAGAAGGCTGTTACACAAACTGGGGAATATGGGTGTGGGCAGGACAGTAGTCTGGTGGGTAGGTAACTGGCTGGGCGGCAGGACACAGAGGGTGGTGGTAAATGGCTGTCACTCCACAGAGGGAAGCCTGACCAGTGGGATGACACAGAGATCACTGCTGGGACCAGTCCAATTCACCATCTTCATCCGTTGACATTCATGCAGGACATAGAAGGTAGAATTTCCCTGTTTGCTGATGACATGAAGCTCTGTAACAGAGTGGACATGCCAGAGGGTGTAGACAGAACGAGGAGGGACCTGCAGAAGCCTGAAGAATGGTCAAGGGTTTGGCAGTTGAAATTTATTGTAAAAAAGTGCAAAATAATGCATATGGGTCACAAGAACCCTGGAACAACATATCAGTGTTGGGGGAGGATATATCATGCACCAAGCAGGAAAGGGACCTTAGGGTTATCATCTCTGATGACCTCAAAGTAGTGAAACAGTGTGACAAGGCAGCAGGTAAAGTAAATAAGATGCTGGGATGTATAAGCAGGGGCATCACCAGCAGGAAATGGTAGGTCATAATTCCACTATACAAAACACTCGTGAGGCCCCACCTGGAGTACAGTGTCCAGTTCTGGAGATCATTATCTACCTAAGGACACAGACAGGGTGGAGAAGTTTCAGAGGAGAGCAACTAAGACGGTACAGGATTGCATCACAAGTCCTATGAGGACAGACTGAAGGATCTGAATATGTTCTCCCTGAAGGAGAGAGGAGATATGATAGAGACATACAAGTATCTTACAGGGAGGGACAGGGTGCAGGAAAACACTATTTTGCAGTAAAAAAGATGTTCCAGGACTAGAGGGCATGGGATGAAGTCAGAGGGAGGGCAATTCAGAGGAAACATATGGCAGCTTTTAAAATGTAATTAGGCAGTACACTATCTCTTTAATGCATAAATATGGTCTAGGCACACACTGTTAAACTATTATGTGCTCTAAAACAAAAGAAGGAAACTGCTTTGATTTCCCTGCTGTCTTCAGCTCTGATCTGAATGAATGCTTTAAACAGAAGTAGACAGCTTTAGTTGTGGGAGCACAGCACATTATAACAAGCATTTGTCAATGCCGAATGTTTGCTTGCTGGCATTGGCAGTGGTAGTGTAGAAGTTACAGAGCTGCGTAATAGGAATGGCAGTGAAGCATTGAACTGAAGCCAACCCCACCACCACCCTGCAGAGAGTGACAGGCATTGGGGTGTGCGTTTAGTCATTTTTAGGAATTTTTCACCAAATTTTCAACATAGCCATTTTAAGACCTCTGCTCATGAATAGTGTCACAGAGATTTTCTTAATTTGTCCCGTACATTGATTTTGCACACCGACTGTGCCATTGTGCGCTATATGGGCTGAAACACGTTTTGGGTGAGATGTGAGAAATGACAGCTATACTACTCATAAGAAGGTGTGGTAAAATGGCAATGTTGAAAATCTGGAGTGAAAATATCGAAAGTTCGCGAACTTATGAGCGTGCGTAGGAACTGTACAACGCACGCTCGTAAAACAGTCATTTTTTGGAATTTTTACCAAATTTTCAACATAGCCATTTTAAGACCTCAGCTCATGAACAGTGTCACTGTGATTTTCTTAATTTGTCCCGTACATTGATTTTGCACACCGACTGCGCCACTGTGCGCTACATGGGCGGAAACACGTTTTGGTGAGATGTGAGAAATGACAGCTGTACTGCTCATAAGAAGGTGTGGTAAAATGGCAATGTTGAAAATCTGGAGTGAAAATATTGAAAGTTCACGAACTTACGAGCCTGCATAGGAACTGCACAACGCACGCTTGTAAAACAGTCATTTTTTGGAATTTTTGCACCAAATTTTCAACATGGGGTTTTTGGTGCCCCTTCTCATGAATGATGTCACTGTCATGGTGTTATTCAGGCCTGAAGGGTGATTTTGCAGTCACTGCGTGAAATCACCCTTCAGGCCCGAATAACGCCATGACAGTGACATCATTCATGAGAAGGGGTCCCAAAACCCATGTTGAAAATTTGCAACAATTCTCCAAAATGCCTGAGATATGCAATAAAGTTGAAACCCCCCTATCTAGCCCATTATACAGCTTACTGGCATTTCCTCAGTTCGCGGTCGCCTCTGAAGAGTGCAGACATGTTCCTGGTCCACCGAAGATCATCGCGCTGAGGTCCGGAGGTAAGTATGGGGTGAGGGGGTTGGGGGTGGGGAGGCAGGGTGGGCTGTGGGTGGTGCGGGTTGTGGGAGGGTGTGAGAGACTACGTGGGACCGTTTTATTTTCCAGGTTTAAAAAAAAATTGACGACGTGGGACATTTGCCACGCTGGGGTGGGCTCCCAGCGTGGCACAAACGATGGGCCTTCAGCCGACGGGGGGTGGGCACCGTCGGTATGACATTGTTGCCACGCTGGGGTGGGCTCCCAGGGTGGCACCTTGTACTGGGAGAGTGAAGCTGACAGGATTGGGCACCCCTGCCGGCTATAGTATGGGGAGAGACAGTTGGCCGGGACGGGGATTGGGCACCCCATTGGCTTTAGCGAGCATTTGGGAGGTTTTTGGGGAGCACAGCAATGTCGACGGGGATTAGGCACCCCATCGGCTACATGCAGTATGCGGGGAGGAGGGAGTTTGTGTGTGTGTGCAGGGGAGCTGTGCATGAGCAGACGATATCTTATCCCTGCTCACTCAAGCGTAGCTTCCCCTTTCAACTGTATGCCACTGCATTTTGGAGCTTGTCATAGACAGCTCCAGCATGCATTGGCTTACAGAGACCGCGCCACAACACACTGACTGAACTGGAGGAGAGGTGACACACCCAAATCTTGATGATGGCACTATGTTTTTGCACATGCAAGCAAACATAAAAACGACAGCTGTACTGTTCATGGGGAGGTATAAAATGGCAATGTTGCAAAGCTGCAGTAAAATATTTAAAAATGGTGAAGTCACGTAGCATACATAGAAACTGTGCAACGACACCCGTAATATAATTAGGTTGGGGATTTTTTTTAGCAGATTGTCAACTCAGGCATTTTGGTGCCTCCAATCATTAACAGTGTCACTGTGATTTTCTTTATCTGTCCCGAACAATGATTTCCCACAGCGACCACGATCTCTGCGCTGAAAGTGTGAAAACACATTCGCCATGTTGTGAAAAAATGATAACTGTACTGTAAATAAGGCAGTTTGGAAAAATGCCACTGGTGAAAATCTGGACTTAAAATATTACAAAGTCATGAACTTATGAGGGTGCGTGGAAACTGCGCAATGCTCACTCATAACACAGTCATTGTATGGACTTTTGTCACCAAATTTTCAACATAGCCATTTTAAGACCTCTGCTCATGAACAGTGTAACTGTGATTTTCTTAATCTGTCCCAAACATTGCTTTCGCACACCAACAGCACCATTGTGTGCTACATGTGCAAAAACACATTTTAGGCGGCATATGAAAAATGGCAGCTGTACTGTTCATAAGGAAGTGTAATAAAATGGCAATGTTGAAAATCTGGAGTGAAAATATTAAATTTGCAAACTTATGAGCATGCATAGGAACTACGCAACGCACGCTCGAAAAACAGTCATTTTTAGGAATGATTTATTAATTTTCAACATAGCCATTTTTAAGACCTCTGCTCATGAAAAGTGTCACTGTGATTTTCGTAATGTGTCCCATACATTGATTTCCAGACATCGACTGCGCCATTGTGTGCTACATGGGCGGAAACACATTTTGGGTGAGATGTGAAAATGACAGCTGTACTGCTCATAAGAAGGTGTGGTAAAATGGCAATGTTGAAAATCTGGAGTGTAAATATTGAAAATTCCGAACTTACGAAAGGCATGCGAGGAACCGCGCAACGATCCTCAGAAAACAGTCATTGTTAGAATGTCACCAGATTTTCAACATAGCCATTGTAAGAACTCTGCTCATGAACAGTATCACTGTGGTTTTCTTAATTTGTCCCAGCATTGGTTTCAGACACCGACTCGCGCCATTGTGCACTACATGGGCGGAAGCACGTTTTGGGTGAGATGTGAAAAATGACAGCTATACTACTCATAAGAAGGTGTGGTAAAATGGTAATGTTGAAAATCTGGAATGAAAATATTGAACATTCGCGAACTTACGAGCGTGCGTAGGAACTGCGCAATGCACGCTCGTAAAACAGTCATTTTTTGGAATTTTTCCACCAAATTTTCAAAATAGGCTTCTTGAGAGCCCACCTTATGAACATTGGCAGTGTCATTTCGTTACTTGTCCCAAAAGGTGATTTCGCGCAGTGACTGCGAAATCACCCTTCGGGCCTGAGTAATGCCATGACATTAACATCATTCATGAGAAGGGGTCCCAAAAACCCCATGTTGAAAATTTGGTGCAAAAATTCCAAAAAATGCCTGAGATATGCAACAAAGTTGAAAACCCCCTATCTAGCCAATTATACAGCTTACCGGCATTTCCTCAGTTCGCGGTCGGCTTTGAAGAGTGCAGACGTGTTCCCGTCCACCAAAGATCGCCGCTGCCGAGGTCCGGAGGCAGGGGTGAGGGGGTGGGAAGGCAGGGGTGCAGTGGGTGGGTGCGGGTTGTGGGGAGGGGCCAGGAGACTCACGGGACCGTTTTTCCTTTACAGGTGTTATTTTCGCTTACAGTGATGTCGTGGACATTTGCCACGCTAGGGTGGGCTCCCAGCATGGCACAAGGACGGGTTGGCGGGGGACGCTCAGCCAATGCAGGATTGGGCACCGTCAGGCCAAAGCATCGATTGCCACACTGGGGTGGGCTCCCAGCGTGGCACCCACTACTCGGGGTGGAGGACAGTGGAGCCGATAGGAGATTGGGCACCCCATCGCTATAGTTGCCACTGGGGTGGGCACCCAGCGTGGCATTTGAAGGCTTTGGGGAGCGGGGGCGCAGCACAGCCGACGGTGATTGGCACCCGCTGGCTATACAGTATGTGTGTGCGGGGCGACGCCGCGAGGGTGGTGTGAGTTGCGCATGAGCAGGCAATATCTTATTGCTGCTCACTCAAGCGTAGCCCCTTTGAACTGTATGCCACTGCATTTTGGAGCTTGTCATAGACAGCTCCAGCATGCATTGCTTACAGGGGCCACGCCTACAACACACTGACTGAATTGGAGGAGGGGTAACCACACCGAAATCTCGGATGATGGCACTATGTTTCTTGCACATGCATGCAAGCAAACATAAAAACAGAACAGCATGAATACGAACAGCTGCGCTTGCTAGTCAGCCATGATCTATCCGCAGCACTTGTCAGTCTGGCTCTGGGTTCAGAACTGGCTGAGGGAATGAAAGCAAAGGGTCAGAGTCAAGGGATGTATTCAGAATATGCTGATGTGACCAGTGGGGTGCTGCAGGGGTCGGTGCTGGGACCGGCTTTGTTCTCATTATATATTGTGGATATAAATTTAGGAATTAGGAATATAATAGTGAAATTTGCAGGTGATATAAAGTTGGGAGGTTCGGTGGAATCTGCAGAGAGTATTCAAGAGTTAGACAAAGATCTGAAACTAGTAGAATTATGGTCAAGGGACAAGATGCCTTTTAGTAATGAAAAATGCACGGTGATGCACATGGGAAGGAGAAACCCAAATCATATACAATATATTGATTAGACCACATATTGATTATGGGTCACCTTTATGGAACCCTTATGCAAAGGGAGAGATAAAATCAATTCCCTTCCCCCAAAATATGACATTCCTCCTCCAACTACTCCCTTACCTCTGCCCTACACAATTACCTTTCCCTCAGCTGTTCCTGCTTTAACCCTCCTTAATATCTATCCTTAGTTTTTCCTCCTTCCATGACCCGCCTCCCGCAGGGTTCTCAACATTCTGAGGGGGCAATCAGGAAATGGCTACCCTTCTCCTCATATTCAGTTCCTGCCACTCCCCCTTCCCTTCTCCACCTGCCCTTCTGGGTCACCAGTGTGCACAACCTAACCCCATCCTTTTTACTCCAACAGCACTTGTGTACTACCTCGAGCCTGTTCCTGGTACACTCATGCACTATAAATAGTTCTATTGCATTATTACTGTTTTGTACATTTATTTGTTCTTTTGTATGATTTTGGGCATGTGTTGTAATTTACTCGATGTTCCACTACTGTTTATTGTACAGTGCCTTGTGTTCCAACTATTGCACAATCTTACAATGTTGTAGTGTTTGTACTACCCACATGCTATTGTAACTGATCATCCTTCACAACCCTATGTAACCCCTCCCCCCTGGTCACACCATGAGACGAGAAACTTGTTGTTCTGTGCGCCCTCCTGGTAAAACATTTAAATAAATAAATCAGATAAATAGGATGGAAAAAATCCAAAGATCTTTCACTAAACTGATATGGTTGACTAAAAACAATGATTATGAGACTAGGCTACAAAAGTTACATGTGTACAGTTTGGAGGCAAGAAGGAAGAGAGGAGATGGGCCTGAGAGCACACACATTTCAAATAAAAATGAAGGCGTATAGACAAATGAGATGCATTATGCTTTTGTAAATAGAACAGCAAGAAACTGAAACAGCTTACTGGAGAATATTGTAATGAGTACAACAGTAAATGACTTCAAAGGGAACTAGATTGTATGATGTGCTCCAAAGGGTTAAAATGAGCCTTCTATGCAGGAATGGTAAAATGGGCAAAGTGCCTTCTTCCGCTCTATTACCAGTATTTGCTATGGCAGGAGAAATTGTCTGCCAGTAAAAAGAAGAAGGGACACAGAGCCTTTGTGGCCACATAGGCGCTGTCTTGGTCTTGCCTAGTATACAGAGGAGAGAAGAAAAAGGCCACAATTAAAAGTTCCAGATGGTCAGCACCTTGGCAAGAAAATGTTGTTATTATTCTCCCCTGCCACAAAAAAAAAACAAAACAGAACTATATTGACTCCAGCGAATCAGTGGAGTCCCTGATCATCGAGAACCCAACATAAGTGCTTTATAAGTCCAGGGTATTGATCGTGGTTTCCTGCTCTCGGTCAAGCACCAGCGCTTGAAAGGAAGACAGCCTGAGAGTGTAGCTCTCTCACCTAATGTGATTTATTCATTTTTCAACAATGTTAAAGTTATTTTTTTTATAAAATTTCGGTGACCAGAATATTTATCCAGTACTGCTAAACCGATGTCTTAAATGGGGCACCAGTCGGATGCACTTTTCTTAATAATTGAGTTTTTACATTCAGTGGCTCCTTGAAAGACCGCAGTGCCATCTGACAGCAAGCATAAGCCGGCAGCCTCAATCATGCAGTCCGAGAGCGCCCCCAAGCGGTCTCCAGAGGGCCCACAGCTCAGCATCATGGACACAGGGGGGAGGAAGGTGAGCACTACTCCCTTCACAAAAGAAAGGGTCCTGCAAAAGCTTGCTAAGCTCAGGGTGGATAAGGCAATGGGACCTGATGGCATACATCCCAGGGTACTTAAGGAGCTAAAGGTGGAACTAGCAGAGCCATTAGCAGAACTGTTTAGTGAGTGTCTGAGCACAGGAGAGGTCCCAGAAGACTGGAGAAGGGCTCATGTGATCCCGCTCCACAAGAGTGGTAGCAGGGAGGAGGCAGGGAACTACAGACCAGTCAGTCTTACCTCAGTAGTGGGCAAGATTATGGAGGCACTCCTTAAGGAAAGGATAGTGCAACACCTGGAATCCATAGGGCACAGGATCCAAGACAGCATGGGTTTACAAAAGGAAGGTCCTGTCAAACTAATCTCATAGATTTCTTTGATTGGGTAACCAGAGTGGTGGACCAAGGGGGAGCAGTTGATGTCACCTACCTTGACTTCAGCAAAGCTTTTGACACTGTCCCACATAGAAGATTGATAAATAAGCTGGGTAGGCTCGGGTGAGTCAGAAGTTGGTCAACTGGGTGGCAAACTGGTTGACGGGCAGAAAACAGAGAGTGGTGGTAAATGGTATACAGTCAGAAGAGATGCAAGTCACAAGTGGGGTACCTTAGGGATCAGTCCTGGGGCCAGTCCTCTTCAACATCTTCATTAGTGACCTTGCACATAGACTAGAGGGTAAGGCTTGTCTGTTTGCAGATGACACCAAGACCTGCAAGAGAGTAGATGATCCAGATGGGGTGGGCAGAATGAGAAGAGATCTGGACAAACTAGCAAAATGGTCAGAAGAGTGGCAACTGGATTTATGCAAAGAAGTGCAAAATCATGCACAGAGGGAAGAGAAACCTGAAGCCACCTATAGGCTGGGAGGAGTTGCTAGCAGTCACAAAGGAAGAAAGAGACTTGGGCATCATCATCACTGATGACCTGAAATCATCCAAGCAGACCTCTAAAGCAGTAGGTAAGGTAGGGGTGTTAGGGTGTATTAGTAGGGGTATCACAAGTCATAAGAGGGAGGTAATAATCCTCTTTACAGGACACTGGTTAGGCCCCATCTGGAGTACGCGGCAGTATTGAGGCCACACCTTCACAAGGACACAACCAAATTGAGGCAGTCCAGAGAAGGGCAACCAAAATAGTGCAGGAATTACATCAGAAGACATATGAGGACAGATTAACAGAGCTCAATATGTATACCCTTGAGCAAAGGAGGGAGAGAGGTGATATGTTCGAGGCATTCAAACACCTTAAGGGCATTAACAAGGTGAAAGAGTCTAACATGTTTAAATATAAGAAAAATAGCAGGACAAGAGGACACAGCATGAGATTAGAGGGGGGCCGATTAAGGAGGAATGTGAGGAAATTCTTTTTCACAGAAAGGGTGGTGGATGCATGGAATGGCTTACCACAAGAAGTGGTGGCTATGAATACAGTGCAGGGCTTCAAACAGGCATGGGATAGGCATAAAGGAGCAATACAGATGTGTATGAATAGATAGGCCATTGACAGAGCAAAGGCCGATGGCACATTTATAAGGTAGAAAAACAAATGGGCAGACTGGATGGGCCTTGCGGTCCTTATCTGCTGTCAACTTCTATGTTTCTATCTGTCAGCCCTAACAAAACAAAGCACAGCAATGATAAAAAGTTTAAACAAAATGATTATGGGGCGATGACATGACATTTATTAAAGAAAAGTTACAATCTATGTCTGTGGATATTATAAGCCTGAAAAGGAGGCAGTATGGCGCAGTGGTTTAAGGCTCTGAGCTGCAACTCTGAAGACCTGGGTCTGAATCACAGCCCCACTTGCATACTGTGTGACCCTGAGCAAGTCATTTAACTTCCTCATGCTCCCAGGCTGCACCTGCAAACAAGCTTGCAGCTTAGTGTATCTCACCTGGTAAAATAATTGGTAAAAAAAAAAGAAAAGGGAAACAAGTGCAGAAAACCAGAAAGCTGAGATTTTAGAGGAGAGGTTTGCTTATTTTTAAGATTCCTTATGCAGAATCGAAGATAAATCTGATACTGACTTGGTCTTGTCCAAAACAGAAGCTATAGGGTCAAAGGTTGATGATTTGGAAAATCGTAGCAGAAGAAACAATTCAAGGATTATAGGGGGTTTCTGAGCTGTTGGAAGGGAGTAACATGATAAGATTTTTGCAGGAGTTTCTTCTATCTATTTTAAATTTCAGCTGGCCATGGCCTTTTGAGATCAGAGGGGACATAGATCTGTGACAGCCTCTCCAAAACCATGCCAAAAGCCCAGGCCAATTATTGCCAGGTTCCTGAGGTTCAATGTGAAAGAAGAAATATTGTCAGTGGCCAGGCAGAAGAAGTCTTTATACTGGGACAATAATAAGATCTATCTGTTCCAAGATTTCTTGTCAGAAATTGTGGAGAAAATAAAATTATTTGGAGACATGCGTTTTGTACTGCAGAAACTTAACGTGGCTCATTATATAAAAATTCCTGCGGTTTTAGTGATTTCCAGGGGCAGTGGACCTTAATAGTTTTACTTCACTGGATGAGGCTTGGAAGTTTGTTTCACAGTCATGGCCTGAGGCCTTTGAAATATTAAAAAATTGACCAAGCCAGGCTCAATGTTCAAAAAGAAATCCAACAGCCACAACTGGAACCCGAAGTAAGACAGATTCGAACTCGGAATTCAAGCCATGAGCCCAAGAACAGCAATGCGGCCCACGCACATCACTGCCTAAGAGAGGCTTGCAAACAGAGCAAAAACAAACATTTGCACCGATTCTGAAGCACAAGTCGATGGCTTGGTTCTCTAAAATATCTAGGAGACTGCATTTTTAAGAGCAAAGGTGTGATCCCAAACAACACAGGGCATCATCGAGTAAACAGCCCTCTACCTAACTCTGGCCCAGCTTCAGTACACAAAGATACAGGTCTCCAAATGCTTATTCCACAATTTCCTGAGGGTGGGATATTTAGAAAGGTTGCACATGGCGAACGCAGTTGTGCCAGCGCAAACCCACTGACGCGCCCGTGCAGCATTCAAAGGGGGAATGAGCCTGGCACAAATCCTGATGCGCTGGAGCGCATCAGTAATGTATGCGGTGCAGGTAGGGGAGGGTGTGCCCATGCATACTCCGTACATCCTGATATTCAGCCCGGGATGTGCTGAGCCCATGCATGCACAAACCCTACCTGCGCTGCACACAGGTGAGCCAAAAAAAAAGGATCAACAGCTGGCCACCCACAGGTGAGCTGCCGTATTGCGGGGCACAACACGGCAGCTACCACGCAATGGTGGACACCAACTCGTGGCACCGCCGTGGTGGCGCCCCATTGATGTAAAGCATTTTTTATAATTAATAGTCCCATATCCCTGGTGATCAGTGGACTGCTTGCAGCTTGATTGCGGGCATATGTAATAACAAAAGAGTTCCAAAATCCCTGGTGGTCCAGTGGACCACATCCATCTCAATTCTTGGTGTCGTTTCACAATAGAACACACCAAGCCATCCCTAATAGTAGTCAGCGGTAGCCCCCTCCCACCGCCACTGGGCCCCAGCACCCTCGCCCCCTATCAGCGGTGGGCGACAGCTCCCCACCCGCCAGCCGCCGCCGCCCGTCGACTGACTGCATATGGATCATTTCATATCTGGACTGTGTAGTACGGTATAGTCTGTACGCCCATTGGCCCACACTGTGGACCAATGGGCATACAGCCCTACCGTATGCAGTCAGTCGACGGGCAGTGGGGTTGGTGGGGAGCTGCCGCCCACCACTGACCGGGGGGGAGTGGGATGCTGGGGCTCAGTGGGTGGGTGGAGAGGGGAGTACCGCTGGACCACCAGGGATGGCTTGGTGTGTTCTATTGTGAAACGTACACCCACGATCGGGCTGGACGTGGTCCACTGGACTACCAGGGATAGAGTTAACTGTTTGAAATGTACTTATGTCCACGATCAGGCTGCAAGCAGTCCACTGGACCACCAAGGATAGAGTTAACCGTTTGACATGTATTTATGCCTGCGATCAGGCTGCGAGCGGTCCACTGGACCACCAGGGATATAGGACAATTATTTTTCACAAATGCCCGCGATCGGGCTGTGAGTGGTCCACTGGACCACCAGGGATATGGGACTTTTATAATGAAACATATGCCCGTGATTGGGCAGTGGGGCACTTTGCCACTTGTGCAGGGGTGTCGGTCCTGATGGCTGCAATCTGGCAGTGTACCAGGTGCAAGTCGCCAGGGATCGGCGCATCTGCATGCAAAATATAATGACATGCAATATGGCCCCATTTGGCCTTGCATACATTATGGCCCCATTTGCATGTGCACTTTTGAATATCACGGTTGTTGTGCCTAGCACAATGGAACTTGTGCTAGCGCATCCCCCTGCTCCACTCTGGCCACTTGCGCTGGTGCAGTGCCATTGCGCCATGTGCACTGCGGGTGGCCAAGGTGTGATATTTAACGATGCTGTGGCGATGCGCAGCTCCGCTGAATATCACCCTTGTCAACGCCCCTGTGCAGCCAAGTTGCGCCGCGCCCAGGCTTTGCGCCACAGCCTGGCACAGTCTGAATATCCCGCCCTGAAAGTTTAAAAGTTCTTTAGCCAAGTAGAGGATATGTTCTTCAGCCATACTCACCTAGTAATTTGGAGCTTGAAGAGAGATATGACTTTGTGCCACCACTTTGCTGCTGATTAACCTGAGTGGAGAATATTGAAATCTCTCAGTTCATCGTGGTGGCTGCTAATGATTGGAAGCCTGCTATCACTTGATCGCTGCTTTGTCGGCTGCTTTTCTCAGACTTTCTTATGTCAGTTTTAAATTTTTCTTAATGTTTTTAATCTATCTCCATGTAGTAGAGTGATACTTACAAATTATTCAATTTAAATGTGTGTTACCATGTTGTTTATATTTACAGGCAGGGTCAGGGGAAAAGGTCAGTGCTCCAGAGCTGCTCCCTGAAAATAACAGCCTGCTTTATCGATATGTTACTTGGGGGGAGGGTATTGGAGTCTCAAGCTTTAAGGTACATGGATTTCACCTAATTATTGCAGATTTCATATATTATAGAATCTCATTAAATTGCTCACGTGAAATGAGAATATTGATTATTTTATACAGTTTTTTATGTGTCATTTTAATCAGACAGAGTGGAGATTGAATCTTCTTAAAGCTGTAACCTTGACGTTGGTTCTGATATACAGTTTTGAATCTGCCTTCACAAGAATTGCAGCTCTATAAAATGCAGATGTAGCAATGTTTTTTAAGTATATTTGACTTACTAATATATTCTAACTTTGTCCTCCTAGCCTTCTATCCTCACAAGCATTTAAGCCCTATAAGTTTGCTGTCATTAGCCTCCATTTAGGGTTTGAGAAAGGCAGGTTAGTTAAAATTGTTCAGACATAAGCATGGTCACAAATGTGAAATAAATGCTTGTCTGTTCAATGGGCCAATTGTTCCTAGGGCTGACCTACCTAAAGAGTTTTTTTTATGCTCTTAACAGGTTAGTACTGGTGGGACGGCTTGACACCTGGTTGCCTCTTTTTTGAAATTAGGGGTGTCCCTGGAGGCTACAGCTTGAGTATTTGGGTAAGATAAAGTTGTTATTGTGTGGGGATATTGGCTGGTATAAATAATTCACATTTAGAAGCTTATTCATCTAGAGTTGTTATTATTAACACTAAAAATAAGCTTGAGTCTCTTGTTTGTGCTGTTGTAAGGACATGGGTTCCATTTTGAGACTTCTTCTCAGGGGTTTACTCACGCCCTTCTTTTTTGTGTTTGTCTGAATGTGTAGTAGTGTCAGTATATTCAGTTTGTACATAGTTGTAATTGTTTGTACACCCTTATTGGTGGCTGCAACAAGCATACATTTAGCAAGGTTACATCTCTGCTGTTAATTCTTTTACTCTATCTTCTTTTGTGTTATTTGCTTTACAGTCAGGGTCCTAATTTTTCTGCGGCACTTTGGAGCAAAGTTCTGCAGCAGGTTTCCATATGCCGCAGAACTTCTGCGGCGGTGGATGGCTATTTCTGAGGCAATTCTGAGGCACATAATTTTCACACTATTCCCCATATTTTTACACTTTTTGTTTTCTTCATATTTGACATTTTCTTAGTATATTGTAACATTAACCCTTGGCTTCCATCCTTTATTAACTTGAAAATAAACTGCTATGTGGAGTACAGGGAATGGGGTGTAGTGATTTGTTTAGCTTCTTGGTGGATTTAGATCAGTATTCCTGGTAAAACGTTTGACACATTGTTGCAGGATAGATAGATGTGTAGATAGATAGGTAGTTAGACAAGGCACTGGACACACACATATTTGTTTTGCTATGCATATATTCAAATAATCTGCTGATCAATCTATTTGTCACTTTTGTTAACATAGAGAAGACTTGGTTTGCTGGCCAAGGCACCTAGCTTCACCTGAGCTCTTTCCTTCTAAGACTGCTTGAAAGGCAGAGTAGAGAAACTTACCAGAGCAAGGAAAAGGATTAAGATTTATTTTGGCTAAACAGATTTACTGTGTGGTGTTGTTTTTATTTTTTACTCACAGGGATTGCTACTGTTCGTTGCTAACATTTCATTGGTTTATTTTTCTCTGTAGCAAAGTGTTTCTTACAGCATATGTCTTCTTACAGGTGGTGCTTTACAGGTTTTACAGTTTTATCTAACATTAGGATAAGCTTTCAGGGTTACTGCATTTGTTGTTGACTGTTTCTGCTCTTACCTCCTTGTTCTTTCTTCTGTGGTTCTTCTTTTTTGGCAGGGGAAGGGCCAAGCCACCCACCCCCATCCCCAACCACCCCACACTACACTCCTTTTGTAGGGTACCACAGTTGTGACATTTCCTGTGGCAGAGCAGGAAGGGGTCGATCAGTGGGGCCTTCAGGGTGAGCTCATTTACAGGGGCACTAGTAATTTAACTTGTTATAACAAGTTAAACAAAACACAATCAAACCATTTCTTGCATTTTTTTTTCCTTTTTTTCCTTCTAATTACTCTTACTCTGACTAGGTTATAAACCCAGCAACTTATCTGGAATGGATATCATTAACTGCAGGTACTGCGGAACAATTTTCAGAAGGACAGTCTTACAGGATTTAGGACACTGTCCTACATGTTGGACCTTTGGAGATCTTAGGGCTCAGCTCTGGGCAGCATGGGCAGAGATTGCACTCCTCAAATTTCATATTCAAGAGGAAATATTATAAGAACCACCCGCCATTTCCCCAGCATCCAACAGAAAAACCTCGACCGCAGAGGGTAGTTGGTCCAAGAGGTTGGCAGGTGGTTAGGAGGGACAAATCGGGTGCCCCATCACTCTCTGCTCTCCAACATATTACCTCTAAAAACCATATAAACACTACAAACAGGTATCTGCTTCTATCTCTGAAATCAAACAAAGAGGCAGAAGACACTGCAGCACAGGAGCTAGCACAACAAAACTCACCCAAATCAGGAACCAAAACAAAGAAAGCAAAAAGGAAATCCAAAAAACTTCTGATCATAGGAGACTCCATGATTCGGGAGTTGATACCATCTCCAGCCAAGGGTAATGGTCAGATGTCTCCCAGGTACATCAGCATGGAAAGACACTGACTGCATTACTAAAATTGTTCACAAAGCAGGAGAAAACATTGATGTCCTAGTACACATAGGGACTAATGATCTCACCAGCCGGTCAGTTGTGGAGACCAAGGAACACCTGACCAGGCTGGGTGACAAACTATCATCTATTTCGTCTGGCATCTCCTTCTCTGAGATCCTGCCAGTCTGGGAGAGGGGAGCAGATGGACGGAAAGTCAGAGAAAGGGAGATGGGGAGCTAAACACGTGGCTCAAGTGCTGGTGCCAGGAAAAAGGACACAGATTTGTAGGGAACTGGCAACAGTTCTGGGAGCGAAAGTTCTTTAAATTTGATGGACTGCATCTGACTAAGGAGGAGTCAGTGCATTGGGGCAGAAGTTTGACGTCTTTGCAGAATATTTAAACTAGCAAATGGGGAGAGGTACAGCACCCTATCTGCCGAATGGGAAGAACACCCTCCCCTCAGCTAGTGGTCAAACAGGGATTCAGCATGTTTGCAGTCCATTTGCATCACCAGGTAAGAAAAAAGGTTTGTCTCCCCATACGACGCACAGGGGTAATGCCAAACCTCACCCAACAACTAACACACCAAAATCTGGCCAATAGAAAATCATGTACACAAATGCTTACAGCCTGGGAATGAGATCCCAGACCTGCAGGCAATAATGTCAGAGGCTAAACTGGACATAGTAGCAATTAATGAGACGTGGTTTACTAGTAACCACACTTGGGAGACTTCAGTACCTGGCTATGTATGGTTCAGAAGAGACCGAGGTGCAAAAAGGGGGGGAGGAGTGGCCCTGGATGTCAATGAAAATATCAAAGCTACAGAAATTCAGAATACACATAAGGAGCCAGAAGAACTGAGGGTCACCCTGGAAACAGGAAATGGGACAGCCATAAGAACTGTGGTTGTCTACAGGCCCCCAGACCAGGGGGAGGACACAGACACATTACTGTTAGAAGATATACAAAACATGACAGCTAAAGGGGAGGTTCTGATAATGGGAGACTTCAACATGCCGGATACAGATTGGTCAATACCAGCAGGAACATCTGCCAGAACTAGACACATAGTGGATTCCCTGCAGGGGGAGGGCCTCAAACAACTGGTACAGCAACCCACAAGAGACAGGGCTATCCTAGATCTAGTACTGACTAACAAGGAAGGGATCACAGATCTCCAGGTAGAAGGTCACCTGGGAAATAGTGACCATCACATGGTATGGTTCAATTTAGCTACTACTTCTAAATCATTCCATTCCAAGGCAAAAATATGGGACTTCAGAGGAGCTGACTTTGATAAGATGGCCAACAGAGTTAAGCTAACCCTGGCAAAAAGAAACACAGGTGAGGGGGTACAGCCAAAGTGGGCAAGCATTAAGGATGCAATACTTGAAGCAACATCTCATTGTGTTAGACAGAAAAGGAAGTTCAAAAGAAGAAGGAAACCACTTTGGTTCTCAAATACAGTAGCAGAAAAGGTCAGAGCCAAAAGGCTGGCCTTCAGGAAATATAAGGGAACACAGCAGGATGAAGATAGGGAGGCATACCAAACTGCCCTAAGGGAAGCAGGGAAGACAGTAAGGCAGGCAAAGTCCCAAACTGAGGAAACACTAGCACGAACAGTAAAAGAAGGTGACAAGACTTTCTAGAGATACATTAGTGAAAGGAGAAAGTCCAGAGGGGGTATTGCTAAGCTTAATGGAGAAAAGGGAGCATGTGAGGAGGAGGACCCTGTAAAGGCATCTATCCTAAATAGATACTTTTGCTCAGTATTTACTGAAGAGAAGGTAGGGCAGGGCCCAAAGCTCAGCATCATGGACACGGGGGAGGGAGGTGAGCACTACTCCCTTCACAAAAGAAAGGGTCCTACAAGAGCTTGCTAAGCTCAGGGTGGATAAGGCAATGGGACCTGATGGCATACATCCCAGGGTACTTAAGGAGCTAAAGGTGGAACTAGCAGAGCCATTAGCAGAACTGTTTAGTGAGTCTCTGAGCACAGAAGAGGTCCCAGAAGACTGGAGAAGGGCTCATATGATCCTGCTCCACAAGAGTGGTAGCAGGGAGGAGGTGGGAAACTACAGACCAGTCAGTCTTACCTCAGTAGTGGGCAAGATTATGGAGGCACTCCTTAAGGAAAGGATAGTGCAACACCTGTGAATCCATAGGGGCACAGGATCCAAGACAGCATGGGTTTACAAAAGGAAGGTCCTGTCAAACTAATCTCATAGATTTCTTTGACTGGGTAATCAGAGTGGTGGACCAAGGGGGAGCAGTTGATGTCGCCTACCTTGATTTCAGCAAAGCTTTTGACACTGTTCCACATAGAAGATTGATAAATAAGCTGGGTAGGCTCGGTGATAGAAGTTGGTCAACTGGGTGGCAAACTGGTTGACGGCAGAAAACAGAGAGTGGTGGTAAATGGTATACAGTCAGAGATGCAAGTCACAAGTGGGGTACCTCAGGGATCAGTCCTGGGGCCAGTCCTCTTCAACATCTTCATTAGTGACCTTGCAGATGGACTAGAGGGTAAGGCTTGTCTGTTTGCAGATGACACCAAGATCTGCAACAGAGTAGATGATCCAGATGGGGTGGGCAGAATGAGAAGAGATCTGATGAACTAGCAAAATGGTCAGAAAAGTGGCAACTGGGATTTAATGCAAAGAAGTGCAAAATCATCCACAGAGGGAAGAGAAACCCTGAAGCTACCTATAGGCTGGGAGGAGTTGCTAGCAGTCACAAAGGAAGAAAGAGACTTGGGCATCATCATCTCTGATGACCTGAAATCATCCAAGCAGACCTCCAAAGCAATAGGTAAGGCTAGGGGATGTTAGGGTGTTAGTAGGGTATCATGTCGTAAGAGAGAGGTAATAATCCTCTTTACAAGACACTGGTTAGGCCCCATCTGAGTACTGTGTGCAGTATTGGAGGCCACACCTTCACAAGGACATTAACCAAATTGAGGCAGTTCAGAGAAGGGCAACCAAAATAGTGCAGGGACTGCATCAGAAGACATATGAGGACAGATTAACAGAGCTCAATATGTATACCCTTGAGCAAAGGAGGGAGAGAGGTGGTATGATTGAGGCATTCAAACACCTTAAGGGCATTAACAAGGTGAAAGAGTCTAACTTGTTTAAATACAAGAAAAATAGCAGGACAAGAGGACACAGCATGAGATTAGAGGGGGCCATTAAGGGGAATGTGAGGAAATTATTTTCACAGAAAGGGTGGTGGATGGATGGAATGGCTTACCACAAGAAGTGGTGGCTATGAATACAGTGCAGGGCTTCAAACAGGCATGGATAGGCATAAGGGAGCAATACAAATGACTATGAATAGATAGGCCACTGACAGAGCAAAGGCCTATGGCACATTTATAAGGTAGAAAAGAAATGGGCAGACTGGATGGGGCCTTGCAGTCCTTAACTGTCCAACTTATATGTTCTATGTTTCTATAGTCTGTGTTAATTTCACTTCATTTGTTTCCAGTCAAGAATAATTACATTTGTGATGCAAGCAGTATGGGTAAATTAGAATAACCTATTGTGAAATGCTTTTGTTACAGAAACTACATGAGGGTACCTGTTGTGTGATTACACACAAGAAAATTATTCAGCCACTAGTAAAACCTTTTCGCAAACTGGGTGTGCATCTTCTTTGTTTTAATTTTTTTATTTGTACAGTGACAAGATGCAATTAAAGATGCTAGCTGTGCTAGATACCACCTTCACACCTTTTCAAGCGCTTGATGAATGGGTAATGCATGAACATAATAAATACCATTTATAAATAATAATGCTTGGAAAACACACACACAACAACATAAGCAGTTCATTATGTTCCATATATCTTTACGTGTATGTAAACTTAAGTTTAATTATAAAAAGGGTCGGAGAAATAAAGCTTTCTGATTGGCTGCAAACATTTATTTATTTAGCTTTTGTTGACCGGGTAAGTGCACTAGACAAATCCTGCCTATTTTCAGGCACAACCCAGGGGAAGGGGATACAGATAAATGCCAACTGACTTTGAACCAGATTAAGCTGTTGGTGGTATTTTGTTAGTGAATGAGAGAAATTTGTCCAGGACACCGGGGAAATTCCCCTACTCTTTCCAAGAAGTGCCATGGGATCTTTAACATCCACCTGAACTACCACCAATCCAGGCAGATGGGACCTCGTTTAACATCTCATCCAAAAGATAGCACTCAGAAATGCAGCACCCTCCCATGCTGCATTACAGTGTCAGTACTGGGATATTAACCCAAGTGCCCGATGTGGAACTGAACCCACAGCCCTCTGATCTCCCCATTTTAGAGGCGTGCATGCCCTCCTGAGCCACTGACACTGCAACATTCTAACAGCCTTATGTTAATCTTTTATTAACATACATTTAGAGCTTAACCATATGCTGAACAAGGTTTAACACTGTTTAAAAACATTTTTTTTATTATAATAGCAATAAGGCACTCCCAGGGATTATGTTAATGGTCAGTTACTCACCCTCTAGGGGCACGTGGCACTCGGCTACACCTCGTGCCACAGTACAGCCTAGAAGGTGATTAACAGACTATTAACATAACCCTTGGTCATGCCTTATTGCTTAATAAATCACGGTTGTCACATTGGTTCATGTAGACAAGTCACAAACATAAGCAGACTAGCAAAAAAAAAAAAAAAAAAAATGCCAAAACAGTCTGTATAAATGAACCAGCCAAGTACAATCATACGAACATACGAAATTTGCCAGCAGATAAAGGCCTAGAGGTCTATCAAGTCTGCTCGAATGTGCAGCTAGCACCCCTTATTCTGCAGCTGCCCCTCCCTTCTACCCTTCCCCTTCATTAACCCTCTCCCTTGTCCTGTCCCCTCCTCGTTTGAAGCAGTACAATGTTCTACTGCATACCACTTCAGCAGGTAACGCATTCCACCCAGCCACCACCCTCTCTGTAAAAAAGTGTCTCCTCATCTCCTTCCTGAACCTTCCTCGCTCCAGTCTCATATCACTGCCCCTGGTGGCCCTCCTCTCCCTTACTTTGAACAGCCCCTCTGTACCCGTCTTGTTTATTCCTTTCATGTATTTAAAGGTTTCAGTCATGTCACCCCTGTCTCTCCTCTCCTCCAGTGAGTAGATGTTCAACTCCTTCAACCTCCTCTCGTATGATAAGTCCCCCAGCCCCTTGATCATCTTTGTCGCTCTGCGCTGCACCCCCTCCAGTAACTTAATGTCCCTGTTCAGATACGGATGCCAGTACTGTATGCAGTACTCCAGGTGTGGTCTAACTAATGACCTATACAGTGGCAGAATCACCTCCTCCCTCCTCGAGGATATACCCCTTGCAATACAACCCAGCATTTTGTGGGCCTTTGCAGCTGCCTTCCTACATTGTGCCGAACTGTTCATTGACCCTGTAATGAGCACACCCAGATCCTTCTCCTCCTCTGTCTGGGCTAGCTGCACTCCCCCTAGCTGGTAACTCCTCCTTGGGTTCTTCATCCCAAAATGCAGCACCTTGCACTTTTTGGCATTAAAGCCCAGTTGCCAGGTGTCTGACCAGGTTTCAAGCTTTGCCAGATCATCCTGCAACCCCTGTCATCCCCTTAGGTCATCCGCCACCGCGCCTACCTTGGTATCATCAGCAAACAGACTGATCTTGCTCTTGATGTCCCATGATATGTCTGCAATGAATATCCCAAATAACACTGGTCCCAGCACTGAGCCCTGTGGAACACCGCTCGTCACTGCCCTTGGGTGTGAGAGCTCCCCACCCACCACCACCCTCTGTTGCCTTCCCTGCAACCAGTTTCCTACCCATCTCACCAGCTTTGCACCCACCCCTGTGCCTACTAACTTCCTTTCCAGCCTTCCATGTGGCACTGAGTCAAATGCCTTACTGAAGTCCAGATACAGGACATCCACTGCATGGCCCCTGTCCAGTTACCTAGTTACCCAGTCATAGAACTTGACCAGGTTGGTTTGGCAGGATCTGCCATGTATGAAGCCATGCTGTCTGCTGTCCTGTAGTCCTTTGGCCTCTAGGAGGGCCACCAGCCTCTCCTTCAGGATAGTCTCTATTAGCTTGCCCATGGTGGATGTGAGGCTCACTGGTCTGTAGTTTCCTGGTTCATCCTTGGGGCCACTCTTGTGGAGGGGCACCACATGAGCCATCCTCCAGTCCTGAGGTACACACCCTGAATGTAGTGAGGCATTAAATAGGTCTGACAAAGGTCCTGCAAGGACCTCTGCCAGCTCCTTCAGTACCCTGGGGTGGATGCCATCTGGACCTGGTGCCTTGTCCACCCTCAGTGCCTTCAAACCCTCTCGAACTCTGCTCTCCATGATTTCCCCATCTGTCACCACTCTCCCCTGCTTCTGCCATTTCCCACCTTGGGTGTCACCCACCTCTTCTCTTTAGTAAATACTGAGCAGAAGTACTCATTTAGTGCTTCCGCCTTATCTCACCCTGCTTCCACCCAACCGCCCTCCTTCCTAATCCTTACTATGTGGTCCTTACAGCTCCTTTTCTCCCTGATGTACTTAAAGAAGTCCTTCTCCCCCTTCTTAATGCCTTGTGCCAGCCTGAGCTCCGTAGATGCTTGGCTCCCCTTACTGCCCTTGTCACCTCCTTCGATTCTGTCAAGTACTCCTCCCTGTCCTCCCCTCCCTGTTTTCTTGTACTTCCTAAAGGCAGCTCTTTTCCTCTTCCTTTTCCATGACCTCCTTGCTCAACCAACTCAGTTTCTTAGCCCTAGCCTTCTTGGTCTGGGCTTTGCAGCAGGTTTTGGTTGCCTCCACTATCCCCAGCTTTATGAGCTCCCATCTCTGGTTAGTATCCATACTAGATTGAATTCTGGCCAGGTACCCTTTTACCACTTCCCCCATCCTCCCAAAGTCGGCCCTCCTGAAGTCCAGCACTCTTGTGCCAGATTCCACTCCTTCCTTGCCCGTATCCAATGTGAACCATACTGAGCGGTGGTCACTCCCTGACAGCGGTTCCTCCACTGTAAGTTTTCTCACAAAGTCCCCATTTGCCAGCACAAGGTCAAGGGTATTTCCTAACCTGGTTGGTTCACTGACCATTTGCAGCAGGAAGCTGTCCTGGAAGGCATCCAGCAGTACCTGCTCCCTTCTGTTCCTGGTTGTTGGGGTGCTCCAGTCCACTCCTGGCATGTTGAAGTCCCCCACAATCACCACATTACCCTTCTTGTAGGTCCTCCTAATCTGTCCCGCTAGTTCCCTGTCTAACTCCTCGGTCTGAGATGGTGGCCTGTACACCACTCCCATTCTAAGAATCCTATTCTTGGAATCCTGGATTTGCATCCAAAGTGACCCGTACTACCTCCTCCCCTTCTTCCCTTACACTTCAGTCCTTCCTTACATATAGTGCCACCCTCCTCCTTTCCCAATCACCCTGTCCCTCTGAGTAACCTGTACCCTGGTACAGACAGGTCCCAGTCATTGTATTGGGTGGCCCATGTTTCCGTGATGGCTGCAATGTCCACCTCTTCCTCTGCCATGAGAACCTGTAACCCTGCAGTTTTTCTCCCAAGGCTCCTAGCATTAAGGGTAACCACCTTCCACCCTTTCCCCCCTCCCATCCTGCCCCCCTTTCCTAGCATCACCAATAGTACTTGCCATTTGTCCTTTGTCACTGTTATGGGGGTAAGCGCATATGGTTTCCCAACCTGTGGTCTCTGCATATCTCTTCCCCAACTGCCACCCCCACTCTAGTCATAAAACATTATGATAAATCATAAATCATAAATGAACCAGCCAAGTACAATCAGGAGTTTTGTAGTTATACTGAAAAGTATCAGTGAGCATCAATCAGTACACATCTGTAGTTCATTCTCAAATGTTAAACAATAAAACTAATTTACAGATTTAAAAGCCATTCAAAAGTTATTTTTTAGGGTTGCCTTACTGTGGATGTTTTATGTATTGTACCTGTTTGTATTGTACATTTTGTAACTGTAATTTTTGAGTCCCCATGGAAATGGGAATTTGCTGCCTTTGTGTCCTTACATAGTTGACAACTTAAATAAAAAATAATATTTAGTAGATCATTTTCAGGTATTAAGATTTCATATTGTTACTAATCAATCTGATTGGATATTTGAATAACTAATAATCGATCCTCATTAAGAACTTATTTACATAAAAAATATCTTGGATAAATCTACCTTTTTTAAATTACAGCCCCCCCTCCCGCCAGTAAGAAGTAGCTCAGAACATATTTTATATGAATAAAAATAAAGGTGTAACAGACTCCACATTCCACTCGCTTCTCCTGCACCCCAGAAAACTACTTCCTTATTTGATGTTTACTCACAGTCCAGCAATTTACAATAGGCAGTGTACACCAGAAGAAAAACATCAGTACAGCTACTGAGTTCTCTCAGTACCAAGAGATAAACTCAAGTGAATCAAACCACGAGACTAAACTGAACTGAACTCCAGACAAGTGGCCAGTATAGATTTGTTATTTTATTCATTTACTCCTGGGGCTCCAACCCCTATACGGTGAAAACACCCTAGGACGTCCCATCACGGCATGCTCCATGCTAGGGACAAGCTGCACTGCTTAACCTGCACATAGTGATCGATATTCCATACTGGCGGCTGGGTCCAGACCTCAGCACCACTCAAGACACAACAATTGGTAGAGGCGGAGAGAACCCATGGGCACAGGACGTTATTTACAACTTTTTTCCCAAATGGGCTAGTAGAAAATGCCTGTTTTTGAATATGGATTTATTTAACAGAAGTCCCCATGGCTTTCCTGGGCTGCAGTAGCAGCTCTAGTCATCACTTGTCTGAGCGATGTACAGCAGCCTTGTCTGAACTTGAATCATCACCTCCATGTAAACCCTTCCGTTGCTCCCGGGCTCGGTCCCAATATTTGAGGCAAACAAAAAGAGCAGGATCGGATCAGGGTTTATGCATGAAAAGAAAATAGCCCTGATCTGCTCCCTGATTATTTGTTTGTTCAAATAGCAGATCCAAGCCCCAGGGCTTATATGGAGAAAACGATTCCAGATAGAGACAAGGCTGCTGCACCAATGCAAGTGATGACTAGAGCTGCTATTCCTGCAGTCAATTGAGCAACTGGGGACCCAGTCCAAAGCCTAGAACAAGAATAAATGGTCAGAAGTCAGGGCACCGAGATGGCATGGAGCTAGGTCGGAAGTACTCGGTAGAGTAGCAAAGCGGCAAAATAACTGGCACAGTAAAGTCCAGAAGTGAGATCTCTCTGAAAGTGGGCTAGTACTTTAGGCTCCAAGTGCAGTCTAATGGAAACAAAAAAGCTCACCTTATACAAAGTGCCTCATACAGCAAGTCGCCACGTGAAATGAGGCTGTTCATCAGTTAAGGGATTATGTTGTGCGATCTCAATGGTCCATTGGAGAAGCCGAGAAGACTCGCTTGACATGAACACAAAATCAGAAGCTAATCACTTTCTTCAACTCCAAATTGGTTTTAGCAAATGTCAGCGCGTTTCTGTGTTTAACAACCCTGCTCCAAGTGGGTCACAAATATTAAAACTCCTCAGCTGATGAGTCCCGAGGTAGGGCACCATGTGGCTCACGGTCGGCTGCAACTTCTGCAGATGGCTATACCTTCTGCCGCTGACCACAAATTCCACGGATGGCCGTGGACATGGAACTGTGGAAAACTCAGAGCCCTGTTTATACTTTGTTGTGCTTTAGCCTAGACCATTATGACTGATGTTAACATAGTCACAATGGAACGCTCAAGGTATGGGCTCACCTGTCAAAAGATTCAGAGTTTTAAATCACTTAAATAAACATAGCGCTGACATAGCCCTACTACAGAAAACTCATCTTTTACCTGCGGAGGCTGCTAAATTAGCCCATAGCTGGGTTTCCACAGTAGGCTTTTGTAGTTTTTCCTCCAAAAAAAAGAGGGGTTGCTATTCTGATAAACAGGGCTCTTTGTTTCTATGTCTCTTTGCAGATGACCCAAAGATCTGCAACAGAGTTGATGCACAAGGTGGGGTGGAAAGGATGAGAAGGGACTTGGCAAAGTTATAGGAATGGGCAAATGTATGGCAGCTTAGATTCAATGCTAAGAAGTGCAAGGTAATGCACCTGGGAAACAAAAACCCAGGGGAAGAGTACACAATGGGGGGTGAAATACTAACAACAACAAAAATGGAAAGGGACCTGGGGATAGTCATATCAGATGACCTAAAGGTGGGCAAGCAATGTGAGAGGGCAGTAAGGAGGGCTGAGGGGATACTAGGATGCATAGGGAGAGGCATCACCAGTAGAAAACAGGAAGTTATTATCCCTCTGTACAGACAGCTGGTGAGACCCCATCTGGACTACTGCATGCAGTTCTGGAGACCCAATCTCCGCAAAGACACAGACAGGAAGGAAGCTGTCCAGAGTACGGCAACTAAAATGGTGCAGGGTCTGCACCGGAAGACATATGAAGAGAGACTTAAGGAGCTTAATATGTATACCCTCGAGGAAAGGAGGGAGGGGGGGACATGATAGAAACTTTCAAGTACCTCAAGGGAATCAACAAAGTCCAAGAGGGTAGCATCTTTCAAAAAAAGAGGTGTGCAAGGACAAGGGGGCACAATTTGAAGATAGAGAGGGGGTGGCTCAGAGGTAATTTAAGGAAGTATTTTTTCACAGAGAGGGTTGTGGATGCATAGAACAGCCTTCCGGAGGAGGTTGTGGAGTCAAAAACAGTGGTGGAATACAAGCATGCATGGGACAGTCATAAGACAATTCTAGAGGTGGGGGTAGGAAGAAGTAGGCTGCTGGTTAACTAGGATCTGCAGCTTATCCATTAGGTAGGGAAATGGGCAGACTGGGTGGGCCAAGCGGTCCTTATCTGTCGTCAAATTCTATGTTTCTATGTCGGCAAATGTTATCAAACAAACCCATTTAACAGACAGAGAGGTGATATCAAGTTTTATTAAGGAGCCTTTATCATAGGAATGTGGCCATATGTAACTATTTATAAAAAAAAAAAAATAATTCTATCAGAATTAATCCTTTATTCTAGCCAGTGTGGGGACTATGAGATTATTTTAGGTGGAATTTTAATGAAGTAATGGATCCCATTTTGGATAGGTCTATATCAAGGAATTTAGATTTATGTCTACTTCTCAAAAAGCTTACATAGTTTGGTTGATGACTGGTTTATTGGATGTTCGGAGGATTATGCACCCTACTGAAAGAAACTTTTCTTTTCTGTCAGCAAGACATGGGATATTCAGTAGGTCAGATTATGTCTTCATGCCTCTAGCACTCTGTAACAGTATTAGTCAAGTGAGGTATGAGAACCTTCTAATTTCAAACCACAGTTTACTAAAGAATTATTTATTACTTGAAAACAACAATGGGAGATCTAGCAGTTGGACATTTAATTCATCCTAATTATTAGATAATAACTTTAAGGAATGGATTCAGGAGATACGTCCACTTATTTTAAAATCAATTGTAATAGAGAAACAGAAGTGAAAGTCATATGGGAAGCATATAAAGCTTTTATAAGGAGACATTATTAGTTTTGCATCCAAAGAAAGCGGGAAAGGCAAAAGGAGTTGAACAAAAAGAGAATTGCTAGGCAAGGCTTTAACAGATATGAAACAGAACTCTCTGAAAACAAACATTTGTCGATGCTGAATGTTGTCTTTCTGGCATTGGGATTAGTAGTGCAGGCATTAGAGAGCCTATAGTAAGAATGGCAGTGAATTATAGAACTGGCGTCAGCCCCACCCCACCCTGCAGAGAGTGACAGGCATTGGGGTGTGTCTTTGGGTTGTTGGCATTAGACGCCATGTCATTTCACTCAACCCTACCCTGCAGACTCTGACAAGTGTCGCACAGCCTTAGGGTCATCAGGCCTTACACTCACCCCATTTCATAAGGAAATATGTTGAGATGGGAACAGCATAGGAGAATGGGGTGAACTTTGGAGCCGAAGAGTCCAAGGCACATGTGGATGGCTGTCAGTGGCTGCAGAGTAGGGGTGGGGGTGCAATGGCATGAGCATTACAGCCAACAAGCCGAAGGCACACTCTGACGCCTGTTAGTCTGTACAGGGTGGGATGTTATGGTTAGAAACCCTAACACCCTGGGCATTTAGTGGTATTTGCACTCCAAATTTTCAGCATGGCCTTTTTGTGACCTCACCTCATGAAAGCATGTGGGACCTCTGCTCATGAACAATGTTGCTGTGATTTTGTTAATGTGTCCCAAATGTTGATTTCCCACAGTGATCGCGCCATTCTGCACCACATAAAAATGTCAGCTGCACCATTCATAAGGAGCTGTGAAGAGATGGCAATGTTGAAAATCTGTAGTGAAAATATTAAAAATTCTCGAAGTTATGAGCGTGCATGAAAACTGTGCAACACACGCTCATAACAGTCTTTTCTTGGAATTCTTTCACCAGATTTTTAACATAGGCATTTTGGGACCTCTGCTCATGAACAGTGGCAGTATGATTTTCTTAATCTGTCCCAAACATTGATTTCCACAGCGACAAGCGCCATTACGCGCTAGATGTGTGAAACCACATTTCAGGCAGGATGTGAAAAATGACAGCTATACTGTTCATAAGAAGGTGTGCAAAATGGCAATGTTGAACATCTGGAGTGAAAATATTAAAAATTCTCGAACTTCACGATCGCCGGACACTGCACAACACACGTGTGTAATATAGCGATTGTGAAATTTTTTCACCAACCGCTTAACATAGGCATTTTGGGACCTCTGCTTATAAGTAAGTAAAGTAAGTAAACTTTATTTTTCAAGCGCCTTTCAAGTATCGAGGTGCTGTACAATAAAATGAATCAGATAAACAATCAGATAAAACATACAGTTAATATTTAAAAACCTTCAGAAAAGCCTTGAAACAAAGAAGTCTTGAGCTCAGATTTAAAACTCGAGACAGTCAGGCATTCTCTTATCCGATGAGGTAGAGAATTCCACAGGGTAGGGACAGCGTAGGAAAAGCACGTGCCCCAGATGTTTTAACTGAACCTGGGAATCTCCAGTAATCCCTCGTCCCGTAGATCGGAGTGAGCAGGAGGCAGTAGGGAGTAAGAGGATCTTGCAGATACTGAGGTCCCTGTTCATGTAGGGCTTTATAGGTCAGTAACCCAACCTTAAAGGTGATCCGCCACTGAACTGGCATCCAGTGCAGTTCGCGCAGCACAGACGTAATATGACTAGTCCTGGATGTACCAGTCAAATGCCTGGCCGCCGCATTCTGCACTAGCTGCAAGCAGTGGATATCAACCCCTGTAAGCCCTAGGTAAAGGCATTGCAGTAATCAAGGTGGGTGGTTACAAAGGCGTGGACCAATATGGGAAGGTCAGCCAGAGGAACCAGGTGTTTCACCCAGGCGATATTCCTAAGATGGTAAAAGGAAGATTTGACAACGGCAGACACCTGCGATTTTAGGGTCAAGCCGTCATCAAAAATAACTCCCAGGTTACACACCTGATCTGAGGTCAAGAGATGGACACCATCAAGCCACAGGCCTGAGGGTAACCCACCCTAAGATCCGCCTCAGGGTAACCCAGGTCCACAACCAACACCTCAGTCTTATCCGGAGTTAACCTCAGCCAGCTGGTGCTCATCCAGTCTCTGATCTCGGCTAGACAGCTGTTAAAGCACAGAGATCACATCATCCTGTCCAGGAGTAAAGGACATATACAGTTGGGTATCATCTGCATAGCAGTGAAATCCCAAACTGTATCGCCTGATGATATCTCCTAATGGCAGCATATACACTGCGAACAACATGGGTGCCAATATGGAGCCCTGCGGAACCCCACAGGACAGGGAGACGGTATCAGAGGAATAAATTCCAGTGACAACCCTCTGTGTCCTGCCTGTAAGGAAAGATCAAAACCAACATAAGACTGTACCAGATAGACGTAGACATAGAATTTGACGGCAGATAAGGACCGCTTGGCCCACCCAGTCTGCCCATTTTCCTACCTGACAGATAAGCTGCAGATCCTAGTTAACCAACAGCCTACTTCCTCCTACCCCCCACTAGGGCTGCCTTATGACTGTCCCATGCATTCTTGAATTCCCCCACTGTTCTTGACTCCATGACCTCCTCAGGAGGCTGTTCCATGCATCCACAACCCTCTCACTGAAAAAATACTTCCTCACGTTACTCTCTGAGCTGCCCCTCTATCTTCAAATTGTGCCCCTTGTTCTTGCACATCTCTTTTTCTGGAAGATGCTACCCTCTTGGACTTTATTAATTTCTTGAGGTACTTGAAAGTTTCTATTATGTCCCCTCTCTCCCTTCTTTCCTCGATGGTATACATATTAAGCTCCTTTAGTCTTTCTTCGTATGTCTTCTGGTGCAGACCCTGCACCATTTTGGTTGTCCTCCTCTGGAAAGCCTCCACTCTGTCTATGTCTTTGTGGAGATGGGGACTCCAGAACTGCACACAGTACTCCAGATGGGGTCTCGCCAACTGTCTGTACAGAGGGATAACAACTTCCTGTTTTCTACTATTGATGCCTCTTCCTATGCATCGCAGTATCCCCCCAGCCTTCATCACTACCTTCTCACATTGCTTGGCCACCTTTAGGTCATCTGATATAATTACCCCCAGGTCCCTTTTTATTTTTACTGTTGTCAGTATCTCACCCCCCATTGTGTACGCTTCCCCTGGGTTTTTGTTTCCCATGTGCATTACCTTGCACTTCTTTGCATTAAATCTGAGCTGCCATACATTTGACCATTCCTCCAACCTTGCCAAGTCCCTACTCATCCTTTTACACTCCATCTTGTGAATCAACCCTGTTACAGATCTTTTGTGTCATCTGCAACTAGACATACTTTTCCTTCCAGTTCCTCTGCAATGTCACTTATAAAGACATTAAAAAGGACCGGTCCCAGTACTGAACCCTGTGATACCCCACTATTAACCCTCCTTTCTTCACTGTGTACTCCATTTACTACTACCCTTTGCATCCTGTTGTCTAGCCAATTTTTTATCCAGGCTACCACCTTGGGACCCACTCCAAGGCTGGCTATCTTGTGTATTAATCTTTTGTGTGGGACTGTATCAAATGCTTGCTAAAATCTAGGTAGGCCATGTCCACGGCCCCTCCCTGGTCCACAAAGAGTCCGCACAGGCACTCCAATAGCACATCATGGTCCACAGTATCAAATGCTGCCAAGAGATTGAGAAGGACTAGAATAGTATGGGCCTTTCAATCTCTTGCCATTAGGAGATCATTTAAAACCCAGACCAGGGTAGTCTCGGTGCTATGTCTTTTCCTAAACCCAGATTGGAGAGCATCATAGACATTGTGGGTTGTAAGGTGGTCATCCAGCTGCAACGCAACCACCTTCTCAATAACCACAGGTCTGTAGTTAGCTAGACAGTCTGGATCCAAGAAGGATTTTTTAAGGAATGATCGAATGACTGCCTCCTTGAGGGGATCAGGGAAGACCTCCTGCTCCAAGGAACTCCAGACAATTTCAGCAAGGATTGGGCAGATAACATCTGCACAACCTACCAATAGTGATGTAGGGCCCAGATCTAAACTATAGCTGGTTGGTCGCAAAGTCTGGACAATCCTCACAATGTCCATTAATTCGCTCAACTAAAGTCAAACCAAGCAAGACGGTACTTACTCCCACTGATCTCCGCAGAATCCTTTATAGAAAGAGTTGGGCCAATACCCAACCTGATGCTGACAACCTTATCTGTGAAGAACTAGGCAAGCTCATCACACTTTTTGTGAAAATCTCTTCCAGACTGAAGACAGGCTGGATTGCCTGTCTTCCACAGTCCGGAAAAGCTGAGCAGGTCAATTCGGCAGCAGCAATCTCCTGAACAGGAATTCTGCCTTTCATCAGTGATTGCTGATTGATAGGCCTTATAATGGTCCATCAACCTAAGCCTGTCAGTAACCAGGCCAGATTTCTGCCAAACTCTCTCTAATCTTCACCCCACTCTCCTCAGCTCCTTCAAGAACCCATCAAACAAAGGGGTCCGTGGGCGAACACGAACATGAGAAATTAAGTCCAGGGCATCACCCACCTCCTTATTATAGGAAAATACAAGATCCCTTGGACTCCTGCATTCACTTGATAGACCCGATAGGTCTAGCACCACCGATAGGCCCTCTGGGGTAAATCTCCTGAATGGGAGATACTGGACCATCTCTGTAGGGGCAGGCCTAACTGAAGCTGAACCTTATGGTGTGATGGTCTGACCAACCGATTGGTTCCACCTCCAATTCATGACCTCCATCCCCAGGAGGAACACAAGATCCAAGGAGGACCTCTATATGGGTAGCAGAGGTAACCACCTGGTAAGGCCCAGCATTGTCCAAGCTGGAGGAGATTATTTCAAATTAAGTAGAATTAATCGTCGATCCAGGCATTGAAGTCACCCAGAATTAACCATCTGGATAACTCCAAAGCCACACTGACAATGAAGTCCGCAAACTCCTTCAGGAATTCTCCACCATCACTGGGTGGATGGTAGATGAGGAGTATCCTGAACCCTACAACTGCTCCCAGAATACACTCAAAGGATCGAGTGCACCCCACAGGTACATCCACAAGGCTCAGCTCAGTTTTAAACATAATGGCTACACACTAGCCCCTGTGATCCAACCTTGGGCGGTGTATCCCCGAGAACCCGACTGGAACAGCAGATGCCAAAATAGGGCTTGCATTTTCATCTAGCCAGGTTTCAGTGATGCATGTCAGATTGAATGTTCCAACAAGATCAGTTATAATAGCCGTCTTGTTCCTAATTGATCTGGCATTACACACCACCGGGTTGGATGGGTCATCAAGGAAGATCCCAGGAGCTGCCCACTGTTTGTGGAGCCTTGGTGCAGGAGTTGAGGCAGGAGCACTGCTTTCTTGACCCCATTTCACCCCAGGGCATCTCCTAGTCCCGGAGACCTCTATCCGCCCACCCATCTCCATTCTCCCACCATTCCCTGGCCTCATCCCCCTCAACCATCTCCTCACTATCCCCAAAGCTCGACATCTCTTATAAACTTCTATTGGTAATGGGGGCAGTCGAAGGGGCATAGATCCCTGAGCATAATGGGAGAATAATGCCTGACCATCTTAATACCCTCCCAACACATCTTAAATTAATAATTAATAAATAAACCAAAATGTTTCCATCCACAATTTCACCAACACACATATGCACGCACTCTACAGCGAGGTGTCTCTCACACAACCCCACCAGAGGTCCAGTCAAACATTACATTCTACTACAATCATCTATTTCACAAACAATACAAAATTATAACCCATACATCAATATAACCCCAACAGCTAATTAAATATTATACAATGGGGGTGAAAATCTTGTCACCTCTTTGGTCAAAACACATCACATGACCGTGGTATATCCTGTAATAACCAACGGCTGTGAAATGGCATTTATAAAAAACATACTTAAACACATTTAAAATTTATTTTCACATGGGTCCATTGTATAATCGCAATAAGGCTCCAATAGTGTGAATTATAGAAGTTACCCACTTCTTGTGGTTAAGTCACTTGGCTGTGCCTCATGACAGACCACACAAAGCGCGGGTAAATACCCCAATAACTCCACATCCTGTCATGCCTTATTGCTTAAATGAATTATTTAAAGCACCAAGTCAAAATTAAATCTTACAAAATTTTCCTTCATATACAGTCTACATAAATCCTCTCACAGTTCACAACTATAAATTGCTTATTTTACTTTTAGTTCAGTAACAGTAGTCCAGCGCTTCTCAATAATAGGTCTAGGCAGATAACTGTAAAATGTTTAATGAAAGGACAAGCAAGCTCTCACTTCCTTAGCCAATAGACCAGAAATCTTACTCTCAGACTCTGCTCTCACGTAACATGAACAGTGTTACTGTGATTTTCTTACTCTGTCCAGAATATTGTTTTCCCACAGTGACTATGTCACTGTGCGCCAGATGTGCTAAAACACATTTTGGACAGGATGTGGAAAATGACAGCTGTATTGTTCATAAGGAGGTGTGGAAAAATGGCAATGTTGAAAATCTGGAGTAAAAATATTAAAAATTTTCAAAGTTATAAGCGTGTGTGGAAACTGTGCAACACACACGCATAACACGATCATTTTTTTGAATTTCTTCACCAGATTTGCAACATAGGATTTTTGGGACCTCTGCTCATGAACAGTGTTACTGTGATTTTCTTACTCTGTCCCGAACATTGTTTTCCTACAGCTCTTGCACCACTGTGTGCCAGATGTGCAAAAACACATTTTGACAGGATCTGGGAAATAACAGCTGTACCGTTCATAAGGAGGTGTGAAAAAAATGTCAATGTTGAAAATCTGGAGTCAAAATATTAAAATTCTCAAAGTTACAAGCGTGCATGGAAACTGCACAATGCATGCTCAGAATACAGTCATTTTGAATTTTTCACCAATTTGTAACATAGGCTTTTTGGGAGCCCAGCTCATGAACAGTCATGCTATTGTTTCGATTAGTCAGTCCCAAAAGGCAATTCCATGCAGTGACCACGAAATCACCTTTGGGACTGAATAACAAGATGACAGTGACTGAATTCATGAGGTGGTGTCCCAAGAACCCCATGTTGAAAATATGGTGCCAAAATTTGCAAAAATGGCCGAGATGTGCACCAAAGTTGAAAAAAAAAACATTTATGCCATTATACAGTTTATCAGCATTTCTTCAGTTTGCAGTCAGCTTTAAAGAGTGCAGACGTGTTCCCAGTCCACCGAAGATCATCGTGCAAGGCTCTCGAGGTAAGTATGGAGTGAGGGGTGTGTGTGGGGAGGTAGGGGGCACAGAGGGTGGCTGCGGGCTCGATGAGGGGACAGGACAGCTAGGACCGTTCCTTTGTTTCAGGTAACAAATTAAAAAATTCACTGTGGGCCATTTTCTTTTTCTTTTATAGTTTGCCACACTGGGGTAGGCTCCCAGTGGGCACATACTTCTTTGGGGAGGATTAGCCACACAGGAGGGCCTCCGAGTGGCACACAATCAGGGTGGGACAAGGGCAGGAAAATAGGGAGGGGGGTTAACACGCCAACAGGAGGATTGGGTACCCCCATTGGCAAGTATATCTGTGTTCAGAAGCATGATGCCGAGGGGGATTGGGCACCCCTTCGGCAGACCACATCAGTAAAGGGGTCACATATGTTGACAGGGGGAATTGGCACCCCCAC
The DNA here is from genome assembly GCA_016271365.2 of Neoceratodus forsteri. Classification (NCBI taxonomy): domain Eukaryota; kingdom Metazoa; phylum Chordata; order Ceratodontiformes; family Ceratodontidae; genus Neoceratodus; species Neoceratodus forsteri. The sequence continues at coordinate 1,170,344,850 of CM057451.1, read as the reverse complement.
GTTGGCTTCTTAGGGACTGTGAACAGCGGGTGGTGAGCCGTCACCCGCCATGTTTATTGAAATGTTACACCAGGCAGGCACGCCTTCAATGAGGGTCACTCTCATTGAAGTGGCTAAAATGTTTCATGTTGGTGGCACGTTTTGCAACTGCTTCATAGACAGCATGCAATCTAATTCATGCCACGAAGCCCAGCCCTAAAAAGCAGTGGTACCACTGGCCACAACATGACCGCACCTCCAAAACCTGCTCTTCCACTTCAAGCAACCCCAATATGCTGTCTGTGCAGTCCGCACAAGACAACATAAAAAAAGATGTAATGTGTGAAATTTTGGGATTCAAGTATGAAATAAATAGACCAGCCTGCCAGCGCAGTGGTAGGGCTACCGCTTGCGATGCCAGTGACCCGGGTTTGGGAACGGACTTGGGTGGCTGGAGGGTTGGCTGGGGGAGGAGGATTGAAAGCCCAGAGGCTGCTCTCCTCCTCTGGGGAGGGTGGGTTGCTTGTCCCACCACTCTGCCACAACTTGGGTGACCACGGGTGGAGGTGCAGAGGGACAGCAAGAAGCAGGGAGGGGGGGATGCCAGCTAGGAGCTGGAGCATCTGCATTTTGTTACATGCTCCGCCCCTTGGCTCCCCGTGCGTGCTGACATCCTGTGGGATAGGCCAGAAAAAGCAAAAAGCCCTGCACCGGGCTCCTGTAGATGGGACTCAGCTGTCCCGAGAAAACCCTCAACCAGGCTCCATAGATGGGAATGGTGAACACACTTAGGGACTGAGAGGAGGATTTGGGAGTCCCTCCCCACCCAGGGGTAAACTGAGGCAGGATGGGGAAGGCTCGCTGGTACCCAGAGGAAGGTACCTGGGTGGGACTATGGAGCGCACAGCTAGGGATCCCTGAAGAGAAGAGTCTGGTGCAGTGAGGAGGGGGCATAAAGAGAAAGTATATATATATCCAAAAGTATGAAATAAATAAAATACAATCTGCCAAGGCTGAATACTCTCTTTTCCATACTAAACAAAAATATTGGGAATCTTTGGAAAACCCTGGGAAACTGTTGGCTTTTAGGATCAAACAGAAACAAATCAGAATGCTATTAAAAGGATTAGGAATAAAAGTGGGGTACTCCTAGATCTCTCTTCAGCCTTTGACACTGTGGACCATGGGGTGCTACTCGAGCGCCTGAGGTCCATCTGTGGCCTGACAAGTACAGTACTCAGGTGGTTTACATCTTTCCTAACTGGTAAAGCACAGAGAGTTGTGTCAGGGAATTTTTTTTCTGACTCGTTCTCTCTGTCCTGTGAGGTCCCTCAGGGTTCGGTGTTGTCCCCCATGTTGTTTCCAGTGTATATGCTACCCCTCGGAGACATTGTAAGATGGTATGGGCTGAGGTTTCACTGCTATGCTGATGATACCTAGCTCTACTTGTCTTTTGCGCCCGACCATGTTAGTGCTCTCTCAGTATTTAATAACTGCCTCACTGAAATCCAAGACTGGCTGAATTCGAGCTGGTTAAAGTTGAACACAGGAAAGACCGAGGTTATGGTCATGGACCCAGGTCACAGAGTAGAGGGGTTGAGAACTAATCAGCCCTCTGGATTATTTCTGGGGGGCACTCAGATCCTTACCTCTGAATGGGTGTGTGACCTGGAAGTGGTACTTTACGACGACTGACCCTTCATTATCAGGTGTCAGCAGTCGTTAAGTCTGCCTTTTATCATCTTAGGAACATTGCCAGGGTCAAACACCGTGTTCCGTCCAGCAATCTGCCCGTGTTGGTCCATGCCTTTGTGACCTTGTGCCTTGAATACTGCAACTCCCTTTACTTGGGGCTTCCTGGGGTCGATATCCGCCGCTTGCAGCTAGTGCAGAATGCTGCTGCCCGATTGTTGACAGGGGTGTCTCGGAGGTCACATATCACCCCTCTGCTGCGCGAACTGCATTGGCTGCCGATTCAGTGGTGGATCACCTTTAAGGTAGGTTTGTTGACCTAAAGCCCTACACAGACTTGGTCCCGACTACTTGAAAGGCTTCTGATACCCTACACATAGAACAGCTCCGTCTGGCTGACGAAGGGTTGTTGGAGATTCTGAGGATTACTCTGAAATCTTCTGGGGCCCGTGCATTTATGTTTGTGGCCCCTACCCTGTGGAATTCTCTACCCCGTCAGCTCCGGGAATGCATGACCGTGGGGGGGGGGGTTAAACAGGCACTTAAATTTATTTTTGTGGAGTCAGGCTTTTCAGTGAACTGTTATTATTTGTTATTGTTGTTTTATTCATTAATTGTAATAGTTTTTTGGAATAATATTTTAACACTGTAAAGCACCTTGGTATTTGAAAAGCACTCATAAATAAAATTATTATTATTATTAAAACATACAATAAGAAAGAAATGAATAAATGTTTCATGGATTTTTACAGTGATCTCTACAAATCACAAGGGCTAGCATTGAATGCCGATACAGATGGTTTTCTTAAAGATGCCAATTTACCCACTCTAGATGGCTCTGACAGAAATATGCTGGCTAAGCCAATTTCATTATAGGAGATTTCAGAAACCATTGCCAGGGTGCCAAAAGGGAAGGCCCCAGGTCCAGATGGGTTGGCAAGTGAATTTTATAAACATTTGGGCCTAGCCATTAGTCCTCACTTGCTAGAAGCTATTCATGACTCCTTTACTGATGGTACCCTTCCTGACTCAATGAATGAGGCCTACATTTGTTTATTACATAAAAAAGGAAAAGACGAAATGGAATATGGTATTTCATTGTTAAACTTTGATTATAAGATCCTTGCTAAAATATTAGCTAATAGAATATCTACAGTATTATCAAAACTGATAGGTAAAGAACAGGTGGGTTTCATGAAAGGTAGGCAGGCCTCAGATAACTTTAGAAGGTTGTTCTCTGTATTATGGGCAACTAAATTACAAGAGAACAAGAGAATGGCCTCTCTAGGGATCTCCTTGGACATTGGTAAGGCTTTTGATTCCCTAGAATGGAACTATTTGAATAGAGTTTTGGAATTCAGTGGTTTCGGCACTGGTATTCTAAAACGGATCCAAACTTTATATACTGTACCAAACAGAGAGCTTGTGTAATTTCGAATGGACTCAGGTCACCTCCCTTTCCTTTATTCAGAGGATCTAAGTGGGGCTGTCCTTTATCCCCTCTGTTATTTGTCCTTGCTCTTGAGCCTCTAGTTAGGAACATCTTGCAGTCAAACAAAGTCTATGGGATTAAATTTGGAAATGACTCTAACAAAGTTTTTGCTTTTGCTGATGATATTTTAGTGACTATTTCACAGCCCTTGACTTCCCTCAAAAATGTTAAAGAACTCTTGCAAATTTTTGGAAATATTTCTGGTCTTTTTGTAAACTGGAACAAGTCTGAGTGCTTAGAGTTAAGTCGACCCTCAATTGAGACAGAAAAGCTAAAAAAGGATCTAGATATATCATGGCCCTTGAAAGGTCTGTCGTACTTAGGCATAAATGTCTTTGATTCATTAGACAAAATTCTCCATCATAACCTTTCCAAGTTAATTAATGACATGAAAATAGATCGAGATAAATGGGTTAAATTGCACTTATCCCTTTGGGGGAAAATAAATGTAATAAAAATGATTAGAGCTACAAAATTCTTCTATTTTATGAACAACTTTCCTGCCTAATTCCACCTGAACGGTTTTGCAAAATTAACAGAGCTATCTCAAATTTTCTAATGGAAGGGCACCCCTCATTTAGCTAAAACAAATTAAGAACCCTATAAAAGTGGGAGGGTTGCCCTCCCTTGGTGGCGTGGTTATTTTTGGGCTTTTAAGCTTAAACAAATCACCCTATGGTTTAGCTCCCTAAATAGATCCATTACTCCTCTATGGTTCAGGATAGAAAAAGATCTTGTCTTTCCGCTAAGCTTATCTGATTTATTATTTAGACGATTGCCCCTAAATCTAAAAAAATCATCCCGTTCTCCAAATATCAATAATCGCTTGTAGAAAATTCAATCAACTTATGAAAATGGAACATGTTCCTCTCCAGTTCATGCCTCTATGGCACAATAAATCATTAACTTTGAATGCAAGGGTCTCTCTTATGATGGTTGGATATCCAAAGGCATCAACAGTATTGGTGACTTATTGGATAGTCACAATAGATTACACTCCTTTGAAGATTAAAAATGTAAATTCCATCGAAACAAGTTCAATTTTAGCTTTTATCTACAAATACGGCATTTTTTGAACGCTAACTTCCTAGAAGCAGATTTTACTCTTTTTTGTGTAGCTTGGGAAAACTTCTTTAGAATACAAGAGACAATTGTCTTCTGTTAGCACCCTTTGCAAACTGTGTGAGAGGCCTTTCGGCACCATGCAATTCTGCTTAAAGTTGGACCAGCCTAACACTCTGTGGTGATTTGCATATGTAGCCCATGATGCTTTGCATTGTGGGGGCATGTGCCATTTTGTATCTTCTTTAGAATAGCCTACTTGCCCAAGGCTTTCTGCCTTATCTATAAAATTTTAAATGGAACTGACCTTCCATGACAGGTTCAGCTAAAGCAAAATGGGAAAATGATTTAAAATGGCAAATTACAGATACCGTTTGGGATAGGACCTGGACAATGCAGTCAAATGTTGTAGGGAAACCAAGGAAGACTTGTCCAATTCAAAATACTACACTATTTTTATTATTTCCAGAACAACTATATAGATTAGGTCTTATTCAAAATGCGCTTGCTGGAGAAGTGGCACGGAAAAAGCAGGCTTGGGTCATTTATTTTGGCACTGTAAAGGAGTCTTGAATATGTGGAAACAAATACATGCGATTTGTCAAACTCTTCTAGGGACAACTATCCCTTTTCCTCCTCTGGTGCTTGTTTTAGGGGATATCTCTGGTATTCGTGGTATACAAAAACAAAAGAACATTTGGATCTTCTCCACTGCACTTGCTTTTAATAGACTATCATTACAGAGTTGGAAAGATCCAAAAGTCCCCTCGATAAATCAGTGGCTTGCTTCCCTTGCAAGTTGGGCAAATAATCAAAGGATTAGTCATATTTTGCTTAATCTGAATGAAATTTTCAAGGATACATGGGTCCCTTTTTAGGACTTTTGTTTATAATTCTTGAATTCTGTCAGTTATAGATTATAGCTAGATAAATATTCTGATTCTCATTTAATAGATTCTTATTTATAATATATACTGGATAAACATTGTAAGCTAATTTTAGCACTTCTCCCTGCAAGATGATCTTTGTGTTATTTTCCTGTATTAATTCATCAATCCTTATATAATGCTGTTTTATTTTAAACATCAATAAAAATTTTAATTGAAAAAAATGGTTTCCTGCCTTCTCTAGAGCTCACAGGCAAAATTCTTTTGTGGGTTTAGTCTCTCACTTACCCGTCTCTGTGGGGTCTGTGAATTGGAATGTATTCCCCTCGTATCCTCAGATGTGCAGGTAAGAGGATAGCGTGTACAGTGCCCGAGGATCAGAGCTGCTGGCGGGTCCTATCAAACTGCTTCTCTCTGTCCCTGGTTGTGTATATATGAGACTGGAGGAAAGCCTTACCATTCAATCTTCCATCTCAATCAGAGTGAGCACTCTGACTGCTTGTAAGAGAGAGTTCGTTGTAGCTCTGCTATCCATAATGACAATCACTGTCGTGAAAAAGTTTGGAGTTAAGGGTTTTGCTCTGGGGGTCATTCTGTTTTAGGTGCAAGTCCATTTCCAATTCCAGTGTCAGTAGTAACCAGCCATGAATAAAGGTTTTAAGGTCCGCTCCCTTAGTCCTCTGTGGCATGCCTATAATCGTCAGACTGAGGGAATGTTTTTGATTTTCTAAAGTCTCCAACACAAATTTAGGTGCAGTGTTTTCTTTAGTTATGGCCTCAAGTGCTTTCAGTGCCAGGACCTCCACCACCAATGTCTTATCTTCAATGGCGTCCATTCTGGCGGCATGCGTCTTCAGCTGGACGGGGATCACTTTCCATCTTCTCATCCATAGCTCAGACTGTCTTTATTTATTTATTTATGTATGTATGTCTTTGATATCTGCATAGGTGCACTGATCCTGAGGACCGTCTTCAGGCATGACCGTCCATAGAATGAGTTTGCAGGAGGTCCTACCCACCTCTGATGAGTGAGTGGGAGGCTGCTGCTTGAGCCTCTGTCTTGCTGTTGCTGTTTTGGGGCGCAGTGGTGATGGTACCTACCAGGTGACCCATGAGACTGAATTTCACACTACTACCAAAGTGGAGAGAATTCTTTCAAGTGAGTCAACAATATCCCCCAAAATAGGAGCAGAACAGCAGTTTTTAATAGGTTTAAAAAGTGAGTAGGCAGGTGCTTTTGTGGAAAACAGCTGTTCATGGCTTCTGGTCTATAGTGGCCAACAAACAAATTATTTTACTAATACAGATTTCAACATAATATTGATGACGCTGCTCAAATGGTAACCAGTCACACTGTGACTACAATTCACAATGATGCGATTTACGTAGTAATGCTGTTGGTTATCTCCTGTGCTCCATCACTTGGAAGAAGCTAATAGGATGACTGGCCACATTGCAGTATGGCACCAGCCATCTCCAATGTGCTGCCAATTGATCTGCAAGCATTTCCTCAATGACAGCGCACAAGAGATGACTGGCAGTGTCACCATCTAAATTGCCTCCATGTGGGTGCGTATATTATATCCTCCATAAGATGATAGTGCGTTCTACCCTAGGAGATGCATTGTGTTCGAACGCTAGTCATCTTGGATTGTGGAATGAAAGGCTGAGAAAATATGTGATGACTTTATTTCTTAATAGATATTCCTGAAGAAGAACAACTGGTAAAAAAAGCTCTGCATAGTCACACGCTATAAAATTACTGAAAATAAGCTTTATAAACTGAAAGAAGCTAGGTTATCCATAGCACACAGCATCCCAGCACCCACCATCCTGAATGGTGCCCCCATCTTCTCTTCTCTCAAAGAGGGTGAACGCAATAAACTAAAAACCTCTACTGCTGTGTGTCTCATTGGCAGTGGCGCAGTGAAAAGAGAACATCACTGCAAGACTCTTCCACATTAAACTGCCTCCCCAAGAAAAGAGGAGTATATACTTTGCCATTCTCTGCCTGACTCATGAAAGTGTGTACTCATCACCCCAAGCTTGCATCTCTCCTGGCTTTTGGACAGCCCATCTGAGCCCTTCAATCCTCCTCCCTCATTCCTCTCGTCCCACAATCTACAGCATCTGCTGGCATGAGGTTCTTTGCCTCTGTGGCCCTAGGCCGTGCAATGATCCACCGGCCAGTACACAGGCCTGCTCTAACTTCAGGTCCTTTAAAACGTGTTATCCTGGATTCTGGTCTTACCTTTGAAACCCATATTATCAGTATCATTAAAGTTATGTATCAGAGGCTGGGTTGCATGTACAGGATTAAACAGTTTTTAACTGATGATTCTAAAAGGCTACTCACCCATAGTTGTATTTTTGGAGTACTCGATTATGGACTAGCAATTTATACTGCAACAAGTGAAAGGGTTTTGGCAAAACTATACTCAGTCTATAATAGCTCACTAAGACTCATGACAGGCCTTCCCTTGAGTACACATCATTGTATACTGTATAAAGAGTCTGAGTGTCTGTCCATCATTAATTAATAAGGTGAAGATTTGTTTAGGATCTTTGCTATTTAAAGTTGCAAGAGATTCTCTTCCTGCTTTTTTTATGCACTATTCCCTAAAAGCCCTAATGTACTTAGTACTAGATCTCAGTGTAGATTTGTTTTTCAACTCCCACTTTGTAAAAAAGTCTGTGGTCAGAAATCTCTATTGTATCGTGCCCCTCATTTTTCAAATTCTATTCCAAGTGATCTGTTGGAATGTATTTCGATCCATACTTTTAAAAGTCAACTTAAATTATGGTTGGATTCTTTAAATGACTGTTCATGCAACTCTAAATAAGCGTATTTGTATAGTCTGTTTTTGTATATTGTATTATGTCTATTTAATTGTTCTTTGTATTGCTTGACACTTGTGAAAACGGACAGTTGTGGTCATCTCGCCTTCAAGTGTAAAAAATAAAAAATGAAATACTTCTGAAGTGTTGTCCATGCACTTGCCCAGGCTGGGATCCTTAGCAGTCTCACTGGGGTAGCTACATAATTCTGTTGCAAACACTCCTTAATTCTTGTCAAATGCTTCTGCTTGGTTAGCTATTGTTGCAGTCATAACCATCATTTATCCTGAATTACTGTCACCTGTTTGTTTTTGCCATTTATTGTAAACCGTTCTATTTTTTCTTTGCAAATGCTATTGAAAACCTTACCTTGAATTGCCATACTGATTTTTGTTGTTGACTCTTGTATTGACTGTTACATGTAATTAAACCCGGGTCATGTCTGAAAAAGGGTCTCAGTGGGCCCACCCGGTCAACAAAATTCAAACCAGTCAATACACAATGCACTCTGTATGTGGAATAACGCAGACAGGCAGTTATAATTTACGGTAACATAATTCCAAATGGTTTAAATCCCTTGGCCTCAGGATATAAACCCACCAGTTGGCATGTTATGGCATCATAATCCCCTGTCTGTCATGTGATTCCCTAGTTAACCACGCCAGTGTTCAATGAGTATCATTTGATCATTTCAAGTGAAAATGAAGCTGTCATGTAAGTCCTAGATCCTTTCAATATTACATATACCATGCGATTTTTATGTTTTTACATTCTTGCTCCAGTAAGACTTACCTTTCGTTGTTTCACTCTCCCTGATGAGGAAAGAGCCCCGTGTGTTTCCGGGGGCAAGAAGCTGTCTCTCTGCATCCTTTCTGCTGATACCTTTGAAGTACCACCTAGGGGGCAACATTGAAAGTCAGTGCTCACCTCTAATGCTGACCATGCAGTGGGAAACATTATTTCTACAAGGGCTCAGTTACAACACATATCTTCTTTTCAACATGACCCTTTAAAGCATGGCAGCCAGTTATTTGAGAATAATGACCTCTTGAAGTGGACATTTCCTGGGATTGATGCTCACCTGTGGCGGGGTGTTGATGTGCTGAGGCCATTAACCCAGTTAGGGCATAAAGTCTAGAAAATGTCTGCTTGTGAGAATGTGACTGTGATTATAGGTCTAGTTTATTTATGAACACATGAAGAAGCCAGCAGTAAAAGGCCTTTTTTCCAATTGTTTAACCAGGTGAGACATACTAAGCTGAAAGCTTGTTTGCAGAGTGCAACCTGGGAGCACAAGGAAGTTAAGTGACTTGCTCAGGGACACCCAGTATGCAAGTGGGGAGCTGGGATTCAAACCCAGATCTCCTGATTTGCAGCTTAGAGCCTTAGACCACTGCACTATACTGCCTCCCATTTGTTCTATCTAGTCTGCTCGTATTGCAGGGTCCTCAGCTTTAGCTTTTTGGTTTTTAAATGACATAGAAACATAGAAACATAGAAACATAGAATTTGACGGCAGATAAGGACCACTTGGCCCACCCAGTCTGCCCATTTCCCTACCTAATAGATAAGCTGCAGATCCTAGTTAGCCAACAGCCTACTTCTTCCTACTCCCACCCCCTAGAATTGCCTTATGCCTGTCCCATGCATTCTTGAAATCCACCACTGTTTTTGACTCCACAATCTCCTCAGGAAGGCTGTTCCATGCATCCACAACCCTCTCCATGAAAAAATACCTCCTCACATTGCCTCTGAGCCATTCCCCCTCAATCTTCAAATTGTGCCCCCTTGTTCTTGCACACCTCTTTTTCTGAAAGATGCTACCCTCTTGGACTTTGTTGATTCCCTTGAGGTACCCGAAAATTTCCATAATGTCTCCCCTCTCCCTCCTTTCCTCCATGCTGGTTAAACAGCTAGGTGAGGGAGGGGGTGAGGGCCAAAAGAGCTGTGTACCAGAGGTTCAGTAGGACTAGACCTTTGTGAAAAAGTGAAATATTCTTTACAGAAGTGCATGCCCTACTGCTTCAAACTGTGCTGAGCATATCTGAGAGATTACCACTGGGTACAGCAGCCAATCCAAGCACACAGTGGACTCATGAATAATTAATGAGATTTATAATGTTACATACACAGTTACACATGCATTCTCATTCTTGCAGAGATAGAAAGCAACAACGCAGCTAAAGTTATTTAAAGAAAATTTGTCACTTGGGAAAATTTTGAAAACATAATATTTAAACATAATTTTGTGTTTTATCTCTTCTCTGTATTTCTATTCCTTTTTTCTTCATTACTAAGTTGATTTTTTTTATTTATAATTTTTGACCAGAAAAGGCAAGCTAAGCTGATGCAGCTTGTTTCCAGATGCATCCTGAGGGTGGGTTTGCATGGACCTGTTTTATTGACGGGGGAATTTTGGCCAGCACAGCAGGGAAACTCCATACTCTTACTAACATACTAAAATGCCAGCAGAATAGGCCTAACGGTCTTTCGTGTCTCAGCTTTGGTCAGCCCCACCCTGGGTGCTGACCTTGCTGTCCCCCTCGCCTTCTCTGGCTTCTCCCTTCCCAGTTCCGGATATTCTTGCTGCATTGGATTTTGCTTCCAGAACCCTTCCCCTGTACCTGTCCCACCCCCTCTTGAACCCCTCCACTGTCTCTGCCTCCACCAGCCCCCTAAGGCAGTGCATTCCATGGCTCCACCACCCTCTCAGTGAAGTAGCACCTCCTCCTTTCTCCCCTGAATCTTCCCCCCTCCAGCTTCCACCCATGCCCTCTAGTGGCCCCTTCCTCCTTCCTTCGAAGCACCCTGACTGTTCCTCCCCTATTTACCCTCTTCATGTACCTGAAGACCTCTATCATGTCCCCCCGGTCCCTTCTCTCTTCCAATGTGTACATATTTAGCTCTTCGAGTCTCTCCTCATAGGTCCTGTCCCCCAAGCCCCAAATCATTTTGGTTGCCCTCTCTGGACCCTCTCCAGGAGGTTAATGTCCCTCTTTAAGTGTGGCCTCCCAAAACTGCACGCGGTACTCAAAGATGCGGCTCACCAAGCAGTTATACAGAGGGAGTATCACTTCCCTCCTTCTGGAGGTGATCCCCAGCGATGCATCCCAGCATCCTGTTGGCCTTGGCTGCTGCCTCCTACAAGTCTCAGAGTTGTTCATCTTGACATCCACCACTACCCCAGGTCCCTCTCAGCCATCGAAATTGTGCATTCCCAGGGTGTACACTTGGCCTGGGTTTCTGGCCCCAGGTAAGCAACCTTGCATTTCTACTGAACCTCAGCTTCCACTTTCTAGACCATCTTCCAGAGCCTCCAGGTCCCCTGTAGGGCCACCCTCCCTCCTCCCCGCTCCACCACCGCCCAGTTTCAAGTCATCTGCAAAGAGACTCATCTCACCCTGATTCCTGTCCTTATGTCAGATACGTGGGCGTTGAACAGAAGGGGCCCAAGGACTGATCCCTGTGGGACCCCACTAATGACCCTCCTTGGGGATGAGACTATCCCACCAACTACGACCCTCTGGGTCCGGTCCTGGAGCCAATTGCTTATCCATCTGATCATCTGGTTCCCCACCCCCATTTCTCCCAGCTTATCCAACAGGCCCACGTGAGGAACAGAGTCAAATGCCTTGCTGAAGTCTAGAAAGAGGACATCCATTGGTCTACCCAGGTCCAAGGCACTTGTCACCCAGTCATAGAACTCACCCAGGTTTGTCTGACACTTACTTCCCCAGGATGAATCCATGCTCCATCGTCCAGGCACCCTGAGCTTATCCAGGTCCCCCCTAGCCTCTCCTTGACAATGCCCTCCATCACCTTGCCCACCACCCGATGTCAGGCTGACAGGCCTGCGGTTCCCCTGCCACCTCCCTTGATCCCCCTTGTGGATAGGGCACTATGTCGCCACCTTCCAGTCTGGGGCACCCACCCTGTCCTCAGAGAGATGGTGAAAAGCTCTGCCAGGGGTTTCGCCAGGACATCTGCAAGTTCCTTCAGCACTCTGGGATGTAATTTATCCGGCCCGGTGCTTTCTCCGTCTTAAGGGGCGAGGGGCTTCCCTCACTCTCTCTGCTGTGATTTCCACTTATGTGACCTCTTCTCCCTGCTTAGCCTCCCCCACCTGCCAGTGATGCCTCCCCTCCCCAGACCTGCAGATCGGTGGGGTCCCCCTCCTCAAGTATCTCTGTCTCTCCCATGTATGATGCAGCACCCCATTTCCCTGGTGAAAACTGAGGTGGAAGTACTCATTTAGTACCTCAGCCTGCTCCCCGGGTCTTGTGCCCATCTCTCCCCTGATTTAATCCTGCTAATCTGCCCCTTCACCCTTCGTCTTTCCCAATGTATCTAAAGACCCTTGTTCCTCTCCTAATTTCCCTGGCAGGTTCTGCTCCTTCCTTGCCACCGCCCTCCACCCCACTCTAGTGGCCCTTCTAACCCTCAGCTCGTACTCCCCTCATCCCTTTCTCTCCCTTGAGCACTTGAATTGCTTATAGCTGCTTCTTCCTCACACCACCTCCCTGCACCTCCCTGTCCACCAACAGGGTTTTTGGGCCCTACTCGCATTTCGTCTTACTCTTGCACAGGTGCTGGTAGCATCCTGCACCCCTCTCTGATGATTTCCCACCTACTATCAGCGTCCATGTCTGACCCAATTCCATCAAATGCTCCTTAGGATCCTTCCCATTTCCAAAATCACCCCCTGAAGTCGGTTACTTCCGTCTTTGTGCAGCCTTCTACCCCTCCTAGGTCCAGGCAGAACCAGACCCGTGGCATGGTCACTCCCGTAATGGGTCACCCTCAGGCCCCAATCTGGTCACTGTCTGCAGGACCATATCCACACCAAGGTTCCTCCTTGGTCGGTTCCCTCACTGCTGAGTTAGAACGCGTCATTGAAAGACATCCAACAACCTCTGTTCCTGGTCACAGAGGATGTCATAGTCTCCCAGTCTGTTCCTGGCATGTTTAAGTCCCCAACACCACCACCGTTCCTCTGCCCATTCTGCAGTGTCTCCCACCATCTGCCACCAGACTGTCCTCCAGCTCCTCCGCCCAGGGCAGGGGTCTATACAATCACCCTATTTGTACCTCTTGCCCCCTTGTTATCATAAGACCCAACCGCCTCCACGGTTCCTCTGCCTCCTCTACTCCCCTATGCCAATGCAGTTTTGACTATCATTGCTACCCCTCCCTTCCCTCCCCTGTCCTTCCTGAACATAGTGTAACCCTCCAGGTTCAGGTCCCAGTCATGCCTTGCAGTGGCCCAAGTCTCAGTGACCGCTGCCACATCCACTGCTCCCTCAGTTAGCATCGCCTGGAGCTCAGGCATTTTATTGCCCAAGCTCCTGGCATTTAGCAGGACTACCTTCCACCCTTTCCCTATAGTTCCATTTCCCCTGCTCGTGTTCCCATGGGGATTCTGTTTTCCCCTGGTCTGCACTTTGCCAGATGGCCTTTTCCTGCAATCCTCCTGGTCCCCAGGGGGTTGGAGACAGAGTCCTCTCATCGGCACCCCTTGACAGCCTTTCTCCCATCCCACCCCTTCACAAGTTTAAACCCCACTTTTTACCAATGAACCGCTCTATTTTCAACTTAAGGATTCCCCTCCCCTCCAAATTGAGATGTAGTCTATCTCTAGCATACAGCTCCTTATCCTCCCAGGTCTCCCCCCAATCCCCCATCAACCCATACCCTCTGGCCTCACACCACTCCCTGAGCCACTGGTTTATCTCACATTTTCCTTTGTGTTCCCCATCAGCCCTTGGCACTGGCAGGATTTCGAGAAGGAAACTGCATCCTATGTCATGACAGACCCTGGCGAGTTCCCTGAATCTTGCCTGTATTCTAGCTCGCTATTTCCCTAATGTCATTTGTACCCAGGTGGACCAGTATGTCTGGGGAACCCCACAATCCTTTGCCAGCTGATATACCTCGTGCTTAGCCCTGTGCACTGTTAGTCCAGGAAGCATCTTGTTCTAACTGGCCAGGCTTCTCCCTCCTATCCATTTGATACCCCTGATCATAGAATCCCCAGCAGGAGCACTCTGACCACTCCTTTTCCTCCATTCCCCCCTTCCATGTCCCTCATCCTTTCTACAGCCCCTCCACCAGCCGGCTCCTTGTTCTCCTCACTATCTGGGTGCCACATGCCACCCCTCCTTATTTACCATACACCCCACACTCCAATCCTGCAGTCTCCTCCTCAGGTATCCTTCTGTACCTTGTTAATTCCCCTCACCTGCTCATGACTGGTCCTTCTCCCCATCTGACTAAACTAGCCTGACTCATCCTCCTCCATCCTGTCTCCATTTAGCCTCCTGCCTGGGTCATGCCCCCTGGCCTAAACCCTCAGCTCCCTTTACTGAATCCTCCTTGTACTTCTGGTTCTTCTCCTTCACCTTTCCTCCCAACTGGTCCTTCTCCTTGCACTTTCCTCCCTCTCCCCTGCCCTCCTGCTCTGATTCACTGCTCCCCATTCTCCTGCATTCCAGGTCCCCCTGTTCTTCCTGCTATCTGGTCCTTGCCTCCTGCCTCCCACTCCCACTCCCTTTCCGTCTCTAACCACCTCTGTCATGGCTACATCACCCCCCTCATCCTTGAGCAGAAGAAGAGAATTGAAGCGGTTACTGAGTGTAAGGTCTGATCCACCTCCCGCCTTTGCTTCCTTCTGTCCAGCCCTGGCCATCTGCCTACTTCCCTGAGAATGTTGTGCCTCCATCCCCTTTGTGAGGGTCCCCAGTTACCTGCCTGCTTCCTTGGTAGTGTCCTTGACCTCTGCCAGGGTCCCTATGTGACCCCTGAGTATTCTCCTGCACTCTTTCCCTATGCCCCACCCCCAGTGCTTGGTGCAACCCTGTGGAGATTCCCAGCCCCTTCCCCAACCATACCACCCCTTCCCCAGCTTTCTCCTCATCCCCGCGACCTCCTCCCTAAGCTGTACTAGCTGGTAGCACACTGGGCAAACCACCGAACTTCCAAGCCCAGTCCAGTATCATGGCTGCTCCACACCTGTGCACCCCACCACCCTCCCAAAGATGCCGCCCTAATGATGTGTGGTTCCATCCCCTTCCAAATAGGTTTCCTTGGGTGAGCCACCAGGTTCCCCCAGTCCAAGATACCCTACTGCCTCAATCTGGTCACCCACTAATCTTAGAGACAGTCTCCATCTGTACACCAGTAACCCTGTTACTAGGTGCAGTACAACACATTAAACTTATACTGAAATGAACAACTCCCTAAGCTCCTCTCTCCCAGCCTTTAAATCCAACCCCAGTGGCTAGAACTACATGAGCTGCACCTGCAGCCTTTTCCTCCAATTGCAGGCAGGTGTTCTCTATAATTCACAGACTTCTGGGAGGTGGGTCCTGGGCAGACACCTGACTCAAGAGAGAGAGTGTATCAGCCCTGTGTCTCCCTCCAAGCCCAGCAGCCAAAGAACCAGGCCCAAGCAAATCCCACCAAATAGGTTTTAAATCAGAAGAAATAGGCTTTACCAGCGCAGCCTGTTACACAGTGAAACATCCACAAAATGAGCCCCACTTACAGCCACCAAATCAGTTTTCAAACATCCAGCCACCCCCAAAACAATACCCTGCTAGCCCCCTTAGAAGTAAGAAAGAAAAGAACTAACCTACCAAGTAAAATCCACAAGAACCCTGTGAAAACAACAGCAGCAGCTACTGTCCTGGAACACAACTGATCCTGTCCCCTTCCAGTTCTTTCTGAGAAGACAAAGCAGCTAACACCTCAACCTGGTTCAGCTCTGCCTCCAGTCAATTGGCTGAGTGAGACCTGGCCAGACCATTAACACCCTCCCCACTATGAACTAACCTTTACAGCTAATGGAGTCAGCACAAGGAATCAAAATTCAAGTCAAAGCTCTCTAAAATATGTTTGCTGCCAAAGGAAACAGGTATCCAATTTAATCAGCTTCACTAACACCACATCAAAATAGGCTTGAAATTAACAGATATAGGTCTCCAATTCAAATAACCATCTCCAAGCAAATCCCACCAAATAGGTTTTAAATCAGAAGAAATAGGCCTCTACCAGTGCAGCCTGTTACACAGTGAAACATCCACAAAATGAGCCCCACTTACAGCCACCAAATCAGTTTACAAACATCCAGCAGTCCCCAAAACAATACCCTGCTAGCCCCTTAGAAGTAAGAAAGAAAAGAACTAACCTACCAAGTAAAATCCACAAGAACCCTGTGAAAACAACAGCAGCAGCTACTGTCCTGGAACACAACTGATCCTGTCCCCTTCCAGTTCTTTCTTCATCGATATGTGCTATGGGATTATTTACTTCCACCTGGACAGTGACCGGAGATGGGCAGAAGGGACCTCAGTTTAACATCTTATCCGAAGGATGGCACCTCACCAGTGCACCCCTCCCCCACTGTACTGTGCTACTGTGTCAGTTCTGGTATTACCCCAAGTACCTAGTAAGGGGTAGAACCCATGACCATCCGATCATCCAGCCCCAAATGCAAGCATGCTACTACTGAGCCAGTTTACATAGTAACAGGATCCCTGTCCTCAGAGTTTATCTTCTTCTGCTGTTTTAATCCTTTGCTGAAGTAATAACTCTCTGTTTGTGACATCACAGCTTACCACTATAGAAGTGATTATGATATCACAAACAGAAGATTGTGATTTAAGTAAAGGAAAAAATGGCAGGAGCAGACAGCAATAGGAGTCAATCATTGCACTTCCAAGTAAATGAATCAAGTCATGGAGAACAAAGGAAAGAAAAAAAATACAGACAATATATAACTGAATTATGTAAAAATATTATGGTTTTCAAAGTTTTTTTCAAAAGTAACAAATTTACTTTGAGTACGAATGAGACTCGGCCCACTGTCACAGCAGTAATGCTGCCACTCATGATACTGGCAACCTTGTTTGAGAATGAGTGCAGGTAGTCAGGGCCAGCCGTGGGGAGGGAGGAAGGATACAGTGTACCAAAAACTGCCTTCTTTCCCAGGAAAAGGTGGGGAAGAGCAGGTCACTGCTGCTGTTATGTAGCTGCCACCTAGTGGTGCCCTGGTGGAATCACAGCTGGGAAACACAGGATGGGGAGGGGTAGCCATCGGATGCCTTACATCCATGCGGGCACGCGTCATTGCAACGCCAGTGGCACACCTGGAGAGAACCAAAACAAAGAGTACGATTCAGTTGGAGTCTGTACAATAAAAAGTAATTTTGGAACCAACCTGCTGATGACCCAGATTCAGGACAAGCCTGAAGCATCAGAGAGTTGGCTGGGGGGGCCGGGATGAGCATCCGGATGGCAGCTCTCCTCCTCTGTGGTGGGAAGGTCAGGGTGGTCGGCACTAGTCCAACTCCTAGAGGCGTCTGACACCTTGTGTGCATGTGGGCTTGGAGCTCGGCAGATGTCGGCATGCACATTCATGGGAGCATACATGCCGTACTTTGTACCATTGAGCTTCAGGGGGAAACTCCAAAGAAAAAAGCCTTCTAGGCAGCTGCAGCAAGACGCTGGAACTTTGGACTTCCTGCACACCAAAATGACCTGAAGGTGTACGTTTTGGCGGAGGCTCATAGTCTGATAAGGTCTTTCCCTACATCCTTGCCCTGACAGAAGTTCAGAAACAGAGTTTAAATAAAAAAAGCAGTTATGAAATGGGTCCAAAGTATCCAGAAATCTGATTGACTGAGGACCTCAAAACCCAGTGCTGACAGCCCATTTCATTTTATTTTTTATCCTTGTAAGTCTGATGAGCATAACTGCCCGTTTTCACAGACGACAAGCATTACATAAATACAGTTACAAAATACAATACAAACATTACAGAATAAAAATACAGCAGAATCGAAATGTACATTCCTGTGAGGGATACAAGTATTTTTTTCTTGATTTAAAAGATGTTACCTAATTACAATTTGACACATCCTGGGGAGAGAATTAAAAAGTGCAAGGCCCTATATAGTAGGGAACGATGGCCTAAAGCTTTCTTAAAAAATGGTAGGCCAAATTTAAACTTAGATTGGTTCTGTGCTTTTAGAATTCACATATCTGGAAAAATATGAACTCACTGAAAGAGGTAGGAACCAAATTTAATTTTGAACTTAAAAATACTTATTTTAAAGTGGATTATATTTGAGAGAAAGACAATTGGAGAGTTTCAAAAGAAGACAGTGATTGGTTCTTACAGGGCACAAAGCATGAACCACAAGATAGAGTTGTAGGTAAGACTCAGTGGGCGATTCCAGAATGCATGGCGCAACTTGCCATGTCTATTACGTTAGGGACCCTGTGCCCTATTCCAGGACTGGCAGGGTCCCCAGCACCTATGACTCACTTACTTATGCAGTCGAGGGTTGTGCCACAGGAATGGTGCAATGGACCTGGGTGCTGCAAGTCACAGACCACAATCAACTGCCCTCCCAGAGCCCCCCACCTTGTAACATGGCCACAATCCCCTGAGGAACCTTGATGGGGTGAGCTGGGTGGCACAGGGCAAGGGGCATGGCGTAATACTGACCGGTGGCACCTGAAATTGGGGGCAGGGTGGGGGCATCACTGTGCTGGGGGTTTAGGCACATCAGTGTGCATTCCATGGCATCATGGGGATCCATTGTTTTGCCAGGACGGATACCCATTAGACCACCTCCATGCTGGTCTAACCTGCAGCGCCATTGTGGGACTTTATGATGGCGTATCTGGGTTACAGCGCCCACTCAGAATAGGGCATGTGCTGCCATAACTCCACCCTTGCACCATGTCGCAGTGGGTTGCAGGAGGTAGTGGGTGGCACAAGCCCACCTTGGTGCAACCTGCATGCGGCATGGTGCAAGCTGGGCTCAGAATACGCAACCTGCATTATCACATGGGCAAGGTGGAATTTGCGCCATAGGGTTTTGGCATAATCACCTTGTGCCATGAAGGCCCTGAATTGGGCCTAGTCTGTCCAGGGACTTACGCACCATGACGGCACAGATAGTAAGCCCATAATCCAGGACACTGAAAAGAAAACTGTGAGCCAATAAATGTCTTGATTCCATTGTTAGAAATGGCTTGATTCTAAACAGACAACCTAGTCTTTGATGAATTTTTTTGATAATATATGAAACATGATATTCAAAAGAGAGAGATTAGTATCAAATACCGGTCCCAGATATTTGAATGTATTAACCAGTTCAATGGTATTTCCCCTTAGCATCTTGGACAGGTTCCATGGCAGGAGCATTGTTTTTTTTGTTAGTAAACAATATAAATTTAGTTTTAGCTTAGTTGAGTACTAGGGAATTAGAAAGTAGCCAATTCTGGAATGAGTCCAAATCAATCTGAATTTTTTGAAGGGCCTCCGCTGATGTTTGACTGGTCTTGTAAATGACTGCATCATCTAAATACATTATGATAGAACTTGGAGACACCATGAACTCGGAGCAGTGTTCATGTAAAAAGAAAAATATGAACGGTCCCAGGATGGATCCCTGGGGAACTCCACATTCAATTGACTTGAAAGAAGAATAATGACCATCAATGCTAGTCACATGTATCCCGTTTGAGAGGTACTGGGAAAACCATTTAATGGCTTCGTGGGAAAACTACAACTTGTCCAAAATACAGGGGGGTTATGCTCACTGAGTTCAAGGCCTTGTTGAGGTCCATAAAGAGGGCAGCAACCGAGAGACCTTTATCAAGAGCACTCCATATTCCTCCAGTGAACCTCACCAAGGCCGTTTCCGCATTATACCCTGCCTTAAAGCCATGTTGACGATCTGTTAGCAAACTGCATTAAGAAGATGCTCTGATGTCTGATCTAGTATGATCCCAGCACAACAGCACTGGAAAAACATGTATGATGTAACTGTTTACATTAAGTAGGCACAGCTGTATCAATACGCCTCTGTTCGCTTACTTGTATTTAAAAAATGCAGCATCTGTCATCTACAGGCCAAACAGTAAAATCACAATGGCTCAATAGAGTCATAGAATTGAATTGTGATGGCAGAAAAGGACCGATAAGCACACGAGACTGCACATTTGTCCAGCTATCTGCCTGTATTTATTTTATTTATTTATTGACATAGGACTGTTTTTTTCTTTTTCTTTTTTTTATTTGCATATTTTTTCATTTAAATAAAAAAAAGTTGTAATTATTTCTTTACTAAGCCTAATGGATCCATTCATAATTGTGATAAGGTAGTCCAGGGCCAGCTTTGTAGGGTTGCCACCTGTCAGGTTTTTCACCTGGTGATCAGGTTTTCAGGGTCCCTATCAGGTAATCCGGTTTTGCTCTGTGCTGGTCAGCTTTTTGAGCCATTCTGAGTGCTCAAATACTTTTGAAACAGATTTTGTCATATCATTCATTGTTTCAGCTACATGACCAGGTTACAAACAAGTTCTCTTGTCAGTATAGCCCTTTGTTTGTGAAAGTAGTCGACCTGGGAGGTGTAAAGTGTGGCCATTAACACCATTAGCACTTACTTAACCTAATCTTTTCCACTGCATCTTAAAGTGGCATAATAGTAAAGCTGCCCCTACCTTTTGTAACAGTAACAACAGAGGCAGTTGTCATACTAACATACTATTTGCCAGCGGATTAGGCCTTACGGTCTATCGAGTCTGCTCGAACCTTAGATCCTTAGTTGGGTGCTGAGGCCCTCCCATCCCTTGTGCTCCAGAAACCCCTATCATCCATCCCCACCCCCCCAGGACAGGCCATCATCTGATACATCCACTTTCTGTGTCTGTCCCACCCTCTCTTGAAGCCCTCCACTGTGGATCTCTGAACCAGCTCGCCAGGCAGTGCATTCCAAGGGTCCACCACCCTCTCAGTGAAAACCTCCTCCTCCCCCCACCCTTCCAACTTCAAACCATGCCTCTGGTGATACCTCCCTGCTTTAGTCTAAAGAGCCCTCCATGTTTATCCTATTTATTACCTTGAGGTACTTGAAGACCTCAATCATGTCCCCCGCTCTCTCCTCTCCTCCAATGAAAACAGGCAGAGCTCCTCAAGTCTGTCCTCATACGTCAAATCCCTAGCCCTCGTGTCATCTTAGTTGCCCTCCTCTGTACCCACCTCTCCAGGAGCTGTTGAGCCTCTTCAAGTGTGGTCTCCAGTACTGTACAGTACTCAAGGTGTGGTCTAACCAGTCCATTGTACAGCGGCAGAATCACTTCCTTGCTCCTAGAGGTGATCCCCTTAATGCATCCCAACATCCTGTTTGCCTGCTACCGCCTTTCCTGCACTGCTCAGAGTTATTCATACATGTATCCACCATGACCCCTAGGTCTTTTCCCTATTGAGGCCTCCAGCGCCCTCCCAGGGTGTACCTGTGTTTAGGGTTTCCGACCAAGATGCAACACCTTGCACTTAGTGATATTGAAATTTAATTTCCATGTGTGAGCCCAGCTTTCCAGGGTGTCCAGGTCCCCTTGCAGGGCCAACCTCCCCTCTTCTCCCTCAACTACTGCTCCCATCTTGGAGTCATCCATGAAGAGACTCATTTCACACCCTATACCCTCCCTGATGTCCGATATGTATGCATTAAACAGGATTGGACCCAGGAGCGAGCCCTGCGGTTCCCCACTACCAACCTCTCTAGGGTTCGAGAGCTCCCCACAGACCACTACACTCTGGGTGCATCCAGCTAGCCAGTTTTCAATCCATCTGACCATCAAAGGGCCTACTCCTAACCCCATCAGTTTCTCCACCAGACCACTGTGGGGGACAGAGTCAAACGCCTTGCTGAAGTCCAAGAATAATACATCCACAGGCTTTCCCCTGTCCAGTTCTGATGTTACCCATTCGTAGAACTCCACAAGGTTGGTTTGACATGATCTACCTGGCACAAACCCATGTTGCCGACTATCCAGACCTCTCACCTCCTCCAAGTACACCCTCAGTCGTTCCTTTAATATACTCTCCATTAATTTTCCCACCACTGAGGTCAAACTGATGGGTCTATAGTTACCTGGTACTTCCCTCGACGCCCCTTTATGGATTGGCACCACATGTGCCTCTCGCCAATCCCTAGGTACCCTCCCTGTCTCAAGTGACCTATTGAAGAGCTCCGCCAGGGGTGCAGCCAGTATGTCTGCCAATTCCCATAGTACTCTCGAAAGGAATGCCATCCGGCCCAGGAGATTTGTCTTTCTTTAGGGCCTTGAGGGCTAACCACAGCCTTTTGGTGGAGATAGCATCATCCATCCCCTCCACCTTACTGGCCTTTTTATCCTTATCCAGATGTGACACCCCTGGGGTACTTCTCCCTCCCTCTTGCTCCATTTCTGTTGCTCCCCTGATCCCACTTACTGCCACTTCTATCCCCTTCATGCCTTGCTTTGTAGATATCCCATCCTCCTCCGAGTGAACACAGAGCAAAGTACTGCTAAATACCTTTGCCTGGTCCTCGCCTCTTCGCCCACCCTCCTTCTGATCTCAATCTGCTGAGATGGCCCTTAGTTTTTCTCCGCTCCCCAATGTACTGGAAGAACCCCTTTTCCTCCATGTATCCTCTGTGCCAGCCGCTCTTTACTGGACTTCTCCCCTCACCATACGGGTGACTTTTCTAGATGCAAGATGGTACATTTCCTTATCCCTATCCCTCTTGTTGTTTTATATTTTTGTAGGCCGCTCTTTTCTCTGATCTACCTGTACCTCACTGGACCACCAGCATGGTTTATGTGACCTTGCTCCCTTACGTTTCAACTTAACGCAGATCCTGACTGCCTCATGAAGTCCCCATTTTATGACCTCCCATCTCTTTTCCACACTTGTCATTGATGTAATCCCCTTCAAGTGATCCTCGAGAATATTTCCCATGCCCACAATGTCTGCCCCCCTGAAGTCCACTGCCAGTGTCCTAGATCCCCCCATGCTTATTTGAAACCAGACAGTATTGTGGTCGCTCCCAGTCAGAGGGTCCTGTATAACCATGTCCCTTACCATATCCCCATCTGCCAGAACCACATCCAGGACATGCCCCTCCCTTGTGGGCTCCATCACATGCTGTGTTAAGAACACATCCTGGAAGCCGTCCAGCAGCCTCTGCTCCTTGGCCACCTTAGAGGACATGGTTCCCCAGTTTGTACACGGCATATTAAGGTCCCCCATCAGCACCACTCTTTCCCCTTTTGGTCCACACTGGACAATGATGTTGTCCAGCAAACTATCCTCTAGAACATCACTCATTCCGGGGGGCCTATATACTACACCCAGCTTGACCTTATCTCCTGCTGTGGATCGTAAGGTGACCCATAAGGCCTCCACGTTTCCCTCTGCCTCTTCTACCCTAGCAATTTCTATGTCATCTCTGAACATAGCCACTCCACCCTCTGCCCTCCTTTCTATCCTTCCTAAGCATAGTGTACCCTGTACGCTTAGGTCCCAGTCATGGTATTTGTTGGCCCACGCCTCCTGACCGCCACATCCACCCCTCTAGTCAGAGCATGGCTCTAGAACTCTTGGGCAACTTGTTTCCCAAGCCTCCTGGCAATTACTAACACCAACCCCCACCTCTATCCCTGATCCTCTTGTCGAACCCCACCCAGATTCCTTATACTTCCATCCTCCCTCTGCTCCTCCTGAAACCTCCACCCCAGTATGTTTCCCCTCCCCTTGGGCTTGAAGGCTACTCCCTCATCTGAGGAGAGGGCTTGGTCAGCCCCTCCTTATCCATTCCCCTCACAAGTTTAAACCCCACCTTTTGAATGTAGTCAGCCATCCCCTGTTTAAGGACTCCTTCCCTAATGGGGCAAGATGAAGCCTGTCCTGCATACAGTCCCTTATCCTCCCAAACTCCATTCCAGTTCCCTAGCACCCCAACCCACTCTCTTCACCCCACTTCCTGAGCCAGTCATTAACCTCTGTGAGCTTCTTATTTTTCTCCACTGAGGCCTTGGTACTGGCAATATCTCCTAAAAGGAAATGTTGCATCCATTAGCCCCACAGACTTGGCAAGTTCTTGGAACCGTGTTTGATTTCCAAAATGCTATTTCCCTCTAGATCGCTAGTTCCCAAATGCACCAGGAAACGGTTCCCTCCACAATCCCTAACCATTTCATACACTATGAACTTTGCTCTGTGCACTGTCAGCCCAGAGATACTCACTACCTTCACCTGGCTATGGCATCCATCCCGCTGTCCCTCCCACTGGATACCCCTAATCATCGAGTCGCCCAATAACAGAATCTTAACACCGCCATCATCCTTATGGTTACCTCCACTATGCCCTCTCAGCCCCCCTTCCCCCCCTTTTATTCATGATCTCAATTCCATGGGAATCTTCCTGCCTTATTAGAGACCCCCTAGTCACCCTCCCCTTTCTGCCTCCCTCGTTATTTTGCCCACTTAACTCAAACCCCCTCTGAATAGGTGGTCCCTTTAACCCTCTCTTATCCGAACCATTTATCCTGGCCCTGATGGTTTCCCTTCCCCACACCGCCATCCTCCCCTTGTAATAGTACCCCTGCCTCCCACAGGCTCTCTGTGGGTCCTTTAGCTAGGGCCCCATCTTGGTACTGACCCCTGCTGAAGGGGTACTCCTCTCCCACCTCCTTGTCTCCTAGTTTCTCTCCAATCATGCTCTCCTCCCTCATGTCTGCAATATGTTGCATCTCCCCCATTTGCTTAACATTTATGTTTCCCCTTCTCCCTCTGGGACTATTTCTATCCTTTCCATTGCCGGTCTGTGATGCCCTATGGGTATCCAACTCCCTCCTCCTGGCCTCTGTATAAGTTTCCTCATTTTCACCAACCCCTTCCTCCCCCTCTAGGTTGCTTAGTAGCTCAAATTTATTGTGACACTCTATGTCAGCCTCCATCAAGTAACCCGAGTTTCCCCTGACTGCACCTCTAAACTGTGCCTCTTCTTCCCCTCTTGCTCTGTTCACTTTAGGAGTGCCCTTCCCACAGTCTGCTGTTTTAGGCTTCCGCACATCAGCCCCTCCTGACTCTTTCCCCTCCACTCTCTTTGTATTCAGAATGTTCACCCCGTACGCTTTCCCCTTAGCGTCAACATCCCTATCTAAGGGTCCTCTGTCCCTAATATCCCCCCTTCTGCTTGCTGTAACATAACGTCCTGTAATTTCCGAGCATTGCCCTCAACCTCCCCTCAGCCCCACCCTTCTGCTGCCCATATCCACACCCCTTATCCTTGGACACCCCCCAGCTCCCCCAGCTTACTCCTTAACCAATATACCTCACTCCTGATGCAAGATAGCTGTCTACAGAGTGGGCAGCCTCCCTCTCTCCAGGCCCAATTGAGAATTATTGCCATCCCACAGCCTGTGCAGCCTACAACCCTTCTGAAGATGCCTGCCATGGTGGAATATGGCGACCCTGTTTATCCCCCTCTGTTTATAATGGCACACCCCCTTTTCTCAGTCCCTTTCCCCTGGTATACAGTTTCTCTCTATACTGACTGCAGTTACTTACAAACCCAGTTTCAACCCCACCAATAAAGTTCTGAAGTCTCACAAACACATACAGTCCAGTGTGTGTTCAGTCCCACTAACAGTGTGTGTATACAGACATTAGGTACCGTATGATGTCACAGGCCCACCAACTCCTGTTGCTTTGAATTTCAGTCCCAAACAGAAATACTCAGCCCTTCAATCCCAACCCCCAGTGGCTTTTCAGTATTTAAGAAAGCCTACAAAACAGGGTGGGTGGGAGGACTCTTACCAAAAACCAGGCAAACAACACGTTTAAATTTCACTCTAATTATCCCTGCCAAACAACTGTTCCCAAGCCTCCAAAGTTACAATATCACAGCCCAAGTAACAGTCCTAACTCAAGGTAATAATTTTTAACACATAGAACTAATTTAACTTACAAAACTATTCAAATATTTCAGTTAAAACAGAATATAACCCCAGACCTCTGTCCTTACCAGCCTGCTGCTTATGTTCCCAAGTGAACTTCTACTTTCATTTGCTGGTAAACATTTTCATCTCTAACAGAATTTAGGCATTTTTAAATATTAAATTGTTTTTTCTCAAGAAAAAGTATGGTTGCCTCTTTGGCTTTGAAACAGTACTGTGGACATGAAAAGAAAATGGAGCTAGAAAAAGATATAAAGTACAGATTATAGGAAACAATTTATTTATGTATTATTATATACCCTGTGTACTACTGTATGCTGTTTACAGTATTTCACTTGTCTCCTCCCAGATCATATACAAATAGGTTTCTTTTATCTCTGTATTTTTTCTGGTAAACCAATGTCAATAAATAAATACACAAGTAAATAAATAACTAGGAAGAACCTAGGAAAGTAATTTAACAGGTACAGTACAGTATCTTGACATTTTTGTTGAACTGCTGCTTTAAGTGTTGCCTTTTACTGATATAATAAATAGCTTTGGAGGAGGAGCAATGCATGATGAGTCATGAAAAGGGGGTGGGGCTAGGGGTGGAGCTTAGGGTCCAGTTTTTGCCTCATTCAAAGGTGGCAACCCTATTTGTTCTGTGATAATGGCACTTCTTAGGTGTGGGAAGCACTCTGCCTTTGGCCTCACACTTGAATCCACCTAAGGCATGCTGTTATCCCTGGACAAAGCACACCCTATCATCTTTTATTGCTTAGTGGTCACCCCTAGAAGGATGATGCTGTTTCAGCACATTAAAGCGAGTGCTCAGTAATTCTCCCTTTTTCTAAAATTGTTTCTCCTCCATTGTCACCCATCCAGTCTGCTGGCTGGGAGATATACCTCCATCCCACGGTGGTCCCCCCATCCTCCCCTGCTAACCCAACTGCTCCCACCAGTGGAGATTCTTGTGGTGACAATGTGGTATATAATCCTGTTTTTTTTCCTTACTACCGCCCACCCTTGTGTCAGATATCAGCATCTGACAGCTTTGCCAGATGCAGAGCAAAATGTGCAAGTGCAGCCTCCTGTGGGGCAGCAGGCACCCCTGCCCACTGGGAGGGGTTGCTACATCTGTGGTTCCCCACATCACCCTCAGCAACCCTCCCCAACCCTGATCACATCTGATGCTGGCTCCCCATGTCCACTCCTGAACCCAGGGTACTGGTACAGAAGTGTGACATGCTTCCACTACACCATCGGGCAGCCTTGGTAATTTCATTTTGACTCTTTTGTTCCCATATGGCCTTTTTTTGTAATTTCTATCTATGATCCCCTTCACTCTGTGCCCCTTTCACTCTGTTCCCCCTTCACTTTGTGCCCACCCTTTAGTCTGTGCCCCATCTCCTTCCGGTCCCCAAGGCCAGCCATCTGTCCCCATTATCTGATCACCACAAGATACCGTCCCCTATGGAGCTGAGGCTTTCCCCCCCAGGTGGGGCTGGGTTAGGGCCCATTTCTCTTGAGCATTTCTAGTTGCGCTTTGCGGCAGGTTCGGGGGGGCAGGCAGAGCGATCTGATGGTGCTGGGGGGCCATCATCATGGGCATTGGTCACCTTTTCCATGTTTTTCTGTCCCCTGCCCCAGGAGTCAGGCATGCAAGGACTGCAGTATACATGCATGCAAGCATGTGGTATCACACACAGCCAGCATGGCATCTCCCACCCTGGTCATGCTGCACCCTATTGTTTCCTGTTACGGGGCATTGTGGCAGTGGAAAATGAGACCCTCCTGCTCCAGAGGAGGAAAGCATCTTCTGGGACTCTCAGTCCGTGCCTCCCAACTGGCCCCAGACAGCTCGGGCTCGTTCCTGAACTCAGTTCACCAGCTGCCAGGAGCGGCAGTGCTACCACTGCACAAACAGACTAGCTCCCATATAGATTTTATACCACAACCAGGCACCTGCTGTACTGGCATATACCTCAGATCAGGGATCTGCCCCACATCAGGCTGAAGACATTATTCTGACAAGAGTCTTCATGAAGCTCTGCTCAGCCTTCTCCACACCTGCGTTACCAGTCGGTGTGTGTTTCAGTCTGCCTTGGATTTGTGTATTCTTGGGAGGAGAGAGGATGGTCTCTTCCTCCGGCCCTGCCATGAGAGGAGAACTTGTGTGGAGAACCTGACTGAGCATGCTGCCATGGGAGGTGGAAAGCTGGCCTGGGGGCTAGGGACCGGGCTGATTCAGCTGCTCCCTGGACACAGGAGCCAGAAAAACTTCTATGAAAAAAAAAAAGAATTTGAACCTGACCTACTTACCTTCCTCTTTAAGAATGTTAGATCACAGTATAAGGAAACAGGAAGCAATTAAGCAAAGAAGAGTTCTGTTTTTTACTCACGGCTCAGTTTCTAATGTGTGCAGTTTAGCTACGAAGTTATAGGGAATATATCCTTGTTGTCCAGTGGTCAGAGACTCTGCCTTCCACCACTCATCATTCTTGCTAAAAGAGAAAGAGAGCAGCGAGAGAGAGACTCGGCATTAACAATGTAGCTCTGATGCCCAGAAATCTACCTGCAGCTAATTTTGACTTTGTACCCAGTGATACAGAACAAATGGGTAACTTACTCTTCCAGTATTCGTAGCTTGTCTCCCTTCTGAAAGCCAAGGTCATCTGTGTGTGCTGGCTCATAGCTGTACAGTGCAATGACTAGGTTGTCTGTAAGAAAGCGAGGAGGGTGACTGGCATTAACAAAGTGTGCTACAAGTATTCATTTAGTTTCATGAGTGCCTTCTGATTGCACTGAAGTTTACCTGTGCATGGGGAGCCTGATGGCTCAGCTGCCATGACAGCAACTTGGGTGGAGGACTGGACACAGAACGCTAGGGACTGGATGACTGATTGCAGGTGTGTTGCTTGGTGTGGTGTATCGCATTGCGAAGAGTATTGACGTGTATTCTTGCATCACTGCAGTGGTCCTGGCCTTGGGCCAGGAAGCTGCGACTTGAAAACTGGACTGAAAGAACCAGATCCGTCAGCCTGGTAAAATCCTGACCGGCCAGACCAGGCCTGAGCTGCACAGATGTTGCTGGTCAGATTGGCCGGCCTGGCTCTTACTTCCTTTCTTCTTTTTTTGTAATTTCTGTGTTGTGCCCCCTTGACATTCTGAGCCCAATCTCCGCCGTGTTCCCCAAGGCTAGCCACTGTTCCTGCTTACCTGACCGAACTCGATGAGCCATCCTCCGTGGAGCCGCGGCTTACCCCCCAGGCAGGGACAAGGCGAGGGCCCTGCCCTTGATCACTTCTTGTGATATCAAGGCATCAGGCTCGGAGGTCCAGGCAGGAAGATCTGGTGGAGCCGGGGGAACCATCATCATCATCATCATCGGGCTTGGGGTTCCATTTTCCACCAGTTTTTCACCCAGTCCTTTGAAATCACACTTGCTAGGACTACAAGTGTGCATGTCAGTGCATGACATCACATGCAGCCAGCATGACTCCTCCCACCCCTGGCCATGCTGAGCTCTACTATCCCCTGCATCCAGGGGCAGTTTGGCAGTGTGGAAGGGCCCTCCCACTCCAGGAAAGGAGAGCATCCTCCAAGATGCTCAATCCTGCCTCCCCATCCGCTCCCCATGATTTGAGGTCACTCCCAACCCAGGTCACTCGGCATCGAAGTGGTAGTGCAGCACCTGTACCAATGGGTTGGCCTCAGTCTGGCTTTTTACTTGTCTGGTCCAGTCCCCATAGTCCAGTTTTCACCTATATCCCTGTACCCTCGGGAGGCCCTACTGAGACTTTTTCGGTTACAGCATGCATTCTTCCACAGGCTGAGCACTGTACAGAAGAGTTCAGCAGGGGTATGTGGCACCCCTAGCAGATGCTGCATGTACCTGTCATGAAAACAAAGCACATGACAAAGGACAGGTGCATGTTTTGCTTCAAACAGACTAAGAAGCTATTTCTGAATTTCATGAGTCGATAGATCGTACACAGCATGCTGTGATATGTGAGTTTTGCAATGGGTAGCTTTGAACCCTGCGACTGCGGGGTGTAAACAGTGTATCACTAAGATACCCAGGCAGACAGCTGGTTGGTAAAAGGAGGTGCTAATTCCCATAGAGCGGGAGTAATTTTCTTGCTAACCAGCAGAGGTAAGTAGTGCTTCTAACATGAATGACTATTTTTATTTAATTTTTTTATTTTAGTACTAGGATTATAAATACCTTTGAGCCATCAGTTCATTTATAAAGGTTCCGCATCAACATGAGAAGTATAAACAAACACAGGGATCAAATAAAAGAGAAATCCATACTGTTAATAACTGATCATCCTAAAACACTGACAGCAACAATTACACGTAAAGTTGGTTCAGGTGACATCAGTTTGCTGGCCCTTTTTTATTGTTGCTGATTTTTAAATGCTGGGCTTTTTCACTACTGTCTGCTGGGACCACCACACTCCTCCCCACTTGTGAACTTAACCCAGGGTTTTTAGGGAGCGGTTTTCTTTCTTTTACAGCTGATTTCTGAGAATGGCCCAGCATAGATGCAGCATCTCATTTTTAGTGGGCTTCTGCTTCTAACCATTACTGTAATTGGATGATCTTCGGGCAACAGGAGGCTAAGTGACTTGATCAAGATCACACAGTGAGTATTGACCTGATATGGGTTAGAACCTCTGATCTCCAGGTTCTTAAGCCAGTGCTCTTACCACTACACCAGACTGCCTCCATGGGTTCATGCATGCGTCATCAGATAGTCTGCTATTGTCCCATCACAAGACGGTTTCTGTGATCTAATGCAATATAAACATTGTCATTTCCTTGGTTGTTATCTTTGTAACTGAGGTAGGGAGATAGTCAGGATAACTATATATATATATATATATATACATATATATATGCAATAATAAGGTACGAAATACAGCCGAAACCTTCCAAACCCATCTTTAACAGGTTTCCATAAACTGCACCAAACTTTTTTTTTCCTTATTGTATTGCCTTTATTAGTATTACTCAGTCTCCTGTAGCCTGTTCTGGGACCTAATTCAAATTTTGATTTTATAAGAGCCATAATGTAAAGTTCTATACGTTACCTTGCAGTGGAGACATGGGAGGCGACTGAGGCTCGTAGGTCACTAATGGATCTCTCACGTCTGGCCCATTTGAAAACTGTAGAATGAAAAAGAGATTTTGCCTTTTTAAAGATTCCCATGGCTCTTGTTGTAATAAGGAAGGTCATCCTCAAGAAAAATCGAGACCCTTTAATGGTTTAGACAGATTCTGTCAGTAAGGTGCGAAAACATGGGTGGACAAAATAGTTCTAATTTACAATTTAGTTCAAAAACTACAAATCATGATGAAACTTTCCTATGAAAGGGGAAATTCAAAGATGATGATTGTCACAGCTGTAAAGCCCTTGAAAAGTTCTTTCAATCAATGTATTTTTATTTTTACAGTTTTTAGCTAGGAAAGACACACTAAGCCGAGGCTTGTTTCCAAGTGCATCCTGGGAGCACAGGGAAGTTAAGTGACTTGCTCATGGTCACGCAGTGGTGCCTGTGGGATTCAAACCCGGTTCTCCAGATCTGTAGTTCAGTGCTCTTAACCATACACTGTACTGCCTCCTTTTCACTATTTTGTTCCCCTGTAGCAGGAAGCATTCCAGAGATACAAATAACTAAGTCTGTTCAATACTGAAACTACATTGCCATCCTTTTCATAAATGTTTGAAGTCAGGAAGGAACAAACTCTGGGATGTAACTCTGACTGTATACAACAGCTTGCGCAGGATGTGCACCATGCCTTCGTACTCATCACCTATGATTGTATTCTAGTTGTTTGTACACATTGTAGATTATTTTATTTAACCTGGTACCTGTTCTTTACATGTTTTTTGTGTACTTCTGTAAATTTTTCTCAGCACACCATTTGTAATGTATTTGACTCTGTATGTATACCTGCATTATTAAGTGTAATTAATTCTGGGCTGGCCCTGAAAAAGGGATGTCTTGTGTCAGTGGGCCCACCTGGTCAACAAAATTTCAGTAAACAATAAACAAACTGTGGTCAACTTTGTGTAGTTAAGCATACTTTGCTCCTCTATGACGTCACACAGTTCCATAACATGATGGCACTGTAGCTGTAGCATCAGTATTGCACAGACTTAGTTATGGATATTGCCAGAGCAGCTGCAGGTAAGCCCGATACCTTGTGCAAAAGAGTTTTCAATGGATTTCCAAACTCTGATGGACACCAGGTACAAATAATCTCCTTTAAGGACCCATTTGGGACAGAAGGACCTGCCCTTTATATCGGTTAGTCCTCAATGTGCAGGTTGCATGGGAATACAGGTGTGGAAGGTCAATTATAACTTGAAAAAAAGCACAAAAACACACACTCATGGTCCTGATCCTGGGCTGAACCAAAACAAGAGAATGTGCAAAAACAAATGTGCAGCACTCTTAGAATAAAATAAAGAAAGTACTCACTAAATGTGAAGCCATCCGTAGTTTAATACTGGCAAGAAAACACAGCACTAAGCCCCAGCACTTCGCCTCTGCAGAGTGAGGCTTCGTCAGGGGGCGTGCCTAACACATAGACAGCTGCTCATATAAAGGTAACTGTTAAAGGTACAGACACCAGCACTAGTTGACGTGATATAGAAGGTCATCAGTGAACAATGAATGTACGAGAAAGCTGCAGTAAAAAAAAAAATCCACCGCCAAAATTTATATGAAATACAAAGAGGACTGGAGCTGTTGGAGAACAAAGTTTGAACATAAAAATGCAGCTCATGTAAGGCATATGCAGTCCAGAACTAGCTAGGAAAAAGGGGAAGGGGGCTGGGGGAGGGTTACGGTGTATGACTGAGATTAACCGTACAGTATTTGTAAATGCATAACGCTGTAATGTACAGTGGCAAAGGTCCTCTGAGTTCATATGGCTGTCTATAGATGTAGTTAGGTTATACAGAAGCATACAGCAAGAGCTCTAACTCTTGGCAACGGAATCTCACATAACACACTGCTCTCTTGCTGCAGATTTTCCTACTAATTTCATTCTAGAGGCCACCAGGTTAATATCTTTTTATGTTGGCATACTTGCGCAGCCAACATCTTGCGGTAGTGCAGATTTGGAGGCACGGTCACTGTTGGGTGAATACAGGGCACACATCAGTAGGTGTGTCCCTCATTCCCCAATCAGTTTGCAGGCTGGCGCCACACCGTGCATACCTATTGTGGCCATGGGATCAAATGAAAGGTCTACTGCAATTCGAGCTAAGCTCGTCATGTGCAGCAGACTTCCCAACGTATTTTCCCTGGTGGTGAAAAAAGAAAATTAACATGGTGGCATACTGCTGACTTTGAGGTGCCCAATCCCCCTATTGGCATACCCGGCCCAATGTATATGCTGGACGGGGAGCCCACTCCACCAGCATAATGCATCCCCCATTTGTTATGTGTAAAGGTGCCTAATCCTCCTTGGCTCTTGCCCCCAGCCATTGGCACAACGGGTGCCCACCACCCGGCAGCTACAGCGCCCCCCAAAAACACTTAGGTGGCACTGTGGAGCCCACCCGGCATGCCAAATGCCCTGCAAAAAAAAACTGTCCCTTGATGTTTATGTTTTTAATTTTTTTAACCTGTAAAACAGAAAACTGTTGCTCGCGGTCTCCCTGCCCACCTGCCACGCCCACCCACTGCGCACCCTGCCTCCCCACATCCCCTCCCCCATACTTACCTCTGGAGTCTGGCACGATGATCTTCGGTGGACCTGGAACACGTCTGCACTCTTTAAAGCCGACCGCGAACTGAGGAAATGCCGGTAAGCTGTTTAATGGAATAAATAGGGTTTGTTCAACTTTGATGCATATCTCAAGCATGTTTTGGACTTTTGGCACCAGATTTTCAACATGGGGTTTTTGGGACCCCTCCTCATGAATTCTGAACTGTCATGGTGTTAATCGGCCCCAAAAGGTGATTTCACAGTCACTGCGCAGAATCACCTTTCGGGACCGATTAACAAAACAACAGTGCAACTGTTCATGAGGGGGCTCTCAAGCCTATGTTACAAATTTGCGTGAAAATAAAAAATGGCTG
Organism: Neoceratodus forsteri; assembly: GCA_016271365.2. NCBI lineage: Eukaryota > Metazoa > Chordata > Ceratodontiformes > Ceratodontidae > Neoceratodus > Neoceratodus forsteri. Next base: position 1,170,311,011 of record CM057451.1, on the reverse strand, counting down.
TTTTACGAGCGTGTGTTGCGCTGTTTCCACGCACGCTCGTAACTTTGTGAATTTGTTATATTTTCAGTCCAGATTTTCAAAATTGGCATTTTCCCATACCTTCTGATGAACAGTACAGCTGTCATTTTACATATCCTGGCCAAAATGTGTTTCCGCACGTCCGGCGCAGAATAGCGTGATCACTGTGCAAAATCACTTTTTGAGACAGTTTGAGGAAATGACAGTGACATTGTTCATGAGCAGAGGTCCTAAAATGCCTATGCTGAAAATTTGGTGCTGAAAGTCCATAAAATGACTGTGTTGCAAGCGTGCATTGCGCAGTTTCCACGCACCCGTTTAACTCTGCAAATTTGCAATATTTCCATACCAGATTTTCAACACTGGCATTTTTTCACACCTCCTTATGAACAGTACAGCTGTCATTTTTCACATCCTGCCCAAAACGTGTTTCTGCACCTGTGGCGCACAATGGCGTGGTCACTGTGGGAAATCAACTTTTGGGACAGATTAACAAAATCGCAGTGCCCCTGTTCATAAGGGGAGGTCCCAAACTACCTATGTTACAAATGTGGCTAACAAACTCCCCAAAATAATTGGGTTACGGATGTGTGTTGCGCAGTTTCCATGCATGCTCATTGCTTCACCAGTTTTTTATATTGTCACTCCGGATTTTCAACGTTGCCATTTTTTTACGTCTCCTCATGAACAATACAGTATTCATTCTCCACATCCTGCCCAAAAATGTGTTTTCGGCCCTCTGTCACCAAATGGCACAGCCGCTGTGCAAAACCACCTTTCAGCTAACAAAGTGATTGTGCCGCTTTTCATGAGGTGGCCTGACAAGCAGCCTGTGACCGGAGCTCCTGCCACTCTTGAGGAACAACCTTTTCTTAAATCTGTTGAAACAGTTCTTGAATTGCTAAGCCTAATCTATCCTTTACAATTTCTAGTCCATAAGGTTGGCCACGTATGGGCATCCCTTCTCTTTCTTGACTATGCTATAGTGTCCTCTTTACTTTGGTTTTCCCTCTCAGGTCCTCATACAAGGAGGTTATTGTGGTGACTTCAGTGTACATAAAACACACTGTGTTTATTGTTGTTGGATTTAGTATGTAATAGCACTATGTTATAAAATACCTTAATGTATATATACCTTATGTTTATGAAACCTGTAAATGTTTAAAATGCCATGGCACTAGGCGTTTTTGATAATGATAAAAAGTACTAGGTGTCTATTATAGAAATTAAGCTAGTTGTGCTATTGAAAATGCATGTATATTGTTGTAAACTTAAGTAAGAAAATGCATGATGATTTGCATGTATCCCATCAAGCATTGCATTATGAAAGTATGTATGATGATGTATGTCTTTGAAACTTGATTTGTTGCCAGTGCCCTTTGGGGTAGACCTTTTTTCAGTGATTCTGCATTGAGGTTCTTTGTTTGTAGCTTGTTTTGTTTTCTTCTTTTGGCCCCCACTATGTAAGCAAATGAGGGCTTGCATAAGGGTTATAGCTACGGTTCCACTAACAAATAGGTTCAGAGATCAATGTTAGTAGGTGCTGTCTAGGTGTAGAGAAAATACATTCATAGTTTGCTGTTGCAAACAAGAGTATTTGTTGTGTTTTGAATAAATATCAAACAGAGATTGTGTGTTGAACCTGAATTTTGGTGTCTGGTCCATCTGTTATCCCACAACCCCTCCACACAGCCCATGTTGAAAATGTGGAGTGAAACCACCACCACACGCCTACAGTGTTAGGGTTTCCAACTGTAGCACCCCACCTGGTACAGACTGACAGGTGTCAGGGGTGTTACTTGGGATCATCAGATATAATGCTCACGCCATTCCACCCCCAAACCTACAGATACTGACAGGCATCGTGGTGTGCCTTGCACTGTTCGGCCACAAAGTTCACCCCACACTCCTATACTGCATTCACATCAGCATGTTTTCTTGTGGAATGGGGTAAGTATAACGCCCAAAGACCCCAAACCACACACGACACTTTTCAGTGTATACAGGGTGTGGTGAGGTACAATGGCATGAGCGTTATAGCTAACGACCCAAAGGCACACCCCAATGCCTGTTGTCTCTACAGGGTGGGGTTGGCATCACTTCAGTACTTCACTGCCACTCCTATTATGCGCCTCTAGTTCGCACTGCCAATGCCAGCGCGACAACATTCGGCATTGACAAATGCTTGTTTTTAATTTCTGTTTATGCTCCTAATCCCTTAGGCCCCTGCAAGCTGCCCCTCTGAGCCTCTACGGTCATGGTCACCTACCTACACAGAGCTCTGGCTTCACCCACCAGGTGGGGTCAGGGTAGGGGGAGGCTTCCCCAAAATTGTGCATTTTGTCATATTACCTGCAGACTCGAGGCACACCCATGGGTACTGTGAGGGCTGCCTCTTATGCCAACCTTTTTTTGGCTCGGTGAGAGGGGGCCTGCATATTCAGTGCTGACAAAACTTTTTTCCTACCTCAAAATCACTTTTGAGGTAGGTTTATAGGTGACGTGATTGTCATATGGAAGAGCAGTTTGATTACAGCTAATTATTCTGTATGGTGTTTAAACCAGAATGAAGTGGGACTTAAATTTACCCATGTATGTGACCCCAAATCAATTGTCTTTTGAATCTCTACCTCCGTGGTATGGGTGGGCATGCGGTAACGTCTGAAACCTTTGGAAGCCCACTCCAGGTAACACCTCATTGCATGCTGCTTGTGCCAATCCACACCATTTGAAAGGAGCCCATACGGACATTTGTCTGCAGACACTGCAACTATTCCACTATGGAAAGTTTCAGTGTCAAAGCACAGGCTTCGAAAACCCTTTTTTCACCAGGGCTAATCTGAAACATATTAGAAGATGCTCTAAATAGAGTCATATGGCTCAGTCATAAAGATTTACTGATCCCGACACAAAAGATAAAACACTGGAACAACATGACATTTGTCACCACCTTTAATCGCTTGACTCTTCAAACTTCCAGCATCATCCAGCACCTATGGCATGTTCTAGACGGGGACCCCATTCTTGAACAGAGTGTCAGGAATAAATCTAGGATTTCCTAAAGAAGGGTAAAACATAAAGGCACCTGATCTGATGCTGACAACAAAAACAGAGACCCTTACCTGCCCCCATTCCACTGGTGTCAGCCTTATCCTTTATATATATATATATTTACATATGCCCTGATTTTCTAAGGGAGGATAGAATTTGGAACTGCTGATCCTTCCACTTCCTGATGCTAAGGTTGCCCCACACTATACGTTTGTGATGTCATTACATTGGAGACCCTACAGGCGTACTCCATAGACATGTTATTAGGGCATTTTTTAAGTCCATTTTGGCATTCCTGATAGCCATTGGAACAAATCAAGTCCACTGCTCAGCTAACATCCTTGTTAGTTGGCGGTGATCTATTTTAAAATGGCTATCTGAATATGATAAACTGAATTTAAAAAGCAGCCCCATGAATGTCTTTGGAGTGCAGCCCCGCGCCTCCATTTAATGACATCACAAAATGCTAAATGGGGTGCTCAGTACCAGGAAGTGAAGAGATCAGTAGCTCAGCTCCATGGAACCAAAATACAGTTCCTTCCCTTCAGAAATTGTGGCATATTTAAATTATAACTCTGGTTCTAGTAGAAATGAAGGCACATGAGGGTTCTTCCTGTTTTTTTGTTGGATGATTCCAAAAAGAGCAGGAAAGGTGGTCTTTAAATGACATGATCACTAATAGCATGTACTCTGAATCCCCAAACAAGCTCTGTCCTGATTGTTTGCCACAGTGATCAGCTGGTTGTTTTTTCTGTGGTTGATGTAGTGTATGCCACCACAACCTTCAAGCTAAGGAAGCTAGGCACGCCCCCCTGACGAAGCCTCACTCTGCAGAAGCGAAGTGCTGGGGCTCAGTGCTGTGTTTTCTTGTCAGTATTAAACTACGGTAGGCTTCCACATTCAGTGAGCACTTACTTTATCTCAATTACAACCTGAAAGCTCATGACAAGCACTTTTAAAGGAGGTATCTGGCTTACATGTAGGTGTAAACAGTCTGGAGGTGACATTATCTAATGCTGTCTCATCTTTTTTCAGTCCTTTTGTACCTCCCAGGCCCCATGGTCAGGGCCTCATTCAGTCTCCACCAGTGCCGTAAGGCTCCACCTGTTTACATAGCTCTTCCTGATCTGTTCCTTTGGAACCCAGAGGACTTGTGACACGTCACTGTGTTGCCACCCTAGATTGCCCCATGGCAGCTTCCATCATGGGATCTTGCCGCTAATGGTGGAGGTCTTCTGGGGTCTGCAGTCAGGCAGGAGCAAGAGATGGACATGAGGGGCAAGTAGGACATGCTGTCACACTGTTGAACCGATGCATGCACTCTCCGTATCCATCACAGACAGCATGCTCCCAACTGCACCACCACCAGTGGTCACCCAGAAAGCAGTAGCACAGTGAGTTGTGCTACCCTCCCTTCTCAGCAGAGAAGGACATCCTGTAGGGTGCTCAATCCTCCTCCTCCCCATGCTGGCCCTCTCATGATCTAGGCCTGGCGCAAGAACTGAGACCATCAGCATCACAAGCCACAGCCCTGCTGCTGTGCCACTGGGCTAGCTCTAAATCAAGGCAGTAACCAGTTCATGGAACCTTGAGACAGAAAGTGACGTCCCTCTTGAGCAAGCTGTATGTTGCTGGGCACAGCTTGATGACAATGGCATCACTTTCATTTTCAAGCATTGGTGGCTGGACATATTAGCCACCTAGCCAATTGGCTTTTCTTTAATAGTTTGGCAATTTTATTTTACTTACCCACTATTGTCTAGTGTTTTTTGTGCCAAGATAGCAGGTGTCCATTTTAAACAAATGGCTAATGTTGATAAATGGTTAAATCAAAATAGGTAGTGGGTGAAAGAAAAATATGGGGTTTAGCTAAATGACTAATTATTTTTGGTGTCTAGAGCCAACACAGGTTTCATGAAATGCCTGCACCCTTGATTTAATGATGGGACTGATTTTGGCAGGGATATCTTACGACTGCTGACACTCACAGCAGGAGTTGCCTTTAACTTTTCTTTGCACTGGGCCATAGAAAAGTTAATACAAAAAAATTGCACTAGTATAGGATATAAAACTTAAGATATTTATTTTTATTTTAGTCTTTAGTAACCAGGTAAAGCCCACTAGGCACAAGTGCCTGTTTTCAGGGTGACCTGGGAGCACTGTTGATTAAGTGACTTGTTTAGAGTCACACAGTATGCAAGTGGAGGTTGTGAGAATCAAACCAAGGTCTGGTCTGCTGGATGTAACAAGCTTGTTTACAGCTCGTTACTCTAACCTCTAGGTTATACTGCCATTAAGATGGAAGCCAGCTGAATAGCCCATCAGGAGCATCACCCTGTAACTCAGGCCCCATCCACACTGCACCACTCAGACTCTGTAACGGATAGAAACCATTACAATTGGGGAGTGGTGCAGTATGTCCACACTGACCGTGTGATCGTTACGGTACCTGCATCGCGCGTCCACACTTTGGGAGCTGGGCGATTGTTACCATGGCACCCGATCCTGTACAAGCTTGCGCCGCGCTAGATTGTGAGCTATGTCCACACTATACCCAGTTACGCTATCGAAGGTAACTGTAAGATAATCGTGGTTGAAACCACCTCACAGGTGGTTCAACAACGGTTACGAAAACGCTTCTCTGTAACGTTATAGGTGTAAATGCAAACCATTGCGGTAATGGTTTGGGCACTCTGTAACGTTACAGAGGGGTAGTGTGGACAGGGCCTTAGTGCCTGTAACTGTGCACATTGCTACTACTCATGTATTTGGGTGTGGGCAGGACAGTAGTGTGGTGGGTAGGTAACTGGCTGGGTGGCAGGACACAGAGGGTGGTGGTAAATGGCTGTCACTCCACAGAGGGAAGAGTGATCAGTGGGATACCACAGGGATCAGTGCTGGGACTGGTCCTATTCAACATCTTCGTCAGTGACATTGTGCAGGACCTAGAAGGCAGAATTTCACTGTTCGCTGATGACACAAAGCTCTGTAACAGAGTAGACATACCAGAGGGTGTAGACAGAATGAGAAGCGACATTCAGAAACTTGAAGGATGGTCAGGGGTTTGGCAGTTGAAATTCAATGCAAAGAAGTGCAAGATAATGCATATGGGGCACAAAAACCCTGGCACAATATATCAGTTGGGGGTGAGGATATAGCATGCACCAAGCAGGAAAGGGATCTTGGGGTTATCATCTCTGATGACCTCAAGGTAGGGAAACAGTGTGACAAGGCAGCAGGTAAAGCAAATAGGAAGCTGGGATGTATAGGCAGGGGCATCACCAGCAGGAAAAGGGAGGTCATAATTTCACTATACAAGACACTAGTGAGGCCCCACCTGGAGTACAGTGTACAGTTCTGGAGACCATACCTATGTAAGGAGACATAGACAAGGTAGAGAAGGTTCAGAGGAGGGCAACAAAGATGGTGCATGGATTGCATCACAAGTCCTATGAGGACAGGTTGAAGGAACTGAACATGTACTCCCTGGAGGAGAGGAGGAGAGAGGAGATATGATAGAGACATACAAGTATCTTACAGGGAGGAACAGGGTGCAGGAATACACTATTTTTAAGCGAAAAAGATGTTCCAGGACTAGAGGGCATGGGATGAAGTTAGAGGGAGGACAATTCAGAGGAATCGTGAGGAAGAATTTCTTCACAGAACAGGTGGTGGACAAGTGGAACACCCTGCCAGAGGAGTGGTGGGGCTGAAACAATCACAGGATTTAAGAATGCATGGGATAGACATAAAGGAATTCTGAAGGTCAGGGTGAGGGCAACAGACTTTAGGAAAACATAAACTGAACTTACAAGCTCAAATGGGCAGACTGGGTGACCATAGGCCCTTATCTGCCGACACTGTCTATGTATCTATGTAACTATGTATCTATGTAATTGGGACCTAAGGGAACTGACGGGACTCGCTGGATGAGCGGTTGATTACTGCCATCAACGTATTTACTCTCTGTTTCAGGCGATGCTTTGACTGCGGCTCTACATTTGGGGCTCTGAGCTGTACAGAACTGTATAATGCATGGTTCATAGCCTTGGTGACTCTCTGTATATATTTTGTTCCTATTCTAACTGTGTTTACTGACTGCTTGTGTTATGTTCATCTGGTTCTACCTGCTTCTGTGTAATGCCTAACTTCTATCATGTTGTCCTCTGTATGAACTTGTATTTCATTGTACTCTCCCGGGTCGCATCTTGAAAATAGGCAACTGTCTTGTCCAGTTTACTTACCTGGTCAGCAAAAGCGAAATAAATACATAAATCAGCAAATTTTTCCAGATACCTGCCACACTATGGGTGAAGAAATTTCTCCTGTGTTATATTCCAATAGTTTTTCTCTTTTGTTTTAGGTCATGACCCATGTTTTGATAATCTTTAACAAGGGTGAAGGGGGTGGGTTCATACACCCCATGTCCTATGATTTCAACACCGATGACCTCTAACAACCCTGGTTGCTCTTTTTTCTGGACTTTCTAGTCTACCCAGCTAGACAGCAGAAGTTTGCACTAGTCCCCTGCCGCTGCCAGCAAGGGATTTGATGCAATGAGTAACAAACAACGACGCATATCCCACCTCAGAAATTCAAAATACGCCATTTAACTTTAATAACTTGGTACCTGCTGCTCTTAGAAGTAGCTGTGTCAGAACTGAAGAGCAATAGCTTTGGCACAATTCTCCACACAAGCCAGCACAAACAGGTATGAGGGTAACTCGCTAACTTGGGGCAGTTTGTACCCACTCCGGACAAGTAGATTATCGCCAAAATCGACCTCTGTACTGGAAAGCCCAGTGACTAGTTTGAAAGTGTTTTTGTTGGGTTTTAGACCACGTCTGAATTGATACACCTTCATTTCTCTTTGAGAATTGCAGTTTGACTACAAGAAATTTGTAGTGAAATGTATAATGACTCGGTATAAATGATATTCTATTCTGTTTTTATAAACTTCATCCATATAGTGCATGTTTTATAGTATATGGTCACCCCTTGTTGTGCATGGAATTCCATCCTAACTAAAAAGCTGTTGTTCCATAGTTCAAAAGTCATAGAATGCTGTTGTACCCATCTGTGGTACAACATCTTTTTTTTTTTTACAATGCAAGCGTGTTCCACCTGCCGTTTTGCTTTCATTTTCCTCAAACACACAGAACCCAGGCCCTTCCCCAACACAAAGTCTTATGTCGTTTCATAATTTTTTTTCGTTCTATATAGGTTTTTATCCTCCGTGAGCCCTAGCAAGTGGCTGTGGTCCTTCTTACAGAGGAACTCATTCTCCGGTCCCGCGCATCCCTGCTCTCCCAACCCCCAGAAATTCCCCTGCGGATTGCCCCCAGTGGCAGGGCCTGGGAGGAGAGTGCTGGCTCCCCCCACCACCTGAGACCCAATCCAGACTCTGGGCGCGGCCATCAAGGACGCGGGGGCCATCGTGGAACCTGGCTTGCTCCTTTTTCCTCTTTCTCCCATCTCCCCCTCCCCTACAGACGGAAGGACATCGGTATGTGCCTCCAGACCCGTATTGCCCTCCAGCCACTGCTAGAGGACAATCAATGAGTGGGACGACAAGTCTTCCTCCCCCCGAGAGGGAGAGCAGTCTCTGGACACTGATCCTCTCTCCCTCCTGCTGACCCCCGGTGGCCTGGGCTCATTCAAAATCCTGTTTAATCTGTGATTAATCCACAATGGAGCAAAAGGTAAACAGCAAAGTATACGAATTAAACCACATGCACCGTGGGCCCAAACAAACATTCCAATGCTTCAATCGTAAGAGCTTCCTAAGGTGACACCCTGAGAAAAATCTTACAATTGATTGAAGCGCTGCGCTGTTTGTTTGGGCCCACTGTGTGTATGGTTTAATTTGGATACTTTACTGTTTATCCTTTGACTCTACTGTGGCTTAAACGCACATTAAACGAGATTTTGAGCAGCATCCCTGTGTTTGAGTGTGGTTCTTTCTGCTGACAGGGCCAGGGAGAGTGGGTCATGATCTCTTAGTAGGGATATACAACCTTGTGGGGATGACTGGATATACCTGAAGGCCTTCTTCTACTGGAAGAGTTTCTGTTTGTATGTTTCCTGTTGTTGAAAAGAGCTCCAAGTTGACGAAGTAGTCTCACACCACTGAAACACTGTGAGAAACAGCATTTGGAGCCCTCAGTTATTAATGAGAAAGTGGACCTGACAGTAGGCCCAAGTATTTATAAGATGGAGAAGGGAGATCTCTAGCTTTGAGCAGACATTATCAATAAAGAATTGAGGAATACTAAAAAGACCACCACAAGCCCTGAGGATGGTCTACGCTACAAAACATTGGTGGTAACAGATGGCTTGATAAATAATAAAATACTATTATGGAAACATAGAATTTGACGGCAGATAAGGACCGCTTGGCCCACCCAGTCTGCCCATTTCCCTACCTAATGGATAAGCTGCAGATCCTAGTTAACCAACAGCCTATTTCTTCCTACCCCCACCCCCTAGAATTGCCTTATGACTGTCCCATGCATTCTTGAATTCCACCACTGTTTTTGACTCCACAACCTCCTCAGGAAGGCCGTTCCATGAATTCACAACCCTCTCCATGAAAAAATATTTCCTCACATTACCTCTGAGCCATCCCCCCTCTATCTTCAAATTGTGCCCCCTTGTTCTTGCACGCCTCTTTTTCTGAAGGATGCTACCCTCTTGGACTTTGTTGATTCCCTTGAGGTACTAGAACGTTTCTAACATGTCCCCCCTCTCCCTCCTTTCCTTGAGGCTATACATATTAAGCTCCTTGAGTCTCTCTTCATATGTCTTCTGATGCAGACCCCGCACCATTTTATTGCCCTCCTCTGGACTGCCTCCATCCTGTCTATGTCTTTGCAGAGATTGGGTTTCCAGAACTGTACGCAGTACTCCAGATGGGGTCTCACCAGCTGTCTGTACAGAGGGATAACAACTTCCTGTTTTCTACTGATGATGCCTCTCCATATGTATCTCAGTATCCCCCCAGCCCTCCTTACTGCCCTCTCACATTGCTTGCCCATCTTTAGGTCATCTGATATGACTACCACCACATCCCTTTCCATTTTTGTTGTTGTTAGTACCTCCCCTGCTATTGTGTGCTCTTCTCCTGGGTTTTTGTTTCCCAGGTGCATTACTTTGCACTTCATAGCATTGAATCTAAGCTGCCATACATTTGACCATTCCTCCAACCTTGCCAAGTCCCTTCTCATCCTTTCCACCCCACCTTATGTATCAACTCTGTTGCAGATCTTTGTGTCATCTGCAAAGAGACATACTTTTCCTTCCAGTCCCTCTGCAATGTCTCTTATAAAGACGTTAAAGAGGACCGGTCCTAGTACTGAACCCTGCGGTACCCCACCAGTATCTCCCTTTCTTCAGAGTGGACTCCGTTTACTATTACCCTCTGTGTCCTGTTCTCCAGCCAATTCTTTACTCAGGCTACCATCTTGGGACCCACTTCCAGGCTGGCCAACTTGTATATTAATCTTTTGTGTGGGACTGTGACAAATGCCTTGCTAAAGTCTAGGTAGGCCATGTCCACAGCCCTCCCTGATCTACTACTTTGGTCACCCAGTCAAAGAAATCTATTAGATTCTGTCTGACATAACCTTCCCACTCTAGGTACTCAACAATTATTTCCTTCAGAAGCAATTCCATCATTTTCCCAATCACTGATGTTAAACTAACTGGTCTGTAGTTTCTCTGCCTTGCTCCCACTTTTGTGAAGGAGAATCACATCTGCCCTCCTCCAGTCCTCGGGTACCACCCCATCCTCCCATGATTTGTTAAAGAGGGTAGTCAGTTGTGTCACTAGTTCTACCCTTAGTTCTTTTAGAATTCTGGGATGAATCCCATCAGGCCCCATTGCTTTGCCCACCTTCAGTTTTAAGAGTTCTTTCAGAACCCTTTCTTCTGTGAATGGGCTGAATCAACCCCCGTATGCAGATTGTTTCTACTGTTTGGTTTAGGTACCTCCCTCTTCATTTGTGAATACTAAGCTAAATATTTGTTTAGCATCTCTGCCTTTCCACATCACCCTCTGCCCACCCTTCCCTTTATTAAGCCTCACTATCCCTCCCTTGGTCTTCCTTCGCTCCCTGATGTACCTGTAAACAGTTTTATCCCCCTTCTTAACTGAGTTGGCTATCTTTTCCTCGGATTGGGCCTTTGCTGTTCTGACTGCCTTCCCAGCTTCCTTTTGCTTTAACTGATACAATTCTCTGTCCTGCTCCTTCTGTGATTCCTTGTACTTCCTGAATGCTTTCTTTTTCTCCCTAACCCTCCCTGCCACCTCCTTAGAGAACAATAGTGGTTTCTTACATTGTTTTGTTTTGTTTATTTGCTTCACACAAAAGGCTTGTTGCCTCTGTGATGGCAGTTTTGATTATTCCCCATTGTTCTTCCACCCCTCCTGCCTGCCCATCTGCCAGTGCATTCCTTAGGCACTTGCCAATTTTGCCAAAATCAGCCCTCCTGAAGTCCAGTACCTTTGCCTTTATATGGTTTAACTCTACTGCTGTGTTTATCGAGAACCATACTGTTCGATGGTCACTAGTTCCCAGATGGCTACCCACTTCTAAATCGGTGATCCTCTCGCCATCTCCATTTGAGAGTACCAGGTCTAAGATTGTTCCCTCTCGAGTGGGTTCCAATACTAGTTGTCTAAGGCATGCCACCTGTAGGGGATCTAGAATCATCCCACTCTTAGAAGTGGCTGCTGCAAATGCACTCCAGTTAACATCTGGCATTTTCAGATCCCCCATCAGCAATATCTCTCCTTTTTCGCCATTCTAAGGATACTTTCTATCGTTTCCTTGTCCATTTCCTCCCCCTGAGAGGGGGGGGTCTGTATACAACCCCTGTGCGGATTGTGGTGCCATTGCCTGTCTCCAAATTGACCCACAGTGCTTCCTCTCCTCCCAGTTTACCCTTTTGTTCTGTTGCTTTGATCCCTTCCCTTATGTAGAGAGCTACTCCTCCTCCTCTTTTACCCTCCCTGTCCCTCCTGTAGATAGTGTATCCTGGTATATTTACGTCCCAGTCATGGTTCTGTGTGTACCATGTTTCTGTGACTGCCACAATATTCAGATGTTCCTCGTCCATCAATTCCACTAATTCAGGAAGCTTGTTACCCAGACTATGGGCATTGGTACTCATTGCTTTTCATTTTTGATGGCTTTACCTCTTGTAGCATCATCCCCATCCTCATTGACTTTGCTTTCTCCATTTACCCCTGTCCTGCCCTACTGACCTTTCTACCTTGGTCTTTACCTCACTTACTACCCTGTTTTATAGGGGAGACTGGGAATTCCTGCTGCTTATCAGTGCCTCCCCTCGACTAGTTTAAAAGCTTCCAATGAAGCATTTAAACCGATCACCCAGAAGACTTGTTCCTTTCTAGACAGATGTAGACCATCCCGCCAGTATAGGCTGGTATCCCTCCAGGTAGAACCATGGTCCCAAATGAAGCCAAACCCCTGTCCTGTGCACCATTTTTTCAACCGTTCATTGAATCGCATGGTGCGAAGTACCCTTGCCTCATCCTTGCCATAGACAGGCAGCACCTCTGGGAAGGATACTGTGTGTGCTACTTGCCTTAGGCCCCTCCCCAACTCCACAGAGTCCTCCTGCACTGCTCTAATCTCATGTTGAGCCAAGTCATTCATTCCTAGGTGGTCAATGATGTCCAGCTCAGTCTCCCGTGCAGCAGTTCTCATGATCCTGAGGATGCGCTTCCTGTCCCTCCAAGCCATGGCGCCAGGCAGGCACCTTACTTCAGTTTTCCCTGCTCCCCTCAGTTCTATCTCCCTAATAATTGAGTCCCCCACTAGGAGCTGCTTCCTCTCCCTGTGGTGTCCTCTGCCTCCTTCCTGTGGGGATCCCTTGCGACAGTTGTCCGCAACTTCCTTAGTCTCGTCTGCAGGTACATCCATAGGGGAACTATGCTCCATCAGAATTGTGTATGTATTGTGGAGTGGTACAACTGACTGGGTGTGCCTCTGTACCATCACCCTCACCCTCCCTGAGCCCACTGTGTGTCCAACTGCTTCGCTTTCTTGGCAATCTCTGAGGTAGTGGTGGTGGTCCTGGTGCAGCCTGGGTGGGGGAGGTTCCCTTACTACTGTCCAGTGTGGCCTGAAGATGGGAAACTACCTCCCTCAGGGCTTTAATACTATCTGGGTTGAATATGTCCGCCCTCCTTTTTGCAAATTTTGCCTGATAGGTGTCATTTGAGGACTACTCCTTTCCTACATTTTGGCTAAAAGCCTTACTTCAGGTCCGGGCATACAGAACCATTACCACACACAGTATTGTTGAAAAGGGACCTGCCAATGTCAATTGTGACTTTACCCTGGTGACTAAGCTAGATGCTTGCAGGAGCAGGTGGATAATGTCCGGCTCCTAACTGATGACGCCACATACAAACTGGTCTCTCATTTGGTTCCCAATAAGCAAGAGGAAGATAACTTCTTCAAACATACAATACACTCTGCAGTACTTAGTTCCTGCTTCGGGCTGCAAACCTAAACCTTGCAGCTGTCACATTTGCTGTCGGCAAATAACAGTCTCTCAAGGTTGTGAGAAACTCTGAAAATGCAGTCTTGCCTGGTTTCTTTGGCGATAGAAGAGGGCCGCATTTTCAAAACCCTGCATCCTTCAGGCCATCTGCTGCTACTTTCAAAGGTGGATGTTGCACCTGTGAACACTAGAGCATGTTAGAGATGGTGTAGCCCTGATGCCCGTCTGTCAGAACATGTGTCGATATTCAGATGCAAATAACATTGAATTTAGACATAAAAATGACTGTAAACTAATGTGTGTCTTTATGTTGCAAACAGATGCATTGTTTGAAAATCAGGTGGCCAAACAGCAGACAGTTTTGTGCAGACACAGCCTGGAGACAGGGGCACACATGTACCTTGATTTTGCATCCGCATTTCCCACTTTTGAAAATCGTATCTCACTGCTGTAAGCTGGAAAAAAATGTTTTTGCTCCAGCTACAGATCGGAAAATATCTTTTTTTTTTTTTGCAATCATCCTCAATCTGGTTTCCTTCCAGAAGTTGCTGCAATCTTTCCTCATAATTTGGCTCCCTGGCTCTCTAGCGTCTTCAAAGCTCAAGCCTGATTCCTTGCAGAACTGCCATTGTTCTTCTCTTGCTTACATAGAAACATAAAGCATTGTCAGCAGAAGCAGGCCAGTTGGTCTATCCAGTCTGCTCTTTGCCCCGCCTAACCCCTGAGATGGAGCCCCCTATTTGTCACTCTTCTCTGCCACTCAGTTTGCTCCCCTTCCCGGTACCCCCTACAAAACTCCATGTGCCAGATTTTCAAAAGCTTCCGAATGCCACAATCCCCGGGTGCACCAAAACATACAGCACACGGAGCTTGCTGCTTTCTCCTGGCTGGCGATCATGATTTTCTATCCCACGCACCAAATGCCATAAGTTAGACCAGCTTTTTGTTGCTCTAGCTTGCATCAGTTCTCTCGGGTGCCCTTTTTCGGGGGCCTGCATCAAATGTATGGCAGAAGCTGCCGTAAAGAGAGTAAACTGTCACAACTGGGCCCGACCTACTAAAATCAGGCACAGCTGCAGCACAGGTGTTTGGCACAATTGTGCCAAAAATGGGTTGGATGCAGGCTTTGACATAAGCCCTGCTTCCTCCTTTAAAAATCTGGCCCCCGTGTGTGTCCCACCCCTGCTTGGATCCAACCACCATTTCTATCACAGACTACCGCACTGGGCAGTCTGGTCCATATTTCCACCATTCCCTCTGAAATAGCATTTTTTCACGTCCTTTTTGAACCCCTCCCCCAAGCAGTTTTCTTGCTTTACCCCTAGGGTTTGTATTTGCACTTGAGACAAACAGTGCACTGAGATTAACCTTGTTTATCCAAAACTTAAATGCCTCTATCGTGTACCCACTCCCCTGCTCCCTCCTGGCCTCCAGTGAGTACATGTTCAAGTTCTGTAGCCTTTCCTTGCAGGACCCCCTCTGCTACCCCTGAATCATCTTGGTCACCCTCCTCCGCACTGCTTCCACCCTATCTTTATCTTTCTTCAGCTGTGGATTCCAGATATGCATGCAATACTCTAGGTGCTGCCTTATGGGGGATCTGTACAGGGGCAGTATTGCCTCTTTCTGCCTACTACTGTTCCACTGCAATGCATCCCAACATTTTATTGGTCTTGCCCAGCGCCTTATTGCATTGAGCTAAATGTTTCAGGCTACCATAGGTTCATAGGTAGTTACGAGTTAAGGTGGCAGTTATGCCTTTTATAAGCTCGCCACCAGTTATCATTGGTGGAAAAGGAATTTTTTGTTACTCATGTATGTATCCAGACTGTTTTTGAAAATGTCAGTTTTTTTGCTCTCAATGACACTTTTTGGTAGGCCATTCCATATTGTTATTACTCTTCGTGTGAACCGATGATTTCTTCTGTTTGTTTTATTTAAAGTTCCCATTAATTTTTTGTCGTGGTGATCTAGTATTAGCTTTAGATGAATTATTAATCAACCCAATAGTTTTGAATGTTGGTTCCTCGTTTGTTGCTCTGTATACTGTGCACAGATCACCCTCATTCTTCTGTACTGCATTAAATAGGAGACCCAGTTTGTTCAGCCTGGTGCCGTAGTCTAAATTCCACACAGTTTTAATTGTTTTAGTGACTTTACGCTGAATATTTTCAATTAGTTTATTGCCTCTAATGAGTTGAGGTACACATACTGCAGAACAATATTCTAGTGAGGTCTAACGAGACTTGAGAAAAGGGGGCTATCACTTTTCATTCCTACTTTTGATGTTCTTTAAAATATATAGCAGATATGATAACCCCAGATCTCCTTCCTCCATTGTCTATTCCACCCTCACCCCACCCATCCTGTATTTGGTTCATGGGTATTTTGCTCTGATGTGCATGATGTTGTACTTTTTTTCATTGAATTTCAGCCTCCATAGCCTGGACAACTTTTCTAACCTTCCAAAATCATCTTTAGTATCCTTCTGTCCTCCTCCTCGGTGATCACTATCACACAGATTTTTATGCACCAATGAAAAGGCATTTCGTTCCTAAATATCTTCATCAAAGTCACAAATGAAGATGTTAAAAGCGCCAGTCCCAAGACCGATCCCTGTAACACCTACCCAGTGAACTCCCTCATCTCTGAGAATGCCCCATTCAGCACCATCCTCTGAGTCCTCCCTCCTAGCCAATTTCTGACCCAGTTGACTAACCCTACTCCAGGATCTTCAGTTTTACAACCAGCCTTCTGGGCGGGCCATAACTGAATGCCTTACTGAAGTCCCAGTATAGAATGTCCACATCCTTGCTTATCAGTGACCCAACAGAAAAAGTCAGTTAGGTTCATCTGGCAAGATCACCCTTCCCTTCCCTCTTGAACATATGCTGCTTATTTAAGCAATAAGGCACAACAGGGTGTGGGTTATTGGGGATTTACCCACGCCTTGTGTGGTGTGTCATGAGGCGCAGCCGAGTGACTTAACCACACAAGAAGTGGGTAAATCACCCAATAACTCACACCCTGGAGAGCCTTATTGCGATTACACAATGGACCCATGTGTAAAATAAATTAAAAATGTGTTTCATTATGGTTTTTATAAATGCCATTCCTCAGCCGTGGGTTATGCAGGATTTACCAATGGTCATGTGACATGTTTAGACCAATGATGTTACAGGATTTTCACACACCATTGTATAATGACCTGCAACCGTTTATCTCCAGGAACTCGAAGAACCTTTCCTTGATCATCCCCTCTAGCCACTAATGAGGTCAGGCTGGCCAACCTATAGTTAAAGCGGCAATACAACGAAATTTGGCAAAAATTTTGACCCTGCCTTTTTTTCACTATACAAGGTTTGGGGCATCTTCCAGTTTATTTAGTGGTAACATTTTCTAGTTCCCAAAAAAATCTGACTAATTTATGAAAGTTTCAATTTAGCTTTTTCTCAAGAATAAAATGGGGCTACATTTGGCTCAGAAGTACCAATTAAACTTGTAAGGGCTAGGATCGAGAAAATTAAACAAAAATTATGGTGCTTAGCATAGGAGGTAGCTAGTAAAGTAGATTTGATAGGTATGCTAATATTTGTATTAATTGTAGCTGAAACTTGCTGTTTTGGAAAACAATTTTTCGTTGCACTTCTGCTGTAAGTGTATAATCCCTCGTCCAGTATTGCGTAGCAGCACCCCATCAGCCACCCACCAGTTGTTCAAAACCTCTCCTGTTCCTAGTGCGAGTTGAAGTGGTTTGTCAGTGGTGCCCCTAACACTTGAGCCCTTTCTTTTAGCATCCTTGGGTGCAGACCTTCTGGGCCCAGGGATCTGTCCGCTTTTAGTGCCAGAGTCGGACTTGCCCACCAGGACACATGGACATTTCCAGGTGGGCCCCCTCTGTTAGGTACCTGGCCACCTTCTAAACTCTGAAAATTTTTGCATTTATCAAATTTTTTAATTAAATGGTGTATTTCTTGCACTGTAGTTAGAGGTTAGATGCAAATAAAGTGCAAGTGAATTACATTTAAGTGGAATACTAATATAAGTGTGCCACCCTGGGCCCTCCCCTACTGATTTTCCAGGTCGGCCCCCTGTATCTACTTTCCATGTGGGCCCCCAGTATTACAGTCTGACTCTGTATAATTACTGTAAAACTTGAAAATTTCACTGCCAAATCATTCCCGCTATTTTCGCGGAAGCACTAATTTGCACTAAAATATATTTGCACTAATTAGCAGTTTTCCCATTATAGTAAATGAGGTGCTAATGACTTCAACGCTAAATTTAATTTACACACTTTTGGTTATATTTATGTTTGCGCTAAAATTAATTTGAGTAAAAATAACTAGTCTTACAGTAGTGCCCCTAGCCGTTTCCTAACCCTCTCCTCCTTCATAGCTCCCATATCCACCATACCCTGCCCCTCCCTGGTTAGGCTTTCTCCCACTCTGGGGGAGTGGCTGCTTCTCTTTTACCATAAAGACCGAACAGAACTATACAATCAGTATGTCCATTTTGTCCTTATCACGGGCTGCCCACTACTCCTCCATTCTACCTGACAATTCCATCCTTGGTTTTTCCTTTCTCCCTAATGTAGAGGGAGAAACCTATTACATCTGTGTAAGCCCTGACATTTTAAGTTTGGTCCTGCCTTTAAGGCCACGTTAGTGTTGGTTTCTTCAGTTCAGCTTCTGTCTCTCTCTCATTGCTAAATATTGTTGTGCATGATGAAGAGTCATTATTCTTCCACATAAAATGAGATTGTTTTATTTTCTCAAAGCGGCAGTACTATGAAAAATACTTTTCCAAAAAAAAAGCTAATTTCAGCAACAATTAATAACACTATCAGCATAACTGTCAAATCGACTTTTCTGTGTACCTTCTATGCTGTATACCATGAGGCTTTTTTTAATTATTTTCTCAGTCCTAACCTTTGCCAGGTCTATAATGCTATTTTCTAAACCAAATGTGGCGACCATCTTGTTTTCTTGAGAAAAAAACTAAATTAAAACATTTATAAAATACTCTTTTTTTTTTGTGGAATTAGAAAATGTTACCGCCAGTTAAAACTGGAAGATGCCTGGAATGTTTTACAATGAAAAAAAGGTAGGGTCAAATGCTTTGCCCAATATCATGGCACTGCTGCTTTAAGTTAACAAGATTGTACACAGAAAAATGCACCTGTCTGTAGTCATAACTACTTCACAATTATACAATGGCAAGGAAATTTCCTGTATTCTGGTTGGTGGGTGCCTGAGACAGTGCTGTTATTACACAATAACACCAACGTATTGATTTATTGGATACTAAAAACTTTTTTTTAATTTTGTATAACATCGAGCAATTGTATATTGAATATAGTACTTCAAGGTGTGTTATTAGACATCGCTACTGGGTGGGACACTCGCCGTTTCTTCAACCCACCCCAGGAGTGACGCTATCACATGATAACACACACCTTGTCATGCCTTATTGCTTACTTGTCACTTTGTGCATTGGACTGACTATTTCTTCATTAACCAGTTACTAAACTCAGGCTAGCTGCAGGAAGCAAAATCTAAGAATATTTTCTGTCTGATTTAGACAGAACAGAACATTTTAATAAGAAACTCAAGTGGTATTTTTGTAACTTTTAAAATACTTTCAAGGAAAAACAAATGGCAGGAGTCAAACCTTTTGTGTTACTTGGAGTTTACTGTCTGGCACGATGGGGCAATGGCAGTGCTCACAGATCTCGTCGAAATTCTCCACCCAGTCATCATCATAATCCGAACTGCAGCTGCAGCCCATTGTCACTAAAGGGAAGCAAAAAGAATCAGTGACACACGTGAAGTACTTCCTCTCCCCCCTACCCACGTGATGCATTGTCTGTCTCTGTCATGTGATGAGGGGCCATTTCATATACTGTTTGCGTTTTGCAACACAGATATACTCATCCAACTCATTGTATTACCAAGATACCTCATTTTTAGAAGTTTAGGCCACCATAACATGGCACCGCTGCTTTAAGTCAACACAGTCTTGATACTGAACCCCGGTCTGTGTATCTCACTGTCCCTTGCCTGCCAAAACGTGGAGCTGTATATCTTGGTTACTGGCTTACCAGAAGGCTGGAAATGTCCTCACTTTTTGCTAAAAATGTAAAGCAGCTACTTATTTCCTCAATCCGACCATTCCTACTACTTCTCCTGCTATTAACCCTTGCGGGTGACGTTGAGCCAAATCCTTGACCCACCATACCTTCATCAGCCTCTAACCCCCCACCGACATCATCATATCAAATGCCCAAAGGGCTAAAATTGCTCATTTAAACATATGTAGTCTCAGACTTTAATATGTCTGAGCTAGAAGCCTGGATTAATCAATACACCCTGACATCCTGGGCATCTCTGAGACATAGCTGAAACCATGCATCAAACAACATGAGGTTGCTGTGCCTGGATACAAATGTTTCAAGAAGGATCAATGGGGAAAAAGGGGTGATGGTGTCTCATGTATGCCAGGAAGCACTTAGACACTGTTGAAATACCCGTGTCTGAATCTGGACCTTCTGCTGTTGAATCTATCTTCCTTTCCCTCACCCCTGGCACCGTAAAAAACTCATAGTAGGTTGTGTGTACATGCCCCCTAAGGTAACAGTCCCTGGCCTCCCTTCCTTCATAACCTCCCTTGCTAACCTCCCACAGCATGACCTCATACTTGGACGTGACTTCAGTGTTGACTGGCTACATTCTAACTCTTCCAAACTGACTGCCGTCCTGGCTGACTCAAATCTGGTTCAAATGATTGGTGACCCTACTCGTAGTAATGCAAAAGACAGGTAACCATACTTTTTTGACTTCAGGTTGGTCACAACCTGTGCGGAGATAAAATTAGCGGAGGTCCTCTCAGACGGTATAAGCAACCACTCCCCACACTCTGTGTATGGCGAACAACTTCCCTAACCCCTCACCTGAGATCATAATTGTTCAGGACATGTCCAGGTTTGACACCAACAACTTTGTTGATACCATCGAGAAAATGATTTGGATCCAATAAATACCTTGCCAGACGGTAACTTGGCACGAGACTATTTCGTGGCAAAATGCACTAACATTGTTGACTAACACGCCCCTTTAAAGAGTTGCCAGATAAAAGGTATTGAAGCACCGTGGCTCACCAAGGAATTAAGGCAGCTCATGTCCACTCGCAATAAGGCATGGAGGACTTATAAGGATAGCGGGCTACCTATCAACAGGCAGACATATAGGTAACTAAGGAATAGCTGATAGAACTCAATCCAAAAAGCACAATGACTCCACTTCAAGAGACTCCAGAATGAGCATTTTAGTAATCCAAAAGAATTTTGGCAACAGGTTAACTCCCTTTTGAAGGGTAACACCTCTGAGATCCCCAGTTCCCTTGATGCCCAGGGGGTCTCTCTCACTGACCTCCATCGCCTCTGACTTCAATGAGTTTTTCACCAATCTGGTTAGGTACACATCACTATTTTCTAGTTCATCCACCCCCAAACCTGACCCCTGCCATCAGTCTACTCTATGGACCGCCCGTCCTTTCATCTAAAGCTTGCAACCCTGCGAAGGCTCAGTGTCTCTCTCATGAACCTGAAGGCTGACAGCTCACCCGGCCATGACACTCTAGAGCCTAAATTCCTTAAGTTGGGAGCTGATGCCCTAGCCCACCCTGTGCTGAGATTTATTTAATCGATCCTTCCTTACTTGCACCGTCCCCGAAAATGGAAAGTAGCAGTGGTCATCCCCATCCACAAGGGAGGTCCCAACTTGACAGTGGACAATTTCTGGCCTATTTCAATACTTTGCCCCCTAGCAAAAATACAAGAGCGGATAATCTATGACCACCTACAGGATTATCTTTATTTCCACCATCTGCTCTCAACCTCTCAGCATGGGTTTAGGAAAAACCACAGTACACTTACAGCTCTGATTAAAGTCACCTCTGACACATTCCGTGAAATGGACCATGGCCGTGCCAGTAGAGCAATTTTCATAGACTTGACCAAGGCTTTTAACTTGGTCAGCCATGGCCTTCTATTACAGCAACTGCATGTCCTTGGCCTTGATGCTACTGCCCTGTCCTGGACCCAAAGTTACCTTTACGGCCGTACCCAAAAAGTAAAATGGGCAGGCTCCCTATCAGACCTGAGGCTCATTACCCATGGAGTCCCCCAGGGCTCCATATTGGGCCCATTGCTTTTTCTCTCTCTGTATATTAATGACCTCCCTAATAATTGTGGTGGGGCCTTTGTTCACCTATATGCAGATGATGCTGTCATCTACCGTTCTTCTCCTAATATCGGGTGGCTCAATTCAACGCTAGCCTCTGATTTCCACACCTTGAGGACTGGTTCCTTCAGAAGCAGCTCGCCCTTAATGCTAAAAAATACAAACAGCATGTTATTCTCCAACTCATCCGTACCAACCCTCCCCCCTCTGGCTGTACTCTCATGTACTGGGGTTGCACTCGAATTGGTCAGGTCCTTCAAATACTTGGGAGTCACCTTAGATCCCTCACTTACCCTGGATGTGCATGTTACAGCCATCACCAAAACCATAAACCAAAAAATCTGTGCCCTCTGCCATATCCGTCCATTCCTTACATTGACCACCTGCTGCAAGACTGCAGATGCCACACTCCTGCCCCTCCTTATGTATGGTGCTCCATTACTGCTCTCTGCTACCATGTCCATACTATCATTCCTATCACAGGCCTATCACAGAGTTGGCAGGTTAGCTCTCAGGGCCAATGCTCGGCACTCATCACTACAATGTCCTGTCTGCCATGGGACTGCTGTTTTCACTATGAATTAAAATGACGCTTATGCCACACTAAGCTTTATACATAAACTTGTACATCGTTTCACTCCTCCTTGCCTTGCTGATATTGTTCAATGTCGTCTCCCTTGATGTACCCTCAGATCTACCTCCTTGCCTCTTCTCTCAGTGCCAGACTTACGACTCTCCATGGCTCAGAGATCATTTGCATATTCTGCTGTGCCCTACTGGAACTCTCTACCTCCTTCTATACTGGTCTGCACCTTACTCTCTCAATTTCAAAGTTCGCTGTTATCTCACCTAACCGCTCCACCTTGCTCCTGCTTCCGCTGACTCCTAACCCCTGTTCACTCTTCGCACGATTCTCCTAGCAAAACTTTCTACTCTCTCTGTCTCCTGCTCTCCAAGACAAAAACAAAAAAAATACTGTAAATGATGCCTCTATGTAAGGTTTTGTTGACTGTGTTTTAGATTGCTTATTTTACATAACTGAATGTAATTAATGTACTCTCTTACTGTATGACTACTCCTTGTCTAATTTCTTGTATCAAAGAATGCACTATCAATGTACTGCACTTCCCGGGTCGCCCCTGAAAAAGGGACTGTCTTGTCTCAGAGGGCCTACCCAGTTACCAAAATTCAATAAATAAAATAAATTTAATAACACCAGGGGTAGAAGCTCATGATATGTTCTAGTGATTTTTCCCATGTTACTGATTGTGAGGATACCTTGTAGAACCTGTGCTGTGACTCTATCCTGAATATCTATACCGCTCTATACTTCACCGTAATTAACTAATGTTCACTGTTTGTATACTGTTCATTGCTTACTTGTCATTTCCTCCCAAGTACGTCTTGTCTTGCACTGCATTCACTGTCCTTGTTAAAAGACTGCATTAGTATGATGCTTGAATGTAATTTATAATGTTCCTATATACTGAACAGATGTGCGTAACTTTATTACTGTTCTTGCAAACAGAATGCAGTACTATAATGTTTGAATGCAATAATATGATGTTTGAATGAAACCTATTATGTCCTGAACTGTTGTGAACATCATATACAGATGACTGGCGGTTATGGTAATGGTTCTGTTAATCACCTCTAGGGTATGTACGAGGCAGACGAGTGCCACATGCCCCTAGAGGATGAATAACTGACCATTAACATAACCCCTGGGAATGCCTTATTGCTATTATAATAAGAATGTTTTTTTAAACAGTGTTAAACCATGGTCAGCATATGGTTATGCTCTACATGTATGTTAATAAAAGATTAACATAAGGCTGTTAGAATGTTTACAGCCAATCAGAAAGCTCCAGTTCTCAGACCCTTTTTATAATAATAGTTACTTATGTAACCCTTGATACTCAAGTGTAAGTGTGATAAGTTACAAGGACCTCCTTGAAATGAGCTGCGCTAATGGAGCTGTAACATCTATCCTTGTTCATAGATGTTTTTTTATGAATACAATTTATTATATTACTACTACCACTACTACTACTGAAAGTGTTATGTCAGTTTTGTATGTAACTAATTCCAGGTCTCCCTGAAAAGCGGACTTGCATGTCTCAGTGGGCCTACCCGGTCATCAAAATTCAAATAAATAATTTATTTTATTTAGTTTGTTTTTATTAACCGGGTAAGGTGCACTAGACACACATTTGCCTATTTTGAAGCACGGCCTGGGAGAATTACAACCAAAAACAATACAGTTGGTGTCAATGACAGACAAACAAATACAATTCATGACAGATTCCAGGATACTAAAATACACCACCAGTCTGAGTCATACCCCAAAGCATTTGTCACCTTCCATGACAGGCACTCGCCGTTTTTTGTCATATTGATTTTTATCCCTTTGGGCCCATTGCAAGTGGCTGATCAGCACCATTCCTGCCTCCCCAACCCGGCATCTGTCTCTGCGGCCCACCGACCCCCAGATCTCCTATGGATTCACCCTGCTGTGAGGCTGGAAGGGAGGTCCATCCTCCCCATATGGAGACCCAACATCCAGAATGAGGGGTCAGCAAGCTCGGCAACAGTGTGGGCAGTCAGGCTTCATTTAGCCTGTGACCACCATTTTCCACCACCACTTTCTTCCCTTGCCATGGTGGGCTACACGGTGTGCACATGGAGGTGCACTCATGCTATGTAACTGAGGCCCTCTTATTTGTGCTGTTGTAACTCTGGCTTTGCCACCCAGCCTCCACCAGGTGCGCCAATAGTAAGACAGCTTTGTCCCCACCAAGGGAGAGGACAGCAGTTCATCAGATGCTCAATCCTCCCAGCCATCCCCAGGAACCCAAGCTCATTCTTGAACCTGGGGCACCAGCATGGTGAGAGGTAAGGCATTGTGCATCAGCCCTCTGCACCACTGGGCCGACAGGCACTGCACACTTTATTGTACTTCTGTATTCCACTCTTCTAACATCAGTGCAATGAACCAGCTGCTGCGTCCACCTACGTGGTCATCATATTGCCATTGCACCTGTAATGTTGTCTGAGCATCCATATTTTAATGTGTTGAAATGTTACAGTTTTGTACTCCTATCCCTCTCCCCAGTCACACCTGGAAACGAGCCTCAATCAGTGTACCTTTCCTGGTTACCAATTTTGAATAAATAAAATCAGACATACAGTGAGAAAATACTTAACAATGGGAAATAAAGAAATTCAGGTATACATCCTATATAATTGGTCCAAAGGGACAAGCACATACAGTGAAAATACAGTACTTAGCAATTTCCTCCTGTTCAGGTCAAATCCATGGGGCCTAAACATCAAGCCAGATACCTGTCAGAATAAAATTGGTACTGCCATGTCTCAAACCAATAACAATTCACTAACCATCTGAGGGAGTACAAATCTATTGTTCTCGCTCCTCAGATAAGCACTTTCTTGTAAATGTTCCCCTGGTGTGTATGTTAAATGGGTAGCATACTACAGAGTCAGTGGCTCAGTAGGTAGCACACTTGCCTCTGAGTCCGGGAGATCAGAGGTGGTGGGTTCAGTTCCCACATCTGGCACTTGCATTAATATCAGAATACTGACACTGTATTGTAACATGAGGGGTGCCACACTTCTGAGGTGCCATCTCTTGGATAAGATGTTAAACTGATGTCTCAGCTGCCTGAATTGGTGGTAGTTCAGGTGGATGTTAAAGATCCCATGGCACTTATTGAAAAGAGTAGGGGATTTCCCCTGGCTAAACCTCCCCCATTCACTAAAAATACCACCAACAGCTTAATCTGGTTCAATTTCAGTTGTTTACCATCTGTATTCCCTCCATCCCCTGAAAAAAGGGGAACTTCTAATCCCAGTGGGCCTACTCAATACATTTACTATTTGGAATGAAATACCATCACAGATTCTGTGTTTATCAAGTTGTAGTGCCTTTTCAAGTACACTTTATTCTATTTCAAAGGAATGTCATAATTTATATGAACAATTTTGTAGTGAATCTGACATGAAATGTTATATTTCCTATAACATGTGATGTATGATTTATTGGGTAAGTGCACTAGACAAATCCGGCCTATTTTCAGGCACGACCCGGGGGGGGGGGGAATACAGATGAATGCCAACTGACCTTGAACCAGATTAAGCTGTTGGTGGTATTTTTAGTGAATGAGGAATTTCCAGGACACCAGGAAATTCCCCACTCTTTCGGAGTAAGTGCTATGGGATCTTTAACTCCACCTGAACTACCACCAATCCAGGCAGATGGGACCTCAGTTTAATGTCTCATCCAAAGACAGCACCTCAGAAGTGCAGCACCCCTCATGCTGCACTACATTGTCAGTACTGGATATTAACTCAAGTGCCAGATGTGGGAACTGAACCCACAGCCCTATGATCTCCTGGCCTCAGAGGCAAGTGTGCTACCTACTGAGCCACTGACACTGCAATAATGTTCAGTCTATAATGTATACTGTTTTGTGATTTATGTTTTTAGACCTTGGGTCGTACCTGTAAAAGGAATTGTATTCCAGTGTACTTACCCATTAAATAAATTAACAACCAAACAAATAAACAAACAAACGAAACAAAACAGTGATCTGAGATTCTGACCAGGGTTTGATCCAAAATGAGGGAGACAAAGCAGGAGAGAGAGAAGTAGGGCAGTTGAGCTGAAACTGTGATATCGGGATACAGAGCTGTAATTGACTTTCAATTAGTGGCAGAAACAACCTAATTTTCATATCATTTGGGTGGGACCAGGGTAAAGGAGGTCAAAAGGATGGAAGGAATTCTGGAGAGGTGAGGGCTGGGTTCTGCTGGAAGCACATCATTCCTTACAGTCAGGGTTAAAAGGAAAGTCCCTTCAATCTATTTGCTGTATACCTGTAGTGTGTAGGATGAGCAATGATTCCTCTTGCACCCTCCTAATTTCATACTAATGAACTTGTTGAACAATTAGCAAACTTGCATTTTTTTCTTATCACTGCTTTATTTTTTCCTCGTTATGCAGCCACCACTCTGCCTTACATCCAGCTGCCACCACGCTTCCCCGGCCCCCCCAGGGCACCCCACACACACGTATATTCTGCTGTACTCACGAAAGGGACACCCCTAAGTCCCCGAGCCAGGCCAGGATCCAATACCGGCATGTTAGGTCACGCCCGGGCCGCCGCTGGGCTCAGGAAGCTGCGGCCATCAAGCTGCCGCAAGTGGTGCTGCTGATTTTCCTCCTTGTATTTTCCCCACTAGTGCAGACGTGCAATGACGTCGCGCACTGATGTGCTGATGTCTGCTGCACTACTCCCTCCATTGCACCAGCTCTAGCAGTGCATCGGGGCGTCCCCAGGGGCCGCTGCAGAGCGGTGGATGCCCACAACCCTCCCAAGGATAGGAGAGCAGTCCTCCAGATGCTTGATCCTATCCTCCCCTACCAACCCCCTGGCAACCCGGGCTCGCATCTGAACCCGGGTCGCCAGCATGATGCCAGGTGTGGCAGCAAACTTACATTTTAAATCCTCAACAGGCCATGGTCTGCTAGCACAATTAAAGAACTTGAAATCCTAAATATAAAATGCTTGAAAATCAACTTTGTAATCTGAATGAGGTGACTGTAATCCAGACAGGGAAAATACAAAGGACCCCAGCCTTTTATCGCCAGCACTCCCGTGACCCATGGATGCAGCAGCTCTGTGGAGGTGGGAACCAGCACACAGCAGCAGGTCAGGCAGTAGTCAGGTTTATGCTCCAGCAGTCTGGAGATGAAGCACTTCAGACTTGCTCTCAGACACTTTGCAGCAGCGCAGTCCTTCTAGCTCAACTCTCACAGCACAGTCCAAGAAACACTACGCAGTGGCTTCACAGTTCCCGAGGAGCCCAGACCTTAGGAGTGATCCCCACATATCAAGCGTAGCCACATACACAGGGCACGTGCCCCTTGACTCCCTGTTCCCCAATTATCCCCATTTGATAAGGGCTAGCAAGCCCCCTACCTGTTTCCACAGCTGCTTGCTGAAGATGCAGGTATCGGGTTCCGATCTCCCAACTCAGCAGCTTTCTGACACTTGACTGTCTCGGGTTGTCTCACGGCAGCTTCATTCTGCAGGAGATGGTCAGTCATGTGGCTCAATGGGTAGCACACTTCGCCTCTGAGGCTGGGAGATCAGGGGCTGTGGGTTCAGTTCCCCATCTGGCACTTGGGTTAATATCCAGTACTGACACTGTAATGCAGCATGAGAGGGTGCTGCATTTCTGAGGTGCCATCTTTGGATGAGACGTTAAACTGAGGTCCCATCTGCCTGTTCAGGTGGATGTTAAAGATCCCATGGCACTTATCGAAAAGAGTAGGGAATTTCCGTGTCCTGGCCAAATTTCCCTCATTCAGTAAAAATACCACCAACAACTTAATCTGGTTCAAGGTCAGTTGGCATTCATCTGTATCCTCCCTGGGTTGTGCCTGAAAATAGGCAGGGTTTGTCTAGTGCACTTACCGGTCAACAAAAGCTAAATAAATAAAGATGCTCCTACAGGCACAGTTGCTAAGCATCCGCTTTCAGCAGGTTCCCCACACACCATTGCAGCATGGAGCCCAGGATGAGGCTCACAATATTTTGGCAGGATAAGCCCAGGTGAGGGCTCACAAGATTTAGGCCTGGCTAGGCCTCTAGCTGTCTCCCCCAGCAGCAGGTCTGCTCACTCCAGCATCTCTCTCCAATTGCCATGAGCTCCTCGTGTACCCAGAAGCTTCTTTCTCAAACTCAGTGTACGATTTGTCAGGCAGGGCTGTCAATCAGTCCTTCTATCCTGTCCTGGTTTCTCATCGATCCCTTTAGGCCACCAGCACATTTGCTCTGTGTCTTTCCCACAAGTCTTTGCAGTTCTGTTGCTAGGGTTTCCTTGCCCTCTGATTGGTTGGCTGGCTGGTGAGGCTATTGTAACCCCTAGATGGCGCTATCCCAGGGGCTACTACCCCTGCCTGATTTGCCACTAACAGGTTGAGGGGCCTGGATCCAATGGCGGGTGCCTCCACCCAGAGGTCAGGGTTTGCAATAGTTAAACTAACTTGGTCACAGCCCTCTGGGACACTGCAACCCCCTTCTTCCCACTAGTGGCCCACACAATATATCAAATTACCTTCACAGTATACACTTACCCCCAGGTCTGGTTCCGCACTGGGACCTCCTGTGAAATGAGATAAGTGCAACAATCACAGTACAGTACTTTAACATAGACAAATACCTCAGGCAGTATAACTTTGCTGAAACAAGCAGCTCTGATTTATTTAGGGGATATAACAAGGACAGGGGAAATCAGGTTAATTAGCTTATCACTCTAATAATTCATTTCTATGGTTCTGTGCACAGGCTATCCCTATCAGTTACTGTCCCTGGGTACCCAAGCCCTAGTGGCTAGTCCAAACCTGTGGCAGCTGGTAGGGCCCTTTCACACAGAGAAAAGGAGAATTAAACAGTCAGCAGTACAGTAATTCCATTTGATTTAATGTGGCAATTCAACAGGGAGCAACCCTGAATTAGTACTCACGACCTCCAAATAAGATAGGGTCCTTCAATGTCATAGGGCTCACTTGAGGTACACAAACCTCTTCACACATCCATATAAAAGAAAGTACTATACCAGGCAGGCTGCATCTGTATCCGATCGCAATTACTGCACAATACCGGGAGAACACACAGCAGATTCAGTTCTGACAGACCGAGTGCAATTTTCAGCAATTCTTCCAGTCTTCTACAGGGTGAGCCTGGTTTCTACTCTTCAGAGATCCTTTGATTCTTTTCACAGGACTTGATTCAGTCCTAACAAGCTGCAGACCGAACTCTGGGCCTTATACACGTTTTTTGACTAAAACTGCACACTGAAAAAGCACAGGGCTCCTTCCTTCTTCACTGCCAAAGCTCAACTGAACTCCAACTGACTAAACCGGCACTTCCTTTGAGTTCCTCCCAGTTCTTGACTGGATTGGCTGTCACTCACAATAGACTGCTGCTGTTGGTCCAAAAGGCACTGAAGTCTAAACTACATCTCCCAGAGTCACTGCCCATACAATCCTCTTGTGGCTGGCTCAGATTATGAGTCCAAGTTCTGATTCATTCAAGGCATCATTTTCCAGAGCTAGCTTACCCTACACTGATTGGTCCAGTTCAGCAGTTCAAAACTAGAATGGGAACTAGCAGACACAGTTCTGACTGCAAAGAAAGCAGGTTAGACAAACTGTAATTTCATTATTACTCTAATAATTTCTGGCAAACAGTTACATCTTTCAGATAGGTTCCTTTGCACCCTAGTGACTGCAAAAATGAAGTGAATTGGCAGCAGCTTGAGTGGTACCTCAGAGAAGCACACACAGTCCCCCATACAAATTAATTATGTCTGCAAGCAGACAGCTCTAAAGAGACAGTACCAGAAGGCTCTAAAACACTCACTGATAAATGGTTAAATGCCAAACACCATTCAGGCTTGGAGCATTCAAGCAAGCTCCTGGAAGTCTTTGGAACCCCCCCATGTGCAGGGGTTACACCCTTCCTAGCCTGGGAAAGCAGCGTCCGTCCGTTCAAGCAAGTACCCCATAAGTTTCAACTGCAACCATATACATTTGCATTAGGCTCATATTAGTAATCATCAGTCAATATATATCATTTTACCAAGAACACATTTGAAACATTGTAGTACGCTACTTTACACAGTATTTATACACATTGTACCATAACTCAAGTTATTACCTCTTGTACATGAAACCTGAAGAGAGGGGCCCTTCCCTATCAGTTACCTTGGGGCTGGATGGGGCAAGGGCACCATACTAGAGGGCAACACAAGTAACTTGAGTTAGCACTGATGCTCAGTTTGGGCAATGAGCTCGGGGACACATACACTCCTTTATGGACAACATTGAGAGGCAAGTCCACAGGGCTCCCAAGTGAATCATAACTGAGGGTGCACCACAGGCTTTACAGCCTCGATCAGTCTTTCTAGGGGAACTGTTATAGTCTCTGCACTCTGAGCCTCATTTTCAGCACATACTCACTTGTCAGAAGTCTCCATGGGGGTAGAGAGAGGCTAGAACTTGGGGCACTTTCAGCTCCAAGGAGTTACAGTTTCTGAGTCCACAACATTTGGCTCAGATGGAGAGCTTTCGGACACTGGCAGTGGACCGTCAGGGCACTCAAAATACTCTTCTTGTTCGGGTGTATCACCAGTCTGCCCTAATCTATCATTTTCCTCCCTGAAAGCTCAAACAGTTCAACCATGCACAATGATTCCATTTCATCTGATCTGATGCTTTGCACTTCACTTTCTGGGAGCCTTGCTCCAGGGATGAAGCTGGGGGCTTAGACAGTCCAGAAGGCCCAGCTTCATCTCCAGTATTGACTAGGGATTGCCCTGAAACAATTGACTCAGTTCGTAAGAAGGATAGTATTCAAAGTCACTCTCACTTTCTTCCGATGTGGACTGACAGTCATGCTCAACTGGGACTCTGTGAGGGAACACTTTAACTTTGCTTCTGTAGGTGCAGACTTT
The DNA here is from genome assembly GCA_016271365.2 of Neoceratodus forsteri. Taxonomy (NCBI): domain Eukaryota; kingdom Metazoa; phylum Chordata; order Ceratodontiformes; family Ceratodontidae; genus Neoceratodus; species Neoceratodus forsteri. The sequence goes on along the minus strand of CM057451.1, from coordinate 1,170,279,620 downwards.
CTTGATCTTTTCTTGCAGCAGCTCTAGTCACTGGTCCAGAGGGGCATCTCTAGGGCTCAGACTCAATTAAGATTTGTCCAATGGGCAGTAAATGATTTCTATGCATTGTTTTTACATCTTTTGAATTATTCTCAGGCCTTACTTTGTACACTGGCAGATCATCTAGTTTGCCCACTACAATGTGGGAGATGGTGCCATCTGTCAGCAATCTTGTGCTTGCCATGCAGTCCTAGATTTCTTAGCAATACCCGATCTCCTCCTGGAGTTCCTGTGCTTTACCTTTTATCATACCTTTCTTTATTGTGACTTTCTTTTGGCAGCCATGGTTTGAGCCAGTTAGATGCATGAGTTAGCTGGCGCTTTAACTTTGCACATTACTGTAAATAGTTGTCAGCTTGAACCCCATCAGAGAGACCCCAAAACACACATCTACTGGTAGTCGAAGCTTTCTTCCAAACATCAGAGGCGGTAGGGGGAGAATCCAGTGGCATCACTTTTGGTGCAGTTATAAGCATGTACCAGGGTGCTAATTTGTTGGCTCCATCTAGGCTTGTCCTTTGGGTGCAGGGTGCCTAGTATATCTAGCAAAGTGCGTTGAAACGCTCAGGCTGTGGGTCCTCTGGGGTGGTAAGAGTGGTTCTGGCCTCAAGACTCCCCACAGAGAAAGCATCTCTTTGATCAGACGACTCTCAAAGTCTCTCCTTGATCAGAATGGATTCTTTGTGGAGCCCCATAGTGAACAAAAAGTTTTCTACAAGTACTTTGGCCACAGTGGATGCTTTCTGGTCTTTGGTGGGAAAGCTTGGGCATATCTCGTGAAATGGTCAGTGACCACCAAGCACATTACTGATATTTCTTTGATCTGACTCCAAACTCAGAAAATCAATACAGACCAGCTCCATGGGTGCACTGGTGGTGATGTTAACAAGGGGGCAGCCCTCTAGAATAAGCTTTCCTCTGTAAGCAGCACTACAAGTTGAATGTGTTTATCCCCACATCAGCCCCCCATCTTAGGCCAATAGAATCTGGATCTCACCAAGTCAAGTGTTCTGTCTATACCAAAGGTGCCCCATGTGGCTGTGCAAGGGACCTCAGTACTGAGTCTCGAAAGTGGGCAGCACTAGTTGTTGTTTGTCTACTTGTCCCCTCTGTCTACTGTTTCTCTGTATAACAGTTTATTGATCAGTTTCAACTTAGGACCTTCTTTGTATAACAGTGCAGTTCTCAAATCAGTGGAGCGTACTTTGGACACATCTTTTCCTGCATAGAGGGCTTCCAAAGCTGCTTTGATCATGGATCGCGGGATTGAGCCCGCCGAATCTGTCATTGTCCAGCTGAGGCATTGTACCAATGTCTATTGCAGAAAAGTGGCAATAAGCAGCAGGTATGCAATTCTGGAGGGTCCCAAGCAATCCACCATGCAGTCCACTCGTCCATTGGACATTTGTTCCTCCCTGTCAAACTTCCGACAGAGTGCCGAATGTCAGGTTCTGCCAATCGGACCCAATCATTCACCAGGGGAACAGGCCTACAGGAGAGACATCAGCATCTGTGTTTGAGACCTGCTCGGTATTCGAGAGCATAGTCATATGTAGATAATGCAGAAAGCCACCTATGGCCAGTGGCATCCAACTTAGCTGGAGGTCTGCACATATGTCAAAGGATTATTGTCAGTTTTACTAGTATTTTAGCCCCATACAAGTACTCATGGAATTGGTCAGCAATAGCCCACTGCTAGGAACCTAACTTATGTACAGGATAGTTCTTTTCGGATGGGGTCAGGCTTCTACTGGCAAAGGCCACTGGTCTCAGGCCATTCTCGTGCTCTTGGTACAACACAGGCTCCAACCCTTGCAAGCTAGCATCAGTGTGCAGGACGTAAGGTTTTCTTGGATCGGCATAGGCCAGCACTGGAGCATGGGTGTTGATATATGATCATGAAAAGCAGTCTCACAATCAGGAGTCCAGCGGGCCCAAATACTTCTACCGGATGAAAATACACTCTTTCAGTCTTGAGGGACGCTGACTTTGGTATTTTTTGTGGGTTGGGGATACCCTTGAGTAAGGTTAAGTAAAGGGTGATCACTTGAATAGTCCTTGATGAAGCGCCTGATAATAAACCACAGAATCCAGAATCTTTGCAGTTCTTTTGAGATTTTTGGCTGTATGGGTGGTCAAGGCCTCAACTTTACTTGGGTCGGTCTCTATTCCACGGTGGATACTATGTGTCCCACATACTTTACTGATGTTTGAAAGAATTGACACTTATCAATGGACAGTTTAAGGCCAAAGTCCTCCAGTCGGTCCAATACCTTAAATAATCTGCTCTCATGTTCCTCCAGTGAGCTGCCAAAACACAATAACATCATCTAGGTATACCAGGCACTCTAGTAAGTTCTATGTCCCCACTGCACGCTCCATCAATCGTTGAAAAGTGGCTGGGGCACCTTGAAACCCTTGAGGCATCCTCATGAATTCATAGAAGCTAAGCGGATAGATAAAGGCAGTCTTCTCACGGTCCTCTGGGGCCATCGGGATCTGGTAGTACCCACCGCGGAGATCCAGCACAGAGAACCACTTGCTCCTGCTTAGGCAGTCCAAGCATCCTGAATGCGGGCATTGTGTACTGATCAGGGATAGTCCGCGGTTTACAGTGCGATAATCCACACACATCCTTATCGTTCCATTCTTTTTCCTCACTACCACAATGGGGGAAATGCATAAGGGCTTCTGGATTCTTGGTATTACACCAGCAGCTAATACCCCGGTAGATGCCGGGCTCACATCATCTATGTCCAGCAGGTGCCAGGCGTCGAGACCTCTCACGAAATGGTCTTTCGTCATGCAGCGGATATTGTGCTCAGCTCCTTGCACGCATCCTACATCCCATTCCTTTTAAAGAAAACACCTGGTCTCTCTCTGGGCAAGCTTCTCACTGATCCTCACTTTCCATTCAGCTGGCAGCGGGGAGTCGCGAAATCAAACAAGTCAGGCGTTATCTGTCATTCTTCCTTGAACTCTTGCTGCTGGGTAGCACTGCAGTAGTCTGCACTGTGCACATTAGCTAGGATGCAACCTCTGTTTTCGAATGTCTCTTTCAGACATTATGAACTTGGACCATTTACCCTTCTGGCATAAGCATGGGCTCTAGCGGGCAAATGAAATGCTAGGCTTGACCAGTGGTCCCTTGGCAATTTTCCATCGCCTGGTGCATCCAACATTAATATTTTATTCTTAACATCCTTTCTGATACGGACCTCTCCCTGTAAGGTATACACTGGGCATTTGGCGCCAGATCAGAGACTCAGGATCCTTTCTTCCATACAATTCCGACCGGTTTCTCTGGTTCTGTTTTTCAGCATCTCTCGTGCCTCATAGGTCTTCTTAATTAAAGCCTGAACTCTTAAAGCTCTACTGGTCTTTGACCCTGTTTTTCATAACACAACTGTGCCAGCCTTCGAACATATGAGCATTTGTTCCAATCAACAAGGGACACCATCATACAGTCCAGTGGGGGACACACTAAGGCTAGGGTCTCTAGCATTTACCGACCACTCCAGCTCCCAGAGAGTTAGGGAGAAGGGCAGCCAAAATTCAGATATACCAGCAAGGAAATAGGGGTAGGCCTTCTGCCTTCACCTCCAGCCATGGTCAGCCTTCTAATGGGTTGTAAGGCTCGTCTGACAAATGCTTCTGATACCAATCCTGGAACATAATTGTCACTTGGGAGCCACTGTCTAATACAGCTCTTGTAGACACTCCATTCACCTTTACAGTGGTCTCCATGGAGGGACCCACTATTCTGGACCAGTCTTGAGAGGCGGGGTGGGGGCTCTGCAACTGACCCTTGCTACAAAAGGACGTGACTTAGTACTTTGGTGCCTCACTGGATCATGTCGCACCTCTTAACCACTGATTTCTTTCTCCAAGCTCTCCTTGTAGCCTATATGCAACTTTGTTAGTGTCTTTTGGGGACTGGCATTTCTTTTCATGTGCCCATCTTTCCCACAATTATAGCAAAACATACTTTCTGAGTTTGAGCTGGCCGAGGCGCTCACACTGGGAGCCAGGGGCGGGGTATTACTAACTGGAAACCTGGTGCCATCTCTGTGTCTTGCGGCGTGATAAGCATTTGGAGCATCTCGTCGTTTCTCCTCTTCCATGGTCAAGGAATTGAGTTTTGAGCTGTTATCAGCAGGAGATATCGTGGTGGGTAGCCTCACCCCATAGCAGATGCAGTCGGATATAGGTCAGGGCCTGCAGTTGCAGGCGTGGCCTTCATAAGCACTGTTTTTGAATTCCCATCTCTCTCAACAGTTCGCCCCATTGTGGTATCTTTTCTTTGCTTTCAGAGCACTTCACGACTGTCAACCTCTGCCTCTGAACTTCACTTTGATGTGTCACCCCTCAGTCACTCTGGTCAGAGCTACAGCTGTTGGTGCAGGTACTCCCTGGTACGCCTTTCTCAACCCTCGAATTTCCTGGCTAACCATCATAGGAGGGTGGGGATCTGAAATGACTTGCCAGGCGAACTATGAAGCAACAGCAGTTCTGAGAAGAGGCAGACTTAAGGATTCTGTCCAGTCTGGTTCAAGTCCAGTCCAATCACAAACCTTTCTGGAGGCATTCTGCAATAATTTTTCCACGAGACAAACACAGACAACAACCCCCCCTTGTACTGTTGTGCGGTTTCACTTCCACCATGGTCCTCATCAGAATCGGCTCCACACATTCTCCATGGCCTCAAGATAGGCCTGTGCAGTCGCTTCAGGGTTACTGCCCGTTTTAGCACTTGATGGTAGCTGTGGCAGGACCTCGGAGAGGTCTCATCAACCTCTTTTTGCCGCCTCCCGAGCACATGCCATTCTAGTACCTTGAGGGCAACATAGTTCTATCCAGGTCTCCCAGTCATCCTCCCCTTGGGGGTGGGAGGGTGCCAGAGAAGATCCTCAACCTTCGTGTAAGAGTCGGTGACTAATGGCAGGTACGGAAATAGGAGTCTGTGCATTGGTTCAAGCCACCATTACAGGGCACTGGAGCAGAGGAGAGAGGGTGTTGGGGAGGAACACCCCATGGTAGGCAATAGTTTGTTTCTAGTCTTCCATGTTTTCCCTCCCAGCAACCATTCAGTAAAGTTCTCCTCAAAAAGTTTCAGATAGTGGTGGGGCTGATTCTCCGGGTCTTTACTGTCCTTAGTTATCACTCTTAAGCAGTGAGGGCTCCTCTGGGGTAATGGTCTGTGGCACTTTGAGTCTATCTATGGGATCCTTAAACTCTTACTTAGCTATGGAAAGTGTGGGAAGAGTAGGATTAGCATGCCGACCCACCACCACAGGGTTTTGTAAACCTTCCACCTTGGAAAGTACTCCTGCACAGTGTCCGTATTGATACCCAGGGGATGTCCAGGATAAGCATGCATTTGGGGGTCGATCTCTCCCAGGTACACCACCTCACCAGCTGTGCACAGGCCACTTCTGTCGGGTACCCATTTTTTTCTCAACAGTGGTTCATAAATATGGCCAATTAGAGGACACACAATCCCAGCGGTGAGCCTCCAAGATGTAACCCCAGATGGCGCTATCCCAGGGCTACTACCCCTGCCTGATTTGCCACTAACAGGTTGGGGGGGCCTGGATCCAATGGCGGTGCCTCCCCCAGAGGTCAGGGTTTGCAATAGTTAAACTAACTTGGCGGGCCCTCTGGGACACTGCAACCCCCTTTCTTCCCTACTCAGTGGCCCACAACATATCAGAATTACCTTCACAGTATACTTACCCAGGTCTGGTTTCGGCACTGTAATCTCCTGTGAAATGAGATACAGTGCAACAATCACAGTACAGTACTCTTTAACATAGACAACACCTCAGGCAGTATAACTTGGCTGAACAAGCAGCCTCGATTTATTTAGGGATATAACAGGACAGGGGAAATCAGGTTAATTAGCTTATCACTCTAATAATTCATTGGCTCTGTGCACAGGCCTATCCCTATCAGTTACTGTCCCTAGGTACCCAAGCCTCTGTGGCTAGTCCAAACCGTGGCAGCTGGTAGGGGCCCTTTCACACAGAGAGAAGGAGAATTCAAACAGTCAGCAGTACAGTAATTCCATTTGATTTAATGTAATTCAACAGGGAGCAACCCTGAATTAGTACTCACTGACCTCCAAATAAGATAGGGTCCCTTCAATGTCAGTAGTAGGGTTTCACTTGAGGTACATAAACCTCTTCACACATCCATATAAAAGAAAGTACTATACCAGGCAGGCTGATCTGTATCCCGATCGCACTACTGCACAATACCCGGAGAACACACAGCAGATTCAGTTCCTGACAGACCTAGTGCAATTTTCAGCAATTCTTCCATGTCTTCTACAGGGTGAGCCTGGTTTCTACTCTTCAGAGATCCTTTGACTTTTCTAGACCTGATCTTTAGTCCTAACAAGCTGCAGACCGGAACTTGGGCTCTTACACACGTTTTTTGACTAAAACTGCACACTGAAAAGCACAGGCTCCTTCCTTCTTCACTGCCAAAGCTCAACTGAACTCCAACTGACTAAACTGGCACTTCCTTTGAGTTCCTCCCAGTTCTTGACTGGATTGGCTGTCACTCCACAATAGACTGCTGCTGTTGGTCCAAAAAGGCACTGAAGTCTAAACTACATCTCCCAGAGTCACTTGCCCATACAATCCTCTTGTGGCTGGCTCAGATTATGAGTCAAGTTCTGATTCGTCCAAGGCATCATTTTAGAGCTAGCTTACCCCACACTGATTGGTCCAGTTCTAGCAGTTCAAAACTAGAATGGGAACTAGCAGACACAGTTCTGACTGCAAAGAAAGCAGGTTAGACAAACTGTAATTTCATTATTACTCTAAATAATTTCTGGCAAACAGTTACATCTTTCAGATAGGTTCCCTTTGCACTCCTAGTGACTGCAAAATGAAGTGAATTGGCAGCAGCTTGAGTGGTACTTAGAGAAGCACACAGTCCCCCCATACAAACTAATTATGTCTGCAAGCAGACAGCTCTTAAAGAGACAGTACCAGAAGGCTCTAAAAACACTCACTGATAAATGGCTTAAATGCCAAACACCATTCAGGCTTGGAGCATTCAAGCAAGCTCCTGGAAGTCTTTTGGGAACCCCCATGTGCAGGGGGGTTACACTATGTTTCTGCAGGAGCTCAGTGCTGCAGTATCTTTATTTGAATATGTTTAGCATGCCCTGGTATATGCGCTGGCCCCAGGGTTAGCTACAAATCCTCCTGGGCTATTATTATCTGATCGGAGTGCTGGGAGTGGGCAGCAGGCAGGGTCACGAGCAGAAAGTGCTTGGGCAGAGCCCCTGCAGTATGCACTTCTGCATGTGATGGCAGCCAAAGTCTCATGTGGTGCATGAGGTGCCGAAGAAAATGCGACCTGCGTGTTTCTGGTCCCCTTCGACAGGATTTGGGGACCACAAGTGAAGAATCGTGGCTGCCCCCACTGTAGCACTGAGAGTAGGAAGCACCAGCAGATTTGCAGCACTGCATCGTGCTCTCTCTCTCATGGAGCCACACACGTGGGCGAGTAAAAGAGTTGTAACAAAGTTTGATCATCAGGAATGAGGGTGATGTCAGGCAGTCCAGGTAAGCCTCTCCACGTGAGGGGTTACATCTCCATCTGGGGTAGGTCTAATATTTGGTAAAAGCAGTACCTGATTCCCTAGTAAATAACCCTTGATCTCTGTTCTCTATCTGGGGAAGGTATAGGCATGCAAATTACTGCAGTAACCAGCCTAATTACATACACATTGCATTACAAGGGATATCCCCCCAAAGAAGGACTTGTAATGTTTGTGTAGTCAAGAGGCTGGGGGGGGGTTATAAGTTGTGGACGATGTGGCATGGCCTCTTTTTTTTTACTTTACTCCCCCCCCGGCGCCAAACTCTGACCAGCTCCCTTCTGCCCTACCGCTCAGCCAGGCCCCATCACCCACCTTCCCTGGGACTTATCTTGTCACGCCCATGTTGCCCCATAGATAACCCCCCATGGAGAAAGCAAGTTCAAGTGTTGGTGACAGAGAGCAAGCCCAGTTGGTGGTGCTGGACCTGTGGCAGAGTGGCAGGTGGCATCCTGCATGGTCAGGTTTTACTTGTTTTCTGTCCTTCCCTTGAGCATCGGCAGGACCAGGACTGACATCATAATGTCAGGTGCACGACCTTCCCTCCCTGAATGATGGTTCTTTCCACCCAAGGTCACCCAGGTGGCAGTGTAACAGCGGGAGACCAGGAACCCTCCTCCCTCCCTCCCCTGAGGAGGCGGTGTCCATGGGGCACTTAGCCATCCTCCCTCGGCCAACCCTCCAGCAACCCAGGCTCATTCCAGAACCTGGGTCACTGGCATTACAAGTGATAGCTGTACAGCTACACTGTTGGGTCATCTGGCATGGCCACCTTCCACAGAATGCTCTGGGAGATAGGGGTTGCCTGTCTGTTCGGGGCCTGGGCATGAACATCTCTTCCCAGAGGCCTAAAAGGAGTTCAGGTGCAGGTTGGTGTATGTTGGGGAGGGGAGGGAGGAGGGAGGAGGAGGAGAGGAAGGAAGGAAGGTGGGTGTATGCTGGAGAGGAGGGAAGGTGGGTGTATATTGGGGAGGGAGGGAAGGTTGGTGTAGGTTGGGGAGGAGGAAGATGGGTGTATGTTGGGGAGGAGGGAGGTTGGTGTGTGTTTGGGAGGGGAAGGTTGGTGTATGTTGGGGAGGAGAGAAGGTGGGTGTATGTTGGGAGGAGGAAGGTTGGTGTGTGTTGGGGAGGGAGGAAGGATGGTGTGTGTTTGGGAGGGAGGGAAGGTGGGTGTATGTTGGGGAGGAGGTTGGTGTATGTTGGGGAGGGAGGGAATGTTGGTGTACGTTGGGGAGGGAGGGAAGCTGGGTGTATGTCTGGGAGGGAGGGAAGGTTGGTGTATGTTTGGGAGGGAGGTAAGGTGAGTGTATGTTGGGGATGGGGAAGGTCGATGGTTTGGGTGGGGGAAGGTCCTAGTCCCCAGAATAGCAACAATGAACCTTATGAGCCCCTGGAGACACCAGAGAGGTAACTAACCACAGGCTTCACAGTAATAGCATAGGTCAGCCACCATCTCTGGAAAAAGGTCAGTCTGTGTGGAAGGAGCCTAGTGGTGCAGCCCAGTTTCTGCAGGAGGAGCCTGCTGGGGGTGGGAGTGTTAGAAAAGAAAAAGAAAAATAACGGGAAGAGAGTCTTAGTGCTGGGTTGCTTGATAATTAGAGAGATGAGGAGGGTAGTTGAGAGCCCGGAGCCTTGAATAAGGAACATTAAACCTACATTAGGGAAAAGAGACAGATGAGGGGAGGCATAGTCAAGCTAAGATAGGGTGAAGGGGGTGGGTGGGTAGAAGAAGACAAGGGTAAGGCAGAAATACTGACCAATCACTTCTGTTTGGTTTTTACAAAGAAGAAGGAGGGTCCACTATATGAGGGAAGTTAGAGACAGATGGGGGCATGGTGGGCAAAACTGAGTATGGAACTGATTTGATAGTGGCTGAAAGGAGTATCACGTCACAATAGCAATGGGAATACAGCGAACACCATCACAGCAACATTTTCGGCAGTTTGCTGTGATGGTCCGCTAGGTTCCCGACACTGCTGCCTCTGGGGTGTTCGCCCCCTCCCAGAACCAACTCCGACTCAGAGTTGGTAATCTTAAGTGCAGGGGGTGTGGGGCGGTAGAGCCCCCTGCATGAGGGGTGTGGAACACACTTTTGTCCAGCGACAGCACGACAGCAATTAGAGGTGTTGTGCCATCTCTGTACTGATGGTCAGCGAACTCCGTGTTGCTGTGGCATGGTGGAACCACTGAAAGGGCACTCAACAGGGTTGAGGCCCTGAAAGTCAATAAATCTCTAGCGCCAGATGGGCAGAATGCCAGGGTGCATTGGGTAATGGTGCAGGAGATGGCTATGTAGGTAGGGAAAATAGGGCAGACTAGATGGGCCAAGAGGTCCTTTCTTGCTAACAACTTCTATGTTACTGTGCCCCGCGGTCTGCACCTGGAAACGAACTCCGTTGTACTTGGCTGCTTCTGGCCAACACATTTTTTTGTTGGTAAATATACTCTTTATTGAAAATTTTCAAGTCTACTTTTGCAACTCTGTACAAAATGAGACACCATACATACTCAGCAGAGTGGTTTCAAGTCTTCATTTCATGCATGCTTACCTGGGGAAGGGAAGACAATCTGAGAGCCCCTCCACCCCCTTAGGTACCGCACGGGGGGGGGGAGTGGAGAGGAAGGGGTAATACATTAATTAGAAATGGTCACCCCACATCTCAGTCTGCAAGAGTAAATACAGTAATATACCGATAATCTTGCTGTTTCCTCATGCTGTGCAGGGGAGAGGACAGGTCAACACATTTTAAATAAAATGCAGAATTTAACTAGATTTTATGTTCTTTTGTTTATTTAGTTTTCCCACACCTCGTTCAGTCATTTTTCCTTCAGATTGTGGCCAGCAACCAACACCCCTGTCTGCCACCAACTCCATTGCTGCGACATGTTGACCCATGGCCCCTCCCCCATGGCAGGGGTCTGGTGGAGGGCCATCCTTCTCCCCAACCCAAGATCCAGTAAGGGGGCAGCGGGCTCACATGGCGTGGGGTACGCAGGTGTACCGGCACCCATTATCCTGCCTAGTGGCAGGGGTTTCCCTAGTTTTCACCTACAAGCCTCCCTCTTCACCTAAACTGGACACAGCCTGCTTACTGTCCTCGACCTCTGCGGTAGGAGCGCTCCCAGACCCACCAGTAGGGATCTCTGTGGCACTGGAGTTTACTTTGGCCATGACCATAAAAAGTTGTGTAGTGTCTTCAGATTTTGCCTCTTTTTATTTTGATTAAGATGTGCATGGATATTTAGGAAAAGATTTGGTTTTATATAGCATTTTGTTGCAGTTTCTTTACCTAGGATAGCTCAGCTGAGTCGCAGTATCCTATTTCCAGTGGTGTCCTGCTCGTGCTCATTTCCACGGGGGTTGGGGTGGGGGTGAGGAATTGGAGTACTGAGAAGTTAAGTGACTTGCCCAAGGTCCGCTGGTGGGTATTTGGCTGTATTGGGGTTTGAACCTGTGGTATCCTAGTTCCAAAGCCGATGCTCTAAGTAGTGTTCTTTCTTACAAACTGTATCCCAAAGTGCTTTTACAAGCCAAGAAAGGGAGGGGAGAAAATGCTTCTGCCATAATCAGCAGACAGGAAGAGTTAAAGAGCACAGTGCTACAGTGAAAGTACAGAAAGGTTAAGAACAGGGAGGCTAAGTAATTTACTCAGGGTCACTGGGTGAGTATGTGGCGGTTGTAGAACTCAGTCCTGTGCCTCCAGTTTCTCAGCACTCCACTCTAAGCACTAGATGATATAGCACACCAGATTATTATTTATTTGAAATAACTCCAGCTGGGATAGTGCCATGAGATAGATGCGGCATCTCATTCTCATGGGGGTCCCAGGCAGAATAGCAGCAGTCAACAGGTTAACATAGTCCAGCAGGAATAGTTAAATACGGGCTCAAGTGAAGACAAGAAAAAAACAAAGTCTGAAGGTGAGTACATCCAGACAGTAATCAAAACAAGCTAACAAAGTGGGTTCACTGCAAACAAACAGCATGAACATTGTTCTGCAACATGATCAGGGCCAGTTAGATGGGGATTCTGTGACAAAACAAATACAGGGAGTTTTAAGGTGGCTGAAAAGACTGGACTTGAATGCTTGCTAGCTTGAAGCATTCCTCGGCTGGAGAGGGAGTTTGTCCCAGCGTCTGGTGCTGCAAATGTGAAGTCCTTTCTAATAAATTCACATTTCATCCTGGGATTCGAGATGGTAAGTGCTGCTGTTGAACGAAGTGAGTAGGCACTGCTTGACTGTGTGAGATGAGCAAGAAGATACTCAGGGCTTTTCCTTGTGCACATTTGTACAACAAAGAAAGCCAATGGTAGTTATGTCTGTTTGCGGGACCTGTCCAGTTAAACTGGTTATACAGCAGATAGTGATGGGCAGACCAGTCACAGCAGAGGATGAACTGCACTTGTTGTTGCACAAACGATCAGGGGCAGCAAAGGGTTTTGTTTGCACAGCGTATATGAAGTCTCCGTAGTCAGTAGAAGGGAGCAGGAAGTGGGAGACCACCTGTTTCCTTCCGACTGAGCAACCAAAGAAAATACTTGGTGTAGTGCCCTTTACTGGGCGAAAGGCTCTAGAACAAGAAGGGTTGTCTTTAAAGCACAGGCCCCATTGTTCTAGGCCTGGAGCCTTGAAGGAGTATCAGAGAGCAAGGGGAGAAGAAGGGGGCGGGGAAAGAAAGGGGGAGGGGTCTGGGTGAGGTCAGAAGGGGAGGGCTAGAAAGGAAAAGGGGGCTTGGCCAAAGGAGATATGAGCTCCAAAAGGGGGTGGCACTAAGGAAGGTAAGGGAATGGGTAATTGGGGGGAATAGAAGAGAGGAGAGTAACAGCTAAAGGGTGGAGTAAAAGGGGGAATATAAGGGACCGTACTGAGGGGCTCTCCCTCACTTTTGCTAAGCAGAATTTATTTTCTCACCCACAACCCAAAATACAGGGTATGGAAGAAGGTAAAGAATAAAGTCCTTTAGTTGGGGGTGGACACAATTTTGGATTTACACCAAGGTGGGGTGTAAGAGAAGAGGGTGTGGACACCCAGGAGAAAAGAAATGGGGGGCAGAAATGGACCTGGCCCAGAATTAAAGAAATTACCCCTCAGATTTACATCTAGGGGTGAAAGAAGACAAAAATTTGAACAATAAAGAAAGACCCCCCTCAGGTCTACATCTGGGGGTGAAGGAAGAGAAAGAATGTGATATATACATATATAATTTTACTTTATTTTTATCTGTCTAACTCTGCTGCCTGGGATCCCTCTCTTGGAACTCCCCACTGCATCTCTATATGTCCTTAGCAGGACCAGGTAGTCTGCTGCTAGAGTGCTGCACACTCCAAGTACATACTTCAGGGCATCTGGATTACCCCCGGGCAGGGCGAAGGAGGCACTCCCCAAACCTCCCCTTAAATCCTCAGGGAAGCGCATGCACAATGGAGTCTGCCCCCTGTTCCTACCTTAGATGTGGAGCCAGGGGTTCATCACCTAGATCCTGGGCAGGGTGTTTCCTTGTTCTGTACCCTCCCTCTGCTTATGTCGGCTCTCGAGGAGGGCCAATGAGGCAGAGGCGCGCTGAGATGCGTCTCCGCTGAGGGCCCTCAGCTGACGCAAGCCCCTCCCTTTCCAATGGTTCCCACAACCGCACTGCCAATACCTAGGTTCACCCAGAAGATGGCAGTATCACAGCAGGGCTAGCTTACAGCCCTCCCGGAGGGAGGCAGCCATCGGGCATTCAGTCCCTGTCCCCCACCCCGGTTGACCCCGGCAAGTATGTGATATTTTGAATGTGATATTTTGGATTGAGGATGAATATGTAAATAAATAAATGAATCAAAGTGTTTTAAATATGGTAATGAAAGGAACTCAGTATTGTATGATGTGAAGTTGATTGGAAAAATTAATTAAATGGTGTGCCGACTGAGCAACCAAAGAGAATACTGGGTGTCGTGTCCTTCATTGGGGGAAAGGCTCTAGAACAAGCTGTGATCAACATGCCTGCTGTATGCAAGTAAAACATTAAGCCAGGTTCCTAGATATTTAAATACGTTGACTTGTTCAATAGTGTTGCCATCTGATGTTATGATTGCAAGTGAATCAGCTGAATGAGTTAGCACGTTCTGGGATCCAAACACCATAGTTTTTGTTGCATAAAGGATCAGGTAGTTGTTGACGAATGAGAAGGAGATTGTGTTGAAAGTAGATTGGAGTACTGAATTAATCGCGCAGACATTATCATTGCACTGTAGTAGAGTATGATGTCATCTGCATACATAGGTAGATGATACCTGCTGCTTTGCTTTGTGAGGTCATTAACAAAATGGAGAACAGCAGAGGCCCAAGGATTGAGCCTTGAGGAACCCCTAGATTTAAAATAGCAAGATCTGAATGAATGCCTTGTATGGACACTATCTGGGTACAGTTACTCAGGTAGTTTTCAAACCATTTGATGGCAGTTGGCTGAGATCTAGCGTTTTGAGCTTGAAAAGGTGTACTCGTGATCCACCAAGTTCAAAGTCTTGGAGAGGTTCACAAAGATTGCCTCAATGAGGAGACCATTATCCATAGCTATGTGGAGATTATTGGTGACCTTGAGCAATGCAGATACAGTGGAAGGCTCCTTCCTGAAGCCAGAATGCATAGAGGAGAGAGAACAGATTGTGCAGACTGCAATGCTCAGTCAGCTGCGAGCGAGTGCACTTTCAAGAACCTTGTAGAGGGCAGGAAGGACTGAAATGGGTCTGTATTGATTCAAATCCTACTTAGCCCCCTCCTTTGTGGAGGGACACAACTGTAACACATTTACAGATGGCAGGTATCTCACAAAAATCAAGGGAGGTGTTTAACACCATGGTAACTGGGGTGCAGATATGATGTGCTGCAAGGCGGAATAGATTTGGGTCAAGGAAGACAGCACCAGCACTTTGTTTGGGCTGAGGCCCTTAGTGCTTTGAGGACCTCTGCTGTGGTGATTTTCTGAAATTAAAGTTTGGCAGATCTAGTAGGGTCTGCAGCAAAAAATGAATGTTAACAGAAATGAGCAGTCTGGGTGGGCCCAGCAGCCTTTATCTGCCATCAGTTTCTATGTTTCTGTGTAGAGCATGTGGGTCAGGCTCTAGGCTGCTTTATGAGAGACCAACCATGGATGGTCCCAAGGAGTTCTGGAGCTTGTCGGAGATGCTGACGTTTGTGAAGTGGTGTTAAAGGTATTCAAAGTGTCTGAAAGAGAGGTGACAAGGTTTCCAAAGGAGTTATAGATTTGATCTATGTGTTCTTGATGATCAAATATATTTATATAGAGAGAATATCTGATAGACTTCTGTATGAGTTAGTAATCAACCTCAGGGTTGAATGATTTGACTCAGATGGTGATATAGACAATGGACCCGATTCTCAAACTCGTACGTTACACGCCAAAAAGGTTTGTGCTAATTACTGGTGTGCCAGGGACCCTGCACCTGATTCTCTATTGAGAAGCATTCTGGCAGCCCGGCAGCAAAGTCTTGTGGCTTGTGGGCAACTCTAGCCGTGCACCAAATAGAGGGTGCAATCGGACAGGTTTCTGCAAGCCTGCAGCAACCTAACAAAGCATTCTCTGGTGGTCTGGTGGACCCCCCATTCCAGATTGCCCCATAAGTAATTATATATAGTTCCCTGGCAATGTAGCGGACCCCCCAAGCCCTGATCACACATCATGAAAAACGAAATCATCCCTGGTCGTCTTGCAGATCGCCCTCCCTATCCTTGGGGGTCTTTCCTAATCCCCTCAAGGAGACGGTCATACAACCACTCCTTAAAAAACCTCCTTGGATCCAGACTGTCCAGCTAACTACTGGCCTGTCTGTAACCTGCCTTTTGTGGGTAAGGTTATTGAGAAGGTGGTTGCCCTGCAACTGGATGATCACCTTGTGACCCACAATGTCTATGAAGCTCTCCAGTCTGGATTTAGGAAGACACACAGCATGGAGACTTCACATGTATTGAATGACCTCCTATTAGCGAGAGATTGAAAGGCAATAAGACACTCCAGGGTGTGACATATCATTACTTTCTGGGGGCATGAGACACTCGGCCTGCAGCCTTGTGGCTCACAACGCACCCGAGGCGTGATGATATCTCATGATATACCACACCCTGTCATGTATTATTGCTTAACTGTCAACCCTTCAGCTATTGTCAGTGAAGGGAAAGGAATCAAAAACAACACGGAGTGGTGCTATATGACCTCCAGCCTCCTTTGGGTTTTTCTACCACTGCCACCCTTCTAACTAGACAAAGACCTGCATGAGAAGCAAACTAGGCTTCAAAATCAATGTTTGAAAAATGATCAGAACCTGAAAAAAAGGTTCTGGTAAGGTACTTTTACAGAAAATGGCAGAGGTTCTAGTTGGCTCTGACCATACCGGAACTGGATCCCCCATCACCAAAGAGAAGAATTGCTAAACCGTTGGTTTCTAAACACACCTGAGAAGACTAATGAAAACCTGGGCTCACCATCTTAAAAGGAGGAAACCTGTTGTCTGAGAAATGCATCAGAAAACTCTGTGCGCACTGAAAGATCTGGCATAATCAACTGAAAAGAAAGATACGGATTTTCAAAGTATACAGCAGTGGTTTATCATGAAAGAATGACTATAAAAGATAGAATAGTTAACTCAGACGTGTGGACCACGCCCTGAAGAAGTGGAGTAACTGAATCTGCAAAACACTGATTGCAAAAATGGCATAAAATAAAGAAACAAAACAAAGAAAACTCAAGTTGCAGAGTGGCCTTCTTTTTATCTGTTTCATAGCCTTGGTTTGTTGCCACAGACGGCTTCGGAACCTGACACTGGGATTGCCCAGAGCAATGTAAATAATATATGGTTTACCAGCCAGAAACATGAATGGACGGGTCTGAGATCGGAGAACAGGAATAGTACTCAATGTCCAACTGTATCTGTGTTGGGGAATTAGAGAGGGCTCCATACATGCACTGTCATACATAGGCGTACAAATGCTAGTACATGTACACACACACACACACGCATGCACACGCACTTCACACACACACACACACACACACATACACATACAAATACACATACATAACGCTAGTACACGTACACATACATACACACTCACACACACACACACACACACATATATAAACACACATGGCCGCACACACACACATGCTCTCTACACATACAAATCGCATACACACACATAAATGCTAGGACACGACACACACACACATATATACACACAAATGCTGGGACATAAGACATAGGTGTGCTTAGACACACACACACACACAAATGTTAGACACTACTCACATGCGTAGTTTGCACACACACACATATACACACACTGCTCATACACATACACACATACATAAATGCTAGGACACGTACACATGCACACACACACAAACAAGTGCTAGGACATTACACACATGCATGCTTGCACACACATACACGCATGCTCGCACACATACAAATACACATAAACACATACATAAATGCTAGGACATGTACACACGCACACACACACACACAAATACTAGGACACGTACACACACGTGCGTGCAGACACACACATACACACTCTTGCTGTCTGCAGAAAGGTACCATGAACATTTCCTCACATCACAAATTGTTTATAACTACATTCTTTTTCTGTTAATTTAATTTACTACACAACCTCCAAACTGCCACTCTGGTAATATTAGACCTAAACAGTAACATTAAAAAAGAAATGTTTCTCTCGGGAAGTTGTAACAGAATGATGTAATTGGCTAAAAAACAAGACATAACTGGTTGTAATTTAGCCCTGCCCCCACCACTCCTTTTTTTTTTCTGTATTTTTATCCTCTGGGCTTGTCTGCCCTGTCCTTGGGTCAGGCTGTGCCTGACAACCATGCAAACAGAATCAAACTGGAATGTTCGCACCTCACCGGCTGCCACCAATATGATTCATGCAAGCTCAGAGGCCTGAACTAAATGACACAATGGAAACAAAAAGTCCCACTCCTGCAACACTAGACCCCCAAACCAACCAAATTTAAGACCACAAGAATGCTTACCTTCTTGAAGTGAAGAAAAAGATTTTATTTCTGTGATACAGTTTGCATGAGAGCATGCCTGCATGCTGTCTTACGACCTCTGGTGTATGCCGATTTTTAACACTGAGTGAGTGCTGGCGTGATATTTAATTAATTGAGTTATTTAACAGACTTTAGGATTACAACCTTTGAGTCAGGGACTCATTACAAGTACCCACGTTAGAAAAAACAAATACAAATTCTTAATACATATAGACATAGAATGGCAGCTGAAGGTTACAGTTTTTTAGTTAT
Organism: Neoceratodus forsteri; assembly: GCA_016271365.2. Taxonomy (NCBI): domain Eukaryota; kingdom Metazoa; phylum Chordata; order Ceratodontiformes; family Ceratodontidae; genus Neoceratodus; species Neoceratodus forsteri. Next base: position 1,170,261,637 of record CM057451.1, on the reverse strand, counting down.
ACAATATACTGCAGAATCAAGATCAGCTGTACATTGCATTGAACGTGTTACCGAGAGCTGTATTTTATAGTTTTCAAGAGGACAATAAGTTTGCTGCTAGAGGGAGGGAGTAACTAGTTTGATATTTATAGCGAAGTAGAGAATTAGGCAGATATCTTGTGAGTGCAGCCAGAGGAGGCATTGTTAATAGGTAATGTTTGGTAGCCCTATTGGTAGGAGCTCAGTGGCAGGGTGGTCCCATAAGATGATAGATAGATGACCCGGCACTAGCTGGTACATTGGCAGTGCCATGAAGCGAGAGTGTGCTCTTTGAGGGCTGACTTGAAAGGTCCTAATTTCTAGATAGAAGAGACATCGGAGGGGAGTTCGTTGTACCAGACTGGGGCCCTGTGTGGGAATGACCTTTGGGCTAAGGAGGTTCTAACCCTCAGGATAGACCACACCTGTGGGTTGGCGGTGCTGGTGTTGACCGAGGTGTGGGAGGATAGGAAAGAGGCAGAAACCCCCAATGGGGTAAGCCCCAGGTGTATTATCTTTTTGAGGAGAAAAGTTGGATAAAATAGCTTTTCATCTGGGGTGAGGAGATTTGTCAAGGCATATAGGGCACAAGTATGGGTACACTTGCCTGCCCCGGAGAGGAGTCTGCACACTTTGTTTATGGCCAGTTGGATTTTGTTAAGGGCTGTGTGGTCAGCAGCTGAGTAGACAGTGAGCCCATAATCGACTAGGGAGAGGACTGAGGAGGTGACAGCCAGATTAAGGGCTTCCGGAGGTAGACAATCTTTGTGCCGATACAATGGGCCTATACGGACATTTATGGTGGATGATAGAGTGTCAGTGTGTGAATGGAAGGAGAGGATGACTGAGTTTTACCGCCGCCTAAGCCCTCTGCACTTTGTGTCATGTTATCTGTTATCACTGCACAATCTGCGTCACAGAAGTAAAGCTTTTTCAGCAGTTTGAGAAGGTAAGTGTTCTGGTGACCGTAAGTCTGGTTGGTTTGGGGTCTAGTGCTGCGGGTGTGCCTGGCAACCTCCATGATGCATCAGCTGCTATGCCGCCACCATCCTGGGGGGAAGTCACCACCGAACAGGGCTGCATTCTATCACCTTCAAAACCCCTTGGTTTTCTCCCCATTTGTTGTCCCCAAGTCCCTCCCAGGTGCCCGGTGGTGCTGCAGTCAGCCCTGTACAGTGCAGGTGCTCTCTGCGTGTGCACTCTTTCCCCTCATCGGAGAGAAGGTACTCTGGTGCACTGCAAGGGGTCACTGCAGTGGTGGAGCCTCACTAAATAAACTCCTTGGGTTCAACATTCAGACCTCCGAGAATGCCGCAAGCCCTTGGTGCCGATCGTTTGGCGCACGGGGCTCGTGACATTTTCCTGGCTGACAATCAGGATTTTTAATCCCAAGCGCCAAATGATGTAAGTTAGACCAGCCTTTCCCTGGTCTAACATGCACCTTTTGGGGGACCCTTTTTACGGGGCTTGCACCAAATCCTTGGCAGAAGCTGTTGTAAATCATGGAAAGTGTCAGAACTGCTCTAATGTACTAAAATTGGGTAGCTATACAAAGGAGTTTGGCGACGCTGCACTAAAATGGGGTCATCACAGGGCCTGATGTATCTGCATGTCACCCTTTGAAAACTGAGCCTGTGCTCTTTTTCTGTCTGTAAATGTCTCTGTTTCAACGCACAGAAAAAAAAAACTGCAAAAGTGGTGCAAAAGCCACAAAACATTAGGCAGCAGTCTGAGTGGCTTGCTCCACTTGGTCTCAACTTGTATTGTTTTTGTTTTTTTTCTGTATTGTATAGCAATGTTGGGTGCTTTGTGTCAGTGTAACCTTGCACCACCCTGCTTAACTCGTAATGTTTGCTTTGTATATTTTGTTTCTACTACTTGTAATGACCCTGAAAAGTGGACTATAATTGTCTCAGTGGATTTACCCGGTTACCAAAATGCTAATAAATAAATAAACGTTGTATATTCATGCTGATGTGTGCCATCTTGATGACAGGTCTTGCCTGGAAATGGTCCCAGGGATCAGTCTACCCACCTGGCTAACAGCCTGAGCTGGTGAGGGGAAGGTTTAGGAGGGAGTCAAGGAGGCACTTTTGGACCGAGAGGTTGGTGACTAAGCGGATGAGCTACTGGAAGAAATGGTATCCCTAAAATGGTGGACAGCTTGAAGCCGGCCTGGTGGCACAGAGGGCTGAGGTGCTGGCACCTTAACCTTGCACTATGCCAGTGGCCCAGGTTCGGGAATGACCTAGGGTCACCGAGGTGCCAGCTTCAGGGGGGGGAGGTTGGAGCAGGATAGAGCCACAGCTCTTCCCTCCAAAGGAGTGGATGCCCACCCGTCTGTAGTCCTGCTCCCACTGGGTGGAGGTCTGAGTGGGCATGTAGGAGGCACGTGCGCGACCCAGTAAGGGAAGGGGTGGAAGGGACACTGGATCCTGGCATGCATGCACCTCAACAGCATCACGCGCATGTGTGCTGCTGCCTCGGGGTGGGGGAAGAGAAACTGAAAAATAATAAAAGTATATATATGCTAGCTTGTTGGCACTGAGGGCTGAGGCGCTGGACACCCTTGCTCTTGGAGCTTGCCGAGCTGCCTGGCTCCACTGGCTGCGAGATTCCAGCCTGGTTGGAAGCGAGGCCGGCCCACTGCCTGTAGAATATCTTGATGTAGCTGGCTGTTTTTTATTTGCTTCCTTTTTCATAGTAAAAGTGAAAAAGAAAAGGTCCTGAGGAAACCATGGGCATGCTACAGGGAAAAAACAAAAACTTTCTGAGGGAGGCTCTCTGTTTCTTGCATTGATAGCAGCCATACTTAGAAGAATGACTCTATGCTCATTTATCAAATCTTATAAAGATTATTTATTTTTATTTTTTAAAACATATTTCACCGGGTAAGAACAGAGAGCCCGGGGCTCGTTTCTAATTGTGATGGGGGGGGATAGGTAATGAGAGGGTACAAATATACAGAGTACAAGCAGTACTTTGCCAAACAATTACCGTACAGAAAGTAAACGATATATTCAAGGTAGGAAACAAATCAAAAAGCAGCAAGGATACAGTACGGTGACCTCACATTAATTTGTTCATGTTTTATTTATTTATTTACATAAGAACATGCCAGCAGATAAAGGCCTTATGATCTTTCTAGTCTGCTCAATTGTGTAGCTCCCTATGTACAGAATTTACAAAGCGAACTGCACCTCATTTTCCCCTTTGACCACCCTATACTTCGCCCTTCCCCACTCACTCCCCTTCCACCCATATCCTTTCCTCTCACTCCGTCCCAACCCTCTTGAAGCTGTCCATCATTTTTATATATATATATATATATATAATATACATATACACTTTTATAGCTATTATTTCTCTTCTACTGACGGCTTGTCCTCAAGAGGTGCCCCTGCCCCGTTCACGGATCTCCAGGACAGATGACCTGAACTCCAGGGCTTACCCTCCCCCGGTGAGGTCAGCAGGTTTTCCAAACCCCACCAAGGTCCAAATTCAGTGGGCCAGCGCCGTGGCTAGCAGGGAGTGGAGCCTGCGAGGTGCCCTCTGCCGTTGTACCACGGCAGTGTGTTTTTCTCTTGTTCGCCCCAGGAGTTGGGGGTGTGCAGTGATGCAGCAGAGAAGAGCTTGCACACATCTGCACATGCTCGCTCCAGGCATCTGCTCTGACTCCTCCCCATCTTGTAGTGTGGTGCCTTGTCTCCCAGCGTCCACTGGGGGGCGAACAAGTGCCGACCACTGGAAAACCCAAAATCCCTCTTGAATCCCATGCTCCTAACCTGTTCTCCTCCCCTCCCCTATTATGTATTATAGACACTTGAGCTTTTTTTATTCTTGGTTGTTTTTTGCTTTTATGTTTCATGTTTGTTGATACTGTATAACATTGTTGTTCTGATGCCAATTGTAAAGCTCTCTAATTACTGCCTAGTCACTTAGCTTGCCCTTGCTCCTGAGCTGTTTTCCCCCACCTTCATTCCTTATTCTGCACCCTCTGTTCCTGTAACACTTACTTTCCCAGCCCCGCTCTCTTCCCTTCCCACTTAGCCATTTCTCCAGCACCCCCTGTCATTACCCCTCCCTTTTCCTGCCCTCCCTCTTCTGCTCTTTGCCGCCCTCACTCCCCTCTAACCGCCCTCCACTCCCCTCTCTGCCGTCTTCGGTTTCCGGCCGGTAACAGGTTGCTACCTTGTACGCTAATGCCGTAACTTGCCGCCACCCTTCCTACCTTTCTTTCACCTTTCTGCCCCTCTCTGCCAGCTTTCCCTCCTTCTTTTATTCTTCCCTCTTCTCCCTATGCTCAGTCCTCACCCCTCTCTCCTATTTTATCCCGCCTCCCACCAGTTGCGTGACTCCCCTCTCTCTCTCTGCCGTCTCGTAGTTCCACCGGCTCGGCCGCAGGTTACTACTCTACCCGCCAATGCGTTTCACCACCTCGCCTCTTGTCCTCCTCCCTTCTTCTGCTCCGCTCGCTCTTACTAGGTGCACTCTATCTCTACCCCACTCATTTCCCTATCTGTTCCGTGCCCTTCATCCCTTTTCCCCTATACCCTGCCCTTCCCACCCTACCCTTCCCTCCCCATTCCTTTAGTTCAAATCCTCCTCACCCTTGACCTAGCCCCCCACCGCCCTCCCCTGCACATCACTCTCTCTCCTCTCTTTTTTGCACCCATAGCTTCACTGTCCTGTTCCCGACCTCTCCGTCTCTCTTGCCGACTCCCGGTTCCACCGTCAGCCACAGGTGGTAACCTTCTCCCACGCTAATGCCGCTTGGTGCCTCAACCTCCCTCCTGTCTCCCTTTTTACTGTTAGCCTACCACCCCCTGTCTCCGTCTCTCCTGCCCTACCCTTACACCTGTCCCTACCACCTCTCCCTAGTTCTCAACAACTGAATACATGTAATTTTATCCTTATTGCTATGCTTGACTACACTGTGTGACTTTGTCCTTTGCAAATGTATCCTGCTCTGTGTAATTTCTTATGTATCCTGCAAATGTATCCTGCTTTGTGTAATCTCTTATGCATCACTGTGTTCTGTAACTGTACCTCCCGGGTCGTGCCTGAAAATAGTCACTTGTTGGCTAGCGCACTTACCCGGTCAACAAAAACTAAATAAATAAATAAATAAACCCTCCCTGGAGAAGGAGAGCAGTCTATCAGACACTCAATCCTTCTCCTTCCCTGCTGACCCCCAGTGGCCCCTGCTCATTCCCGAACACAGGTTGCTGGCATAGAAGAACGCAGTATTTCTCTGATGTAAGCAAAGTCTGCAGGAAGAGGAGACTATTTTTGCATATGATATGCGCCTATCTTAAAGCAGCAGTGCAATGGAAAATGTTTTTGTAAAAAGCTAATTTCAGCCACAGTTAATAACAAAATCTGGCCAGAGCCAGTACGGCTGCAGCTGAGGTCAGGGAGGAACACAGCACTGTCCACCTTGTCCAAGATGGTGGCCAGAGTTCTCTGCACATCTGTGATGACTCGTGCATGCACACTGAACTCTGGCAGCACAGTGGCATAGTCTGCCATGTCCAAGATGGCCGCTGGAGCCAGTGTGCATGCATGAGTCGCCGCTCACGCACAGAAAACTCCAGCAGCCATCTTGGAAATGGCAGACCATGCCACTGTGCTGCTAGAGTTTGGTGTGCATGCACGAGTCATCGTGCACACACAGAGAACTCTAGTCATCATCTTGGACACTGCGGACAGTGCCATATTCTGTCGGTACTGACAGACAAAATAGTGCAGTGACTGTCATTTACCTCCGTTACCTAACAAGTCTGTTCGGTATCTAGAAAGCTCCGTTTTCTCTACTTTGCTTGCAAGATGGCTGCAGGGCTACGCCCACTGCAGCCATAAAATATAAGCACACCTGTCAAATCTATTTTCTAGGTACCTCCTATGGTGTGCAACTTGAGCTTTTTTAATTTTTTTAAATCCTAATACTTCCCAGGCCTATAATGTTGTTTTTAAGCTAATGTGGCAGCTATCTTTTTTCTTGAGAAAAAAACTACTGTGTATTACATCACTTGTAAAATACTCAGATTTTGGTGTAACTAGAACATTTTACCACCAAATAAAACTGGAAGATGCCTAGAATATTTTATAGTGACAAAAAGGTGGGGTCAAATATGTTGCCTCTTGTGTTGCAGTGCTGCTTTACGTTTGTCAGAGCATACAGCATTGTGACATTCTCCCAAATGTGCTTTCTTTTCCAATACCTCCCAGCTAAGGTCAGTATTCTGGGAAATTGTTTTGAGGGGAGGAATGAATATCACCCTGTTTTCATTACATGATCAATCATGATGACCTTGCTAACTGATAAGCAATGCAAAATTTAAATGGGAAATGCCTCATCCCCCAGACAAAGATATGTGGCTGGAAGAATTAAGATACTGTTTATCAAACACAAGCAGGAGGAGCTGGCCTGGTGGCACTGAGGGTTGAGGTGCTGAATGCCACACCTCGCACCACACTGGTGACCTGGGTTCGGGAACAGACTTGGGATGCCAGGGGTTGGCAGGGAAGGAGGGGACTGAGCATCTGGAGGACTGCTCTCCTCGGAGTGCAGGTTGTAGGGGGTTTGCCTTGCTCTATGCAGCCCCTGGTGGAGATCAGAGACACTACAGGAGCAGTGCTGTAGATGGGAAAGGAAAAAGGAAAAATGGCATCCATGCTGACCGAGATGACGGTGGCCCGCCTCCCCAGGCTGTAAGCCCCAAAGTGCATCCTCCGCCCAGCACAGAAGCCAGGGTACCTACAGGCACTCTGGTCTCCCTCCAATGGCCCAGGCGGGGGCCCCGATGAAGAGATGTATCCGAGTCAGCCAGGCGGTGGGTAGCATCAGAACGGCAAGAACGGAAGAGGTGGTGGCAGGCGAAGGCTGGCCACCTGAGGGAGTGGGCGGCTGGGTGCAGTGAAGGAGGGATAAAAAGAATATACAAAATAAAAAACACAAGCAAGAGGGGCATCTCCAAAAATGCAGTGCCTGTTGCAGGCAGCAGCACAACTGCAGAGACAGAGAGTTAGGTGGAATGTGCTTCACTGGATTAAGGAATCAAGTCGGTTACAAAGACAGTTATTTTATACAGGGGTTAAAGGAGTTGTACACCCTCATGCCATAGAAACAAAAAGTTGACAATAGATAAGGACATAAGGCCCATCCAGTCTGCCCATTTTTCTACCTTATAAATATGCCCATCGGACTTCACTCTGTCAATGGCCAATCTACTCACACGTGCATCTGTATTGCTCCCTTATGCCTATCCCATGCCTGTTTGAAGCCCTGCGCTGTATTCATAGCCACCACTTCCTGAGGTAGGCCGCTTTCAGGCATTCACCACCCTTTCTGTGAAAAGAACATCCTCAGATTACCCCTTAATCGGCCTCCCTTTAATCTCTTGCTGTGTCCTCTTGTCCTGCTATTTTTCTTATATTGAAACATGTTAGACTTTTTCACTTTGGTAATGCCCTTAAGATGTTTGAATGTTTCAATCATATCAGCTCTCTCCCTCCTTTGCTCTAGGGTATACATATTGAGCTCCATTAATCTGTCCTCATATGTTTTCTGATGCAGTCCCTGCACCATTTTGGTTGCCCTTCTCTGGACTGCCTCCATTTTGTTAATGTCCTTGTGCAGGTGCGGCCTCCGGTACTGCATGCAGTACTCCAGATAGGGCCTAACCAGTGTCTTGTAAAGAGGGATTATTACCTCCCTCTTATGACTTGTGATACCCCTGCTAATACACCATAACATCCCCCTAGCCTTACCTACTGCTTTAGTGGTCTGCTTGGATGGTTTCAGGTCATCTGTGATGACGATACTCAAGTCTCTTTCTTCCCTTGTGATATACCAGCAACTCCCCTCCCAACCTATAGGTGGCTTCAGGGTTTCTCTTCCCTATGTGCATGATCTTGCACTTCTTTGCGTTAAACCCCAGTTGCCACTCTTCTGACCATTTTGCCATTTTATCCAGATCTTTTCTCATTCTGCCCACCCCATCTGAATCATCTACTCTGTTGCAGATCTTGGTGTCCTCTGCAAACAGACAAACCTCACCCTGCAGTCCATCTGCTATGTCACTGATGAATGTATTGAAGAGGACTAGCCCCAGGACTGATCCCTGAGGTACACCACTTGTGACTTGCATCTGTTCTGACTGTATACCGTTTACCACCACTCTCTATGTTCTGCTCACCAACCAGTTTGACACCCAGTTGACCAACTTCTGACCTACCCTGAGCCTACCCATCTTGTTAATCAATCTTCTGTGTGGAACTGTATTGAAAGCTTTGCTGAAGTCAAGGTAGGCAACATCAGCTGCACCCCCTTGGTCCACCACTCTGGTTACCCAGTCAAAGAAATCTATGAGATTAGTTTTACAGGACCTTCCTGTTGTAAATCCATGCTGTCTTGGATCACGTGCTACTATGGATTCCAGATGTTGCACTATCTTTTCCTTAAGGAGTGCCTCCATAATCTTGCCCACTACTGGGGTAAGACTGACTGGTCTGTAGTTCTCTGCCTCCTCCCTGCTACCACTCTTGGGAAGCAGGATCACATAAGCCCTTCTCCAGTCTTGTAAATGTTATTTGTTTCCTTGTCCTCAGAAACTCTTTAAATGTAGTTGTTGGGGATATATGCGTTTGCCTTAGTCAGGGCCCCTGGTGTTCTGCGGCAGAATTTTCTGATTTCTGTGGCAGGGCTTCTTGACTTCTGCGGCAGCATTTTCTGATTTCTGTGGCATGATTTATTCATTTCTCTGGCAGACTGCAGTCCTGTCATTAGCTAAATATGATGTGATGTCATCGATGACATCATATGCTGAGTATAGAGGAGGGGCTTCAGGATAAACAAGGTGAGAAAGAAAGCCTGACACTATGGAAAAACAGTATATTTATAGGAAAATTCACCAAAAACAATGAATTCTGTGGCACTATATATATTCTGTGGCATTATGAAATTCTGCGGCAAATTCATAACTGCAGAACATGAGAATTCAGGGCCTTGGCCTTATGTTTAATTTCACTGTTCATACAAGTCCCTGTAACTATCCTGGGAGTCTCCATTTTATGGTTATTGAAATCTCATTGTGCCTGAGAGCTGCATTAGCATATGAGAACATGATGCATCAGCACCCTTTAGACTCTACAGTGTGTCTGTCTGCGTAATTACAGTTCAACAAAAGAAGCTGCAGCAAGGTGTGAAATACCACATTTACCTTCAATTAGCTTTACAAACGGTCTTAAATATAATGCAGGGTTTTCCCCCCATAAAATGTATTAAATCTGTGTGTTTCTAGAGAGGTTCTTTTTTCAGGTTATGTATACTTTCGGCATGGAGCTACATGGTGTGAGTGGGTGCTGTGGCATCATGTTTAATGCAACTGTCAGGGACAATGAGATTTCAATAACCAGAAAATGGAGACCCCCCCGAGGCTAGTTACAGGGGCTGATAAGAACAGTGAGAATAAACTAAAGCAAACACATATATCCCTACCAGCTACATGAAAAGAGTTGTCTGTTGACAAGGAAACAAATAACATTTACAAGATATGAGGGTGTACTACTCCTTTAAATTGGCAGGAACCCACTGGAAGAATGTTCCATCACCTTTTTCTAAATGGCACAAGAGTTTCTGCACTGCTGTCATTGTTCTTAATTGAATACAATAGAAGAGTTCCACCACCCACTGTTGACAGTTCCGCACCTACAGATCTAGAGGTGATAGTTCTCCCACCAAAACATTTCCAGTATAACCACTGATTTTATGATGACACTGACAATGATGAACAAAATTTATTTTTAACCAGGATAATACAGATTAGAGATGGGCCCTGTGTTCAACCATCGCCCTGTGCACGGGAGCAGCTGTACATGAATCACAACATTTGGATGCATTTACATACAAAAAAAGGTAATCTTAGTAACATGCTTAAATAAATACCGTAATTTAGACTAGATTTTAGTATCTGCAAATAGTTTCAGGTTATATATAACTCTATATTATTTACAATATAATTGATTTAGCCCAAGCAGGTACAGGGGTAAACTGTTTATATCAAATAATTACAGATACAATGGCAAAAGTTATACCCAAACTGACACCAGACCTTTCACACAACACTGGGTGCTTTCTCAAGGAAGAGTGTTGGTGCAAAACACAGCAACATTAGTGTGTGTGTAATTTTTACCATTTGATCTGTATTTATCTGATAATATGACTTTTGCTTGAGATGTTAAACCAAAGTCCCCTCTGCCTGTTCTGGCAGTTGTTCAGGTGGATGTTAAATATTCCATGGCTCTTCTTGAAAAGAGCGAGGAAAGTTCCTCGGTGCCCTGGCCAAACTACCCCCATTTCAGAAAAATATCACCAGCAGCTTAATCTGGTTCAGTGTTAGTTGGTTTCCATTTGTATCCCCCCCCCAGGGATGAGGCTGAAAATAAGCAGAACTGCCTCGTCCTCCTTTCCTGGTCAACAAAAAGTAAATTAATAAATACATACAATAACTGTCTTTGTAACCACGTTGGTTCCTCAGTGCAGTTCAGCGTTTGGCTTGCTCTTGTTCACTGTCAGAGCTTCTTTACATCAGAGAAAATGTCTTTTTCAAATGCCACCATCTCTGATTTTTGCAGTGGGTGGAGAGAGCCTCTTTGATACTCAGGAACCTTAAGCTGGATGGTTCCACACACGGTCGACAGGAATCCTGTCGAATGCCTTACAGCAATGCTGACAGTTGGTACTGTGCCATCCAGGAACACAAGTGTTTTTTATGTGGGGCTTACCTCAGTAATTTCACATCCCTGCACTAAAGATTACCAACTCTGAGTTAGAGTTGTTTCGGAGGGGGCGAACTCCTAGAGATAAGTAGATCAGTAAGACGGTGGACCAGTACAGTGAACAGCCGATTCTGTGGCTGTACTGGTCTTTGCTGTCTTACCATCACAGTAGCAGTGCTATACCAAGCTGGATGAGGTCTGAAATTTCTTGTTAGCAGAGGCCAATAAGCTTGTTGAGGGATATGTGTGTGTGTGTGTGTGTGTGTGTGTGTGTGTGTGTGTGTGTGTATATATATATTTTTTTTTTTTTCTTCCAGAGATTTCATATTTTATTGTTCAATCATAATTAAAAGATCATTACAACAATATAAAAATATTAAAAAAAATGCAGTTTACATTTCAAATACCACAAAATCACACATATCATTAAAAACACCAATAAACTTTCAGTATTATAATAAAAATATATACTGTAGGACTGGATTTTCAAAGGTGCCCGATTACCTCAAGCCCCGGGTGTGCTGAACAGGGCGCACGGGCCTTGCACCATTCTCCTAGCCAGTGAGCGGGATTTTCTACCCTGTGCACCAATTGCCATAAGCTAAATCAACTTCTTTTGGTCTGGCTTGCAGCAATACCAGGTACCCTTTTTATAGGCCTTGTGCCAAATGTTTGATGAACGCTGGTGTAAATCGGGTAAAGAGTCACAACTGCACCCGACCTACTAAAATCAGGTGCAGTTATGGCAAAGGTGTTTGGTACAGCTACTCCAAAGAATGGATTTGACACAGGGCATGATACAAGCCGTGCATCACTCTTCGAAAATCTGGCCCATCGTGCTCGTGGAGCTCTAGAATCCCCGAAACCCTGCGGAATAAATTTTTACATTTTACCAGCATTTCCCCACTTTTTTTCTGACTAATTCTCTTAGATTCACACAAATGATTAGCTAGGTGAGTGATAGCATAGTCATCTTCAACAGTTAATAACAGAGAAGAAGCACGTGCATGAGTTAATGAGTATGGATGGCTGAGTGGTAGCTTGGTTTTACCCCTTTTTCCAGTGATTTTGTGCTCAGTTTTACTTTTCTGCTGCCAAAACAACTGAATTCATTTTATTTATTTATTTAGTTTTGTTGACTGGGTAATGCACTAGACAAATCCTGCTTATTTTCAGGCACGACCTGGGAGAGGGATCAGATGAATTCCAACTGACCTTGAACCAGATTAAGCTGTTGGTGGTATTTTTTTTTTTTAGTGAATGAGGGAAATTTTGGCCAGGACACTGGAGAAATTCCCCTACTCTTTTCGATAAGTGCCACGGGATCTTTAACATTCACCTGAACTACCACCAAGTCAGGTAGATGGGATCTCGGTTTGACGTCTCATCCGAAAGACGGCACCTCAGAAGTTTAGCACCCCTTTCATGCTGCACTACAGTGTCAGTAATGGGATATTAACCCAAGTGCCAGATGTGGGAACTGAACCCACAGCCCTCTGATCTCCTGGCCTCAGAGGCAAGTGTGCTACCTACTGAGACACTGACACTCATTTTAACTAAGTGAGCACTAATGAAATATCCAAAATTCCAGAAGGTATTCTTAGTTTTGTCCTTTTTTTAACTATTTGTTGTATCCTGATACTACTAGTGCTACAGTTTGCCAACCGCTGTCTCCAAGACACCTGAGCCGTGGAAAAATGGAGCTGGGAGCTGTGCTGAATCCAGTAACAATAATGCAAGTAGGACGGCATACAACAACTCAAATCCATGTTGTCTGACATCAAATTAGACATTATTGATGTTAAACTGTCATCGGCTGCACTAACTAAACAAAATGAGGAATGATCTTATGGAGAAAGTTGATGACTTAGAAAATAGAGGCTGGTGCAATAGCATAGGTTTTTTTTGGGTTCCTGAAGGAATTGAAGGCAATAACATGATAGAGTTTCTACAGAATTTCTTGCCTGATTTGCTTGGGTATCAGTGGCCCTGGCCATTAGAGATTGAACTGGCGCACAGGTCTTTGGGTCCTAAAACCCACAATACCAAACCCTGACCCATTATAGCTTTTTTGCTAAAATTTTCTATTAAAGAAGAAATTTTGGGCCTGGTCAGAGAAAGAAAATTGTTGGTTTGGAGGGGGCACATTCTGATTTTCCAAGACTTCTCAAGTGAAATTATAGGGAGAAGAAAAGCATTTTTGAGGAAAAACAACAACTGCAGACTATTGTAGTATAATATTAGTTTAATACCCAGCCACATTGGTTATACAAGAGGTGAGGGGCAGATTTGTAAGGTGTGACACTGTCTGGTGATCTTTGGGATTATGCCCAGGGGTTCAAGAACCCGTCATTTTATTTCTGCTGAAGCCCAGTACAACTGTCATCTCAATTCAAATGCAATACAAGGTCAGTCTAGCTTGAATATTCAACCCCAGCCCTCATGCCATCTCATCCACTGCAGAGCATCACCGATCTTCAACACTGTAAACCAGGCCCTCCTTTCCATCACCACCAACACCAACACCAACCGTCTCTACCTCTCATTTGTACTTGGCAGTGGTTTGCAATAAGGATAAGCGCTCTTGACTACCTGGAATCAACAGAAGCCCAAAGCTCATACTTTCCCTCAGTATTCCCAGACCCTCACAGCTCAAGGAAAATCCAAGGAAGAGAGTTGCAGCAGAGCAAGCAACCATACATGAACCTCCGCCGATCTGGAAACAAGACCAGAAGCAGATCATATGGCTGCAGAACCCTATATCCCTACTGTCTCTCTGGAATCTGTGCACCAACAAGGAACTGCATCCCAGAAGCTTATGTTACTCACCTCTACTTCTCCTGAGCTACAAAGCCCCTACCATGCTACCTTGGTTAATGTCTCCAAATGTTTAGGGATTTCTAATACCGTGGCAAGAATGGACCCCATTCTTTAGTAGAGCATATTCAAAACTCAAGAAATTAGTACTGTATTAATCTTTGATGTTTGCTGAGAGCCGCCTCTCAGCACACGTCCCCAAAATAGCTTCCTTTTGAAGTTCATAAGGTGTCACAAATATTGGTAGCATATTTAAATGTGCCTGAAAATTCTTTTGATTAGTCCCATTGCTCCAAGCACTACTGGAACAATCTGTGTGTCCTTATTCCACATCAGTTTGGTTTCTGACTGCATATCTTGGTATTTCATGATTTTGTGTCTCTCTATACGCAGCACACTGTAGTCACTAGGGGTGGCTATTTCAATCAGTAATGCTACCTTTGTCCTCTTTTCTTGTATTACAATATCAGGCTTTCTTGCTTCCACTTTCTTGGCTGTTGGTATGGGTGATCCCATGTGATCATTACTTCTTCATTCTCTGTGATTCTTTGTGGTTCATGTTTCCAGTGTCTCTCTGCTACCTGTATGTTATAGTGTTTGCACAGTTTCCAGTGGATCAATCTTGCTACATTGTTGTGTCTTTCAGTATACAGGCCTTCTGCCATAAGTACTTCACATCCAGCCACAAGATGTAACTGTTTCTAATTCTGTACTACAGAATCTGCACTTGTCTGTTTCTCCTGTTTTTCTATGGATTTTGTGAACCATCTTGTCGTAGCCCACTATCTTGGCTGCCATTATTAGTCTCTCATCTCATGGCCTAAATTCACCTCTTTTAACCAATCATGGGTCAGGGCTTGATCGACCTGTGGTTGCTCCAGTAGCTCCCTGTATTTTCCACTATAATTATGGACTCTACTCTTCCAGTATGGTGACTCGTCTGACTTCTGAATCTCTCACAGGAAACACTTTCCTAAGTTTGACTACAAGGTTAACAACTTAAAATCTTCACTCACACGTTATTGGCTCCAATCTCTTCATTGATACGTCAGACCACTGGACTATTGTGACTTTTAATATGTTCTGATTGCTCTGTCTATTGACCATACTAACTTGATAATTATTTATACTGCTGCAATACCTCCTACAATATTATGCCTGTGCCTCATTGTCCTATATTGCACTGGTAGCATTTCTGCCAATGTCTCTTGATTGATTTGATTATACCTAGAAAAGTGTGCAGGATTTTACGGTGGTTTGAATATACATTTGTTTTTATGTTTCTCATCATTTGACTAGTAGATCTTGTGGTGGCTTCTAAATTCCTATACAGCAAGTGATTTCAGCAGATGCAAAGGCCTCCCACATGCTTGAACCCCGAGGGGCACTGAGTGCTTTATGCTGGCAAGACATCCTATGAGGTAAAATTGCCCTATTCTGAAAGACTTAGCATGCCTGAGCCCTAGGGGCACTGAACACAGTATCCTGGCTGTGATTCCTATGAGGTAGGATGGCCGTGTTAACTTTCAACTTATCCAGTTGTCTTCAGAGACTTTGCATGCTTTTAAATCTCTCTGTTTAATTACTCATTCTACAAGCCACCATTAAAGAGCCTGCTTTTTTTTCTCTTTGGTGTCTGTGTGTGCGTGTGTGTATATGTGTGTGTATGTGTATATGTGTGTGTGTATGTGTATGTGTGTGTCTGTGTGTGCGTGTGTGTGTATGTATATGTGTGTGTCTCTGTGTGTGTGTGTATATATATAAAAACATAGACTTTGACGGCAGATAAGGACTGCTTGGCCCACCCAGTCTCCTCATCTCCCTGCCTACTGGATAAGCTGCAGATCCTAGTTAACCAACAGCCTACTTCTTCCTACCCCCCACAAGAATTGCCTTATGTATTTTTGTTCACTCCCCTGGGGATTTCTGCACACTGAATAGACTTGACACATCACCATAGCTACCTAGGCACTATATTCTCTACAGCTACATTTTGGCCACTCCATCATTTTTATTTCAACAGAGTAAGTCTATCCAGCTTTATCAGTAAGGGTGAAATCCACCTTGCCCACCCAGCTGCCACAACTCTAGCATCTCAATGCCAAACACCACCTTGGGCTTTGGGTCAATGGACTTTTGGCAACACAGTAGACTCTAACCCACTGGACCTACGTTACTCTTTTTACAGTGTAACGACCACATAACTAAATTGTCTTGTATCTCTGTTCCATATAAATATTACTATCCTAAAGCTTTCTTCTCACAGTGTTATTGTATTGTTATTCAGTTTAATTGTTGCTTTAGACAGTTTTGTTAGTAGTTAGTGTTTTCCATATACTTTATTGGTATATATTCTTGGTTAATGGTTGTTTTCAAAAGACCGACTCTACTTCTGGTAGTTTCACATTTACATTTAATATTTGATTTTACAGCTTTGGGGTCATCTGGTCTATCCTACCACCCTATTTTGTATCTCTCTAATTAATTGATTTATTCTGTAATGCATCTATATAAAATTATCTCTTGGAACGTTAAGGGAATTGGCACCCCATTAAAAGAAAAAAATCCTTACTGATCTTAATGAAAAAAGAGCGGATCTTGCCTTCTTCGGAACGCACTTAGATGCTAAGGAGTCAGCAGAACTCTGTAGATCCTGGGTTTCCCAAGTGGTTCAGCACCTTTAACAGCAAGCAAAGAGGAACTGCTATTCTAATAATGAAGGGTGTTAACGTTGTCAAATCTGATCAGATCTCTGATGTGGAAGGCAGATTTCAAATTCTTTATGGTTCACTAGATGGCTTGAACATTATGCTGTGCAATGTTTATGCTCCCAAGTCTGGTCAAAATTAATTGTTTGACTTGATAGCAGCCCAACGTAGTACTTACCCAGATCATAAAAAAAATAGTGTGAGGAGACTTGAGGTAATGGACCCACTTTTAGATAAAAGTCTCCACAGACTGTCTCTTTCTCTCGCCAATGTCCGACACTCCCTTCACAGCTTATTAAAGGAACTAGATCAGTAGAGCAGACTATATATTTATCTCTGCTGATCTTGTTAACTCAGCCCTGAATGCCAACATAGACAACATTGCGCTTTCAGATCATGACGTAATTGACTTGAATAATGTCTTGGGGGCGGGTAGACCTAAGGAATTCAGATGGAAATTCAACACCTCTCTGTTAAAGGATAAAACTTCATAGAATGGGTATCTAAGGAAACAGTGGATTATTTCAATATTAATGACATAGGTGAAGTCTCTTACATCGGTTTATGGGAGGCATATAAAGCCAATATAAGAGGCCGGATAATAGGTTTATCTGCAACCAAAAAGAAGGAAAGGAGCAATGCCTGTTGAGAAGCAATCCAATTTGGCTATACTTGAGCAACAGCTCAAAAATTGTAACTGTCTAGAAAACATGCTTATATACAAAATTGTTTTGGTTAAATTTAATATAAACAAGATGCTCTCAGCACAGGCAGAGTATGCCCTGTTCTGCACAAAAACAAAGATATTGGGAATCTGGGGAAAAGTGGGGAAACCCTTAACATCTAGGCCAAAAAAAAATGAGGGACCAAAATATCCTCCCAGGGGTTAAAGCTCCACTCAGTAAAGTACTTAGTAGAAATAAAGATATTAGCAATGCATTTAAGGAATTTTATGCACAAATTTATACCCCCCAAGTCCATTAATGCAGAAGCAGTAAGCCCTTTTTTAGATTCCATCCATAAACATAAAATCTGAAAAGTCTTCCAAGAGCAACTTAATAAGGATATCTCATTGGATGAGATTTCTTCTGTCATAAACCCATTACCAACATGGAAATCCCTGGTTTGGATGCCCTACCGAAAATATTTAAACTAATAGGCTCTAAATTATCCTCTCATCTACTTTCCATGTACGAGGAAGCCTGGCACCTTAATATTCTCCCACCCACCCTAACACAAGCGCTAGCAACTCTTATACATAAGAAGAACAAAGATCCCCTCTGCTGTGTCAACTACTGACCTATCTCCTTGATGAATTCTGACTATAACATTTTAGCTAAGGTTTTAACAGTATGAATTCAAAAAGCCATTAGTGACCTAATTGGAAAGGAACAGGTTCGGTTCATACAAGGTAGGGTTACCACCTTTCCTGATTTTCACAAGACAGTCCTGATTTTGGTAGCTATGTCCTGCAAAAAAACATGAAAAATGCTACATGTCCTGATCTTACAGTAGAAAAATTATTTTCTAACTTTCCTCTAAATGTTACAGAAATCTATTATTACCATAACTAAAACAACTTAAAATAAGAAACAATAGAAACAACTAAGAAAGTACAACACATAGTCTTAATTCTGATTATTTAGAGGACATAAGTCTGTTGCATTAGGTTACATATTGTCCTGTGAAAAAACTGTGTTACAGTAAGTAATGTCCCACTCTTGGCTTCTTAAAAGGTGGTAACCCTAATCAGGGGTATAGCCAGGGATTTCAGATCTGCACACCAAGTGGACTCGCTGCTACCCCCTCCTCCCGGAGTGTAGCCAGACAATATACAAATGTACACCAGGACTGTGTTTGTTGCCTCATTTGCCACAGTAAATACAACTTTTGTAACTCATGACAATGGTTGTTGCCATGCATGGGTAAATGCAAATGCCATGCATTGTTCCCTAAGATACCCACATACCAGCCCAGAGCCTATAAAGTTATATTGTCCTTGGGATGCAAAGAGAGTATTAGTGACCAGTCCCAGTTTTGACTCCTATAAATAAAATTACAGAAAGGTTCAATATTTTCTTTTAGTTTCATGGAAAAAGGAAGTAGTTCAGAGCCTATTTGCTACCCACTTAAATAAAATTGCACACCATGAAGTGCTTGAGTATGTCTGCCTACACCCATGACCCTAATACAAGGTAGGTCTGGGGCTGACAATGCCGGAAGACTCTTACGTGTTGCACGGCATGCCAATAAACTTAAAGAACCATATATTGTTCTATCTCTTGATTTATTTAAAGCTTTTGATTCGCTGTCTTGGGATTACATGTTTATGGTATTGGGGCCACCTTGGATGTGGTGCTAATTTTAACATCTAGGTATCCCTTTTCTACAAGAATTCAACTGCCCCAATTCTTACTATTCTTTCTGAGTCAATGGAGTGTTTCTGGTTTTCATTTGTAAAAGATAACAAAATTGGTCCCAGCCAATATTCTCTTGCTTTCACATGCCATGAAGAGACAAAAATGGCGTGTTCAAGATTTTCCAAACCTCCTTGCCTATAAGTCCAGTTCTTAGCTTCCAGGACAGAAGCTGTGACAAAGCTGGCTTAGCACATTACTATTGGTCATCAATCAGTTCTCTATAAGGGCCCTTTGAATGGAATAAATTACCAGCACCCTTAAGAGTGTTGGGGAATAATTCCTGGAAATGTATACAACTCTGGTTTAGAAGCTCAACTTTATGTGGGGCATGGTGTATTGATCTGGTACAGTCCATTGGTTTGGGGTTTGATAATCTACATACATCCTCACTG